>OY751346.1:560000-3425000 GCA_963564715.1 Catocala sponsa | reverse complement strand
TTTATATGTAAAAGATATTCTTAGTAAGAAATCTGAAACAATGCCTAGTAAATAACGGCAATAAGATCGTATTCTGATCCGTGGGATCTACAACAATAAGTGGCGATATGTGGGTAAAAAGCACTTTCATATACCTTTCAATATAGCGGATAGGGAGAGAACAGAAACGGAGAGGTCATTAGATAAATATGAAATACTGGATTACCTCGGTTGCAGAATTATCTACGCTTTATTTATTATTATTTTATTTAAAGACAAGGCCCGCACTAGGTATATATTCTGTTTCACGAAGGAATTTACAAACATTCAAACAACGGACCCAAAAACACCCAAACTCGGAATAATCATTTGTGGTCACTCAAATATTTGTCCCGTGTGGGATTCGAACCCACAACACTCGGCGTAGTGTTAGTGGCGAGGCGACCACTTAAACCAGTACGCTATCTGTCACTCTACAGAAGGTTGCATCCTCGTGCTGAAATCCAACCGTGAGAAGTGTTTTCACGCTGATTAATAAGGCAATGTGCTATAAATAGGATCTAGTACTCTCTGCCTTTCTTGCATTGACCATTCAGTTCTTACTTTTTGAAGGATCTGCGTTACACAGGACCCTGGCATATTATTATTATCTTTAGATCAACCTGGGTACGTAACCTGTTTAGCGCTTTCCAGGTTGGCCATGGAAGTTTATATCCCGGAGGTAACTTTTCTGCCGGTGGGACGAAGGTAGGGATGGAGAATTATATATCATCATCTCTGAATCTAACACAGGTATTCGAATACCTATTTCGGGCACCAGTCTCTCAGAAATGTATTGTTCTATTAGCAAAAATACTGTACAAACATTTGTGATCAGAAAATAAAATATGATAAAATATTTTAAATTTTACACATAAAGCTCATCAGCATACATAGTATATTATTATATTTATCTTAATTAATAAGAATCATTTTGTTAAGTAGCACACTAACCAAAATAAAGTTTAAGTTATTTAACTAAGAGCTGTCAAATGTTAGTAGAAAATGTCATTTGATCGATAAAATAATAACTGTATCATAAACAACAAAAAAATATTGGTCGTTAGAAAGAAAGCATATCTTAAAAGGCCTTTGTTTCGCGGTATTTTATGACACCTGACGGAAGAGGTTGATGCCTAGAAGCGAGGCTGCTTATTATTAAAAGTTATAACAGGTTTCACGAGCATAATTAAAGTTAAATGTATTAATGTAAATGCAGTTTTCTTACATAGAAACAAAAATAATTAAAATAAATTACGTTTGTTTGAAACGTGAAACTGAACTATGTCCATTTAAAACATAATTATTTAAACTTGCTAACTATAATGTAGCTAAACCTTACAATAAATGTAGCTTCATTCAGTTAGAATAAATGAATTATTCTGGTTGAAGTATATTTGTTCCATCAGAATACTTTAATTTAATTAGTCCTATGTACTGAACCCAACGTGGGTCTAGGAACTTTCAAATTTAATTTAGGATCCTAAATTTGTTTGTAGTTCTTTGATATGGCCACGTCATGTTGAATTAATCTGTAATGGGCATTTTGTGGAATTACGTAGTTTATCACAATTCATTGCTAAGACCCAAGCACCATAGGTATTACAGCTATTTATTGTACCCAGACTGCAAAATGTTTATATGACTTTCATATGTTCTGTATGCTGCTTATAAAAATACACGTCATATCAAACATATTATTTGCAAGTTATAATAGAAATAAAATGAGGAACGGTTCCTACGGTAAAAAAGTGCAGTATTAATTGATTATGTACGTACTTCATTGCATTTCTATAATATACATTTTCATTTAATTTCACAAAACTTACAAAACATATTGTATCAAATAATTCATCCTTGTTACTACAGACAAATTGTAAGACAGCTAAAGGCTAGTTAATCCATAGAACTGTCGGGAGTCGGAGCAAGTCGAGATTTTAACGGGTCGCCGGCGCAGAAAATTAATATCATGTTTGTAGGGGAAAGAGCCGATTGTAAACAAATCTTTATTACAATTTGCCAAGAATTATATTTCTTTTATATTTTTGAGGCTAAGAAAATGGAAAATTAGATGGTGCCTTCTCATTACTTCTTTAAATAGTAAAACAGTCTGGTAATACTAAGAATTTTGTTGTAGGAAATCACTATCCTCAATAACCTCTATTGTTGAGATATTAAATAAACAATTATCTGATGTTTCCAAAAATTCATTATTTGATTGAATATTTTGCTTGTACAGATATGCAGAATATTAAGTCTAAAAAAGTTCATTATATTGTAATGTTTGTAAAAGTACGAGACATCTACTTATTAGAAATATCCGTAAGTAACAACATGAATCTTTAGTCAATGTGAACCTTGTTCACTTTTTACTATTAGAAAAACGGTGGTCTTGTACGATTCCAATGTATGTATCTGAATTGATACAATAGAATAATGGACTGCAGCTTTTTTCATCAATATTCGAGCATTCATGGACATGTCCGTTCTATTGTTCGGTCTGGACGAAATTGCTCTTGCCTTCTCAGTACTCTGTGTCAGCGGTAATACTACCACGAGCGATATAGAATCGCGATGCGGTTACGTGCATTTTGCAGTGATTTTGCCACGCGATGTCGAATGCAAAGCGATAATACCGATGGAATATTGCAATTGTCGACACATTGAATCGATAACTATCCATCGTATTGCGTTTCAGTAACGATCTTCTTTGAAGCTTGTGACGGTTGCCATTTGGATTGAATGATTTTGAGAAAGGAGGTTATGTTACGTCATGGAACTGTATGATTATGGTAGCTTATATGATAGATAGAGTCTGATAAATACCAGACTCTGTTTATGTATAAACATATTATTATCTCGTGTATCAGAATTATAACTTGAAACTTGATTGCAACGAATGTTTTGGGTTTGATAAATCTAAAAAATACTGTTTGCTCTTGGTATCAGCTGTTGTTTAAATGGTTTTAAAGTCCCTCGCGACATAATTAAGTCTCGTATCTAGGTAACATTTGGCACACGACATGTTGCACAACATGTTGCTCAACATGTTGAAAGTCAGCGCGGAACTTTTGTTTAGCAACGTTGTCTGTCTACACATGATTTCGCTCGCATCAGTCGTCAACAACATGTCGCCAGAGGAACTAGTGTTGATTTCAGTGGCTTTTTCACGTCTCCACTTGACAGCATTTGATGCTCAACTGCATGTTGCACGAAAACAAACAACAAGCCGCGCGTCATGTTGCGCGCCAATTGGCAACGTCGCGTGATGTTGTGCAACGCTGCCGAACATGTAGAGCGTCACGTGTTGCGCGTCAAATGTTGCTTAGTGGATACGAGGCTTTATGATTTATTCATAGTTCGGCATTGGCATAAAAAAACATCAATATGATAAAAGTAATTTCTAACACTTCCACGTCGCTTAATGAGTTATAAGATTACAGCAGTATAGCATAAACAATGTGTCTATTAAATAATAAATATTATGAGGTCTAGGTTTCGATTCCCGGGTTGTTAAACGTGTTTTTGGGTCCAAGATTCTTAATAGCAGCATAGAGTCTGGAACTGTTCCCGTCAATAAGCTAAATATGCATGTTATACACTTCTGTCTACTTTCTCGCTAATATATGTTTATTTACAGTAATATAACAATTGATTGACAGACATTGTTTTCCTTGTAAAATTGTAGAGCTGAAAAGCGTATTAATATTTTTCCAAACTCAAAACTTGATAGCAGACCAAGTATAGCTTACAAACCTTCGATAAATTTTACTAAAATATTTTACTTACCGTAGCTAAAATGTATTTTCTGGTATTTATTCGCAACAAAAATGTCAGGTAAGGCCTCTTAAGTCTATAATCTTATTAATATAAGGCCGACTTAGAAATACAAAATTGCCAATTACGTCCAGCTGTGCTCTAAAGACATCGCAATGTTACTTTCAAATCTGTCAAACAGAATGACTGATGCCAGGATTAGTACTAAAACTGACCTAAGGTAGCCTAGCTTTAGGGTAGAGATCATTGATGAATGAATCCCTGGATGTACAGAAGCTACAACTTTTCAACTATTTAAGAAATTATAAAAAGAGGTTCAAATAGAGCTAGAAGAATTTGAGCTGTGGATATGAATATCTGAATTTTATTGACAAAATGGCAGCGATAGCCTAGTGGGATACCGTTACGCTGACAGAGGTCTTGAGTTAGATCTCAAGATGCGCATCTCTCACTTTTAAAGTGAAGAAAACCATCTTGAAGAAACCTGCATGTCTGAGAGTTCTCCACACTGTTCTCAAAGATATGTGACGTCTGCCAACCCGCACTGGGTCAGCGTGGTGAACTATGGCTCTAACCCTTCTTAGACTGAGAAGAGGCCCGTGCCCAGCAGTGGGACAACTTAATACAGGGTTGATATTATATATTGACCAAACAATTGAAACAGTTACAAACTAAAAATAAAGAGGCTATAAGATATGAATACGTGGTGGGGTCAGCGGCAGCAGATCTCAGCAACTTGGTATCGTGTTCCAACAGTACTTTACGTCTCGAGGCTTCTTGAAAGAGCACTATGTCGGTAGCGTGGGACGAGTCAATCAAATCAATCAATCAATCAGCCCACCGCAGTCCACTACTGGACATAGGCCTCTCCCATTTTACGCCACAACATCCGGTCTTCCACCTTCCGCATCCAGTCTGATTCAGCTACCTTTTTCAGGGGTAATCTATGTATATTCCACTGGTAGCCCAGCGAATCTTAGCAAGTTCTCAACAGATCAGTGGGCAACTAGTAAAATTTACGTGTATGTGTGTTTGTTATTAAAGACAATTTTTTTACTAAGTATACTTATTCTTTGACACAGAAACAAGTCATTCCAATTAAATGAAAACCAAACGGACTCGAAACAGCTATATATGTATCACGATAATAATAGTTAAATACAGGGATCGCATACCAAGCGTAGATTTGTTACTTAGTTTTATTAAAAAGACCAGTCACGCGCAAGAATTATTTTCTGTATCGTGGGAGACTTTACAAGCATTTTTACAGTGGACACAAAGTATGCCCAGACTTGGAACAGCTATTTGTTAATCACACAAATGTTTGCCCCACAGCAGCGATAGCTCAGTGGAGAGACCAACAGACTGCAATGCAGTCTGTTGGTCTCTCCACTCTCTCGGGTTCGAACCCACGTCGCGCACCTCTGACTTTCGGAAGCTATATGACTTTTCGAAATTATGTGCGTATTGATTGACAATAATTATCGCCTGTTACGTGCCTCGGAGACCACGTTAAGCCGTCGGTCCCGGCTGCCATGAACATCTATTGCAGTCGTTATTGGGAAATCAGTGGCCTCTAATATCCTGACACTGGTCTAGCCTTAGGGTATCGTTAGCCTTCGTGTTGCGGAGGTCAGATGGCAGTCGTTCCGTGTAAAAACTGATATCCAGTCAAATCCGGTTAGACTAGAAAGCCGACCCCAAGTGACTTGGGAATAATAAAGGCTAGGGAGAAGAAGAACAAATGTTTGTCCTACGTGGCCGGTCACTGTCACTCGGCGCAGTAGTAGTGACCAGACGGCTACTTAAACCACTACGCCGTGCAGTGAATCATGGTAGTTAAATGCAAATTGTGGTTTTGCTGAGATTATAACTAAAAATGAGTGCAACACAATCAACGCACTCTTTTATTAAAGTCAAGTAAGCACTATCTGGTCACAGTTATCCAAAAAAATACGTTGTTTAAAATATCTCCTAAAAACTAACTGCAAATTGGCCAACCACCTCCTAGCATATGGACACGTAATACTAGGGTCGTTATTGTCGAAAAATACCAGTAATAGTTGCTCTATATATACAAAGTACCTATCTGAAAATAGACGCTCTTATAAGTATGATAATAGACGATATTGTTTTACCTTACTTTTATGGATACGGATTCCTCCATCTAAAAAGCATGTGTCCATTTTGTTCCTATTCGACAGTTCTGGGCTAAATATCTTGGTTGATATTTATAGAATTTTATTTTAAGAAATATAACTATAATATGTGGTAGATATCTCTTTATTCATGAAGGAACTGATGTCTCAATTACCAGATAGTAGTTATTCTTCTAATAAATGACACTTCGACAATTTAATTGAGTGACAATTAGAATTTTTCCATATAACGGTAGTTTTTATTATTTTTTTACATTATAGTTAATCATGTGATTACTTTTTATGGTGATTAAGAAATCAGAATGTAATTTTAAAGACAGTATTCGTATAGTATAATGTAATCTATATGTTTAAAACTCTTCCGTCACTGACTGACAGATAACGCACAGTCAAAACTATTGGGCGCAAGAAGCTGAAAGGAGACCGACCACTTTATATGGGACCCTGGCCTGGGCGTGAACAATTTTATATTGTAAGAACAATATTAACTTTGAGTAGCCTAAACTAAGTAGAAAACATTATTCCTTGAAATTTAGTATCAAGTTCGTTAAATAATAAAATAAAACACATTGTTTAAAATAAATATTGTTTTCATGTGTCACCATCACCTTCATAAGTTATTAAAATATTTTCCAAAAACTGGGCTGGTGGACTAACATTTTCATATCTTGCCCAGCTTAGGTACCATATTACAGACATTATGTGAGCACGGCAACCAACAGTCCTTCGGCCGACTATGCAGTTGCAGTAATACTGCCTTATTGCTTCCAGGCTGTGCGTTTTATTTTGATATAATATATAAATAAAATAAGTCAATTTCATACTACTGGATGGTAACCAATATTTTTTATATATTAAAACAAAACTTTTAATATTTTACTTTGTTTATAAAACGATTGTCCACGTGCAAGCCGAATATGGACGGTCTCCTTTGACATGTGTGTTCCTTGGGTACTGTAACGGTGGACTAAGAAGGGATTTCCCGAAATTCCCACGGGATTGGGAAGAAATGGATAAATAAAAAAACATGCGCGGGCGTAGCTAGTTATATATATGTGTAGTGGAGCAAGTTCTAACCGGCAACGACGTACGACTACTCGTAAATATAATAAAATTTAATTGTTTTACTCCAAAGTTTACCCTAGAGGCAGAATTTTATGTTTAAAACTTTTATGTTTTCTATTTATTTCTTCAATTAAGTTGTTAGTTTAGTTGTAATTATAATTTGCAAGCTGTGGTTTCCTATAATTGAGGGACTATACACGCTAAGAACTTTATTACTGCTATACAATGTATGTTATTGTATATTACTTTGTTAGAAATCCTAAAATAAATAAATAAAATGTTACTTTTCGAAGCTAGTCATTTGTTAAACTCTGAGTCTTCTTTAGAGGTTAATGAAAACACTATGTGGGTCTGTGTGTTTGACAGATTGATGTTAGTGACAAGCATAACTCCGGAACCACTGGACCGATTGACTTGTAACTTGATGTGCAGACACCTTGGGGTCATACCTCGGGTTTGAATATGGGCCCTGTGGGTTAAAAGACCCCCGAGATATAGGGGTCATTTCTTTTCATTACTTCTACATTTAAGACGAAGAGGTTGAATCCTGGGTTTTACACTCATCTCGTTAATATTTTCTTGCTGCAAAATTTGCTTTGTCGTGCAGAAGAAGCTCATCCTTTTAATAATTGACTGCAAGGATAGTGTAGTGGTTTGAGTGGTAGTCTTACCAATGCTACTGCTGCCAAGTGTTGTGGGTTTGTTCCACACATAGGACAAACATTTTTGTGATCCACAAATAGTTCTTCTGAATCTGGGTGCTGCCGTGGCACCACAGGATTTATTCCAAGTGTAAGGATATAAAGAGTAATGAGAATAAAAAGAAAGTACCAAAAGCTACACATTGAAACATGACCTAATTTTAACTGCCTCCGTGGCGCAGCGGTATTGAATGCGACTGCTGTGCATGAGGTCTCGGATTCGAATCCCGGGTTGGGCCAACAAAAAGTTATCGGGTTTTCTGTTAAGAATTCTCAATAGCAGCCCGGAGTTAGGAAGTTGGTGGTGTTAGATACCTACGTGCCTCGGAAAGTACTTTAAGCCGTTGGTCCTGCGCCTGATCTCTCTCCGGTCGTGTCGGATTACCATCCCATCGGATCATGAGAGGGAGGGAACAGAGAGTGCTCTTGTGTTTGCGCTCACGCTTGTGCACTATAATAGCTCCTGCGCAGATGGCTAGTCTCTGTTAAGATTGGCCGCCGTGACCGAAATTCGGTCTAGCGGACATTATTAAACTAAACTCACAATCTTCTTATCTACTAATGCCAATATTAAGCAGCAGTTAACTTTGAATACGGTAAATCACGGTAAATTGATTTGATGAAAGTGAGTTAAAATTCGCAAATTTTCTTATAGCAAAACCTTTTTCAAGCGACTTCAAAAATAGGAGGAGGTTTCTCAATTCGACCGTATATATATTTTTTTATGTGTGTTCGCGTATAACTGCGTCGTTTATGAGCCGATTCTCAAAATTCTTTTTTATTTGAAGGAGTATACTCCTGAGGTGGTCCCATTGGCACCAAGTCAGGATCGGATGGTGGAATCCTAGGGAAATCGAGGGCAACCCTCAAATGTTATAGATATTAACAATGGTTTTGAACAAATCGATAATATATACGTCACTTAGGCTATGCTTTTAGTATGTTTTCAAGAAAGACAACTTTAATTTCTAAGATTCTTGAAGTTATCTAAGATGTTGCAAATAATATTAGATTTGCATAGCAATAAAATATAAAAAGTATAGTAAATACAAACTCTTTTAAATATTGAAACAATGTAAAATGCCATTCAGTCTGAGTATGGCGGGAAAACAAGTTATATAAATACTTGCCTGACTTGAGATAAGCATTGCAGCTGTTCCTCAAAGCTCGAACTAAGCACACCGTATGAAAGCTGCCATGGGCTTTGGGAATAACTTTTGGTACGGCGAACTTTGGCTAATAAGGATATCCTTTGTGTTCCTATCTGTAGAGTCTATTTTTCTAGTACTGCAGTATAATATGAAATCATTAAAGCTTCACTATGTCTACTGTAAAATTAACGCGATGGTTACAAAAATACATAGAGATAACACACAATTTGTTTAACCTATAATTTTTCGTATTTAATCTTAACAGCAAATGTTCTTGCTTTATAATAATAATAATAATATAGTTAGCAATATACCAGTCCATCAAACACCCATACCCATAACCCATATAGTAAAATCCACACGTAGCAATAGTCTTACGCCTGCTGCGGCTAGTGCCGCTGTAGGTGTTCCATCCCACCTTTGATTAAAACTCTCGAAGGGCCTCTTCACGGTGGACCCATGTCTCGGTGTAAGCCTCCCAAAGGGCCGGGTATTTTTCTAACGTATTAGGAATATATCCGTGAAAGAGAAACAAATAATAATATAGGTTGCAAGTAATCGAGGATTAGTCTATAGCCGTCCATCGGGTACATTCCTAGATTTCGTGTGCTGAGAATTTCTTGATAGAGAAACCAAATAACATTTTATCCGATCCGGGAATCGAACCAGACACCTCATGCACAGCAGTCACAATCACTACCGCCGGACCTTGGCACCAAGGCAGTAACGCAAATTTTAAAAAATGCACTCATGTGTCAATAAATACTTTCACGAAGTCCCCAACTGTTCTATTTAACACATTTAGTTATGAATTTCCCAAAAGCGTCATCAAAGATTCGCCACGGTCTCGCCTCTGCACCAAGATTAATGCCTCAAAATTTGCTCTAATTAAAACAGAACTAGTTCCTTCTAACAAAAGCCAGGAAAGCCACAATTTATGCCGGCCGAGTGGACCGGGAAATTAATCTGGTCGGTTGTAAACAACCACAGCGTTTGCATTTGGGGTTTAATGCGTTTGGAGGTTAACATGAGCTGTGAGATTTGGCTTCAGTCAAAGATATGCAAGGGACAATTTAAGTGAGAAGTGTCTTATTTTTTTCATTCGAGTTCGCTCGCGAGGCACGTATCTTTGACTTTACGAAGTTAATTATCGCTCGCTTTAACAGCGAAAACATTGCGAGGAAAACTGCATGTGAGTTCTCCATAATGTTCTTGAAGATATGTAAAGTCTGCCAACCAGCACTGGACGAGCGTGGTGGACTATGAACGTACCCTTCTTACATTGAGAAAGGGTCCGTGCTCAGCAGTGGGATGGTTCATATATTATAGGGCTGATATTATTTATTTATCACGAAGTTTGGGGATTCTGGTGAGAGTTAGAAACCTGGCAAGGATGACTTTTAGAAGAAAATTCTCTGTGCCAGAAACTAGTCCGGAGGTTTCTGGTACTGATTTCTCATTTAGTGGTTACGTAGCATTTTGTTTTTAGCCCTTTGCAACTAGAGTTTACTGAAAAATTAAGAGTTAGAATATTTCTTGATTTTGCCATGTTGGCAAAGAAACTTAAAAACCTAAAAAAAAACGAACATGTTTGTGCTATAGCGTCCTCAATTAAATGAATAGTAGGTATTTGTTTCTTTGATTATAATTATTCCTTATTAATATCTATTTTAGATTTTCGCGATTTGCTTTTATGTAAAGGTATAAATAACGCTCAGCATGCCAGTCGACTCATAACCACGACCGATGCTCCGTGCCTCGGAGAGCACGTTAAATCGTAGGCCCCGGCTGCCATGAACATCTATGGCAGTCGTTATTGGGAAGTCAGTGCCCTCTAATATCCTGACACTGGTCTAGCCTTAGGGTATCGTTAGCCTTCGGGTAGCGGAGGTACCAGATGGCAGTCGGTCTGTGTAAAAACTGATATCCAGTCAAATCCGGTTAGACTAGAAAGCCGACCCCAAGTGACTTGGGAATAATAAAGGCTAAGGAGAAGAAGAAGAAGAACAACTTTAGCTATACCTACTATATTACTATACCCTGTTAATTTTCTTACTTTAATGTTTCTCTATGTTAACACATATTCCGAGAAAATTCTAATAAACGAAACAAATAGTAAGTCACGCGAATTGCTATCAAACATAAATTTGCGTCTACTTAACATAATCAGATTAAACGTCTGCAATATTTCGAGTTAAGTCCAAAAAAGCTAAGTAGGCAAATATCCTCAAAGTTAGCTATGTTTTTAGGTCCCAAATAAAAGTGAGTGAGCCTCTTGTCGACTACGACAAAGTTGTAGATAATAATAATAATAATAATCTTTATTACCAGTTTTACAATTTTGTACATACAATGTGCTAAAACAAACGTTATTTTTACAAATTGTAGGTTATTACAGTGTTGTAACTATCTGACACCCAAGCTAAGATTGAACTAGATAGTAGATAGACTAGTAGATGCATTTAATTTCAGAAAAACTCCAAAATAGTTGCTCATCGTTCAAATCTGTGACTTCTACGCGGCAGTTGAATTCACAATCACTGTGACACCGAGCTTTCTCTAGATAACAAAACAAAATCGTGCTTAATCCAAAGTTGTACTGTCACATCACAATCACCGCAGTTCTATCACCGGTGCAGATGCACTCATTGGAAATTAGTATGTGTGAAATTAGAATTAATACGGGCACTGAATCTGCGGTTACAGTACAACGCGGCTGTATCGCTGCAGTCGGCATTTGCGGCTGAGCTCGGAATTTAACTTTTATCCGTATGCTACCCATGAGTGCACTATGGAAGGCTCGCAAAAAACCGCTCATAAAATACTGGAAACATTGCGTTTGCTCTACATTTGTTTATGGAGGCGCGTGCTTTTGCAAGCTGTACATTTTGTTTATGGACGCGGCTGTATATTCTTTGGAACATTTTTGTGTTAGTGTTTATTAGAATTCAGTGAAGGATTACTGGTTTCTTTTGAGGAATTTTGCTGTGATGTCGTTAGAGAATAACTGATATTTCGAGATATTACGTTCAACTACATGAAGTGGCGGTAGCCCAATTGATATGGCATTAGACTTGAGGTCATGGTAGAACTCATTAAAAAAAATATTAGTAATTCGTAACAAAATTATATGATTCTTATCTTATGGTCGGTCGAAAAGAATGCAGAGAGTCTCGGGTTCGAACCCACGTCGCGCACCTCTGACTTTCGGAAGTTATATGTTTTCGAAATTATGTGCGTATTGATTGACAATTATCGCCTGCTCCGTGCGTCGGAGAGCACGTTAAGCCAGTGGTCCCGGCTGCCATGAACATCTATGGCAGTCGTTATTGGGAGAGTGTCGACACAAAAGATCCCACTGGGTCGAAGTATCGCCGGTCTGCACTGACTGGCCCCCACATAAGATAAGATACTTATATTTAGGCCAATAAGGGTTGTCTTGAAATAACAAAAACATCAACCATCATGAAGACATGGCGAATTGAGACAACGATTACGGGCAGACACAATTTGGGTGTCTTCAAGTCGCGAGTGAATAGGTATCTATCTTTTAGGCAAGCGTGCTCCATCGTTGACCGCATCCTCACTCAAAATCAGGTGAGATCGCAGAACACAAACCTATTACAGTATAAAAAAAAGCGATATAACTTTATTGATGTTGTTGATATTTTTGTTAATAATACTTGTTATTAATCCTTAATTACTAATATTATAAATTCGAAAGTAACTCTATCTGTCTATCTGTCTGTCTGTTAACTTTTCACGGCTAAACCACTCAACCGATTTAGATGAAATATGGTACAGATATAGTTTAAAACTTGGGGAAGGACATAGGCTACTTTTAATGATGTAGGTACCACGCGGGCGGAGCCGCGCGCAAAAGCTAGTAATATATAATTATATGTAGTCTATAAGAATATATTAATATAAATGAATATTTAAAACAACCATTGCTTTTTACAGGAACCACGAAATTAGATGTAGGACATAAACGCCAATTTTGTAGTTAAAGACCTAACATTCAAATTCAGAACAGAGCACGTTAAAAAAATCTATAATAGCGTGGTCGCCTTTCCCCTTGAGACGATATAACCTTGTAGTGTAGTACTATTATTTATTGTACAGTGAAACGTTGGAGACGATACGGCGGCGTCGCGACGACTATTCACGGCAGACATCAAACGACGACATGACAAATACAACAACTTAGTAACGTTCTACGGTGTCACTATATTACACAAGTTTAGTGGCGTGTTGTATCTAGATATAATATGACGTTTTTTTGCTTGGTCTGGGGATTTTTTGAAGTGAAACTTCTTTAGGCGCGTTGAGCACTTCTTGGGTGAACAAAAATCATGGAACTCGCGTCATCGTCACGCTTATTGATATTAACAATATCTCAGAAATGGTGCGTCCTACGCAAAAAATAACGAAATTTTGACTCCCTTAATAACCCACTAGCGTCCGACACTCCGTTGAAGTTTTTATGATCAAGGATTAAAGTTTTCACTTCTATCGGCAGTCCCTAAAGACTGCCCCAATTTTTTATTTGTGTTATTTAGTTTGCGGCATCGAAGATGTATATCTCTCTAAGATGTATACTTGATCAAAACAGCATTATATATAACAACTAGATTGTATGATATGATATATAAACTCACGGCAATTTATCATACCTATATAGGTATGATAAATTGGCGTGTGTTGCTTACAGGTTTCTCCTCATAGGCTCAACCCTTTGCCTGAACCTAGCAACTAACCTAAATGTAGCTTTAGTAACTTAGTAAACTCACTAACCTATATACTTTGACGCTCATAAGTGTTATTTTGTGACCTAAATGAATAAATTATTTTTGACTTTGACTTTGGCTAGCCCACGGGAATTCTACTAATTATTGGATAAAATGTATCCTATGTTCTTTTCTGTACGCTTGACAATGAGTATGCGAAATTTTATGATGATCAGTGAAGTAAGGTAAGGCATGAAAGCGTAAAAAAGAAACAAACAAACTCACATTGTAATATCAGTTAGGATTTGGGATGTGCCTCCTTTTTAATGTCGTCCTTTTTCTTTATAGTAACTTATTTACGTGTATGCTTCTATACTATAATCCTATCCTAATCTTATCTTCCTAATCCTATCCTAATCCTAACTAATATTATAAATGCGAAAATGAGTTTGTTTGTTTGTTTGTTACCTTTTCACGCCTAAATTACTGAACCGATCATCCTGAATTTATGCATATACGTTGACAGGTGTACAGAAACGGACATAGACTACCCTTCATCCCGAAAAGAATCACTGTTCCCGAGGAAAACAATAATAACGTTCTTATGATAATAGATGTCGCCACGTGTCTTTCGAATCATGAATGAATTATATTATTACAAGCAAAGTACAACCCGAATTGATTGTCAAATTCTAAATTAACGTGAGCGAAGCCGCGGGCAAAAGCTAGTATACTGTAAAGAAATGATTTTCTTTTATGTTTGTTTGTAACGATTTAAATGAAAAATTATTCAACCGATTTTTTTATTCTTCACCATGATGTGACTGCGACATGGGGCAAAGCTGTTATATCACTGAGTAACAGAGGCTATATTTTATTAGAAAAGGAAGTACTTTTACTAACATACACTAACCTACTTATACGCGAGAGAAGCCGCGGGCAAAAACTAGTAACTGATAAGTCTATAAGTTCTAAACTAATCTTTCTGTTATTACCACTGCTTTCTAATCTCTAAATATAACTCCTAATAAAGATCATCATATTTGAAAATACCTTGAAAACATCAAAACAAGTTTCAAACTTTTTGATGAAAACACTGTTATATTCTGAGTATCTTATCAAAAAGTCTTATCTTTAACTTTGATGAAAATATTGTTATATAAATACTAGCTGATTCTTGGAAATAGTACTTTTTCTGGATGAAACGTAGCCTATGTCCTTTTCTGTACCCCTGATAAAGTCTATGCGAAATTTCATAAGATCTTCATGTCATTATTGTCAGAGATCAAGTCGAAAAGCTAAGCCGTGAATGTTTAACAAACTCACATTCGCATGTAATTTATTTATTTTTATTAAGAAAACCAACAGCGATACAGTTTGTTTAACAAATCGAGTATAGTACAATTTTATATGGCCAATAACAGGTTTCCCTAAATAACTTAATATACTTCGGTTTAGAGAACTTAATTACTCAAAAACAAACTTTACAATTTACTTAAATATTGAGCAATACATTTTTATATATTAAGTAATTAGGAGGTAGTTCGATCTTATAAACTATCTTACAAATTACATATAAATTACATTAATTAAGACAGTGGCAATGATCCAAAGAAGAAACGAAATGTCAAGGATTTCTTTTATTTCTAAACGTTTTCTCTTATGAATGTCTTTAATTTTGTTTTAAAAAGAGACATACTTTCGCAAACTTTTATTTCGTTTGGTAAGTTATTAAATATTTTTGTACCAGCATGTAAAATAATTTTCTTCCCATATTCAGTTCTAGTAGTATACTTAAACAAATTTAGCGTATAAATAGGTCACTACTTACAGCCTCTTATATAAACATGGAATATAATACAAACTTTGTGAGTTTATAAATATAAAAATAAACACATTGGTTATACACATAAGAATAGCAGGAGATGAAATTAAGTTATGATAATGTCGTAGAAATATGGACTCATGAAATACCAGATTTTGAGTATGCTAACCGTTACAAGGTTACTTCGGCGCTAGCAGTAAAAGGGCAGAACAAAATCAAGGTCAAAAATCATTTATTCATTTAGGTCACAAAGTAACACTTATGTACATCAAAATATTTTGGTTAGTGAGTCTACTAAGTTACTGAAGCTACGCTTAGGTAGAAAAATCACATTGTGTCACTAAAGACATCTTCTTATCTTAGCCGAAAGAGATCTACTGCTGTGAATGAGAATATTTTTCAGGCTCCTTTAAGAAGACTAAAGTTGACTTTTCATAAGAGCCTAAAAAAATTTTTACTTTGCAGAAAGTCGTAACTGTTAGATTCTGTCTGTTGCTAAGTAGTTAAATAATTAATACATACATAATTGTTTTTGTTGGAATTCTAGTCAGTAAAAACAAAGAAACATTTTTTTGTAGTAGTTCGTTTATCTCAATAGCTCCAAACCCGAAACGTGAGTAACATCATTATTTTAAGTGCATTGTTCTAAGTACTAAGACGACCTTGACCTCGGCCATTGGCTTAACTTTTAAATGATGTTACGGACAATGGGCAAATTCTAATTGGACTATATGTATCGTAATCACTCCACGGTATATTAACTTAACCGTTACTCAATCTCCAAGAGATACATAACAATAGATTTTTTATTGTGTCTATAAAATGACAGACGATGGGATAAAGTAGCATGGGTTTTAAGGCGAATGGCCTGCCTTATGGTGGGCTGTCGCCGTCATCAGTACGACTATTACAATTACGCATCTTAAACTTTTTCGAACATGTGTCACTGTATAAAGGCTTGCTGATTGAGTACTGTCTCGACAGGATGACATTGAATAACTTGCAATATTGAAAGAGAGGAATCAGAATATTAGTAGTACCGATATCAAGAAAAAAGTTCATTACTTTTTTAATACGCAGTCAATTCTGATAATAGGCGACGACAAGCGCCAGTCATACGTTAGCTTGTCTGCGATTACTAGGCATAGCTATGATGCAGGGTTAATGATACATGTAAATCGTAACTAATGATACATATTATATGTCATTTTGAAAATACTTTTATACATATTATTTAAATATGTTACAACAGCTATTTATATTTTATTTATTTAATAATAATAATATTCTACCACATACACACAACACCATCTAGCCCAAACTAAGCAGAGCTTGTACTATGGGTATTGTATATTTACAAAAAAATTTATATAATATATGTATGTTTATCCATTGTCTAGTAAGATAATGGATAAACATACATAATATATTGAAATGAAATGAAATGAAAATGAAATGAAATGAAAATGAAATGAAATGAAAATGAAATGAAATGAAAATGAAATGAAATGAAATGAAATGATTATTTATTTGCATGAAACATGGTAGTAGGTTGTTCAAATGTACATGATAAAAAATGTTCACATATTTCGCCGGTTTACCCGACATGCAAAAATTTATAATAATTATAAGTAGCCACAAACTTTAAAAATCAATAAAGGTCCTAATATTAAGTACACATTTTAAAGTCATGTCAAAATAAAATTAGAAAGTAATGTCGATAATTCATTTAAATACAATCAAAATAAAAAAAATTAAAACTAAAATTAAATAATGTCAAGTAAAATATCAAATTATGATTTGTAACAATTCATCTACCTTATAGAAACATTTCTGTAATAACCAATCATTTAGTGATATTATATACTTTTTTTTGTAAATACATACATATTATACATTAAACACCCAGACCAAGACAAACATCCATGTTCATGCACACAAATCTTTGACTTTGACAAATTTATATGCTACAACTATACTGCCGTCATAAGCAAAAAAAGACGGATCTACATATTTTTATGAAATTGAGTTTTTACATTTTTGGAATCAGTAAAAAAAGACGCACCTGCCAGTAAATTTTTAATTAAATAAGTTTTTTTTAGGCAAATACGTATTTTTCCCTTATGATGGCAGTATACTGAACTATTGCTGATAATTCTAATCTTCACTACATATTATTATACAACAGAGTCCCCCGCCGCGTCTGTCTGTCTGTTCGCGATAAACTCAAAAACTACTGAACAGATTGTCATGCGCTTTTTACCATTAGACAGAGTGATTTATGAGGAAGGTTTAGGTGTATAATTTTTCAAGATTTTGTACTCCCCGTGCGAAGATGAGTCCTAGTCCTTCCCTGATCGAGCCGGCCCATTCATGCTGAAATCAGCGAGGCTCTACTACTCGGAATATCCGATGCCTTACATCTTCAAATATAATTCCATATATCGCACCCCCAGTGCAATAAAAACGGCGGCTTTTTTATTGCAGATTCGTATAGTGCAAGTGATGATACACAAGCTCAATAATAATTATTTTCGAAGAGATTTGACTAAAAAGGCTTTACACAAAAAAATACATTTGTCGGGTCATAATAAGTTTGATATTTTTCAATAATTAAAAACTATAAACCTATAAAAATACTTAAAATATACCTAATCTTACGTTGTAAGACATAAGCATACCGTAAGATTAGGTATATTTTGAGTATATTTTTAAGTGTTTAACTAAATTAAACAAAATATTATAAAAGTACTTTCTATAGTAAATATATCAGACCAAGCAGATTTTTGCTCTATAAAGTTAAGTAAGTATATTCTTCTTACGCCTTTATTCCACTGGGGTAGCGATACATAAACATATATACATAATTATATATGTATTCTATACTTCATGAGACAAATGCGTTGTGCAATTGGCTCTGACATAACGCCTAAACTAGTATCTTACTCAGATGATCACTCTTGCTTAAACCAATTGCTCCTATGTGATCTATTATTATTGGAGTCAATCTACGAATCACTAAGCTCTGGAACAATTAAGGACCATTTCGATTCATTGGTTTTCTACATCTTCTGAAAGTATTAGTTCCTAAATGAGATCGAGAGCACATTTTATCTGGCAAAGTGCCAGAAACTAAGAATTTTCGTAACAGGAAACCTAATTATACTTTTGCCCGGTTCGAGAATCGAACTGAAGATAAATTAAGTTGGTATCCAATAAATCTTATGGGCCCTCCTACCTATAAATTTGTTCATGCGCATAATCGGTTGAATTTGCTATCGTATTACGAAGGCTTTATTTGATTGCACACGTTTAGGTACTATGAGTATGATTGACTATAACTATTGTAGGTATTGTTGTATATACATCTGGTGAATAAATATACGGCTCATATGAATTGTTATTAAAACTACCACAACTCACAGAAATTTTCAACATGAAGAGTTATAAATATGTGCTGTCGGAAATAATTTTTTTCGGGATCATAATAATAAAGCATCGTACTCAAGGATAGCTTATCCAGCTTCCAATTAGTGAAATTCTATTTAAAATCAACTCAAAATTGTAGAGACAAATAATCCTAATCCTAATCCTAACTTTTAAATCCTAACTAATATTATAAAAGCGAAAATGAGTTTGTTTGTTTGTTACCTTTTCACGTCTAAAGCACTGAACCGATCATCCTGAAATTTTGCATATACGTTGTCAGGTGTACAGAAACGGACATATCCTACCTTTCATCCCGAAACAATTTTGTTCCTGAGGAAAACAATAATAACGGTCTTATGATAATAGATGGCGCCAAGTGTCTTTCGAATCATGATTGAATTATATTATCACAAGCAGAGTACTACCCGAATTGATTGTCAAATTCTAAATTAACGCGAACGAAGCCGCGGGCAAAAGCTAGTATAAAATAAATAAACTTCTTTTATAATTTTAGTTTTTATTGCTTGTGGTCAAACAACGTAAAGATGTTGGTCCTGCGCCTGATTTCTCTCTGGTTGTGTTGGATTGCCATCTTATCGAACTGAGAGGGTAAGGAAATAGTGAGAGCACTTGCGTTTGCAGACATACTTGTACACTATAATATCTTCTGCGCAAACGGCTAATCTACGTTTAAATTGACCGCCCTAACTGAAATTCAAACTGGAGTATTATAATTTTTTTGTGTTTAAAATTGTAACTACTATTTTATTTTAGAAGCAAATATTTAATATCATGGATTTCTAATCTCACTGTCGTGATTCTTACTGATTTATATCATAACTGACTTTTGAGATCAAAAGAAAGTAATAGTACGAAATTTAGACTTTTTGGAGGCGCAGTTTGTTGTACGTAAGGAACTATTTACTTACCTACTTTGTAAATATTAACTATAGTGAATACAGTTAACTGTTGTACCAACATGCACTCGTGGTAGCTAGCATTACGTACATTTACCGTTTTAGTAAGATGTGAGCCGGGATTAAGACTGACTTGTGGGTGGCAACTTGTAAGGCAGATTATGTGAGTTTCTCTGTTAATACACCTGGTTCCTCCAGTAATCTAGGTAGAACACAGAATATGTTAGCGAGAACGGTCACTTACTCGGCTTTGCGGGACATGTTTAACATAATATGGGTAATACAAGTCTTTCTTTTGTGTTAGTAATTGTTTTGAAAAGTCATATTCTATTATTGTAACTTTCTATACGATACACAGGCTCTTAAAATATTATGTATTGTTTTTTAAACATACCTTGTTCATAAAACGGATGTCAAGCATAGTTACGGATGTCGGATAAATAGTGTTTTCTACACCATGCGTGCGTTATAATAATAATAATAATATCAGCCCTGTAACTGTCACACTGCTGGGTACGGGCCTCTCCTCAGTGTAAGAAGGGTTAGGCCATATTCCACCATGCGGGCCTAGTGCGGGTTGGCAGACGTCACATATCTTCGAGAACAGTGTGGAGAACTCTCAGACATGCAGGTTTCAAGATGGTTTTCTTCACCGTTAAAGCAAGCGATAATTAACTATTTAATGCGCATATAACTTTGAAAAGTCAGAGATGCGCGCCTTGGGTTCAAACTGGAGACCTCAGCGTGGCAGACCAACGGTTTCCTACTAAGCTATCGCTGCTTTATTGCGTTACAAATAAGTGAAAATTATTTAATTTTTGAGTAGACCAACATTAGTTTATAAGAGTGCATGTCACTAGCATTTTTGAATGGGTTTACGTTTCCTGAATAAACAAACAAATTATTATTATTATTACATTAATTATAAGATAACTACACTTTTTTTTCTTTAAAAAAATAGTTAAGCCAAGCAAAATTATTTATACACTTTAGTTTTAATTTTCAGCGTTATTACTACTTTGTGCTAGTCGTTTTTTAGGTATAATAAGCTTCGATTAAATATACCATAGATGCACATTCTCATACAAAAAGCGCGTCAATATGTGGCACTGACCAGTACTACTTACTCATAAGTGTCTGCATTTATTATGCAATCCAGGAAATAAACCGGAATAACCATTGAACGCCCACTGAGAAACATTTTGTAATAGTTTAGTTAAAACGCGTCAATGTAAAGCGTCCTAAGTGTGTTACTCGCGATACGCAAGCGTACTAAGCATATGGTACGGTCTCCACCGTAGTAGTGGTGTCGATTCGCTCTCGCTTACGGGCAGCGCACGCAAGAGTGAGTGGGACAGATGCATAATATAGCGCATACGACTGATTTATGCACAGTTTTGTTGGGGCCGTTTTTCGAGCGATGATCGTGCATCTATGGTATATTTGATCGATGATAATAAGTATTTTAGTGTGTTGAGTTTTGCGCACTTATTTGCATTCTGTACTTTTTATATTTTCTAAATAAAAGAAAATCCCTATAACCATTGCCTAACCCCGAAGTAAGTCTTTAAATAGTTTAAAAGTATTTAGTGTCAGGACCGTAGCAAATGGAAATCCGTAGTCTCTGCCTACCCCTCTGGGAAACAGGCGTGAATTTATGAATCTATGTATTGATCATGCCATTGTCATGACAGTCGAATTTGTCGAATGGATTGAATTAGATGTTATTTCTTTAATTAATTATCCTTACTAATATTATTATAAATTCGAAAGTAATATGTCTGTCTATGTCTGTCTGTCTGTCTGTCTGTTACCTTTTCACGGCTAAACCACTCAACCGATTTAGATGAAATTTGGTATAGATATAGATTAAAACCTGGGGAAGAACATAGGCTACTTTTTATTGATGTAGGTACCACGCGGGCGGTGTCGCGCGCAAAAGCTAGTTAGTTATAAATGTAATAACATACATATTATATAATTTAAAATATTATTTTATTGCTGCGAGACGGAAGGACAAACCAATTCTCGCATTCATACTACTTAATCAAAAAGCCAGCGGGATATTTGTAAGCAATTTAAAATTTACATTAAGTTTTTACAGCTTCGGAACTAAAAGCATATTTCCTTTTAAATTTTAATTTATTAATTTCAATATTTAATCATAACGAAAATAATCTAGAAAAGGCAGAAAAGAAAATTCATGAAAATTATGAAGTAATAAATTAAAGTGGCTGGAACCCATTTTGAAGTTTTTTGTATCCAAGCAGATATTATCAAAATTCTTAAGAGGTAGCCATTGGAAGTGCTTTTATTTTGCTTACCAAGCAACCCGCTGAGGACATCGTTAAAATCTTAATAACCTATTTAGATTCAAGTTCGCAATTTCTACTTTTCACAGGTTTGGTATAAAAACATTAAGTTTCGGTGACCTTTTATAATTCTATTGGTTTCATTTGAAGTGTTTTCTCGTTTAAAAATGTAAATAGTGATATTTTTACAATATTTTGGTATTTATAAAAAAAAATTGTTTTTCGTTGCCAATACTCACTTATTCTGTAACTACGCAAAGTTATTGAAACGGAGGTTTCACATACACAGGTGGTATTGACGTAGACTTCTAATTGTCCCAAATAACTGATAATATAAGCTGTTTGTTAGATCGAGTAAGATGTTTTTCCCAGCCTAGATTATCTCAGACCCTGAAAATCGTAAGAAGAACAAAATCCTCCAATACAATTCTAACTTATTCCGGTTACCTGCCTTCCTATATTTGTCATTTACTGCGTTTGCCATTTTCGTCATCTTAAATAACGTTCGTCAAAACGTATTCACCAATCTCTCTGTGTTTGTATTGAGTTTGATAAGGGTATTTATTGAACTTATGTATTACTAGTTTTTGCCCGCGGCTTCGCTCGCGTATATGTAGGATAGGTTAATAACATTGCTTGTTTCTGGATAAATGGTATGATTCTATCTTATTTGTTCTCCTAAAAACGTGTATGCAAGATTTCATGATGATTGTTCTATTAATTAAGACGTGAAAGTATAACAAACAAATAAACAAACTCATTTTCGCATTTATAATATTAATTAGGATTACTAAATTAATAATGCAATATATTTTTCCACGATTATCTTTCGGATGATTACATCACGATTATGATCCTTTAATAGGGGTAATTGATATTTTACCAGGTAATGGTACAGGCAAACGAGCAGACGGATCGCCTGATAGTAAGCGATTACCGCCGCCCATGGACAAACGCAACACCAGAGGAGTCACTTCTGCTCCGCTGGTAAAGCTGTAAACCTTTTTTTGTTTTTGGAGAGTCGGCAACCTCTGGTAAATAAATCATTTACCTAGTAGGGCTGTCTTCTAGGCAAATGCTTGTATGCCTTCTTCTTACTACTAAGGTTTAACACCTTAGTGAAAAAAGTTGTTGATGATATCTCCGCAAATATATTTCGCACAACATAATATCTCGAGTTGATCTTATCGATAAAGTTAACTACATCGCTTTCTACGAGCCGCCTTTATTTTGACTTTTTGACCTTCAGCTTATTTATTTTCCTTACTTTCATTTTTACTTTGTAAAGTCTTAAAAATGCTATTGAGATAAGAGCACCGCTCTTAATTGAAAACAAAAAAGGTATAATACTAAAAAGATCGAACTTAATGAAGGCTGTCTTGCATATTATGCCATCTCTGTCATCTTCAAACCAATGATGGTAGGGCAGATGCAACTTTAAACTTATTAAATTAAGCTTTTGGAAAAGCAATAGGTTTTTTTAAGAGTGTTAATATATAAAAAATGTAACTCATTCATTTCTGTTAGCAGTTGACAGTTAGGCTTGATCTGTCCCGTGGGAACCTTTTATGTACAAGTTACCAGAGTATGTGATTGTGCCGGTATCCTTACTAATATTATAAATAAAAATGTGAGTTTGTTTGTTTGTTACGCTTTTACACCTTAACGATCCGACCGATCATCATAAAAATTCGATACACGTTGTAAGGGGTACAGAATAGGACATAGGATACATTTCAGCCAGAAAAAAGTACTATTCCCGACCGATAGTTTATTGATAAAATCAACATTATCGCGCGCGAAGTCGCGAAACTCTAGTTAATATATTAGATATTAAAAGATGATTGTTATTTATCATTTATCTCTGTATATACAAACAACAGCAACTGTATAAACACACACACATATACACACACATACCCACACAAACACACACACATATACACACATACCCACACAAACACACACACATATACACACACATACCCACACAAACACACACAAGCACACACACACACACTCACACACACACACACACAACAAACACAAATCCTCAAATCCTTACTAATCAAAGTACTACGCTCAATTGTTTATATAAGCAAATTAAATAAAACCGGGGTGGAGGCCTAGCAGCCTGAAAACAGGCTAACGCCTAGTTTAGGCACCAGTCTCCCAGAATAAACTAATGCTATTTAATAGTTATAAGCAATTATGTAACATGATGGTATGGTGAGAGAAATAAAGATATGTTTATGTTTTATATTATGTTTACCAAGGCAAAAATTACAAAACAAATTCATAAACGTTTCCATTCCGAACAACGGATAGGTAAATATATTTAACAACGGACCGGATTTCTCAATATGGCCGCCGGAAATTGGCTCTACTGAGGTTATTAGCTCAAACAGGAAGCGATGATTTTCGGTACTGTAGAACCTGAGTACTTTCGTTTGTTGAATATGGTTGTATTTGTTGGTTATTGTTCGAGAATTTATCCTTCAAACTAGTAGTATTTTAAATTTTCGGAAATTTTGTTGTTTATTATTCCATAACGCATAAACAGTTTAACCGGTTTAGATAGAACTTGGCATACAAGTAGACCATATCGTGGTTTAACATATATAATTCTATATTTTGCTCGCGGCTTCGTTCGTGTGAAAGACTAGGTTATGTTAGTAACAGAATTTAAAAAAATAAATATAGCCTATGTTATTCGGTGATATTGGAAACTACTATTAGTACTATTAGAAAGCTATATTTGCTTTCTAATAGTGAACGAATTCTTAAAATTGGTTTAATAGTTTTTGAGTTAAATCCTAACAAACAAACAAACAATCTATCTTTCCTCTTTATAATGTGTAACTGTTTGGCAATTTAGATGTTTTTTATTCCATAACGTATAAACAGTTTAACCGGTTTGGATTAAACTTGGCACACAAGTGGACCATATTTTGGCTAAACTTATAGAATATAATATCCTACTAATATGATAAATAATATGAAGCCTTGTAAAGATCATTGGAGATTTAGATGTTTGTCACACGGGTCTGAGTGTTCCATGTGTCCTTCGTTTGATTTTTGTAAAGTTCCCTGCAATACAGGAATTATTCCAAGTTTATTTTTTTTATACTGCTAAGTTGGCAAACAAGCATACGGCCCACCTGATGTTAAGTGGTCACCGTAGCCTATGGATGCCTGCAAAACCAGAGGCATCACTAGCGCGTTGCCGACCCTTTAGGAAAGGAAGTGGGAAGGAGAAGGAGCGGGAAAGGGGTAAGGAGGTGGTTGGACCTTCGGTACTCTCACTCACCAAACGAAACATAACAGTAGGAATACTGGTATTTCACGTCGATATTCTGTGACAGGGTAGTCCTTCCCCGGTCGAGCCGGCCCGTTCATGCTGAAATCAGCGAGGCTCTACTACTCTAGGTAGGCTCTACTACTCTGCGTAGTTGTCTTTTTATAATAGAGAGAATAGAGAAAACAGTGCCTAACTTTGTGTCGCTAATGAAAATCTTAACGATAAGAAAGAATTACTTTGCTTGTCCTTAGCATTGAATACAGAAGCGCATGATCATACATAAATATACTCATAAAGTTATGCCATGGAAATTACATTTCAGTTTTGTTACTCAATTATAATCCTAATCCTAACTGTTATTATAAATGCGAAAGTGAGTTTATTTATTTGTTACGCTTTCATGCCTTAAGTACTTAACTGATCATCATAAAATTTCGCATAAACATTGTCAGGGAAAGAGAAAAGGACATCCAGAAAAAATACCGTGACTAACCTAACCTACATTTACGTAAGTGAAGTCGCGGGCAAAATCTATAAGGAATAAAACCGCTAAGAATTTCAATACTCTGATGTTTCATGCGAATTAAATAATTTAAATAAATCAAAATCCTTTACAAAACTAATAAAGTAATTTCGTGAGAAAATGCGTTTTAAATGAGCATATTATAATTAGTGTGAATGACCTGTTAATACCTATACGTTACCTTACACGTTCAAGAGTTTTTTAAACAGCTGTGACTAATTAATTTTAATGATTTGCACGGATGGCGCGTTTTTTTAAACTTACTTTCGCATTTATAATATCAGTTAGGATTAGGATTATAATTAAGTAACAAAACTGAAATGTAGATTCCATGGCATAACTTTATGAGTATATTTATGTATGATCATGCGCTTCTGTGTTCAATGCTAAGGGCAAGCAAAGTAATTCTTTCTTATCGTTAAGATTTTCATTAGCGACACAAAGTTAGGCAATGTTTTCTCTATTCTCTCTATTATAAAAAGACAATTACGCAGAGTAGTAGAGCCTACCTAGAGTAGTAGAGCCTCGCTGATTTCAGCTTGAATGGGCGGCTCGACCGGGGAAGGACTACCCTCTGACAGAATATCGACGTGAAATAGCAGTATTCCTACTGTTAATTCGTAAAAATATTTATAACAAGACTGGTGATAAAATTTTCAATATACACAGAATTTCATACAAAGATGAATCCAATTTTTGTACAAAAACGTATAATTACAAAACTATGAACCCTTCGATTCCCGCACAAGTCAAAAATTTGTGTGCATGAACATGGATGTTTGTCTTGGTCTGGATGTTTCTATGTATAATATGTATGTATTTACAAAAAAAAATATTTATGTATGTTTATCCATTGTCTAGTACCCATAGTACAAGCTCTGCTTAGTTTGGACTAGATGGTGTTGTGTGTGTGGTAGAATAGAATATTATATTCCAACTCTCTCATCAAGGGCGACAGGGTGTCGTATTAATTAAAACTAGCGGTCGCCTAATGCTCGAAATTCGACTAAAATTTGCCTGTAAGATATTGCTGATATACTTATGTCATTATATATTGATATATGTAACCATAGTTACGCGCTTCGACTGCGTGTGTCAAATGCATGGTTGTGTGCGTGTAGTGTTTTTTCATTAATTTAATGTATTTCTAATGCATATTTTAAAAAAATATTAGCATTCGTCACTTCTTCTCTGTATAAACTATAAGTGTGCGAAATTTCATACTCCTCCGTCCGCCCAATTTTCGTAAAAAGGGATCCAAAGTTTTAGCTTCACTTATTAATATATAGATAATGTATTTTATGGTTGCGAGCAAGTTGTTCTGTCTTATTTTAGTCAGGTACTATGTCCATTACAATCACCAAGTGAATTTTTGTTTCAACTGAAGTCCAGACAAGCTATTTTTTCGAATATACCTTACATTAATATATAATATTAGACAACGGGTATTAATATAAATCATGTTAGTAAGTTATTTAAAGGTATTTATTTTCTGAAGTTACGATCTGGTTGACTGACACAATTCGTGACCACGATCCGTGTAAGTCAATTAAGACCCGATATCTAATATTGTATTATGCATACAAATCGTGAAAGTCTAAAAACATTGTTCGCTTACAGTACACATTGCTGACATTGCTTTTGCAGTTTAATAAAATGCAACCATAGCGGTGGTTACCACGTACTATCAAGCATGTTCCTGGTTCTGCTGCCACGTCGTTGACAAAAAAACCGGTACCTATTTGACTACTTTTTGGAAACCATCTCATATTATTTAGTGGTGAACACTACAAATAATGTACATACATACATACATAGATTCTCGCCTGTTTCCCAGAGGGGTAGGCAGAGACTATGGATTTCCATTTGCTACGATCCTGACACACTTCTCTGGCTTCATTCACTTTCATCACTTTCCTCATACACGCCCGTCGGTTCAAGGAGCTCTTAACCTGGCCTTTGTCCAGAACGCCTCCGATCTGATCGAGAAACGTTCGCCTAGGTTTTCCTCTTGCGACTGTTCCATTCACACTAGCCTTATAAACTTTCTTAGTCAGTCTTTCCTCGTTCATTCTTTCTACATGTCCTAACCAGCTTAACATACCCTTTTCTATTCTTTTAACTATATCCACTTTCATGCCGCATCTCTCTCTAATCACACTATTTCTTATTCTATCTTTCAGAGTCACACCACATATGCTTCTCAACGCTCTCATTTCTACAGCATTTATTCTGCTCTCATGCTTCTTTTGCCATACCCAACTTTCACTTCCATACATAAGTGTGGGCACTAATAGTCCTCTATGAACAGCCAAACGTGCCTTTTCGGATACATTTCAACTGTTCATAAAAGCGCGTAGAGCTCCATTCACTTTGTTGCCAGCAATCGCTCTCCTTCCAAATTTTATTTTACTTTCAAATTTAAATAATTTTAAGTATTTCATTAAAAATAAGTGAAACTGTCAAAACGCTTGCTCAGGTAATATGGCGTCGAGTCGTCAATTGACGTAACACGTTTGTTAATTAGTATTCGATAGCTAGCTATGCCAGATGATGTTTACAAACGTGTGACGTCAAAATATTTGGAGCCAATTGAAACAGTTTACGATCACGTGATTGGAACTACGTGATTCTAAATGGTTAACTTAAATGAAAAAAATAAGTGTAAGGCGAACTTCCGGTTTAATATCCCGGCAAATTGTCCTCAACGTTACGCCAATTATTTAAACGCGCGGGTAATTGTTTGGCATGTTAGCCTATCACTCCAGACGTGTCGTAATAACGACCAATAGGAGCGCGCGTTGGCCGCGCGCTGCAGCACAGCTACTCGCGGGGAATAAGAATGGCGTGATGTCCGGAGTAAGGCAGTGGTCCGACCGCCGACGATGAACGAGAAACGAGTAGAACTAGAAACTATAAACGAATTGACGATCAGCGGGAAGCGAGTGTGTAGTTTCGATAGTTTTGTCGCCGGGCTATATAAGCAAGTGTGCGATGAGCGATTACTCGCGCCTTTCACAGTTCCCGCTGCCACTACACAAACACTATCATAAAATACATCATCGTTGTCGTCTGAACTAGACAACAATGAGAGTTGCAATGATTTGTTGATATCCATACGTCTACTTTTAAAGCCGCGCTGTTTAGAAATGAAAAGAAATGATCAAGCGAGCGAGCATCGCTGAACGAGTATCGCTGAGCGAGTTTATTTTTGAAAGCTTTTGTCGCTCAGCGACAAAACTAGTAAAGCGAGTCGTCGCCGGCAGTGTGAACAGTCAGAGAGCAACTTTTAATATATGCATCTCTTTCGTTTACACGGAATGTATATTATTTGTGCGTTTCTTGAGAGAGAAAATCGCCGATAGTTAGTCGTTTTCTCGCCGGCGGTCGGACCACTGCATAAGACACGCGTCGTGCTTGTAACCACTAAATTGTCTTCTTGTTATATTTTGTAAAGCGATGCGTATTGTATTTCTCATTCTTATGTACCCAAATTATAAGTTTGTTTGTGTATATGTGCGTTTCAATTATATACGCCTCTTACATAAGTTTATTTTGGAATTCTTGGTAAAATTAATTAATTTTGAAAATAAATTAATTGCTCCTTAAAGCCATAATCTACGCGAATGGCAATGAATAAGTAATTCTTTTCAATATTTTCAAATAGCCTATTACCAGAACCTTATCCAATATCGCACTTGCTAGTTTGAACACAACCTTACCGAGTAAACAAACCGCCTAATCGAGAGATTAAGTTATCCGAACTCATTGTTTTCAAACAAAATTACGAAAACACTTTTATTACAAAACTGTTATAACTAATTTTTCTATTTCTTGTTTCAGAATTCCATGCGTTAGTACTGAAGTAAGTAATTCAATTAGTGTTTTATCTAAAGTAGATTATCAATAACTCGTTGGGTCACAAAGTTGATTAGTGAAGTATCTGTATTGGCGCTCAACAAGGGACTTCGAGGAAAGTCGTTCGTTCAATTATAGCTTAAGATCGGATTTGTGACAAATATATTGGAAAGTAAGCGAGAAGAGGAAATAAAGGATATCTACAATGAAATAAAATTATTGCTACGAACTATTTGTTATCTGAGATGCAATGTAGGTTATTGTGTTCCTTATTCTTTTGTCTTGCTATGTCATTGAATTTATATTAAAACTGCTTGACAAACTTTGAGGTAAAAACTTCTTTAGCGGCGGTGTGCACTTTTTTGTGATGGGTAAAAATTGTTAAACTCGCGTCAGGACACGTGACCTGATCGAAAATTCGTAAGACGGAGGGAGAATTGTCATGTTTGTGTACGATAGCGCAATAAATGAATATTGTATTTTACCACATAAATGATGGTACTTTTATACTGATAATTAAAGCAATTCGTGCAAAATTATTCCCTAACCATTCCAAAATATCAAAAATGCACAACGTTAATATTGAAGCTTTCACTTCTGCCAGCACTCCCGGAGTGCAATCCGTTGATTTTTTATATTAAATCTATTTAAATCTGACATAACTCGAGTACACCTTCAGTCTAGTCTTGTCACCTTCAAAAATATGTACGAAATAAAGTTGTATTTAAGGCTGGTTTTACAGTCACGCTGATCGTCGGCGCTGTCAGGTCAATATGTATGTAAATAAAGCAATCCTTCCTGAGTCACACTGATGGCTCAGCGCTGTTATGCGTCGGCGCCGAGCCGTGCGCGGCCGTACGCTAAACGTCTCGAGCAGTCAGGTCGGCTCTGACAAGCTACGCACCGACACGGTCAGCGCCGACGATCGGCGTGAGAGTAAAACCAGCGTAAATGTCTACGTCCAATGTCCCTAAATATTTTATACGTGCTAACTAATATTGTAAATGTGAAAGTAAGTTTGTTTATTGGTTTATTACGCTTTGACGCCTTAACTACTCGACTGAACATCATGAAATTTTGAAAGACACGTTGTCAGGGGTACAGAATAGGGCATAGGGTACCTTTTATCCAGAAAAAGTACTGTTACTGACCTAACCTAGCATTTGCGGGAGCGAAGCCGCGGGCAAAATCTAGTCTCAATAATCTATACTTATCTAATTCGTTATTAAATATTAGTTCTATGCAACATTTTGGATTATTAAGGGCATACAAAATTATGGGTAGTATTTAACTGCACAGCAAAAAAATACTAATTGCGCAGCAAAAAACAGCTAATTGATCAGCAACTCATGGCCAGCAAACTTTAAAGAAATCAAACTAAGTCGACGGAGCCCCGCTTGGCGAGGCTCCTATTTTTGGGTGGGCTTAAAAAAAGGAACCTAACATAACCTAACACTTCCGAGACGGAATGCAGTGATTTGAGGCGTATAGATGCTCGTTATGCTGTGCAGTATTTGCTGACCAATTATTATTTTTGCTGATCATTATAATTATTTAATCCCCAAAATTATTATCGGCCTCAATAGCGTAGTGGTCAGCGTAACCGACTGCCACGCCTGAGGTCGCGGGTTCGAATCCCGCACAACTAAAACATTTGTGTGCATGTTGAATATGGATTTTTGTCTTGATCTGGGTGTTTCTATGTTTATTATGTATGTATTTACAAAAAAAAGTATTTATGTATGTTTATCCACTGTCCAGTACCCATAGTACAAGCTCTGCTTAGTTTGGGCTAGATGGTGTTGTGTGTATGTGATAGAATATTATTATTAAACATCCATGTTCACAAAGTTACGGAACAGATATTTACCTACAATTGACAACTTTGACAGGAAATATCATACCTATTTTGCCACAATAGATGTATACAATAATTTACTATATTGGATTAAGACATTTTAATGTAACCTTGTAACGCATACATATTCTTATGGAGGGTGACAGTACAAATAAGTATATTATAAATTATTTTGCATTCTTATATCACTACTCAGATATGGTTATTACTTGTAAAACTTTGCAAGCAAAAAATGTCTTATTTTAATTGCCAGAAGGTATATTTTAGAAAGATAGAGCTCTCAATAGCCCAGAATTATTGCATACATACATAGATTCGCCCCTTTTTCGCAGAGGGGTAGACAGAAACTACGAATTTCCACTTGCGATAATCCTGGCATACCTTTATTACTTCATTAATTTTTAGTATATACAAAATTTTGTCCACGCTCCGCTCGCGTAAATGTAGGTAAGGTAATCTTAGTAACAGAACTTTTTTTAATTAAAATATAATCTATGTTCATTATCATCATCATCATCATCATGTCAGCCAAAAGACGTCCACTGCTGGACATAAGCCTCCCCCAAGGTTTTCCACACAGACCGGTCTTGGGCCACCCGCATCCAACCGCTTCCCACTTCCTTTCCTAAAGGGTCAGCAACGCGCAAGTGATGCCTCTGGTGTCACATGCGTCCATAGGCTACGGTGACCACTTACCATCAGGTGGGCCGTATGCTTGTTGGCCACCTTAGTAGCGTAAAAAAAAACAAACAATCAAATAATTAAATATTTCCTCTGTACACATAGATTATGTCTCATGAAGAGACTTCCCAAAATAATTATTGTTGTACAAAGACTGAAAATACCATAGTTATATCAGTACTAGATGTACCCGCGGTTTCACTCGCATTTATCGTTACTGCGCAGGCCCCGTGGGTCGTAGCGTGATGTTATATAGCCTTCCTCAATAAATAGGCTATCCAACACAAAAATATTTTTTCAAATCGAACCACTAGTTCCTGAGATCAGCGCCTTCAAACAAACAAAGTCTTCAGCTTTATAATATTAGTTGATGATTCTCGTATAAATAAATAGGCCATGCGAACAATAAAAATGGACAAACAACATAGCCATTACTTCCTTAATTAAAAGGAGTGTTGTTTGGTGGATTCAGATAAACATCTACTGTCAATCTGCCAACCTTACTAACACTCCCCATGAATCGATCACGTGAATGCCACGTGAAGCTTATCGATAAACGCTACCATTTAACAAATGTATTTTAATTGCACACTTATATAGACATGCCTGAACCTAGCAACCTTTGCCGGAAACTAGTAACTAACAAGAATATAACTTTTGTAACAAAATAATTTAAAGAGGGTTAAATTGTAACACTTATGAAAGTCAAAATATTTTGACGTTCATAAGTGTTACATTTTTAACTCAAATGTATAATTGACTAGATTTTACTCGCGGTTCAGCTCGCGTTAACGTAGATTTTATCAATAAACTTCTATCCCTCAGAAATAGTACTTTATCCTGGATGAAAGATAGATACCCTATGGTCTTTTCTGTACCCCAGACAACATGTATGTAAAATTTCATGATGATTGATCGAGTAGTTAAGGCGTGAAAGCGTAACAAACAAACTCACATTCGCATTTATCTATATATTAATACGTGAAGCGAAAACTTTGGATCCCTTTTTACGAAAATTGGGCGGACGGAGGAGTATGCAATTTCGCACACTTATAGTTTATACAGAGAAGAAGTGACGAATGCTAATACTTTTTTAAAATTATGCGTAAAAATACATTAAATTAATGAAAAAACACTACACGCACACAACCATGCATTTGACACACGCAGTCGAAGCGTGTAACTATGGTTACATATATCAATATATAATGACATATATCAGCAATATCTTACAGGCAATATTTGGTCGAATTTCGCGCACTAGGCGACCGATAGTAATATTAGTTAGGAGTGCTTTATATTGTACATACATCTATCTAAATTAGTTTATAAGCTATTGCAAATTAGATTATCCCAATTAACTAGTACCTAAATAAATTGGTTGAGCCCAAACTAATATGTTTTAAGCGATAAGAATCGAGCCACAATTACTTAATAAATTTGTTGTGGTACTACTACGTTCACACACTAGGGAATTCAACGTTCCCTTGATACTAGAGACTTCTAGATGTAGCAGAGGAACTTGGGGAAATTAGTGTATCTTATTGGGATTTGTCTTTAAGTTTTTATCTGTACGTTTTTATAATGGACCAACTTATGCTTGCGGCTTCGCTTGCGTAAAAGTAGGTAAAGTGAGGTTAAAAAAAATCATAATAATCATTTAAATTACAAATCTATAATACTATTATAAAGAGGGAGAATTATATGTCTGTTTGTTTGTAAGAATTTAATTCATAAATTACACAACCGATTTTTATAATCACTTTAAGTATATAAGTAAATAAGTTATATTATCACCGAGTAATATAGGCGGCTATATTTTATTTAAAAAAGTACTGCTGTAGAACCTATTATATAACAGTACTTTTTAAAATCGCTAGTGTAATTTTTTTATTAAATTCTTACAAAGAAACAGACATATAATTTTCCCTTTTTATAATAGTATTATAGATTTGTCATTTAAATGATTTTTATGATCTTTTTAAAATATGGCTAGTTTGTCAACTTTTACATATTTAGTAGTATCTTATACAAACATACGGTCGACCGACCGACTGGCTATTATTAAGCTATTCAATTTGTGATAGCGATGTGCGATTATCGATATAAAATTAATGCTATACGAATCTCTAAACAAATCGGATTATTAGAAACTGACAAATATTGTAATTTAAATTTAACTACTTTAATATGGGCTTTAATGCGTTGTTTATTTTTAAAACACTATTATTATATGTAAACATAAATCTAAATAATTTAAATAGTAATAAAGTTTAACAGTAGTCATTTAATAGTTTGAAGTATAACATTCCCGTAAACGTACGAGAATATACGACACAGGATGTAATTTTGGAATGCAAATAGGCAAAAGAAAGCAACGCTAAACATGGAAGAACTCTTTTTAGTATCGATAGCAATTTAAAATAGTTCTAATTTTTATGACTACTGAAAATAAATAAAACTAAAAATAATGTCCTCCAGACCGAATTTCGGTCACGGCGGCAAATCTTAACGGAGACTGGCCATCGGTGCAGGAGATATTATAGTGCACAAGTGTGTGCGCAAGCACAAATGCACTCTCTGTTCCATAACTCTCATGATCCGATAGGACGGTAATCCGACACGGCCGGAGAGAGATCAGGCGCAGGACCAACGGCTTTAAGTACTTTCCGAGGCACGTGGGTATCTAACACCACCAACTTCCTAACTCCGGGCTCGTATTGAGATTTCTTAACAGAAAAATCCAATAACTTTTTGTTGGCCCGACCCGGGATTCGAACCCGAGACCTCATGCACAGCAGTCGCATTCACTGCCGCTGCGCCACGGAGGCAGTCAAACCTAAAAATACTAACCCATCAAACTGAAACGTGACTTTTCTAACTGTAGTTGAATTCGGGGCCATCAATCCACATATTAACTGAGGCTTTCGAGGAAAAACCTAAACATGAAACGAAAAAGTTAGGGGAAAATGTCACACGAAATATCAGGGAAAAATCAGGCGCTGTCGTATGAATAGTTCTTCAGCCTGCCGAAGTGTCATTGAAAGCGGCTGGGGAAGGCTTTAACGGAAAATGAACTGTAGAGTAAGCTTGCTTTTCGTTTAGTGAGGGTAACTAATTATCGCGACCGTCTGGCTTGAAAGAAAGAAGTGGAAGAAGCCTGTGAAATCATGCGCGACGATAACCTATAATTATAAGGAGACGATTAACGGAGGGCTTCTAGTGATGCGGCGGCTATCGATTTAAAATTGTACGAACGATAACAATCTAATACTAGATTGGTTTGCTATCGAATAAAAAGCATTTATGATATGTTTTAACATTTTATCATTTTATGTAATACAATACGACGGATATGACGGCCTCGATGGCGTAGTGGTTAGTGTAACTGACTGCCACGCCTGAGGTCGCGGGTTCGTTTCCCGCACAAGTAAAACATTTGTGTGCATGAACATGGATGTTTGTCTTAGTCTGGGTGTTTCTATGTATAATATGTATGTATTTACAAAAAAAAAGTATATACGTATGTTTATCCATTGTCTAGTACCATAATACAAGCTCTGCTTAGTTTGGGCTAGACGGTGTAGTGTTAAAAAAAATAGTTTTAAGAAGTATTAAATACATAATTATAGTTTAAAGAAATTAAAGACATTAAATATTGTTTTCATTATCTCTTCCCGTTATTGTTTTTTGCATGAGTATCGTTAAATCTTATCCATTTGTAATAATAGTATTTTATCCGCGGCTTTGTCACACTAGTTTCAAGCAAAAATAACTATTCCATAGGAACCATGCAGTTCTTAGAGATAAATAGTCTTTGGGCAATAAACCATATCTTTGCAAAAACACACAAGAAAGAAGAAAAACGATGCACAGCCTCGTAATAAATAACATTAATGGAGGTTTGATATATGAATATAGATATCAAACTATTTTTCTATCGATACTTTTAAACCAACATCTGAATAAATCTGGGACAGCTCTATGTGCTAACAACTTGTTACGGTAGTTCACTTTAACATACGCCCTCTTGTGTCCACGCACACATACATAAAATTTTTGTTATTCGAGACGGGAGTTTTGATTCCGTGTTGTATAAAACTAATTTGGATGACTTACAAAAAAACAAAAAAATATTAATGTAGCGCATTTGGTGAGCAGCGATAGCTCAGTGGGGAGACCAACAAACTGTAATGCAGAGGGTCTCGGGTTCGAACCCACGTTGCGCACCTCTGACTTTCGAAGTTATATGAGTTTTAGAAATTATGTGCGTATTGATTGACAATTATCGCATGCTTCGTGCCTCAGAGAGCACGTTAAGCCGTTGGTCCCGGCTGCCATGAACATCTATGGCAGTCGTTATTGGGAAGTCAGTGCCCTCTAATATCCTGACACTGGTCTAGCCTTAGGGTATCGTTAGCCTTCGGGTTGCGGAGATCACGTCGCAGCCGCTTCGTTTAAAAACTGATATCCAGTCAAATCCGGTTAGACTAGAAAGCCGACCCCAAGTGACTTGGGAATAATAAAAACTAGGGAGAAGAATTTGGTGTATTTAAAAATATAACTCGGTAACCTAATTGTCTTTGGATAAGCTAGAACTAAAATTTATTAAAATGAAAATCAGTACAGACAGTAGACAAGTGTAGGCTTAAGAGCTGGAAGCAATTGCGGAACGCAAGTGACAAGATTATATAAACAGTGGATGAGGAAAGCTTCAACATATTAAATTGTTAACACATTGCATCATACCTGTAAAATACAACCAAAAACGGTAGGTTTATTCTACGAGTCCGTCAGGTATGCAAATTCTATATAGCGAGCCACCGGCGACATAGTTCAGTATTTGGCACTACCGTACTACTGCTAAAACTTTCTCATAAAACATATAGACCCACTCATAATATATAGGTGCGTGTGTGCACCGATTTTAAATCTATTCAGCCAGACGCACACCATACACTTCAGTAATTTATGCACCGCCCGATCTCTGGCCTTCTTATCATCTAGCAGGCTTGATACCTGAGCCATTTTTCTTGTTGTGTATACAATATGTACCTATATAGACTTAAAATCAATATAAATGTGAGTGCATCATGTTCTTGCGTTGTAATTATTATAAAAACTAGTCTTACATTAGCGTTTACGCCTTTTTTGGTAGGGAATATAAAAATATACAATTGAAATTAATATATCCAACAATATAAAGATTGGACACAAAGTATCCAGTCTCAAAACAGTTATTTATGAGGTAGTATTTAACTGTTCCTCAATTTTTTGCCTTTGTTCCACCAAAAATACTAATTGCACACCAAAATATGCTTACTAAAATATTTTAAAGAGATCAAACTAAGTCGACGGAGCCTCCCGTCGACTACTTAGTTTGATCTCTTTAAAATATTTTAGTAAGCATATTTTGGTGTGCAATTAGCATTTTTGGTGGTCATTATATTTAATCCTATATTTATGGATATATATATATATATTTTTTTAATGGTATATGGGGGCAAACGAGCAGACGGATCGCCTGATGGTAAGCGATTACCGCCGCCCATGGACACCCGCAACCCCAAAGGAGCTACAAGTGCGTTGCCAGCCCTTTAAAAAGAAATGAAAGAGGGAAAGGACAAAGGAAAGGATAGGAAAAGGATCGGGTAACTAGGCCTCCAGCTCTCTCACTCACCGATACGAAACGCAACAGTACGGGTACCGTATTGGTACCCGTACTGTTGCGTTTAGTATTGGATATACACGAATAACTGCCCCATGCAGTTGCATGGGACGGACGATAAAACGGTTACCTCGTTACTAACTAGCAACCGTTTGCCTGCTATGCAATCTGTGCAGTCGTATTTCTATTCACCGTATTCATTGTATTCAGTCAAATCTTCGTGCCGATTAGTCGAAAAATAAACAAAATACCTGTTTCTATACTAACGTGTTAATATTCTAAACTAATAAAGTATTCAACAATTTGCCTATTAATGCAGACAACAAAACCAACAAATAATAGTATACCGAAAAATCAAATGGGTAAATAAATGATTTAGTTAATTTCCGTTTCATATTAAATAAGTTCATTCTGCAGCCAAAAGCTTAAAAGCCAGTGCTTAATTTAAACTTTGTAATTTCAAATAGCGGTACGTTATACATGCATGCGCTAGAGATTATGTTTTAATGAACGTTTGAAATCTAAACTTGCATATTGACCAACGCTCGCCGATTTTAGTATGAAAATGTTTGACTCTACAAAAACTAAGCTTTAGAATTTTAATAGAGATGGCAACGAATGAGCCAGTTTGTCGTGACACGCGTAGAAGTAAAACATTGTGTCAACGCATGTTTTGTGTAGTGAAGAAGTTTGAAATGGTTGTACTACTGGATGGAATACTCACAGAAGCAGCTGTCCACTACAAAATCATTCGGTGTTGTCAACCTTATTTAAATAGCAATAATTAAAATATTTGCTTATCGTAACAATGACAATATAATTATTTTTAAATATTTGAGTTTGTTCCAAAAATAGACGGTGTGTTAGTAGTGGGTATCTCTCACAATTATTAAATTGTATTTCACATCTTCAAATATTATAACTACGCCGATAAGCTTTATACATACATACCGAAATGTTTTTTTTTACTGCTAGTCTGGCAAGCAAGCATACAGCCCACCTGATGGTAAGTGGTCACCGTAGCCTATGGACGCCTGCAACACCAGAGGCATCACTTGCGCTTTGCCAACCCTTTAGGAAAGGAAGTAGGAAGGAGAAGGACCAGGAATGGGAGAAAAGGGGTGACTGGACCTCTGGCACTCTCGCTCACCGAACGAAACACAACAGTAGGAATACTTGTATTTCACGTCGATATTCTGTGAGAGGGTAGTCCTTCCCTGGTCGAACCGGCCCATTCATGCTGAAATCAGCGAAACTCTACTGTAACAAAAATTTTAATATTGTTTTAGCTTGCCATTCACAAAAGAAAAGTAATCCAATTTTAATGCATTTGTTAAGCAATTACAAAGAATTAAACATATATAGTCATACACATAGTCTAACGCCTGTATTCCCGAAAGGATAAGCAGAAGTGAGTCATTCACTTCTGCTTATCATTGTGCCCGGTAGATGCAATACGATCGCTTGATGTCATCATCAGGCGATCGTATTGCATCTATCAGGCACAGTATCAGATCTTGTGCAGCAACTCAGAATTTTATAACAGAAGAACCCAATACAATCAAGGAATCGAAGCCGAAAGAACTCAGTAATGCTTTCTCCGACCTGAAAATCGTATCAGAGATCTAACGCACAGCAGTCGTATTCAGTACCGCTACGCCAAAGACACAGTTTAGTATAAAATATGTACTTAAAGATCAAACCAACTCCTAAAACAAATGGGTTCATAAAGATAAAAAAAAGATATCCCAAAAAGCAAGTTGGCTTTAAATATAAAAGATAACCGAATCTATAATGTTTCTGTAATTAAACGGAACTGATATACGTTGCAAATTTACAGTCATCATTCATAAATGTCAGTTCCATCAGCCATGAGAGTTTTAATAGATATGCCACTCACTTCATTTTACTGGGACGGATAAAAAGATTAAAGTGGCTATATTAATTACTGGTATCTGACAGGGTTATCTCTGCCCACATGAGCAAACTTAAATATAAAATGTTGATACTGTATAATGGCCGATCAACTGAAAATGGCTACATCTGCTTGTTTTAATTATAACCCGTCTGTCTACCAAATAATTAATTTGGCCGTGTCTAGTTTTTGGATTATCGCACTTTGTCGTTTCTCTGGTTGATTTTGGACGATTACTCGGGTGAAATTTGCTCTGCATAATAAACAGACATTTACCAAAATAGCTGGGCAAATTTCAGAGTACGACCGTTAGTAAAGATTAGGCCTTTGATAGGGGCAGAACGTGATGTATACTGCAAAATAACGTTCAGAATATTATTTCGACACAGGTGGGTGGTATTGTCCCTAACATAAATATAGGTTGTCAATACCATTTAATGATAAGAACTATTTGGTACAACATTGCAGAATCTAAACAAGGATTGGAAATTCTCAAAATAAAAGTTAATATTATGATACGCCAGAATATTATTTTGGAATTTAGTAGAAGCGTATCACACCTAAATTTCATCATCTTTGTTTAAATTCTCATAATAAATAAAAATGTTGGCAATAATTGCTGCACTATACACAGATGGAGGAAAATGTCAGAAAAAATATCCCAGTCACGCTTTTACCAACTTGCAACATCGACAGTAAGTGCAACCGCAAGCCTATCCCACTGAATTAGATAAAGCAGCCAAAGCAAGCAAAGCAGTTGTGTTCAGTTGTATTTCAAAAGTAACAAATCCATTTTAATACAACTACCACGAGTTTATTTTCTAGCACACATAAACTTAGACAAATTAAGCAGACAAGACTTACTGCTATTAATACTATTTAGATCTTTAAGCCTTCTAAATTTCATCAACATCGAAACAACGTGGGCAGCTGCCAAAGCAACAAATTAATTCTGCCGGAAATTCGATAGATATTCACTGAGCAGAGTTGAGAGAATAAAGGATGAATGCAAGACAAACTACCACTAGTTCCAGTCAAAGTTAGGATGTCGATTGGTAAGATTGTTTAGAAATTCTTAGAGCATACTCTATTGAAACTTATAGAGTCAAAACATGTTTTCGAATTGAATAACTAATTTGTTTCTAGATAACAGCGGGATTTACCGGTGGCGGTTTAAATATATATTATAGGTAATTTTAGACAGGTAAAGAATAGTTGAGTGTTTCCCTTTGAACTTCGAGGGGCCCGTATAGAAAAAATGTAAATCATACATCATACCACAGTAAACACACACAGTACACACAAAAAATATGTTAGATACCTCTTTTTTTCTTATGACTGCAGAGTAGGCGACCACCGTTTGAGTGCTTTAAAATTAGTGCTATAATGATACTTATTTTGCAGTGCAGCAACCAACGGCTATGACAATACTTTAAAAAAAATAATTGATCTGTAGGATGATGTATAAAATAACCGTCTCTGTCAGTATAATATGAAGTAAAACCTCATATTAATTATTTAGTAAAGGTATGGGGATCAGTCACTAAAACACATCTTGACAAATTACTAAGAGATATTTTATTATCTTTGTGGGAAATCATGATATATTATGAATTTATTGAAAATACCTACTGTTTTCGATTAATTATTTGTAACTGTGTACTTGCACCTCAAATGTCCAATTTTAAACAAAATATATTCTTCATATAAATTAAGGTTTGCTTACCTAGAATCACATTCCAAGTTACACATTTAAGCCCCAGTTTGGGCGACAATAATACAATTGGCGCCCAAACATGGGGCCTAAGTAACAACGGTGATCATTAATCAAACGAAACATAGCGAATTCGAATTATTTATGTACACACAACAATGAAAATTGGTCTTGTTATTAATGTTTTATTAGTTTTTCCAGACACATGGTTCATTATTTCTCTGTATTGCCGCAATTATTGTACATTTTAGTTTACTACACAAAGTACTAAGAAAATCTAAACCACATTACCAACTTCTATCAGTTTCTTTATTTTCCGTTAACCAGCCTTAATTTAATGTTAGTAGGACAAATGAAACTTTAGCTGTAAAAGCTTTAAACAAAATTCCTAGAAAATTTTCTGTACTTAATGTATACTAAAACAATATTATTTTTATAAAAGCGGGTAGTATTATAAATTGTAATAGATTACCCGAGCTTCTACAACGAGTTGTTTACCTTTAGAGAACTTTCTAGAACTGTGCTAATGTAAAATGTAGAACATTTTGTATAGTAAGTCTGCGTACTATGGATGCGTACAATTTATAGCAATAATATTTATTTACTTTTTAACTTAACCAAATATAACCACATAAAACTTTCAATAAGATACGAAGATCATAATATTATATTGAATTACATTAATAATACTGTGGCCGCCGTGACAGCGCAGCGTTATTAAATACGACTGCTGTACATAACGTCTCGGGTCGAATTCCTGAGTTAGGCAAACTAGTATTAGGTTTCTTTGTCAAGAGATTCTCTACATCAACACGTAGCATGATACTGTGCCTGGAAATCGATAAAAGGTTAGCCCCGATTATGGAATACCTAAAAATTAAGCTGGTGAAATGTACGTGACTGAGCGAAACACATCTCTGCCAAGACTTTCCAGGATATGCAAGGACTATAAAGTCATATAATAAAAACTGAAACATCTTTCTATAGGTAAACAAATTCTCTTTGTTTAATATTCTATCATATTGAAACAACAATAAACAAAGAAGCGATTAAAAGAATAATTAATAACACGCGAGATTTGTTTACAAACATGAATTAAGTAAACTAGTTAATTGTTTATAATTAATAATGTCGACTTTAATTATTAGACAAGTCGGACCACACTTGATCGATAGTTATTATTCGTTAATATATGTACTTTAGAACTACCTATTACTTTAATCACTTGTTGACAAGACTGTATGTTAACACATATAAATTAGATTTGCTAAGTCTATTAAAATAATGGAAACGCGTTTCTCGAATTTACAAAACCACAAAACGTAACACTGAAATATTCAGTCAAACGAAATTTCGATGAAATGTCTTTCATGTCTATGTTACACGTTTTTATTCACATATTGCATCGAATTAGGCGTTACTTGGCGGAAACCCATTATAATAAAATTATTGGGAAGAGAAGAACTCGCGACGCACCCTAGGATGGCCCGTCCCAACTATTGCAATAGAAAGAGGTTGGCAATACCGAACTCCTCTGGATAGGGACAGCTATATCGTAGGACCTGGCGTACTCCAACTTGCAGTATTCCGTTCGTTTTAAGAGTAGTAGAGCCTCGCTGATTTCAGCAGGAATGGGCCGGCTCGACCGGGGAAGTACTACCCTCTCACAGAATATCGACGTAAAATAACAGTATTCGTACTGTTGTGTTTTGTTCGGTGAGTGAGAGTGCCGGAGACCCAATCATTCCTTTCCCCTTTCCCGCTCCTTCTCCTTCCCACTTTCTTTCCTAAAGGGTCGGCAACGCGCAAGTTATCACTTGCGCGTTGTATCCCTCTGGTGTTGCAGGCGTCCATGGGCTACGGTGACCACAAGTTACCATCAGGTGGGCCGTAGGCTTGTTTGCCACCTTAGTAGAATAAAAAAAAACACAAAATATGCGTCGACACGTGTTTCGCCTCAGTGCGAGGCATTTGCTGGACCGTTTCGCAACGAATAAGCCTGATGCCATGAGGCTCATTCATTGCCAAACGGTGAGGGTGCGAGGGGTTTCCTCTCTTCACCATAAATAATTTTGTTTCCATTCACTTTTACGTTAACGCGTGCAGTTACGGTAACGTCACAAACTCCTGCCTTCCATTCTGGTATATAGGAAGGCGTGAGGCTTTATGTATGTGTTTTCCAAAACAAGATAAAAGCCAGATTCTCTCTTCTCCCTAGCCTTTATTATTCCCAAGTCACTTGGGGTCGGCTTTCTAGTCTTACCGGATTCGACTGGATTTTACACGGAGCGACTGCCATCTGACCTCCACAGCCCAAAGGCTAACGATAACCTAAGGCTAGACCAGTTTCAGGATATTAGAGGGCACTAACTTCCCAATAACGACTGCCATAGATGTTCATGGCCACCGGGACCGACGGCTTAACGTGCTCTCCGAGGCACGGAGCAGGCAATAATTGTCAATCAATACGCACATAATTTCGAAAAGTCATATAACTTCTATAAGTCAGAGGTACGTGACGTGGGTTCGAACCCGAGACCCTCTGCATTGCAGTCTGTTGGTCTCACCACTGAACTATCGCTGCTAAAAGCCAGATTCTAAAGAGAATAAATGCAGTGCCAATAAAACCACTGGCCAGTTGCGGATCAAGTTTGGCCAAACTAAACTAATTATTACAGTTAGCTGTTTGAACGTTACGTGTACTGTTAGCCGGGCGTTTGAGCCGTTCTTGTTACACTTTAGGACTAACTCGCAGCGAAAATTTTTGTGGCATTGGAAAATATTTACACAACCATTATATTTGGTCTCTACCTAAGAAATTGTATTTTAAACAAACAAACTCATATTGTCATGACAATCCTGATTTCAATGGATTATTACATTTGTATTTGCTTGGCTGTGAGCAAAGTATGGCTTGTCAAATTAGCAATTATTATGTAATGGCGGATTGAAGTAACGAATTCGGAAAGACAAACTTGTTTTCTAACTTAGGTAAGTTAGAAAACAAATTGTATAAACATAAATAAATTACTTTAATTTCTATTATTTGTTAGGTTATCTACTACATTATATTCTGTGAAAATGTTATAAGCCAGTTACTTATTAGGTAGGCTAAGAAACCGACTCCTTTATTTTCGATTAAGGAACCCCTTCAATCAAAGTCAAGGTCAAAAATAATTTATTAATTTAGGTCACAAAGTAACATTTATAAATTTATTAATGAGTTAAATGAAGTTATTTAATTTACATTTACATTAGTTCCTAGCTTGAGGCAAAAAGTTGAAACCGCCTATTACTATCACTATTAGTATTGTTACAAATAAATTATCAACATCTAAGTAAAAAAACATTTATTCATTTAGTTCACAAATAACACATAGGATCGTCAAAGTTTATGAGCTAGTGAGTTTACTAAAGTTACTAAATTTAGGTTTACGCTAGTTGTTAGGTTTAGGCAGAGTTCAGCAGTTTCAAGAAGATACGAAGAAATCAAAATCACTCTATTAAATCAAAAAATAAAATCGTAAAATTCATCAAACTGAGAAAATCCATCCATTAACAAATGGCATTCTGCCTACAATGAAGTCTTCATCACAATTCTGCATTACAGGCATATAGTAATTGGCTTAGTTAGTAGAACAGGGTTCTTGTGAGTGACAGTCGTTATCTGCAGTAGATATAGAATATAGATCGGTATGAAGATGACGTGAAAGGAAATTTCGTAAAGTGTACCTTTATCAACACTTAAGGAAGAGATTAATAGTGTAACCTTTATATCCCTTTAAGTGTTCTCTGTAATAAGCGTTGATATTAATTATGGATACTGCTCGCGGCATCCCTTGCGTGAATTCCACGGAAACGTTTACCTTGATTAAAGTTTCTTATATAATAATTCAGGATACAGTCTATCTGAGTAATAAGTTTTATCCTTATCTGTTCGACGGTTTATGTGTGATTGAGTAACAAACAAACATTCATATTGATTATATTAGTTGGATGGCTAATCAGCGACATGGCTCGCGTTTTTTTTTTAATTGTCGATGTCGTGCCAGGTGCCCATTAATAGAAGGTAGTCTATATCTGCTCCAGCTTTCAAGCTATCTTCACTCCACATTTCTTGATTTTGCGATAAAGCAATAATAATACAAAACTAGCGTCATTATTTATATGGATGACCAAGGCGTTATGATATAAATTTTTTTTCAGTATAAGCTAATTAAACAGTTACAATAACGAAATAAAAACAACGGTTTTTGATAACTATCTTTGTATTTTATCTGCGGTGAAATGAAATCAATATTGTTTTGAAAATAACGTGGAAGAATTCTGTAATCCTAATCCTAACTAATATTATAAAAGCTAAATTGAGTTTGTTTGTTTGTTACCTTTTCACACGTAAACCACAAAACCGATAATCCTGAAATTTTGCATATACGTTGTCAGGTGTACAGAAACGGACATAGGCTATCTTTCATTCCGAAAAAAAGTACTGTTCCCGAGGAAAACAACAATAACGTTCTTATGATAATAAATGGCGTCACGTGTCTTTCGACTCATGATTGAATTATATTATTACAAGCAGAGTACGACCCGAATTGATTGTAAAATTCTAAATTAACGCGAGTGAAACCGCGGGCAAAAGCTCGTATTTTATATTTTTGAAAGAAGAGGTTTTTATTTTTAACTGTCCTAAAATGTTAATTACGTATAGTGCATACTTATAGTCATTTATATTTACATATTAGTAGTCAAGAAATAATGTAAAACGGTTTTTATCCATAAACTACTTTAGAGTGGTTACCGATTTTCTTGTAAGGTTTCCCTAGCTATGTCTCGCGCTATAAGCCGATTTACAGAATGCTTTAATAGACACTTCGAAAATATAAAAGAAATATATACACGCTCTAGATTATTTTAATACCTCGTCTGATGGTAAGATTTAATTGTAGCTTATGATCGCTTGCGGTATTATGGATATAACTTTGATGTTGTCGAACTTATGACAAAGTTTTTTTCTTTGAATACCATATAGTAGACACAATAGTAAATGTATTGTTCGCGGTCATTTGTGACCGGTACGGCGTTGACTGTGTTAAAGATAGGATGAAAGAAATCAAATGGTAGAGTTATGTCAGCCTCCAAAACTGTTACTCAAAAACACAGTACTACTGGATGGAATATAATATTTATATTTCTTTTTTATGTAAAAATACAACTGCCGCACTATGATTAATTCCTGTATCGCATTGACTTTACAAACATTTAACCAACGGACACAAAAAAGATCCAAATAATGAAAAATTATTGCGCCTGTTGTCTGTAAGAGGGTCCTCTTACAGACAACTTTCAACTTCTTGTTTCTTTCTTGTTGTTGGCTCGCCAGCTCATTAGTACTGTTACCTATCAGATTGCAACGACTGGCCATTCTGAATACACTGTCAATGTTTTATATTGCTTCATATCAAAAGTCTCCATACTCTAAGGGCGCCTTCAAATTTGCCGCGCGGCGGCAGCGCGGCTGCAACGCTGACACCACGCAGCCGTCACTAGTCTATCGATAAACTAATGCGCGGCAGTAGCGCGTGTGCAGCGCTTCAGTTGCGCGTTTTAATTTATATGGATTTACAAAGCAGCGTGGCCGCAGCACTGCAGCCGCGCTGTACATTGCGCCAAATTTGAAGGTGCCCTAAGAGTTCCTGTAACACCTGTGTTCCGTAAACAAATCTTAAGTCAAAAAATAATCTTTAATATTAAAATGATATTCTATAGAAACTCCTGCCTACGGCTGCCACTTTACACAATTCGTTGGAAACCACAGACAATTTCTAACCGACAAACAACCAAGTGGGTTAAGTTTAAAAGTAATATGTCTCTAAACTTGCTGCAATCAGAGTCAAACTTTCAAGTAATGAGTTCGGTGACCAGTGAACCAGATAACATTTAGTTGTAGTCTTAGTTCCGTATATTGTTAATTAATTTGAAGTACAAGAGAAGGATGGTATAGCCCCACTATAAGTAATCCACCATTTTTTTTTATACAACTAAGCTGGCTAACTAGCATACAGCCCACCTGATGATAAGTAGTCACCGTAGCCTATAGACGCCTGCAACACCAGATGCATCACTTGCGCGTTGCTAACCCTTTAGGAAAGGAAATGGGAAGGAGAAGGAGCGGCAAGGAGGGAAGAGGGTGATTGGGCCTCCGGCACTCTCACTCACCGAACGAAGCACTAGAACGAAGCACAGTAGGAATACTGCTATTTTACGTCGATATTCTGTGAGAGGGTAGTCCTTCCCCGATCGAGCCGGCCCATTTAAGCTGAAATCAACGAGGCTCTAATACCTATACATTCATATGTTTAGGATATAGTTTTGCCTTTCTGTATGGCTGTATCGTCCTGTGTTCGAAAGCACTTCAAGGACCAGTTATAGTCAAATCTCGTCTAGTCAGTTACTTGCACATATCCTACCTATCTACTGGAGTTATTGCACGTATGGCGTGGTAATTTATTTGGTCGCCTCGCCACTGCCTCTGCGCCGAGTGTTGTGGGTTCGAATCCCACGCGGGACAAAACTTTGTGTGACCCACAAATGGTTGTTCTTAGTCTGGATGTTCTTTGTGTCCGTTATTTGAATGTTTGTAAAGTCCCCCGCGACACGAGACTTAATCCTAGTAAGGGTACTTTTTTTAAAGTTAAGTAGTCTTTAAAAAAAACTGAGGAAAAATGTGTATGAATTTCGCTTAAAATGCAATGGAGAAAGTAACTCCGGCTAAAAGTACCCTAGAGAAATCCACTTGATATTTGAACCACTAGAATACTTACTCACAGTGCGAAATATATCTAGTAACAATGTTAGTAGTTACATAGTCACTAATTACGCGAGTTGCTAATAAGAGAGTGTCAGTGGGGCGACCAACAGACTGCAATGCAGAGGGTCTCGGGTTCGAACTCACGTCGCGCACCTCTGACTTTCGGAAGTTATATGACTTTTCAAAATTATGTGCGTATTGATTGACAATTATCGCCTGCTCCGTGCCTCGGAGAGCACGTTAAGACGTCGGTCCCGGCTGCCATGAACATCTATGGCAGTCGTTATTGGAAAGTCAGTGCCCTCTAATATCCTGACACTGGTATAGTCTTAGGGTATCGTTAGCCTTTGGGTTGCGAAGGTCAGACGGCAGTCGCTCCATGTAAAAACTGATATCCAGTCAAATCCGGTTAGACTAGAAAGCCGACACCAAATGACATGGGAATAATAAAGGCTAGGGAGAAGAAGAAGAAGAAGAAGTTAATAAGAGAGTGGAACTACCTCGGTCGAGCCAGCTCACTCGTGCCGTCATCAGATAATTGCGATCAGTGTCTCTTCCACTCTAGACCGAAACTATAACGTTTTTAATTACTGCTGGGGTAAACGAGCTACGTGCCCACCTGATGGCTAACGGCAACCCCCACGCAAGAACATGTCTTTGTTTTTTTGACATCACAGAAGCAATTTTATAGAAACTTGACCAAGCCGCTATCTGCCATAAGCTATTATAGGTGGTAAGTAAGCACACAATCTGGCTGATGGTAAGCAGTTTCCGTTACCTATGAATAGAGCGTGGCGCAGCGGTAGCGAGTGTGCCTGCTGTGTATGAGGTCTCGAGTTCGAATCCCAGGTCGGCCAACAAAAAGTTATTGGGTTTTACTGTTAAGAAATCTCAATAGCAGCCTGGGGTTAGAAATTGGCTATGTTAGACAGACCGTGCCTCGGAAAGCATGCAAAATCGTTGATCCTGCGCCTGATTTCCGTCGTGTCGGATTACCGTTCCATTGGATCATGAGAGTTAGCAAACAGAGAGTGACCATGTACTTGTGTACTATAATATCTCCTGCGCAAACGGCCGGTCTCCGTTAAGATCGGCTGCCGTGACCGAAATCCGATCACTCCAGATTGGATGAAGTACTACCCTCTCACAGAATATCTACGTAAAATAGTAGTATTCCTACTGTTGTGTTTCGTTCGGTCAGTGAGAGTACCGAAGTCCCAATCACCCTCTTTCCCCGCTCCTTATCCTTCCCACTTCCTTTCCCAAACGGTCGACAACGCGCAAGTGATGCCTCTGGTGTTGCAGGCGTCCATAGGCTACGGTGACCACTTCTATGTTGGACCGTATGCGTGTTGCCACCTAAGTAGTACAAAAAAAAATAAAGAAGGTCGAAGAAGAAAATATCTGAGGCGGTGATTTGACCTTTGGTAGCTTTGGTGGATATAATATAGTAGTACTGCATAGTGCCTAAGCCTTCAGGTTATACTTACTTGAAGGTTTAAGTGTGTCAGTATGTTATGGTGTATATAAACCTCATATGCAAGTAAATACGAACGTGGAAGTAGTATGACAATGTGATACTGTATTTGTTTGTAGAACAAACGTTTCGCGTGTCTCGCCTGTTGTTCTAGCAGCCCTCTGTTTATTCTATGTTAATGCCTACACATACAACCCTGTATATATATATGTTATACAGGGTGGAGCCTCATGTGTTATTGTTAGTTGAGTCTTTACGTTTTAAAAAGCACGCCTTTTATGTGAAGGTTGTTGGTAAAATAGAAAAGAATAATATTTATTATTACACTTTGGAATATGGTGGTTCGGATTGCGTAGTAATTGCCACACCACAGCCAGTGTGCCGATTGTATTGGCCAACTGTGGTCTACAAATTGGTGTTCCAAGTTTCGGTATTCTTTGTGGCTGTTGTTTGAAAGTTTTGCGTGGACCCCGCGCTCTATAACATATTTATACATATGTATGTATATTTTTATAAATACTTCTGGTAAAATAAGATATAAGATATAGGACATTACAGCACTATACTGCCGTCATAAGGAAAAAAAACGTATCTAACAGATTTTTTCGAAATTAAGATCACATATTTGGAATCAGTAAAACAAGACGAATCTGACAGTATATCTATAAAAAAAAGTTTATTTTTGGCAGATGCGTCTTTTTTCCTTATGATGGCAGTATACCTAGCAGAGGTTTCTGAGTTAGATATTCCTAAATCCACCTTCATGTTATGTTTTTACATTCTAAAGTAATCATGTCCGTATTCTGAGACTGATGTGACTGCAGTTTATAGAGAGGTTGTATTATTATAATCACTGGGTTCCATGTCGCAGATAGTTTTAGAACTCTAAAATTTTTAGTTGACATGGGTATACGAGATTTCAATACTCTCCCATCCTTGCGTCCCCTTCCCGTTGAAAATACACAAAGCTTCCTTAGTACAACTTGGTAAGGATCGGGTAATTGGTACTAACTCAAATATGTATAGGCCTTTGATATGACAAGTATTTACTCAGTATAACGACAAACACTGTTCAATAGATGAAGGGTACCCTTATGGATCGTTAGCAAACGAGAAGTCAGGCCCATTTAATAGGTAATGTTATTAACAATTACACAAAGTACAAATTTAATTTTTTTATACGTCTTTGGTGAAGCCCTTGTCTGTGTGCTGCGAATTGGTGCTATGCTACACAGAATCACGTTTATATTCCCGAACGTAGACAGAGGCTTACAACCACATTTCTCTCACCATGGTTTCGAGTCTACGTAATAGGGAACGAACTTATTGCTGTATATCGAGCGCAGTTCTAGACTCTATACAGTCTGTACTATACTGAAAATTTCTTGCCATAAATGCCAATAAATAAAATTTTACTCGACCTGGAAGTCGTACCTGATACCTCATGCACAGTAGTCGCATTCAGTATATTTATGAGAGGCACCGCTGCTTCGATAACGGCACGGTAGCGCTCATAAATATGGTAAACTGGCAGTTAACTTTACACCATGATTCTTTTTAGAAAATGTTTCTGACCTTTCTATAAATATTGTGATATACAGTTTATTAAACTCCAGAAAATAGGGTAGAACATAAAACACTTGCATCATGCACACAAACTTTAAAAATGGACGCTTTAATCAAATATTCGGATGCGAACTCCATTTTTTATGGCACGAGAACCAACTAGTATTTTGGGAGTATCCATTAAAAAGTACGGGAGTCAGGTCAAAACCAGCCAACTACGGTTAAAAAGTATAAACAACCAGCTTCGATAAAACGTTGAAAGTATAACCGTGGGGTGTTTTTGAGGATATAGGACTCTACTGGATGTGACGTCATTGTGGTTTGAAATTTTGGTCAGACTCTACTAAGACTCAACAATGCCTTAGAATACCTACATCTGCTTTTCACTTAAAGAGAGATGCCGTAGGTATTCTAAGGTATATGGTGTGTTGTCAATTGCAATTATTAATTGATAAACGAAATACAATCTTATAAAGATATATCCTTGCCACGCTCGATATTCCTTCTTGTTTTTTAATACAGACATCATTTAAACAACGTACACACTCAGACCCGAAACAACCGTTTGTGGACTCACAATTTTTTGTCTCGTGTAAGTTTCAGATCAATGAGACTGATAGAGTCAGTAGAGGCAATAGCAAAGCGACTAGTAAAACCAATACACCATCCATGCGGTCAGGTTCAATTCGTTTATCTCTATTTATTGGAATGCCACACATAATTGAAAACTGATTGTTTCTAGCCGCTGGTGTGTTGCTGCAACGCTATGCAATGCAATAGGTTTTTAAACAATTTAAACGATTTTACGCACTCAAAAATTTTAAGTACAAGAATAACTGGCAAATGACAAAAGCACTTCCATCTTGAAAATATCCTTGTATAACACGAGAACTCATATATTCGGTGCAAATCCTCGCGCGGCTGCACCACCCATAACTTACGTTTATCTGCGCCTGTTGGTGCCTTTTCAATTGCTACCCACTTCCAGCTGCCCACCGAATAATTATTTGTTAAGTAAACTAGTGATTTAGTTGTTTGTTTCCCCAGTAAAGTTTATTATTTCCCCTTTTTTTCTGCTACTGATCAAAAATTACATATATAGATTCACTATGTATCCTCAGACGGATAGGCGAACCTGTATCACATCTACTGCGATATTAGAATTGTGGTAGAGCCCATTGCTGTCTATAGGGCAAATTTTAAAACTCCCTGCTGCTAATGAGAATTTCTTTACTTATGCCGCGGGATGAACTAGACAGAGAGTCGTTCTTAGAGATTAATCATTCAGCGGCAGTTTTATTAGCTGACATGAACTTTAACAGACTGGCCAATGAGAAGTTTCAAAGTCAAACACTAATTGGGTAACAAACATTTAATTATTATTCGCATTTCCGACAAACGAGAATATTTTTCGGGCATCCACATATGTACTATTTCTATTGCCACTTAGAATGACTTAGAAATATAAAGTCTGCCAAATCGCAGCAGACCAGCATAGGCGCCTTTACCAAACTGATTCAGATGGTCTTGGGTCTGCATAGCAGCCGCTCACAACGCAATATAAGACGTTTCGTCGAGGCTTTAAAGAAAAACACATAAAATAAAACAAGACCATGAGTCACAACATAACAAATAAATAGAAACAAAATTTACAGAACAAGTGGCCTATCAAATTACGTAAGTGTATATAAATAAATTGTATATAACTGAACATACAACAAATATGTATCTTACGGTCGTTGCAAAAGGTGCAAAGTTCAGCAATTGCCAGACCACCATGTTGCCATATATTTTGTTTAATTCATTGAAGTTTGCTACATTTTATTAAATACGTTATCTTTACTAATATTATAAAGAAGAAATATTTGATTTTTCGATTGTTTGTTTGTAAGGATTTAACTCAAAAACTATTCAACCGATTATAAAAATTCTTTCATCATTAGAAAGCTATATTATCACCGAGTAACATAGGCTATATTTAATATAAAAAAGTAGGTACCATTACATAACCTAACCTAACTTAATTTTACGCGAGTGAAGCAGCGGCCAAAAGCTAGTAATTAATATTAATAAAAGTCGCTAGGCCATTCTCCACAACGCTGGTTGTATGAAAGATGTCGTGTCATTTTTAACAGAAAATGCTGTCGCGTCTTGTATCAATTGAATAATTATCAAAGTCAAAGTCTAAATCATTTATTCACATAGGTACCAAAGTAACACTTATGAACGTCAAAGTTTATGATATAATGAGTTTGGTGAAGTTACTGAATTTACATTTAGGTTAGTTGCTATGTTTCATATGGAAGAATACAACATGTATTTGATCACTGTGTACGGAGTGTTATAGTTTTTTGTGGTTTGTATTGTCGTATTATATTAAGATAGAGTCCGCAGTTAAAGTATTTGTTTCATTATCAGGGTAACAGGAAAACAAAGGGTACTCTTCATAAAAAAATTACTGCTAGTAACTTACAACTACGCGATCGAAGCTGTGGGCAAAATCTAGCTTATAATATATTTATCTTATCTGATCACTGTGTACGGAGTGTTATAGTTTTTTGTGGTTTGTATTGTCGTATTATATTAAGATAGAGTCCGCAGTTAAAGTATTTGTTTCATTATCAGGGTAACAGGAAAACAAAAGGTAATCTTCATAAAAAAATTACTGCTAGTAACCTACAACTACGCGATCGAAGCTGTGGGCAAAATCTAGCTTATAATATATTTATCTTATCTTATGTGGGGGCCAGTCAGTGCAGACCGGTGACACTTCCACCCAGTGGGATCTTTTGTGTCGACACTCTCCCAATAACGACTGCCATAGATGTTCATGGCAGCCGGGACCAACGGCTTAACATGCTCTCCGAGGCACGGAGCAGGCGATAGTTGTCAATCAATACGCACATAATTTCGAAGTCATATAACTTCCGAAAGTCAGAGGTGCGCGACGTGGGTTCGAACTCGAGACCCTCTGCATTGCAGTCTGTTGGTCTCCCCACTGAGCTATCGCTGCTCTTGTTTATAATATAAGTAGGATGCACTCAAATAGACCTGCTTTAGTGCTTAGTCGAGTAACATAAGCTATTAAGGTTTAATGACATACCACGGGAAGCAAAGCGTAGGAGGTAGTTAGCACAATAAAAGTTGTAATAGCCCATACTATAGAAACTTGTTCCAACCTAGAATTACTCCTTCCGATAGGTACCTAAGCTTCCCACTATTCGAAAAGGTGTAAGTTCACACAAATAACAGCTTTCTGAACTACTAAATATAGTACAAAAGCTAACACACTTGGAAACCCCATTTCTAAAACATTAATAAGAAAATACGTGTGAACTCGAATACTTATATACTTAATAATTTATGAGACCAAAACCCTTGGAATTCGATATCAGAACCGCTTTTAATATTAAATCATTCCTACTACGGAATGCTGGGGAAGAATTGAGGCGGGTAACTACGCAGAAATACTTGTCAAATATATACATAGTTAGTAAAATCTGATAATATTAATAACTCTTTGAATTTTACAAAACCATCAAACACCCATCCTTATAGACCAGAATAATTAGATTCCATATGTAGCAATAGTATCTTACGCCTGCCGCGGCTAGTATCTCGGTAAGTGTCTCATCTCACTTTAAACTAAAACTCTCGAAGGGCCTCTGCATGTTGGACCCATGTCCCCGTGTAAGCCTCCCAAAGGGCCGGGTATTTTAATAACATATTGCTCAGGGTAAGATCGACTGTCCTGAACTTCTTTCGAAAATAAAGTTAAGAATACCAGTAAGAAATTTACGTAGAAATCTCTTGTTATATAGACCTCCGTGCCACACTAACTTTAGAGTAAATAGCTTTTTGCCTAGAGTATTCATTGAATTTAACAAATTAAATGTTGGCAGTCGTTTTGATCTCTTTACTACTAGTAAATATTCTGCCAGATCCTTTTTAACCAAGTTTTTTGTTGATAATTTATAAATTTAAAAATATTGGATACTACTACTGGCTCTTGTCTTGTAAATCCATTTGTTATGTAACATTTTTTGTTTTCTTTTTTTTATACTAAATGTGCTTAAGCTGTCGTATAATCAAGCTGTGAACTAATTATGGAAGCTTGTTATTGGCGTTTATTGATTGTATTTATATAACTACTTGTGTGTAGCTATAAGCTCTCCTAATAAAACAAAATAAAATAAAATTAGGGAAATACTCGTGAAAGAGAAAAAAATTATAACTCTAATAAATATTTTTTTACGGTAATAAGTATTGGTTTGTGACCTACATGAATAAATGATTTTAGACTTTGACAGAAATACCCAATAACACTTTGCTCGATCGAAAGGATCAGACCTCATGCGCAAAATCGGAAGCCCTAACTTGATCCCAACCTGGACTAAGTCTGGATTAACCTTTTGACCTCCAAAGTCATGTATATATACATTGTACATGACAAAGCAAAATGTGTCCAGCTCGCCACGATTACATGACAGACTTTTAAACGCTAATCCTAATCCTAACTATAATATTATAAAAGCGAAAATGAGTTTGTTTGTTTGTTTGTCACCTTTTCACGCCTAAACCACTGAACCGATCATTCTGAAATTTTGCATATACGTTGTCAGGTATACAGAAATGGACATAGGCTACCTTTCATCCCGATAAAATGACTGTTCCCGAGGAAAACAATAATAACGTTCTTATGATAATAGATGGCGCCACGTGTCTTTCGAATCATGATTGAATTATATTATTACAAGCAGAGTACAGCCTGAATTGATTATCAAATTCTAAATTAACGCGAGCGAAGCCGCGGGCAAAAGCAAGTAAATATTATAAAAAGGTATTGCTTTTCTTATTTTTGATGTTAGTTATGTAGCTAGACTCATCCCAATTTATATTATGTGAACTGCTTACTATTTATTGCATAAGATTACAAAAACGGAGGATAAAGGATGAAATCGTAGCATGGCGCCGAGAGAACGCTTTTGTTTTCTTTTTTTGACGTGTTGGTCAAAAGGTTAAATCTGCAGGAGACCTTAATCTCTAGGACCTATTTAGATTCGGTTAAAATATATGCAGATTACAAATTATTTTTCTATAAATTTCATGTTATATCCGTAATTTTTATTATCTGATTGGATTGGCGATAATTTTGTATAAATAATGTATTACGAGAAAAATACAGGCTCGTTGTCAATTTTCTCAAAATAAAAGCCAGTGCGTGCATAAATGTATTACAGTTTAAACAATCAGTTTTTATCAATGCTCGATTCATAGAATGAAATATTGAAACGCATATAATATTAAACAATCGTCAATATTTGAAACGGTGTAGCTGAATTGAAAGGAATATGCTATATGTAGAATTTATACCCTAATATCAGGTGTAACGAAATGTGCCGGAAAATGCCCGATATTGTTGTACTATAGCATTGTGGCTACTTTATTCTTTGCTGGTGTAGAGTCCAAGGTGAAATCGATCGGAATCTTTTTGTCTTCAATACGATGTTAGTAATTGACGTTTTTGTTAAAATAGACACAAAGTCCTGATTGTTAGACCAGCACTATTGAGCTCTCTATTTCTGTTTCGTATTGGTGTGTCCCACTTCCGGGCAAAGACATTGGATTTCTAAATCATTCTGTTGTTATCTATCCCTGTCAGTCCATATTGGTTTTCCACGTCACCATCGATTATCCTGTGACATTCATTACTCATATTCTTTGAGTGAATGTGGAAGATATGTTCGGCCTAGGCCCACTTTAGGCTTAGGCCTACGTTTTATACGTATATTATAAATGCAAAATGTTGGATGTTTTTTTACACAATCCTCATAAAACTGTAGAACGGATTTGGAAACTTTAGCCTTCATAAAGCATATAGCATGGATTAACACATAATATACTTTTTATCCCGTTATGCGTTCCGGCGGGACGAAACCTGATTGTCGACTCAATAAAACGTTTGGCATGGACCCATACATACAAAGACACATGTAAAATGATTTAAAAATTATGTCAAACAATATTTGGCTGAATATATCCTGTCTTGAACCACTGGAAACACATGTCTATGTGTTTGTGCGTTTAGTTGGTAAACAACTACGTGTTGGAGTCAACATAGTAGAGAAAGGGGTATGAACTGGCTGCTTATGAAAGGAATTTGAATTTTCCTATGAAAGAAAGTCAAATGAGGAAGGTAGTACTTTCATACAAATAAGTAGTATTATTATGATTATAGTAGTATTTTTATTTATAATTAATACTGTGTACTAGAACCGGGCAGTTTATTTATCTATCAAACGGTATATGGTGGTATATCAATGGAACAAGAATATCGAAAACAGGGTGTTGAAATGCACCAGTCTTTAGTAGCTCATGATAGAAAGAGATGTAAGGAAAAACAGGATTTATTTGATTTAGAGTGAGGCATAACGAGCCTATGATAATTACTGCCTCGATGGCTTAGCTTAAATTTTTTTAATGTTTTTGCTATTGACGAGGTTTTTTTCTTTTTTCGTGTGGTTAGTGGCCAACCTGTTGTCAAGAGTTGTTCAAGCCGCCCGTAGGCCCCTGACATGGCTTAACGACTGCTGTCAATTTGACAACAACCGGGACCGACTTTATACGTGCCCTCCGAAGCACGGAGACGCTCAGATTAAATACCACTAAGCGGTCACACATCTATAGACTGACCGCACCCACCGTTGCTTAACCTCGCTAATCGCTTACTGATCAGTGAGTGCAACTGGCTATGAGGTTGTAAGCAAGCGTTTGCTATTTGTAAAGTTTGGTTTGAGTTCTAGGTCAAGCATACGGTTTTCCTATTTAGACATTCTTCAAGAATTCTGGAAATATACCTAGTAGCCGGCCGTAGGCTCGATGCCTATTAAGCGGTACCTAAAAACGTAGCTGGCAAAATGTGTGTATCATACTTCTGTCTACCTCTTTGGGATATAAGCACAATACTATGTATGCAAGTATTTTTCTTACCACAAGTACAGATCAAAATATTTTAACGAAAATCAATGATCTAGAAGGCTTAAGAAGGAATTGTAGGAAGAAAGTATACCTGAGTTCTATCAAAATAATATGCTAAGACGATTGCTGTTAATATATTCACCGTATGCACTGTATTCACCAATTTACTACTAAAATTGGATAGTACATTTCATTTTGGTAGCAATTAATTACTAAACGTAATTTAGGCTTCTCGTATGTAGCGCTCTAGGGTCTGTATGATATATGAAAATCTTAGTACTTTACGGTAAGAGTATTACAGCTCATGTCTCCGTCTGCAATTAACATAAAACATTGTGACCGCATATTAAAGGCTCCCGCATATATAAAAGTAGTGACGAAAATTAAATCAGTGAGTTTTAAAACTGAGGATAATAGTTTTTGACAGGATCACACTTGTTCATCTCCAAGGAGTTAACTTTTATTTAGTTCCTATTATAAGACCTTAAGGAAACGAGCCCTACGTAATAGGAGATGATATTATAGCTGTCTACGAGGCACCTCACGATAGACCACTTTATGTCAACTACGTAAGATAATCATTCCTAGACTATACTAAAAAAGTCGTCTAATTATATCTTAAACCTGTATGCTTATTCTACAGAACATAACACCCAATAATTATTCTTGCGTTTTATTCATGTGGTAGGTTAAAACCAGGGATTTTAGTTTTTAAGAAGAATTTCGGCTGTTAGTTCCTTAATCACAGCCGAAATTCTCCATCGAAGCCAATGTAATATTTGACCCTTGCGGTGGGATTAAAACGACTGCGCTTTTGATAGACTTATGATAGCACAAGATTTAATAGTCATATCTCCCAGGCATCGCAGAAGCGTTTCAGCGGTAGCGGTAGCCGTTGCCTACCGTAAACTACATAGGTAAGAACGCACCTACGTACGATCTGCTGTCTGATAGTGAGCATTTATTTTAGCTTATAATGTTGTTCTAAATGTTGTTCTAAATGTTGTTCTAAAACGTTGAATATGTAATAACATATTCAACGTTTTAGAACAACACTAAAGAAATTTTTATTTGATCACCAAAAAGGCCAGGAAACACAGCTGCATGACACAAGTGCTATATAACTATCTAGAGAAGTTACAGTCGCTAACATTAATGTGTATTTTTGAGATAATTAAATTGTTAGATTTAACTGGGGTGCAAAAATAAATATTGTATTCTTGTCATATTGCTACCGTAAACGCTATTATTACTATTATTAATATTTTATATCGTTTGTCATCTTTGTGTTGTGTTAAGTATATTATTTACAAACATGGTGCGTAGCGGAAGACCAGCACTAGTTTTTTCAAAACTAGCATTTTGCTGAGTTGCGACCAATTTGCAGTAAGATTTGTTTTTCCTTTTTTTTTCTAATTAACTGTGTCTGAAGTATGTAACTATGTAGTGCATAATCTGCTGCAAATAAATGTATTTTCTTTCTTTCTTCTTTCTTATGCGAAGTCAAAAAGGATAAGGGATTAGGGAAAAGGATGGAGGGAAGAGAAGAAAAAACATAGTGGTCATTGGGTCTCCAGCGCATTCACTCACCGAACTAAACGTACAACAACAACTAAACAGTAACTGTTCGTGTACTGGTATATAATGATATCAGTCCTGTATATAACCTGTCCCACTACTTGGTACGGGCTACTAAATGAGCAAAGCGAGGCCTTTATCCACCATGTTGGCCCAGTGCGGGTGTCCAGACTTCACATATCCCTGAGAACATTACGTAGAACTGTCAAATATATTTACTACTTCGCAGTGGTGATACAAAATCATAACAAATTATACACCTAAACCTTTCTTATGAATCACTCTGTCTATTGATGAAAACCGTATGAATCTTATCTTATCTTATGTGGGGGCCAGTCAGTGCAGACCGGCGACACTTCGACCCAGTGGGATCTTTTATGTCGACACTCTCCCAATAACGACTGCCATAGATGTTCATGGCAGCCGAGACCGACGGACGGCTTAACGTGCTTTCCGAGGCACGGAGCAAGCGATAATTGTCAATCAATACGCACATAATTTCGAAAAGTCATATAATTTCCGAAAGTCAGAGGTGCGCGACGTGGGTTCAAACCCGAGACCCTCTGCATTGCAGTCTATTGGTCTCCCCACTGAGCTATCGCTGCTCTCCGTATGAAAATACGTTTAGTAGTTTTTGAGTTTATCGCGAACAGACAAACAAGCGCGGCGGGGGACTTTGTTTTATAATATGTAGTGATTTAACAAATTCAACAGATACCGACCAGGCTACCGTATATTGAAAATTTACAATCTCTCTTATTCTGTGAGAGGATAGTGTATCTTATATCCTGGTTTTACTGCACCTATTGCTTTCTTTCACTTACAAACTTTAACATAAAAATCTTACTTGCATAGATCGCTACGATATTTAACATAATCGGCTTAGTAAGCCATATAACAATATGGCTTCTTTGATTATGTTTATTTCTTAAACATGTCTTCTACGATTTAGTATTAAGCGTTGTTTATTTTTATAAAAATAAGCTAGCTATGCCATCCTCAGTAATAGTATTTTACCAGAATAGCCTTCTCCGGATGAATGGTACCGTATGTTATTTTCTATAACTCTCGAAATCTGTATGTGTAACTTCATAATGATCGGTTAAGTAGTTAGGCGTGAGGGTGTAATAAACAAACTCACATTCGCATTTATAATAATAACTAGCTTTGCCCGCGGCTTTGCTCGCGTTAATTTAGAATATGACAATCAATTCGGGTTGTACTCTGCTTGTAATAATATAATTCAATCACGATTTGAAAGACACGTGGCGCCATCTATTATCATAAGAACGTTATTGTTCTTTTCCTCGGTAACAGTAATTTTTTTCGGGATGAAAGGTAGCCTATGTCCGTTTCTGTACACCTGACAATGTATATGCAAAATTTCAGGATGATCAGTTCAGTGGTTTAGGCGTGAAAAGGTAACAAACAAACAAACTCATTTTCGCTTTTATAATATTAGTTAGGATTATTATTTAGGATTATTATTTAGGATATATAAATAATAATATAGGTTCTGTAAAATTTACGTGCTACGGCTGATTTTACAAAGTCTGCTACAGGAATTTAGTTTCTAGGTATATGTGATAATAACCGGTAACCAGCGCTTATGTAACATGTCTGTCTTCTTGACCACACTGAAGATCGCTGTGATGCTTTGCATTCATGCAAGGCAATATTGCCACAATTCCCTACGTAAGCGTACGGCTTGCCTGATATTATACAGTTCCTGCAGCCTAAGGTTACTTCCAAGTTCGAAGATATCGCTCGCGCTGTAAACTCCAGGAAATAGGATTTATAGATGAGGCAAATGGAATGGAATATGCGTCTCCGAAAGCCACTTACTAATCGAAATGTGGCCATTACTTAAACTTTAAATTCCTATAAGAGTATCTATCGGCTACAAGAGCAGTGATAGCTCAGTGGGGAGTCCAACAGACTGCAATGCAGAGGGTCTCGGGTTCGAACCCACGTCGCGCATCTCTGACTTTCGGAAGTTATATGACTTTTCGAAATTATGTGCGTATTGATTGAAAATTATCACCTGCTCCGTGCCTCAGAAAGCACGCTAAGCCGTTGGTCTCGGCTGCCATGACAGCCCCCACATAAGATAAGATAAGATCTATCGGCTACGGTAACCGTTTACCGTGACATGAAGTATTAGTTTGTTTACCACTTTACGGTACGAAACAAATCGCTGTCTTTCTTCATTGCACCACACATTGCTTTGTGAAGAATGTACCACTGCGCAGCGAATTGAAAATTTATGAAACAACGAGATTTGTTTCTGTAACCTTAATCCTACTGTTCTGGAGATGTTTTCTTCTAAATTATGCTGTTATCTTTTCTCTGGTATTCATTTTGGCCAGTCTGGATACGTCATGATTTTTGACATTTATACCAACTTCGGTATGAAATGTTTCTACTTTTAAATTTTTAGGTGGCTTGCGTTTGAAAATGCGTCAGAAAAACAGACATGAGCGATGAGTATCACTTCTTTGCAGTACGCAATATACGTTCTCACGCGTATCGTATCCGAATTCGACTCAAACCCGACTTGGGATGAACTCGAAATGAGCTCATGCACTGCATCATTGTTACTTGGCAGCGATAACCTGATGAAAGACCGTTAGACTGCCACTGTCATTGGGTTTAATCTTAAAGTACTCATCTCCAAGTTTTTGGAGTTATATGCGTTTTATATATTTATATAGCAATAGCTAATTGGCACTTGATTTGACATTGTAGAAAACCTTCGCGAGGTAACTTGCAAACCTAAAAGTTCTAAATAACTTTTTTTTTAACGTGTGGAAATACTTTGTCGCCCACCTCTCCGCAGGGCGACGGAGAGGTTATGTCGGACTCACCGGGCAAAGATGGTGAGCGACATCCCGGTAATACCGACTAAATCTACCACGGTGTTCCTCGACATAATTGCAATTGGCGGGGCCGCGCGAATTGTTTTCACATGCAATAGCGACCACGCCGTGGTTTCGGCCCGCTGTATGCAACGGCAGGCCACTACACAAATAGACCTGCCCTTTGGGCACCACTAATTTTGTCCCTACTGTCCCCTTGAGAGGGTGGATGGACACACGATACAGAGGCGCGCGTGGGAACACGCATGCCGCCTCTCGGGCCTGGTGCTGATCGGGTGGTGGGCAGGCCCACGAAGCCCACCACCAGGTCAAACCTGGGGGTGGCTGGAGGTCGTCTCACACAAAAGTTCTATATATTATTCTCGAAGATGTGTGAAGTCTGCCAACTCACCCTAGGCAGCATAATGAACTAGGACGTAATCCTTGTCACACTGAGAAAATGCCTGCGCTCAGCAGTGGAACAGTTCATAAGCGGGTCTTATATTATTAAATAATTATTATAGTAATCTTGATAAATCTTCTAACTAAAATAAATGTTCATATTAGAAGTGACGTTGGGTTATTAATGTAATGTGTAAGGGTTGATCCTGATGTCAACCCTGATGTCTTAAATATTTAAGTATCGTCGCTTGCGAGAAATGAATCCATAGTTTAACATAAGGCTATGAACAAATATTAAGCTTCGGTATTAAGTTAATGTAGCCATAGAAACATTAAAATAATGAAACTATATTATGTATGTTTTTTTTATATGTACTGCAGAAATTTGCGATTCCCGACTCAAAAACTTTGACTTGAATTTGAATACACGGATAGCGTGGTTTGAGAAGTCGCTTCGCCATAACAACTGCGCTAAATGTTGTGGGTTCGAATCTCACACGGGATGGTTTGTAGAATCCATAAATGGTTGGACGCAACTATTTGTGGATCACACAATGTTTTGTATTGTGCACAAACATTGGCAATATAAACCATGTGCAGCCTACTAGCAATTGCAGTAAATATGTAAATATCAATATGAACTTCGTCCAGTTGCTTTACACAAAATCAATGTTTGTGATTAAACCCACATGTTGGTATTAAATTGGTCGTATTGGATGACCCCTAAATGGTTTGCCAGAGTTTACAGTTCATGATGACATTAAATATTCTCTCGTGTGTTTTTTGCACACCAGGTCTGCATAAGCGCCTAGGACATTTCTTTCACTTTTTTTTGCCAGACACTCAACGGGATATGCTCCTCATCTTGGTCAGCACACTTAAACCTTATCCTGCTATCCTAGTAATGTATGAAATGTATGTCTGCATCAGTAGCGTACTGAGCTCAAGGTCTAAGGTTCGATTTTAGGTAGAGTAATATATTATTGACTGAGTCTACTGACTAGAACGGAGCAAAAAACTATTTAAAACACTTGAGTAAAAATATTTTTCTTCTTTGTAATAATAAAGTCCGCTACTGTACTATTGTGTACATAAAGAATAAAAAAAAAACAAAAAAAAGTTATTTTCTGTCAAGACATTCTCAGAAGCGGCACGGAGTATAGAATTGTGCTCGGTATCCGTCTAAAGAATAAATGAGATCCTACGTTTTGGATTGGCCATCTATTAGCAAATGTTATGCTCGGATAGTCAAGTCTAGACTTAGATGTAGACCTTCATAACTTAACTTGAAATCATGAGGGTTTGATCGTTTATCTTAACTTAAGACTCAAGAACCACTCTACTTCAAAGAATTTATTACCTAGAGCAATATCCTCCTCGCCGTATTCGAAAACAGCGAGCTGATTCGACAAGTCCGTCCTACGGAGGATGTCTTAAGAATTTAATTTGAAAGGTAAGACTGCATCGTGCACTCGAGTAATCCAATCGAAATGTGGAGGTACTCTACAATGTTAGTCGATAAACATTTGCGAGTGAGTCCTACTAATATTATTAAGATGTTTGAAGGAAGAAAGAAAGAAAACTCATTTATTCAGCATATGAACACTTAGTTACAAATATTTATATAAGTAAAGTTATGTGGGTAATAAGGCTTGGGCTGTTTCAGGCAAGTTGTCGAATCCTCACTCAAGTAAGCATTACAAGGTAACATAGCATGTATTGCTGAAAAGGTTACCAGTTCAGCATGTGCTACGAGTCAAAGACGCAGCGCTGGTTTTTTCTAAATCATGCGTAAACCTGGTAAAGGTCGCGGGAAGCGGTTGGATGCGGGTGGCCCAAGACCGGTCTGTGTGGAAAACCTTGGGGGAGGCCTATGTTCAGCAGTGGACGTCTTTTGGCTGACATGATGATGATGATGATGATGCGTAAACCTTTGGACAAATTAAGATAAAATTTGTCACACTGATAGATCTTATGCTGAACTAATACTATACAGGCAGAAGGTAGATTTGGATGGAATTTGGGACACTCGGATTTTTTTTTAGCTCAGTATACACAAGCGAAGTCTCTAACTTTTACAGTCAACTATATTAGTTTCTGGCAGAGACCAGAGACTTGGTAATGTATCTTATCTTATCTTATCTTATATGGGGGCCAGTCAGTGCAGACCGGCGACACTTCGACCCAGTGGGATCTTTTGTGTCGACACTCTCCCAATAACGTCTGCCATAGTTGTTCATGGCAGCTGGGACCAACGGCTTAAAGTGCTCTCAGAGGCACGGAGCAGGCGATAATTGTCAATCAATACGCACATAATTTCGAAAAGTCATATAATTTCCGAAAGTCAGAGGTGCGCGACGTGGGTTCGAACCCGAGACCCACTGCATTGCAGTCTGTTGGTCTCCCCACTGAGCTATCGCTGCTCATTTTATTGGTAATGTAATTGATAATGTAAAATTTGGTATAGATAACTAGATATATATTACATAATCACATAACTATAGATAGAATCATATCCTGAATCAAACTATAATACTTTTTGTCGATATCATTCGAATTATTATTCATTTTTAACCGTTGTCAGCAGAAATAGTTAACAGATGTATGTTGACTATTCATAAATGCGGTAAAGTTATACCGAGAATAAAAATGATTAAATCAAGGTTTTTTTTTTATATCCATAATTATGTTTTTAAACCACAATACTTAAATAAGTCCTCACCTCATTCAAATATGCTGTATAGCCCATACACTTCACGACTGAATAAAATACAAACAAAAATGTTTTCGAAACTAACTGGAATGAATAAAAGGTATAAATATCAGCGTACTCATGGTTTACATAAATAAAGAGTTAAATAAAATATTCTGTCAATAAAACTTGAACACGGACAGAATATTGGTATTGAATACCTATTATATTTTATTGTTTTTATTAAAATATTGAATATTCATCGATTACAAAGTACGTAAAAACCGTGTTCTGGGAATAAGTCCAGGTGATACAAATATACGGATATAATAAAAACAGCACTGTATAATATAAACTGTCTCATTGCTGGGCATAAGCCTCTTAAAAGGATGGAGACAGAATGATTAAAATCATTCAGTAGTTACGTAGAGTTTCTGTCGCAGCTGCCATACGGCTTGAAAAGGTAGGGCTCTGGAAACGAGACAATAGAATAACTCATGCGCGCCTAAAGGAGTTAGTATACAATGAAATTCCAATGATAGAGGCGACATGTGATATCATCCCAAAAACCTTTGTCTTTGACAAAAAATACCACATCCAACTTCATGAGGAATCTAAAGATAGCTCTGGCATACATGAAGTGAGAATATACACGGATGGATCTAAAACAAAATCAGGAACAGGAGTCGGAGTCTTCTCCCACGACCTAAACATCAATTACTCAACGACCCTGGGAAACCTCAACACTATCTTCCAGGCAGAATGTGTTGGAATCACCCGGGCTGCAACAGCGGTTACATCAAGGGGTATAAGCGATAAGTCAATACGCATTATCTCAGATAGTGCCGCGGTACTACAAGCCCTTAAGAGTAACTGCTTCAACAGTGGACTCATTTTGGAGTGTCACCGTGAGCTGCAAAGTATTGCAACAAAAAATCGGGTAACGTTGCAGTGGATACGCGGCCACAGCAACTCTTCTGGCAATGATGCTGCAGATCAACTGGCAAAGAGAGGATCGAACACCAAAATGGTAGGACCCGAACCAATTGTCCCGATACCCTTCTGCCAACTCAAAACATGGTTATGCGATAGAACCACGGAACTACACGAAAAACAGTGGATAGAAACAAAGGAATGTAGACAGACGAAGGAAGCCCTTCCATGCTTAGACAGACATTTGTCACGCAAACTGCTACGTTCCACAAGGAAAAACTTACGTCACCTAGTGGGTATAATAACAGGCCACTGCTCACTCAACAGGCACCTATTCAACATCGGCATCACTGACAGTCCCTTGTGTAGAGGCTGCATGGAGACCGAAGAGACACCGGCTCACGTGCTTATACATTGTAAAAGCGTGAGCAACCAACGGGCGAAATTCCTAAACAGTCCAGAAACGATGAAGGAGGTACTGCGCAACATCGGTCCCCTATTGTCTTTCTGGATGGAGCTGGGGTGGTATGAGTAGCCGAACAGTATTCCGCGTCGGTTACTTACGCACAATGGCCCAATTGTGGGGCTAAGTGCGGATAACATACGTCCAACTAAACTAAACTAAACTACGTAGAGTTTACTTAGATAGGTTAATTTGATTACTTGATTGCTTATTTCATGGACTTAGGAATCCAGATCGCACACAGATTTTATTTTTTAAGCCTGCGGGCCTAAAGCCACTGTCTTTATAATAATACCAGCCCTGTATTAAACTGTCCCACTGCTGGGTACGGGCCTCTTCTCAGTGTGAGAATGTTTAGACCATAGTTCACCACGCTGGGCCAGTGCGGGTTGGCAGTCTTCACATATCTTCGAGAACATTATAGAGAACTCTAAAATAAGCAGGTTTCCTTACGATGTTTTCCTTCACCGTTGAAGCGAGCAATCATTAAATTTTTAATACGCACATAACTTTGAAAAGACAGAGATGCGCGCCTAGGAGATCGAACTTGAAACTCTGTGTGGAAGTCCAATGGTCTCCCACTAGGCTATCGCTGCCATCTCTTAATGATGTATTAATATATAGAACAGCTTTTGCAAAAAAGTTTTGTGTATACCTCAAGCCCTTATATCTTATCTTGTGTGTGGGGGCCAGTCTGTACTGACCGGCGACACTTCGACCCAGTGGGATCTTTTGTGTCAGCCCCAAGATTCATCCCTTAGCTATCTCCTTATGAATGTACTGCATTAGCTGCAGTGTACAATTCAGAGGGAGAAGCCTGAAGTCTTCAGGGTTTGGATATGCCAATCCCATCAGACCCATCCTAAGTCCAGCCAACGCGTCGCATTCACACAGTAGGTGCGATATGGACTCGTCCTGTTCACCACAGGCTCTGCAGATCGAATCGTGTGTCAATCTCAATCTGCACAGGAAGTCTTTGGTGCCAAAATGGCCAGTGAACGCTCCTGTGAGCAAGCGCATTTGGCTCTTGCTATACCCGCAGAACCTCCTGGTGAAGCCTGTGGCTCCGTTTGCAATGAATTTCTAGGAGTGTTCCAGACCCCTAAGGGCCATCCACTCTAGCCTGTGTTTTTCATTGCCGTGTGCATTCAAAGCTGCCTTTTCGGTGCTCTCAGAGAGTCCCACGAATGGCTCGGGGCCCACAAACGGTTGCTCCGAGCCCTTTCTGGCTAATTCATCAGCTTCCTCATTGCTCTGCACTCCTGCATACCTCAAGCCCTACTTGTATAATAAAATAAATAAAATTTGCAAAATCTATTTACTGTCCTATCGTGATGCAAAGGTAAAACTAAGTAAGGCATTATTAACCTTGACCTACATCGAAACAGAAGACCTGTTTAAAAGTATAATATAGTTAAATATTTGTAATTGTACTATGAATATTAGATATTATTGTGTTATTTTTATATTTTTGTTTAATGTTAATTCTACTACGTTTTGTGTTATAATTTATTTTCCTTGTGTTTTATTGTACTTTGTTTTCATTTATGTCAAGCAGAATGCGTCCTTCTTTATTTAAGTAACTATTCTAGAAACTTTCATATTTTACTTACATTATAATCTATATTCTCGGTTCAAAACCGCTTTATGTAAAATTTTCCTTTGGATAAATCGACCTTAACTTACGATTTTCCGCAGGACAGGCTTAGCCTAGTGCGGAGAATTATATCGATTCCAAATAATAATGGAAGACCAAACAAATTTCTGTTGTTGTAATGTTTTGTATTTTGTATTTGTAATTTCTTTTATGACAATAAATCTTATTATTAATATTATTATATACATAATTATGAACATAATTATATACAATTTAGGTGGCAAACAAGCTTACGGCACAACTGATGGTAAATGTCACCGTAGGCTATGGACGCCTGCAACACCAGAGGCATCACTTGCGCGTTGCCGACCCTTTACGAAAGGAAGTGGGAAGGAGAAGGAGCGGGTAGAGAGGGTGATTGGGCCTCCGGCACTCACACTCACCGAACGAAACAGAACAGTAGGAATACTGCTATTTCACGTCGATGTTCTGTGAGAGGGTAGTCCTTTGCTGGTTGAGCCGGCCCATTTATGCTAAAATCAGCGAGGCTCTACTACTCAAAAGTAGTACTAGTGATAATATTTAGCTTTTGCCAAATTTGAATGTGAACGATATTTCAAGACTTTCTTACAACATTATCTCCAGCTAAAAGCAAGTCCATTATCAAAATACCTATTATAGATGATCGATTGCGCGAATAATATTGTCGGCGTTGCAAGTGTCCGTAGACTACGGTAACTGATTACCATCAAGGGAGCCAAATGCTTGACTCTGTTGTATTAAAAAACTTAATGTACAAGAAAATTCGCATAACCATTCATCTTGACTAGGCATAATAGCATTCAAAACATATTCAAATACAGTGAACAGATACAACAAACAAGTATACACATCGCTAAACCTCCTATTACAGATAAAGGAAGTGAGTATCCCCACACTATCTTGATACCTAGTCTAATCATCCGAATTTTAAGTTACCTTATCTCCAAAGCAGCCTCGATGGCGTAGTGATTAGTTTAACCAACTGCCACGCCTGAGGTCGCGGGTTCGATTCCCGCACAAGTCAAATATTTGTGTGCATGTACATGGATGTTTGTCTTGGTCTGGGTGTTTCTATGTATGTTTTTACAAAAAAAAAGTATTTATGTATGTTTATCCATTGTCTAGTACCCGTAGTACAAGCTCTGCTTAGTTTGGACTAGATGGTGTTGTGTGTATGTGGTAGAATATTAATATGTAGAGGTCACAAATGCATCTGGTACTAAAGGAAGAAATATACCCAGGTCGTTGGTGGCTTTATATGAATTGAAACAACGATGGAAATCCAGACTCGGAACTACCGTTGGTGGATCATATAATTATTTTTCCAGAGCGGCGATCAAATCTGCACCAAACCGATGACTGGTGACGACCAATGTGCTCTAGAGACGAGGTAATCAGTTAAACCAACAGTTAGAACTTTTTAAATAAATAAAAAAGAAATGGAATACAGATAACTATCAATATTTTTTGCAAATTGCACTTTACAAAGGCTTAACTAAAACTTGTGAATTCATTTATTCAAATTGACAGCGTACAAAGTTCATTTTAATTAATTAATGAATTCCAAAATTTCCATTATTGAAGTTCTAATCCAATTAAAGTTTGGGAGTTGTGAAGGGACAGACATATTAACGGATTATGAGTGATATATGTCTTGGTGAAGATTAATATTTAACTTGGTTGGGTTAGAGGTTTAACTTATAGCTCTTGTTCTTACACTTGCAAGATGTATGCGTAGTGTAAACGATCGACTACCCACTTGTGCAAGTACAAATATGATTAAATTGTGCATGTAACTTGCATGATGATCGCATGCTTGTAGCGCTCGCGAAAAACTTGCGCATGTAGCCCACACGAGCAGCTTACATATGTAGTTGACATGAGTAGTTTGCGTATGTAGCCCATACGAGCAACTTGCGCAAGCAGCCTACGCGGTCAGTTTGCATGTGTAACCAACACGAGCAGCTTGCGCATGTAGTTTATACGAGTAGTATGCGCATGCAGCCTACGCGAACAGTTTACATCTGAAGCTCACGCGAGCACCTTGCGTATGTAGTGTCCATGGAAGCAGCTTGCGCATGTAGTCGGTACGAGTTGTTTGCGCATGTAGTACACACGAGCAGCTTGCGAGTGCAGCTCACACGAGCAGCTTGCGCAAGCAGCCTTCGCGGGTAGCTTGCGCATGTAGTCGATCCTTACACACATCTGGGATGTGTACAAGCACGTTTAAGCTATATTCATGAGACGGTAAATGACAATAGTAAATTGTTTGAAGGATCGATGTTAATTGATGCAACCGAGTTTGTAGTATCTGTCTTATCCCCTACGCTCTTTCTTCTGCATATCAATGATATGTTGAATCTCGGCAACATACATTGTTATGCGGACGACAGTACCGTGCATGGGCGATAGAGATATCGCCCATGTCCGAATGTCCGGATGTCCGAGAGGACATCCTGGGGCCAAACAGGCTGAGGTTGAGGGGAAAAGGCAGAATCTTGTCGTTGAACTTGACCAGACCTTGGACCGCATCTATGAATGGGGTGCCAAGAACTTGGTCGAGTTCAACGCCAAGAAGACCCAGGCATGCGCGTTCTCAACAAAAACATCTCCGTTCCTTCCCCTCCCTTCTCTGAAGAACACTCCACTGGTGATACGTGACAGCCTCTCCATCTTAGGTATGGATCTTTGCCGCTCCCTTAATCAGAAAACCTACATCGAGAGTGTCATTAAGCAAGCTTCGCGAAAACTCGGAGTTCTAAACAGGGTGAGGCGGTTCTTCACGCCTGGGCAACTGTGCCTATTGTATAAGGCACAAGTGCGCCTTTGCGTGGAGTACTGTTCTCATCTTTGGAATGGCTCCGCGCAGTACTTGCTGGACCCTATCGACCGGTTACAGCGGCGGGCTGTCCGTATCATCGGAGATCCAGAGGTCACGAGTTCACTGGAACCTCTGCAACTCCGTGGAGACATTGCCTCATTGGCATGTTTCTACAGAATATACCACGGGGAGTGCTCTGAAGAGTTATTCCACCTTATCCCGCCCTCCCCTTTCCTATCCAGAACAACGCGTGCTGGGCTCAGATGCCATCCTTACACGGTAGAGTCGATTAGAGCGCGTACCAAAAAGTTTGGGTCCTCATACCTCTGCCGAACGACCAAGGCATGGAATTCTCTGCCAATGCACGTGTTTCCTTCTTCCTTCAATCCGGGGTCCTTTAACCGGGGCGTGAAAAAGCATCTTCTCAGGCCGTCAAAGTAGAGACCTCAACATCGCCTCGGCTGCTGTGGGGGTAGTGTGGAGGCCACTGCTCTTAGACCACACGACTGCTTACCACCAGGAGGAGTGTGGTCATTTTGACGAGCAAAATAAAAAATATGTTAGGTAAAATAGTATTGGTTTTTATATTTTAACATGATGATGAACTACATACGGCTTGATAATACGCGGTTACTATTGGCACTTGGAATACACCAAAAAGCTCTATATAGGTAGAGAGCAACTATTCACGTTCTATTACGTGGTATATGGACAAAGCTTATAGCATTTCGGTTCACTTTTCCTGCTTCTTTGCAAAAACACATGACATGACAGACAGACAACATTTATTTAACCTTTGCGATTGAACTTTTTTACGAAACAATGCTCCAATAATAAACAGCCAACGCAAAATATTGCGTAATTTTACGTGAAATCATTAAAAAAACATTATTTTCTGTCAATCAATTTGAGCGATGACAAATTAATCATTGCGATGTTTTAAAATACAATCAGGATATTTTCCATTTTTGCTAATGGCATATTCATGAATACTTTGTTTTGTGTACACATATTTATTGTGGTGACTGCTCGACTTTTTAATCGTTGAACAAACAAGCTACAATGTCATGGAATATTCGAGTTTGGAACATAATATGCTTGTATACGATGCTAGTAGATAGCGGGGACTGCATGCGCAAGTTACATGCGCAAGTTAATCTTGTTAATTAGCTAGTTGAAATATGATTGCATGGATGGCGTAGTGGTTCAAGTGGCCGCCTCGCTACTGCCAAAATTTGTCGCCTGTGGGGATCAAACCCAGTGCGGGTTTGATCCCCACAGGCGACAAATTTTTGTGATCCACAAATAGTTGTTCCGACTCTTGGTGTTCATATATCCATTGTTGTTAGGTCCTCTACGATACAGAAATCAAGAACCTAGCGGGAATTGTCTTTAAAACAATCACACGTGTTGCTTGAGATGGCTCCGGTCGCTCTTGCGCAGATGCCACAGATTGCGCATATTACCTGCATCATATACAAAACGCCTTACTGCAAGGAAGGCGAACCAATGGCATGCATGCCAGTAATGGGACGTGAAAAATTCGTGCACATCAGTAATTGATTAAATATCGACGGGGAGAAGTCTTCCCGTGACCATGGCTGCTGAAAAACAACCGGAACGTCGGGGAAAGTGTAAAATTAAATCTAAATAGTTGTATAATTTAAATAGCTTAAATTGAAGTAAACAGTAACTGGTAAAAGTGTTTAACAATAGTAGTTTAAAGTTTCAAAATTACCTATGTTATAATAGTTTTTAAACAAAATAAACAACGCGATAAAATCCGTATAAAGTTTGTTTAATTTCAATGTATAACATTCGCGTACACATAAGACAATATTATGATTAAGTATTGCTAAGTAATTGACAAATCTGTGTACAACTTGATAATCGAATCATATTTTTACTTAATGGCAAATCAAAGGCGTATTTTTTTTAAATAAATTTTGGCACGTTATTCAATGAATGATCGCCATCACTGCACTAATTAATATCTACTGACTTAAAGCTGTGAACGCACTGCAGCGGAGCGATGCGGCCTAACGCGACACAAATATGATTGACTAGCTTTTTCCCGCGGCTTTGCTCGCTTAAAAGTAATTAAGGTAAGCATATGTTACTCGATGATAATATAGCTTTCTAATGGTGAAAGAATTTTTAAAATCGGCAGTGCAGTTTTTGATTTAAATCCTTACAAACAGACAAACAATAATCAAATCTTTCCCCTTTATAATATCCTAGCTGTGCCCGCGGTTTCACTCTTGTTTATAGTTACTGCGCTGCCCCCGTGGGTCGTAGCGTGATGTTATATAGGCTATAGTCTTCCTCGATAAATAGGCTATCCAACACTAAAAGCATTTTTAAATTCGAACCAGTAGTTCCTATTATCAGTAGTTAATAATGCAGAGGATCGGCGGGTCTCGACAGAAATAGAAAGAGTCAAGAAAGAACTGCTAGCTTGCTAGTCGAGAATTCTTTTATTAAATCGCTCCAAATAAAAAAGATAAATTGCTTTTAGTTGTGTTAGTAGAGTAGAATCGGTGGAATAGTCAATTGAAGTGGTCTATATTAAGAAACTAGTTTCTGCCCGCCGCTGCGACAATTAATCCCGTAAAACATAGACACCAGTATAAAAAGTATTGTCTGTGTTAATCCAGACTATGGTCTCTATGTGTGCCCGTTTGATCCAAATCCGTTCAACGGTTTAATGCGTGATTGAGTAACACACATTTTCACATCTTAACAAACTTTAGAATTTATAATATAACGAGTTTTTGGTTATCCCCTGACCTATCACCTATCACCCGCGTGAATCTCATTGGAACACATACTGGGATAAAAAATATCCTAAATGGAACAAATACCGGGATAAAAAACATCCTACCGGAATAAAAAAATAGCCTAGGATACGGTTTATCTCTGTGCCAAGATTCATCTTCTTCTTTATTTTCTTCTTCCACTTTGCCCTATCCTTAATATCTTCTTCAGAAGCATTGCATGTCTTCATGTCTCTGCGCAACACATTTCTCCACGTGGTCTTAGGTCTTCCTCTAGTTCTTTTCCGGGGACGGATACTTCCAGTACCTGGTTGCCAACGTAATCTGGTTGTCTTCTCCTTACATGTCCAAACCATTTCATCCTGCTGTATTGCAGGTTCTCTGCTATGTCGCAGACTCCCAGGCTTCCTCTTACATAGTCGATCCGGGTCTTATTCAGCCTAGTTATGCCGCACATCTATCTTAATATTTTAATTTCAATATTCAAGTTTCATACAAATTATCATCAAGTATCCTGGTTCGCATTCCCTAAGCAAATAGAGCACAGACAGAATCTAGTAAGAAATATATCAGATAGTTTTTTTTATGACTTTTACGGAACCATAAAATTCCTCACGTACGAAGAGTCAATATTAGAGTCTCAAATATTGGGGTTGGGTCGTTCAGACGCTATTTGACGGGTGGGTGGGGAAATAAAATAGCTTCTAGATGAAAAGACCTTATTATTACTTGGAGCTAAAAATAGATCTACAGGTCAGAAAGAAACGAATTATTGGAATAGTGTGTCCACAAATATCTGTTCCTAGTTTGGTGTTTGTGTGGGATGTTTGAATGTTGTAACAGAAGCGAGAAGCCGTCATCTATTTTCCTGCTTAAAAACAAATTATAATATATAAGATTGATTTTACTCGCGTTAAAGTAGATCTTGTCAATAAATTTTTATCCCTAGGAAACCGTACAAATTTTTCTGGATGAAAGGATGTATATACTTTTCTGTACACCTGACAACGTGCATGCAAAATTTCATGAGCCCAGTGGAAAAGGCATGAAAGCGTAACAAACACACTAACATTCGCATTTACAGTATTAGTTAGTATTAGGATTAGGCATTAAGCAGCGATAGCTCAGTGGGGAGACCAACAGACTGCAATGCAGAGGGTCTCGGGTTCGAACCCACGTCGTGCACCTCTGACTTTCGGAAGTTATATGACTTTTCGAAATTATGTGCGTATTGATTGACAATTAGCGCCTGCTCTGTGCCTCGGAGAGCACGTTAAGCCGTTGGTCCCGGCTGCCATGAACATCTATGGCAGTCGTTATTGGGAAGTCAGTGCCCTCTTATATCCTGACACTGGTCTAGCCTTAGGGTATCGTTAGCCTTCGGGTTGCGGAGGTCAGATGGCAGGTGTAACCTGGTCGAAACGTCAAGCCTAAAAAAGGTCAACATTATGCATGATCGCGTTAATACCCGTTACATATTATATATATAAGTACTTGTTTTTATTTACTTAATTACTTTTTGTTATACCCACAGTTTAATAATAATTGATGATGCATGTCATGATGGTACAAAAATAAAAATGTTTTCATTTAATTTCATTTAGAAGAAATTATTATATTACTAAATTTTGCCCGCAGCTTCGCTGGCGTAAATTTACGTTAGGTTAGTAACAGTATTATTTCTGGATAAACAGTAGCCCATATCCTTTTTTGTTCCTCTGACAACGTGTTTGCGAAATTTTATGATGTGTTAAGTTAAGATCGGTTGTGTAGTTAAGACGTGAAAGCATAACAAACAAAACAAACTCACATTCGCATTTATAATATTAGCTAAGGTTATTCTACAAGAGCTATTGCAGGCTTTCAAAAAAATTCAAGCTTGTGTATATGCCGCAGGCAATTTGTATGATTCCGTGTTTTACAAAAGCGTCGTATGGTATGGGTACCAGGGCTCTCGTATTTAATACATTTTATTTATCAATATAGTGTGTATCTTATATTGGCAACATGAATAGATGACAGCTATGGGTCATTGTGTGCATGCGACTGTGAGGGTTTGTATGTGTAAGTGTATGAGTGTTGTGTGTGTGTGTGTGTGTGAGGGTATGTGTGTGTGTGTGTGTGGATATAGAAATACGTGCGTTTAAATAATAATAGACTATACAACATATATAAAGAAATGGGTCACAATATACTTAATCTTAATAAGCTTTCAGTATTTTTATAATATGCCACAATATTTAATAGACAATTCAACAGCATAATGAGCACCTATACGCCTCAAATCACTGCATTCCGTCTCGGAAGAGTTAGGTAATGTTAGGTTCCTTCTTAAACCCACCCAAAAATAGGAGCCCGTGCTCCGTCGACGGTCACCCTATTATAACAATCAACGAGGTTTTTAAACGGACGACGCCGTTTGTAAAACGCGGAATCATACAAATTGTCTGCGACATAAACATGGTTGCGTTCATAGTACCGCATTATATTGATCTGACCAATTACCCATCTACTTCTATTTAATGTGTGCTAATATTCAACTACCCATCCTCCTTTGATCAACTAATTAAATACACTTAACGGTAGCAAGTGCATACGCGTCACTACTAGTTCAGATACCCAAATCTGTTTGCAGCCGCATGCGGTTTTCAATTTGCATTAAAATAGGTAGGCTACTGAATATGGCCGACACGTTCGGAATAGAGCACCGCGTACGTACCAGAGACGCGCTATAATCGATTAAACATTCAAATTATTCGAATGTATTCGAATTATTAATCGATATTAGAATGCTACTGGGCTGTCTCGTTGAATGATTTTACATTTATTGAAATTTAACTACATAAAATGGATTTTAGCCATTGGTTTTGGTGAACTTTTTGTGGTTTATTTGGCCACTATTATTGAAAAAGTACTTACTAATATGATTATGGAATAAATATCAATGAAACGACATTTTTTAAGTTTTTATAACCTACTAATATTACAAATGTTAATGTTTGTGAGGATGACGTTTGTTATTCTTTGACACAAAAGTTACTAAACCGATTGCAATGAAACTTGGTTCGTAAGAAAGCTGCGGGTGAAACCGCGGGACGCAGCTAGTTTACTCTATTTTACGAATGACTCTTCAGCTGGTATACCGATCCTACTAGCTAGCTACCACCGTTTGGCGTAGGATTGATTTCTGGATTGTTTTGATTGGATCAAAATGTTAGTGAGTTTTCTCTAGAAAAATATCTCATTAGACTCGCTCTCTATAACGTGGGACTTAAAAGTTTTAATGAAAAGTGGGTGCAAGTCTTTCTACCAACAGACTGCAACTGTTACTTACTGAGGAATATAAAGAAGAATCAATTTATTATTAGTTGAATAAGTATTACCAATATCTTTTGATGATATAAAAATAATTTGTGAAACGTGGGTATAATACATCTTAGCAATCTTGGTTTTTACAAACAAACATAGATTCACACCTAAATCCTTGAGCGGATGGTTAGAAGTGCATTGCACCTACATTTTTCCAGCTATGGTTTACGCACGTAATAAGGTACCAGGTTTTTACCATCTATCAGGTACAGTTTTACAAGACTTCGTGCTGCCATTGAAAGGAAAAACTTTAAGAAAGACCCAACAACAAGTTGCTCGACTCGGAATCAAACTTAAGACCTCATGCACAGTAGTCGCTATCAATACTGCTGCGCTTCTGAAGCAGTATACAGGGTCACTGGTAACTCGACGTATTCCCGGCAATAATAGATATAGGAGCTAAAATGCAATAAATGTAACCTAAGAAAGTTGTATTCAACAGCTAGTCCAATATGTACTAAACCTAATAGTAATTTACGCTTACTAGATCCCCAATAACTATCTATCGATAGCTATCTATGGAGCAGTAATGAGTTTTAAGCCTTTCCGAAGTGCTCAAATCACTATAACAAGCGTTTGATCAAAGCTGATTGTATCCCTTCTCAGTGATCGCTGATCAGTTTTGATTAGTTAAGTTCGGACTAAAGAGGATCCGTTGGTGATTGGTGAGATGAAAATTGGTAAAGACTAACTTTAAGTATTGAATATCGGGAGTTTTGAAGGAGAGGAAGATGATTGAAATAAGCAACTTTTTGGTGATTCATTGGAACATTTTTACGGGTTATTGAGTACTTTTGTCAAAAATTTAACTTATGTTTTTTAATAGTAAGGTCTTTTGTTTTATAGGAGAGAGAAAAGGTGTCCAAATTGAATTGCTGCTCCTGGAATAAACATTTTTAGACTTTTACTATTTGTACACATCGCACTCTTAATAATATAGAGACTTATCTGAGAATTTTGGGTTAAACAAATTTGAACTCTATTGCAATTAATTAACACAATTATAATATTAGAATAGAATGGTCACACAATTAGAGTTGAAATTGCCGAACTTCCAAATTTCGTGTTGAGTCGCTGTTTTATTAATAATGCGACATACTTAATATAATACTAATAATACCCGTTATGTAGTATTATACCAACAGTATGTACTGTTCCTGAAGTGAAAAAAAATTTTTATTCACTGCAAGCATTCCAACAACAGACGCCAAGAGCACCTAGATGAGTCTGGGTGTTCGTGGTCTGTAGTTTGAATATTAGCTGTTGTTTGTATAGCAACCATGATGGATCACACAAATTTTATGTTGGTTTGCGTGTGGGATTGCAACCTACAAAACTCGGCTTAACGATAGTGGCGAGGCAACTAATTAAACGAGTCAGACAAGCGTGAATTTGTTTTTGCCTTCTTGCATATGTTTAAGAACTGGTTACTAGGCGCTCATAGCCAGTTGCAGAGGTTAAGCAACGTTTGTTGCGATCAGACTATAGATGGGTGAATAGTGGTATTTCATCTGAGCGTGTCCATGCTTCGGAGGGCAAGTAAAAAGTCGGTCCCGGTTGTTGTCAAATTGACAGCAGTCGTTAAGCCATGTCAGAGGCCTACGGGCGGCTTGAACAACTTTTGACAACAGGTTGGCCACTAACTACACGAAAAAAAGAAGAAGAAGAAGAACTGGTTAGAATTCCTTTTTTTAAATACTTAGAAGTAGCATGTAGTTTGTTTAGATACTCGGTAGTCGACAATTGATTTGTCATCTATTACATGTGACCTACAATATGGCTAGCAATAGGTATGGATGCATTATACGCATCAACGGAAAACAGCTGCCACAATACGCTACGCCTCGATAATAGGCAGCCACATACTCATATACGCGTGAATCGATTTTAAACAAACTCGGTCAAATGTAACTGCATATCCGGCTCACTTGATTGGAAAGTGCTGTTTATATAACGGACTTAAAGGGACTTCTGAATGAAGCAAAATAGATAGCCCAGATCATAGTAAGTAGAAACCCATAGGTTTTCCCTATCCCTCTGGGAATAAGCGTAAGTATAGACTTACGCTTATTAAACACCAACTTACTTATTTATTTACATATAGGTAGCTATATGTAAGTAAATAAGTAAGTTGGTGTTTAATAATTATTAGCAATGTCCACGGTATCGCTTGCGTGGACAACGTATGACATGATGCACTCGAATTAATACTACCCTATCACAACCAAACGTGTGTCTGGCCACATAATGTATTTCAATATTAAAATAGCATCATGTAAATCGGTTCAATAGTTCTCAAGTTCTAATCGAAGAAATGAATAGATAGTTATTATGTGTATATATTTTTTAATTTTGGTAAATGTACATATATATATATATATATAGCAAACTGTTTTTACCTGTGCTTTCGCCTGCGTGACACCCAAAAAATGCATTACCTGGTTAAAAAGTATTCTGTCTATTTATCCAGGACTAAGTCTATCTATGTGCGCAGTTTCATCTAAATTTGTTCAGTAATTAAGGCATAATTACATCCAAACATCTTTACAAACTTTCACACTTTATAATATTAGTAGGACTTCGCTGACTCTTAGTACTATCCGTGACATGTACTTAGTTACTGAAGTGGCTTGACTCAGGACGTTCTTAGACGGACTACTTCAATCCTGATTGGAGATCTTACTTTGCCTTACTCCTCTAAAAAAGTAATTCTAGTTCATATAGCTTAGTAACGTGCATTTCATATTACATATGCACATATGTTAGACATAATCTCAAGCTTAATATACCCGAAGGGATAGGCAACCATGGTCACGGAGAGTCTCCTGGTAACCATGGCTGCCAAAGACCTACAAAAACGCCGAGGAAAGAGTAAATATTAATAGTTTAAATAACCTAGAAGTAGTATTTTTTTTAAATAAACCTTGACAGATCCCGTATACTGTAGTTTAACTTCAATGTGTAGCATTTTCGTAAGCGTAAGACAAATATTAAAAATGTAGTGATAGCCTAGTTGGGAGAGCGACGGACTGCTACGCAGAGGGTTCGAGTTCGATCCCGAGGTACGCTACTCTAGACTTTTCGAAGTTATATGTGCGTATTAAATTGCTAATTATCGCTTGGTTTAACGGTGAAGTAAAACATCGTGAGGAAACCTGTATATCTGAAGGTTCTACATAACGTTCTCGAAGATGTGTGTACTCTGCCAACCCGCACTTGGCCAGCGTGGTGGACTATGGTCTAAGTCATTGGTTAATGGTCCAGGTGGACCTCCAGGGATCCACGGGAGACGAGACGGAGGTCTACGTTGGCGTGACAAAAAAATGGGGGTGCACAATTCGTAAGCTCAGCGTCTAATCAGAATTATGTATTTGAATATAATATGTAAGCAGTTTAATTTCAATGTATAGCATTCGCGTAAACGTTAGACAATATTGTAATAAACTACAATAATTCTATTCTTGAAGGCATTAGCCCAATGCTTACGGTCAAAAAGGTCATGGGCTTAATAATTCTCATCCATTGGACAACTGATGTTAGCTCACTTTAACACAGGCAACTAGTCTTGCTAAAAAGTTTACAAACTTTAAGATTATTTGCAATTTTGGCTACAAATGACTAGTATTCTTGCTAACGCCCTTAGCTAGAATGCTTGTCTTAAGCGGGAGATCTCGTCCATAGTGCAATTGTTGAAATTCCAACACTCGACAAAGAATCATCCATTGTCAAGTAAGTTTAAAAAAAACGAGCATTCTACTAATACAAGCCGGGCTTGTAGGCTCATTTGAAGGTACTAGCTAATATAGATGTGATATCTATCTCTATCTTCTCCCTAGTCTTTTTATTATTCCCAAGTCACTTGGGGTCGGCTTTCTAGTCTCCGGATTTGACTGGATATCAGTTTTTACACGGAGCGGCTGCCACCTGACCTTCGCAACCCGAAGGCTAACGATACCATAAGGCTAGACCAGTGTCAGGATATTAGAAGGCACTGGCTTCCCAATAACGACTGCCATAGATGTTCATGGCAGCCGGGACCGACGGCTTAACGTGCTCTCCGAGGCACGGAGCAGGCGATAATTATTGTCAATCCATGTGATATCTATCTCTATATTATATTTTAGCAATATGAAGTGAAGTTTATTAAAAAAAATAACAGAAACAAGTAACTAATGCCATTTAATTATGAATCAACTTTAACAATCACTTAAAACCTTATACTAAGCACTAAACGGATCAAAGAATATAACACAAGATAAATCAACTTGGAATTTACACATAAACTAGAATCAAATAACGAACCACTAACAAACAGCCGTTAATATTCAAATGCACTCGAATGAAACGCAATATCACAATTATGTACTAAATAATTACGTAACGAACCGAACGCGAAATCGTGCCGATACCCACAACCGCGCAGTTCGAAAGCCAGCCGACGAAAAGAACTCGCACTGGTCTCTCAACTAGTTTTATAGGAATCGCCACTACCCCCAGACAGCACGCTATTCTAACGCTAACAATATATATCAATAGATCTAGTAGCGCTTATGATAATTAGCGGTACAAAGGAATCTCATCACAGCCTACACACCTTATCATATACCCATTATTAGACAATCACTGCATTTAATCATTACAGCTTTTGTTCTTGGCTTCGTTAAGTACATGGACTGCAGCTAAAACATGGTTTCACGAATATTCTGACAATTTGTTCGTAAATATGTTGTATGATATACCTGGCTTCGGCCAATTACCGATAATAAATATATACGAATCTTCAAGCAAATTAAAATATTCAAAACTTTATAAATATCAGGTACAGGATCAACGGCTTTACGTGCTTTGCAAGGCATGGGTGTGTCTAACATAGCCAACTTCCTAACTACGGGCTGCGCTTGTGATTTCTTAGCCAAAAATGCAATAACGATTTGTTTACCATTTCACGATTATACGAATATCGATACTGCAATTATAATACATATACGGCATGATACGATACATCGTCGAGTTCGATCGACTACGACCGATTTCAATCCTGCCATCAAATCAAAAGTTTCGGATATTCGATTATGATTCGAATTTTACTCAGTGACAACAAATCTGTCGCATTATGATGCATACGATGATTTGATTTTCGAATATTCGATTTTCTTTTGATCGTAATTACGCAATGATTCTTGCTATTTTAGATAATATTTTCTTACGTTTACACAGTGAAATTATTCCTATAAGGGAATAATGTCAATGTTACCGGATCGGTTTTGTCGGATGCTATCACAGTTTAGATAAAACAATTTTCTAAATTAAAAAAAGTAAACGTAGTCCCTTTTATTAAACCTGCTTTTAACATCTTATAATTTTTTTGATTCTTTTAAATTGTAATTATGAGTTTTAAAAGATTGTCCGTAATATTCTTGCAGGTATCTTTCCTTACGCTCAACCCTTTATCTGAACCTAGCATCTCTGATTTCACCCAAATGTAGGTTAGTAAACTCGCTAAATAATAGATGTGGACGTTCATAAGTGTTATTTTGTGATCTAAATGAATAAATGGTTTTTAACTGGACTTGATGGAAAAGAATGATAATAAAATTGCCATCAGAAATTAACCGATTATAGCTACGACACAACAAAACCATTCACAATTTTGCAGTGGAACAAATAAAACCAGAGCGCAACTCCCTAGAGAAATTATGATATACGCTCGGTCATCGTGTTTCACCGCAATAAGTTGTAAATGCATGTAGCCAAGCTACACGTACGGTGAATATGCTGATTCTAGCTCGTTGTTGTGGACGCTGCTATAACGCTTATAGCAGACTATATAGCACGTAGCTGCTTGTTGACCACCAAAATGCTCGCGAGCACGTTTTGTCGAATTTTGTTTCTGTAAAAAGAATAGCAGTACTTTTTACATAGGTAACTATTTTATGTTTGGTGTTTTAAATGGTCACTTTATTTCACTATATTTGAATATATCTTAAGTCTGTTCCTTGCGTTAGTTTACTGAATGTGTTGTATTGTAAGGCCCCGTCACCTGTGATACAGTTTCTTTACTAGTACAGGTATGGGTGACCTTTTTACTAGTTTAATCATTTTGTACTTATAATTTTAATAAGTTTACCTCTATACAATATTTGTAGTATTGATTATGGAAATCTGGCAATGACGACGTCATTAATTGTATATAGTCGAAGTATCTACTCTTAAGGTGTAAGAAGCGAGAAGAAGCGCTATCACAATATTTATAAGTATGGTGTGTATACAAATACTATTTCCCCGAACTACTGAAGAGCGCACTTGTAACGTGGTGATATTTACACGGGGTAGCAGGAAAATGGCGGTGTTGTATGGCTGGAATATAGTTTTGTGGACAAATATCGCCGGGGAAGGGGAACCCAAGATTATTAGTAAGGGGAAGGACTTGACTATGGTAATAATATTCGTCACTTGTTTACATAGAGTACAATATTATTATTCTCTTTATTCATTTTCTTTCTAAAAGTTACATCTATACTTATAATAAAACTGTAGAGAGGTCAATTCTGTACATTGAATATATATTCAAAATTAATATTGGAGGATGAATGGTGATCGATACTGATGACAAAAATGCAATCAGTAAATTTTTTGTCTGTCTGTCTGTCTGTATGTGCACGCATGGGTTAAAAACTACTGAAGGGATTTTAACCAAACTTGGTACGATTGTAGTCCATACTCCTGGGCAGGTTATAGGCTATATAACATAACGCTAAGACACAAAGGAGCTGAGCAGTGATGATAAATTTGAAGCAAGTCGGACGAAAATGCGCTTTCGAGCTCTTATCCTCGCATACATTGATCATACACCAAAAGTATGTATTACAAAGATGATGGTCTTCAAAAGATCTACAAAAAAGTCCTTAATAGTATATATCTATCTTTTATAAATTAGCCACAATAACGTGTTTAATCGTTAGGCATTTCTTCAAAGTGTATTAAAATACATAAATATATTGTATTTCACATAGATATATCTTTATCAAACTCCCATATTCAAAAAGTACACTTTAATATTTATATTATTAAAAAAAATATAGGAATCGGTTTATAAACACACAAGATATAGATGAAATAAAACTTCCAAATCTCGCCGCGCCAGTATGGGTACGGCTATACGGTTGATTGTTGTTTAACGCGCGAAACGGCCATCCGCTGCATTTATAAAAAGGCGGAGGCGCTCACGCGCCGACTTCACTCACATTTTGTTTGTTTGGTTGAACGCGGTAATCTAAGGAACTACGGGTAAAAATTAGAAAAATATTTCAGTGTTGGATAGCCCATTTATAGAGGAAGGCTATAGGCTATATAACATCACGCTACGACCAATAGCAGCGGAGCATAAATGAAAAATATTGCAAAAACTAGGAAAATTCTCTTATGTGAAGCAGACGAAGTTGCGCGGGTCAGCTAGTTTTAAATATAAATATAAAACTATACATATTTAAAAATATAAAAACTGAAATGACCCACTGACATCGGGAACAGGGTCCAAGCTGCCGGTGGTTAGGGCCCCAGAGAGAGGAATCTCCTCACAATACGCGCCGTGTCGAGCAGTACTGCCTTTTGGATCAAGGACTTGATCCAGCCATCTAACGCAAGCCTCTGTAGGTGGTGGTCGAGGCTTTTAGGTATTAAACCATTGACTGTAATGACTATCGACACAATGATCGCCGAGTCCATACGCCGCATGGCGACAATCTCGTGAGCTAGGTTAAATTATTATTATTACTTTGCACTACGCAGAGAGTTGTGAATTTGAATATAGAAAATTGCGTGATCCACAAATGGTTGTACCGAGTCTAGGTGTTCCTTGTGTCAGTTGTTTGAATGTTTGTAATGACGCCCGCAATATAGGTAATGTACCTAATTATCTCATCATCATCATCATCATCGGGCTATAATAGTCCACTGCTGGACATAGCCCTCCCCCAAAGAGCGCCATAGCGTCCTGTCTTCAGCTTGCCACATCCAGCATCTGCCTGCAGTCTTTCGCAGATCGTCATCCCACCTGGTCGGAGGGCGTCCTACACTACGTTTGCCGAGTCGCGGTCTCCACTCAAGAACACGCTTACCCTAGCGGTTGTCGGTTCTTCGCGCGATATGGCAAGCCCACTGCCACTTCAGCTTGCTAATTCTCTGAGCTATGTCGATGACTTTGGTTCTCTGTCGTATATATTCGTTACGAATTATCTAATTATCTGTATCGTAAATATCTTCTCCAAGTGTGACATTAACAATAGAATAAAATATTTATAGCCTAACATTCTAATATTAATAATTAGGTACACTTTATATCCTGACTCCAGACATCAACGTAAAATACGAAAGTAAGAAAATTCAAATTAAGAAAACTTTCATATTATTTTACGTTGACGCGAATGTTATGCATTGAAATTAAATTACTTTATGATACATGGCTAGTTTAGGCAGCTTTTTATAATTCCTCAGCATCGCTGTGAACTGCAAAAATGCCGAGAAGACTGGCAGCATTGCCACGTTGAAGGGCAATGCTGACTTAATACAAGTAAAAAATTTGTTAAATTTCAATAAGACGAATAATTCAATACTAAAATAAATAAAATTGTTTGAGTCCAATACGTTATCCGAGTTTGCGTTATTAGTTCAACCAAAAATGCAGTAAAGTATTGGAAAAATCATGGCTAGCATTCATATTTGTATATCCAACTGAAACTTTTAATCATCATTACTTTGGCCGGCGCCGTATATATTTTCCTTCCATTAATCCAGTCCATTTTCATTAATCGTCATTGCAGGATTGTCAGCTATGGAAATTCGTACAATTTATTCATGAATCGGCAGTGAAAATTAGAGATTTTCAACATTAACTTAGCTTTTGTTGAACTGACTATAGAGTCGAGATGAATTTCGTTAGAGATTAATACGAATGAACTGTCGTTCTAAGCTTATCATTTTCCAATATAATTTATTCATCTTTAAGTCATAATTGACGGCCTCGATGACGTAGTGGTTAGTGTAACCGACTGCCACGCCTGAGGTCGCGGGTTCGATTCCCGCACAAGTCAAACATTTGTGTGCATAAACATGGATGTTTGTCTTGATCTGAGTGTTTCTATGTATAATATGTAAGTATTTACAAAAACAAAAAAGTATATATATGTTTATTCATTGTCTAGTACCCATAGTACAAGCTCTGCTTAGTTTGGGCTAGATGGTATTGTATGTGGTAGAATCTTCGGTGAAATATACCATAGATGCACATTCTCATACAAAAACCGCGTCAATATGTGGCACTGACCAGTACTACTTACTTATAAGTGTCTGCATTTATCATGCAATCCAAGAAATAAACCGGAATAACCATTGAACGCCCACTGAGAAACATTTTGTAATAGTTTAGTTAAAACGCGTCAATGTAAAGCGTCCTAAATGTGTTACTCGCGATATGCAAGCGTACTAAGTATATGGTACGGTCTCCACCGTAGTAGTGGTGTCGATTCGCTCTCGCTTACGGGCAGCGCACGCAAGAGTGAGTGGGACAGGTGCATAATATAGCGCATACGACTGATTTATGCACAGTTTTGTTGAGGCCGTTTTTCGAGCGACGATCGTGCATCTATGGTATATTTGATCGATGAGTAGAATATTATTATTATATTATATTATAATTTATTCTTATAGTCATCCAAATTCTTATCCAGTTGACTGCATGGATGACGTAGTGGTGTAAGTTATTGCCTCGCCTCTGCCACCGCGCAAAGGGTTGTGGGTTCGTTTCCTGCACGGTACAAATTTATTTGATCCACAATTATTAGTTGTACTTTATGGTCGTTGCTTGACATTTTTTAAATATTTATTCCTAGTATGGGTCTTTAAAAAAAAGGAAATACTATTGAAACTAAACTACTATATGCGGATTTTATCGCGTTGTTTATTTGACACTATTACAAAATTTTGAAAAACTGTTACACTACTATAATCACTATTAAACTTTACAAATTTTTAAGCTAATTAAATTATTGAAACGGGGAGTCCCCGGGGATCTCCCCGTGACCATGGCTGCTGAAAAGCAACCGAAACGTCGGGGAAAGTGTAAAAATAAATCTAAATAGTATAATAGTATAGTAATAGTATAAATAGTTTCTATAGTTTCAATAATTTAATTAGCTTAAAAATTTGTAAAGTTTAATAGTGATTATAGTAGTGTAACAGTTTTTCAAAATTTTGTAATAGTGTCAAATAAACAACGCGATAAAATCCGTATATAGTAGTTTAATTTCAATGAATAACATTCGCGTAAACAGAAGACAATATTAAGGAAATACTATGTTCTCCTCGACAACTGCAAAGTGTTAATTAGGGTTTTCCTGTAAATAAATTCGATTTAGCACCATGTATAATAATCTTTATTCATAATAATACGTTTACAGATTGTATGAAGTCCCTGGCTCCTGTGCTAGGTGAGACCTGTGTTACAGAAGCCAGTGCCCTCTCCCAGAGTAATGAGACATATTTATCTTATGTAATAAAGTCACTATTACCTACAATTAATAATGAAAATAATATTACAAAAAGGGAAATAATACAAAACAAAATAAAACAAAACTCAAAAACAAATAAATACCATAAACCTTAAATACTGCTGCGTGATAAGTGTGTATGCATGTGAGTGTATGTATGTGTGCGAGAGCGTATGAAAGTGTGTATGCTGTGGGGTGTCGATGAATGGTAGTGTGGTGTATGTAGTGAGGTGAGAGTGTATTCTGCAACTGTGTCCGGTAGCCTGCAATAGTTCTTCTCGATTACGTTTGACCTAAACCCATAGCAGACGTAATGTAGGTGTAAAACATCTCTGTTTACCTTTTCATGGATAAAGCCGTTATAATATGTATGTAATTAACAAACGAAAATAATTACTACATTTCATCAATCATTATAAATGCAAATATGAGTTTGTCACTCTTTCACGCTTTAACTATTTGATCAATCATCATACAATTTCGCATTCACATTGTCAGGGGTACAGAAAAGGCGGTGTGGAGGCCACTGCTCTTAGACCACACGACTGCTTACCATCAGGTGGAGTGTGGTCATTTTGACGAGCAAAATAAAAAAAATAATTAAAAAAAAACTTGGATAAGTACGGTTCCCGTGGAATAAAAAAATTACATAACTTACACTTACGCGACAGAAGCCGCTGGTAGAATCTAGTGAGTATTCAAATACATTTAAATGTTTATTCGAAAATGGCGCAACACAAACTACGGCCAGCAATTATAATCCAAAACATTATATTGTTCCATCAAAATAAAGCGCTATTAGTTTGTAAAACTAAAATATTGAAAATAGAACTGAAGTAATAATCACGAAACAGTTTTGAACATTTGCCGTGTTTAGATAAAATGTAGATTAGAAACACTTCGGCGTAGTACTATGGTAGGTTTGCATTTCCTTTAAGATACAAATCTACATTTACAAAACAATGTACAATATGCAAATTAAAATATGAAATGTGATAGTGGGGCACTCAGTGTACAGCACCTATCAGATTGCATTGTTATAAAACTACAACACGATCTTTTTTAGAACAGACTAGTTTTCACCCGCGGCTTCGCTCGCGTAAATGTAGGTTAGGTTTGCAACAGTTTTTTTTTTTGGATGAAAGGTACCCTATGTCCTATTCTGTACCCCTGACAACATGTATGCGAAATTTCATGTTGATCGGTTGAGTAGTTAAGGCGTGAAAGCGTAACAAACAAACAAACAAACTCATTTTCGCATTTATAATATTAGTTAGGATGAGTCAGGGTTAACAAATGGTATGCGGCAGCCATCGCACTTGAACATAGTTGTGTTACTTGATCTATCAAGAAAACTCGTCTCAATACTCAATATTTTATTGAATTCCATAATCTATACTAATTTATAAAGAGGAAAGATTTGATTTTTTTCTTTGTTTGTAAGGATTTAACTCAAATACTACAAAACCGATTTAAAAAATTCTTTCACTATTGGAAATCCATATTATCACCGAATAACATAGGCTACATTTAAAATAAATAAGTACTGTTGCTAACATAACCTAACCTTATCTACTTTAACGCGAGCGAAAACGCGAACAAAAGTAACCTTCATCAATAAATTCAATCATGATTCGAAAGACACGTGGTGCCATTTAATTTTAGATCAAGTAAACGTACCATGAGACATCACAGAGTATTTGATACTCCCATATCTACATTGAACACTACTCTTAACAGTCCTCTCACACGTATGATGAGATTGTACAATGAGAAATGCATTTCGACAAACAATGCTATTGACATCTTTTCAATGAAATTTATGTCAAACAGACGCTTCCTACTGACTGCCAGGTAAAATAAAATAAAGTATTTATGTATTTACATTGAGATCTTCGATATTCATTCTGTTTCTTTTAAGTTTTGGTACTTTTGTGTTTTTAATTCTTTTATATGTTTTTTTTTTATGTTTATATTGCAGCTGTGTCATAAATAATTACCGATTTGCATAACTTATCTGCAATATGTAATTGTGTATCTGTGTAACAACTACATTTGGGTTTGGCACTTATATACACTAAATAGTGCCTATGAAATATTATCTTACCGGTAATTAATTAGACTGTAAGTTTCTTGTCATGCATGCGTGTCATTTGTATGATTACTGTTTTAATGTTATAATACGCACTTTATATATTTAAAAAGCATTTGTAATTGTATAGTTGGTGTGCTTAATAAAATAAAATATAAATAAAATAAAAATCTATTATCATAAGAACGTTATTATTGTTGTTCTCGGTAACAGTAATTTTTTTTGGGATGAAAGGTAGCCTATGTCTGTTTCTGTACACCTGTCAACATATATGCAAAATTTCAGGATGATCGATTCAGTGGTTTAGGCGTGAAAAGGTAACAAACAAACAAACAAACTTATTTTCGCTTTTATAATATTAGTTAGGAAGTTAGGATTAATACGTGAAGCAAAAACTTTGTACCCCTTTTTACGAAAATTGCGCGGACGGAGGAGTATGAAATTTGGCACAAGTAAAGTTTATATGGAGAAAGAGGGGCGAATCCTAATATTTTTTTAAAATATGCATTAGAAATACATTAAATTAATGAAAAAACACTACACGCACGCAACCATGCATTTGACACACGCAGTCGACTCGCGTTCGTAGTATTTCTGCATTGTTCGTCTGACGTCGTACAATTCTTTGTAACTATGGTTGCCTATACCTTATTTATATGTAATAAAGAAAAAAAGAAAACAAAGTACCAAGCTTAGGAATTTTGGTCGAAATTTGACCACTAGTCGGAGCAGCGATAGCTCAGTGGGGAGTCTAACAGACTGCAATGCAGAGGGTCTCGGGTTCGAACCCACGTCGCGCACCTCTGACTTTCGGAAGTTATATGACTTTTCTAAATTATGTGCGTATTGATCGACAATTATCGCCTGCTCCGTGCCTCGGAAAGCACGTTAAGCCGTTGGTCCCGGCTGCCATGAACATCTATGGCAGTCGTTATGGGAGAGTGTCGACATAAAAGATCCCACTGGGTCGAAGTGTCGCCGGTCTGCACTGACTGGCCCCCACATAAGATAAGATAAGATAAGACCACTAGGCGACCGCTAGTACTAAATTAATATTCAAAAACCTTGCATCACGCCATCCTAAAACTCAACCCTAAGGTACAAAGTTGCCGTAGCTTACCTAATTGATGTTTTGCCAAACCTATCGACATGTTCATTACTGCTACTCCGAAAGTTGTTGGAGTAATTAATTTTCGCATTTGTTAGTAAATCACCTGAGGCGGCAGTGGGCGCGTTGAAGTTTAGCGTTACTGAGTACGAAGTCAAAATTGTTCCTTATTGAAGGAATTTCCTTAGGGTAAACGGTAATGGTGGAACATAATAAATTTCTGTCAAGGTAATAAAATGTTGAATTAAAAATACCGTGGGTATGGTAATATGGACTGAATATTGAATATTGCATGTTTCGTTTTATTACTTCTAGCTGCGTCATAGTGAATGGGGGAAATTGTTTAATCTCGACCATGAGAACATAATATGATTTAGATGTCGTGTTATTAAATTTTCTGTATGAAAATTCATAGAAGGTCGGCTATGGTTTACATGTTTTATAATTATATAATTAGTAGGTACCATTTTTTTATTTTTTTATTTTGCTCGTCAAAATGACCACACTCCACCTGATGGTAAGCTGTCGTGTGGTCTAAGAGCAGTGACCTCAACACCGCCCTCATAGCAGCCGAGGCAATGTTGAGGTCTCTACTTTGACGGCCTGAGAAGGTGCTTTTCACGCCCCGCTTGAAGGACCCAGGATCGAAGGAAGAAGGAAACACGTGCCTTGGCAGAGAATTCCATGCCTTGGTCGTTCGGCAGAGGTATGAGGACCCAAACTTGTTGGTACGCGCTCTAATCGACTCTATTGTTATCAGATAAATGACATTTTCAAGGTATATCTATTTTCCACGCCACATGTGGCAGAATATGGTGTACATTTCTATAAAACGACCAACCTGTATACTTGACCATATTCTTGCAAATAAAGTTATGATTTATGTACTAGTTTTTGCACGAAGCGAATGGAATGCGCGTCAATTTTGTGAACAGCTATACAATTTCTGCATCTGGTATAACTACTGTGTTACGAGTGACTATACAAACATTCAGGCAACGGATGTTAAGAGCACCATGACTCAGAACAATTTATTATGGATCAGATAAATTTTTGTCCCGTGTGGACATCAAACCCGCAATACTCGGCGGCTTTTTGTGTGTGTTATTTGTTGGCCTCAGATGGTTGCTTATATCGCTACGTCATCCGTGTAGTATGTTTATATGTGTGATACAGAAATCGAACCCAGAAACTCACGATCACCACAAACTTACGCCACGGTACCAACTAGACAATCTTTACTATTTATCAATCACATACACAGTTTTGTACCTAGATTACTTAATCTAAGTTTCTTATGAAGTAATAAACTTATCTTATCTATCTAACTCTCAAATTATTGTCTGCAGGAAAAACAAAGTCATGTCATTGCCGTATTTATAGAGTATTTCCTCGATGGATATGAGCGGGGATCCCGTTATAGGTACTAGTGTTTCCAATCTTATCGAGCCCCGAGTCCCAGACTCGTTGCAGTCTGAAAGTTCACGGGAATGCTAAGACATTTCGATTAGGAAAACCTAGTAAAATAAAACAGGGATCGTTTAGCATGTAATAATCTCTTTGAAATTAAACTACTATATACAGATTTTATCGCGTTGTTTATTTGACACTTTATTATAAAATTTTGAAAACTGTTACACTACTATTACTATTAAACTTTACTAATTTTTAAGCTAATTAAATTATTGAAACTATTAAAACTATTTATGCTATTTTTTTTGTGTTTACACTTTCCCCGACGTTGCGGTTGCTTTACAGCAGCCATGGTCACGGGGAGACTAAGATGGCAGTTGTCTCAATGTTCCAGTGTAGTTGTAACAGTTTTCAAAATTTTGTAATAAAGTGTCAAATAAACAACGCGATAAAATCCGTATATAGTAGTTTAATTTCAATGAATAACATTCGCGTAAACAGAAGACAATATTATGTAATAATCTCTTTTGGAGATAGTCTGTATCTAAAATTGATCATCTTTATAATAATAAGTTTTTATATTTATATTTAAAATGTAACTATTAGAAAGAAAATGAATAAAGAGAATAATAATATGGTACTCTATGTAAACAAGTGATGAATATTATTACCATAGTCAAGTCCTTCCCCTTACTAATAATCTTGGGTTCCCCTTCCCCGGCGATATTTGTCCACAAAACTATATTCCAGCCATACAACACCGCCATTTTCCTGCTACCCCGTGTAAATATCATCACGTTACAAGTGCGCTCTTCAGTAGTTCGAGGAAATAGTATTTGTATACACACCATACTTATAAATATTGTGATGGCGCTTTTTCTCGCTTCTTACACCTTAAGAGTAGATACTTCGACTATATGCAATGAATGACGTCGTCATTGCCAGAATGCTGTGTTGTGGGTCAGACGCGGGCAAAATCGAGTGATTCACAAATCGTTGTCTTGGGACTTAGTGTTTTCAGGCTTCCGTTGTTTCAGTGTTTGTAAAGTCATTCGTGAGATTTTTTGTGTTACAGTGTTTTTAGGAAAAAAAATTATGATCAACATCGAATCAAAAATTACAAATGCTTTATACCACACCAGAAATGTATAGTATTCTAGTATCCACAAAGGTATATTTTTTTAAGTAGCGCGTTTACGAGCTGCTCATGTATCAAGGATAAAGTATCATGGATACTTTGTCTTCGTTTAAATTATTGTAATCATATCACGGAGACAAAGTACACTTACACTTGAATCAACCTGAACTTTTGCATCCATAAGGTCTTAGGTTTGTGATCAAAGGGTCGTTTGGTTCAAATGTTATCCGTTTCGCCTGAAAACACTCCTGAACCAAGTATTCTAGCTTAATGAGAGAAGTTAACAAGAATTCTAGTATGCAAGGAATTAAAAAAAAAAGCATATAATTGTCTTACTAATTTTTGCTACTCGTGGAGATCAAACCTGTATTACATATTGTACTAAAAGTACTGAGCTGACCGGGCAAACCACTGCACCATGTACTGAGAAATTCAAAACAGACCGTCTACTTCATAAAACTTCATTAGCAGATTTTAGCTTCTTGAAGTAAAAGTCATATTTAAAGATCGTGCCTTTATATAAGTTACTCCAATGCTTCTGAGATTTAGCAAAAAGGTCAGTGGAAGCCAACTATTCGTAATTACGGTGTAGGAACTCAGTGCTAAGCTTTATAGCATTTTTTGCATTTATTTGGACGTTTAGAATTTTCAATTTACTCTTTTGACCGAGTTTGTAATTTGAACAATTTTGAGCTGTTAGCCTAATTGTGAAGCGATGCTATACGATACTTTTTATTGTATGCAGTTTATAAGAATAAAGTTTTGTCATATTTTAGGCCGTCGGCGTCGAGGCTTGTGAAATTTGAGTGTTTCACGTATTGTTAGTCACTATGAGTGACCAAGTGATGGACTCTATTATAAGTATTAATTTTAAATTTACATACATACATACATACATAGATTCACGCCTGTTTCCCAGAGGGGTAGGCAGAGACTACGAATTTCCATTTGCTACGATCCTGACACACTTCTCTAGCTTCATCACATTCCTAATACACGCCCGTCGGTTCAAGGAGCCCTTAAACTGGCCTTTGCCTAGAACGCCTCCGATCTGATCGAGAAACGTTCGCCTAGTGTTTCCTCTTGCGACTGTTTTATATCTAATATATTTATATATATGCATATATATAGGTTTAAGTGGTGCTATCGCCACTAACTTCGGCGAGTGTTGTGGGTTCGGTCACCACATCGGAAAGAAAGATCCACAAACAGTTGTTCTGAGTCCAAATTCAAAACAAATATTTGTGGATCACGCAATACTTTACAGGTAATATTTCTAGAACGCGAGACGTCTTTTTTTTTAACAAAACAATAAAATCGCTTATGTTGACCATAAGTGGTTATGCAATTATAGTAAACACTTACAAGCAAGCAATCCGTATGCTTGTTGGCCACCTCTATGGTATACTAGCTGCGCCTCGTGATTTGTCACGTTTATGCTGGCTCCTCCGGCTCCTGTGCCTCGTAGTGTGTTGTTATATAGCTTACTGTGATGTTACTTCTAGATAAAGAAGATATCTGAAGAAATAAAAACGGTTAAGTGTTTTTTGAGTTCATTAATTACTAGCTTTTGCCCGCTGCTTCGCTCGCGTATAAGTAGAATAGGTCAGTAACAGAACATTCTTTTAAAATAAAATTAAGACTATGTTACTTGGCGATAATATAGCTTTGTAACACAAAAAAACAAATCTTTCCTCTTTATAATTTAAAATAAGAGAAAGAAGCTACATATTATCGCTTCCACTGTAAATATACCTACGAAGCTTTTGTACAAAATTTCGGTTCGTACATGATATTCAGTTTTGTTGTGAATCTATTCAGCATAGATTATGCGGTGTGCAGGCAATCACTCCGCTTTGTGCGGACAACTGTAACGGTCTGTGTGTACTGTTTTTGAATGTACATACTAATTTGAACTGGTTGAACATTTTACGTGGATGGCAGTTTAAGCAGTCACCTCATCCACGTTTTCAATACGGCGAATACTGCGGTGTACCTTCAGATAAGTCTGATAATTTGATAAGTCTGATAATTTGATGATATTCTCCGATACTATATCATTTATGTTTAAATAATTGTTAACCCTAGTGTCCCTAGTCGCAGAACTTTTTAACCTGGCCAGACACAATAGGCATTCAATTATGATTTTCTTGAAATTAGGTGTTCCTTGTTTTTAATATTTGTGACTTCCTCACTTACTAAGCGCTCACTTCGCTTCACTGGCCATTTTGGCACCAACGACTTCCTGTGCAGATTGAGATTGACACACGATTCGATCTGCAGAGCCGGTGGTGAACAGGACGAGTCCATATCGCATCTACTGTGTGAATGCGACGCGTTAGCTGGACTTAGGATGGGTCTGATAGGATTGGCATATCGAAACCCTGAAGACTTCAGTCTTCTCCCTCTGAATTGTATACTGCGGCTATTGCAGTACATTCATAAGCAGATAGCTAAGGGATAAATCTTGGGGCCGACACAAAAGATCCCACTAGGTCGAAGTGTCGCCGGTCTGTACTGACTGGCCCCCACACACAAGATAAGACAAGATACTAAACGCTCATCCCTATGCGGCAGCGTGTATTTCTATTCTGTACTTTTTAAGAAAGAAAGAAAGAAATAAGTTTATTTAACGACATACTCATGCAAATACAAAATAAAACAAATCAAATAGAAAGATAAAACATATAAGGGTGTCGTTGAAAAGGTATTATCTCAGCATTAGTCATAACATGTGACGACGCTGATCTTCCGATAATACCTATTTGTTGACAGAGAGTGCAACTGACGGCAATATAGCTGATACAAAAAATCATTACATTGATTTTACATTTTGTACAGATAAATACAAATCGAGGAAGCAGATCATGACAAAAAGATTTTGAAACATAAATAAAAATAACGAAAAACTGATAGCTATAAAGACAACATGACATTCAGGCACTAAAGTAAGTAAGTAAGTTTCTGTTTACCTAGAATCTCTGCCTTATGGACATTGCCCACTTTTGGCCATCCGTGGACAAGATTTTAAGAAAACAATAAATTCATTAATATTTTTTATTTATTTTTCATTAAAATCTTTGTGTATAATAATCTCAAAAAAAACATATCTGCCTCGGTAGCGCAGCTGTACTGAACGCGACTATAACAATTTGGCTCAGGCTAAGAGTTACTGGGGTTTGTTGTCAATAGTACTTTGCTCACCCAGTAATCGAACTAGACACCGAGTATATCTAGTACTGGGATTGGTGACCTTTCTACTAGTTTAATCATTTTGTATTTGTAATTTTAATATACTTTTACACAATATTTGTAACTATTGCTTTTGGAAATAAAAAATATTATTATTATATCAGTAGTTCTCATGCACCGTAGGATCATCCTGGCAGATTTTACGATAACTGAACTTTCTTTCCATTGATTTATATTTAATCCAGAAACCACCGAGTTTTCCTGCAGAGATTCTTCAAGAAGCCTTAGAAAACCCTACTTAGTTACCTAGTTGAGGCGTTCTAGTTTGGATGAGAGATGCTTCGATTGATTGAACTGGTTTTGTAGAACTTTTATTTCGTGCTATATCTTATTATACGATTTTATGAGTTCATTGAGTTGTCGAAGAAGGCTTTATGCATTTTTTATAGAAATAACGATTTTTTATACATAGTAATAGAGCCTCGCTGACTTCAGTATAAATGGGCCGGCTCGACCGGGGAAGGACTACCCTCCCACAGAATATCGACGTGAAATAGCAGTATTCCTACTGTTCTGTTTCGTTAGGTGAGTAAGAGTACCGGAGGCCCAATCACCCCCTTACCCCCTTCCCGCTCCTTTTTCTGCCCACTTTCTTTCCTAAAGGGTCGGCAACGCGCAAGTGATGCCTCTGGTGTTGCAGGCGTCCATAGGCTACGGTGACCACTTACCATCAGTTGGGCCGTATGCTTGTTTGCCACCTTAGTGGTATAAAAAAAAACGAGATAGAATTTTAGATCGATACGCTACGCTGCCTTCTAGTTATTTTTGTTTGCATCTATGGAAATAATAATAATATCATCCTGGTTATAATCTGTCGCACTGCTGGGCATGGGTCTCTTCTCAGCGTGAGAAGCATTAAGCCATTATCCACCACGCTCGCTCTATGCGCGTTGGCAGAATTCACTTGTCTTCAAGAACTTAATGAAGAACTTCCAGACGTGTAGGTAAATACAAGGACCATCATATATTCGTCCAAAATATCGGAGAATGGCATTAATTTTCAATCCTATTCGAAGATAGAACACGGAGTATTCGCCCTATTGACAACGTGGATGAGGTGACCGCTTTAACCGCCATCGACGAAGTCATTTACGTTCGACCAGTTCAAATTAGTATGTACATTCCAAAACAGTACAAACGGACCGTTCCAGTTGTCCAGCATAAAGCGGTGTGATTGCCTACAAACCGCATAATCTATGCTAAATAGATTCAGAACAAAATTGAATATTAGTACATACCAAAATTTTGTACAAAAGCTTTGTAGGTATGTATTACGGCTAGGGCACGCCGTGATAGCGGCGGTAAGATCCATTATGGAGGAGTAGCTGGAGAGGCGTTTCGGTGCCCTCGCCTTCCGGACGACGAAGTGCTTACGGGGCATGGCTGCTTCGAAAAGTACGTGTGTCACATCGGCCGAGAGGAGACGTCCCAGTGCCATCACTGCGGGGACTGCCCCGAGGACACGGCGTAGCATACACTGGAGGAGTACAGAGCCTGGGCAGAGGAGCGCCGTGACCTCATCACCGTAATCGGAGTCGAGCGTCTTTCGCTACCGGCCATGGTTGAATGTATGGTTGCGAGCGAGAGCGTATGGGTAGCCGTCGGCACCTATTGCGAGGTAGTAATGCTCGCTAAGGAGGTAGCGAAAAGGGAACGGGAGAAAAACACCAATCTCCCGGACCGCAGACGACGCACCAGGCGCCGTAGGGCGCAGCACGATCTCCGGTCCCCATGAACGCTAGCCTGGGGTGACAGACCTAGGGCAGGCTGTTGCCTGTGCAGTTGGTACTGGCCTGGTGGCCTGAGACGGCGGCGTGTCGTGTTCCGCGCGCGCCTTTCCAGACGAAAGAAAGATGACTGGACGAAGCCAAACAAACAAAAGTATGCCAAAAGTGAGGGTGAATCAAGATTCTTCTGCCTCACAAACGGAGACATGACATCGCAGCACCTGTCAGCTTGTGACCACGGCCGGTGTAACCTGGTCGAAACGTCAAACCTAAAAAGGTAAACATTATGCATGATCGCGGTAATACCGGTTACATATTATATATAATATTATATATATATATATATCATGCAACGCGAAAGTTTAAAAGTTAACCTTAGTTTTACCTTAAATTAATTTAAAGCATGTTTTAAATTTTCTTTAAACTAATTTTCTTTATTTCTGATAAGTAACAAGAAAGTCAAAGTGGGATAGTTTTATTTCCATAAAAAGCTCTAACATTTCTTAGACACGTTAGTTTGAAAAATAAATTAAATTTTAGCTCTGGAAAATCCATTTCACGAAGCACTTCATTCTTTTCTGAGACCAATTTTATTATTTAAAAATGTTTTACGTAATACTAGGTTTAAGCCTGTGGGTGAAAACAATTCAATCCTAAGCATAATTATATTCTAAATAATCTGTGAGTAATATTCTTTTAAACATATTTTTTGTTTAATAATTGCTGTCTTAAATTGACTAAAACTTAGGTTTTGAATGTCGCTTGGAAGTTTATTGTAGAAACGCACACATTGATCTCTAAATTATATTTGTTTAAACTTCTAGAGGCTATAATTGGCTGACTTAATTAGCAACAACCAATCACATCACTTGACATAAGTTTTGAGACGTGGTTGCCGTGTAACACTCATGTGTACACATTTATATACTTATATATATATATAAGTATATAAATGTGTACACACGAGTGTGTAATACAGTTAAAATAAATGAAATGTCTCCACGTTACTTCAATAAATAAATCCCAAATGAATTGATTAAAACTCCGCTGAATCAGGTCTGATAATTTCAAGTGGTATTGCGAAACTCGTTATTTGCAGCAATTAATGGATCATTTCATTACCGACTACAGTTTTTACAGAAAGTTTTAATTATATATTTTATCGAAATCTTATACATTGTCAGTACCTTGATATTTATATATTTACTAGCTGACCCGGCAAACGTTGTTCTGCCATATACAAATGTTAGTCAAGGAAATAAAAATAAAAATTCTGGATAGGGACACCCTAATCACCTAGCGGTATCAAATATACTTCACGACCTATTCAATAATAATAATTATAACCATTTATTTCAGTTAAGGTTACACAATTGTTACATTTATTATGATAGCAACACTAGGCGCAGACAGTAAAGAATACGATTGAATTACGCCTATGACTTAACTATTATAAAAATACATAATAAATATTATAATATGTGTGTGTGTATGAGCATGTGTAATTGTGTATGAGTATGTATGTATGTGTGTGTGCATGTAAGGCTCCAGTAATGGTACAGACAACTGTAGGACACTCAATGTTACTAGAATTTGCCTGCGTTAATTAAGATTTTGTCAATCAATTTCTATCCCCTATGAACAGTTCATTTTTCTGGATGAAAGGTACCTCATGTCCTATTCTGTCCCCTGACAACGTGTAAGAAATTGCATGATGATTGGTCAGGTAGAAAAGGCTTGAAAACCTAAAAACAAACAAACACACATTTGCATTTATAATATTAGTTCAAAAGTAGTCATGAACTACTTAATATTAGATTCACGGATAATGGCAAACATTTTTCGTTCTAATTACAGTCTAACCTACCACGGTGTTCCTCGACAAACCACTATCGGCGGGGCCGCGCAAATCATTTTCACATGCGGTCGCGACCCTGCCGAGGTTTGAGCCCGCCGTATGAAATGGCAGGCCACTACACGAAAAGACCTACCCACTGGTTACCACTACAAAACATAATCCCTACTGTCCCCCTCCTAGAGGGGAGACGGACACGACACAGAGGCGCGCGTGGGAACACGCACGCCGCCTCTCGGACCTGGTGCTGAACGGATGGCGGGCAGGCCCACAAAGCCCGCCACCCCCAGGTCAAACCTCAGGGTGGCTGGAGGTCGTCCCGCGCCCTCCGGCGCCCGACTCTGCGGTTGTGGAGAGGATTTAATCGCTCCCTCTCCCGCTCCGCCGTCGCCTTGATGGAAATCACTTTTTCACAGAAGGAGGCGACGGCGTTCTATGACCTCTCGCTCCGGATCATAGACTGAACTACGGCCGGAAGCGAGAGGGCAACTAATCCGACTGCCGCAATCAACTCACGGCGCTGCGATGCCCAGGCGAGGCAAACCGCCAAAGTGTGCAGCGCCGTGTCCTCAACAACGTCGCGGCAGTCGCCGCAGTGATGACAACCGGGCGTCTCTTGCCGGCATATACGACACAGGAACTGGCCAAAACAACCGTGGCCAGTCATTACCTATGTCAGCCGGAAGGTGAGGTCACCATGCCGCCTCTCCAGCCACTCTTCAAACACGCGACTTACCGCCACGATCGTGGCGTGCCCGCTAATTACAGTCTAAATTTACTTTGTCGTTGTTTACACAAATGTGTATACATGCTAATGGATGATTCTATATTGTGTACTAATAGAGTTTGAGTTTTTAATTAACCATTGATTAATCCAATAGTCTTACATCTCTTATTAATCAAAAGCCACACGGTTACTAAAAATAAAGCCGCTATAAAAATATTTAATTAAAACTCTACCTAAATTGGCAGTACAGTCGATTCCAGCCATCTTCACTCATTTTAATTGGGTTATTCAATTATGAATTGCAAATATTTAAAACATTCTATATATACGAGTTTTAACCTTATTTGTTGATATTTATATGGTTGAGTTTTATTTGATTGTGTTTTAATATGGTATTAAAGATTAGATTGATTTTAATTACTGTACTTGTATTTTGAGCGGTGTACGATACGTATCGAAAACTGCATGATGTATTTCAATGAGTGTGGTGAAAAGCTTGCATTTGTATTTAATATAAGTGAAGTGATATCATGATCGGTTATATATATAAAAGCATTATCGTTACGTACAAAGTCTCAACTTGTTTCGCAACGTTTCGCCAGAAATGGTTTTGGGTTTCTTACAATACGGACGTGCCCTTTGCTGTCAACCAGGCATAGTCTTAGACTATGGTTTGCTACTAAGAATTTCTTGACAGGAAACCCAATAAACCTTTCTCGACTCGTATCGAACCCAAGATCTCATGTACTCAGAGCCTAATTACGCTCTCAATACCAGAAGCATAATAAAAAAGATATTTATACTCCTAGTACAAATATCCCTGTTTTCTTCCATTCATAATAAGCAGCACTTGTCGGTGTATCAATTTCCATCTTTCTAAGTCCTTCAGTTCTCTATATGTCTCCACAATTGCTTTTTCTTTCAGTTGATCTATATACTTTCGTCTTGGTCTTCCTCTCTATTTTTCTTTTACTATAGTTTACCTTTGATAATATTGGTAACAAATTTGTCATGTCTGAGTAAGTAACCAATCATGTTCCCTCAAGTTTCCTCTTCTCTTCCCCTTGACTTCTGAGGAACTTAAAAATACATATGTGCTAGCTTTCGTATATTTTAAATTATAGCTCAACAAGTTGGATCCAATATTTCGATGCGTTGTATTTCTTTCAAATATTCTTATTCAAATCATTGTATCACTTTTTAGATAATAATAATAATAATAATATTCTATCACATACACACAACACCATCTAGCCCAAACTAAGCAGAGCTTGTACTATGGGTACTAGACAATGGATAAACATACATATTATATACCTTTTTTTTGTAAATACATACATATTATACATAGAAACACCCAGACCAAGACAAACATTCATGTTCATGCACACAAATGTTTGACTTGTGCGGGAATCGAACCCGCGACCTCATGCGTGGCAGTCGGTTACACTAACCAATACGCCATCGAGGCCGACAATCGACGACGATATAACATCGTCTGTGATTAAATTATGAAAATAAATTATTACATTAAACAAACTATTTTAAATTAAGTGTGCTAGAAACAAAGTCTATTTCTGAAATCAAGCTTAGTTTGTCATGCTTAAATAAATTAATAATACTCCATTTACCTTCAATTATTCTGTAGAATATTTATTAAAGTTAGCTTTTCATTACTTTTGAAACTCTAGTAATGGTTACTAAAAAAATAAAGGCGACGGCGACGCCACCAGATAATAAATCTTAAATTTGATAAAAGAGACTTATTTGCCAAGAAATCGTTAGTGTCTTTCGATCTCACGATGCTTTTAGCGGCACAAGTACTAATATGTCAATTTTTAATATGGAATTTTGGTATCTTGTTTAGAACCACACACATTGATGAAGATATGAGAATCTAAGATTTCGGTGGGGCTGCCGTGCTATTGTAGTGCGTCGGGCATGTTTAGCGACGCGGCAGTAGACAATTTCTATGCGATTATAAGAAAACGATGCACCTCCATTATGCATAGGGTGCATGGCAGCACCAATAGCATCCTCAGTACGATAATAATAAAGTCCTCTAGACCGAATTTCGGTCACGGCGGCCAGTCTTAACGGAAACTGGCCATCTGCGCAGGAGATATTATAATGCACAAGTGTGTGCGCCAAACACAAGTGCACTCTCTGTTCCCTAACTCTCATGATCCGATGGGACGGTAATCCGACACGACCGGAGAGAGATCAGGCGCAGGACCAACGGCTTTACATGCTTTCCGAGGCACGGAGGTGTCTAACACCGCCAACTTCCTAACTCCGGGCTGCTATTAAGATTTCTTAACGGAAAAACTCAATAATTTTTTGTTGGCCCGACTCGGGATTCGAACCCGAGACCTCATACACAGCAGTCGCATTCACTACCGCTGCGCCACGGAGGCAGTTAGTGGACACGATAGTGGACAGGTGGGGTGGCCCATACTGCATCATTGTTTGCGGCTTCATAAGCCTGTGGTGTAATTTTATTTATGTTTCTATTAGGTGTTACTTGTGTCATAACAATCACTAAAACTAGTTTGTAAGGTTATGTACTACTAACACAATGGATCTTAGTCCAAAATGAAATGAAATTATATTTATTTTATTCCGTCTTTATTATTCAATTTTACTTGCATCTTGTGAAAGAGCTCACAAAAGCGCTCACGTCTTGTCGTCTCGTCGTCGTTTGGGGTTTCCCGAAGGGATATAGACTGAGATGTATGACACATGGCTTAGGTTCGACATAATAAGGGTCAGCCTATAGCCGGTTGTATATATTGAATAAGCTATTGTACTTATATTCTGCATTTAAATCTTTAATACGGGGAATATGGCAGTTTATATAAAAGTACCGCAACTATACCTAAACTCCATTTGGTTAGGTACCCACCCAAAGTTAAATAGATTATTATAATTATATACTGATACTGTCTGGTGAGCCATGGCTGTTTGTTACTGTTACGTATGTCATGTATGTGTCCGTGTGGCTACGCACCACTACTTGCGTAAACCTATAATCGTCAGTGCGCCACTAGCTAGCAATCGTTTCACTTGTCTGTCCCGTATTTATCAGTTACTCAAGCTCGAACCGCTGTTCAGAATTTAATGAAATGTAGTATCTTTATAGTATGTTAAACTATGAGAAAGATCATAATTATGGTTAGGCGTATATTTGCCGTATTAGGCCAGGGTTTACAGTCAACCTCAATAAGATTTATACAAAACAAAGTTCTATTAAAATGTCTACACCTAATCACTCTGAGGGTATTTAATAAATAAATATGATTATAATCACATCAGCTCTGTGCAGAAACCGGTAAGTGTCTGATTTTATTCTATAGATGTACATTCAGTTATAAAAAATATTTAGATTTATTGATAGCACCGGTATTACACGTCGGCTCACAGTTAATTATAGTAAACCGCTAATATAACCGCAAAGTAGAGTTTAACCAGGGTGCCAACTATGTGAGCAACACAATTCAATATTAAAAAAATTATACTAATATTATAAAGCTGAAGAGTTTGTTTGTTTGTTTGTTTGAACGCGCTAATCTTAGGAACTACTGGTTCGATTTGAAAAATTATTTTAGTGTTGCCCTATTGATCGAGGATGGCTTAGGCTATATAACATCACGCTACGACTCACGGGGGCGGCGCAGTAACGATACACGCGGGTGAAACCGCGGGCACATCTAGTTAATTATAAAACATAATAGGTGTATAGTTTTTTAAATAAAATTAATATCAATGGTATAATTTGTGGAAAATTCAGATATGTTTCTACCACACGAAAAGCGAGGACTCAGAAATGACTCATATGGGATCCTAATATATAAAATTTCCAACATTCCAATTTATACAATTTTGTTATTAATTATTGTAGGTACTTGACCTACAATTATTAATGACAAAATTGTATAAATGAGATTTTCAACGTCCATTACTATGAAAGTGACGTTATCTAGACAATTATAGTCTAGATAATATTGGATCATTGGATTATAATAATATGTAATATTAACTATACAACAAAAAATTGGGACCGTCTTTGGGGACTGCCGATAGAAGTGAAAACTTTAATCCTTGATCATAAACACGTCTATAAACAAACAAAAAAAAAAGATGGGCAGGTCGGATTCCTGATACTCTCTTAGAGTTTATTAAGGGCGTCAACATTTCGATATTTTTTGCGTAGGACGCACCATTTCTGAGATATTGTTCATATTCTAAAATAATTCAAAAATGGAAAGCGTGGAAGCGTGACGATGACGCGAGTCTTATCGAAATCTTTTCGCTGTTAAAGCGAGCTATTATTAGCTATTTAATACGCACAACATTTCGATATGTCAGAATGGGAGAAGAACACTGCGTGGCAGTCCAATGGTCTACCGCCAAGGTATCGGATAGCACTTAAATATTTGATACCGGTTTATAAGAATCTTATCTTATCTTATGTGGGGGCCAGTCAGTGCAGACTGGCGACACTTCGACCCAGTGGGATCTTTTGTGTCGACACTCTCCCAATAACGACTGCCATAGATGTTCATGGCAGCCGAGACCGACGGACGGCTTAACGTGCTTTCCGAGGCACGGAGCAAGCTATAAATGTCAATCAATACGCACATAATTTCGAAAAGTTATATAACTTCCGAAAGTCAGAGATTCGCAACGTGGGTTTGAACCCGAGACCCTCTGCATTGCAGTCTATTGGTCTCCCCACTGAGCTATTGCTGCTTTCGTTTATAAGTAACTCTGCATGTATACACAACCGGATATATGCGATCATCTGCGATAAACAACAAACAGCTTTGTATAAAATATTTGTATAAGCTTAAACCACTACAATAACCCGTAAATCAGAATAACAAAACCTCTATTGTTTAGCCTGAGTCCACACTGTAGCGCTGGTGACTTCACGTTGTCGCTCGGAGTAAATATTAATATACGCATGGCTATTGTAATGCAAGTTTATTAGGTTATTTTACTGGCATGGTAAATATATACACTTTAGTTATACGTTTCAATTTTATAGAATATCACTACCGGTTTGCAGTTACAATGTAGTTTCAATGGATATTTAAGTTACCTTAGATTATTATTTAAGTACCCCCGGATTGCTCACCCCAACAATAGTGATAGAAAATACCAAACTTCTTAGATAAATGACAGCCTCGTCGTGGCATATGCTCCAATTTTCAGTATACCGCTTCGAACAAAAAATATGCTTTGACACGTATTTCGCCTCAGTGCGAGGCATCTTGAGAACAGTTGCCAAAATATCCTCAGGATGCCTCCCGGTACTTCGATTTTATTTATATAATATTTAAGTGTTAATGATACAAAATGGGGACAATAGATAATCGTCGGTTAAAATTGTTATTAGTGCTTTATATAAAATGGAAATGTCGCTTTATGATACGACTCATCAAAACCCCATCACATGAAACACTGCAAGTAAATATTAGTAGGAAAGACTTGAGTATTGCGAGATAAGATTTTAATAGTATCGTCATACTGTTGAAACACTTATTTCACACTAGGTTGTCGCCTCAATTTGGTACTGTGGTTACGAGCGAATCATAGTACCCAATTGAAAAATGACAGCTGACTTAGTAATGATTTTGGTAGAGCTGAAGACAAAATCACTGCCACAATAGTGTGGACCAGCCTTATAGTTACTGGCCACGATTTATCTAACCGCATATTAATTAAGACTTATAGTATTAATTGCTACTATTTATATTGTCGCAACGCGTACTACCCTCAGATAGCCGTAAAATAATGGGGTCGTCCATTTTCCTATAACATTGGATTGGACCTCGATGGATTATGGCTCATTTGAGGCTAAAGAACCATGCATTTTGTATATCATAATTATTTATTGCGTGCTTACTGACAGGTAAGACTAGCGATAGCCTAGTGGGAAACCGTTGGACTGCCACGCAGAGGCCTCGATCCCAAGGCACGCATCTCTGACTTTTCGAAGTTATATGCGTATTAAATAATTAATTATCGCTCACTTTAACGGTGAAGGTTAACATTGTGAGGAATCCTGCATGTTTGAGAGTTCTTCATAATGTATTCGAAGATATGTGAAGTTCGTCAACCAGCACTGGACCAGCGTGGTGGACTATAGCCTAACCCCAGACTTCACACGGGAAGAGGCCCGTACCCAGCAGTGGGACAGTTTAATACAGGGCTGATATTATAAGTAGATAAGTATATACTATTCGTTACAATCGATGTAGTCGTCTGCCTCGATGGCGTAGTGGTTAGTGTAACTGACTGCCATGCCTGTGGCGGGTTCGATTCCCGCACAAGTCAAACATTTGTGTGCATGAATATGGATGTTTGTCTTGGTCTGGTTGGTTCTATGTATAATATGTACGAATTCACAAAAAAAAAGTATGTATGTATATTTATCCATTATCTAGTACCAAGCTCTGTTTAGTTTGCGCTAGATGGTGTTGTGTGTATGTGATAAAATATTATATTATAATTATTATATTTTGATTACTCTATACTCTATTGTGTGTAGTGATAGAGCCCGCTAGCCAGTTGTCATTACGAATTAACAGACTCGCTTAGGGAACTACTAACCTCTTACACGAAACCGGCACATAAGACTAACGCTGTTCCAGTATTTCACCAGTAAGTTCTTACTTAGAGATATTTACATCACCAGAGCATGAGCTCTAGTATATATACATATCTTTCTCTATCATTTTTATGCTATATTTAATCCCCTATTCCCAGAATTGACAACGGGTGAGATCCCTGGTATTGCATGTGATTTTCAGACTGCTCTATATTTTACAGGAAATTTTATACCAATGTTACTTTAGATATAAATAAATCAATAATTACAAGCGTCGTTTAGATTCGAGACTGAACGGTTCTTTACGGAAATTAAACTCTGATTAATGGTTTTGAGATTACAGAGAAAAATCTAAAATAATGACTACCGTAAAATTTCGTCTTTATACAAAAATAAAGAAAGTTTGATTATTAATTAGATTATTTTATCGTAGCATTATCTCATTAATAAATTCGACATTAAAGTTTGATATTTATGTTTTTATATTTGCATGTTTCTTGGATTTCATTTATTCATGCTTAAAGTTATCATTTTTTGTGTATGTGGCACCACAATTTTATTTGTATATAACGGCGTAGTGGTTTAAGTAGTTACACCAGGTCTGAGAGGCGACATGCGCCTATGTCGCGTCCGTCTCCCCTCTAGGGGGGAGGGGGACAGTAGGGATTTTTGTCTAGTGGTGACCTTGGTAGTTCTCTTCGTGTAGTGGACTGCCGTTTCATACGGCGGGCCGAAATCTCGGCGGGGTCGCGACCACATGTGCAAGTGATTCGCGCGGCCCTGCCGATAGTGGTTTTGTCGAGGAACACTGTAGTAGGTTTAGTCGGTATTCCGGTCGGTACATTATTCATATTCCATCTTTCTCTTTTACCCCGGCGAGTCCGACATAACCCCTCCGCCCGCCCCTGCGGAGAGGTATGGGTCAAAGGATTACGCCACGTAAAAAAAAAAAATATAATGGCGTAGTAAGTTTAAGTTTAAGTAGTTACTTCATCACTCTAGTGCGTCGAGTGTTTAGAATCTCATACGCAAAATTTGTCTGATCCACAAATGGTTGTGCCACGTCTGTGTGTTCTTAGTGTCCAATGTTTTATAAATCCACTGTGATACAGGAATTATTGAAGTGAAAACTTCTTTAGCGGCGTTGTGCACTTTTTGTGATGGGTAAAAAATGTTAAACTCGCGTCAGGACACGTGACCCGATCGAAAATTCGTAAGACGGAGGGAGAATTGTCATGTTTGTGTACGATAAATGAATATTGTATTTTACCACATAAATGATAGTACTTTTATACTGATAATTAAAACAATTTGTGCAAAATTATTCCCTAACCATTCCAAAATATGCACAACGTTTAATATTCAAGTTTTCACTTCTGCCGGCACTCCCGGAGTGCAACCCGTTGATTTTTTCGAAAGACACAAGTAGTCTTGTTTAAATAAATAAATGAAATGAATATTTATTTAAAGGAACTCTAGCAAAATAACATTAATTAGCTAAATAACATAAGCTCCAAGAGTTACAGTTCAGTCAACCTTTTGAGGCAAGGTGTCTGGCAATGTGTTATATACACCTAAAATATTAACTAAACGAATTATTCATACAACTAAGAAAATAATACAAGATGCTCGACTCCAACGATGTTAGTCTTTGATTCGCAAGTCGTTGACACTTGTTTTGGATATGTTGAAAGTAATATTATAATGATGCTTTAGCTAGCTTTTCGTCGTTTCGCACAAGTATGTGTTTTTTTTTATTCCAATTAAGGGATGCGACAACTTTTTTTCCTTTATAATAATACTAGCTTTTGCCCGCGGCTTCGCTCGCGTTAATTTAGAATTTGACAATCAATTCGGGTTGTACTCTGCTTAATATAATTCAACCATTATTCGAAAGACACGTGGCGCCATCTATTATTTATCATAAGAACGTTATTATTGTTTTCCTCGGGAACAGTAATTTTTTTCGGGATGAAAGCCTATGTCCGTTTCTGTACACCTGACAACGTATATGCAAAATTTCATCATGATCGGTTCAGTGGTTTAGGCGTGAATAGGTAACAAACAAACAAACAAACAAACTCATTTTCGCGTTTATAATATTAGTTAGGAGTTAGGATTAGGAATAGGATTCGGATTACGCTCACTTACATTACGCTCACTTACATTGAAAATCGTACACTTATTCTTTGTTCTGTATCTCACGTGAGAACTCACTCTTTTAATGTGAATACTTCATGAACGGATTAAAGCGATCTAATATAAATACAGTGGGGTCTATGATTTAAACCTTTTCTGATGGTACATTTCAGCAGTGAAGACATAATAAACTGATATATGTACATATAAATACATGTAGAAAGAATGGACGAGGAAAGACTGACTAAGAAAGTTTATAAGGCTAGTGTGAATGGAACAGTCGCAAGAGGAAAACCTAGGCGAACGTTTCTCGATCAGATCGGAGGCGTCCTGGACAAAGGCCAGGTTAAGAGCTCCTTGAACCGACGGGCGTGTATGAGGAATGTGATGAAAGTGAATGAAGCCAGAGAAGTGTGTCAGGATCGTAACAAATGGAAATCCGTAGTCTCTGCCTACCCCTCTGGGAAACAGGCGTGAATCTATGTATGTATGTATGTAAATACGAATGTAAGTTTGTTTGCTAAGTTTTTAGGGTTCCGTACCCAAAGGGTAAAACGGGACCCTATTACTAAGACTACGCTGTCCGTCTGTCTGTCAGTCAGTCACCAAGTGTATCTCATGAACCGTGATATTTAGACAGTTGAAATTTTCACAGTTGATGTATTTCTGTTGCCTCTATAACAACAAATAAAAACAGAATAAAATAAAATTTTAAGGGGGCTCCCATACAACAAACGTGATTTTTTTGCTCGTTTTTCCTCGATATTGATAACGACAACAGGTAGACGCTTGAAATATTCACAGAATATTTAGTTATATATTCACTTTAAAAATAAATAATTAAGCGGGGCTCCCCTACAATAGACATGATTTTTTTGCCGTTTTTATAGATAATAGTACGGAACCCTTCGTACGCGAGTCCGACTCGCACTTGGCCGGTTTTTTAAGAAATTTTGCATACTCGTTGTTAGAGGTAAATTATCTTAAATTTTAATTTTATTAATCTGTAATTATCTTTAATCCAGAAAAAAGTATTTATCTGAGCGAAGCCGTGGCCAAAAGCTAGAATAAAATATTAGCATGAAAGTAAGGATAGCCAAATCTAAGATCTATGAAACTGCTCTACTTGCCAAAGTATTATTCATTCATTAGCCACGTCGTACGCGGTTTCAGAACTTGTAACTTGCACATCTGTCTGGCTAATGTGTTTTATTCTGAGGAAGATGTGCTCATCAAATTTTCAGCTTCAAATGGGTATTAGTTGCGTGTTTTGAAAGGTTACTTACGGTTTGAGTTGCAATATATAAGAACTATTAAAATAACTTCTTGCTTGTACACTTTCAGAAGGTTAGACTGATTTTTATACAGGCAGCTGTGGTTTTTGGTCCCACCTAAAAGTGGGCTAGCCCGTCTCCAGAATAAGAGTTAGAGGAAGAGCCAAGATGTGTTGCGCAGAAACATGAAGGCATGCAATGCTTCTTAAGAAGACGTCAATGATAGGGTGAAGTGGAAGCAGAAAACGAAGAAGACTGACCACACCACTTTGGGGAATAAATAGCAAGAAAGAGAGGCATTAACAGGGGGCGAGCTTATTACCGTTTACTAGACTTAATTCCATACTTCACGGTGCAACTGAAAACTTCTTGATAAAAAACCTAATAACCTTCTCCCTAATTCGGGAATCGAACCCAAGAGTTCATGAATAACAATCGCATTCACTACCGCTGCGCCTGTTCCTACCCCTTCAGGGATAAAGGCGTGAGTCTATATATGTATGGATAAACTATTATAGCATGGAATATTACAAGCTGCACTTTGAAGATGAACATAATGACTATATTCGATAGGCGCCGAGCGCAGGCAACAACGCAACGCTTGCTGTTCACGAAGATGGAAGGAGCGAGGGTTTTACATACAGCCTGGAGGGTTATTGAACTTAGCTCTACCACCATATTTTCTGTTCAGAATTATGACTTATCAATATTTTCTCTCTTACACAGGTAATTCAAAACCCAAAACAAGATAAGAAACATTGTTCAGCTGCGTATCTATTTAACAACAAGGGGTAAGTCAATAACTAAAATATAGCGTTAAAGATATAGGATATGTACATATATAGATATACCCATATATGTACATATCTGAATAAATTAAAAAAAAAAAACACTTAAGTGCATATGAAAAGAAAGCCGATTGGAGCGCGTACCAAAAATGTGTTCCTATTATATTTGTAGAACTATTATAACTTGGAATTCTCTGCAGAAACACATTTACCTCCTGGGTCCTGGGTCCGATCCTGTGGGGCAAAACTACCTCCTTAGACCGTCAAAGTATAGATTTCGGCACCACTTTAGTTCTAATGAGGACGTGTTGTGGAGGATACTTGTGAACTACATGACTGCTTACATCTTACTGCATCAGGCGGAGTACAGTCATTTTGACTGGCAACAATAATAAAAGCTGTGACTAGAAGCAGAAATCTAATAGAATCAGATGGTCGGTTATACAACGTGTTAAAATGAACGTACAACTGTTAAAATACGTGTGTATAATGATCTCGGATCAAGTCGACTTGAACCAATTTAACATTTTTATTATAGACCAAATTTATTTTAAACTATGCAGCATGGCTGGTGAAATGAGGAACGTATTGAAAGAGGGTCTTTAGTAATTGATTCTTGTTCCAAATATGTACGAGTATATTAAGTAGGACTTTGATATTTGACTTGATTATAATAAAACACATAATTGTTTGACGTATGAGGGGAAAAGGCTCGCACCTCTCTTTTGCATAGCTTCCTTAGCAAAGGCTATTTGTGTTATCAAGTCTTACCCGGTGTAGAGTAGACGCACGTACTGTTGTAGACAAATGAAGTAAACTAACAACACTACATCTTATTGCAATAGTTACATATTAGTTAGAGCAGCGATAGCTCAGTGGGGAGACAAACTGACTGCAATGCAGAGGGTCTCGGGTTCGAACCCACGTCGCGCACTCTGACTTTCGGAAGTTATACGACTTTTCGAAATTATGTGCATATTGATTGACAATTATCGCCTGCTCCGTGCCTCGGAGAGCACGTTAAGCCATTGGTCCCGGCTACCATGAACATCTATGGCAGACGTCGTTATTGGGAGAGTGTCGACACAAAAGATCCCACTGGGTCGAAGTGTCGCCGGTCTGCACTGACTGGCCCCCACATAAGATAAGATAAGATACATATTAGTTAGGATATATTTAGGATAGTTAGGATATTTAGGATTTTTCAGCCAACGCGTAAAGTTTAATGCCACACGGCCTTAAATTTCGCGCGTTGGCTTCAACATGTCAACTATCACTTTTAAACGATCTTTAGTATAATCTAGCTAGTAAACCCTTCTTCCTCTAGAATATTTTAATATTTTTCTCGTGTCTGTCCATCTCTGGGTACCGGTAGACCGTGACAATGATTGACAGTTATCCCAGCGCGTAATTACTTTAGCGCCTGATACTACTGCGAGTGTTCGACTAAAATAGTAATAGGTTTGAAATTATGCTTTGAAATGTGGTTTCAGTGATTGTGAAGCAATTAAGCGAAACTATTCGGATTTCGTTTGTTCTGACTCGGTTTGCTGTGGCTAAGTTTGTGGTTGTGGTCTAGGGTCTGAAGCCGGGTTCAGGCGATATATTAAGTTTTTAGATTGGGAACATCTTAGTAGCGTCATGTAGTTTGAAAATGCAGACGGCTCGCGTCCTATTGTGTTACGAAAATCATAGCGTGGAAGATGTGGGTGCATGGTATATGTATAATAAATAAAAGCAGCCCTGTATTAAACTGTTCAATAGCTGAACGAAGTCTAGAAATATGTCCTGTATACTCGGTTTGCTTCCGATGACGTACGAGTATGTATAACCTAAAGTTAAAGCAAGCGGAATGTGGATGGAAAACACGTTTTGGGAATATAGGCGTACATTTGAGCGAGATAGGCATGACATTTGCTTAAATTTTTTTTAAAGACCCCTCCCGTACTAGTAATAAATCCTGTGTAACGGGATACTTCCGTCGCAGCGGCGGCCGGACACAATTGGTTGATAATTATGTCTGGTATTCCAAGAATTGACAGGTTAAAGCCTTCTCACAAATGTCACCTTTAGACGATTTTTAGCGAAATCTCATTTTCTCTTAAAAAGACTTGCACTTGGAACAATTCCTGTGTCGCGGCGGACTTTACAAACATTCAAACAACGGACACCAAGAACACCTATTTGTGGATCGCACAAATTATTGTCCAGTGTAGGACTCGAACCTACTACGCAGTGTCAGCGGCGAGGCGACCACTTAAACCACTACGCCATCCGTGCATTAATGAGTATCATGATTAATTTTATTACCTCACTAAGTCACCTCGGTGTCTCTTGTGACAAGTGGGCGGCAGTAAAAGTCACATAAATATCGCTTAATTACGTCAATATACCTACTTATAATAGGATTGTTTATGTGTCTGTCACAAACAAAGAAGACTTTCTATATGTTATGATGTGTTATTATTAATTATCGAAGTAGAATTTACATTACATACAAACATAGGCTGAAACCTATATTCCTAAAGAATTAATCTCAGGTGTAGTACATCCACAATCTCGCGGCACAAAATGGCGGCCTCGATGGCGTAGTGGTTAATGTAACTGACTGCCACGTCTGATATCGCGGATTCGATTCCCGCACAAGTCAAACATTTGTGTGCATGAACATGGATGTTGTCTTGGTCTGGGTGTTTCTATGTATAATATGTATGTATTTACAAAAAAAGGTATATATATGTATGTTTATCCATTGTCTAGTAACCATAGTACAAGCTCTGCTTCGTTTGGGCTAGATGGTGTTGTGTGTATGTGATAGAATATTATTACAATAATATTATTATTAATCTGCTGGCTATATTTTAGATCCTATTTAATAAAAGAGGAGAGCTTATTGTTGTCTAAAATCCACCCTTATATAAAGATTTTTTAAACAGAAAAAATCCACAACCCATTGTCTGATTCGGGCATTGAATCTGAACTTCACGATCGTACGTAAACATAAGCGCAATTTTATGTCAGGGATCAACGAGATTCATGTAATTGGAATACTTCAAAATACATTCTAGTAAAAACTTTTGACTTTGTTAATTGCAGCATGGGGTCCAACTGTAGTATACCTAGTAAGCGGCGTTACATTCGCTGCGTTTAAGTACTAAAATTTTTATTTAAGTAAACTATAGAGGTTTTTTTATTTTTTTTTGTAGTAAAGTTCTCTAATCCGAAATTGTAATTGACAAAATGTGGGTATTATGCAACTCTATGCCATGCTGACAAGACATGTCAATAAATCGCAATAAAATCTATTATAAGTAGTCTCAAAGAAACATTTATCTTTTCTTGCTAAATATATATTTTGGTTAAGACCCGATAGCTAATAACGCTAATACAAACTCACACTTCTGAAAGCGATCTGTCTATCTCCTATAAAGCGACAATTCAATTCAGGGCACGTCCAAGCGAGTTGATCTCGTTCTATTATAGGGCCCACTGGGAAATCGGTCGCAGGTACATAAACAACTCAATAGCGTATTGTTCGCTCCGAGCCTCCGAGTCTCAGTGCGGTCAGTTTTATCCGGTGTAGTAATACGATGGACGATATAAGGAATTACGTACTTAGGTGCAATGCATACGTTATGTTTGAAATAGATTTAAAAATGGAACGTCGCTACCATATTTGATTTGCTTGGTGCTGGCTATTACGACTTTGTAGCTTTTTTATTCGTTTTTAGGTCTGATATCAATCAGTTTAAACTTGGAATTACTTCTACAGTTGAAATTTAAACTACCCAAATTAATTTTGTCTGCACGGATGGCGTAGTGGTTTAAGTAATAGCGACGATATAAGGAATTACGTACTTAGGTGCGATGCATACGTTATGTTCGAAATAGATTTGAAAATGGAACGTCGCTACCATATTTGATTTGCTTGGTGCTGGCTGTCATGACTTTGTAACTTTTTTATCCAGTTTTAGGTCTGTAATAAATTGATACTAGCTTTTGCCAGCGGCTTCGCTCGCATAAAAGTATAGGTTAAGTTAGTAACAGTGCTTTATTTTTTAATAAAATATAGTCCTTGTTACTCAGTGATAATAATATAGCTTTCTAAGAGTGAAATAATTTTAAAATCGGTTGAATAGTTTTTGATTTAAACAACGTTACAAACAAACAAACAATAAATCATTTTTTTTCTCTTTATAATATTAGTATAGATTACAGAGACTATAGAAGTAATTCTAAATTTAAAATGATTGCAGAAACTTAGAATTACTTTTATACTTGAAGTTTCAACAATTCAAATCTATAAAGAAAGTAGCTATGACAAAACCCATCCTGACCACCTGTACCATTAGTCAGTACCATTGATGGTACAAATGGCACTGAATTATCCTACTAAGTACCATACAGTTCAGAGCCATTTTGACTGCACGTATGGCGTAGTGGTTGAAGTGATCGCTTCGCCGTTACCACTGCATCGAGTCTTGTGAGTTCGATTCCCACACGAGACAAAAATATGTGTGACCCACAAATAATTGTTCTGGGTCTGGGTATTCTTTATGTCCATTGTTTCAATATTTCTAAAGAATCTTTTCCAGGGTCGTAAATAAATAAAAATAAAAAAGCCTTTTATTTCACCTATACTTGATAAATTTTTATAAATTTTATTAAGGATTGAAAAACCAAAACAATCATCATTTATTTCTAATTATTGTAATTAAGAAAATATTATGCACAAATTTAAACATTTAGAAATACTTATAAGATATATAATAAAAATAAGAAATAATGAATAATTTCTCGAAAAATACCAATAATAAGTGGTTTCTGGAAATAATTTGATTCATTTATGTAAAACAAAATAATATAATTATTAGTAATAAATAAAAATATAAATTCGTGAACCCCTTTCACTTGAAGCCTCCTCCAGAGATACCCAATAGTCTCTGTGTAAAGCTTTTTCCATCCATGAGTTTCTAGTGATTTCTTTTACGTCGGCTGCCCACCTCGCTCGAGTCTCTCTCTCGTTCTGGTGCCTATGGCGCCTGACAATGACGTCAGCCGAATATCCAAGCGAGGATAGATGAACAATTCGGCCAGACTCGTATTAAGTAAAAAATCCGTAATCTCTGCTTTAACTCTCCTGAAAACAAGCGTCAGTATATGTATATTTGGGTTTATGAATATTGTATTCATCTGTGTGGATAGGGATATGTTTCAAAACGCTGTGGAATATATTAATATTCATTTGCATATCGATATTTCCTACTCATACATAACATTTCCATAACGACGTGGATATATACAAAAAAAAAACAATAACAGATGAGCCTCGCTGATTTTAGCATGAATGGACCGGCTCGACCGGGGAAGGACTACCACAGAACGTCGACGTGAAATAGCAGTGTTACTGTTGTATTTCGTTCGGTGAGTGAGAGTACCGGAAGCCCACTCACCCTCTTTCCACCTTCCCGCTCCTTCTCCTTCCCACTTCCTTTTTCTCTTCTTCCTTTCCTAACTGGTCGGCAACGCGCAAGTGATGCCTCTGGTGTTGCACGCGTCCATAGGCTACGATGACCACTTACCATCAGGTGGGCCGTATGCTTTTTGCCACCTTAGACGTATAAAAAAACGTCTCTACATATATACATACATAGTCTCATGGTTTTATCCATGAGGGGGTAAGCAGAGATATTACATTAACATTTCATAATGCCACGTAGTGACGGATTAGGATGCAAGCTTATTGCCATCTATCTGGCAAATTGCCAGACTTTGCGATTCTACTGATAAATTCTTGACAGTCATTGAATGACGTAGTGTAGGACGCCCTCCGACCAGGTGTGATGACGATCTGCGAAAGACTGCAGGCATATGCTGGATACGGCAACCTGAAGACAGGGCGCTATGGCGCTCTTTGGGGGAGGGCTATGTCCAGCAGTGGACTATTATAGCTTGATGATGATGATGATGATTCAATGAATGAAAAATATGTTACATAAAAAAAACAAGCATAACTTCAGCGAAAGCCTAGTGGGAAACCGTTGGATTGCCACGCAGAGGTCTCAAATCTCAAGGTGATCTCAATATCTAAATTTTCAAAGTTATGTGCGTATTAAATAGTTAAATATCACTCGCTTTAACAGTTAAGGATAACATCATGAGGAATTCTGCATGTCTGAGAGTTCTCCATAATATTCTCGGAGATATGCGATGTCTGCCAACTCGCACTGGGCCAGCGTGGTGGACTATGGCCTAATCCTTCTCACACTGAGAAAAAGTTCGTGTTCAGCAGTAGGCAGTTAAATACAGGGTTGATATTATTATATTGAATGATTCAATTTACAAAAAAGTGGTTTATTTTTACCAATAATTCCATATCGCTAAGGCAGAGTAAGTGGAAATATAGTCTTCCTACTGCTTTAAGAAACAGTTATGTGAGGACCTCTAAGGAGCGAGGCATCTCTGGTCACGGTTCTTAAGGCGTCTTATATAATAGTGTTGTACAATCTTGACCCCAAGTTACTAACAATTACCTATTTTTTGAAGTGAAAACTTCTTTAGCGGCGTTGTGCACTTTTTTGTAATGGGTAAAAAATGTTAAACTCGCGTCAGGATATGTGACCTGATCGAAAATTCGTAAGACGGAGGGAGAATTGTCAAACTCACGTCAGGACACGTGACCTGATCGAAAATTCGTAAGACGGAGGGAGAATTGTCATGTTTGTGTACGATAAATGAATATTGTATTTTACCACATAAATGATAGTACTTTTATACTGATAATTAAAGCAATTCATGCAAAATTATTCCCTAACCATTCCAAATATTCCCTAACCATTCCAAAATATCAAAAATGCACAACGTTAATATTCAAGTTTTCACTTCTGCCGGCACTCCCGGAGTGCAGCCCGAAGATTTTTTTTTCGTTGAAGCAACTAGCGCGTTAGGAATAATTCCTTTGTCGCGAGGGAATCTACAAACATTCAAGCAACGGACACAATAAACAGCCAGATTCAGCACAACCATTTACACAATTTTTTGCCCCGTGCGGGGATCGAATCCACAACACTCGCCGTAGTGGCAGTGGCGAGGCGACCACTACGCCATCGGTGCAGCAAATAATAATAATAATAATCCTATAATACTTAGCCCGACCCGGGGATTAAACTTCAAACTTCACGATCACGGCAGTCATAACATCGCGTGTTGTACGATACTTCCGTGACGTATAATAAAAATATAATCGAGCTGTCAAACAATATTGTCATGCAAAAGTAATAACTCGTGGGCCGGCTGTCCAAAATTGACACAGTTCATTGAACTCTAACGTTAACTGTGACTGCACACGAATAAAATGTATTAACGAAATGTCATGAATACGAAATTTCAATCTTTCTTTCAATGAACTTATTGTAAAGTTCGTTGACATGAAATTTGGGACTTTTCGACGGCTAGACAGTGAGTAGACAAAATAAATGTATTATTGTAACATTAACTTTTATTCTCTGCTTCGATGGCGCAGTGTTAGTGAATGTGACTGATGTGCACGAGGTTCGGATTTGATATCTGGATAAGGCAAAGAGTTATTGATATATGTCTGTCAAGAAATACTTAGTAGACGGTATCTGGATCTCTGCTCGATAGATGGTTATCGTTCCTACGCGGGAAAAACTTTTCGTTACCATAGTAACGAAAAGTTGGCATAATATATGGGCTATCAAATCTCATATATAACCGTGAACCTGGGATCATTATTATATTATGTAATTGGGGTCAACTCTTTAGACGGGCAGATACACATATCGCTGGTCCAATATTACAAGGTTCTATGTTAAAATTTTGAAAAAAAATTAGATATGAATATTGCATGGTTCTATATGTCATTCCTTTTTGTTTAGACTAACATAGTAATAGATGCAAGCACTTACCACCTCACAATATTAAATCGCAAATAGTTCTAAGTTACTTTTTAAGTTATTTTTACTGATATGCAAATTTCAAACCTTATATCCGCAAAGTTACAAAAAATAACAGAACCTTGTAATAGTGAGCCAACGATATGTATGTCTTTAGCGAAGTGGCATTGTGGTTTCGCTGCCGCAACGCATCTCGGGCGCTTGCCTGCTTAGCAAGTAAGAGTCATAACTAGAGTGACTCGGGCCACACCCGGCTTGTAGGCCTATTTGGGTAGGCGTATGGACGTACGTCGGGAAGTGAGCGTGCCTTATCTCCGGTACCATACTGGAGATATGGGAGGCGGCTTCTCCGTCGGCTTCAGCAAAGTTTTCTTTAGCATCTCCTAGAGTTGCGAGTGGTGAGCGGCTTTATTGCTCCGATACCTATCTCGAGAATAGGTAGTGTCACTTGGGCACGAGGTAGCTCGCTTACGAGAACCGAATCTCTGAGGTTAGGGTGGAGAGTCGAGATTTGGGGACAAGACCTGTCTATAACGGGTCCCGGAAGGTGCTCTCGGGCACTGGCAGGTACAGCGGCTCTGCCTAATATAACCTTTAAGGTTGGTGTAGGCGGAACGCTATATCATAAACTGGACCAATCGTAGAGGAAGGGGGCCTGTATACACAAGAAGGAACTTCTAATTTATTGTCTCGCAAATGAATAAAGTATTTATTTCACGAGAAATATTTAAAATTATTTCTAATTTTAAATATTTCTCGTGAAATTATTAAAAGTAAAAAAGGATGAAATAAGAAAATAACTTTTAGATGGCTATTAAGTTACATATTGCTTAATGGTTTTACCTTTAAGTCTTACATCTATACTAATACTAGCTTTTGCCCGCAGCTTCGCTCGCGTTAATTTAGAATTTGACAATCAATTCGGGTTGCACTCTGCTTGTAATAATACATATAATTCAATCATGATTCGAAAGAAACGTGGCGCCATCTGTTATCATATTATGAACGTCTTTGTTGTTTTCCTCGAGAACAGTCATTTTTTTCGGGATGAAAGGTAGCCTATGTCCGTTTCTGTACACCTGACAACGTATATGCAAAATTTCAGGATGATCGGTTCAGTGGTTTAGGCGTGAAAAGGTAACAAACAAACAAACTCACTCTCGCTTTTATAATATTAGTTAGGATTATAAAGCTGACGAATTTGTTTGTTTGAACGCACTAATCTCAACAACTGGTTCGATTTCAAAAATTTTTTTTGTGTTGGATAGCCTATTTGTCAAGGAAGGCTATAGGCTATATACCATCACGCTACGACCCATGGGGGCAGTGCAGTAACGATAAATGCGGGTGAAACCGCGGGCACATCTAGTGTGCTATAATAGGCTTACTACAGTTGTAGTACTAGCTGTGCTCCACGGTTTTACTCACGATAAAAGATGTTCAGGCTTTTGCTACTCTTTCTTTATGTCATAGCATGGATTTAAACAACCATTGTGTACACAATCTGCTAATGTACATATGTATATTTGTATAGCAATGAAGATATTCCGTATTAAAATATACTAGCGGTCGCCTAGTCGCCTAGTGGTCAAACTTCGACCAAAATTCCTAAGCTTGCTACTTTGTTTTCTTTTTTCTTTATTACATATAAATTAGGTATACCTTATTTATTGTAATAAAGAAAACTTATAACTATGGTTACCTATAAGTAACTATAGTCACAAACTTTGGTTAAAAAGAATTGTATGACGTCAGACGAACAATGCAGAAATACTACGAACGCGATTCGACTGCGTGTGTCAAATGCATGGTTGTGTGCGTGTAGTGTTTTTTCATTAATTTAATGTATTTCTGATGCATATTTTATAAAATTATTAGGATTCGCCCCGCCTTCTCCATATAAACTTTAACTGTGCCAAATTTCATGCTCCTCCCTCCACGCAATTTTCTTAAAAAGGGGTACAAAGTTTTTGCTTCACGTATTAATATATAGATACGTTAATTATTGTTCTTCCAATACTGATAGGTACTTTTCACTATTTTGCTTACTTTGACAATTTCCATTATGCTTCTTTAATAAATTAATTTCGTATTTAATCATGCTGTATTTGTCAATTTGTCAACTTGTTACACAATTTTTGCTTAATAATACGTATAAAGAAAACTTTTAGTTTTATCCAGTTGCCCATGCAACTTTTACAAATTTCTTGCCGTAACAGACTCTTAGTAACATTAATAAAAAAAAAACTTTATTGTTATCGAGTGATCACTTTGCAAACGAACAACATTTATTTTATTTATATAAATACCTGAGCAGCAATAGCTCAGTGGGGAGACCAACAGACTGCAATGCAGAGGGTCTCGGGTTCGAACCCACGTCGCGCACCTCTGACTTTCGGAAGTTATATGACTTTTCGAAATGGTGTGCGTATTGATTGACAATTATCGCCTGCTCCGTGTCTCGAAAAAGCACGTTAAGCCGTTGGTCCCGGCTGCCATGAACATCTATGGCAGTCGTTATTGGGAGAGTGTCGATACAAAAGATCCCACTGGGTCGAAGTGTCGCCGGTCTGCACTGACTGGACCCCACATAAGATAAGATATATAATTACCTAATAGCTTTTGCCTACGGCTTTGCTCGCTCGGTAACAGTACTTTTTCCAGATGAAAGGTATCCTATCTCCTTTTTTGTACTCCTAACAACGTATATATAGTTAAGGCATGAAAGCGTAACAAACAAACTCACATTCGCATTGATTGGACTACGTGAAACCAATATAAAGAATACCATGTGTATGTCTGTGTGTGCGTGTGACTTCTGCTTGCGAGCGCGACGTTTCCTTAAGAAGTTTTGTAAACTAATTACATCCCAGTGTTATTTAGCTACCATCTTCCGTAGCTCGAAGTTACCTTCATAATTGAGTAGCTTTAGGTCACAGAATACTGACACAGTCTAATGGAAGCGGCATTGAATATACTGGGTGTAAGGGACGGTGTACCGAAAACTGAAATAGTAGATTCAGACCATTATTTTGAGTTAAAAATCGTTGGAATTTTTTTCAACAATCACAATTGCTTTTTTGCAATTTATCATTTTTCTGACTGTCACTGTTTTCTGCAATACAGCAATGTAATTAAATGGTCGTGATTTAAATAGATCAGCTGTTTTTATACGCGCGGCACGCAGAGTTCATCCGTTGAGTGTGATAGATATTTACATAAATCATACTTATGTATATTATGAGGTATAGGTAAATATAATAATAAAATATGATTTTTGTAATATCCATATCAGTTATAAAAACGTTCTGCGTACATTCTGTGTAATATTAAATAATTTCTAATAAATCACTTATTTGACTCATCATAACGGACATTTGAATAGATATATTAAATTAACATTACATTACATAATATTAGCTAATAAGGTAAGTAATTATAAATCATGTTATGATAGTCATTTCAGTTATAAAATTATTTTATGTAATATTAAATTGTTTCTAATGGAAGTGCCGTTATGACTCGTCCGGTCGTTCTAACAAATTTAAATAAAACGTAAAATAAACTAAGTTGTATGTTTAAATCAATATTAAAATTAAACACAATGTTTTGTAATAGTAAATACCGTTCTAACACTATTTTGTATACAATTAAATAGCTTTTAATGAAACACTGATTTGACTCGTTATCACAAAGGTGGATCATCCGTTGTATAATAATTATAACTGAAATGACTATCATAACATGATTTATAATTACTTAACTTATTAGCTAATATTATGTAATGTAATGTTAATTTAATATATCTATTCAAATGTCCGTTATGATGAGTCAAATAAGTGATTTATTAGAAATTATTTAATATTACACAGAATGTACACAGAACGTTTTTATAACTGATATGGATATTACAAAAATCATATTTTATTATTATATTTACCTATACCTCATAATATACATAAGTATGATTTATGTAAATATCTATCAAGTGCGATGTATTGGTAGTAATCCATTGCGTACCGCGTAATAATGTTAATCTACATAACATTTTTATCTTGCGTTTTTTTATTAATTGAAATTTGCGTCGTGACAAGTACTTATAGAAAGACGTCTTGCTAAAGTTTTCGGTACGCCGTCCCTTACACCCAGTATGTGTGCCGCTAAAATAATATTTGAAAATCGAAGCATCTTAACAGCTTGTCGTGAAGTGTCCAAGAAATGTTTACACATTTTTATGGAAAGAAAGATTTTTTACGTTGACTATGACTTTGCGTTGAACGAGCGTGAGACGCATATCATCTTGAGCAATGTTTCGAAGTGGAAAGTATGAACCCTGCTTCGGTACCGACTGTCAAGTGATATCATGCTTTTCGAACGAAGCAAACTTCGTACTTACATTAAGAAAACCATGATATCACTTGATTATCTCGACATATCGTCAGTTTATATTATATTCTGTCTAAAATAAATCAAAGTCAAAAATCTTTAATTCCATAAAAATGATTTAACATTTCTTGGACAATTTACATTAAAATATATTTTATAGTAAAATAAAAAAGTAGCATAGAATATAAACTCTGTCTATCTGTATATATTAAAATAATATATATTATATAATATAATTTACATAATTTTATCGATTAAAATATACGAGATTGATCAGTTTACATCCCAAACAGAGGCCGATAAAATGCCTACTTAATTTTACATTGACCCGACAATATAATAATATATAACTTTGACCATATATAACTTTGCCCCTAAACCGCAAGTGAGCTACAATATCATCGACGACTCGTCGATCATTGTCGCCCGCGCATTAACGTAGTTAACAGCATATTAGAAAATTAATGGAGTTTTTTAACCGTTAGTAGGTTATTATTATTGAATAATATATTTATATACATCATGCTATTGCGCAAATTTATTTATTATTCATGTTATACCTATTTTAATGTATATTTTTATATATTAATTATATATGCTCATCAATTATAATTTACCTATATATATCTTACGTACCTAAGTTTTTTTTTTTGTAAAATATTACAAGAGTAGCTGATGTACGTCCGGGCGTCACTTGGGGTTACCACATAATATCAGGGTTGGTTTAAGGTATAAACCGCAAACCAACAACAAACCTGAGTGGTAACCTCGTTTTTCATTATAATAATTATAATAATAATAATAATAATAAATCTTTATTTCGGAATCTTTACACTCCATATAATATGTACTTTTTTGTTTTCTTGTGAATGGAACAATCGCAAGAGGAAAACCTAGGCGAACGTTTCTCGACCAGATCGGAGGCGTTCTGGACAAAGGCCAGGTTAAGAGCTCCTTGAACCGACGGGCGTGTATGAGGAATGTGATGAAAGTGAATGAAGCCAGAGAAGTGTGTCAGGATCGTAGCAAATGGAAATCCGTAGTCTCTGCCTACCCCTCTGGGAAACAGGCGTGAATCTATGTATGTATATTATAATATCTGTATAAGAACGTGTACCTATATTTTGAAAAATAAATACTTACTTACTTTACCAGTAAAACATTTCAAGCCGATTTACCAGTTTCAATAAATATTGCAAGGAATATATCGGCGTAAGTCATCTATACATTATGTGACCGAAGTAGGTCAAACCCAAGTTTCAAGCATGTTATATAGACCTAGCACTTGGACCCTATGACTCCAGCGTTTCGAGACCATATAGCTCTATACTGGCGATACCATATTACATATAAAATCAAATTACCTCAACTGTCGTACTGTTGTTACTAAAATTAAATAACGACTTAATTCTCATTAGAGTTTGAAACTGGTCGACAAGTTTTGGACCCAACAGGGGCCCTTTAACTATGAACGTGTGTTAGCAGTCAGTAATTAATTTTACCATCATGTATACTGTTTACGAAACTTCCGTGTGACGAAGTGTATTTATAGCTTACTAAATTTTATCAGCGGCTTCACTCGTGGAAATGTAGATTAAGTTCGTCGTTCGTAAGGAGTGGCTGGAAAGACGGCATGGTGCCCTCATCTTCCGGCTGACACAGGTAATGACTTGCCACGGTTGCTTTGGCCAGTTTCTGTGTCACATAGTCCGGCAAGAGACGCCCGGTTGTCACCACTGCGGCGACTGCCACGAAGTTGTTGCAGACACGGTGCTGCACATAATATATTATATGTCTATTATTGAAAACCGCAAAAAAACGTTCAGTCGTTTTTGAGTTTATCGCAAACAGATAGACAGATGCGGCGGGGGACTTTCTTTTTTAATATGAAGTGAATTTAGGACATTGTCAGTTTATGTCTGGTATAAGGTAAAATAAATAATGTTTAACTGTATTAAGATCTCCAAATATGTATGATAATATGTACATAGTCTAACGCTTCTGGCCCCGAAGTGATTGGTAGAGTTTATAGTCCATTATCTTATCGTATGTGTGGGGGCCAGTAAGTACAGACCGGCGACACTTCGACCCAGTAGGATCTTTTGTGTCGGCCCTAAGATTTATCCCTTAGCTATCTCCTTATGAATGTACTGCATTAGCCGCAGTGCACAATTCAGAGGGAGAAGCCTGAAGTCTTCAGGGTTTGGATATGCCAATCCCATCAGACCCATCCTAAGTCCAGCCAACGTGGCGCATTCACACAGTTGGTGCGATATGGACTCGTCCTGTTCACCACAGGCTCTACAGATCGAATTGTGTGCCAATCTCAATCTGCAGAGCATATTTACATTAACATTAGCATTATATTACATTAACATTAATTTAAAATTTTACCGCGGTTTATTTTAAAATACTACATTCTCTTTTTTTAAATATTAAGCAACTACAGATTGCCTTTAGGTCCTACTTCTACACAAGCACAGTTCCAGAATCCGTGCTTATACTACAAATTAAAAAAAGTCTGTAACACAGCCCGATCCGAGAATCTAGGAACAAATATGGCGGTTTAATATATTTTCTATACAAAAATTGTCAAAACGTCAAACATATCCCTCAGATAAAAGTTATCTGACGATTGAAAAATCTTCCCTAAGGGCCTTTTCATTGTCATGCGTGTTTGCGCCCGCATGCAGGCAAGGCGCGCATGCGCGTTGCGGGCCGCACGCAGAGCAGATATTTTTCGCCCCGCGGCCCGTGCACCGCGTGCGTGTGGCGCGCATGACAATAAAAACATGTATGATACGATAGGTTGCGGGCAGCACGCATGCGTGCCTGGCCTGCATGCGGGCGCAAACACGCATGACAATGAAAAGGCCCTTAGTGGCATAATCTATTCTATTTTTAAGACAAGCCCATATAAAAAATCCTGTGCCGCAGAAAACTTTACAAACATTAAAATAACGGACATAGAGAAAACCCAGATTGGGAACAACTATTTGTGGACCACACAATTTTTTGCAACGGCAAGATCTCTATACTAGAAAGATTATTTGAATTTATAAACTTTCTACCTTTACTTGACAGCCCTAACATACAAGCTTACATTCAAACACACAAATGAGCGCGCGGTAAGAATGTAGTGGTAAAAAGAGCTTTAGTGAATTCCCGTCGGCTCTGCTTCAATTAAATGGCAAAAATTGACTCGACTCGGCTTGACCCAGTTGTGGCACAATTGAGTAGACGGGAAATGGTCGGGCCAACTCGCCAGCGTGTGAAGGTGCAGTTCACAAAGTTTAGCGATTGTTTTTTTTTCTTTTTCTTTATTATTGTCTCTATAGTAATAATAAAAAATGCAGGTATATAAAGGTCACTATTTACTTAATATTATTTGATTAAATAAGGAGTTGCTTAACGTAAATTAATTCTAGAAAAATAATCGAGTACAGAACCACGATACGACCAAATACTCGGATTGCCCACCCCAATTATCGTAATAGAAAAAGGTTACCAATACCGAACTCTTCTGACAGTGGACAACCGTGTAATGGTATCAGGGGGTACTAGTACTTCATCTTGTAGTATTCCACCTCCAACACAAAATATGCTACGTCACTTATTTCGCTTCAGTCCTTGAATTTCATATAAAAATTGTGAGTAGCTATATGTGGGACCGGTAGAGTTCCAACTGATTTTCGAGGATATAAAGACAATAATAATAACAGATTACCTCGATGGTGCCGCGGTAATGATAGCGACTTTTTTTCATGAGGTCTAGGTTTTAATCCCAAACTCGGGCAAAACTGTCGAGGAACTTTACCGGGTTGACGGTAACAAGCTCACTCCTCTATAGCTAGATCCATAGTTGGCAAAATGTGGATTTATTACACCTTCGCCAACCATTTCAAGAATGTAGGCATTGCACTATGTATGCATAAAGAACCTATACCGTCCACTACAGTGGCAATCGGCTATAACTTGTACCATTCACTAAAGCGAAACCTACAGTTGTAGGCAATATGTAAAGTGTAGTAATTAGCCAGATTTTAATACCTTGTTACAGCTGCTAAAGTGGTCTGAAACATACCCTGAAAATACAACGCCAGCTTTAATATATATGGTTAATTTATTAAATACTAGCTTTTGCCCGCGGCTTCGCTCACGTTAGTTTAGAATTTGACAATCAATTTGGGTTGTACTCTGCTTGTAATAATATAATTCAATCATGATTCGAAAGACACGTGGCGCCATCTATTATCATAAGAACGTTATTGTTGTTTTCCTCGGGAACAGTAACTTTTTTTGGGATGAAAGGTAGCCATGTCCGTTTCTGTACAATATATATGCAAAATTTCAGAATGATCGGTTCAGTGGTTTAGGCGTGAAAAGGTAACAAACAAACAAACTCATTTTCGCTTTTATAATATTAGTTAGGATTAGGATTATTCTTGTACAAGAAATTTTAACTTTTTCTATCATTTGCCAGTGTAGTAATTGTTGTTGATTTAAATTTTAAAGCTTTTTATGTATAAATAGTTTTTGCCCGCGACTCCGGACTTTATTTATTAAACGATTTTTATCCTACCCCAATATTTATCTGCCTGTCTATCAAGGTCATCAAATCTGTTTACGCCATATTTAGTAACAAACATTTAAACATCTTCACAAATTTGCACATTCATACATACATACATAGATTCATGCCTGTTTCCCAGAGGGGTAGGCAGAGACTACGGATTTCCATTAATAATAATATAATATTAATAATATTAGTAGAAACAGGCCGTACAAAATGGCCGATGATTTATACCATGTTTTTTAGTAATATATCCTCGAAAAATATAATTTAGAAAATGTCTATTTTAATACATTTTATAAAAAGCGGCGATATCCTCGTGGAGACCATTAGATTGGGTTGTATCTTTGATACCAACTAATGCCTTATATCCATAACAAGGTAGATAGAAATGTGTTCTACTCACATTTGGCCAGCTATGTTTAATAGACAATCATCTACCGGGTATATCTCCAAACCCGTGCTGCTAATAAGAATTTTCTAAAATAAAAATCCAGTCACCCTTTTCTGGAACCGGGTATCAAACTCAAGATATCACGTTTGATACAAGGTTAAGCACAAACTTGTGGTTCGTAACGAAACAAAGAACTTTGAAAGTAGATCTGTTTTAATTTGAAAACTTTTCAAGGTATCGCAAAATAATTTACACAAGTTGAATATATTACCTTTTGTATTGGGTTAGTTTCTGTTTTTGTGTGGGTTATAACTCAAACAGTATCTTAGACTTTTTAATTTACCTTCTTAACCTGTGGCCGCCGGTGTGCCATTGCGACTCAATAGTTAATAACTTTTAGTGATTCATAAGGACAACGTTGTGCAAGACTATAAAGTAGTTAGAAATTTGATAATATGTATAATGGCTTCGTTATTAAATGTGGCTTCATAGATAAGTAATATTAAACAATGATTTTGATTAGTATTGCAAGTTCGATTCATGGGTTGGGCAAAGTGGTTGTGTTTTGCCGGAAGTAGGTACATTTTTAGTAGTAACACGCAGTTTGAAACAATGAATGGTAAGTGACAACGGGGCCACACCCTATTAAGTATGACTTTAAATCATAGTTAAATATAGGTGTATTTTACTTCTGCCTACCCCTTTGGGCATATAGACGTTAAATTATGTATGTATATTATAAACATACATAGTTTATAGACGGTAGACTATATATAGTGAAATCGATATAATGCAGTTTAATATCCGCGTAAACGTAAGCCAATATTATAGTACATACTCTCACGCCTTCTTTATCTTCTCCGGTAATCATTTTCAAAGGAAAACTTTTATCTCAGTTAAATAAATATTTAATTTGTAGGATATACTCGAGCAAGTGGGAATTCCAAGTTCTTGATACACTGCATTCAAACTAGTTCGCATTAAGAAACTTCGTAGAAGTTCGTAGCAGTTCGTAGCATTTCGTAGAGGGCAGACGCTCGTAGATGTCTGCAGTGTTGCGGCGGCCGTAACACAAGCGTAGCTATGTTTGTGTTTTAAGCTTGCATTCCACCAGGATGCGAGGATACGTAACGAGGAACGAATTCGTACAATAGCCTGTTGTTGTTAATTATTCGATGACGTGACGTGAAAGAGCCTGTTGGGTCGGAAAAGTCCCTATCGTCTCTATAGTCGCGCTTATAATAATATATATAACTGTAAGAGTAAGTAAATAAATAATCGTTTCTATTACATCTTTAATCCTTTTTCTCTATAGTTAACAACGCGTCAATTATATCCCTATTATTGTAAATGATCATGGGCTACGGTAAGCGCTTACTATGGTTGTACTGCATTTTGTTAAATGAAAAATAATTGTGATCCATCACGGGACCTGGCAGATGAAACATCGAAATTATTTTGTACAAGTAATATGCATAAAAGGACAGATTATGACAGGAACTAATATGGCATAATGTAAAATACTATCATATAGCGTGGCGACGCGTCGCCACGGCATGCGTCGCCACGCCAGCAATCGGTTTTACGTGCGGCTATAGATGTTTCACATCAACAATTTTAACTGTTAAGAAGATTGTTTGACTATTTCGGATAAACTGAATTTTGCACTACTTCAAAAGGTTACAATAGAGCGAAATCTTTTACATACTATACGTGCTTTTATTAGCACAACTAATCTGTTTCGCTTATAGTTAAAATAGACACATAATTTCAAAGTTTTCCATCGCTTATCGCTTATCCTTGATGGACAGGTACCCTTATTCAGTTTCTATTAACAATTACTTTTCATCGTTCCAGTAACATATCTATTGTAAGACAATATTTTTTGTTATTAGTTCTTGAGTCTCTATTTTTTTTATTTTCAAATATGAAAGAAAGAAAAGAAAAATGTTTTATTTGAATCTCAATACATAATTATTTACAATTTTTTTAAAAGCATAATACTAAATACAATTAAACAGAAGGCGGTACATGGAGATCAAATAAGGCAACTGCGTCAGCTATTTTTGCAGTATAGACTACAACCCTGGTATTCTCGCAGGCCTACTAACAATAATTTAATACTAAACCAATGCATAAGAAAATAAAACATACAATAGAGACTGCACACCTTTATTGTTCAGAATTAGTCATCGCCGTGATAGATCATGCCTGTCTACATTACAATGACGCGTCGCCTTAACCGTCAAACGCTATACACATTAACCACGACAACCAACGAACCAAAAAACGAAGAAAATAACCATCGACGCGGCAACCTGCTGCAGCACGTGACACTTCACCGTGACGTGTAAATACATAACGCTTTGCCAACAGTCACCAGAATACATTGCAGATATGCTACGACAAGATGAGAAGGCCAATGCAGCCTGTTTATTGTTAAGACTGCGCGAGCGTAAGACAGATTATGACAGAGCTCGTGCGGCGCATATTCAAATCGGCGCGCTGCTACCATAGTAAAATTGTATGGAGGATTTGAAGTGCTTTTTTGATAAATATGTATCTTTATTGTCAACTAATAACTTAAATATTTGGGACGGACAAATTGTAATATAACTATTTATATGACATGTATTATTTTAACTAATGTAATAATTAATTTTAACCTATTTATTTATTTTTAATGTAATTGAATGAAATAATATTTATTATATACTTATTGTGATTCTTAATTTTATTTTTATGTTATGATTTTTATATGTTGACTACGGAACCAGATTTCTGAAATAAATAAATTATTATTATTATTATTATTTCGTTTAAGCTTTAAAATAGGATTGATTTCTACTGTTATAATCTTATAACCTAAAAATCACGTAACACGAGCTTACGTTTTTGCATTTTTCGTGCAAATTTACGTAATTTTGTAGGCGAAAATATTAATTATTTTAAGTTTTTTACACGGAGTAATTGTAAACACATTCATTGTTATGGTAAATGTATATTTTATATTTGTATTAAACGAAAAGTGTTGATTTTATTCACTTAACTGTGACCGCCTGCTTTGGAACATTTCGCTCGGCGCAGTCTTAAATTATTCTCTTAGAATCCTAAGGGTCTTTTTAGTCAGAAATAAACAATGTATGCCAATACGCTAGTGTAAAAAAGGTAGCAACTTATATAATATGTAACGGGTATTAACGCGATCATGCATACATAATGTTTGCCTTTTTTAGGCTTGACGTTTCGACCAGGTACTCGTACACCAGTCGTAGTCACAAGCTGACTGGTGCTACGATGTCAATACCCGTTACATATTATATTTATATATATATATATATATATATATATATATATATATCATGCAACGCGAAAGTTTAAAAGTTAAAGGTAACAACTTATATACTTCTTTACTTTTGTTGTAAAGCTTATAAAAAAATCTTATCAACTTGTCCGCTTACAAACAGGCTTAAATTAACTACTCAATTTAAATATTAAATTTAGACTCACTACTTAAATTTAAGTTTAGTATAAAAAAGTATAGACTTTATACTAAAATAATTTAGCTAATGTTATAATTGTATATCTGAATTTCATTTTCTTTTGCTCTTTAGTGTTAAGACAGTAAAATACTTTTAAACTAAATTTTAATGTGAAAATGTTTTATAAAAGGCAACACTGGAAAATAGCAATCTTAATGGGTAACACCTAAACTTTTAGGTTATTTAACATTCGAGAAATTTTCTTTTTTGGTTTCGTATTTTTTTCTTTTAGTGAAGTTTGTAATTGATCTACTTGAGCTATATCTGTGATAATTTATCAATAATATTTCCACACGATGAGATGGGTAGTTTCTGTTAAAATTACTGACCGTGACCAAAATTGTGTCTGAAGTTCATTATTCGTATTCAATATAGTAATATGTATATGAAATCGAAAATGTATTTTATGTCTTATAGACAGGTTATATTAACTTTTACATACACAAATTGTCTCCTTATTTTGAACACGTATATTTATATGTAAATACCTGTTCCAAAAGTGCCACCTCTCTAAATTACACGTTGTAGAGTCAAAATCGAGTTAGCACTGAATTAAACGCAACACCACATAATCACTGTCGATAGTTGTATTGGCGCAAGGAAGTATAAGGACCTTGCCATCTAGTTAATCCGTGACAAAGCCTCAATTTATAAGGGATAAGCGTCAGGTTCGCCAAGATTGAATTAATCATTTGTGTTGAAGATTTGTAATTTCACTAAACAGGATTATTTACTTCCAATTTCTGTTTGTGGGAGCTTATAGCTATGATTTATAGTACTTGTATACGATAGTACTTGCTGCGGGTTGTTCACGCAAGTTACTTGCATGGCTTATATACGCGAGTTGATCATCCGGGCTACTTGCGTGGACTAATTGCGTCGATCGCATGCAAAAAGCATATAATTCGCGCTACTTGCATGGATGACTTGCGTCGGTCACGTACACGATGCATAAAATTCGCGGTACTGGCGTTTTTATGATGTATACAACTCGCGCGATTGCCTTAACTTGCGTATCTTATATTGTATAGGTACACGAGCCAAAGAACTCACATTATAATATTATTTATATTATGTACTAGTTTTTGCCCGCGGCTTCGTTCGCGTAAACTAAGAATTTGACAATCAATTTGGGTTGTACTCTGCTTGTAAGAATATAATTTTATCATGATTCGAAAGACACGTGGCGCCATCTATTATCATAAGAACGTTATTATTGTTTTCCTCGGGAACAGTAATTTTTTTCGGGATGAAAGGCAGCCTATGTCCGTTTCTGTACACCTGTCAACGTATATGCAAAATTTCAGATTGATCGGTTCAGTGGTTTAGACATGAAAAGGTAACAAATAAACAAACAAACAAACTCATTTTCTCTTTTATAATACTAGCTGTGCCCGCGGTCTCACCCGCGTCAGTGGTATTTGGGGTTACTGCGACGCTCCCGTGAGCCTATGTCCTTCCCAGGGTTTCAGGCTATCTCTATTCCAAATTTCATTAAAATTGGTTCAGCAGATTGAGAGTGAAAAGGTAACAGACAGACAGACAGACCGACAGACAGAGTTACTTTCGCATTTATAATATTAGTAAGGATTAGTTAGGAAGTTAGGATTATTGAAACCCATATAAAATTACACATATATTTTTCTCCACGGGTGCCATAGTGGTTTAAGGGTTGCCTCGCCCCAGCTAGTACTTCGAGTATTGAAGGTTCGAATCACACACGGGACAAAAAATTGTGTGATTCGCAAATGATTGTTCCGAGTCAGGGTGTTCTTTGTGACAATTGTTTTAATGTTTGTAAAGTCCCCCGTGACACAAGAATTATTTCCAGCACCGGAGTTGTCTTTTAAAAAATAAGTCTTCTCCCTAGCCTTTATTATTCCCAAGTCACCTGGGGTCAGCTTTCTAGTCTAAACGGATTTGACTGGATATCATTTTTATACGGAGTGACTGCCATCTGACCTCCGCAACCCGAAGGCTAACGATACCCTAAGGCTAGACTAGTATCAGGATATTAGAGGGCACTGATTTCCCAATAACGACTGCCATAGATGTTCATGGCAGCCGGGACCGACGGCTTAACGTGCTCTCCGAGGCATGGAGCAGGCAATAAATGTCAATCAATACGCACATAATTTCGAAAAGTCATATAGCTTCCGAAAGTCAGAGGTGCGCGACGTGGGTTCGAACCCGAGACTCTCTGCATTGCAGTCTGTTGGTCTCCCCACTGAGCTATCGCTGCTCTTATTCAGTATTTTACTAGTAAGTAAATACTTTTATTTCAAGAATATATTAATATAAAAAATTTTTGATGGTAAATCTTTGACGTAAGCATTTCGTTCATATATATAGAATTAATATAACAGACTGCTCTGTTGGTCTCCCCACTGAGCTATCACTGCTGTTTTTTATTTTTTTTATTACAGGTAAATAAATTTAGCAACCCTTATAATAACAGTGATTGTTTAGTAACTCTTTATTACTTTGCTCTATCAGATTACTGTAGGTACCAACATTTAACGGTTACGTACAAACAATAGCACATTAAATGTGACGATTATCACTTCCCCGACCTTTGTTTCGTATCGTTTACTCTGTTTTTATATTTTCCTTCCTACAAATTATGAAACGTACAACTTTTGCAAGCCTTAAAGGTATTCTTTTGAATTTTATTTCTTTCGCTTTAGTTTGGCGGTGAATAGTAATTTTGCGGTACAATGGAACAGTTTTTGTATATATAAGCTTAGCTTTTGTTTGTGGTTGCTGTTTCGTTGTTGTATTACAGTGCAAGGTGTAATGAAAAATGTATTTAGTCCATTAGGTAAACTGTTAGTAGATATATCACTAACAGTAACTCAGAATTTAGTTCACCGGAGCTGTCAAGTGGAGAACGTGTCTTGTTTTGTAGTCCAGCAGGGACTTGGGTTCTCTTTAAAGATGTCCTGTGCTTTCAGAAAAGGAACAAGTCTCAGTTATGTTTTGTGCTAATACTGTAACGAAGTCTTACTCTAAATAAATGAAATAGAAATGAATATCTTATCGAACTATGTTGAAATAAAATGGCAAATTATACATTTTAAAATAGTATAATTTAAAAGAAACTGCCGTACTACTGTCTTACGTTTAGGCAAATGTTATTAATTGAAATTATACTACTTTATACAAATTGAAGTGTAAACTTAAATTTTATAAGCTTAAAAAATATTAAAGTTCAGTAGTAGTAGTGTGACAGTTTTAAAATTATTTAATAAATAACCAACAAAAATCCATATAAAGTAATTTAAATTCAGAGAAAACTGTCAGTTTTATTGGTATATTAAACAAAAATGTGAGAATTAATCATTTTTGCCTTATCTACCTAAATGCGGTAACCTACCGGGAGCTGAATGTTATTTTTCTAGCTTCAGCGGCAAACAGCACGGGTCGGCATACCCGTCAGCTCACTTCCCCAGACCACTGAAATTATATTTTCATTGTGATAGAGTCTACTTCAGTATGATTTTTTTTAAACATTGTCAATATAAAGATTATTTTCGTCTATTACAACACTCAAATATATCTTCGTGTCTTATTAGTGCATAAAAATCAATTGTAATAACAAGAAATTATTTATTTATATTTCTATATTTTGACATTCATGTCAGTTAAGATCTTACTTAACTAAAGAAAACTTAAAAGGTTATCCTGGCAGTTTTTGGCTTGCTGGCAGAAAAACGACTGCTTTGTAAAGGGTTGGCAACACGCGAGTGATAAAGTCACATGAGCTAAACTAGAAATTATATGAGTCTGCAGTCTGCTGCTGCAATTCTCCCGGCGACGAAAGTAGGTCGGACATCGAAGTATTGACCTGTGATTGTACAAAAACATCACGCAATACATCTATGACACGGGAACATGTTTGTAGTGTATCAAAAGAATTCTGAATGGATGCGTATTTTCTACACGCCTTTGACATGTTTCAATGTTCATCCGTTGTATTGTCGGAAATACAAACTGTATCCCTAGTTTTTAGTGACGGTGTGTAAAGACTTTTTTCATACTCTAGATCTTTTGCTTGATTTGAAAAAAGATTTTAATCATTGATGCGCCATACTGCGTTTAGATATAGTCACCTTTCTGGACGTTAGGTTGTCATCTGACACATAATGCCAACATGACATCTGATTCCTAACTAACGTTATAAATACGGATGTGAATTTGTTTGTTACGTTTCCACGCCTTAGCTATTCGACCGATCATCATGAAATTTCGCTTACACGTCAGAGATACATAAAAGGTCAAAGGGTACCTATGCCTTTTTATGTACTTAAAATTAGTGCTTTTTCCTGGATGAAATACCTTATATCCAGAAAAAAGTAATTCCAAGAGATAGACCTCCTCGGCCTCGATGGCGTAGTGGTTAGTGTAATTGACTGCTATGCCTGGTCGCGGGTTCGATTCCCACACAAGTCAAACATTTGTGTGCATGAACATTGATGTTTGTCTGGGTATTTCTATGTATAAGATGTATGTATTTACAAAAATAAAGTATATATGTATGTTTTTTCATTGTCTAGTACCCATAATACAAGCTCTGCTTAGTTTGGGCTAGATGGTGTTCTTTGTATGTGGTAAAATATTATTATATTATTATTATAGAAATTGACAAAATCTCGCGGGCAAAATCTTGTTATAAATATAATATTTTCACACTTTTCAATATGAGTGCATATTGATAATTGTTGACTAGCAATCTCTATTATGTAAGCCAATATGTTTGTATGAATGGCTTACATAATCATTTTAATACTAATACAAAACTTACATTTAGTTGCGAGCAACACTTAGCGATGGGTGATTATCGAATTAAAACGAATTATTCAAATGTGTAAGAAAATTTAAATATTTGAAACTTTGACTAATATTCGAAAGCATGAAACATTCATATTAATTGACTATTTGATTACATAGGAATGACAAGACCGCAATTCGTACGGCATTCGTACTTGACATATGTTATCAAGTACTAAATAGTCGCACACGGTTGTGACGCATTATATTGTTATAATTGCATATTTACGTTTGATTATTTCTATAATTAATAATTATCATTGTTATTTGTTACTGTACTAATTTTACACCTTAAAATGTAATTATTCGATATTTAATTCTCCATTTGATATATTGTGTTATCAAGTACTCAATAGTCGCACACGGTTGTGACGTATTATATTGTTTTAATTGTTATGTTATAATTGCATATTTACATTTGATTATTTCTATAAATAATAATTATCATTCTTATTTGTTACTGTAATAATATTACACCTTAAAATGTAATTAATCGATATTTAACTTTCCATTTGATACATTGATAAAAATATATAAATAAGGTAGGAGATTAACAAACATTCATTCTTGTTACAACTGTCAGTTAGAACGTTACTCTGCTGAAATATAGGTATACTGGTTGTGTAAAAAATATCTCGGCGTTTCATTGAGCAAGAACCACGACTGCGTAATACATAGGAATTTTAATAGGAATGTCAAGACCGCAATTCGTACAGCATTGCATAAAAGGTCATTACCGTTGTCTGAGGTCCATAGATTTAATATCGTAGAGTACGATTAATCGACCATGACCCATGTCAATCGTGCCATTGTCAAGTTCAAGTTTTGGTTATTCGATGAAGATTCGAATGTGTCATATGGATTAAAATTCGGATGCAAATTTTCGTTTATAATATTCTAATTTCATTATTCGATTAAATATGTGTTACTATACGCTATCGATACTTCCAGAATCCGGAATCGATACAGGAGTGTTCTGTATTTCAATCGGATAGACAATCTGGATAACTAGACATGTTGGTGGATAACAAATCTATTAACTTCAGAAGCGTAATCATAATATTCTCGAATATTCGATTTACCTTCTCATAGAATTTGCACATCGCCAGCTACAACCTACTTTCAAATACACGTCGTGTCATCGTGCATATGAGCACGCAAGGCTGACAATTTGTTCTCGAATGGTATTCTCATGACTAATTCATGTCAGGTTAGTTCGAAAGATTAATGCACATATGCTTAACCTGAGCTTGGCGACGAGACTGTAATACGGATTGTAGCCTGGGGATACATATCGGGGTACATCAGTTTCAGGTCGCCATATTGGTCGTCAAGATTTTAGGTACAGACTCTGAAATCGATTGCTGGATGGCGCAGTGGTTTGAGCGGTCACATCGCCACTGCAGCATTGAGTTGTTGATTTTAGATCGAAACGGGTATCATAGGTGTTCCGGATCTTAAAGTTCTATGTTCTATGTTTGTACATATGTATGTACAAACATACAAAAAAAACAACTCTGGGAAACAGGCGTGAATCTATGTATGTATGTGCATACATAGATTAACGCCTGTTTCCCAGAGGGGTAGGCAGAGACTACGGATTTCCATTTGCTACGATCTGACACACTTCTCTGGCTTCATTCACTTTCATCACATTCCTCCTACACGCCCGTCGGTTCAAGGTGGCCTTAACCTGGCCTTTGTCTAGAAAGCCTCCGATCTGATCGAGAAACTTTCACCTAGGTCTTCCTCTTGCGACTGTTCCATTCACAATAGCCTTATAAACTTTCTTAGTCAGTCTTTCCTCGTCCATTCTTTCTATATGCTTTACAAACAATGAAATTATGGACGTAGAGTACACAAACTATTCATCTTGAACTGACAATACTCTACGCAGTATAGAAACGAGGTGACACTTTAAAGTATTGCTATATACGAATTCTTACCTCATTTAATTTGCTTTAATATAATAGTACAATATACATGGTCCTAGCTTATATCCTCAAAGAAGCAAGCTGAGGTATATTAGACCCATATGTCACCAGCTCTGGTGCTTACGTCTCACGTAAAATATATAGGCTTGCTTACTACAAGCCTCTCTCTCTCTTCCTAGCTATGTATCCCACATTTTTTTTTTGTTTCTCCTAATGTGACAAGCAAGCATACGGCCCACCTGATGGTAAGTGGTCACCGTAGCCTATGGACGCCTGAAACACCTGAGGCATCACTTGCGCGTTGTCGACCCTTTAGGAAAGGAAGTGGGAAGGAGAAGGAGCGGGAAGAGGAAAAGAGGGTGGTTGGACCTCCGGCACTCTCACTCACCGAATGAAACACAACTGTGGGAGTATTGCTATTTCACGTCGATATACACATGGTGGTGGAGTCAGTTTTTCTTATTTTTCTCCTCCACTTCGCTCTTCTTACTACATCTTTCCACCTTGTCTTGGGTCTTCCTCTAGGTCTCCGATCGGGGAGGTCAAGCTGTAGCCATTGCTTACTACGAGCCTATTGCCGCCAATTGCTCATAGTTCTGGTCTCCATGCAACTACCAGAAATTTCTTAACAGAAAAATCCAATAACTCTTTTCTCGACCATCAAACTCGAAGTCACAAGCACAGAAGTCGCTCTCACTATTTCTGCGCCAATGAGGCAGTTAAGTACTAAGAAGTAAAACTGTTTTACATTTATTCCCCTCGTAGAAACAAGGTTTTATCGCTGCAGACTAAAACAAATCAGGACTAAATTGCCTTTTGGAACAGAGCACCATATGGCTAACCCATTTAGCCAAACAGTTAGAGTGTTATGAACCCACAATAGCCGAAATCCATTCAGTTATTATTTATAACTTTCATTATAAGTAACTTGTAGTGTCTGGCTAATGTAGGAAAATAGTCATGCGTATATCTCTGTTGGGTAGGCAGAGGTTGCTTACACACATTTTGTGCTAAGTTTTACGTCTATTATTCTAATATTATAAAGAGGAAAGATTAAATTTTTTTGTTTGTCTCTAAGAATTTAACTCAAAACTGCAAACTCAAAACTCTAACCAAAATGGATTGAGTCCATTTTAAAATATTCTTTCACTATTTGAAAGCTTTATTACCAACGTGAAATATACTAAAAGAGACTCTTTTACTTTTTTCAAATAATACAATACCTATGTAGGTATGTATTATTTGAAAAAAATCCGTATCATTCGTAGTCTCTGGCTACCCCTCTGGGAAATAGGCGTGAATCTATGTAGATTCACGCCTATTTCCCAGAGGGGTAGCCAGAGACTACGGATTTCCATTTGCTATGATCCTGACACACTTCACTGGCTTCATTCACTTTCATAACATTCCTCATACACGCTCGCCGGTTTAAGGTGCTCTTAACCTGGCCTTTGTCCAGAACGTCTCCGATCTGATGATGATCTTTTCAAATAATGTTACTAACATAATCTAACCTACTTTTACGCGAGCAAAGCAGCGGGCAAAAGCTAGTCTTATATAATAGGAGACTTAAAAGTAGCTTAAAAACATATATAATATAATCTTACGTACATATTCATCAAGGGTAAGCATATCAAAGTCAAAGTCAAAAATAATTTATTCACTTAGGTCACAAAGTAACATTTATGAACGTCAAAGGGGTTAGTGAGTTTGTTACATTTACAAAATTTACATTTATGTTAGTTGCAATGTTCAGGCAAAAGGTTGAGCCTATGAGAAGATACCTGCAAGAAACTCAAGGCCACTCTTTTAAATCACCATCAAATTATAATTTCAGTATTTTACAACTCATTTATGTACCAGGTGTTGCCACCTGGTACATAAATCAGTTGTAAAATGCAAAATCATTATACCATATAACTGTCTATATAAAACTAAATTCTAAAATAAAGGAAAAGTTAATAATGTCAATGTTATATCCACATTACGCAATCTATGGTTTAAGGTCCCATGTAAAAGGAGAGCAAGTCTATTGCCGTCTACTGTAGACAGTTCCAAGTAAATACTTCTACTAAGAATTTTTTGACAGGCAAACCCAATAGCATAGTCCCGAAACCGAAACGGTGCATAAGGTCAATTTGTAACATTGCTCCTGACATTTCTTGTAGACCTTTTTTCAAATCATTGAAAATACTCCCGTTGGCTTGTCTCTATATATTAGAAATGGGCAAATTTATTAAACATCATCCAGACTTGTTTAGTCAGGCAAAACATGTCACTCGGCGTGATAATATAAGAAATCCGGACAGGCTTGTTCTAAACACCCAGAAGTAGCCGGCTTCAAAACAATTCGTACGCCATGTGTATTAAAATATATAATAAATTACCAAATGTTATGAAAACTCTCCCTATAAATAAATTTATAACAGTTCTACGTGGTTGGCTCATGCAGAAAAACTTTTACTCTGTTAAAGAATTGATAGAACATACGGCGTGATGAGTACCAAATTTACCTACTAATCAAATAGGAATTATGACATTGTTAATTTAAAATTAGTTATGATTGTTTGAAGAGACATACTTTGTTAACTCCATATAACATACCTATATTTGCATGCTATTTGTAACGGCTAAACAGGCTTGTGCAAATTTATTATAGTATGACATCAATGTAATGTACCTTGTTTACAGCAAATAAAGATATTCTATTCTATTCTATTCGAACACGGTAAGCCAACCCGAGATCTCATGCACTGCAGTTGTATTCATTACCCCAGTGCCACCGAGATAGATATAGTTATCAGTTACAGTAGCCTTTGATACCTTGAAATTGCCGACTATTCAGCTGGTGAAATGGTATGCTAGGAAAGGAAATGGAGACAGGTATGTACGTTTCTACAACTCTTACTTACCGGGCGAAACGCAGTAAATAGTTTTATTATCTTGACACTGGATAGTTGTAGAAAAAAAAACGATTAATTTGCACCCTCACAAATAATTGATAACGACGACTCTTCAAATCAAATGCCAATTAATACCAATAAAAAGTGACCTACGAGTACTAATTTCTACAAACGTGAAACCCAAAAGTGATGTGAGTAATAATAATAACGTTCACAACAAAATAGATCAAGGCAATTGTCCAGACTTAACTTTTATTCGCTAGTGGCTGAGGACAATGTAAACGAGAGTAGAATGGCAAAGCAATATAGCGCTTGTGGTCATAACAACAGTGGACGACATTGTTTTCTTATTACTACGAGTACTAATTTAGATTACAAGCAATTAAAATAAACCACTATCTTCTTCTTCTTCTTCTCCCTAGCCTTTATTATTCCCAAGTCACTTGGGGTCGGCTTTCTAGTCTAACCGGATTTGACTGGATATCAGTTTTTACACGGCGCTACTGCCTTCTGACCTCCGCAATCCGAAGGCTAACGATAACCTAAGGCTAGATCAGTGTCAGGATATTAGAGGGTACTGACTTCCCAATAACGACTGTTCATGGCAGCCGGGACCGACGGCTTAACGTGCTTTCCGCGGCACGGAGCAGGCTATAATTGTCAATCAATACGCACATAATTTCGAAAAGTCATATGACTTCTGATAGTGTATTATATCTGATGGTGTATTTCTACCAGAGATGCTTCCGCATCGATTTGGACATCTGCATCCGCATCCGCGATAGAAACGCGGATGTTAATGCGGATCCAGATATAGAGTAGGTTACGATAAGAAAGTAATCAGTTGTTCAGTAGTACATGTTTAATTTATGAACCTTTGCAAAAGAGGCATGAACCTGCGAAAGCAAGGAAATATTAGATACTTTTTATTAAATAAGATGAACAATTTTTATCAACATCCGCATCCGCAATTGCGGAGCTTCCGCATCGATTTGGACATCCGCATCCGCGGATGTGAGTCTTCAGATATCCGTATCCGCATCCACAACCGCGGAAGTCAAAAAATCTGCATCCGCAACATCCCTAATGTCTACCAAGGTTTGTTTTTTGTCGCGGTGGCCTTAGTAGCGAGACAGGATGGCGAGGAACTTGATATAAAACACTTTTTTGTATCACAAACATATTTCGCCAGCTAAAGTTTCCGGTCCCAAGGCTTTTGCTGTCCATCGGACACAATTTCAGACTCCATGCTACTACTCAGAATTTACTAAACGAAAACTTTATAACACTGGCCAAACGTCCCCACCATTCTTTTGTATAATGCAAAGCAATCGAATTTACTACGGCTTCGCAATCAATGTAGTCTCAGACAAACATTAAAACCAAAAGTCGTCCCTCTCATGGCCCCATCTCTATTATAAAGGGTAAATACACACATGTGTTTGTTCGTACGTTCTGTGTAGTATTGCAGGGGTCACGCTGAATACTTTTCCAATACATTTACCCTTGTAAGCTAGTAATTTTCTCCCCTCATTTGTATCAGTTTTCTACTCTGATGTGCTTGCGACAGAAAATTGAGACCATGGCTCCGATGTTTTTTTGTCGTGGAAGTGAATAGCTGTGACAGACGTTGGATATTCGATTCTTAAAATAGAGCCTTTTTGTTCTTCGGATAAAAGGGAAGGGTGAAATAAATTGGTGTTTATAAGATGAGGGGGTGTTAGCCGATGTGTTTTTCTTAATGATCTAGTCTTATATCATTTAACATCACGTTGTATGCCAGAATAATAAAGCAGGGTTGTCTATCTTTCGCTTCCATGTAATTGAGGACGAGTCTTCGGCTAACTACCTTTAATACATGTTCTATGCAAATTTATACCTGCCTGCTCTTGCTGAAAAGGAAGGTGCGTGGCAGGTACAAATCTGTTCGACGGTAGATATGGTGATCAAATAATAATAGTTTTTATTTAATATCCTAATTTACTTTTTCACATCTATTATGTAACAAGTTATTATCCACTTATATTGTATTATTAAAGGTTTGTGGCAGAAATAAAAATACCAAACGTACTCAACGTGACGCACCAACACCAGAATGGCCGACGCCTCTTTTTTAATGATAACGCCGTGATCAATATAACAACATATAACAAATACATCATTAGCATTCATACATAAAAATAAACTAAACACGCCTATATTCTTAACAATAATCTAGTATGAATTATTGGTACGTAAAATAATAAATTAATCTAACATTAGTAATAAAATAAAAATCAGTTAGTGCGATAACGCAGCGGAAGTTGAGGTGGTAGTTCTTATACTAAGGAGGCGGTAACAATTGTTACGTGCTGGGTTCGTCACGTGAATAAATATAATTTTGACTTTGACCTACAAAAATAATAGTTAACAATTTGCAATCAATATAAATTTCCAAATATACTACGTTTTCTTTTTAATGTGAAAAATTCTTTAGGCGCGTTGAGCACTTCTTGGGTTAACAAAAATCATAGAACCCGCGTCATTGTCACGCTTCGTCATCGTCACGCTTCCACGCTTTCCATTTTTGAATTATTTTAGAATATGAACAATATCTCAGAAATGGTGCGTCCAACGCAAAAATTACCAAATTTTGACCCCCTTATCAGGAATCCGAACCGCTACTTTTTTTTTGTTTATAGCGAAGTGTTTATGATCACGGATTAAAGTTTTCACTTCTATAGGCAGTCCCCAAAGACTGCCCCAATTATTTTTTTTGAGACCTCCTCTCTAGGATTATTTCCTTTGTCGCGGGGGACTACCGACATTGAAACAACGGACACGAAGAACACTTAGAGTCGCAACAATCATTTGTGGATCACACAAAGTTTTGTCCTGTGTGGGAATCGAACCCACAACACTTGACGCAATGGCAGTGTGGCGTGGCGACCACATAAACCATTACTCCTACCGTGCAGACTAAAATGATATGCCATAACTTTTTAAAGCTCTACGATTGCAACAGCTTCCTCTGCACGACCGTATGACATGACCACGCCGTGCTTAAACCCAGGTTAACAACCTTATTTCTGTTCTTTAAGTTTGCTGTGAATACCTCCAGTACGTATGTTTGCACATTTTCCGTTCAACAACATTACACGTAGAGCCTTGTTCGAGTAAGACCGAATCACGTACAATTCTATATCAAGGACGTGCGGAATTAGGTGCATCGTACGTGAGCAAATGCTTAATTGTTTCACGAACCACTGGGTTTGTTCTTGAAGCTGGTGGAATGATCGAACGTGTCATTGGACTGTAAACTTCATATGGCTTTGAAATTAAAGTATAGAATAAGGATTTATTTGAAAACACTACGTTTAGATTATTCTGAAAATATTAAACTACTTTAACTAATAAAACAATGACCATGGCTGCTGAAAAGCAACCGAAACATCGGGTCATATCTATATTAATATTATAAAGCTGAAGAGTTTGTTTGTTTTTTTGTTTGGTTGAACGCGCTAATCTCAGGAACTACTGGTTCGAATTAAAAAATTCTTTTAGGATATCCTATTTATTGAGGAAGGCTATAGGCTATATAACATCAAGCTACGACCCACGGGGGCGGAGCAGTAACGATATTGATAATAAGTCAGATGCATTTATATATTATGTTATTTTTCATTATTTGTTGGATTATAATTATTGTAGAAATCAGATTACATGGATTTTGTTTGAATGGGCATATCGTCATTGGCACTGTGACGAGTGTTGTGAGTTCGATCCCCTTCGGTACAAACATTTATGTGATCCACGAACAGTTGATCCGAGTCTGATTTTTTGTGTTAGTTATTTAATTGTTTGTAAAGTGTGGGGTTTTTACAGTGGACGGGAAAATTTGTAGAGAGAATAAAAGGGAATAGAACAAAATGTATATAAATAGAAACACGCCCATAATTAGCAGATTATTTCGGATAGAAGGTATATCCTCTTCTTTTCCCCTGACCCCTTATATGTGAAATTTCGTGATGATCAGTCAAATAGTTAAAGCGTAACAAAAAAACAAACAAACTCACATTCGCAATTATAATATAAGTTAGGATAGTTAAGATCTTCTTCTTCTTCAAGTGCCTCTCCGACTAGCGAAGGTTGGCAATCAGCTCCGCATATTTCTTCCGATCCCTCGCGAGGCGAAATAGTTGAGCAGTACGTAATATGTAAACAAAACCATTGTTACAACCTTAGTTTACATTTACAATTTTTATCTTCTGCTTGTTTATTATTTTTTTTTTCTGTCTTTATCTTTGTTGATGTAATAAATAATATTGTCACTATACAAGGGAAGACGCTGGCACCTGCAACACAGTGTTTACTAGTGCAAGTGTCAGGGAATTCTGTCTTAAACTGAATGAAACATGTCAATAAAGATTATTATTATTATTAGTACTCGCAACTCCAGTCCACTCCCGAAGGTTTCTCAGCCACGACTTCTTTCTGCGACCTACGTGTCTCTTGCTTGCTACTTTGACCATCATAATGAGTTTCATAATAATGATTAAATCAAAAGTAGAGTGCATATTGATCAATAATGCGCTGAATAAACAATATCTATTGTGTGAGTTTACGTGAGGTGTAGGTGGAATAGACTGCTTTATTAAGATCCACTGTGATCCGCTTGTCAATATCAACTGACATGGTTCATATACATACGTGACGTGGCGTGTGCCCATGAGTTTGGGCGGAATTAGGAAATGAAGTTCAACATTGGTATTACGTTGAATGGATTCAGGTAAGATTTATATAAGCTGTGAATACGCCTGCTTTGCATGAGTTCTCGAGTTAGACTCGTGGGATGAAAAATGTTTTTTTTTTTTAAGACTTAGCAGTCCCATCGTACTTTATTACAAGACTATTCATAATAATTAACAAACTTAATATAATTACACTTAAAACGAAGACTAATAAATCTGAACAAACTTTCAGCAGTACTGGACATTGGCATAGACAACATTTCATGAAAACAGCCTTAAACGCTATTATTATTATTATTATTATTTTATATCGTCTGTTGTATTAGTTGTGTTAAGTTTATTAGGTATATTATTTACAAACATGGTCGCAGCGGAAGACCAGCGCTAGTTTTTTCAAAACTAGCATTTTGCTGAGTTGCGACCAATTTGCAGTAAGATTTGTTTTTTTCTTTTTTTTGTAATTAACTGTGTCTGATGTATGTAGTGAATAATCTGCTGCAAATAAATGTATTTTCTTTCTTTTTTCTTCTTTTTGTATTATTCTTATATTTTAAATTATTTATTAGTATTTCCCTTTCGGATTGGAACTGGACATTCCGTTAACAAATGCACAACGTCTTCTACCTTGCTGCATACCTCGCAATTAGGCGAGTTGCACTTTTTCATAAGGAAAATAAAGTGCGGCATGTGTCCAGCTCTCAACCTCATACCTACTACTAACAATTATAGTCTGCTTAACTAAGGACTAGCGAACCAAGGTATATGAGGAAGTTCAGCAACTAGGTATTGTTTTGTACCAAATACCTTTATTTTAGACCTCAAATTGAAATATTCCTTCCAAAGCTGATCACATTTATTCTTATATTTTGGTAAAAATTTAGTAAAATTAGGTTTTATATCCATATTTATTCCTTCAACGATTCCGTTTTTAACTAGAATATCTGCTTCCTCATTATTTTTTAAGCCCCTATGTGAGTATATTTCGTTATATGACAAAATATGAATATCCGAAATAATATTATAAGAAAAAAAATGTTATTAAGACTTGTTAGTATCAGCACAGAAGCTAGAATTGTGGCCAGTAGATGGCAATAAACTTGCCTTCTTCTACATCATTAGTGCCCAAAGTGGTCCAGGTGGACCCCAGGAGCCCACAGGAGACTCGACGGGGGTCTATGTTGGCGTGACAAAAAAAAATGGAGTCCACAATTCGTAAGCGGTGTTCCACGAGAAAATTTATAGAAATGTAGCTGCAGGGGGTCCACCGGAACCAGCTATAGTTTGAAAGTGGTCTATGAGAAAAAAAGTCTGGGAACCTCTGTTCTACATGGATCCTTAGATCATTGTTGGTGCCAAATGTTAGTGTATTACATTTCTGTCCATTATTTTGGGCATATTTTATGCCATAAGATTATCACACATAGATGTGTATGTATAGTGGTCTTATAGCTAGATATTTACTTATGGCCCTTCTCGATCGATTTCTAAGTTAAGCAAACATACTTTACAAACCTTTCCAGGAATTGACACTGAAACCTCCTTTTTGATTTCTCTTTAAGAAGTACAACTTCCGCACTAGGAATTAGTCCTGTGTCCCGGGGGACTTTATAAGCTAAACAACCTCCAAACTAACAAATAAACAAAACAAGAATTAGTTAATCACAGAATTTTTGTTCAGATCGAACCTGTAACACTTACTGTGGTGGCTATGACTAGACCGCAACTGTGCTGACCATGCAATCAAAACTTACGTTTTAATATGCTCATTACTCCGAAAAGGCAGAGATGCCTACCGTAGGGTCGAATTTGAGACCTTTGCATAGCAGTTAACCGTTTACACCATTATTCCTACTGACTAATATTTTATTTCCTCCAACATTTAAAATACTCGTATGTTAGTGACTTTAATAAGCTCTAGATATATTGCTTTCACAGAGCGTCGTGCATCGAATTCTAATATCGTTGTATACATTTACTCAGTTTAAAGAGTTCCACGTCTCTTATAGTAAAATTGGAACCTTTATAGATTGAGTATTTGGGCTGTCTCTTCTTATAAATGGTTTTCTTTCTGAAGAGAGAACAAATTGGCACATAAACATTTTGAGTAGTTCTCTTTGTTCTAGCAACTTATAAGTTTCATATATTATAAGATAAGGCAAGTTGGAATAGTCACTAATATTTGTGCCAGTACACTAAAAAAGATTGTGGCCAAATAAAATTAAAGATAAAATCTTTTTTGTAACAAAATAGTTACACTTCTTGCATAAGTTAATTATGTAACTTATATAATCATAACATTAGTTAGGATTATATAACTTGCATAATCGACGTAAGCAAGTAATTATTATAATATCTTAATTCTATTTTTTTTTATACAACCAAGGTGGCAAGCAAGCATACGGCCCACCTGATGGTAAATGGTCACCGTAGCCTATGGACGCCTGCAACACCAGAAGCATCACTAGTGCGTTGCCGACTCTTTAGGAAAGGGGGAGCGGGAAGGGGGTAAGGAGGTGATTGGGCTTCCGGTACTCTCACTCACCGAATGAAACACAACAGTAGGAATACTGCTATTTCACGTCAATATTCTGTGAGAGAGTAGTCCTTCCCCGGTCGAGCCGGCCCATTCATGCTGAAATCAGCGAGGCTCTACTACTATAAAAATTGATATAATAAATGCGTTAGAAAGTTTGTTTGTTAAACTTTCACGCCTTAAGGCGCTGTTCTAACGTAGATACCATGAAACGCACAATTTTTCGTCGCGCAACTAGCCATATTGGTACATGTCACAAACTAGAAAAAAATTGAGCTTAAAGTCAAGGGTTTAAAAAAAAGACTTTTAAAAAAATATTTTATGTATGTAAAATAGAATCACAGTAAAAAAATCACGAAAAAGTGCCAGAAAATAATTTTTCGTCTCACTGTTTGCAATATTTTGATCATAAACTATCATATTTTATTTATTGATAATAAAGGAAACCTAATGAACTAAAGAATTACCTATTTATGTTCCTATTAAAACATGTATATATTCTTAAATTAAATAAAATCTGCCAAACGTCTCTGAATTTGACGCTCGGTAGATCACATTAAAATCAAACGCATCGGCAATTTGAACCTTATTGGTTTACACGGTGCACTGAGTGTCGGTTGTTAGTTTGCACCCCGCTCAGTCGGCGATCAGCCCTGAGAAAGATAGGTCACGCTGCTCTAATTACGCATTCGCTATAAGCATTTTACGTAAACTTGTTCATTATTGTAATACGCCATTTTGTATAAATTGAGTTCGTACTTTCAGATTTCATATAAACTTCTCATTAGTTTTATATTTCAATCAAATAGAATTTTTGTGTGACTATGGATGCATATTATTAGGACTTATTAGATATTTTTGTTGTGTTTATTTTTTTGTGATAGGTACGTGTTTCTGTGCTTGTAATATATACCTAGGTAGTTAGAAGGATACAAAAATGGGCAATAAGAGAAACAAAGTACTACGAAGAATTTGTACAAGAAAACGACGCAATAAAAACAGAAATTCATCTGTGGTCAAGTGAGTATGAAAATTGTTACATTTTTGTAGGTACACACTTTCTTATGAATGATTGTATTATAGATACACGAAATAGTACCTATCGATCATGCATATGTATCAATTATCATCACAATATACATGCTATCACAGTTTTCAATATTTGAAATAGTAGGTATTTGCATGAACTCGAACCGAGCGGCTGGAGCGCTAAGATTCCGCCACGGCGAACAACAAACAGCGCTAATATGGCGCACACAAGCGATAACGAATGTTGTGTTATTGATTTGTAAAACATATAATATACAGTCATAGTACATCGGATAAAACTTTGATTAATTTATAAACTATTATGTCTCAGTATACCTAATATCTTTATTTCTAAAATTAATAATTCATAGGTACTTCACGCATTTTGCTGTCACAAAAGTAATTTTGGTATGCATTTCAATAAAATAATTATTTTTATTACAGCGAAGCCAAAGATAATAGTTCTGCAACCTCTTACACACATTTGATTGCAGTAAATCCTAACAAGATTTATTCAAGAACTAACCAAGAACCAGATTATGAGTAAGTATAATTATAAAATATACTATACTACTTATTATATTATTGACTTAGGAAACACGCCTATTGTTAAATTCACTAATAATATAATGTAATATTTCTACCACTGTTTACGCGTAGTGACCTTAGAGTATACATAAACAATACAGCGAGAATACGGCATTTGGTACCTTCTGCAATTGTGCTGAATGCTTTAAATTTGGTCCCTTGTGAAAACTATAGTTATATGTTAACTAAAGGAATTTACAAAGAAAACCGTTGAAGTATAATTGCAGATCAAATCGTCCATTTGTAGAATGTGGCGAGTTCATTTAGCGTAGACTGTGCCTATGTTAATTTATTGTAGACCGTGGCGAAGGTCCGTCATTTAAAATTCAATTCAACTTGTTTACGTTATTCTAGTGTCTTTGAAAAATATTGATGCGTAATATAAATGTAGTGATTATATTACGCATCAATATTTATATAGGTACACTAACTCGTAATTTTTTTTCAGACAAAATATCGTAAGCGAGCCGTACCATATCGAAACCCAAGAAGATATACCACATGAACCAATACAAGGCCGAAGAGGCGTAAACGTGGCATACTTTATCCAGCAGCTTAAAAATATATCTAGGCATAGTTCTTTATTTAACTGTAATTTTAAAGACATGTCTTTAATAGGAGAAACCAGAAATGGTTTGATCTCTAAATATAAATTTAAATGTAATATGTGTGAGAATGAATTTGTAATCAGTACTTCGGGTGGCCTGCGCGTTCACCCGATCTGACACCCCTTGATTATTTTCTATGAGGGACAATGAAGCAGAGAATTTATAACTCTCCCATCAATAGTGAGGCAGAACTGCAGGAGAAGATTTTAAACTGCGCCAGTGCCATAAAGGAAGATCCAACAATGATAAGACGAGCAACGCAACGGATATTGCTGCAAAATACTATGTGTTTACAACAACGTGGTAGTCATTTTGAAAACTTGCTACATTAAAAGTTTTATTGTAGGTTGATGAAACTAAATAAACGTGCTGATTTCTATTTGATATTTTTTATTTATTACTAATACCTTTCGTACCTTTACAGAAAAATAAGTGGCACTTGCAGCCCAAGTGTATGTTTAGTAATTTATGGCAAAGGATTAGACAAGACCTAATTTTTTACCTGAGATAGATAATGCAATTTTCGAAAAAAGATGCACGTAGTGGCGGCAAGGTCTTAGTTTAGCCCTTCATAAAACTGTTTTGTTTGGGATACAGGTGTGGTTTTATGTTTTTTTAAAGCTTATTAGATACAGATTAATGTCAATTAATAAAAACTACGGGCAATGGGGACGTTTTCTTGAGTTTTTTAACAATGTTTAAAAAACATTGTACGAAACTCAGTTTTGGTCTAAAATGTTCCTTATTTTTATGCCACCGGTTTTTTTTGGATGTGAATGTTATACTGTCGTTATTGTCTACACATTGCGTATTATTACTGTTTTTGTTTCAACACGATTAATCACCTGGTTCAAAGTTACAAGGTTTTCTTGGTACAAGATCCATAACTACATACTAAAGAAAAAATATAAATAGGTATAAATCGAAGAATATTATTTTAACTTTTTTTATTATTTTTCCTAGCGATAAAATGATGTCTAGTTTCACTCATTTTCATACGTGCAAATTATGAAAATTCACACTGTATAGGTACATTTGTCAGGTAACTAAATGAAATAAGTTGTTTACGGCACGCAGTTATATTTGTCTACAATTTAACCTACTAAGTATACCATCTAATGTAGAGTAGTTTTTGCTCATGGCTTCACTCAGTTATATATTTATTGAAAACAAAAAATATAGCGGTTTCTATCTATGCCTACATATATTATACCTATACGTAATGTATCTTCTTCTCCACAAGCAAGTATGACAAACAAATTGATTTTCGTTATAACAGTTCAGGTATCGTAAATAAGTGATGTAAATTTAGATACAATTATCTCAATTCAAGAAGTTCAGACATTTTTGCTTGCATATTTTAATTATTAGAATACGGATGTCACCAGAATACGGCCGCGCGTGACGAGAATGCGACGGGGCGCCCCGCAGTGGGCGGAGCTAAATGCGCTTCACCTCTGCTTCACCCCCTCAATTACCTAAGCATACGCTTATTACAGCGCCTTAACTACTCGACCGATAATCATGAAATTTCGCATACACGTTATCAGGGGAACAGAAGCCGTAAGGTACCTTTTACCTTAAAAAAGCAAATTAATGTACATGTCAAATCAAATCCTGGAGTTTGCCGTTTCATTTTGCTATTTTGACTACGTTTCGGTTAAAAGACAACCTAAACTTCGGGAAAAATAAATGTAATACATAATCGTTTAATAGACATATTTTCTTAAATTAACCGCGATTAAATCCGTATAAAGTCTAAATTTATATTTTAAATTTACAACAAAACCTAGCAATATTTAATCAAATCATATTTCGAATATTTTATATCTATTCGAATGCCGGCGTATAAGCCTGCATTTTAATAAAAGATTATTTTTATTACACTGGTAAGTGCACGTCGCTAAAATAAAACTATTATGTCCTATAAAAATGTCCGCCATGGTTACCTCACAGAAGCCAGTGACTGTGTTGATTGAAAATGATCCACACAGCTCCGTATTACGCAAGAACGAACATCGACTGAATTCAATCAACCGCCCCAAGTAATGGCTCTCCAAACATATTATTTTTTATGCTGTACCCGCAGTTGAGTGGGATGAGGGACTTTAAACTATATTAACACACACAGACACATACACACATACAACTACAATGTTTGTGGAGTCCCCCGTGATACAAGAATAATTTCTGGGTGGGAGTTGTCCAACAAAAATAATATATATCAAGTATATAGGTACAGTACACTATGTACATACATTACACAAGAATAGAACTTATCGAACGTTTCAGATGTTTTTCAGCTTAAACACCACAAGGACCTCATCAGTCTAAAAGTTACCTTCACAAAATGTAACTTGCGTTTGCAGAATTTATGGTTTTACAAAATACTTTGACTGGATGGCGTAGCAGGTTAAGTAATCACTGTACTGTCATTACCTCGAGTGTAGATAGTATTGTATACTGCAACAAAAAATATGTGATCCACATAATATGTATAGTTGATCTTCGTGTACGTTGTTTGGATATGAAACGATTGCCTGGCTCATCATTATCCAACTTCTCACTTGGGTTATATCAGCAGAAGAAATTGTTGAAACCTAAATGAGTAGTTTAGTTTCAAAATCCTCTAAAATACTTTTCACAAAATAATGGAAAATCTCAAAAAAATATTTAAGACATAATATAAATGGACTACTTTAGCGATGTTTGCAACAAACTGCTACTTCTGTGAGCTGATTTAATAGAATTTGAGTGGGTTTTGTTGAAAACTATCAGTGCTATGCTATAGAAGCAACGAAGGAGCTTCATATTCAATCGGAACATTATTTTTGTTCTAATATCGTTTTGGCGGGTGTTTGAAACTATATTCCTCAAATATGTATTTTCCAGTATGAGGTTTAAATAGATAACTTTTATCTTAGGTGGCTTTGTTGGAACTATGGTATAAGTTTCTGTTTAATCTGAAGGGTTTGAATCCCAAGTTAAGCTTTGTACTCTTGGTAGTAACACAGATCAGAATATGTGCACAGTAGACGTCTTTAGACCCATCTTATTACGAAGAACCTAAAAACATGGCTGGTGTAATTTTCTGTAAAATGGGAGCTTACTCCTTCGGGGATATAATCGTGACACGTAGATATGTACATATGTATATATATATATATATATATATATATATATATATATATGTATTTTTCGAATAACGGCCAATAATATTTCATCACGAATAATTTGAACAGATTGCTAAACAGCGCCTCTTTGCATTTTCCTGCTTATTTCTATCCGTTCCTAATTCTATACAGAAACTTTGGACCCACAATATTCTTGCTCGATTAAATTGATGCCCCGAGAACTTATTTACAGATTCCAGAACAAAGTTATTTAACAATTGTCATTTTGACGACGATTCTAACTATTGACATAAATTGAATCTCTTGTCTGTTCCAACAAAATTGGTTCGTCGCAACTTTCTTCGGAACTGTGAACTAGGGGTGAAGTCGACGACTGCGCGATAGTGTAGTTTAAGTTTTGACCTTACGACTGCCAGTGTGTCGCATGTTGTTGATTCGATTCCCATACGAGACATAAATTTGTGTGATTCACGAGTAGTTATTGCGTATCTGGTTGTTCTTTGCGTCCGTGATCCAGAAGTATGTACAGTTTCAGAGTGCTTTGTAGTCGTTAAATCACTCCACATAAATCATCTCAAAGATGGATCAGCTTATTGATAATTATATGAATTTAAAAGTGGTGAGGCTCCTCAAGGTTCCAACGTGCGTGACCTGCGTAGCTTACCTGTATATCTCAGAGAAATTACTACAGCAAAAATATTTATTTTTGATTCTTTTAAAGGGGCCAATAAGCTTACGATCCGCCTGAAGATAAGCAGTTATCGTGGCTTATAAACGCTTGTAGTACCAGGGATGATATCACTCTTGCATTGACATACCAGAAAAAAGAGATTAAAGAGGTAGGCATGTGAGTCTTAGGCAGTTTTAGTAATTTAGTAAACTCACTAACCTATAATATGTATTTTATCGTTTATAAGTGTTATTTTGTGACCTAACTAAATAATTATTTTTGACTTTGACTTAGGCAACCTTATTCAACAATAATTGTTTTTGTTTTTCTTTTTAAAATGACTGACCTCAGATCCCATTTAAACAACAGCCACAAAAAACATCAAGATTCGGACCAGCTATTTATGGATTATATAAATTTTAGCAGCGATAGCTCAGTGGAGAAACCAACAGACTGCAATGCAGAGGGTCTCGGGTTCGAACGCACGTCGTGCAACTCTGACTTTTGGAAGTTATATGACTTTTCGAAATTATGTGCGTATTGATTGACAATTATTGCCTGCTGCGTGCCTCGGAAAGCACGTTAAGCCATCGATCCCGGCTGCCTTGAACATCTATGGCAGTCGTTATTGGGAAGTCAGTGCCCTATAATATCCTGACACTGGTCTAGCCTTAGGGTATCGTTAGCCTTTGGGTTGCGGAGGTCAGGTGGCAGCCGCTCCGTGTAAAAACTGATATCCAGTCAAATCCGGTTAGACCAGTAAAGCCGACTCCAAGTGACATGGAAATAATAAAGGCTAGGGAGAAGAAGATAAATTTTTGTTCAGTCTGGGGATCGAACTTCTAACAATCGGCACAGCAGCATTGGCAAGGTGAACACTAAAACCATTATGCCAGTTTCCTATACAAGAGTATTACTGCCTAGATCGAGCCGACTCGTTTGAACCGTTACTGAATAAATAGCATCGTCGGCTCTACTACGTAATCTAGACTTGAAAGTCGATTATCGATTTCTACTTTGCCATGTTCAATAGCTGAAGAAAATCTATGATGCCATTGTATATTAGGAAAGGGCTTTTACTATTGGCTGAATGTCTTAGACGTTCTGATCAGATACCTGACATAATATATTATGCTTACTGGAGGACAACGGCACCTGAATTAAATTCTGAGACTGTTTATCCGTAAATTATTACTTCAATCTTCGAGCATACCCGATAGTCCTTAGGCTCATATACGTGAAGAGAAAAGGGGAATGAAAGGTTAAGAAATACATATTATATAGAATAGAAAATTATTTTGCATATACATGACATGCACTTGAAAAAATCATATAATATAGTGAATTTTGCATTAGATAGATGAATTGAATTAGCTGTAGGGAATTACTGTTGTTTTTCAACTAAAACTCTCACAATCTCAAAAAGAGGTATCAAGGGGTAAAAAAGCAGGAGATTGACTCATGTGGTGATTACTCAATTGACAAGAGCCTACACTGTTAATGAAGAAGAATTAGTGTTAAGGATGCTCATGGCTTGCAAAAATGTCGGTATACAGCAATCTGCAAACAAAATAATTATGAATTTAATTTCTACTAATATTGACATAAAAATATAATGACCCATGGTTAGAGCAATCAGAACATGGAAAACAGAAAAATAAAACCAAATTTGGATAAACAATTGAACAAGCGCAAATATTTTGTTGGTTTCAATCCTATTTATTGCCAATACTTTACGACACACAAGTATGTTTTTGTTTTCTTTAAAAAAGACAGCTCCCGTATTAGGTATAATTACTGTGTCACTGGGGACCTTACAAATATTCAAATAACGGTCACAAAAAACACCTAGACTCGTAACAACTATTTGTGGATCACACAAATTTTGTCCCGTGTGGGATTTGAACCCACAACACTCGGCGCAGAGGCAGTGGTAAGGCCACCACTTAAACTACTACGCCATCCGTGCAGTCTTTATTCAAATTTTTTTATGCAACTGGATTGGCAAACAAGCATACGGCCCACCTGATGGTAAGTGGTCACCGTAGCCTATAGACACCTGCAACACCAGAGGCATCACTTGCGCGTTGCCGTCCCTTTAGGAAAGGAAGTGGGAAGGAGAAGGAACGGGAAAGGTGAAAGGGGTGATTGGCCCTCCGGCACTCTCACTCACCGATCGAAACACAACAGTAGGAATAGGTACTGCTATTTCACGTCGATATTCTGTGAGAGGGTAGTCCTTTCCCGGTCGAGCCGGCCCATTCATGCTGAAATCAGCGAGGCTCTACTACTATACTCTTCTTGCTCCATAAATATTTTTCTGGTAATGATCCTATTTATCACCAATGCCTGATTTCCTAGAAATATGATTACACTTTATTATAACACTTGTAAAATGAAATAGAATGGTAAAAAGCATTCCACTATTAGGTGAAAAGGGCGACATTTAAACCAATTTGCTTGTCATCTTTCACTGTTAATAGAGTGCTTTGAAAACTCCTAGTTAGTGATGCGGGATCTTCCTTCGTATTATTTTGTTTCTTGCTCCTCGAAATGACATTTCCTTGCCTTTTGTCGCTTGTAATTTGATGTTCATTTATGTTTTCCATTGCAATTTTAGACGATCTCTCTTGTTACTGTTTTGTATAATTTTGCTGAATTGTTTGTACGTTTTTTCTATACAAATCTATGTTTTACTTTTGTAATATTGTCTTAAGTTAATTCATAATTTAAATAGCTTAAATAGAAGTAAACAGTAATTAGTAACAGTATCTAACAGTTAAGTTAGTAGTTTAAGAGTCTTAAAATATCGGCCTCGATGGCGTAGTGGTTAGTGTAACCGACTGCCACGCATGAGGTCGCGGGTTAGATTCCCGCACAAGTCAAACATTTTTGTGCATGAACATGGATGTTTGTCTTGGTCTGGGTGTTTCTATGTATAATATATATGTATTTACAAAAAAAAAGTATATATGTATGTTTACCCATAGTACAAGCTCTGCTTAGTTTGGGTTAGATGGTGTTGTGCGTATAAAAAAAACATAAAGAAAAAAAAACTACGCGTAATTTCAATGTTCTAGTTTTGTGTTACTATTTATATAATAACTAGTGTTTATCCGCAGCTTCGCTTGCTTCGCTTGCTTAAGAACAGTGCCCTTTCTGAATAAAAGATACCCTATTTCCTTTTTTGTGCCCCTGACAACGTTTATGCGAAATTGCATGATGATCGAGGTAAGGCGTCAAAGTAAAAAATAAACAAAGAAACGATACGCTATACGAGACCCAGCGCCATAGCATGCTATTTCATGTCGTTTACGTATGTTTTATTCAAAACTAGATGTTCTTGCGGTTTCACCCGCGTTTATCGTTACTGCGCCGGCCCCGTGGGTCGTAGCGTAATGTTATATAGCCTATAATCTTCCTCGATAAATAGGCTATCCAACACTAAAATAATTTTTCAAATCGAACCAGTAGTTCCTGAGATTAGCGCGTTCAAATAAACAAACAAACATACTCTTCAGCTTTATAATATTAGTATAGATAAGAAAGGTTTAGCAAAATACCCGCACTATGCCAGACGCCATTTCCGTGTGGCTTGCGCCTAATAATAGTTCTTTTTTTTTATACAACTAAAGTGGCAAACAAGCTTACGGCCCACCTGATGGTAAGTGGTCAACGTAGCCTATGGACGCCTGCAACACCAGAGGCATCACTTGCGCGTTGCCGACCCTTTAGGAAAGGACGTGGGAAGGAAAGGGAGCGGGATGGGGGAAAGCGGGTGATTGGGCCTCCGGTACTCTCACTCACCGAACGAACACACAACAGTAGGACTACTGCTATTCCACGTCAATATTCTGTGAGAGGGTAGTCCTTCCCCGGTCAAGCCGGCCCATTCATGCTGAAATCAGCGAGGCTCTACTACTCAATACTTAATACATTATTTTATGTTAGAATAGGAGTACACACGTATGTACATAATTATATACAGCATAAAATCAACGCGAGATCATATCATAGTCCGAGGTGAAGCTTAAATTGTTAAAATGAGTGCCAAATTGTCAACGTGGACTTGGTCTTGACCGATGTTCTTAAAGAAACTCATAACTTCAGGAGATTGCGATGTGGTGAAACCATTCTCACATTTCACAGATCATTAACCTTTGCATACCTCATAAATAAATCAAGATATGGCTCATATAAATAATGTTTAGAGTGGTGCACATATAAAATAAAGGAAGTGATAAAAATTCGGCCTACACTTGGCCCTTTCGAATAAAACCGTGAGTTCACTAGCTATATCGGAAGGGGCTCCTGGACAGTGTTACTCAAACATTATAATGACCCCGGTTTATGAAGAAATAAGTATTGATAGTTGTCCGTTAATAAAAGATTTTAAAATCTTATTTAGAATGTTACGCATTAAAATTTAACTATTTTATATGAAATTAATGTTTATTTCGTTTAATTTAAAATATTTAAGGCTATTATTTACATTCCAAATAAATTAAAGGTTTCTATACGCATGTCATCATTATCTGATATTCATCGTAGCCACCCAGTGGCTCGTATATGTGTACATATATGTACACGACGATCAAATAACCGAAGTGTAAAGACGTTTGGAAATACAAAAGCAATACACACGAAATAGCGTTGCACATTTAATATATAAAAATAATGTTTTCAAAAATGTAGTCCCTGAACTAACAACCAAAAACTACAGACAACCGGTAATCCTGCTGATAACCATCGCTTTCTTAAGAAGCTTTAAATAGTGTTGCCATACGGTGAGTCAATTATTACTCCAATCAAGGTCAAGATCCAAGATTAAATGCGGCTGGATATCCTAATGTTACAACATTTTCAGTTCCAATACAGGATCTGATTTGACTTTTACTTATAAGAAACAATGTTATTTGTTTAAATACCTTTCCTTATTTTAATATATGGACCATGGATGTCAAATAAATATATCTTTATTACGTTAAATACGAATTATGTAATGACAATAAAAGGCCTGAACCATATTTTAAAATTCTTTGAATCGTTCGTAAAAGTCAACAACAATGACAGTTAATATAAAATTAACGACGCTTGCGGCAATTCCTTTTAATTCAAATGTGTTGTTTAATTTTTATACATTAAACCTTGTGATGTCAACTGCAGAATATTTACACGATCCGTACTAGTTCAGATGACAAATAAATGTTAAATGCATAGAGCACGAAACGAGATAGCTTTCAACTAAAAACGCCGTGTTTGTTATATTGTATACAAATCAAGCGTGTCAGTGACAACACAGGTGCTAGAAATACGACACTTATATTGTACTCGCTTTTGCCCGCGACTTCACTCGGTAACAGTAGGTTTATCTAGATGAAAGGCGTCCTATGTCCTTTTCCCTGATAACGTGTATACGAAATCGAACGATAATTGATTGAGTAGTTAAGACGTAGTGAAAACGTAATAAACAATAATTGTCGGCCTCGATGGCGTAGTGGTTAGTGTAACCGACTGCCACGCCTGAGGTCGCGGGTTCGATCCCCGCACAAGTCAAACATTTGTGTGCATGAACATGGGTGTTGGTCTTGGTCTGGGTGTTTCTATGTATAATATGTATGTATTTACAAAAAAAAAAGTATATACGTATGTTTATCCATTGTCTAGTACCCACAGTACAAGCTCTGCTTAGTTTGGGCTAGATGGTGTTGTATGTATGTGGTAGAATATTATTATTAATATTATATATTATTAAACTCATATTCGCTTTTATAATATTAGTTAGGATGTGACTATCTCAACCGTTGTATTGTTCAACTGAAAGAGAAGCCTGCGTCGCCTCACGAATATTGTTATTAGTTTATTCTCTAGTAGGTATACACATAGCGGGTAGCTTTTGTGGTTTCTGACAATATTTATCAAACCTGTATATATTCAAAGGCTAATACAATCTAACAAAGCCACATTCACCAGCTGTGCTGTCTAATGTAGTTAGGCCAATAGAGTTTGTCTGACTACACTCTTACACGAAATTCTTAATCTCTTAAATTTCGCTCTCACGTTGTCAGAAATAGGGTACCTTTCATCCAGAAAAAGCACTATTACTAACATACACGACCGATGTAGTCAATAATAAAGTCTAGTCTAGCACTATACTTTTTTAAACGCTACATATCCGAAAATGCAAAATGTAAACGTACATTACATTATATTTAATATTAACAAACGAGTCCGCATGCAGTTTATTTAAATTTGTACAACACTATTCAGTATTTTCTTATCTTATCTTATGTGGGGGCCAGTCAGTGCAGACCGGCGACACTTCGACCCAGTGGGATCTTTTGTGTCGACACTCCCAATAACGACGTTTGCCATAGATGTTCATGGCAGCCGGGACCAATGGCTTAACGTGCTTTCCGAGGCACGGAGCAGGCGATAATTGTCAATCAATACCCACATAATTTCGAAAAGTCATATAACTTCCGAAAGTCAGACGTGCGCGACGTGGGTTCCAACCCGAGACCCGCTGCATTGCAGTCTGTTGGTCTCCCCACTGAGCTATCGCTGCTCTTATTCAGTGTTTTACTAGTAAGTAAATACTTTTATTTCAAGAATATATAAATATAAAAAAGTTTGATGGTAAATCTTTGACGTAAGCATTTCGTTCATATGTAGAATGAATGTAACACTATTTAAATAAATATGACATATATAAGTATATGTAATGTGCAGTAGTAAAAAGTGATATTATATAAATGTACTTTGGGAGACATTTCATGTTTTATTTAAAATCTTTTGAGCAACATCGTGGTCTTTTAAAACAAGTTGACTTAAACTAAACTTTAAATCACTATTCAGTAGCGGGCACAACTTTATTCGCGTATAAACCAAGACCGCTCTGAAAAGACTTCTCTGTCCCATAGATAATCCAAAAGTTAGATGTGTTTCGTTGGACAACTCAAAAAGGAAAAGCGCTTACGACTATTATTATAGACTAGCTTTTGCCAGCTATTGGTGCACGTGGAGTTTGAACGTAGGTACCTATCTATATTTTTCTTGCTTTGCAGGTAAGAGCCGATCTATATAAATAATACTAGACTTGGCAACGGGTCGAGATGGAACCTGCACCAGATTTAAATTTAAACCATCAGCAATACAACTATGAAATTCGCACTCAATTTCATACAGCAGTTTTTGCGTGATGTGTATACAAACACACAGAAATTCTAAAATATTTTGTTTTGGCATCAAAATAACCCTTATAAAGCCTCTCACATGTTTCCTTTAATATCTTCTATGTACCGACATAGACGAATAACAATTTTTTTGTATGTATAGATAGCACCTATTGCTTGTGCCGATTTTTAAAACTAAACAGATTTTAGTGTCAAGTTAGGACCTCGAGATAACATTGATCTTAGTTAAAGCTATATGTTAGAAGAAAACACTTGGCTTGAATATATATCATCATGATCACAAAAATTTTAAGGGCTCTATTCCAGACACACATTACTTTTATTTTCAGAGAAAGCGTTATATCAGGTGTCGTAAATTAGTAAAAACGTTGGCCGTACCTTGCAATTGGATAAACGGTGTTCATCTAAAAGAGCTAAGAGGGATCACAATTATCGAATCTTTGAGAACCTTGCTGGTGTACGTTTTATAGGAACACATAACGTGGGCATTACGTAGAGAGGGTAACGAGGAGAATATATAAAAGAAAGTTTATCAACATTGGGAAACGCTGGCTTCTGACTGTGAAAGGTATAGTTACCGTTTCTTAAATTGAATTTAGGTCGGAGAAAATTGAGAAGAAAAGAACTTTTGAAACAAAAGGTTGTGTAAGAAACTCTTTTCTTCTATTTCGTGTTGTCGTGTACATCTGTTTGAATTTGACGTGAAACTGGTTATTTGGAAGTAAATTATCTAACTTTTGTTCAATATGTTGGGTGATAAGGAAATTACGTAGCGTACATGAAAATTGGACCTCGATTTGTCTTGTGAAATTGGTAAAGTTAAACTCGGATACAATAAGAAACACTAATAAACCATTTGCTAGGTGTAGCATATATTTACACTTGTCGGTTATATTTTTATTCGTTAGGCTTGGGCTTACCGTGAACGTTTCAGAGTCCGTGCAGCTTGTTCTTCTTTAATTTAGGAGCAAACTCTAGTCAGTGGAGTAATCACCATATATATCTGTCTTCTGCTTTATTTTTCACCTTTCGATACGACTCGACTCGAGCTCCACTTTTTCCTTCAATTGATGGATAAAGGTATAACACGATGTTCTCCCTCCAATCATTCCTTAAATTAATTCTTGGCTCTTAAAAGTTCGTTGCGTCATATCAAATAATGCTACTAATGAAAAATAGGGATGCGTTTTCAGTTGTGCCACGTAATTTTAAGTTAACATTGGCATGCTGTCGTGATATCTAGGATAAGATAACTGGATCGTGCAAAGTTTAACTGGATTTTTCCGTCAAAAAGTTTTCAATATCAGTACGGTGTCCGAAACTATGCTAGCCACAATAGGCTCGCCCCGTATTACTTGAAACCTAACCCAAGCAAGTATGGTTAGCAAATTGGTGAAATATGGTTAAATACAACCCTGTCAATCTTTGAGGATATAAGCAGTATATGTATGTATTATGAAACTTAGCTACAAAAGTACGTAGACTGCCTCGGTACCGCAGCAGTATATGTGACTGCTGTGCATGAGGTCTCGGTTTCGAATCCCGGATCCCGGGGTTTTTTCACAAAAGCAACTATTATTATAGTAGTAATATATTTCAGGGCTCAGTAGTAGCCCGGAGTTCGGCAGTTCACGGTGTTACATACCCCTGGGCCACGAAAAGCATGTAAAACCTTTGGTCCAACGCCTGATCTCTCTCCGGTCTTGGATTGCTGTTCCATCGGATCATGAGAGCTAGGGAACAGAAAGAGCACTTGAGTTTGCGCACATACTAGTGCAGTACCATTTTCTGGTAAGATAGGCCGCCGTGAAATTCGTTCTCGAGGACCTTACATAAGTACATGCGCTGACCATGCAAGGTATTGCGTGCACAGCTCTATACGAATATCATTCGAAAGCAATTACGCGCATCGCTAGTCGAATAACAACTATATTAGGGCATTGTCCTTTATATTTATGATGATCTAAATGTTATGTGAAGGTTCTTTGTTACATTTTATGTCTTGAAATCAGTAGCCTTCTATTACATAAAATGGGTACCAGATTGTCTCCGTTACGATATGAAGTATGTACTATACCGAGTCGCCTCGTAAAATAGGATATACTTTATACCAAGGCGTCGACCTTATTGCTATTAAATAAAAGTACTAATGTATAATGTCTAACGTAAAAAAATTAAACAAGTACGTTGAGCGTACATAAAGAATATAATGAAGGTGGGTGAAGATTTGAGGTTATATATGTACACATAGTAACTTCGTATGACTTTAGCCCTGAGGGGTGACATTGGCCCTTAATTGGAAAAAGCTGTTTAATTAGAAGAAGCTGTTTTACTGACAGTTTATAGTGCTTCTATTGATTTCCACATGTATTGTTTCGGCAAAAAGTATGATGTGGTCTGATGGGAACTTCAAACTTTTCCAATTAGGGGCCAATGTCACCTCTCAGGGCTAAAGTCATACGACCTTACGGTATGTAATTTCTTCTTTAAAGTGTTAAATATGTGGGATTCATTTGCTATGAACTTCAATCACGACACTAACGCTATCAAAGTCGTGTAAATAGCATAATAATAATATCAGTCCTGCATTAAATTGTCCCACTGCTAGGCACGGGCCTCTTCTTAGTTTGAGAAGAGTAAAGCTATAGTTCACTACGCTGGTCTAAGGCGGGTTGGCACACTTCACATATCTTTGAGAACACTATGGAGAACTCTCAGCAGGTTTTCTTAAGATGTTTTCCTTCACCGTTATAGTGAGCAACAATTTACTATTTAATACGCACACATCTTCAAAAACTCAGAGAGGCGCGCCTTTGGGATCGAACTTGAAACGGTTTATCACTATCTCTGCTGTCTAGTGTGCTAGGCTATGCTGAAAATGGCATATAATATCACCCCTGTATTAAACTGTCCCACTGCTGAGCACGGGCCTCTTCTCAGTGTGAGAAGGGTAAGGCCATAGTCTACCACGCTGGCCTAGTGCGGGTTGGTAGACTTCACATATTATTATCTTCGAGAACATTATGGAGAACTCTCAGACATGCAGGTTTCCTCACGATGTTTTTCTTCACCGTTAAAGCAAGCGATAATTAATTATTTAATACGCATATAACTTCGAAAAGTCAGAGATGCGCGCCTTGGTTTCAAAACCGAGACCTTTGCGTGGCAGTCCAACGGTTTCCCACTAGGCTATATGAGTGCTATATGCTATTGCTATATGAAAATAGCATATCTCTTGGTAATTAAATGAAGTACAATTTTTAATATCCCGTCGCATAAGTTTTCTTTGTTTTTTGCGGTTGATCGTAAGAGCAATACAAAAGCAGGGATGACCCAATGGGTAAGGCTTGGACTTGCGTTCGAGACCTCTTGGGTACAAATGCCATCTACTGTAACACCGACGCAAATCATCCCCTAAAGTCATAGTTGGCAAGAATACTAGACATTTATGTACCAAGAAAAATAAAAAAGAGCTATCTGAGAGTGTAAGACTCTCTCACTACAACGTTGGACCTAAAACAAGGCTGGCTTATAATTATCTCTATGTGACATTGATGAACAAAAAGTGGAGTGAACACTAAAACTGAATTAAAAAAGTAGAACACAGTTGTATCATAAAAACACTAATGTATTTCTAGGTAGCGCGAAATTGAATATGCATGAGTACGGCGAAGTGATTACTATACACTACGCACTTTGTATAGATATAGTCACACGCCTGTATATTTTCAAAGAGGTAGACGGCAGTAATACTCGAATTTATTAAATCATCGTCCAAGTCCCACGTGATAGGAGGTAACCCTAATGTTGTCAATTGACCACATTTCTAGACTCCGGTACTGAAGTTTATTAATAGAAAAACTCAATGACAACTTATCATCACGGAAATCGGGCCTGAAAACTTATGATGGCCTAACATGATAGTCCAATATTAAGAATTAACTTATATGTATCGCCAATAACTTTACAAGTATTAAAACGACTTACACAAGATCTCTAAGACACGTCACATTCATACACCACACAAATTTTCATCTTAGTTTTTTTCAATATGGCAATCAAACATAGCTCTTGATGCACTTACATCGGCAAGACGATCGCGTCGGTTAAGCCACTGTAACAACCGAGCCTTTTACTAAGAAGTATAAAAATAAAAATACAAACCATACCTTCCTATGGTAAAGGACGTACCCAGCGGGGGACAGTTTATAAAGAGCAATATTTTACGTGAGCTTTCCACCTAAATCATAGTAAACACACAACAAAAGACCGGCGTTCAACTGAACTAGAATTCAGTGTTCCGTATACTAAGTAATGCGAATGTGAGTTTGTTTGTTACGCTTTCACGCCTTAAATACTCAACCGATCATTATGTTATTTCACATACACGTTGTCCGGGGTACAGGGTAGGACATAGGGAACCTTTCATCCAGAAAAAAGCTAAAATACATCATCTGACTACAATAGTCAGAGAACGTTTACCGAGGCCAATATGTTCGGCTGGCCCGTTCATATTTTGTCTTAGTGTAATTTCTTTGTCAGACTTCGGTTATAATCTTTTATATATATATAAATTACTATTAATTAATTAAATATATAATCTGCATTCTCTTCAAACATATGTAGTAATATGCACATTTTTCATACAACATTAAATACGTATATTTTTATAATTAGTGTTGATAAAATAAAAGTATCACTCTTCATGCGCGGTACGATTTACACTCTTTATTTCTATGTAAAAAAGAGGGTATGTCCTAATGGATATAACCTATGTAAAATAGAGGATGAAAAGTAATTCTGATGCCGGTTTGCTCTAAGAGGGTATATATTTCCTGGTGATTTATTTATTTAATCTCTCAACTAATCCAGTTATCAATAATACGAAAATATAAAAAAGCTATTTACTCGAAAGGAGACTATCATAACAAAATACAATGTACGTTTTAAATAGTTTGGTTAAGCTCGGATGCCGGCGTCTTAGCGTTGGTTGAGAGGTTAACAAATAATGCCAACGTTTTTTACACAGTACCTAACATCAAAATAAATATAATTTAAAACAATTAAACTAAATGTAACAAATAATTATAGGCAAATGCAAAATACTTTGTTTCAACATTGTACATAATAAATCAACTATATTTTTTTTTTATTCAACTAAGGTGGCAAACAAGCATACGGCCCACCTGATCGTAAGTGGTCACCTTAGCCTATGGACGCATGCAACACCAGAGGCATCACTTGCGCGTTGCCGACCCTTTAAGAAAGGAAGTGGGATGGGGGAAAGGGGGTGCTTGGGCCTCCGGCACTCTCACTCACCGAACGAAACACAACAGTAGGAATACTGTTATTTCACGTCGGTATTCTGTGAGAGGGTAGTCCTTTCTCGGTCGAGCCGGCCCATTCATGCTGAAATCAGCGAGGCTCTACTACTCCAAGAGCTTTCTAGTAGACTACTATATTACAGCTGACAAACAAGGATTTAAAATTTAATTATAAATGTAAATTATATTTGGGTTGATCTGTTTTTATAATAACGTATAATGTCCACTGATACTCGAATCTGCTGATCCTGGCATATTCATACAATCACATAATAATTATCACAAATTAAGGCATAGATTTATTAAGAGTCGTGAAATATCACACATGATATACCCTTGGACAAACATGTAGGTACTCTCACGCATTTATTCAAAAAGCTATGTATATTTAAAGCTGTATTCAACCACATTGCCAACTATGGTAATTTGGTTAGTTTTACTCTGCATTCTGCCACTGAAAATATCTTAACATATAATAATACCAGCCCTGTATTAAACTGTCCCACTGCTGGGCACGGGCCTTTTCTCAGTGTAAAAAGGGTTAGGTCATAGTCCACCACGCTGGCCCAGTGCAGGCTGGCAGACTTCACATATCATAGAGAACATTATGGAGAACTCTCAGGCATGCAGGTTTCCACACGATGTTTTCCTTCACCGTTAAAGAAAGAAAAGAAGAAAGAAAGAAAACATACTTTATTTCTAAAAAACACAAAATCTTTCACAATGTCATATATGTACATTTTTTAAGACATATTTAATAAACATTACTTAACAGTGACAGCCCTGCGCCACAAATGCCACGTTTCAAATGTGCCACCAGTACATATACTTTGGTCACCCGCTTACGCTACGAGATTGCCATGAAGGTATAGATAAACAAATGCACGTCACGTGCGATCGACTTTTAAGTTTTTTAATCAGTGCCTCAGACGTTGCAGGCAACGTGTACATAGTTACGTGGCATTCACCACGTGTCAACTGTCAATAATACGCACATAACTTCGAAAGTCAGAGTTGCGCGCCTTGAGATCGAGCTCGAGACCTCTGCGTGGTAGTCCAACGCTTTCCCATTAGGCTATCGCTGCTATGTATATCTTTATCTTAACATATCAACCCAATAGCACTTTGCCAGACTCGCGAATCATAACAAAAACCTCAAGCACAGCTGTCACATTCACTATCGCACTAAAAATACAACGTCAGCAACCCTAAATGCTTATAAAGTGGTACAATTCATTAATACTTTCCCTTTACGCGATGATAGACTCTAATAGACGATGAGTCGGCGGATAGTGGCCTATTTACCCCATGTTATCGTTAAGCGTCGTGGTAATAAGAGGGAGGGAACATAGCCAGTTTGTTTGTAAATAAATGCGTTTTTTTTTTGTCGGTAGAGTAATTACGAAGGTTTATAACAGCAAAAATGGGGTTGTGGTTTCTTGGGAAAGATCGATATTAATTGTGGGTTCGGCCGTTCGGGAGTGGTATGAGTTGTCGAAAGGTTGAAAAATTTACATGGCAGTAGTGTAAGCGACTGGTGCACTTGAGATCTTGTTTTCGATCCTCAGTTCGGACAAAGAATTATTGGATTTTATAAAAATTGAGTCTGTAATTGTGCCTGGCGATAAGGCTCGCTGTACCACGTGGGATCCAAAACCATGGCTCCTAAAATCAGTTTGTAATAAACCTTTGTCAATCCTTTGTGTATGTATGAAAAATAAATGTGCTTCAGACTGAATTTAGATCGCAGCGGTTAATCTAGACGATGATATTATAGTGCACTAGTGTGTGCGTAAATACGAATGCGCTCTCTGTTTTGTCACTCGCAGATTCTGATGGGAAAGCATTCATCATAGCTGATAAGATATCAGGTGAGAGACCACTGGCTAAACGTGATTTTCAGGGCATTGGATGAAACACCGCTAAATGCCTAACTTAGAGAAACCGCAACATTTTGGCACTTCCATCCGTGGTTTGTATCCAGGAGCTCATGATCCTGAACTTTACTTTTTGTGGTTAAACGTGGCAGAATGCCGTTTACTCTCTGCGGCAAAGGGAGGGGAGGTGGGCCAGAGAGAGTACGTCGGGCTCAACTGGTGAAAGATGGAAATGCGCAGGTCCTACCGACTAAACCAGCACGGTGTTCCTACTCTCTGCCTTGAAATGTGGGTGGGTCGATAAAACTGGAACTACCTCAGCAAGCCACCCAGGAGTACCCCATGCAGGCTCTAACGTGAGTCTGTGGGCGTCGATTCCCTAGTCAACGTCTCAGAACGACAAATGAGGTCCAGCATTCAGCAGATCATCGGTATTGCTATTTTAAGTACTTGTAGACCTAAAATATTCATCCACAAATCTGGGGATGCTCAAAGTAGGACACTGTGATCATTGCTATTTATTATTTTTTGTTCCCTTAAGTCAAGATAATATTCATACGTAATGAGAGGCTTTTCCCATGTACAATAAATTTCAACAGAAAATGTACACAAAAGTAAATAAACACGGGCTTATAATCCCTACTGTTGTTTGCATAATTAGGATGTATTTAATTATCATTATGATCCAAATTAGAGTAGGTATATGTTTGTGCCGTAATTGGCAGTATTCATTGTTCATTTCATTAATATTTTAATGTATCATTAGATATTTGATATTATGTTTCATATATCGGGTGAACTGAATCCTACTAAGAATAATAAAACACTTACATCTGTCTAGTTTGGCTAGAGTCCCGGTAGGTGGCCCATTTCACTCTATACTAAAACTCTAAGGGCCTCTGCACGTTGGACCTATGTCCCCGTGTAAGCCTTCCAAAGGGCCGGTTATTTTTCTAATCTATTAGAGAAATACCCGTGAAAGAGAAAAAATGTATTATTATTATTATAATATTATTCAAATTTAAATTCAAACTTTATTCATAAAAAAAATTCACATTGTGTTTGAATGCATAGTTATAAAAAAAATAATACAGTAACATATCGCTGGTCCAATATTACAATTATGTTACATTTTTAAAAAAAATGAGTTATGAATATTGCATGGTTCTATAATATGTCATTCCTTTTGTTTAGACTAATTTAGTAATAGATGGAAGCACTTACCACCGCACAATATTAAATCGCAAATAGGTCTAAGTTACTTTTTAAGTTATTTTTACTGATATGCAAATTTTAAACCTCATTTCCCCAAAGTAAAAAAAAATAACATAGAACCTTGTAATAGTGAGCCAGTGATATTATAATTATTCCAATTTCATGAAAACAAACATTACACAGTATCAATATTTGAAATTAGGTGCTGGCATACTGAGATGTAAAGTATTACATGTGTGAATCCAGCTTGATGATGAATGTTCTATTACGGATATACGGACGAATACGGATTTGAATGCAACTTGTAATAAGTACCAAGTTTCATTCAAATCCGTTCAATAGCTTTCGCGTAACTCAGTAACCAACAATTTTAAACTTTTACATCTATACTAATTTATTTATTTATTTATTTATTAATAGGAAACTCAACAGTTTCAGCATGAATGGGCCGGATCGACCGGGGTAGTACTACCCTCTCACAGAAAACCGGCGTGAAGTAACGGTACCCGTACTGTTGCGTTTCGTATCGGTGAGTGAGAGAACCGGAGGCCCAGTTACCCCGACCCTTTTCCTATCCTTTCCTTTATCCTTTCCCTCCTTCATTCCTTTTTAAAGGGCTGGCAACGCACTTGTAACTCCTTTGGAGTTGCGGGTGTCCATGGGCGGCGGTAATCGCTTACCATCAGGCGATCCGTCTGCTCGTTTGCCACCGATGCCATAAAAAAAAAGAAAAAAAAATGTATTACTGCCATGCAGATATACATAATTGACTGAACAGATGTGCAGTGGTGTAAGTTGTCTTTCGCCACCAGTACGCCGAGTGTTATAAGTTCGAATCTCGCACGAGGAAAAAAATTTAATTCGCAAATAATTGTTCTGAGTCTGATTGTACTTTGTGTCCGTTGTTTGAAGTTTGTGAACACAGGAATCATTTATAGGGCGGGATTGTCTTTTATAAAAAATATGTAATAACTTCGTCTAGGACTTTTCGAAGTTACGTGGATAACGAATAGTCAATGATGGCTCGCTCTTACCGTAAAGATTAACATGATGAGAACACCTGTATGTCTGAGAGTCCTCCATAACGTTCTCGAAGATTTGAAAAGTCTGACCACCCGCACTGGGCCAGCGTTGTATTCTATGGCCTTATCCTTCTCACATTGAGCAGAGCCCCGTGCTCTGCAGGGTACTGCAGTGGGTCAGTTCATATACAGGACTGGTATTATATGGGATGTGAAAGTTTGTGAACAAGTTCGGGTGTATGTTTCTCACACTCGTTAAATAAATTAAGATGCAACTCGGATAGACTATTACTCATAAACACACACTCACATAGGATTTTATTTACGTCGATAATGCGTCGTTCTTCTTTTCAACGATTATTCAATCACGCATAAACCACAGAACGGATGTAGATGCAACTTAGCATAGATACATTTAGACCATTTTCTATAAACACACACATTCACATAGGGTATACAATTTTTGTATAGGTAATGCGTCCTTTTTCTTTTCAACGAGTCTTAAGGCAAGGCACTCTTAAATCCAAAGTACTTCTTATCTTATTGAAATAAACGCTTACAAGCGCATTAATTTCCATTAACACTTCCCTTTAAGCATTAAGAATAATATCCAGAAAATTTGGAAGATACCCCATTTGGAACATTACAAGAGCCTTTGAGAGTTTTGTATCAAATAATAATTTTAAAGGCTACCTTTTACCATTTTGATTAGGGACCAGCGGGGTGGAAGAATTAATTATTTTTCCTATTATGTGTATTAATATAGGTTTTACGACAGCACGTGGGTCTGTGTTTTTATAATCTGGTGTTAAATTCTTTTAATTAAAACGTTTAATGGCACCTACGCTTTATACCGTAGCGCGTAGACTAATTGGTATGAGCAACCTTGTTATAGGTAGTATTTTTATTCTAAATATAAAAACGCAAATTTTCATTCCAAATATAAAAACGCAAATAAGTTTGTGGGCTACCAAATGGTAGGCGATTACACTTTTCTTCATAATGAATGCTTACAAAACGAGATGTAGCTTGATGTGGCTTTATACAAAAAGCAACTGTGCTGCTAGCACGAGGAACTCAGACTATTGGTCTTTCTGATAATACTACAGCACCTAAAAGTCTAAAACACAAAGTGACAATTTTGGTAGGGATACTCTATTTAATATTTAATTTTAACTAATATACAAATGACCACGGGAATGCATATCGGGATAAAAATTATATCTGGTATCAGGGATCTATAATAATATATTTATAATATTCTATCACATACACACAACACCATCTAGCTCAAACTAAGCAGAGCTTGTACTATGGGTACTACACAATGGATAAAGATACATAATTATATACTTCTTTTTTGTAAATACATACATATTATACATAGAAACACCCAGACCAAGACAAACATCCATGTTCATGCACACAAAATATTTGACTTGTGCGGGAATCGAACCCGCGACCTCATGCGTGGCAGTCGGTTACATTAACCACTACGCCATCGAGGCTGCTATATTCAGATATAGACTAGTATAATTATGCTCTTGAAGATGTCGGCAAAGGTAAATTACACTCAATTTTCACCAACAGTGATTTCAAGTCTTACATGCGTGCTAGCCTTTTGCTGTTTACCTGAAATAGATCCAGACACTGAACTGTTACCGAAAAATTCTTGACAAGAAAGCCAGACTCTTTGCCAAACCTAAAAATTGAATATGAAATCGCATAGCAATCGTATTAACTACCATTTCGTCACCGAGCCAGTCTTACTCAAATAGATAAAAAATAAAACCAATGTTTAAGTAAATATAATAAGTTAGTCTAATTACTTCTCTCAGATCGCACTGTAAGACTTATTGGTCGTGCCGTACGAATTTGTTTGCACCAACAACACTTTTAAAAATAACATAGTTTAAAGTGGATATTCGCACACATCCATATAACTTGAGTGCAAAATCAAGCGTTCTGATAAAGGTGTGTGAATCGACATTTAAAAAAATATTATTATATTTCGAAAAAACTCTTATACAACAGTTCTGTCCGTCTGTTTGTTATACAACTTGCGACTCAAGAACCGTAAGAGCTAGAGACTCGTGGTCAACGCCATTCGACTCAGCATAGTCGATATACCCCCGAAATGACTATGATCTTTGACCTTTGATTTCAAGGTCACGTGGTATCACGTGACCTTTGCATATTACTTGAACCATTTTTTTGAACTCTAAGATTTACGGCAATTCATTGTCGTTTCTCACTTATTTTAACCCTACAAAGATAATCTACGTCCGCGATACGTATGGCGAAATAAACTTTTGTTATTTTTTTCTTTATTATTAGCCGCAGCATGCTAGCCACTTTAGTCAACTAAGTCGGTGGCAGGAGCTCGCGGGGAGCGCCAATGGAGCCACGCTAAGTACGCTCAATAAGTAGATACAGTTATGTCGTACGTCCGCGAGACGTACGATTATTTGGAGAACATAACAATTACGTGTGCCATGAGAAAGACTAATTAATGTAGTAGGTATTGTGTAAGTAAATTTAAGCGAAAAAGTGCCAAATATGCCAATATAAAGACCGAAAGTGATTTCAAATGTTCCTTTAGAAGAAAGTTAAGTTTTTGTTGATTTGTAATGTAGTTTACGATTTTTGTTTGTAATTATTCAATTTTACTTTATTTTTGCTAAATGATCGTTTAATTTCCTTAAATAGTATATAAACCATCATTTAACCCTATAACGCACGATAAAAATTACATAGGCTTAATAAAAAACCATAACTTTTACGCTAGTTTCTAGATGATTATCTTTCTAGGGTTAAAAGTGTTATTTGCACAATTTTTGCCTTATCTGGGACAGATGAGTTTAAATGAAAAATATTTTTAATTAATATGTTCTATAATTAATGAGAAAACATGAAAACAAGAAATGCCTGTATCCGGAGTCTTTCCCGGTAAATTAAAATATGCGTAATTATCACTTAATATAATAACAACCTAAATTGGATGAGGATATCTTTCACTGCATGCACACCATGCTATAATATTTTCGTTTCGTTTTCGTGTCAGTAAACCCAATAACACTTGGCTACTAGCTCAACCCAGGTTCCCAACAAGGCCTTCTTCAGTGCCTTGAATTCAATTTTAAGGCAACCTGCATTTACACTCCCATCATTTAGATGGTTGGCAGTCCACAACTATGCGTTTCTCCAGGAATTTTCTGTCTCGCATAACAAAACTGTGGAATGAGCTTTCGCGTACGGTATTTCCGGACCAATACAACCTTCAACACTTCAAGAAAAGAGCGTACTCCTTTTTAAAAGGCCGGCAACGCACTTGTAACTCCTCTGGTGTTGCAGGTGTCCATGGGTGGCGGTAATCGCTTACCATCAGGCGATCCGTCTGCTCGTTTGCCCGCTAATCCATAAAAAAAATTGCCTTTTTCGGTTAGGATATTCTCAGTCACAGACGCTTGATTTATTTCCGATAAGTGACTATAGATTCACCCCCTACTTTGTGGTATTTAACAAAGTAGGAGCCGTTGTTATTATTATACATCGCTACCTGTTCCTTCGAGAACACACATGTCCACTTCACAATATAAAATTAAAACAATAATTACAGCCATTAGCAGTATTCACATCATTAACAGAACCTTGACATCTTAGATGGCACTTAAAATGTTGTCAACTAAAGTCCCCAGTTCTCTTCAAATGTAATTTTCAGCGTATAATGACAGCTCAAGCCGTGTCATGTAAGAAGGGTTAATACAATTTCCAAAGTTAAAGGCTTACAACGTTCGTCAAGTACAGCAAATGTACTGAGTTATACGGCACCTTCGTACGGCACTAATTAATATGGAGACTGAATACGTGACCGAAGTTTTTACGTTAATGTCACTGGTCTGATGAGGCCATCGTTTTAATACGTTTATTTTTAAAGGCTGAGCTGCACCCACTCTTCGTAGTAGTAGCCTTCTCGAAATCGCCGATAAACCGATTCATGTTCCCTTCATCGAGCGAAAGCGCCCGCATAACAAGAAAATTGCATCCGAACGGATCCAATTTTTCTTGTTAACCTATCTCGAACGCTTGAAATATAAGAAGTTGTCAAGAAGTTTTGATATCAGGTGAATCTGCGCTCATACTGAACAGTCAATTTCACATTGATTGACGTTAGGTACTTGTCAGAAGTATTATTCAACTTTTCTGAAGCCATTTCATACCAGAACTTTCGAGCATATTTTACTCTTTCTGGAACGTCTTTAAAACATGCTGCCTAGGCAAATGACTGTCTACTTTTTTGTTAAACGAAAAACGTAGTGAAGCAAAATATAAAAATGAAAACTATTTCTTGATTTTAAAAGTTCTGCCTCGTTTACGGTTATTGTTATTAAGTTTAAACGCGGACGCTTGCTTATAAAATTAGGTTTAGCTGTTTTTCAGCTTTCTTACCACAAAAACACAAAGTAAGTAGTATGTTCATAAGCGGCGATTAACTTTTATCAGCTGGACAGCTACTACGTCACCAGAGCGCTTGAAGATACTTCCCTAAGCGAGTTAGTCCGCTTTAAGCAAAGTCTCAGTCTTAAACTAAGTAGTTTTGAGGAATGCATCGCACAATAATCAATTAATCATCGATTCGACGGCCTCGATGGCGTAGTGGTTAGTGTAACCGACTGCCACGCCTGAGGTCGCGGGTTCGATTCCCGCACAAGTCAAACATTTGTGTGCATGAACATGGATGTTTGTCTTGGTCTGGGTGGTTCTATGTATAAAATGTATACATACAAAAAAAAGTATATAATATATGTTTATCCATTATCTAGTACCTATAGTACAAGCTGCGCTTAGTTTGGGCTAGATAGTATTGTGTGTATGTAAAAAAATAAATCATAAAACTTGTATTACTCTTTGGACAATAGGCGGCCTAAGTCTGTGTAGATTTGTTATAAATACGTAGACACACGTCTTTATCCCTGAACGTGTAGAGAGACTAAAGGTAGTTATACTACACCCACATTTCAGCAGTTATGGTTTTAGGTGCCACGTTTTTTTATATATCACAAGCATATGTCCCAACTGATGGTAAGTGGTCACCGTAGCCTATGGACGCCTGCAACACCAGAGGCATCACTTGCGCGTTACCGACCCTTTAGGAAAGGAAGTGAGAAGGAGAAGGAGCAGGATGTGGGAAAAAGGGAGATTGGGCCTCCGGCACTCTCACTCACCACACGAAACACAAGAGTAGGAATACTGCTATTGCACGCCGATATTCTGTGAGTAATAGGAGGCAAGCTTATTACCGCTTACATAGTTCTAGACTCCATGCTGTTACCGAATATTATAACATTTCGAGATGGAAATATAACGAGATGAATGTAAAAACCCAGGATTCGACCTCTTCGTCTTAAATATAAAAGTAATAAAAAAAATGGCCACTAAATGTCAGGGGTCTTTTGCTCCACAGGGCCCATATTCAAACTCGACCGAGGTATGACTCCACGGTTTCTGCACACCAAGTTACAAGTCAATCAGTTCAGTGGTTTAGGAGTTATGCCGGTCACTAACAGACAGACACACAGACCCACAGTGTTTTCATTAAACTCTTCGAAGAAGACTCAGAGGTTAATAAAAGTTTACCTGACCCAAGATTCGAACACAAGACCATTCACAGCATTCAATACCAGTGCGCCGCCGAGGCAATCTAAATCAATACTTTTGAACGTAAATATGTACCTATATTTTTACGGCCACTTCTGTAATAGAGGTCGCCTGAACAAGGTTAATATTTATTTACAGCGCAAGGGCAAGCAACTAATAAAAATATGACATTCAAGGAGTGTGTAATATTAATTTAAAGTAAAATGATGTTGAAGCATAAACATTAAACTTCTTATATTGTGACCTTCATATTTTGCATTTTATTAAGCTTTGCCTGTGTTTATCAATATTCATGTATTTTAGTTGCTTATAATCTATGTATTAATACGTGAAGCAAAAACTTTGTACCCCTTTTTACGAAAATTGCGCGAACGGAGGAGTATGAAACTTGGCACAGTTAAAGTTTATATGGAGAAGGAGGGGCGAATCCTAATATTTATATAAAATTTGCATTAAGAATACATTAAACTAATGAAAAACCACTACACGCACACAACCATGCATTTGACACAAGCAGTCGAATCGCTTTCTAAGTATTTCGACATTGTTCGTCTGACGTCGTACCATTCTTTGTAACTATGGTTACCTATACCTATACCTAATAAAGCAAAACAGAAAACAAAGCAGCAAGCTTATGAATTTCGGTCGAATTTTGACCACTAGGCGACCGCTAGTATTACTTTATTATATCAATTTTATATACTGAGACTTATTTATGCGCAACTTACCTCTATAATGAATATGATTTTTGAATTGATAAAGATACAAAGACAAGTGTTTTGTAATATATTTCTTTTAAATTTGTATGATGTTACGAAACTTATTATTTATGCTTTACTAGCTTTTGTCCGCGGTTGCGCTCGCTCAGAAACAGTATTGTTTCTAGTTGAAACTTGAAACGTATATTCTGTTCTGTATCCCTGACAATGACTGTGTATGCGATGTTTCAAGATGATTGGTCGAGTGGCTATGGCGTGAAAACGTAACAAACATAAAAATAAACTCACTATTATTAGTAAGTATAGGTAATGTCGATAGCCCTACAATCAATATTCAAACGCACACAAATACATATTGCGTATAAGAACACATACAAATTTGAAAATTGAATATGTGTGAGTGCATGTAAACAAGGGTTGTCACTCAGAAATTCAAGCACCAAATATATAGTAAACAAGGTTTGCCCAGCTATCTTGTTCAGAAAACGACAACATAATAAACCAACTTTTTGTCGTCACAATACAATAGAAGCCCATTTTCAGGGTTGAACTGCGCCGCGGCAGCGAGTCGATTGCTTTTATCAAGATTGTTGGAAAACTATTGGACTTTTGTCGGTCAGTTGAAACTGGAAAATTGTTATAAAGGAATTTTTGTGGAAGTTTCGTTTTTAAACAAAGGAAATGGTGAAGTTTAATTGTGCTTGTGGCCTCTTTGATCGCTATTGAGTGCCTTACTCATCGGGAGTAACAACTTCATTTTTCACCGTTTTTATTGTCGATATTAAATCTTTTAGTTTACTTTGGTGGAACAAATAGCATCTGTGTCAAACAATACAGAATTATTTCATTATATTCATACATATACCTATAATTTCGTCTCTTGAAAATTTTAGCTAAGTTGGCAATTATAACCTCGCCAAGTAGCTCACTGTTTTTGTATGGCTAAATATTCGTAAAGGGTAAGCAGACGCGTATCAGACTTTACAATTTAGTTTTTGTTTTACCATGTTAAAGGAGGTCAGTTATTTGTAATCTCCCACCCGCCAGCCATTGAGTCGGTCCGACGCCCTATGTAGTGCCGGGGCGTCGCCGAGGAGTTGTAGACTGCTGGGTGAGTCGCTTACGTAGTAACTTTTGCCAGCGGCCCATCCACTACACATGGCAGCGAGCGTGCACACCGTGGGGTTTTGGTCCGTAGGCCCGAAATACGGGAGAGCCGGACATAACCCTCTCACCTCCCCTTGTTGCGAGAGGGTATGCATTAGGTGCATTTACCCACGTAAAAAAAAAGGTTAGTTACTTGTTGTCCACTTGATACAGTTCTTAAACCTTTGCTACCATTAGGAACTTTTTTGCCCGACAAAATCTTTTGTCCAATCCAAGAATCGTTCCACAACGTCCACAACATTCAGAATATCATATTCAAAATCAAAATATATTTATTCATTTAGGGCACAAAGTAACACTCATGGACGTCAAGGTTTCAGTAATTAAACAATTTGGAACTTTTACAAGTTTCCAATTAAAAGTAAAATTAAATAAATTCATAACTTTTTAAATTAATATAAACAGGAAAAAAATTACACCTTGCCTGATTCGGGGAGCGAATTCGAGACACCAATTTTTTTTTTGAGTTTGCTTCTGTTGACACTACAGATAGTGAGTAGAAATCGCCATACATGAAGTTACCAACAAACCACAAACAAGTGGATATGCTTCGATGGTATTACAGAAGATATTTCAAGGAAACGTAATCAAGCTGCTTATATCTAATATTATATTAGTATTCAATTTCTCAGAATAAATTTTATACTAAGAAATAGAATACATAAGATAATACCATTTAATATCCAAATTAAATATTAGTAGGTAACAATTTTGGTTCAATATTCAATTTCGTTAGGGCTTGGTAACAGTGTTTAGTTAAATATCAGAACATTATTACAACAAGAGTACTTTAGTTTCCAAGCAATTACGATTCTAATAGCAGGCCATATTAAGTTACTGATTTCTACGACTACTATTATTATCTATACTAATATTATAAAGCTGAAAAGTTTGTTTGTTTGTTTGAACGCGCTAATATCAGGAACTACTAGTTCGATTTGAAAAATGATTTTAGTGTTGGATAACCTATTTATCGAGGAAGGCTATAGGCTATAACATCACGCTACGACCCACGGGGGCGGCGTAGTAACGATAAACGTAGATGAAACCGCGGAAACATCTAGTAATTATATATACTAGCAGTAGTTAAGGATGCTGCGCCCATAGATATATGCCTACTTAGCCCTAAATAACTTATATACCAGATACGTATTTTATACATACAGATAGATATACATAAAACGTGTAAGGCAGCGTGAGAAACCTAATGGAAGGTTCTAGAACAAATTATGCTGACTTTTACTTATAATACTTGTTACTGGAAACCCGTGTAAAACATCGAACGTTCTAGAACAATTAATGCTGATTGTCACTTTACTTATTAGAATCCTGGATATATGAAACCTGTGCGACCGACATTGATGTACTTAGTTTATAATTTATAATTTAATTAAGATTCATTCTGTTCTCGCCATCGACTCTGTAAACACCTTGCTTTCCAAATAAATATATTTTTTTGGAAATTCGGTTTCATTAAACCTTGACTCAGTCGCCTTGTGCTCGAAATTCGACCAACTGATATATATTATGTCATGTCATTATACTCGTATATTGATATATGTAACCATAGTTACGCGCTTCGACTGCGTGTGTCAAATGCATGGTTGTGTGCGTGTAGTGTTTTTTCATTAATTTAATGTATTTATTATACATATTTTATATAAATATTAGCATTCGTCACTTCTTCTCTGTATAAACTATAAGTGTACGAAATTTCATACTCCTCCGTCCGCCCAATTTTCGTAAAAAGGGATCCAAAGTTTTCGCTTCACGTATTAATATAATATAGATATTTTGCCCACAGCATTGCGCCTTTGAGTCGCAGAAACTCACACTGATGTAAAACTAACCTATATTTTATGTTTTTATTTTACTTTTTTCTCAAGTTAAGGCAACTTCCGCACTAGGCATAATTCCTGTATCGCGGGTGACTTTACAATCATTCAAACAAAGGACTCAAAGATCACTTAGTGTTAGGGCAGCTGCCTAACATTCAATGTTGTATGAAAATGTTAAATATTTTGTTAAATAAAATGTGAAAAGTTGAAAGTAATGTTTAATAACATAGTCCACTTAAATAAAATAACAAAAGAAATGTTAAATTATAAAATGTTAAATTAAATGTTATAAATATGTTATTCGCGCTCGGTTTTACTGAGAATACTGCCTACGACTCTATACTAAACGTACATCATATTTCGACGGCCTCGATGGCGTAGTGGTTAGTGTAACCGACTGCCACGCCTGAGGTCGCGGGTTCGATTTCCGCACAAGTCAAACATTTGTGTGCATGAACATTGATGTTTGTCTTGGTCTGGGTGTTTCTATGTATAATATGTATGTATTTACAAAAAAAAAGTATATATGTATGTTTATCCGTCGTCTAGTACCCATAGTACAAGCTCTGCTTAGTTTGGGCTAGATGGTGTTGTGTGTATGTGGTAGAATATTATTATTATTATTATATTATATTATAAATTACACAATTAGCAATTTGTTAACTAGACCAATCGGCCACTGATTCAAAGTGCAATGTGCGGTTTGTTGCTGACCGTACACTCAGCCTCAGCACAACTATTTAATAATAATGTCCGGTACGCAGTATTCGGTTTTCAAGGCTTGCAACATATATCCTCTATGCAAATACGCCTGTAAATCTGCTGTAATCAAGTGGCTTCTGACCAAAAACTACACTGAAACTGAAGATTTATTAACCTTATCTATCTTGTAGGTAAAGGGTCACCATCTAATGTACATAGACGCACACACATACATACGCACACACGCACACACACACACACGCGCGCACACACACACACACACACACACATGCATGCACAGACACACACACCCACAACACATGTGAACACAAACACGTACGTGCGCGTACTCGCGCATAGCTATAGCAAGTACTCCCAATTGCATGTCTGCCACGTTCGTTGAACAAAAATGGGAAATTCTTTGTGAGGGCGCTGGTACCCATAACACAAGTTTAATCTTATCTTGGGTACCAGAGTTCAATGAAACAGTAATATATAGAAATTGTTTTTATTGTATTTATGTCATTGTATTGTGGCTATTTTTGAAACAATAAATTTATTATTATTATTTATTATTATTAGTTTTGTAGACCTTACGTGTGGGATCTAAAAACATAGTTGGAGAATGAATGAATGAATGAATGTTTATTTCATAAAATTAGGTTACAGTATGTACACAGCTTAAAGTAATATTTAGTTTACAATAATGTAGGTATATACTTAAACTACAGTTACAATAATCGATGTAACTTAACAAAATGTAATAATTTGATTAAATGAATAATTTAATATGTTTGCATGATTACACTAAGTTTTTATATTTATTTCTATGTATTTTCTCTATAAGTTCACCTCTCAATAATATCTTTTTGACATCAATGATAATTACACAATATAATTACCTAATATAAAATTTTGTATAATGTTCTTTATACTATAAATAATTATATAGAATTGTATGACATCAAACTAGAAGGAGAAATCTTGTATTATTTTTCAATATTTATGACTTTTTGAATTTGGACATTATCAATATAATAATATGACTGTCTATATTTTAATTGTTGAATATAAATAAATGTTAGGTGTAATTTACTACAATTGCATGATAATAATAAAAAAGTAATAAATAAATAATTTTGATGTCTGAACAAACTATATTTGCACGCCTGTAATGGCAGAATATGCTGTACAACATTTAATTTAAGAGCCTATATATCACCATATTCTTGGAAATAAAGTTATTATTATTATAAAATTATAAAAACAAATAAGTATACAATTAGCAGCTTAACAATAAAACAATTAAGATCTAATGCGTACATACATCGTAGCTACGCACATTTAAACATTTATGATATTGTAATGGCGGTATATAGAAACAATAATTGTTCTTTACCTGCCGTGCTAGTCGAGACTGTGTTACGGCAAGGTAAGATTCTCGCTTCGGACATACAAACTTTAACTCATTGTCATTAAGACACTTTTTCGGATAGAGTCATTAGTAAAAATCATCTACAACAGCTAACGAGTTTTAGTGTTGTGTAGATGTAATGTATTGCATACCATTTCAATAAGAGGCGGTTACCTAACCAGGTAACCGCCTTTCTTTGAAATAGCTGCAATAAATTTTTCCCTAGATGGGATTGCTCTACATGAGATTGCTCTTGGAGTAATAGAGCCTCGCTGATTTCAGCATGAATGGGCCGACTAGACCAGGGAAGGACTACCCTCTGACAGAATATCGACGTGAAATAGCAGTTTTCTTACTGTTGTGTTTCGTTCGGCGAGTGAGAGTGCCAGAGGCCCAATCACCCTCTTTCCCCCTTCCCGCTCCTTCTCCTACCCACTTCCATTCCTAAACGGTCGGCAACGCGCAAGCGATGCCTCTGGTGTTGCAGGCTACGTAGGCTACGGTGACCACTTACCATCAGGTGGGCCGTATGCTTGTTTGCCACCTTAGAAGTAACTGAAAATATAAAAGAGCCCGGGGAAGGTAGGGTTTGTTGGGGTTTTCTACAAACTAGGACTTAGTCCCAACAAGATCCAGTTACTACTCACTACGTGTTATATGTATCTAGGATAAAAGATACTCAATCCCACAAAGGGTATTTTAGCCCTATACTAGGATACCCTGTGTTCTTTTTCTCCCTAGCCTTTATTATTCCCAAGTCACTTGGAGTCGGCTTTCTAGTCTAACCGGATTTGACTGGATATCAGTTTTTACACAGAGCGACTGCCATCTGACCTCCGCAACCCGAAGGCTAACGATACCCTAAGTCTAGACTAGTGTCAGGATATTATAGGGCACTGACTTCCTAATAACGACTGCCATAGATGTTCATGGCAGCCGGGACCGACGGCTTAACGTGCTCTCCGAGGCACGGAGTAGGCGATAATTGTCGATCAATACCCTGTGTTATGTTATTTATATAACTTTGAAACAGTACCCGTTTAGGGATTTTTTAATTGCCTGCACTTGGAATGGTTGCTATGTCATGGGGCACATCCAGACTCGAAACAACTATTCATGGATCACATAGGATAAAAAATTTATTCACAACACATGAAACCACTTGAACCACTTTCTCATCCGCGGCATAATTACGCGGCAGCTAAATACTGTAATGGCAAAATTCGGGCATAATACACCTGTCTATCCCCTCGAGGAAATACAGGTGTGTAACTATGTATGTATATATTCATAATTCGACATTTCGAGCAACATTTCTGAAGCAATCTTTCCGATCACATCATAATTTATTCAGCAATGGAAAACTTTCTTAATAAGGCTAACAAACTTGATTATTGTGAGCTAAAGTAGCCTATAAATTTTGTTTCGTGATTCTCAGCATTTTTGTTAAAGGGAAAAGTTTATTTGGAAAATTTGCCGTTTCTTAGTTTTGAATAGAATTTTGAAGGAAGTAGAGTTTATGACAGGTTTTAGTATGATTTATGTGTGAACTGGTTTTGTAGTTTTTAGTCAGTACGATAATGATACTAATATATTAATATCAACCATGTATTTAAACTGTCCTACTGTAATCATTCTCTCATTGAGAACAAGCGTGGGCCAAACACAGACCTCTTCTCGGTCAGAGAATGGCTAGGCCATATGCTAACACGTTGGCCCAATGCGGGTAAGCAAACTTTACGTAATCATGAGGAAACCGATATGTCTAAGAATTCTCCATAGCCTGGAAGATAATATCTTCGAGGACATTATGGAGAAGAGACATGTCGGTTTCCTCACGAAGTTTTCTTTCATCGCTAAACGGAGCGATAATTAACTATTTAATAGGCATATAACTCCGAAATTCAAAGGTCCTAGACCTGGAGAATTTACATGGCAATCTAAAAGTATTGTACTAGACTATCGCTATTTATTATGATAAAAGATATACTTCTGTATAATTATTCTCAAATGGGTTACTAGATCCCCATTCCACTAGGTTAGGTTTTACGTTATATAAGGTGAACGTAATTAATTAGTTTACAAGACAAATCCAATAATACTTAGAGCTAAAATCGGAATCATCGTTCAAATTTAAACCAGGGAACAAAGCTGTAAAATAATAAAGCATCATATTCATCGAAGGACCAAATGCATGACAATGCATAGTATATTGACTGGCATTTGATTTCGAGAAAAGACTGAATAAGAAAGTTTATAAGGCTAGTGTGAATGGAACAGTCGCAAGAGGCAAACCTAGACGAACGTTTCTTGATCAGATCGGAGACGTTCTAGATAAAGGCCAGGTTAAGAGCACTTTAAACTGGCGAATGTGTATGAAGAATTTGATGAAAGTGAATGAAGCCAGAGAAGTGTGTCAGAATCGTAGAAAATGGAAATCCGTGATCTCTGCCTATCCGCCTGGGAAACAGGTGTGAAGCTTTGTATGTATGTATTGTTTTGACTTTAACTTTAGATCGTAACGAGCAAGTGACGCACTCCTAAGATACTGTTAAGTATAGTCGCTTGCGGTCGCAGGCCACTACACCTAACGATAACCGCTTACCATCAGGCAGACCGAGTGATTGCTACCATCTATGTGATTTATGGTAGGCAACAGCTTGATTTTATTGAAGTGAAAACTTCTTTAGGCGCATTGAGCACTTCTTGGGTGAACAAAAATCATAGAACTCGCGTCATCGTCCCGCTTCCACGCTTTCCATTTCTGAATTATTTTAGAATATTAACAATATCTCAGAAATAGTGCATTCTACGCAAAAAAAATACGAAATTTTGACTTTTTAATAACCTCTAAGAGAGTATCATGAATCCAACCCGCACTTTTATTTAATTTTTTTTTACGGAAGTGTTTATGATCAAGGATTAAAGTTTTCACTTCTATCAGCAGTCTCCAAAGACTGCCTCAATTTTTTTTTCCTTAGCATTTGATTCGTGCTACTAATAAAACAAGCAATGATTACTGTCAGGTCGGTCAAAGACTCGTCATGCCACAAACAGCCATAAAATGTCGAGCACCGCTTTCTACAAAGCCCGTAAGAATATAAGAAAATAGTAAAGTATTACCTATTTAAATCCGTGTCACAGACGCCTTAGAATACTTGCATACTAATGACACTACTCTGCTTGCTCCCAGCTGTGAGGGACACGTGGTGTAATGAGAACAGGCTGAATAACGAGGCCGGCTTAAACTTCCGTCGTCTAATTCATTATGTTTCAACACTAGGGCTGCGGGTTCAAACGCCATTTGTTTCAATTTCTATACAAAATATTTTATACTTTTTTGTAGACAACTCTCGCGCTAGAAATAATTTTATGTCGCAGGAAGCTTTATAACTTTACTAAAATTAAACTGATACAAACTGATAAACGGACGAGCGTGTGTCATGAATGTGATGAAAGTGAATGAAGGCAGAGAAGTGTGTCAGGATCGTAGCAAATGGACATCTGTAGTCTCTACCTACCCCTCTGGGAAACAGGCGTGAATCTATGTATGTATGTATATAAACTGACACAAAGAACATCTAGATTCGGAAATTAGAAACAAATGTTTGTGGGTCACACACAGCTTTTTGTTACGTGTAAGGATTGAACTGACACCACACTTATATTTTTTTTTCAATTATCCTGTCTATCCTTGGAATGCCAGACATAATCAAAACCTATTGTGTTTGGCCGCCGGTGTGCCGCTACGCCTTTATTAGAGACTAGCTACTAGCTCTTACCCGCGGCTTAGCTCGCGATAAAGTAGGTTAGGTTAATGTTAGTAACCGTACTATTTTTAATAAAATGGAGCCCATGTTACTTGGTTGAAAATAGAGCTTTCTAATAATGAAATAATGTTAAAATCCGTTATATATATATATATAGACAAATGTACAGGATAATTTGACACGAGTACACGACACGCTTACATGACACGTTAACACGACACGTGTCAAAGTATTTAAAGTCGAAAAGAATAGTTTTCAGTCAATTTCTTATTTTCTTTGTTTGAAGTAATATTCAGAGTTATTAAAAAGTTTATAGAATTCTCTATACATTTAGTTTAAGCAGTATTTTATACGATTTAGCTTTTTCAAGATAACATGCGATGAGTGAGAAACATTGCTGTATATATTTTAATAATAAATAGGTTGATGTTAATTCAATATTTTAAATAAATAAAAATAAATAATAAATTAATAAATGCCAGAGATAAATTAAAGTTCAATAAATAAAGATAATTGTAAACTAAAATATTATCTTAACTAATATTATAAAAGCGAAAATGAGTTTGTTTGTTTGTTACCTTTTTACGCCTAAACCACTGAACCGATCATCCTAAAATTTTGCGTATACGTTGTCAGGTAAGAAACGGACATAGGCTACTTTTCATCCCGAAAAAAATTACTGTTCCCGAGGAAAACAATAATAACGTTCATAGATGGTGCCACGTGTCTTTCGAATCATGATTGAATTATATTATTATATATTATTACAAGCAGAGTACAACCCGAATTGATTGTTAAATTCTAAATTAACGCGAGCGAAGCCGCGGGCAAAAGCTAGTAATTAATATTTTATCATGTTAAATTTAAATTTTTTAGTAACCACCTTTTTAAATTATCATATTTAGTAATGTATAGTAAGATATTAAAGAGCGGCGATAGCTCAGTGTGGAGACCAACAGACTGCAATGCAGAGGGTCTCGGGTTCGAACACACGTCGCGCAATTCTGACTTTCGGAAGTTATATCACTTTTCGAAATTATGTGCGTATTAATTGACAATTATCGCCGGCTCTATTAACTTTAAGATGTCGGTCCCGGCTACCATGGACATCTATGGCAGTCATTATTGGGAAGTCAGTGCCCTCTAATATCTTGACACTGGTATAGCCTTAGTGTATCGTTAGCCTTCGGGTTGCTGAGGTCAGATGGCAGTCGCTCCGTCTAAAAACTGATATCCAGTCAAATCCGGTTAGACAAGAAAGCCGACCCCAAGTGACTTGGGAATAATAAAGGCTAGGGAGAAGAAGTAAGATATTAAAATAGAATTTTCTAAATAAATTTTATTTTAATGTTGGTATGTTTGTATACGATGCAAAAAGCTGTGACCAGTTCATGCGCAAGCTAATCACGAGCGCTAAATGCACAAGCAACATGCGAGATGCCGTTTTTCCATACAAACGTAGTCCTCCGTTTCTTCACTGGATAATGCCAGCAGAACAATAATTTTTTCCAAAAAATGTATGGCCTCTATTGGCATGTCCCTATGTTGTCCTTTTTTTCATAAATTAATTATTAAAAGAGACATGAGCCTTCAAAAACCTCAAAAATTTACCAGATTTTCCGCTGTGTTCAAACATCTAGAAAACAAATTTGACTAGATTATATAAAAACAGGAAAACATAGGAACACGGCCAAAGCCTTTTTTTAATTTTAATGAAAATAGTAGTTAAATGTGTCATGTTTTGGATCAAAACAAATCAAAATCAACGTTTCGTAGTCCCCAGATTTCTTATCTGGGGACTACAAAACGTTGGTTTTGTGTACTTTTAATAGGTATTTTCGGTCCAAGCTGCAGTTGTCTCTATCGCGCTCATGATACTATACATGGCACTGCGCGACAGCAATAGATTTTACAAATACCTATTTTTCAATTCTCTCGCCCTTAGTGTTTCCTCTTAATCGCAAGGTTGGCAACAGTTGGTTACGTCGTACATGGAAGTCGCTTACGTACCTCAATTTACGCATGTTGAGTCGTAATGAGCCATAAGCATGACCAACAACACTTAAATTAATATACAGTCAAGTGCAGATACAAGGAAGGTAGCTCGCTATCTTATTCATACATTTTCTTTAACTTCACATTAACGAAGCACAAACCAGAAACTCCTAAAAATTTTACACAATTACATTGTTCTCTCATTCTATTCCTGGGGGTAAACGAAAACCACAACTCATTTAACCTTGAAAACAGGTAAAAAAGATACAAAAAAGGTATTGTAAAGTCTTCGTGTTAATTCCGATCCTTTTTGTAAGTTTTTTTGGTATATTTTTCAAGGTTTATACTTTTAGAAACGTCTTAATTTCGGTGCGTGGGACTAAATAATGGTCCAACTTGAAATGTTTTTTTGAAGTATTCTTTCCTTAATTGTCTGTAAGAGGTTTTATTTTGATAAACATTTCTTAAAGGTCAATTTGCTACTGTAGAATGTTATGAATATAATACTTATTTGAGGGTTAAAGAAAATTGTAGGGTATTTTTAAATCGTTAATTTAGTAAACCTGCTTCTATTTCAAAACCGTAGATAAGCTTTGTCTGTAGTTTAAACTTCTAATATTATTAAGAGGAAAGATTTGTATTTTTGTATGTTTGTATGTTTGAAACACTAACACGCGCTCTTTATTATACACACTCACATAACCTCACGCTCTCACCCAAACTAACACACCTACACTCATACACACCCTCAGACACAAATATTCATCCACACACACACTCACAAACACAAATACACTTGCAAACACGCACTAGCATATAGAACACATAATATTATATATACACATAATAATATTATATAGTCTTAATATATAGTTATTATTAAGTAGCATAATATATTTTTATAAGTAATAATAATGCAATTACTATAAGAATATCAGACGAAAGAGACTGGATCCAGCAACACAGGGTATCCTAGTGCGGGATTCAGTTTCACATCTAATTTTGTGTACTTATATTTTAATATTTTTTTTAATAAATTCTTTATTGCAACAAAAAGTTTATACATTTACAGTGTCAGCCCTGATTCCCAAACTAGCGTGAGCTGTATGTTGGGAAACAGCCCTTCCCAAAAACAAATTATACAAAATTGTTACAATAAGCAAGATACATAGACAAGAGCCGACTTAAAAAAGTAATTAATTAAAAATAAAATAAAGATACATTTTTTTTTTTGTTAGTTTTTGGTAGTTAGTGTTTGTATATTTGTTTGTATTAAACTCTAACACTACCGAACCGATTTTAAATCTCTTTCACTATTAGAAAGCTCCTTTATCCAGAAGTAGCATAGGCTATATTACATCACGCTTCTAGCCACGGAAGCAAATCAGTAAATAAACGTAGGCGAAACCACGTAAGATTATATCATAAGAACATCAGTTAACAGATTAACTAATTAAATGTTTAGGAATTCGAAACAATATTATAATATAATAATAATAAAACTACGGGGAAACCCGCTCCGGGTCTCCGTTTTCACGAGACCCGTGATGGTGAAACCGCCGCCGCACCGCTCAACACCCCTAGCCGTTCGCACCGGTGTTGCCCTCTGTTGCTGGCTTGTATGCCTATAGTGGCTATTCAGGGGGCCCATCTAGTGAGTTGGTGAGTCACCGTTTGTCCATTCGATTGATGCTATTAGAGTATTCAGGGCAGACGCCGTTTTATCATCCATAGTTACCAATATACCAGACCATTAAACACCCATACCCATAGCCCATATATTAGAATCCATACGTAGCAATAGTCCTACGCCTGCTGCGGTTAGTGCCGCTGTAGGTCTTCCATCCCACCTTTGATTAAAACTCTCGAAGGGCCTCTTCACGTTGGACCCATGTCTCCGTGTAAACCTCCCAAAGGACCGGGTATATTCCTAACGTATTTGGAATATACCCGTGAAAGAGAAACAAATAATAATAATAATAATTGTTTATTTTGTTCTCTCACACAGTACATAATATTTGACATCATAATCAAACAGTCCATACAAGAAAGCAGCGAATGTATAGTCTGTGTGGGAGACTGGTCTCTGTACTAGGAGGTCCTGTATTACAGATAACCAGCCTCTCCGTGCTCTGAATAGGTGGAATATGTATGATTGGGGCTAGTATGTTCGTGTTGAGAATGTACGTCATGTTGGGAGATGTGTGAGTGGGTATACGTATGAGTGTGTGTGTGAATGTTATTTCTTCTTTATGTTCGCTTATTTGAAATTCAAGCAAAAATCACTAAACGGCATTGATACGGTTTCCACAGTTTGATATCTTGAGGTTCGACTAACATTGCGTTAAATTTTATTCAGTAAAACTAGAGTTATGGTGCATAGAATTATCCGCTTAAGGAAGGTACCACGCGCAATACGTGGACCAAATCTAAAATTTTAGTTTCTTAAGTGTTTCTAAGGTGTTCTACTATTTATAATAATTTATTTGTCTCACCACAATATTACAGCAATTACAATGCATAACAACAATATACTAGTGGAATTTGTACTGTGGGATACTGGTGCCTAAGCTAGGCTTTTGGCCTGTATTCCAGGTCACCAGGTCGTCCCCTCTTTAAAAACAAGTGATTGGAACATTGCATCTCTATTAGTAAGTTTTATGTTCTATGCGAGTATTGTGAATTGTAATATTGTGTTTTGTGCTTGCATGCGTGTGTTTGTGTGAACGTGTGTGTGTTTGTTCACACAAACACGCACGTTTATCCAAATCATTCATGGATGTTGTTTCTACGTTGTCATCTATCTAAAATTTATTTGTGGTAACGTTGCTTAATCCTTGAGATCGCTCGATCAAAACCATAAGTAATATCCAATGCACAAAGCCGCGCATTGGATTACCAATCGAGCAAAAAACAAATGTATAAAATGTCCCTGTACTTTCACAAAAATTCTCTCAAGATGCAATACTTAATTAAATTTCCAGTTCCTCCAATTACGAGCAGCCCTGGAATTAAAGAGGAAGAGAGGTTATTGTTTCAACTTCGTTTCTTACTTGTTGGGTTTTGTTATGCAAAATAATGAATGAATTCGTCAGCCCTGCATTATACGTACTTAAATGTGTTTTGCATTCAGGCGATGCATAGTGCAAGCGAAGCAATAATTTCAAGCATTGTAGAAGCTATAAAAATGTTTACCATATCTAATTTTAAGTTTAAGTTTTATATAATTTTAAATTATAATTCTTAATTCTAAATACTTATGTTTACTAAATATTGCACATGTCAACTAGTTCTCATTGTAACCCATTAATATATTACCTATATTCAATATGTGGTAAATGTCACTGATGCCACATTTATGCTATTTTTTTTTTGGTACAAATTATTGAAAACTATAATATATTGTCTCATTGCTTGTTTACCACAATAAATGAAAAAAAATGTGTGACAGGCAAATTATTATTAGTGTTTTCATTGGCTTTAAAATATTGTTAACTAGATTTTGCTCACGGTTTCGCTCACTTAAATGTAGAGTTTGTCAATAAATTTATATTCCTCGTTTTCTGGATAAAAGATACCCTACGTCCTTTTTTATCCCCGACAACGTGTGTGAGAAAATTCATGATGGTCAGTCGAGTAGTTAAGGCCTAAAAACGTAACAATCAAACAAACTCACAGTAGCATTTAAAATAATAATACGGTTTGAAATTAATAGTGCTGGTATACGATGCAAGTAGGCTGGCATGGGCTACTTGCGCGGTTTACATGCATGAATTAATCGTTTGGTTTACTCGTGTGGTTTAACCAGTTGAGTGCATGATGCACGCATAGTCTACAAGCGCTGTAAGATAATGTTATTTTTCTGTTTACAGTTTGATGTTTTATATTAATAACTAGTTTTTGCCCGCGGCTTCGCTCGCGTTAATTTAGAATTTGACAATCAATTCGGGTTGTACTCTGCTTGTATATAATAATATAATTCAATCAAGATTCGAAAGACACGTGGCGCCATATATCATCATAAGAACGTTATTCTTGTTTTCCTCAGGAACAGTAATTTTTTTCGGGATGAAAGGTAGCCTATGTCCGTTTCTGTACACCTGACAATGTATATGCAAAATTTCGGAATGATCGGTTCAGTGGTTTAGGCGTGAAAAGGTAACAAACTAACAAACAAACAAACTCATTTTCGCTTTTATAATATTAGTTAGGAAGTTAGGATTTGGATAGGATTAGGATAACTGAATATGCTACTACCTATACAACATGAAAAGCAGTTGTGACCTTTTCGAAAAACTGTACTGTTTATTAGAAATAACTTTTATGAATAATACCAGGTATTGTGATAAAATATATTTGTGCGTATGTTATAAACCAGCAATAACCTAAACCCCGGCAAATAAAATGTTATTTTTCATTTACTTTAAAGATTACAAATTTCCAATAGCTATAGCATAATATTTATCTTGTTTTAATAACATGTGCATGTAAAATGCTCATCGATTAACAGTACTTACCCTAGCCTCTCTTCAAATCTCTCGAATATCTCTAACCTCGTCAAGAAATACTAAAAACAAAATATGAGTATAAAAATCTATCTCAAGTTGAAAAATGTGATGTCATATGAAAAAACCTCAAAGATTTATATCGCAAACGCCCTGCAGTGAGATATCAGCCTTAACTAACTAAAGGAAGTTCATTAATTCGTGGTAGCCTATTTCAAGTCTCGGGTAAAACCTCAATGCAGGCCAAAATACCAGATATATTTATAAGCGGGTTTTGTAGCAACTGGCCTACATTATCCTGTATGTAAAAACTTAAACGTTAACTTATGTTTAAAAGATGAATTCAGGGCAGGTACGTTCAACAGTTTAAGTGTAAAACCTTGAATTCAAATTTAAAGAAAATATTTAGACATTTAGTCTGATATAACTTGGGTAAGAGATCTTTAATCTTAGGCCAAATCTACGCGAAGTGTTTGCGAAAGCAAAGAAACCAACCAGGTTTGTGATAAACTAATTTTTATTACAATTATTTTTGTAGTTTTCATTTACGCAGAATGAGCTCAAATTGTCTTCAACTTTTGCTAGTTGTATTTTGTTTAATTTTGATTTGGATAAAATAAATACTTGATTGCTCGGTACCAAATTTCAAGCATCAGAATCTTATCTATTGAAAGAACCTAATGGAAAATGTCTATATACTTTAGTTTTCCTTTGATCGGCTTAAATGGGCAACACAATACCTTTTTAATCAGAGAATGTGAATACAATATTGTTCAAAAGTGAATGACCATATCGTAGTACGGTGGTTTCATGTGATAATTGCTTCTGCTTAGTTGACACTTCCTTGCATAGTTCCGCAAGTTGTACAAGCCTTTATAGAGGTCGCATCCTGTGGTATCCAAGATTAAAAGATGAACCCTGGGGGCTCCTCGTGTTCTTTTTTCATCCATCAAGCGAGGCGATTATTCATGAGGAGCTTACACTTAGCAAGAGATTTGTGGACGTTTGTATACATTTAAGGAACTGGACGCAGTTTCGAATTTTGTGATACAATAGAGAATCTTTTGATAGAAACCCTAATATTACTTTGCCTGATCAAATTACCAAATATGAGAGTTCACATTAGTACATTCAATATCGCTGCACCATCGATGCAGTAGACTAACAAGAGAAAATCATTTATCAGATAATATTTGTTAAATAAAAAAAACGTTTTTTTTTTTTTTTTATACGACTATAGTGGCAAACAAGCGTATGGTAAGTGGCCACCGTAGCCTATGGACGCCTGCAACACCAGAGGCATGCATCACTTGCGCGTTGCCGACCCTTTAGGAAAGGAAGTTGGAAGGAGAAGGAGCGGGAAAGGGGAAAGAGGGTGATTGGGCCTCCGGCACTCACACTCACCGAACAAAACACAACAGTAGGAATACTGCTATTTCACATCGTTATTCTGTGAGAGGGTAGTCCGTCCCCGGTCGAACCGGCCCATTCATGATGAAATCAGCGAGGCTCTACTACTCATAAATTATTCTATTAAAATACAAGAACTAGCACAATCTTTGTGAATTTAGGTAAAGAAGTTTATAGATACGTTGGCGTATCCTTGTGGATGAAAATCCCTTATTCAAAAATAAAGATAAAAAAACCCATTATAGATACGTGTAGATTTTTATTTTTATTTGCTCTTAAAGAGAGGTTTTATGGTCTGACAGATATATAGAACGACAAACAACTTAAAGAAAATGTTTTCTCTTTTGTAAAATTATCAATATTATCTTCTTACGTGTTTACAAATGATACTTAAATGTGTAGAAGGTTATGTCGCTATATATGTTATTTTCTTTAGAATGAATATGTAATCTATATGATTAATACGTGAAGCAAAAACTTTGTATCCCTTTTTACGAAAATTGTGCGGACGGAGGAGTATGAAATTTGGCACAGTTAAAGTTTATATGGAGAAGGAGTGGCGAATCCTAATATTTTTATAAAATATGCATTAGAAATATATAAAATTAATGAAAAAATACTACACGCACACAACCATGCATTTGACACGACCAGTCGAATCGGAACAATATTTCGCCATTGTTCGGCTGATGCTGAATTTTTCGTAACTCCATAGTTAACATATGTATGTGGAGTAGGTGATTAAATGAAATGTGATTATAAGGGTATAGTTATAGACAAATAAACACTAATAACGATCAAACTTTAAAATCAATTATGCTTGAATTTCGACCACTTGGCGACCGCTAGTTCTAGTATTTATGTCTGGCGCAGGTTTAGAGGAATAAAATAGGACGAATAATGGAATCGATATGGCTGTAACATACGGCACAAGTAGCTCTGGTGTGTTACATGCGCAAGCTCCTCGCTCAGGCTATTAACGCAAGTTATTCGGACCGACTTCATGCACTTGCTATACCCTAGGCTACATACTCCACCTACTCGCGCGTATGGCCAAGGTACTCGTGCGGGCTACATAATTATGCAAACTATTAGCTTGCTCAAGTAATCCACCCGGGGTTACATGCGCAAGCTATTCGGGTGGGATAGAAGCGAAAATTTTTTGCATGGGTTAAATACGAGTTTTCATCATAGGGTTGGCTAGCATTGGTAGTTTACACGTAGTGTTCTATTCGCAAAAGAAATTTAATTTGCGTATGTAGCTTTTTCTCTTGGAATACATATATGTTATGTGTTTTAATATACGGGTATACACATAGTATGGCATAGCAAATAGAAATCCAAAAAACAGACGATAATATGTCATATCTGAAGCTGACTTAAAAAGTAAATCTACGACCTTTCAGTCCTACTTTATTTTAAAGTACACATCATACTCTTAGCGTTGAGCGTATTAAAACAAATTTTAGGCATTGCGACCCAATGTTCATAAATGTAAACCCATATTTCACTATCGCTTCCACATTTCGCTTCGAAATAACTTTCGGTATAAATATGACGCGAATCTCGTGAAACACACTGCAAGGAACTACGTCGTTGGATTTACACCTCAAACTTTATTTTTGCAGTTATATGAGGGGACATACAGAGTTTTAATATGTGGAGCGACTATTAGAAAATGCAACAAAATACATATATTTCAGGGTATGCAAGATTTGTATTTACCTAAGATAATGTTTTTTTAATTTGTCATTAATCTGCAATTGCTCTAACAGTCGGAGGCCATGGATCGCCAGCCAACTATTACAAATATTAATAACCTATGTTTTATTTCAGGCTACAACATGGTCAATGGTCATGTTGTAGCCTGAGAGTCCTTTGTTTTATTTAGTCTACACGTTAGTAAATGCCTCTGTTCTACAATGCTAGTTGTGGTACTATGATAAAATTCCGATTAAATACCGTAATACCGTTACCTACTATTAGAGGCTACTGATATATTATTTCCAGTTCTTCTCACCAGATATACGGCCTTGGATTACCGAACTTGGCAACATACGTGTTATTTTATGGCCTAAAAGAAGAGCAGCGATAGCTCAGTGGGGAGACCAACAGACTGCAATGCAGAGGGTCACGGGTTCGAACCCAAGTGCGCACCTCTGACTTTCGGAAGTTATATGACTTTTCGAAATTATGTGCGTATTGATTGAAAATTATCGCCTGCTCCATGCCTCGAAGAGCACGTTAAGCCGTCGGTCCCGGCTACCATAAACATCTATGGCAGTCGTTATTGGGAGAGTGTCGACACAAAAGATCCCACTGGGTTGAAGTGTCGCCGGTCTGCACTGATTGGCTCCCACATAAGATAAGATAAGATAATCTTATGGCCTAAATGAACAAACAAGATATTGATTTGAACCAGCTTCTTCTTGCGAGTTTGTCGTATATACATGACAACTCACGACACCCGCGGTTACATTAACGTTAATAATTCTATACATCATGTTTATGGCTTTACTGAAAGAAAGTATTTAAATCTGTGGTTAGTGAGTCAAATACATCTCTTTCATAATTAACTGGCATTTGCCCGCGGCTTCGCTCGCGTAAAAGTAGGTTAGCTTATGTTAGTAATAGAACTTTATTTTTAATAAAGCCTATGTTACTCGTTAATAATATAGCTTTCCAATGAAGAAAGTTATTATGGTTAATTTATTATTAAAATCGGTTAAGTAGTTTTTGAGTTAAATCATTACAAATAAGCAAGCAAAATATCAAATCTTTACTCTTTATAATATTAGTAGGTATAGATAACAAAATAGTCTAAGAATCTTTCGAAGTCCATTGCAATAAAAGTAACATAAATATCTAATTAAAGTAATCAAACATATCATAGTGTTCATCATACTCACTATCCGTATGTCAGGTATAAAGTTTTGACACACATACCGAAATGAATACCGTTGCATTTAGCTATAGCTATATATACGTATTTACTTACTTAATGATGTGTGTGCTTAAAATACTGTTTTCACTATGAGTTTCTGTACGTTTCAGTATTCAGTATGTTTAGTTTTTAGTGTACGTGCCCTTAACGCGCTCGCTAGCTGGCTAAGATTCGTATCAGTTCAGTATATTCACCGAACAGGCCATTCACCTACGTTTTGCTTGCTCTGTTTTAGGTTTCACGAAGTTGATTGCAGTCGAATTGTATTTGAATATCGAACAGTTAATATAAAAGTGTGCTCACTGCATCTTTCTAAAAGGAACGTAGTCATTAAAAAAGTAGTATTTTTAAGAAAATTGTCGTTTTAAGAAAGTAATTATTGGTGCCAATTCTGTTGTCACAAAATTCTCTAAACTTAACTAAAAATCACAAAAATTTAGTTTAGTCCTGTCACTTTTAACGATTTCAGAATACGAAATGTCGTTTGACAGGACTAAACAAAATTTTTGTGATTTTTAGTTAAGTTTAGAGAATTTTGTGACAACAGAATTGGCACCATTGTCGACTTAGATCTAAGCAAAGAAGCTTCTTTTTTTTAAAAACCATTGCCCGTGCTAGATATAATTTCTTTGTCGCGAGGGTCTTTTCAAACATTTAAACTGCGGAGACAAAGAACACCTAGACTCGTAACAAATATTTGTGGACAACACAAATTTTTATCTCACGTGAGCATTGCAACCAAATATTGAATGTGTGTATAATTTTATTCGAATGAAACTATGTGCATCACAAAACGCAGCAGCAGTGTTACTATTTTCTGGCCATAAAAACGCCTTTCCATAAAAAAAGAAAACAAAAATCTATACGGAGTTGCATAGTGCCGGATTTACCTTAGGGATCATATCATCGAAAACTTTTAATATTCCGATAGATTTCTACCTAAAATGTATTAGGCATATGAATTAAAATATTATTAAGAAATGTATTATTAATCATAATCTTACTAATAAATTGCCTTAGCCACTAAGACAGTAGTGTATACCACTTGTTCGCGAGATCTGAAATTCGAATACCGTCGAAGAAGTTGTTGCATTTACTGTAAAGAAATGTTCAGTCTTATCACGGAGTCAATATCTTATAGACGACAATACATACATTTCTGTCTATCTTGCGGGAATTTAGATATGAGTTACGTAATCCTAACTAATATTTTAAAAGCGAAAATGAGTTTGTTTGTTTGTTACCTTTCACCCCTAAACCACTGAACCGATCATCCTGAAATTTTGCATATATGTTGTCAGGTGTACAGAAACGGACATAGGACCTTCCATCCCGAAAAAAATTACTGTTCCCGAGGAAAACAATAATAACGTTCTTATGATAATAGATGGCACCACGTGTCTTTCGAATCATGATTGAATTATGTTATTATATATTACTAGTTTTCACCCGCGGCTTCGCTCGCGTAAATGTAGGTTAGGTTTGCAGCAGTTCTGTTTTCTGGATGAAATGTACCCTATGTCCTATTCTGTACCCCTGACAATGTGTATGCAAAATTTCATGTTGATCGCTTGAGTAGTTAAGGCGTGAAAGCGTAACAAACAAACAAACTCATTTTCGCATTTATAATATTAATATATATAATATATATTAGTAAGGATTACAAGCAGAGTACAACCCGAACTGATTGTCAAGTTCTAAATTAACGCGAGCGAAGCCGCGGGCAAAAGCTAGTATTAATCTAATATAACAAACTCTACATTATATAGGAATATTAGTAACTGATACCATACAAGGTAAAGAGACCGCAAGGTTATGTAAAATGATAGCTCGATAGCTCAGTATCAGATATTATAGTTTATACCTCGTACTGAGAATATTTGCGGTGTTTGTGGTGTGACCTAGCACGCCCATCGGCTTATTAGGTTTCTTAGCTACCTGTTTTTATCTGGCAGTATCGTCGGCTACGTGAGAATAGGTAAGTCAGCTTGTTAAAGCAGATTTAATTAAAACTAGCTGTTACCTGCGACTTCGTTCGCGTAGTTTTTAACTAAAAAGTGTTTGTCTCCGCGGAAGCCTATTTTTTTTCTAAAATCAACGTAGCCTATGTTACTCCTTATAACATCAGCTATCTGCCAGTGACAGTCCCGTTAAAATCGGTTCAGCCGTTTCGGAGATTAGCCGGAACAAACAGACAGACAGACAGACAAAAATTTAAAAAATAGATGTTTTCGTATAGGTACCTTATATACTTTCATGTGCATTAGATAAAAAGCTGTTATTTTGACATTACAAACAGACAGTTCAATTTTATTTATTTGTATAGATGTGTAGACTAGCATTTGCCCGCAACTTCGCTCGCGTAAAAGTAGTTTAGGTTAGGTTATGTTAGTAAAACATTACCCTCTCGCTTCCCCTTGTGGCGAGAGGACATGCATAAGGAGCATGGCCGCACGTAAAAAAATGTTACGTAAGTAATAGTACTTTTTGAAAATAAAATATAGCCTATACTACTCAACGATAATATACATATATAGCTTGCTAATGGCGACAGAATTTTTAGAATTGGCTGTAGTATTTTTTGAGTTAAATGGTTACAAACAAATAATCAAATTATTCATGTTTATAATATCTATATATTAATACGTGAAGCGAAAACTTTGGATCCCTTTTACGAAAATTGGGCGGACGGAGGAGTATGAAATTTCGCACACTTATAGTTTATACAGAGAAGTGACGAATGCTAATATTTATATAAAATATGTAAAATAAATACATTAAATTAATGAAAAAACACTACACGCACACAACCATGCATTTGACACACGCAGTGGAAGCGCGTAACTATGGTTACATATATCAATATACGAGTATAATGACATGACATAATATATATCAGTTGGTCGAATTTCGAGCACTAGGCGACCGCTAGTTAGTATAGTTGTGCATTTGTAACAAGATGGCGCTTGTAGAAAAATATCGCGGTATTGTTTGGTTACCGGCATGGGTATAAATACAGCGTATGTTCTCAAGTTAAACATTTGAGTAGGATCTGTCTCATTAATCGGTTGTCGATGTTAAGTCGTCGTTTTGTTGTGGTTGAATGTCGTGCTTTTACTAATTAATTATTTATAAAATATTTTTTAAACTTAACCATGTCGCGACTGAACTGATCCAAATGAAATCTAGAAAGCAAGGAAACATCTCTATGCCATTAAATCCTAACCAATATTATAAAAGCGAAAATGAGTTTGTTTGTTTGTTACCTTTCACGCCTAAGCCACTGAACCGATCATCCTACAATTTTGCATATACGTTGTCAGGTGTACAGAAACGGACATAGGCTACCTTTCATCTCGAAAAAAAATACTGTTCCCGAGGAAAACAACAATATCGTTCTTATGATAATAGATGGCGCCACGTGTCTTTCGAATCATGATTGAATTATATTATTGCAAGCAGAGTGCAACCCGAATTAATTGTCAAATTCTAAATTAACGCGAGCGAAGCCGCGGGCAAAAGCTAGTAACAATATAAATTCATACAATCGTTAAATTAGCTTTTAATTACATAAATATTTCCTAAAAAATATATTTTGTAATGAAAATTTTTCACAAACATGAAACAATAAACTATACCACCCTTAATTCTTTTAAACTCTTCCATTTGTCGTTTTAGTAATGTCTTATTTTAATGCCTATTTTAACATTATGACGATCATTGGGATATTCTTTTATTATCTACAAAATTTATTACTTGTCAAGTCAAGTCAAAATCGTTTATTCACTTAGGTCACAAAGTATCACTTATGAACGTCAAAGGGGTTAGTGAGCTTGTTACATTTACTGAATTTACATTTATGTCAGTTGCAAGGTTCAGGCAATAGGTTGAGCCTATGAGAAGATACCTGCAAGAAACTCAAGGCCACTCTTTTAAATCACCATCAAATTATAATTTCAGTATTTTACAACTCATTTATGTATCAAGTGTTGCAGTCATTATGCCATAATATGTCACTGTCCATACAAAACCAAATTCTAAAATAAAGGAAAATTTAATAATATTAGGTAAGAAGCATTTCAGGTTTGAAATAATATTTATCTGTAGTCATTTGTAATACACAGTAGTATAGCATATTGTGACATATGAAAAGGTAGTTCGTGACTAAATGTAGTTAAAACAAAATTTACGTTATTACTTACAAAGTTTGTTAAAAGAAAAGAAAGATACTTTAACATCACAAAATAAACACGAAGTACCTTCACATAACTAAATTTACTTATATAATAGATACATTGTTCGAATCCTGTATGAAACAAGCAACTAGTTCCATGAGTTTTATCATTTAAGTAATCATTGATTGATTATTAGCCCTTCCAGATAAGCTGACTTTTAACAGCACTTTTAAATTTGAGTAAATGTACATTTATAATATCAATCGGTACTTTATTAAAAAAGCGTATACCGAGTCCCGTTTGTTTTATTTTGTGTAAAAAATTTATCTTAAAAATGATTTTACAGTATACATTTTATTATACTTTTTTTTTTATTTATTTTATTTATTTATTTATATCCAATTTACAACACTACCATTACAAGAAAAAACTTAATGCGATAGCGTGGTTCACTTTAACGTAATTAATTAATTATAACTAATAATATTCTATACTTAATAATATTGTTAAAATAAACATAGTTTGATTAGTAATATCTACCCCTAATTGATTCTGTAAGAACTTTTCGTATTATTGGCAGCCTCGCAGCGTCAGCTTGTCAGTAAGAGCCCAACGGAATACTTGACATAGATGTGAAGTAGTCTATTTGTTTTGTTGGATATAGTTATACCATTAAAACTATTAATTAAAGTTTCATTTCGGTTAACTTCATTAACATGATACAGTTTGCGGTACTGAAATATATCCTAAATATTTTCTACACATATTCACCTCAAATATTTTCGCCGCATACTTTTACAAACATCTGATTCTATAAAATAGGTAATATTGATATTTCTTTTCTATCACCACAGATAGATTGAACGAATAATTTATTTCACGATGGTACCTGATTGTTCGCGATTGCGGTAGCCTATGGACGCTTGCAACAACCAGGAGCATATGCGTTGCCAACCTTTTAGGAACTACTTAACTCTACTGCGAGGGATGATTAGATAAAATAGACAGTAGATAAAACTATATCAAGTACCTGTGCCGTTTTGAATCTTGGCTGACCGAGTCAAAATACTTATTTTGACTCGGTCAGCCAAGATTCCGGTCAACCAAATCAAATTCCAATTCCCGATATCCATATTCCATATCAGGATTAACCGTCAGCCTAGAATCAGTTCGTTACCAAGAAACCGTAATTAAATGAATTAGCACTTAACATAATTGGACATCTCGTCCCAAAATAGCCTGGAATCGCGGATAGTTTAATAGTGGATATAAATATCTCGCAAAGTTTTGGGATCCAAACATGTCAGCTTTGCGGTACAAACTCGCCAGTAGACATATTTAATATAGATTAAATTGTAATTGTACGTGTTTAGAGTTGTTTTAAAGAGTTGTAGAAATAATAGTGTGGACAATATAATAATATATGTACATGTTTAAAGATCGGTATCACTAGGCGTGTCACTCTTAGTGGTAGACAATATCGCGAGAAAATTGCAAAGCCAAGTTTTTTCTACTTGAATTCTCGAGTTTATTTGATTTTTGCCAAACTGCACTGAAGAGTGGTGGCCTATATACTGAATATAATAAGCGTTAAGGCAAACAAAAGTGAAACTTTTCTAAAGAACTATGTAAACCGACACAATAGGTTTTTAATTATGTCTCGTATTCCAATTAAACCTGTTTCTAAATCTCACTAAAACACAAGCCTCAATCGCGATTAAGCTGAGAAAAGACGGAACAAAGGCTTCAATAGGTTCCACGATGTGTCAGATACCAACGTTTGATGCAACGCATCACTTGCAGCGTATCAGAACATGTTTTTAAGTAGCTCTTGCTGCCTGCTTAAGATACCTGAGATCGGCAAAGTACGAATACCCCTGGGATTCCAAATAATCATAGTAATCATCAGGCAGTCTCCTTTTTTGTAATTTTAATAGTACATAAAATCTATAAATTTTGACCTTGCAATATCAGCCCAACAATATTTTTATGCAGGTTTTCACGCTGGGCTACAGTCGCCATTTACCAATGAGCAGTGTATGGTATGGGGGCTACTTATAAAGCTAAAGTGTGAAAGTGTAACATTATTGTTCATAAGTAAATATTAATTTATTGTTAGTTGAAGTTATTATTATTATTATAAGAAATGTAAAATTTATTAGAATATTATTGTTTAAAGCTTAATTATGGTATCAAATTTGTACGCTTCAATGCAAGACATAGACGGACATATCCATTTATTGTAACATCCTATGTATTACCTATGTTTACAAATAAATATTTCTGATTTCTGATTTCTGTACCTACCTGTTTATTGTCCCTAATAAATAGAATCAATAAGTAAAAGCAGGCCACGTACTTGTTGCTAGCTAGCTGAACATAAAATCAAACAATAACAAAAATAGACAAATCTTTTACCTAGTATAACAACAGTCACACACATCATCGACGGAAACCCTCTTTGTTGTGTCTTGCTAATCTCCTTAATAGGAATAGTTTGTCTATTTATTTCGGGCACAAGTAGAGCTCGTCCCACTAAATGTTTTCTTAAGCACAATTAGTTGCGAAATTCTTGTACGATGTCGCATTTTCCGGAGACCTGGCAATCTTACTTTATCGTCCGACGACATAACTAGAAGGAAGTTATTCGGTCCAACTTTTCATTACTTTAGTGCAAACTAGAGAAATTTGCAGGATTATCATTTAATTTTGAAATGTTTTGGCGAAGACATTTTGGCATTGCTTCAAATGAAAATGTATCTACTTACGTTTTGAAAGCCTCTGACAGTCTAGACATACTGTCTAGAAGTGGATATCTAAAATATTTCTTGGCTTAATGCCCCAAAGAGAATTATTTCGTACTTGCCGCAATTATAAATGGATAGGATGCTACAAGCATTTTGGTTTCTGAAGCCGTGAATGAAATAATTTTCATGTCTTGAAAAGGAATTCTACAGACTGGAAGTGGATTGAAGGTGCTTGAAGTTCGTGGTTTAATATAAATAATACAGTGATGATAAACAAATATTTACTTTACATTTTAAAGTCTCTCGAGGTACTCCATCAATTTGATTGACTGCCTCCTGATGCAAAAAACGCAAACGTTACAATCCGCTGTAGGTAACACCATTTTAGTATTCATATATAATTTTAAATAAACAAATTTACTTTTAATTTATCACATATTTTTGATAATTTTGAAACTATTATTATATGAAAATTATTAACGAGTCAAGTGTCGAGCGGACATACGATTGTCTGTTTTTTTTTTAGTGACTCATTTATTTCGGACAAACGTATGACCGCTCGACAGTTGACGGGTTAAACTATTTAAATGAACAGTATTCCCGACGTTTCGGTTGCTTTTTAGCAGCCATGGTCACGAGAAGTCACCCCATGCCCATGACTTAATTTAAATAGGTTAATAGACAATATAACTCTTATATAATTAACTTCTAGAAACAATTTCTTTGATACTGATGCAAAAGTTTCTGTGATTAACTGAACGTGATGACAAAATTTCTGGATCGAATGAAATATATTATTTGAATTTTCTGTTAGGGAATTCTCAGTAGAGGAACTAATCCTGGTCATATGCCCTCTAGACGACAATTATAGACTTCCCCTCTACATATGACTTTATACATAACTGAAATCATATGGATGTATATATATTTCTGCTTGTTCTATCACGGATGTATTCCCATCAGGCTATATGTACATATGTGATCTAGTTTCACTTTAATCTATCAAATGTGACACTTGTTTGAACAAGAACATACAGAAAATAGCCTTAACCCTATTATCTACTAAAATTATAGCTCACAATTAAATTGGAAAATTGATTATAACACGTTTTAACGATATTATATAGTATCTATGTACGAAGTATAACTTCAAATATGTGCATATTTGTATTTAATAGAACCAACGAACCAACTCAATGTATTTGATTAATTTTTTTTACCCACTCTCATAACCTGTGATAAGCGAATAAATGTAAATTTGTCGCGGTTAACGCTAGTACTAATTTAAAACTTTACTACTAACGAAATCCAAAATCTTAGCCTCAAACAATTTGATAATAAATAGGCTATTACACGTTCCGGGACTTAAATATTTTATTATGTGACAATTAACTCACTATGTGGTTTCTATTACAGTCGCTGTGGGCTATTAGTCTCCCAGAATTGCTTTTTAATCTTTAGAATTATGGGGTAATTAAAGGATTTTAATAGGACGGTTGAAATTTGATTGTTTTTTTATTCTTTATTGGTATTAGGCCGTGATTTCGCTTTAAGGGCACTGTTTTATATAATGAAAATTTTAATATATTACATGCATTGAATGACGCCTGCATGAGTTATAAGGGGGTAGACGCATTACGCATTTTTAAGCCCCGTACTTCTTTTGCTAACATTTTTCTCCCTTAATCTTTATTATTCCCAAGTCACTTGGGGTCGGTTTTCTAGTCTAACCGGATTTGACTGGATATCAGTTTTTACACGGAGTGACTGCCATCTGACCTCCGCAACCCGAAGGCTAACGATACCCTAAGGCTAGACCAGTGTCAGGATATTAGAAGGCACTGACTTCCCAATAACGACTGCCATAGATGTTCATGGCAGCCGGGACAGACGGCTTAACGTGCTCTCCGAGGCACGGATCAGGCGATAATTGTCAATCAATACGCACATAATTTCGAGAAGTCATATAACTTCCGAAAGTCAGAGGTGCGCGACGTGGGTCCGAACCCGAGACCCTCTGCATTGCAGTCTGTTGGTCTCCCACTGAGCTATCACTGCTTTACTTTTTTTACTAACTCTTAAGTAAATAATTTCTACGTAACTGCACGGATGGTGTAGTGGTTTAATTAAGTGGTCGTCTCGCACTACCACTACGCCGAGTGTTGTGGGTTCGGATCCCACACGGGACAAAACTTCGTGTGAACCACAAATGGTTTTGCCGTATCTGGGTCATCTTTGTCTCCATTGTTTGAATGTTTGTAAAGTCCCCTGCGACACAGGAATTATTATAAATGCAGGAGTTGTCTTTTATAAGAAAAAAAAACAAAATTAAATAGGTTTGACACATGATTGAATTCTGTACCATGCTTGGGAATTTTCTTACTGAATGAAAGAAAAGCAATGGGTGAAGTATAGCCTTCGGCACTCATACTCATTTTGCTAAATGCTATGATATTGTCTTCTGTTTACGCGAATGTTATTCATTGAAATTAAACTACTATATACGGATTTTATCGCGTTGTTTATTTGACACTTTATTACAAAACAGTTTTAAAAATTATGTAATAAAGTGTAAAATAAACAACGCGGTAAAATCCGTATATAGTAGTTTAATTACAATGCTATGATAGTCTTACTCCTTTTAAGCTAGCGACGGTTTTCTCGGAGAGAGTGTTATGCACGCCGGCTTATTCAAACCTTCACCAATTAATTGGCAGCAGCAGGTTTTGTCACTAAATTAGTATTACTTTATCTATTTAAATAAATAGGCAAAGACAAAACAGTTCTGTACCTTTCTCTCTTCTATTTTATCAACTAATTTTCAGTTTGGTATATCAAAGTCTATATTTTCAGATATACAATAAACCAATATAAAAGATTAGAAAAATGTCGGAAAAGTATATTCATATATGTTTTCCTTCAATTTTCAATAATGATTATGGTCGAATTTCGACCACTTACTGCCGCGCAGAGGTTTCAGGTTCGATCCCAAGGCACGCATCTCTGACTTTTCCAAGTTATGTGCGAATTAAGTAGTTAATTATCGCTCGCTTTAACGCTGAAGGAAAACATTGTGAGGAAACCTGCATGTCTGAGAGTTCTCCATAATGTGGACTATGACTTAATCCTTCTCACACTGAGAAGAGGCCCATGTTCAGCAATAGGACAGTTTAATACTGGGCTAATATTTTATAATATTATTCGACCACTCGCCGAACACAAGTTATTTTTATATCACAAGCTTAATTGACCCCCCCTTAGCCTTAACAACCTTGACATTTTTTCCGCACATAACATAACAAACAATAATTTTTATTTATCTAAAACCTTTGAAATCCGAAAAGGTACAAATAACACGCGTAATAACGTGGTGTACGGAACTCGTAAAACTAAAGTGTAACTGAGGGTTTTGGGGTCCATAATGATGTACAAAAAACGATTTCGTAAATGGAGGCCGAATAAATGTAATTGTGTTGGTTAATAAATTTATTGGATTCCTGCAGTTGATGTTAAAGGAAAAGTGGAGATGACCGGAGAGGAAAGAGACGGTAGTGCCGTTGCATCTTAATAACCTTTCAAATCGATTTAAATTATGTCTGGTATTCTAAGACTTGACAGATTAAAACTAGAATTTCTCTCAAACTATGATCGTAAACCTGCAAAAGATCGCAATCTTCTTAAAAATTATTATTTGCTAGTTTTTGCTCGTGGCTTAGCTCGTGTAAATGTAGGTTAGAAACAATACTATTTTTAATAAAATTTAGCCTCGGTGTTGGTTGTTACTCGGTAATAATATAACTATCTAACGGTGAAAGAATTGTTAAAATCGGTTAAGTAGTTTATGAGTTAAATCCTTACAAAAAATCAAATTTTTCCTCTTTATAGCCTAGTGGGAAACCGTTGGACTGCCACGCAGAGGTCTAGAGTTCGAACCCAAAACGCGCATCTCTGACTTTTCGAAGTTATATGCGTATTAAATAGTTAATTATCGCTCGCTTTAACGGTGAAAGAAAACATCGTGAGGAAATCTGCATGTCTGAGAGTTCTCCATAATGTTCTCGAAGATATGTGAAGTCTGCCAACCCGCACTAGGCCAGCATGGTGGACTGTGGCCTAACCCTTGTTACACTGAGAAGAGGCCCGTGCCCAGCAGTGGGACAGTTTAATACAGGGCTGGTATTATTATTATTATTTATTATAATATTAGTATACATAGTAAAGACAATATACTGAACAAATTTTACTATATTACTCTAAATTCAGAGACAAAAACCACCCTTAACTAAATTACACTCATCAATACACTTAAAATCGGGACATTTAACATTTACTAGAGTAATTGTCAGCTGATAAATTTATTGCAGGTTCGAACCCCGAGTTGGTCACGGTGATTTATCGTGACCCGCAACGTCTGGGGGTGGACATTCGGTTTTTTTACTCTTCTTTGGCAAAATAATGAATTGGTTTCCCTCGCTATTATTTTTGGTAGCAGAAGGGGATTTTTGTTTATTTCTTTTAAAGGATTTTCTCTAAATGTTTGGTGTTTTAGGACGAGGGTCGTTTTGTACTTAAAATCATGTGCTTGTGTTTTGTGGAAATAGGAACGGGGTTCCGAAGTATTTGTTGCGGTATATTGTTTGAAATTGGATGTTGTTCTACTGAAAGTTTCTTTTAAACAGGATTTTGTAACTTGAATTTGTTGGATATGAATTTAAATAAAAAATGTGTCACGTAATACATTTAAAGAAATTTGTGTTCGGAATCTCTTCTCTTAAGCAAATAATGCCTATTACCAAATAGTTACCATTTTAAGTACTATTTCTACTATACAAATACGTCTTTTGACATGCTATACAAAGCAATAACGCACATTTTAAATGAGGAAATAATGCATTACGGAATGAGGAAGAAAATGCCAAAGCAAGGCAATTCGCGATTTGAATCTGAAAATGTAGACATGCTTCGCCGAGATTTGCATGAAAGTAATATATAACATACTAGTAAAATTTCTTTAGATATTTCTGCATCACAAGTTGTGACTAGGGATGTTCCGATACCCACAAGGTAAGATTTTTTTGTGGGACTGATATAATAGGAAAATATCTGGGGAGTGGTTGATATTATATATATTTTTAACATTACACATAATAACAACCACATATTTAATAAAAGAGATAGATTTGGTTGCGGCAGGTAACATTTGAAACCAAACACAAGCAGCAATGACATAAAATTAAATTACTCGATAACAATTAACAAAATATTGTTGCTGAAATGCTAACAATAATAACAATATGGCGAGAGTCGAGCGAGAGAGAGAGGACAGATGTCTCTCACTCATTAGCATGCGTTCAGAAATAAAATGTTAAAGTAACATTCGTTCAGTCTGTTTGTTTTTTTCATTGGAATGCGTTCAGTAATAAAATTGTAAAGTAACATTCGTTCAGTTTGATTCAATTTTATCGAATTATTTGGTATCCCAAGTACTTCTGTTTCGATACCGAGTAAGTATCGCAAGATTGATTCGATGCTAAAAGTAGTTGGTATCGAATCAAAAGTATCAAGTACTTACTCGTATTTACTAGTATCGGAACGACCCTAGTCACAACATGATTTTATAAAAAACACAATCTGCAACAATTGTAATAAACAAACTAACTAAACAAATTATTTGTATTGTTGCTATACGCTGGCCTTTTTGATATGCTAACTGCAATTTACATAGCTTGTTTTGCTGGAAAATAGAAAAGCCCTACTCGTACAAACAAACAATCTAAAACAGGTTTTTTAAGTAACAATCCTGTTTGTATTTTGAAATTTACTGTAAGACACATAATGTTAAATACAAAATTATATTTAATAATAATAATATTATTATGTGTATGTTTGCGTGTGTGCGCGCGCGCGTGTATGTGTGTGTGTGTGTGTGTGTGTGTGTGTAAGTGTGGGTACGCACGCACGTGTGTGTGTTTAAAACATGTATAATATAATATAATATTCTATCACATACACACAACACCATCTAGCCCAAACTAAGCAGAGCTTGTACTATGGATATTAGACAATGGATAAACATACATATACACTGTTTTTTTTTGTAAATACATACATATTATACATAGAAACACCTGTATATAAATTATGAATGATTTGTTTGCTTACTGCTCACAAATATATACATGCATGCATACTATTACGCCTGCATCCTCTAATTTGTAGGCAGAGGTCTGTAACAACCACATTTCGCCAACTATGGTTACAGGTGCCACGTAATAGAAGGCGATCCTATTCGTATTTACTGCAATGTTCCTCGCCGCTACTAAGAATTTCTCAACAGAAAAGCCCAATAACACTGTTGCCGACCTAGTATCGAATACGTCATTTAATGCACAGCAGTCATCATTTACCTAAAATGCTAATCGGTTTACTGTCTTTTCACATGGCAAAGAAGCTTAGGAGTAGACCCTTCATAATTGTTCACGTAGAAATAAAGCCATTTATTGAAATTAAACTACTATATACGGATTTTATCGCGTTGTTTATTTGACACTTTATTACAAAATTTTGAAAAACTGCTACACTACTATAATACTATTAAACTTTACTAATTTTTTACCTAATTAAATTATTGAAACTATTAAAACTATTTATACTACTACTATACTATTATACTGTTTATATCTCCCCGTGACCATGGCTGCTGAAAATCAACCGAAACGTCGGGGAAAGTGTAAACATAAATATAAACAGTATAATAGTATAGTAATATGTAGTATAAATAGTTTTAATAGTTTCAATAATTTAATTAGCCTAAAAATTAGTAAAGTTTAATAGTATTATAGTAGTGTAACAGTTTTTCAAAATTTTGTAATAAAGTGTCAAATAAACAACGCGATAAAATCCGTATATAGTAGTTTAATTTCAATTAATAAAATTCGCGTAAACAGAAGACAATATTAAATAAAGCCATTTCTTCGTCATCAGAAGTCATTTCTTAATATAGGTAGTACTGAGAGAAATATACGCTACATTTTATCACAAAATGATGCACAATAATTTGAAAAAGTTAATTTTCATAGAACAAGGCAGTCACTGCGCCAATAATAATAAGCTTCCAAACCAAAAGTTTCTGACGAAAACGATTTATGTGAATCTGATTTTTAATAATCATATACCTAAATGCGAGAAATAATTTGATTTGTCTTTCGTTATTGGAATGGACCATTAGATCTGTATGACTTTTGTATAGAGATTAATAATGAGCTCACAATATACTTTCAATAATACGAGTTTGAAGCCACGGGTCTAAGCTAACTAAAAATATATTTGTAAATAGCTGTGGTATTAACCAATTATGCGTAAAAAAAGCCTTATGCGAATAACCTTTAATCCCGGGATAATATTACATTTTAATTATTGTATATAATTATATGAGGCCTATGTCCAGCAGTGGACGTCTTTTGGCTGACATGATGATGATATAATTATATTCATCTATATTTATTTCTACCAAGCGTCAGGCAATAGTGTATTTTACTTCTACATTATGCTATAGTCCCGTTTAATATGGATCATTTATGTCGCATATTTCTGGACATCATGCTAATACTATGAATTGTTTATAATTATGTAATCCAATGTAAATACTTTAGTCGACCCAGAGAAATCGAACCACCAGTAAATTGTCTTTTTGCAAACAATATAATACTAACTTATAATAATTGTAATATATACATACATACATATCTCAGCTGTCCGGAACAAATTGATGACTTGCATATAAACCAAATCTATTTGACATTAGTTACCATTTGGGACAACAACGGATTCACCTGTAATTGAATCGTTCCGATATCCCTTACCTATATTTCTTATGCAAGAAGTTTATGTCATCGGTAGGTAGCACACCGGCAATCTGTTACGTACGGAATAATTCAAGGGTATCACTGGCGGTTACGACAGCCGTAGATGTTCCTTTGACAACTAGAAGAGGCTTATGTCTTACGTTTCACATGTAGATGGATTGTGGTGTTAGCCTTACGAATTGGACGACCTAGCTCGCTGAAGGCGGACTTTGTACCTGACAAATAGTTTGTGGCGTTGTATATGGTAATACTTTAAAACGCGTTATTTTTGTATTTCAATTTGGCATAGATTCATGTCTTTATATCCCCAAAGGGATCAGCAGAACTCACTAACATCCACATTTTTGATAGTTATAATATTAGTACCACATAGTAAAGGATTCGTCAGTGTCGTCTATCTGGTACAGTTCTAATTTCCATGCTGCTACTGAGCGGTACTTACCCGTGGTCCCCCAGGCCAGTCCCCCGTGGGGTACCACGAGCAAATTTTCTTGCCCGAGGAACCCCTCTGAATAATAATCTTCTTATGTATTATCTTCTTCTTGCCCGTCGTACAGCATCTCAAATATTATAAACTAGGATATAAAAAAAATTAAAATACTGTTATTTGACAAATAAATAAATACAGATAAATTGTTTTCTCACTTCATGAGATTTTTCTACTAAAAACAGAGATTGTATGTGCATTTTATTTATCTGGCGATTAGCAGGGGTACCACGGGCCAAATAATTTGCTCATAGTACCCCTTTGTCCTCCTTGGGGGTTCCTCGGATAAGAAAATTTGCTCGTGGTACCCCACGAGGGACTAGCCTGCGGGACCATAGCCAAGCACCGCTACTGAGATTGACTAAAATCTCAATAACACATCCTGAGCTGGGAATGGAAGCCGCGTCCTCACAATCGATGCTAATATAAGCGGAATTGTAATGTTTTACACTGTATGGCCTAAGGATTAAGCAGAAATATATAACACCAGTTGGAGACACTGTATGTAGAATGCAGAAAGAGCCCTTTACATGAACATGTCTGTATCAGAGTCGTTTCACGTTAAATATCCTTTATAAAATATAATATCAGCTTTGTATGTAAGCTTCCCCACTGCTGGGCATATAAACTGTCTCACTGCTAGGCATGGGCCTCTACATAACGTGAGAAGAGTTAAACCATAGTCAACCACGCTGAGTCCACACATCTTTGTAAACAAATATGGAGTACTCTCTGCCATACAAGTTTCCTCGCAATGTTCTCGTTTACCAAGCAATCCAGCGATAATTAATTATTAAATACGCATTAAACTTCGAAATGTCAGAGGCCCTGGAATCGTACTCGCTGTATCTGCTCTTATTTAATGCGGGAGATATCTTTCAAAAGTGAAAAACGAAATTTTCAAAATCTAAAGCAATATTTTGTAATTTTGGCCATCCCTAACAGGAACACCGCCTCGAAAGAACATTCCAAGAACAACCCTATAAACATATATTATAAATGTTTTAGGCGGTAAACTAGAACATTACGCCACTATGATTTATTTAACCACAAGTGAGAATGGGACAAGCCGCATTAAAACTATTCAAAGCAGTTTGACAGTTGTTGTAATAACTCATATAATACGGGTCAAATTTATTTGTAGGTGTGCGTTCCACATCCGGGGGTAACCATTATTCATTCGGGATAAGAGCCCGCAGGTCATCCAGCGTGCGACGGATTTATCCCGGATTTGGATGTGTAAAATGTGGATCATGTGTGATTTTTTTATGGAGCTTTCGTTACGAGGCTGCAAAATGAACGTATATGGAACTTTTTAATGGTGAGCCAACTTAGCACTCTCCTATCATTCACCGCATACGTATACTTGTGTGTAAAAAGAATTTTTCGAGCGGTTATAACGAATTTCACAAAATATTCAAATATCAAGAAAACCGTTTTGAAGTTTTGATTTTGTGAATATTCAAATTTAAATTAGGAATCGAATTATGCTAAGGACGATTTTTTTCATTTTTGCATCCTTGAGTCAGAAGTCTCCTATATTCAGAACAGCTATTTATAGCTGCCACAATATTTTGGCCCATTTGTGACTCGAACCCACAACGCCCTCGCAGTGGTAATGATTAAGCGACCATTTAAACTACAACGCATTTCATACAGTAATGATAATGTTTCGAGAACATTATAATTCTTAGAAATTTCACATACCTTTTTTTTTACTGTTACGTCGAAATGATACTTACATTATAATACGCTCATAGCTTTGAAAAGGTTGCGTGCCAAATTGAACCCAATGCCCATAATTTGGCAATGAAGCCATTGTTGTTTATTATACTCATAAACCCATAGTCAAAATCATAAAAGAAAATATTATAATTGCCTTTCAACGCACGATGAAGTCAAACGTGGAATAGTTTACAATCGAATGCCTTCCAGATGTCAATCTGTAGCTAATAATACGCTTGATGCAGCTAAACATCGAATAGTTTGCAATCGAATATCTTTAAGGGTCAGTCTGTATCTAAACTACACAAAACTGACCTCAAGAAACTTACTACACAACAGAGATTGTAGTGACTAATATAGCTGTGTAGCCGATAAGATTACTAAGAAACTTGTTCGACGTAGTTGGAGTTTAAGTGTTGTTTGTGTCTGTTGTTTCAAAGTTTATGATGTGCGATGTCCAAATATTAATTATTAAACATTCGAATGCTTTAGTCGTCATATATTATTAGTAATGTTACTACATAGTAAAGCACTGCACTAACAATGCGTTTTATGATTTTGCAATATGTCTATGTGTATATTGTAATGTAATGAATAAAGATATTTTGATTTTTACTTTAATTATCAGGGTGATTATATATTATATACTAGCTGTTACCTGCGACTTCGTCCGCGTAGATCTTAACTAAAAAGTGTTTGTCTCCGCGGAACCCTATTTTTTTTCAAAATCAAAGTAACCTAAGTTACTCCTTGTAACATCAGCTATCTGCCAGTGAAAGTCCCTTCAAAATCGGTTAAGCCGGTTCGGAGATTAGCCGGCACAAACAGACAGACAGACAAAAATTTAAAAAATAGATGTTTTCGTGTTGGTACCTTATATACTTTCATATGCATTAGATAAAAAGCTGTTATTTTGACATTACAAACAGACACTTCAATTTTATTTATTTGTATAGATTATAAATACATAGTCTCACGACTGTACACCCGAATTTATAGGCATCACATTTGCCAGCCATGGTTTTAGATCTCATGTAATTAGGTAAACCCACATTAATAAAAATCGATTGGAATGCATTCAACTTTAAGCAAATATGAATGTGGACGAATGTGGTGTGACACTTGATACACACAAATGTGGTGTGTATATCAAGTTTCAAATAATCGACTATAATCCGAAACGTACTTCAGTGACAACGAATTAATCAAAATTTGGATTCGGGATCATACAAGTTTTAAATAAATGAATTTCATTTAAGCAATGAGAGCTTTTGCGCTGGAGCCGCTAGTGGATATTTAGGTCTTTAGAAGTCATAGTCCATAGTCACTTCCATAGTAACCACAGCAACCGACAATTATTTACTCCAAATACGGCTTTTGACAGCAGCAGATTGATAGGACATTACTCGCTAGTGGCTCCGACTTCATCCATCCAAAATTAAAGTGCTATGCACTTGTCGGTGTAGCAATTTCATATGCTAAATCCTTCAATGCTCTTTATGTCTCTTTCTTTTTTGTCTTCCTCTCTTTCTCTTTGCCTCTATTGTAGCAATGGAAAAGTATATAGAAGGCTACGACTAGAGAGCACAAAACGATAGACCCCTTTACACATCGCTATTGAAAACAACCTTCTAAAGAATGGAAGTACTTTTCAGTCAAAATACTTTGACCGAAATCACAGGTTTAAATATAGACTCGCTGGCCCTAGCTCTCCTAATGATGTATTTTAAAGAAAATCAAATTACCAACATAATGAACCGAATTACTGATTATGTTACTCAAAATATCACGAGCCTCTTTCAAATTAAAAGCATTTTGTATTTAATTAAGTTCCCCTTTTAGCTTGTCCTAACAAAACACGCGGAGTAATTAATATATTTCGACAAAATGTCAATTAATAAAGTCATAGAACAGTTCGGGTCAAGTTGAGAGCCAGCTATCTTATATATCATATAACAGAAAGGCGTGGTCATACTTTATTTTTTCTCGATGATAATTGATTCCATACATCTATTTGTATGGGTCTTTTTTCCTATACACAGTGAAGCTTAAGGTTTAATCAAACCTTGAACTAATATTACGAACCTGATATTAAACGCTGTATATGTTTTTTTCTTTCTTTGCCTATTTTCCCTAGAACTCTTCTAGGCAGACATTAAAAACCTTTCCTTTCCTAGGTATTCTAATAAATGCCAGTATTAAGTTAAAGAAAAAAAATGCAGCTTGCACAAAATCACAGGCAATTATTTATTCACTACCTTTTTGATGTCCCATTGCTGGACAAAGCTTCTCAAAAGCCTAATAAAAATTTTAAATTCTTTATTATAATTTTTTTATATGCTATTAAAATTATTAGCTTATTATAATTACTAGCGGTCGCCCAGTGCTCGAAATTGGACCAAAGTTTGCCTGTAAGATATTGCTGATATATGTCATTATATATTGATATATGTAACCATAGTTACGCGCTTCGACTGCATGTGTCAAATGCATAGTTGTGTGTGTGTAGTATTTTTTCAATAATGTAATGTATTTCTAATGCATGTTGTATAAAAATAGTAGAATTCGCCCCTCCTTCTCCATATAAATTTTAATTGTGCCAAATTTCATACTCCTCCGTCAGCGCAATTTTCGTAAAAAGGGGTAAAAAGTTTTTGCTTCACGTTTTAATATATAGATGCCTGCTATATCAAGAATAACATACATACATACATTACCTACACTAGGACAAAGGAAATAATTTTATGATGAAAGATGATAAGTGTGTGAGTGAGTCAATGGAACACTTACTTACTGGGCGAAATGCAGTAACAAAGCTCTCAGTAAGATTTCCTTTACGTAAAACCGTAATCTGTTTTATTCTATACAACTAGTAAAATATATAATATCTCCTAAAATGTTCACCAAGAAATTTCTTTAACGGAATAAAATCGAGGCATTATTGAAAGTATGATCATGCCCGCTAGACCGAGTCGCGACCAGTTTAATTCCGTAGCTATTAGACGAAGCGTTAGTCGGTGTTATCCAGGATTACAGTAATAACTGTTAACTGATATAAATTGAAATGGGGTCTCGAGAGTTTTAGATTGAATACCTTTAAAATTCAGGCAAGATGTTGAGGTTTTGAAAGCTGTGTCTTTTGAAATCTTGAATCAATTTCGTCGTAGATGGTTTGTGCTAGTTAAGTAGAGACTATACTTTAGTTTTCTTTATTAGTACTAATTAGTACTACCACCTTAATACCAACTTTAACTCTAAAGGAGGCAGAAAGAGACTGCAGTGGCCGATTATTTAATATCGGCATGAAGGAAACGAGTCTGTCAGCAATTATAATATTTTTACAAATATTACCTTTTGACCGCCACAGCATAAAAGTAGCGTCGTGCCCCCTACGCCAGGCGATGATTGATGTAGTTTTAAATAATAGGTAAAAGGAACACAACAAACATATTTTTTTATTGAAATTAAACTACTATATACGGATTTTATCGCGTTGTTTATTTGACACTTTATTACAAAATTTTGAAAAACTGTTTCACTACTATAATTACTATTAAACTATACAAATTTTTTAAGCTAATTGAATTATTGAAACTATTAAAACTATTTATACTATTACTATACTATTATACTATTTATATTTATGTTTACACTTTCCCCGACGTTTCGGTTGCTTTTCAGCAGCCATGGCCAATACTATTATTATGTATTGTCTTCTGTTTACGCGAACGTTACTCATTGAAATTAAACTACTATATACGGATTTTATCGCGTTGTTTATTTGGCACTTTATACATTTTCAAAATTTTGTAATAAAGTGTCAAATAAACAACGCAATAAAATCCGTATATAGTAGTTTAATTTCAATGAATAACATTCGCGTAAACAGAAGACAATATTATATTTTTTTATGTTTATTTTGAATTGTAAAATAGTCGTATTTTCGACGTGCCATGCCGTCGGGGGCGTCGTGAGCACGGTTTAATTTGACGTGAATGGACGTCCGTGGCGGTCAAAAGGTTAAACCAATTTTTAAAAAGAGTAAAGCCATGACTGAATTTGACCCTGTGGGTATAGAATGTGGAAGCTCACATACGTATGTGAGCACCCGCAATGTACCTCTCCCACAAGTTTCCTTTTAATCAGTTTTTCCTAGGGTCACGTAAGCGATATACAACTTGCGAGCGATACGCCTGGCATAGCTTGTATATGTAGGCTAGTGTACAATCGATTGCTATCAAGCAGGTCGAATACTTTTTACCAACAATTATAAAATAGCGTTCAAATATAGAGCTGTTCTGGAAACAATGGGATACCTAATATCATGCACTGTGTTCCTTGATATCTGGACATTAGAAAAACTTATAGAAGCTACTTAAACTAAAATGAGTATTGGGTTGATACAATTTAGATTATGCATACACTATTCTAGGAAGAGAATGCTAAAAGAATTTTATGAAATAAATAGTATATAAATCTTTAAAATAGTTATGCGAATTTATCTTTTTGACTAAACACACTTCCATTATCAATGGCTGCACGAATACCGCCGTGGTATATTTAGTCACATCGCCTCTGCCACCAAACCAAGTATTGAGAGTTTAATCTCCACACTTAAATAATATATGTGTGATCCAGAAATAGTGCCTTCGAGTCTAAATGTTATTTATCTCCGTTCTTTCAATACTTTTAAATTCTCTTCCGACCAAGTAATCTATAACGGTAATCTTTTTAAAACAAACTGAACAGACCATGAATTTAATGTAATTTGCAAGTATCATGTCGTTCTTATCTTCATCAGGTTTCATATTATCTTAAAGCATTTATTCATCTTTAAAAAGAAAAGCTTTTACAGAAAGACCTTTCTTAAAGGATCTACCAATAGGTATATTCTGCAAGCTTCAGTATAGATATTAACATAATGACAGAAAATTTTCCAACGTCGAGCTAAAATATATCAATGAAAATGTGTATCGTAATATTTTGCCACAATACAAATTTATATTTTGTGGCGCTAAGCAGCTTATATTATACAAGCTTTGCTGGAGTTTTCGGGGTATAATAAAACTCCAATTTTCAGTAATTTGGCCAGTACGTGTAATTACATAATTTAAGCAGGTATACGGTTACTGTTTACGTAAAATTTATGAGGCTTCTACCTTCATTGTCAGTTATTTTGAATGTAATCTACATATGTTTAAATAATAATTTTATTAGATTCATACGTAGACGTAGAAGTTTATACGTAACAGTGAAAAGTTAAATTAAAATGTTATCAAACATCGCGCATTTGTTACTCAGTGGAAAATTTTCCACAATTCTTTTTCGTTGATTGTTTTGACGCTTTAAATACCTTCTTCTTTCTGCGGGGTCATTACAAACATTCAAACAAGGGGATCAAGGAATACCCAGAATTTTTATTAGTATCAAATTAATATTAATGAACCACATCACTTTATAATCTAAACTATATTGGTCTTCAAAAATACTATAAACACAAAAAACTAACCTACTATTACCAAACTTCCCCTTATGTTGTTTTAATAGATACCGCTCAATTCCAGCGATCAGTTTTAGAACAATTACGTTGTCAAACGTACGATGTAGCAACGTTTAGTGTCAGCACTTATGAGGGGTTACTAGGTCATGAGTACTACCACGCTGCGATTCAACCAATCCATATTTCATAGCAGGTTGTGTTATATTTTTGGTCTTAATTAAAGATTCAATCCAAATGGATCAGTCAATCAATCTGTGTGCTGCATTTTGCTACCAGATATAGGTTTTGCATGATTTGCGGTAATGGATGACCTCGATATACTACGAGTGATATGAACTTTATTTAGGCATTTACATATGTTTTAAAATACTGCGTCGGTGGCACAGCGAACTAAATGCTCTAAACCATTAGTTCCCAAAGTGGTCCAGGTGGACCCCCAGGGGTCTACGTCGGTGTGACAAAAAATGGGGGTTCACAATTCGTAAGCGAGGGTCCACGAAAATGTATTTGCTTTCGATAGTGAAGAACTAAAATGTTGGCTTGACTTCAAACTTGCATATTCCATATTAAGTACCAGTGGTTTCGAACCTACCGATTTTCGGTAGAGAATATCTAAAAAAAAAAGGTCAGCCCATAGAGATTTGATCAAATTTTAGCTGCAGGGGTTCCACTGGAACCAGCTAAATTTTGAAAGTGATCTATGAAAAAAAAAGTCTGTGAACCACTGCTCTAAAAGATACCTGTATCCTGCGAAGTGTGATTCGGTGTTTCTGTCAAGAAAGTTTTGAACCGTACCTATGCAGTAATTGGCAATAGACTCGCGTCCTATTACATGGTTCCTAAAGTCATACTTGTTGAAATGTGGGTGTAAGGCGCCTCCACGACCATGTATGTAAAATGTAAATATTGTAAAAGTTACAATAAAGATAATCACAATAATTATAATTACATATATATATAATTAGCTGACCCGCGCAACGTTGTCTGCTTCACATAAGATAATTTTGCCCGTTTTTGCAACATTTTTCATTGATGCTCCGCTCCTATTGGTCGTAGCGTGATGTTATATAGCCTATAGCCTTCCTCGATAAATGGGCTATCCAACAATCAAATAATTTTTCAATTCGAACCAGTAGTTCTTGAGATTAGCGCGTTCAACCAAACAAACAAACAAGCTTTTCAGTTTTATAATATTAGTATAGATATGCTCATCTGCTTAACCCTGGCAGCGTGTATAAGCGTGAGACAGTTTTTATTTGTTCATTCATTGTTGTTATTCGCCGAATTTATTTACCTAACAGTTAAAAACAAATTTGAATTGTAACAATACCCCAATAAAAGTGAGCAAGCTAGAACAAAAAATTTCGCTGTTGAAATTGAGACCAGTCATTTCAAAGGTTAGTTTGCTCTATTGGTTCAGTTGCTATCAAATTACATGGATACGTGTACAAAATAAAAACACAATATATTTTTTAAAAGATTGCTTCGTAAAGCTAGAATTTTATTTTATTTGTAAAACATGTGGGTACAATAGGTTCGTTTGAAATGTTAGCCTTTGACACGTTCCAGGTTCGCCTTACTAATTAAAAATCATCATTTTAGAGTTCGGTTCGGTTTGGTTTCGGGCACGAATAAATTTTATTGGGTTATTGTAAGAAAATTCAGAGTAACGGTACAGATTCCTGGAATTATTCCTGAAAATCCCGGAAGACAAGAATACGCACGTGGACACTGGTGCCTCTGTTTATTCTTTCAATAATAACCCCGCAGGCAGGTTATAAATGTGTCGACGTCGATAAACTTATCCTGGGCTTGAGTTGGAAAATTTAAAATACACGTCTAATATACATTTCGGGAAAATTTGTAGAAAAATAGGTATTACAAAACGATCTATCTATTTATCATAATAAAATGCGATTCACATAAAAATATTTGGTCGGCCGCGATGGCGTAGTGGTTAGTGTAACCGACTGCCACGCCTGAAGTCGCGGGTTCGATTCTTGCACAAGTCAAACATTTCTGTGCATGAACATGGATGTTTGTCTTGGTCTGGGTGTTTCTATGTATGAATTTACAAAAAAGAAGTATATATATTTATGTTTATTCATTGTCTAGTACCCATAGTACAAGCTTTGCTTAGTTTGGGCTAGATGGTGTTGTGTGTATGTGATAGAATATTATTATATTATTATTATTATATTGACGTAACTGGCGTTATGAAAGAATAAATCAATTACGTAATACAAACAATCGTTCGCTAAGTCATTAAGTTGTAGAATATTCAATTCCACATCTAAAATATTTTCCTTCGCAGTTGTCCGACTAAACCCTGTCTAAATATAAAAGCCGCTTACCAAGAATCTGACCGGTATATTTTACAAACAACCTTCAACTTTACGATCTCGTTAGCATAACAATTATGCCAACAAAAATTGTAACCCGAATGATAAACGGAAAAGAATATAATTTAGCAGTAACCCATCAAAATGTCTGTCAAAGCGAAAGTTGGTGGAATCCCGGCCAGTGCCGTGTCGACGCGAAATTACAATGACTACTAAAATGAAACAGCGCCACAGTTTTACAAGTACACTGGTATAAAATAATCTAGATATGCTTCACATATATTGATTGAACCCTGAATATCCCGAACTGAAAAGGAAACGTGTTATACATCGATCGGGTCTTCCCATAATTCCCTTAAGAGAACTAGAAAAACTATTACAGGCAACGACAATCGGTGTTATCATCACCACCTGCGAATGCAGATGGTACACTGGGATACATACTTGGACCACTGTGGTGTCAATTTCTAGTGGCCAAACTGGGAGTGTGCTTCACCCCGCTAACCAGCTCTAAAACACCAGTAGTATCCTATTAAAGAAAGTCTAGTGAGTGGTCTGTAAGCCAGCGGCGGTGAGGCCCGAGATGGCCCTCATGATACCAGCGAGGATTAGATTACTGAAGCAGAGGCTAAACGCCCATCATTCGATGTAAATTATGAGAGGTTGAATTGTACGGTTTGAAACAAGTCAATCAACCAATCAATGCTGTGTGTGAACATGTGCAACAGGGGACCAACCACTACCTGAGTTTTGACAAACCACAGATGCTCGCTAAAGAACATCGATTCCTACCAAGGATGCTTCGCGAGGCTATTGAAATCAAAAAACATCCTAATTTAAATAGAGAAGATGTTTGGAATATACCACCAGCTTGGGATCCAGTAATTCAAATAGTCAAACCTAATAAGAAACAAACCACATCTAGACTTCATGATACTTTGAGCTCATTTTGTGTAAATAGAAACACCAAGGATTAAATTATGTTCGGGTACTTTGAAATAACTACACTGGAACATTGAGACAGCTACCATCTTATTCTCCCCGTGACCATGGCTGCTGAAAAGCAATCGAAAAGTCGGGATAGGTGTAAACATAAATAGTTTTAATATATTCAATAATTTAATTAGTTTAAAAATTAGTAAAGTTTAATAGTAATAGTAGTGTAATAGTTTCTAAATTTTGTAATAAAGTTTCATATAAACAGTAAAATAAATAGTTTAATTTCAATGAATATCATTCGCGTAAATAGAAGACAATATTATGCAATCAATTTATTTTGTTTACTTACTAATAGATGGAGCTGTGATAAGTGGCGACCAATTTCTGAATGGTGAAGTTAACATTTTTTAAGTTTATTGTAGACGCTAGACTTAGGAACGTTGTTAGAAACTAGCTTTAGTGTTCTATAGTGCACTTAACCACTACAAGTACTCGAAATAAACAGGTTTGGGGTTTTGATACTACTGATTTGCAATTATAAGACAAACTGAAAATATTTGTCATTTTTTTTATACAACTAAGGTGGCAAACAAGCATTCGGCCCACCTGGTGGTGAGTGGCCACCGTAGCCTATGGACGCCTGCAACACCAGAGGCATCACTTGCGCGTGCCGACCCTTTAGCAAAGGAAGTGGGAAGGAGAAGGAGCGGGAATGGGGAAAGGGGATGATTGGGCCTCCGGCACTCTCACTCGCCGAACGAAACACAACAGTAGTAATACTGGTATTTCACGTCGATATTCTGTGAGAGCGTAGTCCTTCCCCGGTCGAGCCGGCCCATTCATGCTGAAATCAGCGAGGCTCTAGTACTCAAAAATATTTTGTGTATTTCAACCCTTACTTTAAATTATTATGGACATGACGGTTAGACATATTAGTGAGATTTTCATATACTATACCTCGGAGTTACTTATAATAACAACCGACGGTTTTAAGCAGGGTAGATATAGGGACAGTGATACCGCGATTGACTTCGAGTAGCGATATCCCATTTCATTTATTACACCTGCATTTTGCCAGCTATGTCATTGTATTCTGAGCCTTTGCTCTCTACCGTGCATATTTTCCGTCTCCGTACTATTACTTAGAACTTCAATATCAAGTTCAAGAGAATGTCAGGACCAATACGCTTGTAATTTATAAAAGGCGTATGTGACATTTACAGAACCCGAAATATAGTCCTACTAGAGACAATAATAATAATAATATTATTTTCGAAGAATGCACGACTGTGAGCACAGTTCTGCAATATAAGAGTCATATTTGTATCGTTTGTGTAGTTGTCACACACACGCTTGGACTGTAGAGAATATGACATGCGCGTGTCTTTTAGCACGGTATGGTTATGCACTCATATTTCCAATATCAAGACTTGGGATTTTCGCTTCTTATTTGTGGCAAAAATCACCTACCATCGGTACGAATAACAAATATGTATAGAAGGCTCGCTCTAAACACTTAATACGTGATGAATGATACAGTTAGCGACATTAGTCGATAAACATAAGAGATTTTGACTTCGTTTATCTTTTACTATAGTAGTAATTTCTTACATTTTATTACAGTAACAGTTAAAGGATAGTTATTTTGATAACAAATCATTGTTTCAAAATTATATATATTTTATATTCATAATATACGGTTACAAAGATTAAAGTCTAGTTACTTATGCCGCTGTATGTGGCACATATGTACATAAGTATTGTGTTTTGGTCATTTACGCTCATACTTTGCTTAACGAGAGCATCAAACTTTTTTGAGTAGTAGAGCCTCACTGGTTTCACCATACATCGGTCACCTTGACTGGGACGCACCAGCTTAACAGAATATAGAGAGTAATGGTGCCAGTTATGTGCGTTTTGATTGACACTTATCGCCTGCTCCGTGCCTCGGAAAGCATGTTAAGCCGTTGGTCCCGGCTGCCATGAACATCTATGGCAGTCGTTATTGGGAGAGTGTCGACACAAAAGATACCACTGGGTCGAAGTGTCGCCGGTCTGTACTGACTGGCCCCCACACACAAGGGTGCCAAAAGTTCAATCGGCTCCATGGGTCTCTTCCTTCTGCTAATGCCTTGTTTGTTTGCCACCTATATGGTTTACGGTGGGTAGCGGCATTTTTATATATCCGCTAGCTGATCCACGCAACTTCGTCTCCTTCACATAAGAGATATTGCCCCGTTTTTACAACATTTTTGATTGATGCTCCGCTCTTATTCTTCGTAGCGTGATGTTATGTAGCCTATAGCCTTCCTCTATAAATAGGCTATCCAACAATAACATAATTTTTCAATTCGAACTAGTAATTCCTGAGATTAGCGCGTTCAAACAAACAAATAAATAAGCAAACAAACTCTTCAGTTTTTATAGTATAGATAGAATCCCTGTTCTTTTTATTTAAACTAGCAGTGCCTCGGGGTTTCAGTTTCGTTTATTATTACGACGTCGCTTCCGTGGCTCGTAGCATAAAAAGTATATATTATTATCATTTCCTAAAGTAGCTTTCTAAATAAGTTTTATAATCTGTCTATTAGTTTTTAGTTTGCTCTTGACAAAGAAAATACAAATGTTTCTCTTTATTATATTAGTGTACGAGTACATGAAGAAGACAACTCCCTCAGATTAAGCCCTGTATCGCAGGGGACTTCTAATACATGTAATCAACGGATACAAAGCACACCCAGAGTCAGAACAATCATTTGTGGGTCACACCATTGACCCGTGTAGGTTTCCACCACATCACACAGTTAGAGTAGTAGAGCCTCGCTGATTTCAGCATGAATGGGCCGGCTCAACCGGGGAAAGACTACCATCTCACAGAATATCGACGTGAAATAGCAGTATTCCTACTGTTATGTTTCGTTCGGTGAGTGAGAGTGCCGGAGGCCCAATCACCCCCTTTTTCCCATACCGCTCCTTCTCCTTCCCACTTCCTTTCCTAAAGGGTCGGCAACGCGCAAGTGATGCCTCTGATGTCGCAGGCGTCTATAGGCTACGGTGACCACTTACCATCAGGTGGGCCGTATGCTTGTTTGCCACCTGAGTTGTACAAAAAAAAATAAAACTCGCCCCGGCGGCAGTGGCAAGTCGACCGCTTGCATTCAATTACTTCAGTGATGTCAAGAAAATACTATATCCACGAGTAACGGTTACCGCTTTCCAGCCGGTAAGCCCCCTGCTAACAGTAACAATAAAACAAACTTAAGATCTGCTGCAAACGCAAACTGGCAAGCCACCCATTGAAGTATTATGTACAAGAAATATGCCTCTTCCAGTGAGCGTATTTCCCGACGACATTCACAATTTTCGCTTTGTGCTCGTACGACACAAAGCCGCCACCACTATCTATTGTTAAATTTTTAACAGCCTTCAGCCGTTTAGCTTGTATTGTAAGCCTTTTTGTGAATGTTATAATCCCTGGATTGGGCGTAATCTGATGAGTTTTTAGCAATGTAATTTTGTTGTTGTTGTTTTCTATGGAATTGTCAGTATTTTTATTAGATTGGTGTCGATTTATGAAACAACACGATTTAATGGCGGTATCGATGGTACAGTTGTTTAAATAGTTACAAACGAATGTGCCATATTTTTGGCGAATAAATATGTTAGTTTTTTTAAGCAGCGATAGCTCAGTGGGGAGACCAACAGAGTGCAATGCAGAGGGTCTCGGGTTCGAACCCACGTCGCGCACCTCTAACTTTCGGAAGTTATATGATTTTTCAAAATTATGTGTGTATTGATTGACAATGTATCGCCTGCTCTGTGTCTCGAAGAGCACGTTAAGCCGTCGGTCCCGGCTGCCATGAACATCTATGGCAGTCGTTATTGGGAAGTCAGTGCCCTCTAATATCCTGACACTAGTCTAGCCTTAGGGTATCCTTAGCCTTCGGGTTGCGGAGGTCTGATGACAGTCGCTTCGTGTAAAAAATGATATCCAGTCAAATCCGTTTAGACTAGAAAGCCGACCCCAAGTGACTTGGGAATAATAAAGGCTAGGGAGGAGAAATATGTTACTTTTTCTTCCATTTCAGCTTGCTTAGTGTTCCAGGTTCTATCCCAATACGGTATAAATAGTTGTACTGAGTCTGAGTGTTTATTGTTTTAATGTTTGTTAAATCATCCACGATGTAGGAATTATGCCTAGCATATATAGTGGATATAGTTACAAGAATAGAAAAGGGTATGTTAAGCTGGTTTGGACATGTAGAAAGAATGGACGAGGAAAGACTGATTAAGAAAGTTTATAAGGCTAGTGTGAATGGAACAGTCGCAATAGGAAAACCTAGGCGAACGTTTCTCGACCAGATCGGAGGCGTTCTGGACAAAGGCCAGGTTAAGAGCTCCTTGAACCGACGGGCATGTATGAGGAATGTGATGAAAGTGAATGAAGCCAGAGAAGTATGTCAGGATCGTAGCAAATGGAAATCCGTAGTCTCTGCCTACCCCTCTGGGAAACAGGCGTGAATCTATGTGTGTATGTATGTATGCCTAGCATCTCCCACGCTATCCGAACTATACTAACTAATATTATAAATGCCAATGTGAGTTTGTTTGCTACGCTTTCAGGCTTTGTCTACACGGCCGATCATCATACATACATGTATACGAGTTGTCAAAAGTGCAAAAAAGGACATAGGGTACCTTTTATCCACACAAAGTACTGTTAGCGAGTGAAGCCGCGGACAAAAGCTAGTATAAAATAAAAATAACGATCTGACTGAACTGTAAAGGTTATACTAAGAAACCAAGTCAACTGAGTAAAATAAATCAAACTTCTAGAGCGATACTCGTCTTTCTGGGTATAAGAGACGGTATCCAAATCATTCATACACTCCCTCGGGATAACTACGAGTATGGAGAATTGGCAAATATCTATAAAACTGTCTAGCTCAGGAATCCAACCAGAGACCTTGTAATTGTGAGTCGTGGCTAAACATTAATATTGGTAAGCATGAGAGGCCTGCAATTAGAAGAAATTTAAGCCTATACATTACCTAAAGGAAAAGGCGTTGTAAATATTTTTTGTAAAATGCCTTATATTAATTTGTCTTTCTGTTTGTTACAGATATGGCGGCCAGGCGTCGTGATTTAAGACTACTTTGGAACTGTTAATATATTTTTGGTAAGTCTATTGAAAATTTGCTTTGTTCTATAATGTATGAACTCGTTCTTCTTAGAGTGGACATTTTCTCGTGCGATGTAAGTGTGGTGATAATATAAACGTGTGTGGTGAAATAAGACAATGATACGACATACCTATTATAGGTATATTAATTTAAAATACAAAGTAACACTTATGAATATCATAGTTTAGTTTTCTATTAGTGGATTTACGAAAGTACGAGCCTCTACATTAGATAAGATAAGATAAGTTTATTACTTCATAAGAAAGACACTTAATCTAAGTACAAAACTAGGGCTTAAGGAATACATGACAAACTGGAGACCCTGACTTCTAAACTAGGTATGGACCTGTATCTTAGAAGCCAGTGCTACCTTCTGATAGTAACATTAATATAAGCCTCACAAATGGTTACAATCATTGATATTCTCATAAATAGTGAGAAAATACTAAGTACAAAATAGGGTTAGGGAAGATGGAGAAAACTATCTTTCTTTATTGTATAGAAGGAATACAAAATCTGCAAGTGTCTGCTTTGGGGGCTTTGCTATTGGGGGCGCAGTAGTGAATAGATGCTGTGCATGAGACCTCGTTTTGATAGCTCAGGCCTTAGGCAAGATATTATTGGGATATTAGATAAAACAAGTGAGAAATGGCAATGAATGTCGTAAATCTTAGATTTCGAAATAATTGTATCATGTGCCCTAGAAGTCAGAGGTCAATGGTCATAGTCATTTCTGTGTATATCGACTACGCTAAGTCGAATGGCGTTGACCGCGAGTCTCTAGCTCTTACGGTTCTTTAGTTAAAAGTTGTATAACAGACAGACGGACGGACAAAGCTGTTGTATAAGAGATTTCTCGAACTCTAAAAATTATCAGTAACAGCACAGAATCTGAAATTATGTTTGGTAGAAGACAATATTTTTTTCAAATTCAAATTCAAATTCAATTTATTGCATTCCATAATGTACATTTACAGGTGGTAGGCTTAAAAATAAGTAACAAATTATGGACCCCGTCGGGCACAGCACTATTAGGAGAGAGGAGAAGTTGTTTACATTATTATTGTGTTATTTTAAAAAGTTTAGTTTTGACACAATTTTATCAGCTTTTGAATCTAGTTAAGATAAGTTAGTATTTAACAGAATCATGAGTAATTAAAAATATGAATAAATAAACAAACTTAATATTTAAATTAAAATAGGCTCGCCTTCGTGGAACATAAATTCACAGTTGGTGACATCTGGATGAAGTACACCTCTGCTTACCATTTCGAGAATAGTGACGTCAGACTATTTATATATATTATGTATATTATGGTTTTTAAGAACTGTAATAGCTGATATAATTACTCTGGGACGTAAGCTGTAATGTTTATTTTATTTCAAACGTGAAAAGTATACAAACCAATTTTCACCAATACAAAAAACAATTTTGATTAATTTGATTGATTGCCGGCCTATCAAGCTTCTGCCGAAGCGTTCGAATCCGAAATTCGTGACAAAATGGGACTGCCAGAATATAGTGTTGCCATTGATAAAATAATGCTCTGACATTGATTGATGTTGCCAGCAGTTGGAATTTTACGATTTTAATGTGAATTGTGTTATTATGTTTTAATTGTATTTTTTTTTTGTATACCGTGGATCGTGGATTTTTTATTTACATTTTCAAGCTAGATAGAGAACTGTTAGATTTTCTTTTCAGAAATTCACAGTAGCGCTGAACTTGATACTCACTGACTGTAACCATAAATTTCTAAAATGTGTTGTCCGACAAAATATAGCTAACAATGTTTTGACTGCACGGATGGCGTCGTGTTTAAAGTGGTCGCCTCGTCGCTGCCACTATGCCAAGTGTTCTGGGTTCGGATCCCACTCGGGACAAAAAAATTGTGTGATCCACAAATGGTTGTTCCGAGTCTGAGAGTTCTTTGTGTCCGTTGTTTGAACATTTGTAAAGTCCCCCGCGAGACAGGAGTGTGTCTTTTTAAGATAAGATAAGATAATGTTATTAACTATGTATCTATATATTTGACTGTAAATTTGAACCAACTATACGTATTACTATTTCAATATGGACTTATATCGTTAGAGGTTTAAAATCATCACAATTACCTACGTTGATATTTCGCCAGCTATAATAATAATTATCCCACGTAATAGAGGACAGGCCTTTGGCCATTTAAAGGGTTTTAGTTTCCCTACAGCCACTGTTAATTTTTTAACCCATTCACAGTCCCATGATAGACACAATAGAAAATCAATTGTTATGTACCATATGTGGTTCATCGAACAGGGAACGTGTTAATCCATATTTACAACACAAACAAGTTTATTGAGTGCATTTCGTGTGTACGTTCATTTACAAAAGTAATATTGTGGGTTACATATGTACATACATACGCAGTACATATTACGGCTATGTAACCAAATGTTTGGACAAGCAGCGGTAAATTACACACATTCGGCAACAATGGTTATTTTTAAGGGCACCCGCCATCACAGGGTGATGTTTGCCACTCCTCTGAGACATATTTTTCAGAGACCTTATCTATCTTTCTTTATTTTACACTCTTATTACTAATTTTAAACAGATGGTAAAACTATAAAATTACATACTGGTAAATTATACATATTGCTTTATCCTATTAGATCTGCATCGGCTGTTTATTGAGTTATGTGAACACAAACATATGAAGACAGATTTATATATGAAGATATATTTCTTTTTTATGGGCTTGTTTGTATGTTTGACTGCTGGGCAAAACTTCTTCCTTGGACTTTCAAATCACCTTGTAGTGGATATCCCCTCCCAGACCCTTTGAAAGGCATCCAGGTCAACTCGCATATTTACGACGACCTCTTCACAGTATGAGAAAGTGTTATTAGGGTTATCTGTCAAAAATATAATAGACTAGCTGTCCCTACAAACGTTACCATGTACACACGAAAAAAAAACAAATCTAGACCATTCTCGAATCCACTTGAACACACAAAAAATGTCATCAAAATCGGTGCAGCCGTTTAGGAGGGGTTCAGTGACACACACACGTACATTAGACTTATATATATATATATATAAAGATGTATCTGTGTGGATCTTGGAATTGTGCCCAGTAGACGATAATAAACTCGCCTTATATTGTATGCTGGCTTAAACCTGGCACAATGTAGATGTAAAACACTTCTGACTATCACTTCAGCAATATAGGCATGAAAATAGTTTGATGCCTATATTGCTAAACCTATTAGTTTATTTTTAGCATTATTATCTTAAGATAATAAATATATTGATAAAATATAAATATATTGCTTAAACTTGGTCACCATATTGCTGTAGCTCAGTTTGATATTTTTATTTTTTAGCAATTATATTATTTATTTTTTAAAAATTAACAAATGGTTCTGACTGCTTTTATGTTGCTGTCCAGAAACAAAAATATTTTGTGGGTAGCGAAGCGCTAATGAATGCGATTGCTGTGCATGAGGACTCGAATTTTAGTCCCGGGTCTGACCAACTAAAAGTTATTGATACAATACATTCTATCTTATCTTATGTGGGGGCCAGTCAGTTCAGACCGGCGACACTTCGACCCAGTGGGATCTTTTGTGTCGACACTCTCCCAATAACGACTGCCATAGATGTTCATGGCAGCCGAGACCAACGGCTTAACGTGCTTTCTGAGGCACGGAGCAGGCGATAACTGTCAATCAATACGTACATAATTTCGAAAAGTCATATATCTTCCGAAAGTCAGAGGTGCGCAATGTGGGTTCGAACCCGAGACTCTCTGCATTGCAGTCTGTTGGTCTCCCCACTGAGCTATAGCTGCTCTTCAATACATACTAAATAAAAGCCCAGTGTTAGAAAGTTGATGGTGGTACACACTCCATGCCTGATCTCTCTCCAGTCGTGTCGAATTACCTTCCATCCATCCGAATTAGAGAATAGAGAGTACATTTATGTTTAGGCACGCTATTGTGGACTATAATATCTCGTGCGCAGATGGCCAGTCTCCGTTTAGATAGGCCACTGTGAAATTCGTTCTGAAGGTCATTATTTTACCAAAATACTAGGATCTCAAAATCACATTTGACGAATAAGTTCAAAAGTAAAATATTTTCGTTTCTTTTAGACAGGTGTTTCTACTCTGTAAATAAATGTATTAATTATACATTTTGAATTGTACTATTAACAAATTTTTATTGACTGCAATTTTAATTTATAACTATTTACTCACGTTGTAACTAATATTTTAACATTATTATACCATTTCTTGACATTGTAATTTAATTGATAATATTCTGACATTTTCATTGTTAACTGATATATTATATTAATTTAATTAATAATTAATCATCCTAATCCTAATCCTAACTAATATTATAAAAGCGAAAATGACTTTGTTTGTTTGTTACCTTTTCACGCCTAAACCACTGAACTGATCATCCTGAAATTTCGAATATACATTTTCAGGTGTACACAAAAGAACATAGGCTACCTTGCATTCCGAAAAAAATTACTGTTCCCAAGGAATTCAACAAAAACCGTCTTATGATAATAGATGGCGCCACATTTCCTTCGAATCATGATTGAATTATATTATTACAAGCAGAGTACAACCCGAATTGATTGTCAAATTCTAAATTAACGCGAGCGAAGCCGCGGGCAAAAGCTAGTTATACTATAAAATTAATTGTCTACTCAAGGATTGAAATCATAATTTTAATATTTCTACACCAGCAAGGGTAGTACCTATGTGTGAATCAATGTTGAATGTATATGACCCTAATGTACCATATACTTAGAAATAAATGCTATTCTAATCTATTCTATTCTAATAAGGCAGTTGAAAAGGCAGGAGCTTTAATGGGTGGTCGTTTCATGTGTTCCTTTGGGAGTGTTAAGATTACGACTAATAACTGCGTACCATAACAGTGTATTCGCACGACACACATTGTAACACACGCACTGTTTACGCCCATATGCACGCAACTGATTAGTTGATGACCTAGCTTGGAATATACAGAACTAGGTTAGAAAATATTGTTTAACTACTGGAGTGCAGCAAGAATCAATTGGTTTTAGTGCTGTGAAGAGCAGCGATAGCTCAGTGGGGAGACCAACAGACTGCAAAGCAGAGGGTCTCAGGTTCGAACCCACGTCACGCACCTCTGACTTTTGAAAGTTATATGACTTTTCGAAATTATGTACGTATTGATTGGCAATTATCGCCTGCTCCGTGCCTCGGAGAGTACGTTAAGCCGTTGATCCCGGCTGCCATGAACATCTATGGCAGTCGTTATTGGGAGAGTGTCGACACAAAAGATCCCACTGGGTCGAAGGGTCGCCGGTCTGCATTGACTGGCCCCCACATAAGATAAGATAGTGCTGTGAATCCCCTCAAACCCGACAGATGCGACTTTCAACGCTATTTGTTATAAATATACTGGTTAATTTAGCATGCTCTTGCTAGAATTTCCAGCCCAGTTAGACGGTTGGCAGTGTTGCAACCAGTTGGTTCCAGGCGACCTCCAGCGGTAAAACAATACTTTATCAATAGCTTTACAATAGCATATTAACTCCAATACAAGAAATAAAAAATTAGACACAGTTCTGCAAAAAAATTGTACATTATGATCGAATCGGATTTCAAATATTTGATTATGATTCGAATAACAATTACAGAAATCATTCGAATGAAACGTATAATGTACGAATTATTCGATTTTTACGTAATAATCAGGCGACTCTGGCGCCGCTACAAAGCATTTCTTGACAGAAATCCAATATTTTGCCCAACTCGGAATCGAACCTGGCCATGCACATCCCATACACGGCGGTTGCGTTTACTACTACTGTGCCTACCAGACAAACATTTATTTTCCGAAGACAGTATTAAAGCAGTCTTTAAAAAATATATAAGCAAATAATAATAAAAGCCAGATCGTGTGAGGCAATTAATCTTAATTGGTTCAATTCACGTGTGGCCCGAGGGAGTGAGCGTCGGTGGTTGATTATAGACACTATCTGGGTTATACTTCGAGTTTACTCAACTCAAGCTTTACTTTACGAATGCTATTATGGTATTTACACTTCTTGGGTAATTTTTCATTGTGACTACTTAACTTGACGTCACCAGTTCACCTGACGTCATACGTTTTCTGCGAAACTGTGTTTTTATAAATACTAGCGGTCGCCTAGTGCTCGAAATTCGACCAACTGATATATATTATGTCATGTCATTATACTCGTATATTGATATATGTAACCATAGTTACGCGCTTCGACCGCGTGTGTCAAATGCATGGTTGTGTGCGTGTAGTGTTTTTTCATTAATTTAATGTATGTATTATACATATTTTATATAAATATTAGCATTCGTCACTTCTTCTCTGTATAAACTATAAGTGTGCGAAATTTCATACTCCTCAGTCTGCTCAATTTTCGTAAAAAGAGATCCAAAGTTTTCGCTTCACGTATTAATGTATAGATACCGGCTAAACTCGGCCAACCTTTTGCTGTGGCTAAGTTTGAAATTTTAATTCTTCTACGGTATAAAAGGTATGTAAAGTTATTCTTATATGGAGATGCAACGTGATGCAAACATTTCAAACTATTCTATTCATGACTCTTTGAGTTATGCGGACACAAACATACGGAAGCTGTAGTTATAGATATAAAAATATACAAGCGACCATGTACATATATGTATAAAAATATACACTCACTAGATTTTCCCCGCGGCTTCGCTCGCATAAATGTATTTTGTTTTTTTGGATGAAATGTACCCTATGTCCGTTTCTGTTCCCCTAACAACGTATTTGCGAAATTAAATGATTATCAGTCAAGTAATTTCGCAGGATGTTCATGGCAGCAGACCGACGGCTTAACGTGCTCTCCGAGGCACGGAGCAGCTGATAATTGTCAATCAATACGCACATAATTTCGAATAGTCATATAACTTCCGAAAGTCAGAGGTGCGCGACGTGGGTTCGAACCCGAGACCGTCTGCATTGCAGTCTATTGGTCTCCCCAATGAGCTATCGCTGTTCGATCCTTACACGGAACAAAAATTTGTAAAATCCACAAAGAATCCACGTTGTTCCAGATCTGGGTGTTAAATATTTCTCAAGTTCTTCGCGACACAGGAATCATTCTTAAAGCAATAGATATCTTTTTAGAAAACAATACACTAAAGAACTAGATTTCGCCTAATAATTTAGACATAATTATAATATCAGCCCTGTATTAAATTGTCCCACTGCTGGGCACGGGCCTCTTCTCACTGTGAGAAAGGTTAGGCCATGGTCCACCACGCTGGCCTAGTGCGGGTAGGTAGACGTCACATATCTTCGAGAACATTATGAAGAAATCTCAGACATGCAGGTTTCCTCACGATGTTTTCCTTCACCGTTAAAGCAAGCGATAATTAACTATTTAATTCGCATATAACTTTGAAAAGTCAGAGATGCGCGCCTTGGGTTCGAACTCGTCCAACGGTTTCTCACTAGGCTATCGCTGCTTACTTCCCTCAACCATTTCATTCTTTATATCCCATCTTTAAGACATCAAATTGATCCTAAGGTCGATAACGCGCTATTGATACATATAGTATTGAATGTTATCATAGGCTAAGCTAATCGCTTACCTTATAAGCCGTAAGGTTATCTGCCACTATTGTAGTATCTTATCTTATCTTATCTTATGTGGGGGGGCCAGTCAGTGCAGACCGGCGACACTTCGACCCAGTGGGATCTTTTGTGTCGACACTCTCCCAATAACGACTGCCATAGATGTTCATGGCAGCCGGGACCAACGGCTTAACGTGCTTTCCGAGGCACGGAGCAGGCGATAATTGTCAATCAATACGCACATAATTTCGAAAAGTCATATAACTTCCGAAAGTCAGAGGTGCGCGACGTTGGTTCGAACCGGAGACCCTCTGCGTTGCAGTCTGTTGGTCTCCCCACTGAGCTATCGCTGCTCTATTGTAGTATCTTAAATACATACATTGCCTACCCTAGGCAGAGATTACGGATTTCCATTTGCTACGATCCTGACACACTTCTCTGGCTTCATTCACTTTCATCACATTCCTCATACACGCCCGTCGGTTCAAGGAGCTCTTAACAGTAGTATCTATGTATATACAATGTGTTTGGTGAGTGGTGTCGGAGATTTTAATGGCATAATATATGGTCATTTATATCTACAATCCATGCTTCAGTATTATTTTTTATGTTACTTTGTTTTTGTGAAAAAGTGTAATAACAAAAAAATTACAGCAAAAGTTTTCTTAATTTTCTGTTATCATATTTTTTTAAAATTGAACTGATATAGTTTCAAACAATGTTTTATCATAAACATGTTAGCTATACTATGACCTGTAAAACAAGACCTTTTTTGTTTTTTTTGGACTATCACAAGCGACTATATCGCTAAATTACCACGTGTGTCCGTGATTAGATAACAAAATAAACAAAATGGCCGCCATTTCGCCCAAGTAACAAAAAAAATAATACTGAAGCATGGATTGTAGATATAAATGACCATATATTATGCCATTAAAATCTCCGACATCACTCACCAAACACATTGTATAAATAAGCAAAGACAACTCAGTTCAGTACCTTTTTGTCCTCTGTTTGTCAACTGATTTGTTTATTAAAATTTTTCAACAGTTTAGTCCTTTTTATGTATAGTCATTATTACATGTTTATTTCAAATTTTCAATAATTATTATGGTGGAATTTTCATCAATGAAGAAATACTAGTAAAAATAAATACGAAAAATTTTATTCTTGTATTTTACATACAAAATACAGGCATGATTACATCGAAACAACATCAAAGCAAGCTACTCACAGTCAAAGGTATATTTAAAGCTCGAGTACAAAGTGAGTAATAAAATTAGAATGGTTTATTTGTAAATCATTTATTTTACTTTTACCAAATGTAAACAAATTAGCTTTATTTACATTTCGAAAGCTAAATGATAAACAAATCATGTCTAGCTATGTTACCCCCTGGCCTATATCTACGCAAAAAATCAATCCAATCGGCTACTGTGTGAAAAGAGGAAAATTCGACTAGGTTGTTTTTATTCCTACCTAACCTTCCTACCTTCCTACCTACCATATTAAGTTATTAGTTAAAAATTGCTGATTTTCCTACATCGAATGTCGTTATTTCTCTACAAAATACAATGGTTATCTTGAAAATTTCAATTTATTTCAAGAAAAGACTATTCTAAATGAATAACAAAACTATAATCACTATTAAACTTTACAATTTTTTTTTATGCTATTTAAATTATTGAAACTATTTATACTATTACTATACTATTATACTATTTAGATTTATTTTTACACTTTCCCCGACGTTTCAACAGTAGTTTCGACGTTGTAACAGTGTCAAATAAACAACGCGATAAAATCCGTATATAGTAGTTTAATTTCAATAAATAACATTCGCGTAAACAGAAGACAATATTATGAATAACAAAAATTATAAATCAAATTTATATACGACTTTTGTTCTAAGTTAGTGTATTTGCATCTTTCGAGTTATTTGTCTCCATCAGTCAGATATAAAAAAATAGCAATCATGTATCTATTTATTACATGACTAGTTTTCACCCGCAGCTTCGCTTGCGTAAATGTAGGTTAGTTTAGGTTAGGTTTGCAACGGTTCTTTTTTCTGGATGAAAGGTACCCTATGTCCTATTCTGTACCCCTGACAACGTGTATGTAAAATTTCATGTTGATCGGTTGAGTAGTTAAGGCGTGAAAGCGTAACAAACAAACAAACTCATTTTCGCATTTATAATATTAGTAAGGATTGCTATTTTTTGATATCTTAAGGAGTACTCACACATGAGAAAATTGAACCTATTCGATTTCGATAAGTTAACTTTTTAAATCATCAAAATACGATCTGTGTGATGTTCTTTATACAATCATGGCTACTGAAAAGCAACCGAATCATCGGGGATAATGTAAACATAAATATATATAGTTTGAATAATTTAAATAGCTCAACCAGTAGTAGTTTAACAATAGTAGTGTAATAGTATATAATTATAATGTACAGTTCAGTTTTTTAAATCAAAGTATCTGGATGAATACCTTGGATACATATTGGAATAACCAGATACTTCGAACACAGATATTATATATATTCCAATATGCATTCCTTTGCGGAGTCACACGAGCAAAGTTGCGTTAGAAGACTAAATTTTTTACATACTATAAACTAAAATAATTTGTATGCCCAAGTGGCTGATCATGGAATGGACGCTATTAAATACTTGTATAATTATGTAATGAACACCTGTATATAACCCATGTATTACAAATAAACTATTTGATTTAATTTGATTATGTCACACTGGAATACATTCAGGCTAAGACTAACATCGAAGATTTTTAAGATTTATCAACATTTTCATGCAGAAATGTCTGGAAGGGCAGAAACAAAATACTTAAAACGACGTCGTAATCCTAATCCTAACTTCCTAACTAATATTATAAAAGCGAAAATGAGTTTGTTTGTTTGTTACCTTTTCACGCATAAACCACAGAACCGATCATCCTCAAATTTTGCATATACGTTGACAGGTGTACAGAAACGGACATAGGCTACCTTTCATCCCGAAAAAAATTACTGTTCCCGAGGAAAACAATAATAACGTTCTTATGATAATAGATGGCGCCACGTGTCTTTCGAATCATGATTGAATTATATTATTACAAGCAGAGTACAACCCGAATTGGTTGTCAAATTCTAAATTAACGTGAGCGAAGGGCAAAAGCTAGTGATTATATAATTAGGTGGGAATACTGCTAAATTAGAAATCAGTTAACTTGGTTTCTGTAATTTATCCTACAAATGTCAATGTTAAGTGTGTAGATATTTGGATATTTGTAACTGATTGACGTGTTAACAATTGAACAGATTTGGATGCAATTTGACATATAGCTAAACCGTGTTATGAATACGTAATCGTCATACAACGTAATGCTCATTGGAATTACGCTGGCAAAGCCGTGGACAGAAGTTAGTATTTTATAACATAGCAGCTATCCTTCTCCGGAACTTCTTTTTTGGCTGAAAAGCACTTTATGAACTTTTCTATACCCCTGACAACGTGTATACGAAATCTCATGATGATTGGTCGTAATTTAACGGAAGTAGGCGTAAAAGCATAACAAACAAACTCACCCTCACATTTATAATATTAGTTAGGATGCAGCATATAATATGCTTAAGACTGCGCCGAGCGAAATGTGCCAAAACAGGTGGTCACAGTTAAGTGAATAAAATCAACACTTTTTGTTTAATACAAATATAAAATATACATTTACCATAACAATGAATGTGTTTACAATTACTTAAATAAAATAATATATTTTATATTAAAATAATTAATATTTTCACCTACAAAATTACGTAAATTTGCAAATGCAGAAACGTAAGCTCGCGTTACGTGATTTTTAGATTATAACAGTAGTAATCTATCCTATTTTACAGCTTAAGCGAAACATAAATAGTTATATTACAATTTTTCCGTCCCAAATATTTAAGTTATTGGTTGACAATAAAGATACATATTTATCAAAAAAGCACTTCAAATCCTCCATACAATTTTACTGTGGCGGCCGCGCGCCGATTTAAATACTGCACGAGCTCTGTTATTATCTATCTTACGCTCGGCGCAGTCTTAAACTATACGTTGTCCAGCAGGTTGTTAGCTTTTTAACAACTCAAACAATGTTGTCGACGTAACTTTGCACTAGCGCCTAGCAATTCATATTTCATACAAAATAATACGTTTTAATGAATATTACCTCTTTACAACTTAATAGCAATATTTGGGGATGGAGTATGTAAATTGCAGAAGATAGATTGATTAAAAGTTCGTATAATTATGTGAAATGTTAACTTATTATGAAGACATTTATGCAAAGATACGTTTCTATAATATAATAATAATATCAGCCCTGAGTATGAGCTGTCCCACCACTGGGTACGGGCCTCTACTCACTGTGGATAAGGTCATAGTCTAGCACGCTGGTATAGTGCAGGTTGACAGAGTTCACATATCTTCGTGAACATTATGAAGAACTCACAGACATGCAGATTTCCTCACGATTTCCCTTCACCGTTAACGCGAGCGCTAATTAACTCATTAATACGCACATAATTATCTTCGAAAAGAGGTGCTTGCCTTGGGATCCAACTCAAGACATTGTGGCAGTCCCTAGTATGATTAAGATATAAATATTTTTGTCGATATTTTACGTTTAAGCACAAAAAACAGCTGTAAAAAGGCAAGATACTATGTTTCCACATAAAAATCATACATCTTTTTAACGTTGGGGAATTCTCTTTATGCATACCCCCTCGCTACAAGGAAAAGCAAGAGGGTTATGTCGGGCTCTCCCGATATTATGGGCCTACCGACTAAAATTACCACGGTGTGCCACTTCGCTGCTTTGTATGGTGGTTGGTCGCTGGAACTAAAACTATATCAGCGACCCACCCTAATGCAGATGTTTGGTGTCTGTGAGCGACGACTTCTATACGACGCCCCGGCACAACAAAGGGCGTCACTCCGACTCACTGGCTGGTGGGATATCTCCGTTCTCCCGCCCGCGGCCTTCACTATGATGGCATAAGGCGCGCAGATGCTTATAAAAATCTACTCTATGCGAGCATAGGGTAGGTTTTTAACCCCTGACGCAAAAACGACGGTGTGTTATAAGTTTGACGTGTCTGTGTGTGTTTGTCTGTCTATGGCATCGTAGCTCCCGAACGGATGAACCGATTTTGATTTTGTTTTTTTTTATTTGAAATGTGAATTAGTCGGGAGTGTTCTTAGCTATGTTTGATGAAAATCGGTCCAAGATGGCCGCCGCCACAAAATGGCGGTTTACATATTTTTTCACAACTGCCTCAATATGGATATCAAATGAAAGGACTTGACTAGTAGAATACTATACACTATGACAAATTTCAAATTCAAGATGGCCGCCACTGCAAAATGGCGAAATACTATTTTTATTATTTTGTGCCGGAGGTTTTCAAAATTTTTAATTTATGGATTACTAGTTTTCACCCACGGCTTCGTTCGCGTAAATGTAGGTTAGGTTAAGTTAGGTTTGCAACAGTTCTTTTTTCTGGATGAAACGTACCCTATGTCCTATTCTGTACCCCTGACAACGTGTATGCAAATTTTCATGTTGAGTAGTTGTCGGTTGAGTAGTTAAGGCGTGAAAGCGTAACAAACAAACAAACAAACTCATTTTCGCAATTATAATATTAGTAAGGATTGTTGGAGATACAGACATTGGACCCAAGACTTCAAGATTGCACACAATCATAATCACAATCAAACGCCATAGGTATATTAAAACTAATGGAATAATTAAATGAAGCCATGAGAAGAGTTCTCTTTGTTTATTATGCGATGTTCATAAATAGAGTCGGGACGCGCAAAGGACCTTCTAAGATTCGTCGTCTTAATTGTGGAAAGTAACTTAGATAACTTTGAATTTCGGTCTAACTTTGAACGAAAATCTATTCAAGATTATAATTTAATTTATCCCTCAACTGATTTTATTGTAAAGGCGTGGAGACGAATATTTCCAGATTGTCGGATGCTTTTCTTGTTTAGATCTATACATATGTATATAATAAGATCCTAAACTGATGCTTCGTATGTCTGTGTGTGCACTAAATCTCAATTGGCAATAGCTAAACTGATTTATTAATTTACTAGCTTTTGCCCGCGGCTTCGCTCGCGTTAATTTAGAATTTGACAATCAATTCAGGTTGTACTCTGCTTGTAATAATATAATTGATTCGAAAGACACGTGGCGCCATCTATTATCATAAGAATGTTATTGTTGTTTTCCTCGGGAACAATAATTTTTTTTGGTGATGAAAGGTAGCCCAAGTTCCTTTCTGTACACCTGAAAATGTATATGCAAAATTTCAGAATGTTCGGTTCAGTGGTGTAGGCGTGAAAAGGTAACAAACAAACAAACTCATTATCGCTTTCAAAATATTAGTTAGGATCGATTTAGATGGAGTAGCTCATAGTCAGTTGCACTGGCTGATCGGTAAACGATTAGCGAGGTTAAGCAGCGTTAGGTGCGGTTAGTCTATCGATGGGTGATCGCTTAGTGGTATTTCATTTGAGGGTCACCGTGCTTCGGAGGGCACGTAAAAAGTCGGTCCCGGCTGTTGCCAAATTGTCAGCGGTCGTTAAGCCATATCAGAGGCCTACGGTCGGCTTGAACCACTCTTGACAACAGGTTGGCTAAAAGCTAGGGAGAAGAAGAGGGTTATCAATAAAATGGGATTATACATAGCCTACACCTACATTTTTTAAAAAGATTACTAGCAATTTGGGTTACCACTTAATTGCCTAATCAAATTAATTAAATTTATATTATACCTCAACAATCTTAATTACTTAAAATAATTCTCTAAAATATATTTTAGTAGGCTTATTATTTTTGATATATAAAAACAGTGCCGAAAATATTAAGTTCGTTTAATTTCGAGAAAACGCAATTTTAGAATAATACCGCTGTTCATGCCACGAGTACGCTTACTCAGAAAACGCTGCCTAAATTTCGTTTTGTTTTGTAATAATAATAATAATATAATATAATATTCTATCACATACACACAACACCATCTAGCCCAAACTAAGCAGAGCTTGTACTATGGGTACTGGACACTTTTATTTTTTTTGTAAATACATACATATTATTATACATAGAAACACCCAGACCAAGACAAACATCCATGTTCATGCACATAAATGTTTATAATAATATATTTAGAAAGAACCTTGTATGCCTGTAAGATATAGGATTGGTATTTTCTTAAGGAGGGTTTTAAGGATAATGGGGTTATAAAAACGGTTGGATCAATAGTTGCTAATTGTTTTATTGATGTTATGAATGAGGCGTCTCGGGAAAAGCATCTCATCCTCTTACAGAAAACGGTATAAGAGTAGTTATGAATTATCTTACGTTTACACGAATGTTAACACTGAAATTAAACTATAACCACGCTTATAGTGAAACGAGTCTACTGAAACGTAGCTGAAACGTCGGGAAATATTATAAAATGTAATCTTTATATATATACAAAATCGATACAAATAAATAAAATTGAAGTGTCTGTTTGTAGTGGCAAAATAACAGCTTTTTATTTAATGCATATGAAAGTATATAAGGTACCTATACGACAACATATATTTTTAAAATTTTTGTCTGTCTGTCTGTTTGTTCCCGCTAATCTCCGAAATGGCTGAACCGATTTTGACAGGACTTTCACTGGCAGATAGCTGATGTTATAAGGAGTAATTTAGGCTACTTTAATTTTAGAAAAATAATAAGGTTCTGCGGATATAAACAATTTTTACTTAAAATCTACGCGGACGAATTCGTAGGTAACAGCTAGTATATATATATATATATATATATATATATATATATATATATATATATAATAGTTCTTCTGTATCTATGTCACTAGGCTCCTCCTAAACGGTCGGATCGTTTTTTTTTTTGTGTGTTTAAGTTCCTGGGTGGTTTAGATTCACAATAGGCGGCCTGGTAGATGGTGCGGGCAAGCTAGCGTTCGGGCAAAGCAGGGCCTGCCGGATCCACTGATAGCTGAAATAAAATGGTTATAAAGCCACAGTGTATTTACACTTACAATAAATTGAGATAAAGGTCGTATGAAGTAGTTTCAAAGTAGTGATACTGTTTCGCGTGAGGCGTGGCGTGTAAAACTTACTCTTTAATAATATTTCTACCACATACACACAACACCATCTAGCCCAAACTAAGCAGAGCTTGTACTGTGGGTACTAGACAATGGATAAACATACATATATACTTTTTGTTTTTGTAAATACATACATATTATACATAGAAACACCCACCCCAAGACAAACATCAATGTTCATGCACACAAATGTTTGACTTGTGCGGGAATCGAACCCGCGACCTCAGGCGTGGCAGTCAGTTACACTAATCACTACGCCATCGAGGCGTTTTTACTTAAAGACTATTTGTAAGTAAACGATCCTAGCGTTTCTATAATTAAATATAACTTGTTCAGGGAAGTACCACGTTCAGACAAACGGTGTTGTTTCGCCCGGTGAGTAAAAGTTGTTGTGGCACACACAACAGCCAGATATTCTTTTCTTAAATTCAACAACGCGTAAGTAATACCCCTTTCATTGCAAAAGATAGGCTACATAACCGCTTATATCAAGCGGGTCATATCCTTGTTTGCCAAAGTATTGTGTAAAAAACCGTTCAAGTGCGAGTCGGACTCGCGCACGATGGGTTGCCGTACCCCCCTAAATGTTTGTTTTATTTTAATGTTATTATTTATTTTTAAAGTAAATATATAACTAAATATTCTGTGAATATTTCAAGCGTCTACCTGTTGCCGTTATCAATATCGAGCAAAAACGAGCAAAATAATCACGTTTGTTGTATGGGAGCCCCCTTAAATATTTATTTTATTCTGTTTTTAGTATCTGTTGTTATAGCGGCAAATACATCATCTGTGAAAATTTCAACTGTCTAACTATCACGGTTCATGAGATACAGCCTGGTGACAGACGGACAGACGGACGGACGGACAGCGGAGTCTTAGTAATAGGGCGGGATCCTATTTACCCTTTGGGTACGGAACCCTAAAAAAGCTCTGCGCTCTCAGCAAGGAAACTGGCAGATAATTGCTTCTTATGCTAAAAGCGTAGTAGGTCGCTCTTTGTAGCTCAACATCGGGCAAGCTGTCTTTCCTCAGAATGAGAAGGAGTTTGGCCATATTCCATCACGCTAGATAACGCGGACTTCTACCAACAACTTAATACGCACATAACTGCGAAATATCATAGAAGGCAGTGTTTTTGTTTTTTAGGGTATTTCAAAGAAATTATCTGTAGGAGCACGGAGTATACATCTTATCTTATGTGGGGGCCAGTCTGTGCAAACCGGCGACACTTCGACCCAGTGGGATCTTTTGTGTCGACACTCTCCCAATAACGACTGCTATAGACGTTCATGGCAGCCGGGACCGACGGCTTAACGTGCTCTCCGAGGCACGGAGCAGTCGATAATTGTCAATCAATACGCACATAATTTCGAAAAGTCATATAACTGCCGAAAGTCAGTGGTGCGCGACGTGGGTTCGAACCCGAGACCCTCTACATTGCAGTCTATTGGTCTTCCCACAGAGCTGTCGCTGCTCTACACGGAGTATACAACTGTGAGGATATATGGCAGTAGGATCGCTCCTTTTACGTGAAACATTAAACAGCTGGTAAAATGCGGGTGTCAAACACCACTGCATACTCCCTTAGTGATATAGGCGTGTAATAATAATAATAAATCATTTATTTGTCAGAATATGAGTACAAAAATGATGATAAAATACATGGTAGTTCTTTCGATATTCTGCCATTAACTGGCGTATAAATGTTTTTGGAGTTAGGTTATATCTGACACATTCCTAATTTCTGTAAGCATTATTATTTTAAAGAATTAATTTCGATATATTTTATATTATTAATTTAACAAATTAGTTTAAGAATTAGCTAGCATAAACAATATAGCAAAATGTCAGTTAAATCATCAAGTAAACATATAACATACAGAATAGCAAAACATAACATGTCAATTGTATAAGGAATGTCACACAGTAAATCAATAAATAGCAAAATATAAAAATGTCAATCGATAAACACAAAAAGATACAAAAAAAGAACATAGAGAATGTAGCTCACTATATAGTTTGTATGAAAAGCAAAACTTTACCGATTTTCGTAATACAAAAGGCCATAAGACTTAGCCTATACGTAGTTGTTCTAAAATACAAAATACTTCAGTAAACTATCAAGCTCATGTATATAGGTATAGATTATGGAATATAAAAAGAACACTATTTGGTATCAGCTGCTTATGATCCCGAGTAAGGTCGTAAAACGGTACTAAGGGAAATAGATCGAGATGCGATCTAAACCTATCACTATAAGGCCTCTTTGACAAGTTTAACCTACGCCTACAGAAATGTGTATTTCGGAGAAATACTTTTTATAGCAAGCTTGTGGAGGTATAAAGTTTAAGTTGTATTAAAATCGTTTACTTTCTTGGCCTAGAGGAATAAGTTTGCATTTACTTACATCTTGAGTCTACATTTCTTTTTCTTTTCTTTTAAAAAATAACTTTTACATCTATATATTAATACGTGAAGCAAAAACTTTGTACGCCTTTTTACGAAAATTGCGCGGACGGAGGAGAATGAAATTTGGCACAGTTAAAGTTTATATAGAGAAGGAGGGGCGAATCAATCCTAATATTTATATAAAATATGCATTAGAAATACATTAAATTAATGAAAAACACTACACGCACACAACCATTCATTTAACACACGCAGTTTGTAGAGTCCAAATAAAATACTTCTTGATAGATATGGTTATATATTTACTGGTACCAGTTATTATTACTAATATAAATATATAAGTGGACTACGACCTGAGTGAGTGGTTGCGGGGAGACGACTGCTCGCGGCGCTACGGTATACTTGCGCCTGACTACACAAAACTAACGCGTCAGCAATGTCGCTACAGTTACATATATTTATAAATTTTTTGGAACATACAAACAAACAGTTATACAGTGTAAGTTTAGGTTAGTAGGTATTACAGCTACGGTTAACGAATGTACAACCAACGACGTTGTCCACATGTTACATTCTACAGGCTTTCATAATATATAATGACATAATATGTATATCAGCAATATCTTACAGGCAAACTTTGGTTGAATTTCGTGCACTAGGCGACCGCTAGTTTTAATAATTGTGTTACCAAGTACAACGGACACACAGAACACCCATATCTGTACCAATTATTTGTAGACCATATAAAATTTTGTCCCGTGTGGGGATCGAATCCACCAGTTAAACCACTAGGCCAGCCATGCCCTCAAAAAAGTTCTAATACCCGCTTTCTAATTCTGTTTAACGTAGTGTTAATTCAACGTCATCGTAAGTGATTTCATTGGCTGTTACTTATAAAGTCAGTCAATCCTAGCAGTTGACATGCGTTTGAACGTCTGTTAACAAATTATTGTGATGATCTACTTCTCAGACACGGGTTTGAGTTTTTTTTATACAACTTAGGTGGCAAACAAGCATACGGCCCACCTGATGATAAGTGGTCACCGTAGCCTATGGACGCCTGCAACACCAGAGGCATCACTTGCGCGTTGCCGACCCTATAGGAAAGGAAGAAGAGAAAAATGGGTGTGGGAAAGTGGGAAGGAGAAGGAGCGGGAAGGGGGAAAGAGGGTGATTGGTCCTCCGACACTCTCACTCACCGAACGAAACACAACAGTAGGAATACTGCTATTTCACGTCGATATTCTATGAGAGGGTCGTCCTTCCCCGGTCGAGCCGGCCCATTCATGCTAAAATCAGCAAGACTCTACTACCTGCTAAAAGTAAGCTGAGTTGGATAAAATGTATTAAATATTTCTGTGAGTACAATATTTTAATACACAATATCAATTTGTAAAAGGTTAGTAAGAGTAAGACCAGACTTTTCTTGTAAATTATGGGGATTTACTTTCGTGAGCTCTAATATACGAGTTTAAAATACATGCATGCCTGTTATCACTTTTAGAAGCACGAAGGGCAGCGGTGAATTATACCCACTCATTAAGCTACTGTCGCTTAAAGGGCCCAGTTCTAGATTCCGTGATCCCTGTAAAAATTTCATGATTGAGATATAAAACTATGCTCGACCCACAATCAAACTCTAGACCTCATGCTTAACAATGGCTTACTACCGAAGTATACCGAATAGAAAGTTATAGGGACACCTTTTAATCAAATATGTTCCAAGAAACCCAGGTTTTCAAGCGTAATGAAATATCACACTTTTCTCTTCTCTCTATCGAATGCGCTAGTTCCCTCGCATAAAAACTAAATTGCGTTTCTATATAATGCAACATATTTCCAACAAATATCTTCTCTTTCTAGACTTTTATTCTGCTTATGTTATTTTATTGAACAAGCAAGAATTTGCTGTCACTAAGCTTACTAAGTGTCTTGTCTTTAAAAATGGGATCCCTTTTCATTAGCATCATAAATATTAATTGCCCCTCACCCTTGCACATCATGACATTCATAACAACACTAGTATATAAAAATACCGCGCCCAGCGTAACAAAGAAGGATTTCTTTAATAAATTATTTGGATGTACCACGCTTTCATCTCCGTCAGTTTTCGGGTTAGTTTGACCCAAGATAGTGGAGTTACATTAATTTATTTTCGGGGAACTATTACGGATAAAGCTGAATGTATTGCCCCGTATTTTCTTTCAAAATGAGAATCTTAGTCATTAGTGGTGGCGTAAATAATGGGTATGAAATTACCTATATATTACTGACACATTCTAGGATGTGTTACGGGGACAATTCTCATAAATGTAGGGGAATAAAAGGTATGGCGGATAGTAAAACATATTAAGGGAAGATCTTCGGAAAGGTATCAGTTGAAATTATTATTGTGGTCATTAATTCTGGATTCGGGCGTTCTATGTGATATATTTGGTATTTGGATGACCTTGTACGTCCTTAATATTATGTGGAGGTTTAAATTGTAAGGTTCCTCAGATGGTTGTTTAAGTGTTATCATATTTACCTATAAGCGTTTTACTAAGACATATTTTAGCTGTTTTTTATAAGATTTGCCCTATAGAATGTACCACCACACATCATGATAATGATAACTGGGATTTACTTTACTTATGGGCTCATACACATTTTTTAGTATACATTCATAATAATATACATGTCGGAGACGGTCATTAGTACATTTACGAAACGCGGTGCGAGAATCGAGATATGGCAGCACTGTTGCGATGACGGCAACACGCATCTCACTTCGTGCTACGACAGAGCCTACATAAGAGAGGCGCACGCTACATTCGACGGATCTTTCTACCGTCGTCGAGTGCGGACCTCCTCGCTAGGAACTGTCATTCGTTTCGTGCAAGACATTCGTGTTCATTTATTGTGAAGACAATAAAATTAATTAGTGTACACTTATTGTTCTATCACCGTATTGTACGCCCGCATTATGTCAGTCGATGGTGTTACGGATGCACACTTTATATACATACTCTCACATCAATATTTCAGAGACGCTGTCTAAAGCCGTAGCTGAAAATGCGGATGTTATTATACATCTGTAAAATACCCACGTTTCATCTATGGCTTTCCTGAATAAAACGAGGCTTTTGTTGTTTACTGAGCACTGTTTCAGGCACCTGAGGATTGCTTGACAGAAACACACAAAAACATTTTAGTCGTTCTCAGACCTCATGCACATTAATCTTTATCAATAGATTCCTCTGCGCAATCGAGGGCATCTTTTAGCTACTTTACTAAAAAGTCAGCTAAATAATATAAAACCAAATACGAAATCTTTTGATTGTTACATCTAGTATTATACGTCTCACGCCTATTTAACCAAAATAGAAAGTCAGAAGCGCTTTCATAGTATTGAATTCAAAACACATGCTCCAGAGCGCAAATGGTCATATCGAAGCTATCAAGGCTCTCATAAAAAGAAAACTTATTCAACCCTTTCGTAAACGATAAAAACCACTCCTAGTAAAAGTAAAACCTTTACTACCGCCTTAAACTTAAAGAACCTTCCCACGTAACGCATTTAATTCCGCTTGCGTAAGCAAATCAGGCGTCCTAAATACCTAAGACCTGAATAGCTAAGCAGCAGTTTAAGGGTTTGCTCAAACTGGATTTAACGGGGTGAAATCGCGTGAAATCTTCTCCCTAGCCTTTATTATTCCCAAGTCACTTGGGGTCGGCTTTCTAGTCTAACCGGATTTGACTGGATATCAGTTTTTACATGGAGCGACTGCCATCTGACCTCCGCAACCCGAAGGTTAACGATACCCTAAGGCTAGACCAGTGTCCAGGATATTAGAGGGCACTGACTTCTCAATAAGGACTGCCATAGATGTTCATGGCAGCCGGGACCGACGGCTTAACGTGCTTGCCGAGGCACGGAACAGGCAATAATTGTCAATCAATACGCACATAATTTCGAAAAGTCGTATAACTTCCAAAAGTCAGAGGTGCGCGACGTGGGTTCGAACTCGAGACCCTCTACATTGCAGTCTGTTTGTCTCCCCACTGAGCTATCGCTTTATAACTAATATTATACAAGTGACAAAAACGATAGAAAGGTAAATAAAATAAATATTAGCGTAGGAAAACAGTGCAGAAAGCTGCGTATTCGTTCTGTATAATGATCTCGAAGATGTATAAAGTTTGCAGAGCTAGTTAGAGTAGAGGTTGCTCCGTGTAGAAACTAATATCCAGTCAAATCTGGTTAGACTAGAAAGCCGACCCCAAGTGAGTTGGGAATAATAAAGGCTAGGGAGAAGATAATAATATTAGTTAAGGTATCCTGCGGATTTTCTTATTTAGTCAGATGTGAGCCAACGCTTAGAAATCCGTTCTTTATATTACCATCTATGTACTTAGGTTAGGTAAGAAATAGCCAAATGAGTTTATGGTTCTTGAAGCTATCTTATCTTATGTGGGGGCCAGTCAGTGCAGACTGGCGACACTTCGACCCAGTGGGATCTTTTGTGTCGACACTCTCCCAATAACTACAGCCATAGATGTTCATGGCAGCCGGGACCGACGGCTTAACGTGCTCTCCGAGGCACGGAGCAGGCGATAATTGTCAATCAATACGCACATAATTTCGAAAAGTTATATAACTTCCGAAAGTCAGAGGTGCGCGACGTGGGTTCGAACCCGAGACCCTCTGCATTGCAGTCTGTTGGTCTGCCCAGTGAGCTATCGCTGCTCTAGTCTTAAAGCTAAGTGTAAATACAAAATTGTTTGTTATGCAATGGACATTATATTTGTCGATAAGATTATAATGTTATGTTAATCACAATGGTCCCTTCTAACTAATATTAAATATATATCAAAAGAAGAAATTAACGAAGATAACTAAGTAAGGATAGGCGATTATCGATTAAATATTCTTGAGTTACAAGAGGGTTTTGGTTATGGTCAGCGACCCAACCAGTAACCTCTTGACCACAAGAACAATATCGTATCCATTACGCTATCACTTCATAATTTAAATAACGGATACATTATTGAACTTAACATAAATATAATTTGTCGGCCTCGATGGTGTAGACCTCAGGCGTGGTAGATGGTTAGTGCAACCGACTACCACGCCTGAGGTCGCGGGTTCGATTCCCACACAAGTCAAACATTTGTGTGCATGAACATGGATGTTTGTCTTGACCTGGGTAAAATATGTGTGTATTTCCAAAAATAATGTATATATGTACTCGTATGTTTATCCATTGTACAAGCTCTGCTTAGTTTTGACTAGATGGTGTTTTATGCGATAGAATATTATTATATTATTACTATTATTATAATATTATTATTATATTATTGATTCTTTTTGTATTTTTTATTTTAGTAGTTTTTATGTTATCTAAATTTGTAATATCATAATAACTGTGTGCTTCAGTGGTAATTGTTGTGTATACCTGTAATTGGCATATGTATCAGACCGTTTCCATTTACCTTTTTTATTTTTATTTTAAAATATGTATGCTGTTGGTGTACCTAATTAAATAAATAAATAAAAAGTTCACGATTCTTTCTCCCTATTCTTATGTACCCACTTTTTAGTATCTATAAATGCTAAGACAATAGGTCTCAATTATGAAAATAACAGCAGAGCTGAGCTTAATGTCAATATCTCAAACTTTACTTAGTACTTTCGCTATATTTACATATGCGGTGAACTAAAAATTACTTTAGTTTTGAGTGCTCGTTTGGAGACAAGAGGTGCTTTCATACAACGAATATAGATGGCGTGGGTTCAAATGTCATACGAGGTATCTGTTCTAAGTTTAGGTAAAACTTGTCTCATTAAGAAATCCCACGTAAATATTTAAAGTTATTTATTGATACTGACTCAGTGGTGCATTAGAATACCGTTGCACACAAAACCACACAAAGCAGTCATATTCAATAGAATATGACTGCTTTGTGTGAAGTTCTAGGTTCGACGCCCGGTTCGGACAAAGCGTTATAGCGCGTTTCTTGTCACAAATTCTCATGTATCATATATGTAAGGCTGTAGACCTATTACATGTTAAAAAATTGCCAGGCAATGTGGGGTAAAGATGATATTAATATTTGTAATTTAATTTTAATTGCACATCAAAATGTAGAGTGAGTTGTTCTCATCCTAACTAATATTATATATGCGAAAATGAGTTTGTTTGTTACGCTTTTACGCCTTAACTACTCAACTGATCAACATGAAATTTTTCATACTCGTTGTCGGGGGTACAGAATAGGATATAGGGTACCTTTCATCCAGAAAAAAAAACTGTTGCAAACCTTTCTTTTATTTTTTTTATCCTAACCTAACCTACATTTACGCGGGCGAAGCCGCGGGCGAAAACTAATTATTTCATAATACTAACATGTTACATCTACAGTTATAATCGCGTTTTTGTGTGATTTTTATACAAAATCTAATTTTAATACTAACTGTTTGTTAAAATTAGATTGTTAAATATAAAACGCGTAGAAATAATTATTGTAGTTATTATAGAATCGTAGAAGTTTTATGTCTTAACTAATAGGCTATCTCCACGTTAATTTAAAACAAAGTTTGTTGTAGTATATTTTTGGTCGCACAATAACGTAGTTGAACGTTCTTTTTATTATTTAACTGAAATTATTAAATTACTCTAGCTCTGAAATGAAACGATTTTTGTATTTTGCTCAAAAATAAATAATGTACAAGCGTTTCAAATTTGGTAGTAGGGATAGTAGTTAAATGACAGAAAAAGGATGCATGATGCAAATTATGACGCAACCGCTGTATAAATGCAGCTGCCCGAGGAAGATAGCAAGATATTCCTGATAATTGCACGGATGGCGTACTAGTTTAAGTGGTCGTCTCGCCACTGCCACTACTCCGAGAGTTGTGGGTTCGAATCCCAAACGGGACCATCTCCGCGACTCAGAAATTATTTCTAGTACGGGAGATAAATTATTCCAAGTAGGGAGTTGTATTTAAAGGAAAGAGATATAGACTTTTCTTATATCAAAATTTTAAATATTAAAATGAATCCCTGATTTTGTAACCAATTTTGATACTGCTTACACAAAAAGAATTATTTTAATTGCTATTTGCTCTTGTGTGTAAACTAATATACAAAATCAAACTTAAGCAACTACCCAATTAGAGTTAAATAAAAAATAATAATAAACAAATAAAAGTAAAAATATTTTTTTTATACAACTAAGAAGCATCGCTGATTTCAGCATGAAGGGCCGGCTCGACCGAGGAAAGACTACTCTCTCACAGAATATCGACGTGAAATACCAGTACTCCTACTGTTGTGTTTCGTTCAGTGTGTGAGAGTGCCGAAAGCCCAATCACGCTCTTATCCACTTCCCGCTCCTTTTCCTTCCCACTTCATTTCCCAAAAGGGTCAGCAACACGCAAGTGATGCCTCTGGTGTCGCAGGCATCCATAGGCTACGGTACCACTTACCATCAGGTAAGCCGTATGTTTGTTTGCCACCTTAGTACTATAAAAAAAAGATATGGTTTCTTGTACCACGTAGTAAATATCACCATATTGCTACCAGATACTGTTCCAATATCTGTACTGCTACTAAGATTTACTTGACAGATCACAATAACTCTTTGCCCGACCCGAGAACTTATGAATCGAACTCGAGAACTTATGTATAGCAGTCGCTTACCGCAGCAATCGACGAGTAACTTACGAAAGGCCCAGACAGCATGTGTGGGCGTCTGCGCGTTTAATAAATACTAGCTTTTGTCCTCGTCTTCGCTCGCGAAAACTAGGTTAGGTTATGTTCACATCATTACATCTTTACGACTGTAAATTTTATGAAAATGCTAGGTCTTAGCAAGGAGCCCATAGAGTCTAAACATTTTACTACCCAACCCTTCAGAAATTCACAGACATAATAATTATGCACTATATGACCGTCAACTATGACCACATCTTACTGATACACGCCATATAAATGTAAAAAATGTACGCTTCATTTTATGACGTAGGTGTTAAACCGTTTAAATGTAGAAACCTCGTTTTGCGTGTAAGGGGATAAACATAAAATTTTCATAGTCTACTGCCTATATAATATTTCTCTGAACATATAATTTGGAATATTTTCACCACCCACTTACCTTAATTCAATTCGTATAAATATATCAAACTAGGTTCTCCTTGCAGGCTTTCCAGCTTGAGTCTCGTGGAGACTTAGGAACCTAAACAGGGTAAATATATTATAATAATAATATTCCATCACATTCACACAACACCATCTAGCCCAAACTAAGCAGAGCTTGTACTATGGGTACTAGACAATGGATAAACATACATATATACTTTTTTTTTCGTAAATACATACATATTATACATAGAAACACCCAGAGCAAGACAAACATCCATGTTCATGCACACAAATGTTTGACTTGTGCGGGAATCGAACCCGCGACCTCAGGCGTGGCAGTCGGTTACACTAACCACTACGCCATCGAGGTCGTCATAGTGTCACGTATATATCCCTATATAGGATCAGGATTGGTGGATTACATATACACTTCACCAGTTTTGTTTTCAGTTCTCACTTAAGACTGCGCCGAGCGCAAGACAGATAATGACAGAGCTCGTGTGGCGCCATATTTAAATTGGCGCGCGTCCGCCATAGTAAAATTGTATGAAGGATTGAAATTAAACTACTATATACGGATTTTATCGCGTTGTTTATTTGACACTATTATACTATTACAACGTCGGGGAATGTGTAAAAATAAATCTAAATAGTATAATAGTATATTAATAGTATAAATAGTTTTAATAGTTTCAATAATTTAATTAGCTTAAAAAATTTGTAAAGTTTAATAGTGATTATCAACAGCTTATCTTGTGTGTGGGGGCCAGTCTGTACTGACCGGCGACACTTCGACCCAGTGGGATCTTTTGTGTCAGCCCCAAGATTCATCCCTTAGCTATCTCCTTATGAATGTACTGCATTAGCTGCAGTGTACAATTCAGAGGGAGAAGCCTAAAGTCTTCAGGGTTTGGATATGCCAATCCCATCAGATCCATCCTAAGTCCAGCCAACGCGTCGCATTCACAGTAGGTGCGATATGGACTCGTCCTGTTCACCACAGGCTCTGCAGATCGAGTCGTGTGTCAATCTCAATCTGCACAGGAAGTCTTTGGTGCCAAAATGGCCAGTGAACGCTCCTGTGAGCAGGCGCATTTGGCTCTTGCTATACCCGCAGAACCTCCGGGTGAAGCCTGTGGCTCCATTTGCAATGAATTTCTTGGAGTGTTCCAGACCCCTAAGGGCCATCCACTCTAGCCTGTGTTTTTCATTGCCGTGAGCATTCAAAGCTGCCTTTACGGTGCTCTCAGAGAGTTAGTTTGCTATCTAAGGTCATGCCTAGATATTTCACCTCCGTGGACCAATGTAACTGCGTACCATACATGGAGAGAGTTCCCAACTCCGTGAGATCCCTCTTCCTAGTAAACGGCACGACAGTAGTTTTCCCTGGGTTGATCGATAAATGATTGCTGCTGCACCATTTTTCGACCATAATCAGGGCCTTCTGCATAAGACTAGATACCGTACTCGGAAACTTTCCATTTACGAGTATCACCAAGTCATCCGCATATCCGACCGTTAAGTACGGACCTTTGTTGAGTTGTTCTAGGAGTGAATTGACTACCAAGCACCATAAGAGTGGTGAGAGTACTCCACCCTGAGGGCAGCCCTTGGTTGTCGTAGCATAATAGTGATTATAGTAGTGTAACAGTTTTTCAAAATTTTGTAATAGTGTCAAATAAACAACGCGATAAAATCCGTATATAGTAGTTTAATTTCAATGAATAACATTCGCGTAAACGGAAGACAATATTGTATGAAGGATTTGAAGTGTTTTTTTGATAAATATGTATCTTTATTGTTCAACCAATAACTTAAATATTTGGGACGGGCAAATTGTAATATAACTATTTATGTTTCGTTTAGGCTGTAAAATAGGATAGGTTACTATTATAATGTAAAAATCACGTAATACGAGCTTACGTTTTTGCATTTTTTAGGCGAAAATATTAATTATTTTAAGTTTTTTACACGTAGTAATTGTCAACACATTCATTGTTATGGCAATGTATATTTTATATTTGTAATTAAGCAAAAGTGTTAATTTTATTCACTTAACTGTGACCGCCTGTTTTGGCACATTTCGCTCGGCGCAGTCTTAATAGGTAGACGAGCGTATTACCATCAACCACGCAGATCACAAGTCTCCGTGCTACTACTGGGAATTTCTTAACAGAAAATAAAATAACACTATGACCAACCCTGGAACTGCATAACCTATTTCCAGGACTTTAAAGTTCACGTATACTCTTAAAGCACAGCTGGGAAATGTAGCTGTGTAGATGAGGTAGACGCTGTTGTTATGCAGTTATATAATAACTATATGTTTATGGAGACACCTGAAAAACTGAAGAATGACCTTTATGTAGGAAGCTTTATGTAGGAACCCATTTTATATTTGTTTATAGATGACATTCTAATAATAACGAGATGGGTGTAAAAACCCAGGATTCAATCTCTTTGTCTTCATGTGACCTTTTTTATATTTCATCAGCTTTTTGTAATGTCTCACTGCTGGGCAAAAGGGCTCTCCCTTGGACTTCCAAATCACTCTGTTGGTGGATATCCCCTGACCTTATGACCTTGTGACTATATCTCGGGGGTCTTTTGACCCACAGGGCCCATATTCAAACTCGACCGAGGGATGACCCCAAGGTGGCTGCACACCAAGTAATAAGTCAATCGATCCAGTGGTTCTGGAGCTATGCCTGTCACTAACAAACTGTTACTAACAGACAGATACACAGACCCTTAAAGTGTTTTCATTAACCTCTTTGAAGAAGACTCAGAGGTTAATATCCTTGTTTGTAAACTATCGCAGTGCTGGAAATGAGCATCTTCAAATTGTTAGCTCAGCTCATGTTGGCAAACTTTACACACCGTCTAGAACATTTTGTGAAACTGTCATGCATGTTTTCTCACGTTGTTTTGCTTATCTGTTTAAACGGGTAATTATTATTAACCTTTTTTCTTCTCGTTTTTATACAACTAAGGTGGCAAACAAGCATACGGCCCACCTGACGGTAAGTGGTGACCGTAGCCTATGGACGCCTGCGACACCAGAGACATCACTTGCGCGTTGCCGACCCTTTAAGAAAGGAAGTGGGAAGGAGAAGGAGCGGGATGGGGAAAGGGGGTGATTGGGTCTCCGGCACTCTAACTCACCGAACGAAACACAACAGTAGGAATACTCGTATTTCACGTCGATATTCTGTGAGAGGGTAGTCCATCCCCGGTCGAGCCCATTCATGCTGAAATCAGCGAGGCTCTACTACTCTTGTTGGCTCAGCTCATGTTGGCAAACTTTACATATCGTCAAGAACATTATGCGAAAATCATAGACATGCACGTTTCCTCGAGTTGTTTTGCTTTTCTGTTCAAACGAGTAATTATTATTAACTATTTAATACACACATAATTTCGAAAAATCAGACCGGTGTGCCTTGACATCAATCTCGAAACTATCTGGTGCAGTTTTACTTTTGTCATTCAAATTCCAAAAAAGATCTGATTGAATCTCTTATTTGATTTGAACACCGTATAATTGTTTTATTGGATACGTAATTCCGAGTTCAATACCTTCAAAGGTACTGTCCTCTAAAAAGTACAACTCCTTTGTTAAACCGTTATTCTTTGCCTGCACCAACATTAAATGTCGAAACGAGTCATTACACTTAAAATTGACATCATACTCTTCTCCGTACATATCATGTCGTGTATAAAAAGACATATAGAAATTTTTAGGGCCAATAACGCACAAAAGCAAAGAAGACATTACGGCCCTCTTTCAACCGCAGAATGGGGAATGGTTTTTCAGATGACACGCACGTCTATAACGATTCAACGGGTACGGTGACCATGATTGTGGCATCCATAGTATTATCAATATTAACATAATTATGAATTCTTCACTAGTTATTGACGATTAATGACTGACATCAAAGTTGTTTCATCAAAATTGTCGGCCTCGATGGCGTAGTGGTTAGTGTAACCGACTGCCACTCCTGAGGTCGCGGGTTCGATTCCCGCACAAGTCAAACATTTGTATGAATGAACATTGATGTTTGTCTTGGTCTGGGTGTTTCTATGTATAATATGTATGTATTTACAAAAAAAAGAAGTATATATATATATATATATATATGTTTATCCATTGTCTAGTACCTATAGTACAAGCTCTGCTTAGTTTGGGCTAGATGGTGTTGTGTGTATGTGGTAGAACATTATTATTATTTGTTTCTCTTTCACGGGTATATTCCTAATACGTTAGGAAAATACCCGGCCCTTTGGGAGGCTTACACGGAGACATGGGTCCAACGTGAAGAGGCCCTTCGAGAGTTTTAATCAAAGGTGGGATGGAACACCTACAGCGGCACTAGCCGCAGTAGGCGTAGAACTATTGCTACGTATGGATTCTAATATATGGGCTATGGGTATGGGTGTTTGATGGACTGTTATATTGGTAACTATGGATGATAAAACGGCATCTGCCCTGAATACTCTAATAGCATCAATCGAATGGACAGACGGTGACTCGCCAACTCACTAGATGGGCCCCCTGAATAGCCACTATAGGCCTACAAGCCAGCAGCAGAAGGCAACACCGGTGCGAGCGGCTACGGATGTCGAGCGGTGCGGCGCCGGTTTCACCATCACGGGTCTCGTGAAAACGGCGACCCGGAGCGGGTTTCCCCGTAGTTATGCCCTTGAAAATGACACTTCCACCCCCAAGCATGTAGCTTTAGCGGCCCCCCTCTGACCGGCCGATCAAGGCAAGCCAGAGTTGAGAGTCCTACGGGCGCTCTTGAAGTTCCACCTCAGCCAACCAGTAACGGAAAGCTGGGGACGAGGCCCTCACCGACTCTCTGAGGCATTCAGGACCGCAGTGTCGCCACTCACATTCAGCTCGCCACAAGCTGCCCTGCGGTTTGTGCGCTTTTATTTAACCTAGTGATACATTTTTTGTTTATATCACAAGGCGAAGGTGGTAGTTTAAAAGCTAGTATACTATGCCCTCCGGTATCGCGGTAGTCTCATGAGGAGATAACGACTGTCCCAGAGGGGTTTATTATTATTATGTTTATTATTATTATATTATAATTATTCAAATCATTCAAGAAATTGAAATATTTAAAAGATTATTCTTCAATCCTTTGAATATTTCGGTTTCTATTTGAAAGCTTAAGTGTGGGCAAAATATGATATCACCATTGGAAAATTCACGAGGCGTAAAACATGCGGCTTGAAAATATTAGGAGGTACCTAAAAAAACGAAATATCTGTCCTCTAATCAAGCTTTGATTATTCGATTATGTTACGCGGTCATACGATTGTAGAATATTAGAATTTCCTTTTTCGATATAATTGCCCATCGCTGCTATAGTTTTGTTAATGTTTAGGGTCCGTAACGTGGCCGTGATTTGATTTTATTTATTTAAACTAGCTTTTGTCCGCGGCTTCGCTCGTGAAAAAGTAGGTTAGGTTAGATTATGTTAATAAATACGTGGCGTCCTACTCCTCGGGCTGAGCGTCATCAGTTACGGTGGCGACACCTTTGTGACAGTCTGTAGGGGGACCGTCGAAGAGGCGGCCTGTTTGGCCACCGTGGGGGTTTCCCAGGTGGTCTTAGCAAGGCGGAGGCCTTGGTCTTTCATGGGCCCCGTCGCGGACCATCCCGCGATTAGTAACAGTACTTTTTTAAAATAATATATAACCTATTTTACTCGGTGATAATAAAATTGTCTAACGACGAAATGTTTTTTAAATCATTTGTGTAGCACTTGCAAAAACAAACGAAAAATTAAATATTTTCTCTATATACTATCTATTATAAGAATAGATAACTAATATGAAAACTAGACTGCGGACCGTTTCAAAGTAAGCGGTTATGAAATGGTTAGTCGATCCTAAGGAAAAAGAAATGAATATGTTTTAAAAGACAGATATGTCGTCTAATTATAAGTTATTAATTATTCCATACATCAAAGCGCAATTACAGGCTATTAAAATACGTTTATAATTTAATATTGTACTGCTATACGTTTATAAATAATTATTCAGTAGAATACATCAATTATTTCGGTGCAATATGATGTGTATTTATCGTATATGTAACTGAATCAATACAATACATGTTAATTAGTTTGAAATTAATATCAGTTCACATTTGCTGTTTAATTTAATTTACAATTATCACAAACTGTGAAAATTAAATCATCGCTTATATGATGTTGTGAAGTTAATTAATTTTATATTAGAGTATTTAATATAATAGAGATAAATGCCTGCGAAAAGTTCTTTAAAACTATGTTGTATATCACTACATATTATATGGTCCTCCAGACCGAATGTCGGTCACAGCGGCCAATCTTAACGGAGACTGGCGATCTGCACAGGAGATATTATAGTGCACAAGCGTGTGCACAAACACTCTCTGTTCCCTAACTCTCATGATCCGATGGGACAGTAATCCGACACGACCGGAGAGAGATCAGGCGCAGGACCAACGCCTTTACGTGCTTTCCGGGGCAAGGGGGTGTCTAACACCGCCAACTTTCTAACTTCTGCTATTGAGATTTCTTATCAGAAATACCCAATAATTTTTTTTGTTGGATCGACCCGGGGTTCGAACCAAGACCAAATGCACAGCAGTCGCATTCATCACCGCTGCGCTACGGAAGATTTCTTATATGTATATGTCAACTCTCGCTCGTTTTTGTCATCTGGGTTTTACTTCTAAAGTAATTTAAAAACGAAAAACGGGACTTGTCCTGTTTTGTCACAAATAATGGTATACGTAAAACACAGGGTGCGACATAAAGTCCACGTGAGCTATGACCGTCGCATAATGCCGTTTTTATCACAACGAAGGCAGATTTGTCACACGATTTCAGTGCGATGGAAAATATAGTTTTGATTCGACATATTTTTTTTAGTTTTGATCGAGGTGAGGCGATTTAGATGTTATGAGAGGCAACAAAATTATTCAACGTTTTATTTCAATTTAGCTTGAAGGAACTAATTCGGGATATATGCGTAAGTTACTTGCTCGGGCTTTTATGCACGGAGTTCTGTCTGCACAAATGGTGCAGTGGTTTCAGTGGTTGCCTTCGCATCGGAAGTGCGTCAAGTATTGTGGGTTTGACAATAAATTGTGTGACCCAGAAATAGTGCTTCCAATTTTAGTAGTGTCCGTTTTTTAGTGTTTCTAAGGAGTACCTAGCGTCATTTGTAAAGCAAATGAAAATCATTATACTCTACCTGATCTGCATGCAGAATCGATATTACCTAGCTACAATTTGGTTGCAAAATTTAGAATTGGGTAGATGTCATGCTGCCAGAAAAACTGTCAGACAAAATATTTAAAAAAAATATTTTAAGAAACTTATTTTAGGCACATACTCTGTGAATTAGTCGATTACGTGAAGGTTTTCTAAAAATCTTATCAATTTATGCCAAACTCAGTAACAAACATCCAAACAGACAATCATATCCACAAACCATCACTTTTAAAATATAGATTCTACAACATTTTAACTTTCAAGATGGTGAAAATAAATTTCAGTTTGTCACATGTGTTCTCCTCATAAACGCGCCAAATGTTGTGAACCTGGTAGTTACATAGCAAATGTAACTTTTATTTTCAGTGTTACTTTGTAACTTAAATGTATACTTTAATAAAACTTGTATATAACTGTGTCTCTACGTTAAAGAGTTCAAAATACCTAATTCAAATTTACTTTTGAATCCAAAACAATGGTTTTTTTTGACTTACAAGTGGCCCGTCCTGATGACGCCAAGATTGAACATTAATAGCAAAATATTTTTCAACACGGTGCATTGGTGCCGGAGGTCATCGTTCATATACACATTTTATTTACTTATTTATTGGACCATCTACAAAGATACACACAACTTAAGGCTAAATACAAAAGTGTTAGATCAATAGAATAAGTGTGCACCCTCACTTACAGTAGGCCACAGCATACAAAGTAAAAACGTACATACAGTTGGCGAAATTGGACAAAGTTACAAACAACTACCATCTTAGTCTCCCCGTGACCATGGCTGCTGAAAAGCAACCGAAAAGTCGGGGAAAGTGTAAACACAAATATAAATAGTATAAAAGTATAGTTATAGTTTTAATAGTTTCAATAATTTAATTAGCTTAAAAATTAGTAACGTTTAGTAGTAATAGTAGTGTAACAGTTTTCAAATTTTTGTAATAAAGTGTCAAATAAACAACGCGATAAAATCCGTATATAGTAGTTTAATTTCAATGAATAACATTCGCGTAAACAGAAGACAACATAAAGTTACAAATAGCAAATTACTAATAATTAATTAAAAATGAATTACAAATAATGAAATAACGAATAATAATTATTATTAATTATTAATAATAATTATTATTTTTATTTCAATAAACACAAACTTACATTTGCAATCTGTATTTATAATGTTAGTATAAATTTTCATTCACGTAATTTGTCTGCCTCTAGCAATCTATGCGACTGCTGTCCAAGAGCTCAATCCAATATGTAATGGGATTCATTTGTCAAAAAAATTATATAGGCAGCACGGAGTTTAAAATGTTGTCTAATAGACAGTAATAGGCTTGTCTGCTATTTCGTGGAATCTAAAATCTATATTACTTTATATTGTCTTCTGTTTACGCGAATGTTATTCATTGAAATTAAACTACTATATACGGATTTTATCGCGTTGTTTATTTGACACTTTATTACAAAATTTTGAACACTGTTACACTACTATTACTATTAGCCGTAGCCTATGGACGCCTGTAATACCAGAGGCGTCACTTGCACGTTGCCAACCCGTTAGGAAAGGAAGTGGGAAGGAGAAGGAGCGGGAAGGGGGAAAGAGGGTGATTGGGCCTCCGACACTCTTACTCACCAAACGAAACACAATAGTAGGAACACTGCTATTTCGCGTCAATATTCTGTGAGAGGGTAGAACTTCCCTGGTCGAGCCGGGCCCATTCATGCTGAAATCAGCGAGAGAGAGAAATATTATAAAACACTACTTTTAGATATTTGAATAATAAAACCCATAAACAGTAGTTTAATTTCAATGTTTTAATAACAAGGGCGCCAATATTAAAAAGAATGTTAATTGATTAAAATACAGTTTTTGATTTTATTTTGTACAAGCTTTTGCCCGCGGCTTTGCTCGCGTTAATTTAGAATTTGACAATCAATTCGGGTTGTACTCTGCTTGTAATAAAATAATATAATTCAATCATGATTCGAAAGACACATGTTGCCATCTATTATCATAAGAACGTTATTATTGTTTTCCTCCGGAACAGTACTTTATTTCGGGATGAATGGTAGCCTATGTCCATTTCTGTACACCTGTCAAAGTATATGCCAAATTTCAGGATGATCGGTTCAGTGGTTTACGAGTGAAAATGTAACAAACAAATAAACTAATTTTTGCTTTTATAATATTAGTTAGGATTAGGATTCTCTTGACATTACTACAGCAGAGTATCGGTTATTTATTACAGTACAAAGCAAAATCATTTCCAAAATAAACAATGGTGACCCTGATTCAACGAAGCGGTCACCACCACCCCTACAATAACAATGAAATGTTATTACACGCACAAGCTACACAGCACTTTCAATTTTGCATTCAATTTCATCCAGTATGTACGAGAGCTACCGAAGCGGATAAGTCTGATATTACTTCAAATTTTCCGCTTATAACAACTTGGAAAACGATTATATCGCCGAACTTTCTGATCAACTTTTTCGAGTCGAAATTGTAATATCTTAGAAAGAATTTTTAGTCGAAATCCCCTTTTGAAAAACATGAAAGCTCTCATGGAGTGGAGTGAAAAAGTTATAATAAGCTGGTATCAACAATCGCGATGTTAGGGCACGTTACATTTTTACGCATCAGTTCGTGTTCGGTTGATCGTACAAGTCGACTTTAAAACTTGTATACGAATTTTCTTTTTTATTTTTATGTTTTTCGGAAGCATGGAGTTTGTTAAACTGTTTCAGTGTGTTGTTTGGTTACCAGTTAAGTGTGAAGATTCTTTAAAGAAATAGGGTGGATTTTAATCTCAGATGCTTTAGACATTAGAATGTTTGTTGAGTTTTATTTTTATGCTAAAAAGATGTCAAACAAGCATGTGGTAGCGTACGTAGCGGTTTGCTTGATGGAAAGTTATCCATATAAACATATGAAGTTAGAGACAGCAATTATGGATTAAAAAAAATCATTCAACATTAGATAGGTATGTTTCGAAATACTGATATTGACTCGAATAAGTATATGATGTTGATTGATTATTAAATAATTAATTAATAGCTGGATTTACTCGATATACAAAAATATGGCACAAAAATTACGGTTATATTTTTAATCGGCTAAAAAGTCAAAAATAATAATTTTCCACAGTTTCTTACGACACATGCAATAGGTGCTTTTTGCACCTTTGTCTTTTTCGCCTCTCGTCTCTATCCCCTAAGAGATGCATATACATTTCCCTTACTACAGAGTACAGTTATCACTCCTAAGTCTAATTCCAGACTCCGCGCTGCGACTGAAAATTCCTTGTCAGAAAAATCCTGAAACATTTTGTCCGACTCGTGGGCTACCCCGCAATTATGCACAACAGGCGTATTCATTACCGTTGCATCACTGTAGCAATCGTCAAGTATCATTATAATAATATTGTTGTAACAGATACGACCGCAAATAGCAGCTGACACGCTTGCATAATATAATATTAGACCTGTATTTAAATTGTCCCACTGCTGGGCACTGGCCTCTTCTCAGTAAGAGGAGGGTTAGACTGTAGCTTCCCACGCTGGCCTTGGATCGATTCAAATTCAAAATTAAAATTCAAAATCATTTATTTTGCGATATATGGGTATTACAATAATAGTTGTTACAATTTAAGCAGTGAGTACCACCATATTTCAAGCAGGCTGGCATGCAAAATGTTACATAAAATAAGAAAATGTAATAATTAAATTTCAATAGGTATCAGAATTTAGTAATAATATTTACCAAGTATAGTCAACGTTATATTATCCATTTATGTCAATTTATAAATCTTACAAAATTATGATGTCAATATTATCAATAAATATTTAATAAGACAAACACATTATTAATAACCAAATATAAATAAAATTAGGTATAGTGTATAAGTATGTCAATTAACTGGAAATGTGAAATTAGAATATCTATTTTGTTTGCTATGTATTCACAACATTTTGTCCTCCAAATATTCATGGACCGAGTAGTAACATTTTCGTAATAATATTGATTTTATTCTATTCCTAAAGATATTAAATTCAGTAATGTGTAATATTGATTTGGGTAGTTTATTGTAATCGGTTGGCTGATTTTACATATCTGAAAGAAAGAAATAAATCTTTATTGTTATACAGCTTTTAGGTGGGCGGTAAGCAGCGATAGCTCAGTGGGGAGACCAACAGACTGCAATGCAGAGGGTCTCGGGTTCGAACCCACGTCGTGCACCTCTGATTTTCGGAAGTTATATGACTTTTCGAAATTATGTGCGTATTGATTGACAATTATTATCGCCTGCTCCGTGCCTCGGAGAGCACGTTAAGCCATCAGTCCCGGCTGCCATGAACATCTATGGCAGTCGTTATTGGGAAGTTAGTGCCCTCTAATATCCTTAGGGTATCTTTAGCCTTAGGGTTGCGGAGGTCAGATGGCAATTCGGGCTGTACTCTGCTTGCAATATATAATAATATAATTCAATCATAATTCGAAAGACACGTGGCGCCATCTATTATCATAAGAACGTTATTATTGTTTTCCTCGGAAATAGTAATTTTTTTCGGGATGACAGGTAGCCTATGTCCGTTTCTGTACACCTGACAAAGTATATACAAAATTTCAGGATGATCGCTTCAGTGGTTTAGGCGTGAAAAGGTAACAAACAAACAAACTCATTTTTGCTTTTATAATATTAGTTAGGATGTACTTATGTATGTATAGCATGCACCACTGAGTTTTCAACGTTATCGTTGAAAACTCAGTGATGCATGCTTTGTGATCGAACCTGAGACCTGGGCGTAGCAGTCCAACGATATCCCACTAGGCTATCGCTGCAGTTCACTTACTCGCTTGCATGCATGCTTACAAACACAATCAGCAGTTATAGTACTTTAAATCCGCCAATTATAACAAAGTTCAGGTTCCAAAATACCTCACTTAGGTTAAATCCGGACGTGCGAACCGCTGTTCTAACTCCGAGTCCGATCGGCTTAATTGCTTAATTGTAACTAACTTGTGGTCCATTTCGTTCGCTGGTACTCAACTTAGTTTTTATTTGTTTCTATCTTTACTATTGACTCGGTACCGGTATTTATATATGGGTAGTATTTAACTGCATAGCAAAATATGCTTACCAAAAAGACTAATTGCACACCAAAATATATTTTAAGAGGTCAAACTAAGTCTACGGAGCCCCGATTCGCAGGGCTCCTATTTTTGGGTGGGTTTAAGAAGGAACCTAACATAACCTAACTCTTCCGAGACGGAATGCAGTAATTTGAGGCGTATAGGTGCTCGTTATGATATATTTTAGTAAGCATATATTTCGGCATTCTTCATCTGACGTCGTACAATTCTTCGTAACTATGGTTACATATACCTTATTCATACAATATAAAGAAAAAAGAAAACAAAGTAGTCAGCTTAGGAATATTGTCAATGAAAGAGTGTCGTTAAGTAAATAATAATTTGTTTAAATGTTTAAAAAATATAGGTATCTTAAAATCCAGAGGTCACGAGTTCACTGGAAACTCTGGAACTCCGTAGGGACATTGCCTCATTGGCATGTTTCTACAGAATATACCACAGGGAGTGCTCTGAAGAGTTATTCCACCTTATCCCGCCCTCCCCTTTCCTATCCAGAACAACGCGTGCTGGGCTCAGATGCCATCCTTACACGGTAGAGTCGATTAGAGCGCGTACCAAAAAGTTTGGGTCCTCATATCTCTGCCGAGCGACCAAGGCATGGAATTCTCTGCCAAGGCACGTGTTTCCTTCTTCCTTCAATCCTGGGTGTTGGAGGTTATGGGTTAAATAACACACTGTACAAACACTTTAACTATTTATTTTATAGTTTTAAACTTTGACACAAGGAAGTTTTATATGTCCGTTCACTTACAGCTCACAACAAGAAGTGACAGATAGCGGTGTTGTTACGCCTTTTATAGCTAATCAAACTGTCAAGTATTTGACTACTATTTATATTGTATGCTGTTAAATTATACAATTACTGAGGTGCAATTATTCTAAATAGTTATATAATAATTAATTAATTTTTGCACATATAAATGTATATAATTCAACACGCCCCCTCAAAAATTAATCACTGCTTTATACAATTCAAACAAGAATAATTGCTGTAGATATTTATAATATCTTAACAGATCATATATCACCTCCAAGTGTTTGCTGGGAAAATGTATAAACGTAAACATGGTCCAACATTTGTTGCAAGGATTAGGGAAAACCCAGAAAAACCTAATCAGACCATTTACATAAGTTAATCAAATATGTACACACTTATGCACAGTAATAATACTTATTCTAAACCCATTTTGTATCTTTATTCTTGGAAAAAAGTTGTTGGTAACGGCTTTGTCAAAACATCTGCCAGTTGTTGACCTGTAGGAATATAATTTAATTTAATTATATGTCTTTCAACTTGCTTACTTGAGATATGATACTTTATATCAATATGTTTTGATGTCTTATGGCTAGTTGGATTATTAGCAATGCTTATACAGCCGTTATTATCCTCAAATATAACAATAGGTTTATTAATTCGTATGTTTATAATTTCTGTTAGAGACTTAAGCCATAAGGCTTCTTTTAGAGCCTCGTAAAGGGCCATATATTCGGCTTCAGTATATGAAGCTGCAACAGAAGTTTGTCTCTTTGTACCTCAATTTATAGTACACTTTTCAAACAGTTTAAATAAATAACCAGTTGTACTTTTCCGATCAGAATAGCATTATCATAATAATTTCTTTTATAGGTTAATTTTAGATGCATAGTACCTTTAAGATATCACGCGTATATAATACGCGTTTTAAGCAATGCCATAATTCCTTATTATTATTTTGTGCATAACTACTTAAATTTCAAATTTAGTTATTAAATAACGTTTGAATTCGTTCATTGTTTGAACGTCTGCACATACTATAACCAAATCATCAACATATAAAACATGTAAGTATTTTTCGTGACATTTCCTTTGTCTAACATATTTATAGACTATCAACCGATTAATTCTGAAAACCCCTTTCTTTGAAGAATGCTCAAATACTTAAAACCAACACCTTGCAGCCTGTTTCAACCCATATTATAATGCTTTATTTAATTTACATACATAATTTCTATTCCTTTAAAACGCCATTTAAGAAAGCGGTTTTCATCCATATGATAAATTAATAATTTATATTGATTTGCAAAACTAATTATAAAACGATAACTAGCTATTCTAACGACAGGCGCAAAAGTTTCATTATAATCAGTAAGATATTATTGGTTGAAACCTTCGGCAACAAGAAGAGCCTTATATCTAAAAGGTTTTCCAAACTCATCAGTTTTAATAGTAAAGATAATAGTAAAGACCTATCTATAGTCTACAATATTTATTTCTATCATCTGGTCTAGGCACCAGAGACCATTTATTATTTATTCTATGAGATTCTAGTTCATCTTCAATAGCTTTCTCCTTGTAAGACCTATTAACAAGTTATCAAGTGACTTTATCTCTTAAAGTGATTTAGGTATTATACATGTCAATGAATTGACACTAAACAAATAGTCATCATTATCATCACTTTCCGTATAACAAATACGAAGACGATCTTTGAGCCCATCACTGACTCTAGGTAAATGTGTTTTATCATTGCTTACAGGTAAGGAAACCATGTCAATGTCAGGTTCACATGCAACCCCTTTATCTATTTTGCGATTATTACTAGTACTGTCTTGTACATCAGATTTTAAAGTACATATCTGATTTAGTGATAGTTACATTTTGAGATTCGGTTGACATTGATTTCACCACTTGGTCCACATCAGTTTTGTCATAGGAATTTTTAAAATTATTCCTTTCAGGCTTTAGTGTAGGCCTGGACACCAAAAATTAATCTCATCCACTGCAACATCCCTGACAGTTATATATTTATCGCATTCTGTGTTCCATACCTTATAATCATTTGGACTATAGCTCACCAATATTCCTTTTCATGACTTATCATGAAATTTACATGTATTGGTTTTATTACGGACATACACAGTTAAACGAAACATCCTAAGGAATTTAATACTTGGTTTTCTATCATGCCATAACTCATATGGAGTTATAGACTAATTTAGGGCTTTTGTAGATGTAATATTACAACAGTTAACACTGCTCTCGCTCAAAAGCGTTTATCTATCATTGCACCAGTTAACATAGAACGAGCCTTTTCGTACTGACTTTTCGTTATGGTTCGAACCATACGTTTAGCCACACCATTTAACCGTGGAGTTCTAGGTACTGTTAAGTGATTACTGTCCTTTCATTTCAGTCGACAGATACTTTCTAAAGTAATAATAGTGGAGAGTAACTAATTTTGAATTAAACTTTGACTATCTTTTTGCAACAAAGTCTTTAAAATACATCTGATTTATAAGTCAAGAAACCAAACCAGAAACAAAACAATAACTCTCATTATCAAACGTCGAATGAGTGACTGGTCCGCATACATCAGAATGCACAATGTATAATGATCGCTTAATGTATTCAGGTTAAAAGAATTTATTCCCAAAAGGACAAAGTCACACAAATGAGAACATTAGATAATATTGTGTATAAATACACATTTCAAATTCCTTTGTTTTTAACCTTATTAAAGGGTAGTCTAGTCTGTTTACCGTTTACGCAAGCTTCACATAAATTATCAGTAGGTAATATTGTGTCAATCAGTTTAGTCTTCAATTAAATTATTACGCTTTAACTCAATACTAATATAACCTAAGCGTTGATGCCATAATTTATAATTATTTACATTACCCTGACATACTTGGGAAACAGACTGACCCCTCTCAATAGGTGTTCTAAAATCTGAAGTAATAAGGTTACCTATGTAAAAGCTTACCCTTCATAATTATTTTACCTTCCTTTATAATGAGAATCCCATGCTGATCAAAAAATAAGCTTCAATCCGACCTGCTGCATCTTTGAAACTGATAATAAATTATAAATGGTTCTTCAGGACAATACAATACATTCTCCAAAATATCCGGAACACCATAGCTGCTTACAACATTGATTGTACCTCTTTTTGTAGCTGAAATAAGCAAACCATTTTTAGCAACAGACTTTTTTATTGATATTTAGGCGGCCTTGATGGCATAGTGTTTAGTGTAACCGACTGCCACGCCCTAGATCGCGGGTTCGACTCCCGCACAAGTTAAACATTTGTGTGGATGGACATGGATGTTTGTCTTGGTCTGGGTGTTTCTATGTAGGTATAATATGTATGTATTTATAAAAAAAATATATATAAATGTATATTTATACTTTGTCTTGTACCCATAGCTCTGTTTAGTTTGGTCTAGAGGGTGTTGTGTGTATGTTATAGAATATTATAGAATACTAGATGTGCCCGCGGTTTGACCCGCGTTTATCGCTACCGCGCCGCCCCTGTGGGTAGTAGCGTGATGTTATATAGTCTATAGCCTTCCTCGATAAATAGGGCATCCAACACTAAATCAACCTTTCAACTCGGACCAACAGTTCCCGAGATCAGCGCGCTCAACCAAACAAACAAACAAACTACTCAGCCTCACAATATTAATATACTAGCTATTGCGCGCGGCTCCGCCCGCATGGTACCTACATCAATAAAAAGTAGCCTATATTCTTCCCCAGGTTTCAAACCATATCTGTACCAAACTTCATCCAAATCGGCTGAGCGGTCTAGCCGTGAAAGGTAACAGACAGACAGACAGATAGATAGACAGACAAAGTTACTTTTGAATTTATAATATTAGTAAGGAAGTAAGACTTTTATTATTCGTAGGAAGCAAAGATAGAATATGTAATTAATGTTAATAAGTAAAGAAAATATCGTCCCTGTACATGTGATCGGATGCTCCTGAATCCAGCATAAAATGTAATTTTGTTTACATTATCATCTTGTTGGAACTCTCCAGTCTGAAATGCATAACCTGAAAAGTCGTCAGATTTCGACTCTATCGAAAGTGACTGTTTGAATTGTTCTCGTTCTGTTCGCCATATCTTTTTGTTTATTCGCTCGTTTAAAATAAAAGCAATCCTTCTTAACATGTTGTCTCACGCTTGAGAACGTGTTTGTGGCATTTCATTGTGAATAATCCCAATCATATCCATTTCACTAAGTAAGGAACGTATTCGAAACTTCCAGATACTGTAATTATCGCCGACAAACGGCTTAATATTCCTCTTTTGCTTTAAACGTTCCATTACTTACAAATATCACACTCCTTTACACGACACAGTAGAATCACGATTTGAATACTAGACTGTAGGTAGTTTTGATTTATTTATTACACAGAATTTTCGATCGCGGCACTGGGCCCATAACCTGTTGGAGGTTATGGGTTAAATAACACACTGTACAAACACTTTAACTATTTATTTTATAGTTTTAAACTTTGACACAAGGAAGTTTTATATGTCCGTTCACTTACAGCTCACAACAAGAAGTGACAGATAGCGGTGTTGTTACGCCTTTTATAGCTAATCAAACTGTCAAGTATTTGACTACTATTTATATTGTATGCTGTTAAATTATACAATTACTGAGGTGCAATTATTCTAAATAGTTATATAATAATTAATTAATTTTTGCACATATAAATGTATATAATTCAACACTGGGTCCTTTAAGCGGGGCGTGAAAAGCATCTTCTCAGGCCGTCAAAGTAGAGACCTCAACATTGCCTCGGCTACTGTGGGGGCGGTGTGGAGGCCACTGCTCTTAGACCACACGACTGCTTACCATCAGGTGGAGTGTGGTCATTTCGACGAGCAAAATAAAAAGAAATAAAAAATAAAAATGACACGGGTGTAATAAGGATATAGTTATAGACAATAAAACCTTAATAACGATCAAACTTAAAATTTAAATCAATTATGGTCGAATTTTGATTTTTATTAATGTGCATAACGCCTTAAGTTCGATTACTTGGTTAGTCAAAGGCGTGTGATAATTCTGTTATGACATTTTTGGTAGAATCAGTGTGTCTGGTACTGTGGCCGGTCGACGTCAACTGGCTTGATCACTATTTTGTAGAGCCTAAAACTGTATCCTGTGAGTAGTAGAGCCTCGCTGATTTCAGCATAAAGGGACGGCTCGACCGGAGAAGTACTACCCTCTTACAGAATATCGACGTGAAATAGCAGTGTTCCTACTGTTGTGTTTCGTTTGGTGAGTGAGAAAGCCGGAGACTAAATCTCCTTCTTTCCCCCTTCCCGCTTCTTCTCCTCCCACTTCCTTTTTTTTTTCCTAAAGGGTCGGCAACATGCAAATGATGCCTCTGGTGTTGCAGGCGTCTATAGGCTACGGCGGTGACCACTTACCATCAGGTGGGCCGTATGTTTGTTTGCCACCTTACTTGTATAAAAAAAATTGGTTGTCTATAAAGTCGGTTTACGGACGATAGTTTAACGTGACAACGTCATAACGTGCCTTTCGCTCGCTCGTGTAGCGCTCTCGCTCCGATCGTAACGTTACAATGAGCATAACGGGACAATGATCGTAACGGGACAATGAGTCATTCTTTTTCGTGCGTGCAGCCGGCGTTCATCGAATAACTAGACGTTGTCACGTCAAAAAATGAAAATTTATGCGTATCGTAGAAACACGGTCCTGCCTACTTTTTTAAGGATATAGGTGTGAGGTATAGGCGTACAGATATATCTATATTATATGAACTGCTTAGAAGTATATGAATTCAAAACCTTAATATCAGCCTTATAAATGTTTCACTGCTGGGCACGTACCTTTTCTCAGTGTAATAAGGGTTAGGTCATAGTTCACTACACTGGCTTAGTGCAGGATAGCAGATGTCACACATTTGCGAGAACGTTATGTAGAACTGTCATACATTCTGGTTTAGACAAAAACCCCGAAATAAAAAATAAACGAAAAAAAAAACTGTCATGCTTTTAGGCTTCCTCATAATCCTAACTAATATTATAAATGTGAAAGTGAGTTTGTTTGTTTGTTACACTTTCACGCCTTAACTAATCAACATGACATTTTGCATAAACGTTGTCAGGGGTACAGAATAGGACATAAGGTACCTTCCATACAGAAAAAATAACTGTTGCAAACCTAACCTAACCTACATTTACGCGAGCGAAGCCGCCGGTGAAAACTAGTGTTAAATAAAAAAGAATGCTAAAATACACAGACAATAGACACCGAGTTTTCTCTATAATCCTTTCTGCTCCTTTTTTACTAGCTTTTGCCCGCGGATTTTACTTGGGAATAGTAGTTTTTTTGTATTTCGTAGTAAATTTCATGATAATCGGTCGAGTATTTAAAGCGTGAAAACCTAACAAACAAACTCACTTTCGCATTTATATTATTTGTTTCTTTGTTTAGTATGGAACTCTCTCTACCCGAAATTGAGTTTCAGCTTGAGCTCCTTATAAGATTTAGTCCTAAATTTCTCGAAAACATACTAAATTACTACTCGTAATACGCTTTAAAACTCAGACGTGTCTGTCTATATCAGCTCAACTTACGCAATCTCTGAACTGTAATATATTTAAAATATTTCATCGTTGAAGACATGGCTCAGCCATTCTCCCTTTATCTTGAGATAGTACGTCACGTATTCGGGTCGTTTTTCTTCCACCCACCTAGGAGTGTGGTGCAAGTGAGATGCTGTTTAATTAACTTTCATTTGATTATGTTTTTCTTTAAAATGACAATACTCGCTCTGGGAATAATTTCTGTATCGCGGGGAACTTTACAAGCATTCAAACAACGGACACAAAGAACATTCAGAATCACAAAAACTATTCGTGAATCACACAATTTTTTGTCTCGTGGCAGTCCTCAATATTTCTTAACGTTAGTCTTTTGATGTAATCTATATTAATATTATAAAGCTAAAGAGTTTGTTTGTTTGTTTGTTTGAACGCGCTAATCTCAGGAACTACTGGTTCGGTTTGAAAAATTATTTTAGTGTTGGATAGCCTATTTATCGAGGAACGCTATAGGCTATATAACATCACGCTACGACCCACCGGGGTGGTGCAATAATGATAAACGCGGGTGAAACCGCGGGAACATCTACTTATTGATAAATAGAGTTTGTCCGCGCCTTCACTTGAATTTGTCCATACATTTTTATCCCTGGGGAACAGTACTTATTTTCTAGATGAAAAGTACCCGATGTCCTTTTCTGTACCCCTGATAAAGCGTATGCGAAATTTTATGATCATCAGTCGAGTAGTTGAGAGGAAACACTAAGGGCGTGAGAATTGAAAAATAGGTACGTATTTGTAAAATCTATTGATGTCGCGCTGTGCCATGTACAGTACCACGAGCGCGATAGAGACAACTGCAGCTTGGATCGAAAATACCTATTAAAAGTACACAAAATCAACGTTTCGTAGTCTCCTGATTCCTTCTCCAAAACATTTAATCTTATCAAATTTGTTTTCTGGATGTTTGAACACAGCGGAAAATCTGGTCAATTTTTGAGGTTATTGAAGGCTCATGTTTTTAATAATTAATTTATGAAAAAAAGGAAAACATAGGGACATGCCAATAGAGCCCATACATTTTTTGGTAAATAATTATTGCTCTACTCGCATTATCCAGGGAAGAAACAGGGGACTACGTTTGTATGGAAAATGGCTCTTGTGTTTCCTCTTAAAGCGTGAAAGCGTAACAAACAAACAAAACACACGTTCGCATATATAATATAATAATATAATATAACATTCTATCACATACACACAACAGCATCTAGCCCAAACTAAGCAATGCTTGTACTATGGATACTAGACAATGGATAAACATACATATATACTTCTTTTTTTGTAAATACATACATATTATACATAGAAACACTCAGACCAAGACAAACATCCATGTTCATGAACGCAAATTTCATTGATTCATTTCATTGTTTAATCCTCTTACTATAGTAAAAGGATTATACAATGAAATTAAACTTGTTTATTCGCGTTGTATACTTATTTATTGATATATAACAAACACTATAAGCTTACAGTTACAAACCAAATCGCTTATATGTTAAGTGAAGCTATACAATTCTAAAACTATCTATAGAAAATACACAATAGAATTTGAACATTAAAAACAGATTACAAATTATACAATACATTACACAATTATATTTGTTTATTAATATTTACATGTCATGTTTAGATATGAAATATTGAATTGGATAATTTACTTAATTTATCATAAAATATGTCAGCATTAGGATCAGCTTGTAAAAACTTATTAATTAATTGAATTGCTCTAGCCGTTGGACTATTACTGCCTAAAGCCTCTTCAAGGACTGCACGGATGATGTGAGTAATGCACTAGTGTGCCATAGCTTGCTTGTCTGTGATTTTGACAGCCGTGAGTAACGATGTGCACAATTGCATTTGAGTTATTTGAATGTGTTGACAACACTATACTGAAGTGTGTTCGGCGTGCATCCTTGACCGTGCATATTATACTTATAGTTTATGTTAATAATTAATAATAATATAATCCTAACTAATATTATAAAAGCGAAAATGAGTTTGTTTGTTTGTTTGTTACCTTTTCACGCCTAAATCACTGAACCGATCATTCTGAAATTTTGCATATACGTTGTCAGGTGTACAGAAAAGGACATAGGCTACCTTTCATCTCGAAAAAAATTACTGTGCCCGAGGAAAACAACAATAACGTTCGTATGATAATAGATGGCGCCACGTGTATTTCGAGTCCTGACTGAATTATATTATTACAAGCAGAGTACAACCCGAATTGATTGTCAAATTCTAAATTAACGCGAGCGAAGCCGCGGGTAAAAGCTAGTAACATATATTTCTCTTTCACAAAGGCATCTTATATCTAACAAATATACATATTACAGAATATAAGCTGATCCTTTGTGGGAGACTGGTATCTGCACCAAAACCTTATCACGCAGATTACCATGCCCTCTCTTAAAATAGTTATGTATAACAATGACATAAGTTAGGTAAAATAAAACCTTTGCTGAGTAAACTATAAAAGGTTGTCTAAAAATTAACTAAAATAAACAAGTACATACTTTAACTATTAATTTACCTCTATGGTCAATATCTGCGTGCGCGTGTGTGTGTATGTGTGTGTGTGTGTGTGTGTGTGTGTGACTGTTTGTGTTTGTGTGTGTGTGTATGTGTACGCGCAAGATGTTAATTTCTTTCTACAAAGATAATGCAAAGTACAATATTACATTGTCTCCAAACTAGGCTACCAGTATCTTATGAGGCAATATACATATGTAGGTGGTTAAATAATTCGAATAATTAAATAATAATTGTATATAAACTTCCGCACTCAAAATTAAAAATAACTTAACATAAATATTAACACTTAAAATATAGCACTTATGCCACTTATATTATGTACGACGTTGTGCACAACTGTGAATTAGTCGAATATTGTTCAAATGCAATTACGCGCATCACTAGCCGTGATCGGATCTATCGCTTGCTAACTACAAATTTATTATTTATAAAACAGATAAATAATTAAGCTAAAGCTGTCTTCTCCTTAGCCTTTATTATTCCCAAGTCACTTGGGGTCGGATTTCTAGTCTAACCGGATTTGACTGGATATCATTTTTTACATGGAGCGACTGCCATCTGACCTCCGCAACTCGAAGGCTAACGATACCCTAAAGCTAGACCAGTGTCAGGATATTAGAGAGCACTGACTTCCCAATAACGACTGCCATAGATGTTCATGGCAGCCGGGACCGACGGCTTAACGCGCTCTCCGAGGCACGGAGCAGGCGACAATTGTCAATCAATACGCACATAATTTCGAAAAGTCATATAACTTCCGAAAGTCAGAGATGCGCGACGTGGGTTCGAACCCGAGACCCTCTGCATTGCAGTCTGTTGGTCTTGCCACTAAGCTATCGCTGCTAGCATTAAGCTAAAGCTGTGTTTCCAATTAAATTTTATATACCTATCTTTATTCAACTCCGTTATTCCAAATCGCTACGTCTTATGTTTTTACACCCATCCATTAACACTACAAAGATTTGTACGAGTAGTTTATCACGTTATGAGTTTTCCTTTTGTTACACAAAAGCTCATGGTTCAACAGTATTGAATTATTTCAATGAATATTTAAAAGCGTTCACTTAATATTCAATTTTCTCTTTGTTACAGGACACCAATGCGTCGGCTGACGAACACGATTCAGGTATGCAACGGCACGAAGAAATGACCAACATCATAGCAAAATGGCTCATAAATATTGGACGACATGGATGAATTTCGCGTGCATATCACTCGCTCTGCTTACTACCACGGTAGCAGACTTTACAACGGAGTGTCAGAGACCTTGCGATTGCAGATGGCAATCTGGAAATAAAGCCGCAATTTGCTCAAACTCAAGTTTAAAAGTAATACCTGCCAATCTTAGCAACGACATTCAAATACTGGACCTTTCAAATAATAATTTACAGCAATTACACCAGGAAGGGTTTAAAAAAGTTGGTCTAAGCAACTTAAAGAAACTCTTTCTCAAAGAGTGCAACATCGAAGTAGTCCACAAAACTGCATTCGTAACTCTGGCAATTATGATAGAACTAGATTTATCGAAGAACAAAATTCGATCACTTCACCCAGATACGTTCAAAGGCACAGAGAAACTAAGATTAATAAACTTAAGCTACAACTTCATCGATAAGTTGGAAGACGGCATATTTCGCAACTTAAAGTTCTTGCAGAAAGTAGAAGCAAGCAACAACCGAATACACCGTATAGGTACGAAAGCATTCGTGAACTTACCACAGTTGAAAATTTTGCGATTCAACGGGAATAACTTGAGTCATATGAAGCCTGACACGTTGATGGGTTTGAGGAACCTGTCTGGTTTGGATTTACACAACAATCCTTGGCGATGTGATTGCAATCTTCAAACGTTCAGAGATTGGGTGATTAGTCATAATCTATACACTCCGCCGACATCATGCGCCGAGCCTCCGTCTGTACAAGACAAACTTTGGAACGAATTAGATTCGTCAAACTTCGCATGCCGACCGACAATTCTCGAACCGATGCCAGACGCAACGGTCAAAAGTTACGACGAAAACGTGACTCTGACTTGTAAGGTAGTCGGAAATCCACCACCTGAAGTTGCTTGGCGTTTTAATGGCAAAACTATAGAGATGAAAGCTTTCGGCGAGATCAGGTACAGCGTAGCCGAAAATACAATGGATTTAATACGGTGGATGAATTTAACTATTATTTACGCTCGGTACAGTGACCGAGGAAATTATACTTGTGTCGCTGAGAACCCAGGAGGTCGTGATGAGAAAACCTTAACTCTGGTTTTATCAAGATACGGTGGTATTGGAACTATAGCTGGTATGGACACTGATTCTTTTGCAATCTTAGTGGGTTGCCTAACGGCTATAGTTATAATTTTCGGAGCTGCGTTGGTGGTCTGTTATTTTACGACGCAAAACAATGAAATAAAAAGACTGATTAAAAATGACAATCGTTCTTCAAATGGGGAGGTGCTGATCGAAGGTTCAGTGGCCTCGGAGGTGGAGAAGGGTTTGAAGGTGGAGGTGAATCCTGTGTCGAAGCCTCCAAGAAAGTATGAAGCCCCACAGTCGTTCACGAGTGAGGCTACCGAGATGTCTGAGCTGAATCGGACGCTGCTAGACAACGAATCTGTTTTAGGTAAGTTCGATTTATCAAAACATAATATCCATTTTAGTTGTAAACCATTTTTGCACAAACATAATATGAAAAATGTATGACGTGTTTGTAAATACAGTGTAACCGAATCCGTTGGTCAACTTGCGGATTTGCTACATGCGTAATACAGAGTCTTTTGCGCTCTATTGGGCATGATTTCAGATACCATGCTGTTAAAAACCCTCTAACACTTGGCTGTACCCGAAAATTTAAATCGAGATTTCATGCATGGCATTCACATCCGCTGTGCCACTGATGCACTCAATAATATTTAAAGTTGTACTTTTGCTTATGAATTTTCGATTTTGCTCCAGTAGAGTAAAACTCGCCGATTTTTAATGAAGGTAAACAGTAAAATGGAGAGGCTATCTATTCTAAAATGTATATACAGTGATGCTTGAAGAAGTAAGCAAAGGTGTACATATATCTACTTCACCAGCTAAGTTTTTACTTTTAGGTAATAGAGCTATAACATTTTTGAAGTAAAATCTTCTTTAGGCGCGTTGAGCACTTCTTGGGTGAACAAAAATCACGGAACTCGCGTATTCATCACGCTTTCACGCTTTATTATTTTTTTAGAATATTAACAATATCTCAGAAATGGTGCGTCCTACGCAAAAATAACGAAATTTTGACCCCCTTAATAACCGCTAAGAGAGTATCAGGAACTAGCATCCAACCCGCCCTTTTTTATGATACATTAGATGGCGCTCTTTGTTCTAAATACAATATTTAAAATACTACGCTCCCATTTCCAATCCTATGCGACAGCAAGCTTGTCAACAAATTAGCTAAATCCGAATGTCCTAATTACGAGAATTTGCAATTAATTAGTATTTGATCAAATGCAATCAGCAAACATTTGTAAACATAATTTCTATATTTGAACAACACATATGCTTTTACATTCACACATCGCACCCACAGTGGAATAAAGGCGTAAGAAGAATATGCTAACTTTAGAGGAGAGCAGAAAAACTGCTCGGTCTGATAGGTACATTTGCTATAGAAAGTACTTTTATAATATTTTGTTTAATTTAGTGAAACAAAGACATAAAGTAAGATTAAGTGTATTTTTATAAAATTTTAGGTATATTAGTAGGTTTACAGCCTTTTATGATTGAAAAATATCAAACTTTTTATGACGCGGCAATTGTTTTTTTTTTGGTATAAAGGTTTTATTATTTTCAAATCATAACGAAACAAATAATTGATCTCGTGTATCTTTACTTGCACTATTCGAATTTGCAATAAAAAAATCGACGTAATTTTACTTACGCCTTTATTGCTCTGGAGGTGCGACATAATCTCTTAATTCGCTATACGCATATTTCTCTATTTTCTTTGTAACTAGTTTTCACCTGCGGCTTCGCTCACGTAAATGTAGGTTAGGTTAGGTTTGCAACAGTTTTCTGGATGAAAGGTACCCTATGTCCTATTCTGTACCCCTGACAACATGTATGCAAAATTTCATGTTGATCAGTTGAATAGTTAAGGCGTGAAAGCGTAACAAACAAACAGACTCATTTTCGCATTTATAATATTAGTAAGGATAAGGATTGTATGTAGTACGGTTTTAGATTATTGTCGTCCTATAGGCTGATTGTGAAAGTCAGGTTCTATGCTGTTACAGAAAAGAATGTTTTTACAGAAATAACTCAGTAACTTTATTCGTCCCGGGAATCAAATCCCAGACCCAGTACACAGTAGTGACACTCATTACCGCTGCGGTACAGAGTCATGCTTAAATACTGATGACCCACTCACTTCGGTAATACCATATAATATGGCTACATTCAGAATTAAAGTGTTGTTAAAAACATCAAAGTTAAACTAACTTTACGGGACCGCATCATCAGGGAAAAAGCCTGTGGCCAATACATAGCCTAACCTTTCTCATTCAGAAGAGGCTCGTGCCCAGCAGTGGGACAGTTCATATACAAGGCAGATATTATATATTAGAAACATTTTCACAAACTATCGCATTCACAATTACGATGACATGTTATAAACCGGATAAAATAAAAAGTATATTAAAATCTACAGCCCTAAGTAACATCACACTATTTTAATTAACGTGTTGATGTGTAAGAAACTCTTTGGTTAAATTTTAATTAATTATGCTACATGAAAAGTCCATTTCGTAATGCCAGTGCCTTTCTGTTTTTTTATTAAAATGGAGTAGCATATAAATATACGATCCGCTTAATAAGGAAGGATAGAAATGGATGTTTACTCGACTCACGATTAGATATGCTTACACGTTATAATTTAGTATTATTATTTTAAATTATCGTGACTATGGCACTATGGCAAAAATGTACAAAATTACAAACATAGACACACATTTACGTAATTTTCTCAAAAATCTTAAAAGCAAAAACCTTTTAAAAAGACATCTCACGCTTTAGTTACATACCCCTTTGTTTTGGGGGACTTGCATACGTACAACTAGCGGACATCAAGTATACTCAGACTCAGATTTTCGTTATCCAATAGGATAACGTTAAAAATTGACCCGTGTGGGATTCGCACCCACAACAGTTAATGTGCCGGCAGCGGCAAAACGACCGCAAGCCGACTACGCCGTCCATGCAGTCCAAAAAACTCACAATTTAAACTAATATTATAAATGCGAATGTGAGTTTGTTTGTCTATTACGCTTACACGCCTTAACTCCTATTTACCATACTGCTGCTTTAGAGGCTACCATAAATTTTTATTAAATGCTTGAGTATGTTCAGTAGTAATTCAGGGAGAAATGGTTGCAGCACCTTACAGTTATGATTTGTAAACAAAATTTTATTGTAAACTTGGCGTTTAAAAAGAGTGGCCGTGAGTTTCTTGCCCGTTCTTCTCATGAGCCCTACACCCTTTTTTAATATTCTTTTTTTAATATTCTATCACATACACACAACTCCATCTAGCCCAAACTAAGCAGAGCTTGTACTATGGGTACTAGACAATGGATAAACATACAAATTTATATACTAGGTATTTTTTTGTAAATACACACATATTATACATAGAAACACCCAGACCAAAACAAACATCATGCACACAAATGTTTGACTTGTGCGGGAATCGAACCCGCGACCTCAGGCGTGGCAGTCGGTTACACTAACTATTACGCCATCAAGGCCGTCACCCTTGCTTTGCTGAACGTGGCAGTAAAAGTAAATTCACAGAAAATTTTTGTGTAACTTTGACATTCATAAGTGTTGCCTTGTAACCTAACCTAAATGAAATGAAATGTGAAATGAAATAAAAAGATTTTTATTTTTGTACCATCATGACATGCATCATCGATTATTATAGAATGCGGGTATAACAAAAAGTAAATAAAAAAATAAAAATAAAAAGATTTTTATTTTTGTACCATCATGACATGCATCATCGATTATTATAGAATGCGGGTATAACAAAAAGAAAATAAAAAAATAAAAATAAAAAGATTTTTATTTTTGTACCATCATTACATGCATCAACGATTATTATAGAATGCGGGTATAACAAAAAGTAAATAAAAAAATAAAATAAAAAGATTTTTATTTTTGTACCATCATTACATGCATCAACGATTATTATAGAATGCGGGTATAACAAAAAGTAAATAAAAAAATAAAAATAAAAATATATTTTTGATTTTTTTGATTTGATTTTGACTACTCTATCAATCATCCTGAAATTTCGCATACACGTTGTCAGTACAGAAAAGGTCATAGGATACCTTTCATCCAGAAAATAGTACTGTTACTAACCTACATTTACTCGAGCTAAGCCACAGGCAAAACCTAGTCAAATATAAATAGATAATACCCTCGATCTAAAATACAAAAAGCAAGCACCTTACCTATTAAATTTTGATTCCACGTAGAATTCTGCTGACGCACCGTAACACACTTTGTTGACACAGGATTGTTATCTCCGTCTCTGGTTTGCCCAGGTGCCCGCTTCCTTATGTTGGAGCACAAAGGAAGCTGTATTTACTTGAAGCTTTGTATGTCTTGCAATAGTTACCTTGTATTTTGCTTTATCGCGTTTTGGTAATCACGTCTTCTGACTGGTAAATGCAAATTTTGTCTGGAGATATTTTAGACTAGCTTTTGCCCGCGTAGGTAAGGTTATGTAACAGTTTCTTTTTTGTAATAAAATGTAGCCAATGTTATTTGGTGATAATATAGATTTCTAATGGTGAAAGAATTTTTCAAATCGGTTGAGTAGGTTTTGAGTTAAATCCTTACAAACAAAAAATACTAAACTTTTCTCTTTATAATATTAGTATATATAAAGAAAATTGTTATGTTTTTGTATTTGAATTGGTTGAATGTAGCGTCAATCGCAGCTATCAATCGATGCAGACGTGGCAAAGGTGCGTTTGCCGCATATTTATTACGTACCGGATAACACATAAATAAACTGACCGCCTTATATAATAACACGTCGCTAATCCTAACTAATATTATAAATACGAATGTGAGTTTGTTTGTTTCACTTTTTAGCCTTAATTACTTCACCAATCATCATGAAAATTCACATACACGTTGTCAGGGGCACAGAAAAGGATATAAGTTACCTTACATTTAGAAAAGTACCGTTTCCAAGGGATAGAATATTTACATAACTTACATTTACGCGAGTGAAGCTGCAGGCGAACTCTACTTATTAATAAATAGTTAAAAAAAATCTTAATGCCTAATTTAATAAAAATATTAACACATTAAATTTACACTATTGGTTATAATACCAACAGACAAATGTAAATAACGCATTAAGCAGACATGTGGGTCCAATAGTAATTTCTTTTATTTAGTCTACCGAAGAAGATCTCGTTTTCGGGCACAACACTATACTAGACACTGATACTCAATCTCCTTATCAACAAAGATAACAAAGGGGTGATCTCGAGCCCCATTTATCTCCTTCAACAATTACAAACATTACACAAATTATATACTTATTGTCATCTGACCACTTTTGTTCATCCTTCTCTTATACCCGTTGTTCTGTTCTCTCAGTAAACAAATTAAACCTTTTGTCTGATGAAATTATTCCGAATAAACTTTCTTAGATAAATTCAAACGAATTCCTTGTTTTAATTCACTTTGATCTAACGTTTGAGAATCCACGTTGTTTTCTGTAGATATCAATGAAAATAATGTTATTTTTATGTTCAACGACTTCTTAATGAAGGACGATTGAAAGGACGTTGTTTTGTGGATACCTTAGCGTAATAGCTTTGATATTAGGTTACAAATTTGAGCTTATACCCAGAAATTTAACTTCTTTAACGAATTTTATTATAGTTTCTTTTATTTGTTACATCCTATATACCCTTTTTATAACCTTTTATCTTGATGTTTTGAATACTCTACACTATTTAGGCATCCAAAACCAGGTCTTAACAAAATATAACATATCTGTGATTTACTAATGAGGAAACGGGACAACGTAGACCAATGCTTACATATACAATTACAAAACAATCAGTAACCATTTCAACAAATTCAGTAGTACGAAAAAGTTTTTAATATATTTAAAAAACTATATATTTCAGAAAACATAATAGCGTTCTATCGAGTACAGATAATGAATAATATATATCCATTCAACCTGCTGGCCCATGAATGAAAATTTGGGTAGCGAAATTTAATGTTGTGAACTGATATTTTTAATTTGAAGAAGCATACATACATGATTGACAATTATCGCTTGCTCCGTGCCTCGGAGAGCACGTAAGCCGTCGGTCCCGGCTGCCATGAACATCTATAGCAGTCATTATTGGAAAGTCAGTACCCTCTAATATCCTGACACTCATCTAGCCTTAGGGTATCGTTAGCCTTCGGGTTGCGGAGGTCAGATGGCAGTCGCTCCGTGTAAAAACTGATATCCAGTCAAATCCGGTTAGACTAGAAAGCCGACACCAAGTGACTTGGGAATAATAAAGGCTAGGGACAAGAAGAAGCATACATACATGAGTACGTAGACTATGTAGTGGATTATAGTCCAACGGTAAGGTTTAGGCTGAAATGTGTTAGACGAACATATTTTCACCAGCTGTGGTTTTGAGTCACTTAATAATGACCAAGCATGTTGCCGTCTACCAGGCAGAGTTCTAAAGTCCGTGCTGCATCTGATTTATTTTTTTGTTAGCAATCCTCTATACCACTTTGACTGACCTGAGAATTGTATCCAAGACTTCATGCACAGCATTCATATTCATTCCCTTTGCGTCACCGAAGCAATCATACATTCGAACAGTCTTAATGTTTAAGTCAAAATCATATTCATACAAACGTGTCAAAGATGATTATCAATGCCATACTACGCAACTATGTAGTTGCAAACAGTATTTCAGTATTCGATCGCGTAAAGGAACGCTACCATTAGCTTTTTTTAGGATATTACGCACTTGTGGGCTTTTATAAAGTCACGAGCTAAAAATAAACCGGTGTGTGATGTCAATGGAGACTTAGGTTTAAAGACATTTATTCTCATATAAGATTTACATCAACGACTTACTTTAAGTATATTTGAAGAAAACGCAGGAAGCAGAAATATTTATAACGGTGTCATACTCTACGTATAGGTTGAGTATACACAGGAGCGATGCTCTAAAATCAGCGAACTGTGACTACGCGCCTGTGTGTACTCCTCTGAGAATTATCTTCAAGGCTGGCAGCCTTACAGTTTATTCACAAATCAAGAATAAAAATACGTTCACGAAATAAAAGTGCGCCAAACAAATCCCCACATTACAAATTCAATTCTTCCACCGTTTTACTCAAACAGATTTCAAAAACTCGAGAGCTCATCCTTATTTTCCTGCTCTGCCATAAATATCAAGGAACGACAGGAAACATCGTATTCGGATCAAATATTCATGTAAAACGTACGAGGTATTTTAACCGAAATATCTTCATAATTACCTCGAACCACCGGTAAAACATAATATAAAATTTAATGATCTCGCTAAGAGACAATCATCACAGTCAATGGCCCCCGAATTTTTTATTTCATAAAAGAGTTGGCCCTCAAATGTCAACAACTTTGGTTTGTTTTTGAGGTTATAAAGTTATGGTAATGAATGCTGTGGTCCGTAAAAATATTTGGCTCGGATTTTGTCTGTTGTTTTCTGGATGAGATTGGACAAAAAAATGTTACTGTACACCTGACAATAGTTATGCTCCTTGATTCCAAATATTTTTACCTAATAGTTTGGTTTGTTAAACATAATAACGTACGCAATTATAGACTATACTAGCTTTCACCTGCGGCTTTACTCGCTTGAGAACAGTACTTTTTCGGGTAAAAGGTATTCTATGTCCTTTTCTGGTGTGTGTTTTCTCACATTCGCATTTATACAATTAGTTAGGACAGCTGTCATTGACCATGTGGTTTCAAGTGAACTAAATTTTTTAACCCACTTATGCTAGGCTTTCCAACTTTTAAAAGGGATTAAATATAATGATCATCAAAAATACTAATTGGTCAGCAAATATTGCACGGCATAACGAGCATCTATACGCCTCAAATCACTGCATTCCGTCTCGGAAGTGTTAGGTTATGTTAGGTTCCTTTTTTTAAACCCACCCAAAAATAGGAGCCCCCAAAGCGGGGCTCCGTTGACTTAGTTTGATCTCTTTAAAGTTTGCTGGCCATGAGTTGCTGATCAATTAGCTATTTCTGCTCACAGATTATATTTTTCTGCTCACAAAAATACCAATACTATGCTAACCATTTAAATAATACCCCTTTTAAAATCATATTTATACAGTTGTTTCTATGTTATGACCACAGGATGCCTAAAATGAGTATCTGCTTTAACTAATGATAAAGTAATACAAATAATTTAGCCGTTTTTAATGTTAATAATCCTAACTAATATTATAAAAGCAAAAATGAGTTCATTTGTTTGTTACCTTTTCACGCCTAAACCACTGAACCGATCATTCTGAAATTTTGCATATACATTGTCAGGTGTACAGAAACGGACATAGGCTACCTTTCATTCCGAAAAAAATTACTATTCCCAAGGAAAACAAGAATAACGTTCTTATGATGATATATGGCGCCACGTGTCTTTCGAATCATGATTGAATTATATTATTACAAGCAGAGTACAACCCAAATTGATTGTCAAATTCTAAATTAACGCGAGCGAAGCCGTGGGCAAAAGCTAGTATATATATAAGAAGTAACTCTGCCTGCAGCAAAACGGCTGAACTAAAGCTGAAAAGATAGACATAAAAGTTACAAGGATGCAGGTATACTAGAAGAAGCGAGATATCTCCTATTATATAATTTGCGGTTGTCACTATTGGCATCACGTTTGATTTTATCCAAGGCTAATAAAACTATTAGAAAAAAAAATAACACAGGGCTTGGCAGTATATTGGTTCGTATTACGTGGGAAATCAAAACATGGCTGGTGAAATGTGGTTATAATAATACCTCTGTTTACACCCTCGATGATGTATAGGAGTGAGACTATGTGTATACATATAGCTCGTATCTCCCTAAAGTATTAGTCACACTCACATTTCACTCGTAACAGAAAGCCTGAAGCCAAAATGCTTGTGGCCCTCCGACGAAAATAATTCCAAATTTAGAGACGCTGTTAAGTATTTCAAGGCAGAAAATTATAATAATTCTTTCATTTGAATTTATCTTCAACCTGAGTACTATTGGTTTTATGAAAAGTCAACTCATCCAGGCATAATTTATTCTCGTTTTGGCATTACAAATGGTGAGATTCTGTACACAAAGAACAACCAGACATCATAACAATTACTTGTGCACCTTACATGTTTTTATCTCGTGGAGTTGGCAACTACTACCCTCGGCTGTTTGGCTAACTTATTATCATCAGTCCCTTTCGGTTGCCATGGCAACTCACTTTTAAAACCAGTTACTTTGTAGCATCATTATTCGCAACAATTGCTTTTACCAACGATTCCATAAGCATATATTTTTTCATAACAAAAGTAATGCCTAAAATAATAAGGTTAATTTTGTTACTTATAATGTCAGCTGTGATGACGACTGAAAGGCATATTTGATAACAAAATTGTCAAAGCTGTAGCCTGCTTTTAGTAGCTAATACAAATCAAATAATTAAGATGTTGTCTTCATATTTCGGTGTGGTGTGTATTTTAACTATGTTTTGCCAGAGGCATCGCTCGCTAAAATGTAGAACTTGTTACTAAATTTTTATCCCTTTGAAGCAAATTTTTCCTGGATGAAAGATACCTATGTCCTATTCTGTACCTCTGACAACGTATAGGCAAAATTTCATTAATTATTCTGTCGAGTAGTCAATACGTAAAAGCGTAACAAACAAATTCACATTCACATTTATAATATTAGTTAGGATTGTTATTTAGAATACATAATATATTCATTTTAACTTTTCTTTTGTCAACAGCTTCTACGGAGGACAACAGCCGGCATCATGACGTGGAACTACCAAAAATGTCCCAAGAAACATTGCTCATGGATCGCCTCACTCAAGAGCATCAGGCGTATCCACCAGACCTCCTTTCATTCCCTCTTAGAGGAGAGAGAATCTCTCCTGCAGGCGGAACGTCACATGGCACAGACAGTCCTGTCAAATCTCCAGAATACGGAGTCACAGCCATCAATCCTGCACTATACAGTAGATTTCAAGGCTCTAACTTTCAAGGATCCATTCCTCTCATTAATTCAAAAGGATATGTCACTCTTCCCAGAAGACCTAGGCTGCCCCCTGACAGTAATATTCGTCCACAAGTTTTCTCAACATTGAATGGTGTAATTCCTTACTATGACTCGTTCAATATGAGGTTCTTCAGTCACGGTGGTAACTACTACAGTCTGAATAAAAGTGAAATGGATTTAGGTCCAGTAGGCAAGCTGCCGTCGTACCAGGATGATGAGGAGCCAGCCCCATCTCCCGCCCCTGGAACACCACATGCCACGATACCTCGGAACAGCTTGAGTTCACCAAATATCCACAACCAACTACTGACTTTACAGGCTATGTCTGTGAACCAGATGATTAAATCAGAACAACGTCCTTTGAAGGTGACACTGGCTGAGCATGAAGGTTTGTTGAAAAACCGCGACTTCAGATCGGGGTATTCTGTAAACGTCGTCAGTGGCACCCTAGGTAGGTCAAGGACTGCCCCAAAACCCCCTCCAAAGCCGAGAAAGAAGAGTTCATGTGATGTGAAGGAACAATTTTTAATGAACGCCGCTGAAAATGCTACTCAAGTGTAGACTGTTAGTGATCAGCAGTTTTTGTCGATCATAATGTTTTTAGAAGACAAATCAAATTTTGTCTGAGGAGATATTTTGTTGTTAAAATTTCAGTTTTTTTTAGGATAGCCACCAAAAGTAAAAAAGTAGCATCATTACTAATAGAAATGAAATTGAATTTGTTACCTAAATCATTGACTTAATACATTTTCAAAGAATTTACTGCTACATTTAATATGCCATGTTTTATAAGCTACAACGTAAAGAGGAGTTATAAGTAATCATCATCTACTAAACACATGTTCAATACATATTTATGCACAATGACGTCGTAAACTAGAACCATTACGACGAATAATGGCATTATTATTGCGACGACATTCGCTAATGCAGAATAATTAAGCTGTAATATTCAACAAAAAACTATAAACATAATAACAGTTATTTTAAACACGATTGTCACAGCGGCTTTCATTATATGACCGTAATGAAGCCATAATGAGACAATAACCGTTCAGGTGATAGTTTTCAGATTTAAAACTGAGTTCCTCGTAATATTATATGTAATTTTGATCGCCGAGGACATCAAAAAGATATAACAATGAAATTTTATGGTTGTAATGTTTTTAATCAAGATAAAAGTAACTGAGATATTTAGCAAATCGTTTACCATATCGGTTTTGGAAGAGATGTTTAGCAATTGAAATTACCGAGTTCGATGGCCTTGAAAATCTTATTTTTTGTAATGGTAGCATTATCGGCCTACATTATGCAGTCCTAAGAAATCGTTCCTATATACATTAGGAACAAGTCATGACTTACAATTCATACGGCCTAATAATAATATATTCTGTTTAATTTTTGTTCAAAACTAATTCAACTTTTCCATTTCTTATTGATAACTATAACAAAAAATGATTTGTCTTCTAGAAGTAAGAGTAGTTCAACCAAGTACGTAAAATGGCATTGGAATTAATCTACAAGTATGTTACTTTTATAACTATATAATAAGATTAAAATCTTAAAAATATGTATACCGTTACCGTCACGTAATCATATTTGTAAGAACTTATTCGTTTTAATTTCCAATATATTACCAGTTACTAATTTACTAACGAACAATGTAAATACAAGAATAGAATCTCATATTAATCAAAATTTATTAACGATAACATTAAATGCTTCAAAAAAGTAGATAACCCGTTTTAGATTTTTATACCGCTGTTGTCTTTCAACAGTTTATTTTAAATTGCTGTTATATAAAAAGTCATTTGTCTCTAATCGTTTACCGATTACCGTATAATCGATTTAGGAATCAACATTCAGAGCTGTTTTATTTCATTCGAATTCATTCACTTAAACAGTTGTTTTATTATATGAAAAACTTCACCGGTTTTAATTGAACAAAAGCATATAACAAATTGGGTTTCAATATTAATGTGCAAATACTGGGTATGATCGAGCTCGTGTGTGGGCTCTGAAATGTCAATGTTGGATGGATATTAACTTTTACATACATTTTCTCTTTATTTTTATATTCTTTGTTATTCTATAATTATGGTAAATATTAGAACACTTTATATATTTTAGCAAAAATGTAACATCAAGTATACTATAAAAGAAATCGAAATATAATTTACATTAATTTAGTTCTACTGTACTATACACATGTACATTAATTTAAGTTTCAGTAATCGTATTTTATTTTTAATAACCAATATTTTGAATTCATTAGACTTAAGTTTCTCCCGTAGTAATTTTAATTTCAAATTCTATGAAAATCTGTCTCGGCTCCAATGAAACTTTTATATGTTATTTCTGAATTAATATTATTATTGTAAAAGTCTATTGTAAAGTATATATTTACAGTCTAATAATAGTATTCATTATTGGTGCTTATGAAAATAATAAATTAATTGCAAAATATAACCATCCTGCTTTCTTTTGTAGAAATGTGTAGGAACACATGTGGGCTTGAAAGCTTATTTCTTATTTATGATTTACCTTTACCTTATGACAAATGCTTTGGAACGTGGGAATGATGGATAATGGTGTTATAATAAGGTCTTGTCTTCCCACAAGTATGCAAGAAAAATATTGTGACTTGCCAATTATTTTTATATACTTGCCAACGCAGCTTTTGTGAATCCGATTTACAAATTTTATTTAGTTAAAGCAATCATTTTTCGATTTCGTTTATTTGAATAAATATGGTAAGAAAGACATCTTTTTTACAATATCGGTATCCGGTTCCGACAAAAAGGCCAAAATACGATAGCATTTTCAAAGGCATTCATGACAGATATTGCGTCCACAGTGTTCCCATACTCATTTATCCGATCGCTTATACATTTAATAATGTAGTGTGTATATAAATAGAGTAAAATTGTATAAAAGGTACCTATATTTCAGATTTTCTTATATACTAATGAGATTTAAAAACTAGTTAAAACTGTTCAGGAGCGTTCTGTAAACGATCGCTTTGTCGTAGAAGACGGATACAAACTCTGAAGGATAATATTTCGAAGTCAAGCATAATTACTTAAGTAACTAAAGAACTCTGCAACAAATTGTTACACTTTTAGAGATATTAATTTACAATATCAGTATAAGTTCATGGATTTAATATCATTATGTCAATTTTAGTTTCAAATAGTTCAATATCAATATAATAAATATAAAAATATCGTTCTTGGAAATCTGATTGCGTCTTGAATACGATGGCAAAAAATAAATTGCGTTTAGACGATGTACAAGATCTTGCTGATAAAATATTTTGTAAATCTAAAGTATTATAGAAAAATTTATACTCAAATAATTTACGGCGTCGACAAGGCATATTGTATCTCTAACACAAGGACCACATTTTATGATTAAAAAGTTAGCAAACCAGACTAATACCAGACAAAAAAAACTTATTTAAGGAACTTTAACTTTAAAATTGTAAAATCTTGAATTTATGTGTTTCTCGTATCTTTATCACACGTCATGTTGTTACTATCTGAGTACTATCAATATTTATATTGCAGCCAATTACTTAAAATGGAAGGAACGGTTTTATCTTCAGCACTTCCAGCCCTGTAGCCTGCCTATCTAATTGGATTTGTCTCTAAGCTGTAAAGACTAAAGAGTTCAAATTTTATTACCTTGGGTATTACATTACGGTCATGTCTCTAAATAGCTGTGCCAAGAAATTTAAATATATTTTTACTTTATGCAATTTATATGTTACATTAATATACATTTTGAATTTGGGTAATAAACGTACATAGATTTTCTGCCTATTCCAACGCTCTGGTTTTGAATTACCAATTTTGTAATAGCTGTCAGGTAATTAGGGCCGATGCGTGTTCAAAGCATTTAAGTAAGCGCAGCTTTGCCAGCGGGCAGGCAGCGCCGATTTGTCAGTTGAAACAAACGAAATGGCTGTTACACACAACTACTGAATACAGATTTACGATCCATATTTATATTAAAAGCACGGCTCTGACATATTATCAATATTATGTTCAAGAGCGTTTATGCTTTGTGGCCTCTTCTAAATGGCAACGCCGCAAATAATTTAATTTGAAATCGTCATATAGGTATTGAGATTTTTATACATATTTACATATGCATCGAAAATGTTCAATATAATATTTTACATAGTAAACTACAAATATTCCAACTATGATATTCTTTTATCTTAGTCTATAAAATCTTTAAATAAAATTTTAAAATAAAGTTCGGTACAATTTATCCCATTTCTTATTTGCGACGTTGCCATTCGGAACAGGCCACAAGTAATAAAAGCTTATAATACTTCGTCTATGACGTCATCAGAAAGTCTAGAGAATATCGTTATAATTCATATAGCACGGAATGCTGTTCGCTGTGCTTCGAATAGGGACAAAAGAAATAATAATATTCGTGCCATATCATAATCACAAAAAGCAACATCAGTTCAACAATATAAGAAACATTTTTGCAATCATCAGTTTAATTATTTTTGACATGCCTGAATTGTGTATAATATACAACAAATGAGGCCTTGCTAGTGTGAAACTGGTGTGTATTCCCGTGCCTTGTTTTGTAAAATACTTTTCGATGTTTAAGAATTTAATGTGTAGTAAACGTTCACATGCCACTTGTGGCAAAATAGAAGGACCGTGTACCAATCTGACCACCTAATTGTACTCTATTTTATGTGAAATAAATATAATTTCATTTCATTTCATTTCATGATTTCATCATTATTATCTAAGTGTGCAAAAATCTTTTTGTTTCACATAAAATGTCTACCTGAAGTGGTTAGTTAGTACATTTTTACTTGGTTGGTTAATTGTCATTTCAGCGGTCTCGTAGTTTAATAGCACTTTTATTTATATCGCACAGAAAAGTTATGGATCATAAAGTGAATAGTAGGTATAAACCCGAGCTCGCAACGCAAATAAAAATACTGCTGAATAATTCTTTAAAAAGTACAGTGGACTTGAATTAACTATAAATATTTAATCCCGAGGAAATAGACAATATTCCAAATAATAAAATGGAATGGAATTTTTAAAACTCTGACTCCTTAAGTGAGTAAGTACAACGTAAAATACTTATTGCTATAAATGAGATCATGCATTTGTTGGTTGGTATTGTGTTATATAGAATACTAGATGTTTCCGCGGTTTTATCGTTACTGCGCCGCCCCCGTGGATTGTAGCGTGATGTTATATAGCCTATGGCTTTCCTCAATAAATGAGCTATCCAACACTAAAATATTTTTTCAATTCGGACCTGTAGTTCCTGAGATTAGCGCGTTCAAACAAACAAACAAACTCTTCAGCTTTATAATATTAGTATAGATGGGCCGATAAATAAAATAGATAGACAAATGCAATGGTTTCTCTAGGATATATGTTTGAAAACACGGTAAAAACTCAAAGAAATTTGTAAATGAAATATTTTCTGACTTAGGAACTGTCACATATGAGTTGTAAATGCAATGGTTTAAGACATCACCGTTTTATAACTATACAAATATACATTGTATTATCTTCCTTGTATGTATATTAAGAATTTTAATAATCGAAACCAGACATGGCGACCATGAGCTGGATCTTATATATACAACATAAGAATGCGTGTCGCTATATACGTCCTTCTGTTTATATTTAGTTATCGCGTGTAGCATTTTCCTTCCAGTTTTCGCATTTTTTGGAGACGGTAGAGACATGTCTCGCGTAACACTCACTTTTCCATTAGCTAATCTTACACATTGAAATGTTGTCCTTGTTGACAAAAATAATAATGACATTCGTGGGGAGTGAAGGACAGCAGACCGCGTCAGTTTGGCAAAATATATACATATATATTTTTTTAATAATAATATTCTACCACATACACACAACACAATCTAGCCAAAACTAAGTAGAGCTTGTACTATGGATACTAGACAATGGAGAAACATACATATTATATACTTTTTTTTTTGTAAATACATACATACCCAGACCAAGACTAACATCCATATTCATGCACACAAATATTTGACTTGTGCGGGAATCGAACCCGCGCAGTCGGTTACACTAACCACTACGCCATCGAGCCCGATTTGCATCGTATTTGTAGTTGAATTAACACCCTTGAATTGTACACTGATATGTGGGACATTTCTAGTACCAAGCTAGCATTTTCTGTACTATATAGACCTCATCATAAACGGGGTTATTTCATAATATTTTGCGTTTAAAAGATCTAGAATATAATTATTTACTATTTAGCAGTTTATTTTACATAACAGTTATTATTTAATGATATTGAATACATACATACATAGTTACCATAGACTATATAGTAAGCTTGGTTTGTATCCTTCATCTACGATTACGCTAGATAAATGGAAGTTTTAAATTATATTTGAATGTAAAAATGTAAATATTAGGTAATTCGAAAATTATATATAAAGTGAACGAAGTATATAAGGTGTGATGTGGAATTATGGAAGGACCAATAGTGTGGAATGAATGGTTTACAATGTAATGAGGGAATAAATACAATTTGAAATAAATCTCTTGTTTCATTCGCCTTTTATACCCGACGCTTGGACGAACGCTAATAGCCAATTAACATCGAGTTTATAGAAAATTAAAAAAGCTATTGAATTTAAAGGAAGGAATAAAAGAGAATTAATTGGCTATGTGGCTTTATGTTAATATATACTCAGTTACACGTACCGAGAGCCAATTCTCGTAAGAAAAGATCTTAAAAATATAGTTTTGATCTCATCTAATAAATGTCAAATGTTAATTTATATGGATTTTATTACGTTGTTTATTTTAATAACACTATTATTAGATAATTTTAAAACTATTACTGTTAAGCTTTACCACTTTATCACATTCAAGGTGTCCAAAATTATAAAATGATACAGAAACACCCATACCAAGACAAACATCCATGTTCATGCACACAAATGTTTGACTTGAGCGGGAATCGAACCCGCGACCTCATGCGTGGCAGTCGGTTACACTAACCACTACGCCATTGAGGCCGTCAAAAATTATGATACTATCTGTTAGATAGGCGATTTGATTTTAGTTGAATCTGTATGGGCCTTCTTGCTGTTGGTGGTAAAGGATCTTCAACCCACTTGATGGTAAGTGTAAGGTAAGTAAGTTGTAAGCACAGCTTATTGACTGCATAGATGGAGTAGTGGATTAAGTGGTCACCTCACCGCTTCCACCGCTGGCACAAAAAATTGGGTGATCACAAATAATTGTTCCGAATCTGGGTGTAATTTATTGTAGTGAAAACTTCTTTAGGCGCACTTCTTTGAGCACTTCTTGGGTGAGCAAAAATCATAGAACTCGCGTCATCGTCATCGAACGCTTTCCATTTTTGAATGATTTTTGGTTTATAAAGAAGTGTTTATGATCAAGGATTAAAGTTTTCACTTCTATCGGCAGTCCCCAAAGACTGCCCCAATATTTTTTTTAATGTTTGTTATGTCTCCGATGACACCTGATTTATTCCTAGTACGGGAGCAAACATTTTTTACATACATACATACATAGATTCACGCCAGTTTCCCAGAGGGGTAGGCAGAGACTACGGATTGTAAACGAACGTCACAATTATCTAATAATAGTCTATATCTATTTGATTTTATTGCGTTGTTTGTTTTAAAATAACGTTTTTTAATTTATAATAAACACAAATGTGTTTTCCGTGGATTGTTTAGTGCAAAATATTCTACAGCTATTTAAGAATAGCAAGAAGCATAGAGTGGTTTAAGCTCCTCACTACGATAATTTGACGTGACCGTGTGGACGAAAACCTCCAAAACATAAAAATAATAATATCAGCACTGTATATAAGCTGTCCCGTTGCTGGGTACGGGCTTCTTCTCAGTGTGAGAAAGTTTAGGCCATAGTCCACCACGCTGACCCAGTGGTGGTTGGCAGACTTCACACATCTTCGAGAACATTATGGAGAACCCTCAGACATGCATATCCTCGCGATAGTTTGTCTTCACCTTTAAAGCAAGTGCCAATTAAATATTTAATACGCACATAACTTCAAAAAGTCGACGCCTTCTTGAAACTCGAGACCTCTGCGTAGCCGTTTACTGGTACTCTCACTAGAATATCGTGACATAGTGTAAAAAACGAAAATAATCATTAAAAATAACGCTTCCTGCGTTAGCTGCTGACCTTACTTGCAGTATTGCCATCGAGCTTATTATTTCCTCCGTGGCGCAGCGGTAGTGAATGCGACTGCTGTGCATGAGGTCTCGGGTTCGAATCCCGGGTTGGGCCAACAAAAACGAATTGGGTTTTTCTGTTAAGAAATCTCAATACGAGCTCGGAGTTAGGAAGTTGGCGGTGTTAGACACCCCGTGCCTTGGAAAGCACGTAAAGCCGTTGGTCCTGCACCTGATCTCTTTCCGGTCGTGTCGGATTCTTCTGTTCCATCGGATCATGAGGGTTAGGGAACAGAGAGTGCACTTGTGTTTGCGCACACGCTAGTGCACTATAATATCTTCTGCGCAGATGGCCAGTCTCCGTTAAGATTGGCCGCCATGACCGAAAATTCGGTCTGGAAGACATTATTGTTATTTATCTGATGTAATAAGCGTTCATGCATTATGGCAACAATTTTCATCAGACGTATGGTTGTTTGCCACATGCGTTGGAAAATATGCTTAAATATACGACGTAGATATAACTTGTGCGAAATCATAAAATAGCGTAACTAAAATGACGTCATGGCAGATGTTATTGCGCTATCGAAGTTCGCACGCCCTATACATACAAGCAACGTAAGCTCTAGGTTCCTCCCATAGTCTCGATGTGTTGGCAGATCTATTCCTATAATTGTCATAAAATTGTAACTGGTCGTTGTCTATACATTAGAGTTATTTAAGAAAATAACGTGACTATAAGAGCTATAGACACCAATTTTTAGAAGTTTTGTCTGCCTGAATGTTTGTTTACGTATCACGCAGAAACTACTGTACGAAATTGAATGTGGTTTTCACATTTGTATTACTGGAGGTTTAACTTAAAACTGATGTATGTTTCATATTGATATGCTGTCTAGAAGTAGATTATTAATAATAAGGATTTAGGTTGAGTATTATCTGTTTTTTAAAAATAGATATCTATCTACAACTATGTATTATGAGTTCAAATCAGCAAAGACAGAAAAATATATAATACTAGCTATTGCGCGCGGCTCCGCCCGCGTGGTACCTACATCAATAAAAACGTAGCCTATGTCCTTCCCCAGGTTTTAAACTATATCTGTACCAAAATTCATCTAAATCGGTTGAGTGGTTTAGCCGTGAAAAGGTAACAGACAGACAAACAGACAGACAGACAGAGTTACTTTCAAATTTATAATATTAGTAAGGATAGCAATTTCAAATTCCAAATTCTACATGTAAGAGGTTGCGGGCAAAAGCTAGTCATATCATAAAACTCATACCAATGCTATTAAATCGATTTAAAATGTCTAATTTAAATACTTATGATGATAGCCGATCACGATTATAACATAATATGTATTTATTCTTTACCTATTAAAAACGTAATTCCCTTTAAGAGCAGCGATTGCTCAGTGGGGAGACCAACAGACTGCAATATAGAGGGTCTCGGGTTCGAACCCACGTCGCGCACCTTTGACTTTCGGAAGTTATGTGACTTTTCGAAATTATGTGCGTATTGATTGACAATTTTATCACCTGCTCCGTGCCTCGGAGAGCACGTTAAGCCGTCGGTCCCGGCTGCCATGAACATCTATGGCAGTCGTTATTGGGAGAGTGTCGACACAAAAGATCCCACTGGGTCGAAGTGTCGCCGCTCTGCACTGACTGGCCCCCACATAAGATAAGATACAAAAGGTAATGCCGGCTCTCGGAATAATGCCTGTGTCACGGGGGAGTTTACAAATATGCAAACGACGGACACAAAACGCAATCTATGTGTTTTTACACCTATTTATGGATCACACAAGTTTTGTTCCGTTTGAAAATCGAATTCACAGTTTTTTGAATCTCTGACTATGTGTATGTGAAATTTAGTGATTACCGGCCGAGTAGTTAAGGCATGAAAGCGCAACAAACAAACAAACTCACATTTGCATTTATAACATTAGTAAGGATTACATTACATAAGGTATAATTGACGCCGTCTACTAAACACGTCATGTTAACATGCTTCAACGTGTTAACTTAAGTAACGATCATGTGTAACAGTTATTAAGACATAACATAATTAAACCATTATAAGGCACTTGTCTTATAGAGAGAGAAAAGCGAATTGCGAGTTAATCGTTGAACTATAAACTATTCTATTAATTGCAATGGGGTTGAGTACTCACTGGGTTAGTGAGCAAGTGAATTTAGTCATTAATTTTGGCTTGTAGTGTATATTAAAGTGCTACTTTAAAGTCATACATGCAATGCTCTGTAAACCATATAATTATATTGTTGTGACGTATTGCAATGGTTTCGTTTTCGTTGCATATTTAAATCTCAGGCTAGCCATCGACCGATAATAATAATAAAAATAATAATGTGAGTGGCGACACTGCGGTCCTGAATGCCCAGAGAGTCGGTGAGGTTTCGTCCCCAGTTTTCCGTTACTGGTTGGCTGGCGTGGAACTTCAAGAGCGCCAGTAGGACTCTCAACTCTGGCTTGCCTTGATCGGCCAGTCAGAGGGGGGCCACTAGAGCTACATGCTTGGGGGTGAAAGTGTCATTTTCAAGGGCATAACTACGGGGAAACCCGCTCCGGGTCTCCATTTTCACGAGACCTGTGATGGCGAAACCGGCGCCGCACCGCTCGACAACCCTAGCCGCTCGCACCGGTGTTGCCCTATTCTGCTGGCTTGTATGCCTATAGTGGCTATTTAGGGGGCTCATCTAGTGAGTTGGCGAGTCACCGTCTGTCCATTCGATTGATGCTATTAGAGTATTCAGGGCAGACGCCGTTTTATCATCCATAGTTACCAATATACCAGTCCATCAAACACCCATACCCATAGCCCATATATTAGAATCCATACGTAGCAATAGTCCTGCGCCTGCTGCGGCTAGTGCCGCTGTAGGTGTTCAATCCCAACTTTGATTAAAACTCTCGAAGGGCCTCTTCACGTTGGACCCATGTCTCCGTGTAAGCCTCCCAAAGGGCCGGGTATTTTCCTAACGTATTAGGAATATACCCGTGAAAGAGCAACAACAAAAAAAATAATATAATAATATTCTATCACATACACACACCATCTAGCCCAAACTAAGCAGAGCTTGTACTATGGGTACTAGACAATGGATAAACATACATATATACTTTGTTTTTTGTAAATACATACATATTATACATAGAAACACCCAGACCGAGACAAACATCCATGTTCATGCACACAAATGTTTGACTTGTGCGGGAATCGAACCCGATTTTGATGATTTTATCGTGCACTTTAAGTAGGTAATTTTTGATAATCATAGTGTTACCGTGCTTCAGAAAGTACGTAAAGCCCCTTGTCCTACGACTGATATTAATTGTGTGTCTTTATTTAATTCATCAAGTATCGTCAAATATTTGTAAACAACAGTATATATAACCGAACAAATTTTGTATATTTTGGGACCTTCCTAATCCTTTATAATATCAAAAAGCTAAATATATGGTGACATAGTAGGGTTAGACAAAGATTCGATTTTTTTGCTGCATTGTCATTATTCGAGGCAGAATAGATGAATATACATATTTGTATAAAGTAAACGCTTTCTGATTTTTTTTTTAATTTTTGTACTTCTAAGGCGGCATGCAAGCATACGGCCCACCTGATGGTAAGTGGTCACCGTAGCCTATGGACGCCTACAACACCAGAGATGCCACTTGCGCGTTGCTGACCTTTTAGGAAAGGAAGTGGGCAGGAGAAGGAGCGGGAAGGGGGAAAAAGGGTGATTGGGCCTCCGGCACTCTCACTCACCGAACGAAACACAACAGTAGGAATACTGCTATTTCACGTCAATATTTTATGTGAGGGTAGTCGTTCCCCGGTCGAGCCGGCCCATTCATGCTGAAACCAGCGAGGCTCTACTACACATAGAATAGAAGACACATACACAAGAAAAAAAACTATACAAGGCATTCTAGGTAAAATCAAAATCGTATCTAGGAGAAGCGTGCCTTTAATCTCATGTGTATATGATTTTATCGGAGGTTTCTCGTATTGCAGCGACAGCCAAGTGGAACATTTATTTATAGACTAAACGCAGAGGTCTCTAGTTTAATCCTAACGCACATGCATCTATCTATTCGAAGATACTTATCACTCACTGCAAAGGTGAAGGAAAATATCGTGAGGAAAATATCGTGAGGAAACCGCCATATAATAATAATAATAATAATATTCTATCACATACACACAACACCATCTAGCCCAAACTAAGCAGTGCTTGTACTATGGATACTAGACAATGGATAAACATAAATATATACTTTTTTTTGTAAATACATACATATTATGCATAGAAACACCCAGACCACGACAAACATCCATGTTCATGTACACAAATGTTTGGCTTGTGGGGGAATCGAACCCGTAACCTCAAGCGTGGCAGTCGGTTACACTGACCACTACGCCATCGAGGCCTTCTTTTTAAAGTCCTCAAAAAATAAAAAAAGTATGTGCAGCACACACTAGGTGTATTAGACAATAACAAATGGACCGTGCCCAACAGTGGGCCAGTTTAGTTATTTCACCCTACTATAGACAAACTTTTTGTATTTTAAAGGCAAGCATGACTAAAATCGTCTCTACGTAATTGATCACCAGCGCCTAATCGCTTACGTTGGGACATTATCTTTACATCTGTAGGTTGCTCAGGTCGTAGAAAATATTACGCAAGTCTAGTGCGTGTCAGACGCACATTATTTTTAAGATTCCACTAATGGTACAGTTATTCGTTAGTCTGGATTATGAATGTAATTCTTGTTTATTGCAAGCTCAAATTGGTTAATCCTAGGATTGTATTGTTGAGTGAAATTGAACAACGAGCATTTGTTGTTAAGATGTATATGTAATCTTGCAAGTTACTTCAAGTCAGCATAAATTACGTGCAATGATTGTTCCATTATAAATGTGCCGATTACGATACAGCAAACTATGTATGTCGACTTAAAAGCTAGTTAATATAGTCTTCTGAAAAATTGCGAATCATTGAACTTAAACTACTACTATTTATATTTGTGTTTACACTTTCCCCGATAGTATAATAGTATAGTAATAGTATAAATAGTTTCAATAATTTAATTAGCTAAAAAATTAGTAAAGTTTAATAGTAATAGTAGTGTAACAGTTTTCAAAATGTTGTAATAAAGTGTCAAATAAACAACGCGATAAAATTCGTATATAGTAGTTTAATTTCAATAAAAGCTAGTTGCGAAAACAAAAATTAAAAAAATATATATGATTTGTATTATTAACCACAGGCTTGTTTGTGAACAGGCTACCATCACAGGTTCATCACGTACGTCTCAAGTTCACTACCTATTTATATTTTCTCCTCTTAATCTGTTGTTAGTGTATTACTTAATAACTTTATACGTTAAGCGAGGCAAGACAACTCCTAGAGGGCGCAGGACGACCTCCAGCCACCCTGAGGTTTGACCTGGGGATAGTGGGCTTTGTGGGCCTGCCCGCCATCCGTTCAGCACCAGGTCCGAGAGGCGGCGTGCGTGTTCCCACGCGCGCCTCTGTATCGAGTCCGTCTCCCCTCTAGGGGGGCCACAGTTTTTGTTGAGAAGTGACCAAAGGTCTTATCGTATAGTGGCCTGCCGATTCATACGGTGGGCCGAAACCTCGGCGGGGTCGCGACCGCATGTGCAAGAGATTCGCGCGGCCCCGCCGATTGCGGTTTTGTCGAGGAACACCGTGATAGGTTTAGTCAGTATTCCGGGATGTCTAATATCATCATTTCAACATCTTTCTTTACCCCGGTGAGTCCGACATAACCCTTCGGCCCGCCCCCGCGGAGGGGTGAGCGTCAATGCATTCCCCCACGTAAAAAAAAGGCAAGACAACTCCCAAACAAAAACCTCTACATCGCGATTGACTTAACGAACATTTCTATGTTTGTTAAGTCCATCGCGATGTAGAGGCTGCTGCCGTTGTTTCTACAGCGGCTCACAAAGAACACAACAAAACAACTATTTGTGAATAAGACAATGTTTTTGTCTCTTCTAAAGTTCAATTCCACAGTACTTGGTAAACTGATATTGGCGAGCAGACCAATCGTACGATTGCACTATGCGTGGTTTAAAACTACTTCCTAATTACATCATGGTAAATATAGATCGTCTGACTAATATTACTAACTAGATGTTCCTGCGGTTTCACCCGCGTTTATCGTTACCGTGCCGCCCTCGTGGGTCGTAGCGTGATGTTATATAGCCTATAGCCTTCCTCGATAAATAGGCTATCCAACACTAAAAGAATTTTTCAAATCGAACCAGTAGTTCCTGAGATTAGCGCGTTCAAACAAACAAACTCTTCAGCTTTTTAGTATTAGTATAGATGGGCAAGATTGTAAGGATATTTGAACGTTTGTTATCCAATCACTCGTAAACCATTGAATGAATTTGGATGTTATTTGTTACACATATGCCTCATATCCTTGATTAACACATATGGTACTTTTGTCATAGCAGTCGTACCATGGATTCTCGTGCTCGAAAGCACACATAAGAAGCATAATGCATCGAATCGTATTTGCGACTATACCTAAGTTACATGCAGACTATCATTGTTTATATATATAGACATTGCTAATAAATAAATTCCGCTAGTCATCCGTCGATCGTTCAACTAAGCTAATATTGATATTGTTTCAAGGGAGGCAAAATGAAAGAATAAACATTGTCGTACGAAAATATGATACGCGTAAAAATGCATAGTCATCACCATTATTCGGCGGTCTAATTACCGGGGCAACAAAGGTGGACCGAGGGGGTGGCGAAACGTAATACCCGCGAGGTCGATGAGTGTTACCAGTTAAAGTGGGAAATATTACCCTGAATTTAATGGAAATTAACAGCGTTCATAGACTGCGTTGTTAGTCATGTGGTAGATAGCGTGTGATCGTGATATCACGAGTTCGATGCCGGGTAACAAAATATATTCATGGAATTTTCTATTACAAAATATTAAGTAGCAGCAGCAAATCTGTAAACATGCCAGGCAATAGCCTCACCTTTTATCGCCAAAATGTGGGTGTGTACCATTTATCTAAATTCATTACACAATAGCACTAGTTGATCCTGAGAATTATAGCCAGCTCGAAATCTGCCGAAAACTTATGCCTAGGGGCCAATGAGCCAGTTAAAACAAAATACTCAAAACACAAATTTGGCAAAATCATCATACATTAATTACTTAGTTCCCTGCGGTGATGGAATCTATAAACTATAAATATTTCGTTTGGAAACTAATTAAAACTGTCCCGGATGGACGTATGGACGATGCCTCGCGCAGAAGCGAAACACGTATGGATAACATGTAGTTTGTGTCTCCGGACGTACTCTTACTGAAAGTTAGAATACGCACATGACAGAACTCACGACGTGGTTAGTCACTAAAAGAGAAGTTCAGTATTGTTAACTTGTTTCTATTACAATAGTTTGCATAGATAATCCGAGGCTAAGTGGTAGTTTATTTTCTTTACCTTTCTTTATCTTTAAAACATTCATCATTCCATCTGCATGGAGCACTAAGACAGATATGTGTATATCACAAATAGGGCCAGTTATGTTAAGGCATTGTTTACAGGAAATCCTTGATATATTTATACAAATTGCAGGTATTTTATTAGGCACTTCATATAACGTGCTCCAACTGAGTGATGCCTCACAACAACACTGAATAAAACCTTTCTGAGTATAATCATTTAAGCCGTATGTCACCCACTGCTGGCTGGTAATAAAGGCTTGGATGCCATATTCAATATTTTTTAAGAAAGACATGATAATATCCAGCTCTTGAAGTAATCAACCACATGTGTCGAGGACCCTTCTTTGTAAAGACCTATCCCTTGCCCTCTTAATCGGCCTTTAACCTAGGCCTCCTCAATAGTCCATACTTATTTTTCTGCAACTTGCATCGAATGTCACCTTGCTCAGGTTGTCAGTCAATCCAGCCGTGGTGTATTTTACCCAAATGGTTGTCGGTACTGGAGTATGCGAGGCCACTGTCACTTAAACTTGATCTGAGAATCATAGGTACTCATATAACACAGCCAACAACATGAGTCAGTATTTTCTTACTCAAATATACACCTAATACAAGGGCAAGGTCTGTATGTGACTTATGGAAGTTTTGCTTGACATAAAATATGGAAAGCATTAAGGCGACAGCCCTCATGAAACTTTACCTCACAACAGCCTTACCGTATTTAAAAAATTGTAGTAGATAAAATATCTCCTAGATAGGTAGATTAATAAAATATCTGCTGAATTAACTGGCAATATAAACAAAAAACACACCAAAAGTCACTTAACGGCCTTCCCTCATATATTTTACCTAATCTCCCTATTTTAAGCGAAATTTTCAGCTCTGGCAACCACATATCCGTCACATTAAAGCCATGAATCACATTTATGTCCGCGCTGTAATTAACTTATGTTTCTATAACATATTGCCTGTTAGATTGCCTTAATGAACGTGCAATAAGGCATATTAGATAGGCCAGGTCGTGTTTGAGACTAAATGGTTTTGTGATGTGATGATGTTCCATTACGTGTTAACTATCAATGAAATACAACATCGTTTCTATTAAACATACAACAGGCAATGGATAACGATCGTGTTGTTATTTTTATAAATACACTGCTTGTCTGTGTAGCTCTGAATTGGTAAGTATTGATGTATTGTCTTCTATAATTTTTAGATGCAGTGATACTATTGAGTAACTAATAACACTGCCCAATTCGGGAATTGAACCCATGATCTCATAATCGACCACAAAACTCAGCATAAACTCAAGCTACAAGACGAACGAGATTAGAGTAATGTAAAGGCATTCTGACTTTTATTTTTATTTTATTTTATTTTATACATGGAAAACTTACAGCTAATTTAACATAACAGTGATCATTACAGTATCCAGACAGCCAATTACAAGTTTTCACTTTTAGGTGACATTCCATAGGAAAAGTGTGAACAGTCTCGGTAGAGAGAAAGATCAACAATAATAATAAACACAAAGACAGAATAAAAAATAACAGAACAAAAATAATAGAAAAGCAATAGCAATAATATAACGGTATGTTCTATTCATTTACCAGGATAAAGTTTTTTTTTTACTGACCAAAGAATGGTACACATTTCATGTTTTAATAATATTAGTATATACCTTCTAATATTGATCTTGTCTTATATACGTGTCATATGTATACATATAAGATATTTACTAAATCAATTTTCTCGACGTTGTTTTTGTGAGTAGCATGGTCGCGGGGAGACTAAGATAGTGTCCATCTCAAAGTCTTGAAGTATAGTTATTTCAAAGTTCGCTGCACTTTTAATTACCGGTATTACTATATTATACGCAATATGAGCTCAAAGTATGATACATTTACCTCATTCTGCAATAACAGTTTATCGTCATAATTATATGATAATCGTAAGGACGTCTTCACAACGACGTTGTGAAGAAGTCTTCAGTTAGTTAACCTAAATGTAATAATAATAATAACAATTATAGATAGATCGATTAGAGCGCCTTGCAATGATCATCGATGTCACCATCATGACGAGAATCTCGTGAAAGCTGAAAAAGGTAAACAAATTAAATATCTGGACTTGGCTCGCGAGGTTGTCGACATGTGGGATGTGGGGCTCGGCGATCATTGTACCGATAGTCGTTTCGGTAAACGGATTAATTGCCAAGAGCCTCGACCACCATCTTAAGAGGCTCGCGTTGAATAGCTGGGTCAAGTCTTCGATTCAGAAGGCAGTATTGCTCGACACGGCGCGCATAGTGCGGAGGTTCCTTTCTCTGGAGCCCTAACCACCGATAGCTTGGTCCCTGCACCCGATTCCAGTGGGTCATTTCAGTATTTATATTTTTAAATATGTATAGTTTAAGGACTGGTGCAAACTAGCGCATAATAGGGATATGTGCACAAACGAGGGAGAGGCCTTTGCCCTGCAGTGGGACAATACAGGCTGAAAATAAAATAAAAATAAATAAATAGGATTTTTATATTTACATTTAAAATTTAATCATTAGAAAAAAAGTAGTAAACAGAATAATAATAATATTCTATCACATACACACAACACCATCTAGCCCAAACTAAGCAAACCTTGTACTATGGCCGTACTAGAGTGGATAAACATACACATATACTTTTTTTTGTAAATACATTCATATTATACATAGAAACACCCAGACCAAGACAAACATCCATGTTCATGCACACAAATGTTTGACTTGAGTGGGAATCGAACCCGCGACCTCAGGCGTGGCAGTCGGTTACATTAACCACTACGCCATAGAGGCCGTCATATGCTTCATTTATTGAGTAAACTCATTAACCCATATATTTTGATGTTCATAAGTGTTACTTTGTGACCTAAATGAATAAATGCCTTTTGACATTGACAGATAACTATTGACAGATAGTTTTTTCTTCCAAAAATACTTAAGCAATATCCTAAACAGACCAACTAAATAATGAGCTCATAGAGCAATTATCTGTATTAAGCCGACACTGCAATGCGTACCTACACTCAATATAGAATTATCTAACTGTTCTATCTCCAGAGAGTATATTAATATCAAGATATACATCAAATAATCTTGACAGAAACACAGACCAGGACAAATTAACAAAACAATTTATTCAGAGAATTGTCGCGCGTTCATTCTCATTCACAGACCACAACACAATCTGGTGTTTCTCTACGAAATTAGCGCTGTCCCAAATTGTTCATTCTTTTAGTAGGCACTGGTGAAATGTCAGATCGTAATCATATCTCGCTAAGTACTGATTTATAATTGCTATCGTTGCCGGTTTTCTACCCTAAATTTGTTACGAGGCTTTTTGATATGAGTTTTAAAATATGGTCATAATTTAGAGCAGTTTTGTAACCGTAAAAGTAACAACGAGTTTTCAAAGGGCTCATCAATGATGATTTGTATTTTTTGAAGTGAAAACTTCTTTAGGCGCATTGAGCACTTCTTGGGTGAACAAAAATCATGGAACTCGCGTCATCGTGACCGAACGCTTTCCATTTTGAATTATTTTTGGTTGTTAAAGAAGTGTTTATGATCAAGGATTCACTTCTATCGGCAGTCCGCAAAGACTGCCCCAATTTTTTTTAAGTGAAAACTTCTTTTGGCCCCTTGAGCACTTCTTGGGTGAACAAAAATCATGGAACTCGCATCATCGTCACCGAACGCTTTCCATTTTAAAATTATTTTTGGTTTATAAAGAAATGTTTATGATCAAGGATTAAAGTTTTCACTTCTATCGGCAGTCCGCAAAGACTGCCCAATTTTATTTTTAATAATAGTTGTAATGCTCTATTTATTCGCACATAATATATATCTTTAACAATTATGCATTTCACATATACAGAATACAGCTATTTTTGTGGTGACTGTCTTATGTAAAGTGATCTGTAATAGGCATAGATATATAATAATACAGGTCACCAGTCCCTAGATGACATCAGTGTTAAAAGTAGGTGTTTTCTATAGTCACTCCTGTAAACCTGGCTTTTGCCGATTCAGGCTAATAATCACAGCGTTTGACATGTGCTCGAACGCCTTTGAACAAAATTTCGTGATGGTATACCTATTGTTTTCGACAGGAATTGAGGAGCAGATAATAAGGATTCACCATGAAAAGGCGATTTGACTGGGAAGTACTAAACTCTACCAGAATTTATGCGGAAAATGAGAGTATCCGTATTGTCTCGTTCGTTGACTGAGAGCCAGTCGGACGGCCAATGTGAAAATTATAAAATATGTTCAACAAAGAGCCAGTAGGTATACGTCTCTTATTCTTTCTTACCTTATTATTCCGGTCGTGTCGAGACTCGCTGATTTCAGCATGAATGGGCGGGCTCGACCGGGGAAGGACTACACTCTCACAGAATATCGACTTAAATAGCAGTATTTCTACTGCTGTGTGTCGTTCGTGGAAACGTTCGTAAAATAACAGTATCTGTTATGTTTCGTTCGGTGAGTGAGAGCGCCGGAGGCCCAATCACCCTCGTTCCCCCTTATACCTCCTTCTTCTACCATCAGGTGGGCCGTATGCTTGTTTGCCACCTTAGTCGTATAAAAAAAAACCTGAGACGTGCAAAAGCCACCGCAAGAGAATCCTGAACCGGCAAGAGTGCGTGAAGTCTGTAAGAGAGGTATTTCATGAATGTAGAACCTAAATACAGCAACTGTCATTTATTGTGGTTGTTGTATGCCACAGTCTGTCCATTCAAAGACGACAATTGATATAGTTTTTTATTAATTTATGCAAATGTTACACATTCAAAGCAGACTACTTTATGCAAATTTTATGGAGGACTTTTAGTTATTAAATACATTATTGTGTAATTATTTTAGGTTATACGCAGAGGTGTCAGTCAGTTCGATCCCAAGCCATGCACCTCTGATCTTTCCTAGTAATGTGCGTATTAATAAGTTAATTATCGCTTGCTTTAACGGTGAAGGAGTATAGGTTGTGAGGAATCCTACAAATTTGAGTTTTCTTTAAAATATTCTTTACGATATGTAACGTCTGCCAAACCACACTGGACCTATATGGTAGACGACCAGCTTATGGCCTAACCTTTCTCACACTGAGAAGAGGCCCGTGCCCAGCAGTGGGCCATTTTATATACAGGTCTGATATTGTTATACATATATTATTATATTATTATTAAATCAACTACTTAAATTACTAATAATACTCGAAAAAGTTAATATTGCAAAAATAATTTATCAAAAGCTGAAGTTATATCATAATGGTTTATATTTCACGTAAATGCATACAACTTTTCATTTTAACCGTTGATCATTAACGAATTCCCAAGCGTATATCATGTTTGATATCACTAATGTTTTTAATTTACTTCGAATGTATCCTCAAAATGTATTGCGAGTATAAAATGGATGCTAATGGTTACATTAGAATATCGTTTGTTTTCTATCTATTCAGGAAATCGTAATGGCACCCTTAATGGTGGCTATAAAACCATTGCTGATCTGCGAGTAAAATTTTGCTGTGACTTTCGTTTTTAAGTAGGTATTAAAAGAGTATTATAAATCATAAAGATGATATCACTTCTAAAGTGATGACTTTGACCGCGTCAAGTATTTTGCGTTCGATCTCCACACGGAGTCAAGGTTTTCGTGTGATCCAAAAATAGTTGTTCTGTGTCTGGGTGTTCTATGTCAAAGTCAAAGTCAAAGTCAAAAATCGTTTATTCACTTAGGTCACAAAGTAACACTTATGAACGTCAAAGTGGTTAGTGAGTTTGTTACATTTACTGAATTTACATTTATGTTAGTAGCAAGGTTCAGGCAAAAGGTTGTGTTCGTTGAAACCAAGTTTGTGGTAATTAGTACCTTATTATAACGGAAATAAAAATGATGAAAGCTGCAGTTTCATAATAAAATAAACAGAATACATGAGTCAGATATCTATATCCTATCGACCTCTCCTTTAGTAAGTAACAAGCAGCGATCGCCTAGTGGAAAACTAATGGTCTACCTTGCAGAGGTCTCGAGTTCAATCTTAAGGCACCTTGACTTTTCGAAATTATGTAACTACTAGATGTGCCCGCGGTTTCACTCACGTTTATAGATACTGCGCCGCTCCCGTGGGTCGTAGTGTGATGTTATATAGCCTTCCTCAATAAATAGGCCATCCAACACTAAAATAATTTTTCAATTCGAACCAGTAATTCATGAGATTAGCGCGTTCAAACAAACAAACTCTTCAGATTTATAATATTAGTATAGATTAAATAGTTGATTATCTGGTAAAAGAAACCATCGTGAGGAAACCTAAATGTGTGCAGTCTGTCAACCCGCATTAGATGAGCTTGGTTGACTATGGCCTAACCCTTTTTAATCTCAGAAGAGACCCGTGCCTAGATGAACAGATGCATTCATTGTTATATAAATAATGTTCTCTAGACCGATTTCGGTCACGGCAGCCAATCTTAACGGAGACTGGCCATCTGCGCAGGAGATATTATAGTGCACAAGCGTGTGCGCAAACAGAAGTGCACTCTCTGTTCCCTAACTCTCATGATCCGATGGGACGGTAATCCGACACGACCGGAGAGAGATCAGGCGCTGGACCAACGGCTTTACATGCTTTCTGTGGCACGGGGGTGTCCAACACCGCCAACTTCCTAACTCCGGGCTGTTATTGAGTTTTCTTAACAGAAAAACCCAATAACTTTTTGTTGGCTAAACCTGGGATTCGAACCCGAGACCTCATGCACAGCAGTCGCATTCACTACCGCTGCGCCACGGAGGTTTCCATTGTTATATAGATTAATAACAACGTAACATAGACAGAAATGTAAAACCCTAAAGGAGGTAAGCACAAGTAGTTTGTTACACTCACATTTCCCTAATAACACTTTGTCACACTCGGGATCTTTTGACTCATTCAACCTCATGATTACAAGCCTAGAAATTAATGGGATTAAATATAATTATCATCAAAAATACTAATTGGTCAGTAAATATTGCACAGCATAACGAGCATCTATACGCCTCAAATCACTGCATTTCGTCTCGGAAGTGTTAGGTTATGTTAGGTTCCTTTTTTTAAACCCACCCAAAAATAGGAGCCCCGCAAAGCAGGGTTCCGTCGACTTAGTTTGATCTCTTTAAAGTTTGCTGGTCATGAGTTGCTGATTAGCTATTTCTGCTCACAGATTATATTTTTCTGCTCTCAAAAATACCAATACTATGCTAACCATTTAAATAACACCCGAAATTAATTTTAACATTTGAACCGGAAGGTCAACAAACGAAGCAAATTAAATGAAAGCGTATAAAAACAACAGCTTTTCATTTAATATACAGACCTAAAAGATTATGAATGTTAATTAATTATAATTAGGGGAGAATTGGTGAATAAGTAAGAAGGTTGTGTATTTACAAATCGTCTTTTCATCCGTAAGCATTGCGACGGTAAATTAGAACAAATTTTGTGACTTTGTTTTCACAAATATTATTTACTAGCTTTTGCCCGCGGCTTCGCTCGCGTTAATTTAGAATTTGACAATCAATTCGGGTTGTACTCTACTTATAATAATATAATTTAATCAGGGTTCGAAAGACACAAGGCGCCATCTATTATCATAAGAACGTTATTATTGTGTTCCTCGGGAACAGTAATTTTTTCGGGATGAAAGGTAGCCTATGTCCGTTTCTGTACACTTGACAACGTACATATATGCAAAATTTCAGGATGATCGGTTCAGTGGTTTAAGCGTGAAAAGGTAACAAACAAACAAACTCATTTTCGCTTTTATAATATTAGTTAGGAAGTTAGGATTAGGATAGGATTAGAATAGTTAGGAAGTTAGGATTAGGATTAGGATATTATTATATTATATTTATAACTAGCCAAGGTCGATGTCAAATAGTCATGGATGGGATTTCACGAAGATGGGATTGGCCTTGGCAAATGTATTAAGCTATTTATGGTATTACTAGCTATTGCTAGTAATACCATAAATAGCTTAATACATTTGCCAAGGCCACAGATTCAAATTCTGCTTCATGACTGACATTAACTAATTCAAATATCTGTACTTAAAATACTAGTCATACTAAAGCTACGTCCATTTAAATAGTCATATTACAAACATGGCCATTTGAATGTAGGTCTCACTTATTTCGGATTAGTGTTACATGTCAAGCCTGTATAGAGTTAAAAGGTGACTCAGAAGGGTTAGAAATAGTTTAGTTGGTGACACAGCGGCACAGATAGCCCAGGTTGTGATTTTAAAAGTTTATATGTGAGTACCTGCATGTAGTCAATGTGACTGCTATGCATGAGGTCTCAGGTTCGATTTCCGAGATGATAAAAGTGTTATTGGGATTTTCTATAAGTAAATAAATTCTCAATAGCAATGAAGAGTTAGGTACGACGGCAATAGACTCGCCCTCTATGCGTGCGACCTAAAACAACAGCTGGTGATAAGTGGGTATGTCTTATATACCTCATCATAAATATAGGCGCGAAAGCAGTGACGTGTAACGTGAGTAATACATAATAATAACTTAAAAGTCGATCGCGCGTGACGTGCATTCTCCATGGAGGTATAGATAAACAATGATTATCTATACCTTCATGGAAGTCTCGTAGCGTAAGCGGATTTTGATTTGAAACGTGGCATTTGTGGCGCAGGGCTGTCACTTTAATTTATGTTTATTTATTATTGTGTATATGTGTGTTCTAGATATTGTGAAAGATTTCGTGATTTTAGAAATAAATATGTTTTCTTTCTTTCTAATATCAGCTCTGTATTAAACTGTCCTATTTTTAGGCACAAGCCTCCTCTCATTGTGAGATGGGTTCGGCCATAGTCCGCCTTGCTGGCCCAGTACGGCTTGGCAGACTTCACATATCTTTGAAGACATTATGCAGAACTCTAAGACATGTAGGTTACCTCACCATATTTTCCTTCAGCGTTAAAGTGAGTGTTATCTTATCTTATCTTATGTGGGGGCCAGTCAGGGCAGACCGGCGACACTTCGACCCAGTGGTATCTTTTGTGTCGACACTCTCCCAATAACGACTGCCATAGATGTTCATGGCAGCCGGGACCAACGGCTTAACGTGCTTTCCGAGGCACGGATAGCGGAGGCGATAATTGTCAATCAATACGCACATAATTTCGAAAAGTCATATAACTTCCGAAAGTCAGAGGTGCGCGACGTGGGTTCGAACCCGAGACCCTCTGCATTGCAGTCTGTTGGTCTCCCCACTGAGTTATCGCTACTCAATAAAGTGAGTGTTAAATAACTATTTAATATGCGCTACGAAAAGTTGGGGATGCACGACTTGGTATGGAACTCCTGACCTCTACGTGGTAGTCGAATAATCTTTCGCTAGTCTATTGTTGCTACATGTATGTGTAAAAGGGTTTAAATAGGTAATTTGGATAATTGATAACTACGTGCTACTTTGAATACTGCTTTTAAAAGCTGTTTAAAAGGAATCGACGGCCTCGATGGCGTAGTGGTTAGTGTAACCGACTGCCACTCCTGAGGTCGCGGGTTCGATTCCCGCACAAGTCAAATATTTGTGTGCTTGAACATGGATGTTTATCTTGGTATGGTTGTATGTAGGTATATTTATCCATTGTCTAGTACCCACAGTACAAGCTCTGCTTAGTTTGGACTAGATGGTGTTGTGTGTATGTGATAGAATATTATATTATACTAGCTGTCTCGACAGACGTTGTCCTGTACACACGAAAAAAAAAGAAAAAAAAGTAACCATATCTAAATCATTCTCGAATCCACTTGAACACATACAAAAAGTTTCATCAAAATCGGTCCAGCCGTTTAGGAGGAGTTCAGTGACATACACACGTACAGTAGAATTATATATATAAAGATTATATTATTATTAATTTAAATAATCGAAGAGGCACCTCTAGGCTAATAGTAGTTTAAATAAAAATGGCTGCAGGTCACGTACTCTGGAGCACCGATGGCAGAAGGGATTTTATTCAGTCACAACTAAAACCAGGAATTTGCATTGCAGTAATATATTGCCTCTACTATATGAACAGACACTAGTCGAATGGTAAGTACTAACTTGATCGGTAATTCGGTATACGATTTAGCTATACGCTGAATAATATACTGCTAAAAGCAGTAATAGCATACGATTATCGACTAAACATTCTAGTACATTACAACTATTCCGACTTAATTTAATAAATTATGACAATTTTGCAATTTGCAATAGAGCCAGCTACTTTAAAGGTGACGGGGCGAATGAGACAACTGGCCCAGGAAATTATCACCATTTTAAATTAATTTAATAAATTATGTTAGTTTTGCAACTTTTCATAGATCCTGCTGCTTGCTTGCCATTTTTGGTGACACTGCGAATTAATCAGCTAGCCCAGAAAGAAAGTATCATCCTTTTAAAGCTATCCAGGAATTGCGTATTTTTATTAGAAAATGATCGGTATAACGGAGTCGGGCAACGTGCCCAAAATAGGGCAATATACTAGTACCTATTGGGACTTAAAAAGCAGCTGGCCAAAATATAGAATTCTGATATAAAACACTGTCTTCTCGATCTCTGATATACAGGCGTGAATCTTTAAGACGTAAGTGGCTATGCACGGCGCACCGCTTTTAAACGCCGCGGCGTTTAAAAGTTCCACATGAGTTTCCCGACTCATCATCATCATCATCATCAGGCTATAATACTGCTGGACATAGCCCTCCCCCAAAGAGCGCCATAGCGCCTTGTCTTCAGCTTGCCGCATCCAGCATCTGCGTGCAGATGTTGGATGATCTGTTTCCCGACTCACTTCATGTTAAATTCAGGGTGCATATGCCAAGATGAACACTGGTCCAATAATATACTAAGGTACTTCGTGGGCTATACTTTAGTAATTCTTTTGAACTGGCTTTTGCTCGCAGCTTTGCCTGCATGTGTATTGTTCAGGATGAAATTACTATATAGCTATGCTATTTAAAATACCTTGATACACCGTAAAATAACGTATTTCCTTAGTACTGCCGCAGTTTTGAGTTAAACTATAAAATAATTTAGTTATATTATAAATTTGAAACGTATGTATTAAAGTTTCGGGGGTATTTATTAAAAAGACCGGCTAATGCTCAGCGAAAGTCAATGCAACAGCTGTGCATTAGGTTTTGAGTTCGATTTCCGTCTTGGGCAAAGTGTAATTAGGTTTTAGCTTCGAATATACCAGAGTGCCCCTCTTCACGGATATATATGTAGGTATATACATAAGACTACATATTTAAGTGTCTATGTTTTTAAAAACGGTTATATAGTCATGTATCTGATATCTTGATTTTAGATTTTTTTTTGTATATATTCTTATGAAGGTTTAGCATATTACTTGGCGTATAGTTCTAGAATGAAAGATTTGGATATTGAGTAATATAAATATAGTATATAAATGAGTTGAGGTCAGCTAACAGTTAATCCATGGCTTAAGCCTTATCCAGTCGCATCTAATTAGTCTCAAAAGCCTACCCTAATAAAATTGCCGCAATTAGCTCCAGAAATATTTTTGTATAAACAAAGAGATTGTATTTATTATCTGAATGTCATAAGTTGCGCTCATTATTGCACGTTATTGTGAGGTATAAGGATAATAAGGTATAGCAGCGACAGCTCAGTGGGGAGACCAAGAGACTGTAATGCAGAGGGTCTCGGGTTCGAACCCACGTCGCGCACCTCTGACTTTCGGAAGTTATATGACTTTTCGAAATTATGTACGTATTGATTGACAATTATCGCCTGCTCTGTGCCTCGGAGAGCACGTTAAGCGGTCGGTCCCGGCTGCCATGAACATCTATGGCAGTCGTTATTGGGAAGTCAGTGCCCGCTAATATCCTGATACTGGTCTAGCCTTAGGGTATCGTTAGCCTTCGGGTTACGGAGGTCAGGTGGCAGTCACTCCATGTAAAAACTGATATCCAGTCAAATCCGGTTAGACTAGAAAGCCCAAGTGACTTGGGAATAATAAAGGCTAGGGAGAAGAAAACTAAATGGTCTATAGACGCCTGCACCACGAGAGGCATCACTTGCGCGTTTCCAACCTTTTAGGAAAGGAAGTGGAGAAGTAGCGGGAAGGGGGAAAGAGGGTGATTGGTCCTCCGGAACTCTCACTCACCGAACGAACCACAATTAAATAGTAGGAATACTGCTATTTCACATCGATATTCCATGAGAGGGTAGTCCGTCCCCGGTCGAGCCGGCCCATTCATGCTGAAATCAGCGAGGCTCTACTAGTTAAACTCCGTATTATGTGAAGCGTAAAAACTTAGCTTGAGAAATTTGGCTGAAATACACCTCAGCTTCCATTTTTGGGACAAGACTGACTCTTATGTATGTACTGATGATAATTAAATATTCTGTAACCTTAATAAATGGATGTACCATTGATTAAGGTTACAGAATAATTAACAGACTTCATTGGTCCAGACGGCCTTCGGCGTCCACCACTGGCAACACTGTAAATAAGTGTTACAAAGAAAATAAAAGGCTGCCCCTAAATAGCCAATTAAAATATTCCCACCTAAACGTCACTATAATATTATGGTCTAATAATTAAAAACGTGCCTATAAACTGAAGAAATCTTAAGAAAGTAATTTATATTCAGCCTCGTAAACTTTTACGAGGTGGAAAAGGCCAAATAAAAATGCCAAGAAGTATATAGTCAACCAAGTTTTTAATTAAAACCGTAGTTAAATTTTACTGATTGACAATTTAGGATTATAATTTATTCACCCCTCTGTTAGTGTATGAAAAATTGCTCTTTTGTTTTTTGGATGTAACTTTCATAGATTGTTTGTTTTAATAGTTACAAATTTATGTACTTTAATTCTTCTGTATTGACTGCCTCTGTGGCGCAGCGGTAGTGTATACGACCGTTCTGCATGAGGTCTCGCGTTCGATTCCCGAGTTAAACAAAGTGCTATTTGGTTTTTCTGACTAGAAATTCTGAGTAAAAGTGCGAAGTCTGGCAATGTGTCCGCTAAACGACAATAGACCCATAGTTAGAGAAAAATTATGTTTGTGTGCCAGGTGCCTTTAAAATCAGTGCAATGGTTTGCGCGTAATTGAATAACAAACATTAAATACTTTAAACATCTACACGAACTTTCATATTGATATCGGTAAATATAAAAATATTTTATATTCACTAATTTAAATGCTACGCTAAAATGCTAAAATGCTATGGATCAAATGGACAGCATTCCGGACCAACGCACCCATACTTGCCAAGCTCAAAATTAAATCAAAGCTCTCAACCATCTGCCTCAAGCGTATTCTTGAGTACTTCGGACTCATTGCCGGAAAAGACGGAGACAATCTCGAAAAACTAGTGAGAAGGAAAAAGAACGAGGGGCCGCAGCCCGATGCGCTGGTCCGACCAAACTCGCACCACACTCGACTCCACTGTGTACGATGCTCTCCGAGTGGCCGGAGATAGATCGAGATGGCGTTACATAGTGAGATCAAGATTAATGTATGGAGGAGGTCAGGACCCTCAGACATGAGGATAACGACTGACGGAGGATTTAATTTAATTTAATACCAAAATAACAAACTAAATTTAAACAGCGTGTCCACTTTAAACTAAAACTTTGAGCCAAAACTTAATCCCAGACTATTTGGGTTATGCATTTAATACAAACTAATAGAACCACGAATTCAGCTCACTTCGTTAAAGAAAACATTGAGAGATAAGCAATTCATAGTCTAGATATCAAAAGGCAAACTTCTACTCTTAAACATCAACAGACTGTTTCCCAAAACTTAAACAATAACAGCATTCGAAACAGTGAATTAACTTATGCTAAGTTACACTCAAACAAATTCGTCTTAATGGATTTAATTTGGTTCTGAGACAAACTTGGTGTAATTGTGCACGTTCCAATCAGGATTACTGGGATTCTACCACCTGGGTATGTGCCAAATCTTGCTATCTTGTAGTAAGTAGTCACCGTAGCCTATGGACGCCTGCAACACCAGAGGCATCACTTGCGCGTTGCTGATCTTGTAAAAACCTTTTAACACCCTTTTTGAAGAACCCCATACATGTATCATACTGCCGAGATTTTCCCATGTGGGAAAATCTCGGCAAGGAGTTCATTCCTTCCACAACCTGAGCGTCCACGGGAAAAATACCTTTGGAACCGCTTGGTGCGGCACCAGTAAAGTTGTAAGGTGTGAGAATCAAATGCCTGCCGATGGTGCGATGATACATCATCTCAAACAAATCCTCAGAACACATGTTATATACATATACTATTTCGATGGTGCATGCAGCGAAAGTGAATGTGGCTGTTTTCGAATCCGATCTTCGGGTTGAGCAAGGTGTTGTTCTTTTATTTTTATATTATTATTTTTACGTAGCGGAATGGAGTCTGGAAATGTTCTTGTACAGCGATAATAAATTTGACTCCAGTTAAGTTATTTTGTTTTTTATACAACTAAGGTGGCAAACAAGCATACGGCCCACCTGATGGTAAGTGGTCACCGTAGCCTATGGACGCCTGAAACACCAAAGGCATCACTTGCGCGTTGCCGACCCTTTAGGAAAGGACGTGGGAAGGAAAGGGAGCGGGATGGGGGAAAGGGGGTGATTGGGCCTCCAGCACTCTCACTCACCGAACGAAACACAACAGTCGAGCCGGCCCATTCATGCTGAAATCACCGATGCTCTACTACTCAAAAAGTGTTACCTAAAACCGTAGTTCGCAAAATTTACATGTTAAACAACTCTGTCAACCCCTTTGGGAAATGCATGAGTGAGTATATATATCATTAGAAGACTAAGCTTTATAGTTGGATATGTTATAGAGATCAGATGCCATACAGACAACTTTAGTGCAGGACTGCCCAAGTCCATATACTCCCTAGAGCTTTCCAAAACTTACCTTTGCCTCAAAGATATCCTTTGGCATAGCAAATTATTTATAGTTAGTTATTTCCATGTACTTTAGGCCAATTATTTTGTTACATTCGTTAGTGCTTGTTAGGTTTTCCTTTGAATGTTCTAGACGTTTCGTGTTTCAAAATGCTGTCAGCTAGAAACGGTACAATTGTGCTGTTGAATTTTTATATAATTTAGTAAAGTAACAAGTTTAATGGAGTTTTGAAATAATTAAAGAGACTTTTACGGTGTTCAAACTTTAGTTACAGGGTATTCACGACTGGTTTTAATAGTAGGTATAGCGAATGCAAGCCTTTGTGAAATAACGAAATTTATAGTTTTTATTGTCATACTAGTACTTATCTTATCTTACGTGGGCCAGGGGCCAGTCAATGCAGACCAGCGACACTTCGATCCAGTGGGATCTTTTGTATCGACACTCTCCCAATAGCGATTGCCATAGATGTTCATGACAGATGTTTCCGAGGCACGGAGCAGGCGATAATTGTCAATCAAAACGCACATAATTTCGAAAAGTCATATAACTTCCGAAAGTCAGAGATGCGCGACGTGGGTTCGAACCCGAGACCCTCTGCATTGCAATCTGTTGGTCTCCCCACTGAGCGATCACTGTTCTTTTTAGTAGTACTTAAATGTACTACTATAACAATCGAAACTGTTGATTAGGTCGACAATCAACTCTATAAATCGATGAATTTACAGAGTTTTATGTTTTTATCACCGAAGAGTTCGGCAGAAGGGTATTACAAGTAATAGATGTGAACTTATAATTGGACGTAGTTATGCAAAATGGATCCAACCCACAAAACACTTTATATATATATTAATACCATTTATAACTATACCTAAAAACAAAGTGTTTTGTAGGTTGGATCCATTTTGCATAACTACGTCCAATTGTCTTCGAGGGACAGTCCCGGACTGCATGCTACTAATGAAGCTTTTTTGGCAAAATATTAGATAGCACTTTGTTTGAACTAGGGATCAAACCAAATACGAATAGCAGCTAAATTCACTACTGCTGAAGTTGCGATCGTAATAGTAATCCTAATTCTAACTAATATTATAAAAGCGAAACTGAGTTTGCTTGTTTGTTACCTTTTCACGCCTAAACCATTGAACCGATCATGACATGTGTACAGAAACGGACATAGGCTACCATTCATCCCGAAAAAAATTACTGTTCCCGAGGAAAACAATAATAACGTTCTTATGATAATAGATGGCGCCACGTGTCTTTCGAACCATGATTGAATTATAATTATATACAAGCAGAGTACAACTCGAATTGATTGTCAAATTCTAAAAAGCTAGTAGTGTAATAAAAACGACAACAGTATCTAACACTCTATGTACGTAACTTGAATAAAATTTGCAGAGTAAAATTAATTTTACTCTGCAAGTTATACATATACGTCGGTCCCTATGGTGTAGTGATTAGTGTAACGGACTGCCACGCCTGAGGTCGCGGATTTGATTCCCGCACAAGCCAAACATTTGTGTGCATGAACATGGATGTTTGTCTTGGTCTGGGTGTTTCTATGTATAATATGTACGTATTAACAAAAAAAGTATATATGTATGTTTATCCATTGTCTAGTACAAGCTCTACTCGGTTTGGGCTAGATAGTGTTGTGTGTATGTGATAGAATATTATTATTATTATTATATAAATGTAGGTTTGTGAAGATGTGCGGTTATTTGTAAGTCAATTACGCGTAAACCGTAGAACGGACACACATAAAACTTAGCACATAGACAAACTATTTCCTAAAAACACACAATACACTTTTTATCCCTCTGTGCGTTTTCTAAAGATCCACACTAGCGCTGCCACAAGCACCAACTAGTATTAAACATGTATAAGTTAGTTAGAAAATAAACTTACATATAGATAAACTAACTCCTGGATTAATATGTTAAACTTTTCATGCGTCCCCTTTCAAGCGGACGCCGCAAGTAGAAACTATTTATCAATATTAAATGTACATGTAGGTACGTTAACAGAAAGTTTCAGGTTAAATTTAATATCATATCTTAGTACTAAATCGCTTGGTCAAACGTTAAGTCGTGCTGTGAATTTCGTAGTTTTCATATTTCATGTCGTTTCTGGTCCTCATGTTGGCACATCCGGTGCTCTCCCGGGACTGACGTCAGTTTGTTGCTGTATAATGTAAGGGTGAGTTCTCAGTGGAAGACAGCGGGCTTGCTTATATAACTTGCCTTTTAACCTCAACTACCTTTAATTTACGCAAGCGAATCCACGAGTAACGTAGGTAAGTCATAAATATCTGTAATACTTACGACAAGATCATGCCCGCAGCTTCGCTCGCGCAAATTTAGGTTAGGTCAGTTTTATCCCTCGGGAACAGTACTTTTTCTGGATGAAAGATAAAGCATATGTACCTTTATGTATTCCTGACAACGTGTATACGGAATTTCATAATGATCGGTCGAGAATATAAGGGGTGAAACCGTTACAAACAAACAAAGTCTCAGTCGCATTTACAATATTAGTAAGGTTGTTATAATTTAATTTAAGAAGACATATTTTCACTGAGCACTTTCTTCATATTATGTAATCTTATTTAAACAGAAACTTATTAAAACAAAAAACAACATTATTAGTTTAGTAAACAAAAGTGCTTTTTGGCAAACTTTTTCTGCAGTCTCGGAAAAATATGAACGAGGTGTCATTCGATTCGGGATGGCATGTAGATGATTTTTGAAAAATTCAAGTTCCGCTTGCAAAAATTTCAAAATATATAAACAATTAACTAAAAAAAGGAGGTTTAGTTTTTTGCAAATATCTCAAAAACTAATTAAGATTTTTCAAAAATCTTCTACATGCCATTCCGAATCGAATGACACCTAGTTCATATTTTTCCGAGACTGCTGAAAAAAGTTGACCAGAAAAGCACTTGTTGACTAGACTATATAGCGTACGTCGAAGTATACATTGATGTACAGTAAAATAAATTACAAAATAAGTTGTCTTTTACAGCAATTGTTACAAAATTTAATAGAAGAAACAAATTTTAAGTCATTAGGTATGTCTTATCTTTCAGAATCTCAAACATTCACGACACATATCTATATGTCTATAACAATATGATGAGTTATATAATTTTGTATTTATTATGTCTAATCATGTGACTGAGATATGATACTTTTCTCTTCTGGTAGACATAAAAGCAAAGTTCATGTATGAATTCAAGATTAGGATATTTGAAGGTTCGCTATTACTAATTAAATTATAATTCAAATCGTATCATAGTGGAAAACCGTTGGACTGCCACGCAGAGGTCACGAGTTCGAACCCAAGGCGCGCATCTCTGACTTTTCGAAGTTAAATGCGTATTAAATAGTTGATTATCACTTGCTTTAACGGTGAAGGAAAACATCGTGAGGAAACCTGCATGTCTGAGAGTTCTCCATAATGTTCTCGAAGATATGTGAAGTCTGCCAACCCACACTAGGCCAGCGTGGTGGACTATGGCCTAACCATTGTCATAGTGAGAAGAGGCCCGTGTCCAGCAGTGGGACAGTTTAATACAGGGCTGATATTATATTATAAACGACGTAAACGAATATTCGAAGCTTGATTTGTTGGATGACGGCAAACATATATACAACGGACGGTAGATAACTTTTGGTCTGCCTGCAAATAACCACCCATATCCTCATACCACTAGTTAACAAGAGTACAAGTAGTTTATAATTTATATAGCTAATCATATTCAAAAGAAAATCAACACACTGAACACCCAGTCCCGGACAACTTTTTGTGGATTACACAAAATTTTATAAGGGGGAAGGTGACCTACTACATCTATCTACGTTCCCCATGTAGTTATATGTAACATTGAGCAGCGATAGCTCAGTGGGGAGACCAACAGACTGCAATGCAGAGGGTCTCGGGTTCGAACCCCCGTCGCGCACCTGTGACTTTCAAAAGTTTTATGACTTTTCGAAATTATGTGCGTATTGATTGACAATTATCGCCTGTCCGTGCCTCGGAAAGCACGTTAAGCCGTCAGTCCCGGCTGCCATAAACATCTATGGCTGTCGTTATTGGGAGTGTCGACACAAAAGATCCCGCTGGGTCGAAGTGTCGCCGGTCTGCACTGACTGGCTCCCACCTAAGATAAGATAAGATAGATGTAACATTGGCGATTTCAAATGAGTCCTAAAGTTACTTACTACTAAGTCGCTGTCAGTAAGACCTCGCCTCACTATTTCTCTATCTTAGCAACAGCAACAGCATATTAATGATCAACGACTGGGAAATCTACATCGTTATCTCAACTTAGTAAATGTTAGCCGTATCTTACGGGTCGCTTAGCTCACACCATAATTAGGCATACATAAGTAGGTATATAGATTCACGCCTATGTCTGGGAAGGGATAGGCAGGGGTGAATTACACCGACACGTCATCAGTAGGATTTTAGGTCCACCATATAACTATATTCTCAGGATTTCAGTATTTATTGAAGTGAAAACTTCTTTGGTCGCGTTGAGCACCTCTTGGGTGAACAAATATCATGGAATTCACGTCATCGTCACCGAACGCTTTCCATTTTTGAATTATTTTTGGTTTATAAAGAAGTTCTTATGATTTATTATTTTCAGTTTATTTTCAGTGCCCTCTAATATCCTGACACTGGTCTAGCCTTAGGGTATCGTTAGCCTTCGGGTTACGGAGGTCAGATGGCAGTCGCTCCGTATAAAAACTGATATCCAGTCAAATCCAGTTAGACTAAAAAGCCGACCCCAAGTGACTTGGGAATAATAAAGGCTAGAGAGAAGAAGAAGAAAGAAGTTTTTATGATCAAGGATTAAAGTTTTCACTTCTATCGGCAATCCCCAAAGACTCTCCCAATTTTTTTTAAATGATAATGATGATAATAGAAGGCCGCTGCCATTTATTGACCAAATGAGGTTTAAAAAGTTCTTCCATCACGGTAGGCAGCGGCTATGTTTTTTTTTATATTGTCGCGATAGAAAGCCCAATAACAGTCATGAGACAGTGACGACGAAGAGAAGATAGATGTCTTCTAGCCGTCGTCAGTGTCAAGCCGGTCTGACCAGATGCTTCTTCACACTACGTTTGAAGGACCCAATGTTATAGAAGAGAGGGAACACATGAGCTTTGCTGTGACCTGACATTGCTGAAGTCCATAAACAGCAATTACCACTTTCTATCAGGTGGGCCGCTTGCTCGTCTGCCATCAATAGCAATAAAAAAAAAACATTTATCATACTTGTGCTGCTACTAAATATTTTTTAACAAGCAATCTCTATAATATTTGGCCAGCTCGGGAACCAAAACCGGGCTCTCACGATCGCATGCTAAATATAAGCGCAAACATATTCTAAGAGAGCGGAGATTAATTTAGAAAAAAATTAATAAAATACAGCCTCTATCAAAGGTGTAATAATTTTAACTATAGTTTTATACACATAAATAGTAAAGAAACTTTTATAAGGAATTAATTAATATAATGACCACCAAAAATACTAATTGCACACCAAAATATGCTTACTAAAATACATCATATCGAGCACCTATACGCCTCAAATCACTGCATTCCGTCTCGGAAGTGTTAGGTTATGTTAGGTTCCTTTTTAAACCTACCCTAAAATAGGAGCCCCGCGAAGCGGGACTCCGTTGACTTAATTTGATCTCTTTAAAATATTTTAGTAAGCATATTTTGATGTGCAATTAGTATTTTTGGTGGAATAAAGACAAAAAATTGAGGAAATGTTAAATACTACCCCTTTCATGATAGCACTAGCTGACCCGGAAAACGTTGTTCTGCCATCTTTCTGGATAGGGACACCCTAATCACCTAGCGGTATGAAATATACTTTACGGCCTATTCTCATACCTACCAAATATACATTAAAAAATTCATAAATATCGGTCGAGCCGGTTCGGACGAATGCGACCGACCACAAACACCGTGACACAAGATTTTTATATATACCTATAGATAAACTGTCTAAAACTGTCCGTTCATGGATACGTGTACATTCGAAGTTAAAAAGAAGTAGTAAAAATATTGTAAAAACATTGGAGGCCGGAGATCGTTCCGCCCAGGTTGGGCACTCGTCCAGCGTATGCTGCGCCGTGTCCTTGAGGCAGTCCCCACAGTGATGGCACCGGGACGTCTCTTCTTTTCCGATACGACACAGGTACTTCCCGAAGCACCCGTGCCTCGAAAGTACCTGTGTCAGCCGATATGATACGGCACCATGTCGTCTCTCCAGCCACTCCTCCATTGTGGGTCTTACCGCTTCTATCAAACATACCATACCATTTACTAACATACCATAATTTAATTATACCAACAAAGCCGCGCGCAAAAGTTAGTTATATAAAAATAATGTGTAATTTCAATGATTTTTTTTACTTTCACCGTTAACGACAGCGATAATTAACTATTTAATACACATAACTTTGGAAAGTTAGAGACACGAGCTCAAGACCTATGTAGTGCAAGATGCAGTCAGCTTTCACTGCTAAAAAATATTTCTTTAGATATTTCAGAAATGTTTTATTTTCCGTTAAACATAAAGAGAAATTACATTCATTCATCATTCACTTCACGATCATTCTTTGACCTTTTTATTTTAAGTGGACATTGCCTAACAAATCTGGTCGTTCCATTAACATTTTGGAGGTATTACTTAAGAGCAATTAATTTCGGCTGTGCTTTCTAAAAAGACCTTTTCATATTGTCAATTAATAAATGGTTTACTTGCGCGATGCGGGTGGCCCAAGATCGGTCTATGTGGAAAACCTTGGGGGAGGCCTATGTCCAGCAGTAGAAGTCTTCTGGCTGAGATGATGATGAAATGGTTTACCTATCTCCCCGCTTGAAACCCAAACGTAGTAGTATGCTAGTTAGGTTTCTAATTGATTGATGTCTCTTCTTTTCAAATGTCACAGTAGCGCATTGGTACTGAAGGCGTCAGTGCAAGCGGCTTTAGGTTCAAATGATGTGCCAGGCAAAGTGTTATTCGATTTTCAGTTGAAACACGGATTCTGAAACTTAAACTTAGATGGCATAGGCTCGCCGCCTATTAAGTGGGACCTTGAATTATATTTAACTACATGTATGTGACTGTTATAAACCTCTGCCCTCTTTTTCGGAAATATAATCGTAAGACTACACATGTATTTATATAATGTCCTCCAGACCGATTTCGGTCACGACAGCCAAATCTTAACGGAGACTGGCCATCTGCGTAGGAGATATTATAGTGCACAGGCGTGTGCGCAAACACAAGTGCACTCTCTGTTCCCTAACTCTCATAATCCGATGGGACGGTAATCCGACACGATCGGAGAGAGATCAGGCGCAGGACCAACGGCTTTACTTGCTTTCCGAGGCACGGGGGTGTCTAACACCGCCAACTTCCTAACTCCGGGCTGCTATTGAGATTTCTTAACAGATAACCCAATAACTTTTTGTTGGTCCGACCCGGGATTCGAACCCGATACCTCATGCACAGCAGTCGCATTCACTATCGCTGCGCCACGGAGGCAGTTAAAGTAATTAAAAATATAATTATATAATACTAGCCATCCCTCGGGATCAGTATCATATTTAGATTCCTATGTAATTTTCGGTCGAATGGTTAAGGCGTGAAAGCGTAACAAACAAACTCACATTCGTACTTATAATATTAGTTAGAATGTGACTTCTAAACATGCAGATAATTCGGTCAGTTATTAGTTTCTAGATTTAAATAGAAGTAAGAGTCTAAGAATATGCTCGAAGAATTGCATTAGTCTCGCCCTTTAAGTGGAAACTTCTTTTTATTTAACTAAGTTTGCAATCAAGCATACGGCCCACCTGATGGTAAGTAGTCACCGTAGCCTATGGACGCCTGCAACACCAGAGACATCACTTGCGCTATGCCGACCCTTTAGTAAAGGAAGAAGAGAAAAAGGAAGTGGGAAGGAGATGGAGCGGGAAGGGGAAACGTGTTGTACCTAAAATCATAATTATGTAAGTGTTATTCACCTCTGCCTACCCCTTCAGGATGAGACTATACCTATATGTAAGTATGACCACATGTTGGGGATATATGAGTCCAGTAGGAATATTACAGAGTGAAAAATAAATAATCTTGGTTGCTTTCGTGTTAACGATTTTAATGGCTTCTCACGCTACCCACACAACGGTACATAATTAGTATAAAAAATATTAAAGCGCCTACAACAATTTATTCTTTTGCTTATATAAGTCTAATAGGCGTAAACACCACACTTTATTGCTACACAATCTATAATCCTAATCCTAACTAATATTATAAAAGCGAAAATGAGTTTGTTTGTTACCTTTTCACGCCTAAACCACTGAACCGATCATCCTGAAATATTGCATATACGTTGATAGGTGTACAGAAACAGACATAGGCTAGCTTTCATCTCGAAAAAAATTACTGTTTCTGAGGAAAACAACAATAACGTTCTTATGATAATAGATGGCGCCACGTGTCTTTCGAATCATGATCGAATTATATTATTACAAGTAGAGTACAACCCGAATTGATTGTCAAATTCTAAATTAACGCAAGCGAAGCCGCGGGCAAAAGCTAGTTATATTATAAAGCTGAAGAGTTTGTTTGGTTGAACGCGCTAATCTCACTAGATACTACTGGTTCGAATTGAAAAATCTTTTAGGCTTGGATAGCCCATTTATCGAGGAAGGCTATAAACTATATAACATCACGGTACGACCAATAGGAGCGGAGCATCAATGAAAAATGTTCCAAAAACGGGGAGAATTCTCTTCTGTGACGCAGACGAAGTTCAAGTGTCAGGTAGTGTAATAGAAATTTGAGACGTATTTACGAACAAACAAACAGCTACAATAATTATAATATAGTTTTTATTTGTTCTACATACAATCTTCAAAGTTATCATTAGCATAGTGATTACATGTAAACAAACGTAACCCTGTGCGGCATTACACAAATACTCGTATATGCGTTAATGTAAACAACCATTCTCGTTTGTAAACAAACTGGTGATTAACTACATAGTATAGTTATTAATAAAACAGAGGGATATTAGAATGTATATTGTTTGTTGGCTCGGTGGCGCAGTGGGTTTTAAATACTAATGCGGTGAAGTCAGATCTCGCAGTCAGTTTTTTTTTTCAGTCAAGAACAGAAATTCTTGACAGAAAAAAGAAGACTTCTACTAACAATTATAGTAGTAGTATAAACTCTAAAAGTGCGTTTGACAGATGCCAGAAGGCTCGTCATAAATATTTGGGTGAAATTTGGTTGTAATATTCTCTTTCTATATTCTATATCTGCCTTGTTTGCATGCATGCAATTCAAATACTTTAAGTGTGGTTTTTAAGGCCATTGGGCCTTTTAGTATCTTTTTTTTATACGACTATGATGGCAAACAAGCATACGGCCCACCTGATGGTAAGTGGTCACCGTACCCTATAGACGCCTGCAACACGAGAGGCATCACTTGCGCGTTGCCGAACCTTTAAGAAAGGAAGTGGGAAGGAGAAGGAGCGGGAAGGGGGAAAGAGGGTGATTGGGCCTCCGGCACTCACTCATCGAACGAAACACAACAGTAGGAATACTGCTATTTCATGCCCATATTCTGTGAGAGGGCAGTCCTTCCCCGGTCGAGCCGGCCCATTCATGCTGAAATCAGCGAGGCTCTACTACTCAATATACGAATACTACGGTATTAGTGCCATTGGGTCCTCTAGTACTAGTAGCAGTTGACACTAATTACATTTTAAACAATGCCTTATTACAATTTTAAGGTTTAATTAATTTAATAATAATTTATTTATTTACTAGCTGTCCCGTCAGACGTTGTCCTGTACACACGAAAAAAAAACTAAATCTAAACCATTCTCGAATCCACTTGAATACACACAAAAATTTTCATCAAAATAGGTCCAGCCGTTTAGGACGAGTTAATATATACAAACACACGCACAAAATATTTATATATACCTAATAAAGATTACCGTGGTAAAACATAAATACCGTCCATAAAGTAATTAATATAGGTAATATAATATGGGTGCCTGTACTAGGGTAAACCTGTGCCACAAGTGTTAACCCTTAATCCACCACCCCTATTAAAATCACACTAATCACCACCATGAGCCCCAGGGGCTCACATTTTGATTTTTCAAATAATTACTCGTCAAATTTTTGTTTATCTTTGTATTTGTTTTTTAATCTTACTAATAGTCTATTTTTTATATACAAAGCAACATTTTGTAATTAACATAATTGAAACTGCACCTTTTTTAATTTACTTACATCTTATAATGTCCAGTCTATGAAAATTAAGTATAACATTTTACCTAAAAAAACAAATATGATTGTGACAAAACTACAATAGATAATATTTTCTTGGAAAAACATTATGAAGGATATAAAAAGAACTAAAACTAACAATAGAAATAGAAATAGAAGTAAGAAATAGAAATCTTTATTCGCTTGAGACATGGTATACAAAAAAGGTGTTACAAGTTTTTAGGGTTCAAACACATCTCGCCCTCAGTGGATATGCGAAAATTTTAAATTTATGTAATACTTTTACTAATTTACATAATTATTTATTATACTTATTTCTATACACTACAAAACCTAAGGTATCAATAACATCTGTATATTTTTTCATTTATAGCTAATAATTTTTTTAATATTATAAAAACTATTCTCTAGAAGCCATAATTTAAGTCTACTTTTAAATTTATGTAAAGGGAGTTCTCTTATCTCTCTAGGTATATGGTTGTAAATTGTGATAATCATCATTCGGCTATTATTTTTATGAAGTGTGCTTCTACATCATTCCATTCTTAAATTAGTAAAATCCCTCTGCATATATTTATTATTTTCATTAAACTTTGGATAAAGTTGTGGGTGATTTCGAACAAACATAACAATCTCAACTATATATAATGAAGACAAAGTAAGCACTCGTAACTTTTTGAAAAGTGGTCTGCATGATTCGAATAATAATAATAAAAACATTTATTTCGGACGTAATCCATATGAGTTAGTAACAATTTTCTTACAAACTATGTTAGTAAAAAGAAATAAATTAAGTACCTATAGATTACAGTTTTCCCGTAACGATGCCCACCCAGTGTGCCTGTATGGGACAATCATTACGGGAAGCAATCATTTGCAGAATGTTGTTGGTGCTACTACGCAATCTCTGAAAAAGTGACGCCGCTTTTTCCCGCATTATAGCGTGAAAGCCTTCAACGCACACAACTGCAAACATCTGCGACGCACTGCAATGACGCGGTAGCCCCAAAAACATTCTGAACAATAAAAAAATTTAAAACGTGCTGCAGGTAAACATACTAAACATTTACACATTTTTTCTCTCTAGCTCTGATTATTTCCCTCCTTGTAACATCAATGGTGAAAAACAAAATACTTTCGCGGCTGGATTAGAAACTGAATTATGATTCAAAAGAGCAAGCGCAAGTAAATCGGCGTCTTTATCGCAGTGTGGGTCAAGAACAAATCTTTTTTTTATGCTTTAGGGGCAAACGAGCAGACAGATCGCCTGATGGCAAGCGAGTACCGCCACCCATGGACACCTGCAACACCAGAGGAGTTACAAGTGCATTGCCGGCCTTTTAAAAAAGGAGTACACTCTTTTCTTGAAGTGTTGAAGGTCGTATTGGTTCGGAAATATCGCAGGCGACAGAATGTTGTCTGTTAAATGACCGCTATCAATTACTTAATGTTCACTCTGTACATTGCTTTCTTGAATTATTTGTTATGTTTCGGGCAGAAGTGCTTACCTGGTTTATTTATTGTATCTTTTGACGTTTAACTGAAATAATGGAAGTCTAAAATCAAATAAAATCAGATAAATATAAGTCAACCAAATATTTTTTGTAACACGAAACACCACCATGAGTCCCCAGGACTCACATTTGATCATAACTCACCTTTGCAAATGACCATTTATTACTGAGTCTGGCGGCTCACTTCAGAAAGGTATCGGATCGCACGACTCCCAACGTCAAAAAATACACATCATTTTCGTTATTTAAATAACAGTGGTAAGTCCCGGGGACTCATGGTAGTGAATTGAGGGTTAAGGAGACTTACAGTATATTACTAGGAACTAGGCCATACCATAGTTTGAAGTCCTTAAAACATTCCAAAGATTGGCAGTGAAGAATTTTCCCATGGAGAGAGTGCGTGTTTTTATTGATTACTGGCTTCAACGTGACTGTATTAAAGCTAATGGAGATCATTTCGGATGAGCTTTATTTATAATCTATACTATCCTAACTAATATTATAAATGCGAAAGTGAGTTTATTTGTTACGCTTTCACGCCTTAACTACTTAACCGATCAACATGAAATTTTGCATACACGTTGTCAGGGGTACAGAATAGGACATAGGGTACATTTCATCTACAAAAAATAACTGTTGCAAACCTAACCTAACCTAATCTACATTTACGCGAGCGAAGCCGCGGGTGAAAACTAGTAATATTATAAAGCTGAAGAGTTTGTTTGTTTGTTTGAACGCGCTAATCTCAGGAACTACTGGTCCGAATTGAAAAATTATTTTAGTGATGGATAGCCTATTTATCGAGGAAGGCTATAAGCTATATAACATCACGCTACGACCCACAGGATCGGCGCAGTAACGATAAACTCGGGTGAAACCGCGGGAACATCTAGTGTTATTATATTAATGTATCAACTAACACACATCACAGTAATAAATGTTTTATGCAATAGAGAAAAAGATTTTTCCTTGTAACAATAAACAAGGCTAGGTAGTTTATGTATGTATGTATGCATATACTAAAATTTGACGCTCATATATGTAGTGTGCATGCTGGTCTATCCGTACCTGGTAATTGTAATTACTCTATAATTATCTTTAACTCAATGTAATATAGTTACCGTTGATCAGAGGTACCCAGACATTTTTCTCATAGACCACTTTCAAAATTTAGCTGGTTCCGGTAGACCCCCCGCAGCTAAACAAGTTCATGCAAGAAAAAAATTGGATCAAATCTCTACGCGCTGACCTTTTTTTTACTACCGTAGGCGGATTGACCATTTTTCTTATTTTAGTAATTCTCTACCGAAAAATCAAAATGCCATTGGTACTGAATATGAAATATGCAAGTTTTTACAAGTAACAGTCGCTGAGCTTGTCGTAGACCCCCGCTTACGAATTGTGAACCCCATTTTTTGTCACGCCAACGTAGACCCCCGTCGAGTCTCCCGTGGACCCCTGGTGGTTCACCTGGACCACTTTGGGAACTAATGCCGTAGATGAACCAAAATAAATAAAAATATAGCAAGCGGGTTTTATGATACATTTTCACGAACACATCAAAAACGCTAGAAATCTCCTTCAGAGCTCAAGAAAACGTCTACTTCGACAAAAAGTTTCAGCTAGCTATTACGTCAGGTAAAAAGCCACCGCCGATAGGTCCCCTAGGGAGGATTCTAGCCACGTATTCAGATAAAACTACAATACTACTGCGTCAGCAAATGTAGCGAATCGTGACTATTTGAGTGGGTGAAAATTTTTTAGGTATATAGTATATACCTTACATAAATATCACACATCTATATAGATTTGCTCTTAATCTATTTACATCGCATGAAAAAGTGTCTACACTAAGAAGGGTGAAGTCACACATCACATTTACATGATAGACAATAACAGTGAGATATTATATAAATAGGGTGGTAATACCATATTTATAATTTAGATGTCATGTAGGCATTGTGTCAGATGCCAACTAAACATCCAGAAAGGTAACCATGATATTTAAACCTATTAGGATGCATATTTAAATCTTTGTTTATTTCAAAGCTAACATAGTCTTTGACCCGGTTCCTACTCGTATATTAAGAAGTTTAAGAGTAGTAGAGCCTCGCTGATTTCAGCATGAACGGGCTGGCTCAACCGGGGAAGGACTACCCTCTCACAGAATATCGACGTGAAATACCAGTATAACTACTGTTGTGATTCGTTCGGTGGTTGAGAGTGCCGGAGGCCCAATCACTCTCTTTCCCCCTTTCCGCTCCTTCTCCTTCCCACTTCCTTTCCAAAAGGATCGGCAACGCGCAAGTGATGCCTCTAATGTTGCAGGCGTCCTTAGGCTACGGTGACCATTTACCAACAGGTGGGCTGTATGCTTGTTTGCCACGTTAGTTGTATAGGTAGGCAGCGGCTTTGCTGTGTCCTGACATGACTGAAGTCCATGAGCAGCGGTTACCAAATATATATAAAAAAAACACAGACGAATTGAGTACCTCCTCCTTTTTTTGAAGTCGGTTAAAAATAAACGATTCGTTTTAGCTACGGTTAGTTCGATTCTGATTCCTATATATTTTTTATAGAATAAGATAGATTGGAAATAATTTCTGAGTATTAGTACATTAGGGTCATATATATTGAACACATATATATTGAGGGTACATATATATTGAACATTGATTCACAAATACTACAATTGCTGGTGTAGAAATATTAAGATTATGATTTTAATCCTAGAGTAAACAATTAATAATTATACAGTCTAATTAATATTAGACTGTATAATTATTAATTTATAAAAAAACACAACATTACAATGTCAAGGAAAGATACAGTAATTTTAAAATGTTAGTTAATAAAAATTGCAGTCAATAAAAATTAGTTAAAACAATTCGAAATTTATGTGGTTAAAATTTACATAGAACAGGTATGTGTCAAAAATTTGCTGTCCGGGGATCCAGTAGTTCGGACCTAATATGTTAATTTTGCAATGATAGTAAGTATAGTATAATTTTTACGAAAAAGGAAATTCTATTATTCGAATTGTATGATCAGGCAATAGCATGTTTATCAATTAGTTGTCACTGATTGATTGAACCAGTTGAGTTGAGCTTGTGACCCGGTCGAAACGTCAAGCATAAATAAGGTTATCATTATGCATGATCGCGTTAATACCCGTAACTTTGTCTTCTTCGTGTCAATGGTTATTTTATTATTTGCATAATATTCAGCTATTTTAATTGCGTTAATACCCGTAACGAGTTATATACCTACCCAGTAGTCACAGTAGTCCAGATTCAAATTTTTTATTTGTCTTCCCAATGAAATCCTAACTAACATTATAAATGCGAAAATGAGTTTGTTTGTTTGTTACGCTTTCACGCCTTAACTACTCAACCGATCAACATGAAATTTTGCATACACGTTGTCAGGAGTACAGAATAGCACATAGGGTACCTTTCATCCAGAAAAAAATAACTGTTGCAAACCTAACCTAACCTAACCTACATTTACGCGAGCGAAGCCGCGGGTGAAAACTAGTATTTATATATTTATATGAAGACTCCCTGGATGCAACAAATAAACATGCTAGAGAACTCGGGTACGAGTTCCGGGTCTGGAATTAAAAGTTTCTTAAAATCATACAATTTTCTAATAGTACCAATAAGAGCCTAATAAATGACCACATCTTTCTGACACATGACATATATTATGGATTTGACTTCCTGCATGAATGAGTATTTATAGTACCCGGAAACCCGTGGACCGGATGTTGAGGGGCACTTCAGAACAGGCACACGTGTGCGGTTTCCATTTTGGTTTCCGACCACGAATTTGTAACTAATACCTGCCCTTTACTGACTAAAGATTATATTACAGAGGGTATATTGGCTATCAATGTTTAATCTTCATCGCTTTATTCATTTCTACTACTACAGATATGCTAGAGTCCGTTTGCCACAAAAGCGGCGAGAAGATGTGTGTAAATAGCTCACAGCTTTACTTTTGTTTACTTCATGAAGCTCCGTACATCATCGTTCCTTTTCAGTGGAAACTTAGCATAAAGCTACAGTTTTATAAGCTAGCAGATCAATTCAATTAATTATATTCAATACTCATTATAAAAAAACATTTTGTGTCTGAAATGTACCCACTACACCCGGCGCAGTAGAGGTGAGGCGACCGTTTAAACACTGCACCGTCCGTGATGTCAAATTATAAAAGTCATATAATGAAAATAAAGGTTAACTTGACCTGATTATTTTTGAATATTGCACGCCCTTCCAAATATATTTTTTTTTACACAAACGTAGAACACTCGAATCCTAGTCTTAATATTATATAATCTTAATATATAACAATCTCGTGTCACGATGTATGTTCGGAATAAACTCCGAAACTACTAAACCGATTTTGATCAAACTTCGTAACTATCTGTAACTTAAAAGATAGGATAGTTTTATGTTGCAAAAATGGGCAAAAATTATCTTATATGAAGCAGACGAAATTGCGCGGGACAGCTAATTATAATATAAATGCATTGTGAGTTTGTTTATTTGTTACGCTTTTACGCCTAAACTACTCGACGATCTCAGGGGTACAGAAAAGGACATAGGGTACCTTTCATCCAGAAAAAAACTACTGTACCCAAAGGATACAAAAAGTCATATAATTAAAATAAAGATTTTATTTGAGCTGATTATTTTTGTACTTTGCTCGCTGTATCAAATATCTATTTACACACATGAAGAGCACTCAAAATAAAATATATTTAAATAAACTCTGTGGATCACTAAAGGAAGAGTGTCTGTCTGTCAACCTGTAATGTGGCATGGAATCTGTTTTAGTTAAATTGTACAGTGTAGTTCGATGTGACTGAAATAAGTTGAAACAATGAGCGAAGTTACACTTTGAAATTCAACAATTTTTATTATTTTTTGTTCACGTTAATTATCCACTTTAGTTACATAAATTTGCACTTATGTGAGGTCTCAGGGTTGACATGGCAATTTGACTTTCTATTTATGTGGCAGCAATATGGAGTCTAATGATGTGCCCGATAGATGTCAATGGAATTTGGATGTAGGTACCGATCAATATTTTTTATTTGCATGTATTGAAAAGCTAAAAGCTATATGCATAAAACATGTGTTTAACAATTCAGGCTAAGGACTACTATTTGTCACTGTGTCATAGGCCTTAAGACTGCGCCTGCGCGAAATGTGTCAAAACAGGCGGTCACAGTTAAGTGAATACAATCAACACTTTTTGTTTAATACAAATATAAAATATACATTTACCATAACAATGAATGTGTTTACAATTACTCCGTGTAAAACACTTAAAATAATAATATTTTCGCCTACAAAATGACGTAAATTTGCAAGAAAAATGCAAAAACGTAAACTCGTGTTACGTGATTTTTAGATTATAACAGTAGAAATCTATCCTATTTTACAACTTAAACGAAACATAAATAGTTATATTAGGTACAATTTGTCCGTCCCAAATATTTAAGTTATTGGTTGATAATAAAGATACATATTTATCAAAAAAGCATATAATTAAATTTTAATAATATTAATTATAATTATATTATTAAATTTTAATTATATTATGGCGGCCGCGCGCCGATGTGAATATGCGCCGCACGAGCTCAGTCTGTCTTAGAGCTTGTACACAAAACTGCGAATCGGTGCGATGCGAATTCGCAACGCAGAAAACTGCGACACGAATTGCTGTGATGCGATTTCGTGCGGCAAGGCGTCTCCATTCCACGATTCGAAAAAAATTCGAATGCGCGATGCGAAGCAATTCGCCAGTTCTTGCGATGCGTCGTGGGAGCTCGTAGATTTTTACGATGCGACGTCGCATCGCAGTTTTGTGTACAAGCCCTTACGCTCGGCGCAGTCTTAATAAACACGTGATGCATTGTACAAACAAACGTTTATCTGAGTCCCGATGCGCGGTCGCGCTAAAATGAACACCTTTACTAATATACAGATTACCTACATATCATTACTACTTTAAAACCGCATTCAATATTCGTAATGTGCAAGTGATATTCCTGAAATTGTGTATATTCATAGGCGGAGTATCACGATTAAAATCCACCAGAATTTAAGTTACACCTCAAACAATACAACTTTAAAACCGCATTCAATAATCATAACGTGCAAGTGATATTCCTGAAATTGTGTGCAATTATAGGCATAATGATACTAATTTTATAAAAGGTTATTGATATTTGTTATTAATGATACATTATTAATAATATAATACACACTTATACAGTCTATTCTCGAATTGAAAATTAATTTTTAAATAACCATTGCATTTTGTACAGACATCACGAAATTATTTGTAGGACATCAACGGCAAGTTCATAGCAAAAGACCTAATATTAAACTTTTTTTTTCATTAATATTTCATTTTGGATTCAGTATTAAAACCCGCATGCTCCATTACTGTCTTTTTAACATAACGATATTTGTATAGCTACCCGATCTAACCCCGTTCAAAGATTCCACATGCAAACAGTGCAACCGAATTCGACATTCACGCAAATATCAGTGTCAGTGCTCACGAAAACGCCCTCAATTGGTAAAACAAGAAGTATACGAACGTGATACTCACCAAACGAGCTAATGACGCTGTGCTATGCAATTCGATCGAGCCTCGCTTGCTGATACAGCAATGAGACCGCATGAGGTAGCCAGAGTTACGGCACTGGAATTGTCAATTGTGCGGTTCGACAACCTCGATACTTCGGCTCACAAGCTCTGTCATTTACCGAGTCGTTTGACTGTTTAAGTCTTGCTTAGACTGTTTATTATCTTTAAATATAACAAAATTGTAACTGATTGATGTCAAAATATATAATTATGTGAATGGTCTTTATAAGAGCTACTAGATTTTGCCCGCGGCTTCGCTCGCGTAAATGTAGGTTACGTTAGTCTAGGTTAGTAACCGTACTTTTTTCTGGATGAAAGTTACCCTATGTCCTCTTCTGTACCCCTGACAAAGTGTATGCAAAATTTCATGAAGATTGGTCGCATAATTAAGGCGTAAAAGCGTAACAAACAAACAAACTTACTTTTGCATTTATAATATTAGGATAAAAACCAAAACAAATATATACGGTATTTTTTGTCTATCTGTATGATATTGCGCAGTACGACCTATTATGACAAATTTAAGATTGTACAAAAGGTAAGTATTGACGGAGGTATGTGAGCAGCCGCCGCCGATTGTAAGAGACTGTCGTAGCCTATATAATAGACGCTTGTAACACATAGTAGTATCACATGTCCTATTCACCGCCTGATTGAAAGCATACGACCTGTCAGATCTACAGACGGGCCAGGTCATTCGGACTGTCATCCAATATTCCCACGACGCTTCCACACATACCTATTACTAGCTTACGTTATCTACATATATGCACTTAATTTTTAATCTCCCTCGAAAATACAAAGATGTTCATACAAGCTCTTTGTATTAGGAATAGTCAGCACCAACATATTATCTTTCGCGATACATTATGCATGCGCATTCTACGTCGAGAAGGCTATGCGACGGTGTAAAATGACTTCACTTAACACATTTTGAGCTAGTTTTTAAAGTTTCTTATACTTGTAAGTAAGAGTTTCAATTTCGTGTCGCGCCAGTGATGCAAAAGGTTTTCTTTGTGGAGTAAAAATTGTTGGAGAGAATATATGAGTCGGGTTTGTATACTTGACAGGAGGGAATGAAATTGTAGGCCATTTTTAAAAGAAAGTCAATGTTATAGCTTCACATGTTATATAAGATAATGTTTTCCTTGTAATGTTTATATACTGTTACAAGTGGAATCTTAATGAGTCAATCTTTATATATATAATTCTACTGTACGTGTGTCACTGAGCTCCTCCTAAACGGCTGGATATGATGAAATTTTTTGTGTGTGTTCAAGTGGATTCGAGAATGGTTTAGATTTGTTTTTTTTTTCGTTTGTACAGGATGACGTCTGTCAGGACAGCTAGTATAATTATATAATGAAAGCGTAGGCATCCGAATGGAGACATAAGGGGCATTATTTTCAATACAAGGTATGGCTGCAATTTTTATATGGCTGTATTACGCAATACGCGATTATATTGGTATGCCACTGCTGTATAACTAAACAATATATTTAGCATATTTTTCACAGCAGGAAAATGTTGTTAAGATGCCTTAATAGGTATCTATAGTTGAAAATATTGCACGCACATATTGCTGGAAATATCGCCCGTTTAGAAGCTCCTTTAGCACGCAGTGGGGAGACCAACTGACTGCTGGTCTCAGATTCAAACCCAGGTCGCACATCTCTGACTTTCGAAAGTTATATGACTTTTCGAAATTATGTGCGTATTGATTGACAATTATTATCGCCTGCTCCGTGCCTCTGAGAGCACGTTAAGCCGTCGGTCCCGGCTGCCATGAACATCTATGGCAGTTTTTATTGGGAAGTCAGTGCCCTCTAATATCCTGACACTGGTCTAGCCTTAGGGTATCGTTAGCCTTCGGGTTGCGGAGGTCAGGTGGCAGCCGCTGCGCGTAAAAACTGATATCCAGTCAAATCCGGTTAGACTAGAAAGCCGACCCCAAGTGGCTTAGGAATAATAAAGGCTAGGGAGAAGAAGAAGGAGCTCCTTTAGGAATTAAAATATAGTTTGCGAAATGTATGTCTTCTAAAAATAAAAACAAAGTTTGGTTTGGTGGCAGAAAGAGTGACTCGGGTCTGTGATCCCTGCTTCCTATTGCTAAGGAAACATACATGATAAGAAGCGGTGGTAACTAAGTTGTTACCGTCGGTTTACTAAGTATTAAGATGTCACGTCCTAAGTCCGACACCAAAGAAAATAAAAAAGAGTGTCAATGAACATCAATAGCTTTCACAAATGAGTGAACTTCAATCCAATTATCTTTGAATTAATACAACGCATAAACACAATAAAAAAGCAACGGGTTGCACTCCGGGAGTGCCAACAGAAGTGAAAACTTGAATATTAACGTTGTGCATTTTTGATATTTTGGAATGGTTAGGGAATCATTTTGCACGAATTGCTTTAATTATCAGTATAAAAGTACTATCATTTATGTGTTAAAATACAATAGTCATTTATTGCGCTATCGTACACAAACATGACAATTCTCCCTCTGTCTTACGAATTTTCGATCGGGTCACGTGTCCTGACGCGAGTTTAACATTTTTTACCCATCACAAAAAAGTGCACAACACCGCTAAAGAAGTTTTCACTTCAAAAAATTTTCCAAGTAGATGTGTATAATACAAGAAGAAATATAAAATCGATAGCAATGAACATCGAGTACGGAAGCTTTTATAAGTAAGTTTGTTCAGTCGATTGAATCGCTTAATATTTTAAAGTATTTTTGCTAGATTCGCTCGTTTGCGCTGTTTAACAGGGAAAGTTGAGTAATTCGAGATTCCTGCAGAAAATTGCATTTTGCTACTGAAGCAGTTTGTCTTTGGGTTAAATTATCTTTTAGATAGCGTATATTAGATTTAAATTACTTAACTTTAATATCTTTCGGTAAATGTGAAATTGAGTAGAAAATAGGAGATAATGACAGTTCTGAGGATCCAATTGTAAGTTTACAATAGCATCAGACATTTATATTTCCAAAGGATAAGCAGAGATGTATTGCAGCTATCTTTTGGTAGCTATTTTTATAGATACATACATAGTCTCACGTTTAAATCTCCAAAGAACTAGGCAGCGCCTATTTTGCCCATTATGGTTTTAAGAACCACAAAATAGAGATTATATTTAGCCAATTTACGCGCAGATTCAGACTCCGTGCTGCCACTAAGAATTTCTTAAAAACGCAATAATATTTTGACCGGTCTCGGTATTGAATACGAGATGCACAGAAATCGCATTCATTACCACTGCGCCGCTGAGTAGCGTTGAAAAAAGCAGGAAAAAATCCCGTTTATTTCCAATTCCGTTGTTCTTTTTCAATGTTTCATTCGAAAGTTTCAAGAAAATTTGCCAGTATATATTTCATGTCTTTTTCCAATAAAACCGAAAAAAACCGAAAATATTGAAAGAAACGGGAAATTTTTCATGTTTTTTTTTTGAAATCCGTACTTACTATAAGTACGGGATTTAACTTAGGATATTCTATGCTTTAACTCTTTCCATAATAATACCTACGTACCGATAAAATATAGGATAGAATGCAAAAAAACTTGTTTTTTTCAACTTTTCAAAACCTCAAGTGAAACATTCGAAGGAATCCTGTTTCTTTCCAAAGGATTCCTTCTGTTAATTTTTCTATGTAACATGCGAAAAAACGGAAAAAGACCACAATTTGTGTTTTTCGTGAAAAAAAGCAAATTGTTATTTTCGGCATTTTCAACGCTACCGCTGAGGCAATAAGAAAAAAAATTGTCTTATTGAAAAACCTAATGTTAGATACCTCACACGAGAGCTGCATTGCGGTATCTTGCAATTGTCAGTTACCAAGTTAGCAATCATAGGTACAACGTTTATGCTAAGCAATTATTAACATTAATTTAAGCCGATGAATTGTAAAATAAATAAAAGTGAAGGAGGAGAAATTTAACTAAAATACATACGTAGAACAGCACGTTAAGCCGTCGGCCCCGGCTGCCATGAACATTTATGGCAGTCGTTATTGGGAAGTCAGTGCCTCCTAATATCCTGATACTAGTCTAGCCTTAGGGTATCAATAGCCTTCGGGTTGCGGAGATCAGATGGCAATCGTTCCGTATATAAACTGATATCCAGTCAAATCCGGTTAGACTAGAAAGCCGACCCCAAGTGACTTGGGAATAATAAAGGCTAGGGAGAAGAAGACATTATGTAGGACATAGGTCTCGTCATTTCAATGCTAGCAAATTCTTCATCAAGTATGGCTAAAAATTCAGCGACTTAATACAAACATAAATTCAATTAGAGAATCTTTAGCCTCTTAACCAGTCCAGTTATCAAAAATATCGTATAAAAATTTACGTTTTAAATAGTATGGTTATGCTCGAATGCCGACGCCTTAGCGTTGGTTGAGAGGTTAAAAATGTAATAATTTTTTTTAAATTGTTGTATTTAAGTTGACTAGTAATAAGTAACAATGGAGTTAATATATTTATATGAACACAATCTTCTCAATAAATTTTGCTAATCGATACTGCAGCAATCTATCCATGTGTTTGGTGAGGTTATCGATCAGCCAAACGTGGATTTGGCGCATTGAAAGTTGAAGCAATCCCCTTTCAGTAGATGTAAACAGACTGAGCCGTTGGGACTTGGGGATTCGGGGGTAATATATTAAAAAGACTGCAAACACGCTCAAATGCAAGACGCGTATATTTGAAAAGTTTATTACAGTAGATCGAAATTCTTGTAGTCGTTTGAAGTATAATTACTTCAGCTCAAAACTTCTGAGGTGTTTTAATCCATATTTTGACGGGACGGATGGCGTAGTGCTTTTATTGGTCACCTCGTCACTGATAATGCGCCATAGATCGTTCGATCCCCATAAAAGATAAACATATTTTGTGTGAGCCACAAATATTTGTTCCGAATTTCTTTGTTCGTTGGTCGAATGTTTGTAGTCTTCCATGGCATAAGACTTATTTTTAATGCGGAAAATTAAAAAAAAAAATATGTTTATTACACTTACACAGACTTACTTTGTAAGTTGAATTTGTATCTCTTGTAAAATGATTAATTTAAGATGAATCTTAAATACTTACATTGTTCTCTTAGGAGGCCTGGTAATCTGTGTGACAGTGTTTCCTAGATACCAGTCTCCAACAAAGGATTAGAAGCCGTTGTGGAAGAGAAATAAATGAATAATAAACATTTACTTCCTAACCAATATGGAAACAGGCATAAGTATATTCAACTCAAAAATTCCGAGATGAATCCATATTTATAATCGATTACCTTTTACGCAAACATTATTCGATACCAAAACAGATTACGGTACTCAGATAATATCAACGTAGTAACTCAAGTAATCAAATCATTCACGCGCCACTCGTTGGAATCGAGACTATGTGATTGAACATGGATCGAGCTGAGTGCCTTAACATCGATTACAATAGATTATGGCTTCCATTGTGCTAAGGAGAGCTTAGTGAGGCGAGTATATCGATTATTTAGTGATAATTCGCTATATTGTTTGGTAAATGGAAAATCTATTTAGTCATGTGTGTATCAGGTTAATGGGGCGGTAATAAACCTGTGTCGTGTAGCTTTATATAAATAAGTACGCTTTTAAACGCTGTTGGGGTAGCCAGAGGTACATACATATATTACGTGTGTGATTGTGATTTCTCAGGTTTGATTCTCGACTCAAGTGAATTATTATTAAGTTTTCTGATTGGGCAATTAAGTAGCAGCTATATACTAGACGGCAACAGACTTGCTCGTGCAACCTAAAATCATAACTAAATAATAATATGTTGCCAGATAACTTTCTGGATATAATTCACCTCTGCCTACGGCATTAACGATATACAAATAAAATATCTAATTCTGATGTCTTCTTTAGAATTTAGCATCTAATAATTCAATTACCGCGATACAAATTTTAACCCAGTAATTTAAAATATAAAAGTAAGTTATTTGTTTTAAAAATATAATAATAATATCAGCCCTGTATTAAACTGTCCCACTGCTGGGCATGGGCCTCTTCTCACTATGAGAAGGGTTAGGCCATAGTCCACCACGCTGGCCTAGTGCGGGTTGGCAGACTTCACATATCTTCGAGAACATTATCGGGAACACTTAGATATGCAGGTTTCCTCACGATGTTTTCCTTCACCGTTAAAGCAAGCGATAATCAACTATTTAATACGCATATAACTTCGAAAAGTCAGAGATGCGCGCCTTGGGTTCGAACTCGAGACCTCTGCGTGGCAGTCCAACGGTTTCCCGGAACTAGGCTATCACTGCTAAAATAATTCATATTAATAATGTACTACGTAAATGTCTTTTTGACTTAGATTAGATTTTTATGTAAAATGAGCGTAATAAAAGACATTATGAATTTAGACGTTTGTTCCCATTTCCATTAAACTACAACAATAAAGCCTACTATCACGTCTTGTCCTACCGGGATAGACAGATACTTCAGATTTGCAGTTGCTATGTTCTTGGGATATCGCTCTTATTTACGCATACTACATTACCTATTGATGCACGCTCATCGGTTTCATATAAAAAAGAAATACAAAGCTCTACATCTATACTCCGAATGCGTAAGCTGACATAAATATTACACCCAACTTTCGGCAGTTGTATAGATCCCACATAATAAGAGGCGAGGTTAACGCTGTACATCGGGCATGGTCTCAGACTCCCTGCTACTAAGAATGACTAGTAGCAAGAGCCAAATGCGCCTGCTCACAGGAGCGTTCACTGGCCATTTTGGCACCAACGACTTCCTGTGCAGATTGAGATTGGCACACAATTTGATCTGCAGAGCCTGTGGTGAACAGGACGAGTCCATATCGCACCTATTGTGTGAATGCGACGCATTGGCTGGACTGAGGACGGGTCTGATGGGGGTGGCATATCCAAGCCCTAAAGACTTCAGGCTTCTCCCTCTGAATTGTACACTGCGGCTTATGCAGTACATTCATAAGGAGATAGCTAAGGGTTAAATCTTTGGGCCGACACAAAAGATCCCACTGGGTCGAAGTGTCGCCGGTCTGCACTGACTGGCCCCCACACATAAGATAAGATAAGAATGACTACACCAGAGATTCCCAGACTTTTTCTCATAGACCACTTTCAAAATGTAGCTGGTTCCGCTGGACCCCCTATAATATTCTATCATAATAATATTCTATCACATAATTATACACAACACCATCTAGCCCAAACTAAGCAGAGCTTGTATTATGGCTATTAGACAGTGGATAAACATACATATTTACTTTCTATTTGTATATACATACATATTATATATAGAAACACTCAGACCAAGACAAACATTCATGTTCATGCATACAAATGTTTGACTTGTGCGGACATCGAACCCGCGACCTCAGGCGTGGCAGTCGGTTACACTAACCACTACAGCTACATTTAGGTGAAGTCATGCCAACATTTTAGTTCTTCACTATCGAAAGCAAATAAATTTTCTCGTGGACCCCCACTTACGAATTGTGGACCTCCATTTTTTTGTGACTCCAACGTAGTCCCCCGTCGACTCTTCCGTGGACCCCTGGGGGTCCACCTGGACCACCTTGGGAACTAATGGACTAGACTATAAAAAGAAAACACTTGCACAATCCACAAATCGAACCTAACACCTCATGAGCTGAAATTGCATCCACTACCGCTGTGCCACAGGAAATACGAGTAAACAAAATGGCGTGTCTTTTTTCTAAGTGGCAATATAAAACAGAGACGACGGAGTTAGTTTTACAATAAAATACTAAACATATAACATTAATTTCACATACAAATCCCTTATAATTCCGCTCAGCCGTTGTTTTATCAAAAACATTAGCATATTTCGCTGAACTTCTACCGCTTCAACATTTATAAAACATAAGTTTCCTTTGTTATGGCCAGCTTTAAAGTTTAAAGTTTTCTATTATAGTCAAGGAAAACCTTTTTTAAGTTGTGGCGGGATAAGGCGCGGTTTTCACTTGAGCGCACTGAGCATAGAAATGTTCTTTATATTTTGAATGTGTAAGAATATGAATATGTTGATTGGATATTCGTACTTGGGCGGTTTTATTGGTCACCTCATCTTTCTCAATCTTTTAACAGAGTTATTGGATTCGATCGCCATACGGGACAATTTATTATGGGTGTTATTTAAATGATTAGCATAGTATTGGTATTTTTGTGAGCAGAAAAATATAATCTGTGAGCAGAAATAGCTAATTGATCAGCAACTCATGGCCAGCAAACTTTAAAGAGATCAAACAGGCTCCTATTTTTGGGTAGGTTAGAAAAAGGAACCTAACATAACCTAACACTTCCGAGGCGGAATGCAGTGATTTGAGGCGTATAGATGCTCGTTATGCTGTGCAATATTCGCTGAGCAATTAGTATTTTTGCTGATCATTATATTTAATCTCATTTATTATTATGGAAGAGCCCGCTGATTACGATGGTTTATTAATATTACTATTATTTCTGCCTATCCCTTTTGCAATATGGCCGTCACACTATGTGTGTATGCAGTATATATTTTTTAAAATATATCTATCACAAGCTGACCCGCGCAACTTCATCTGCTTCACATAAGAGAATCTTCCCCGTTTTGCAACATTTTTCATCAATGCTTCGCTCCTATTAGTCATAGCGTGATGTTATATAGCCTACTATCTTTTACCCGCGGCTTCGCTCGCGTTAGTTTAGAATTTGACAATCAATTCGGGTTGTACTCTGCTTGTAATAATATAATTCAATCATGATTCGAAAGACACGTGGCGCCATCTATTATTTTAAGAGCGTTATTATTGTTTTCCTCGGAAACAGTAATTTTTTCGGGATGAAATGTAGCCTATGTCCGTTTCTGTACACCTGTCAACGTATATGCAAAATTTCAGGATGATCGGTTCAGTGGTTTAGGCGTGAAAAGGTAACAAACAAACAAACTCATTTTCGTTTTTATAATATTAGTTAGGATAGACTTCCTCGATAAATAGGCTATCTAACACTAAAACAATTTTTCAAATCGAACTGTTAGTACTCCTGAGCTTACCGCGTTCAACCAAACAAACTCTTCAGCTTTATAATATTAGTATAGATTTAAAAGCAATACGTTACAACATAGTATAGAACGACCTTCAAATACCCTATCCAATACGTTGACGGTTTACATAATAAATCACTTATATATACAATATAATATACAGTAATTGTACACCATATCGGTGTCAGCGATCCACGAGGGAGTTCTATATAATGTATATGTAATATATATAATATACGTATATAGCTATTTGAGTGTACATTGCGTAGTGTTGGGTCACCTTTAAGTAAATACATGCATATACTCTGTAAATCCCCAAAGGAGTTAGCAATATATTACATGTATTTAGTTAATAATGAACGATTGAAATTAAACTACTATATACGGCTTTTATCGCGTTGTTTATTTGACACTTTATTACATAATTTAGAAACTGTTACACTACTATTACTATTAAACTTTACTAACTTTTAAGCTAATCATTGAAAATATTAAAACGATTTATATTTATGTTTACACTTTCCCCGACGTTTCGCTCGCTTTTTAGCAGCCATGGTCACTTGAAAACTAAGATGGTAGTTGTCTCAATGTTCCAATGTAGTTATTTCAAAGTACCCGAACATCATTTAATCATTGGTGTTTCTATTTAGAAGAGATAACGCGATTAGATTGTTTGTAAAGTGCATTGGTCATGACATTTTGCATACACGTTGTCAACCCAGAAAAGGACATAGTGTACCTTTCAGCCAGAGAAAAATTACTGGAAAAGAGGGATAGAATTTGATTAACAGAATCCAAATCAATCAATCAATCAAAATATCTTAATTCATATAGGTCACAAAGTTATACTTATGAACGTCAAGGTAGCACTAACTAAAGCTATGATATGAATTTACATTTACCTGTTGCCACGTTTAGCAAAGCAAGGGCGTAGAACCAATGAGAAGAACAAGCAGGAAACAAACGGCTACTATTTTCGATCGTCAAAAAAAACTAGACAAACGCGAGGGAAGCCGCTAGAAATCTCTAGTACTATAATATATCGCAGGTCTACCCATTATGAATGTAAACGAGGCTTCTGTATTATATGAAGCTAAAAGTTACTCATCCCAATTTTATCCATACAATTTCATTGTCTGATTTAGCTACCAAAAACACGATTCAATACTCTCTGCACAAACTCACTCGTCATAAATTGACATAAAACAAATTTCGCGAAACATTCTGGAGTGAAGTTCAATTTCGAACGAGCAATGTACGACGTACAGATATTTTGGGTGGTTTTTGTATCGCAAATGCATTCCCAAAGGCTTTTGTGAGGTACCTACAAAGTGAATTCTTGTTTGTATATTGTGAAATTCTGCTTATATAGATTCTAGTACCGTCTGTTTACTTTTCAAGGTACTGTATTGGAATATATTGAATAAAATTGTATAGAGGTAATTAATCTTATTACCTCATCAATTAGCTCGAAACCAGATGCCAAAAAAAGCATTATCTCAACACAATCCTGGAGGCTTTGGACTTGAAACCATGAGGTTTTGCCTTCTGGTATCATAATTATAAGGTTCTCCACATCGAATGTCGGACATGGTTGCAAATTTTAACTACAATTAGCTATCTGGATTAGCACTGGATATATAGTTCACAAATGTGTGCACAAGCACAATTCCACTCTTTATTCCCTTACTCTGCAAGTACGATGAAACGTTAATCTAAAAAGACTAAAAATATATCAGATGGGCTTTACGTGTTTTCCTACCTGTGTATATGATATTTAAATCAACAAAAGAAAATTAGGAAGTCAGAATCTATCTCGGGACCTCACAGTTGCCAGCAAAAAAATTGCAAACTTATGCTACGAGAATAATGTCACACATAATTATGAACTCAGTAGATTTTCTGACTAATTAGTCAGAAACTCTACTGGGTTCACATACGATTTTCGGCTCGCATCAAGTAGATACATCAAAATATAACTGACAACCTTTCCAACCTGTGTAAAACGTAAAGCCACTGGCCCCGTGGGTGTGCATCACCCCCCACCTGCTAACTCCAGGCTGGTACTGGTAATAATAATTCATTGTCAGAAAAAGCCAATAAATATTTGTTCACCCGGCCTTAGATGCGGCTCCGAGAACACATACACTTAAAATTCTAATATTATGCTAGACATATGGAAATGTTGCTTGCGGTTCCTCGTGTTCATCAGAGCTCGAATTATTACTGATTTCCTAAAAAATATGTAGTGTCCGTTTAGTGGACACGAGGTCCACGCCTCACCGGTTTATAGAATCGGATACAATATTTGTCGTCATTGGAGAAGTTTTTGAAATTGGCGATTATGGCAAAGTCTGTTAGATAATTATTTAAGCGTGTGTTTACCGTACTTTGCTAAGAATGAAAAGAGGTACTATTTTAAATGACAGCGAGGAAAGAATCAACAGAAGAGATAAGAAGTAAAGGAAACTGTGTAATAATAATTATATCAGCACAGCACAGCAGCTTCTCCTCAGTGTGAGAAAGCTTGGAACAAAGTCCACCACGCCCAGTGCAAACTTAACAACGTGTACCAAAAGTCTCTGCTCTTGCTCGAGTAGGTTTGAATCTGAAAATTTGATGTGTTGAAATCAGCTCAATGTCACCAACATAAGGTTCAATTTAACTATTTCTCATTATCCATTCATCCAACATTGTTTTGCACTTGTGAAGAATAATACGATTGCCATTTATTTGTTCTAACTGTGGTTCTAACAATTAAGTGAATTTTGCAGTACGTTAGTTGAACTTGCCGAAATAGTAAATTTATATTTTAAATATAAGACATCTCGGACTCAATCGTAGAAACCCTTTTAATTTGAGCAGAATGATGAAAGGTTCAGTTTCAAACGCAATTAGCATTATGTGGTCTATGCTCGTCTAGGAAACAAAGGAAAACTCTATACAATTGTACACTAAAACCAAACGCAATTTGAATATACATTAAATTCGACGCTGAACCAAATTAAGACTTGCTTTTCGTGTTTGTATGGTTAAATTAGGCATGGTGTAGATATGTGAATACGAGGACAGTGTAAAATTCACTCTCACATATATATATACATACATAGATTCACGCTTGTTTCCCAGAGGGGTAGGCAGAGATTACGGATTTCCATTTGCTACGATCCTGACACACTTATCTGGCTTCTCACATCTATGTATCTGTAAATAGGCAAGCAGATGAGTATTATTATAGCCACATTATTTTAGTTATTATAGATCCAAGGGGCGAACCTATTGCTCCCTACTAATATTAGATACATGTTTTGGCGGCAATTATTCGTTTCCAAACAAAAATCGGATTCAAACCTGGGACTAACCTGGTAACGGAAAACCAAGCGCAAACGTATGCAAGAAACCCACAAGTTAGATTAAACTTCGTTTGTTTGTTCCGCTTTCACGCCTTAACTACTCGTTCGACCATCATGAAATTTCGCATACATGTAGTCAGGGGTACAGAATAGGACGTAGGGTACCTTCCATCCAGAAAAAAGTACTATTACTAACCTAAACTAACTTACATTTACGCGAGAGAAGCTGCGGGCAAAATCTAGTTATGTTATAAAAGTATTTATAACATAACCGTCTGCTCGTTGGCCCCAATCCATAAAAAAAGCAACGCGGTAAAATCCGTATAAAGTAGTTTAATTTAAAGATTCAGGTAATATCGATTAGAGTCCCTATTATATTATATGTACAGTTAATATCGATTATTGTCCCTATTATCTTAAGCAACTGCTGATTTGAGATTTGAGATTTAAGAATTTTATTGAAATAAAAACATATTGTTACAATTATTTTAAACCCACCAAACTGCATAACAGTTTGTCGGCGGGATTAGCGCTCGATTATAACATATGTGCTACATATATGAAACCAGTTTTACGCTCTCGGTTTACAGTGGTTTAATAATTAGTAGTTTAATAATTAGTATTAGTATTTAATGGCAATAACAATCAAATCAAACAATCAAATCAAATAATAAAGCAAGAAGTAAGTAAAAATTAAGCGGTTTAACTCGGCAATACCTTTTTAAGTTTGCTTCTACCAGTTTGTTTCTTCATTAAATCAACATTTGTTCTCAGCCAGGCATGTTTGTTAAACAATGTAGGGATCAAATACTTGCTGGTTCTTTTTCCATAATAATGTAGCTATTTATAATACGTCTCTACCTACCTCTGCAGGAATCTACAGACGTGAGAATCAAATCGCTTACGTCACGACGGTAGAAAAAGCGTAGCGTAAATAAATTTTATCACCACATCTTCCAAAACGGTTGTCAAAATTCATACCCATGTAAGATCTGTTTAAGGTACATTAAAAACCATTCTTACCTAGTAACTCTGAGCAGAGTTGCTACTATAATCGCCATATAAAAGTACATGTTCCCATCTGCATAGTTCCGAACAGCTCTCAAACGTGTTACAGTTAGAATAACAGATATTGAGTCGCAAGCGAGTGCACGCAACTGCCTCATGGGATATAGAACGTAACTTTACATTTTGATATTAAATAAAATATGACAATATTGCAGGCAGTGTGATCCAATGAATTGAATACATTTTATGTAAATTGCTTCAAGATTTACATAATCATTCTGCTACACATAATGTTTTGTGTAGCAGGATGATAGGTCCCGTGTCGAAACTTCTGACCCATACTAGTTGAATTTTCGGATAAGTCAAAAACTTGTGCGGTCCATACATAAGTCGGTATCTACTTGTCTAAGTTCTTTATTTTCGTGCAGTTTGTCTTAAAATACTTATAAAACTCAGCAAACTTTTAAAAACAAACACCAGGTAATTTTGTTTACTACTAAGATGGGACAATGCATACGGCTTGTTTAAAGATAAGTTAGCATTTAGCCTCCATACATTTACAACTTCAGGGTTGTTTGCCGCCGTTCTATAATGATCATCGTCCAACACACTCTACCAACAGCCTAAGACCTCCTTAAGTATCCAGAGAGAACTTTTTTCACCGCAGAAACACAACACAAGGATTTATGGATGCGATCTTATTTATGATGGATATAGAGAGCTACGTGCAAAACTTTCTAATAATTTTATATTTGAATTTATCAATCGAATATAATTATTGCGCGAGTAACTTTTGCCTGAACGCTCTCAAACATGGTTACATACAGGGTTACTGGCAACTCGACATATTCCCGGCAATAATAGATAGAAGAGCTAAAATGCAATAAATTTAACCCCCATAAAATATGTATGACGGAAAACTAACCGTTTTCGTGATAATAATTATGCTGAAATTAATAATTTTTTAAAAAATATCCATTTTTGCCCTTACGACATAATAAAAAAAAAATTGGCTCATTGGATGTCTTCTTACATTATTTTAATTTATAAAGAAACTACTAATAAAGCTTAATAAGTTAAAAATACCCATAAATGTGTAATAAGCAATAACCATGACTAAAAATGTTTTTAATCTAATTGATAATTTTAACGTTGCTCGACGTAAAGTGCTTCAGCATATCTCGAAAACGATTAACTTCCCACCATATCTATGGGAGGTTAAATTTAATGCATTTTAGCTCCTCTATCTATTATTGCCGGGAATACGTCGAATTACCAGTAACCCTGTATAAAATAATATTATAATATTAGTTCTGTACATAAAATGTCTCACTGTTGGGCACAGAAGTCTTTTCAGAGTGAGAAGTGGTGGGCCATAGACTACCACATTAACCTAGTGCAAGTTTTATGACTTCACGTATCTTAAAACTCTATATGCCTTATCTTAGATATGCACAATTGTCTTTCACTATTAAATCAAGCTATAATTAAGTAACTATTTTAATACACATATAACTTCGAAAAGTCAGTGGTGCGTGTCTTGGGATGGCACTCAAGACCTCTGCGTGGAAATTCAACGGTCTTCCACTAGACAATCGCTATATGGCCATAGGCCATTCATTTTAATTAATTCTGTACAATGCGCAACGGTCAATGTAACTTTGTGGTTCATAAACTGGATAACCAATACAAATAAATTATTTGAAATTGAAACGCACCCAGTTACATTCTATCAACCAATCCTTAGTCCACACATTGCATCGCGTACTTTAATGGCGGCAATTACACTGTCTGCGGGCGTATCGCTTTTTATTAACAGCTGTTGCAAAAATTAACTTTGGATGTTGCCAACTTTAGTGCATGCTTGCGATGAGAATGTGGATTTCATTGCACTTTTATTTACACTTTTTTTGGTACCGTCTTTTGTCGTTTGAGTTGCAAGATTTGTTGTATGTTAGGAAAATAAAATTTGATGCAAGACTAGGGTTCGTTGAGTTCCGGCTTCGTGGATGTAATTTACCATGACAATAAGTTTAATAGGTCAACTAGTGACATTTCTTGCTGCCAAATTTAGTTACAATTACTTTATTAGTAAACTTTTTTTATTTGTCACCTAGAATGCTTAAAAAAAGTTTACAAAATAGTTTACGGCCTATCTGATGATAAGCGATTACGGTAACTTATGGGTATTTTATCATTACGAGTAGGCATTGTTTGCGCGTTGTCCAGCTTTTAATAAAGAAATATTGGCTTCCTGCTAATAACACAGCTCCATTTAAGAAACCACAAGTTGTACAAAAACTTGATAATTGATGGATGCGCAGAAAAATCTCATAAGAATTATTTAAAACGCGTATGGTGTCTATTATTTAGAGAAATCTGAACAATGGTTTTTAAAATTTTGTTTGTCTGTCTCAGGATCATGTAAAAGCTATAGAATGAATTTGAATACGATTATCAAAGTACAAAGTACTACCAAACAATAGACTACCGACGTGAACCCATTTCTAATACAGACCCTTTTAGCTTAGCTTGAGAACTCAATAAAATTAGATATTTAGTAGTACCAGCGATATGTCCGCGGTAACTGAATCACAGTCAAATTCAGTCATCTAAGTTAACTATAAAAATACAATCCAGTATTTCAGCTGGCAATATAATAACTGTGGGAACCAAGACATCTCGCAGACAATTTATGTAGCTAAACCGTCTCGCGTCTCGGTCACCAGTTGTTTCCATACTATTGTAATATTTATGCGCTCAGTAAAACAGTTTATGTTACTGGATCCGTTCCAATTTGTCAGCAGAAATGAAATTAGTTTCAAATTGTTGGGATAGACAGAACAGCACTACAGCTGGACTTTTGTGGTTCATTATACTCTCGAGAACAGAACTTTTTCTGGATGAAAGGTACCGTATGTCTTTTGCTGTATCACTGAAAACGTGTATGCTCGATTGGAGGCGTTCTGGACAAAGGCCAGGTTAAGAGCTCCTTGAACCGACGGGCGTGTATGAGTAATGTGATGAAAGCGAATGAAGCCAGAGAAGTATGTCATAATCGTAGCAAATGGAAATCCGTAGTCTCTGCCTACCCCTTTGGGAAACAGGCGTGAATCTATGTATGAAAACGTGTATGCGAAATTTCATGATGATCGGTCGAGTAGATAAAGTTTGAAAGTGTAACAAATAAATTCATATTCGCATTTATAGTGTTAAGTTAACATTATATTCATAGGCTTATATAGTCTCATATACCCTAGATCCCCATAAGAGTAAGTTATAACTCCTCACATTTGTTCAAGTATAGATTTACGGCATATGTGATAGAGGGTGAGCCTATTGCTATCAAGTACAGTTCTATCCTCCGTGCAGCTATTGTGATTTTTTTGTAAGAGAAACCTATCACTTTTGCTCGATTTGGGAATTGAACCCGAGACCTAAAGCAGAGCAGGGGCATGTACTACCGCTGAATCGCCAACTTATACAAGAAGATTAGGAGTTATAAGATTAGAGCCTGCCGTTATCATATAAACTTTTTGCTGAAATTCGGCCTATTAGAATGATATATATTTAATCCAGTAAATAAGAGTTCCGGTGAATCACATACCCATGTTATTTCCCTTTCATTTCTGTTTATCCCATTGTTATTTTCTTTTGTCTAAAATCAGAAATGGTATTACAAGAGATCGCGGTCTACTGCTTACCATCAATCAGACCGTGTGTTTGTTTCATCTTTGTTGTATAAATATAGGTTCGTAGCAAAATGTAGCAGTACGTAGCGATTGTAGCTACGAACTGCGTAGCTTGACAGTAATTTATTTGAATATATTATCAAAGCGTGTTACGTAAGTACTTCGGGAGCCTAGCCAGCATGGCTACTGTGCCACAAAATATTGCGCAGTCATGCATCGCCAAATATTATTCATTTCGCTCGATGGGTTCGAATCTCACTAAATGATGAATTGAAAATACATAATACAACATCTATCTTGTATTCTGCATATATAAATTTACTGTAGTTTTAATCTCCTTCAGTACAGAATATTTTGACGAGGAAATTGTTTCTCAAGTAAAAATATTACCGTTACCATACCAAAAGAAATACTTACATAACCTCAAATTTCGCAGTTTTAATATTTTTCTCTTTCATTCTGTCTTACTTAGAAGAGGGAGTAGATTTTCGGCTGTTAATAAATCTAAAATAGTAGAGTAGCTACATAAATTGAATAGTTTTGGATTTGCAATCGAGAAGGTTGTGGGATAGAATCGCATCCATTTCACTACCGACTGGAACGTACTCCTAACAAGCATTTTAAGTTATCTGGAGGGGTTAACAAGAATGTTAGTAATTTGCAAGCTAAACTCAAAAGATGACCATTTGTATAGAAAAATAACGGAGCTAACGAGTTTTATGTTTCTAATACCGTTTAACAATTAAAAAACATGTTTTAAATACCTTACATGTTGTAAAATGGTTTCAAATTATTTTTCTGTATCGATATTCAATTAAAAATATAAAAGCAAAATATATAATTTTCTTATCAAAATAAAATCGCCAGCGTTGTATCTCAAAATTTGTTAAAGATTTTTATTATAGGCACATTATGTATATTTTTGCCTGATTCGAATATTAATACGCCTTTGTAATAAATCTGATAACTAATTTTAAATTCAACCAACCATTTTAACCTACCAAAATCATCAGACAAAAACCTGGAAACCAAACACCACCAAATTAAACGCCCTCTGCAATGCATTTGGATCCTAAATCATTATTCAAAACCTCCTAACTATACGATTTCATACGAGCAATGACTAAAGGTGCCACCGCTAACTGTATTCCAAGCTAGTTTTAGAGTCAGGACACGTATCACCGTATTCCGCGAGACAAACAAGGAAAACTCTACCTGACGTGCTCAGAAAGCTATCTGTTCCTACAAGGCTATTAACAACGGTATAATCTCGGTAGTGCCGTCTTTTTAGGGAACAGCGAGTGGAATTACAAATGCTTAGAGGTGTAAGAGCTTGCTTACGATGTTGGACATAGAGCTCTTTCATAAAAAGGGGTGCTGGCGCGATTAGTGGGTGAATTATTTTGCGATAACAATGTGGTTACGAATTACGGCTTCTACTAGTTTGTATAATACTGAAGATACGTTCATGGAGTTACAACTGTGTATCTAAAAGTGTTGGCAGATGTGTATAATACATACATTTTACGGAGTATTTTTTGGTCCCGCAAAATATGTAGGTCGAATATACGGGCGCACTCCCAAAATCCGTGCTGCCACTGACTATTTTTAATGCGTCAATAAGACGTCTTGACTAAGAAATTGAATCTAGGACCTTACGATTGGACATAATCATACACGCAAACCTAGTGTTAGGATAAAGTAAATAGGTCAAAATATTTTTACGTTTTAAATGTAGTCCTCAAGTACTACAGTTTCTTTTCGTTAGGAGTACTAAATAGTCCTAAAATTATAGAATGTATTTTAGAATTACTTAAAGCTAAAGTGCTTGTAGGATAGGTTGCCTTAATAAATATAGTTTGGACGATAACTGAAATATCTATCTCTATTTACTCCTTAGGGAACATAAACTATTTTTAAAACGTACAAATTGAATCACAGAAATAGCTGAAATCCAAGGAGAATGGGTAATGATGCCACAAGGGTATACGCTAATACGCTTGCTACGATATCTTGTCACTTATGATGTTATAAATAAATCTCAGATGTCGGGCATAGGATTACTGAAGTGGAAAATATTTATGAAGGCATAGCGACTGTACGGAAATTTACGTCTGGATGGAAGACGAATGGGGTTTTATGGTTTGACTGGTAACATTGTAAAATTGTCAAGTTACAGCATATTTTGACCCTAAGTTTCTTTAGTAAATGTATACTATATATTTGTCTGACGTTGTTATTTTTACGTATATAGTTCCAAGCTTTTATCAATAAAACTTTCTCATTGGCGAACTGTCCTAAGGATACCATGCACAGAGGTGAGACGAGTGTCGACGCATATTTTGTGACCTGGGATGAAGGTTTCGTTCATCATTAGAAAAGTTCGGTATTGTTAAACGTTTATGCAACAGTCGGGGTGGATAGCCAAAAAGGGAGTGGTGGGTTTCTCTGACGTTAGCTATTATATTATAGTCATCGATCAAATATACCATAGATGCACATTCTAATACAAAAACCGCGTCAATATGTGGCACTGACCAGTACTACTTACTTATAAGTGTCTCCATTTATTATGTAATCCAGGAAATATACCGGAATAACCATTGAACGCCCATTGAGAAACATTTTGTAATAGTTTAGTTAAAACGCGTCAATGTAAAGCGTCCTAAGTGTGTTACTCGCGATACGCAAGCGTACTAAGTATATGGTACGGTCTCCACCGTAGTAGTGGTGTTGATTCGCTCTTGCTTACGGGCAGCGCACGCAAGAGTGAGTGGGACAGGTGCGTAACACATGCATTTAAATTAAAACGAAAATATCTTCAAATATATTATTTAAAGCGCCATATTCAACAAAATATAATAAATATTTCATAACAAAACTATACTTACCGAAAGTACGATATTCCATCCTTTTTTTGCACTTTTAGAGTATAGTTTTTTTCACTACACACTTTGGCATCGTGAAACGTGTGACTGCTAGCGCGGTCGTAAAGTGGCTGCGAGCGAAATTATGCCCACGACTGATTTGGGCAGAATTTTGTTGGGGCCGTTTTTCGAGCGACGATCGTGCATCTATGTTATATTTGATCGAAGATTATAGTGAATTGCCGTTAAGTAACAAAGAGTTAGGCTTGCATCTAAATTTTGATAGGTGCAGTTTTAAGTCCCAGGTAATAGAAGTCTATTGCCGTTTATCGCATACAGTTGTTGATTGCCTGATAGAAATATCTTAATAGAAAAGGAATGGTCCATGAAATTGATTTTGATTTTGACTTTGAAGCGTCTAGTAAAACTGCTAGTTTATATAGATAGTCTAATAGTTTAACTACTAGTACTCAAGAGAATCGGTTCTAAAAAAGGAAAAAGAGCCATAACAAAAACCCCACTTTCAAACTGTATCAGTATGCAATGCAAATATGTTTTTAGCCTACATATCACTTAGCTTTGCTAAAGTGACGCTGGTATACTAAATCTTATACTACGAGAGCAACGAGGCTGTTTTAAATTCGCTAAAAAAACAAGTCGTCATAATACACAGTAATAGATTTTCATTTTCAACATAAACTCTGAACGCTTATATCTAAATAGACGTTCACTAATCGATCACTCGTCTGTAAACTGACCGCAATACGGCGCAACTTCGTTCAGAATACGGCACGTTCTTTATCATAAATTTATGCGTTGGCTGTAAGGCTTATGCAAAGCGCGCAATCATCGAGCTACGCATGTGTAGAAAGGCCGACTACACGACAATTTAGCGTGCTCACCAAATGTAAAGTGTACTCATCCATTCACAGGTTTAGCGACATCACAACTCAGATTTATAGAAGCTGTGATTTAGAGATACAGAACATGCTCATGTTTACAGTTTGTTTCTGTTTTTGGTGAGTAAGGTCGTATTTTACGGTCTCAGAAACCTGTGGCTGGAAACGTTAAACATCAAAATTTGATGCATAGTCATAGACAGAGCCTTTCAGTTTAGCAATATCGAGACACAATGATATACGCATTATTTCTGGACGCGCGGCGGCGTATATACGTCGATGAACAAATAAATTCAGGATTTTTGAAGTGAAAACTTCTTTAGCGGCATTGTGCACTTTTTTGTGATGGGTAAAAAATGTTAAACTTGCGTCAGGACACCTGACCTGATCGAAAATTCGTAAAACGGAGGGAGAATTGTCAAACTCGTGTCAGGACACGTGACCTGATCGAAAATTCGTAAGACGGAGGGCGAATTGACATGTTTGTGTACGATAGCGCAATAAATGAATATTGTATTTTACCACATAAATGATAGTACTTTTATACTGATAATTAAAACAATTCGTGCAAAATGATTCCCTAACCATTCCAAAATATAAATATAAAATGAATACCTAAATGATAAATGTATATGAAACATAATAAATGGAAATTTAAATGAATACTTATAATAATATACCTAATAATAACATAAATACAAATAAATACATAATATATAAACAAACATGACATACATTCATAATAATAATATCTGGGACATTTAATTCCTTTTCTTTTTACAAACTTTGATAATAATGATAATCTACAATAATATATAATTCATAAAAATATTAAATCATATAAATAAAATAATATAATTATAATTTAGAATACCAATTATATAATAGAATACCATATAATAAAAATAATTATAGTAATATATCTATCTAACTATAGTAAGCGCACCTTAATAAAATTACCTATATATTATAATAGTCAATAAATATCAATCATCAGTAAAATATGTAAATAATAAAATATGTAAAACTTCCTCCTCTCTCCTACATGTTGCCGTGCCGACAAGGCCCACACATGTTTCTTATATTATACCATTGTAACATCTATTTAACTTGTGGAGTGCAATAAATGTATTGAGTATTGAGTAAATATAAAAAATCGAATATTCAAGTTTTCACTGCCGGCACTCTCGGAGTGTAACCGGTTGATTTTTTTTTTGCTGTTTAGAATACAAGCATTTTTATGGATTTTCTTATCTGATAGTTTAACTAGTTTAAAGTGTCGATACATTTCAATAATGCCGGAAGCATATCCAGGATTATCAGGAAATATACAAGTAAAAACTTCGATGCAGAATGTCTGATATTTACATAAAAACATAATAAACCATGCTTAGAATTGTATATTACTATGACAGAAGATCAATGTAGAGAAAATTTTTTGGCTAAACAATCAAAATTACTTCTTGTCAAATCGCAATGATATTTATTATCAATACGTTGCTATGATTGTCACTGTATAAGAATGTCCTTCTTCTCCCTAGCCTTTATTATTCCCAAGTCACTTGGGGTCGGCTTTCTAGTCTAACCGGATTTGACTGGAAATCATTTTTTACACGGAGCGACTGCCATCTGACCTCCGCAATTCTAATAATAATGTCAATTAATGTAAATATATACCTACTTACAAAAAATACATAAAAGGCTTTGTATACAACAACAAAAAGTAAACAAAATTACAAAGGTGAGTCTATAACTTTATTTGAATGTAAATCGGGGTGTGTCGGTACTCAATTGCGGGTCTCAATTCCATTCACATTCAGTTTTGGGCAGATTGATGCAGCCGCCGCTTTTATTTCAACTTTCTGTTTGACATATAAAATATTTATTATAATATTATCTATCTTCTAGGAACAATACTTTTTTTAAATGAAGGTATCTAGGAACTCTATGTCTGTTTCTGTACCTCTGACATCCTTTATGCAAAAATTTATGATGATCGGTCGAGTAGTTAAGGCGTGAAAGCGAAACAAACAAACTAATATTCGCATTTATAATTATTTTTTGTCTCCCATTACACTGCGATTTGTCACCACAGGGACATTTATTAGTGGGTTGGTTGGTTTTCTGATTGGCATGCTCGGTATACGACCTGTGTCATATCCTACTTTACTTCACTGTTGCATTTTAAGTGTGTCTTGGGGCATCTTTCGTTTCAATCTGCGAATTATACTGCTGTCTTCCATCAAGACTCCAGCCAGGCTGTTCGGATGGTCTTTAATTCTTTCCTTGTAGGTGTTTGTATGGAAGAGATTTATAATATGAGTAAGTAAAGATTATAGCTTTTGCTCGCGGATTTACTCGGGAATAGTATTTTTTCTGGACGTAACTTGTCACTCGGATATCTTGATTTTAAATAATACATAGGTTACTTTGTAACCTGGTATGCATTCCTATGGGATTCACATGGACAAACCGCCAGCTTAAAAATTAAGTTTATTATTTTTATCACTTTGGCCCAGCAAAGCATCCAAATATAAAATTTATCATACTCAGAAACTTCGACTGAAGAACTCAATAATAATTCGCTTGTGAATTATTGGACAAAGGCAACTTCTAATAAAATACTAAGTCTAATAATCTACCAAGAAAACAATCCGAGAGTGATATCGATCCACCTCTAGTTAAAATTTATCAACAAAACACATCTCTTTCGAAGTGGTCCCTTTGTGGGGGCGACAACATGCCCCGCTTGTCTTTTAAATCCTTTGTAAAAGTTTAAAGCCGCCGCAGCCAGGGATTTCAGACCGAGAATCGAACTCTGAACATTTCACAGCCCACCTGTGTTTCTATAGCGATGAACTTTCTAGTTTTCGTGTTCATTATTTCTGACACTTGAAAAGTTCGCTATTGTGGTTTCGGTTTAAATTAATAAGTTTTAGGCTGCAGTAACTAATAAAACTATTTCTTTTTCGAAAAATAGTTTATTGAAATATGTACCCAAAAGCGCTGAGAAGCATAAATTATGTGGTGTGACTCTGAAAGATAGAATAAGGAATAGTGTGATTAGAGAAAGATGCGGCATGAAAGTGGATATAGTGACAAGAATAGAAAAGGGTATATTAAGCTGGTTTGGACATGTAGAAAGAATGGACGAGGAAAGACTGACTAAGAAAGTTTATAAGGCTAGTGTGAATGAAACAGTCGCAAGAGGAAAATCTAGGCGAACGTTTCTCGATCAGATAGGAGGCGTTCTGGACAAAGGCCAGGTTAAGAGCATCTTGAACCGACGGGCGTGTATGAGGAATGTGATGAAAGTGAATAAAGCCAGAGAAGTGTGACAGGATCGTAGCAAATGGAAATCCGTAGTCTCTGCCTACCCCTTTGGGAAACACGCGAGAATTTATGTATGTATGTACCCAAAACAGAATGTTGAAAAAAATGTTCAAGCATCTTGACCTATGTATACTTTTCTAAAATTCCTGAGAGTCGCATTAGATAATGATTGTTCTATTAACAATAAAACCTTGCCTCGTCGATAGCGTTTATTCAAAGACATGCGCTGAAAGGGCATTTATTAGCGACGAATCTTAATCGATTCAGCTGGACGACGCGACGTCGCTATCTATCGAACCAGGCCTAAAACTTTTAGTTGAATTTAATAAACATTTATACTAATATTATAAAGAGGAAAGATTTAGGATTTTTTGTTTGTTTTATTGTAAGGGTTTAAATCAAAACTAATCAACCGATTTTAAAACTTCTTGCACCATTAGAAAGCTATATTATTATTATCGTAAGTATAAAAAGTACTGCTACTAACATAACCTAACCCATTTTTAAATCAAATCAAATCAGTTTATTTGCAATAATATAGGTATAAAATGTTCTTATTATACAAAATGAAGCACCTCTACAATTTGCCACACTAAGCGTGCAAATCCTAACTAATATTATAAAAGCGAAAATGAGTTTGTTTGTTTGTTACCTTTTCACGCCTAAACCACTGAACCGATCATCCTGAATTTTTGCATATACGTTGAAAGGTGTACAGAAACGGACATAGGCTACCGTTCAACCCAAAGAAATAACTGTTCCCGAGGAAAACAATAATAACGTTCTTTGAAATTAAACTACTATATACGGATTTTATCGCGTTGTTTATTTGACACTGTTACAACATTTTTTGAAAAACTGTTATACTACTATAATCACTATTAAACTTTACAAATTTTTAAGCTAATTAAATTATTGAAACTATTAAAACTATTTATACTATTACTATACTATTATACTATTTAGATTTATTTTTACACTTTCCCCGACGTTTCGGTTGCTTTTCAGCAGCCATGGTCACGGGGAGAGATATAAGATGGTAGTATATAAGATAGAGATAAGATGGTAGTTGTCTCAATGTTCCAGTGTAGTTATTTCAAAGTACCCGAACATAATTTAATCATGGGTGTTTCTATTTACGCAGAATGAGCTCAAAGTATCATGAAGTCTAGCTGTGGTTTGCTTCTTCTTGGGTTTGACTATTTGAATTACTGGATCCCAAGCTGGTGGTACACTCCAACCATCTTCTCTATTGAAATTAGGATGTTTCTTGATTTCAATAGCCTCGCGAAGCATCCTTGGTAGGAATCGGTGTTCTTTAGCGAGCATCTGTGGTTTATCAAATCTCAGGTAGTGGTTGGTCCCCTGTTACACATGTTCACACACAGCAGACTTCAACGAGCGTTGGTGTTTTACATCAGCTATGTGTTCTTTTATGCGGGTGCCTATGCTTCTCTTGGTTTGACCAATGTATGAGAGTCCGCAGTCACAATCTATTTTATAGACCCCAGCATCTTGTCACCATCTGTCAAGTGCCAACTACCTTTACAAGATGCAGGGGTCTATGCATGCAGGTTTCCTCACGATTTTTTCCTTCACCGTTAAAGCGAGCGATATTTCACTATTTAATACGCACATAACTTCGAAAGTCAGAGGTGCGCGCCTTGGAATCAAACTCGAGACCTCTGCGTGGTAGTCCAAAGATTTTCCACTAGTCTATCGCTGCTGTCTTTTTAAATACATTAAAAACAAAGGCATAGTAAATCTATACATGGAGCCGACTTAATCACATGCAATGTTACGAGAAATTAATCAACACCATATTAGCAAAAACTACTTAAAATTTTGATTGAAATATCTTCCATTATTTTCTTAATCCCGATAATGAGTGGATACGATCCGCGCCGATCATATGGTAGCTCTCACGCAATCAACAGGCACAGGTTCGATGCATACAGTCAATGTTCTAATAAGTGTGTCTGTTTAAGATGAATACTAATTACATTTTTTGTTTCCTTTGTTTAGCGATACAATTATGAAAATGAAAATGATCACATTAAAGTCACGCGCAAGAAAAATAAAATCCCTTCAGTCTATAATATAAAAGGCGTTAATCTCACCGAAGTCACCGCCATTCGTGATCTTAGAGTACACATAGACACTGATCTACGCTTCATTAAACACATGGACGAAATACTCTCTACAGCTAATAGGTCTCTTGGATTTATATTAAGGAATTCTAAAGAATTTAAAATGCCATCAACTATAGTCCTGCTATACAATAGTTTAGTACGCAGCAAGCTAGAGTATTGTAGTACGGTGTGGAACCCATCTTACCAGACTATGAGTCTGTACTGTAAATAGATTAGAAAAAATACAAAAGACATTACTACGTAATCTAGCATTTAGAACTAGAATATCACGGTCCGTTAATTCATATTTATAATGATAGACTCCGCCACTTCAATATGATCTCACTCGAATCTCGCCGAACTATTGCAGATCTAATATTTCTATACAAATTATTAAATTACTTTGTAGACTGCCCGCACCTACTAGCAAAGATAAACATTAATGTTCTCTCAAAACCTCCTCGCAATCGTCGCGATCTACTCGCAGCCCCTAGACATCGCACCAATCTGGGTAAACACGCTCCAATTGCCAGACTCACATCGACTTATAATCGTGTATCGGGTATTTCGGCAGATACAGACGTCTTCGGCAATGGATTGGAGAAATTCAAAAATAAACTGTATGATCAGTTAAGGACTAGTTCCTATACAAATGTTTATAGTTCCTATTTTCTGTACTTTGCCTTATGTTCTGTTTTTAATTAGTTTATTTTTGTTAAATTTCTATGATATATATACCTATATATTTTTTTATTAGTGTTCATTTTTAATTTAACTGTGTTAAATTAAAATTTGTATTTGTATTCGTGTCAATTTACCAAACATTTTAATTTCTTATAAAAACATTTTTTGTAAACAATGTGAAATGGTGATATACTCACAAAGTGTTCTCGTGTAATTGAAGGAGCACAAATTATCAAACAACTTTCTGTAATTATTGCATCTACTGTGTATCCTTTGTTAGAGTTCCTAAGAATAAATAAATAAATATTATTAAATCAGCACCCTGTATAATACAGATCATTACAAATATAATATTTTACTTTTTATTTCAAGTCCAGACAAACCTTAAAATCTGCAATACAAAGTAAAATAAAAGTACTCATAGCCAAGTATACAAAACTTAGTCATTATTCGAAGCCTCATTCTCCTCAGGAAAGTATTCAAAAATACCCCAACAAGTACCAACTAAGCCAAAAAGATAAAAACCTTGCTTTACATAAAGTTCTACGAATGTGGCTTTAACAAAACATCTTCGCGACTTAAGATATTTTCTCGGGCATTGAGTGCTTTCGCAAGATATTTTTTTTTTTTGGTTAAAACAATAAGTTCTTGTGAATTATTGGGCGATTATTTTTAAGGGTATCCTGGTATAAAACGCTATTTGGATTTATCTAGAATTATACCGCATTTATTTATATAGGTTTCGTAGAAGATTACGCTATATATCTACACATCTATACAAATAAATAAAATTGAAGTGTCTGTATGTAATGTCAAAATAACAGCTTTTTATCTAATGCATATGAAAGTATATAAGGTACCTATACGAAAACATCTATTTATAAATTTTTGTCTGTCTGTCTGTTTGTTCCGGGTAATCTGCGAAACGGCTGAACCGATTTTGACGGGACTTTCACTGGCAGATAGCTGATGTTATAAGGAGTAACATAACAATTTTGATTTTAGAAAAAAAATTGGTTTCCGCGGAGACAAACACTTCTTAGTTAAAATCTACGCGGACGAAGTCGCAGGTAACAGCTAGTATTTACTAAAATATCGTAAAGTTTTAAAATAAATCACCATAAAATCCGTATAAAGTCGTTTAACTATTTTTAGCCAGATTCCTAAGGCACGCACTTGTAACTTTTCGAAGTTGTGTGCGTATTAAAAAGTTAATTATCGCTCGCTATAGCGGTGAAGAAAAACATCGTGAGGCGACCTGTATATCTAAGAGCGTGTTCACGTAGAAACGCGGGTGCGGGCGCGGTAGACGTGCCGAATCGTGTTCACATTGATCACCAGGCGTTTACGCGAATGTGACGTCAGAGGTTGAGAAATGGACGACGCCTGATGATGAAGCCTGAATAGTACTAATAAACTCTTCTGTATTGAACGACATGATGAAAACGTGATATCGTTTCTAGCGACAAGTTCAAACTGGTTGAACTTACCTGACGTCACGAGTGAATCGCGCGCTCCACCACTAGTTCGACGTGGTGAACACACACAAACAACTCACGCGTTTGATATTGCGGTGACCGCGCCGCACGCGTCGGTCGCTAGATTGCCCGCTACTTATAACGCACGTACACTTGGATATTACGTCCATATGTTTGATATTTCGTGACCGCGCCCGCCGCCGCGCCCGCGAATACTTTAATAATGTTTTGATGTTATTTTTTAATATTTTTTAATATTCTACCACATACACACAACACCATCTAGCCCAAACTAAGCAGAGCTTGTACTATGGGTACTAGACAATGGATAAACATACACTTATATACTTTTTTTTTGGAAATACGTACATATTATACAAACACCCAGAGCAAGACAAACATCCATGTTCATGCACACAAATGTTTGACTTGTGTGGGAATCGAACCCGCGACCTCAGGCGTAGCAGTCGGTTACATTAACCACTATGCCATAGAGGCCGACAATCAACGTGAACAAGTACTAAAGGGTTGTTACATAATACATGTTCTCGGAAATATGTAAATTTTGTAACCGGCTCTAGACGAGAGCCCTGTGCTAGTTTATATAGGGCTGATATTACTATATTATTATAAATATTTTTGGGTCATCCTAATCTAATATTTTAAACGCGAATGTGAGTTTGTTTGTATATTATGCTTTCACGCCTTAACTACTCGACCGATCATCATAAAATTTCGCAAAACCGTTTTTAAGGGTACAGTAAAGAACATAGATTACATTTCATCCAAAAATAAATATTCTTCCCGAGGGATAGCTTGTTATGTTATATTTAATCCGTCAAATCTTAAAATACCAGAAATAATTAAAACCCATTGTGTCTGGCGCTCTGTGTGCCGCTGCGACTTTATAAGTTAAGTAAGCTTCTCTTTGTATGTCAAGTACCAATCCTTGCTACCCATATGATGCAATACACTATGTAAATGTGCCAAAGCAAGTGGTGCCATCTGTCTTATTTTTATGGCATTACAAGCGTTTGATATAAAGGCGACAATTTACGAGGTTTTCTCCCCCATCGTTTTTCTTTCCTTGTGTACATCGACGCGTGAGGTATTAACGCCTCAAGCAACTAGTTAGAGCAAAGTATGGAGGATGTTATGCTTGTATCTTGACACTTCCGAAAGTACGTACGTATTTTGTTTGAAGTAGGGTTAGGGGATGTTGAGCTGTGATAAATGTAGAGTTTTGTAAAGCATTCGTTGTCTTGTTGGTTTGCGTTTGTCTGCGGCTGATTGTGTAGTTTGGTGTTTACTTTTTAAATTATTGGACTTTTTACTAGCTAGTTATTTCTATGTAAAAGTTAATTTAGTGATTGAAAACCGAATCTTAATTGCTATGCTTATTGTTCATAGATAACTTTTATTTATTGGACTTTCAGCTTACAGTGCTTGAGCTTCGACCCGGGACCGGGTAATTTTTAAGGGATTTGTCTCCATAAACTATTATAAGCAGCACAGTGTTGCTTTTAAGAATTTATTACGTAGGACCTACCACCATTTTTAGCAATATGTTATTATGTCTGTGTATAATACACCTCTGCCTAGTGTCATCGGGATATAAGTGTGAGATATGTATGTATACTACATTAAAAATAAAATATTTGAAGTTAAATTATTTTTTAAGTCACTTGGGTTCGGCTTCCTAGTCTAACCGGATTTGACTGGATATCAGTTTTTACATAGAGCGACTGTCATCTAACCTCCGTAACCCGAAGGCTAACGATACCCTAAGGCTAGACCAGTACCAGGATATTAGAGGGCACTGACTTCCTAATAACGACTGCCATAGATGTGCATGGCAGCCGGGACCGACGGCTTAACGTACTTTCAGAGGCACGGAGCAGGCGATAATTGACAATCAATACGCACATAATTTCGAAATGTCATATAACTTCCGAAAGTCAGAGGTGCACGACGTGGATTCGAAGCCGATCCTCTGCATTGCTGTTGGTCTCCCCACTGAGCTATCGCTGGGCTATATATTATATACACAAATATATTAACTAATATATTTATTCCAAAATACATACATAGATTCACGCTTAAATATCTCTCAAGGGGTGAGCTGGTGTATTATAATTATGTATTCACTTTTCGACATTCTATATTACAAGTCCAAAGTAATCGAAATCCACTAGACACAATATATCCAGACATCGTGCTGTTACAAAAAAATCTAATGCTATTAATCCTAACACTTTTCCGATCCGGAAAAAGGAATATTATGATCTAGGCAAGATGCTGGGTTCGAAACTGCTTTTGAAAATTACTTAACTGAAAAACTAAGAAACACTTTCTCCAAACAGAAAACCTTAGGATCAACCCAAGTATGAAATAGTCCCTTACAAAACACTAGAACTCAACACATCCAAAGTTAACCAGAATAGGCCACAAGATCACTCAAATAAGTATTAAAAAATAATTTGGAACTCAAAACATTTTAAAACATGTTTTTAAAATATCTATTGCCATTGCGCTGGGCTTGACGAAATATCAATGTGCACGCGAGAAAACTTCAGTTCGAACTAATCATTACTCTAAAAATATAATCTCATAGTCTCCTGTTACTTTTTCCAAAATTAAACCCAACTTTAATTTATTTCATAACTGATATGAAACGGATTTCGGTTATGGCTGTATGTTTAATTTATTTTATTAGTTTTGTTCAATTTGTTTGCTGCATGTCTGAAAACAACAGTATAACTCCGCGAAATTTGTAATTTGAAAGTTTAAAGTGCTTTTAATAACTAAATCATAAAAAAGTCAAACATATGAAAATGGCAATGGTAGATATATTACAGCGAAATTTTTTGCGACAATAGTTCAATAGATAAGGGATTGGACTTACGATCAAAGGATCGTGGTTTTGAAACCGTAACCGTATCCCCTGTGTGAGTGGGTTCACGTTGATGCTGCAATCACTGCCAACGTGAACACACTCCTCACATTCCAAGCTTAGGATTCAAACTAAAAGGATAAGACTACTAATAATTTGTCACCTAAATTGCTAGGAATTTAAAAATACCAGGAAGATAGTTTTCGTATTCTTGTTTTTTATTCGAGAAGAAAACGGGATTCGTTTGTATAAACTGAAAGCATATTCTTCTAAATCCGTATACAGAATACAGTAGAAATTTATACAAGCGTGTAAGGACGGTGTTAGTTACAACCTAATCTCTCAGAAACAACGCGAGTGACGTTGTTCCGCGTCTGATTGCAACATCGTCAATTGTGTTTAATGGTTACGATGGGGTTAGGGTTGCCACTTGTCTGCGAAACTATGGAGAGATTACTTCTTACGATTTTTAAAGGGTCAGTGTATTCAGGAAAACTATGTTCATACATAATCTAGGCCTAGAAAGCGTTGGTCTATTTTTTTTGTTACTTTTTGTCAGATGTTTGTTTCATCGCTATTGAATTAATGGTATAGGAAAGGCGATATAAATAAACACTAAAAGCATGGTATTGCATATCGACTGAAAAATATATTTTACTATAGAAAGTCTACACGCACTGATACAATACTACATGAATCACAAAAATGTGGCTAGATCTCTTTCATTTCCCATTTTCTTACACCATTTAATTCAACGAGTGGTATGGTTTATTATAAACAAGAGAAGCCTAGCTGTGGAACTATTCCTGCTACAAAGAACTGCAGCCAAACATTCTTTATAATTTTCCTACGGCGTAGCAAGTAGGGTTGCCGTGATCTTAAGAATATGCTGTGCTGCCTAGAGGGTGATCAAAAAATCTTTGTCTCTTGCGCTGGCAGTAAAACGATTCGGTAAAGCATGATTTATACTCCAGATATTAATTACTTGGTGGTATAAAAATATCTCTCTCTCTTCTTCTTCTTCTTTTCGTGTGGTTAGTGGCCAACCTGTTGTCAAGAGTTGTTCAAGCCGCCCGTAGGCCTCTGACATGGCTTAACGACTGCTGTCAATTTGACAACAACCAGAACGGACTTTTGAAGTGCCCTGAGAAGCACGGAGACGCTCAGATGAAATACCACTAAGCGGTCACCCATCTATAGAATGACCGCACCCAACGTTGCTTAACCTCGCTAATCGTTTACCGATCAATGAGTGCAAGTGGCTATGAGCGTAACGTATCTCTCTCTGAAAAGGCTTAATGTCTAATAGGCAGTTAGTTGTGTCGTTATTGGGAAGTCAGTGCCCTCTAATATCCTGACACTGGTCTAGCCTTAGGGTATCGTTAGCCTTCGGGTTGCGGAGGTCAGATGGCAGTCGCTCCGTGTAAAAACTGATATCCAGCTAAATCCGGTTAGACTAGAAAGCCGAACCCAAGCGACTTGGGAATAATAAAGGCTAGGGAGAAGAAGAGACAGTAGCGTCACTGAAATTCTACTGAAGTGGAGAATATTAAGTGAAAAAGCTTTTCATTGCCAATTATTTGGCGATACTACAAATATGCTACCTTACTCGAATATTTACTCTCTACCTTTTTAGAGGATGCTGGCGTTGGAGTAGCAATACACTAAGCCTTGAAATTAAGAGTTTTGGATGCTCACATGCCTTCACCTGGTATTTCAAGCGATCATAGGCTACGGTTACCGCTTACCATTAAACGGGATGGTGCGCTTAGTTGTCGCCTTAGTAGTACAACCAACCTTTCGTAAAGAATTTCCTACACAATAGTCTACCTAAATGTCAAAAGCCACGTAAATTCGCGACCCCGTGTAATCCTACTGAAACATGGTATTTTTTGCAAAGAAAATAATCGTGAAAAAGAAAACAATAACAAGATAGATAACTTAGTTTTGACATGATATTAAAATAAAAGGTGGTATCAAAAGCCGCCTATGAAATAGCTCCAAATTTGCGTCAAAACTTTCTGTGTTTCAAGTTGTTTGCGAGGTAGATGTTCCGTTTAGTTTCACAAGAAAAATGTAATTGTTTTATGGAATTAAGTTAAAAGTAGTTTCTTAATAAACGTCTTCGTTAACTAGAATTACTGTGTTATTATTTAATGCGAGATGTTTACAACCTCGAAGTAGGACTTTACAGCGTCGTAGTGTGTTTAAATGGCCTGAATATGGACACTAGATGTTTTGGGATCAAGATGTCAGGTAATTTTTTAGAAATTTGTCATCAGTGGTATGATGTCTGGTAAAGTGCCAAGTAATCAGCTATAGGTGACACCCACTTTGCATGGGTTCTGTAAAAAGGTGGGGCATATTACATCTCTAGCGATTACTTCTTAGCGCGAGTTTAGAAGCGACCAGGTAAAACGCATTATCAGCGTCACTACTCTTAAGAGAGTGGTTGCCTGAGTGAGCTGGCTCATTTCTACCATCACCAAATCATTGCCAACTGGCTCTTTCGCTATTTAAATTGTCTAACTAACTCTTCTTCTTTATATTTGAGAGCTGCTTTGCTGTGCTCTTTTCAGTGGAGTACACGTCATGATTCCCGATCTTTTGGCCAAGACATTCGACCTCCTTATGAGATTATAACCTTCACCATTTTTCGTCTTCTGGTCTTCTAGTAAATCCTCTTTTGGGTCGGCCACTTCCTTCCTTTCCTCCCAATTTTCTTTCTATGTGCTTTTATAAAGTTATCATGTCGTGAAAAGTGGCCCCTTCTGCACTTACTTGTCACCAAAATGTTATATTCTTCACTTCGCTGGACAATTAATTCCGCATTTCTTTTCTTTTCTATCCAGTTGATTCTTTGCATGTGCCTCCAGCACCAGATTTTAAATGCTTCTAGTCTTTCCCGGTCGTATAGAGCAATGTTCCAGATATACGTATACTAATATTATAAAGCTGAAGAGTTTGTTTGTTTGGTTGAACGCGCTAATTTCAGGAACTGGTTTAATTGAAAAATTATTTTAGTGTTGCATAGTCTATTTATCGAGGAAGGCTATAGGCTATATAACATTACGCTACGACCCACGGGGACGGCGTAGTAACGATAAACGTAGGTGAAACCGCGGGTACATCTAGTGTTTTTATAAGCTGTTTCCTTATGTGTTTTGCAATTTAAGTTACTGAGATGATTTTTTGTTGTTAAATGCTTTTTGGCTATTGATATTGAGGATTTGATATATTGGGTACACTATGAGTCACTTTAACTAAATAACTATTCATCAATCATCTGATTCTTCTTATCTATTAAAAAGATAGTGACTCTATCTAATAATGATTAATTAAATTTCTTCCAACTTGACTAAAACAATAATTACGCGTTTAATTTTTGTTTAGCAGATGAAAGATTTTAAATAAATTTAAGACATTTTTTACGAAATACTAAGTTTTATGTACAACATCTATCATTTAGATACTAAATGATATATGATCCCTTACTAAAATAAGTTTAAAAACTAAAAGAATGTGGGCAGACGCGCTATGCATCTTTTAATAAAGACAGACACGAAAAAACAATGTAACATTTTAAACAAGCAAATTTTATAAAGCTAGAACAAAAATAACTGTACTACAAACTAAATTGCTGTAACAATGAAAAGCAATTCGAGCAGATTTTTGTAATATTGTTAATTTGAGTTACAATGCTTCGTATTATTTTAAAGTGTGTTACTGCGTTCCATCGCGCCGGGCCACTGCGCGACGAACGCGTTGGAGGTCACTTGGAGGACAACAGACCTCGGCCAACCCCGCCTTCGCTCCGCGCATCGAGCCACCGACTCACTCGCCGTTAGCAATAGCAATTAAAAGAGGCACTAAGTTTTACAAAAAAATTCAAACCACGACAAAATATACATAAATTTACGCCCCATATTCCTTAAAATATAGCCAGAGGTATATTACTACGCCCATATTTAGCTATCGATCCCAGCTGTCATGAACATCTATGGCAGTCGTTATTGGGAAGTCAGTGCCCTCTAATATCCTGAGACTGGTCTAGCCTTAGGGTATCGTTAGCCTTCGGGTTGCGGAGGTCAGATGACAGTCGCTCCGTGTAAAAACTGATAACCAGTCAAATCCGGTTAGACTAGAAAGCCGACCCCAAGTGACTTGGGAATAATAAAGGCTAAGAGAAGAAGATCTTCATTTCACTGAGAAATCTCTTATATTGAGATTTCTCAGTGTTATTCTTAACACTGAGAAATCTCAATATAATACTTTGATCGATCTGAAAATTGAACTAGTCACGTCGTACAGCAGTCGCATTCACTATCACTGTACTGCTAAGGCAGTCACATAAAACGTCTGTCCAATCCATATTTTTCTATTATTATATTCACCTATATCACTCTAGCATAAGAAAGAAAGTCTCGGTTATCCGTAAAATTATAGATGGCAGCCCTACTCACACATTACATCACATTTTATCGCGCGCCTTATGAGACGGTCGTCATACTGTTACGCCTAAGGTTTTTATTTCACGCCAAATAAGTGTTTTATTGGGCTCTCAACATTGTGTCGATGTAGGAAATTGGTTTGCTTTTGTATTTGTGGTAAATAGTAGAAGTTTTGTAAGTAGTGAAAGTGTGGTGGACACGGAAAAACAAATAGACTAATTTTAATATCTCTAGGTATTAGCAGTTGACGCCCATAGCTTCTATAAATTCTCATGGTTATATCTTCCAAAGTAAAGTCATTGGTATATAACAACCAAATTTCAGCAGCTAGTTTCAGATCATGGAATAATGAGACTAGTCTATTATCGAGGCACAGTTCCAGACTGCGAGCTATTACTAAGAATTTCTTGACAAAGTCAGTTACACTTTGCTCGATCCTGAAATAGTTTCCGAGACTTTATGCATTCATTACGCCACCGAGGTAGACTGACCTAAGCTAAACTAAAAATACGCAATTTTAATCAGCGCTATTGAATGAAGACAATATGAAGCCTTAGGAAAATAATAATTGGAATGCAATTTATTTCTGTCATTGGAGTTTAATAAAGCGCTATCTATTGGTTTGTTTCGGAACATCGAGTGTTAGCTTGAATGAGGTCGCCACAGAGTCGATGTGTCAGTTGGAGTGACAGTATGACTGTCAGTGTCATATTGATGTTATATAAGCGCCGGAAACTTATGCGCAGACACATTCGGTGTAAGAAACTCGCTGCATTACTGATCAAATCAATGTAAAGCAAAGACAACCTTTATTGTTTGATTTCTTTTGTATTTGCCTATCATTAATATACGTACGAAATATAATACCACGCCTATATGTTGTTGCTTCATCATATCAAAAGCAATTGCCGTCCAACTCTCCGACATATACCTGACATATACCTACATATATTATATATATATTTATGAACAAGATAGCTAATAGATGAAGTCAACATATTCTAAAGTATCAAATGGCGTGATCACTGATCTACTTTCCACGTGAATGAGTCACGAGCAAAAGTTTGCAATATTATAAATAATATAGGCGTTTGTGATAATATTTTAAACATTAAAATATTTGTTACTCAATCACGCGTTAACAGTCGGGATGAACAGATTTGGATGAATTTTGGCACACAGTTTGATCATATACTTTTTATATTTTACGTTTTTATTTTTCAAGTGGTGAATGCTATTGAACTTCGACGTCTGGGGATTGGTGGACAGGGGTGTGCCGAGCTTTTACCGGCTACACCACCACTGTGTTCCTCTCCTTGTGGCCAGGGTTGAGGGATCGGTGAAGCCGTCACCGCATCCCCGGCAAGATGAACATATACTGAGTTAGCACATCTTATTCTGGGATGAGCTCCCGTGGGATTTATACGGGCGAAATAGCAGGCAAAATCTAATTTGTAATCGTTACCTACATAAACTGCCAAAAAAGAGATGTTATTACAACCGACGAAACTTTTTCTAAAGTATTAACTAAGGCACTCAGAACCTTCAAACTACAAAAAAGGCAATCTACCTAGTTTTACAGACTTTAAGACTTTTTTGGCTTAATCCTAGAGCAGTTCACTCAGAAAAGTTTTATTTTTTTGAACGTACTTCTCAACTTTTACGAAACACAATTAGTCTAAGTAATCTTGACGTTATGCTTCGAATTAATGATTGTATTATCACAGAGGGAAAGAAGGCTACAGGTCCTCAACATTTAATTTAGGGACCATATTATAACACTAGAACTAGATGACAAATTAGTCGTTAAAATAAATTAACCATCTTATTTATGACAAGCGGTAGCATAGTGAGAGGTTGTTAAATTGCCACGGTAGATATCTTGAGTTCAATCCCAAGACAAGCATCGATGAATTTTCGAAGACTGCGTATTAAATCGTTTTCAGCGATAGCGCTGTGGGGAGACCAACAGACTGCAATGCAGAGGGTCTCGGGTTCGAACCCACGTCGCGCACCTCTGACTTTCGAAAGTTATATGACTTATCGAAATTATGTGCGTATTGATTGACAATTTTATTATCGCCTGCTCCGGGCCTTGGAGAGCACGTTAAGCCGCCGGTCCCGGCTGCCATAAACACCTATGGCAGTCGTTATTGGGAAGTCAGTGCCCTCTAATATCCTGACACTGGTCTATCCTTAGGGTATTGTTAGCCTTCAGGTTGTGGAGGTCAGATGGCAGTCGCTTCGTGTAAAAACTGATATCCAGTCAAAATCGGTTAGACTAGAGAGCCGACCCCAAATGACTTGGGAATAATAAAGGATAGAGAGAAGAAGAATTATTATTCGTTTTGACTGTGAAGGAACCACATTGTGAGGATTTCTGCATGTTTTAGAGTTCTCCATAACGTTTATGAAGTTGCACATTATATCCCAAAGCAAAGAGCCAGTATAGTCGACTATAGCCTAATCGCTTATAATGTGAAGGAGCTGTTTTGCAGTAAGACAGTTCATAAATAACCAAGACGCTACGCTTTCAGCGATCATTTCTCCCACGTACGTGCAAGCTCTGGAATGAACTGCCTGCTTCGGTGTTTGCCGAGCGCTATGATGTCTATGTCTGTATATGTCCTTCTTCAAACGAGGTTTAAAGAGAGTTCTTCTTTCACGGTAGGCAGCGGCTCTGCTGTGTCCTGACATTGCTGAAGTCCATGAGCAGCGGTTACCACTTTCCATCAGATGGGCCACTTGCTCGTCTGCCACCAATGGCAATAACAAAAAATAGAGCTGATATTTATATTAGGTATTTTCCTAGTATTTTACCAGATATTTTTCTAGTATTTAATGTCTGGTTATAACGATAGCTTAGTTAGAGACCGTTGAACTACCACATAGAGATGTCGAGTTCGTTCCCAAATAGTTAATTAACGCCTTAACGGTGAAGGGTAACATCGGGAGAAAACCATACTTTCGATAATATTATGTGAAGTCTGCCAACCTGCTCTAGGCCAGCATGATGCACTATGGCCTAACTCTTCTCATACTGAGTAAAGCCCCCTGATACTAGAATTATTTCCAAGGAGCAGAAGTGTTTCGATAATTTTAAACTAAAGTGGGATGGGACACCTACCGATAAACTATCGACATGGCAGGTGTAGGGAACTAAAAGAAAAAGAAAGAAATATTTTTTATTTTGGCACACATAAGGGCACATCCAAAACATGAAGAAAAAAATAAAAATAAAGAAAAACAAAATAAAAAGCAGAACAATCCTTACTATATCGTTACTATCCTTACTTCCTTAGTAATATTATAAATTCGAAAGTAACTGTCTGTCTATCTGTCTGTCTATCTGTCTGTCTATCTGTCTGTCTATCTGTCTGTCTATCTGTCTGTCTATCTGTCTGTCTATCTGTCTGTCTATCTGTCTGTCTATCTGTCTGTCTATCTGTCTGTCTATCTGTCTGTCTATCTGTCTGTCTATCTGTCTGTCTATCTGTCTGTCTATCTGTCTGTCTATCTGTCTGTCTATCTGTCTGTCTATCTGTCTGTCTATCTGTCTGTCTATCTGTCTGTCTATCTGTCTGTCTATCTGTCTGTCTATCTGTCTGTCTATCTGTCTGTCTATCTGTCTGTCTATCTGTCTGTCTATCTGTCTGTCTATCTGTCTGTCTATCTGTCTGTCTATCTGTCTGTCTATCTGTCTGTCTATCTGTCTGTCTATCTGTCTGTCTATCTGTCTGTCTATCTGTCTGTCTATCTGTCTGTCTATCTGTCTGTCTATCTGTCTGTCTATCTGTCTGTCTATCTGTCTGTCTATCTGTCTGTCTATCTGTCTGTCTATCTGTCTGTCTATCTGTCTGTCTATCTGTCTGTCTATCTGTCTGTCTATCTGTCTGTCTATCTGTCTGTCTATCTGTCTGTCTATCTGTCTGTCTATCTGTCTGTCTATCTGTCTGTCTATCTGTCTATCTGTCTGTCTATCTGTCTGTCTATCTGTCTGTCTATCTGTCTATCTGTCTGTCTATCTGTCTGTCTATCTGTCTGTCTATCTGTCTGTCTATCTGTCTGTCTATCTGTCTGTCTATCTGTCTGTCTGTCTGTTACCTTTTCACGGCTAAACCACTCAACCGATTTAGATGAAATTTGGTACAAATATAGTTTAAAACCTGGGAAAGGACATAGGCTACTATTTATTGATTTAGGTACCACGCGGGCGGAGCTGCGCGCAAAAGCTTGTATGTAATAAAACTAGAAAAAATAAACAAATACTACTACAGCACTGCTCTGCTACATATATAACCTACTAAATCTAGGCTATTTACACTACAACCGTTTTATTGATAATCATTGATTTACATTGTTTATATGTCTCTGTCTTAAACTAGATGCGTAAATAAAGCTTGCGTAACCGCCAGTCGTGATGCGAACTCGAGAATTGTACCGTATACATAGTTGGGTCACATGAGAGGAAAATTACTTGGTAATTATGCTCTCCGTATGTAGGACACTATAGTGCCTAATTTGAAATTCGAGCTAACTGCTAAACGGCAGTTCGGGGTTAAGCAAACATAAGCCTCGCTATTACATTTACTTTAGTATTCACAAAAGCCTAAAGACTTATTAAGAATGTACGTACATTGTTTCGTGTTCGTGTATGAGGAATGTGATGAAAGTGAATGAAGCCAGAGAAGTGTGTCAGGATCGTAGCAAATGGAAATCCGTAGACTCTGCCTACCCTTCTGAGAAACAGGAGTGAATCTATGTATACATTGTTTCTCGACTATATTTTAGAGAGGGTCAGTAGGGGTGTACTATATCCACATTTCGTAAAGTATGTGTTAGGTCCACGTAATACGGGGCCATCTATCGGTCACAACAAATAACTCCGAGTCGCTACTGAGAATATCTGAGCAGAAAATTTACTGGATTTTCTGCCTACTAGACTGTCATCTGCCAAAACGATGGTGTGCCTATTTATATATAATTTCTGTCACATGACTAGGTTATTGCACAATAATTGCATCATTCTTTCATCATTTTTGTATCCTAATTTGGTTGTCTAGAATAATACGTATGCAGTCGTTCTCTGAACTCGGTCTGTAACAATTGTGTACCATACAAATATTTAATCAAATATATACATAATAATATATCGTGAAAAAGTGTTCTCGAGTTTCAATTAGTGATCACCAAGTGACCCTACAACACAACACACCAAACACGCACACAAACCTCATGCAAAATAGCTAAAGTTTGGACATTTTGGATGTTTTAAAAATGTTATCTATTAAATAAACTTGTTTTACATTTATTTTTTAAACAGAACTCTGCACTTTGGTTTTTTTCTCTGTTGCCGGACGTTACAAACATTCAAACAACTAAAACAAACAGCACCCAGAATCGCAACAAATATTTGTGGATGACAAAATTTTTGTCTCGTGTGGGGATCGAACGCACAATCTTCAGCGCAGAGAGAGTGACAAGGAAACCAAACTGGTCGCCTCGCTATTATCTCTGCGCTACCACAATGCCATTCGTGCAGTCAAACGTTTATAATAATTCGATGTATACATCAGTAATGTATTGAATTCTGGATTTCTTTTTTTGGGTAAAATGTTACAATTTTCGATTTCCATTCGAAACATACACGGAAAACCACAATAATCTTTTGACGAAGCGAAGCAGATACAACATTTAAAACACTAACAAAAAACATAATAAATGTTTTATATGTAAAACGGAAAGTTGAAATAAAACCAGCGGCTGCATCAGTATGCCCAAAACTGAATATGAATGGAATTGAGACCCGGAATTGAATTCCGACACACCCCGATTTACATTCAAATGAAGTTATAGATATCACCTTCGTAATTATGTTTACGTTTTTGTTGGATGCAAAGCCTTCTATGTAGTTCTTGAAGTATATGTTTACATCAATGATCATTATTGTTTGATCTTGGACCTAAAGTATTGCTGATACATTGCATTGTGACGTAAAAAATAAACGTATTGTATGCTGACCTATAACCCAATAAAACAAATAAATAAATTTAAAAAACAACGGGTTGCGTTCCGGGAGTGCCGACAGAAGTGAAAACTTGAATATTAACGTTGTGCATTTTTGATATTTTGGAATGGTTAGGGAATAATTTTGCACGAATTGCTTTAATGATCAGTATAAAAGTATCTACTATTATTTATGTGGTAAAATACAATATTCATTTATTGCGCTATCGTACACAAACATGACAATTCTCCCTCCGTCTTACGAATTTGCGATCAGGTCACGTGTCCTGACGCGAGTTTAACATTTTTTACTCATCACAAAAAAATGCACAACGCGCTAAAGAAGTTTTCACTTCAATAAATATGAAAGTTGTTTATAATTATTTTCTTATTTATTATGCTTTTATAATCAGTAGCTGGGGTACTCCTTTTAAGTACAAATTACCAGTTTTAGTTCACAATTCAGAATAATTACAAAAGCGCCACAATATGTTTGGATTTCACGTCAAAAATCTTCTTTCCAGACTATTTTATCTTATTAACTACAAATGTGTTGACAATTCGAACTGATCACTAGAGCAATAGATATGGAAAAGCACATGTGAAAGAGACACCTATTATTTAAAAAATTGAAGCCACGTTTTGCTGTGGCTTAGTGCTTAGTCTAATATTCTAACTAATAATATAAATGCGAATGTTAGTTTGTTTGTTTTATTTTTCACGCGTTATCTAATAGACCGCTCATCATGAAATTTCACGTACACATTTTTAGGGGAACGTAAAAGAACATAGGGACATATATAGAACATACATTTCATCCAAAAAATTTACTGTTTCCGGTAGAAAATTGGCATAACCTACATTTACGCGAGCGATGCCGCGGACAATATCTAGTTCTAAATAAAAACACTTATATAAATGCAACATTGTGTAAAATCTTTGACTACTTTTCAAGATTTCCGGACACAAATATAGGAAAGCTGATATTTTTATATAAATACTAGATGTTCCCGCGGTTTCTCCCACGTTTATCGTTACTGCGCCGCCCCCGTGGCTCGTAGCGTGATGTTATATAGCCTATAGCCTTCCTCGATAAATAGGCTATCCAAAACTAAAATAATTTTTCAAATCGAACCAGTAATTCATTAGCGCGTTCGAACAAACAAACAAACTCTTCAGCTTTATAATATTACTATAGATATATAATAACGGACTGTCCGACAAAGTTTCAGACAAATACTCGGTACAATTTATATTATTTGTATCAACGTGAACATTGTACGGCGCACCAGACCTTGTTAGTGCTTTGAATAAAAACCGTTTGTGCTTGTAAGTTCTAAATAAGGCTATAATACTGTTCTATATTCGAGAACAAGTGCCTAGTTTTGATTCCAGCTCGTTTATTTGCACAGGTTTGTTTGTTTAAATGAAATATACAACTTAACTTTGAGTAGCAATATTGTGATCTATAATAATAATAATAATAAGCCCCCCAAATCCAACCATACGTCCGAGTCGAACATCTGACTCACGTGGGGGGCGGACACGCGATGCATACTATTTATTACGGGCGCGGCTAACATGGCACTGGACACCCATACAACATGGAGAATTCAGTTAGGAATACACGTATAGGACCGCTGCCTGGGGACCGCCAGGGCACGTCTGGAGCTGGCGCTGGACGTGGCAGCATGCGAACCGTCAGTGGTCGTAGATTGAGCAGGCGGGTCACGACCATCCAATCTACTACAGCCGAAACAAGAAACACACCCGCAATAGACACTCCACATGAATCAGCAAGAAGTGTTTTGCAGGACATGCTACCTGCAACCATCCTTGCTGGCAGAGACCGGCAGCGCATGAAATGGACTGATGAAGTTAATCGACAATTACTTCGCTGCTACTACACTGTTACAAATTGCGAAACAAACCTTACAGGATATCGCCCAACACTTTACACTAAATTCATAGAAATTTTCCCAGACCTGCATATCATATCAGAGCAAAGATTAGCCAATCAAGTACGTGTTATACATCGTAATAATAGAATTTCAACCGTAGAAAGAGAAAGAATTAAGAAAGAAATTGCAAAAAATTTACGTGTCCCCACGCCTACAGAATTAAATCAATCTAACACAAATCACTCAACTACAATAACAAATACAAATAATCCACAAACTAATACAGATGCACAACAACTAAACCCATATAATCTATCAACACACCTCGAACAAACACTACCTATAAATTCACAAACAACAGACACTGATATGCAGTTAATATCATCATTGACGTTATCACCAACACCATACACACAGACCCAAACATCAAATAATGAAACCGTTTTAACTGAAGATACAGACTGTCCCGAGCAACTCGAGCATTTATTTAATGAAATAATAACAAAATATAAAGGAACAGATCCCACTACACGCCCAAACTTACCAAAATTAAAAATAACAGCTAAATCTAAAACTACAGTAAAAATACTAAATCAGCTGATACACAATCAATTAATAAACAACACACAACCGACTATTGAAGAAATACAGGATCTCATATATTGTGCAGCTCTGACAGTAATAACAACTCATAATTATAAGAAAAATACAGAAACTGAACCAAGACGTAAAAATGACAGTAAACCAGCATGGGAAATGCGCATCGGAACCAATATTACTACACTGAGAAAAGAAATAGGAAGATTAAACCAGTTTATTAGGGACAACTTATCAATAAGAAATAAAATAAAAATGGAAAGACTTTACAAAAATAAAGAAGCAGCAGTTGAAACTATGGACAAAAAGACACAAAAATTACAAGCTTTATCAAAAAGATTACGTAGGTACAAAAAATCTAATCAGAGGCATAGAGATAATATAACATTTAATACCAACCAAAAGATGTTTTATAGAAATTTTAATACAGAAGTGTGCATTAAAGATCCACCTAACATTACGGAAGTACAGACATTCTGGGAGAATATATGGTCAAAGCAAGTAACACATAACTCTGAAGCAGCCTGGATTAAAGAGGAAATAGAAGAAAATCAACATTTAGATGCGATGGCAGAAGTTGTAATAGATAAATTAGATGTAGAATCAGCAATAAAAAAGACCCTGAATTGGAAAACACCTGGCCCTGATAAAATACAGAACTACTGGTTAAAATATTTTGTAGCTACCCATGAACATATTGCAAATGCCTTCAACGCACTCATTCAAGAACCGAACACACTACCCATGTTTCTTACACAAGGTAATACTTTCTTAAAGCCAAAAGATTTAGATACCAAAAATCCCGCTAAATACCGACCAATAACATGCTTACCAACACTATACAAATTACTTACATCTATAATTTCATACAAAATAAACACACATTTGTCACAACATAAAATTATAGCAGAAGAACAAAAAGGTTGTAGGAAAGGTTCAAGGGGATGCAAAGAACAATTAGTTATAGATACCGAAATACATAATCAGGTCAAGCAGTCTCACAGAAATCTTTATTATGCATACATAGATTATCAAAAGGCATTTGATAGTGTACCCCATTCATGGTTACTTCAAGTTTTAAAAATATATAAGATAGATGTTAAATTAGTAGAGTTCCTTTGTAAGACAATGCAAAACTGGACTACAGTGCTCCATATAAAAACAGAAAAAGGATCAATGAAGTCCAATCTAATAAAAATAGCTAGAGGTATATTCCAAGGGGATACTTTAAGTCCTCTTTGGTTTTGTATGTCTTTAAATCCGTTATCTCGAATCTTAAATGAGTCTGGACAAGGATACATAATACACAGAGAAAGTAACATAAAAATATCACATTTATTATACATGGACGACATCAAACTATATTCCGCTAATAGGCAACAAATGAACCGACTTTTAGAACTAACTGAAAGTTTTAGCTCAGACATTAAAATGAAGTTAGGAACAGATAAATGTAAAATAAATAGCATAATTAAACGAAAACACCACGAAGCTGACCCATACATACTACATTCACAGCAGAATTTACTTATTGATAAAATGGAAATAACAGATACATATAAATATTTAGGATATGCACAAAGTGTAGGATTAGATCATAGTAAGATAAAGGAAGAACTGAAAATAAAATATATTGATAGATTAAATAAAATATTAAAGACAGAGTTATCAGGTAGAAATACAATAAAAGCAATTAACACATACGCAGTTCCTGTCTTAACATACTAATTCGGTATTATTAAATGGTCAGCTACAGATTTAGATCGGCTAAATAGAGTAACTAGAACAACATGCAATAAACATCTTATACACCATATCCACTCAGCTACAGAAAGATTCAATCTTAAAAGAAAGTTAGGAGGCAGAGGACTAGTTGATATTAAAAACTTACATAATAAACAGATACACGACATTCGCACGTATATGCATAATAAAGCCACTGATAGTCACATTCACAATTCTCTCACTTACATTCCCACATCAGGTACACCATTAAAACTAAATGATAACAATTTTAATATTATACAAGACCACATAACAGATGATCAGAAAATTACAAGCTGGAAACAAAAATCTTTACATGGAAAATACCCAAACCAACTACAACAGGAATATATAGATAAAGAAGCATCAAACGCGTGGCTATATAGAGGAAACATATATAAAGAAACAGAAGGATTTATGGTAGCAATCCAAGACCAAATCATAAAAACAAAGAACTATCAAAAATATATAATAAAAGACCCTACAGTAGTATCAGACAGGTGCAGGTTATGTAACACAAATCAAGAAACAATAGACCATATCACAGGAGGATGCCCCTTTTTAGCGAACAAACAATACACAGAAAGACACAATAATGTTGCAAAACAAATTCATTCACTCTTAGCTATAAAATATAAACTAGAAAATAAAACAGAACCATATTATAAATATAAACCAAAAACCGTACTAAACAACGAACACGCTAAACTCTACTGGGATCGAGACATTATAACAGACAAAACAACTACAAATAATAGACCAGACATCACCCTTACACTCAAACAAGAAAAAATCACATACCTAATAGATATATCAATACCAAACTCTGAAAATATTAGAAAAAAATACACGGAGAAAATTCAAAAATATATACCATTAGCAGATGAAATAAAACAAATGTGGCATCAGCATACAGTTAAAATTATTCCAATCATAATTTCATCTACAGGACTCATTCCAAAGTCATTACATACATCACTAAAAGAATTAGACTTACATAAAAATTCATACATAAAACTACAGAAATCTGTTATCATCGACACTTGCTCTATAGTCCGGCGATTCCTAAGATCCACTACTCAGACACCTACAACAATACTCAATGAACCGACCCACTTGGCATAAGCCCGTGACAGGTTCATACCCACCAGCATCAAAGCTGAGAAATGAAATATTTTATAACCCATAATAATAATAATAGATGACAGACAGACTGACAATGACAGCAATAGTATAAATTCTTTAACACCCCTTTCAATAGCAGAGCCTTATAGCCCTTCTACAGTTTCATATATCCCAACGCCGGTGTCTTCCGTAGATGAAAACTCACGCGGTACACCTACTCCAACTTTAGATGTTACGCAGGAGGTCAATACCTTTTTACCTGCGTCCACTAAGGCTGGAAAAGCTAGAGTACGCATGAAATGGCCACAAGATGTTAATATTTTCATCATGCGTACTTATTATTTAATTACCAAACTAGAATCCGATATGACTTGCTATAGGAAAACACTGCACCAATTGTTCGTAAAGCAATATCCCGAAATCCAAGTGACAGAACAGAGAATTTCAGACCAGAGACGCATGATAGTTAGAAACAAATATCTATCAGAAGAACTACTGAATCAGATTAAACAGGAAGTCAAGCAACATTTGACAAATACGCACCAACATAATAATAATCAAGTATTAGAATCACCTACTTAAATAGACATCATGAGTGATGTTCTATCAAATACCATCGCGGCAACTTACTCAGAACAGAATTCTCAATTACATTCAGCACAATCAGTACTTCACTTAGATCACACAGCTACTACTCATATTTCTCATATATCTACACAAACAACATTAACTTACGACTTACTACTAGAATCTGAATTAGAAATCTTAGAACAGGACCCACTAGACGATGCAATAGTAATTAAATTGAAGGACCAATTACAATCTAAGCTACTAGAATATGGTGGAATGGATCCCATCATGAGACCTAAACTACCAAAATTAGCTTATAGTAAAGGACTAACTAACTTACTCGCAATATTTAACAATAACATACTGGACCGATTTTTGACAGAAAATATACTACTAACTGATATTCACACGTTGATATATTGCACCGCAAGTGTTATAACAGAAGAACTAGGCTACAAAATATACACTCAACCTAATCGCGCAACACAAAAAGAATATTTCGAGCCCCCGTGGCAAATTAGACTACAGAAAGACATTTCTAGGTTAAGGTCAGATATAGGTAGACTTACACAATACATTAGAGGCAATAGATCAAAAAGAATAGAGATAAAAAAAAAGATATTTAAAAATTGCAAAGTACACACGAGACATGAAAATAATAATAAAACGCCAGAAGAATACCTTGACACCCTTAAACAAAAGCTATCGCTTAAAGCACACAGATTAACTAGGTATAAGAAAGCACTTCAAAGAAAACAACAAAATAAACTGTTCGCCACTAGCGAAAAAACATTTTACAGACAATTGAAAGATAACAAACTTGATAATAGTAATAATATGGAAACAATAATAACTAAAGAACAAGTAGAAGAATTTTGGTCAGATATATGGGAAAAGAAAGCCTTTATAATGAAAAAGCAGTTTGGATTGAAGAAGAAGAATTAAGGTGGTCAGAAATAGATGAAATGGGATTTAGTGGGATTGAGGAAGCTGATATTAAGACCGTTACCACTAGACTTCATAACTGGAAATCGCCGGGTATTGATAAATTACATAACTTTTGGTTTAAATATTTACATACACTACACAAATCAATAGCGAATTGTTTCTCTGATATTATACTGAAAAAGCAAGCAATACCGCCATTTTTATCAAAAGGAATAACTTACATAATTCCTAAGAGCAAAAATACAAATGATCCATCACAGTACCGACCAATAACATGCCTTCCGACAATCTATAAAATTTTAACAGCTACAATTACTAACAGAATTAATGCACATATTGAAGCTAACAGTATAATATCGGAGGAACAGAAAGGATGCAGGCGGAACCACATGGGATGTAAAGAGCAATTAGTAATAGATACTACTATACACAGACACGCGAACACAAATAAAAGGAACTTGCATTGCACTTACATTGACTACCGTAAGGCATTCGATAGTATTCCACACAGTTGGTTACTAAAAATCTTAAATATTTATAAAATCAACCCATATTTCGTACATTTTTTTAAAGATATTATGTCATTCTGGAAAACAAATATACACCTACGCAATACACATACTTCCATTATAACACGAGAAATTCAGATCCGAAAAGGTATCTATCAAGGTGACTCGCTTAGCCCACTTTGGTTTTGCCTAGCTCTCAACCCACTGTCTGCCATGATAAATAAACAGAACGTAGGATACCGACTAAAGTATAACACTAATGTAACATCTATAGCACATCTGATATATATGGATGATATTAAACTCTACAGCAGCTCAGCAAAAAACATGAAGAAACTAATTGATACTACAGCTCTATTTAGTAAAGATATTAAAATGCAGTTTGGACTCGATAAATGTAAGATTTTAAATATAAAAAAGGAAAAATAATGGCAGGCGATTATGCAATAGAAGAAGGACAAACTATAACAGCTATGGAACCAGATGATTTACATAAATATCTCGGTTATTATCAATCAAAACAATTAGATCACACAGCTATAAAGAAGACACTCGCTGAAGAATACAAAAATAGACTAATTAGAATCTGTAAAACGCAGCTCTCAGGCAAAAGACTCATTAAAGCAATTAATACCTATGCCATCCCCATGCTAACATTCTCATTTGGAATAGTTAAATGGACAAAGACCGATTTAAATAGCCTTGAAATAAAAACCCGCACAACACTTACAAGAAATAACTATTTGCACCCAAAATCAGCTATAGAACGAATGTCCCTTAGTCGCATAAAAGGTGGTAGAGGCCTCATAGACATAACTTGGCTGTGGGAAAAGCAAATAACTAATCTCAGGTCATTCTTCTTTGATCAAGCAAACACAAGTGATTTACATAGAACAATTGTTAGTAATGATTTTAAATTTACCCCTCTTAACTTAGCAGAAAGCCCTAACAACTTACAAATAAGAAACCAACCGACCGATCTCGAAAAAGATAAGATGGAAAAATGGAAAGGCAAGGTGCTGCATGGTCGTCACCCACACGATCTGCAACAATTGCATGTAGACTCACAAGCCTCAAACAGATGGCTCACGAGCGGTTATCTATTCCCGGAAACCGAGGGTTTTATCATAGCGATTCAGGACCAAGTAGTTAATACTAGAAATTACAGAAAATATATTATTAAAGATACTAATTTAACAGATGACAGATGTCGTAAATGCCACAGGCAGCCTGAGACTATACAACATATTACAGGAGCATGCACAACCCGCACGCAAACTGATTATACACATCGCCACAACCAAATAGTAAATATTATCCATCAAAAATTAGCAATTAAATATAAACTTATACAGGATACACATACTCCCTACTATAAATATAACCCGAATTTCGTATTAGAGAACAACAGTCACAAAATGTACTACGACCGTGCCATACTCACCGACAAGACTATACATTTTAATAGACCTGATATCACAATACACAACAAATCACAAAACACAGCACACATAATTCACATAGCAGTACCGAACACCCATAACCTCTTAAAAACAATTACGGAGAAAATCAACAAATACACTGAACTAAAAGAAGAAATAACAAGGATTTGGAAAGTTAGCAAAGTCTATATTGTGCCGATTGTTATATCCACCACCGGGGTAATCCCAAAATATTTACACCATAGTCTAAAATTGCTCAACCTAACACCAAATACGTATATTAATATTCAAAAAGCAGCTATATTAAACACATGTAGAATAGTACGAAAATTTATGCAGAGTGATGAAACCGAACCGCAAAATACAGAACAAAACGATCATACTATATCTTAGATGGCGGCTACTTGGTGTCAACCCGTAACCGTCCTCAAAACACCGGCTTTTAGCCGAGTATTAAAACAGTTTCCAAATAATAATAATATTCTACCACGTACACACAACACCATCTAGCCCAAACTAAGCAGAGCTTGTACTATGGGTTCTAGACAATGGATAAACATACATATATATATTTCTTTTTTTTTAATTTTTTTTTTTTTTACATACATCTATACAAATAAATAAAATTGAAGTGTCTGTTTGTAATGTCAAAATAACAGCTTTTTATCTCATGCATATGGAAGTATATAAGGTACCTATACGAAAACATATATTTTTAAAATGTTGTCTGTCTGTCTGTTTGTTCCAGCTAATCTCCGAAACGGCTGAGCCGATTTTGACGGGACTTTCACTGGCAGATAGCTGATGTTATAAGGAGTAACTTAGGCTACTTTGATTTTAGAAAAAAAATAGGGTTCCGCGGAGACAAACACTTTTTAGTTAAAATCTACGCGGACAAAGTCGCAGGTAATAGCTAGTATTTAATAAGCAAATAATATAGCCTTTTAATATTGTCTTACGATTACGCGAAATGATAAAACTATTCAGATTTAATTTTATTCTTTTCCCGACGTTTCGCTTGCTTTTCATCAGCCATGTTCACGGGAAGACTAAGATGGTGGTTGTCTTAATGTAATAAAGTGTAATTATTGTAAGTAAGTATAACATTTTATCTAAATCTTCTTCTCCCTAACCTTTATTAATCCCAAGTCACTTGGGGTCGGTTTTTCTGGTCTAACTAGATTTGACTGAATATCAGTTTTTACACGGAGCGGCTACCACCTGACCTCCGCAACCCGAAGGCTAACGATACCCTAAGGCTAGACCAGTGTCAGGATATTATAGGGCACTGACTTGCCAATAACGACTGCCATAGATGTTCATGGCAGCCGGGACCCACGGCTTAACGTGCTCTCCGAGGCACGGAGCAGGCGATAGTTGTCAATCAATACGCACATATTAATTTCGAAAAGTCATATAAGCCTCCGAAAGTCAGAGGTGCGCGACATGGGTTCGTACCCGAGACCCTCTGCGTTGCATCTCAATAGTCTTTATAATTTAAATTGCTTAAATAGGAGTAAATAGTAACTAGTAAAAGTTTTTAACAATAGTAGTTTAAAGTTTTCAAAATTCTGTAATAATAGTGTGTTATAAAAAATAAACAATGCGATAAAACTCGTTTAAAGTTGTTTAATTTCAACATTATAGCCTTACTTGTAAACTTATTTCAAATTTTTAAGAGCCATGTAAGATAAATCCTATAAATATTGTTCAACGTTGACTATTAATTAAATATAATCGTTAAGTGACAGCGGCAAATCGTTGATCAAAGGTTTATCATTGATCAAGACAAAAAACAAAGAATCGAGAGAAATTCAGATGAGAGGTTGATTTACTCATGGTCGTTTGTTTGTATAAAATATACAATTGCATTCTGATATTGTATTATATAAGAAATATACACTTACAGTCAATATTTGCCGATATTTAATCAATCAGTAAAACAAAACTCATATAAATATTGTTTAACTTTGAGTGTTACTTATATAATGGTTAGGTACCAGCGGCTGGCCTTTAATCATAGGTTAAACCACTGATCATGAACTTGAAAGCTATTCAGTTGAAAGGTAGCTAAGGATTAGTTAGCTATAATTTTATAAGTAAGGCTATTAGTGTTGATTCGGCATGTCTGAGCCAAGGCCTCACTGGGGTGTTGTCACCTTAATACTCGTGTGATCCACAAATTATTGAACTGATTGTGAGTGTACTTTGTGTCGATTAATTGTATGTTTGTTAAATTCCTCGCGGTACAAGAATTTTTCTACTACAATAGTAGTCTTTTAAACATAATACAATATACATAATAATTATATATAATCAGCTTTCTTTAAGTCCCAAGCATAGATTAACCTCCAAGTGAAAGACGACTAGCCTATAGATTCTATTGTAGTTTCTGGCAATTGTAACTTGAACCATAGTTATTTGAAACAATAGTTCAGTTGGGGTTACACCTAGTTGGTCACGCGAGGGTGACGGTGTAATAATTGATGTTGTTTTAGAATGTTTTGACTTGCAATTAGTCCACAATGTAAAGTTTTGAAGGGTTTGGGTTGCACATTAAACAATTAGAATTGAATCCCAATAGTTATTTGTTACCGGTGAGATGGATATCCTTAAAGATATCCAAATGATTTGATTAGTTTTCCAGATTGTCTTATGCATCGCGTAAGATTGAGCGTGATCAGATTAAAGTTTTAAGGGATTACAGGGTGTACGACTGATATATTCCTAATATTTTTATTACGTTTTAATTCGAAGTATACCAGTGTATAGAAGAGAGGTTACTGCAATCTTCTGCTGCGCAGTAAGACTTCTATAAGAGCCTTAGAACGTCTACCTTCAGTGGATATACCTCTCAACTGCCAATACCTACGTATATAGTTAGCGAATGTCATGTCAAAAGTCACCAAAATATTCTTACGACACACATACAAAGTGAATATAACAACAATCTTCAAATAACAATTAATTTCACAGTTTTCAAGGATCCCATTGAAGTGTTTAATCGTTTGTCGCAACGATAAATACGTCTGGAGAGTTGAGAACAATATTAGAAGGCCAGTTCTCGTAATTAAAGGTGATCAAAATAGAATGCCGATCCAGTCTCAGGTTCATAAATATCGTGAATGATATTCACCTTAATTCAAATTAAAGTCCAAAGTGACCATAAGTTGTATTTCAGTTCATATTTGAGATTTATTTGATAAAATCGTAACTATTTTACAACAGATTTTATCATAAGAATTGGTGAAAATTCCATCACATATTTTTCTTTTCTTTTAAAAAAAGACCGGGTTAGAAATAAATGATGTGTCGTGGGCTTCTTTACAAACATTCAAACAACGGATACATGGAACACCTAGACTCGAAACAACAATTTGTGGACCACACAAAGGTTTGTCCCGTGTGGGGATCGAAACCACAACACTTGGCACAGTAGACAGTCCAACGCCATCCGTCCAGTAGGAACTATTTCCCTTAAGGTATGATCTTACTATATCAACCTAAAATTGAGGCGCTCATAGCCAGTTGCACTCACTGATCGGTAAACGATTAGCGAGGTTAAGCAACGTTGGGTGCGGTCAGTCTATAGATGGGTGAACGCTTAGTGGTATTTCATCTGAGCATCTCCGTGCTTCGGAGGGCACGTAAAAAGTCGGTCACGGTTGTTGTCAAATTGATAGCAGTCGTTAAGCCAGGTCAGAGGCCTACGGGCGGCTTGAACAACTCTTGATAACAGGTTGACCACTAACCACACGAAAAGAAAAAGAAGAACCTAAAATCGAGCCGAATGGCTAGCTTGAATATTATAGGCACCTCATGCTCGTGCTCAGTTGTCTGACACTAACACTTTTTTCACCGCTTGTTTTGTAATCAGCTCGCCTGCCAGTCGCGTTGTTATCTTCCAACTTGCAGCAAAGTTTCTACTAGAATTACCTTACGATGATGCAAACTAAACAACTATCTAACAAGTTCGAGATTTCACAAAGAGGGTTAATTAAAAAGAATATACTTCCACGTAGCGGGAAGAAATTAACTTTGAAGATTTTGTGTTACTTAAAATTAAATCCTGTATAAGGTGGTGTTGAGGGTAATTTAAAACTCGAGTTATTTTCACAGCAGACTGTGATTTTTATTAAAACCAGGGATTTCATTTAAACTGACAGCTTTACTGACGAAATAATCTCATCCTACAGAAGACCGTAGCCAAACATTCACGTCTCGTGTTGCTGCTTTGATACCTCGGTGCCGCGGTGGCGAAACGATAGTAAATGCATCTACTATGCAAGAGGTCTTAGGTGTGATCTCTGAACGGACGATGCTAATACCCGGTAGAAAGCAATGGGCTCTTTGTTTATTACGTGGGCCCTAAAATCATAGCTTAAGAAAAGACAATTTCCGCACTAGGAATAATTCCTGTGTCCCGGTGAACTTCACAAAATTTTAAACAACGGATACAAAGAACTGCATAATTTGATTCCTCCTTCCCCATTCTACCATCGGACGACCAGACAAACAGACCAGCGGCACAGGTACATGGTGGATATGCCACATTTACGCATGAAGCGCTTTGCTCCTACTTTTATAATGCGTACTGGAACTCATGCGTGGAACTAACTACCTAAGTCTCTGTTTCCCGATGAGTACAATCTGGGTGTCTTCAAGTCGCGAGTGAATAGGTATCTTCTAGGCAAGCGTGCTCCATAGTCAACTGCATCTTCACTTAACATCCGGTGAGATCGCGATCAAACGCAATGCCTATTACAATGTAAAAAACCCAAATTCGGTACAAGCGTATGTGGGTCACACAAGTTTTTGTATCCCATGTGGGGAACAAACCCGCAATATTCTGCGCGGCGACAGAGGTGACCACGTAAACCACTACGTCATCCGTGCTGTCAAAGTAGCTGGTGAAATATGGCTGTAATACTCCTTTACCACTTACCTTAGAGGAGTTAAGCGTGAAAATATGTATGTATATGTACCATCAATTTTTCTTACAATCGTCTTATTGGTAAACAAATAATCTCATTATAAATCCATTCGGTTATTGTTTTCAGATGGTAATCATTTTCAAAAAAAAGTGTCTTAACAATTTAAGCAAATAAATGCATAGAGTTTGGTCTCTATGTATTGCTTCACACTATATTTGTTTGCAATTCAATAAAAAAATTACTATATAAACTGTTGAATTCAAAATACTAATTTATATATATAAAACTCTTCTGTTACTGAGTGACTGACAGACAACGCACAGCCGATACTATTGGGCGCAAGAAGCTGAAATTTGACATATATGTTCCTTGGGTACTGTAGGGGTGCATTAAGAAGGTATTTCCTGAAATTCCCACGGGATTGGGAAGAAATGGATAAATAAAAAAACATGTGCGGGTGAAGCTGCGGGCATCCTCTAGTCATATCATAATTCATAATACGGATTTTGTTGGTTATTGGACGCGATGAACAACACAACAAAATCCGTAAGTAGTTTAATTTCAATGCTTAACATTCGCGTAAACGTAAGACAATATTATATGTAGACTGTTCTCAAAGTTTAATGACAACTTCACAAACGCTATGCAAACAATCTACTCCACACACTACTAGACTGATAATGGCACACTATTAGTCAAAACACGTGCATAATATATTACAAAATGGCTGAAGTGAATTATAATTTGTATACCATCTATTTGTTGTGGCAATAAACACGAGAAAACAAACATAATTTTACGCATCGCATGCGGTCGAGCCATTCAACAGAGACGGATTTCAAACAAAGTATTATAGTTAAAAAGTTATTACACAAAAAAAAAATACAAGATTCTATAATAGTATTACAAAGAGGAAAGATTTGATTTATTGGTTGTTTGTTTGGTTGTAATGATTTAACTTAAAATTTCAGAATTTCGAGTCAGAAACCTCAACACTTTACCCAATCCGGGAATCACGCCCGGGACTTTAGGTACGGTAGTCCGTTCCCTACCTATGCGGCACCTAGGCTGCCTATACACACACATTTTAAAGCCATTTATTAACAATTCAATTTTCACCTAAAGTAATTACATGGATTTTCCTTTAAGAGAATTTGCAGTGCCAATACGAAAGTTATGGATATCTATTCAACTATTACTAAGGCGGTTTAACTATTACTGTTATTATAAGCGTATCAGAACCCAGTATTTTTATGAATAATACTAGTAAACCTATACAGGTTTTACAACGGTGAAAGTGTAAGTGGATACTTACACTTTACGCCCAAAGTATTTAAGTAAAATCCCATTGTTGTGAAAGACTTACAAAACATTAACCTACAAACACATATAATATAATATAATAATAATATTCTATCACATACACACAACACCATCTAGCCCAAACTAAGCAGAGCTTATACTATGGATACTAGACAATGGATAAACATACATATAACATACTTTTTCTTTATAAATTCCTACATGTTATACATAGAAACATCCAGACCAAGACAAATATCCATGTTCATGCACACAAATGTTTGACTTGTGCGGGTATCGAACCCGCGACCTCAGGCGTGGCAGTTAGTTACACTAACCACTACGCCATCGAGGCAAATTATGGACTACATAATTTTTTACCTCGTGTGGACGACTGGCAGTGGCGAGACGACTACTTCAAATAGTTGTAATACCATAATACTTTTCAAGTCAGGCAGCTAAATAAGCCAACCGTATATACTCGCAATAACCGGGCCATGGAAGAATAACTAACCGAGCTGTATACGTAAAAAAGATATACAACGCACATCCAACGACACATTTTTACTTCCACACCGTATTTCTTTACGAAATACATGTTACCAGCTCGACAAATCTAATAATCTTCGTTGTGCGTGCAAGTTGTATTGGGGGTACTTCGGCGTATGGCAAAACTCTCTTCAACGTGACTGAATAGACGACATACTGCTCGCTTATTCCACTTTCATGTATTCGACACTTTTTTCAGCGGTTATTCAGTGAGACTCAAGGCCTCTTTCGACATCATATAAATGAATTTTACACTTCAAATTGTTTTAAAATGCTGCGCCAAATTTGTGGGATGGAGTATGTGTGTATTGCAACGCAGGAGTGAGGTAGGTAGTTAAATGACTATCACTTTTAACCAGGCTGAATTCTGCGATATTTTTGCAAAATATATAGTAGGGTTTTCTTCTGTTTTACCAATTTTCACATAGGCTTTCAACACATCTGTCGAGTGGTTTGTACTGAAAAAGTAAGGTACAAATAGAGTTACTTACACATTTATTAATTACTAGCTTTTGCCCGCGCTTCACACGCGTTAATTTAGAATTTGACAATCAATTCGGGTTGTACTCTGCTTGTAATAATATAATTCAAGCATGATACGAAAGACACGTGGTGCCATCTATTATCGTAAGAACGTTATTGTTGTTTTTCTCGGGAACAGTATTTTTCTTCGGGATGAAAGGTAGCCTATGTCCGTTTCTGTACACCTGACAATGTATATCAAAATTTCAGAGTGATCGGTTCAGTGGTTTAGGCGTGAAAAGGTAACAAACAAACAAATAAACAAACTCATTTTCGCTTTTATAATATTAGTTAGGAAGTTAGGATTAGGATAGTTAGTATGGCTATTCCTCACAAACAGTATTCTTTTCTGTATGAAAAGTATGGGCTTTTTTGTACTTCTGACAACATGTATACTAAATTTCATGATGATCGGTCAAGTATTTAAGGCGTGAAAGCGTAACAAAAAACTAACAAACTCACATTCATCATGTCAGCCAAAAGATGTCCACTGCTGGACATAGGTCACGGGAAGCGGTTGGATGCGGGTGGCCCAAGACCGGTCTGTGTGGAAAACCTTGGGGGAGGCCTATATCTAAGTCACATTCGCATTCATACAATTAGTTAGGTTTTATTTACCTGATTTTATTTAATTACTGCGTTATGCAGTGGTCCGACCGCCGGCGAGAAAACGACTAACTATCGGCGATTTTCTCTCTCAAGAAACGCACGAATAATATACATTCCGTGTAAACGAAAGAGATGCATATATTAAAAGTTGCTCGCTGACTGTTCACACTGCCGGCGACGACTCGCCTTACTAGTTTTGTCGCTGAGCGACAAGAGCTTTCAAAAATAAACTCGCTCAGCGATGCTCGCTCGTCGCCGCGCGCAGGTTTGCACATGACTGAATGACTGCGGGCGAGTGGCGCGAGTAATCGCTCGTCGCACTTGCACACTCGCTTATAGCCCGGCGACAAAACTATCGAAACTACACACTCGCTTCCCGCTGATCGTCAACTCGTTTATAGTTTCTAGTTTTAGTCATTTCTCGTTCATCGTTGGCGGTCGGACCACTGCCATAGTAATGTGGCATAAGTTTGCTAGTTGGTTTATTATATACAAAATATTCATAAATGTAAAGCCGACCTGCAGTTAAAAAGCGTGAGGCTTATAAATTCAAAAAGTTTGTGTATAGCGTTAGGATATGTTTCGAACTTTTATTTTATTACTAACAACCACATGCTATTTTAGACGGCTATATTTAAGTACTCAGATAGGTTACATTATTCACTTGCACTAATTTATCTCTACCCACAATTTTTATAATATATATTTTCTTTTAGGCTTATTTAGTAAATAGGCTTAGGAATCAAAGAAATCATAACATGTAATATATCATTTAGCCAAGCCTAAAAAGGTTGTATGTGAAATTACATAATTTATTTGTTTTCTTTCACGGATTTTTTTTAGTAGGTAGGTTGAATAATTACTCAAATCTTTAGGAGACTCATAGCGGGACTTGGGTCTACCATGAAGAAGCCCTTCGAGAGTTTTAATGCAAAGCGGAATTAGCCACCTGCTGATGCACTAGCCGCAGAAGGCACAGGTGACGCATTAGTATGCTTAGCTACAATACGATACCAAGACCTAACTCAACTCAACCTCTGACTTTTGAGGTTGTATGCGTATGAAATAATGATACAGTTAATTATCGCTCACTTCAACGGTAAAGAAAACATCGTTAGGAAACCTGCATGACTGAGTGCATTCATAATGTTCTCAAAGATGTGTAATGTAATACTCGTACTGGGCCAACGTGGTGAACTGCCCTGACTCTTACACTCTAAGAACAGGCTCGCACTCGCTCAGTAGTGAGATCCTATCTGATAATATAAATACGAATGTGAGTTTGTTACGCTTTCACGCCGTAATTACTTGACCGATCATCATGAAATTTCGCCTACATGTTGTCAAGGATACAGAAAAAGAAAGAGGATACGTTTCATCCAGAAAAAGTACAATGACAAAAGAGGAATAAAAAATTGACATACCCTACATTTACGCGAGCAAAGCCGCGAAATCTAGTAGCTTATATGCAGGACTGATATTATGCTATGTTATGAATTCCTAATTTAATACCAAATACGGGCCTGCGCTCTCGATTCGTAGTTAAACCATTAAAAGTCGTCGACCTTTAGAAACAATCACGCCATGTTTTGAGGTGATTACATGGCGAGTGCTGATCTCAGATTAGTTTTAATGGGAAAGGGCGGGTTAGCGGTTTAACCCTCTAATAGACGTAGGAAGTTCTTTAAGAAATATATTTAGAATTCAAATTGTTTTTCAAGAACAACAAAGTGTCTTATTTCCTTATTTATGTACTCAAATAGATTAGTTCTATAAAAGTCAAGTCAAACTCATTCATTAATGAAGGTCACAAAGTAACACTTATCGTAAAAGTAGTTAGTGACTTTAGTGAACTTGGTGTGGAAACCGTTTGACTACCAAATCCGAGGGATTTTTAAAAACATCTCTTGTACTAGGATTATTCTTGTATGGCAGAGAACTTTACAAACAGTGAAACAATGGATACAAACAAAACCCAGATCTCAGAACGACTATTATTATAGTAATTTCACAAATGATTTTCACATATAAAAATAGCTTTAGACTCTAGAGGCAAAATATGAAGTGACCTTTAACTGTTCATTGACCACGTAGTTAGATGTAAGTATTTTTGTAATATATCAAATTCTTAGCATTAGGATAGAGTCTGGAAATATGCTCAGTTGACAACAACGTGAGCGATGAACTAATGCTAATGTAATGTAATGTAATTTGGACACCCTTTTCCGCATTTGAACTCCAAGTTGGTCCATTATGCGTGAGAGTCGGCCAGTTATGGAGATAGCCAGCCCAACTCCGCCCAGAAGCACAGAAGTTTCCTGTGATCTTCGTAGGCCTCGCGGAGTGACCTCGGGTTGTTGAGGATTTTCTTACGTTGTGCTGTTACTCCCACACATTCCAGGACTACATGGGCAGCAGATTATTCTTCGCTCAGACATCCCCTACAGAGTGGGCTGCCTGTTGCTCCGATGTTGTACAGATGTTTGTTCAGGGGACAGTGTCTTGTTAGGATCCCCACGGTGCGGTGGTCCGAAGGTCCAATCTTTGTAGGTTGAGCAGGCGGTGTGTCAGACGTGGTGAGGTGGCCGGTAGGGCTGCTCTCGACTGTCTGCAGTCCGTTGTCCATGGCCAGCGTTCATTATCTTGGCACTGGGTCCGAGGCCGCATCCATGTTCTCAGTTGTGAGAAGACCTAATGCTAATAAAATATCTCTTTTATTACAAAGGATGTGTATCATAATTAACATAACGAATATTGCATTTAAATGTACATGTAGTAAAAAAGGAATATATTTATTAAAAAAGATAGTATTTTCATAACTGGTGTAGGTAACGTAGAATTGGTTTAGGTTTAATACATAAACGTACTCACGGTTCTTAGATCGCAAGAAAACGTGTCCATACTAAGAAGAGTCAGTTTGTACATAATATAAACAACGATAGTGTACAATTTACAATATGAACGAGCATTATCATACTATCTTCTATCTATATATATTAATACGTGAAGCAAAAACTTTATACCCCTTTTTACGAAAATTGCGCGGATGGAGGAATATGAAATTTGGCACTGTTAAAGTTTATACGGAGAAAGAGGGGCGAATCCTAATATTTTTATAAAATATGCATTAGAAATACATTAAATTATTGAAAAACCACTACACCACTACACAACCATGCATTTGACACAAGCAGTCGAATCGCATTCATAGTATTTCGGCATTGTTCGGTTGACTTCGTAGAATGCTTCGTAAATATGGTTACATATATGTAGTAGGTGACTAAATGAAATGTGATTATGAGGGGATTAAGTTATAGACAATGAAACTTTATTAACGATCAAATTTAAAATTTAATTAAATTAAGGGCGAATTTCTACCACTTGGCGACCACTAGTATTTATAATTGAGTTGTCATGTAAGCATTGTGTGTCAAACAAATTAACGTCCAAAATCGTGCCATATTTAATAGTGCATCTAATCTGTATCGTTTAGTAAGAAAATCTTCGACTACCATTCGCTTACGCTGGCGGAAAAATAAGTGCCTCAATAAAGAAATATCGCAAAACCTACAGCCAGTTTCTTAAAAACCTAAGCTTATAACAATAGTGTACGGCTGAATGGACGACGTCAAAATATTCACAACATTTTCATCTTTAAATAAGGTCTTTAGTCTAGCCTCATCTCTGGATGAAAAACAGGTAGAAGCACAAGATTGGCAGCCATTGTCCCAGTGTCAACTGACTCACAATGGCTGGAGAATAATGCTTTCTTTTTAGTGACGGCCTATTCAGTGCTTAAATGTATCGCGAACTGATGTGTGTTTTAATCTTGAAGATAAATGGAATGGAATTTTCTGGGGATAGCGTTGAATTTTAATCTATAATAATTAGTCGCAATTTTCTTTAGTAATGATATTAATTGACTGTTCAGGACTAAAGATACTTGTAAATTATATAATTATTTGTATACGATATTATGTGGTGAGACATAGCGTACTTATAACATAGCCGTAAGAACTAACCTTTCTTCTTCTCCCTAGCCTTCATTATTCCCAAGTCATTTGGGATCGGCTTTCTAGTCTAACCGGATTTGACTGGATATCAGTTTTTACACGGAGCGCCTGCCAGCTAACCTCCGCAAAGCTCCCTAAAGCTAGACCAGTGTCAGGATATTAGAGGGTACTGACTTCCCAATAACGACTGCCATAGATGTTTATGGCAGCCGGGACCGACGGCTTAACGTGCTCTCTGAGACACGGAAACTGTGTACTAACTTATGTTTCACAAATAAATGATTATGATTACAACGCTTTGGGTTATTAGCCGCGCACAAACTTATGGATCATCCACGTATACACAGTTTTGGAATAGATATTTACTTACATTTGACCAGTTACATAAAATATAATATATTTTGATCACAATAGTTGAATACGATATTTTGGTATACTAGATGTAGACATTTTAATGGAACTTGTTTCATATACATTTTATTGAGCATGACTGTACCATTAAACATACAAAATATATATGTAATTTACAAAAAGTCTAGTACTGGGTCAGTCTTGGGTCGGTAAAATCGTAAATGAATTTAGTTAATATAATGATTTAATATATAATATTCTATCACATACACACAACACCATCTAGCCCAAACTAAGCAGAGCTTGTGCTATAGATACTAGACAATGAATAAACATACAAATATACTTTTTTTTACAAATACATACATATTATACATAGAAACACCCAGACCAAGACAAACATTCAGGTTCATGCACACAAATGTTTGACTTGTGCGGGAATCGAACCCACGACCTCAGGCGTGGCAGTCGGTTACGCCATCGTGTTGTAGTTTGATTAGTATGAAAAGTAAAAGCTCGCCTCCTATCGCGTATGACCAAAAATAACGCGCTAAATATTTTGTCCACAAATAGTTGCTCCGAGTCTAGGTACTCTTTATGTTCTTTGTGTCCGTTGTTTGAATGCTTGTAAAGCCCCTCGCGACACAGAATTTTCTCTTAGAGATAGTTTATATGCCAGACCACAGCTGTCTTGCCACTGGCACATAAACTATCTTATCTTATGTGGGGGCCAGTCAGTGCAGACCGGCGACACTTCGACCCAGTGCGATCTTTTGTGTCGACAATCTCCCAATAACGACTGCCATAGATGTTCATGGCAGCCGGGACCGACGGCTTAACGTGCTTTCCGAGGCACGGAGCAGGCGATAATTGTCAATCAATACGCACTTAATTTCGAAAAGTCATATAACTTCCGAAAGTCAGAGGTGCGCGACGTGGGTTCGAACCCGAGACCCTCTGCATTGCAGTTTGTTGGTCTCCCCACTGAGCTATCGCGGCTCACCGGCACATAAACTAACTCTAGGCAAAAACCCTATCATTTATACACACAAAGAAGCATAAATACAAGTGTTCTAAAGACGCCATTCAAATTGTTTACGCTAATTCGTGTTCAGCTAGTCCTAACTAATATTATAAAAGCGAATGTAAGTTTGTTTATTACGCTTTAAGGCCTTAACCACTCGACTGATCATCGTGAAATTACACATACACGTTGTCGAAGGAACAGAAAAGTGTATCGGGTACCTTTTATCGAGAAAAAAGTATTCTTACTAATTTTAGCTAACCTAAACTACACTCTTGCAAGCGATAAATTTAATAACAAATAAATATAGGCAAGTAAAATAAATAAAATAAAAATAAAAAAGCCTTTATTTGTTCTTAGTAAATAACATAATATTAAACTACTTCCTAAGTTAACTTAAATCTATGTCAAGAACCCCGGGTGGGTAAAGGCCTCCTCCAAGGCTGACCAAATTTCCCTATTTTGAGCTGTTTGGCACCAAGTTGGGCCTGCAATTTTTTTAATTTCATCTCCCTATCGTGTAAGCGGTTTCCCTCTTCCTCTTTTTACCTGTGGGCCTCCCCACAAGGTAATTTTGAAGGTCCATCTCTGGTCCGTGAGGCAAGTATCTCGTAACAAATCAATATAGGCAAACAGCTATCAAAACAGAAAACATTTGGTTTCCATTATATTATTAAATAGCAACCTTTATTTCCACTTAGATACTAGGAAACCATTTCCTAGGTTTCCATTTAATAGCACAAGTGTATTTCCAAGTTAAAGATACATTTGTGATAAAGCAAGGCTTTTGTTGCTGAGCTAAAGCCGATAACAATAGGATAGAATTTTATAAAAGTAAACTGGAAACGAATAGAGAATGAAATAATACGACTAAAAAATAATAATGTTTGGCTCCATTGTATGTGTGAGGCTGCGGAACATTGTATTTTATGAGTGCACTCTGATAGGATTAAAAGATATTCAGTTGACGATGTCAGTATTTCATTAATATATACAAGGCGTCTGGTAATTAATAGATAACCTTAAAATGTCTTATAGTAGAACTGAGGACAATTCAGAAAAAAAATTATGAAAAGAAATAGAAGAGAATCTTTTGACTGTCTATCTATTAGCATAATTAGTGTTTAGTAATAAAGTATAAAATAGGAGGAAATAAAAATCCAATTAATAATTATTATTATGGGTGTGTTTGTTGGTTATATAATAAACTAACATGAGGTTTCACGTTTTATTTATAATAATAATAATATTTTTTATTTCATAAAAAGCAGAAGTACACGATTAAACAAGTTTACATTTTCAATTTTATACATAATCTCAGATATCTTTATGGCATCTGTGTCTGAACTAGATAAATTATTATTATCTGTATTTCAGACAGCAGCGCCCTGGAAATGATGCATTTAAGACAAATAGAACAATAATAATATGAATCAAAATAAAAAATAAAAGATAATAAATCACAATAAAAATACAAAAGAAAAAAGTCACCAAATTTGATATAAAATACCTACAATGTAAAATGTAAAAATACATAGTCATAAGTTACTAATAAAACATCGCAGATATTAATTGAAGTGAAATGTTTAAGAAATTGTTAGCGCTTTTGTATAAATGAACAATTTAAGTTATTCTTTATTCCTTCCTAACATAGCGTAGTTAAACTCTCGTATTGATCTCGAGATACTGAATCGTCATCATCGAATTTTGTATTCACTGTTAGTCACCTAAGGCAATTTATGATTCATTTATTTATCTCAAAAGATGCACACATCGTTTTAAATACAAAAGGAGTATAGTAACAGTTACAAAATCAACCTTTTTAAAAGCTGGAGTCTGTAATAGGTTCGAAACCTGTGTGACAAATCTCCAGGCTCTCTCTCTATCGAGATGATGTCATCATAAGATCTGTTAGAAATTTCAATTTAATTAGAAGTTTATACGAAGATGCTAGAAGTGCATGCCGTAACTATGAGTAGATAATTTTAGGAAGAGCTAAGTTTCAACTCCGTTGGAAGCATAATTTCAGTAGTCAACGTCAAACGCACTTCTCTTTTAAACATTAAGTTCTCTTTCAAAGTTGTAAACTAACATAGTCATAAGTTACTAACACATATAAACGTAAATCTGACTTAAGACTGCGCCGAGCGTAAGACAGATAATGACAGAGCTCGTGCGGCGGTCATAGTAAAATTGTATGAAGGATTTGAAGTGCTTTTTTGATAAATATGTATCTTTAGAGAGATGCGGCATGAAAGTGGATATAGTGAGAAGAATAGAAAAGGGTATGTTAAGCTGGTTTGGACATGTAGCAAGAATGGACGACGAAAGACTGACTAAAAAAGTTTATAAGGCTAGTGTGAAGGGAACAGTCGCAAGAGGAAAACCTAGGCGAACGTTTCTCGATCAGATCGAATGCGTTCTGGACAAAGGCCAGGTTAAGAGCTCCTTGAACCGACGGGTGTGTATGAGGAATGTGATGAAAGTGAATGAAGCCCGAGAAGTATGTCAGGATCGTAGGAAATGGAAATCCGTAGTTTCTGCCTATCCCTCTGCGAAACAGGCGTGAATCTATCTATGTATGTATCTTTATTGTCAACAAATCCTTACTAATATTATAAATGCGAAAATGAGTTTGTTTGTTTGTTACGCTTTCACGCCTTAACTATTCAACCGATCAACATGAAATTTTGCATACACGTTGTCAGGGGTACAGAATAGGACATACCTTTCATCCAGAAAAATGAACTATTGCAAACCTAACCTAACCTACATTTACGCGAGCGAAGCCGCGGGTAAAAACTAGTAACTTAAATATTTGGGACGGATAAATTGTAATATAACTATTTATGTTTCGTTTAAGCTGTAAAATAGAATAGATTTTTATTGTTATAATCTAAAAATCACGTAACACGAGCTTACGCTTTTGTATTTTTCGTGCAAATTTACGTAATTTTGTAGGCAAAAATATTAATTATTTTAAGTTTTTTATACGGAGTACACATTCATTGTTATGGTAAATGTATATTTTATATTTGTATTAAACAAAAAGTGTTGATTTTATTCACTTAACTGTGTCCGCCTGTTTTGGCACATTTCGCTCGGCGTAGTCTTAAATAAATAAATAAAATAAAAGAGTCGCTTACCCAATTTCGCTTGAACTGATAAGTAGATTGATGAAATTCAGAACGCGGGTAGACCTGAAAAATTAAACAGTGAATCGATTCAGAGAATCGAGCTGATGCGACATGTTCGATTGATTGGTTTGGAATAACAGAAAGTATCGATAGTAAATATTTTTCATTACGAACGAAATTATTATTTACATGATAATTAAAGATGTATTAATAGTGAAGTGGGTATATGTATATAAAAGGCTTGTTAGTGTGTACAAACAAGTAGTTATGGCATTTTGGATCATTCAGATTTGAGACTTGGTCACAAATATGACCAGTATTTAGCTCAGACTAAAAATTACATTTATTATATGATCGCCGCTAAACTTTTTTATAGAATACTAGCTTTTGCCTCCGGCTTCGCTGGCGTTAATTTAGAATTTGACAATCAATTCGGGTTGTACTCTGCTTGTAATAATATAATTCAATCATGATTCGAAAAACACGTGGCGCCATCTATTATCGTAAGAACGTTATTGTTGTTTTCCTCGGAAACAGTAATTTTGTCGGGATGAAAAGTAGTCTTTGTCCGTTTCTGTACACCTGACAACGTATATGCAAAATTTCAGAATGATCGGTTCAGTGGTTTAGATGTGAAAAGGTAACAAACAAACAAACTCATTTTCGCTTTTATAATATTAGTTAGGATTAGGATTACACTTGCTCTAGGTAGGTATGTAGTATTGCAATAAATTTAATATAATAACTTATTTTGACATAATTCAAGTGTGACTTGGTGAAAGTGCTTAAGTGGCCAGTTACTGATGGTTTTACCCTATAAATCCTTAGTCACGAGGGACTTTATAAGCATTCAACAAACGGATACAAAGAATATTCAGACTCGAAACCACTATTTGTGGCTCACACAAATTTTCGCTCGACACAGTGGCATTATCAAGACTTTAACCTTTCCGCCGTCTGTGCAATTTACACTTGAGGAAGAGAGCACCTGTTTAATAGGTACCCGTTACCCGTAGGTCAACGTTTGTAACACAATTGAAAAAAAGCCATTTATAACAAGTCTTCAAAAATGACTGTTCGCGATAAACTCAAAAATTACTTAACGGATTTTCATGCACTTTTCAATAAAAATCAAAATATCTTTATTCATTTAGGTCACCAAGTCGAGCAGCGATAGCTCAGTGGGGAGACGGATAGACTGCAATGCAGAGGGTCTCGGGTTCGAACCCACGTCGCGCACCTCTGACTTTCGGAAGTTATATGACTTTTCGAAATTATGTGCGTATTGATTGACAATTATCGCCTGCTCCGTGCCTCGGAAAGCACGTTAAGCCGTTGGTCCCGGCTGCCATAAACATCTATGGCAGTCGTTATTGGGAGAGTGTCGACACAAAAGATCCCACTGGGTCGAAGTGTCGCCGGTCTGCACTGACTGGCCCCCACATAAGATAAGATAAGATAAGATAGGTCACCAAGTAACACTTATGAACGTCAAGATTACACTAACTAAACAATAATATGAATTTACATACATACATAGATTCACGCCTGTTTCCCAGAGGGGTAGGCAGAGACTACGGATTTCCATTTGCTACGATCCTGACACACTTCTCTGGCTTCATTCACTTTCATCACATTCCTCATACACGCCCGTCGGTTCAAGGAGCTCCTAACCTGGCCTTTGTCCAGAACGCCTCCGATCTGGTCGAGAAAAGTTCGCCTAGGTTTTCCTCTTGCGACTGTTCCATTCACACTAGCCTTATAAACTTTCTTAGTCAGTCTTTCCTCGTCCATTCTTTCTACATGTCCAAACCAGCTTAACATACGCTTTTCTATTCTTGTAACTATATCTACTTTCAAGCCGCATCTCTCTCTAATCACACTATTTCTTATTCTATCTTTCAGAGTCACACCACAAATGCTTCTCAACGCTCTCATTTATACAGCATTTATTCTGCTCTCATGCTTCTTTTATAGCTATATGAATTTATATTTACATTTACCTGTTGCCACGTTCCGTTTCACCAATAGAGTGATTCAGGGCTTAGGTGTATAATTTGTTAAGGTTTTGTATTGACCGTACGAAGCCGGGGCGAGTCACCAGTTCAATATTAATACAGCCCGTTTGGTTTAAGTTTCATTTGCAAGAACAATTTTCTTTTTTTTGAGATAGAGGTCAAACGAGCGGACAGATCGCCTGATGGTAAGCTATTACCGCCGCCCATAGACACCCGCAACACCAGAGGAGTTACAAATGCGTTGCCGCCCTTTTAAAAAGGAATACGCTCTTTTCTTGTAGGTTTGTAGGTCTTATTGGTCCGGCAATACCGCAGGCGACAGTTCATTCCATAGTTTAGTCATTCAATTCTAAAATGAAGTACATTTTTACAAAGTTATCGCCAAACTTAAGTGAAAAATATTTTGAATAAAACGATATCATGTACACGTCTCATATACAAGTAAAATGGCGACGATTTCGAAGGAACGCTTTATTTACTGGCAGCAATGTGAATGCAATTCCGTTGCGTCCTAAATTTACATAGCTATATAGTTCTCGTTGTCTCGAAGATTTATAAAACGCTCTTACGTGAAAACAGTTTTATGTGAAACCACATTTCGGTGAAAAATAGTAAAGCGAACACAAAAGTCAGTCCAATCCGCTCGTTTTGAACAAAATATAAGCGGCTTATGGCGAATGTTGAAGTAAAAACTAAATTAAAATAAGCTTCTTTAGTATTGAAATAAAATGTGTATTTTTAAACTAGTGAGCATTTTACTGAAAGGCAAATATAGCTACTAAGTACGAATGTTAAAATGAGATTATAGATCTCATATCTAGCTCTCGCATGTTATGTTTTAGAAATCTATTTATATTAATACGTGAAGCAAAAACTTTGTACTCCTTTTTACGAAAATTGCGCGGACAGAGGAGTATGACATTTGGCACAGTTAAAGTTTATATGGAGAAGGAGTGGCGAATCCTATTATTTTTTTATAAAATATGCATCAGAAATACATTAAATTAATGAAAAAACGCTACACGCACACAACCATGCATTTGACACACACAGTTGAATCGCGTTCGTAGTATTTCGTCATTGTTCGTCTGACGTCGTACAATTCTTTATACTATGGTTACATATTTATATGTAATAAAGAAAAAAGAAAACAAAGTAGCAAGCTTAGGAAAATAGCAGCGATAGCTCAGTGGGGAGACCAACAGACTGCAATGCAGAGGGTCTCGAGTTCGAACCCACGTCGCGCACCTCTGACTTTCGGAAGTTATGACTTTTCGAAATGATGTGCGTATTGATTGACAATTATCGCCTGCTCCGTGCCTCGGAGAGCACGTTAAGCCGTTGGTCCCGGCTGCCATGAACATCTATGGCAGTCGTTATTGGGAGAGTGTCGACACAAAAGATCCCACTGGGCCGAAGTGTCGCCGGTCTGCACTGACTGGCCCCCACATAAGATAAGATAAGATAAGCAAGCTTAGGAATATCGTCAATGAAAGAGTATAGTTAAGTAAATAATAATTTGTTTGAAAAGGATAGGTAAATTAACCTGTATTATTAGCTTTGGTAAAATCTAAATGAAATGTGATTATAAGATTAAAGTTATAGACAATAAAACCTTGATAACAATCTTATAATAAACTTAAAATTTAAATCAATTATGGTCGAAATTTGACCAGTGGGCGACCGCTTGTTACTATTATTCTGGTCCGATATTTTCGCAGCAGTCACGCTCTATCCTGTAATAGGCTTTATAAGCATTGAAACAATGGTTACCAAGAACAGCTTGAGTCGGACTAACTGTACGTGGATATTTTTAAAATATATTTATTTCAGGAATGACCCATACATTTGTTAGTATCACTTAAAAACTATGTGAGTAAAAATATAAACATATAACTATCTAACTACATTCTTCTTCGTAGGAAGGCATTGGGAGTTTTTTGACAAATGTCTTCCGCACAGGTGCTCAATAAAATGGCCTTCAGTCTTGCTGGCAACAACCGTACGGAGACTGTTGACGCTGCCACGCACGCGCTGCAGTAGGGATCCGGATCTCTTGCGTATGATTGCAAAAAAAGTCATCAGTATGCGCTCCCGCAAACATAGCTGGTGCACTACAAAAACGTGGCAGTGACAACAATATCCTAAACGCGTTGTTGTATTGCACTCGAAGGGCATTGTACATTTTTGTGTGTATTTTGTCCACAGACTGCAATATGCCTTAAATAACGTTACTTTGACATCACTGTTGCATCTCGCAAACCTGCGAGCCAGCATGTTACACCTCACGCCAATGCCCTTCGCTCCCTCTCAATGTCGCAATCATCTGTTCTATCCTCCGTAACCCAGTGACCAAGGTACTTAAACTTCTTTACTCTACTCAGCGTTATACCACCAACCGAGACCGATGCTACTACCTCGTAGGTTTTATTTTGTGCCTTAAAGACTAGCATCTCGCTTTTCTTGGCATTATACCTTAGTCCCTTGGCTTCGGCATAGCACTCACAAATTTTTAACAACTTTCTGATGGCGCTGATCGATGGACTCAACAGCACCATGTCGTCAGCATAGCTAATATTATTGAAAGACACTCCATCAATCGAGCATCCGACACCAGTGCTGCTGAGTTCATCGATCAGCTTATCCATATAAACAATAAACAGCTTGGGCGAGGTCAAGTAATCAATATTTAAGAAATTTAGAAACAGAATAAAAAATTAAATTAAATTTATTATTTTGTTTTAATTATTATTATACAATTATAACAATAATGTAAAAAAAAATTAATAAATTTAATTTAATTTAATTTATTTTTAATTTTAGAGACAATACTCTGCCTACCCCTCTCGGAAACACGCGTGAATATATGTATGTATGTATTTAAAATATCCCGATAAAAAAATCACTACACTCGGCATAGCGGCAATGGCGAGCCGGTCACTTTAACCACTACGCCATTGTTGCTTATTTTTATTACTTGTAGCCACACATTGCAGTAAAGCAATACCCGTTTAAAAGCCTTTTTTATTTTATTGCCATTGGTGACAGACGAGCAAGTGGCCCACCTGATGGAAAGTGGTAACCACTGCTCATGGACTTCAGCAATGTCAGGACACAGCAAAGCCGCTCTCTACCGTGAAAGAAGAACTCTCTTTAAACCTCGTTTGAAGAAGGACATATCATAGCGCTCGGGAAAGTACTTATCTTATCTTATGTGGGGGCTAGTAAGTGCAGACCGGCGACACTTCGACCCAGTGGGATCTTTTGTGTCGACACTCTCCCAATAACAACTGCCATAGATGTTCATGGCAGCCGGGACCAACGGCTTAACGTGCTCTTCGAGGCACGGAGCAGGCGATAATTGTCAATCAATACGCAGATAATTTCGAAAAGTCATATAACTTCCGAAAGTCAGAGGTGCGCGACGTGGGTTAGACCCGAGACCCTCTGCAGTGCAGTCTGTTGGTCTCCCCACTGAGCTATCGCTGCTCTGGGAAAGTACTTACTATTACTATGAATTAAATATAACTTAAAAATGTATAAAATTGAAAGTTTTAATACTATTTGAAGGATCGTCTCATTTTCTCAACTCTTGTCTAAACCTAGCAACTAACTTCAATGTGACTTTAGTAAACTTACTAAAAATTAAACTTTTAAGTTCACAAGTACTTTGTAACCCAAATGAATACTAAAATATTTTGACTTTGAAGAAGAATTCTTTGCTATGTAGACAGCCGACTATTAATAACCGATATGTCGGTTTTATACTTTCGAATATAATGAGTTGAACATAAGAGGGTCTAGCAGGGTATATTTAAGAATGGTGTGATCTGGCCAGGTTAAGAGCTCCTTGAACCGACGAGCGTGTTTGAGGAATGTGATGAAAGTGAATGAAGCCAGAGAAGTGTGTCAGGATCGTAGCAAATGGAAATCCGTAGTCTCTGCCTACCCCTCTGGGAAACAGGCGTGAATCTATGTATGTATGTATGATCTGGAAATCCAAGTGTGATACAATAGCCCACCAGCGGGACATAATAATAGGCTAGAGAAAAATACATTTCGAAAGTATGTGACGGCAAAACTTGTCTATTTAGATATTTACTATGACATTTTCTGCGCTCGATCGCATTTAAGACTGCGCCGAGTGAAATGTGCCAAAACAGGCGGTCACAGTTAAGTGAATAAAATCAACACTTTTTGTTGAATACAAATATAAAATATACATTTACCATAACAATGAATGTGTTTACAATTACTCCGTGTAAAAAACTTGAAATAATTAATATTTTCGCCTACAAAATTACGTAAATTTGCAGGAAAATGTAAAAACGTAAGTTCGTGTTACGTGATTTTTAGATTATAACAGTAGAAATCTATCCTATTTTACAGCTTTAACGAAACATAAATAGTTATTTTAGTTATTGGTTGACAATAAAGATACATATTTATCAAAAAATCACTTGAAATCCTCCGTACAATTTTACTATGGCGGCCGCGCGCCGATTTGAATATGCACCGCACGAACTCTGTCATTATCTATCTTACGCTCGGCAAAGTCTTAAGCGCATAACACTAGGAGCGTGAACCTCACCTAATACAGGCATTTTAGCTTAGTTTTACAGGTTCACAAAATATTGCTATTATATTAAGGCAAATTGCTTGTAATCTAAACTTATAAGTATGTATTGATTCTGTTTATCTGTCTGAAACAGTAATTCCGAATCATCATAATTAATTAAAAGACGGACCCTGCTGAACATAGTTCTAGTTCATAGTTCTCCCCTAAGCTTATATGGCATACTAGCTACAACGCGCGGCTCCGCCCGCGTGGTACTTACATAAATAAAAAGTAGTTCCTCAGGTTTTAAACTATATCTGCACCAAATTTCATCCAAATCGGTTGAGTGGTTTAGCCGTAAAAAGGTAACAGACAGACAGAGTTACTTTGACGATGATACTACTTGAATTAATAAATTAAATAATAAATAAATTAATAATTATATAAATACTCACGTGCAGTACACAAAAATGAGTTTATCAATAATATAAACATAATTTGTGGCACCATTTTTACTAATGATAACATCACGTTACGCACCCTATCATTAATGTGGATGAAACCGCGAGAAAGAAGTTAAAAAGTTCAAGGATAGTGAATAACAGGATGCCTAATATTCTCAGCTAGAAGCAAGATTTCTTAGTAATTCCACTACATTTTAGGAACAAGTTTCAAAGATTTATACCATACTTAACTTCTTAATGCACAATACAAATCTCCATTCGTGGCGTTTCGGTGCATATGTTTTGTGTTAATACGAGACATCCACGAGATTGCTTGCTTAAAATGCATTTTATTTAGATTGCAGTGAAGCTAAATGTAATCTTTTAACATTTTGTCTCGTGAAATACAAGCAATTTTGGGATTAAAAATGCTTTGATAAAGTATTTGGTATATACGAGGATAGAAACATCGACTCACGATTGCCTGGTAAAATACTTTTTGAAGAGTGTATGCAATTTGTATTTCGAATCTATACTAATATTATAAAGCAGAAGAGTTTGTTTGTTTGAATGCGCTAATCTCATGAACTATTAGTACGAATTGTAAAATTTTTTTTTTGTTGGATAGCTTATTTATCGAGGAAGGCTATATAACATCACGCTACGACACACGGGGGCGGCTCAGTAATCATAAACGCGGGTGAAACCGCGGGCACATCTAGTTACTTATATTCCAGTTAACTCTCCATCTAAGCAAATATGCTTGTGTTAGAAGGAGGTTCATGTTAGTAGTGTAATAAGTGAGATTCGAACCTTATAACTCCTGTCTACTTTATTCCAATGAATAAGAGAAAAATTAGACGAAATTGAGGGTACCTCAATGACTACCCTCTTCCTATAAGACTAATTTGCTCTTGCTTTCATTCGCTTTCATAATATTTTTCAATGATTTTCTCAATCGGCAGCTGGCAATAGATCAAAAAAGATGATAATTGCTACATTGACACTTACATTTTGGATGATTGGGTAGGCTAACGGGAAACTTGGTGGTAAGTGGTAGCCTTACTCGTGGAAAAGCCGTTGCCTAGCAAGATTTTGTTCATAGGTTTAGGGTTCTCTTAACTTGTAGGTTTACCATGAAACGTAAATACCTGTCGGAGGGTTTTGACGGCAACACTCGCTTTTTGACATGATGTAGCAACAAAATATAGGCGTGGTATTATACTTCGTACGTATACTAATGATAGGCAAATACAAGAGAAATAAAACAATAAAGGTTTACTGTGATTATCTCTGATTTGATCCGTAACGCAACGAGTTCGTCAATCGAATGTGCCCGCGCACGAATATCCAGCGCTTATATAACGTCAATATGACACTGACAGTTATAACTGTCAATTCAACTGACACATTGGCTCTATGGCGACCTCAATCAAGCTTACGCTTGTCGTTCCGAAACAAACCAATAGATGGTGCTTTATTCAACTCCAATTACAGAAATAAATTACATTCCAATGATTATTTTCTTGACGCTCCGACATACCTATGTTTCGGGCCTGTTATTGGTACCATTAGAATCATGAACTACGTAACGATATCAATGGATCATCCTAAATACTACAGTGATCCGAACAACAGAGTAATGTCAGTTTAAAAGAAAAAGTTTATATAGTGCATGTAATTATGACAAATATCTTTATAATAATAACAATAACAATAATTAATAATATATATTAACTTTGAATCTGCAGTGTAAGAATTCTTTGGTGAACTACTATATCGGGCAATACTAGGTCTGGTACAATATTCTGTCAGAAGCAGCATAAAGTTTGGAACTGTGCCTAGCAGATGACAGCAAGCGCGCCCTCTCAAATGTGGAACACAATTCAATAACTCTCAAAATTTGGACGTAATATACATCTGCCTACTCTTTTGGAGATAGAGCCGTCAGACAATCACTACATATTATAAAAAAAGGCCCCCGCCGCGTCTGCCTGTCTGTTCGTGATAAACTCAAAAACTACTGAACGGATTTTCATGCAGTTTTCACCAATAGACATAGTGATTCACGAGGAAGGCTTAGATGTATAATTGTTAAGGTTTAGTACTACCCGTGCGAAGCCGGGTCGGGCCGCTTGTATGTGTATAATTATTCCAACATCATTGTATCCTGCAGAATTATATTATACGAGATCACCAAAATGTATGACGAAATTAAAATGACTTACTACCGTATATTATCATACATTTATAAACATAAAATGTCCCAAATAATTTAGAACTATGAACATTTTGTTTAAGACTGGCAACGTACGGATGAAATTGCTAGAACGAGTTCCGTACCATACAATAATAATTTCTACATGTATTTCGGATTCTGCTTTTACTGGAGGTCGACTTAGTAATGCGACTCATACATTTACCATTTGTTGTGTATAAGGAATGCGGCAAATGCATTTTCGCGCCTGCATCGCTCAAGATAGTGTTATCTTGAGCTAGCAATATTTTAGAAACCCACGCAGTAGATAAAGAATCGTTTCGAAAACGTCAGCAAAATTACCAAATTTCAAGAAAATTTTAACAGCAGCTGCTAAGAGTTTCTGTGAACAGTAAGCGCAATAACACATTAACCGACTTATACGTAAGGCCAGGGAGCCCACTCTTGAGTAGTACTTGCTTCTAGATTGTAATAAAATAATAATAATTTGTATTCTTGACCTGATACAATTAGAATCTTTTTTTCTTTGTAGTAGCATGGTTTTTTTTTTTAACTTCTCGTCACACACACGTGTTTAATTGACTGCACTGCAGATACCGCCCTCACATTTATGTAAAAAGGTGACATGTGTGCACAATAAACACCAATCTGCCTTTCTAGGAATAAGCAGCCGTGAAGCCAAACAATACTCCTCAAGTTTTCCTCTGCGGAACTCTAAAGGTGTTTATAACGCCAATATAACATTTACTCCCCGGTAACTTTTGGCCAGAATATTTCGTAGTCTAAGTGCATATGCACTTAACTGGCAACGTAAATACCGCTCCGACGAAATTATGGCAGCAGTATAATGTAATAACTGGATCTTTTTGTCCAAAAATACAATTTGGCAAGAAAGTTGAGCGTATTCATAGTGTTAAACTTTGGAACGTATTCTTGGCAATGATACTAACTCATATTTTATTTAAACATGGGGCCGATGTGTTTGGAACGAATAAACATTAAATCTTAATATTATTCAGCACTTTCTTTTTAGATTTAAATGATCAGTACCTAATGTATGGTATAATGGCTGGAACACTTTGTTGAAATAAATAAAATACTGAATTCATATTTAACTAGATTTTGCCCGTGGTTTTACTCGATCGGAAACAGTACTTTTTCTGGATGAAAAATTTGCAGCTACTCTATGTCCTTTTCTGTATTTTATTTATTTCAACAAAATGTTCCAGCCATCATACTAGCTTACCACTATTTGGGATCCACTCTGCGCTGATTTTACTGAAAGCTCCTTCGAAATACAGAGCAGAAGAAGGATATACAAGCATAAATATGTTACATACGTTGGAAAACGTTGCTTTTCATCTATCTACCGTCAAACGTCAAAAAACACACAAGTTTTCTACGTAAATTAGATTGAATTCGCGGGGTGCGAAAAAATACAATCTGTTTTGCCATCGCGGTACCGAAAAAAGTGTCCGGAACGTTAGAACGAACACCACTAAAAAATGACAAAATAGATTTTTTAGTTCGACATCACGTTGACTGGAATAGATCTTTTTGTGTTTATTTAAAGAATTGGTAGGTGGTTGGTTTTGGTGGTGCAGTGGTAGTGTTCATCCCCATAATTTAGATGGTTGGCAGTCCACAACTGTGCCATTTTCCAGAAATTTTCTGCCTCGCACAATAAAGCTGTGGAATGAGCTGTCGCTTGTATTTCCGGTATTTCCGGACCAATTCGACCTTCAATCCTTTAAAAAAAGAGCGTACTCCTTTTTAAAAGGCCGGCAACGCATTTGTAACTCCTCTGGTATTGCGGGTGTCCATGGGCGACGGTAATCGCTTACCATCAGGCAATCCGAATTCTCGTTCGCCTACTATACCATAAAAAAAATACTGCTGTGTCTGTAGTCTCGGGCTCGATTCCCCTGGGTCGGGATATTGGCTTTTTCTGTCGCGCCTAAAGAAGTTTTCACTTCAAAAAAATTAAATTCTCCTGTAATGTCTTTGGTGACATTTGTATAAAGAAGTCAATACCCAACTTTCACAACGCACATAAGTTTTTATGACAACTATAATTCTTGTCGTACCTAACTCAAAACCACAATTTAAAATAAGAAATAATTTTAATCCGCTATTTTCGAGCAGGCGGTCAATATTTTACTTGTGCTAGATCGGGCCGCTCGCTCGAGAGCTTAGCAAGCAGTGCCCGGCGCGCAAACATTAGCTTATGACGCTCCCTTGTTAATATGTGCCGTTGATGTTTTTGTTTCAATCTGATGCGTGGTTCAGCTTAATAGCTGTTGACTCATTAAGTCATAAGTGTCTTTAAACTATAGGCATAGGCAGTAGCATATACAGTAGTATGGATTTGGCAATTCAATACTAATACGAATGCACTAAGATTGTAGTGGTTTAAGCGGTAACTTTGCCACTGCTGTCGAGCCGAGTATTGTGGTTTCAATCCCCGCAGGGGACTAAAAATTGTGTGAATTATGTGAACCCAAAAGAAAACTGTGCCCGATTTAGGATCCAACCCCGAGAACTCACGATCAATTGTAATTGCAAATGACAGCTAAATTTTTCATTGCAAAAGTTTTATTTCCTTCTTTTTATTTTTATATATTTTTTTTATTAATATAATAGTAAATTTACGTGTCCAAGAATTGTTTGCACAATTTTATGGAAATAAAGATTTTTGACTTTCAATTTGACTGCAATTTTGCTGCTCTATATTCTTCAAAATAATTACTTACATTCGGAAATATATCTATCAGCTGTTGTTGCTCAAACCTTTGTTGGTTTAGTAATAATTATGTAAAAATTAACAACAAAAGATTGTACCAACAAACAATAATATAAGATAAGTATAAATAGAAAAGTCGGAAAAAGAAGCTTGGTAAATATAGTAAATATTATTGTCAGTTTATTTTGAATTTATATAAGCATGATATATATAACGTGCTGGCCACGGACAATTCGCTATAGCGAAAATTCGTGCGGCGCGACCGGCGGCGCGTCTTGCGAATGAATCAAATGTATGGAAATGTACTGGGCATGCCACGCGCAGCGGCGACCAGCGAGACGACCGGCGAATTTCCCCGAGCGAATCGCGCGGCACGACTAGCGATCGAAACAAATGTATGAGTTATTACGGCGCAGGCCACGGAGTCGAGCGGCAGACGCGGCGACTACTGCCGGAGCGAACTTAATTTAAAATAGTTTGTTTTTTTTTCGCGAAAATGGAGACGGAAGCTTTTATTGCAGAAATTCTAGCTAGACCAGCTATTTGGAAGTCTAGCCACCCGCAACATAAGTTTAAAAATGTTGTGAAAAAGTTGTGGGAACAAATAAAACAGCAATTTCCAGATTCTGATGGTGAGTATTTATTTTTATTCCCCGACGCAAAAACGACGGGGTGTTATAAGTTTGACGTGTGCGTGTCCGTGTGCGTGTGTGTGTGTATGTGTCTGTGGCATCGTAAATTTGAAATCCAAGAAAAAAAAAGTAAAATCTAAGTAATAATAAAGATAAAGTTATACAAAGAATAGCTGCTGTTAACGTTAAACTACTTATATTAAATTTGAAAGACCAATATTATTTCTTACTTTTTTAGAGGTTTTTTTTTTGAGTCGGGGGTTTTTAGATTTTAAATTTAATTTATTAACAGGTACCAATAAATATTTATCAATAGTTTACAAAGTAGTCTTTGAAATTATTTCTTATATCTATGGCTTGCAATGAAGCTCATTACGCCGTGACGTTATAATCCTCCTAGACCTAGTTCTCGATCTCATGTATCGCCGAAAATCGGGATCAGAATTTCCATCTCTTTCTCTTACAATATTATGTAGCAGACATCCAACCTTAATCATAAGTTTTGCATGTTTTGTGTCAGTCTCGATTGCTTTGAGGAAAATGCGCCATTTATTCGTCATAATACCATAAGCACACTCAATTGTCACTCTGGCTCTTGATAACTTTTTGTTAAAAATTCGTTTCGAATGATCTAAATTGCTGGATGGGAAGGGTCGCATAAGATAAGGTTTCAGTGGGTAGGCTTCGTCACCAACCAGGACGTGTGGGCATAATATATTTGATCCAGGCAACGTTTTCGGCGGTGGTAAATTAAATCGGTTGTTAGTAAACAACTCGTTAAGTTTAGAAAAATGGAACGTGCCTCCGTCACTTTGTCTTCCCCTTCCACCTATCTCAATTACAGAAAATTTGTAATCAGCGTCGGAAACTGCTTGTAAGACCAATGAAAAAAAATGTTTATAGTTATAATATTGGCTTCCGCTTCGTGGGGGCTTTTGTATTCGAAAATGCTTGCCATCAATGGCTCCTATACAGTTAGGGAACTGCCATCTTAAGAAAAAGTTATCAGAAATTCTCGTTAAATCTTCACTGGTCAGTTTTGGTGACATATGCTGATTGACGAATTTATTCCATATTGCCTTTAAAGTTTGATAAATCGTTTTAGCAACGGTACTTCGGCCTAGAGAGTATGAATGAGCCAGAGATTTAAAAGTCATCCCAACTGAGAGAAACCTGAAACAAAAATATTTTCTATAAGTATATACACTATACAGTCAGCTATAGGGGATATCCATAAATTATGTCACATATTTTGAAAATTTACATCTGAAATTATTAAATTAAAACAGTATTTCCGAAATTAGTTTCGCTTTATTTTTCGACATCTTACGTTACGAAATTTAGTAACCCCTTAACGTGTGACGTAATTTATGGATAATAATTAAACTAAGTGTAACATGATGATCATGTGAACGTACTTATCTAAATAAATAAGTAAAATTAGGTAACAATTTAATTTTTAGTCAACGATCTTAAGAAGAAGTGGAAGAACTTAAGAGACACATACAGTAAAGAGTTGAAAAGAATTCCTAAGCCCCGATCTGGATCCTCAACTTCAAATTATGAACCGTCGTGGAAGTACTTCACACTTTTAGGGTTTATGAAAGATGAGTACATGCCTCTTGCGTCCGAATCAAATTTAGATGAAAATGCTCCTACAGTCAATGAAAATTACAACATATACGTGGACGATTTCACTGGGGTATCTTCACCAGCAACACCACTTTCTCCTGCGCTTACATCTTCACCAATTGAACCCTCAACATCTAGTGGTCAAGATTCTACTAGAAAAAGACAAAGTGTAAGAGACATTCGAGCCGAATACTTAGATATTGAGAAAAAGAAATTAAAAATTTTAGAAAAAGAATCTGCTAAACAACATGACAGTGAAAGACAGGAAAAAAAATCTGAAGATTATCACTTTTTGATGAGCATTCTACCTGAGATGGAAAAATTACCCCCTATGCAGAAAATTAGGCTTAGGAATAAAATTAATCAAGCTCTTTTAGACGAAATTACTGTGACTATGTATGACGAACCTTATGGGAGATATGGATATTCTACTCAACCAAACCAACTGAACAATAATTTCAATAATGAGTAGATAATAATATTGTTAAAATTAAATTTTAATCATTGAGAAGACTGATTGTTATTAGATTTATTATTCAATTTTAATTAAGATAATTATAGTAATCGTAAGTGGTTAGCTGATTAAAGGGGAAGTAAATTGGAATGATTTTCAGGGTAAATAATAATTTGACTGTGATTACAAAAGGCTGATTAAAATTGAGAAAAGTTGTTATTACAATTAAAAGTTTTAAATAAATAATTGTTTAAATTGTTCTCGTTTGTTTTTTTCTAGTAAAGTGGGTTAGTACTGTAAAGAGCACGTCAAACTTGACACTAAAATGGTTTTTCTTATTCTATGGCAAATCTATAACATTGATTAAGAGCGCGCGTTTGTACCTTTGTATGCAAGCTTAATATGCTCGATACTGAATCAGTATATGTATAGATATACGCACATATTACATACCTTAACGTCAAAAACAATTTTTCTGCAGCACTTAAAACCCTGCTTGAATTAATCTTTTTCTCCAGTTCTGATTGAATGCTCCCAAGTATATAATCGAATGTTTCGACGCTCATTCTGGTGTATTGGAAAAAAAAATCTGGGTGCTGCCTATATTTTTCATATTTTTGGTGGAATTCTCCGTCTGTAACACGATTTCTACATATTTAATTCGTGTACTCCACTATATCTTCCAAACATTAAATCTTGAGCAAAAAAACTGCTACTCTCCGAACAACGTCGAGCTAACTTTGATAAAGCCATCTCGTCTCCTCGTCTACACTGGTCGCGGCGGCGAACGCAACTGCCCGTGGCGTGCTTGCCGCGCCGCGCGAATTGCCGCGCCGCCCGCCGCGCCGTCGGTCGCGCCGCCGGTTCCCGTGGCCAGCACGTAAAATAATAGAAGACTGAGAATTTCATTGAATAAGAATATGTAATCTATACTAATATTATAAACAGAATAGATTTGATTTTTATTTGTTTGTTTGTAAGGATCTGCCTGAGAAGGCAGGTTAGTTATACCCGTAGATCTAAATATGCGCGCTTAAACCATTTCACAAAATGATCCAGTTTAATTTGTACCAACACATTTGAGTCATTTAATATTTACTATAATATTATAACATTGAGTACATACATAATATGTGAATATATGTATTTTTCTTTTTTATCGTGCGGGAATGCATTGACGCATACCCCTCCGCGGGGGCGGGCGGAGAGGTTATGTCGGACTCATCGGGGTAAAACAAAGATGTTGAAACGATAAAAATGGACCTCCCGGAATACCGACTAAACCTACCACGGTGTTCCTCGACATAACCATAGTCGGCGGGGTCGCGCGAATCACTCTCACATTTCTGTCCCGTAGATATGCGCGCTTAAACTATTTCACAAAGTGGTCCAGTTTAATTTGTACCAACACATTTGAGCCATTTAATATTTGTTATAACATTGAGTACATACATATATGACATCTGTCGCTACAAACATTAACTGGACATACATTACAATTAACGTAACAAAATATTAGTGAAGCTGTTAATTTTAATTAATATTAATATTTAAATGTGATGTCCCACTTTACATTTATTTTATTGCCATTGGTGTGTACGTTGCTCGTTACACGTATTACGTGTTGCAATATTGACTAATGTTATTATTATCTTTAGCCCAGTGCGTATACCATTGGACTGCCAAGCAAAGGAGTCTAGTCGAATTCCATGAACATGGGCATGAACTTTTTTCGGCGTATTGGAGTGCCTTAGTGGCGCAGCAATAGTGACAGCGACTCCTGTGTATGAGGTCTGGTTTTCGATGCCTAGGTGGAGCAAAATGTTGTCTTGTGGTTGCAGACTACACTCGGCAACGAAGCTCTGGATGTTGTGTGGCGACTACTAAAATCACGCCATCTGTATAGTCGTATGAAAGGTCATTAAAATATTGTCAAAGAAGGCTGTAAACAGGCACTAGGTCAGTCTAGAGGACTATGGCTGCACACTTCTCATAGATAATCCTTTAAGTATAGATAAAGAATGTTTATTTATACCTTCATGGCAATCTCGTAGCGTAAGCGAGTGACCAAAGTATATGTATTGGTGGCACATTTGAAACGTGGCATTTGTGGCGCAGGGCTGTCACTGTTAAGTAATGTTTAATATATATGTATTGTGTTCTCTTAAAAAAAAATTTACAGACATGATATTATGAAAGATTTCGTGTTTTTAGAAATAAAGTATGTTTTCTTTGTTTCTTCTTTCTTTCTAAGTAATCAATGAACTGTAGTTTAAAACGATGTATGTGTTTGATGACCCATTATTGCTCTTTAAACATATATTTTAGAAACTACAATTCATATACGATTCGTATCAAAACAATTGGCCATAACATAAGAAATCTGCAGCGCTCTTATCAATGTATCATCAAACTACGATTCGAATATTCGATTACGATTAGGATAATAATGTGTGACGGCAATGAATCTACTTTCAAATGTAGAATTATTTTCGAATTAGTCGATATTTTTTCCTGTCGATCGGGCAATTATCGACAATTATCGCCTGCTCCGTGCCTCAAAGAGCACGTTAAGCCGTCAGTCCCGGCTGCCATACATCTATGGTAGTCGTTATTGGGAAGTCAATGCTCTATAAGATCCTGACACTGGTCTAGCTTTAGGGTATCGTTAGCCTTCGGGTTGCGGAGGACAGATGGCAGTCGCTCCGTGTAAAAACTGATATCCAGTCAAATCCGGTTAGACTAGAAAGCCGACCCCAAGTGACTTGGGAATAATAAAAGGCTAAGGAGAAAGAAGATCGGGCAATGCCTCCGTAAACTATAGTGGCAAAGTAAACACTTTTGAATTGACGCCTACCTGTGCTGTCAAGGCAGGAAATTGTTTTAATACCAATATTCAAAAACTAGGTCAGTAACTGCGATGATCCTATTAACCCAAATATTTTATATCTAATTAATTACCCTAAAACTTAATACATTCGTATAAATAGCTAAAATGTTTACACAGGCAGATTTAATTACTTAGAGTTAAACTGTTGAGTTTTGGAAGGGATAATTCCTCGTTATCTCCGACTTGAAATTCATGCCTTCCTTAAATGGTTGGGTTATACGTAAGAAGAATGGACGTGGCATTTATTAATTATACTGTTAATATAATATTGCTAACGTGATTAATTGTGATAGCAGTTTTCATTTATGATTGCCCTTCTTGAGTTATATTTTTGTTGGACGAACATTTGCTTTAATGCATTAGTTGGAGTTCTGATTGTGATTTCTTAGCACAATATATGTTGGCTGGGTACATCTTGAAGGGAAGGCTTATAGTCATATGTGTACAGCTAGCAACATAAATTGCTGGACATTAAATACGTTTGTAAAATTGCTTTATAAATTAAAAAAGTTCATTATAATTCTGTATTTTTAAGGTATTATATAATCAACTATCTATTAACTACTAGTTTTCCGTGGTCTCGCTCGCGTTAATCGACATTAAAACCTAAATTGTTTCCGGGGCAGAAATTTATTAACAAAGTCTACACTTTGTTAATAATTTTCTATCCCCTGGAAACAGTATTTTTTCTGGAAGAAAAGTACCCTATGTCTCTGTCTGTGATCCTGACAACATTTATGCGAAATTTTATGATGGTCGGTCGAGTAAATACGGCTTATAAATAGCTAAACAAACAAACTAACATTCGCATTTAAAATATTACTATATTTTGCCAGCGGCTTCGCTCGCGTAAATGTAAGTTATGTAAATGTGTATCCCTCGGGGACAATACTTTCTCTGGATGAAAGGCCCTAAGGCCCCTGACCCTGTCCTTTTCTGTACCCCGGACAACATGTATCCGAAATTTCTTGTTGATCAGTCAAGTAGTTAAAGTGTGAAAGCGTAAGGCGCATATAGAGGGCACTCCTCGCCAACGAGGTGTAGTGGTTAGTGTAACCGAGTGCCACGCCTGAGGTCGCGGGTTCAATTCTCGCACAAGTCAAACATTTGTGCATGAACATGGATTTTTGTCTTGGTCTGGGTGTTTCTATGTATAATATTATATATGTATTTACAAAAACAAAGTATATAAGTATGTTTATCCATTGTCTAGTACCCATAGTACAAGCTCTGCTTAGTTTGGGCTAGATGGTGTTGTGTGTATGTGGTAGAATATTATTATATTATTTTAAATATTCTACTCATTATGAATAGCTTAAGTCGCACTAAGGCGGGCACTTTCCTAGTGTAAAAAGGTTATAAAACAAAAATCGTAAGTGGCTAATATTTCGCTCAAGACGCAATTAATTACACAATGGGAAGTAAACAGTTTAATGATTAAATAACAAACAATTGTTACATAGCCTTAGATTGAGGAAATAACAATACTTTCAAACAATAATATCAATAAGAGTACAATTATCCGGTAGCTGTAATATTGTTTGTAAAACGGCTACGTTTAGTAGAGCCTCGCTGATTTCAGCATGAATGGGCCGGCTCGTTCGGGGAAGGACTACCGTCTCACAGAATATCGACGTGGAATACCAGTAGTCCTACTGTTGTGTTTCGTTCGGTGAGTGAGAGTACCGGAGGCCCAATCACCCCCTTTCCCCCATCCCGCTCCCTTTCCTTCCCACGTCCTTTCCTAAAGGGTCGGCAACGCGCAAGTGATGCCTCTGGTGTTGCAGGCGTCAATAGGCTACGGTGACCACTTTCCATCAGGTGGGCCGTATGCTTGTTTGCCACCTTAGTTGTATAAAAAAAAAAAAAAAAGAATAAGAAAGGGTAACAACGTTTTTTTAACATAAAATCCGGTTTGGGGCTGCGATCAATGTTATTTTTATAACTGAGTTTTTAACACATTGAACGCCGTGCCGGTCATAAATGACCGCGAACAATAAATTTTCTATAGTATCTGTTACATGGCAGTCAATGTGTTAAGCCGAATTATCTTTATATTGAAAGTTATTAAACTAAGCTTTGCTAAAATATTTCAGGTCTGGTGGCTCTAGGATCATGTTATATAGATGGCGTAGTGGTTTAAGTGGTCGCCTTGCCACTGCCACTGCGACGAGTGTTTTTTTTTTTTCTATAATATAATGGCACAAAACTGTGTGTGATCCACCGAGTCTGGGTGTTCGTTGTGTCCGTTATTTGAATGTTTGTAAGTCCCTAGCACGGGAATAGTTATAAATAAAATAAAAAATGGGACTAGTTCCTGATACTCTGTTGAGGTATATTTAGGGGGTAAAAATTTCGTTATTTTTTGCGTAGGACGCACCATTTCTGAGATACTGATAATATTCTAAAAAAAATAATAAAGCGTGGAAGCGTGACGATGACGCGAGTTCTATGATTTTTGTTCACCCAAGAAGTGCTGAACGTGCCTATAGAAGTTTTCACTTCAAAAATATCGTTCAATTCGTTTTCTTATCTCTTCAGAAATACCTACTAACTTCCTCATAGCCATGCTCATAACATGTGACACAGCATGGTTATTACTGTGTCACAAAGGTACCTCGCCTTCAGCTTTGTTAATCTTCACTGCATGCCGCGCAATGCATATTGAATATCGTGGTTCTGACTAAATAGTTTCAATAAAATATAACTTTCTTCGGCCTACAACAGTGTCAAAACTTGGAGCTTTTTAAAATGAAATATTAATAATTGCATTCATGTACACATATTTTTTCTTTTTAACATATAGCCCGGTTGGGGACTGCGATCAATGTTATTTCATTTCATTTCCAGAATTACAATATTTAAAATTTCTAATTGTCATATTATAATTTGTTTACAGTTTCAAATAATTAATTATTGGTGATTGATTTCCTTCAATCACCAATAAATAATTATTTGAAACTGGTGATGATTACAAGATAAATAAAATATGATAATTAAATTTTTATATTAGGGTAGCATTTTAGACCTCTTTAAAATACGCAGATTGTAATAAAAAATTTGTAAGAGGCAGTTTTGCATTTTTTTAAATCTTTTTTATTTTTAGGGCTTATTTATTTCAATAATAAAATGTCAGCACCATCGTTCCCTATACTAATTTAACTATCAGAGATAGAAATCATTTGTGCAAAAACATGTTATAAATAGCTACAGCTGGTTTTGATGTAGGTTCAGCTAAAACACTTGAAAACGCTCCAATATTTTTTATATTTATTTCAAATAATTGCACAAATGATTTCGTCTACCTCTTATATGTCTCACACTCAGCTAGCAAGTGTTGGACATCTTCAATGATTCCACACACCTCACAATTAGGCGAATCAACTTTTTTCATGAGATGCCCAAACTGCCTAGATGGGTAGTGCCCTGAGCGTAACCTATGTGCTACAACTATTTCATTTCTACTTAACATACTATTTGAGAACCAAGGTACATTGGGAGGCTCACATTGTATGGAGTTTTTATTTTTAATATCTTATTCTCATTTTTAATAGTTAGTCACAGAGGACTGCGGATTGATGGCCAACGATATAGTCTCTTGCTCTCCACAATTATGAACTTGAACTAAGTATAAACAAGTAGCATCTATGATTCAGCAAAATCACCTTCAATCATCCACTTGATTCTTGATTCGCACCTCGGTGTGCCGGAGGCGCCTCCCTCAAACTTATTTAATTAGTATTCTGTAAATGAGGAGAGGGCGACGACAATCTAAATACAAGCAGTTTAATTTTTCGTTAATCGCCTACAAAGTGTTGAAGTTATGCGGCTACACGTTTGAACTTTACGCTGTGTATCATGTTGGGTTATTTCTGGTTTTAATCTATTTTTACGTCTAGGAAGATCTCGTATCAAGTTGGTATAGATGCAGATTTGGAGTGTTTGGTTTGTGACGTTTACGTATCAGAGTAAGGTTTTATTCTAAGACACACCGCATCCCACCTGGTTCAAACTAAATAACCCTGAGTGCGATTATATGTAAAGTGATAATATTTATTTATAAAGTCAACTACAACAATGAATGATAGACACTGTATACAGAAAGAATTAAGCATACACTAAACGGACACAATATATAATCATTTTTCTGAGTGTGGGACACAGAACAATTATTTATATATCATATAAATACAGTGCAATCCCTTGTGAGTTTCGGACCCACAATACTTAGCGTGACGGCAGCTGCAAGTCAACCGCTTGTCCGCTGCACTATTCGTGCAGAGCACTATCCTACAAAAGATGGCAGTCAACCAACGCTGAGTAGGATATCTAGAGTGTTGTGTTGCTAGCAGAGTACATATTATCTTAGTCCCTGAGAGCAGCGATAGCTCAGTGGGGAGACCAACAGACTGCAATGCAGAGGGTCTCGGGTTCGAACCCACGTCGCGCACCTCTGACTTTCGGAAGTTATATGACTTTTCGAAATTATGTGCGTATTGATTGACAATTATCGCCTGCTCCGTGCCTCGGAAAGCACGTTAAACCGTTGGCCCCGGCTGCCATGACCATCTATGGCAGTCGTTATTGGGAGAGTGTCGACACAAAAGATCCCACTGGGTTGAAGTGTCGCCGGTCTGTACTGACTGGCCCCCACATAAGATAAGATCTTAGTCCCTTGCACTGTCAGCTTAGAGAGACCTTCGAAGGTTTGGCGACGTGCAATAGATTTCCATAGTGATGCATGAATTCATTAATTCCAGGAATCACTTACGTTTTCGGGTGAGTCCATCTTCGAATAGAGTGCCCAGTAAAATAATCTCAGGCTGCAAAAGAAATATGTATGAAAGGAACGCCTAATAAAATTCTGCTTAACTAAGATAGCCTGATTTTATAATTCTAGGAATTATACATACATACATACAGACCACGGATTTCCATTTACTACGATCCTGACACACTTCTCTGGCTTCATTCACTTTCATCACATTCCTCATACACGCCCGTCGGTTCAAGGAGCTCTTAACCTGGTCTTTGTCCAGAACGCCTCCGATCTGATCGAGAAACGTTCGCTTAGGTTTTTCTCTTGCGACTGTTCTATTCACACTAGCCTTCTAGGAATTATATACTTACTTATAAGCGCGTTGCCAATTCTGACATATCTAACTTAGTATGATTGAGAGGACAAAAAAATTAGTTAGTTCGTGTAATGAATACACTCAAAAACTACTGAACTTCTTCAAAGATTCTTTAACCATTCAGAAGATGATTTATCCAGTAGTAACATTAGCTATATAACATCACGCTACGAACCACGGGAGTGGGGCAGTAATAATAAACATGGGTAAAACCACGCTAGTTCCTAATAAAATTACGTTGCAATACCTGCAAGACTGATTGTAATGTCTATCTATCTTACTCAAGCGCTGTAGTTGACGTTGCCATCTCGCTAGCCGCAAATTTCATCGGAGATATGACGGATAACCTAAAATACGTCTAGTGTGTGCATAAGCTGATGAACTATGATTAAAGCTAGGAATTAACTAGAATACGGAGTTAATCATGAGCTTTGCATATGACGGACAAGATTGACAGAATCGCTCGCTGCAAGCTAGATGTAATCGAGCTAAATGCGTCTCAATGACATACAGGCTTTGTATTCGCTTAAATCATGACAGCTATTTAGAAATACGTCGGCCGATTAACTTTATTTATTTTAGTCTAATGTAGGATAGAGGTGTTTTGTTTTGTCTGCCTACCCATACAGTCAAAATAGAACACGGACAATACTATTACTACAATATGTGGCTGCAATATTTTCAACTATCGCTCGGCTAGCTTAAAAGCAATAGAATGCATCTGTCATTTCAAACATAAGTCTTTGGAGAGTTATGTATATTATGGAAAATGTTGACGTGTATTCTTTAACTAGTAACCCACCCCGGCTTCGCACGGGTAGAAAAAATCTTTTACTCTGTTTATTAGTGAAAACCGCATGAAAATCCGTTCAGTAGATTTCGAATTTATCGCAAACAGACAGACAGACAGAAAGACGCGGCGAGGGGATTTTGTTTTCTAATATGTAGTGATATGGCTGTTATCGCCGATCAGTATAATGCAGTGAAAAATTTATCCGTTTAGAAGGCTATACTTCTAAGTTCTAAAATTTTTCGCTGGTATCTTCAGAAACATTTTAACAACAGACAAAAAGAACACCTAGGGACAGTATATACTTCCTTGCGGAGTCGAGCCGCCGCCGGCGGCCCGGGCGGCGCAGGTTCGCCTATGCGCGCCTGACGCCGCCATAGTGAAGGCCGTGGGCGGGAGAACGGGGATCTCCCATCCGTCAGCCATTAGGACCAAGTGACGCCCTCTATCGTGCCGAGGCGTCACCCAGGAGTCGTCGCCCACAGGCATTCCTTGCCTGCGTTGGGCATTGCTGGGTGGGTCACTGATGTAGTTTCCGTTCCAGCGACCCACCCACCACTGAAGGCAGCGAGCTGACACACCGTGGTGAGTTTAGTCGGTTGTACCCGGGACATTCCATCTTCTCCCGGGTGAGCCCGACATAACCTCTCCGCTCCCTTTTTCCGCGGAGAGGTATGCGTCAACAGATTTAGTCAGACTGTATTCTCGTTAAAAACAGTGAGCAAAGAGAATATTGCAAAAATAGTTTCTACATTAAATTCTAATGCTGAGGGTTACGACCAAATTACTTTGGACATGTATGTATTAAGTCTACCCCAGACACTGGAACTTCTTACGTCTATTATAAACACGTCGATAACAACATCCATATTTCCTGATATCTGGAAGAGGGCCATTGTTCGTCCCATCCCCAAAATAATCAATCCCGTTGACATAAAAGATTTAAGACCGATCAGCATCTTGCCGTTTCTATCCAAGGTGCTAGAAAAGGTAGTCAATACACAACTCACCAAATACCTCGAAAGTAGCAATATCCTGCCAGAGACTCAATCTGGATTTAGGAGTGGTCGTAGTACTGCTACGGCTTTGCTAGATGTGACGGACAATATATTAACCGCCCAAGATACGGGAATGTGTACATTACTGGTTCTGCTGGACTATTCTAGGGCTTATGATTCACCTTATTTTTGTAATATCTATATCATGTTTCGCTGAATCTTATTAACCTCTCAAGACTTGGAATGCCAGATATCATTAAAGACCTGTTGTGTCTGTCTAATATGCCGCTGCGACTCAATAGATTAAAACATAGAGACAACGGTCACAAAGAGCATTGAAATTAAACTACTTTATTCGTTGTCTCAGAAGTCGACATCAAGTCGGAATCAGGTAACAGGCTAAGTTATAATAGCTTACGTATCTAAGTTAATTTGATTCTTTTTTGTTATGTAATCTCGAATAATGCTTCTTTAAGCTTTAGATTTATTTCGATTATTCTAGACTAGCTTTTGCCCACGGCTTCGCTCGCATTAATTTAGAATTTGACAATCAATTCGGGTTGTACTATAATATAATTCAATCATGATTCGAAGGACACGTGGCGCCATCTATTATAATAAGAACGTTATTGTTTTCCTCGGGAACAGTACTTTGTTTCGGGATGAAAGGTAGCCTATGTCCGTTTCTGTACACCTGACAACGTATATAATTTCAGGATTATCGGTTCAGTGGTTTAGACGTGAAAAGGTAGCAAACAAACAAACAAACAAACTCATTTTCGCTTTTATAATATTAGTAAGGATATATAATATATACATACTTACTTTTTAAATTTTTAACATCTGTAGTAACAGGAGTGAAAAGACCGTCACAGGACGTAGATTATATATACTTTTTTAATTCCTATAATTTTTAAAATACGTAACTTAGATTTTTTTAAATATTTTTCTAATAGCTGTTATAAGTTAGCCTGTTACCTGATTTCGACTTGACATCGACTTTTGGGACATTCTATATATGTATATCCTGTATATGTATATCCTGTATATAACATATCCTGTATATAACATATCCTGTATATAACATATCCTGTATATAACATATCCTGTATATCCTGCATCTAACATTTGCGTAAACGTAAAACAACATGACACAAAGAACATCTAAAATCGCTTTAGTAGCCCATGTATCATACAACTTTTAGCTCCATACAAATCTAACACAGTAAAAGCACCGCCATACGTGCAGATAAACATCCACAACAACTGAACATGTCGTTTTTGTTGTAAGCTGCTCTAAACTCACTTCATTCACAGTTTCAAAGTAATTAAAGTCTGGAGGCGCCTTTATAGGCGTTTCTGTCTTAGCAAGTGCTGATGAACGAGATGCAAGGCTAATGTTATAGCATTGTTATCGTGTATGTGAGAATGAGACGTGTAATAGAGGGCTTTGTCTTGCTCATGTAGTAATAATCTTAGAGACGATAGTATAATAACAATAATATTCTATCACATACACACAACACCATCTAGCCCAAATTAAGCAGAGTTTGCTTGTACTATGGGTACTAAACACTGGATAAACATACATATATACTTTCTTTTTGTAAATACATACTTATTACACATAGAAACACCCAGACCAAGACAAACATCCATGTTCATGAACACAAATGTTTGACTTGTGCGGGAATTGAACCCGCGACCTCATACGTGGCAGTCGGTTACACTAACCACTTCGCCATCGAGGCTGACAACTGGACAGAGCTTGACGAAATATGCTGTTTTAATAACTGTCTTTGCGAACGCAACAACAGTTAACATATTTAGGTTAGGTTTACCCTAGTACAGGCACCCATATTCTTACCCTTCTTGAAAAAAAAAACAAGGCGTGAAAAAGCACCTTCTCAGGCCGTCAAAGTAGAGACCTCAACATCGTCTCGGCTGCTATAAGGGCGGTGTGGAGGCCACTGCTATTAGACCACACGACTGCTTACCATCAGGAGCAGTGTGGTCATTTTGACGAACAAAATAAAAATAAAAATTATATTACCTATATTAAGTACTTTATGGACTGTATTCTTGTTTTACATTCTTGTATAAATAAATTATTATTACTATTATTAAATTATTATTATTATAGTTAACGGTATATTTATTCATTTTGTATATGCTAGCAGTGTGTAAAATGGCCATATACGCAGGTGATAATATAGTGAATAAGTAAGTGCGCAAATATAAGTGCACTCTCAATTGCCTAACCGAGTAGAGTTCAGGCGCATGACCAGGATGTGTGACACCGCCAACTTTTTACCTTCAGGCTGCTATTGAGAATTTGTTGGCCAAATATCCGATAGCTGGCTCAAACCCCAGGTCGGTCCAACAAAACAAGCCTTCGGAACTCTAATTCATGGGATGAAACGTAATAACCGGTTTTCCGTAATACGGTGATTGAGACTTCCCCTGGAAAGTCAGCTCATTTCCATCGTTTCCTAATAGTTGGTAACTGCGATCTCTTCCACTCTATTATACTACTTATTTATTAGGGTAATTTCCTAATGCGTTAGGCAAAAACCAGCCCTTTGGCAGGCTTACACGGAGACATGAGTCCATCATGCAGAGAACCTTCGATAGAGTTTTAGTTTAGAGTGAGATGGGTCACTTACCGAGACACTAGCTGCGGCAAAATGTAGGAGACTATTGCTACATATGGAAGCTAATAAATCTGGGCTATAGGGATGGCAGCAGCACCAGTCAGTTTGTGACCACGGCCGGTGTAACCTGGTCGAAACGTCAAGCCTAAAAAAGGTAAACATTATGCATGATCGCGTTAATACCGGTTACATATTTTATATATATATATGTCGGAGGAAGCTATGAGTCGGGTTGATTGTTATTTACACGTATAATTCACAATATAAATTGTTTACGTCTTAATTACTTTTAAAATTCTTAATTTAATTTAATTTGATTTGTTAAATTATTCTATAGCTCGTAAACATTATTAATCTAATAAAAGTTATGAATATTGTAATTCACGTAACGACCAATCAGAGCAGAGCGCGTGCTTGAGTGGGGTCGAGGCGCCATCTTTACTTTAGGAGAGCCGACAGTTGTTGAGATACATTTGAGCGATAGCGACTGATCGAGTCGGAACATTGAGTTGTGAGTTGTGTAAAAAGAAGTAAGATCAGTGCCCTGAACCCACTGCTCGGTCTTAACTGTTATTTTTCATTCGACATTATTGTGAAGTGCAAATACTGTTTACTCAAAAATACAAATAGTGTAAAACCGGCATCGTTGTGTTTTGTGCTCGCATATTACCCAGATAACGCCCACTAAACCCGCAACCACTACTGACGTTGCCATAGAGAACAATACATCTCCGACATATATATATATATATATATATATATATATATATCATGCAACGCGAAAGTTTAAAAGTTATTATAGGGATGGCATAATGAAAACTATTGATAAAAACGACATCTGCCTGATTTCCTGTTTCAGTACAAAGTCGGTATGACAGTTGGTCTGTTACGTACGTTATTATTATAATTTCAATTAAATCATAATTCAAGCGTCAGCCGTCGCCCTTGTATATTAATCAGTGTCCAAGTGCACAGGACATGTCAGATGTCAGTATGCAATATTAACGTTACTTAGAGAGATATAGTATAATAGGGCTTATGTTTAACTTATCACCAGATATAAGCAGCGATAGCTCAGTGGGGAGACCAACAGACTGCAATGCAGAGGGTCTCGGGTTCAAACCCACGTCGCGCACCTCTGACTTTCGGAAGTTATATGACTTTTCGAAATTATGTGCGTATTGATTGACAATTTATCGCCTGCTCCGTGCCTCGGAGAGCACGTTAAGCCGTCGGTCCCGGCTGCCATGAACATCTATGGCAGTCGTTATTGGGAGAGTGTCGACACAAAAGATCCCACTGGGTCGAAGTTTCGCCGGTCTGCACTGACTGGCCCCCACATAAGATAAGATAAGATATTTATTTAATAAGGCACACAAAACAAAACATAGTGCATACAGTATAAAACTTATAAACTAACAGTCTTGGTTTAAACTATTGTCTAACTATGTATACACATCATGATTATTAGATATCGATCAATACAAGATGACGCTACAGAGCTCTAATTAAAAATAAATACACAAATAATAACAATTGACTTAATCTTACTAAGTAAATTACAACACGTTTAAATAATATCTATTTGTAGGTATGTTAAGATGCTTATCTATACTATGGAAATAAAGACAAATATGCCTTACAATATTTTTAAATTGTATAATTTTATAGTTAAAAACGTCTAGAGTTTAATGATATTCAGGTAAAAGGTTATATACATTCGACACATTTTGACCAACGGATTGTAATAAGATGTATTATTGATGTGAACGTCCAAATGAAGCTTTTTAGGTGTGGGTGGCCAGCAAATCTGTTGTTTCAAACCAATTTACCACCATAGCAAGTATTTTAACACAAAGATATAAATAATTGAACATAACATTCACTCTAACTTTTAGACCTCTTTAGCAAGCACCTCATAAAGCTTGATCAACTTAAACAAGACTTTAGTATCGTACCCCGGGACAAATTATTTCGTAGACTAAAGAATACGTACAGATAAAACTACTTTTTAGGCTTTAGTTTAGGAGTAATAGAACTTTGTGAGGCTTTATGGTAATGTTGGAAGTAAATATATTCATTCAGGAAAAGGAGAATTTATGAGGGTCTAAGGGATTCAATCAACAGTTGGTATTTTCGCTGTGGAAGGGCAATATTTAGTTACTAGTGTTTGTTATTTGATTTTAATAAAAAATAGCTGCTTCACTGCTGCTGCTGTTTCACCCACGTCTATGATTACTGCTCCGATCTCATGGCTCGTAACGTGATGATATATAGGTCTTATCGCAAGAGCCCGCTATCAAATGTAAAAAGGATTTTGCAAATCCATCAGGTAGTTCATGAAACAACACGTTCAAATAACAAACTCTTGAATTTTACTATTTTATATAATAAGGGAAAAAAGAAAAGAATAATAAAATTCAAGAGTTTGTTTATATATTTGAACGTACTTTTTTCATGAACTACCTGACGGATTTGCAAAATTCTTTTATTTTACTTATACTATATTACTATATATAAGACACTATACTTTTATTATACTACTATATATAAGATAAGTATATAATATAATAATAATAATAATATAATATTCTATTACATACACACAACACCATCTAGCCCAAACTAAGCAGAGCTTGTACTATGGGTACTAGACAATGAATAAACATACATATATACTTTTTTTTATTGTAAATGCATACATATTATACATAGAAACACCCAGACCAAGACAAACATCCATGTTCATGCACACAAATATTTGACTTGTGCGGGAATCGAACCCGCGACCTCAGTATGAATATTATGTGTATTACAATTAGATTAGACATTACTTAGCGGGAATCTGTTAAAACTATTGCGAAGAAGCACCCTTGAGTTTGTCATCCCAACTATTGCTATAAAAAAAGGTTGACAATATCAAACTCATCTAATGATGGACAGCTGCGCCATAGAAATCGGTCATACTCCAACATGCAATATTCCACTTCGAGCACAAAATATACCTATCCTCCCAATTACTTGTGTGTCTAAATGTGTCTTTATCAATTCCCCAATGCTCTAGAGAAATGTCCAATTAAGAATACTATGCAACGACGACCGTACGTGATGAATATAATGAAACTAAATGAAGCACGGAACATGTCACGAATGTAGCAAATGGAAATACGCAGTTTCTGCTGTTTGAGTAATAGACGGGACTCTGAGGTGAGCTTCAGAATAACATCCTCAAAAGTTTTTATTAAAGTAATCAACTCAATACAAACTTAGAATATATTGAAGAAAATGATTTAGTTTAATTTATGAAGTGCTATATTTTGACCACAACTTCGCTAGTGATAACCTAGATTTTGTCAATAAATTTATATGTTTTGGAAACAGCACTATTGTTCTGCATGTAAGGTACTCTATGTCCTTCTGCACTCTGCACTCCCAAAAACGTATATGTGAAATTTCATGATGATCAGCTAAGTAGTTATTTATGGTGTGACTAAACAAACTCACATTCGCATTTATTGTTACAGTTAGGATTAGGATTCGTAAATTAAAAACAACAAAGGTATCCCCAAAAGTTACAGCTATCGATATGGTAAGTATTGGACAAAATAGCAAATATATCATAATAATAAATATATCGTGTGACTAACACACGCGAAAAGGAACAATTTTTCCACCATCGATAACGTAAATATATATGAAAATTCAAACCTATTAAAGAAATATCTTATTAAACATATTCTAATCCATACACAATCAATAATTTCAAACTTCGTAATATATTCCTCAACCTCATAATCTACCGACCATACTATCAAAATCATAATCAAAGCAGAATTGACACTTCAACATAACATGATGTTGGACGAACCCGGCAAACAATTGCCACAAACAACACAACCGGAAAATACAGAAGCAGCTGAGTGGCAAAACGATGGAATTGCTAACAGATAAATACGTAAATTAAATATTGCTGAGCACAACTCCACTCATTTACATTTGTTTGTGGACACCGACGCACAAATGTAAATTAGAGGCTAGTAATTAGGGTATATATATTATATATGAATATATAGTGAATGTATACGTACATTTGGTATTTTAGATGTTTGCTACTCAATCGAATTGAACCGCAGCTTAGATGTTGATGGAATTGGCACAAGAAAAAAACACTTTAGAACTATGTATCAAAAGTTAAGCTATGAAATTTTGAAAACTGTTTCGTTTTTCTGGAAACTGTATTCACATATTTGCCCTAAATCGTGTTTTAGGTGATGCTCTTATACTTTTTCTTTAGGCATTTCAAGACTGATATTTATATGGCATACAAAACCGGGTGCCAAATAAAACCTCTTTTGTCGGCTAAACCGACTTTATGATCGGATGTTATTCAGTTGTAGGTATGCGATACTCAGAAGCGCATAAGCAGATTTGCTTATGCGTTTTGGTTTTGACGGCAAATCTAGTTTTGTCTATAATTCACTTATCATTTAGACGAATTTTGTCACCAACATGTATAAACGGCGCTTAACATAATGGAGTAGTCACAATACATAATTCGGCTTTTTTATCCAAATGAATACGTTATAATTATAGTAGCTTTGGGCTTATGTTTAAATCGAACATTCCTTGACGATTTCGGATGTAATATTAGTATTTCATATCATTTATATCATAGTATTTCATATATAATTGTATGTTTTTTTTTTATACAACTAAGGTGGCAAACAAGCATACGGCCCACCTGATACTAAGTGGTCACCGTAGCCTATGGACGCCTGCAATATCAGAAGCATCACTTGCGCGTTGCCGAACCTTTAGGAAAGGAAGTGGGATGGAGAAGGAGCGTGTGCGCGAAGTGGGAATGAGGGTGTTTGAGCCTACGGCACTCACACTCACCGGAAAAAACAAAACAGTAGGAATACTGGTATTTCACGTCGACATTCTGTGAGAGGGTAGTCCTTCCCAGGTCGGCCCATTGATGCTGTAATCAGTGAGGCTCTACTACTCATAAAATGTAATGTAATTCCTACATTCCAACATAGAAATTCACTGTATCAATATTTATAAGTCTATTTATGCAGACTTTCTAAATATTTTGACTGTATTAAAAATAGCGCACAACATTTCAGAATATATTAAAAATTATAACATTTTGAGATTTCCGCTGAATTTTCATGCAAACACCAGGCTACACTATTACCTTATAATAAGACAACACTTTACATGTTGTATTCCTAAACTGTTATCAATTATAAGTATAACAATAGTAACTGCAACTCAAGATGTTTATAAATTTGATCCCACTCACCACCAATATTTAGATCAAAAAGAAAATATGAGGATTCCGGCGACTGGGACCGCAATTAACTCGAACCGCGGTCCCAGTTGCCGGCAAGCCAATGATATTTTTGATTTTTGCCTGTACTGTTTTTGGCTTGAACAATAGATTTTTGTATTTATTTATGGGTGGTCCCAGTTGCCGGAAGAAAAATATTAAAATTAAATGGATCCGGCAACTGGGACCGCGGTTCGAGTTAATTGCGGTCCCAGTCGCCGCAATCCTCGAAAATGAGGATATTACCTTCTTTGACTCTCAAGCGTAACTTTTCCAGCCTAATATTGTCTTACGTTTACGGGAATGTTATACATTGAAATTAAACAAATTTATACGAATTTTATTTTTTATAAAACACTATTATTACATAATTTTGAAACTTTAAACTACAATTACTAGTTATTGTTTACTTCTATTTGAGCTATTTAAATGGCTTATATTTAACTTATCACCAGATAATATAGTAAAATATAACAGTCAAAAATAGTAAATGATCACCAAATTGCACAGCAAAATATATCTAAAGAGATCAAAATAAGCCGACGGAGACGGATCAAAGTAAGTCGATGGAGCCCCGCTTTGCGGGGCTCCTATTTTTGGGTGGGTTTAAGAAGGAACCTAATATAACCCAACCCTTCCGAGACGGAATGCAGTGATTTGAGGCGTATAGGTTCTCGTTATGATATATTTTAGTAAGCATATTTTGCTGCGCAATTACTATTTTTGGTGGTCATTATATTTAATCCCTATTTAAATTATAAAACTATTTAGATTTAATCCAGCCTATTTTGAAACAACTGTACCAAATCATTAGCACTCTATACGTAAATCCCTTCTCCCATCAAATATTCCCTTTATTATCGCCGTCTAACCGTTATTCCTGTCCACCTATTTCAACGCAAAAGGCTCAGAATACACGAAAATTTTTCCTTCAGTAGCAAGCAACAATGTCTATCAGTGTGTAACGATACCAATTTGAAAGAATGCCAGACGTCTTCATTTAGCCGCCGTGCGAAATTGAATTTATGTGACAACCTGTCTACGGGCAGAAATTCCATTTCCATTCCGTAGAATACGACGGTTTTGGTACAAGATGGGGTGTGCTGTGAGTGTCAGCGGTGCTGTATATTGATGTATTTGAACGAAACCAGACAAGTGTGAAAAAAAATTGCAAACTGAAGCTGCTGTTTAAAAATAGCGCAAGGCTTATTTTATTCTTGATCGATTTTTATTATTGATTGTTTTGTTTTAGTGCTTACGCTATAATCACTGCAAGTTTAAATCTTGTATGTATCTTGTTTACTGACCTTTTTAAAGTTTTGCTTTATCTTATTGTTAGAACATACGCAAAAACAAAATTTTTGTCGGCCACCTATAACTTTTCAAAAGGCAGACCAGGTAGGTTGAGTAAAAGAGTTCCTTTAACTCACTGGGGTACAGAAACCTATAAATAGGTTACGATTTTGTTGACTAATAGCGCGAGTAAGAATATGACCCACCTGATATAAGCAGCTATCGCAACTTATGGACACAACATCCAAAGTAATAATTGCTCGATTCTTATCCTACACGCTCGTTTAGGTGTCACATGAACTTTGCATCTTATGAACATCCCACATAAGTGACGCAACGGATTAAAGACGCAGACGTGAATGACGCAAAATCCATAGCTGGCATACAGTTGAAATTTATTTTTACTGCCCGTGGTGGCCTGGATACCTAGTGGCAAGAGGTAACTACTGTTCATGCACTTCAAAATTGATACCTCTATAGGCAAGCTCATAGGATAGTACCTACTCTGGTAGGACTATCTTTATATGACATTCGGAGTAGGACAGCTATTAGCGTTCAGGAATCACGTACGTGGGAGAAATAATTGCTGATAACATACCATACTGAATCGTTACTAAGGGGAAAGGATAAACCTTGTAACCTTTAGGGTTTACTTAGGATAACGACAAGCCACGCTGTAGGGGCATGGTGTCTTGAGGTTACTTTAAGCAGAGATGATTCAAAGATACTAGAGCAATTAGCACTTTTATTAACAATGAGTATAGAACACACTTAAAGCAAGCTATACAATTAATAGAAATCAGGGCGTGGTTCTCAAAGGCTTCCTACGTGGTTCTTATTAGGAAGAACCACTTAACTTGATGTGCAGCTCAGCGGAAGGAAGGAGGCATCCACCAGGGCGCGATCCACTTATATAGGCCGCCGCCGCTCGGAGGGGGACTAGTGATGCCACCATCTCGCTCGCCGCGCACGCAGCCGTGAGCCGCGAGTCGATTACGTGACAACCTTGCTGCGTCGAGTGATATATTACTAGTTTTTTGTTTAGCAAATCGCTACCTCTTATGGCATAGAATAAAAGCGCGCTTCTAGTACATCGTATGCTACTTTTTTAGAAAATTAAATAACTAATTTAATATGTTAGCAAGCACAGACAACCAATATGGCTTACAGTGATAAAATATTACACTGACTGAACTCTCTCCTATATTTTAAATTGAAAGACTCGAGTAGCTTGGTGAATCTCTTGAAGACTGGGATAAAATGAAGAGATGCGCGATTTTATGGGTATCTTTTAAGTAATGAACGACTGCGAATATTAGTACAGTAACACTCTTCCGTAAATCGTCACCTATCTAAAACTTAGATAGGTGACGATTTACGAAAGAGTGTTTACGGAAGAGTGTTTACGATGACTGTGCGTAAAGCCGATGACGTGAATATCTATTAAATTTGGATTGGTAAATTCAGTGCATTAACTTTTTAGTACAGTTATTATTTACTTTTTTCATGCACATTACATGATTTATTTATTAAACTTATTAATATTACCTAGTTATAGTAAAAATGATCTTTTGAATTTTTCCCGTCTATTTATTTGTCTATTTATTCTAGCATCACACGAGAACTTTTCAAAAGATTTAATGTAGTGTTCGCAGTTTAGTAGCTTAGAATTGTTTAAAATGTTAACTGAGTTTTATTTGAGTGGTAGGGCCACGCTGGTTACAGCATGAATGGGCCGGCTCGACCGGGGAAGTACCACCCTCTCACAGAAGATCGACGTAAAATAACAGTATCTGTTATGTTTCGTTCGGTGAGTGAGAGCGCCGGAGGTCCAATCACCCTTCCCTTACCAAACTCCATCCTACTCCATTTCCCATTTCCTTCCGGTAGGCAGCGACTTGGTTGTGTTTTTTCGACATTGCTTCTGTAATGCTAAGAAAACACAGCCATGTGTATGAGTCACGGTTCCCGCTTACTATCAGGTGGGCCGTTGGCTCGTCTGTCACCTACGAAAGCAATAAAAAAATATAAAAAAATATTATATTTTGCAGTAAAACCGACAATACAGTGCACTAGTTTCTGTCTGCTGCGGCATTGCACACATCTATCCTTCAGAAACGCATACCAAGATAAAATGCTTATGTTAATTCGGGCAATGAATTTACTGAGTGACAAATTGTATACAAGCCTCTCAATGGTGCTTACGAGATTGAGTATCTAACAAATATCCAAAAGTCCAAACATCAAACAAACTTTTACATTCATGATATTAAAAACATAATTAGTATTCCACATAAATGAAAATACAGGTCAGCTGTAAAGCGTGGACTCACACGAGAAACTCGTGGGTAAAATCTAATACATTTTAAAATCATACAAGCGATACTCGTTGACTGCAAAACATGGAAGTATATTGTTTTCTTTCATTTCTGTCCCATTTCTCCCATAGGAAGCAGATATTTGTAGCGAAGAATTTCATTTTGCGAAATATTATATTTTCTTTCAATATAAGAAGTCGTTTGTCAGAAATTTAATTACTTTAAGTACTCTTTGCTTATGAGAACACACACAGAGAGAAACGGCGATAGCTCAGTGGGGAGACCAACAGACTGCAATGCAGAGGGTCTTGGATTCGAACCCACGTCGCGCACCTCTGACTTTCGGAAGTTATATGACTTTTCGAAATTATGTGCGCATTGATTGACAATTATCGCCTGCTCCGTAGCTCGGAGATCACGTTAAGCCGTTGGTCCCGGATACCATGAACATCTATGGCAGTCGTTATTGGGAGAGTGTTGACACAAAAGATCCCACTGGGTTGAAGTGTCGCCGGTCTGTATTGCCTGGCCCCCACATAAGATAAGATAAGATAAGATGGTACGGTATTACAGGTATAATGATTTGTCTATATAAGTGCATAGTCACATTTCGCTAAAATATCTAGGTCTCAACTGAGCTGACTGTCTTTCAGGCATATTTCCAACCTCCTTACTTCAAGACTTACCTAAAACAAAACAAACTCTTACTCAACCTGGATACCAAACCCAACTAAATTTACTCACAACATCAACGACACAGTAATTTCATCTACACTTCGAATGATATCTCCCATTTTAATTTGCTCAGCGGGAACCCCATACAATCTAGTATCAACGTAAAACACACCCCATGGCCTTATCCTAAGCAAGTTCGTAAAACATTCTATATCCTCACGACCCTAAATAAAGGGGGATAAGAAAGTAAAATAAACACATTGTATACACGACAGCGTTGTATTTATTATAATGGGACTGAATGAGGCCGTCGTACTGAGTTATATGCTTCTCCTGTTGCCTTCTGTTTTTTGAGATATTTAGCCAGTTTTGTTTTACTTTAGATTACACCGTCCGCTTAGGATGAAAGTATAAATACGTACAACGTGTAACTATAACATATGGTCCTATTTTAAAGTGATATAGTGCACCGTATGAACATAGTAGAACGTATTTTCTTTATATAAATAGGCAGTCGATGAATAATTTCTCTATCACGGGAGAATTTAAAAGCATTAAGCAAAGACACAAAGAACTGTCAATTGTGAATCACATAATATAGTCCTGTGTAATATTCGAAACCCATTACTCGGCAGTGGCGAAGCGACCATTTAATCCACTACGACATCCTTTCTATCAAAATTGTGAGAATAATTTTGAATACAGCAATACAATATATTATGACAATCTGCATGTGGATATTTACAGTAGGATTGATCCATGTTACGGGGGTCTATTTAAAGATGGCGGCAGAATTGTGAGTGTATAATACCTGTTTGTCTTTTAAGGATATAATAGAAATGTAAGGTCAGTTACTATGTAGATATTATATACATAAATGTTATTTTGGCATGCCTTATACACGGACTATACAGGGATTTGCCACATCTGTTTTATACAATATATTGTTTTTTAAACAAAATCCTTAGTTAATCGATTTTATTCAACCCTTTTAAGTTGCAAGAAAAGGTAACTGCTGTTTACACGACTCAAGCACTATTTATCGATACTTAATAATCGATAAATGAATAGTCCTATAGAGTAACAGTACTTAGAACACACGTTACAGATAACTGTAATATCGATGCGCAACGATATCATACAGTTATCGATATTGTAACTACTGCAATTCCCCTCACTACGGTCATCAGTGACTTGGCTCCAGGCGGAAATTTGTCGACGTTATTATGTATTACAGTGAGTGTTGAAGCTAGTGCTCTAGGCGAATAGTGAAATATTATATTATATAAGATTCTGTACATGTCACTGATTTACTTTAAAGAAAACTTTAAGTTAAAAAAATATTGGTTGTCTGTAAAGTTGGTTTACGGACGATAGTTTAACGTGAGAAAGTCATAACAAAATTTGTTACCCGTAACGGGACAATGAACGTAACGGGACAATGAGCGTAACGGGACAAGGAGTCATCCTTTTTCGTGCGTGCAGCCGGCGTTCATCGATTTATTAGACGTTGTCACGTCAAAATGAAGGTATTATCAACTCCTTTGTTTTTTTATAATACTATTGATTGACTCAGTGGTGCAGCGATAGTGAATGCGGTTGCTGTGTATAAGGTCTTGGATTAAATTGCTAGGTCGGATAGATATCCTAGACCCTATATATGAGAACTAGATGTTCCCGCGGTATCACGCGCGTTTATCGTTACTGCGCCGCCCCCGTGGGTCGTAGCGTGGTGTTATATAGCCTATAGCCTTCGTCGATAAAGGATTTGGCACACTGAATGCGTTCTGCGGTCTGCGGTCAGGTCAAAGTTAACGGTGCCCGCATTATGTATGAACAACATTGTCGGTCAGGGCAATCGGTCAGCGGTCCGGGCAGGTCATCGATGCGGGCAGGGCAAACAGCGGCATTTGACTGCGTGAATCAGTGGTGATCAGTGCTTTTGTGTTTTAATCGAGCCCTGACCGTTGCCCTGCCCGCCGCCCGCCTGCCCGTGCCCTCTGTCCGCCACCCGCTGCCCGCCAACCTGCCCGTACGCATCCTGCCTTCCCCCACGTTCTTTGATCATGCTCGCACGGTCGGATCGCTTATCTATACAAAATATATAGAGACCGACAATTTTGTTCATACATAATGCGGGCAGCGTTCACTTTGACCTGACCGCAGACCGCAGAACGCATCCGGTGTGCCAAATCCGTAAATAGGCTATCCAACACAACATTTTTCAAATCGAACCAGTAGTTCCTGAGATTAGCGCGTTCAAACAAACAAACAAACTCTTCAGCTTTATAATATTAGTATAGATTTTAAATATACGCTCGAGCATATGTGAAAAGCTACACTTCTACTCGCAATAGTATTTCCAGGTCCACATATTAATGTTCACACGTACGGTAAACACACAAGAGTACATAAACTTACGCTGTGGCCTACATTCCGTGCATTTTATAAATATTGACACAAAAACCGCTGCAATTAAGAGTTTAACACACCAACTGTTTACTGGCGGTAGAGTCGTGAAGATAAGCTTTATGTGGATTACATATGTGCGAGTGTAAGCGGAGCGAGATGAGCGAAACTGGTGATGACATTTATTTGGTAGGACTTCTTTAATACAAATAACAAATTAAACCATAGTGGAAGGCTTGTACCGTATAGGTATAAATACTGGTTGATAGCAGTTTATTGTCTTTGAAATTAAAGTCATAAATATTGCGATTTTTGAAATTATACTAATGTAAATTTTAGCGGATGTAATTAATAAGCATCAATACGAACAAAATATTTAGATAGATCACATTCTTAATCAAATAAACGTCATAATAACGATTAATAAGTTTTCCTCAAGCGTTTTGATACATGAACCTTGTAATACTTTTGTTTACTTGTAAAGAAATTTTTAATGGGCTGTTCTTACGTTTTTGATATAACATACCTACTTACTAAATTTAATGGCGATGGTAAAAATGGTTAATACTATTTTTAATAGTCATACATCTTCCTTCAACACATTCCTTTGAAGATTTTACATAAATTTACGACCTTTTATCTCCTAAAGAGTAGACAGATATGTTTTACATGCACATTTTGCCAGCTGGCTTTCTACATCTTGCCAGCAACTTGTTTAAGTACAACTCCTTCTATGAGAACAACAATACAATCTTCAATCATATTTTGAAACAAGAAACCTCTCTCATCTTACCGTAAGACCTCGCCCTAAATACAAAAGCTAAATACTCGACTTTTTTACGCAACTTACATAGCACGATGGTTTTTAAAATACTCTTAGCGTCATTAAAAATGTAAGCGGGAAGTAAAGTGAAGATGAGGCACTTTACCACTCAAGTAGAGATAAACCCTGCGTTTCTAAAGTACTGTTTAAAAGAGGAGATATAAGAAACCTTTTAAAAATTATTATTTTGAAATTGGCAGATTTTCCATGGTGTATACGTATGTTTTGGTTTAAATAATTCTGCTAAATGAGGTCAACGTCAAGAAGATTGCAGCTACATAATATTGTGTTGTGTTCCTACAGTAAGTTGGTTTTTCAGTCTTTAGGGAAGCAACACGCTGTCAGCAAAAGCTAAACTACACCCTAAAGACAATCACATCCAAATAACATTATATTGTATTCTTACGATAAGTAGTTTTTGCATAGATTCAGGGAGGCTCTACGCTGTCAGCAGAAGGAGGCAGTGTTCAGTGTCTCTCTGCTGTCAGTAGAAATAAAATAAGCTTGTGTTATGTTTCTACCATGAGTAGGTTTTTAAAGCTTTAGGTTTTTTGAAGTGAACACTTCTATAGGCGCGTTGAGCACTTCTTGGGTGAACAAAAATCATAGAACTTGCGTCATCCTCACGCATCGTCACGCTTACACGCTTTCCGTTTTTGAATTATTTTAGAATTTAACAATATCTTAGAAATGGTGCGTCCTACGCAAAAAATAACGAAATTTTGATCCCCTTAATAACTCCTAAGAGAGTATCAGGAATTCGACCCGCCCCTTTTCTTTGTTTATAAAGAAGTATTTATGATCAAGGATTAAAGTTTTCACTACTATCGGCATTCCCCAAAGACTGCCCCAATTTTTTTTTAAGAAGGCGCTGCTCTGTTTGCTTTAGAAGCTTACCAGCAATTTTAAGATAGCAGACAATTAACCTTGTTTTGTAAACTACCACCAAAGTTTTCTGCAGAGCTTTAGGGAGACGGTACACTATCGGCAGGATGATCAGAGTTCAACTTTTTTTTTATACTACTAAGTTGGCAAACAAGCATACGGCCCCACCTGATGGTAAATGGTCACCGTAGCCTATGGACACCTGCGACACCAGAAGCATCACTTGCGCGTTGCCAACCCTTTAGGAAAGGAAATGGGAAGGAGAAGAAGCGGGATAGGGGACAGGGGTGATTGGGCCTCCGGCACTCTCACTCACCGAACGAAACACAACAGTAGGAACACTGCTATTTCACGTCGATATTCTGTGAGAGGGTAGTCCTTCCCCAGTCGAGCTGGCCCATTCATGCTGCAATCAGAGAGGCTCTACTTCTCTTCTTCTACTTCTTTCGTATTGGCCTTGTAGCAAATCCCTACCTTTTACTACACTGATACTGACTGCATGGATGGCGTAGTGGTTTACGTGGTCACCTCGCCACTGCCATCGTGCCGAGTGTTTTTTTTTTTTAGGGTATAGCCCTTTATAGGACGGCTCATACAAAGTGGCCTGTAAACTGGACAGTCACTTCAAGGTCGTTATCTCATAGATTTTTATTTATATATTGAACCTTATGAACATTTACGACCCGCGTTAGAGCACACTGGCCTGTCAACTGGTCAGCGTTCAAGTTCGCCGCGCGACATTTTAAATTCGCGCCTTTTTTCAAGATGGCCTGTGAACTGGCCACCGTGCACCCGCGCAGGAACATTTGTTGTCATCGCGTGTGTACGTTACGTGTTTACAAGTTTTATGGTAATGAAAAATCATGTCTTCTTGGAAAAGGTAAGTGAAACTATTCTTTTATAGTATATACTTCGATGTTATGTGCAAATGTAATCGAGGATAATAAGAAAAACATATATTATTTGGGATTGAATACAAATCGGTGTGTTGAAAAATTATAACCTAAAAATTTCCTACCTAACTTTGAGATGTTGTATTGAGTATTTATTTTCGAGTAATTCCTATGAACCATATTGTTTTATAACAAGTATATAAGCATGTGTAATAATATAATAATAAATTTGCGATAAATAATCTTGTTCGGTAGTTATAACCTATTATTATGAACGTTTGGGGTATTTTCTGCCTTTTTTTTGCAGATGTGTGGGTACTTATGAAAATCGTAATGTAATAGTTTTGCATTGTAATTTTCTCATTGTTTTAGACGCACATACACTTATCGGGAGTTGGAGTCACTAGACGAGGACCAATGGAATGACTTCGTGGGTATTACTGATGACCAGGCCACACAATCAGACATAGGCGGTGATTCCGATGCTGATGATTGCTTCGACGAAAGTTTTAGTACCAGCACCCTGAGCACACGTAGTCGAAATCAAGGATCATGTTCTGGAACATCGTCTTCATCACAACCACCACAGGAGTTTTTGTTTCTACCACCATCGCCACCTCTGCAGCCGCCGCCATCTCCACCGCCACAGCCGCTATCACCAAACCCGACCAGGTATCACGAGATAATTTCTCCCGAAGACGCAGCTCCTCGAGAGAATATAATACATGAAGATCTTAGTAAGTGGAGTAATAAAAGATTTCGAGAACCACCAGTGTACAAGAATAGTACATTAAATAATTACGTGGGCATAAAAACTGAAGTAGATCTAAATTCACCGTTGAAAATATTGACCCTATTCTTGACACCTTTTTTTTTCAATCTCATGATTACAGAAAGTAACAGATATGCCACACAGTGCCAGCAGACTCTAAATATAACTGAAGAGGAGCTAAGATCTTTTATAGGAATTCTGATAATTATGGGATTCCATAATTTACCTTCAATGCGGCTTTATTGGTCGCGAGAAAAAAACTTTAATGTATCCCGCATTAGCGGCGTAATGAGCATGCGTAGATTTTTAAAAATTATGAGATTTTTACACGTGCATGACAATGAAAAGATGATACCCAGGGGCAACGTGGGTTATGATCGACTTTTCAAGATACGACCATTGTTGACACATTTTTCTCATGTTTTTAGATCGGTATTCTGCCCTCATCGGCAATTGTCTATTGACGAAAGTATGATAGCTTTCAAAGGACGATCCACTTTGAAGCAATATATGCCACTCAAACCCATAAAACGCGGTTTCAAAGTATGGGTTATATGCTGCGCTGTAACGGGATATATGTTGAATTTCGATGTATACGAAGGAAAACTGCAGGGAGGTGAGAGAGAAATGAGTTTGGGTGAGACAGTAATTTTGAAATTGGCTGGAATGTTTGAGCATCCGGGCTATTGCTTATTTTTTGACCGCTTTTTTACTTCTCTGCCTTTATTAGTGAAGCTGTTGAATAAGAAACTTTTTGGTGTTGGTACTATTATGCCTACAAGAAAATTTTTCCCTTCTAACAAATTTCCACAAGATAGAACTATGGCTTTGGGTGAAAGTGCTTGCGCAATGACTAACTCTAACATTTCTGTTTCTAAATGGAGAGACAGAGGCAAAAAAGCCGTTTGTGTTGCTTCAAATATGCACAATCCAAGCAAAAAAGGATTTGTGCGCCGTACTAATAGTCGGGGTGATAAAGAACAAGTTGCATGTCCAAATGCTATAATTGATTATAATAAATACATGGGAGGAGTAGATAAATTTGACCAGTATATGGCATCTTATAATATATCGTGGAAGTCTCGACGTTGGTGGATGAAAATCTGGTTTTATTTGATAGAAGCTGCGATCGTCAATTCCTACATTATTTATAAGGATACCTGGGCGAAGGCTCATCCTGGTGGTACAAAACCAATGACTCACTTGATGTTTAGGAGTAAACTGGCTGATGAGCTTATAGGAGACACGAAACAACCTTTGCTACCTTTTCGCGAAAATAAAGAGAGTGATCATAAACTTATGAAATCGTCTAAGAAAAATTTGCGTAGATGTAGATACTGCAGTACCGCGTCTAAGCCAAAGAGAAGTGTCTATGAATGCGTTCAATGTGATGTAGCCCTATGTGTAGAATGTTTTGTACCATTCCATAATGAAGGACAAATTAAAAAACATAGGTGATCATTCAATTGATAAAATAAATATCTGATTGTGAAAAGAAAAATAAAAAATAAAGAAGTTTTGTTTTAGAAGAAATATGTTATGTTAATTCTGTCTGTAATTAAAACTAATTGTCAATTATATGTTCTATTATTAAAGGTTGATTAGCAAATACATTTATTTTATTATTATTATCGTCTTTTCCTAAAAATAAAATAGATTTCATTTGTGTCCATTTTACTGGCCAGTGATATTGCTGTGATGGTTAGTGACGCAGATCGTTCAATGGCCAGTTTACTGGCCATATGATTTTCATGATTTTCTCGAAAATCAAAGGTTTTCAGGTCTTTTTTCAAAAACATGTCATTATGATTTACGACACAGAATAGGTATTTATCACAAAATATTAAGAATTCAAAAAAAAAGTTAGGGTGTGCGTTAAAGGGATAGGGGAAAACGAGCACACGGATCGCCTGATGGTGAGCGATTACCGCCGCCCATGGACACCCGCAACCCCAAAGGAGTTACAAGTGCGTTGCCAGCCCTTTAAAAAGGAATGAAAGAGGGAAAAGACAAAGGAAAGGATAGGAAAAGGATCGAGGTAACTAGGCCTCCGGCTCTCTCACTTACCGATACGAAACGCAACAGTACGGGTACCGTTATTTCATGCCGGTATTCTGTGAGAGGGTAGTACTACCCCGGTCGATCCGGCCCATTCATGCTGAAACCAGCCAGGATCTACTACCTTATAAGTGTTGTGGGTTCGATCCCCACACGGGAGAAAACTTTGTGTGTTCCACAAATGGTTGTTCCGTGCCTGGGTGTTCTTTGTGTCCATTTTTTTAATGTTTGTAAAGTTCCTCGCGACACAGGAATTATTCCAAGTGCAGGAGATGTTTAAAACGCACAACTATATAGACCATATCATTATAGCAAAAAGTCTATCTTAACCTGTCTGCTTAACTATATCGAGATATTATAATTAAAGCATTATGCCTAGACGCCGGCGTCCGTATACCGAAGGACGAAATAAAAGAAGCATTTTTTGAGACGCTTTTAAAATATATGAGATTATAAATTGACCAAAAATATCTTATATTTAGGTAAATAAAGACAAAACTCCTAAGTACATTTATCGCCATATATTTTTATGATCTTTATCCATGACGCAATTTCATATTACAAGTTGTATAAAGCTTAATATATTAGATAGGTACTAGCTTTTGCCCGAGCTTCACTCGCGTTAATTTAGAATTTGACAATCAATTCGGGTTGTATTCTGCTTGTAATAATATAAATTTAATCATGATTCAAAAGACACGTGGCGCCATCTTTTATCATAAGAACGTTATTATTGTTTTCCTCGGGAACAGTAATTTTTTTCGGGATGAAAGGTAGCCTATGTCCGTTTCTGTACTGTCAACCTGTCAACGTATATGCAAAATTTCAGGATGATCGGTTCAGCGGTTTAGGCGTGAAAAGGTAACAAACAAACAAACTCATTTTCGCTTTTATAATATTAGTTGAGATGTCGCACAATTTAAATAAATTTCTCCTTACACAACTCGGTTTTACTAACCCTTTACTTTGTCTTAAATGTCAGCTGTGCGTTTTTACTTTTATAACTTAAGTTGTAAATGTGTAAAGCTTCAAGTTGCCGTAATATAGACGCCGTTAAACCGTCACTCGTAAAAAAGTATAAGAATGCTTAAAAAATAATTAAAGTATTTTAATTATCGCAGTGCTGTACCAGCACTGTAAGTAAAATACTTTAAATTTTTTTAAGATATAATTTTAATAAAACATAGGTGGCAAGCAAGCATAGAGTCGATTGATGAGAAGATTTGATCGTAGAATATAATCGTTTATATTATAGGTACTACTCGCGCATTATTGTCCGTAAGGAATGAAAATAAAGACGAGATGAAATTAAAGGAATGGACGACATAGGTACCTATATAAGTCTCCAGTTCTCTAAACATCGAATTCGCCTATTCTTGCAATAAAAACCTTTCAAAATAGAGTTCCCATCTTGTTACGTAAACAGAAATACAATTTCTGCTCTGTATTTTAAATTAGAGTAGAACGTGTAATATTTATAACGCTGGGACTTGAAACTCTGTTTTGAACACTCTTCATTACAAATATTTGCTTTCAGGGTATGTACTTTGAGTAACATTTACATATTTAAATCTTTTCCTGATTGGACAGAGTCCGCTCTATACAATCGTTCGTAGCATCAATCAGCCAGCCAGTCCGAGTTGACACCAGCAATTGAATGTTTTACCAATTTAGTTCGTCAATGTACTTTTCTCTGAAGCAATTACATTGAATTTCAATACGGTTTTCGGGATACCGTTGCAAAAAAAGAATGTACTATGGCTTAACACAGCTGAGCCTGCGATCCGTGATTTACAGAAATTACATAATATTGTCTTCTGTTTACGCGTCCATAAATAAATAAGTAAAATAAGTTTTAGGACTCTTAGAATCTAAACTTATAACTGAGATTTCTACAATCAAATCGTTCGTGTAATAAAAAATATATCAAGAAATGATTTTAGCGCCTAAAACTATTCTCTCCGTAACGCTTGCCAAGAAATATATTTCTGTTAAGGCATGCTTCCGCAGTCACCTACACATGCGCTATGCCGAGCGAGACTCAAGGGATGCATAAAAACTTGGCTTGTGTGTACTTGCCGAGATTAGTTAACGCAATCTTATTTAAGATTACTAATTTAATGCATGTCTTTTTTACCACCTTGTTAGTGCCGTTGTATAAGACTGCATTTATGTTTTTTATTGTAAGGCATAGGTTTCCAGACTTTTTTCTCATATACCACTTTCAAAATTTAGCTGGTTCCGATAAACCCCTGCAGCTACATTTCTCTAAATTTAAACAAATCTCGCTTAGGCTCTATAACATCACGCTATGACCCACTGAGCCGGCGTAGTAACGATAAACGCGGGTGAAACGGCGGGAACATCTAGTAGCTTTATAAAGATGAAAGAATGTTTAAAATCGGTTGAATACATTTTATCTTTACAAACAAACAAAATAATTTTTTTCCTCTTTTTAACATTAGTTTACACATAGACGTACAGACATTGACAAATTACAGTTTTATTATATGTATGCTTCGATCAAATATACCATAGATGCATATTCTCATACAAAAACCGCGTCAATATGTGGCACTGACCAGTACTACTTACTTATAAGTGTCTGCATTTATTATGCAATCCAGGAAATAAACCGGAATAACCATTGAACGCCTATTGAGAAACATTTTGTAATAGTTTAGTTAAAACGCGTCAATGTAAAGCGTCCTAAGTGTGTTCCTCGCGATACGCAAGCGTACCAAGTATATGGTACGGTCTCCACCATAGTAGTGGTGTCGATTCGCTCTCGCTTACGGGCAGCGCACGCAAGAGTGAGTGGGACAGGTGTATAATATAGCGCATACGACTGATTTATGCACAGTTTTGTTGGGGCCGTTTTTCGAGCGACGATCGTGCATCTATGGTTTATTTGATCGATGTATGTATATATTTATAGACAAAGGCTTATTAACTTATTAACTTGATATCGTACAGCTAGCATAACATGAAATACAATTAAGTTTGCCGGTACTACAAACTACCCTTAAGCAAGTACAACTAAAATTAAGTCTAAGTAATAATAAAGTTTGAGGAAGTTTTTGTAGAGTATTATGGAGTTAATTTTAATTATTTGTGCTAACAATACTGTTAACTAAGAGGCTCAGCTTAGTTTCTCGATGGTATATTATTTACATTTTTGTGATATTAATATGGAAAAGAAAATTCGGACATTCAACAATTTTATATGCCTGCATTCAAAAGTGAATGTTACCGAGTATAAATCGAAATACCTTTATTCGTTAATTCGACACTTAATTCGATGATTGTTTGATTCGATTCGTGGTCGATCGATTCTTTTGTTTATTATTGCTATTAAAAAGACATATGATACACATAGACAAAAAAAAAAACAGTCGAATTGAGAACTTCCTCCTTTTTTGAAGTCGGTTGAAAATGACTACACCACACTGCTGACTACACTAAGCAGTTGGTGAATGGGCCGGCTAGACCCGGGTAGGAATACCCTCTCACAGAATATCGATGTGAAATACCAGTATTCCTACTGTTGTGTTTCGTCCGGTGAGTGAGAGGGACGGAGGCCCAATCACCCTCTTTCCCCCTTCCCGCTCCTTCTCCTTCCCACTTCCTTTCCTAAAGGATCGGCAACGCGCAAGCGATGCCTCTGGTATTGCAGGCGTCCATAGGCTACGGTGACCACTTACCATCAGGTGGCCTGAATGCTTGTTTACCACCATAGTTGTATTTAAAAAAAAGTCGTGCAGTTCACAAGCAGAGCCCTCCACATCGCGTCCTCGCTACGACTGAAGTATGTTTTCTTTGTCCTTAGATGACAGTGATGACCAAACAAGTGGGATAGGATGCGTTGTGCGGAAAGAGGAACGCTTGCAGTTTTAAACAGATTAAAATAAACAATGTGAAAAAAAAGGTTTGTAAAAGGTATTCAAATTAAACTACTTTTACTTATTTTTACTATCATTTATGTTTAAGTCTAAATTTTCCCTGACGTTTCGGTTGCTTTTCAGCAGCTGCTTTTCCCCGTGAACATGGCTGCTGAAAAGCAACTGAAATGTCGGGAAAAGTGTAAACTAAAATATAAATAGTTTTAATAATTTAAATACATAGCTTAAACTGTAGTAAAATTCAATAATGGTAATGTCATAGTTCACAATGATGTATTAAAAATATTTTAAAATAAACAGGGTGACAAAATTCATATAAGAATCCATATAAAGTAGTTTAATTTATATAAGCTAAATAAATAAATTTCAATGTAAAGCATTCGGATAAACGTAACACAATATTTTGTTAAAGATAGTGACCCAAAAGTAGTTACCTATAAATTAAAGAATACATAGGTGAAAGGTTATTAGTATTTTTAAATAACTCTGTATATACGTCAAATAAACACGCTACATGTTAAATCAAATCAAATCAATTTATTATTGCAAATATGGGTACATTTTAAGATGATACATGTGTAAGTTGCTTATGCCATATTTTACCATTGTGGTGTGCAAAGTTGTTTATATTTGACATAAAAGTTAACTAAATGTCACACAAATTTATAAATGTCATGAAATTACATATTGGTATCATAAAAAATAATAAATGTCAGATATAAGAAATATACATCTCATTATTAATATTATGTCCATAATTTACGTTTATCTTATCTTATGTGAGGGCCACTCAGTGTAGACCGGCGACACTTCGACACAGTGGGATCTTTTGTGTCGACACTCTCCCAATAACAACTGCCATAGATATTCATGGCAGCCGGGACCGACGGCTTAACGTGCTCTCCGAGGCACGGAGCAGGCGATAATTGTCAATCAATACGCACATAATTTCAAAAAGTCATATAACTGCCGAAAGTCAGAGATACGCGACGTGCGTTCGAATCCGAGACTGTTGGTCTATATGCTGAACAAAAACAAACAGTGCTCAAAAAAAAATTTACGTTTACAAACATAACAGCAACATAGCTGAGTCTGAACACACATCCTTTATCCAACAATCCCGCCAAAATCGTCATTAAATCCATTTTAATTGCTTCACTGAAAAGTTCATTGATCTGAATAAAATTGGTGAAACATTCAATTGTCGAAGTCAACTCTGACTGACTGACTGATTGATGCCGAATGAATGGACAGAGCGAATACTGTCCAATCTGGAAAACTTTTTTTATAAATGTACATGTCGACCAGGATACCTAACTTGATATGTTGGAATACTACCAGTTATTTGAGATTTTTTTTGGTAGTCATAATACAGGGAGAGCTACAAAATTGTGTAAAGTGAAAGGCATGAATCGGCCTTTGCCCGAATTAATTCATGTTTGAAAAAGAATTTTATTTATTTATTCACACACTTTACGTGTGGCCCTAATACGACAAACAAGTTATAACTCTGTACCCTTATGAACGCAGTACAAAATTTTGTAATGTAATCCGAAGATATAATTAATTAATAACAATTAACATAATATATACATACATGTCTACCCTGTTATGCACAACTTAGAGATAACAATATGCGGCACTTGTGATTTCACTCAATGTACAGTTAAATTTATGTAGCGACAACGCCCGCAGCGCACGCGTGAGCGGCGCGGGCGCCTGCTGCAGCAGGTTGGTGCGCGCGCGCAGCAGCGGCGGTCCGCGCCGTCGCCTCACGTACCCGTCCGGAACACAGAACCCAACTATTCGGAAAACAGTAGGATTGTGTATCTTGCCCAAATCACTTTGAATACATAAGTGACGAGAGCGACCGCCCTTCTAACTTCGAGTTTGTAATAACCTGTCATGTCTACCACAAACAGAGAAGGATATATAAAACAATCATGTATCTCATTATTAATTTCTTGTAATTCGAATAACGTCAAAAATGCGAATATGATAACTGGAAAACTACAAAAATCTATGGAGGTGATTCAGGCTCTTCTGGGAGTGCCTGAATCACTTTAATAATTCTATCACTGGACTTCATATTGACACTACATTTGAAACAACTTTATTATAAACTTAGTACTACTAGAAAATACCTACATACTGTGTTCTATTCCTGTAAAAAACAATATTATAGATATACATAATATATGTATATATATTATATACATATATTATGTATATCTATAATACCATATACATAATATATGTTGGAATATAATAAATATATTGGTATAAGTTTATATTTATTATTTTTATCCCATTTTTTGTATGTTTTATTTTTTATGTATTGGTTTGTAATAAATTAATTATTGTTAGTAGGCCTGCGAGAATACCAGCGCTGTAGTCTATACTGCAAAAGTGACGCAGTTGCCTTATTTGATCTCCATGTACCGCCTTCTGTTTTGTATTTTTGTTTTTTAATTATGTATGTATGGAGATTCAAATATAACATTTTTCTTTCTTTCACCTTTCTTTCTAGTTGTTAAATATCTAAAACAAAACAGGTCATCAATTTTAAAATATTATTAGTAGAATAATCTATACTAATACTAGACAGAAGAAAGATTCAATTATTTGTTTGTTTGTAAGAGTTTAACTCAAATACTACTCAATCGATTTTAAACATTCTTTCATCATTAGAAAGCTATATTCTCACCGAGTAACATAGGCTCTTTATTTAAACTACTAATACTAACATAACCTAACCTACTTTTAAGCGAGCGAAGCCGCGAGCAAAATCTAGATAAATTATAAAATGAAACAACAAATTGCTATTAATAATAATACGTTTCTTTTGGATGAAGTCCATAGAGTGTTAATAACAATAACCTTAAAATACTAATGTTAGTAGACAATGAGTAATATGCATGATTAAATCACAGCATGTAGCTGCATCCATCTTCTCACCATCGGGGTCTCCCACCGATCCGCGAACATACTCAGGATGGAGTTGGTGCTGCCGCGGAGGCGCGCCATCAAGGAGGCGCACCTTTTTCTCATGATAGCAACGCACTGCACCTCCACGGCAACCCCAATAGCAACCTGAGTGTGTTATTGTACTGGACACGTAGATCGCTGTATGCCCGCTGACTTTAACTAACCCAGAGGCTGCATGTATAAAATGTCTGACAGTATGCTTTGAATAAAGTCAGCTTTACTATCTACTCTCAATTTCAAGACCGAAATCGCCGAAATTCCATTGGTAGCCAAACAAAATATAAAAATAGATAAAATTCTAATCCCCCATCACAATTTTTTACTGCTATTTATAGCAAACTAACCTGCTACCCACACATTGGTAAGTGGAAACGGCCTATCATGAACATGGTTATGTTTTCGTGGCATCAGAATAGCGATTCTAAGGAACATAACCAAGCTTCCTTCAGTAAACCACATAGTCGTCAAAAAAAGGCTCTGCTGCTCATGGTAAGCGCTTTATTTTCATTTCAATAAGCTCATAACAGACTTAGTCTAAGACAGGGACGAGAGCAGTTAATGATTTATTCATAGAAATATAAATTCAGATTATGCATATTGTTTATTAAACTGTGTAACATCTGGTGAATACTTATTTCGAGGTTCATTTAGGACGGTGCCAAGCTGTCGACTATAGAACGTTTAAAATATTACATAGCTTAATAAAAATATTACGTAGACTTTTCATAGTATAACCTAACTAGTCCTAATCCTATCCTATTCTAATCCTAATTTCCTAATACTAATCCAAACTAATATTATAAAAGCGAAAATGAGTTTGTTTGTTTGTTACCTTTTCACGCCTAAAACACTGAACCGATCATCTTGAAATTTTGCATATACCTTGTCAGGTGTACAGAAACGGACATGAGCTATCTTTCATCCTGAAAAAAGTTACTGTTCCCAAGGAAAACAACAATAACGTTCTTATGATAATAGATGGCGCCACGTGTCTTTCGAATCATGATGATTATTACAAGCAAAGTACAACCCGAATTGATTGTTAGATTCTAAATTAACGCGAGCGAAGCCGCGGGCAAAAGCTAGTTATATAATAATAATATCGTTTAAACACAAACATGCCGAAACATTTATAAAAGCGTCTGCTTTCGGCTTAGGTTTCGTGAACAAGATCGCAAACTAGAATAAAACAGGATTTTGTGTTAATTCAGAACGTGGTCTATCTACGTAACAAGATTCATCGAAATCTGTTCAACAGTTTTTGCGTGATTGAATAACAAACGTACGAATATCTTAATACTGTCTTACGTTTATGCGAATATTATCATTGTAATTTAAACATTATACGGATTTTATCGCGTAGTGCCGTTATTTTTACTTTAATACACTTTAGAACATTGAGATAACCACCATCTTAGTCTCGTCGTAAACATGGCTGCTGAAATGCAACCGAAACGTCGGGGCAAGTGTAAAATTAAATATAAATAGTTTTTATAATTTAAATAGCTTAAATACAAGTACACAGTATCTAGTAAAAGTGTTTAACAATATAGTTTAATGTTTCAAAATTATGTAAAAATTGTGTTTTATAAAAAATTAACAACGGGATTAAATTCGTATAAAGTTGTTTAATTTCAAAATACGAATATCTTCACACTTATATATATTCAGTAGAATACATCTCCTAATATAATTACTTACGGTTTGAATACGCTCGCAAGGTTTCCACTCCGTCATTCCATCCGGAACTAATTCATTGGATGGGCGGTATTCTACAGTAACAGAAAGGCTTAGTCATCTTAATTAAGGGTCAAGTTCAAACAGATGTGACCTTGATCTTTTTAATATAAAGAACTTGTATTGTACAGAATTTCTTTTGAATTTGTCTTTAACAGAAATAATTATATCCTGTTGATTGTTCAATAATAGCTATGATATTTCCGTGACAATTATTCAAATTTAAGCCGGATTTTATCGCGGTTTATTTCGTAAAGTGACTTGATCCTTTGAAGTCATGCTTCGTAAATTTGATATTATGATTATTTAATAGATTCTCCGTGACCATAGCTTCCGAAAAGTGTTAAAAACGTCGAGTAAAATGTTCATTAAATAAACACTGGTACCATGTGTAAAGAATAATTAAAATGATGAAAATATATGGAAATATTATTACATACTTGGGTGGAATTGTGGTGGCGTTGTAAAATGTATTGATATTGCTTTTGGCTGAAAACTTCTCTAGAGAATAGAAAAGGCTCTCCGTATTCCGTATCCTATTTCTAATAGAAGAATAGTATTAGAGCCGCGCTGATTTCAGCATGAATGGCCAGCTCGACCGGGGAAGGACTACCCTCTCACAGAATATGGACGTAAAATAGCAGTATTTCTACTGTTGTGTTTCGTTCGGCGAGTAAGAGTGCCGGAGGCCCAATCACACCCTTTCCCCCTTCGCGCTCCTTCTCCTCCCCACTTCCTTTCCTAAAGGATCGGCAACGCGCAAGTGATGCCTCTGGTGTAGCAGGCGTCCATAGGCTACGGTGACCACTTACCATCAGGTGGGCCGTATGCTTGCTTGCCATCTGAGTTGTATAAAAACAAAACCTTTTATATCTACTCGGGTCCTGAAGATAGGGACATAATAAATAACGGACAGAAATTAAAGCCCGACTTGGAACACACAAATCAAACAACACTCGGTGCTATGACAGCGGCATCAGTAGTCAAGTAGGTATAATAGGCCGTAGATTAAAAGTTAAACATTGATCAAAAACTTGAGAGCTGTTTAGCTTAGAAGTGACTAAATTTACAATATTTTTATAATTATGTCAGTATGTAAACCGTAGAAGAACTTGTTTGTACATGCGAGCATACTCCAGTAACGTTACGAACACGTTCTTGGAAACTTTAAACAAGTCTTTATCGCAAGAAAACTTTTCTATTTACAAAACTCGAACACAGAAATTTGCCGCAAAATTTATCCAATAACATATCGATGTTTGAATAACAGGGACTCTTTATGGAAGCACCCGGAAAATTTTGCATGCACAGTACACTTGCGAAATGTTTTAAGTCTGTCTTTAATAATTCACCTCTTTGACGGGCTTGTAATAAGTAAGCAAATTGAGTTCACCAAGTTCCTAACTCGCGACGTGCAAATTTAGAAATGTGCGTATTTAAAACGTGATATTAATATTAATTAGTAATACTTTGCAACGATGCTTTGTAGCTAAAATTAGGGAGTTTGTTTACCAATTGACACGATGATGGAAATTGCGATCGACCACAAACTTAAATATCTATAGGTAACCTTATTTTCATTATGTATTTCTCTACGAGACTCCTAATATGAGATTTAATTACTAAATTATACCTCAAGGTACAGACACATGAAAGATATTAATTTTGGTAACAATATAATTATAATGTAATAATATCAGCCCTGTATTAAACTGTCCCACTGCTGGGCACGAGCCTCTTCTCACTGAAGGGTTAGGCCATAGTCTACCACACTGGCCTAATGCGGGTTGGCATACTTCACAGATCTTCAAGAACATTATGGAGAACTCTCAGACATGCAGGTTTCCTGACGACGTTTTCCTTCACCGTTAAATCAAGTGATAATTAACTATTTAATACGCATGCATATAACTTCGAAAAGTCAGAGATGCTCGCCTTGGGTTCGAACTCGAGACCTCTGCGTGGCAGTCCAACGGTTTCCCACTAGGATATCGCTGCTTTATATTATTAATATTAGATAATCTAGATTAATTCAAATTCCTTGTTATCAAGATTTGTGTCACACAGAATTTGACATGCAATAGAGGAATTGTTACGTATATTTGCACGAATGGCGTAGTGCTTGAAGCCGTCACCTCGCCATGTGCATTGCTTTGAGTGTTGTGGGTTCGATCGTCACACTGGACAAGAAGGTACTTGATCCACAACTTACACGCTTGATTGTTCGCAACCTGGGTTTGTTTCCGTTGCATGAACGTTTGAAAAGCGCCAGCGGCACAGGATGATAAGTGCAGGAGCAACAAATGGAGGCTATCGTTTTTGTGCTCACTAGGCGGCGCCACTAGCGAGTAAGGTCCTGTCAACACTGTCACAGCTTCTGTCAAAAGCCGTTTTTTTTTTTTATGGACGTGCAGACGGGTCGCCTAATGGTAAGCGATTACCGCCACCCATGGACACCTCAAACACTAGAGGAGTTACAAGTGCGTTGCCTGCCTTTTATTACGCCGTAATAATTAACGATTTCTATGGTTACTGTTGATGTGACTATAAAGTTTGACGTCTAGACCTTACCATCCACTGGCACCTCTAGCGGTGAATCCAAGCGCGATAGCCCTCATTAAAGAAAAACCATATGTAAATCCTATTGTACAATAAAGAGAATAATAATAATATTCTATCACATACACACAACACCATCTAGCCCAAACTAAGCAGGGCTTGTACTATGGGTACTAGACGATGGATAAACATACATATTATTATATACTTTTTTTTTGTAAATACATACATATTATACATAGAAACACCCAGACCAAGACAAACATCCATGTTCATGCACACAAATGTTTGACTTGTGCGGGAATCGAACCCGCGACCTCAAGCGTGGCAGTCGGTTACACTAACCACTACGCCATCGAAGCCGACAAATGGCCATGGTCAAGGGGAGTCTCCAGAGTCCCATGGCTGCTGAAAAGCAACTGAAACGTCGGGGAAAGTGTAAACACAAATATTAATAGTATAGTAATAGTATAAATAGTTTTAATAGTTTCAATAATTTAATTAGCTTAAAAATTTGTAAAGTTTAATAGTAACAGTAGTGCAACAGTTTTCAAAATTTTGTAATGAAGTGTCAAATAAACAACGCGATAAAATCCGTATATAGTAGTTTAATTTCAATATAGCCTATAGACCTATATTGCCATTGTAACTGTCATACATTGTAAGCGATGACCTTATTAGAGCTAAAACGGCATGCGCTTAGCTTTACGACGAACGCACATAGTTCTAGCGCGAATGCATTGGACAGCGTCAGTTTGTGCAGCTGACATTGATTAATGTTCACTCTGCTGACGCCCCATATTATGAATTAATTGCGCTCTGCTGTACGCTTGACGAGTTATTAAGCGTTCTGTTTTTGTGGGTGTTCTTTGCAAATTGAAAAGATAGAGTGTGTCACTGTATTTTCGGAACTACAGACAAAAGATTACTGACCATTTAGGTTACCTATATACACCCCTCTACTCTCTTCGTGGTTATTTCACATTAAACATTCACGATAGAAATCTCAGCTTTACAAATGACATTGTCCGGCGGCTCTAGGCTCTTGTCCTAAAAGAGGTTTAATTAACTCTTCCATATAATTAAGTTAACCCTCAATCACATCCCAAACTCAAGGCTAGCGAAGATTATATCAGATTTTAGCACATACTTATGAAAAATGAACCCTATAATAACACCATTACACTAGACCCTCATGAGGTCATTTGGACCCACATAAATATTGGGGTGTAGCCAAGCGTTTGACCTAAATTTTTAAGTGTGTTTACAGCGAGGGTTTGGACGTGACTTTCTTATCTTTGGCGATATAACCTATAGAGGATTACTTTAAATATATTTGAAGGAAACGTGTTAAAGAGCTTTGAGTCATATTATCGACGTTTAGTTCTACCGGTGTTTAAAATTATTTTCTAAGGGAAATATGGGATACTACATTTTACCCGTGGCATTGCTCGTTCGGAGACAGTACTTTTTCTGGATGAAAGTATCCTATCTTTATTATATCCCTGGCGATGTGTGTACAAAATTTCATGATGATTGGTCAAGTATTTAAGGTGTGAAAGCGTAACAAACACACAAACTCACATGCGTATTTATACTATTAAATTAGGATGAATGAATGCTTTACAGGCAATCGCGAAATCTCAGGTTCAATTGGTACTTTTTGTCATGATTTATTTTCCATACAAAATAAATTATGCTAGTGTCGTATTTGTTTTAATACATTTATATATATATATATATATATATATATATGTCGCGAATGGAAACCGATTCTGTTCGTAAGATTGTTCATCGTCCGCCATATTGTGTACGAAATAAAATAAATGACTCAGTGCGTACGTCCGACGCGGTCGAGCTCGACCTTGACGCGTTTTAACTAAACTATTACAAAATGTTTCTCAGTGGGCGTTTAATAGTTATTCCGGTTTATTTCCTGGATTGCATAATAAATGCAGACACTTATAAGTAAGTAGTACTGGTCAGTGCCACATATTGACGCGGTTTTTGTATGAGAATGTGCATCTATGGTATATTTGATCGAAGTTAACAAGTAAAACTTTCTCACATCGTCATTTTATAACAACAATGTGTGAATATTAATACATATTTGCGGCCTCCATGGCGTAGTGGTTAGTGTAACCGACTGCCACGCCTGAGGTCGCGGGTTTGATTCCCGCACAAGTCAAACATTTGTGAGCATGAATATGGATGTTTGTCTTGGTCTGGATGTCCCTATGTATGATATGTATGTATTTACAAAAAAAAGTATATATGTATGTTTATCCATTGTCTAGTACTCATAGTACAAGCTCTGCTTAGTTTGGTCTAAACGGCGTTGGAAATAAATAAAAAACTTGGGGCAGTCTTTTGGGACCGCCGATAGAAGTGAAAACTTTAATCTTTGATCATAAACACTTCTTTATAATACCTGATACTCTCTTAGGAGTTATTAAGGGGATCAAAATGTAGTTATTTTTTGCGTAGGACGCACTATTTCTGAGATATCGTTAATATTCTAAAAAAAAAAAAGCAAGGAAACGTGACGATGACGCGAGTTCAATGATTTTTGTTCACCCAAGAAGTGCTCAACGCGCCTAAAGAAGTTTTCATTTCAAAAATATTCATGGTAATGTTCAGAGCTGTTTCCTGAAAGTTTATGATCTCTTACGTAGGTGACATATAAGTCTGTTTAGTGGCAACTATATTATTATACTTTTTCTACCCCCTAGCAGGTACACAAGCTTAAATCTATGTATGATTAATATCCAGCCATTATCTACACGCAATATTTTTAGCTTTTTCTCGCCCCTGCAGCGATCCAAAGGAATATCGCCGCCATTTATATCTATACTAATATTATAAAGCTGAAGATTTGAGCCTCATAAACTGCATGAAGCTACCATTTAGGCTAGTTGATATGTTGAACAAGACAAGGATGAGAATATGAGAAGATGCAAAAAACTCATAACCAGCTCATACTTATTTCTATGCTTGACCTTTATAACTATAAAGGCTATAAAAAATGTTTAAATCTATACTAATATTATAAACCTGAAGAGTTTGTTTGTTTGTTTGAACGCGCTAATCTCGGGAACTACTGGTTCGAATTAAAAATTATTTTTGTGTTGGATAGCCTATTTATCGAGGAAGGCTATAGGCTATATAACATCACGCTACAACCCACAGGGGCGGTGCAGTAACCATAAACGCGGGCACAGCTAGTTTTTAAATGAAATCCGCAACCGCAATCTATCTTCGCATAATATCCAACACAAAAGATTATCGCTTTGTTCAAGAAAATCTGCCGCATTCCTTTACCAAAGTTAGGCTTAACTTTTCGTCATTAAACGTCGCGGCCCCGTCGATTTACATTATAATCTCTGCGTGAGATTCCTCGGGCTATGCCTGTGGAACAGTGCGTGAAACGTAATGAAATTTAAAATAACTGAACTGTGAATGTATAGCTTGCGGCTGACAATGGAAGCTTCTTCAATACTTTGGAGAAGAATACAGACACATAAAATTAAAATTAAAATTTAAAATGTTTTATTTCGATATCACATACATAAGTACTTATATCTAGGGATGGAGGTATCCTTTTAATTATAAAATGATACCTGTGTTAGGATACCTCCCAGAGCAGCGATAGCTCAGTGGGAAGACCAACAGACTGCAATGCAGAGGATCTCGGGTTCGAACCCATCTCGCGCACCTCTGACTTTCGGAAATTATATGACTTTTCGAAATTATGTGCGTATTGATTGACAATTATCGCCTGCTCCGTGCCTCGGAAAGCACGTTAAGCCGTCGGTCCCGGCTGCCATGAACATCTATGGCAGTCGTTATTGGGAGAGAGTCGACACAAAAGATCCCACTGGGTCGAAGTGTCGCCGGTCTGCACTGACTGGCCCCCAGATACGATAAGATAGGATACCCCCCTCTTCCTTAACAAAGGTTACACAAAGTAATAATGCCGTGGTTTAACATGAGTAACAGATTAAATTATAATAAGTTTTTAACTAAGCTAATGTGTTTGTGTGTGTGTATGTGTACATAAAATATAGGTAAGAATCATACTGTGCTACTATATTCGAAAAGGGGTAGGCAGAATTGCATTACACCCAATATTTCGCCATGTATGATTTTAGGTACCCATAAAGGGCAAACCTATTGATGGTTTAAAATTTTTTTTTTTTTTTTTTATTGAACTCAAAGAAAATGTGCTACAATTATCCTTTTACATAACTTCGCCAAACTGTGTAACAGTTTGTTGTCGAATACTGCACTCATTTAACATATTAAAATTATGTATACACACTTTTAAGACACATTAGTTTAGTATTAGGTACAATATAGTTATTGTTAATGAAATTAAACTTTTCAAAAAAAAATAAGAAAAAATTAAGAAGAGATACATTTAACAATAGTAAGGCTGTTTAATCTTCAATTTGATCATTAAATATTTGTAACAATGTTTCTTTTATCTTTTTCTTAAATATATTTAAGCTGGAACAATTTTCTGGGATACTTATTTTGTTATGTAGTCGTGGTATTATATACATACGTGTTCGTTCACCGTAGTAATTACATGAAACAGGCTCTTTGTACTTATTTCTAATAGCTTGTCTAAGCATACAATGTGGAGCTTTAGGTATTTTAAACTCTTCTTTATTATACTGTTCGACACTTAGCATATATTGAACCTTTTGATGCACAGGTAATATATTACATATCTTGAACAATTTCATATAGTTTTTATTACATTTCTTTTTTGTGTTTTTGTCTACATGACTCTTTAGGAACCTACATTGTATATTTAAGACTTTATCTAAATAAGTTTTAAATGTACGCCCGTAAGAACTTAGACCATAGCTCAAAATTGCATCTACCAGTGCATGATATAACATAAACAGCGTGGCTCGGTTTGTAACATATGTTAGCTGCTTGAATTTACATAAAACAGCCCTCAATTTGTTGCAAACAATATCGATATGGAAATTCCAATTAAAATGATCATCTATTGTTAAACCTAGGTATTTATATTGATTCACAAATTCTATATGTTCACAATCAATACATAGTTGCATATTATTATGTAAGCATTCATACGAGTGACCAATAATGGAGATTTCTTTAATTGATTTTCTATTATACGGTGAGTGTAGAAGCATGCATTTGGTTTTGGATACATTTAATATAATACCGTTGTCATGTGCCCATTTAACAACATTCTCGAAATCGGTTTGCATACATTTTTCTATATTATCTAAGTCGGTGTCTGCGTACATGAGGCACGTGTCATCAGCGTACATATATACACTGCAGTTTTTTATTACTTGACTCATGCTATTAACGTGCATAATGTACCCAACAAGCCCATACACTGATCCAGTTGGCACACCGAACTTAACTACCGCTTCTTGTCCACTCTGTTCACATATACTTGTACGAAGCGTTCTGTTGTTTAAATAACTTTGAAACCATTTGTTAAGTGGACCCCGAATTCCGCATTCTTGCATGGCTTTTAGAAGAATCTCATGATCCAAAGTTTCAAATGCTTTTATGAAATCAATGAATAAAACAGCAACATACTTTTTATTATTTAAATGTAAATTTATATCGTCTGTAAATTTTGACAGAGCGGTAGTTGTACTACGTGACTTTCTAAAGCCATGTTGTGTTTTTGAAATTATATGATTATGTTCTAAAAAATTACTGATCCTTTTTACTATTACTTTTTCAACTATTTTATTAATTACAGATAAAATGGCAATTGGTCTATAATTTGCGTAGTCCAAATGACTGCCTCCTTTGTAGATAGGTCGAATGATAGACTTTTTTAAATAATCTGGGTACACTCCCTTTTGGATACAGAGGTTAATAAATTTGGCTAGTATAGGGCTGATTTTTTCTTTAATGTATTTTATATCTTGTATTCTTATGTTATCTATACCGGGTGATTTCTTACTACTTAATTGGTTTATAATTATTTCAAGCTCACTGGAAGTTGCTTTCATGTAACGGAGAGATTTATCACAAGGCTTTACATATTCGTCACGCTTCAAAAATGTAAACTTACAGTGATGCTTAATTCTGTCTATGTCTTCGGTGAATGTTCGTGCAAAATTTGTACATATGTTACCTACTGTGTCTGTTTTACCTAAAAACTGCATTATTACACAATCTAGATTAGTTTTGGATTTACCTATCCAGCTGTTAATGGAGTTCCAAACTTTTCTAATATCTCCCTGACATTGTTTTAATTCTATTTGCCAATATTTATTCTTTTCTTTAATTATAATTTTGTTCGTTCTATTTCTGCATCGTGTATACTCTAACCTGTAATAATGATTATTGGGACATGATTTCCATCTCCTAAAGAGCTCATCTCTACGATCTAACAATTGTTTTAATGCTTTTGTAATCCAAGGCTGTGATTCTCTATTTTTCTTACAGGTTATAGTAATTTTTGATCGCTCATAAATATTACTAAATATACAATAAAGATTTTTGCACATTACCAACGGACAGTCCAAGTTATAAACACTAATCCAGTCAGCATCATTCAGGTTTTGTTGCAGTAATTTATTACTTAACACGCGCATTGCACTGTTTACATTCACGTTACCTGTTGTCGCACTACACTTCCCATTAGCCGCTAAGTTCACGCCTATCATGTAGTGGTCGGACAGCTTACAGGTGAGCATGTGTGCGGAGACGCGCCAGGAGCTACGCACCCACACATGATCGATGCACGATGTCACCAAACGGCCGGCTACAATTTCTTCGCGCGTGCATTCATTGATAACGCTTTGCAGGCCGTACTCACACAGGTTACTTTTATATTTGTCCGTAACAGTGTTGTTACTCAATAAGTTTATATTCATATCACCTAAAATGATTACATGTTCTTTCTCTGGTATTTCTTTCAAAAGGTTATTTAGTTCCTCGATGAAGAGCAGCTTATTAGTGTTAGGCGGTCTATATATAGCTATAATGTGAAGTGACTGATTTCCTTGCATAATGTGGCTCTGAATTAATTCCATGTAATGTTTATTTTTATGTGTTAAAAATGAAATATTGTAGGTAGGTTTTGAATACTTTAGTAGTCCGCCTCCCCATCGATCCTTACGAGTATTTGCATGCATGACATAGCCGTCTATATTGTACATTGCCAATTCATCTTGTTTGATATTTATTTCACTTAGTATAATAATATCAATACTATATGCACACTGTCCCAATAAGACAAGCAATTCATTAAATCTTTGTCTTAATGATCTTATATTTAAGTGAACGATTTGTATCTCGCTATCTGTGCTTTTTAAGTATAAACTCCATCGTAGGCTACTATTGTCTACGATGGATAGTATATCGTTGAATTGTAGTGAAGTAATAATCGCCTAGTGTGTACACGCACAGCCACAGCTGGCTGCGTCTTGCGCATTTACAACTCACTACTAAAACATATTTTATTAATGTCATCCTCCGATCGAATGACATGAATCTTCGAACCTTCATCCTTTTTTATTAAAACCTTATGGTCTTGAACCCAAATGTATTTGTACTTATCTTTGAGCATTTGTTTAGAACTCCATAGTACTTGACGCATATGCTTAGTTAGATGTTCATTGATGTAGATTCTTTTTCCATTATTATTTCCTAAGATATCGTCATTTGTGAGACATGATTTTCTACTTTTAATCCATTCCTTTTTTGCCGTTTTTGAGCGCAAGGTCACAACGATTGTGCGCGGACGATTCTCGACTTCTTGTTCTCTTCCTACCCTCCTTGTTTCCACAATATTATCAGGATCGAGTTTTAACTTTTGAGATATTGTTTTCACCATTAAGATAGTATTTTCGTTTTTCTTCTCATCAAGCCCAAAAATCTCTATACATTTTTCAGTTTCTTTTTGTTCTAAAACCGATATTCTTGCTTCTAAAGCATTATTAACTTTTTGTAAGTGGGTATTTTTATTTTCCAATGCTATAATTTTCTTATTTGCATTTTCCTTGAATGCGACGGTGAGTTTGTTTGTTACGCTTTCACGCCTTAACTACTTGACTTATCACCATGTAATTTCGCATACACGTTATCTGGTGAACGGGAAAGGATATAGGGTACCTTTTATCTAAAAACAGTTAATCTAACTTACGAGTACATTTACGCGAGCGAAGCCGCGGACGAAATCTAGTATTGTAAGTAACTGAGTGTTTTGCATACAATAAAGGTGGAAAACAAGCATACGGCCTGCCTGGTGGTAAATGGTTACCATTACCTATGATCGCTTGCACTACAGTAGTAGGGACAGTGACTTGGAACGCACACACACACGCATTCACGCGCTCACGCACATACACGCACACACACACATTCGTTTCGCATTGAAAAATCCTGTTTGAGAAGTAGAGCTCTCAGAAGAAGCAGGCAAGAAAGTCATAGCCACTCATTTCAATCGTCAAATGTTTCCACATACTACAACATACATAAATGAATAACATATACAATATTATTTTTTCATACAACTAAGGTGGCAAACAAGCATACGGCCCGGCCCACCTGATGGTAAGTGGTCACCGTAGCCTATGGACGCCTGCTGTTACTCCATCCTTCCGCTGAGCTGCACAACTAAGTTGAGTGGTTCTTCCTTATAGAACCACGCCCTGAGTTTTGTTTGCGTAGCTTTCTTTAAGTGTAATTTACGTAATTACTTCCTGTTATTAAAAGCGTTAATTGTTGTACTATCTTCGAATCATCTCTGCTCAAAATAACCCCAAGACACCACGCCCCTACAGCGTGGCCGGTCGTAATCCTAACTAAACCCTTAAGGTTACATTTGCGCGTTGCCGACACTTTAGGAAAGGAAGTGGGAAGGAGAAGGAGCGGGAAGAGGGAGAGGGGGTGATTGGGCCTCTGCTCTCTCTCTCCAAAGATATCTCTGATGAATAATACATATTATACACCTGCGTCTAGCACTTTTATTTTGGCTACATATAATATCTGACAAACCTATAACCATCTACGGATCAGACACAATATGTCAAGGCTTTGTGCTGATTCTAAGAATATCCTAAAAGAATAACTTTGTAAGTCTTTGTTCGATTTTTTTTATCGTGACACCGCTAAGTCTTTGTAACGGACCTGATGGAAAGCCCAATTACAGTCCAGAGACAGTGACGATGAGGAGAAGAGATGTCTTCTAGCCGTCGTCAGTGTCAAGCCGGTCTGACCAAATGGTTCTTCACACTATGTTCGATTCGATTTTGACTGCACGAATGGCGTAGTGGATTAAGTGGTTAAATGGGTTCGATCCTCACAAGGGACAAAAATTTGTCCTCAAATGGTTGTTCCGAATCTGGGTGTTCTTTGTGTCTGTTGTTTGTATGTTTGTCAGGTCCCAATGACACAGGAATTACTCCTAGAGCAGGAGTTGTCATTAAAAAAAGAGGAATCACAATTGACTTCAAACATTAGTGCAAATTATGCTAAATTTATTTTATACTTTAATAAGAAATTTGTAAATATATAATTCTTCTATTCCCTAGCCTTTATTATTCCCATGTCACTTGGGGTCGGCTTTCTAGTCTAACCGGATTTGACTGGATATCAGTTTTTACACGGAGCGACTGCCATCTGACCTCCGCAACCCGAAGGCTAACGATACCCTAAGGCTAGACCAGTGTCAGGATATTAGAGGCCACTGACTTCCCAATAACGACTGCCATAGATATTCATGGTAGCCGTGACCGACGGCTTAACGTGCTCTCCAAAGCACGGAGCAGGCGATAATTATTGTCAATCAATACGCGCATAATTTCGAAAAGTCATATAACTTCCGAAAGTCAGAGGTGCGTGACGTGGGTTCGAACCCGAGACCCTCTGCATTGCAGTCTGTTGATCTCCTCACTGAGCTATCGCTGCAGCTGTAAATATATAATTAAACAATACATTAAAAGTAGAAAATATCGCCAAAACCATACTAGCGTCGACAGTTTATAGACCATAACAGTCCCTTTGATCCAATTTCAGCTGTAAACGGCTTCGAACCCAATACCATCGAGATAACATTCGAACGTTAATTATAAACATCTGTACCAAATAGATACCAATAGAAATTAATAGGTCATCTTAAAGTAATTTATCTTAGAGATCGGTTAGTCTCTATAATTTCTAGCTGAGATCGAATTTATGGTTCAAGTTAGAAGATTAAGCAGTTTAAATATCCTAAATAATGTTATTAAATGCGAATGTGTTTGTTAGCTTGTATGCTTTCACGCCTAAACTACTCAAACGATTACTATACGGTATCGCACGAAGTGTTGCTGCTAGATATAGATAGAGTTGAGCGGTATAATAGCAAATTTATTCCGACACGTTATGCTAATTTACGCTAATGATCAAAGATGATTTATTGAGTGCGGTTAATGTGACGGTCGGCTATGCACTGACTCGTGTAGGTCACTCGGTCCACTATTGCGGCCGCGTGTGATCTAGATGAGCCAAAGATGCTGATGTGTTCGATATGTATTGAACAATTACCTATCCTGTAATTTCGCATACAGTATATATACCTATATATAGAGTAGTAGAGCCCCGCTGATTTCAGCATGAATGGGCCGGCTCGACCGGGGAAGGACTATCCTCTCACAGAATATCAACGTGAAAATTAAATAGCAGTATTCCTAATGTTGTGTTTCGTTCGGTGAGTGAGAGCGCCAGCGGCCCAATCACCCTCTTTCCCCCTTTCCGCTCCTTCTCCTTTCCACTTCCTTTCCTAAAGGTTCGGCAACGCGCAAGTGATGCCTCTGGTGTCGCAGGCGTCCATAGGCTACGGTGACCACTTACTATCAGGTGGGCCGTATGCTTGTTTGCCACCTTAGACGTATAAAAAAGCACGTTGTCAGGGGTACAGAAAAGGGTACCTTTCTTCCAGAAAAAAATACTGTTACTTATTAAACCTACATTTTCGCAAGCTGAGCCGTAAAATATAGTATTTACTAATATTATAAATTCCAATTAGTTTAAAACCTGAAGAAGGATATAGGTTACCTTGTATTGATGTAGGTACATACCGCGCGGGCGGAGCTGCACGCAAAAGCTAGTATATACCAATATGATAAAGAGAAAAGATTTGATTTTTTGTTAGTAACGATTTAACTCAAAAACGAAGCTACCGATTTAAAAAATTATTTCACCATTAGGCCTAGGCCGCACTACGGTTTTTTACCGCAAGCGCTAAACCGCTAATCCGCGAAACCGCCCGAAACACATACAAAATCATTCGCGGGAAAAAACCGCCGGTGTGGCCGCTTACATTAGTTCCCTTGACTTACAAAATTACGCGATTAAAAACCGCGGCGGTTTAGCCGTAGTGCGGCCTCTAGACCTTAGAGACCTATATAATCATCATCGAGTAACATAGGCTATATTTTATTTTTAAAAAGTACTGTTACTTAGCAACAATACTTTTTAAAAATAAAATATAGCCTCGCTTCGGACGCGCGCGCGTTAAAGTAGGTTAAGTTATGCTAACCTAACCTACTTTGACGCGAGCGACACCACGTGCACAAATTAATATTAAACAACCCGCTAATAGTTCAACTCATACACCAACCACATCCTTCAGCCTACAAACTTAAGGTTCAGAACTAGTAGCAATAATTCATCACGAAATGATAAGCGTCTTCTGATGCAAGCATAAGATAAGCGTAGTTTAAATTGAGTTGCGATTCAGTTGATAAGGGCTTTTAGGTGTGATGTAGTATTCAGTGGGCAAAGGTCATTACGACGGGATGATTCAAAATCATTCTTAGATAATAATAATATCGGACCTGTATACAAACTTTTCCTCTGCTGGGCATGGGTTGTGGTCTCAGTGTTGGTTAAGATTCTGAATTCAATGAATTGTCATTGCCAGTAATCATTAACTTTCGTAAAATAATATACATATTAGCCCAATATACAAACTTTCCCACTGCTGGGCATAAACCTCTTCTCAATGTGAGATTAGGTTGATCATAGTCCACCACGCTGGCCAAGTGCGGGTAGGCAAACTTCGCACATCTTCAAGAACATTATAACTCTCAGACATACAGGTTTCTTCATGATGTTTGCCTTCTCCGTTAACCCATTCAATGCGGCGGACGCCGATCGGCGTCTTATTTTTTCATACTCAGATTCGGAGGACGCCGATCGGCGTCATGTATAGTTGTTTTATATTTTACCCAAATTTAAAGATATTATATTAATAAAACAACAAATGTGTTTGGAATTTACTAATGAAATGCCTGATATGAGTTTTTAGATAATTTGTTTTTTTTTATTTCATTAAGTGCTGCTGACGCCGATCGGCGTTTACGTTAAATATGAGAGCCGACTCTGGCTAGTGTAAGCAAAATTTGTTGCTGCATTGAATGGGTTAAAGCGAGCGATAAATATCTATTTACGAGTACACACATAATATCAAAAGGTCCGAAGTGCGTGCCTAGAGATTGAACTGGAGACCTCTGCGTGGCAGTCCAACGGTCTCCCACTAGTTATCGCTGCTGCTCTGTGCAAGGTACTCGCACGAGCCACATGCATAAGCTACTCGCACGGCCTACATACACAAGCTACTCGTGCAGAATATATACACAAGCTACTTGCAAAAACTACATGCGCAAGCTAGTCGCGCGAACTACATGGACGTTTCCACCGCGCCATCATGCACATATCACGTCATATACAAGAGCCATTAGACACATAATCAACAATCTCTCCATCAAAATATATTTCATCCAGCCCACATTAAATTTAAGCGTAATATTGCTGTTTTTAAAAACATAATTACTTTGATACAGGATTATTGTGGAGGGCTAAAACCGTGAACGATCAAATTGGATGAAACGATTAGCGTATAGCGACAGCAAAAAATACTGCATGAATATTTATGCTGTACTATTAATACGCGATTTAAATTTGAGTGTGAAGGGATGGTGGTTTAAATGGTCTCATCGCTACAAGTAGATTGACAAATAGTTGTTTTGTCTGGATTTTGATAATATGCAGGTTGTGCTTACCATACACGATATTTTTTGACGTGACGTGTCTTTATAGACAACCAATTTTCTTTTTTTGTTTAAATTAACTTCTTTATTGGCACAAAAATACAAGTAGGTACATAATAGTAGAAAACTTAGTCTAGGTACAAAAATTCTTAATTATAATGTTCTGCTAGTACTTAAAACAGGATATATCCTGTACTATAAGTACTAGCAACCTTCCAGTTTCACAGTTAAACTAGGTGCACTATATGCACGCTATGCATGCTATGCACGCTATGCTAAATGTGAGTGTAATATAATTTTGCCAATCGATTTAGGAATATAGACGTGAGACTATGTATGGATGCTCTTTGTCTGTTGTTTCAATGTTTGCAAAGTCACCCGCGACACTGGAGTAATTCTTAGAACAAAAGTTGTAGGCTTTATAAAACACTAGATGTACCCGCGGTTTCACCCGCGTTTGTCGTTATTGCGCCGCCCCCGTGGATCGTAGCGTGATGTTATATAGCCTATAGCCTTCCTCGATAAATAGGCTATCCAACACTAAAAGATTTTTTCAAATCGAACAAGTAGTTCCTGAGATTAGCGCGTTCAAACAAACAAACAAACTCTTCAGGTTTATAATATTAGTATAGATTTAAACATTTTTTATAGCCTTTATAGTTATAAAGGTAAAGCATAGAAATAAGTATGAGATGATCATGACTTTTTTGCATCTTCTCATATTCTCATCCTTGTCTTGTTCAACATATCAACTAGCCTAAATGCTAGCCATTTATGCTAGTACAGTTCATACAGTTTATGAGGCTCAAATCTAACTTTTTACTCAACCTAGGACTTACACCTGAGACTTTTAAGAGCAGCGATAGTGCAGTGGCGAGACCAACAGACTGCAATGCAGAGGGTCTCGGGTTCGAACCCACGTCGCGCACCTCTGACTTTCGGAAGTTATATGACTTTTCGAAATTATGTGCGTATTGATTGACAATAATTATCGCCTGCTCCTTGCCTCGAAAAGCACGTTAAGCCGTTGGTCCCGGCTGCCATGAACATCTATGGCAGTTGTTATTGGGAGAGTGTCGACACAAAAAATCCCATTGGGTCGAAGTGTCACCGGTCTGCACTGACTGGCCCCCACATAAGATAAGATAAGATACACCCGAGACCCCATGCACAAAACTGCATTCACTACCGCTGCGCCATAACAGCAATGACATACTAACCTGGAAGGATAAACGATTATTGCTTTTCACTTTGATAACGATCATAAAACCCGGTGATCGGACAACTGCTTGGAAACTGGATCGTATTGTGAGAGTGTGAGAGCCTACTGCTAACTGGAAAGTGCTACACCGTCAGAGAATAGATAGACGAGTTATTAGATGTAGTATACCGCTATTGAATGCCGGCGGTTCAAAATCGATCGCTTTGAAAATTTATGAAACAAGGCTATGTTTAGCGTTGGACGTCAAATTGAGAGATGGGTATTGAGATGACTAAGTTATATTGTCTTCTGTTTACGCGAATGTTATTTATTGAAATTAAACTACTATATACGGATTTTATCGCGTTGTTTATTTGAGACTTTATTACATAATTTAGAAACTGTTACACTACCATTACTATAAAACTTTACTAATTTTTAAGCTAATTAAATTATTGGAATTATTAAAACTATTTATATTTATGTTTCCACTTTCTCCGACGTTTCGGTTGTTTTTCAGCAGCCATGGTCACGGGGAGACTAAGATAGTAGTTGTCTCAATTTACCAGTGTAGTTATTTCAAAGTACCCAAACATAATTTAATCATTGGTGTGTCAAGCACCAGCTTGGAATCCAGTAATTCAAATAGTCCAACCCAAGAAGAAGCAAACCACAGCTAGACTTCATGATGCTTTGAGCTCATTGTGCGTAAATAGAAATACCGTGACCGTGGCTGCTGAAAAGCAACCGAAACGTCGGCGAAAGTGTGAACATAAATATAAATAGTTTTAATAATTCCAATAACTTAATTAACTTAAAAATTAGTAAAGTTTAATAGTAATAGTAGTGTAACAGTTTCAATTTTTTTTAATAAAGTGTCCAGTACACAACACGATAAAATCCGTATAATTATATTAGTAATTTAAATGACTAAGTTATTTAAAAGAATTTAGGTCATAATTTGAATAGACAGGATTGATGTTAATGGTGTGTTATTTTAACAATAATTATATATCTGTACCAACAAAATGTATAGATTTATTTTTTTTATTTTTTTTATTGACTTTGGTGGCAGACGGGCAAGTTGCCCACCTGATGGAAAGTGGTAACCGCTGCTCATGGACTTCAGCAATGTCAGGACACAGCAAAGCCGCTGCCTACCGTGAAAGAAGAACTCTCTTTAAACCTCGTTTGAAGAAGGACATATCATAGCGCTCGGGAAACACCGAAGCTGGCAGTTCATTCCAGAGCTTGCACGCACGTGGGAGAAATGATCGCTGAACGCCTGACATCTGCTAATGAATATTAAGAATTAAACAGTTTAACTAATATAAATAAAATATTAAAATTTTAAAGGTAAGATTTAATGATCAGAAAGCATTTGAACAGGTTCCCTGTCCGATGCCTCATACATTACAATACATTTTCTATTGTCTTATCACGGGACAGTGAAAGTGTTAATATTCAGTTTATCACACATACTTAGATACGTACCTATTATTAAAATTCAAATTAAAAATAAGCTAAAGCTGCCGTACCATACAATTTTGGAATGGTCTTCCGGCACATGTGTTTCCTCCCTTCTACGACATTGGGTCCTTCAAACGTAGTGTGAAGAAGCATCTGGTCAGACCGGCTTGACACTGGCGATGGCTACAAGACATCTATCTTCTCCTCGTCGTCACTGTCTCTGGACTGTAATTGGGCTTTCCATCAGGTCCGATATAATAACTTTGACGAGTCAATATTAAAAAAAAAGTACAACATTCAGTAATACCTAGCTTAATTTTAATTTGCTCTACATGTCGTTGAATGGTAATGCCCGTTCGTTTCGATGTATGCTGCCATTTTAGCTTACAGGCTAGACCATTTAAAACTGGATTTATTATTTTAATGCTTTGGCGTGTTTGGCAGTATATGCTGTAATTAATGGACGTAATAGCATACTTGTATTTACATTTTATTAAATGCCAGGCGATGTTAATGGAGTAAATGTGAAATTTTTGCTAATGACATACTCAAACTGACGCGGTGAAGTGGCGGTAGTGACTTCCGCTGCTGTAAATGAGGGCTTAAGTTCGATTTTTGAGTCTGGTGTAGAGTAACTGAAAATCATTGAGAGTGTTAGGTAACATATTTATAAGTAAACTGAAGACATTATTACTTGAAAAGGTTTATTACACTATTGACGAATTCTGTGATGATAAATAATATTGCAATGTAATGGAATGTTATATAATACTTATTTTAAATTTAGTCCTTAATATTCAAATTCAATTCTGACATGCTATTTAATTCAATCTAATGGAATATTGTGTAATTTTAATTATTATACTACTGACATCTGCTAATGAATCGTTATTGATATGTGCATGGCTATTTAATTCTATCATGTTTAAGTTTTATTGTAAACTAGCTGACCCGCGCAACTTCGTCTGCTTCACATAAGAGAATTTTCATAGATTTTGCATTATTTTTCATTTATGCTCCGCTCCTATTGGTCGTAGCGTGATGTTATATAGCCTATAGCCTTCCTCTATAAATGGGCTATCCAACACTGAAATATTTTTCTAATTTTTACCCGTAGTTCTTTAGATTACCGCGTTCAACCAAACAAACAAAATGTGAGTGAAGTCGGCGCGTGAGCGCCCCCGCCTTTTTATAAATGCAGCCGATGGCCGTTTCGCGCGTTAAACAACAATCAACCGTATAGCCGTACCCATACTGGCGCGGCGAGATTTGGAAGTTTTATTTCATCTATATCTTGTGTGTTTATAAACCGATTCCTATATTTTTTTTTATAATATAAATATTAAAGTGTACTTTTTGAATTTGGAAGTTTGATAAAGATATATCTATGTGAAATACAATATATTTATGTATTTTAATACACTTTGAAGAAATGCCTAACGATTAAACACGTTATTGTGGCTAATTTATAAAAGATAGATATATACTATTCAGATCTTTTGAAGACCATCATCTTTGTAATACATACTTTTGGTGTATGATCAACGTATGCGAGGATAAGAGCTCGAAAGCGCATTTTCGTCCGACTTGCTTCAAATTTATCGTCACTGCTCAGCTCCTATGTGTCTTAGCGTTATGTTATATAGCCTATAACCTGCCCAGGAGTATGGACTACAATCGTACCAAGTTTGGTTAAAATCCCTTCAGTAGTTTTTGACCCATGCGTGCACATACAGACAGACAGACAGACAAAAAATTTACTGATTGCATTTTTGTCATCAGTATCGATCACCATTCATCCTTCAATATTAATTTTGAATATATATTCAATGTACAGAATTGACCTCTCTACAGTTTTATTATAAGTATAGATTATCTATCTGTATACATTTGGACACAAAATATTTTTGTTATGAAATTATAATAAATAAATGTAGTAAATAATTAGGTTGTTTTTCAGTGTATTCTCATTTTCTGTGCAGAGTATGTAACTGTTCCCGGTAGATCGGCAGATAAAAATAGCAGACGAAATTTTATGTAACACAACCCTGCCTACTTTTTTGCGGACGTAGGCGTAAGAAATAGGCTGTATCATATATCTATACTAATATTATAAAGCTGAAGAGTTTGTTTGTTTGTTTGAACGCGCTAATCTCAGGAACTACTGGTTCGATTTTAAAAATTCTTTTATTGTTGGATAGCCTATTTATCGAGGAAGGCTATATATCATCATGCTATGACCCACAAGGGCGGCGTAGTAACGATAAACGCGGGTGAAACCGCGGGAACATCTAGTTAGTATACATACACGCTATATCACACGGCTATATCCCATGATCACTCTAAGAAACGGCGTTGCTTTTCTAACTTCTTTATTGTAATACTAGATTTTGCCCTTGGCTTCACTCGCATCTTTCTATCCTTCGGGAACAGTACTTTTTCTGGATGAAACATACCTTATGACCTTTTCTGTAACTCTGACAACGTATATGCAAAATTTTATGATGATCGGTCGAGTAGTTAAGGCGTGAAAGCGTAACAAACGAGCAAACTTACATTCGCATATTTTATAATATTAGTTAGGATGTGTGTAGGTATGTGCAGTAATGAACTGCGACAATCAAGCTTACAGGCTGTCTAATGGTAAGCAATTACCGTAGCCAAGCTTCTTGCAGCACGCAAGAAATAGCTTGTGTAAATATTGGAGTAATAGACAGTGATACTAACGCTAAGCTTGCGAAAACCAGACGTTTCTTTCTATTTCCAGAACAGCCTATTGTCAGTCAAATTTCATGTGCGTAAAAGTCTAATACGTAAACAAAAACGCACATAAAAAAGGACACCAAAAAACATTGCTGAATTATTAATTAATCATTAATTAAAGCATTAAAAATAAATTAACCTCAATATCCAACGAGAGATTCATTGTATTTTTAAAACATTTTGCCCGCTGTTAATTAATCTTATTTGTATAAATTAAACTTTGCAACTGTCTGTACCAAAGTTCTTTTAATGAAAATTAATTACACGTCGGCTGACACTTATTTATCCAATAATGTAATTCTGTATAAGATTTTCGTGATAATACTTTATTGTGTATACTAGCGATGTACAACTGCTACGAAAAAATCATTCGAATAATCGAAAACTTTATGATTCACATTCGAATGTCGTGAGTGATGTGCAATTACTATGAAAAATGTAATAAGAATCATCGATAGCTTTATGTCTCGCATTCGAATGATGACTGATTTGTTTTCACTGATTATGTTTTAAATGGACAGTAATATATGGCATAAGGCATAATGGTTGCAATACCTTGTACATAAATGAGTTAAACAATAATGAAATTTTAATTTAATGGCGATTTTTTTTTGTACTGCTAAGGTGGCAAACAAGCATACGGCCCACCTGATGGTAAGTGGTCACCGTAGCCTATGGACGCCTGCAATACCAGAGGCATCACTTGCGCGTTGTCGACTTTTCAGAAAAGGAAGTGGGAAGGAGAAGGAGCGGGAAGGGGTAAGGAGGGTGATTGGGCCTCCGGCACTCTCACTCACCGGACGAAACACAACAGTAGGAACACTGCCATTTCACGTCGATATTCTGTGAGAGGGTAGTTCTTCCCTGGTCGAGCTAGCCTATTCATGCTGAAATCAGCGAGGCAAAAAGAGTTGTCGTGAGTTTCTTGCACCTTCTCATGGGCTCAACCTTTTGTCTGAACCTAGTAACTAACACAAATGTAAACTTAGTAAATTTAGTTGACTCACTAATCCCTTTGGAGTTTGTAAGTGTTACTTTATGACCTAAATTAATACATTATTTTTGACTTTGACTTCAATCGTACATATAGAGCCTTGCTGATTTCAGCATGAATGGGCCAGCTCGACCGGGTAAGGACTACCCTCTCACAGAAGATCGACGTGAAATAGCAGTATTCCTACTGTTGTGTTTCGTTCGGTGACTGAGAGTGCCGGAGGCCCATTCACCCTCTTTCCCCCTTCCCGCTCCTTCTCCTTCCCACTGCCTATCCTAAAGGGTCGGCAACGCGCTAGTGATACCTCTGGTGTTGCAGGCGTCCATAGGCTACGGTGACCACTTACCATCAGGTGGGCTGTATGCTTGTTTGCCACCTTAGTCGTATAAAAAATAAAAAGTAAATATTTAATAATCAAAGCTTGATTTTATAACATGATGGACTACTTATCGTATTTGTACTCCGTACACAAAGGATGGTAATGGCTTTTTAAATCTTGTAATAATTCCATGACCTCGCACCTTGTCACCTCTTGGCCGCAAGCACAAGCTTTCTAGCGTTTGGCTTACACGTAATTATATCATCAATCAATGTCATCGATAAATGCATTCGAATAAATCGAATAAATTATTGTTTCCAATAATTCAATTTACTTGCACTGCGAATATTTTTTCTTTTATTAGTATTCTTTATCAGTAAGCGTATAGCTCTTTTATTAACTTCATAATGATCCATAGAAAAACAATAACTATCTTTTTAGAGTTTGTTCGCGTCAAACCTATTACTACCAATAATAACCAATATTAGAGGGCAGTTATAATAATAGTTTAATAATAATAGTTTATTGTCTCATAGAAAACAAGCAATACATGGATTGAGGCCCTAGACCCGCACTAGGATTCCCTGTGTTGTGGGATCTAGTCTCTTTCGTTCAAATACAATATTTCGACAATAGAATAAGATGAACAGAAAGTACAAACAAAAAAATAAAAAATAAAAATAGTAATAATAATATGGTATGTAGTTTGCGTAGTATGGTTAGTGAGAGTTGGTAACAAGGGGTGAGATGTGGAGTGGAGTGTAAAAGTGGTTATGTGGGGTGATTTGGTGCTATGTGGTGTGATGTTATGTGATGTGGTGTGGTGTGTTGTGATGTTATGTGATGTGTTGTGATGTTATGTGATGTGGTGTGATGTATTGTGGCTGTGGTGAAGTGTGGTGTGGTACGGTGCGATGTGGCGCGATGTGATGTAGTATGATGAAGTATGATGTGGTGCCATGTGGTGTGGAGTGCAATGCATGTAGGTAGTGATAGTGTTTTCGTTTATAATTGTTTTTCTATTTATTTATATATGGTCTATTGTTATACTAATATCTTTAAAAATTCTTCTGTTTTATTGTAGTCTAGATTAAGTAGCCAATTTGTTATCGTTTTCTTGCAATTCTTTCTTTTTAATTTAATTATATTATGAATATTGTTAAGTTTCGTGTAAATGTAAGGTCCCATGAAGCCAAAAGATTTTTGTCCAAACGATTTGCGACATTTGAGTTTAACCCAGTAAATTCGCCGATTAGAACGGCTGTGAGTGCAGGTGATTAACGAGGTTCTGTGAAATCTTAAAGCAGCAGAGAGAATATACAGCTGCCTAATCCTAAGTAATTCAGCCTCCGCGTATATCCGGCGCTTGAATGCCACTTTTAAGAGAGCTCTTTGTCCACGTTCCACTCTCATTAAGAAGCATTTAGCCGCGATACCCCATGATATAATGCCATAATTGAGTATGGATTGGCATAATGAAAAATAAACTAGTTTTATAACTGCCTTGTCAGCAATTTTCCCGAGTCGCTTAAACACCTGTATTAGCAATCTAATCCTACTACAGAGCGCTTCCAGGTGCTTAGACCATGAAAGATGACTGTCCAAGAAGAGACCCAGATATTTGATAGTAGTTGTTTGTTCTATCTGTGGGCAGTCACAGTTGATACGGTCAGTGCACGAATGGAGTTTTAGGCTAAAATTACTATGCGGAGATGTTCTTTTGGTGATTGAAAAGTTGATTGCTTTGGTCTTGTCTATATTAAGGGTCAACAAGTTCCGTTGTAACCATTCTGCGACCACTCGTAAGCCATTTTCAGCCACCACTTGAACTTCGTCCCAATTTTTGGCGTAGAAAACGATTGCCGTGTCATCGGCATATGTGAATAGTCTAGATTGCGGGAGTTTCAGCTCACAGAGACGATTCACATATACGATGAACAGCGTAGGGCCTAGTACGCTTCCCTGAGGGATACCGAAGTGTACAGAAGCAAGTCCACTGCGAAGATTCCCCATAACTATTCTCTGTTTCCTGTCAGAGAGGTAAGAACTGAACCAGTCGAGGGCGTCACCTCGTATGCCAAGTAGCGACAGTTTCTTAATTAATATTTTTCAAGAGACGGTATCGAAAGCTTTTGCTAGGTCCAGGAAGACACCAGTACATGCATGTCCTTGATCTAGGTTACAAGTGATGAAATCCACTAGGTTCGTTACTGCGTCTTCCGTGGACCTAGCAGCCCGAAAACCATACTGTTGGTCGGAGAGTAAACCTCTATTCTCAAGATATGCTAAAAGTCTCTTGTTGACAACCTTCTCAAGTATTTTTGTGAGAGTAGTCAGCAGTGATATTGAGCGATAATTTTCTGGCATTTTTGGGTCACCATTTTTATGTATGGGACTAACATTGGCATTTTTCAGGCAGGTAGGCACTGTACTTGTGGATAGACTTAAATTACAGAGAAATGTTATAGGTTGAGTTAAGACATGTGCGGAAATTTTAATTACTTTGTTAATTATACCGTCATCGCCAGGGGCTGATGCGTTTTTTAAATTTAATATTAATTTGTAGATTTAATTTTCATCTGTTGGGGTGAAGTAGAAAGAACTGTAATGGTTATGTACCGTGGTATATAGTGTAATGTCGTTGGCCAAATCAGTTTCAGTTAAGTTCAGTTGTTCGAGAGTTGTAGCTGCAAGATTTTCACCAATAGTAGTGAAGTACTCGTTAATTTTATTCAAACTTGAGACTGCACTATCACTATCTGCCACAAGTTCAGAATTCCCCCCTTTTTTATTCTTAATGTTGCAAATTGTCTTAATTTCACCCCAAAGTTTTTTACTATTGCCCTTAGTTTTAATTAAAGATTCCCTTTCATAGTTTAGTTTCAGGTTAGTTAAAGTGTTATTACAATAGTTTCGGTAATTTTTATATTCTTGTTGTATAATTGGGTTGTCTTTGTTTTCTTTTTTATTAGCTTTAATATGTAACCGGTCTCTTTTTCGTATGCACTTGAGAAGACTCTTGGTTATCTAGGGTTTAATAAGGTTTTCTGAACTGTGGCAAACACGTGAACTAGTGTGTTTATTGGTTATATTTGTGAGCTTTTCAACAAATTGTGGGAAAGCGATATTTATATCGGTATGCTTGTAAAGCCAGTCCCAAGATTCGCATTCAACATCCTTGACTATATTATCATAATCAATTTTCGTGACTACTTTCTTAGAAGATGGCTTGGGACATTCTTTATGAACACCAAATACAATTGTATCATGGTCAGTAATTTCAGATTCACAGACAATAATAGAAGCAGATTTTTTGTTTTTTATCATAACGTGGTCCAAGCAGTTGGAGTTATTTTTTTGTTTCTTCATGTTTCAGGTGTGCTCTTTTGTGTGCCAAAATAAAAAAATATTTCTTTATTTCTTCCTTAATTGAATTTGATTAACAAGATAAAGGCTCAAAATTTCTATTATTTCCAAATGCTTTACTCTCTTTTATCCTTACGTGCAGAAGCTCGTCGTTGCCAACTATTTGCTGACGTGTTGGCGAATGTGTCATTTTGCTTGGGTAAGGACTACTATCTTAGGAAAACGACGTTTAGAAAAATAAGTATATAGTAACACTGCTATTGGGTTGGTCCAGTCAGTAAGAGTACTGAAGGCTCATATCTCCCATCAGTTTTCTTTCATACTACCTTCAATAATTTTTCTCTATAGTTGACAACGTGTGAGTGATATATCTGATATTGCAAGCAGTTATACGCCGACGACGACAGGCGTCGAGACGTACATAACATCTTCTTATAAAAAAGGTGAAGTGTAGTTGTATATATATAGACATTGAAAGAGCAAGCTATGATAGAATTAGTTATGATGTCATCCTATCGTCCACTATATCGAGCGAAAGCTTTATATAACGTTGTATCTTCATTGTACACAAAGTTCTGGAGAATCGTAAATAGTTTAAGCAGCCCAGTCGATCTGTACTTTGATTTAGTGAATAAACTATAAAGGCTCTACAAATATCATCACGATCTGAATTGAACAAGCCTGTTTCTAGGTAGGCAGGGATTAAAGATTTCCACTTGCTATTTTTTTTTTACGACTATGGTGGCAGACAACCATACGGGCCACCTGATGGTAAGTGGTCACCGTAGCCTATGGACGCTTGCAACACCAGAGGCATCACTTGCGCGTTGCCGACCCTTTAGAAAAGGAAGTGGGAAGGAGAAGGAACGGGAAGAGGGAAAGAGGGTGACTGGGCCTCCGGCACTCTCACTCACCGAACGAAACAGAACAGTGGGAATACTGCTATTTCACGTCGATATTCTGTGAGAGGGTAGTCCTTCCCCGGTCGAGCCAGCCCATACATGCTCAAATCAGCGAGGCTCAACTGCTATGATTCTTACATCTCTTGCTGTAATCACTTTCATTATTTTCCTCTAGTACGCTCGTAGATTTTGGATACTCTTACCCTGACCGTCCTGTGGAATGTCAAAAAAACATGTTTATCATCTTAATGTTATGGTAATTGGATACTATCCTAACTAATATTAGATATGTGAATGTGAGTTTGTTTGTTACGCTTCCCAACCGTAACTACTCGACTAATCATCATAAGATTACGGATACACGTTGCCAGGTATACAGAAAAAAGACAAAGGACACAAGGTACCTTTCATTCAGACAAAAGTCAATGATTATGAGCGCGTGAAGCCGCGGGCAAAAGCTAGAACTCTATAAATACACCTATTGTACCTCGATGACATAGCGGTCGTAAATTCGACTACTGTGATTGGAGTCTTGGGTTCGATGTCTGGACAAAGAATTTCTGTCAAAGTAATTTTTTCAGCAGCTTAAGTCATGAATTGTGCCCGATAGATGGCAAAACACTCACCCTCTATTACCTGGGACCTATAACTATAGGGAACCTAGGGAAGGCTGGTAAGTGTAATTTCATCTTTAGTAGTAGGTAATAGTGTTTTATAGCTTTTCAACTAATTTGTAATGTACGAATAAACGTGAAACTACATACATAGATTCACGCCTGTTTCCCAGAGGCGTAGGCAGAGACTACGGATTTCCATTTGCTACGATCCTGACACACTTCTCTGGCTTCATTCACTTTCATAACATTCCTCATACACGCCCTTAAAAAAAAGAAACGTAAAACTACGTAATCAATGTATATCAGTTTAAATGAATTATTCACTTTTCGTTGAGGGTAGTTTTTCAATAGAAGCGCTCTAGGTTTATTAAGAGATTTCGCTGAAAACGTGTTAATACTAACACAAAAGTTATTACGAATAATGCTTATCGATCCATACATGATTAAAAAGATGAGTTAGTTATTTTGTGAAGGTAATATAATACTAATAATAAAGTAAATAGGCTCTGTCTATACATTGGCGAAATTAAAACGTTTAGTTGTCGCTCAAGATGACACGCATGCCATGGTGTGATTGAAACTGCACTGCGTTTAATACCAAACCAATATGAAGCAGTTGCTTTATCCTTACTTAAATCTTAACTTGAACTCCTTGAACCGACGGGCGTGTATGAGGAATGTGATGAAAGTGAATGAAGCCAGAGAAGTGTGTCTGGATCGTAGCAAATGTAAATCTGTAGTCTCTGCCTACCCCTCTGGGAAACAGGCGTGAATGTATGTATGTATGTAAATCTTAACTTCTTAACTAATAATATAAATGCGAATTTGAGTTTGTTTGTCGCCTTAACTACACCTTAACTACTCAACCGATCATCATGAAATTTTGTATAAACGTTGCAGAGGCCTCGAGTTCGATCCCAAGGCAAAAGAAAGATTTTCTTTCTTTTCTGCTTTTCTTTTCAAAAGAAAGTAAATCAGTCTGCTTGTGACTACGACGTTAAGACCCGTTTTTAGTTATACATTTAGTAGTACTTTTTTTCAACATGAAAGGTACTCTATGTCCATATCTGAACCCCTGACAAAAAGTATTGGGAACTTCATAATGATCGGCTGAGTACTTTAGGCGTCAAAGCGTAACAAGCAAACAAACTCACATTTGAATTTTAAATATTTGTTAGAATAGTGTGAACGACATAAATGCAGGCAAACATAATTTACGCAGTAGAAGTCGGGTCCAAATACTAGTTTGATATAATAATAATAATGTCCTCCAGACCGAATTTCGGCCACGACGGCCATTCTTAACGGAGACTAGCCATCTGCGCAGTAGATATTATAGTGCACAATGTGTGCGCAAACACAAGTGCACTCTATGTTCCCTCACTCTCATGATCCGATGGGACGGTAATCCGAAAAGACCGGAGAGAGATCAGGCGCAAGACCAACGGCTTTACGTGCTTGCCGAGGCACGGGGGTGTCTAACACCGCCATCTTCCTAACTTCGGGCTGCTATTGACATTTCTTAACAGAAAAACCCAATAACTTTTTGTTGGCTCGACCCAGGATTCAAACCCGAGACCTCACGCACAGCAGTCGCATTCACTACCGCTACGCCACGGAGGCAGTCATATACCTACTTTTTAAATTACTATTTTACATTATACATTGTCCTTTCTTAGTCTGAAGGTGAAACAAGATCGATACTGATAACAACTCTAAGCCTTCGCTTGTGACCGTTGTATGACCGAGTAGATTTCAACAATTCGTATGCATAAATACAATTTATTTTTAAATTTATTTGAGGCACGTTTTTTGAGGCTTACACGTAATGAGCTTTTGGATTTCATGACACATTCATAAACGTGTTTATTAAAGGTGAAGTTCTAAATTTAAATCACGGATCGAGTTGATGTACCGAGTTTTTTACCCGAAAAATGGTGAAGTAGAAAAAAGGGCTATAATTTTGAGCGGTATGTATGTACTTACCTATGTTCATCTGCTCTTTCATAACTTCTAACCTCCTTGTCATAATTTAACAAATGAGATGAAGATAATGTGACTATGAGAAATTTATGTGACTGTAAGACAAGTAAAATTTACTGGATTCTAATATAATTTAACTTTAAATTTAAGTTTTATATTAATACTAGATATTCCCGCGATTTATCCCGCGTTAATCGTTACTGCGCCGCCCCCATGGGTCTTAGCGTGATGTTATATAGCCTATAGCCTTCCTCGATAAATAGGCTATTCAACACTACAAGAATTTTTCAAATCGAACCGGTAGTTCCTGAAATTGCGCGTTCAAACAAACAAACTCTTCAGCTTTATAATATTAGTAGGTATAGATTTCATGGCTTTTAATATTTATCTTTGCTTATGTCATGTTATTTATGTAATATTTAAAATGTTATGCATGCTGAATTCACCTTTAATTAGTTAGACTCAAAATGTTTCTCTCTTAATAAATAAATAAATAATGGTTGGACGCGTAATGATTGTTCACTGGTTATAAGCTATAGCTATGCCCGCTGTTTCACCCGCGTTTATGATTACTGCGCCGTCCCCGTGGGTCTTAGCGTGATGTTATAATATAGCCTATATCCTTCCTCGATAAATATAATATCCAACACTAAAATAATTTTTCAATTCGGACCAGTAATTCCTGAGATTATCGCATTCAACCAAACAAACAAACTCTTCAGCTTTATAATATTAAGTATAGATATGACGTTACATCAAATAAAATATGGCGCCCTCTAGAGGACATAAAGTCATGTACTAAAATATTATTTTTTCGCTGAAGCATATGAACTCTTATGTAGGTGGCATATGACCACGGCTATCCTCTGAACAGTAGTCAGTATTCAGGTATCAGTTTTTGAACTTCCTTTTTGTGTACAAAAGTGTTTCTATTAAATTCTATATGCATGTTGCATACAAAATAAAACATAAAACTATCCTATTGTTCACACCGTATCGCGTTATTCGATTGCCAAACAACAGCGAAACCATATAAAAGCGTTTAATAAATACACATAAAATTCGAATAACCATCAGTTTTGTAAACTTTCAAACGCATTTTATTTTCAAATACACATTATCTAGTCTCCATACTGTCGTAAGTGCCATTACACGTAATATATGGCAACACAACTCACTAGATATCGATCTATTAAAAACCCGTTCATAACCCAATACTGTTTTGAATTTCACGAAGGATTTTATCAACACTTACTATCTTTTTCAAATAATGCCACGGGTTTAGATGACTTTGACAGTCAGTAATGGCAGAAGTCAGTACGAGATATTAACAAATATATTACTGCGTATATGTGTAGGTAGTCGGAAGTTTCATGGCTTTTATTGAGAAGTAATAAGGTTTAGTTTCGCTTGGCATGTAGTGAAGTGGTTGCGAAAAGGATGGTTGCTTTAAAGACGATGGGTGTGGTTTCAGTTGTAGCGTGATCTTTGCAGAAAAATGTTTATTGAGTCATACTAAATATTTAGGTATTACATTTTCGAAAAGCTTGACGTTTCGGCCACGATGCACTGGTCTAGTCACAGGCTTTTCAAAAAGGTATCTAATGTGAGCATGATTGCGTCAATACCCGTTATAAATCAGGCAACGCAAATTTATACATTATAAAAAGGTATCTAAACTAGAAACAATCAACTGCAATATGGCTGCAATGTTTAAACAATAGTTCGACAATTGAAATTAAACCACTATATACGGATTTTATCGCGTTGTTTATTTAACACTTTATTACAAAATTTTGAAAACTGTTATACTACTATTATTATTAAACTTTACAAATTTTTAAGCTATTAGATTATTGAAACTATTAAAACTATTTATACCATTACTATAATATACTATATATCCGTATATAGTAGTTTTCAATAAATAACATTCGCGTAAACAGAAAACAATATTATATAGTTCGACAATTCAAAAACAATTGGATACATTGGCTGTTCTAAATTTAATTATTTGGATTGCCATTAACAAAATATTGGCAAGTACATATTATATAATATGGCTAATTGCCGACCAGTATATTGTAGCCACAAATTGCAGCTAAAATAATGCCGCTTTAGAAGACCCTTTACCTATGGCTGTTTATAATCAAATTATATATAGATCACAAAACTTCTAACAAACAAACAACTTCAAAGTTAATGAGGCGTTGGACTTATGATGAAGAAGTCGTGGGTTCAAATTCTGCTCATTGTATTGACGAGAGCACGCTGCGTTTACCGATCAGTGAGTGCAACTGGCTATAAGCGCCTCTTCAGGTAAACTAGAATGTTTACGTTACCAGCGTGCTCACGTCAATACAACGAGCAGAATTTGAACCCACGATTTCTCCATCGTAAGTCCAACGCCTTATTTATTGGACTTACGACGATAGTGCACTGGCGCAATGGTTACTCTGGTCACCTTAATGCTAAACACGGCGCGGACTATTTTATTATGTTATTATGTGTATTTATTGTGTTTTCCGTCCCTTGTTTTAATGTTTGTAAAGTACCTAACGACACAGGGCGTGCCATTTATGCGTGGTATATCCTTTAAAAACGCCACCTCTTTAAAATTTTATTTGAATGGATTACTCTGTGAGACTACTCAGTGGGGAGACCAACAGACTAGAATGCAGAGGGTCTTGGTTTTGAACCCACGTCGCGCACCTCTGACTTTCGGAAGTTATATGAATTTTCGAAATTATGTGCGTATTGATTGACAATTTATCGCCTGCTTCGTGCCTTGGAGAGCACGTTAAGCTGTCGGTCCCGGCTGCCATGAATATCTATGGCAGTCGTTATTGGGAAGTCAGTGCCCTCTAATATCCTGACACTGGTCTAGCCTTAGGTTATCGTTAGCCTTCGGGACGCGGAGGTCAGGTGGCAGCCGCTCCGTGTAAAAACTGATATCCAGTCAAATCCGGTTAGAATAGAAAGCCGACCACAAGTGACTTGGGGATAATAAAGGCTGGGGAGTAGAAGACTCTATTACGTATTAAACTGCTGAACAGATTTGGATAAAACTTAACATATAGAAATACCTTGTTCTGAATTAATATACTGGGTGTAAGGGATGGCGTACCGAAAACTTCAGCAAGACGTCTTTCTATAAGTACTTATCACGACACAAACTTCAATTAATAAAAAAACGCAAGATTAAAATGTTATGTAGATTAACATTATTACGCGGTACGCAATGGATTGCTACCAATACATCGCACTCGACGAATGAACTCTGCGTTCCGCGCGCATTAAAACAGCTGATATATTTAAATCACGACCATTTAATTACATTGCTGTATTGTAGAAAAATGTGGCATTTTATTATGTTATGATTCACAGTCAGAAAAATGTAAAATTGCAGAAAAGGAATTGTGATTGTTGAAAAAAATTCCAACGATTTTTAACTCAGAATAACGGTCTGAATCTACTATTTCAGTTTTCGGTACACCGTCCCTTACACCCAGTATAGACTACTTTTTATACGTGTAAAGCATCTTTAAACAACGGACACAAATAACGCCCAGACTCGGAACAACTATCTGTGGATCACAATTTTTTTTGTCCCATGTGGGGATCGAACCCATAACACTCGGCGCGGCGGCCAGTGGCGAGGAGACCACATAAACCAGTACGCCATTCGAACAGTAAAATTGGTTGTAAATAACACCCTCTCCCTCTTGGACCGTACCTCAAAGCCTTCGGAGGGTAAATGACGCCATCGTGCAGCGGAAATTATCAGCTATGCGGCAAATGGCCTCCCGATACCGCTTATCTACCACAAACGGGTTCACACGTACTCGTACTGCGACTCGGAGTATACTAGCGTCTAAGGACGATTGATTTCAATGTAGATTAAATAAGTGGCAGAAAATAAAATGTTTATTTGTATGGGTTTTTTGGTTGAAGGAATTTAAAAGGAGTTATAGTTTATAAAGTTAGTGAGCAGCGATAGCTCAGTAGGGAGACCAACAGACTGCTGCAAGGCATTAGTATTAATAATGTCACACAAATTATTATTGCCTCTGCGATTACATGATACAACTTCTAATAGACGATTAAAATGAATACGAGTTATAGATGCGTACGTTTCTGAAGTCATCTGTTACTCAATCACGCGTAAAATGTTGAACCGTTTTGGATAAAACTTGACACACAGATAGATCATGTCCCGGAATACGGACCGGATACATATGATTATTTTTATGCCATTTCGTGTTCAAATGGTCTGTAGACACGTTACACGATAGTTCTACGAGTAAAACTAGTCAATTTATAAAACCAGTTGATAAAAGTAATCAGTGTCTAACACATTCGTAAGAAAGCGAACTTTAAATTTCATTAATCAAACTTATGATATAAAAAGTTTCGTTCGATATACCATTACTGTATTAGGTTCGTACGTTCAAACTAATGTGGTTCGGGCCGTTGGGGCGCCGGGCTTGGACGTGAAACGGCAAATCGATCGAGTGTTCAAGACTCTCTATGTAAAAATAAAAAAGTGTATGTAGCATAAACTCAAGTTAGTGCTAAGAGATCATTAAGACAGTCAGTATTTGACGAGACTATTTAGACTTAATATGGTTTTAAGCAGCGATAGCCCAGTGGGGAGACCAACAGACTACAATGCAGAGGGTCTCGGGTTCGAACCCACGTCGCGCACCTCTGACTTTCGGAAGTTATATGACTTTTCGAAATGATGTGCGTATTGATTGACAAATTATCGCCTGCTCCGTGCCTCGGAAAGCACGTTAAGCCGTTGATCCCGGCTGTCATGAACATCTATGGCAGTCGTTATTAGGAGAGTGTCGACACAAAAGATCCTACTGGGTCGAAGTGTCGCCGGTCTGCACTGACTGGCCCCCACATAAGATAAGATAAGATAATATGGTTAGATTTTTCCGACTATGGATCTTTTTTATCTTGTTCAATCACGTGTTAAACTCACTGGCTTAATAACTCTTAGTACAAGCAGTAAGCGCGATATTTGGATCTTATTTATTTATTTTGGTTTACTAACAAATGTAACAGTAATACATTTTCACATTTATATACACATGAGGTTTTAGACAAAAAGTTACATCCAATTACAAGCAAACACTAAATGCAATAATAAAGATACCTGTAATCAATAAAAATGTACAACTAAAAGTTATAAAGCTTTAACATACACTAAGATATCATGCGAAAACTTTGAAAATATGGATAATGTGTTACTTATTCCATTTAATAAGTAATAATGTGATAAATTTAACAAATTTAACATCAATTTGGTTTGTATACATTTCCATCCAAATGCATTGAACTCGACTATAGTGAAATATTCAGTGTATTACTTTTCTTATTCATTTGCGAACGTGAGTAAGAGAATCTGCATATATGTCGACCGAATCACTACAGAGATTAAGTAGCTTGTACAATCGAGGAATAGGAGAAGCAGTGCCAAAAACTATTTTTCTGAGTGGGTGTTGAGATGATTTTCCAAATGTAGCAAAGTACATATTTGAATTAACAGACACAAAGCATACTTAGACAATGATTTATACCAAAATGTTGTCTCATGTGAAAAGCACATCACTCGAAGCTGTGTTGGTAAGAAACAATGATCTATACCAAAATTTGTCCTGAGTGGAAAGAAACGCACATCATTCGAGTGTTGGTAAGATAACCACTTAAGCTATTACGCCATCTATATTATCATAGAGAGCATAATAAACACCCATTTGTAGCGATAGCTCAATGAGGAGACCAACAGACTGCAATGCAGAGGGTCTCGGGCTCGAACCCACGTCGCGCACCTCTGACTTTCGAAAGTTATATGACTTTTCGAAATTATGTGTGTATTGATTGACAATTATCGCCTGCTCCGTGCCTCGGAGAGCACGTTAAGCCGTTGGTCCCGGCTGCCATGAACATCTATGGCAGTCGTTATTGGGAGAGTGTCTACACAAAATATCCCACTGGGTCGAAGTGTCGCCGGTCTGCACTGACTGGCCCCCACATAAGATAAGATAAGATAAATTGATAATAAACGCACACTTTAACGGCGAAGAAAATCATTGTAAAGAAACCTATCTGAGAGTTCTCCATAATATTTCTCCATAACTTATTGTAGATTACGCATACTGTCAACTAAGAGTATAAATGAATACCTGTAACACATAATAGCCTAGGTCAATGTTAACCTACAATCTCATTTCTGTAAATAAATAAATTATTCTTTCTTTTTCGTGTGGTTAGTGGTCAACCTGTTATCAAGAGTTGTTCAAGCCGCCTGTAGGCCTCTGACATGGCTTAACGACTGCTATCAATTTGACAACAACCGGGACCGACTTTTTACGTGCCCTCCGAAGCACTAAGACGCTCAAATGAAATACCACTAAGCGGTCACCCATCTATCGACTGACCGCACCCAACGTTGCTTAACCTCGCTAATCGTTTACCGATCAGTGAGTGCAACTGGCTATGAGCGCCTCCCAATAAAAAAATATATAAATCGCTGGTCCAATATTACAAGGATGTATTTCACATTTTATACAAAATACTAATCATCTTTTATATCATGTGTTTTTCTTAATCACTTTTGTTTTGGATGATGTAATGTAGACCCTGCAAATGTAAGTTTTCAATACAAAAACTGATCTACTACGCTAACAAAATATAAAAGTTACGAACATTAAAAATATTATCAAACTAAAGATATTAAAAACAATCTTCCTCATCTCTGCATAAAGATGGGCTTAATTGCCTTCAGAAAAAAATTGGGCTCAGAAGTAGGGATCTTCGTCATTTTAACTTAAGGTTTCGCACACATTGCAATACTTACTTATATATTTTATTTTATTCGGAAAACAAACAGTTTCTATTACTATTATAGTGCTGTAAAAATTAATATAATAATATTCTACCACATACACACAACACCATCTAGCCCAAACTAAGCAGAGCTTGTACTATGGGTACTAGACAATGGATAAACATACATATATACTTTTTTTTTTGTAAATACATACATATTATACATAGAAACACCCAGACCAAGACAAACATCCATGTTCATGCACACAACTGTTTGACTTGTGCGGGAATCGAACCTGCGACCTCAGGCGAGAAAATAAACGTTATTATTAATATTATGTTAGTCAGAGTTTAAGCTTTAGAAATTTTATAAATTAACATTACAATAAAGGCTTATTCGTAATTTCTAAATGTAACACATTCAAACAAGACTCTTAACTCATAATTACAATCGTGTGATTATTAACTTAGTTCACAAAGTAACATTTAATTGCACAAGGATTCAATATCAAAGTTCTATCGGTGAAATACATCTACAGAAGTGGTAATAAGTTTATTAATTTATTTCTAACAGGTAAGATTAAATATTTGAACGAAGAGAGCTAAAGAGTAAAACGTTAGTTAAGTTTGAGAAAATAATAGCTTTGAAAATAAATCTCCAACAATAGCAATATCGTTGTCACATAAATTGCATTATGTTCTCCTTCATTCTTATTATTATTTCTTACTTTGTTATAGTAATTTAAGTTCTTTGTATAAATATTGTCACAACTATTGATGAATGCTGGTTAATCTGTAATTGGCAAATGTTTCAGCCACCATACTTCCCTTGTTATCGTTGATGTGAATTTGTAAACACTTACTGATGATAAACCATAATAAATAAATTAATTAATTAATTAAACTACTACATATATATATACGGATTTTATCGCGTTGTTTATTTGACAGCTTATTACATAATTTAGAAACTGTAATTTTTTTCGGAATTAAAAGTAGCCTATGTCCATTTTTGTACACCTGACAACGTATATGCAAAATTTCAGAATAATCGGTTTAGTGGTTTAGGCTTGAAAAGGTAATAAACAAACAAACAAACAAACTCATTTTCGCTTTTATAATATTTATAATATATTTTATAATATAGTTAGGACTTAACTTTTATAATATATATATAGTTAGGATTATCACAAGCAGATTACAACCCGAATTGATTGTCAAATTCTAAATTAATGCGAGCGAAGCCGCAGGCAAAAGCTAGTATTAAAATAATAGCTTATTTGTTACCTACTAACTGTTCCCCAAGACTATGTTCGAATGTTTTAAATCAATATTTTAGACTATCACGACACAACGATATTCCGTTCTTATAAATGACAACGCCCGCTCTAGGGATAATTCCTATTCCTTGAGAGACTTTGCAAACATTCAAACAACGATCACCAACATCCAGACACAGTGCAACTACTTGTGTTACATAAATTATTCTCCTGTCCCTTGTAACGTTATAGTTGGTCGATCTAGTTTTAGGGACTAGATTGACCAGGGTAGTAAAGTAGCGGCGATAATATAAATAATATACTTCGTTCAGCTTTACGTTTAGACAAAAGACCACTTAACTTTAGACAGCAGCAGGCAGGCAGCAGAGCAGGCAGCTTTCTTTTTTCTTCTGAAGTGAAAACTTCTTTAGGCGCTTTGAGCACTTCTTGAGTGAACAACAATCATCGTCACCGAACGCTTTCCATTTTTGAATTATTTTTGGTTTATAAAGAAGTGTTTATGATCAAGGATTAAAGTTTTCACTTCTATCAGCAGTCCCCAAAGACTGCCCCAAATTTTTTTTTGTATTTTGTTTGTTGGCCTCAGATCGGGCAGGAACCAGGACGCGATCCGCTTATAAATCAGCTACCGCCGCGCGCCGGGCAGGAGGGAGAGAGGGGCGCCACCGCTACCCACCACTTCGACTCGCGCGCAGCCGCCATGGCGCGAGCGGTCCACGTAACACCCTGCGTGTTCTTTCTCTCCGTTTTTCAAATGTTTGTAAAGTCTCCCGCGATACAGGGATTACCCTAATGTCGTCTCTCTTTTTGAAACAAAACTGGTTTATTGCACGGATGGCGTGGTGGTTTAGTGGTCGTCTCGTCACTGCTACTGCACCGAGTGTTGTGGGTTCGAATCCCACACGGGACAAAATTTGTGCGATCCACAAAATTAAATGATTGTTCTGGGTCTGGGTGTTCTTTGTGACCGTTGTTTGAATGTCACAGGCCATATTCCTAATGCGGCAGTTCTCTTCATAAAACAAAACATTGTAAACTCAGACAAATAGTTTTCCGAGTTTAGGTGTCTTTATTAAAATATTTGTAAAATCCCCTGCAGTACAGGGCTAAATTTCAATATATCTTCTCCCTAGCCTTTATTATTCCCAAGTCACTTGGGGTCGGCTTTCTAGTCTAACCGGATTTGACTGAATATCAGTTTTTACACGGAGCGACTGCCATCTGACCTCGCAACCCGAAGGCTAACGATACCCTAAGGCTAGACCAGTGTCAGGATATTAGAGAGACTGACTTCCCAATAACGACTACCATAGATGTTCATGCCAGCCGGGACCGACAGCTTAACGTGCTCTCCGAGGCACGGAGCAGGCGATAATTGTCAACCACGCGCACATAATTTCGAAAAGTCATATAACTTCCGAAATTCAGAGATACGCGATGTGGATTCGAACCGGAGACCCTCTGCATTGAGGTCTGTTGGTCTCCGCACTGAGCTATTACATTTCAATATATAATAAAGTGTTATTAAAATACCCCACAACACAGGGATTATCCTTAAGGCGGATGTTGTCTTTTCAAAACAAAACAACGTTAACATTCGTAAGCGTTCACAGAACCTTAAGTACAGGGGTAAATGAGCTCATCGGCCTAAGGAAATGAAGGGCGATCGAACAAACGATCGACCATTAAATAAGTGTCGGTTTGAAACGACTCATTCGAGGATTTTCGATAATATTTTGTCTCAAGATATCCGAGGCTTTTGTTTCAAATAGAATTTGTATAACGACTCGTACAATAGCTTCCATTTATCACTTGTTTTTGTTTTAGATGATAGATTGATGCTGGCTACGGTTTCGTTTGTTTTGATTATGGTTCAGATTCTGTTGTCTTGGATTTCTTTTTTTAATATTGTTTTATGTATGGGCCTTGGGCATAACTCTCCTTGTCACGTCTCTTAGGTGTAAGAGGCATGCAGCGCCGAGAGGTTATTCTCTACCTTTTTTTAAAACTTGTACGTCGTCGTCTGACTATAGTAATTTTATTTCAAACTAGCTGACCACGCAAAATCATCTGCTTAACATAAGATAATTTTCCTCGTTTTTGGAACACTTTTATTAATGCTCCGCTCCTATTGGTCGTAGCGTGATGTTATATAGCCTATAGCCTTCCTCGATAAATGAGATATCCAAAAAAAACGATATTTTCGATTTTTCGATTCAAATCAGTAGTTCTTGAGATAAGCGTGTTCAACCAAATACCATGATGATCGCTTGATGAAATATACCAAGCAATGCCTAATGCGATTCGCGTTGCCGAGCACTGGGCTAAAACTATTTAAAAACTGTTGCCATCGACACGATACGATAAGAAGACCAAATAAACAAACAAACACTTCAGCTATATAATAATATATCTAGTCATCTAGGCAGTCAGCTTTCTCGTCTGTCTGTTGAATACTTGGACATAAAAAATACACCTATGTATATTATTTTACAAAACTTTACCAATCCAGAATAAAATCCAAAAAAAAGCTGAGAATAATAAATTTATCTGACACCTTTTTATAATTTTATTGAATTCGGACCTTCCATCAGCCTTCTAGATGTTCATTACCGAAGATTAATTCGTTCCGGGAAGAGATAATTAAAGTTAATCACAAAACGAACGCATTAATTCTTTTGAGAGCTAAAAATTTTGAGATTTCATTAATTTTGATCCGCGTGAATAATTCTAGGTCAGTGAAATTTAACTCAAACGTGAGATGGAGCGTAGTTTTGGATAGATAGTTCGCTAGAGAACATCGTAGTCGTAGTCGTAAGCTAAAAGCGTAGACTTGCTTTTTACAGGGATGATAACACGTACATGTGTTATTGTTTTGGTTGTGGATAATACACTGATAATAATATGTGAGTAATAAATAACTAGAAGAACATTTGTAATGTTCTTTAAATTTTTAACGCTATTGTATTAAGGCGAAGGTTTCCACCTCCGCTGTGCCGGTCTGTATTTCTACGTAGTACTGGGCCTTAAAGGGGTAGCCCTCGATGTAGCGACCGTAGCGCACGCGGATGGAGATGACGTACTCGCCGGCGGCGGCGCTTTATCAATTGCAACACGTTTATTGCTTATAATTATTATCCTAATAATAATAATAATAGTTTTTAATATATTGCAATTACTTTTTTGGTTTATGTTTAACCCATCACCAGATATAATAAAATATAACAGTCAAAAATAGTAAATTATCACCAAATTGCACAGCAAAATTAAAGAGATCAAAATAAGTCAATGGAGCCCTGCTTCGCGGGGCTCCTATTTTTGGGTGGGTTTGAGAAGGAACCTAACATAACCTAACCCTTCCGAGACGGAATTCAGTGATTTGAGACGTACAGGTGCTCGTTATGATATATTTTAGTAAGCATTTTTTGCTGCGCAATTACTATTTTTGGTGATCATTATATTTAATCCCTTTTTTTTGTAGATAGCTCGAACTATACAAATTCAATTTTTAATTAAAGATTTTCATTTCGCTACCCCCTTTATTGACCAACTCTTTCAAATCGTAACAACAAGATATAAGTATATTCTAAACACATCGGAGATGTGTTGACAAAATATAGCACATACGATTTTGCCGGTCAAATATTGGAATGACAGACGTATTTATATATTAAAACCGCCGGTGTACCGCTGCGACTCAATAAGTTAATTACACAAATCAATGAAAAATTAACGATGGAATAAATGATGGTGAGCTGTCGGTCCTTTTTACTTATCGGGCAAAATGTAGTTCCTGTGTTATATTTATTCAACCGCTAGTTACTTGTGCATTAGTTCTTCCCCGGATTGTCTGATTCATTCCAACTGACACACAAATAGTTTGTAATAACGCTCCTGTAGGCATTAAGATTTAAATGAAAATATAAAAGGACAAGTTTGTCATGTGTTATGTTGTTAAACTGGAGTGGAATTTGAAGTGCTTCTGTATGTAATACTTCATATAAAATTATAATGAAATTAGCCCTTCATAAATCTATACTAATATTATAAAGCTGAAGAGTTTGTTTGTTTGTTTGGTTGAACGCGCTAATCTCAGGAACTACTGGTTCGTATTGAAAAATTATTCTAGTGTTGGATAACCCATTTATCGAGGAAGGCTATAGGCTATATAACATCATGCTACGACCAATAGAAGCGGAGCAGCAATGAAAAATGTTGCAAAAACGGGGAAAATTCTCTTATATGAGCAGACGAAGCTGCGCGGGTCAGTTTTATAAAAACATGGCAAAGTTTAACTGTTTGTAGCTAACATTAATCGTTTCTTGATTAGGCATACATTGATATTAAACTACTTTATAAGAATTTTATTGCGTCGTTTATGTTAAAACACTATTATTACATAATTTTAAACCTAATAAATTACGGGATTAAATATAATGACCATCAAAAATACTAATTGCGCAGCAAAATATTCTTACTAAAATATATCATAACGTGCACCTATACGCCTCAAATCACTGCATTCCGTCTCGGAAGGGTTAGGTTATATGTTAGATTCCTTCTTAAACCTACCCATAAATAGGAGCCCCGCTTCGCGGGGCTCCGTCGACTTATTTTGATCTCTTTAAATATATTTTGCTGTGCAATTTAGTGATCATTTACTATTTTTGACTGTTATATTTTACTATATCTGGTGACAAGTTAAACATAAGCCATAAACTGCTACTGTTATACTGTACCACTATTTAAGTTATTAAATTGTTAAAACACATATTTTACACTTTTCCCGGCATTTCATCTTGTAGGTATATTGGTAGAAATCCAAGCATTGTTTTTTCAATTCAGGTGCGCAATAATACAAGTGAATCCACATCGAATAGCTTCACGTGCACGGAGGGGGTGGGTTCCAGAAAATATTGCCCCAAGGAGCGACGTGACACGATGCCGTCGAGTGGACATTAGTGATGGGAAATCTATCGATAAAATTAAATGCTATTTTCTCGAAGTTATTTCTTATTATATTTTTCACAAGCTCCACTCTTATTCGCCGTCACAACGTCTTACACCAAAACATAATATAATAAATAATATATTTGCAGCAATATTTGAAGATTTATCATGGTAAAAATTTACCTATATTCCAGGTAAGAGATCTAAGTTAAACTTCGTTGAAAATTTCAATAAGACGTGATTAAGTTAAATCAATTATTCTCTTTATAGCCGTCAATATGGTGATAGTTAGAGATAGCAGCGTCTTACCTAGCGCGTACGCCTAATGTAATTGGAATAACTATAGGTGAACTCTACAGCAGAGCAACCATATACATACACCAGATGTGCCCGCGGTTTCACTCGCGTTTATGGTAACTGCGCCGCTCCCGTGGGTCGTAGCGTGATAGTATTAAGCCTATAGCCTTCCTCGATAAATATGCTATCCAACACTAAAAGCATTTTTCAATTCGAACCAGTAGTTCCTGAGATTAGCGCGTTCAAACAAACAAACAAACTCTTCAGCTTTATAATATTGGTATAGAATTTATACATACATTATGTAATCTTTCACGTTTATAGTACGAATAGAATACAATTACGTTGCACTTAACGTTGGGTCTGATAGTGGTCGTAATTATGAATTAATATATTCTTTATTATAAAAGAATAAATGAAAGTAACATTGTTTTTATATGTAAATACATACACACATACATAGATTCACGCCTGTTTCCCAGAGGGGTAGGCAGAGACTACGGATTTCCATTTGCACGATCCTGACACACTTCTCTGGCTTCATTCACTTTCATCACATTCCTCATACACGCCAGTCGATTCAAGTTGCTCTTAGACTGGCCTTTGTCCAGAACGCCTCCGATCTGATCGAGAGTCGTTCGCCTAGGTTTTCCTCTTGCGACTGATCCATTCACACTAGCCTTATAAACTTTCTTAGTCAGTCTTTCCTCGTCCATTTTCTACATGCCCAAACCAGCTTAACATACCCTTTTCTATTCTTGTCACTATATCCACTTTCATGCCGCATATATGTAAGTAAGAGTTAAGTCATATAAGTTTTCGATTAGTAACCCTTTGGGTGGGAGATGAAACAAATTATTATATATATATAAAGAAAATTCTTCATCCTAAAATATACTAACGGCCCATGCATGTGTAAATTGTATTTTACAAAGCTTAAACAAACTCAACACTCATTTTAATACATTTTATCGATATCGTACTATCGATAGATACAACAACACTATACTAGAATGCCTGTCTCGGTACTACACGACGTTGTTGCCTAAGAAAATATGTCACACGTAAGATAACTTGAAATTCTTATATTTATCACAAAATCACAATTTGCAAATTTCTCTTTCCATGTTTAGAATGTTGGATTGTCTGCAGCATTGCAGGTATGTTTGATATTTGTATTTATATTACATACACACATATTTTTATTTCATCGCAGTAAGTAAGCAAATGCGAGAGATGCGGCATGAAAGTAGTTTACTTTGTTTATAAGACGATTGTCCACGTGCAAGCCGAATATGGACGGTCTCCTTTGGTGTGCTTTGTGTTTGTTGCTTGAATCTTTGTAAAGTCCCTCGCGACACAGGAATTATTTCTTAGGGCGGCAGTTATATTTCTAAACAGATAAATTCTTTCAAGTTTTAATTTAAGTTTATAATTCAGTAAAAAACTCGACACTAACTTTTTACTACACGACTGCTCTACACCGGAAACTTGGTCAATATCTCAAACGGGTTATACCTTTTCATCATAAAAAAGTCCTGAGGGACCCAATTTATGGATAATCGTAAAAGAATACCAATTCTGGAGGTAAGTAACACTCCATAAATCAAATCTTATAGTCTAAATCAAAAATCCGCCCGCAGCACCGGCAAGCCACACTTTATAGATTACTTAAATAATCATTTTTGTTATCTCGATCATATTAAATTTCCAAACTGTCTTTGAAGGAGACTTTAAAATTAAATTTGCCCGTTTTTTATCGTAACTCTCTTCGGGATCTGTTTCCAATTTGGGGATAATGCAAGAATATTTTTTTAAGCGGAAGATGTTTTTGGGTTAAAGACGTTTGGTATACAGGTATTGTAAGATTGAGGTCAATTACTGAAAAATTAACATGAACACGCCGATATGGAGTGATACACTAGACATTTAAGAAAAATATATCTATACTAATATTATAAATAGGAAATATTTGATTTTTTGTTTGTTTGTTTGTCCTTAAACAGTAGCGTCGACTAGAGCGCGTACCACCAAGTTTGGGTCCTCATACCTCTGTCGAACGACCAAGGCATGGAATTCTCTGCCAAAGCACGTGTTTCCTTCTTCCCTCAATCCTGGGTCCTTTAAGCGGGGCGTGAAAAAGCACCTTCTCAGGCCGTCAAAGTAGAGACCTCAACATCGCTTCGGCTGCTATGAGGGCGGTGTGGAGGCCACTGCTTTTAGACCACACGACTGGTTACCATCAGGTGGAGTGTGGTCATTTTGATGAGCAAAGTAAAAAAAAAAGGTTTATCTCAAAAACTACATAACCGATTTCAAAAATTCATTCACTATTAGAAAACAATATTATCACCAAGTAACATAGCCTTTATTCTATAGCAAAAAAGTACTGTTAATAAATAACCAAATTTTACCAAATTTTGTAATAAACAATCAAATTGTATTTTAAAGAAAACATATTGGCTATAATCTTCTTGCCTTTCGTCTCATGATACATTTTCTCCTCGAAATGGCTCTTGCAATACTCAATGAGTTCCTGTTTTACTTTTTATACTACACTAGCTTTTGCTCGCGGCTTCGCTCGCGTTAATTTAGAATTTGACAATCAATTCGGGTCGTACTCGTCCAGAAGTGAGAAAATTTTCATACAAACTTTATCCCCCCTTCCGCCCCTTTAGGGGAGAGTTTTATCCATTTCACCTACACAGATATTTTTCAATTGTAATCGAAAACTTATGTACCAATTTTCATACTGCTAAGTCCAGAAATGAGAAAATTTCGTTACAAACTTTACCCCCTATTTCACCCCCTTAGGGGTGGAATTTCAAAAAATCCTTTCTTAGTACACCCCTACAAATTAAAACACACATGCTCTCCAAATTTCAAGTTCCTACGACCAGCGGTTTAGGCTGTGCGTTGTCTCTAAGTCAGTCAGTCAGGACATCTTCCTTTATATATATAGAAGATACATAATATCACGCCTACATCCACGAAGGAGAAGGCACCAGGTCTTTACACCAATTATGTGAAACTTCAAGTCTCTGCTAATTGGAGACGAGCTTATTGCTGCATGCTGGGCACAACTTTATTGCATAGTAATAATAAATAATGTCCTCCAGACCGAATTTCGGTCTCAGCGGCCAATCTTAACAGAGACTAGCCATCTGCGCAGGAGATATTATAGTGCACAAGCGTGTGCGCCAACACAAGAGCACTCTCTGTTCCCTTACTCTCATGATCCGATGGGACGGTAATCCGACACGACCGGAGAGAGATCAGGTGCAGGACCAACGGCTTTACGTGCTTTCCGAGGCACGGAGGTGTCTAACACCGCCAACTTCCTAACTCCGGGGTGCTATTGAGAATTCTTAACAGAAAACAAGATAACTTTTTGTTGGCCCGACTCGGGATTCGAACCCGAGACCTCATGCACAGCAGCCGCATTCACTACCGCTGCGTCATGGAGGCAGTTTTATTTTATTTCATAGTATGATGCTACTAAGAATAAATTAGCAGAAAAATTAAATAACACTATGCCAGAACTGTTAAGGCTCCTACACACAGTGCCGGCGGCACTTCCACCGGCACTGCCGCCGGTCAAGCCGCGGTGCACCCGGCGACATACAAAGCCGCCAGTTTTGCCGCACAAAGAAGCTGCCGGCATGGCCGCCCGGGTATGCCGGCGTACCGCGTGGCTAGCGTTCTACACGACTTTCATAACTGGAATGATACTCGGCGGTTTTGTGCAAGTTTCTGCGGCACATGCCGGCGGCACAAATGCCCGGCAAAAGCCGGCGGCTCGTGCCGCCGGCATTGTGTGTAGGAGCCTTTAAGCTCCAGATGTCACGCATAGTAATCGCAGTCACTAGAATGACTGCTGTGGCCGAGCTATGGCTTCACTTCCCGACTCGGGCAAACTGTGTTTCATATTTCGTATTAATCTTGAAAAAAATACCCTTTTTCCAGTATTAACACAGAGTCTGAAACCGTGCCCCGTAGATGACAACCCCTGCCAATATGGATGTAATATTACTAAACCGTTTTTTAATATTTTTTATGTTAGAATATCAGAAAGATTTCGGTAACTACTCTATGGTACATTAATTTTGTTATTGTCGTTAAGTTCGTTTGTTGGATGTTTGAAAACAGTATAACTGAGCTTATTGAAGTAAAAACTTCTTTAGCGGCGTTGTGCACTTTTTTGTGATGGGTAAAAAATGTTAAACTCGCGTCAGGACACGTGACCTAATCGAAAACTCGTAAGACGGAGGGAGAATTGTCATGTTTGTTACGATAGCGCAATAAATGAATATTGTATTTTACCACATAAATGATAGTACTTTTATACTGATAATTAAAGCATTCGTGCAAAATTATTCCCTAACCATTCCAAAATATCAAAAATGCACAACGTTAATATTCAAATTTTCACTTCTGCCGGCACTCCCGGAGTGCAACCCGTTGTTTTTGTATATTTTAAGTTCAGTATTGGATACTTTCCTTGCCTTGATACTGTTGACATGGTCTCGATAGTAAAAAGAGTTTCTTCTATTATAAATAAAAAAAATGGGTTACAAATTTCTGGTATTATTGGTAACCCTTTGAGCTAAGCTAATACTCATGTATTATGTATTATTACAACCTACTTGATTTTCCTGCGGATTTGCTCAAGTAAATGTAAGTTAGGTTAGTAATAGTACTTTTTGGAGATGAATGGTACCTTATGTCGTTTTCTGTTTCTCTGACAATGTGTATTTTTTTTATACAACTAAGGTGGCAAACAAGCATACTGCCCACCTGATGGTAAGTGGTCACCGTAGCCTATGGACTCCTGCAATACCAGAGGCATCACCTGCGCGTTGCCGACCCTTTAGGAAAGGAAGTGGGAAGCAGAAGGAGCGGGAAGGTGGTAAGGGGTTGATTGGGCCTCCGGTACTCTCACTCACCGAACGAATTTAATATTGTTTGATTGACATAATTACTTATTTTAATTTTATATTATTAATATTTGCATGCCGCTATATTCTGGTCAAAATACTTGAATCTTGAATGCATTTCTTTGTAACACCATTTCTCACAGTATTTTTGCAAATAAATATTCTGATTTTTGATTTCTGATTGTTCGAGTAGTAAAGGCGTGAAGTGTAAAAACTCAGATTCGCATTTATAATATTGGTTGTGATTCCCAGTCATTGTGAATTATTTAAATTATAAATATAGTGTTTAAGGATAATTTAAATAATCATGTATAAACAAGTACGATAATAATTAATACAGTAAAGTATTAGTCAGCTTGCTTATATTATATCTGTATGCTACTAATATCGCAGAATGACTAATACACATATATATATATATATATATATATATATATATATATATATATATATATATATATATATATATATATATAATTCTATCACATACACACAACACCATCTAGCCCAAACTAAGCAGAGCTTGTACTATGGGTACTAGACAATGGATAAACATACATATATACGTTTTTTTTTTAAATACATACATATTATACATAGAAACACCCAGACAAAGACAAACATCCATGTTCATGCACACAAATGTTTGACTTGTGCAGGAATCGAACCCGCGACCTCAGGCTTGGCAGTCGGTTACACTAACCACTATGCCATCGAGGATGGATGATATATATATATATATATATTAAATATATGTACATAGAATTATTAAGCTAGCTATGGCTCAAACAACATGAAATCAAAAATGACTGCACGGATGGTACTGAGACTTAAGAGGAAACACAAGGGCCGTTTTTCCATACAAACGTAGTCCCCCGTTTCTTCCCTGGATAATGCCAGTAGAGCAATTTTTTTTTCCACAATATGTATGGCCTCTATTGGCATGTTCCTATGTTTTCCTTTTTTTCATAAATTAATTATTAAAAGAGACATTAGCCTTCAAAAACCTCAAAAATAGGCCAGATTTTCCGCTGTGTTCAAACATCCAGAAAACAAATTTGACTAGATTATATAAAAAAAGGGAAACATAGGCACACGGCCAAAGCCTTTCTTTAATTTTTCATGAAAATATTAGTAATAAAATATAATTAAATCGGTCAAGTTTTGGAGAAGAAATCAGGGGACTACGAAACGTTGATTTCGTGTACTTTTAACTGGTTGTTTTTTTTGGGTCCAAGCTGCAGTTGTCTCTATCGTGCTCATGATACTGTACATGGCACTGCGCGACAGCAATAGATTTTACAAATACCTATTTTTCAATTCTCTCGCCCTTAGTGTTTCCTCTTAAGCGGTTGAGATGTGGGCAAAAAGAAAATGTTTTCCTAATGGAAAACATTTTTTTTGCAACATTACCAGCCCATTAAACACCCATCCCTATAGCCTAGATTTATTAGGTTCCTTAATATAGCAATGGTCTCCTCCACCTGCCACGGCTAGGATCTCAGTGAGTGTCCCAACCCACTCTAGATTCAAACTTTCGAAGAGCCTCTGCATGTTGGACCCGTGTCCCTGTGTAAACCTCCTAAATGGTCGGATATTTTCCTAACGTACTAGGAAATCCGTGAAAGAGAAACTAATAATAATGTCCTCCAGATTAGAATTTCGATTATGGTGGCCAATCTTTACGGAGACTGGGCATCTGCGCAGGCGATACTACAATGCAGAAGAGTATGTGCAAGCACAAGTGCACTTTCTATTTCTCATAATTCGATGGGACGGCACTTCAACATGACCGAAGAGAGATCAGGTGTAGGACTAATGGCTCTACATGCTTGCCGAAATACGGGGGTTTCTAACAACGACAACTTTTTAACTCCGAGCTACTATAAGGATTTCGTAGCAGACAAACCCAATAAGTCTGGCAATTAGCAAGATCGCGTTCAGACCGATTTTAAGTTTAGGCATTTGTATATGAGTATATTTATAATGACAAAATAACTATATAATACATTTACATTTAATATAATTACACATTTTATATAATTTATAACTGGTCGAAAATTATATAAAATGTGTTGCCATCGACACGATAAGGAAGGAATGACACAATCACGACAACAGTTACAACATTTATAAATAGATGAAGGATAAATAATATTGTCTTAAGTTTTCGTGAGTGTCGCGTTGTTTATTTTACTTTAAACACTTTTATTACATAATTTTGAATTTCCGTAAAGTGTGTAATTTCAGGGTTAAGTAATTCAATAATTATTTTCTTACACATATTATAGACTGCATTGGTCGCGCAGCAGAGGTTTATGCGACTGATGTGTATGAGGTCTTTGTTTCGTTTACTGGATAGAGCAAAGTATAATAATACGTTCTTCTGGGTTCTTCTGTCAAAAAATATCTTCTATAGTCTCTCTCTCTCTCTGAGAAGACATGTTATTACAATTTGTTTTTCGATAAACACCTTGTGAAGTTGATGTTTAAATATTTAAACATTAACTTCTCAGAGAGAGAGAGTATAGAAGATATTTTTGACAGAAGATTCCAGAAGAACGTATTTTTATACTTTGCTCTATCCAGTAAACGAAACAAAGACCTAACTATAATAACCTCCTAACTATAATATTACTAGATTTTGCCCCCGGCTCCGCTCGCTTAAAAATAGGTTACGTCAATTTTCTATCTCTCGAGATCAGTACTTTTAAAAAAAAAGGCAAGTTTAAAATTGTAAAAGACGGCTGAATGGTTGGCGGAATCTGAAGAAACATTTCATGAAACACCTTAATATTGTATCCATATTCACAAATAAATGAATTCATAGATTTTTTATTGTTATTTAATACTGCGTAAATATTCCATCATTATACCACATATTTAACCATTACTGATATACTAACATATATACATAATACATAATATATTTATTGTTTTCCTCAATGTTATTGAATGCTTAGTTCGTTTAGTTGGTTTACCTAAGTGACAAGTTATGCTTTCAGTGTTAATACATAATTACTATTTTTAATTCATTGCTGTTATAATGACTTGAGTTTTATGGTTTAATCATTTTGTTAGTAAAAATGGTACCACGAATTATGTTTATATTATTGATAAACTCATTTTTGTGTACTGCAGGTGAGTATTTATATAATTATTAATTAATTTATTATTTAATTTATTAATTCTAGTAGTATCATCGTCTATGATTAGAATCCTTACTAATAATTATTATAAATTCGAAAGTAACTCTGTCTGTCTATCTGTCTGTCTGTTACCTTTTCACAGCTAAACCACTCAACCGATTTAAATGAAATTTGGTACAGATATTAGTTTAAAACCTGGGGAAGGAAATAGCCTACTTTTTATTGATGTAGGTACCCCGCGGGCGGAGCCGCGCGCAAAAGCTAATATTATAAATTCGAAAGTAACTCTGTCTGTATGTCTGTCTATCTGTCTGTCTGCCTGTTTTTTACCTTTTCACGGCTAAACCACTCAACCGATTTAGATGAAATTTGGTACAGATATAGTTTAAAACCTGGAGAGGGACATAGGCTACTTTTTATTGATGTAGGTTTTTATTCAAGTAGATACCACGCGGGCGGCGCCGCGCGCAAAAGCTAGTAGAATATAAATTCCATATATACCTGAGTGGCGCAAGACTGCATATTATGATTGCTGTGTATGATGTCCAACTCCTGAGTCATCTAAAGTGTTATTGTCTATTATTATTACTAAGAAAGTGGATGTGTCAAGTTACTAATATATTAACTATATTTTGCCCGCGGCTTCGCTCTCGTCAATGCAAAGTTTGTAAATATATTTATAACCCTCAGTACGTTTTTGTGGATGAAAGGTACATCCTGTCCTTTCCTGTACCCCTGGCAAAGTATATGTAAAGTTTCATGACAATCAGTCTAGTAATTAAGGCGTGAAAGTGAGTAGACTCTACTCAGTGTGAGGAGGATGAGGTCAGAGTCCACCGCGCGGGTCCAGTGTAGGTTGGCAAACTTAACATCTTCGAAAACATTATAGCAAAACTCGCAGACATGCAGGTTTCCTCACGATGTTTTCCTTCGCCGTTAAAGCAAGATCCTTAAACTGTCAAGTTTTAGAATACCAGACATAATTAAAAATCTATTGTGCCCGGTCACTGGTGTGCCCCTGCGATGCAATAGGATAACTACTCAATACGCACATAAACTTCAAAGTCAGAGGCACGTCTCTTGGGGTTGAACTCGAGACCTCTGCTTGGCAGTCCAACAGTCTAAGCTATGTATAAAGTTATAAAATGATTACATGGTTTGCTTTCATGTTTCAGACAAGTACAATGACGATAATCTTCAAACAATTACATTGTACGACTATCTGGAGGGGAAAGAATATGAGATATTTCTTAATAATAGACTGCTTATTATTTTAGCAAACTTTAAGTATTGTTATCCTAATATGTACCTACATCAGTAAGTATATTCCCGATTTTATTAATTCAAACAAAATAAATTTGTATGTACCGTGGCTTGCCACTAGACTTAAAAGAACTATTTGTGGATCACAAATTTTTTTGTCGTATATAAACTGTACTAAGGGATTTATCACATAACCATTGTCTGCACACTGGTTTATGAAACAGCTCTCACGATAGCTGAAAAGCTAGGGTACCTTTTTACGACAAACAATATCGTATTAGGTATTAAGCAATAAACAATTCTAATTTCGACTGCATGGATGGCGTTTTTGGTTAGTCGCCTCTGCCATCGCACTGACTGTTGTGGGTTCGATCCCCACACGGAACTGAAATTTGAGTGATCCACAAATGGTTGTTTCCAGTCTGGGAGTTCTTCGTGTCCGTTGTTTATGTAATTATACCTAGTACGGACGATGTCTTTTTAAAAGAATGAAATAAATATATGACAAAAAATATGAATATGAAGAACATATATAATTTAAAGTTTCATTTGGATAAAAAAAGTCTTATATTATTTTAATAATAAAAATAAATCATATGTCAACCCTGATTTATTTACAAGCTGGCTCGGTACTTTGTAGTTCGGTTAAGAGGAAGCAAGGACAATCACATTGGTACACTGTTATCAATAAAGTATGATGTAGTATTTGACATTATTATACCGTCATTAAATACGAAATTCGATGGTGGTGATACAAATGCCATCTGTCACAGGACCTATATATTTTACGGAGTACAAGGGCCCTACCGCATCGAGAAGCCATGGCGGTGTCGCCGGCTACGTTACTGGCTACGCATCTTTCAGTATATATTGAAACGTGCGGCATTTATCTCACTTGGCGACGGTTTGGTAACCTAGCCATGACCCACGGCTCTCTGTTTGGTGTCTGGATATTGGGCGCGCTAGCAACGTCGGCGTCGCCAATCCAATGTACACGAGCAAGCTGCGTCTCCCTCACTCAGTTTCCAACCGGCCGCTAAGACAGACGCCGTACACGTGTTTTTATGGAAAACTGAGAGAACTGACTGGCAGATGGTAGCCACTGGCTACTCATGGTTACCTTTGCCAGCTACCGAATGTTGCCAAAGTTAACCATGCCTATGTAGCCGGCGACGTCGCCATGGCTTCTCGGTGAGGTTGGGCCTTTAGAACAAAATTTTACATAAGCTTTAGAGAACTTTAAATAAACTCGTACTCACCAACAGTTCTATGATATTGCTTAGCCCTTGCACTGCACTCTACACAGTACCTGTAACCGACACCGAAATGTTGGATACGAATGATATATCTTTGGTTGGGTGAGTACTCCGGCTTACTCGAACGATGAAGCCGGAGATCTGATGACGGTAGCCAGGGGGCCAAACAAACAGAAACGGCGCTGTGGGATGAACCAAACTTAGTGTTAAGGCGCCGATAATGTCCTTGGGACATCATGAAAAGCGTTGTTGTTTTGACAGGACAGTAAACAATAAACTCGAAATATTTGTTCGGGCGTGAATGCGCTGATGCTGCTGAACGCAAACAGACAGCGTACCGCGCTTGGACCAGGGCTCGCACTCTCCACGACCCTAACGTGGATTACCTGAAGGCAGCGTTCAACCAAGCCACAAAGGTCTGCAAGAGGGCATACTTAAGAGCGGATGCCAAGCGCGTCGCACGGTTCGGCCAGGAGCTAATGGCGCATCCTACGGGCAGTCGTAGCTATTGGCGCCTGGCCAAAGCCGTGCAGTCCAACTTCTGCCAGACCTTGCTGCCCCCTCTGAGGTATCCGAATGGATCACTGGCTCATCGGCCGCAGGAGAAAGCAGACCTGCTTGTAAATCTCTTTGCGGCCAACTCCCGAATCGATGACTGCGGTTCGCAGCCACCTAACATTGCCAATTGCGACTATACCATGCCTGATATATGTATCAGGCATGGTGTAGCCGATACTGCAGTCTCTCGATGTTCGGAAAGCCAGTGGACCTGACGGCTTCCCAGCTCTGGTCCTTAAAAAATGTGCAGCGGAGTTGTCTCCCACACTTACGCGCCTATACCGGACGTCTTACGCCGCAGGCATTATGCCTGAGGCTTGGAAGGAGGCGAACGTTCAACCGATTCCCAAAAAGGGGCACCGTTCCGAGCCAAGCAACTATCGACCCATAGCTATCACCTCGGTGCTTTCCAAGGTGTTCGAGCGGATTATAAACACCCAAATTGTCCGTTACCTAGAGGATCAATCGTTGATCAATGATCGCCAATACGGCTTTCGGTCTAAACGATCAACGGGCGATCTTCTAGCGTTCGTCACGCACCTCTGGGGTGAGGCTATGGACAAGCACGGCGAGTCTTTGGCTATCAGCCTTGACATAGCCAAAGTTTTCGACAGAGTCTGGCACCGGTCTCTTCTTTCCAAGCTTCCGGCCTATGGCTTGCCTCCTCAACTGTGCACCTGGATTGCAAGTTTCCTGCAGAAGCGTCGTGTTCGGGTCCTTTGCGACGGTCACGCTTCCAAATTATGCAGGTCAATGCAGGAGTGCCTCAGGGGTCTGTCTTATCCCCTACGCTCTTTCTTCTGCATATCAATGATATGTTGAATCTCGGCAACATACATTGTTATGCAGACGAAAGTACCGTGCATGGGCGATGTCTCGGACATCCTGGGGCCAAACAGGCTGAGGTTGAGGGGAAAAGGCAGAATCTTGTCGTTGAACTTAACCAGACCTTGGACCGCATCTATGAATGGGGTGCCAAGAACTTAGTGGAGTTCAACGCCAAGAAGACCCAGGCATGCGCGTTCTCAACAAAACAGTCTCCGTTCCTTCCCCTCCCTTCTCTGAAGAACACTCCACTGGTAAACCGTGACAGCCTCTCCATCTTAGGTATGGATCTTTGCCGCTCCCTTAATCCCAAAACCTACATCGAGAGCGTCATTAAGCAAGCTTCGCGAAAACTCGGAGTTCTGAACAGGGTGAGGCGGTTCTTCACGCCTGGGCAACTGTGCCTATTGTATAAGGCACAAGTGCGCCCTTGCGTGGAGTACTGTTCTCATCTTTGGGATGGCTCCGCGCAGTACTTGCTGGACGCTCTCGACCGGTTACAGCGGAGGGCTGTCTGTATTATCGGAGATCCAGAGGTCACGAGTTCACTGGAACCTCTGCAACTCCGTAGGGACATTGCCTCATTGGCATGTTTCTACAGAACATACCACGGGGAGTGCTCTGAAGAGTTATTCCACCTTATCCCGCCCTCCCTTTTCCTATCCAGAACAACGCGTGCTGGGCTCAGATGCCATCCTTACACGGTAGAGTCGATTAGAGCGCGTACCAACAAGTTTGGGTCCTCATACCTGTGCCGAACGACCAAGGCATGGAATTCTCTGCCAAGGCACGTGTTTCCTTCTTCCTTCAATCCTGGGTTCTTTAAGCGGGGCGTGAAAAAGCACCTTCTCAGGCCGTCAAAGTAGAGACCTCAACATCGCCTCGGCTACTATGAGGGCGGTGTGGAGGCCACTGCTCTTAGACCACACGACTGCTTACCATCAGGTGGAGTTTGGTCATTTTGACGAGCACAATAAAAAAATAAAAAAAAAATATGCCAATATATTAAAATTAAATTAATTTATACGTAATTTATCGCGAAACTTTTATACTTTTACTGTTGAACTTCATTATTATTTAAACTATTTAAATTATAAAAACTATTTAGCTTTAAGTTAAATTTTCCACGATGTTTCGATTGCATTTCATTAGCCATGTTCACGAGGATATTATGATATTGGTTATGTCAATACCTTGAAGTATGATATTTCAAAGTACCTGAACATAATTTAATTATTTAATTGGTGTTTCTATTTACGCAGAATGAGCTCAAAGTATCATGAAGTCTAGCTGTGTTTTGCTTCTTCTTCCGTTCGACTACCTGAATTACTGACTCCCTAGCTGGCGGTACAACCAACTATCTGCTCTCTTAAAATTAAAATGTTTCTTGATTTCAATAGCCAATATAATATTTTATGTGAAAACGTTTATATTTTTCTTTTCTTTCTAGTTGCTACCCATTTAACTTAGAGAATCGACAATATTATAACGAGACCGACTTAATAGTAGAGGTAAGTCAATGAGTTTGTGTCACTTACGCTTTATTGCTTAAATGATAAAGGAAAATACCGTGAGGAAACCTGTATATCTGGGAGTTCGCAATAATGTCTTCAAATATATGTATGTCTCCCAACTTGCACAAGGCCAGCATAGTAAGACTATTTCTTTTTTTTTTTTTTCTTTTATACGTGGGGGAATGCTTTGACGCATATCTCTCCGCGGGGCGACGGAGAGGTTATGTCGGGCTCACCGGGGGAAAGATACCCCGGTAATACCGACTAAACCTACTACGATGTTCCTCGACATAACCATAGATGGCGAGGCCGCGTGAATCACTTTCACATGCAATCGCGACCTCGCCATGGTTTCGACCCGCCCGCGCCGTGTGAAACGGCAGGCCACTACCCAACACATACTTCCTCAACCGTCCCCCTAGGTTTGAACGATCCCTCTCCCGCTCCGCCGCCTCCTTGATGGAAATTACTTCCATGGTAAGACTATGGTATAACCCGTCTCAACTCTAAAGGACATACTTCTTATCTTCGAAAAGAAACAAGGATCTACAATATTGTCTTACGTTTACGCGAATGTTATTCATTGAAATTAAACTACTTTAAACGGATTTTATCGTGTTGTTTATTTAAAACTTTATGACATAACTTGGACAAAAATCAGGTTAAGAGCACCATAAACCGGCGAGCGTGTATGAGGAATGTGATGAAAGTGAATGAAGCCGGAGAAGTGTATCAGGATCGTAGCAAATGGAAATCCGTAGTCTCTGCCTACCCCTCTGGGAAACAGGCGTGAATCTATGTATGTATGTATATGTACATAACTTTGAAACTATTACACTACTACACATCTCTATACTCGTCAGCCTCGATGGCGTAGTGGTCAGTGTAACCGACTGCCACGACTGAGGTCGCGGGTTCGATTCCTGCACAACTCAAACATTTCTGTGCATGAACATGGATGTTTGTCTTGGTCTGGGTGTTTCTATGTATACTTTGTATGTAATTACAAGAAAAAAATAGGTATATATGTATGTTTATCCATTGTCTAGTACCCATAGTAAAAGCTCTGCTTAGTTTGGGCTAGATGGTGTTGTGTGTATGTGATAGAATATTATTATATATTACTATTGAATTTTAATACTTTTAAGCTATTTATATTATTAAAATTATTTATATTTAAGTTTACACTTTGTCCGACGTTTCAGTTGCTTTTCAGCAGCCATGTTCGCGAGGAGACTAATATGGTTGTTGTCTCAATGTTCTCAACATTGTGACAACTACCAAAATTTTTTTTTTACTTTATTTTTTTGGCGAATATTTTTATTTTGTTAGATGTGGTTGCCTGTAAGTGAATGAGCACAAGGCATGTCTGTAAATTATTATTTAGAAGTAAGAAATGTGTATCATTTGTTGGCTATCCAAATAAATAAATAAATCTCCCTAATTACCTTAAAAAGTATTAAAGTTCGCAAATAATGCATTATTATAGTAGTAGTGTTACAATTTTAAAAATTATGAAATAAAATGTTAAATAAACAACGCGATAAAATCCGTATAAAGTAGTTTAATTTTAAAGATTCACAAGTTTTATACTTTATTTCAAACTAGATGTTTCCGCGGTTTCACCCGCGTTTATCGTTACTGCGCCGCCCCTGTGGGTCGTAGCGTGATATTATATAGCCTATAGCCTTCCTCGATAAATAGGCTATTATGAGATTAGCGCGTTCAAACCAACAAACAAACAAACTCTTCAGATTTATAACTAGTTAGTATAGATAGCTGACCCGCGCAACTTCGTCTGCATCACATAAGAGAGAGAGTGGGTCGTAGGCACCTATAATACAATTTTAAAGGAGCTGAAACTTTCTTTGTTAAATCCACGAACCACATAAGAAACATTGAACAACATTTTATAAATATACTTACAGTGCTAATTTAAAATCACGCAGAATAAACCAGGAGAAACATCGTTTGTATGTCTGCAATGGGTAATTATTTTGCTGTGATGTTATTTTAAAACTGCGATATCTCCTAAGATATTCATTGAAATCGAATGATGTAAAGGGCAATTTTGTTTTAAATTAAATACTTGTGATGAATAACGTATTTATTTGGATAAGAATTAATACTATGTTTATAATAATACCTTCGCAAATAATGCATTATTTTAGAACAAATTTGGTTAGCATAAAAAAGGTTATAGTGAGCCAACCTTAAAAAACAATTCTGACATACATGATTTTTGCGAAACTTTAACTGTTTACGCAGCGCACGCAGCGGAAGCTCTCAAAAGGAAAAAAACCCTCCGATTTTGAAACATTCTTCATTGGTGCTCCGCTCTTATTGATCTTAGCGTGATGATATATAGCTTATAGCCTTTCTCGACAAATGGGCTATCTAACACTGCAAGAATTTTTTAAATCGGACCAGTAGTTCCTGAGATTAGCGCGTTCAAGCAAGCAAACAAAAAAAAAACAAACAAACTCTCCAGCTTTCTAATATTAGTATAGATAACACCTTTAGACTCGACAGCTTAAGGGTCAATTCAGATCAGGCGAAAAATGCTCGAGCATTTTTTAAGTGGTAATTCAATATCAACCTTATTCCATTTAGATATACTTACCTAAAAATAGTATGAAACATTAAAATCTTATCTAATAAACAATTGCATACTATTTTAAGCGTTAACTAAATGGAATAAGGTTGATATTTATTACCACTTGAAACATGCTCGAGCATTTTTCCGCCTGATCTGAATTGACCCTAATGCGTAATGTCATTCTCGTTGTTTAAATTATATTATATAATAATAATAATAATAATAATATTTTATCACATACACACAACACCATCTAGCCCAAACTAAGCAGAGCTTGTACTATGAGTACTAGACAATGGATAAACATACATATATACTTTTTTTTTTTGTGTACAGTGTATGAGTAATATCACCATTAGGAAATCACAGTAGGTATGGTAATATAATAATGTGTAGATGCACTATAAATAGGTTTAATTATTATATCCATACTGAGAGTGATTACACCTGTTAGAGAATTTAAACATTTCTTAGTTAGCGTATCTCTGTGTGTGTGTGTGTGTGTGTGTGCGTGTGCGTGTGCGTGTGCGTGTGCGTGTGCGTGTGCGTGTGCGTGTGCGTGTGCGTGTGCGTGTGCGTGTGCGTGTGCGTGTGTGTGTGTGTGTGTGTGTGTGTGGTTGTGTGTGTGTGGGTTTGTGGCATCATAGCTCCCGAACGGATGAACCGATTTTGATTTTGTTCTTTTGTTTAAAAGGTGAATTAGTCGGAATTGTTCTTAGCTATGTTTGATGAAAATCGGTCCAAGATGGCGGATTACATACTTTTCACAACTCCCTCAATATAGATATCAAATGAAAGGGCTTGACTAGTAGAATACTATACACTATGATAAATTTCAAATCCAAGATGGCTGCCACTACAAAATGGCGGATAACATTTTTTTTTCACAACTTAATATGTGTATCAAATGAAAGGGCTTGACTAATAGAATAATGTACACTATGTTGAAAGGGAATGAGGAATATTAACTAACAAAATTTAAGGAGTCCCTACAAAAAGCATGAAATTAACAAATTAAATTAAAAATTGAACATTCCCCTACATAAAATAATTCGACTACGTTCTGGTCACTGTCCATCGGCAAAATTTGCATATCAGCTAATGGAAAGATAGACTCTCCAAATTGCCAGACTTGTGGAAAGATTGAAGATGTGCAACATTTGCTGATGGAGTGTGTCAAGAAACAGGTTGAAAGAGAGTCTGTTCTGAGAACACAATAACGTAAGACTTATTCAGAGTGTGCTAAGTATTAGCGTGAGCGCGAGAGTATGTATTAGAGCGGGCATTCTATCGATTGGTACCGCAGACTTAGCATCGACCCCTCTATAGAAATAAGTATATTAAAGTAATAGTATTATGTTAAGCGTATTACAGTTTTGAGTACAATGGGTTTGATACACACGAAGAAAACTCTTAATAAAATAAAAAAGCCTGTTATAACTTCGCTAAGTCACATATAGACATATTAGACACATTTTAGAGTAGTAGAGTTCTTTTTATTTTTTTTATTTTGCTGGTAAAAATGACCACACTCCACCTGATGGTAAGCAGTCGTGTGGTCTAAGAGCAGTGGCCTCCACACCGCCCTCATAGCAGCCGAGGAGATGTTGAGGTCTCTACTTTGACGGCCTGAGAAGGTGCTTTTTCACGCTCCGCTTAAAGGACCACCCTCTCACAGAATATTGACGTGAAATAGCAGTATTTCTACTGTTGTGTTTCGTTCAGTGAGTGAGAGTACCGGAGGCCCAATCACCCCCTTACCCCTTTCCCGCTGCTGCTCCTTCACACTTCCTTTCCTAAAGGGTCGGCAACGCGCTAGTGATGTCTCTGGTGTTGCAGGCATCCATAGGCTACGGTGACCACTTACCATCAGGTCGTATGCTTGTTTGCTACCTTAGTTGAATAAAAAAATAAAAAATATATATTCTTGATCATGTCGGACTTAAGACTTCTGCGTGACAGTCCAGCAATCTTTATACGACAATGGTGCTTTGAATTTGTTATTAAAGTTCATAAATGTTTTTAGATACCAAGAGTGACGTTTGACATCAATGGTTCTTGGCAATGCTTCATAGGAACAGATTTTTCTAGGCATTTTTATTTCAAAATACTCGTCAAGGATCCAAGTGAGTATTTTTTTGTATTTTCGCTTATGATATAACTATATTTAACGCGGTGCAATGATAGCGTATTGGTTTAAGTGATCGCGTCGCCGGTGCCACAGCGCCGAGTGTACTGGGTTCGAATCCCAAACGAGACATAAATTTGTGTGATTCACAAATGGTTGTTCTGAGTCTGGGTGTTCTTTGTGTACTTTGGTTGAATGTTTGTAGTCCTCCGCGACACCGGAATTATTTCAATTGCGGAAGATGTCTTTTTAAAAAGAAAAAGAAGAATATAGAAGTTGCAGCAGTTACAAACTGCTGTATATATGTGTATATATCTTACTAGCTATTGCCCGCGGCTTCGCTCGCGTTAATTTAGAATTTGACAATCAATTCGGGTCGTACTCTGCTTGTAATAATATAATTCAATCATGATTCGAAAGACACGTGGCGCCATCTTTTATCATAAGAACGTTATTGTTGTTTTCCTTGGGATTAGTAATTTTTTTCGGGATGAAAGGTAGCCTATGTCCGTTTCTGTACACCTGACAACGTATATGTAAAATTTCAGGATGATCGGTTCAGTGGTTTAGGCGTGAAAAGGTAACAAACAAACAAACTCATTTTCGCTTTTATAATATTAGTTAGGATTTACACACTGTTAAATAAGTAAGTAGCAATAGCCTAATGGGAAACCGTTGGATCACCACACAGGGGTCGATCGAGTTCGATCCTAATGCATGGACCTCTGACTTTTAGTAATGATGTGCGTATTGACTAGTAAATTGTCGCTTCCTATAACGGTGAAGGAAAAATTAAATAATGTGAGGAAACCTGAATGACTAGAATATTTCTATCATGAGATATTCGTCGTTGACTTAGGATCGAACCCGAGACCAATTAGGCAAGGATTTGTAATAAATTGTTGAACCTGCGTGGTGGCGGGAATCCCTTCTTTTCGCATAATGTTTTTTCCTAAATATTTTGTCATAATTTTTTTGGCATAATTTTACTTTGCCATAATTGTTATAATGTCCTCCAGACCGAATTTCGGCAACGGTGGCCAGTCTTAACGGAGACTGGCCATCTGCGCAGGACACTCTTTCCCTCTTTCCCCCTTCCCGCTTCTTCTCCTTCCCAATTCCTTTTTCTCCCAAAGGGTCGGCAACGCACAAGTGATGCCTCTGGTGTTGCAAGCGTCCATAGGCTACGGTGACCACTTACCATCAGATGGGCCGTATGCTTGTTTGCCAACTTAGTGATATAAAAAAAAAGAAAATAAAGGTGTAATTATATATTTTGGATGTTTTGGATTATTTTACAGATCCTCTTCAGATGGTTGTTGTTAACCACTTGGTCCTAGCTCCTCAAAAATGCAATGAATTTTATATGGCTGAATATCACTACTATGAAGGTGATGAAATGGATGTTTATTGCATGAGTCGAAACAACACATGTACTGTACAAATGAGTTATACTGACACACAAAATGGTAAGTCAAACTAAACGACATCCAACTAAAAACAACATCCAACTAAAAATACACTTATATCAATATAAGATCTTTTTTTTTCATTAGCCTTATGTAATGTATCACTGCTGGGCAAAAGCCGTAGCCTTGGACTTCAAATCACTCTGTTTTGGAAAGGGACTAGTCCCTTTCATCATCGTTATCTCGTCATCTGCGATTAGGACTTTTTTTTAAATACCCTCTTTTATGTATTCTGTACATTAATTTAGGGATTCCTATACAAAATACATATAAGAGGGTATTTGGATTTTTTTTTATGGAATTTCTTAAATTAAACTACTTTTGTTCATTTTTCAGCAGCCATGGCCATAGAAACCAGCATGGCTGGTGAAAAGAAAACGAAACGACTGGGCAATTCTAAGTAAATTTAAATAAACAAAACGAGTAAATATCCGTTTATTTAAGTTTTAATATCATTATTTAACGTATGATAGTAAAATTAGTTGATCAACTAATTTACTCATCAATTTAAAAAAAAGATCTATATCAGTATAAGCTATAATCCTAATCCTAACTAATATTATAAAAGCGAAAATGAGTTTGTTTGTTTGTTACCTTTTCACGCCTAAACCACTGAACCGATCATCCTGAAATTTTACAAATACGTTACCTTTCATCCTGAAAAAAATTCTGTTCCCGAAGAAAACAATAATAACATTCTTATGATAATAGATGGCGCCACGTGTCTTTCGAATCATGATTCAATTATATTATTACAAGCAGAGTACAAACCGAATTGATTGTCAAATTCTAAATTAACGCGAGCGAAGCCGCGGGCAAAAGCTAGTAATAACATAATATCCCACCTGTATATAATATATTGTCAACAACTACATTTTTTGGGCACGGGCCCCTTCTCAGAGTGAGAAGGGTTACCTAAGGTCTATTTTTATTAATCTATAATCATAGTAAAATCTAACTACTCGGTTGGCTCGCTACTGCCGCCGTGCCGAGTGTTGTGGGTTCAATCCCCACGCGGGACACAAAATTGTGTGATCCACAAATGGTTGTTCGGAGTCCTGTCCTTTGTGTTCTTTGAATGTTTGTAAAGTCCCCCACGACACTAAAATTATTCCTTGTGCGGCATTTGTCTTTATCTATACAAATAAATTAAATTGAAGTGTCTGTTTGTAATGTCAAAATAACAGCTTTTTATCTAATGCATATGAAAGTATATAAGGTATACGAAAATATCTATTTTTAAACGTTTTGTCTGTCTGTCTGTTTGTTCTGGCTAATCTCCGAAACGGCTAAACCGATTTTGACGGGACTTTCACTGGCAGATAGCTAATGTTATAAGGAGTAACTTAGGCTGCTTCGATTTTAGAAAAAAAATAGGGATCCGCGGAATCAAACACTTTTTAGTTAAAATCTACGCGGACGAAGTCGCAGGTAACAGCTAGTATATAAATATAAACAAAAATACAGCAAACAAATTTAGCGACACTAATGAAACTTATAAAAATGTACAGATCTAGCCAAAATCCTTCTTATATTGTTTATTAAAGTGTTGAAATTAAACTACTATATACTGATTTTGTCGCGTAGTTCATTTGACACTTATTACAAAATTTTGAAAACTGTTACACTACTATTACTATTAAATATTTCAACATTTAGTAATACAGTGTCAAATAAACAACGCGATAAAATCAGTATATAGTAGTTTTCAAATTCAAAACATTTATTTGCTCGAAACATGGTACATTATAGTTGTTATACATTATAAAAAGGATCACATGTTCTGCTCCTTAGAGCGTGCAAATATAAATACATTAATTGCAATGAATAACATTCGCGTAAACAGAAGACAATATTATGAAAGTGTTATTAAAAACGGATTAGTTATGGATGAGGAAACAGGAATATGACATAATAATTTTAGAGGTTTTATCAATCCAAACTGTACCTATTTATCTCTTTTGATTTTTGGTTTTGATCTTTTGCACATTGATTCGGGCCAGACAGCAATAGATCTATTAATAACATTATTTTATACTAGCTTTTACTCGCGTCTTCGCTCGCGTTAATTTAGAATTTGACAATCAATTCGGTTTGTACTCTTCTTGTAATAATATAATTCAATCATGATTCGAAAGACACGTGGCGCCATCTATAATCATAAGAAAGTTATTGTTGTTTTCCTCGGGAACAGTATTTTTTTTCGGGATGAAAGGTAGCCTATGTCCGTTTCTGTACACCTGACAACGTATATGAAAAATTTCAGGATGATCAGTTCAATGGTTAAGATGTGAAAAGGTAACAAACAAACAAACTCATTTTCGCTTTTATAATATTAGTTAGGATTAGGAAGCTAGGATGTTACTTATCTGACCCAATAGTCGTTGTCCTGTCAATCTATACAAAAATACATTTCACGTAATTAAGTAATTAAATTAAATACCAAAACGTCAATCAATTTTAATGTCATATAAAAATACAATTTAAATTTTCGACATATCCCACGGATGTCTCGTAAATATTCGTTCATACAAACCTTGTCCTGACAATTACAAACACAACAAAAAAATCGGCTAATTCGGTTGAGGCGTTCAGTGATACTCCGTCACACATGTGACAATTGATTTTTATTGATATAGATTATTTCTTTTAATCTCAATGTAATTTGTTTTAGCAAAAAATTTCAAATGATAATAGGATTAAATTTAAAAAATACATTTCACAATTAACCTTTTTTGAAGTCTATCAAGAAAATGACGCAAATAAAGCGTTTAACAATTTCTTTGATTTATTTATATTACTTTACGATCTCTGTTTTCTGACCAGATTAATTAAAAAGTGGACTAGCCCAAAAGTGAGGTGGATGACGCGAGGACTAAAACTATGTAGCTTAAAACAACGCAAAATGCTATGGCAATAAAGAAGAAACTCTAATTCAGTAAATAAGGAAATATTCAAAACTTATACTAAGAGACTAAAAACTATTATAAAACTAACTCAAAAATCTCGAAACGATTTTCACATCAAAACATCAAAAAATAAACCTAAGGCATCGTGGAATATTATAAACAGCTCTAAAACTACTTATCCTAAACAAGAAATATCTAAAATTAACATAAATGGCAAGATAATAACGCACCCCAAAAGCATCTGCAATGCATTTAATAATTACTACATAGATATGATAGATAGTTGCAGTCAACCGAATTGTGGCAGCAAACCTGCATCCTATAGGCTAGTAAATGTTTGTAAGTCTCTATTTATAGCGCCAGTTATTCCAAATGAGATTTATAAAATTATTAATGAATTAAGAAATACGTGCAGTATTGGATACGATGGCGTAATAACTAAGGTTATAAAGGATGTAGCAATTATAATATCTCCAGTTTTATCCTACTTAGTTAATTTATGCAACGAACAGGGTGTATTTCCCGATAAATTAAAGATAACTATTGTAAAGCCGATCTATAAGAAAGGGGAAAAGTTAGACTTTGGGAGCTATAGACCTATAGCACTAATTCCAATATTTGGAAAAATATTCGAAAAGGTCATACACAATTGCCTATCAGATTTTTTCGAAAAAGAGGGTGTAATTATACGACAGCAATACGGTTTTAGAAAGTATAAAAATATTAACATGGCTATCTACAATTTTCTGGATTCTGTTACAACCAGTATGGATAAAGGTCATCCAGCTGTAGGTATGTTTATAGACATGTCTAAAGCGTTCGACCACGTAAAACATGACATCCTTTTAAAAAAGTTACACTGTTACGGTGTAAGGGGTAACGCCCACAGCCTGATAACATCGTATTTGAAGGGCAGGCAACAAATAACAGAAATCTCAATGCTTTGTAAAAAAAACAAAAAGTCAAATTACGCATCAATCTGACAAGAAAACTATAAAATATGGGGTACCTCAGGGTAGTGTATTGGGGCCTCTACTATTTATAGTGTATATTAATGACCTGCCAAACGCAACTTCATGTAAAATGACATTGTTTGCTGACGACAGCACTGTTCTTTATACAGGGAAAAATTTGTCTACACTTGAATTTGACATTAATAAATGTTTGACTTCTATTATACAATGGCTGACATACAAAAACTTAATAATTAATTTTAATAAAACTAAAATTATCAATTTTAAACAAAGGAAGCAAACAACAATTTTAAATATTAATTATATGGGACACAAAATAGAGGAACATGAGGCTACAACATTTTTAGGTCTCAATATTGATAATAAAATGAACTGAAAGATGCATGTAGAATTATTTTGCAAGAAATTAAGTCAGTTTGCATATGGACTATATAAATTAAAGAATATAGTAAGTCTATCTACAGTTATAACAGCATATCATTGTTTTGTATCGTCAACATTACGCTAGGGTATCATATTTTGGGGTAACTCGACAGACTGGTCTCTTGCATTTAAAGCCCAAAAACGTTGCATTAGAGCAATATTTAATTTAAAACAAACAGACTCTTGCTTGCCGTTTTTCAATAAACATAATCTTATGACATTCCCTTGTATGTATATCCAAGAGTGTGCTATGTTCACAAAACAGAATATGGAGTTGTTTAAAAAAAGAAAAAGATCTCGTCATATCAGCAAGTTATGCATAGTCAGTAGTAAAACTACCTTAAAGCATGAGAGCATATTCTGTAAGGCCTCAATTATTTATAATAAGTTACCGACCAGTATACGTAATATACAAAATATATGTCTATTCAAAAAAGACCTACTGGCAATGTTACACAAAAAATGTTATTATTCTTTGTGCGAGTTTTTGGATGATAAGTTTACAGATAGTTAATAGAAAACATTCCAGTAGGGTAAAAAATGTACAGCATGTAGCTTAAAAATATTGTAAAACATGTCTTATAAACTCTATTACGAGTATCTGTAAATTAAAATATTTAATGTTTCTTACTATAGTGATGATATATAAAATTAAAACATAATATTTGCATGCCGAAATTGGCTAAATGTGGCAAGGATAATATGTAATGTAACTAAGAACTTTATGTACCCATGTTCTGCAAATAAATAATTCATTCATTCATTCATTCATTCAAAAATTACAGACAAAGCATCGTCAAAATATTTACGAGTTAACTTCCAATCAAGAAATGCACCTGATATTATTTGCACACGCTTTTGTCATAATTCAGAGACGAAAGTAGTAATTAGGTTTATACTGAATACGGCTAAAGGTAAGTGCAGTATCCAATTAAATTTTGATTTTTTTAATAATAAGGCATATCTTCTCGTCCAATATACCGCAGTGTCTCAAGACGAAAGTCTTTGACCAGTGCGTGATGCCAGCGATGACTTCACTTACGGCTCAGAGACGTGGTCGCTCGCTATGGGCCTTGTCAGAAGGCTCAAGGTCATGCAAAGGGCGATGGAGAGAGCTATGCTCGGGGTTTCCTTGCGGGATCGAATCAGAAATGAGGAGATCCGCAGGAAAACTAAAGTTGCCAACATGGCTCTCCGGATAGCCAAGATGAAGTGGCAGTGGGCAGGGCACATAGCACGCAGAACCGATGGCCGTTGGGGCAGAAAGGTTCTGGAGTGGCGGCCACGCACCGGAACACGCAGCAGTGGTAGGCCCCCACAAGGTGGACCGACGACCTGGTAAGGGTCGCGGGAAGCGGTTGGATGCGGGTGGCCCAAGACCGGTCTGTGTGGAAAGCCTTGGGGGAGGCCTATGTCCAGCAGTGGACGTCTTTTGGCTGACATGATGAAGGCTCTTATATGAAGTTGCCGCTTTTTATGAAGAAAATCGGTAACGTTGTGGTTTTCATACTATTTATTAACCTCTGAGTCTTCATCGAAAAGGTTAATTAAAGCACTGTGTGTGTATAAATAATAATAACAATAAGTTTATTTATTTTCATACTGACAATTAACACTTAAACTTAGGCATAGAACATATTATACATAAACAAATAAAAGTCTAAGTTTTAATATGGTCACAAATACCGGTCTGTCACATCGGACTCCTAAACTAGGTGGGTAACCTGTATCTTAGGAGCCATACAACTTCTGGATATAAAGTAACAAGACTCCATGTACTACACAAAGGGTTGTGCACAGTTACTGTTATCTGTTAGTGACCGGCATAACTCTGGAACCACTGGACCGATTGACTTGTAACTTGGTGTGCAGACACCTTGGGGTAATACCTCGATTGAGTTTGAATATGGGACCTGTGGGTCAAAAGACCCCCGAGACAGGGGTTATTTCTTTTCATTACTTTTACATTTAAGATGAAGAAGTTGAATCCTGGGTTTTTACACCCATCTCGTTTTATCAATATTTTAAAATGGCCAATTCGAATTGCACGATGCATAGCCTTTCAGAATACGTGACGGTGCATGACGCTCAGTTCGGCATTAAGGTGGGAGTGTCTACGGAGAGCGCAATCTTTAGCCTAAAACACACCGTCAAGTACTATACCATGAGAAAAACGCCGGTGTACGCGTGTTTTCTCGACTTATCGAAAGCGTTTGATCTCGTCGTCTACGAAATGCTATGGGACAAGTTGAGAAGCGCGGGTGTGCCGGCGGGGTATATAGCCCTTCTCAGATACTGGTATGCTCACCAGACTAACCGAGTGAGATGGGTCCGTACTATGTCGGATGAATACAGGATGGAATGCGGTGTAAGGCAGGGGGGATTAAGCTCGCCTTTGATGTTTAATTTATATATGAACCAGCTTATCGAGCGACTGAGCAGCACACATGTCGGCTGCTACATTGATGGCACATGTGTTAATAACATTAGCTACGCGGATGACATGGTGCTGCTCAGTCCATCGATAAGTGGGTTGAAAGAGTTACTGTCGACCTGCGAGATGTATGCGGAGGTGCACGGCCTTAAATACAACTCAAAAAAGAGTGAGCTCTTGGTGTTCAGAGTGCCTAAACAACGGCCTCGCCGTGTACCTTTGGTATATCCCAATGGCGCAGTACTCAAGGTAGTAAATAAGTTTAAGTACCTGGGCCACGCTGTCACCGGTGACCTACGGGATGATGACGATATAGAGCGCGAACGCAGGGCGTTGGCGGTGAGAGGCAATATGCTTGCCCGCAGGTTCGCTCGATGTACGGTAGACGTTAAAGTAAGTTTATTTAAGGCGTTCTGCCAGTCTTTTTACACGAGCGTTCTATGGGCGTCATACACGAGCCGAGCCTACAGCGTCCTGCGTGTGCAATATAACAACGCTTTCAGGATGCTATTGCGGCTGCCGTGGCGTTGTAGTGCGTCGAGCATGTTTTAAGAAGCACATACGGATGGTTTTCATGCCATTATGCGTAAGAAAGCAGCATCCTTATTACAACGTTTACGTAACAGTCGGAATGGCATCCTGAAGACTATTGTTGCGAGACCAGACTGTCTCATCCAAAGGCACATGGTTGGAGTGGTTTTGGGTATAATAAAGTAAAATAAATCAGGGTTATATAGGTACTAACATTACTAACATAGACGATAAGCACAAAATTGTTACTAACTTATTACTAACAATTTATGGACTGTAACGTCTGAAATTAATGATTTTTATTTTTATTTATTTATTTTATAGTGGTTTAAATGGTCGCCTCGCCACCGCCACTACGCCTAATGTTGTGGGTTCGAATCTCACACGGGACAAAACTTTCTACGATCCACAAATGGTCGTTCCGAGTCTGGGTGTTCTTGTGTCCGTTGTTTGAATGTTTGTAAAGTCCCCCGCGATACAGGATTTACTACCAGTGCGGAAGTTGTCTTTTTTAAATTTAGGCTACTATGATACATTTTATTGATATATAGTTTATAATTTTCTATATACTTTACATTACAGATATAAAAATGAATATCAATGGGATAAAGGTGGGAGAAATTGATCTTAGTCAAAAATATGTTTACAGAAACATGGACTGCGCATATTTTATGAATGAAAACGATTTATTTGTTTCATTTGCCATACCAAACCAAGAAATTCGTTTTAATATGTGGAATGTGGATTCCACAGTAACAAGTAAGTTTATTATACTATTATTTTCCAAAATATATAAATATTTTGAGACCTTGAGACCTTGAGACCACTATCTCAAGTTCGATCTTATAAATAAACTAGCGATCCGGCTTCGTACGTGTAGTACAAAATCTTAACAAATGATACACCTAAACCTTCCTCATGAATCACTCTGTCTATTGGTAAAAACCACATGAAAATCCGTTCATTAGTTTCTGAAATTATTGCGAACAGACAGACAGATGCGGCGGGAGACTTTGTTTTATAATAAGTAGTGATAGCTTATTAATGCTCGATTAATTGGTGAAAAAACAAAATTGTGACGAGAACGAGAACTGGAAACTCTCAGGCTATTGAAGCGTATTAGTTAAAGATAATATAATATATAATAATAATAATATATTTCTTAATTTACAAGACACAAGACATTACATGGTGAACAATAGTGGTAGTGTGTGTAATAATGCATAGTAAGCCGCTGGCACCCGAACTAGGTAGAACCTGTATCTCAATGGGTAACATTATTTAATATGTATTAAGCGTGTATGTGTGTGTGTGTGTGAGGGTGTGTGTGTGTGTGAGAGAGAGAGTGTGTGTGTGTGTGTATGTGTGTGTGTATATGTTTATACGCGTGCTGCAATTATTATTTTATAATATTTAGTAGTGATTCCGATTCTTTATAATAAAATTCTGCTCTTGGAGCCAGATCATCATAGTCAAAGTCAAATAAAAGTAAAAAATCATTTATTAATTTAGGTCACAAAGTAACACATATGAACGTCAAAGTATATAGGTTAGTAAGTTTACTAAGTTACTGAAGCTACATTTAGGTTAGTTGCTAGGTTCAGGCAAAGGGTTGAGCCTAGCCTTACGGCCACTTTTTTAAATCGCCAATTAAATATAATTTCAGTATTTTACAACTCAGATTAACAAGGTGTTACAGCCATTATGCCATATACTACTGACTATATTAACGTGCTTTCCGAGGCACGGGGGTGTCTGACTCCGGCTTCCTAACTCCGGGCTACTATTGAGATTTCTTAACAAAAAAACCCAATAAGTTTTCTTTGCCCGACCCGGGTTTCGAACCCGAGACCTCATGCACAGCAGTCGCATTTACTACCGCTGCGCCACGGAGGTAGTATTGTTTTATTTTTAACTTTGAAACTGTTACACTACTACACATCTCTATACTCGTCAGCCTCGATGGCGTAGTGGTCAGTGTAACCGACTGCCACGCCTGAGGTCGCGGGTTCGATTCCCCCACAAGTCAAACATTTGTGTGCACGAACATGGATGTTTGTTTTGGTCTGGGTGTTTCTATGTATAATATTATGTATGTATTTACAAAAAAGAAAGTATATATGTATGTTTATCCATTGTCTAGTATCCATAGTACAAGCTCTGCTTAGTTTGGGCTAGATGGTGTTGTGTGTATGTGGTAGAATATTATTATTATTATTATTTTTGTTATTTCTCTAAAGTTATTGTTAGTATACATGTATCACGATTTAGATGGCAATCCACGGCAATTAAGACTGCGCCGAGAGAAATGTGCCAAAACAGGCGGTCACAGTTAAGTGAATAATATCAACACCTTTTGTTATTAAACAAAAAGTTTACGTTTTTGCATTTTTCGTGCAAATTTACGTAATTTTGTAGGCGAATCTGTATTAACAGATATAAAATATACATTTACCATAACAATGAATGTGTTTACAATTACTCCGTGTAAAAAAATTAAAATAATTAATATTTTCGCCTACAGAATTACGTAAATTTGCACGAAAAATGCAAAATCGTAAACTCGTGTTACGTGATTTTTAGATTATAAGAGTAGAAATCTATCATACTGTACTGCTCAAACGAAACATAAATAGTTATGTTACAATTTGTCCGTCCCAAATATTTAAGTTATTGGTTGACAATAAAGATAAATATTTATCAAAAAAGCACTTCAAATCCTCCATACAATTTTACTATGGCTGCCGCGCGCCGATTTGAACATGCGCCGCACGAGCTTTGTCATTATCTGTCTTACGCTCAGCGCAATCTTAATAAATCTTCTTCTCTTCTTCTTTCTAGCCTTTATTATTCCCAAGTCACTTGGGGTCGGCTTTCTAGTCTAACCGGATTTGACTGAATATCAGTTTTTACACGGATCGACTGCCCTCTGACTTCCGGAACCCGAAGGCTAACGATACCCCAAAGCTAGACCAGTGTCAGGATATTAGAGGCCACTGACTTCCCAATAACGACTGCCATAGATGTTCATGGCAGCCGAGACCGACGGCTTAACGTGCTCTCCGAGGCTCGGAGCAGGCGATAATTGTCAATCAATACGCACATAATTTCGAAAAGTCATATAACTTCCGAAAGTCAGAGGTGCGAGACGTGGGTTCGAATCCGAGACCCTCTGCATTGCAGTCTGTCGGTCTCCCACTGCGCTATCGCTGACTAAATTGACAACAATAATTAAATATAAATGTTTTATAATTTCAGGCAACAATTCCAATAATGAATTATTGTTGAATGTTAACCCTCGTGCTTTAAAAAAACTAGATGTCAAAATTAAATTAGAACAATATAATCCTTACTATAATGAATATGTTTATTATTATATAACGCTCGATATAAGGTTTATACCATTAAACATAAGGGGTAAGTATTAGTTTTCTTACTTTTGTTGTATAAATGTATAATAATAATAATAATTTATTTCAGACTAATATCCTTTGTGTTAATATTAGATAAAAACTTACAACGTACTGTTAGTAATCCTAACTTCCTAACTAATATTATAAATGCGAAAATGAGTTTATTTGTTTGTTTGTTACGCTTTCACGCCTTAACTACTAAACCGATCAACATGAAATTTTGCAACACGTTGTCTGGGGTACAGAATAGGACACAAGGTACCTTTCATCCAAAAAAATAACTGTTGCAAACCTAACCTAACCTACATTTACGCGAGCGAAGCCGCGGGTGAAAACTAGTAATATTATAAATTCGAAAGTATCTCTGTATGTCTGTCTGTTACCTTTTCACGGCTAAACCACTCAACCGATTTAGATAAAATTTGGTACAGATATAGTTTAAAATCTGGGGAAGGACATAGGCTACTTTACATTGATGTAGGTACAACGCGGGCAGAGCCGCGCGGGGGCTATCCAACCTGTCCACTCGTGCTGAGAATATAATTGGTGCTGCCGTGCACCCTATAATATAATAATATAATATATATATATATATATATATATATATATTATATAATATAATATAATATATATTATAATATAATATATATTATTACCCTATGCACGATGGAGGCGCATCGTTTTCGCATAATTGCATAGAAGTTGTCAACTGCCGCCTCAGTGAACTTGCCTGACGCACTACTATACCGCGGCAGCCCCATCAACATCCTAAACGTATAGGGTATAATTTTATTATATGACTAGCTTTTGCTTGCGGGTTAGCTCGCATAAAAGGATGCTAGGTTATGTTAGTAACACTATTTTTTTTTAAATAAAATATAGGCTGTATTACTCGGTGATAAAAATAAAAGTTCTCAAGATTCGAGAAACCGATTTAAAAAATTCTTCCACCATTAGAAAGTTTATTTTTTTATTTGTCTCGTCAAAATGACGACACTCCACCTGATGGTAAGCAGTCGTGTGGTCTAAGAGCAATGGCCTCTACACCGCCCTCATAGCAGCCGAGGCGATGTTGAGGTCTCTACTTTGACGGCCTGAGAAGGTGCTTTTTCACGCCCCGCTTAAAGGACCCAGGATTGAAGGAAGAAGGAAACACGTGCCTTGGCAGAGAATTCCATGCCTTGGTCGTTCGGCAGAGGTATGAGGAACCAAACTTGTTGGTACGCTATATTATCACTGAGTAAGACAAGCTATATTTTAATTAAAAAAGGACTTTTACTAATATAACCTAATCTACTTTTAAGCGAGTGAAGCCGCGGGCGAAAGCTAGTAATAAATATAAAGGAAAGCCAGTTCGAAGAGTAGACTCATGAGAAGAAGCTGACAATAAATTTATCGCCAATCGTGTCATTCGCCAACTAATTTATCATTACAATTATTATCATATATATGGAATATAATTTTATAGACCTTTTTCTATGTAAATAATATGCATACGTAATGTGTGATTAGAGCGCGCACCAACAAGTTTGGATCTTCATACCTCTGCCGAACGATCAAGGCAAGGAATTTTCTGCCAAGGCACGTATTTCCTTTTTCCTTCAATCTTCGGTCCTTTAAACGGGGCGTGAAAAAGCACCATCTCAGGTCGTCAAAGTAGGGACCTCAACATCGTCTCAGCTGCTATGAGGATGGTGTGGAGGCCACTGTTCTTGGACCACATGATCGCTTAACATCAGGCAGAGTGTGGTCATTCTGACGGGCAAAAAAATGTGCATAGTAAAAATTGTCTAAAAATATAACTACACTAGCTTTTGCCCGCGGCTTCGCTCGCGTTAATTTAGAATTTGACAATCGATTCGGGTTGTACTCTGCTTGTAATAATATAATTCAATCATGATTCGAAAGAAACGTGGCGCCATCTATTATCATATTATGAACGTTTTTGTTTTTTTTCCTCGGGGACAGTAATTATTTTCGGGATAAAAGGTAGCCTATGTCAGTTTCTGTACACCTGACAACGTATATGCAAAATTTCAGGATGATCGGTTCAGTGGTTTAGGCGTGAAAAGGTAACAAACAAACAAACTCATTTTCGCTTTTATAGTATTAGTTAGGATTCCATTTGTGATACATTTTACCTTAACCTATAGGATGTATAAAAAAGATTTTTCAAATAAAGTCTAAATGAGGATTGAAATCTGCCTCTGTCTTTTACAACTTAGGTGATTGTGACAACAATTGATACATTCGTTACATGTACGTGTTTTTTAAACGCTTATTTCTATAACTATACGAGAAATAACACATAGTATCGCCTTAAATGCAAAACTCAAAGGCAAATTTTAATACTAGGACTATGAATAGATCAATCGGCGACACGGTTTGTCAAGATCGTAGATTCAATTCCTGTTTCATCGATTGTTTTTTATTCTGTTATAATTTACAAACTTTATATAAATCCAAAATACTAGAAAAATTGTAAATATAGTGGTGCGTGTTTTTGCAGAGTATATACCGGTTATCTCTTCACCGAGCACGTCAGCTTCGAGTGTCACAAAAGGTAATAAAATCTTAAATTACATTGTGCTTACAAGTCCGCCATCAGTCATATTTGCAAACGGTATCAAAGATCCGGACCGGTTGGACAAGTAAAACTAAAATTAAGGTTCTCCAGATCGCATTTCATTCACGGCAATCAATCCTAATAGAAACTAGCCATCTGCACAGGCGATATTATAGTGCACAAGCGTGTGTGCAAACACAAGTGCAATCTCCATTCCCTAACTCTCATAATCCGGTGGGACGGCAAGCCGACACGACCAGAGAAAGATCAGACGCAGGAAAACGGCTTTACGTACTTTTCTAAACACATATATTATATTCAACACCGTTAACCTGACGATTGAAAATCGGCCCTAAGAGATACAAAATATTTATCATAGTTACTAGCAGTCGGGAGTCCGTAACTGTGCCGAGAAGCCAACAATACGCTTGCCTTCCATTACGTAGGTCTTAGCGTTTAGCAAGTGCAACAAAAAACAACTAAGAATATTAGAAAATTGTATGATGGTCACTCACGGTAGGGCTAGTCCAAAAATTTAAAGTCACCTAGCGGGCTATGGAGCGAGCTATGCTAGGAGTTTCTTTGAGGGATAAACTTAGAAATGAGGTTATCCGTCAAAAAATCAAGGTTACCGACATAGCTCGCAGAATAAGCAAACTGAAGTGGCAATGGGCTGGCCATATCTGTAGAAGGACCGATGGCCGTTGGAGCAAGCGAGTTCTAGAGTGGAGAACGCGACTTGGTAAACGTAAAGTAGGACGCCCCCCGACCAGGTGGACCGATGACCTGAAAAAGGTAACTGGGTCAGACTGGATGCGGAAGGCGGAAGACCGGATGTTATGGCGTAAAATGGGAGAGGCCTATGTCCAGCAGAGGACTGCGGTGGGCTGATTGATTGTATGATGGCGCATTCGAATGTTGATCAATTGTAATTTGACACTAATATAATTCGAATCAAAATAGTACATATAAACGCCACATAATTGATTTATATCGTTAGTGTTTTATATAGATTCAAATGTCAGTGATGACCTTGTTAAGTAAGTTCAATCACAGTATCACATTCGTAATAGTTTATACGTAATCGAATAATTAATCAGTTTCAAAATGCATGCATTCTTATATTTGTCAATGATTCAAATATTTAGATTTTTTTGAAAATTCGACATATTCGATATTTTCATCAATAATCGCCTATCGTTAGAAGATTCCTAAAATTATAATGGGGGCTATCGTTTTTGTGCTCACCAGGCGTCGCCACTAGCGAGTAAGGTCCTGTCAAAACCGTCACTGCTGCTGGCAAAAGCCGAATGTTGCGGTAATAATTGTCGGTTTCTATGATTACCGTTGAAGTGACTTTAAAGTATGACGTCTAGACCTTACGATACACTAGTACCTCTAGCGGTAAATTCAAACGCGGTAGCCCTCATTGGTGAAATGTGAGTTTAATAAACCTTTGTCGGGAAAATAGCCTACAGATTTGATTTGACTGCAGGGATGACGTAGTGGTGTAAGTGGTCGCCTCGCCACCGCTACTGTGCTAAGCGTTGTGGGTTCGATCCCCACACGGAACAAAAACTTGTGTGGGTCACACCAGTTTTTGTTTTATATGCACTGAGATAACTCTCTTCTCCCAGCCTTGGGCACAAAAACATACGCACATAAGCAAAGTCAAGTAAAAGTGAATAAACCATTTCTTTGTTTTGATCAAAAAGTAAGACTTATGAACGTTAAAGTTTATGTGTTAGTGAGTTTACTAAAGTTAGTAGGTAAGTCTTTTGGTTCAGGCAAAGGAAGCCTATGAGAAAATACATGAAAATAAAAATTTGGGGCAGTCTTTGGGGACTGCCGATAGAAGTGGAAACTTTAATCCTTGATCTTAAACATCTTCGTTATTTTTTGCGTAGAACGCACCATTTCTGAGATATTGTTAATATTCTAAAAAAAAATAATAAAGCGTGGAAGCGTGACGATGACGCGAGTTCCATGATTTTTGTTCACCCAAGAAGTGCTCAACGCGCCTAAAGAAGTTTTCACTTCAAAAACTAATGGCTAATCTTTTAAATCACCATTCAATTATAACTTCTAGTATTATTCACCTCATGTGTACAAGACGATGCAGTAAAAAAATGGGCGTTGTAAAAACACTTTTCCCAAAAACAATTTCCGCAGGTGGTTTTTAGACCAGCCATCTAAGTAGGAGATATTATAGAGTCATATAGTCTCATATAGTCCGATGTCTCATTGGATCGGTAACTTGCATCCCATCGACAATCCATCACGACTGACTGAAGAAAGATTAGGCTCCAGACCTAGGCTGACCATAGCTTTACGTGCTTGCCAAGGCACAGGGGCGCAACACCACCAACATCCCAACTCAAAGCTGTTACTGTGAATTTCTTGACAGAAAACCTGATATATTTCTTTCTATTCGATCCAAGCTTCAAACCTCATTATCTCCTACCGTATAATTTATACTTAGAAAATTATAGAGGTAGTCGTTTTGTCAAAGCCGAACTTAAAAATCATTTGATCATTTACATCACAAAGTAACACTTATGAATGTCAAAAATCATTGGCTAGTATCTACTAAGTTACTGAAGCTACATTTAGGTTACTAGGTTCAGGCGAGTGGTTAAACCTTTCTTTTTTTTTACGAGACCTCCTCGAGTACGAATCACGTATCCGGGTCAACAAAAGGATATTAGGTATTCCTGCCAAAAAAATCTTAATAGCAGCCTGGAGTTACGCAGTTTGTGGTATTATAAATAATAATAATATTATATTATTATTATTTATTATTTATTACACACCTCATATTTCTGAAAGCATGTAAAGCCGTTGATCTTGCGCTAAATCTCTCTGTAGTCGTGTTGGATAGCCGTACCATCATTTTATAAAAGTGAGGGAACAAAGAGTGCACTTGTGCCCTATAATCTCGTGTTGAGCTGTCGAGTCTCCGTTCAGATCCGGCTGATGTGGCCCAAATTTGATGGGAAAGATATTATGTAACGTCATGTTTTAACCATATGTTTTAACACTGCTACATGGCAACAGGCATGTCTTAAACCTAAAAGCTAATAGCCTGAAAATTACTTTCTTGTCAAATACAAGAAAGTAATGTTTAGGCTCCTAACTTTTGACAGGCACATAAGTACTGTTTAATCCGTACAAGGAACAAAAAATATGTGATCCACAAAAAGTTGTTCTGATTCTGGGTGTCTTTAAATCCATGATACCAATGTTCGTAAAATCCTATGGACGCGAGAACTACGCCAAGTGTAGGAGTAGCATTAAAAATAAAATAAAATACATAGATGTAATGCTTTGTATTAAATTGCCTCGATGATCGGTAATATAATTAGATAGACCAGTAAACAAGGATAAAAGGAATTCTATAACCTCTATTAGGCAATAAGTCATTAGAATGCAATAAAAAATCATAACCAAATAAATACTTGGATAACAACTTATGTCTCCAAAGAGATAAGCATCTATGGCTTAGCACAAAGCATTACATCTATAAAGCTGTTAATTGTTTAAACAATACCAGCCTGTTCTAACATAATATCAACTAATTCTACTTGTGAACTTGAGAGGACATAGTTTAACAGTAAGTATATATTATGTTTCAGTGGCCCATAATCATGGCAAACAAGGGATCATAATAACAATGATTACCATAATTACTGTAATCTGCTTAATTTGCATCAGTACTTATGTGTATAAGAAGATATACAAACGAAGTCGCCCTGCAAGCACGAACACAGTTCGTTTTATGGTAAATAATTAATTACACATATATTATACCGTTATATGTCATGGCTTCCTATCTCTACGTAGGTCTAGCTCAGTTCAAGGGACAATTTACAGACAGCTTTCAAAAAGAGAAAGCGACAATGAATAAACACGTATCTGCAGTAGTGCATGCGGTGGGTTTGACTTAGAATATTTGATGTGAATCAGTTTTCTGGAAAAGCTTGCGAAATGCTTTACAACCTCGTCAGCGATTACCAGTGCATCCATTATTGTGAATCCGGTCCAGATCCATGACACAATTTGGTGATACCTACTTCTTAAGTTGCTATTTTTTTAAATCATAATACATTTCTAAAAGTCTTGCTAAAGTAAACAAATTTTTATTTCAGAAAGGTCCAGGAGAAAATGGTAACCTACAATATAACAGCAATAGAAAAAAACCAATACATCCTTCCGAACAGGAACACAATGGTACAGTTCTAATTGTTGACCAAATTAATGATATCTACGACAACGTAGATAGGAATGTATATACAAAAAGTCAAAAAGATGAATCTGAAAATATATATGCAAATAATAATTATGAAAGAGACCAAGGCAATAATTCTGATGAAGAAACGCAACCAGGACTTATTTATGCAGATCTTAATCTTTCTGAATGTTTGTATGCTAACCAAATAAGATCAAAAAGAATTCCATCTGGGTTTAATGTTAATAGTAATAAAGATACGTATGCTCAAATACATTCTACAAATGTAAGACATAAATAGATATTCGCTGATGGTATTTACGTTAATAATGCAAATCGCAACTACCTAGAGCCAACTTATAGTGAAGTTGTTCAATAAAAAACAATGTACGAGCAAACTATTGTTACAAATGTTGAGAAAACATTTTAAGGCTGTAAATTTGCATTAGTTCACTGCGATACATTTGATTGAGTACAAGTTTACTGCCCGCTTGCGTTTACGAATAAAAAGTGGCGTGAAATCACTAAGTCTTGTTCTGCCGATTCAAAGAAGCTATCAAGATCCAAGAGTGACGAAGAAAAATGAAAATGGAAGTGGATTTTAAGACTAGTCCAGTTGTCAGAACATTTGAGAGTAATAATCTTCCCATTTCAATTGGCATGGGTATCAAACTTTTTTTTATACATAAACCAAATGCATAGTACGCACCAGACTTCTCAGACAAATTCATTTTAAGTCTATCTCTATTCGCCGATATGCATATATTATATAATAACAGTTTCACTGCTAAACTAACACAATGAAGAACTCTCAGACATGCAGGTATCTTCAAGATGTTTTCCTTCACCGATAAAGCGAGCGATAATTAACAATTTAATAATTATAAATATCTTCGAAAAGTCATTGATACGCGCCATGGGATCGAACTTACTTAGCATATATTATGATAATTATTATAATCGTATATTATTATATTTGTAATGTGTAATCTTTTTGTAAATATAGGTAAGTATAGTTTTGCTGGCAGTACCTAAATAAATATAGTTGTACTATTGTATTATGTTAAACCTGTAACATTATTAAGGATTTTTAAATAAATAAATGATTGTGTAAAAATGTTCAGGCTAATGTGTTTCTCTAAATTCTGCTAAATTGTGTTCTCCTATTGCATAATCATTACATATTATATCTATAAAACAAAGTCCCCCTCCGAGTCCGTCTATCTGTTCGCTTTAAACTCAAAAACTACTGTGGTACTGGGTGATTCATGAGAAAGTTTTAGGTTTTGTACTAACCGTGCGAAGCCGAGGCGGGTCGATTGAATAGAGAAAAGCTGTTATTAAAACGATAATGCTTAGCAGGTCTTCTTCTCCCTAGCCTTTATTATACACAAGTCACTTGGGTCGGCTTTCTAGTCTAACCGGATTTGACTGGATATCAGTTTTTACATGGAGCGGCTGCCACCTGGCCTTCGCAACCCGAAGGCTAACGATACCTTAAAGCTAGACCAGTGTCAGGATATTAGAGGGCACTGACTTCCCAATAACGATTGCCATAGATGTTCATAGCAGCCGGGACCGACGAATTAACGTGGTCTCAGAGGCACGGAGCAGGCGATAATTGTCAATCAATACGCACATAATTTCGAAAAGTCATATAACTTCGGAAAGTCAGAGGTGCGCGACGTGGGTTCGAACCCGAGACCCTCTGCATTGCAGTCTGCTGGTCTCCCCACTGAGCTATCGATAATGCTCAGCAGGTCTATCATAAAAACACTATCCGAAAATTCGGGCCAACCGAAAATAACTTGCAGTGTAGTTTCTTCGGCTTTCTTTCTTTCAAAATGACATGACTCTGATGTTCGGACTTCTTCATAAAAGGGCTCAGGACAATGTTTTAAAATATCTCCTTGATCTCTCGGCTAAACTTTGGCTTATGACATTACATCACAAGCCTGACATTGAAAATACTTAAAATAATGTTTAAACATGTTTTGTTTGCTAACCATATGCTCAAAAATGTAGGACGAAAAAGGAATAATTAAGAAAAGAGGGGCGAATGAGGAACATTTTGGAATGTGAGACGTAATGTAGGGGCGAATGTGGAACAAACCGAAAACAAGTATACAGGTGAATTTAAGAACATCTACCTCACAAACGGAAGCCTGACATTGCCGGGCCAGTCTGCTTGTAACCACGACCAGTGCAACCTGGCCTGCCAAATGATTGCATGGATAACGAGTGTTGCGGGATCGACGCGGGACAAAAAATTGTGTGAGCCACAAACGGTTGTTTCGAGTCTGGGAGTTCTTTGTGTTTGTTGTTTAAATGTATGTAAAGTCCTCCCCGACACAAGTATATGTCTAGTACGGGAGATGTTTTTGAAGTGAATACTTCTTTAGGCGCGTTGAGCACTTCCTCGGTGACCAAAAATGATGGAACTCGCGTCATCGTTATGCTTCCACTCTTTATTATTTTTTTAGAATAATAACTATATCTCAGAAAGAGTGCGTCCTACACAAAAAATAACGAAATTTTAACCCCCTTAATAAGCCCGAAGAGAGTTTCAGCAACTAGCATCCGACACTTTTTTTTCTGTGGTTATAAAGAAGTGTTTATGATCAAGGATTAAAGTTTTCACTTCTATCGGCAGTCCCCAAAGACTACCCCAATTTTTTTTTTAAATATTAGTATTGATGTAAATACTGTACATGATCAAGTTAATACCGGTTTACCGTGATATAAATACATTCACAGTCTCACGCTTACATTCACGGAGAGGTAGGTAGAGATTTATTACACGTACGTTTCGCCGCAACCTACGTTTTAATTCCTACGTAATAGGGGTCGAGCCTATTCCCATCTACTGGGCACAACACGTCACTACATCACTACCATTAAGTTATTAAGATGTATAAGAAGAACAATCTCAAGAAAAATCTATTCTGACACAAAGTAAGAGTGCTGGCTCATGAAGCCATTTACTTTGAGCTAGACGATTACTTGAACGACACGATCAAAGTGGGGTAGTTTAAAAATTTTTAATCGGCTTACATTATCTATAGGCTGTGCATTTAAAAAATTCTGGAATTGAATCCGTGTAAAGTAGTTTAATTTCAATCAATGAAAATTTCTTGGTAGGAAATCCAACTCCATGAATTTGATTCCAAGTGCGAAATTCGTCAAAAAAGAAAACATTGATTCTTGTAACTCTACTTTTGAAGAGTATACCTACATTCAAAAGTTTTTAAATTATAACTCCCTCTGTGCAGCCCCTTTTTCATCGTTATCGAAGCATATTCGACTCATTAGCACTTGACAAAAGCACTGTAATTCTCCCCAAATACATCGGCTTGAAGGCATCACTCGTTTAATATCGTAAATTATGATCCGTCAGGCAAATGAAGCGATTAGGCGTTTGGGATTTCGTGTTCGGTAGCGGTCTGTGTGAGGATCGAGTGGTTTTGATACTTTGTAGTCTCATCCGATATGACTGCCTCTGTAACGCGGTGGTAGTGAACGTGATTGCTATGCACGAGGGCTCGAGTCGAGCAAACAAAAAAATGGTGGGATTTCTACCAAGAAATTCTCAATAGCAGCCCGGAATTAGGAAGCTGGCGGTGTAACACGGCATGTGCCTCAGACAGCACACGTAAAGCTGTTGGTGCTATGCCTTATCTTTTACTATACTGGATTATGAGAGTAAGGGAACTGTAAGTGACTGAAAGATTTTTGTTTGAGCACACAGTTGTGCATTATATCTCCTGCGTTGATGACCAGTTACTGAAATTTGGCCTGAAGAACGTTAATGTCCCCCGCAATTTATGTTTGTCAAAAATCTTATATACTGATATTTTTTGAGGCGAAAAGTTGATAGAAACGCCAAGTCCTGAAACAGAGGCAGCATACTGTCACGGCACGCTGTAATGATAGTTTCTTCCTCAGTCAGTAATCACATTATTTTTCTTTAAAAAGGCAAATTATACGCTAGAAAATATTTCTTTGTGGCGGGGGACTTTACAAACATTCAAACAACGGACACAAAGAACAGCTAGACTCAGAACAATAATTAATGGTTGAAATTAAACTACTATATACGGATTTTATCGCGTTATTTATTTGACACTTTATTACAATTTTTTTTTGAAAACTGTTACACTACTATTACTACTAAACTTTACAAATTTTTAAGCTAATTAAATTATTGAAACTATTAAAACTATTACTAAACTATTATACTATTTATATTTGTGTTTACACTTTCCCCGACGTTTCGGTTGCTTTTCAGCAGCCATGGTCACGGGGAGACTAAGATGGTAGTTGTCTCAATGTTCCAGTGTAGTTATTTCAAAGTACCCGAACATAATTTAATCATGGGTGTTTCTATTTACGCAGAATGAGCTCAAAGTATCATGAAGTCTAGCTGTGGTTTGCTTCTTCTTGGGTTTGACTATTTGAATTACTGGATCCCAAGCTGGTGGTACATTCCAACCATCTTCTCTGTTGAAATTAGGATGTTTTTTGATTTCAATAGCCTCGCGAAGCATCCTTGGTAAGAATCGGTGTTCTTTAGCGAGCATCTGTGGTTTGTCAAATCTCAGATAGTGGTTGGTCCCCTGTTGCACATGTTCACAACTTGTTGAATAATTAATTGGTCATACAAATAGTCATCTTGCGTGGCATTTGAACCCACAATACTAAGTGCATTTTGAACCCGTTAATTATACAGGCTGATTGGTAAAAGACTAGACATATTGAAGGAACTTCAGTACTCGATTCTGGACCCGAATATCTAAACAAAATAGGTACTTAAAATTTGACCTAGTTATCCAATAAAAACTTAATGTGCGGACGGACACTTTTACGCATATACCAAAGCTAAACAAAACCTCCGCTTCTGCCCCCAGCTACCGCATCCCGCACTCTCCCGAATTTGAACCCCCGCTCGTCCTTTTCTTATCAAAAGTCATTAGCCTCGACAGCTGTATGCGCAGTGTCCACATTTTATAGATATTTCATACAAATTTTCATAAAGGTTTTCTTTGCAGGTTATACAGATTTTATTTTTATTTCTTTTTTATACGTTTCGTCTGACCATAATTTATTATGTCCTTAAGTACCTATGTACAATGTTTAACCAGTCACACTGTATGTTTGGAAGGTCTCCAGTTCCCGACGACACAGGGTTTGAACTCTAAAGTGGACGTTATCTATTAAAGACAAAATAAACGTATGCACAACATGCTTGTTAATTAATTTATTAAGCTTATGTAAGTTGATTAGTCTTTGTTGTCTACTTTTGTTTGTGTTTTTTTTATATTGTGTCTTACTGTCTAGAGCAATAAATGATTTGTTTTTTCTTTCAATCTTTTTAAATCTGTCAAATCTTAAATAACAGACATAATTATATACCTATTGTGTCTGGCCGCTGGTGTGCATCTGCGACTCAACAAATTAATGGTGCAATAGTTGTAGTTTCTTACATACCTGATTTGTTAAAAAAATTATATTGAATAAAATGAGTGGCCATAAGTTTCTTGCCTGTTCTTCTCACAGTTGCATACAATCGAGGCAGACGAAAAGAGAATATTCAATTATGAAGTATCAAGACTACTAATTCTTAGTATATTAGAGACTGCAGTGCGCCGCATTTGTCGTGACGTGTGCAGACGTACTAACGGAATTAATTACGGACTTCTAACTCTGTTATGGGAACTGATGACCATGGCCCATTGGACCTTACACAATATAATTAATACATACGTAGTCTCACGCTAGTGTCCCCGAAGGGGTACGCAGAGATCTATTACATCCACATTTCGACTGTTTGAGGTCCCAAAATAGTTTACTGTCGTGCCGTGTGAAATTTGATACTCCGTGCAGAAACTACTGATAATTTCTTCACAGAAAAATCTAACGTATGCTCTAATGGCGTAATGGTTTAAATAGTCGCCTCGCTGTTGCAACTGCGTCAAGTATTGTGGGTTCGATGTCTACCCGAGACAAAAATATATGTTTCCGATCCGCGTGTTCTTTGTGGCCGTAAATGTATGTAAAGTCCTCCGTGACATAAGAATTATAATTACTGCGGGAGTTACTCAAAAACGAGAAGAGAGAAACGAGAACGAGAAATGAGAGACGATTTGCTTTCGCCTGTTTAGTTGGATCTGGACCCAAATAAAGGTTGTGACAATCCTAGTGGAGGCCAAAAAAACTTTATAAAAAAACTAGATGTTCCCGCGGTTTCACCCGCGTTTATCATTACTACGCCGCCCCCGTGGGTCATAATGTCCTCTAAACCGAATTTCGGTCACGGCGGCTAGTCTTAACGGAGACCGGCCATCTGCGTAGGAGATATTATAGTGCACAAGTGTGTACGCAAACACAAGTGCACTCTCTGTTCCCTCACTCTCATGATCCGATGGGACGGTAATCCGACACGACCGGAGAGAGATCAGACGTAGGACCAACGGCTTTACGTGCTTTCCGAGGCACGGGGGTGTCTAACACCGCCAACATCCTAACTCCAGGCTGCTATTGAGATTTCTTAACAGAAAAACCCAATAACTTTTTGTTGGCCCGACCCGGGATTCAAACCCGAGTCCTCATGCACAGCAGTCGCATTCACTACCGCTGCGCCACGGAGGCAGCCGTGGGTCATAGCGTGATGTTATATAGCCTTCCTCGATAAATAGGCTATCCAACAATAAAATAATTTTTCAAATCGAACCAGTAGCTCCTGAGATTAGCGCGTTCAAACAAAAACCCTTCAGCTTTATAATATTAGTAGAGATATAAATCAGCCTATAAATATAAAGGGCAAGGGCCTCTTCTCAGTGTGAGAAGTGTTAGGCCATAGTCGACCACGCTGGCCCAGTGTGAGTTGGGAGACTTTTACATATCCTTGAGATCTTTATAAAGAACGACATGTCAAATTCACCGTTAAAGTGAGCAAAGATTAACTATTTAATACGCACATAACTTGCCAAAGAAGCGCGCCTGGTGATCAAGACCTCGGCCTGCCAGTCCAACGGTCACTAAACTAAAGAAGTTGACTGCACGGATGACCACTTGCCACTACGCCGATTGTTGTGGGTTCGATCCCACCATGGAATTAAACAGTAAAAAATTGGTTGCCTGTAAAGTCGGTTTACGGACGAAAGTTTAACGTGACAACATCATAATGTGCCTTTCGCTCGCTCGTGTAGCACTCTCGCTCCGATCGTAACGTTACAATGAGCGTAACGGGACAATGAGCGTAACGGGACAATGAACGTAACGGGACAGTGAGTCATCCTTTTTCGTGCGTGCAGCCGGCGTTCATCTATTTATTAGACGTTGTCACGTCAAAAAATTTTTGTTATACAAAAAGCTGTTCTTGGTATGGATGTTCTATGTGTCCATTGTTTGTATGTTTGTAAAGTCCCGCGTGATACAGGAATTTTTCCTAGTACGCAAGTTGATTCTTCAAACAAAAAAATTGATAACATTGGTAAGTATATTATTATTATACCAATGATCCGTCAGCTACATTTTTGAGTCCAATAGAGGCAAATCTATTGCTGTCTAACGGACAGTAGTCTAGTCAACAAGTGCTTTTTTGGTCAACTTTTTCCAGCAGTCTCGAAAAAATATGAACGAGGTGTCATTCGATTCGGAATGGCATGTAGATGATTTTTGAAAAAAATTTAGTTTCGCTTGCATAAATTGCAAAGTTATAAACAATCCTAAAAAAACAAGGGGTTTCGTTTTTTGCAAATATCTCAAAAACTAATTAAGTTTTATCAAATCTAAAAAAGATTTAAAAAAAGAGGAAATTTCCTAAAAAACAGTCTCGACTCTCGATATTGTAGGACCAATATTAATAACTTTCCCAGAGGGATAAAAATACGGCCGAAAACGGGTACTCTGGCTTGCGCAAGCCACGTCTACTGCGGACACTATCAATAAAAATTATTTAAACGTATTAAATATCAAATTTAAGAAACGAAAAAAGTACAGTACCTAGATACAAATCATATCAGAAGCAAACCTAAATTATCGATTCCTTACGGCTTTCTTGTCTAGCAACTAACTTTTCAATTGATGCTGGCAGGTTGTATAATTAGTCGTCAAGCAAACTTTGATGATAGCGCGATTCTCGAGTTGTCGTAAATGTTATTAGTGAATGCTGCATGCTGAGTATTTATAAGCTGACTCCGTGGCGCAGCGGTAGTGAATGCAACTGCTATGCATGAGGTCTCGGGTTTGAATCCCGGGTCGGGCCAACAAAAAGTTATTAGGTTTTTCTGTTAAGAAATCTCAATAGCAGCCCGGAGTTATGAAGTTGGCGGTGTTAGACACCCCCGTACCTCGGAAAGCACGTAAAGCCGTTGGTTCTGCGCCTGATCTCTCTCCGGTCGTGTCGGATTACCGTCCCATCGGATCATGAGAGTTAGGGAACAGAGAGTGTGCACTGTAATATCTCCTGCGCAGATGGCCAGTCTCCATTATGATTGGCCGCCGTGACCAAAATTCGTTCTGGAGGATATTATATATCCTAACTAATATTATAAAAGCGAAAATGAGTTTGTTTGTTTGTTTGTTTGTTACCTTTTCACGCATAAACCACTGAACCGATCATCCTGAAATTTTGCATATACGTTGTCAGGTATACAGAAACGGACATAGGCTACCTTTCATCCCGAAACAAATTACTGTTCCCGAGGAAAACAATAACGTTCTTATTATAATAGATGGCGCCACGTGTCCTTCGAATCATGATTGAATTATATTATTACAAGCAGAGTACAACCCGAATTGATTGTCGAATTCTAAATTAACGCGAGCGAAGCCGCGGGCAAAAGCTAGTCAGTTATAAATTCTTACCCATAGGATCTATTTACAAACATACATAGTCTTATTAGCTCCGAAAGGGTAGGCAGATGTGCATGCACCCACATTTCACCAACGGTGACCTTACGTCCCATTTATAAAGGAGTTACCCTGTTGCTGTACCGAGCACAGTCTCAAACTCCGTACTTAAAATTTCTCGACTGAAAAGCACATGAACACCTTATCCGAACCAGAAATCCAACCCGAGACTTCATGCACAGCAGTGCCACGTCACTGAGGCTTAAATAAAATATGCGTTAAATTCAGTTTTTATGTTCAGGTATGACTTATTTAATTTATGAGCGTAGCGTAAGTAGGTATATATCTGTGTCTTCTGCATTCGTTTAAACTCTTGAAACGACGTTACGTCCACCTTTTCTTCAGCGATAAAGGTACTTCTGGACATACATTTATTCAACATGTAGTTTTACCTAACACCCCACCTTTAGTGATTTGTATCTTTAACTAATAAAATGAAGAAAGGAAAGGAGATAGGTATTTTCCTTCTTTTCCTTTCTTAATTTTTTACTTCTAAGATTGTATTAAATAAGTCTTTTCTGAGATAACTGAGATACATAAAATACAGATATTGTTTACAGAGCCTGGGGAAGCGTATTCATGTTACAGTCTAATTTAAATTTCCGTTTGTCAGTCTTAAGCTCGTGATTTATCGTTTCGTTCAAACACAAATTGGTAAATGTATCTCAATAAGAAATGGCGAATATTCTTCGAAAAGCGTAATTTAATAGAAAATTTGAGTTGACTGTAACCTTGGCTGATTTATTGGCTTGGTTTCTTTGAAGTCAGTAGCGTAAAACTTTTGAATGCAAGTAATGTTTAGGAGACCTGGGGTTGGATTCTGAGATCAGAAAATGGCATTGAGGTTTCCTGTCAAGGAATTAATAATAATAATAATAATATTTTACCACATACACTCAACACCATCTAGCCCAAACTAAGCAAAGCTTGTACTATGGGTAATAGACAATGGATAAACATACATATATAATTATGGTATTTGAAAAGGAAGAGTGCGTGACGATGTGTAATATTATGATTGATGGAGAAAAAGTGGAGCAAGTGAAAGAGTTTGTATATTTGGGTACTTTGTTTACAAGGGATGGTAAACATGACTGAGATATTGAAAGGAGAACGATTGCTGGCAACAAAGTGAATGGAACCCTACGCGCTTTTATGAACAGTCGAAATGTATCCGAAAAGGCACGTTTGGCTGTTCATAGAGGACTATTAGTGCCCACACTTATGTATGGAAGTGAAAGTTGGGTATGGCAAAAGAAGCATGAGAGCAGAATAAATGCTGTAGAAATGAGAGCGTTGAGAAGCATATGTGGTGTGACTCTGAAAGATAGAATAAGAAATAGTGTGATTAGAGAGAGATGCGGCATGAAAGTGGATATAGTTACAAGAATAGAAAAGGGTATGTTAAGCTGGTTTGGACATGTAGAAAGAATGTACGAGGAAAGACTGACTAAGAAAGTTTATAAGGCTAGTGTGAATGGAACAGTCGCAAGTGGAAAACCTAGGCGAACGTTCCTCGATCAGATCGGAGGCGTTCTGGACAAAGGCCAGGTTAAGAGCTCCTTGAACTGACTATGAGGAATTTGATGAAAGTGAATAAAGCCAGAGAAGTGTGTCAGGATCGTAGCAAATGGAAATCCGTATTCTCTGCCTACCCCTCTAGGAAACAGGCATGAATGTATGTATGTATGTATGTATATAGTTATTTTTTTGTAAATATTTAACCAGCTATGTTTTAAATTCTACAAAATAAGGGGTGAACCTATTGCCACTCTTCGTACACAGTTCCAAATTCCGTGCAGCTCCTCAATGGCGAAGTGGTTAGTATAACCGACTGCCACGCCTGAGGTCGCGGGTTCGATTCCCGCACACGTCAAACATTTGTGTGCATTAACATGGATGTTTGTCTTGGTCTGAGTGTTTCTATGTATAATATGTATGTATTTACAAAAAATAAAGTATATATGTATGTTTATCCATTGTCTAGTCCCATAGTACAAGCTCTGCTTAGTTTAGGCTAGATGGTGTTGTGTGTATGTAATAGAATATTATTATATTATATTATATAATATTACATAACAAACAATGTTCCCGCAGTAAATACAAAACCACAAACGCCAATAGCCCAACAATCAGACCAACCCTTCTTGTTTCCTTTGCCTCATGATTAAAGACCCAGCAATAGGATAATCTTTAGTAAATCAAACAAAAACGCAATTTTCCTTGCCGTACCTACATGAGTATTAAATAAGATAAAAAAGAAAAAGGTTTTATCATGTATTATCGTGTCGTGTTCAACTCTTTGTTCTTTGTAACGAGCTACAAATGTTAACAGTCTTTAGACCCGTCGTTTGATTACAAGTTTTAGCAAAAATAAAAGTCACAATTGGTAATTAGTGACGTGTTTGACAGCTTACAAAAGCATTGGAATGCTTCAATAGTGACTATGGTCTATTTTTATACCATATTGCATTCATCAAATCTATACTAATATTATAAAGCTGAAGAGTTTGTTTGTTTGGTTGAACGCACTAATCTCAGGAACTACTGGTTCGAATTGAAAAATAATTTTAGTGTAAGATAGCCCATTTATCGAGGAAGGATATAGGCTATATAACGTCATGGTATATAGCTATATAACGTCGGGGGCGGTGCAGTAACTATAAACGTCGGTGTAACCGCAGGCACAGCTAATCTGTTTATATATGCATGATTCAATAACTAACATCATCACAAAGTTTTATACACATTTTACGTTACTTTTTTGCGCGTGGCTTCGAATGCTAACAATACGTTTTTTCTGGATGAATGATAGCTTATGTACTTTTTTGTACCCCTGACGATGTGTGTGCAAAATTTCATGATAATCGATCGAGTAGTAAAGGCGTGAAAGCGTAACAAACTAAGTCACATTCGCTTTTATAATGTTAGTTCGGATTAGGTGACAGTAGGATGCATAGAGATTAAGTTTTTGAGTAGTAGAGCCCCGCTGATTTCAGCATGAATGGGCCGGCTCGACCGGGGAAGGACTACCCTCTCACAGAATATCGACGTAAAATATCAGTATTCCTACTGTGTTTTCGTTGGGTGAGTGAAAGTGCCGGAGGCCCAATCACCCTCTTTCCCCCTTCCCGCTCCTTCTCCTTCCCACTTTCCCACACTCATTTTTCTCTTCTTCCTTTCCTAAAGGGTCGGCAACGCGCATGTGATGCCTCTGGTGTCACCACTTACCATCAAGTGGGCCGTATGCTTGTTTTCCAACATAGTTGTATAAAAAAAAGGTGGCAGTAGGATGCGTAGTAGTTCTGCTTTTTTATTGTGTATAATTTTTATTTTTTTATTTTTTATTTCTTCATGTTTTGCGTGTGCCCTTTTGTGTGGCAAAATAAATATTTTTCTTTCTTTCTTTCTTTCTTTCTAGAGGGTAATTCTTTCTTTGTAAATAGTCAGATGCCCTTATCCTTGAAAGAATAGTAGTAGTGCATTACATCCACAATTTATCCATCTTGCTTTTAGGTATCTCGTAATTTAGGGTGTTCATATTGCCGTCTACAAACAAGTGAGAAACGGCAATGAATTGCCGTAAATCTTAGAGTTAGAAAAAATGGTATCACGTGGCCTTGAGGTCAGAGGACAAAGGTCATTTCGGGGTATATCGACTATGCTGAGTCGAATGGCGTTGACCGCGAGTCTGTAGCTCTTATGGTTCTTGAGTTGAAAGTTGTATAACAGACAGACAGACAAAGCTGTTGTATATGAGATTTTTCGAACTCTAAAAACTGTTTGACATACAATTTTAACGACACTTTACCTGACTCGGAAAGCAAATCCGAGTACTCATACATATACAGGTTGTCCCAGAATATGTGAATCAAATTGTAACGAGCAATTCCTTAGGTAAGGACCTTTCAAAATTAAATGTGCTATATAAAAATAATAAAAATATTATGAACTTTGTGTAAAAATAAAAAACAAACAAACAAGATTTTCTTTGGTGCAAAAAAAATACATCAAAATAATGCTGCGATTTAAAAACTACGTCAGTTTTAAAAAAAAAAACGTTTTTAGTTTGACGAATCAATCCTTTACAAATAATAATAATGAAAAAAAATTAAAGCGAAGCATTTGTAGTTGATAGTTGTATGATTTTTGGTTTTACACAATGGTCATATTTCTTTTATTTTTTTTATTTAGCACATATGAAAGGTCCTTACCTAAGGAATATACCGTTACAATTTGATTCACATATTCTGGGACATTCTGTATATGTATGAGTACTCGGATTTGCTTTCTGAGTCAGATAAAGTGTTAAGATTGTATGTTAAATAGTTTTTCGTAGACGGCAATATGAACACCCTAAATTACCACAGCCTAAATGACGATACCCTATAAAACAGTTCAGTGGTTAGGGAGTTTGCTAAAGTTACGGTTATATACACTAAAATGTCTCAATACATGTTCAAATTATTCGGGATTAATTGGCTATTTAACCTTTCATAAATAGTTACCCATCTAACCGTATGACTGTCCCAATGTAACTTTCAAATATGTGAATACAAATTAAATAAATAGAACATTAATCTTATATTATTATCAAACGGGGCGTATCATTTTAGAAAGGATTACAATTTAATTTACAATATTAATGGTGCTTCTTAATTAGTTCATAAATCTTTTGCTGTCAGACAATAGGCTTTACTACATATTTTATTATCTGACTATTTAATTAGATAAGAACGTTTTCATTATATTAGAACTAAAACAATTAAAAATAGAAAGATTCGACTTATATTGCAAAACATTTGCAAAATAAATATCAAAAAGAGAATTCAAAAATATGTTAATAAAACTTGATATAAAATTTAAAAAATAATATAAAAAAGATATTCCCGTACCGGGAATCGAACCCGAGCCTCCTGGGTGAAAGCCAGGTATCCTAGCCACTAGACCATACGGGAGATGAAAGCATTGTCGAAATTATGGTTTTAACTGAGGCACAATTTCACAACACGTATAATATCTTCATTGACGTCATTAATGATAGACCGATAAGACAAGTTGAATAAATAAAAAGAAAACGTTCGTAGAATCTACGTAATCTATATATTAATACGTGAAGCAAAAACTTTGTACCCCTTTTTACAAAAATTGCGCGGACAGAGGAGTATGAAATTTAGCACAGTTAAAGATTACATGGAGAAGGAGGGGCGAATCCGAATATTTTTAATAAATATGCATTAGAAATACATTAAATTAATGAAAAACACTACACGCATTTGACACATGCAATCGAATGACGTCATACAATTATTTGTAACTATGGTTACCTATCTTATTTATGTGTAATAGAGAAAAGCAGAAAACAAAGTAGCAAGCTTAGGAATTTTGGTCGAATTTTGACCACTAGGATACCGCTAGTTATTATAAATAACGAAGAGCAAACATTGTTTTTAAAGCAAACTGTGCGTGAAGTAGTCTATATTTAGTATTGTCTTATGTTTACGCGAATGTTATACATTGATATTAAACAAACTTTATACGGATTTTATCGCGTTATTTATTTTTTATAAAACACTTTTATTACATAATTTTAAACTTTAAACTACTATTGTTAAACACTTTTACTAGTTACTGTTTACTTCAATTTAAGCTATTTATATTATAGAACTATTTAGATTTAATTTTACACTTTCCCCGACGTTTCGGTTGCTTTTCAGCAGCCATGGTCACGGGAAGACTAAGATGGTAGTTGTCTCAATGTTCCAGTGTAGTTATTTCAAATTTTCAAAGTCTATATTTAGATTTGTACGTTTTTAATTAAAAACCTCGAAAACTACAGGACCGATTTTCGAAAACTGTTTTACTAGTAGCTTTCTACTAGTAATACATTACCCAGAAGTACAATAGGCTATATAACATCACGCTATGAGCAACGGAAGCGGTGCAGTAATCCTAAACGTGGCTTAAGACGAGGGGTCAACTGGTATATAATATTGAGGCTATAGAAATATTCTACGATCAACGACAAATGAAAATTCGTAGTCTCTGCCTATCCTTTCGGGAAATCCCTTCTGCCCTATCTATAAATTGCTTCTGCCCTATTTATAACTGGCGACTCGCCCCTGCTTTGCACGGGTAGTACAAAACCTGAACAAGTTATACACTTAAACCTTCCTCATGTATCATTCCGTCTATTGGTGAAAACCGCATCAAAATCCGTTCAGTAGATTTTGAGTTGCTTACAGGCGCGTCGGGAGACTTTGTTTTATAATAATAATAATAATAATAATTAAATAGCATACTATTTAAATTTTTCTCTGATGACTCCCAGCTATCTGATATTCACACACTGATATATTGTAGTGCCTTAGTCATATCTCGCGAGCTTGGTTATAAAACCGAATCTCTAATAAGACCCCAACGGGATAGTATAAAGCCAGCTTGGCAGATCAGATTAGAACGAGATATTGCACAATTAAGATCCGACATAGGCAGAATAACACAGTACATAAACAACAATAGATCAAAAAAAGTAGTAGATAGAGTTAATATAATCATAAGTAAAAATAGAATACATAGTAGTCACGAAAACAACAATAAAAGACCGGAAGACTTCTTAGACACATTAAAACAAAAGTTAGCACTAAAAGCGCACCGACTAGCTCGATATAACAAAGCACTTCAACGGAAAAACGATAACAAACTATTTCATACAAATGAGAAAATATTCTACAGAAACTTAAATACTAATAAAGAGAACTTGACAAATAATAGGCTAGGAATCCCAGCAATGGAAGAATTAGAAGCATTTTGGGCAGGTATTTGGGAGGCAGAAGTGCAACATAACGAGGAAACATCATGGATAGCCGATGAAGAAAGAAAATGGGCAAGCATAGACGAAATGAAATTCGAAGAGATAACAGAACGAGATATAAAAAATGTTACAGCAAGATTCAGTAATTGGAAATCACCAGGGTTAGATAAAATACATAATTATGGTACAAAAAATTTACGGTTCTTCACAAAATTATAGCAACAAATTTAACAAGCATTATTTATGGACAACAAAACACACCACAATTCCTAGCTAAAGGTATAACATACATGCTACCCAAAGGTAAACACACATCACAACCATCACAATACAGACCTATAACTTGCTTACCCACTATATATAAACTTCTCACAGCAGCAATAACTCAAAAAATTACTGCCCACATAGAACAGCATAACATTCTTGCCGAGGAACAGAAGGGGTGCAGGCGCGGCCACATGGGATGCAAGGAGCAACTTGTTATCGACTCTCTAATACATGCGACAACTAATAAAAGAAATTTACACTGTACATACATAGACTATAAAAAAGCCTTTGATAGCATCCCACATTCCTGGCTGTTACGGATATTAAAAATATATAAAATCAGCCCTATACTAATAGACTTCCTTAAAAACATAATGCCACTTTGGATAACTAAACTACATCTAAATAAAATAACTAGCAGAAAAATAATAATAAAAAAAAGAATATATCAAGGTGACTCTTTGAGTCCTCTGTGGTTTTGTCTCGCCCTAAACCCTATATCGCAAATGCTGCGTAATCACAAGGCCGGATATCGTTTAAAACAGAATAATACTGAAACTGTTATAAGTCATTTAATTTATATGGATGACATAAAGATCTATTCTAGATCAGAAAAAGAAATGAAAACATTAATAGATACTACAGCAAAATTTAGTAAAGACACATGCAATTTGGGTTGGAAAAATGTAAAACTATTCATATAATAAGAGGGAAAATACGATCTGGTGATTACGCAGTAAATGACGATGAAACAATAACAGCTATGGAACCGAATGGACTGTACAAATACCTAGGCTACTATCAATCAAAAGGAATAGATCATGTAAAATTAAAAACGTCTTTAAAGAATGAGTATAAACGTAGAGTCCACCTTTTATGTAAAAGTCAGTTGGCTGGAAAAAGTTTGATAAAAGCCATAAATACCTACGCTATACCAATACTTACCTACTCGTTCGGTGTCATAAAATGGAATAAAACAGATATTAATAACTTCGAAATAGCAACAAGAACTATTCTGACTAAACACAATTGCTTACACCCGAAGTCCACAATAGAAAGAATGTCAATAAAAAGATAGGATGGAGGAAGAGGCCTTATAAATATATCTATACTATGGACTACACAAATATCGAAACTAAACTCATTTTTCCACCAAAAAGCGAACAGTAGTCAAATTCATAAAGCAATAGTTTGTAATGACTTCAACCACACACCACTTAATTTAGCCCAAGAGACAGAAATATATAACATAGAAAATAGTCCAGAAAACATAAAAATAGAACAATGGAAGAAGAAAGCACTTCATGGCCGACACCCCCACGATCTTGAACAACCACACGTAGATAAAATAGCATCAAACAAATGGCTCACTCAAGGATCCCTGTTTCCGGAAACTGAAGGTTTTATTATAGCAATCCAGGACCAAATCATCAACACAAGAAATTATAGCAAATACATTATTAAAGACCCTACATTAACAGACGATAGATGTAGAAAGTGTCACAGCCACCCCGAAACTATACAACACATAACTGGAGCATGCCCTAATCTTACACAAACAGACTACACACACAGACACAACAAAATTACTAATATTATACACCAAAGACTAGCCCTTAAACATCAGCTCATACCGGATATATACACACCATACTATCAATACACCCCTAAACCAGTTTTGGAAAATAGCTCCTTCAAAATGTATTATGACCGCGCAATACTGACCGACAGAACTATTCATTATAATCGCCCCGATATGACCTTGCAAGACAAATTAAACAAAACTACCTACCTAATCGATATAGCTGTCCCGAATACACACAATATGCAAAAAACAATAGTTGAAAAGGTACACAAATATACTACCTTAAGGACGAAGTCTTAAGGATCTGGAAACAAGATAAAGTTTACATCGTGCCAATAGTGCTATCTACCACTGGCATTATTCCCAAACACATACACCACAGTCTGAAACTCATTGATTTAAAACCTAACACTTACACACAACTCCAAAAAGCCGCCATATTGCACACCTGTAGAATCGTGAGAAAATTCTTACAAATAGACGAACAAGATTACAACAACAGCCCACAGACTTGATCCTTTCTAAAATATGTGGCATTTACTTGATATAAGTCCGTAAATGTCACAAAACCTACCAGCGCAAGCTGAGAAAAAAAAAACTCCATATAAATAATAATAACTTTATTTCCAAGAATATGGTGATATATAGGCTCTTAAATTAAATGTTGTACAGCATATTCTGCCATTACAGGCGTGCAAATATAGTTTGTTCAGACAATCTATAATCAAATCAATCAAAATTAATTATTTATTACTTTCTTATTATTATCATGCAATTGTAGTAAATTACACCTAACATTTATTTATATTCAACAATTAAAATATAGACAGTCATATTATTGTATTGATAATGTCCAAATTTAAAATGTCATAAATATTGAAAAATAATACAGGATTTCTTCTTCTATATGTAGTGATTGTATGTGCTTTCATTGATTTTTATTTAGAAAAGACTATATCCGCACTAAGAATACCTCCTTTATTGCTGGGGATTTGACAAACATTCAAACAACCATCACAAAGGACACCCAGGGTCGAAACAAGTATTTGTAGATCACACAAATTTTTGTTCCATTTGGGGATTTAATGTGCGACGATTGAGTCTGCCAACCCGCACTAGGCCAGCGTGGTCGACTAAGGCCTAACCCTTCTCATAGTGAGAAGAGGCCTGTGCCCAGCAGTAGGACAGTTTAATTACTTACTTATCGTGTCGATGGCAACACATTTTATATAATTTTCGACCAGTTTTCGGCAACGCAGTTTAGCCTGGTACAGGTCATCCAGTGTGCACGATTCTGGGCTCATGGGGCACAACAACAGATGCCTCATTGTCTGTGGTGATACGCCGCAGTCACATGCATTCGCACTTGTGTCTATATATCCCCACCTTGACAGATTGTCTTTACATAGACAGTTTAATACAGGGCTGATATTATTAATAAAGGCAAGGCTTTCCACCATGCCCATTTTTAGACAACGTGCTGTAGCTGAGAATTTCTTGGCAGAGATATTCCTTACTTTGCCCAATCCCCGATCCGGATACCCGATTATCCGAGACCTCATTCACAACAGCCGCATTAATTACCGCTGTGCTACTAATATATAATATATATTCTATCACATTCACACAACACCATCTAGCCCAAACTAAGCAGAGCTTGTACTATGGGAACTAGACAGTGGATAAACATACATATATATGATTTCTGTTAACTATTATCTGTGTGAGAGAAGAAATGAATTATTATTATTATATATGCGTTTTTTTTCGTAAATACATACATATTATACATAAAAACACCCAGACCAAGACAAACATCCATGTCCATGCACACAAATGTTTGACTTGTGCGGGAATCGAACCCGTGACCTCAGGCGTGGCAGTCGGTTACACTAACCACTACGCCATCGAGTACCACAATATCTTTTTTACTAACTTGCTTTTTTTAATATAACTAGCTATTGCTCGCGGCTTCGCTCGCGCAGGCTATGTTATGTAACAGTAATGAAAAAAAATTTAAAATGGCCTATGTTTCTCGGTGATTATATAGCAGCTTTCTAATGGTGAAATAATAAAAAATCGGTTGAGTAGCTTATGAGTTCAATCCTTACAAACAAACAAAAAAACTTATCTTTCCTCTTCGTGATAATGAGATAGAAATACTTTTACCAAATGCAAGAAAATATCTTTACATATTTGACTAAGCAAGTAATTTAAAACATCTACCTCAGAATTCCGTAAATCTTTTTTTGGACCTCCGAAAAAGTATACAACTTCCACACAAATCATGCGAGTGTTGTTATTTTAGGACCCCTGGGGTCTCGGGCACCATTAACACTTGTTTACTTAGGCCCTGAATAGATTACAGCAGAGATTTTATGAAGATTGCACATAACTTGTGCCCCGCTATGGGTTTCGTTTTGCCTTCCTTATTATTATGGATATTAGAGTGTTTATAAGGAAATTTTTGCTCTATGGAATTATGTAGGCGTTACCTTTGCTATTATAAAGAGGTAAATAAAAAAAATGGAAGGTACATTTTTGGTTTCTGGTTTGTGTTAATTACCATCTGTTTGTTCTCCATGGTTTCACCTACGTTATCGATTACTGGTCCGCCCCCGTGGCTTGTAGCGTGATGTTATATTGCCTATAACCCTCAAGAATTAAAATATTAAATGAAACTAGCGATCGCCTAGTGCTCGAAATTCGACCAAAGTTTGCCTGTAAGATATTGCTGATATATGTATATTATGTCATTATATATTGATATATATATAATCATAGTTACGCGCTTCCACTGCGTGTGTCAAATGCATGGTTGTGTGCGTGTACTGTTTTTTCATTAATTTAATGTATTTCTAATGCATATTTTATATAAATATTAGCATTCGTCACTTCTTCTCTGTATAAACTATAAGAGTGCGAAATTTCATACTCCTCCGTCCGCCCAATTTTCGTAAAAAGGGATCCAAAATTTTCGTTTCACGTATTAATATATAGATTAGTAGTTCCAAACGCCATACTGCTACTGAAATTTTAAGATAGAAATCTCAATAATAATTTTCCCTAGTAGAAATAGAACTTGAAACGTAATGCACTGCAGTCGCATTTACCACTGTGCCACCAAGACTGTTCTTATGATCGTTTGGCACCTTAGTGAAATAAAAAGAACATTTACTTTACAGCCTGCCACGGTAATTATATCTATATATTCTATCTTCATACAAACGGTCGGAACTCGTGTCAAATATTAAACCATTGTATACATAAAATATTTGAGGTCAACGTCGATAGATGGCGTTGTTCCATTCCGCTGAATCGCGCTATGGTTTCGTTACACTATATAAGCCCAAGTTATATTTTAATAAATTCGACCAGCAGGACAATTTAGTTCAGAATAGAGTTGTTTTATTTGTAACACCTAGTATTTTACCCAGTTTAGTTCAACAGTACAAATACCAAATTCGGTATTCAACATTTTGGTCCTACGACTCGGATTGGACTTCCGAATCAGTCCCCTTTTTGAGCATCGAAGCCTATGTACGCAGTGGATCGCTGCAGTATTAAGTACAAGGCAAACTCACTAGTGTTGGATTGCGCTCACGCACGGCAGAATTAGCGGCAGAGAGGACAACAGAAATATCATCACTTAGTTCAACGGCACGACGATAGATGACACTACTGGTTGGATGTGGAGCCAATTGACACCGGACGTGGATGTAAAGGTAAGGTAAAGGTAAAGGCAAAGGTGAATGCAGTGAATCTGTGAGTACAATATATCAGTGATTTAAAACAAACATTAAATTAAAATCGTGCCAAGCAATTTTGAACATTATATAGTAGAAGATTTTATCTTCAACGTTTTAGCGAAGAATATTGGACTTAGTATATTCTAGTGATAATTTTACTTTGTTGTTTAAAAATATTGCATGTTTATTTAGACTTAGTAAAATTTTGCTTCTTTTGTTTATAATTGTGCATGTAAGTTTAGGACTTAGAATAGTTTGATAAAAAACGGGGGACCGAGGAGTCTATGCCCGATATTTTTTTTTATATTGTTTTTATTTCTCAAACACTTAGAAAATTTTACTAACTTTGGTTAGATACTTAATGTGTAGTTATAACAGTAGTAGTTAACTTCCATTCTTAGAAGTAAAAATTAGTATATATATGTGTAAGTTTTCTTAGAGAAATAATTAATTTTAACTAAAGCATTTTAATCATATTATTTATTTACATTATATTGTGTTTACAAGTACATTTGTTTATAAAATAAAATGGAAGGCTTGATAAACGTTTTAAAAGATCTACAAAAGGTAATTAACAAGGGCTTAGTTAATTTTAAAAAATGTCCGAAGGATAGGTTGACTTTAGAATATATAGACACCAGATTAGAGCTTATAGAAAATGATTGGGCTGCTTTTAAAGATGCAAATATTAAATTAAATGAGCGATTTAACTTAGAAGATTTTGAAAAAAAGATTGCTGATGTATATGATTCCACTGAGGACACATATATAACATATAAATGTCTGTTGAAAACCATTCTAGCTAAACTTCAGGTTAACCGAGAACCTACAAAACAAGTAAGCCATTCTAATAGTAGTTTTGTTAAATTGCCGAAAATTTCCATCCCCACGTTTTCTGGCAAATACGATGAATGGACGACGTTTCATGACCTATTCGTATCTCTTGTTCATAACAATACCAGTCTAGATATCGTACAAAGATTGCATTATTTGAAAACTCATTTAACTGGCGAAGCCGAGCAGCTTATTAGACATACGCCACTGAGGCTAACTATAAACAGTGTTGGGATCTATTAGTCAAGCGTTATAATAATAAAAAATACTTGGCGACTTGCATTTTAAATCGTTTATTTGCTCAAAAACATATGCAAGTGGAATCGGCAGCTGCTTTAAAAGGTAATAGATCTTACTGCGGAAGCTAGCTGAGTTCGGATGCACCCAGCATCTATTGCGGTTTTTCGCTAGTTACATGCAAGACAGGCAGCAGTATGTGGACTGCAATGGATGTGAATCCGATATATATTACACCTGGTCAGGGGTAAGTCAGGGCAGCAATTTGGGGCCTCTGGAATTCCTGATAATGATAAACGATCTGCCGGAAGTCGTAAGGCATGGCGTTTGTTTATTATTTGCGGATGACGTTAAGTTGCTGTTGGAGATTAGGTCCGAGTCAGATTACAGGCGCCTGCAGGAGGATGTTGATCGCATAGTACAGTGGAATCATGAAAACAAGCTTTACTTCAACCTAACCAAGTGCTCGCTGATGAGTTTCACCCGCGCTCGGACACCGGTGCGCTATGATTATGTGGTGGATACGGCGCCACTGCAACGAGTCACCGAGGTGCGAGACTTGGGTGTTTTCATGACTCCCGATCTGACATTCCGGGAGCACATAAACAGAGTCTGTAAGAAAGCGTACAGAAACCTAGGGTTTATTCTGAGGCAGACACATAGCTTCACCAACATCGCAGCAGTCAGGGTCCTATATGATGCACTAGTCAGGAGTCATCTTGAACATAGTGCGGTCATATGGGCCCCACATGAAGCGAAGTACGCGGTAATGTTGGAGCGCGTTCAAAATAAGTTTACACGCCACCTGTATAAAAAACTATATGGGGTATATCCGTTTTACCCACTGATGTATCCCACCCTGTTTGTCCTGGGCATGGTTGGTTACAATCAACTGCGTGTCCGACGAGAGTTTGCACTGGTGGCCTACTTGGTGAAGGTGCTTCGCGGATTGGAGAGTCACCCGGCAGTACTGCAGAGCTTGAGCCTGTGTGTACCGGACCGTTACGTGTGGCGGCGACGAAGCCCGCCTCTGATATTGGTACCTACAGCGAGAACCAACTTACTCGCCAAAGCACCCCTAACCAGAGCTATACGTACCATCAATGATCTACATGTTAACATTGATGTGTTTACATGTTGTTTTGGTGAATTCGCAAAGGAATTACTATTTATTCTATGTTACAAACAGAATAATATATGTATAATATTAATTTTTACTTTATTAATACCGTGATTGTAAGTAATGTAGTTTTTAAATAGTGTTTAGTTCTTAGCTGTCGTATTAGGATAAGTCCTGTAAAGATAGTTTAAGGTGTTTTTTAAATAAATAAACAACTACCGATTGTTTGAACGCTCTAACTAATTTAAAAATCGACGTATCTACCTAGGATATTATTATAATACATATTATAACGTTTAAGTTAGATTTGGAGAATAGAAAGCAGTGGGAGTTTAATAATAACAACGACTCCAGTAACGATTTGCCTACTTTGGATCAATTTAAGACCTTTATTGAAAATCGGTTCCGCGCCTTAGAGTGCATACCATCTAAAGGGATTCAGCATCAAGGTACTAAGGCTTACCAAACTTCACGTACAAAAGCATTACTGACCACAAATACATCTTACACAGTACGTTGCGAGTATTGTTCGGAGCCTCATAAATTATGTTTTTGCAAAAAATTTGCAAAACAAGCCATTCAGTGTAGATGTGATTTTGTAGCCAAAAATAAGATATTCTTCAATTGCCTTGGTAGCAATCATACGGTGTATGACTGTAAAAAGCATACAACTTGTAGAATGTGTCATAAGCGCCATCACTCCTGGCTGCACCCTAGTGAAGAGCCTGAGAATACTGTAGCAACCTCTACTATCGATCCCACTGGTACATCAGCCAGTGATGTTCAGATAGTGTCGTGTTTATCGACCGGCAATATTCCCAAACCGGGACAGGTTTTATTAGCAACGGCGCTAGTATAGGCCGAGTCTAGGAATGGAGAATCTCAAATAGTTCGAGCTCTTCTTGACCAAGGCTCTCAGGCATGCTTCATAACAGAGTCTACGGTGCAACTGCTCTGTTTAAAAAAGATACCTGTACGCGGACTAGTATCATGCTTAGGTCAGAATAAGTCAGCACTTGCCAAGCACATGGTGCAGTTAAACATTAAATCACGAGTTGATCCTGAGTTTAAATTAATTATTAAAGCCTATGTTTTACGTAAAATAACTTCATACTTACCAGAACGTAACATAAGTGTAGATCGTTTCAATTGAATTTATAGTAAAAAATTACATTTAGCCGATCCAACGTACAATCTACCAAATAAAATTGATTTATTGTTAGGTGCAGACGCGTATAGTTATATTCTTATGGAAGGAATAGTAAAAAGCCCTTCTGGAACTCTTATTGCCCAGAATACATCATTAGGATGGGTTTTGTCAGGGGCACTCAGTCCAGATAATGATATGAGTAATGAAAAGAACACTTATAGAGTAAATATAAATGTAATGCACGCACACATAGAAGAAGAGGACAATTTAAAGAAATTTTGGGAAATTGAGGACAATCTATGTACAAAAAATATGTTAACGCCTGAAGAAATTAAATGTGAAGAATTTTATAAGATGAATACGAAAAGGAGAGAAGATGGGAGGTACGTAGTCAAGTTGCCGTTCCGTGATACACCTCCTCCTTGTACATTCGGTAACTCTCGTGCCATAGCTGAAAAGAGATTAAAATCGTTAGAAAGGAGATTGGAGAGAAATCCAAAGTTAAAAAATAAATACACAGATGTAATAAAAGAATATTTGAGTTTAGGGCATATAAGAATAGTACCGGACAATGATAGTAAGAAGAACACAGCGGTGTATCTACCTCACCACGCCGTAATAAGGGAGGACAAATCGACTACAAAGGTCCGTGTTGTTTTTAACGCATCGGAGAAAAACAGTAATGGTGTGTCTCTTAATGATACCCTTATGGTCGGACCGTCATTACAAGCCGATTTGAGACATACGGTTATGAGATGGCGAGTCCATCCTATTGCGCTAGTAGCAGACATAATTAAAATGTATAGGCAGATAAGGATAGCGCCAGAAGATGCTATGTATCAGAGGATTCTTTGGCGGGACAGCCCTCAAGATGAAATCGAGGATTACGAACTAGTAACCGTGACTTTTGGAACTGCATCTGCGCCTTATCAAGCTGTTCGTACTCTACATCAGATTTCTTATGATGAAGGGGACAAGTATCCTATGGCTTCCGATATGGCATTAAATTGCTTCTATATGGACGATTTGATGACAGGATGTAGCAGCATTCAAAATGGCTTAGAAATCTATAAAGAATTGACAAGTTTACTTAAAAAAGGCGGTTTTATTTTACAAAAGTGGAATACGAATAATAATAAACTATTAGAACAAATAAATACAATGGAAGAATCACAAGGACAAACTAGTGATATTAGGACAAAGGAAAAATATATAAAAAATAAGGACACAGAATTTAAGGACAATAGGACAAAAAATATAGTTAAAACATTAGAAAAGGAAGTGCAAATTAAAATGAATAATATAATCAAAATTTTAGGACTTACCTGGAGCCGTAATGAAGACAATTTTTAGTATTCTGTCAATCTGCCACTATACACAGCTACACCTATAACAAAGAGATCCATGTTATCAGATATAGCCAGGTTGTTCGATCCGTTAGGGTGGTTAGCTCTCAGTGTTATTTTAGCAAAGATCTTTATTCAACGGTTATGGCTAGCAGGTGTAGGTTGGGATGACAATTTAGATATAGATCTAATAAAAGAGTGGGTTACTTACCGTCAAGAGTTGAATCTACTTACCTCAGTCCGAATCCCACGGTGGCTTGGCACTAATCCAGGTAGTGATCTGGAACTACACAGATTTTGTGACGCCTCTAAAGTTGCTTACGCTGCTGTGGTATACTTGCGCATAATAGATGCTAATGGTGGAGTAAATCTTTCGTTGTTGGTAGCTAAAACACGAGTAGCCCCAATTAAACAAATTAGTATTCCGCGTTTGGAATTGTGTGGTGCAGTATTGTTATCCAAACTTCTGACAGAAACGGCACATGTCTTGAATATTAGCCATGATAAAAGCACAGCATGGACCAATTCAACCGTCGTACTAGCATGGCTAAGCAGCCATCCAAGTCGTTGGAACACATTTGTGGCTAACCGAACTGCCGAAATATTAACAACAATGAACGTTTCTCAATGGTACCATGTCTCCACAAAGGACGATCCAGCAGATTGTGCCTCCAGAGGTCTAATGCCTAGTTCATTATTAGAAAATAGATTATGGTTTGATGGACTATGGAGTAAAGGATTACTTAAAGAAAAGAACATAATTTATAATAAGTCCATTCATATGAGTACAGATTTAGAACAATCCGTTAAGACACATATAGCAACAACTCCAGAGCAGTGTATTTTTGAAAGATTTTCTAATCTTCAAAAACTGTTGAGAGTAATTGCATATTGTCGACGGTTTCTGAAAAAAGGAAAAGCAAAGAGTTATTTGAAAAGGCAAGAAATAGAAGAAGCATTGGATATAATAATAATAATATAATAATAATAATAATAAAGATATTTATTTCCTCTTTCACAAAGGTAAGTACTTATTATCTAATACAATACATGTTAAAAAAAAATTCTCATTCCTTTGTGAGAGGCTGGTGTCTATAGTAGGTAAGAAACCTGTGTTACAGATCACCAGGCTCCCAACTCCTGGACAAGTCTTAGTGGTGATTATTTGGACATGTACTTAAAAACTACCTATGCATATTCTGAATTAGAAATAAAATTGGTGTGTGTGTGTGTGTTTGTGTGTGAGGGTGTGTGTGTGTGAGTGAGGGTGAGAGTGTGTGTGTGTGAGAGTGCTAGCGTGCATGTGCTACAGTTTCTATCATGCATTTAACTTGTGTGATTTGTGCATAAATTATATTCATTATATTATCGGAATAAGTAGGGCTTCAGTATCAGAATATGATAGGTCTTGTAACCAAGACGTTAATACTTTTTTTACATTGAAATTATTTAGACTGTATATAGAAAGAAGGGAATTAACTTTGTTGTATAAGTATGGACCTAAGAAACAATGGAACCTATGTGACAGAGTAGTTCTGTATGTCGTATCATTGTGATAAATTTTATGTTTACGCCGTTTTGTTGCGTTAATTGAAGGGTCATAATTCGATTGTGCGTGCGTCATCAAAACTATACGAAGAATAAATAGCTGGCGTATTGTTAGAACATTAAATTCTTGGTACAATTCAGCCGTAGGATGCAAGTAAGGAAGAAAAAGAGCCACTTTTATGACCGCTCTCTGGGCGCGCTCCAGTTTTATTAAAATGGTTTTTGCAGCACCTCCCCAGGATGCCATGCAGTACGTCAAAATAGACTGGCACAATGCGAGGTAAGCTAGCTTTAGAACATCCCTATCTGCCACGTGACGTAGGTTTTTGAAAACATAAATCAGTTTTCTAGTTCTGGATGTCAATAAATCTACGTGAGCTTGAAAGTTTAAGTTTTTGTCAATGATAATACCTAGATATCTAATTGTGTCAACTGATTGTAGTTCTTGACAGGTACAACGAGCAGAAGAATTATAATTTAAACAGGAATGTGCTAAAATTGGGTTAGGTAGTTCAGGGTGTGATTTTATGTTTTTCAAGCTGAATGCTATGTATTTAGATTTACTGACATTCAACGAAAGAAGATTAGAACTCAGCCAACTAGCGACCTCATTCATACCGTCTTGGGCATATCTATATGTGTCATCCCAAGAATTACCTCGGAAAACTAGTGCCGTGTCATCTGCAAAGGTGATAATCCTCCCATTAGCCAGTTCTAATTGGCACAAGTCATTGATAAAAATTAAGAACAATGTCGGTCCAAGAATACTGCCTTGTGGCACCCCTGTATCGATGGGAAGGTCATCACTACGCACATCATCCAGCTGAACACATTGAGTGCGATCATTAAGGTAGCTTGAAAAGAATTTCCATTGAACGTCACGGATACCCAATCGCTCCAGCTTCTCGAGCAATAGCGGGACAGAGACTGTGTCAAATGCCTTGGCCAAGTCTAGGAATATTGCGATTACTTTTCTCTTTTCATCCATACTAGTAACTATGGTGTTGGTAAGTTCATAGACTGCGTTATCAGTTGACTTGTTCTTTCGAAAACCGAATTGTGAGTTAGATAGAAGACTTTTCTTTTCTAAGTAGTTAGTAAGTCTTTTGTTGGCAATTTTTTCAATAATCTTTGAGAAGGCAGGTAAAATTGATATGGGTCGATAGTTGTTAACACAGTTTCTGTCACCACCTTTATGAATAGGATAGATAAGTGCTCGCTTGAGTGCTTTTGGGAAGACTCCCGTTGAAAATGCCAAATTACAGATGCACGCAAGAGGTTCAACCAGAATATTTCTATATCTTTTGATGAAGCTGTTAGAAATGCTGTCTAAGCCTACAGAACATTCATTTTTAAGTTTATCTATAGCTAAGCCAACTTCATCAGCATCTGTCGGAAAAAGAACAAACGATTGCGACTGATTTGGCATATCAGACAAAGGGGAACAAAAAGGTGAGTTGGGTCTCCGTAAGTTGTCTGTCAGGTTTTTCCCGATACTTACAAAATGCCGATTCACTGAATTAGCTGACTCCATAGGGTTGTTGTTAGCAATCAAATCTGACGCTGGGGATTTAGTTTTAGTTGTATGTGTAATGTTTTTTATGACCTTCCAGAGTTTTTTAGTATTGTGTTTAGCTTGGCTGATTTCAGACTTTCCATACTCTCTTTTAGCATTTTTTATCATCAAATTACAGAAATTACGATTTTTATAGTTGTATAATAAAAGTTCAGAAAGAAATATTTACAATAGAATACAAACAGCTAAAGGACAAAGACTATATACAATTAAAAAACAGTAAATTAAAATCACTCTGTGTTTACCTTGACGACAAAGGAATAAATAGAGCTCGAGGTAGACTTGAGAAGTCACAAATGAGCCAGGACATTAAACACCCTATAGTTCTCCCACATTCTAGTCATCTTACACATCTCATTGTAGCGGCTTCTCATATTCAAACGCTGCATGGCGGTCTTCAGCTGATGACTAACTATCTTAGGTCAGCCTATTGGATTTTAGGAGCTAGGCGTCTGATAAAACAGCATATTGATAAGTGTGTTACTTGTGCCAAACAAAAGGCCCTTACCAGATATCAGCTCATGGTTTCCTTTCCGTCCGTACGCTGTACTCCAGCCAGACCATTTTTAAATAGTGGCGTTGATTGTGCCGGACCCATCAATATCAGGACTACGAAAGGACGTGGCCATCGTTCTTATAAAGGCTACATTTGTTGGTTTGTTTGCATGACTACTCGCGCTCTCCACTTAGAGGTGGTAAGCGATATGAGCACACAAGCGTTTTTGGCGGCATTTCGTCGCTTTGTATCTAGACGAGGTCACTGTGCCACAATGTGGAGTGACAACGGCACCACATTCGTAGGTGCGTCTAGAGAACTAAAGCAGTTGTCCAGCGTACAGAGAGAAATTGCAGAAACCTTAGAAATACAGGGCACTGAATGGCATTTCATTCCTCCTCACAATCTACACTATTGAGTCAAATTGAAGCATGCTTAAACTCCAGGCCAATGAGCGTTATCAACGTAATGGATCCGGGTGAACCTCTTCTATTGACTCCCGGACATTTCTTGATAGGAGAGCCCATAGTAGTGTTCCAGACAATAAATATGACAGTGCAAATATTAGTTATTTAGCGCGTTGGCAATTGATCCAAAGAATGTTGCAATCGTTTTGGAATCGTTGGTCTCAGGAATACCTATCCAACCTTATGAATCGTTACAAGTGGTCTTCCCATGTCCAAGAGCCTAAGATAGGTGACATAGTACTAATAAAGGAAGACGACTTGCCCCCATGTCATTGGTTGTTGGGTCGCATAATTAAAAAAACATCCTGGTGATGACAATATTACTCGGGTATTTACAGTACGCACAAAATGTTCGGTAATTAAACGCCCTACTTTCAAATTATGTGTATTACCAGTTGCCGAATAATCATTTAAAGTTATTTTTATATAATTTTTGTCAACTGCATTGTATACTTTTTATGTGTTTTTAATTTATTTATTGTTATTTTAAAATCCTATCATTTTAAACAACTCTTAATTTTAGATCAACTTATACACCTGTTACATTTATATCAACTTATTTTATACACTTTGTTTTTAAATATAGAGCAAATGAAATCTGTATATTGATATATTTATTAGTTAAAATTTAAGGTGATATTTTAAAGATGTTATAATGTACTCTATTATTGTAAGGCAACTCTGTATAGTTGCGATTAATAGTTAAGTGACATGAGCAAGAACAAATTGTAATGTCAAATACTACGAAGGACATTCTGCCAATAATGTCCTTGGCGGGCAGTATGTCAAATATTAAACCATTGTATACATAAAATGTTTGAGGTCAACGTCGATAGATGGCGTTGTTCCATTCCGCTGAATCGCGCTATGATTTCGTTACAGGGCACACTATAATTATAAGCCCAAATTATTTTTTAATAAATTCGACCAGCAGGACAATTTAGTTCAGAATACAGTTGTTTTATTTGTAACACCTAGTATTTTTACCCAGTTTAGTTCAACAGTTCAAATACCAAATTCGGTATTCAACAACTCGAGTCATATCTACGCGCCTCGGCGTTGGTATGCCCTTGGTTCGCAACCAGTCGCGAATGCGCCGCAGTGACGAACGGACGGTGTGATGGTTTTCTAAGCAGTAAACGTGTGATTTGTGAATATTTTATTGAAATAACTAAAAGTACTTAGGTACATAATAATTATGTCAAAGTGAAATTATAGAATATATTGTGCTCTTCATGGTTGCTGGAATTCTTCAATAACGAACGCTAAAAGTATTTTTAATTAAACTTTTTATCCGAATGCGGATTTCTATACTATTCAATTTAACAATAAAGCTTTTCGTACGTCTCGATCGAGACGCAAATATTTTTCGGTCTCAAATTTATAAAGATGTTTTTTTATTAAATATACAAATCAAAAAACACAACATGCTTTTTATTGAACACTTTCTATTTCATTCACTTCGAATTTCATTTTTTATAATATAATATAATATTTACAATCACTAAACTAGTATGAAACTCAAGTAGGTAGATAAAGTTAAAATACTGTAGGCGGACAGCCCTAACGCGTGTCTACGAACCGCGCTGTTATAGGTAATTATTTCAAAGACAGGGCCGAGTTACAATACTGTATAGATATTATTACCGTGAGCCTGCCTAGCTTGGAAGTGCTACCACTATACATGTAATAGTCCATACCTAGATCATCATTGGCATAATAAGAACAGCCCAAGCCATCTTACAAAAGTACAACCAAAAACCCCAATGTCCACTGCCTGTGATCCCCATCCCGAATCTACACGCAGTGGTCTTTCAATGATCAAATGCGCAAAAAGGTCGGATTTTCTCGTGATGCTAAACAACCACAAATTTAGAGCAGTGCCCTCTGTTGCGAGAGTGCATCCTCAGCGAGAGAACACACGGTAAAGAGATTACTGCTGCAGCGGTTTACAATACCGCGCAAGACATGAGAGTCAGCGAGTTATTATGCTCTAATAGCCTCACACATCTATGCCCGAAACGGCAGACAGTGACGTATTCAATATGGGTTTAAATATAATGACCACCAATAATAGTAATTGCACACCAAAATACTATACGTCTTAAATCACTGCATTCCGTCTCAGAAGGGTTAGGTTATGTTAGGTTCCTTCTTAAACCCACCCAAAAATAGGCTCCGTCGACTTATTTTGATCTCTTTGCTGTGCAATTAATATTTTTGGTATTAAAAAGCGGTTTTAATTTTGGTGATCATTTACTATTTTTGACTGTTATATTTTACTATATCTGGTGATAAGTTAAACATAAGTCATTATATATCCAGATTTCAGATATTATAAATGGTAATGTGAGTTTGTTTGTTACTCTTTCACGCCTTAACTACTCGACCGATCATTATGAAATTTCGCATACACGTTGTCAGAGTAATAGAAAAGGACATAGGATACCCTTCATCCAGAAAAAGTACTAACTTGCCTAAGATCTAGTATTAAATAAACTCACCCAACTATGGCACAGTTTATCCGCTTCAGTGTATAGTTTTGACTTCGAACTGTCCAGAGTTTAGTATTCAAAGTTCGGCTCAATAGGTTTATCTTAACTACCTGCCGATCTGTTTCACTACCATTAACAAATCAACGTAAATCTGTATGTCACATGTAGCCTTGAAAACAGTAGTTTTCAATGCTACATGTGACATACAGATTTACGTATTGGTACATACAGAGCTACATGTGACAGACAGATTTACGTATGGTCGAGTACGACCAATAGGGTTGTTGACTCATTTATTTATTATACAGATCTCAAAGTTACGTATGCAATATATAAAGTAGAAAAATGTGTTGTGTTTCGTTCGGTGAGTGAGAGTGCCGGAGGCCCAATCATCCTATTTCCCCCTTCCCTCCCCTTCTCTTTCCCACTTCCTTTTTCTCTTCTTCCTTTCCTAAAGGGTCGGCAACGCGCAAGTGATGCCTCTGGTGTTGCAGGAGTCCATAGGTTACGGTGACCACTTACCATCAGGTGGACCGTATGCTTGTTTGACAACTTAGTTGTATAAAAAGAATGTTACATACATACATAAATAGGTCCACGCCTGTTTCCCAGAGGGATAGGCAGAGACTACGGATTTCCATTTGCTACGATCGTGACACACTTCTCTGGCTTCATTCACTTTCATAACATTCCTCATCACGCTCACCGGTTTAAGGTACTCTTAACCTGGCCTTTATCCAGTACATCTCCGATCTGAAAATGTTACAAATGTTACAAATCCTAACTAATATTATAAATGCGAATATGAGCTTTTTTGTTTGTTTAATATGCGAATTTCATGATAATCGGTCGAGTATTTAAGGCGTGAAAGCGTAATAAACAAAAAAACTAACATTCGCATTTATAATATTTATCTATACTAATATTATAAAGCTGACGAGTTTGTTTGTTTGAACGCGCTAATCTCAGTACCTATAACTAGTTCGAATTCAAAAATTATTTTAGTGTTGAATAGCCTATTTATCGAGGAAGGCCATAGGCTATATAATAATAATCTAGTTATATATAATCTGTTAGGATGTAGTATGTGATTGCCTTGTTGGCGTAGCTATGATTAATGCAACTGGGTCCGGCTAAGTGCTAACTTTTCTGTCAAGTAATTTTCAGCATCGGCATATAGTCTGGAAATCATTGGCTATTACTTGGGAACTAAAACATACTTAACGAATGTGAGTTTAATACACTCACATTTCGTCAAGTATCAGGCATTCCTGTGCCTTCGAGGAAATAGACGGTAAACTAGGAATGTACATATAGTATGTATGTATTAACGATTAATGCTTTCGAATAATTACCAATGTCTCGAACATTTCGGTTGCTTGAACAATCAAATACCTATCGATTTTTCATTGATACACGCACAGCCCTATACCATACTGGAAATCGATTATCACATAGTATAAACCACAAAGTTGACATCGATCAAGAGGATAATAGAGCTGTGTGTTTATCCCTTTATTACACGATTACCTAGTTCCGATCATTGATATGATATTAAGTCAGTACACTGCATTGCCTGTAATCGTATTACAGGTGATTATCGTGTATTAGTAAACGATAACACTGAATTATGCATTCGCTAAATGGCTGTTCAGGTTCAAACTTAGTTGATTAATAATTGACTGGGATGGATAAATAAATAATGGCAGGTACATTGTAAGCTCTGCCCGTTATGATTTTTTTCGGGTTGAATCTATACTAATTATTATGAAACTGAAGAGTTTGTTTGTTTGTTTGAACGCGCTAATCTCAGGAACTAGTGGTTCGATTTGAAAAAATATTTTAGTGTTGGTTGTATTTATCAAGGAAGGCTATAGGCTATATAACATCACGCTACGACCACGGGGGCAGCGCAGTAACGATAAACGCGGGTGAAACCGCGGGAACATCTAGTATTCGCTTTGGCCCGCTGCGTCGCTCGGTAACAACAGTTTAAAAAAAACGTATTGTTTACCACCTATGTTCTTTCACACAAATCTATAGACTTATATTATATCTATAGCCTTGACAACGTGTATATGCGAAATTTCATGATGATCGGTCGAGTAATTAAGGAGTGAAAGTGTAACAAACAAAGAAATGTACATTAGCATGTATTATATTAGGTTAGGATGTCATCTGAAATAATGTAGCTATAAAATATTAATAAAAATTGTCTACTATGTTCAGTAGTTCTGAAGATTATCCTACTACATAAACAAAATGCACACTATTCGCACACTATCTCACTCTCTTTGTAATAGCTGGATGGCGCACGATTCCACCACGCTTATGATTACTGTTACCGCTCCTGTATCTCGTGGCGTGATGTTATATACATATTCTTTCTCCCTAGACCTTATCATTCCCAAGTCACTTAGGGTCGGCTTTCTAGTCTAACCGGATTTGACTGGATATCAGTTTTTACTCGGAGCGACTGCCATCTGACCTCCGCAACCCGAAGGCTAACGATACCCTTAAGCTAGACTAGTGTCAGGATATTATTTTTTATTTTTATTATTTTTTATTTTTTACATAATTGGTATAGTTTCAGACAACAGATCAGTAATCACATAGTAATAAATTGAACACAGTACAGCTTCAAATCTGCAGTCCACTTAAAACTATACACATCGTTCACAAATAAATTATTATTATTATTATTATTATTATTATTAAATATGGTAACAGAGCTTCAGTTAAATGATGAACAGTAATAAATAATCAGATATAGGCAATATATAATTGAATACCTGCATAAAGTCAGACACGGTTCCAAAATAGTATTACTAATTGGCAGTAACTAAACGTTTAAGATCTGAAGGGTTTGTACATATTGTTTTTAAGAAGAGAGCTTTTAAATACATTCAAACTATCATTGAAAATATCTATTTGAGAGCATATACGGTTATATTGACTACACATTCTAGATATTGGGTTATTATGCGAAACGTTATTGTTGCTAGATGGTATTACAAACAGTTGTGGTGTGCGCACAGATCGCAGTGGCGTTTTGAATTTCAATCTCTCAACGAGTTGTGTGTCCGACAAGCCATTTACAATTTTGAACAGTGTACACAAGTCAGTCGTCCATCTCCTTTGCTCGAGAGTAATCATTTTGAACTCCTGAAGTCGATCATTGTACTCTTTTATTTTACGTCTTATGCCTAACTTCGAACACAGCGCTCCAGTAAACCGCCTTTGTATTGCCTCAATTCGATCTATATGGGTCCCATAGATAGGCAACCAAACAGAGGAGCAGTATTCTAGTACGGACCAGACAGTTATACAAAGCTGTTAAAGAACTAGCTTTTTTAAAAGGTCTCGCATTAGAGGGCACTGACTTCCCAACAGCGACTGTCATAGATTTTCATGGCAGCCATGACCGACGGCTTAACGTGCTCACCAAGGCACGGAGCAGGCGATAATTGTCAATCAATACGCACATAATTTCGAAAAGTCATAACTTCCGAAAGTCAGAGGTGTGCGACGTGGGTTCGATCTCGAGACCCTCTGCATTGCAGTCTGTTGGTCTCCCCAGTGAGCTATCGTGATGATACATAGCCTATAATTAAAATACTTTACCTTAAGAATCGGGCTATCAAATGCAAAAAGAATTTTCTAATCCGACTGATAATAGAATACGCTAATCTTTGAAGTTAGCGCGTTCAAACAAAAAACAAACAAACTCTTCAGCTTTATTTCACCCGCGTTTATCGTTACTGCGCCGCCCCCGTGGGTCGTAGCGTGATGTTATATAGCCTATAGCCTTCCTCGATAAATAGGCTATCCAACACTAAAAGAATTTTTCAAACCGAACATTGCTACAATCACGCAAAATAAACCAGGAGAAACATCGTTTGTACTATGTCTGTAATAGGTAATTATTTTGCTGCAATGTTATTTTAAAACTGCGATATCTCCTAAGATATTCATTGAAATCGAATGATGTAAAGGACAATTTTGTTTTAAATTAAATACTTGTGATGAATAACGTATTTATTTGGATAAGGATTAATATCATGTTTATAATAATACCTTCGCAAATAATACATTATTTTAGAACAAATTTGGTTAGCATAAAAATGGTTATAGTGAGCCAACCTTAAAAGATAGACATATGCTGTAGCGGACTTTTTTTTAGAACTTTTCAAGGGGAACAATTCTGTCATACATGATTTTTGCGAAACTTTAACTGTTTACGCAGCGCACGCAGCGGAAGCTCTCAAAAGGAAAAAATACCCTCCGATTTTGAAACATTCTTCATTGGTGCTCAGCTCCTGTTAATCTTAGCGTGATGATATATAGCCTATAGCCTTTCTCGATAAATGGGCTATCTAACACTGAAAGAATTTTTCAAATCGGACCAGTAGTTCCTGAGATTAGCGCGTTCAAGCAAACAAACTAACAAACAAACTCTTCAGCTTTATAATATTAGTATAGATAAGTGACAATATACATTGTTATACATTTTATTAAACTTAAGTCTGGCTGTTTCCCTGTAAATATGGCTTCTGAAAAGCAACCGAAACGTCGGGGGAAGTGTAAACTTAAATAAAAATACTTTTAATAATATAATAAGCTTGAAAAGTATTATAGTTCAATAATAATAGTGTAACAGTTTTAAAATTATGTAATAAAGTGTTAAATAAGTAATGCGATAAAATTCCGTATAAAGTAGTTAAATTTCAATTAAATTTGGCTGTTTTTTCATTATACATTTGTGTTAATTTTATGCTTATAAGGTCCCTTATAACAAGTAACAAACGCGGCAACTATCTTTTTTAAAAACTTATAATATGAGATACTTATAGTATCTAAATCCTTTGAAATTAAACTACTATATACGGATTTTATCGCGTTGTTTATTTGACACTTTATTACAAAATGTTGAAAACTGTTACACTACTATTACCTATTATTGAATTTTACTAATTTTTAAGCTAATTAAAAGTAATTTTAAGCTAAATAATTAAAAGTATATAGTAGTTTAATTTCAATGAATAACATTCGCGTAAACAGAAGACAATATTATGTAAATCTAAATCCTTGTTAAGTCTCTTTAGGTAGTCCAATCTTAAGGAATCATAAACATGATCAACTCATATATCAAAGCAGTCACCCATTCACAAGCGGATTGACTCAAAGTTCAAATCGTTCACGCATCAGTAAACCACTACAATATATTCACAAGTAGAGATATAAATCAAACTAATTTCCTTCCTCAAATCACTACCCAATTCGTTACGAACGTATTTGTATTAATATCCTGACAAACGATAACCCACGCCGAGTTAATTATAACTAGAACGTTTGGTTTGGCTTCCGAATCTTCCCAGAAGGATCGAACTTGTGACACGAGATATTTATGGAATATCGAAAATGGAGGCGGGAGATGTGGTGGATAACTGCTAAATTTGTCGGAATCTTGACCATATTTATTACGTTTATATAATATACAAACATAGTTTTACACGTGTATACCTCGTGTATATACTAGTAGAGCCTCGCTGATTTCAGCATGAATGGGCCAGCTCGACCGGGGAAGGAATACCCTCTCACAGAATATCGACGTGAAATAGCAGTATTCCTACTGTTGTGTTTCGTTCGTTGAGTGAGAGTGCCGGAGGCCCAATCACCCTCTTTCCCCCATCCCGCTCCTTCTTCTCACTTCCTCTCCTAAAGGGTCGGCAACGCGCAAGTGATGCCTCTGGAGACACATGCGTCCATAGTCTACGGTGACCACTTACTATCAGGTGGGCCGTAAGCTTGTTTGCCACCTTAGTTGTACAAAAAAAAAATTAAAAATACCTGATGGGGTGGGCACAGGATCTATTGCAGTTTACAGGACATATTGGCAGACTTCGAGCTGCTACTAGACATTTCTTGATTTAAAAACTTTATAACATTTCCACGACACAGGATTCTATGCACAGCCATTGCATTCGCTAGATCCGTGATTAGACTCAGGCTCTGGTTCGACTCCAGGTCGTGCCAAGAAAAACTTATTAATGTTTACATTAAATAATAATAATAATAGTTTATCCAACAAATAGTTTTACAAATTTCTCTTAAACTGAGTCTAAATAAAATCGAACAATGGTACATAAGTTAAGAGGTTGCCGTTGACGACCGTGCTAATATTAAATTGTATTACAGTCGTCAGCGTCTTCCATCATTAAAGACATTCTCAATAGCAGCCCGGAGTTAGGAACTTAGTGATGTTGAACACACTCGTACCTCAAAAATCACGTAAAGCCGTTGGTTCTGCGCTTAATTTCCCTCTGGTTGCGTGGGATTAATGTTCCATCGAATAAAATTTTACATTTTCAGAATAAAGAGTGCACCTATGTTTGCTATGTTATGTACTTATACAATATAATATATTCAGTGCAGAGAGATAGCCTCGAGTCTCAGTTTGGTCTGAAAGATTATAATATTATAATACATAACTTTGAGACTATAGTCTCAAAGTTATGTTTTTAAATTCTCAAGCATAGAATTATAATAGGCACCTCGATGACGTAGTGGTTAGTGTAACCGACTGCTACGCCTGAGTTTGCGGGTTCAATTCCCGCACAAGTCAAACATTTGTGTGCATCAATATGGATGTTTATAATAATAATAATAATAATAATAATATTTATTTATTTAAATAATAGGTACAATAATTTATAATAAATGACTAATTTAGTATTAATTTATAATATACATTTGTTGTTGTTTGCCCGAACTAGATTGAACCTGTGGCTCGGGCGAAGAAGTGCTTACAAACTATTTTAGCAATATAAATTTACATAACTACAATTCAATAATAACATTTTAATAACCTGCATAAGCAACTAGCAGTACCGGTAATAAGTGGGTCAATAATAATGATGCGTTAAGATAGATCAGCAAAATTTTTATTTGCTTACTTGAAGTAACTGCTCAGTTTGCTCATACGACAAAATTTGTAAATAATTATATAATATGTTCTTACAGTTAACATAATTTAATTTATAAATACTTAACTCTCTATTTAATTTATTATATAAAAATGGACCTAGGAAAGAAAGAAATCTATTTGAAAAAATGAATTTTGAAACTGATTGTGAGGCGCAGACTATATCTTTTCGTCTTTTGTTAGTAACATCTTCGTGATATGTAAGCAATGTGTGCTGTTTTAGTACTGTGTGATATATGAAAATTTGGCGAACAGTCATCACCTTGCACGATTTATATAACATAATTGTGGGAAAAATGAAAGGTCGCGTTGTGGCTACTTTTAGAATTGCTCTTTGAGCTCTTTCTAGCGGCAGTAATATTGTTTTTAGTGCTCCACCCCATGAAGTTATGCAATATTGGATGATAGATTGACATAAAGATAAATACACTTGAATGATTAATTTTAAATCTGCTATAGCTCGCAGTTTTAACTCTACTTACCAAACTATCTATGTGTTTTCTAAAAGAGAGGATGTCGTCGATTATGATGCCTAGATATTTTACATTATTGGTTTCCTGGATAGTAGGACAATTACACAAGGGCACTGACAAATTGTGGTAGGAGAGAGGACAATGGTGTGCGTATATATAATTGTTAGTCACAGTGTACTGATTTTTGCGCATGGAAAAATGAATGTATTTAGTCTTGTCAGCATTTAATGTTAAAAGATTATTATTTAACCAGGTATAGACAATATTAAAGCCAGACTGGGCGCTATCGTATAATTCGTTGGTAGTTTTGGCAGTAAAAATTAGGGCGGTGTCATCAGCGTAGGATAATATCTTTCCATGTTTTAAGGTAAGATTACATAGGTCGTTAATATATACCAGGAAGAGCGTAGGAGCTAGGATACTTCCCTGGGGAATTCCATATCCTGGTATTTTTTCATCATGGCTTACGACATTTCCTATTTTAACACATTGGTGCCGATTGCTTAAATAATCTGCAAAAATTCTCAGTTGCGTATCCCTTATACCAAGTGCCTCCAATTTGTTTAGCAATGAAGAAATTGAGATAGTGTCAAATGCCTTGGCAAGGTCAAGGAAGATCCCTAGAGTCTGATTACCTTTGCTGAGTTCACCAGTGATAAAATTAGTTAAATTATGCACCGCGTCAGCTGTTGATACTTTATTTCTAAATCCATATTGCGCAGGTGAAAGAAAATTATTATGTTCTAGGTAATTAACTAATCTACTGTTTATTATTTTTTCTAATATTTTTGATATTGAAGGGAGAATCGATATAGGTCTATAGTTGGTGACTAGGTCTTTGCTTCCAGATTTAAAAACAGGTATAACTACCGCCTTTTTCAGGCATGTCGGAAAGATACCTTCAGAAAGGCAGAGGCGAAAAATATGCGATAGTGGAGGTACCAGAATGTGCTTAAATCGCTTAAGAATCTTATTACTTATGTTATCCCAGCCGATGGCACAATTGTCACGCATACCTAAGATGATTCGCTCTATTTCGCCTTCATCAGTGTCCAGCATAACAAAAGAGTTTAGACTAGGATTGTTACTTGCTTTTTTAAGAGGTGTAGAATGGCTACTAGTTCGTTGCAGAGTCCGTTCGGCGAGCTTTTTACCTACGTTCACAAAATAATTATTTACCTTGTTAGCTGACAGCAGTGGCATAGTATTAGCATCCAATAAACTTGAGTTTGATTCACGGTGTTTTGAGGTAAAAGTGACGTTTTTAATATGTTTCCAAATTTCTTTACTGTTATTACCTGCTCTATGCAATATATATTTATCGTAGTTAATTTTTAATTTCTTCAAAAGATTATTACATATGTTTCTGTACCTCTTGTATGTTGTTTGAAGCGCTAAATTATCTGGAGATCGTCGAGCGCTCTGATGGAGTTTGTCTCTATGTCTTATACTTCGAACTAGACCAGGAGTAATCCAAGGTTTAATATTGAAATACTTCTTTTTTAAGACAATTGTTGATGTGTTTTGTAATATTGCATGTTGGACATTCTGTATTAAATACGATAAAGATAAATTAGCATCAGCACTATTGTAAACTGGGCTAAAATTAATATTACGTAAATCATACTCGAGTTTGTTTATATTTAAATTAGACTTTGTTGTAGGTTGATTTTGTCTAGGTAGCGTTAAATTTATAGCAAGTACGACGGCGTGATGGTCAGATTTGTCTTGGTTTGGGTGTTTCTATGTATAATATGTATGTATTTACAAAAAATAAGTATGTTTATCTATTGTCTAGCACCCATAGTACAAGCTCTGCTTGTTTGGACTAGATGGTGTTGTGTGTATGTGGTTGAATATTATTATTATTATAATGTATCTACATACCTAAATAAATTCCAATTCGATCGTCAGCACGATTGACCACGACGATGATATCATCATCAAAACAAATTTCTAATATTAGATTGCGATTCGAATTTTATCAGTGAAACCCGATAGCGTAGTGTTTTAAGTACTCGTCTCCCTATTGTATTTAATCAACACACAGGACAAACTTTTGGGTAACCCATAAGTAACCGAGACTGGTTATCGTTTGTGTCCTTTGCTTGTTAAGTTTCACGAGAAACATACACTGTATTACCTGATACTGACAATCTTGCCACACCAATGTCTCTACCCTCTCTTTTCTAATGCTCTGTCTATACTCTATCTCTCTAACTATTGCCCAACTAACCGAAAAGCGAGCAGTATTACATCAGTAGGGTCGTAAATCGTTCCCACTACCTTACGATCATCGGTAAGTCAGGGATATCACATTACTAGACATTACCGCACCAGTAATAATGGCAGCGCGTAGTAACTCTACGTGTGTTCCGCGCAGATAACAAATGTAAACAGACTATTAATTGCGTGTTGCTGGCTAGAAGAACGGCCAGCTTGTTGGCCAACTTGAAGTGGGTTTTATTTCTTCTTCTCCCTAGCCTGTATTATGCCCAAGTCACTTGAGGTCGACTTTCTAGTCTAACCGGATTTGACTGGATATCAGTTTTTACAGGGAGCGGCTGCCACCTGACGTCCGCAACCCGAAGGCTAACGATACCCTAAGGCTAGATCTGTCAGGATTTAGAGGGCTCTGACTTCCCAATAACGACTGCTATAGATGTTCATGGCAGCCGGAACTGATGGCTTAACGTGCTCTCCGAGGCACGGAGCAGGCGATAATTGTCAATCAATACGCACATAATTTCGAAAAGTCATATAACTTTCGAAAGTCAGAGGTGCACGATGTGGGTTCGAACCCTAGACCAAGGGAGTTTTATTTATGGTGCTTATATTCTTGTTTGGTTGGCGTGCTTAAGCTTTCAGGCTCTTTAACCTTATTAGGTTATACTGGCAAGAAGTTTTCAGCATGAATGGGATGAGGTTAGTAGAACCTCGCGGATTTCAGCATGAATGGGCCGGCTCGACCGGGGAAGGACTACCCTCTCACAGAATATCGAAGTGAAATACCAGAATACCAGTATTCCTGCTGTTGTGTTTCGTTCGTTGAGTGAGAGTACCGGAGGCCCAATCATCCCCTTACCACCTGCCCGCTCCTTCTTATTCGTACTTCCTTTCCTAAAGGGTCGGCATCGCGCTAGTGATGCCTCTGGTGTTGCAGTCGTCCATAGGCTACGGTGACCATTTACCATCAGGTGAGCCATATGCTTGTTTGCCACCTTAGTTATATATAAAAAAAATATTTGAAACTGTGCTTGGTAGGTACTTTGTTTGGACTATATGCGCAAGCTACTCGCGCCGACTACATATAAATTTAATCATACTAATACAAAACTATCTTTGGCATATTACCAGGTTTTTAAGAAATTCTTCTATTTTTATTTTTGATAGTATTCCCGATAATAAACTTTCCGCCTTGGGAATCAAACTCAGCATATCATCGTATACCGCAAACATAATATTAAATGCAAATATAATCTACAGGACTATCGACGTAAACATATATTGTACATAGTAGAATTCCATTATACTAATATTATAGAGAGAAAATATTGAGTTGTTTGTTTGTAATCGATTAACTCTAAAATTAAGTAAACGATTTTAAAAATTATTTCACCACTAGGAAGCTGCTTTATAGAAGTAACATAGACTGTATAACACCACGCTACGAGCCACGAGAGTGGAGCTGTAATAATCATAACGTGGGTAAAACCGCGAGGAACAGGTAGACGGTATATCCTAATCCTAACTAATATTATAAAAGCGTAAATAAGTTTGTTTGTTTGCTACCTTTTCACGCCTAAACCACTAAACCGATCTTCCTGAAATTTTGTATATACGTTGTTAGGTATACAGAAACGGACAGAATAGGTCACCTTTCATCCCGAAAAAAAATTACTGTTCTCGAAGACAACAACAATAATGTTATTATGATAATAGATGGCGCCACGTGTCTTTCGAATCATGATTGAATACAATATTATTACAAGCAGAGTACAACCCGAATTTATTGTCAAATTCTAAATTAACGCGAGCGAAGCCGCGGGCAATAGCTAGTAATTAATAAAACATATTTACTTACCTGTACCTCTCCACTTATTCTGTACCTCTGACAACAGGCATCCGAAGTTTAATGATGATTGGTTCAGTAGTTGAAGCGTGAAAGCGTAACACACAAACTCACATTCGCAATTATAATATTAGTTAGGATTATTATATATAACTATTTATTTCGGGACGTCCATTTTGTGTGAAATAGCTACCCATTTCACACAAAATCGGACGTCGTCGCCTAGCTAGTAAGTTTATCTTTATTTTATTTTATTTTATTCAGTAGGTACAAAAACAGATAACAGATTAGCATATACAAATAATAGTCTTAATAGTACACAATGAGTAAATCTGACATCCAGTTACATTTATTTGTACACAACATTTGCAATATACAGTACACACGTGTAAGTTTACATAAGCTTAAACTATTAAATAACTAACACAAAAGTTAAAAAAACAACAAAGGATACATGATACATTTAAAAATAAAAACAAAAGATATACAAGATTGGGTACCTACACTAAAAGTCATGGTTTGTTATAGTTCAGCAGAAAAGACTTCAATGTGCTGAATTTTACGTGAAAAATATCTGTTTGAAAGCAGATCGAATTATAGTTTTTGCACATTCTGTTCAGTGGGTTATTCTGAGATACATTGTTGTTGCTTGTAGGAATACTAAACAATTGTGGAATACGCACAGACCGCGTTGGTATTTTTTTCATGCAAAACTTGTTGGCCATTTTCAAAACCAGTGTTTCACCTTTATTATAAGGTCCTACACGTATAACGGGAAAATTAATTAGCATAATATATTGCAAACAGCTGCAAAACCTAAGCGTAGCGGGAGATATACAGAGTTTATGATATTTGTTCAACAAGTCAATGCCTTAGCAAATCATTATTAAATTAAGTGTTTATGTGTGTCATAAATAAGTTAATATTGCTGTATGCCTGAGTTATAAAGAGTCATGCAACTCTGTAATATCAGTCTTGTATTTGAATGTCCCACAGCTGGGCACGGGCCTTTTCTTAATGTGAGGAGGGTTAGGCCATAGTCCACCACGCTGGCCAAGTGCAGGTTGGCAGACTTCACACAACAACTCTCAGACATGCAGGTTTCCTCACGATGATGGCGGTGATAATTAACTATTTAATACGCACATAACTTCGAAAAGTCAGAGATGCGCGCCTTGGGATCGAACTCGAGTACTCTGCGTGTCAGTCCAACGCACATAGGAGTATTTGGACCTAAAAGCTGGCCATAAATCATTTTTGTGAAATGGTCGATATCGCGAAACAAAAGGGTGGCCTAAAACGCTAAAGATACTGTGCATCAAGTGGCAGCCATTTTGTTTTCTATGGGCGCGCGTCATTCACTAGCGTCAGTCAGCATTTACATTTATTTAAACTTATAAGAAAAATTTGGGCAGTCTCTGAGGACTGACGATAAAATGTGAGCTCATTTAGCATATACAAAAGAAAATTATTAGATTATATTAAACAAAATGAATAACTAAAAAACAACCAAATTACCAAATAGATAATATAATGTGTTAAGTGAGCACCAAAATACCTATCGTGTGACGACCATTTGAAATGTATTTATACATAATGATAACCAATGTTCTCATGTAAGTGACTTTTGTCTTTTTTGAGAATAAATTCTTTAAACCTAAACCTAAGTGAAAACTTTAATCCTTGATCATGAACACTTCTATAAAAACAAAAAAAAAACCTGATACTCTTACGGCTTATTGGGGGTCAAAATTTCGTTATTTTTTGCGTAGGACGCACCATTTCTGAGATATTGTTAATATTCTAAAATAATTCAAAAATGGAAAGCGTGGAAGCGTGACAATGGCGAAGCGTGACGATGACGCGAATTCTATGATTTTTGTTCACCCAGGAAGTGCTCAACGCACCTAAAGAAGTTTTCACTTCAATAAAACGATCACAAACAGTTTTAAAGTAACTTATAATTCAAAGACCATGTAACAACAATAAGGGGGCAATAAGTAAGGCCGGTCAAAAGGCGGACCCCGTAGTGGGCTGATTAATACCCCTTCTTGATGGCTTTCGGTGATGGTTGGTGTCCCTCACCGCGGCGGTGCTATGAGCGGTGACAGCGATGTGCCGGCTAGTAGCATACGTCTTCCTGGAACCACCGTTCCCATAATTGCATTAGAAACTAATATTTTAAGTTGCAATTTATAAGCCTTCACCTAACAGAACGAGATCTCGGCATCTACTAGATGGCTAGTCGAAGTTAAGTAGGCAAGATTAAAACTTTTGAATCGACAGCCACGACGAAGAGTTATTCTACCTTATTCCGCTCTCCCCTTTCCTATCCAGAACAACGTGTGCTGGGCACAGATGCCATCCTTACACGGTAGAGTCGATTAGAGCGCGTATCAACAAGTTTGGGTCCTCATACCTCTGCCGAACGACCAAGGCATGGAATTCTCTGCCAAGGTACGTGTTTCCTTCTTCCTTCAATCCTGGGTCCTTTAAGCGGGGCGTGAAAAAGCACTTTCTCAGGCCGTCAAAGTAGAAACCTCAACATCGCCTCGGCTGCTATGAGGGCGATGTGGAGGCCATTGCTCTACGACTGCTTACCATCAGGTGGAGTGTGGTCATTTTGACGAGCAAAATAAAAACTAAAAAAAACCCGAGCACACTCCAACTTCCAGTATTTTGCTTCGAGCACAAAATATGCGTCGATACATGTTTGCATCGCGCTGAGGCGTTCTTACAAACAAAAAATCAAATCTTTTCTCTTTATAATATTAGTATAGATTTGTAACGCAAATTCTAAGTAATATTTAAACAATAGCACACTACCTTTTTAGGTATCACTAACAAGATAGTCAATTACTGAAATGGGCTTTTAATTAAAACATTTTTTTTATTTACTTTTGCAATAAAAGTAAGTAATGAAGTTTTATTGGCCAGTAGTAATTACGAAATGCTGTTATTGTGCCAATTAGAGCGGATTATATTTAATTTGTTAAGTGGATACTTGTTTTTATACTACTTATTACTTATAAACTGTCCTATGGTGTCGTGGTATAAGATAGCGGTATGTGGTTTGTCTTAAAGTCTCAGGTTTGATAACCGGGTCGAACCAAGTGTTAGTAGGTTTTTATCAGCACATAGACTGGAAATGACTGGATTTGGTGGTAAGAAAGAAAGAAAGAAAAACAATTATATTTGTTCCGCGCTTACAAGGTAACAGGAAACACAACCATGTTTAGGAACAAATAAGGGCCTGCGTCAGCAATGTTGCAGTATATCCACAACGCTGGTATTCTCGCAGAGCCTGCATTATTTCGGTGCATGTAGACAGTAACATACATACATATTAACTCAATTAAAAAATAAAACAAAACAACAATTTAAATAAATTAGGCAGAAGGTGGTCATAGATGGCAAAAGTAATTTTATCCTAATCCTAACTAATATTATAAAAGCGAAAATGAGTTTGTTTGTTTGTTACGCTTTCACGCCTTAACTACTGAACCAATCATCATCAAATTTCGCACAAACGTTGTCGGGGGTACAGAAAAGGACATAGGGTACCTTTCATCCCGAAAAAAATTACTGTTCCCGAGGAAAACAATAATAACGTTCTTATGATAATAGATGGCGCCACGTGTCTTTCGAATCATGATTGAATTATATTATTACAAGCAGAGTATAACCCGAATTGATTGTCAAATTCTAAATTAACGCAAGTGAAGCCGCGGGCAAAAGCTAGTACTAAATAAAGCTTACTAACTTTTAAATACGGACATAGAACCCAGAATATCCGCAGTCATTATAACACCATTCTTTCTTCTTGGTCTCTACCTCTATGTAAAACAAGCGTCCAACTGTCAAGAGAATTTACTATTTGCTTTTCTTTAGTTCTTGCCTGCCTCGTTTTTCTAGTGATTAGTAGATGTGGATATTTATATATTAGGTACTTTATGGGCTGTATTCATGTTATACCACTGTAATCAATAAATAATTTATTATTATTATTATATTATTTATTGAAATTAAACTAATATATACAGATTTTATCGCGTTATTTATAATAGTATAAATAGTTTTAATAGTTTCAATAATTTAATTAGCTTAAAAATTAGTAAAGTTTAATAGCAATAGTAGTGTAACAGTTTTCAAAATTTTGTAATAAAGTGTCAAATAAACAACGCGACAAAATCCGTATATAGTAATTTAATTTCAATGAATAACATTCGCGTGAACAGAAGACAATATTGTTTATTATTTATCTCTTAAAAATTTTAAATAGTAGTCCGAATTTATGTAGGTACATGACAGAAATCCATATTCATGGTTCGATTAGTAAGTTAAACTGTTCATACTGCGCGTCATATGCTTACAAAATTTACTTTTATCTTAGTACTAGAATAATTGACAAGAGAGAAACCTGCCGCGCACACATCAGATTGCCCATCCCAACTACTGTGATAGAAAATATATATTCTACCACATACACACAACACCATCTAGCCCAAACTAAGCAGATCTTGTACTATGGGTACTAGACAATGGCTAAACATACATATATACCTTTTTTTTTGTAACGTACATACTATACATAGAAACACCCAGACCAAGACAAACATCCATGTTCATGCACACAAAGTTTGACTTATGCGGGAATAGAACCCGCGACCTCAGGCGTGCCAGTCGGTTACACTGACCACTACGCCATCGAGGCCGATGTGTATAAATAATTTATCTTAGTTGCTAGCTCGCTAATTTGCATACGTGTTTGCGCACATACCGCACTCTTAATATAACAGCGAATTAAGTCGAAATTTGGAAGTAAGGTAATTTGAACTTTAACTGTGTGACTATACATTTTAATATTTTATTTGGGTTAAGTAATTGAACATCGTGAGCAAACCTGCATGTCTAAGAGTTCTCCATAATGTTCTCGAAGATATGTGAAGTCTGCCAACCCGCACTAGGCTAGCGTAGTGGACTATGGCCTAACTCTTCTCATAGTGAGAAGAGGCCCGTGCCCAGCAGTGGGACAGTTTATTACAGGGCTGATATATTATTATTATTATAAGTAATTGAAATAGAGTTGAAATTTGCTTGATCCAAAACACTCAGATAGGTCTTTATTTTATTAAGAATGCGATACTTGTACACTATATTATTTTCTTAAAGTAGACCAGTCTTGTAGGTCGCCGTGACCGAAACTTGATTTGAAGGACATTATTATTAGGCAGAAATTAGCATAACAATGTGTAGGTATTCTTTTAGACTGTGTCTGCGAATAAATAAATTAACGTGCAAGTATATTTATTATTTACTAGCTTTTGCACGCGGCTCTGCCCGCGTGGTATATCAATGGTATATACGGTATATCAATAAAAAGTAGCCTATGTCCTTCCCCAGGTTTTAAACTATATCTGTACCAAATTTTATCTAAATCGGTTGAGTGGTTGAGCCGTGAAAAGGTAACAGACAGACAGACAGATAGACAGACAGAGTTAGGTACTTTCGAATTTATAATATTAGTAAGGATTATATCGAGACTTTTTCTATTTATAAATCGCCTCATATAATATAACTAGATGTTCCCGCGGTTTCACCCGCGTTTATCGTTACTGCGCCGCCCCCGTGGGTCGTAGCGTGATGTTATATAGCCTATAGCCTTCCTCGATAAATAGGCTATCCAACACTAAAAGAATTTTTCAAATCGAACCAGTAGTAATCACGCAGAATAAACCAGGAGAAACATCGTTTGTACTATGTCTGTAATGGGTAATTATTTTGCTGCAATGTTATTTTAAAACTGCGATATCTCTTAAGATATTCATTGAAATCGAATGATGTACAGGGCAATTTTGTTTTAAATTAAATACTTGTGATAAATAACGTATTTATTTGGATAAGGATTAATATCATGTTTATAATAATACCTTCGCAAATAATGCATTATTTTAGAACAAATTTTGTTAGCATAAAAATGGTTATAGTGAGCCAACCTTAAGACATATGCTGTCGCGGACTTTTTTTTAGAACTTTCAAAGGGGAACAATTCTGTCATACATGATTTTGGCAAAACTTTAACTTTTTACGCAGCGCACGCAGCGGAAGCTCTCAAAAGGAAAAAATATCCTCCGACTTTGAAACATTCTTCATTGGTGCTCCGCTCCTATTGATCTTAGCGTGATGATATATAGCCTATAGCCTTCCTCGATAAATGGGCTATCTAACACTGAAAGAATTTTTCAAATCGGACTGGTAGTTCCTGAGATTAGCGCGTTCAAGCAAACAAACAAACAAACAAACAAACAAACTCTTCAGCTTTATAATATTAGTATAGAATCCTCCGACTTTGAAACATTCTTCATTGGTGCTCAGCTCCTATTGATCTTAGCGTGATGATATATAGCCTATAGCCTTCCTCGATAAATGGGCTATCTAACACTGAAAGAATTTTTCAAATCGGACTGGTAGTTCCTGAGATTAGCGCGTTCAAGCAAACAAACAAACAAACTCTTCAGCTTTATAATATTAGTATAGATAATATTCTATCACATACACACAACACCATCTAGCCCAAACTAAGCAGAGCTTGTATTATGGGTACTAGACAATGAATAAACATATATATATGTATACTTTTTTTTGTAAATACATACATATTATACATCGAAACACCCAGACCAAGACAAACATCCATGTTCATGCACACAAATGTTTGACTTGTACGGGAATCGAACCCGTGACCTCAGGCGTGGCAGTCGGTTACAGTAACCAGTATTGTTACTGTCAGGTGTCACCAATCCCTTGTATTTTGAGTTAGGGTCTCCATTCGATGTCTTGAAAAGGCAGGTAGTCAGTGGTCTTCAACTAAGTATGGTACTACAGACAATTCGTCTGTGAGTGTTTGACAACGTGCATGAGTGCGTACCGTAATACGTAACGTAAATTGAGGAGTATAGTTTCAACACCCGCCAAAACGATATCAGCTAAAATTCTATTAAATCTGCTCACAAAAGTAGCAGTTTGTTGCAAACACCGCTAAAGTAGTCCATTTATATTATATCTTAAATGGTTTTTTGAGGTTTACCATTATTTGGTGAAAGGTATTTTAGAGGATTTTGAAACTAGTCTACCCATATATTGTGTTTGCTATTCTTTTGTTGATCCTTTTTCAATAGTGGAATGGTAGCTGGTTCAAGATCCACATCACTATATAGTTCACTGTGATGATAATATACCATTTGAAGTAAATTTGTATGTGTATATTTAAATGGAAATATTATCAAAATAATATAATATATACGTTGATACAATAGTTTGGTAGGTTAGAAAAATAGATTTTGACCGTAATATTGACTAAAAATGTAATAAATGATAAATAAATTACACCAGAAGTATTAAACACCTATCGTTCGTTTCAAATATTATGAACATCTGGTCAATATGTTGAATCATCATTGCAAATATTATGTTTTATGTCGAGCTGTATATCTAAGACAGATAAGAAACAATATGTGGTCTGATATAGATAATGCTTATCTATGAATTATATGGAACATAATATCGTGTGCTTGGGCGTATATATTACAATATGTCAATGGTCGAGTGTTTATGAACTTTTAGGTCATACAAAATCTCATGCTTGTATTCGGAATTAGTAGGCAGAGAAGTAAACAAAATATATGATCTGCGATTTATGGCCATCTGTATCGCTGAAGGAGATACAAAATGGAAAATTAACCAAATCTATATATCCTAATCCTAATCCTAACTAATATTATAAAAGCGAAAATGAGTTTGTTTGTTTGTTACCTTTTCACGCCTAAACCACTGAACCGATCATTCTGAAATTTTGCATATACATTGTCAGGTGTACGGAAACGGACATAGGCTAACTTTCATCCCGAAAAAAATTACTGTTCCCGAGGAAAACAAAAATAACGTTCCTATGATAATAGACAGCGCCACGTGTCTTTCGAATCATGATTGAATTATATTATTACAAGCAGAGTACAACCCGAATTATTTGTCAAATTCTAAATTAACGCGAGCGAAGCCGCGGGCAAAAGCTAGTATAAGATAAGTGCTAGTGTCTAACCTGTAGCACGAAATAATGGAGGAAAGAGGTAAGCACAGGTGTAATTCTCACAGGTTTTGAGGTCTTAAGTTGAAGTTCTAAAGAGTGTTCATTGGCAAATATTATATACAAGTGCTGCCAAGACTTCTGCCTACAAGTGAATATATAAGTGTGAATTTGTGAATAGGATATGAATATAAACATACGTTATCTCTTCAAATAGACCTTGGCCTTGACGGCGCTCTCTCCACAACAATCCTTTGCACTAACACCGTGTCACCCGTTGCATTTTGATCCTTATTCTTATCACAGCACCGTTCATTTTCCTTTCTTCTAGCTTCGTTTTCGTTTGACACTTGATTATTCCTATTTATTGAACAAGGACAAGGTCCACTTCTAGACTGGTAGCACGCTCTGGATGGTGGGCTCGATCTGTCATAAGGCTTAGGTATTTGATGTCCAAATCTTGCTCCAAAATGGCGATGTGGTCCAAAGCTAGCCCAGTTAAATTCCCTTGGGCAGCGCCTAGGGCCAAAGCGGTGGTGGTCAGGGCCAAAGTCATGATGATCATGATGTCCTCGTCCTGGTGGTCCGCGTCTAGGACTGTAGTCTCGAGGTCCACGGTGACATTCGTAGTCGTGGTCGGGTGGCCCACGTCGACCACATTCTAGTGAACGATGACGGTTATTGGGGCTTCCATGACGACCACATCCACGTCGTCCATAGTGGTGAGAGGGGCCATGGTGACCCCCAGGAGTTTCATGACACCCACATCGTGAAGGTCCGTGATGGCCTGGAGGACCGTGATGGGCTCTAGGGGGCCCATGGTGGCCAAATCTGGGAGGACCAAAATTATCTTCAGGTGACCCATGACGCTCGCATCCTGGCGAACGGTGACGGTTTTGAGTGCTTCCATGTCGACCGCATCTTGGAGATCCATGATGTCCTGGAGGACCATAATGGTCTTTAGGAGGCCCGTGGTGGCCAAATCTGGGCGGGCCACGACGTCCGCATCCTGGCGGTCCATGATGATCATGGTCTGGTCCATGCCGTTTCTCGTCTCCATGGTGACCGCCTTCATGAGGCGGTGGGAGCGGAGGCCCATGATGTTCAGCTTCGTGATGAGGAGGACCGCGCCGCTCTGGACTGTGATCGTACTCACGTCCATGAGGCCTGCAGCCATGCCTATCGAAAGACCAGCCTCGCACACCGAAAAGGGGACCTCTGCTGCAAGGTCCAAAACCGCGGTCCGAAGGCCCAAATTGCGGCGGCATATCGAAAAACTCGTATTCAAAATGGCCTCTCATATTGATATATTGGTAAGAATCAATAAATGTGCTCTGTATGAAAGCTAATGCTCAACTGTTGATTGTGGGTGCGTGGTATGAGTATATAATAGTGTCGTAGTGACTCAATGTTGTGAAATCGATTGTAATAGTGCTGGGCCTAACTGGAAATTCTAGTTGTTTTCGATAACATTTTATGACTCATCGTTTGTTTTGTTTTAGTGATCTTAATTCTACCATAATGAACGATAGCTGGTCGTTAAAATTACTTTGAATTTATAATATTGGCATAGATATTATTTAGTAAGAATAACATTGTACTTAATGCAAAATATTATTTGTTTTTATTGTTGGGATACAGCCACACTTGTCATTTAAAGCATACAGACGATTTGTTTAAGACTAATATACAAATTATGAGTGTTTCTCTGAGTATATTTAGAGTATGCATTATTAGAATAGATAGACAGACATAGATCTGCTACCTATGAATCTATGAATGAAAACGATTGGCATAGATGATAAATACGCATAATACTAGGGACATCTGTGATTGTGTCACGTAATTGAGGCAAGATTATTATGTACCGGGCATGTTACCAAATTCTGTGCTGAGAGAAGAAAAAACGTAAACTCTTTGTATGAACCAATCTAGCCACGATTACATACAAACACAAGCGCAAAATTATACCATGGAATGATAACGAAATTAAAACTTATAAAAGTTTCTATGCTGTCGCCACTTTAAATTACTGAGTCTATGTAAATAAATAGTGAACTACAGTACTTACTTAGTAAAGTGGCACAAAAGATCCCACTGGGTCGAAGTGTCGCCGGTCTGTATTGACTAGACTACACACAACATAAGATAAAATACTTAGTAATTTCTTTTTTATACAACCGGGGTGGCTAACAAGCTACCTGATGGTAAGTGGTCACCGTAGCCTATGGACGCCTGCAACACCAGAGGCATCACTTGCGCGTTGCTAACCCTTTAGGAAAGGAAGTGGGAAGGAGAAGGAGCGGGAAGGGGGAAAGAGGGTGATTGGGCCTCCGGCACTCTCACTCGCCGAACGAAACACAACAGTAGGAATATTGGTTTTTCACGTCGATATTCTGTGAGAGGGTAGTCCTTCCCCGGTCGAGCCGGCCCATTCAAGCTGAAATCAGTCAGCGACATTTCTTTTCCTTTAACGTCACCGGCGCCAATTCTAACAATTCGGTGTTTATACAAGTCAACAGACAATGATTATTTTGAAGGTATATTTGGTAAGTTGTTTAATAATGGAACTTTTCGGACACATTGCCCGCAAAGACGGTCACAACATCGAACAGCTGATGGTGACAGGCGAGGTTGACGGCAAAAGACCAAGAGGCCGCAGTCCAACGAGATGGTCGGACCAAACCCGATCATCGCTTAACACCAATCTCCACGAAGCAAAAGACCGGAACAGATGGAGGGAGATAGTCAATGAGAAAGTGATTCTGCGTGGGAGTCACGACCCTCAGTAATGAGGAATACGACGCGAGGAGGAGGAGAGTTTAATAATTTAACTTCGTAGAATTGTATAATACCTAGGTGATTACTGATTACTGATGTCTATAACATTCTAACAAAAAGAAGGATATTATATAGCACTATACATAAAACAAAAAAAAAAAAAAAAAATATGTCTGGTTTCTATTCTGATACATAATTATACGATGAAAGCTTCCTCCTCTAACTGCCTCCGTGGCGCAGCAGTAATGAATGCAACTGCTGTACATGAGGTCTCGGGTTCGAATCCCGGGTCGGGCCAACAAAAAGTTATTCGGTTTTTCTATTAAGAAATCTCAATAGCAGCCCGGAGTTAGGCATTTGGCTGTGTTATTCACCCCTGTGCCTCGGCAAGCACGTAAAGCCGTTGGTCCTGCGCCTGATCTCTCTCCGGTCGTGTCGGATTACCGTCCCATCGGATCATGAGGGTTAAGGAACAGAGAGTGCAATTGTGTTTGCGCACACGCTTGTGCACTATAATATCTCCTGCGCAAATGGCCGGTCTCCGTTAAGATTGGCCGCTGTGACCGAAATTCGATCTGGAGGACATTATATGCTTCTTCTCTTTCTTCTTTGCGTGTGGTTAGTGGCCAACCTATTGTCAAGGGTTGTTCAAGCCGCCCGTAGGCCTCTGACATGGCTTAATGACTGCTGTCAATTTGACAACAACCGGGACCGACTTTTTACGTGCCCTCCGAAGCACGGAGACGTTCAGATGAAATACCACTAAGCGGTCACCCATCTATAGACTGACCGCACCCAATGTTGCTTAACCTCGCTAATCGTTTACCGATCAGTGAGTGCAACTGGCTATGAGCGCTGGCTATACGCTAAAAGAGTAGTAGTGTATTTAAACTCATATTGCACTGGCTATGGTTTTAGATCCCACGTAATAGGGTCCAGAAGATTCATACGGATCTTCTGGACTTTTCTTGCTTCAATTTTATCTTTCTTTTTGTACCCCTAACGCAAGCACTTAGTTTAGCTGGACGATCCGTTTAAAAATACTTGTATACCAGGTAATCCAAATGCGTAGCGAGTAGGTTCACGTCGATAGCGCAATGGATATAAAACAAACCTACAGTACTTGTCGGCCTCGATGGCGTAGTGGTTAGTGTAACCGACTGCCACGCCTGGGGTCGCGGGTTCGATTCCCGCACAAGTCAAACATTTGTGTGCATCAACATGGATGTTTGTCTTGGTCTGGGTGTTTCTATGTATAATATGTATGTAGGTATTTACAACAACAAAAAAAGTACATATTATGCCTTTTTTTGTTGTTGTAAATACCTACATACCATTGTCTAGTAGGTACCCATAGTACAAGCTCTGCTTAGTTTGGGCTAGACGGTGTTGTGTGTATGTGTAAAATATTATTATTATATTACAGCATCTCAATCGCAAGTCCAATACCTAATTCATTGACCAATTGCGGCTTTGTCTCCTATATCACTTAATCAATAAAAGAAAATAGGAATCGTATCAGCAGCATACAAGACCTTTATGCCTCAAATTTGACTATCTAAAACACAGCACGAATCATAAAGTCATTGTCTCGTTAATAGCATGACATGACCTTGTCCGTTTGTTGAACTTTGCACCTTTATATAGCTACTGTCGAAAGAGCCGTGTACTTCGATCGACTTTATGAGTAGTAGAGTCTCGCTGATTTCAACATGAATGGGCCGGCTCGACCGGGGCAGTACTATCCTCAGTACAAGTGAAATAGCAGTATTCCTACTGTTGTTTTGTTCGGTGAGTGAGAGTGCCGGAGGCCCAATCACCCTCTTGCCGCTCTTTCCCTTTGCCAATTCCTTTCCTAATGGGTCGGCAACGCGCTAGTGATGCCTCTGGTGTTGCAGGCGTCCATAGGCTACGGTGACCACTTACCATCAGGTGGGACGTATGCTTGTTTGCCACATTAGTCGTATAAAAAAAAACACGGCATTGTCCTATCGAAATAATTTATTCATTATATAAAGTATTCTTCTATGCCTATGTATCCCAAGAAGTAGTAGATGTATGTATGTATTAATAGATAGGAAGTCCTTTGGTAATTCTGTATTGAAACTCACAGTTCGCAAAGTACGCGATTTTGGTCCTACGTAATAAATCAAATCAAATCAAATCAAAAATAATCCTAACTAGTCCTTACTAATCCTTACTATATAATATTATAAATGCGAAAGTATCTCTGTCTCTCGGTCTGTCTGTCTGTCTGTTACCTTTTCACGCTCAATCCGCTGAACCGATTTAGATGAAATTTGGAATGAAGATAGCTTGAGACCCTGGGAAGGACATAGCTATATAACATCACGCTACGGCTCACGGCAGCGCCGCAGTAAGCACAAATACCAATGACGTGGGTGAGACCGCGGGCACAGCTAGTAATATTATAAATGCGAAAGTGAGTTTGTTTATTTGTTTGTTTGTTACGCTTTCACGCCTTAACTATGCGACCGATTATCACAAAATTTCGCATACACGTTCTCGGGTGTTCAGAATAGGACATAGGATACCTTTCATCCAGAAAAAGTACTTTTGAAAATTTAACATAACCTATCCTACATTTACGCGAGCGAAGCCGCGGGCAAAATCTAGTAAATAATAAGAGAGCCTATTGCCGTTTACCAAAGTGCTTATTGCTTTAAGGAGAAAATCAGCATAACATATTATAGATATTCTTGTACGCTTTGTGTTTGTGAATAAATTAATTAAAATGCAAGTGTATTTATTATTCACTGAGTTAAGACGTTTTCTATTTATAAATCGTCTCATATAATATGTGTATTGAAGGATTATCTTTGAGGAGGTGCGAAAAAAATATGGCTTCCATACAAAAAACATGGCCGCCATACAAACTTTGACTTCTAATATCTCCGAAACGGTTAGAGATAGGCGGGGTGTGTGTTCGAATAAATGTCATAGAAGTCGACGAGATCATTCCAGAAAAGGTCATTTTCAAGGTCACCGGGGTCATCGGTAATTTTTGGCTTCGGAGTTTTTCTTTATTAAATCAAACTGTTCGCGGGCCGCTTGCGGGCCGCGCAACCACGCGAAAAACTAGTTATATATTATATCGTTCAATTAATAATATTAATGAAAAACATTTTGACGCTTTTTAATCGATGCATTTTATTAAGCTCTGAGTCTTCTTCAGAGGTTAACGAAAACACTATGTGGGTCTGTGTCTGTCTGTTAGTGACAGGCATAGCTCAACCAATGGATTGATTAACTTGGTGTGCAGACACCTTGAGGTCATACCTCAGTCCAGTTTGAATATGGGCCCTGTAGGTTAAAAGGACTCCGAGATATAGGGGTCACAATGTCACATGTATTTTAAATGGCAAAACACTTTTACATTTAAGACGAAGAGGTTAAATCTTGAGTTTTTACGCCCATCTCGTTATGATAACAGCCGAGAGATACACCTATGTCAAGTGAGTAGTATAATAATTATATAGACAGGTTAGAGAAAGGCTTATTACACCCACATTTTACCTGCCACAATTTTAGGTTCCATGAAAAAAGGTTGTTTTATTGTCTGGTCATTGAACCGGGCATAGTTTCAGACTCCATTTTGTTACCGATAATAGCTTGACAGAAAATCTGAATAAGTCATTGATTGACCCGGACATCATCATCATCATAGGCAGTTGCACTCACTGATCAGTAAACGATTAGCGAGGTTAAGCAACGTTGGGTGCGGTCAGTCTATAGATGGGTGACCGCTTAGTGGTATTTCATCTGAGCGTCTCCGTGCTTCGGAGGGCACGTAAAAAGTCGGTCCCGGTTATTGTCAAATTGATAGCAGTCGTTCAGCCATGTCAGAGGCCTACGGCTACGGCTTGAACAACTCTTGATAACAGGTTGGCCACTAACCACACGAAAAGAAAAAAGAAGAAGATCCCAAGTTGTCATGCACTGCAGTTGAGGGCACTACCGGTGGGATACCAAAGGACGGGGTTACAAATGATTTATAAACAACTTTGTAATTGGTGTGTGTGTGTGTGTGTGTGTAATTTGCCGCGTGTTGCGGAATATGTGTTACTGCAGATATCTTTGAGATTTCTACTGAATTACTTCATTATTCTTAACCTGTGAAGTCTTGGAATGCCAACCGTAATTAAAAATCTATTTTGCCTGGATGCCGGTGTACCGCTGCGACTCAATAGGCTAAGAATTTATGATATATTTTTATAACAATATATGTTAAGTTATAAGGGAAGGTATTCATTATAAAATAAAAGAAACATATTTTGGTGTGTGTTTTATTTGCATTATAAAATAAAATAACAGTAAATTAATTTGTAGCTCAGTCTCTTCTAGGATGCTGTTTGCACGTAGAAAATAATAATATGTAGAAGTTTACAGCTGCGTGGACGCCGAAGTGATGATGGCAGTTTCCTTGTCTTCTTTTTCGTAGCTTCCTATTGGATGCAACCATACTAGAAATTATATTGTTGCGGTCGAAGGCAATCATCAAGTCCTTCTCTATGCAGGGGCAAGCAGAACACGATGTAAAGTAGGACATCGTTATATTGTATCTCTTGTGTCTTTAGTCTCAGGTCTTCAGTCAGTATTTGCATTGGATGTCTTGTAAACGTAGACAGTGGTCTTCAACCAAGTATGGTACTGCAGTCATATTCTGTTGTGCGTGTTTGACAACGTGCATAAATGCGTACAAATAATATGTAGCGTTTGCTATTCTTTTGTTGATACTTTGTCAATAATAGATTGGCAGTTTGTTCAGGATCTACATCACTGTATAGTTTACCGTAATGATGATAATATACTGTTTGAAGTAAATTTGTATGTGTATATTTAAATGAAGATATTACTAGAATTACTTTACTATAAATATAGTCTTCTCCCTAGCCTTTATTATTCCTAAGTCACTTGGGCTCGGCTTTCTAGTCTAACCGGATTTGACTGGATATCAGTTTTTACACGGAGCGAATGCCATCTGACCTTCGAAAACCGAAGACTAACGATACCCTAAGGCTAGACTAGTGTCAGGATATTAGAGGGCACTGACTTCCCGATAACGACTCCCATAGATGTTCATGGCAGCCGGGTCCGACGGCTTAACGTGCTCTCCGAGGCACGGAGCAGCCGATAATTGTCAATCAATACGCACATAATTTCGAAAATTCATATAACTTCCGAAAGTCAGAGGTGCGCGACGTGGGTTCAAACCCGAAACCCTCTGCATTGAAGTTTGTTGCTCTCCCCACTGAGCTATCGCTGCTTATATATGTACTATATACTATAAATATAGTAAAGGATAAATATACTAGACCAAACATATAAAACACTTATCGTTCCTTTCAAATATAATGAATATTAGATCAATATTTTTAATAAACATTGCTAATATAATGTTTTACGTAGAGCTGTTTATCTTTGACAAATAAGAAACATTATGTGGTCTAGATATAGATAATGCTTATCTATATCAGACGGACAGGTGTTACAAAATGGAAAATAGAATCAAATCTATAAATATTAGATAAGTGTTAAGGATAATAAAGGGAAGAGAAGTAGGGGTGTCAATCACAAACGTTTTTTAGGTACGATATGGAGACCTAAAAAGCGTTTACAGCAAATATTATCTATAGGTTTTGCCAAGATCTCTGCCTACCCCGTCAACTTGATATATAAATGGAATATGAATATAAACATACGTCATCACTTCAAACAGACTGTGGCCTTGTCGGCGCTCTCTCTACAACAATCCTTTGCACTAACACTGTATCTCCTGTTGCATTTTGATCCTTATACTTTTCACAGCACGGTCCATTTTCCTTTCGTCCAGCTTCGTTTTCGTTCGACACTTGATTATTCCTATTTCTTGAAGAGCAAGGCCCACTTCTACACTGTTCGCAGTCTCTCGATGGTGAGCCCGGTCTGTCATAAGGTCCAGGTCTTTGATGTCCAAATCTTGCTCCAAAATGGCGATCGGGTCCAAAGCCAGACCAGTCAAAATCCCTTGGGCAGGGCCCAGCGCCAAAGCGGTAGTGTTCAGGGCCAAAGCCATGATGATCATGATGTCCTCGTCCCGGTGGTCCGCGTCTAGGACTGTGGTCTCGAGGTCCACGGTGACATTCGTAGTCGTGATCGGGTGGTCCACGTCGACCACATTCTGGTGAACGATGACGGTTATCAGGGCTTCCATGACGACCACATCCACGGGGTCCATAGTGGTGAGAGGGGCCATGGTGATCCCCAGGAGGTCCGCGAGACCCACATTGTGAAGGTCCATGATGGCCTGGAGGACCGTGATGGTCTCTAGGGGGCCCGTGGTGGCCAAATCTGGGAGGACCAAAATTATCTTCAGGTGGCCCACGACGCTCGCATCCTGGTGAACAATGACGGTTTTCACGGTTTCCATGTCGACCACATCTTGAAGGTCCATGATGTCCTGGAGGACCACACTGGTCTTTAGGAGGCCCGTGGTGGCCAAATCTGGGAGGACCAAAATTATCTTCAGGCGGCCCACGATGCTCGCATCCTAGTGAACGATGACGGTTTTCACGGCTTCCATGTTGACCACATCTTGAAGGTCCATGATATCCTGGAGGACCGCACTGGTCTCTAGGAGGCCCGTGCTGGCTAAATCTGGGTGGGCCAAAATGATCTTCGGGTGGCCCTCGACGCCCACATCCTGGCGGTCCATGATGATCATGGTCTGGTCCATGCCGTTTCTCGTGTCCATGGTGACCGCCTTCATGAGGCGGTGGGGGAGGAGGCCCATGATGTTCCGCTTCGTGATGAGGAGGACCGCGCCACTCTGGACTGTGATTGAATCCTGGTCCATAAGGCCTGCAGCCATGCTTATCAAAAGACCAGCCTCGCATACCGAAAGGAGGACCTTTGCTACAAGGTCCAAAACCGCGGTCCAAAGGCCCAAAATGCGGCGGCATATCGAAAAACTCGTATTCAAAATGGCCTCTCATTTTGATATCTTGGTAAGAATCAATAGATGTGCTCTGTATGAAAGCTAATGCTCAACTGCTGATTGTGGGCGCACGGCATGAGTATATAATAGTGTCGTAGTGACTCATTGTTGCGAAATCGATTGTAATAGGGGTGGGCCTAACTGGAAATACTTGTTATTCTTGATAACATTTTATGACTCAACGTTTATTTTGTTTTGGTGATATTATTTTATACGATACTAAGCGCTAGTAGGGCATTAAAATTTCTTTGAATTCTTATGTTTTTATATAATTATAAATGTTATTTACTAAGACTAACCTTTTGCTTAATGTGTACTTTAAAAGCAAATTGCAAATATACAAATAAATATTTGATATGATATGCGAATTTTTATTTTGTTGGATTAAGTTATCATAATACAATATTATAAAGATGACCTGCTTAAAACTAATATCAATCAATCAATCAGCCCACTGCAGTCTACTTCTGGACATAGAAAAAAACGAAAGAAGAAAACTAAAAACTAACTAAATAAAACTAATATGCAAATTATGAATATCTGTTTGTTCTTACTCAAAGGGTTTTATTAGGATATAAACAGATGCCTGTATATGTTTCTTTTCTTTTATAACAAGACATTTACCGCACTAGGTATACTTAGAATCGCGGACAACTTAACAAAAATTCAAGGAACAGTCAAATTCGGAACTACTATTTGTGGATCTCACGAAGTTTAATGTGTTTGGAGATCGAGTCCCCAATATTCAGCTTGGAGGCAGTAACGAGGCGACATTTAACCGCAACGCTATCCTTACAGACAAATACCCCTAAAAAGTATTACGAAATAGGGGCATGATTATTGTTGTCAACCGACACATTACACTACAGTAGATTTTATGCTGTTACTAGAAAGAAAGATAATAATAATACCCATACCCATAGCCCATATATTAGAATCCATACGTAGCAATAGTCCTACGCCTGCTGTGGCTAGTGCCGCTGTAGGTGTTCCATCCCACCTTTGATTAAAACTCTCGAAGGGCCTCTTCACGTTGGACCTATGTCTCCGTGTAAGCCTCCCAAAGGGCCGGGTATTTTCCTAAGGTATTAGGAATATACCCGTGAAAGAGAAACAAATAATAATAAGAATTATTGTCATAAAAGAAATTACAAATACAAAACATTACAACAACAGACATTTGCTTTAGTCTTCCATTATTATTTGGAATCGATATAATTCTCCGCACTAGGCTAAGCCTGTCCTGCGGAAAATCGTAAGTTAAGGTTGATTTATCCAAAGAAAAATTTTACATAAAGCGGTTTTGAACCGAGAATATAGATTATAATGAAAATAAAAATACCGAATAATACCTATACGAGCCAGCAATCGAGCCCATGGTCCACAATCATATATATACAAACAAACCTCTGTCAAAAGATCAAAGACAGTTGAACTCAATAATAAATAACAGTTTTCATACTTTCGACAACCCTAATTTTAAACGGTCATTCACTGACGCTAATACGTAAATAAATAGTGACCGGAAGAGGACTATTTTTGTGGGTAATCCCAGAGTATTTACTCAGTAATTGTAATGACTATTTTTTTTCCTATGACGTCACCGCTGCCGATTCTAACAATTCGGTGTTTATACAAGTCATCAACGATTATTTCGAAGAATCATTGCGTTTTTTGTTGTAGTTCTTTAATAATGTAGTTTTGTAGATGCTTATACTAGGTATGTGCTAACTATGGTTAACAGTTGACGATGTCTATAAGGCTCTGATAACACTAAGGCTACATAACATCATACATTTAGAGTCTCACACATATACAGGGAGATTTTAAAATCGTGTAATTTCTTTTAACCACGCATTCTACTGGTGGTATAGAATAACCCTGACCATATATTTTTTTATTATAATTTTTTTTGTAAAATTAGTGTACCGTTTTTTTTTCGTGAAATGGTTTTAGATAGTTATATTATGTTAACAACCCAAGGCAATTTAAATATTTTACTAATTAAATATTTATACTTTACTCAACAAGTTTTGTTCTACCACTATTTATTAATTTGACTTTTTCATACAAACATGCAAATAAAGTTAGCTCTAATCGCACGCCTATCATTTAAATGTGCTGATTGAGTTGAGCATTCACTAGTAACAGAACATCGAGCTTTCGCTGTTTTTATGATAATTACGTATTTATACTTGTCGAATTGAACAACGAACAGAGCCTAACATAGAGTCAAACATCGCTACGAACATTTTAACGATCATTTTAGCCGAATGGTCAAGTCAATGCTCTTCAAAAAAATATTCTTCTTTTTCCGTACTTGTTCAGTAACAACGAACAGAGCCAAGCATAGAGGCAAACATTACTACGAAAATTTTCACGTACATTTTAGTGAATGGTCTAGTCAAAGCTCCTTAAAAAGTATTATTCATGGACAATGATAGAATGGCTAGGCTCAGCAAAAGCTTGATGCAAATTTATTGTCCTTTCGTTTGAATATCCTTATAATCCTTTGACTTGCTAGAATGCTATTGTTTATTTTTCTCTAATGTAACATTCCCTAGAATGTCATTACAAATGAATGCTGAAGTCTATCAACACCTTTAGATTACATGGGTACGCAAAAAGCAGCAGCGTAAACAAACGAAACACTGAGGTGAGGAAGGCACTGTGTGGGAGACGAAATCTTTGTAATTTTAAACCTTTTAGAATATGTTTTTTTACAAAGTACTGAATATCATAAAACGTTATAGAACAAAAATTTTATAAGTGATGATGTAAAGAACTCTGTAAGTGTGGTTTTAGAGTCATGCTGATCACTCGCTGACGGTTAGCGCTGATAGACAAAATATATGAAATTCTAGGAAGCATTTTTGAATAACGCGTAGCGTTCAGCGCGTATTGTGGTCAGCGCTGACAGCTCAGTGGCCGTACGCGGCGCTGACCATCGCACGTGCGCCTCTGTCTTCAGTATGCGTTTTAGTGTCGAGCCGAGCGGATGTCGTCAGCGTGTACAGATATGTCAATTCGCGATGTAGACACAAGTCGAGCGATCAGCACGATACTGAAATGTTTCGCGCTCATCCTCAGCGCTGACCTGTCAGCGCCGACGGTCAGCGCGCGGTAAGTGTGACTCTAAAACCAGCCTAAGTATATAAAGAGTATGTAGGCAGAGACATATTTCACCTGCAATTCGCGAACTATATTAGGTCTTATGTAATAAAAGGCAATCATTGTATTGTTGTTAGTCGCTTCAGTGAGAGTGGGTAACAAACGACCTTTGAATCGTAAGTCAAATATCTTTTTTAACTGGAGTCTCTTGCGTCACCTGAACATAAAACAGGATACTCAGCATCGAACCATACAAAACAACGTTTATAGACCTAATACGACTATTTGAATCATTGCACGAATTACAAAGCATGGCCTTTTGGAACGCATGACATGACCTTGAAAGTTCATTGAACTTACAACCATTAACTATTGAAATAAGCGTATTCTGTTGTCACGCCATTGTGATAGAAAATTAAAGATTTGTTCCACTGGAAAATGAGGCTTTATTCAAAAAAATATTTAAAGTGCTGTTTGTTGTGACCTTGACTTTAGAGTTCATTGTCGGTTCGCATAATTATAAAACTACTAGCTATTGCCCGCGGCTTCGCTCGCGTTAATTTAGAATTTGAAATCAATTCGGGTTGTACTCTGCTTGTATAATAATATAATTCAATCATGATTCAAAAGACACGTGGCGCCATCTATTATCATGAGAACGTTATTGTTGTTTTCCTCGGAAACAGTAATTTTTTTCGGGATGAAAGGTAGCCTATGTCCGTTTCTATACACCTGACAACGTATATGCAAAATTCCAGGATTATCTGTTCAGTGGTTTAGGCGTGAAAAGGTAACAAACAAACAAACTCATTTTCGCTTTTATAATATTAGTTAGGATTAGGATTAGGATTGGTCTTTAGCACTAAGAATGCCGTTCCTTTCGCACATTTCTTGATTCATATACCTACAGAAAAATTGTTGGGTGTGTAGAAAGTTTATGTTCATTTCGACAAAAGTTTATAGTTACATATTAATAATAACGTGTATTGATAAATTATCTAGGTACATTAATTATGTTTTATACACTTTGCTAAATAAGGTCGTTTACTGTATTCCTGGATTAGTTGCTTTAATTCGCCATAAATGCAAAATTAAAGTCAGAAATCATTATTTCCAAAAAAAATAGTTATAACATTCTTGGACAAGTCAATGTAAAATATTATTTATGATAAAATAAAAAGAATAAAAATTTTAGCATTGAAAAAAGCCAGTCCAATGCGTGGAGCTCTCGCAAGAAAAAGCTAGCATGAAACTCATAGCATCTCTTTTCGACAGTTATCATTACAATGTTTCATTTAATATAAAAATGTCACTTATTATAATTTTTTTTAGAAATAGCTTGTGTGAAATTTTTAAAGTGAAAACTTCTTTAGCGGCGTTCTGCACTTTTTTGTGATGGGTAAAAAATGTTAAACTCGCGTCAGGACACGTGACCTGTTCGAAAATTCGTAAGACGGAGGTAGAATTGTCAAACTCGCGTCAGGACACGTGACCTGATCGGAAATTCGTAAGACGGAGGGAGAATTGTCATGTTTGTGTACGATAGCGCAATAAATGAATATTGTATTTTACCACATAAATGATAGTACTTTTATACTGATAATTAAAGCAATTCGTGGAAAATTATTCCCTAATGATTCCAAAATATCAAAAATGCACAACGTTAATATTGAAGTTTTCACTTCTGCCGGCACTCCTGGAGTGCAACCCGTTGATTTTTTTCTTCTGTGCATATAGTCCGTAACTGAGTAATATACTTTCTAACATAATTATTTTTTATTTAATTTCAGTCTTATATTATGTGTAATTTTATAGTGTATTTATAATTTAAGACAAATCATAGATACTTGGCTTAAAATCAAACAGCTTTACATGCGAAATATCATTGCCTTCGTATTTGCCATTAAGAAAATTAAGATGAAATATTGCTTTATTCCGCATTCGACCCTGTTTCGTCCTGAATGTCAAAATATGCATTCGCCTCAAAAATTGTTTCTCATATGCCCCGAAATTTAGATAAGTATTAATTTCTTAACGTAATTCCTATTTCGTCCCAAATTACGTTCCTTTTTTGACCCGTTTATTTTTGTATAGCAGATTTTGATGTACCGTCAGCCGAAAAATATTTTAAAATATCTCCTTGATCTCTCGGCGAAACTTTGGCTTATGATTACATGACATCACGAGCCCGACATTTAAAGACTTAAAATAATTTTAAACATGTTTTGTTTTGCTAACCATATGCTCAAAAATATTGGACGAAAAAGGAATAATTAAAAAAGAGGGGCGAAAAAGGAACATTTTGGAATGTGGGACGTAATGTAGGGGCGAATGCGGAACAAATCGAAATATTTTGTATCAAAAGCACAACGTCGCGTCGCCGCGCGCCGTCGTCATAAATTTGCATACAAAACGACTATTTCGTAGGTAAAGATCCAATAGATGCAGATACAAGTACAGTTGTTTTAATATTTTCAACAAGTAGGTATGTAAAATAATGCTTGAGATGCGAGTACATACATATATCTCCGTAGACGTAAGTAGAGGTATAATAAACCTATATTTTCCATCTTGATTTTATATAACGAACCTATTGTTGTCTACCGTACATATTTTTAAATAGTCACAGATAATTTGGTTACGTCCAAAAATCGGGACCTCATGGTCACATGGTTACACGCTAATAAAAGTACTTTACGTTACAAGAGCAATGAGGTACTCAGTTGATTATGAAATGCAGGCACAAGGCACCAATGCCTTAACTCGTAAAAAGGTTATTTAGCACATTGAATGCCTTGCCGGTCATAAATGACCGCGAACAATACATTTTCTATTGTGTCTGCTACAGGACATTCAATGTGTTAAAAATTGCCATTGAAAAAATATTAGTGTGTTGCCAGTACCTATCACTTATACTGTCAAGGCACAATATTTTGATTTTGACAACAGGATTAAGGTCTTTGCTTCCCTACTGAAAGTATATACCTCTTTTTACAACTTACATTTTTACATAAAACAGTACTTAATCACCTAGAACAGAAAATTTTCTTGTTCATATCACATTAAATCCTTCTTTATTCTGGAAAATTAAACGTTTTTAATAGTAAATACGCATGAGCTAATTAACGTAATGTCCGCCGCCATATTGCGCAACACATGACGTCATTTCCGTTTGCTTGCGGTTGCGCAATGTGGTGCAACATGACAATATAATATGTTGCATGCATATTACTGGGCTCATGAAATATTGTGAAATTTTCAAGGAATATTGGTTTCTGGGAAAGTCTATGTGAAGTGAGTCATTTGTATGCCGTATTTTTATCGTACGTAAGGGAAATCTATCATTCATATTTGATTACCTTCCATTCATATATTTGACCACTACAGGATTTATAGCCTTTCAAATAACATTATAAAGAAATAAAGTATTAGAAAACGATTTTTGAAGTGAAAACTTCTTCGGCGCGTTGAGCACTCAAAAATCAAAATCAAAAATAAATTTATTCAAGTTAGGTTACAAGGTAACACTTATGAATGTCAAAGTTACACTACATTTTTCTGTGAATTGACATTTACTGCCACGTCCAGCAAAGCAAGGGTGTAGGGCTCATGAGAAGAACGGGCAAGTAACTCATGGCCACTCTTTTTAATCGCCAAGTTTACAATAAAATTTTGTTTACAAATCATAACTGTAAGGTGCTGCAACCATTTCTCCATGAATTACTACTGAACATACTCAAACAATTAATAAAATTTGATGGTAGCCTCTAAAGCAGCAGTATCGTAAACAGGAGCATCCACTTACATGTACATAAATAATCAAGACAAGGCATGATTGTAGTCCATAGTTAAATGTAACTGTTTAACTGTTTACACTTCTTGGATGAACAAAAATCATGGAACTCGCGTCATCGTCACGTTCCATTTTTTAATTATTTTTGGTTTATAAAGAAGTGTTTATTTGAATTATTTTTGGTTTATAAAGAAGTGTTGCGAAAGACTGCAGGCAGATGCTGGATGCGGCAAGCTGAAGACAGGGCGCTATGGCGCTCTTTGGAGGAGGGCTATGTCCAGCAGTGGACTATTATAGCCTGATGATGATGATGATGATGATGAAAGAAGTGTTTGTGATCAAGGATTAAAGTTTTCACTTCTATCGGTAGTCCCCAAAGACAGCCCCAATTTTTTTTGCGTGTTTGATTAAACTGACAATCGCCTTTAGGTTGAATAATGTGGGCAAACCAAATCCGAAAAACCATCTGTATACATTCTATGGTATAATGTATAGCAGCTGTATTTACAAATTTTATATAGGTATAATCGATTTTTCCAAATCATGATTATAAGATCTTTGCTATGTTTTTCCTAGTTGATTTTTAATATTCTATCACATACACACAATACCATCTAGCCCAAACTAAGCAGAGCTTGTACTATGACAATTGTTTATTGAGATTACTTTTTGATGCCTTATTATTATTTTGTTACATCTTTCTATACCTATATAAATATTCTGTGCGTGTGTTTGCAATTAAACTCCTCCTAAACGGCTGGACCGATTTTGATGAAATTTTTTGTGTGTTTAAGTTGATTCAAGAATGGTTTAGATTTGTTGTTTTTTTTTTCGTCGTGTAGGACAACGTTTGTCGGGACAGCTAGTATATACCTATATATTAATAAGTTCATTTTCTCTTGCTTTTTCCGTCTCCATTATTAAACAGTAAGGTTTTGTTTTTTTTTTCAACCTAACTAATATTATAAATGCGATAATTAGTTTGTTTATTTATTTGATTTTTGTTTGATACGTTTTCACGCCTTAACCACTCGGCCGATCATCATGAAATTTCGCATATACGTTGTCGGGGATACGGAATTGGACAAAAAAGACCGTTTCCGAAAGATAGACATTTATTGACAAATTTAGATTAACGCAAGTGAGTATTAAGTGCTAGAAAGAAAGAAAGAAAATGTTTTATTTGAATCTCCATACATACATAATTTTAAAAACAATAATAAATACAATTAATCAGAAAACGATACATGGAGATCAAATTAGGCAACTGCATCAGCTATTGTTGCAGTATATACCGCAACGCTGGTATTCTCGCAGGCCTACTAACAATAATACACATCAATGCATACCAAATGTTAGGATTTTAAATTCAGAAATCATTTCGGCAGTAGTCCTCCTATTAATAACAAGAATATTGATCTGACGTCATCATACACCACCAATAAAATGTAGGTACATCATCTTTTTAAGACGTCATATCAAACAACATCCCTACATAGAACACCCCGATTCGGAACAACTATGTATTTGCGGATTACATACATTTTTGTCTTGAACCCACAATAATCGGCGTAGTAGCAGATGCTAGGCAACCACTTAAACCAGAGGTTCCCAGACTTTTTTCTCATAGATCACTTTCAAAATTTAGCTTTTTCCGGTGAACCTGCTGCAGCTAAACAAGTTCATACAAGTATAAAATTTTATTAGAAACTAGTTTTCACCCGCGGCTTCGCTCGCGTAAATGTAGGTTAGGTTAGGTAAGGTTTGCAACAGTTATTTTTTCTGGATGAAAGGTACTCTATGTCCTATTCTGTACCTCTGACAACGTGTATGCAAAATTTCATGTTGAGCGTTTGAGTAGTTAAGGCGTGAAAGCGTAACAAACAAACAAACAAACTCATTTTCGCATTTATAATATTAGTTAGGATACTCGGAACTGTACCACACGGTAGGCGGGCCGACCTTTTTTTTTAGCAAACTTTTACTGTAACAGTCGGTGAAGTCAAGCTACCTTTTTAGTTCTTCACTATCGAAAGCAAATAAATTTTCGTGGACCTCCGCTTACGAATTGTGCACCCTATTTTTTTTGTCACGCCAACGTAGACTCCCGTCGAGTCTCCCGTGGACCCTTGGGGGTCCACCTGGACCACTTTGGGAACTAATGACAAACTATTATGCCACCTGTATAGTTGTGTATACACCGCTTATTTCTAATACAGTTAACTGGTACACAAGAAACGATTTGTTAAAACCTAACTTAAAAATAAACATGTGTGCAAAATCTGTAAACCTCAGTTAAACTTTTCCTTCAGCCATTGAACAGTTTACAAGTTACAAACCGTACAAACTGCTTGAACCGATGTGCTGCTTCTAGTTCCTCACACATTTCCTCTAGTTGCTTCTTTAAAATAAATATTCTAACTGAGCAAGGTATGTACTTGCTAAAGTTATAAAAGTCGGTTCCCAAGCATGATATATAGAGGAGAGAACATAGTGTACGTCATGCTCGGTAACAATGTTTTTAGTGCTTCCTAGATTTGGTTTCAAATAGCACAGTGAGTGAGTCTTCAATGTTTTATTGATTGTAATACCTACATATATACTATTGATGGCATTACTAATATTTAAAGAGCAAACCACGAATTGATAAATGCAAGGCAGAACGTCTTTGGCCAGGTAGACTAATCATGTGAAAAAGGTGGCTGAGTTGGAGTGGTTATGGAGAGCGACGACTAGAATTTGTGATATAAAGTCATGTCCAGCTTTGAACTGCAGTAGACTGATTAATTTTGGCGGAGATTGATATTGCAAATTTGGCGGAGTATCGAAGCATAAACAAAAACATGCCTTAATAATACACAAGACAATGCTTGATCAGATTTTGCGGTACTTTATAAAAGTTGACTGCGGTCGCTTTGCGGTGACTTGCGGTACTTTATAAACTGACGAAAAACGTAACAAACTGTTTTTCTCGATGAAAAAAGCCTGCATCAGAGTAAAATCCTGTATGCTTTACGAATATTGTAACAGAACAACTATTTACAATTATATTCATACCTATTATAAACGATTATTAATAATATAATATAATATTCCATCACATACACACAACACCATCTAGCCCAAACTAAGCAGAGCTTGTACTATGGGTACTAGACAATGGATAAACATACATATATACCTTTTTTTTTGTAAATACATACATATTATACATAGAAACACCCAGACCAAGACAAACATCCATGTTCATGCACACAAATGTTTGACTTGTGCGGGAATCGAACCCGCGACCTCAGACGTGGCAGTCGGTTACACTAACCATTACGCCATCGAGGCCGACATGTAAAACAGTAATATTATCATTGCAAAATAGTATTCACATTGCAAAACAGTAATATTATCAAACTACATGGGATGAGATTGCATATTACTGTAGTTCTTAAATTGCATTGTAAATCGCAAATATTGGTAATATTACGCTCTCTTATAATCTTAGTGTATGTATGTACTCATACGTGTATAAACTAGACTATAAAAAACTGTTCATGAGCATGACTTAATGTTTCCCGCTTAAATCCCTCTTAGTAGTATCAATAAATATGGCTCACATAGTATTATTTTAATCTTCGGTGGAAGCCAATAGGCCTGGTATAGCTCGTTATCGAGTGCCACACACTTAACCACACCGCTTAGGAGTACGGATTATAATACGTGCGAGAGATTATGGTGCAGTGTTTTGTTGTACTTGGTAAGAAATATTTAATTTCTAACTGTCCCTCGGGAACAGTGTTTTTTGTTAGGATGAAAGGTACTTTATGTCTTTCTCTGTATGCTTGATAACGTGTTTGCGAAATTTCGAGTAGTTAAGGCGTGAAAGCGTAACAAACAAACTCACATTCGCATTTATAATCCTAGTTAAATTTGTATTTCTATGCATGAATCACTATGTTCATCATCGACATGTAGTCGATGAATTATATTCTGATTTTATGCGTAATTTTTCAATCAGGGAAATAAAAAGTATTTGGTATCAATGACTTCTTTTGACATTTTCTTTCAATACAAAGGTAAGGTGAAAATACGTAGTTTAATAGTAAAACCGGTAAAGGTGCTTAAACACAAATACGAAAATCATATCTTATGTATTATAATTAAGTATTGAAAATGCCCACCAGAATGGATTTCAAACCCAGTGGCCGATATTAACGGAGTCTGACCATCAGTGCCCTAGTGCTCAAGTGTGTGCACAAACTCAAGCGCACTCTCAATAACTCTCATAATCTTATGTGACGTCAATACATCAAGACCGGAGAGAGATCAGGCGCTCCTGCGTCTGATTTCTGATACGTGCGGGTGTCTAACAAAGGACGTTGGCAGCTTCCTAACAAAGGGCTGCTTTTGAAATTTCTTGGCAGAAAAACATTAACTTTTTGTTGACCCGACCCAGGATTTTAAGCCGAGGCCTCATGCACAGCAGTCACATTCACTATCGCTGCATCACAGAGGCAGTCTATTGACTGCTTCCGTAGCGGATATACAGGTTGCCCGTTCATATTTTTTTCTGAACGGCTATCAGTTCTACTATAAGACATTTCAAGGTTATCCATTAATTACCGGACATCGTGTATAACAAAATATATTCAACAGCCTCACAACTGTCCTTTTACTTTCTTACATCAACGCCTATTTAATGTCTAAAACAGGGATGTTATGGAGCTCCGTAACCGTAACCGAAACTATCGGATATCCGAAATAAAAATATATCCGTTACCGTAACTGTATCCGTTTCACAAGCTTCGGGTAGTTTCGTATAAGGGCGGAGTCTAAATAATTATTTTAATAGATAAAACTTAAAATTGAGTAGGTAGGTATATAATAATTACTTACCTATAATATGACTGATTATAATACCAAATGATAACCTAGTCTAGATAAAACCTATAAATAAAATCAAATTATTACATACTATTTGTGTCCGTAACCGAAACTATCCGAAATTAACGGATAATCCGAAATAATTACATATCCGTAACCGTATCCTAAACCGATATAATTTTATTTCTATATCCATATCCGTATCCAAATCCGAAATATCACATCCATAACATCTTTAGTCTAAAACGAAATGAGTACGGTGCACCTATTAATGTCGTACGTTTAATACAAATCGTCGAGGTAGTTCCGCGCTTCTGTCGCAAGACTGGCACATTGCTGGCTGCCAGTTCGCATTGGGAGCGATATTTGCCTAGGAAAGCAGTCTGGAAATTATCTTGGTTGGATTCGGCTGCCTAATTCTGAGTCTGAATTGAGATTGCTATTGTTCGGTTCTTAGAATTCGTTGAATAGTCGCTGGTGGCGTAGATACTCGTATTTACTTACCTAATACTTGCTCAAACTGTAAATTTTAACTTACTACTGGAGCCATACAAGGACTCCGCGAGACAGGCCTGACCTAGTGTGGAGTTCCTGACCAACTTTTTCCTTAATCTACAAATTGTGTTTTGGTAATTTTAACACTCTGTGTACATTCTAAGATCTATTGTTTAAGACTGCGCCGAGCGAAATGTGCCAAAACAGGCGGTACAGTTAAGTTGATAAAATCAACACTTTTTGCTTAATACAAATATAAAATATACATTTACCATAACAATGAATGTGTTTACAATTACGCCGTGTTAAAAACTTTAAATAATTAATATTTTCGTCTACAAAATTATGCAAATTTGCTCGAAAAATGCAAAAACGTAAGCCCGTATTAAGTGATTTTTTAGATTATAATATTAGAAATCTATCCTATTTTACAGCTTAAACGAAACATAGTTATATTACAATTTGTCCGTCCCAAATATTTAAGTTATTGGTTGACAATAAAGATACATATTATATCAAAAAAGCACTTCAAATCCTCCTACAATTTTACTATGGCGGCCGCGTGCCGATTTAAATATCGAGCTCTGTCATTCAATCCAACCGGATCGTACGCTCGGCGCAGTCATAAGGAATCCTCTGTATCTGTATATGTTTTTGGAAAAATAAATTATTTAGGTATTACTATTACTATTATTTTAGAAGATTGCTAGAATTATCAGATAGAGAATGGGTAGAAACTTCTTATAAAGAAGTTAGAGACTTATGCGCTACTTTTTACCAGCAAACCCGTGACCTTGTGCATAGCAGTTGCATATACTACGTATACAATTGATACACGCGAGGTATTGGATTCGATTCCTAGATCAAGCAAACTGTTGTTTAGTTTTTCGGACAGAGATTTGTTAGAAGCAACACGGAGTTTGGTACTGTGCCCCATAAACGGCAACCGGGCTGCCTTCTATTTAGTAGAACGTAAAAGCATAGCTGATCAAATGTGGCTTTAATACACCTATGCCTAGCTCTCGGGTGATATAGACGTATTATATATGTGTATATTGCATATATTTTATAACTACATATGTATATTCATATATATTATATATATATGAATATACATATGTAGTTATAAAATATATGCAATATACACATATATATTACGTCTATATATTATAGAAATGGACTATTATAGCCTGATGATGATGATATGTATATTCTAACACTAAAGCATTAGTTCCCAACGTGGTCCAGGTGGACTCCTAGGGGTCCACGGGAGACTCGACGGGAGTCTACGTTGGCGTGACAAAGAAATGGAGGTTCACAATTCGTAAGTCAGGGGTCCACGACTGTTCGACAAGCTCAGCGACTGTTACTTGTAAAAACTTGCATATTCCATATGTATTTCGATAGAGAACTAATAAAAAATAAAGGTCAGCCTGCCTACCGTAGTAGGATCAGTCCCGAGAATTTCTAAATGAAAAGGTCAGTCTGTAGACATTTCATTAAATTTTTTAATTGCATGAACTTGTTAGCTGCAGGGGGTCCACCAGAACCACCTAAATTTTGAAAGTGGTGTTTCCTTCTTCCTTCAATCCTGGGTCCTTTAAGCGGGGCGTGAAAAAGCATCTTCTCAGGCCGTCAAAGTAGAGACCTCAACATCGCCTCGGCTACTGTGGGGGCGGTGTGGAGGCCACTGCTCTTAGACCACACGACTGCTTACCATCAGGTGGAGTGTGATCATTTTGACGAGCAAAATAAAAAAAAATAAAAAATATGTTGTCTATGAGAAAAGAATTCTGGGAACCTCTGCTCTAAAGTGTTATATACTTCAAGACAATGAGACAACTAAATACAATTAATAATTAAAAGTAGTGTTTATAGAATAAACTAGCTTTTGCCCGCGGTTTCGCTCGCGTTAATTTAGAATTTGAAAATCAATTCGGGTTGTACTCTGCTTGTAATAATATAATTCAATCATGATTCGAAAGACACGTGGCGCCATCTATTATCATAAGAACGTTATTATTGTTTTCCTCGGGAACAGTAATTTTTTTTTGGCAGAAAGGTAGCCTATGTCTGTTTCTGTACACCTGTCAACGTATATGCAAAATTTCAGGATGATCGGTTCAGTGGTTTAGGCGTGAAAATGTAACAAACCAACAAACAAACTCATTTTCGCTTTTATAATATTAGTTAGGATTAGGATTGCATCCAAATTCGTATAAAATAGTTTAATTTCAATAAAGTAAGACATTACTACATTTAAATGTACTTTATCCTTAATTGCAGCAAGTAAACCTTTCATTACAGAGTCGGCCAGCGCCCATACCTTATATTAATACACGTGTATATAATAATTATGTATATTTAACCAAAACATTTTTAATTCAATTACAAGTACTTACTTTGCCAAATACTATCTACTAATAGTAAGCGAATCTATCCATGGACAATATACTGAAAACGATCTCAACAAATCCGTTGAAATTCATTTGTTTACGTAATAAGAGGCAAATCCTAAAAATACTTCGTGTTTATCTAAACAATCCAATCTTTCATGCTTGTATGATAATACTATAATGCTATCTGATAAGGGTTTTACTCTTAAATAAGAATAATGGAAAACCCATATCAAATATTACATTAAATATTGTTTTGAGCTAATAATCCAGATTACTAGGAGCGCCAGTTTTGATACTAAAACAATAAGTACAGAAATTATCTAAAGCTCTGATGAGTGGAACCATGAAGTCTAGTATTAGAATTATATTTTTATTTAAAAATGATTTTCGAATAGTAATTATATTATAAGGATATAATTTAATGTTGATATTTTTGAATTTATATTGACATCTCAATCCATTTAAGGCATATTTCTTTTGACATTGCTAATTATATTGTGTATTCTAGCGTTTATTTTTCGACTTTAACACTGTTTGACCTGCAGAGTATCCGTAGAGTCATTGTGTGGGTGGCGCGAGTCGACCCGGCGGCCAGGGAGAGCCGTAGAAACGGTGCTCTGCTGGCCGCCCGCGGTATAGTCCAGAGGCCCAACCGAGTCTAACCAACTAGGTTGGCTGCCTTATCATGCCGCGCATAATCTTGAGGTGGCTCGTCGTGCTTGATGGTGACCGGAGGGTGGGTCCCGGCGACCACTTTCGGGAGGGTACGGGGTCCTTCCGTCCGTCGGATCGGCTATCGCCATACCATACAGTTATATGACAAAACTTGCTCTGCGCCTTGCCCCACTTTGCTGCGAGAATAGCCGCCTCTTTTTTTTCACGTTTCCCCTTCCTTTCACTCTATGGCAGTACGAACAAAGCATTGTCGTTCAACAGCAGCCAATCGCCGTAACCCCACTGCTGCGTCCTGTGTCGTGGAGTTTATTAACATCAGAGGACTCCACGCTAACCTTAATGCCGTCCATCACCACCTGGAGACGGCTCGGCCGGCAATGCTTTTTCTAACGGAGACACAAATACGCCGTCCTGCAGACACGAACTACCTGCAATATCCCGGCTACGTGCTAGAGGAGTGTTTCCTCGTGAAAGCCGGGGTATGCTTGTTTGTTAGGGCGGATATTTGCTGTCGCCGTCTACAATGCCTAGAGGACCCTTCCTTCTCTGTCCTTTGGGTACACGTAGATCATGGCTCTTTCAGCCAAATCTACATGTGCCTCTACTGATCCCATTCAGGAGACGCTGAGACAACTCGACTCTTCAATTACCTGAGTCAGGCGGCAGACGACGCGCAGGAGCGGTTTCCGAACGCTGAGTTGGTGTTCTTGGGAGATTTCAATGCCCACCATGAGACCTGGTTGGGTTCTCCCAAAACAGACCACGCGGGACGAACTGCCCATGCGTTCGCTCTCACGCATGACCTGTCTCAACTGGTACTCCAGCCCACCCGGATACCAGACATTGCAGGTCAGGCGCCCTCTCTGCTCGATCTGCTGCTGACGAGTAACCCGAACCGGTACAGTGTGTCGATTCGTGCTCCTCTGGGCACCTCAGACCACTGTCTGGTTTGTGCCACAGCTGTTTTTGTTACGCCCCCACGACCCGAGGAGGCAAGACGACGACTGTGGCACTACTCGTCGGCAGACTGGGATGGAATGCGGGAGTACTTCGCATCCATCCCTTGGGCTCAACGCTGCTTTGAGAACAAGGATCCATCAGAGAGCGCTACTGCTGTCGCTGGTGATATCACCCTGGGTATGGAATATTATATTCCATACAGTGATGTCACGAGCGGCGGCAGGAAAAGGCCCTGGTTCGGTCGTGAATGCGCTGATGCTGTTGAACGCAAACAGACAGCGTACCGCGCTTGGACCAGGGCTCGCACTCTCCACGACTCTAACGTGGATCACCTGAAGGCAGCGTTCAACCAAGCCACAAAGGTCTGCAAGAGGGCATACTTAAGAGCGGATGCCCAGCGCGTCGCACGGTTCGGCCAGGAACTCATAGCGCATCCTACGGGCAGTCGTAGCTATTGGCGCCTGGCCAAAGCCGTGCAGTCCAACTTCTGCCAGACCTTGCTGCCCCCTCTGAGGTATCCGAATGGATCACTGGCTCATCGGCCGCAGGAGAAAGCAGATCTGCTTGCAAATCTCTTTGCGGCCAACTCCCGAATCTATGACTGCGGTTCGCAGCCGCCTAACATTGCCAACTGCGGCTACACCATGCCTGATATATGTATCAGTCAACGAACCGTTCGTGCGATACTGCAGTCTCTCGATGTTCGGAAAGCCAGTGGACCTGACGGCATCCCAGCTGTGGTCCTTAAAAAATGTGCAGCGGAGTTGTCTCCCACGCTTACGCGCCTATACCGGACGTCTTACGCCGCAGGCATTGTGCCTGAGGCTTGGAAGGAGGCGAACGTTCAACCGATTCCCAAAAAGGGGGACCGTTCCAAGCCAAGCAACTATCGTCCCATAGCTATCACCTCGGTGCTCTCCAAGGTGTTCGAGCGGATTATAAACACCCAAATTGTCCGCTACCTGGAGGATCAATCGTTGATCAATGATCGCCAATACGGCTTTCGGGCTAAACGATCAACGGGTGATCTTCTAGCGTTCGTCACGCACCTCTGGGGTGAAGCTATGGACAAGCACGGCGAGTCTTTGGCTATCAGCCTTGACGTAGCCAAAGCTTTCGACAGAGTCTGGCACCGGTCTCTTCTTTCCAAGCTTCCGGCCTATGGCTTGCCCCCTCAACTGTGCACCCGGATTGCAAGTTTCCTGCAGAAGCGTCGTATTCGGGTCCTTTGCGACGGTCGCGCTTCCAAATTTATGCAGGTCAATGCAGGAGTGCCTCAGGGTTCGGTCTTATCCCCTACGCTCTTTCTTCTGTATATCAATGATATTTTGAATCTCGGCAACATACATTGTTATGCGGACGACAGTACCGTGCATGGGCGATATCTCGGACATCCTGGGGCCAAACAGGCTGAGGTTGAGGGGAAAAGGCAGAATCTTGTCGTTGAACTTGACCAGACCTTGGACCGCATCTATGAATGGGGTGCCAAGAACTTGGTCGAGTTCAACGCCAAGAAGACCCAGGCATGCGCGTTCTCAACAAAAAAGTCTCCGTTCCTTCCCCTCCCTTCTCTGAAGAACACTCCACTGGTGATACGTGACAGTCTCTCCATCTTAGGTATGGATCTTTGCCGCTCCCTTAATCAGAAAACCTATATCGAGAGCGTCATTAAGCAAGCTTCGCGAAAACTCGGAGTTCTGAACAGGGTGAGGCGGTTCTTCACGCCTGGGCAACTGTGCCTATTGTATAAGGCACAAGTGCGCCCTTGCGTGGAGTACTGTTCTCATCTTTGGGATGGCTCCGCGCAGTACTTGCTGGACGCTCTCGACCGGTTACAGCGGCGGGCTGTCCGTATCATCGGAGATCCAGAGGTCACGAGTTCACTGGAACCTCTGCAACTCAGTAGGGACATTGCCTCAATGGCATGTTTCTACAGAATATACCACGGGGAGTGCTCTGAAGAGTTATTCCACCTTATCCCGCCCTCCCCTTTCCTATCCAGAACAACGCGTGCTGGGCTCAGATGCCATCCTTACACGGTAGAGTCGATTAGAGCGCGTACCAAAAAGTTTGGGTCTTCATATCTCTGCCGAACGACCAAGGCATGGAGTTCTCTGCCAAGGCACGTGTTTCCTTCTTCCTTCAATCCTGGGTTCTTTAAGCGGGGCGTGAAAAAGCATCTTCTCAGGCCGTCAAAGTAGAGACCTCAACATCGCCTCGGCTACTGTGGGGGCGATGTGGAGGCCACTGCTCTTAGACCACACGACTGCTTACCATCAGGTGGAGTGTGGTCAGTTTGACGAGCAAAATAAAAAAAAACTGTTCTGACTGTTTTTTTTTTGACATGATATGAATTAGATTGTGTTTTAATTATTTAATTATTGTTGACCTTATTATGTTATATCTCAATTGTATTTAACTTTTTCCTAATATTAATGTGCTTGTTTTTGTTTTTATTTTATTTAATGTAAAATTATTTTCAACACAAATGTAATTTGTTCTGAAATAAATGACTTATGACTTATTGATTTTTTTATCACGAAATTCATGTTCTTACAGGCTACTTTTGCGCTGTTTCAATATCTGTGTCGCTGGGAGCGTTTGGAATATACAATTTATAGACATAAAGTACACCCTGACCCGGTATAATTAGATGCGAAGTACACAAATTACCGCCTGTATGGGGTTTGAACCAGCAGTACTCAGCACGGCAGCAACGTCGAGAAACAGCTTGACTTCACGAATAAGTTATTGCTTTAAATGATTACCTCATCCTGCCATTGATGGGATTGATTTTTGTTTCGATCCCCAAACAGGCAAATAATTATGGTATCGACAATTAATTTTTCTAAGTCTGGGTGTAGGTACTTAGTGTCTATTAATTGAATGTTTGTAATGGCTCGCATACAAAAGCTAGTCCTCCAGTGTTTTTTAAAATAAATACATTTTAGGTTTTTCGAACAAGGTTTTTAAGAACAGCTAGCAAAACGATGTGTCACCACAAACAAAGACATTAATATTATTACTAGTAATAAAAATCTCTATCCGAGCGTGTCGTATTGCTGTCCGACTGGCACCAATACTCCATGAAAGCAAAATTTTACTTTTTAATTTGATTGCCTGCACGGATGGCGTATTGGTTTAAGAGGAAACACAAGGGCCGTTTTTCCATACAAACGTAGTCCACCATTTTCTCCCTGGATAATGCCAGTAGAGCAATAAATTTTTTCCAAAAAATTTATAGCTTCTATTGGCATGTCCCTATGTTTTCCTTTTTTTTTTCATAAATTAATTATTAAAAGAGACATGAGCCTTCAAAAACCTCCAAAATTGGACAGATTTTCGTCTGTTTTCAAACATCCAGAAAACAAATTTGACTAGATAGTATAAAAAAAGGAAAACAGGAACGCGGCCAAAGCCTTTCTTTAATTTTAATGAAAATAGTAGTAAATCGGTCAAGTTTTGGAGAAGGAATCAGGGGACTACGAAACTTTGATTTTGTGTGCTTTTAATAGATATTTTCGGTCCAAGCTGCAATTGTCTCTATCGCGCTCATGATACTATACATATGGCACTGCGTGACAGCAATAGATTTTACAAATACCTATGTTTCAATTCTCTCGCCCTTAGTGTTTCCTCTTAAGTGTACGCCTCGTCACTGCCGCTACGCCGAGTGTCGTGGGCTCGTATCCCACACGGGACAAGATTTTTGTGTGATTCACAAATAGTTGTTTCGTGTCTGGGTGTTCTTTGTGTCCATTCTATGAATGTTTGTAAGCTTCCCGCGACAAAGGATTTATTCCTAGTGCGGGGGTCTTTTTAAATTATAATATTAATAAGTAGTTTCTGTTAGAGGAATAGAGTGTGAACTTGTGTTTATGCACACACTTGTGCACTATAAAATCTCCTGCGCAGTCTCCGTTAAGACTGGCCGCCGTGGCCGAAATTCGGTCTGGAGGACATTAATTAATAATTAAAATGAAAACTCCCGCACTTCGAATAAATCCTGTGTCGCGGGTGGCTTAACAAACATTCAAACAACGGACACAAAGAACGCCCAGACTCGAAACAACTATTTGTGAATCACACAAAATGTTGTCCCGTGTGGGATACGAGCCCACAACACTCGGCGTAGCGGCAGTGACGAGGCGTACACTTAAGAGGAAACACTAAGGGCGAGAGAATTGAAAAATAGCTATTTGTAAAATCTATTGCTGTCGCGCAGTGCCATATGTATAGTATCATGAGCGCGATAGAGATAACTGCAGCTTGGACCGAAAATACCTATTAAAAGTACACAAAATCAACGTTTCGTAGTCCCCTGATTCCTTCTCCAAAACTTGACCGATTTAACTACTATTTTTATTAAAAATTAAAGAAAGGCTTTGGCCGTGTTCCACAAATTTTTATCCCGTTTTAGGATCGAGAACACTCGGTGCGACGGCAGTGGCGAGACGAGCGCTTAAACCTCTACGCCATCCAGAATTGAAAAATTATTTTAGTGTTAGATAGCCCATTTATCGAGGGAGACTATAGGCTATATAACATCAGGAAAGTTCTGTGGACATAGCAAGAGCCAAATGCGCCTGCTCACAGGAGCGTTCACTGGCCATTTTGGCACCAACGACTTCCTGTGCAGATTGAGATTGGCACACAATTTGATCTGCAGAGTCTGTGGTGAACAGGACGAGTCCATATCGCACCTATTGTGGAATGCGACGCGTTGGCTGGACTGAGGACGGGTCTGATGGGGGTAGCATATCCAAGTCCTGAAGACTTCAGGCTTCTTCCTCTGAATTGTAAACTGCGGCTAATGCAGTACATTCATAAGGAGATAGCTAAGGGTTAAATCTTGGGGCCGACACAAAAGATCCCACTGGGTCGAAGTGTCGCCGGTCTGCACTGACTGGCCCCCACACATAAGATAAGATAAGATGAGAACATCACGCTACGACCAATAGGAGCGGAGCATCAATAAAAATGTTGCGAAAACGGGGAAAACCCTTTTATGTGAAGCAGACGTAGTTGCGTGGGTCAGCTAGTAGTACTATAAGAGCCTAGTGTTCCACGTTCAAAGGTTACTGTAACCGTTTACTATAAAGCAGGCTTTTGTTTGTCATCCTGATGGTATCAAAAACCTTACTGTCACGTTACATACAAAAAATATATTTTACTATTCTTATATAAAGAGTGACACGCAGCCTCGAAGCATCTCTATTTCAACAAGCAGAGTCGATGACAAAGGCTAGTCAAATACGAAATTTACTCTAGATTTCACATAAAAGTTTGCAGTCAATATAAGCCTTAACTCCTAGTATTAAGGTTCATTTTCGATTGGCGTTGACGTAAATAAGAAGTCACGTAGGTCGTTATTTCCGCTAGTTGTCGCTACAGCTACGGGATACGGGATTTGTGGGGTGACCATGAGTCGGGTGTAATTTATAGTTTCCGGGATAAGACAAAGAGGTTTCTTAAAAAAATAATATGAATGATTTATATTATTTTTGTGTCCTATTTACTAGTGTAAATGTTAGTTTATGTCACCTGTTACAGGTGTGAAATTTCAAAACTAAACACGCATTTATAAATTTATTTATTTCTCGACTTACATTGCTTTTACATATTATTAACCAAATAAAATGACCTAATTCTTCTAAATAAGCTGCTTTTTATTTTTACTTTTGTCATCTTATTACTGTAATATCTAAAATGTAATGAATGCTGAATGCATCTGTAAGGAAGTATGCTATTCGTATTAACTATGAACAATTAGACGCAGACTTTAAGCATCTTAACTTTGGTGAAGTATATAAAACGCAAGATCCTAACGACGCAGCACAAATAATGATTAATCTAATAAAAAATTTGATCGACTCTAATTCAAGGCTAGTAAAAATTCCAAACCGCAAAAAAACTATAAAACCGTGGATTACCCCCGGCTTGCTTCGGTGTATCAGGCACAGAGATAACTTGCACAAAAAACTTAAAATGTCACCTAAGAACGAAGTCTTAAGAATGTCATTTTGTAGGTATCGAAATTACTGTAATAAATTGTTAAAAAACGTTAAAATAGAATACGAAAGACAGGAACTGGATAGGGCAGGCAATAACTCTAAACAGGTATGGTCAGTCATAAACAATATATCAGGTAGATCTAAAAACAAAGAAAATGTTTCATCTCACTTATTGACTACACTAACTTCGCCGGAGCGCTCTGTAAACTTTGTTAATGACTTTTTCACTAATATTGGTAAACAGCTTGCGGAAAAGAATGTGGGTCAACACAGTAGACCAACTAATCCAAATATCATACAATCTAGCACACATTCCATGGTAATGCTGCCTACCGATGAGGCTGAAGTTGCTATGATTTTAAGGTCACTTCGTCATGACTGTGCGACTGGTTGGGATGGAATATCTAGTGCTATTTTAAAGAAACACGAAATAGTTGTAGTTCCTCCTCTGACACACCTTTGCAACCTTATACTCTCAACAGGCAAATTCCCTAAAGCATTCAAGAAAGCCATAATTCACCCAATATATAAGGGCGGGGACAGAAGCCGTGTTAATAACTACAGGCCAATAGCTATACTCCCAGCCCTTTCAAAAATTATTGAACGGGTTATGAATAAGAGACTTATTAACTATTTAGAAAGAAATGACCTTATTTCGCCCGCTCAGTTTGGGTTTCGAGCTCGTAGATCTACCTCTGATGCTGTACATGAACTCACCAACTATATAGTTATAGAAATGGATAGAAGGCAGAAGGTCCTGGGTATATTTTTGGATATTGCTAAAGCATTTGACACGGTTTCTGTGCCTATCCTTATTTCAAAAATGGAAAGCTTGGGCATCAGAGGCGTACCACTTGACCTCTTTAAAGATTATTTGAGTGAGCGTACCCAGAGAGTTAGAATAGGCGATTACCTCAGTGATGAGAGTACACTCACTTATGGCACGCCCCAAGGTAGCGTCATTGGCCCAACTTTGTTTCTCATATATGTTAACGATCTGGGTGTGCTCACTTTACCTGAGGGCAGAGCGGTAATGTTTGCTGACGATACTGCCCTTTTGTTTAGCGGCAATACGTGGAGCGAAGTTTATGAAAATGCTCAATCGGGTTTCAACATTGTGCTTAATTGGCTAAAGAGTAATTTATTAACCCTCAATAATGATAAAACACACTACATTACATTCTCACTCAAACAAAACCCTACAGCCCTACCAATATCTTCTTCTCACAAAATACTAGCCCACTCGTGTAATCAATCGCACAGCAGTACGTGTACCTGTACAGTCTTACAGAAAAAAGATACTGTGAAATATTTGGGAGTTGTGATAGATAATACCCTTAGATTTCATGAGCATATAAACGCACTTAATAATAAATTACGTAAATTAATATACATTTTCAAGTCAATAAGATGTGTCCTAGACCAAAAGCAGGTGAAAGCTACTTACCTTGCTCTTGCTCAATCAGTGATAACTTACTGCATTACCACTTGGGGTGGAGCGCCAAAAACCACTTTAATAGATCTAGAGCGAGCTCAGCGGACCATCCTAAAGGTTTCATCATTTAGGCCATATCGTTATCCTACTGCATTGTTGTACAGGGAGAGCGAGGTTATGACAGTGCGCCAGTTGTTCATATTGTGCACCTTGTTGAAACAACATTCCCAACTGACTTATAACCCTAAGCTGTCCAGCGGCAAAAGGCGTTACAATCCCGTACAACGCATTAGGCTATCAACAAAGTACTCCAAGCGATTTTTTTGTCACTTGGGTGGCTACTTGTACAATAAGGTAAACCGAACCATACCCATATTCCATCTTACCAAGGCTGAATGCAAGAGAACTCTTACTAATTGGTTAAAAGGTTTAAACTATGATGAGACTGAAGCTGTGCTTTCCATACCAGTTTAAGGTGTAGGCAATTGGTCACTCTTCATGAGATAAACACACACACACACCCACGCACACACGCACACACGCACACATACACATGTACACACACACACACACACATTCACACACATCACACACGCATACACACTCATAAACCAACTAACATCTATTGTTCAATATTATTCGATGTATTCTTTTTTGTTTTCTTTTTATCTATGCAAACCTGTCTAGTGTAACTTGTAAATGCTAACAGAAACAACATGTAATATAAACTAATTACTTTATTCTATAAAAAATTATGATATAGCAGTAATGACCAACTTGTATATTACTTGAAATGTAACTAACTAAGGGGTGGAGACCTGGTGTCCTGAAACACAGGCCTCGAGCCTAGCTTAGGCACCAGTCTCCCACAATATAATATTAAGGCTCACATGTACTTTTTAAATGTAATGTTACTATATTGTGGTGAGAAATAAATCAATTATTATTATTATTATTATTAATTAGTTACACAATAAGTTAGACTTAAGATGTTTCTCACATGTGTATGTGATTATGTAAGTATTAACTCTTCTAATTCTCCTATATCTTAATTGTTCCACACAAAACACTTAATGAAAAAAAAAATTGGGCAGTCTTTGGGGTCTGCCGATAGAAGAGAAAACTTTAATCCTTGATCATAAACACTTCTTTATAAACCAAAAAAATGCGTGACGATGACGTGAGTTCTATGATTTTTGTTCACCCAAGAAGTGCTCAACGCGCCTAAAGAAGATTTACTTAAAAAATAACAATGTAGTAGTAATACATATGTTACTTTGACAAAACTCATTTGTCACCTTTTCAAATGTCGTGAATGTAAATGGGTCTTATCAATTGTATATTGATAAGACCCATTTCCTAAACAACATAAAATATTACTTAATCAGTTAATGAAAGTATACATATTCGTATCTCGTATACATTCTTTGTTTGAATATTTGAAAGCCTTTCTGAATGACATAGATTACCCATAAAGTAAAAAGTAATATAAATAAAATATAAACGCCAAGGTGTTCGCTTTTTTATTTCCTTTTAATAAAATTACTTGGCCGAGACGGCGATTATAATAAGCTACCTTTCACCTCGGGAAATTGTCACTAAAAGGAAAATAAATAATGCAATTAATGAAGCTGCGACAACCAGCGTAGTATTTTTTTTTTAAGGCATTTTTTTTTATATGCGTAGTAGGTACTTGACATAAATGCACAGAATAATAAAAATGAATTCATTTCTAGATTAGTATATCCATAGGTGTCTTATTACTGAGTCTGTACCGCCATTTGTTTGTTTTTTACGTTTTGGAATGCTTTGACGCGTAACTCTCTGCGAGGCGACGGAGAAGTTATACCGGACTCACTTGGAAAAAGATGGCGACATCCCGATAATACCGACTAAACCTACCACGGTATTCCTCGACATAACCAGAATTGGCGGGGCTGCGTGAATCGCTTTCACATGCAATTGCGACCCCGCAGTCTTATTACTGAAACTTCAGTAATCTTATTTCCAAAATAAATATTCAATATTATGAATAGCAGGTTATGTTTAAAGTATTACGGCAAACGGTAATACATACAAAATTCAAACTTGAAGTAATTTTAAAGTAGAACAACAAAAAAAACAAAACATGCTGTCTATCGGCATTGTGCCTTTACTAAATAGTACACAATTAAGACTCGAGCACTGCTCTGGCTTGGGTTTAGTTGTTTATTTAATTTGACACTTTATTCTCCTATTCAAATGTGTACTTGCTCTAGTTAGTGCCAAATAACTATATACTGTTTGAAAGTTGTTCGAATGTGACCATTATGATGACGATATTTAAAGGGTTGACATATTACTTCCTATCTTGACTACTCCGTTGCAATTACAACTTTGCCCATGGCTAAACCTTATTCAAACATATCCAGTAAAACAAAGAGAGACTTTCTCTCAGTACAAAGAGACGTTTAACAGCTAATCTATACAAATATTATAAAAAGGAAAGATTTGTTTTTTTGTTTGTTTGTTTGCAAGGATTTAACTCAAAAACTATTCAACCAATTTAAAAAATCTTTCACCATTATAAAGTTTTATTATCACCGAGTAACATGGGCTATATTTTATGTAATAATAAAAGGTACTTTTGCTAACCTAACCTTACCCACTTTTACGCGAGCGAAGTCGCGGGCAAAAGCTAGTTACGAATAAAGGCATAAGTGGAAGTCCCACTTAATAAAACGTCATGCTCACCCTACAAACACAAACTTAATATCCCAACTTTAAAGTGGTGATTTTCTAACGACTTCAAAATGACGCCATTTTGTAAGTTTATCCCCGCTGAAAAAACTAGCCCGTTTTTGTACTCAGTTACTTTATTCGACAAGTTAGTTCTCACTGTATCAAGTTCTCAATGGGACATTTAAAACGGTTTATCTAGATGCAATTGGCTTTGTTATGCTTTTTCATTAGGTTAACGAGATTTTGCCGAGTGGATTGTAGTTCTACGACGGCTTTATTTATGTAGCTGATAGAGTGCGCCATAATTATCTTTCAGTCTCGGTTCTTCTAAAAGATATTCGTAGCTTATATTGTAAGATAAACCACAAGTTACTAAATTTTGAAATATTAGATTTGGCTGCAGCTTCGCTCATTGTTAATCTAGATTCATCATCAGGAACAGTACGTTTTTTCTGAATAAAAGGTACCCTATGTCCTTTTCTGTACCCCTGACAATTCGTATGCGAAATGTAATGATTGTCGATCGCGTAGTTAAAGCGTGAAATCGTACCAAATAAACTAACTCACTATCGCATTTATAATATTAGTTAAGATGTATCGTAATCCATTCAGCAGTTTTTAGTCAGAAAGACAGACAAACATATTGGTATAGACCATTTTTTTAATTCAAACTTCTCTAAAGACAACATCAATTAGATTCATAAATATTTGAAATATGCAGATACTTTACATTAAAAGTAATCCAAATCCTAAAGACTATAACCTTTCCCAATTTGATGTTCAATGGTTTGTCAAAACTCAAGTAATGTTTTATCTTCGGTTCTTCTAAAAGCATACAGATGAAACGCTTAGATTATAAGATGAACCCTGAACTACTATTAAGGCATCGAAGAAATATGCATCGACATTTATTCAGCGGTTTCTAGTTTAAAGACAGACAAACAAAATAATATACACCATTGTTTTTAATTCAATCTTCTCCAAACACAACACGTATTAGATTTAAAAATATTTCAAACATGTTATGTTATGGCTTATGTTTAACTTATCACCAAATACAGTCAAAAATAAATATAACAGACAAAAATAGTAAATGATCACCAAATTGCACAGCAAAATATATTTAAAGAGATCAAACTAAGTCGACAGAGCCCCGCTTCACGGGGCTCCTATTTTTGGGTGGGTTTAAGAAGGAACCTAACCCTTCCGAGACGGAATGCAGTGATTTGAGGCGTATAGGTGCTCGTTATGATATATTTTAGTAAGCATATTTTGCTGCGCAAATACTACTTTTGGTGGTCATTATATTTAATTCCTTATGTTATACTATAAGTAATCCGAATCCTAGGAATGTACCTTTTTCAATTCAATGTTCAATAGTTTATCAAAACTCAAATAATGTTTGGTCATAGCGTTGCTGTTCTCTACAAGCTGTATGTTATTTTATATGGGCACCTATGCTTCTCTTGACCAATGGCTATTCTCAAATCTTTTTATTTTTATTTTATATAACACTAGATGTTCCCACGGTTTCACCCGCGTTTATCATTATTGCGCCGCTCCTGTGGGTCGTAACGTGATGTTATGTAGCCTATAGCCTTCCTCGATAAATAAGCTATCCAACACTATAAAAATTTTCCAAATCGAACCAGTAGTTCCTGAGATTAGCGCGTTCAAACAAATAAACAAACAAACTCTTCACCTTTATAATATTAGTATAGATAAAACACCTGCACTAGGAATTATTTCTGTGTCGCGCGAGCCTTACAAGCATTCAAACAACGGACCCAAAGAACATCCAGACTCGGAACAAACATTAGTGGATCACACAAAGTTTTGCCCCGTGTGGGATTCAAACCCACAACACTCGGCACAATGCTAGTGGCGAGGCGACCAATTAAACCACTACGCCACCCATGCAGTATCTTGACCTATGGCTGTTCTCAATTCTAGTATGTATCTATCTTATCTTATGTGGGGGCCAGTCAGTGCAGACCGGCGACACTTCAACCCAGTGGGATCTTTTGTGTCGACACTCTCCCAATAACCACTGCCATAGATATTCATGGCAGCCGGGACCAACGGCTTAACGTGCTTTCCGAGGCATGGAGCAGCTGATAATTGTCAATCAATACGCACATAATTTCGAAAAGTCATATAACTTCCGAAAGTAAGAAGTACGCGACGTGGGTTCGAACCCGAGACCCTCTGCATTGCAGTTTGTTGGTCTCCCCACTGAGCTATCACTGCTCTAGTATGTGTCTAACTATGAGTACCTATATCCTCTCTTTGATGCATAGAACTAAACCTGACATACGAGTACATAGGTCCTTCTCATGCATCAATCGCTTTACAAATAGCAATTAAATTCCCACAATTGTGTTACCGTCTGACTTATATTGCATTCCATAGTGGTGTACTTTGTTGTTCGTCTGTCACTCATGGACGCAATTGAAAACGATTGTCTGACCGCGGGCTGTTGCAGTTGATATATACGTTGATCGTTCTATAAGCAGGAGGATATAGCTTACCATCAGTTACCATAGGTAGGACGTTACCATCTTTAAGTATAATATCAAGTTATATACGTTGACAAGACACAAGACACAACACGTGTATATAATTATTCTATAAATATATTTTTGTATGGTAAAGGGGATAAACGAGCTGACGGATCGCCTGATGGTAAGCGATTACCGTCGCCCGGGTGTCCATAGCCCAACATCAATACCAGAGGAGTCACAAGTGCGTTGCCGGTCTTTTAAATTCCTCCCCTCTCCCAGAAGGGGGGTATTATTTACGAGTACATACACAGATATGATGACATAATAAATAAAATTGTATTACTGTCACACGTTAAGGGTCAGTTCACACCGAGACGCGACGCGGTGCGACGCTGCACGCACATATTAATAGAGCGACTCAAAATATACTTTATTTACTATACGAAAAGATACACATTTCATTGTAAGAATTCAGAATACGTTGTACCACGCAGCACTGCGCCTCGTGATGCCTCGCGGCGTAGCGCGATATATCGCGACGGAGCGGTACATCGACGGTACGCGCGGCGTGCAAGAGCGGTGCTGCGTCTCGCGATGCCGCGCGACGCAGCGCGACGCCGCGAGACGCAGCCTGAGGCCGCTGTGGCGCGCTTGCAAATGGTAAACTGCGGGTGGGCGCGGCGAGTAGACACGTTCCGCTGCGCCCCGCGGCGTCTCGCTGCGCAGCGAGGCGTCGTGCTGCTACGATTTTACGATGCGCCTCGCGACGCGCGACGTTGCGATGCGTCTCGCGGCGGCGCGCGGCGCAGCGCGAAATCATTGGCCTCTTCGAGTGTCATCGCGTCGCTCGTGTCGCGTCACGGTGTGAACTGACCCTAAGTGGTACTAGCCTCTTTGTTATTAAACAACTTTTGATGACAAGATGATAATGAAGTGACCAAATCGTGATGTCAGTACTTCAAGAACTTATTCCATTAAACCGAAATTGAATTTATGTATCAGTCCCGATTATAGTAACACCAGTTTTAAAACTTTTGAATCCTTAGTAAACTGAGGACTACCTCGGTCGCAGCGTAGTGAATGTAACTGCCCAGCATGACTCTCGGGTTAGTTCCCAAATCGGACAACGTGTAATTGGGTTTTTGACAAGACATTCTCAATAGCAGCACAAGGTCTGGTACTATACAAAGTTAAGGTCAAAGGTCTCATCCCTATTAACGAAATGTGGTTGTAGCATTACATACCAACATTCCGCAATAGTATAATTTGAACGTACATAGATGCAATGTCTCTTGAGAATCGAATTCGAGCCTATCTCGGACAGGTATATTTAACAAACGAATGTACGAATATAACGCCTGATCAGCGTCTCACATAATAAAATTATGAGTGAGCGCCGGGTGGTGGTTGTTTATGTGAAATAAAAGAAACGACTTTGTTCGGAAACTGAGATGCTGTTTTTTTTACATTTTGCTGTTGTGTTTGCAAGTGTGATCGCCGTAGGTTCGATCCAGGATATTGGCACATTAATTCACATTTATAGATTTGCAAATGTAACTGTTTGATTTTCTAACTCTTTTCTTTTAACTGGGTCATTATGCCTAAGTAAGTAAAAGGTTAAAGTGTTCAGTGGGCTCACTCATAATTTTCAAATAATAAGTTTTTCAACAGATTCTGTTAACTTTCTTAATTGGGTAGGTGATTATTTTTTAAGTTTGTGAAGAAAATAAAACTTCAACGTTGAATGAAAATGAGGCTATTATTAGGTTTATTAGTAACCTATTATTATCAATTTTATTAGCTAACGGATCCCAAGCAACTTAATGATTGTCTGTGGTAAAATTTAACGATTTTATTATCTGTAATGTGTTATTCTAATAATACATAGATTAATCCGTTATTAATTCAAATCGCGAATATCCAGAGTCGCCATTAGAAATAGTACAACGTGATTTAATTTTTTAACTCTTTGTGATAGTTAAAACAGAAAAGAGTACTTACAAGTATCGCTGAGTATGAAGCAGCGGCACCGCAACTCGATACGAACACTGAAATGCAAAAGAAAACGGTATTAATACACTTTGAACTCATCCTTTAGGCACTATCTTTCTGGGTATTTATACATTTATATATTTTATATTTATATATTTGTTAAGATTTCTGTAATAATTTGAAAACAACAAAGAAAAATATCTTCGGCGAATCGCATGTTTTGAAACCCCATACAGGACAAAAAGGGTACTCTGCGTTTTTTAAGACTTTTTATGTTTAAAAGTAGCGACGAAGGATTTATTTGCAAAAAGTCTTTCAAAATATTGAGCGTTAGTGAAAATACGATTCATTTTTTATGTATTGATTAAGTTAATTTAATTTTAAAGACAAAATAAGTTAATAATATTTTACTATCGGTCGCCTAGTGCTCGAAATTCGACCAAAGTTTGCCTGTAAGATATTGGTGACATACATATATCATTATATATTGATATAATTATGTAACCATAGCCTCGGTGGCGTAGTGGTTAGTGTAACCGACTGCCACGCTTGAGGTCGCGGGTTCGATTCCCGCACAAATCAAACATTTGTGTGCATGAACATGGATGTTTGTCTTGGTCTGGGTGTTTCTATGTATAATAATATGTATGTATTTACAAAAAAAGTATATAATATGTATGTTTATCCATTGTCTAGTACCCATAGTACAAGCTCTGCTCAGTTTGGGCTAGATGGTGATGTGTGTATGTGGTAGAATATTATTATTATTATAGTTACGCGCTTCGACTGCGTGTGTTAAATGCATGGTTGTGTACGTATAGTGCTTTTTCATTAATTTAATGTATTTCTAATACATATTTTATATAAATATTCGGATTCGCCCCTACTTCTCCATATAAACTTTAACTGTGCTAAATTTCATACTCCTCCGCCCGCCCAATTTTCGTAAAAAGGGGTACAAAGTTTTTGCTTCACGTATTAATATATAGAGATGACTTAAACTGTCAGTTCGTTCCTTGCAAACAAATAATGTAGGTACTGACAGTTCGAGTCATTGTCTTGCCAAAACTAGACTGACGTTTATGACATGTACGTTGACACTGACTTTGACAGCCAGATTATAGATTGGCAAGTAATGGCGCCAAAAACGTGCAAACATAAGAATCGATACAAAAGCTAAATTAGCATATTTTGGAAAATTCTATCTGTTTCAAGACTGCTAAGAGCCAATGGTTATTAATATTGTAACTAATATTATAAATAGATGTGCCCGCGGTTTCAATCGAGTTTATCGTTACTGCGCTGCCCCCGTGGGTCGTAGCGTGATGTTATATAGCCTATATAACATCACGTTACGATATCCAACACTAAAAGAATTTTTCAAATCGAACCAGTAGTTTCTGAGATTAGCGCGTTCAAACAAACAAACTCTTCAGCTTTATAAAAATATATATTAGTATAGATGTGAATGTGAGTTTGTGAGTCCCGAACTAATCAACCGATGAACATACAATTTCGCATACACGTTGTCGGGGGTACAGAAAAGGACATACACACTTTCATCTGGAAAAAAAGTAGAGACTGTTTCCGAGCGGAACTGTGGGCAAAAGCTACTAACAAAACAATAACACAAAATGCTCAATATATACGGCAACAATATTCGTCCTACAGCCTTACGTTTCGCCGAAAGCCGAACAGAGGTATTCGGCCGACTTTATTGCAGCACCGCTAAACGATTTATATCCTGGCTTTCATTCCGAGGATTGATTTCAATATATTGGCTTAGCAGAGTTAATAGAAAGAGTATTCAATCTTATTCATTCAATGCGGGAAGTCGCTTGTGCGAAATGTTCGGATTGAATGGAAGACGTACATAGGACTAAGTAAGTACGTAAAGGACTGCTGGGTTTATGTCTTTGGAATTGGATAACTAATTGGAACTGATGTAAAGTATCGTATAAAGAGACGTGGTAGATAAATGCTATGAGGCAATTACCTTTTCAAACCAATTATTTAACTAGCTTTTGCCCGCGGCTTCGCTCGCGTTAATTTAGAATTTGACAATCAATTCGGGTTGTACTGTGCTTGTAATAATATAATTCAATCATGATTCGAAAGACACGTGGCGCCATCTATTATCATAAGAACGTTATTATTGCTTTCCTCGGAAACAGTAATTTTTTTCGGGATGAAAGGTAGCCTATGTCCGTTTCTGTACACCTGTCAACGTATATCCAAAATTTCAGGATGGTCGGTTCAGTGGTTTAGGCGTGAAAAGGTAACAAACAAACAAACTCATTTTCGCTTTTATAATATTAGTTAGGATTAGGATTAGGATTTTCCTCTTTAAGTTTTTCCCTTCTCTGCCCTTTTTTTACCGTAGGCAGTGGCACTAGTCGTATAATGTTTTGTGGCGTGTCTGTGATTGATGGTAACCACTAGCCACTAGATGGATCGGTAGCTCGTCCGTTACGTAATAAAAAAAGCAAAGAATATGTACTACGCTTGAATATAGCTCCTACCGTGTTTAAAACATCAAATAACTATACCACTAGTATTAAGCATTTAATTGATATGTCGGAAAGTTTAGACGGCAACTCGCTTTTGGCATAATTAAGCAACAAAATATAGGCGTGGTTCTTCGTACGAATACTAATGATAGGCAAATACAAGAGAAATAAAACAATAAAGGTTGACTGTGATTATCTCTGATTTGATTCGTAACGCAGCGAGTTCGTCCACCGAATGTGTCCGCGGACGAGTCTCCGGCGCTTGTATAACGTCAATATGACACTGACAATTATAACTGTCACTCCAACTGACACATTGGCTCTATGGCGACCTCACTCAAGCTTACGCTAAACGTTCCGAAACAAACCAATAGATGACGCTTTATTCAACTCCAATTACAGAAATAAATTGTAATCCAATGATTATTTTCTTGACGCTCCGACAAATATTTCTAGAATGTTACTACATTATGTGTTGATTTATTTACATCTGTATCTGTTTAAATAAATAATTTTTTGTTAGTGAAATGTGGATTTTGTAGTTTCTAGCTTCTATTAATATTTATTTTCTTTTTAATTTCGTCGCTAATCTTTCATATAAATATATATTTTGATTATTATAACTGTATTGTTTACAAATAAAACTGTGATCTGGTTTGATATGCAAAGTATTGAAACAACAGCGGCTTGTGCCCTTGTTTTGCTCAAAGTGGCTACAGGTTAAATTCATAGTATAGTTTAGTGCAACCTTGTCCTTCGTTATCGTTACTTTGTAACCTTAATAAATTAAATTATTTTGATTTCATTTATCAAGCAAAATGCCTGCTCAAAAAGGTACCCTTTGAGCAGGCATTAAATATTTACATTTTTAAATCCTTACTAATATTATAAATTCGAAAGTAACTCTGTCTGTCTGTTACCTTTTCATGGCTAAACCACTCAACCGATTTAGATGAAATTTGGTACAGATATAGTTTGAAACCTGGGGAAGGACATAGGCTACTTTTTATTGATGTAGGTACTACGCGGGCGGAGCCGCGCGCAAAAGCTAGTACACTATATAAACTAATAACATTAAGCTATATAACATTGTTGCCAAATGCCATGGGTAGCTTTCATGTAGTAGGTTTCAGCTGCTTTACAAGTAAAATACTACTGATCCATTGCTGATACTACAGCATACAGTATATTGCTATGCCAGTACAGTAACTTGTTAAAAATAAGCACAAGTAGGTCCTCCCGCAAGTCAGCGCAATAAGCACACATGATAAGCCCCTCGTACTCCTATGTGCCATCTTCAAAGTATAAAAATGTTTTACACAAAATGCATAACATCGAACTATGGAGGCAGATCTCTTTATGATAAAAAAAAGATTCCTCGCTCAGTATACAACAAACACTTTAAGCTAAAAAGGTTGCCGATCTTTTTTCTCGAACGCTTTTCCAACAAACTGCTTTCACACACATCGAGAAAGACCAATTTGAGGGCTTGTAAGATACCTTAATTTCCGCCAACACCACGCGCCGTTCTACAATACAGTTTATCAGATTTTCCTTCACTGAATAAATTTAAATACGTATTGAGTTCGAAGCGAGACAAGTTGTTTCGTATTTTACGTTAGAATAGATATCTTAACTGCTTATCGAAGTAATTTGGCAAATATGGTTTTGGAACGCGAATATATTGTGAGTTAGAAATTCGGGGTTGAAGATGTGTTGTTGTTTTTCGGTTGATGGTAAATGATAAATATATACCTCCCTATGACCTCCAACGGTGAACCACCTATCGTCAACGAGTGGACACCGAGCGACTGGTGGTGGAGGTGGTGCTGGTCGGGTGCCGGGTGGCTCTAATGAGCTATGAGCTTTAAGCGTGAGACTATGTAGGTACCTATGTACCATAAAATTAAATTAAGCTATATATTTGCTACCCGTATCAGCAATATAAACGAGTAAATCTATGTATCCATGTTACATGTCTTAAGCTTCCGCATATCCACTGACGTGAATATTCCAATTAAAAAGCGTCCAAGTGAAAGAAAGAAAGAAAGAAAGAAAATACATTTATTTGCAGCAGATTATGCACTACATAGTTACATATTTCAGACACAGTTAATTACAAAAAAAAAAAGAACAAATGTTACTGCAAATTGGTCGCAACTCAGCAAAATGCTAGTTTTGAAAAAACTAGCGCTGGTCTTCCGCTGCGACCATGTTTGTAAATAATGTACTTAACACAACACAAAGATGACAAACGATATAAAATAATAATAATAATAGCGTCCACGGTACCAATATGACAACAATACAATTTTTTTTTTAGTCGGCCTCGCCCATGAAGGGTTCCGTAGCAGCAAGTAACATAATATAAAAGTTCTTTTAGTTTGTTATAACTTTGATCGATGTTTTAATAATAGAGTATTTTTTTAAATTAAGGTATTGATAAGTAAACATTATAATTAGGTACCTAAATGATGGGTTTTAGATCTAACTATATGCGAGCCCATATAGGCTTGTGATAGCTAAACAAGCTAATATAAGATTTATGACGTATTAAAAAAAAACTACTTACTAGATCTCGTTCAAACCAATTTTCGGTGGAAGTTTACATGGTAATGTACATCATATATTTTTTTAGTTTTATCATTCAAGTATGGGGAACCCCCAAAACGTATTGTTTTTTTTCAATTTTTGTGTGAAAATCTTAATGCGGTTCACAGAATACATCTACATACCAAGTTTCAACAGCATAGTTCTTATAGTTTCGGAAAAATGTGGCTGTGACATACGGACGGACAGACAGACAGACAGACGTGACGTTCCGTTTGTTGCCATTTGGCTACGAAACCCTAATATCATAAATGCGAATGTGAGTTTGTTTGTTTGTTACGCGTCCGCGCCTTAATTACTCGACCGACCATGAAATTTCGATACACGTTGTCAGGGGTATAGAAAAGGACATAGGGTACCTCTCACCCAGAAAAATGTATGGTTCCCGAGGGGATAAAAAATTGTCAAACTACATATACGCGAGCGTAGCTGCGGGCAAAATCTAGTATGATATATGTACATAGATTCACGCCTGTTTCCCAGAGGGGTAGGCAGAGACTACGGATTTCCATTTGCTACGATCCTGACACACTTCTCTGGCTTCATTAACTTTCATCACATTCCTCATACACGCCCGTCGTTTCAAGGAGCTCTTAACCTGGCCTTTGTCCAGAACGCCTTCGATCTGATCGAGAAACGTTCGCCTACGTTTTCCTCCTGCGACTGTTCCATTCACACTAGCCTTATAAACTTTCTTAGTCAGTCTTTCCTCGTCCATTCTTTCTACATGTCCAAACCACCTTAACATACCCTTTTCTATTGTTATCACTATATCCACTTTCATTCCGTATCTTTCTCTATACAAGGCATAATATTCCTTTCATTTGATACGCCCTATTAAAATGTCGGTAAAATTTCAGATAGAACAGGTTGGTGCTCGTTTTGTTGGCACGCTCGCCCGCGGTTTGGGTGATGTCCAAATCGCCAGTGTTTTAGCCTAACTCGCGGTTTTAATTATAAAGTTATGGGATATTTAGATTTACCATTACCATTACAACACTGAGCTATCGCTGCTCTTCCCATGACATAATCCTAATCCTAATCCTAACTAATATTATAAAAGCGAAAATGAGTTTGTTTCTTTGTTTGTTTGTTACCTTTTCACGCCTAAACCACTGAACCGATCATTCTGAAATTTTGCATATACATTGTCAGGTGTACAGAAACGGACATAGGCTACCTTTCATCCCGAAAACAAATACTGTTCCCGAGGAAAACAATAATAACGTTCTTATGATAATAGATGGCTCCACGTGTTTTTCGAATCATGATTGAATTATATTATTACAAGCAGAGTACAACCCGAATTGATTGTCAAATTCTAAATTAACGCGAGCGGAGACGCGGGCAAAAGCTAGTAATATAATAAAATAATATTCTATCACATACACACAACACCATCTACCCCAAACTAAGCAGAGCTTGTACTATGAGTACTAGACAATGGATAAACATACATATATACCTTTTTTTGTTGTAACAACACAAATGTTTGACTTGTGCAGTAATCGAACCCGCGACCTCAGGCGTGGCAGTCGGTTACAATAACCACTACGCCATCGAGGCTTAAGGCACTCCTGTGACCTGACTTAACTTAAACCTGTACCCTGCGATATGCGGGTACAATCCACATCTACCTTTCCCTGCGACAAAATAACCACGAAACTATATAATACTAGCGGTCGCCTAGTGCTCGAAATTCGACCAAAATTTGCCTGTAAGATATTGCTGATATATACCTATGTCATTGTAATTATATTGATATATGTAACCATAGTTACGCGCTTCGACTGCGTGTGTCAAATGCATGGTTGTGTGCGTGTAATGTTTTTTCATTAATTTAATATATTTCTAATGCATATTTTATATAAATATTAGCATTGGTCACTACTTCTCTATATAAACTATAAGTGTGCGAAATTTCATACTCCTCCGTCCGCCCAATTTTCGTAAAAAGGGATCCAAAGTTTTCGCTTCACGTATTAATATATAGATGTATGAACACAATATACACAAACTTGGAATTTTCTAGAATTAATCTACCAAAGAAACATGCAATGCACTCACATATAATAAACCTTGGCAAATCTTAGTCAAATTTTACGCATGCCAAGCACTTCGTATTAAAAAGTAAATCCCTAAAGTAAGCATGAGTGACCCCCGGGCATGCCAAACGCGCATTAAAGTACGGGACTAGCATGTCCTGTGACTATGTGCCGTGAAATGCATTTCACGCTTTACGTTACACACGGACGTAAAGAATAACGAGCGGAATATATTTATAAAATAACTAGATTATGCCTGCAGCTTCGCTCGTGTAAATGTGGGTAGGTTAGATTAGTAAAAATATTTTTGAAGTGAAAACTTCTTTAGCGGCGTTGTGCACTTTTTTGTGATGGGTGAAAAACGTTAAACTCTCATCAGGATACGCGACCTGATCGAAAATTCGTAAGACGGAGGGAGAATTGTCAAACTCGCGTCAGGACACGTGACCTGATCGAAAATTCGTAAGACGGAGGGAGAATTGTCTTGTTTGTGTACGATAGCGCAATAAATGAATATTGTATTTTACCAGATAAATGATAGTACTATTATACTGATAATTAAAGCAATTCGTGCAAAATGATTCCCTAACCATTCCAAAATATCTAAAATGCACAACGTTAATATTCAAGTTTTCACTTCTGCCGGCACTCCCGGAGTGAAACCCGTTGATTTTTTTCTGGATGAAAGGTACCCTATGTCTTTTATTGTTATCCTGACAACGTATATGCAACATTTCATGATGATCTGTTGAATAGCTAAAGCGTAACAAATAAACTCATATGCGCATTTATCATATTAGTACCTAAGGATATAGATATATCAGCCCTGTATTAAACTATCCCACTGCTGGGCACAGGCCTCTTCTCAGTGTAACATGGGTTAGGTTAGTCCACCACGCTACTCCAGTGCGGATTGGCAGATATCACATATCTTCGAAGACATAATTATAAAAACTAGCGGTCGCCTAGTAGTCAAAATTCGGCCAAAATTCCTAAGCTTGCTAGATTGTTCTAATTTTTTTCTTTATTACATATAAATAAGGTACTATTTATTGTAATAAAGGAAACTCGTTACTATGGTTACCTATAGGTAACTATAGTTACAAAGAATTGTACGACGTCAGACGAACAATGCCGAAATACTACGAACGCGATTCGACTGCGTGTGTCAAGTGCATGGTTGTGTGCGTGTAGTGTTTTTTCATTAATTTAATGTATTTCTAATGCATATTTTATGAAAATATTAGGATTCACCTCTCTTTCTCCATATAAACTAACTCTGCCCAATTTCATACTCCTCCGTCTGCGCAATTTTCGTAAAAAGGGGTACAAAGATTTTACTTCACGTATTAATATTTAGATATAACAATCGTAACTAATGTTATGATGCCTTTCACGTCCTAACTACTCGATTGATCGTCATGAAATTTCGCATACAGAAAAGGACTGAAAGAAAGAAGAAATATACCCTAATCTTTCATCCAGAAGTACTAGTCCTGAGCGAGTGAAAAGAATATCATCATTTTAAATACACAGGTCGATGCTGCTCCAAAAACTGAATAAGTTTACATCAATAAATAAATTTCGCCAAAATGGCTTTTATAATATTTCTTCCTCGAAATGTCGATATATAAAGTAATGATGGTTTCATATTAAATTATGTGTCACTTACATAGTATGCATACTGGTCTAACCGTTTTTGTATTAGCCATTTACTTTAAATCAATCTTTAACTTTAAATCAATCTATACAAATAAATAAAATTGAAGTATCTGTTTGTAATGTCAAAATAACAGCTTTTTATCTAATGTATGTATATGAAAGTATATAAGGTACCTATAGGAAAACATCTGTTTTTAAAATTTTTGTCTGTCTGCCTGTCTGTTTGTTCCGGATAATCTCCGAAACGGCTGAACCGATTTTGACGGGACTTTCACTGGCAGATAGCTGATGTTATAAGGAATAACATAGGCTACTTTGATTTTCAAAAAAAATAAGGTTCCGCGGAGACAGACACTTTTTAGTTAAAATCTACGCGGACGAAGTTGCAGGTAACAGCTAGTTTTTAATATAACTTTTGTGGATGAATGATGATGATAAACCTAAATAACTAAATAAATAATAATATAACATAACATAATGTCCTCCAGACCGATTTCGGTCACGGCGGCCAATCTTAACGAAAGACTGGCCTTTTGCGCAGGAGATATTATAGTGCACAAGCGTGTGCGCAAACACGAGTGCACTCTCTGTTCCCTAACTCTCATGATCCGATGGGATGGTAATCCGACATGACTAGAGAGAGATCAGGCGCAGGACCAACGGCTTTACGTGCTTAACTAAAGAAATAAGTGAGTAAATGAATGAAACAGCGTTATTTCTCAAGGATAAATAAAGCTGTTTTAATGACAAACAAAGAAAGCATAGCCGTAGGTGGGCGATAGTTATGAATAATCTAAGTTTCCAAATTACCTATTATACTTAGGCCATTATAGCTGAGACAAAAGGTACTTATCTAAATCACCCTTTTAACTGTTGTGTTGCTGAAGCATTACTCGAAACTCATTAAAACTAAACAATATAATACGATATTGTAAAAACTATATAATTTTAAATAAATTTGCTCTTTATCTATACAAATAAATAAAATTGAAGTGTATGTTTGTAATGTCAAAATAACAGCTTTTTATCTAATGCATATGAAAGTATATAAGGTACCAATACGAAAAGATCTATTTTTAAAATTGTTGTCTGTCTGTCTGTCTGTTTTTTCCGGCTAATCTCCGAAACGGCTGTACCGATTTTGAAGTAACTTTAACTGGCAGATAGCTGATATTATAAGGAGTAACTTAGGCTTATTATAGAAAAAATAGGGTTCCGCGGAGAAAACACTTATTAGTTAAAATCTATGCGGACGAAGTCGCAGGTAACAGCTAGTATAAAATAAGTTTCCATTGAATAGACATTAGCAACGTATATACGATATGAAAAAGGACTAAATAGGCTTTTTCAATAGTAAAGACAATTTGCCAAGGTTGAGAGCAATTCAAAGATTTTTTGTTACGCACGAGACATTTTTTGTTATGTCACTTTACATAAGTGGGATATCCAGTAGAAAATTACACTATATTGTTAAGACATGTCTAATAATTTTTGTGACGAAGAGGAATTTACAAACTATATCAGGAAAAAAGATAATTCATGAAGCAGGACTTTAAGCTGCGACCGACGAACTGTGTAGTCATTCTGACAACTGTGATATTCATAACATTATACGTTAGCATTAAAAAAGCTTATAAAATAAATCTAAATATACTGGACTTTACAAACAGTAAAAATCAACAATTTGTGTATCAAACAAAATTTTGTCCAGTGTTGAGATCGAACTCAGAAATTTACTCAATGATAAATAACAGCCATATCAAACTCCACATGAATTCCATTGATGTTTGTCTTGGTCTGGGTGTTTCTATGTATAATATGTATTTATTTACAAAAAAAAGTATATATTATGTATGTTTATCCATTGTCTAGTACCCATAGTACAAGCTTTGCTTAGTTTTGGCTAGATGGTGTTGTGTGTATGTGGTAGAATATTATTACATAAAATCTATATAAATATTAATAATTGGTAATATAAATAAATACACTCAAGATTGTAATACCAGGAAACCGTATGCAAAGGTTGTTTTACGCCGACATTTCGTCAGCCGTATTTCAAGTCTCAATTTATAGGAAGCGAGCTTATTGACGTCTCCCAGATCCCTTTCCACTACTACTAAGAATTTCCTAGAGGCTCCTAAAGGTAGCTTTATTTTATGCAATTGCTGCAAAATACCCAACGGCAATTTCTACACAGCGTATTATATGATACATAGCAATATTATGTGTGCGACTACAGAGACAGAAAATTACAGGCAAAGAAATGTTTGGCATAGTTAGCGCATTCAAATGTTATTGAGATGACTGGAGTATGACTAAAATATGGTACCCACATATTGCAGGAAAATATTGCTAGATTAGAATCTACTTAACAGAAAATTTATATACCTATCATTGGAAAAAGACAATGCCAGTTTTTAAGGTAAATACTAATAATCTTTGTTATACTACTTACAATATTTTTTTTTATTGCCGTAGGTGGCAGGCGAGCAAGTGGCCCGTCTGATGAGAATTGGTAACCGCTACTCATGGACTTCAGCAATGTCGGGACACAGCAAAGCCGCTACCTACTGTGAAAGAAGAACTCTCAATAAAACTCGTTTGAAGAAGGACATGTCATAGCGCTCGGGAAACACCGAAACAGGCAGTTAATTCGAGGCGCGTACATGGGAGAAATGATCGCAGAAAGCGTACCGTCTTGGCTTTAAACGCTTCCAGGTGATATGGATGTCACAGCGATGGTGTATGTGTATGCTATGAATTAAGTATATAGTGTGGGTCGCATATTTCTATCAAGAAATTGTTGGTAGAAGCATTGAGTCTGAAATTGCATGGTTCCTACAATATAATAATAATAATAAGATATTCTATCACATACAACACCATCTAGCCCAAACTAAGCAGAGCTTGTACAATGGGTACTAGACAATGGATAAACGTACATAATAATATATAATTTTTTTTGTAAATACATACATATTATACATATAAACATCCAGACCAAGACAAACATCCATGTTCATGCACACAAATGTTTGACTTGTGCGGAAATCGAACCCGTGACCTCAGGCGTGGCAGTCAGTTACACTAGCCACTATGCCATCGAGGCCGTAATATAGCTGACAAAATGTGGACGTTATATATCCACTGTTTACAGTTCCGACCTTCAGAGTCTGGGTCTTCTTTGTCTGTAATTTCAACACTTGCAATGTACACTGAGATACAGGGTTTATTTCTAGTGTGATATGAAGTAATCTAAAAAAGATTTGCAAAATATTTCACATTGTAGAACGTCAGGCAAAAAAAAAAAAGTTCATCTGTGTAACATTACAATCGGTGGACTGGAAGTGGCATGACGTAGGTAGGTACTTAAATCACTATGATATTGGTGTATATTGTGCAACAATATACAAAATTATACATAATGTTGTTTAACAATGTGCAATCTCTTGCATAACAATTTGCAACAGCGTGCAATATTTTGCATAATATTGTGCAAAAATTTGCAAAGATTTGTTTAATATTGCTCAATACTGTGTTATTATTGTAAGTAAGAAAGTATTGCGAACTTCTGCTCTGCAGCTAGCATTTTCTGCCGATGCATGCAAACTGTGGATACAGCACTTAAGGAAACTTGCCGGATTATCATGGGTTGACTTAAACCGACCGCAGTAAAGCTACTGTGCCCATTGGCTGTCATCGCACCTCCGGTTGTCCGCAGGGCTGTGGCGAGCTCAGCAGAGAGAGCAAAGATGGATGGTGATGCACGGCACCTCGTGTACAGGCCAGTGCTGTACAGGCAAAGGCTGAAGAGCCGTAACAGCTTGGCAAATGTGTCCATGTCCTGACCCTGGAGCCATCAAAGGCGAGGTGCAACCTGTGGCAAGAACATATATCTCGATCAATTTCTTTTGTGTCACCTGCTGAGAGCCTTCCACATGGACATGAATTGCTATGGTCGGTCTGGTAGTCGCTAAATAGACTTCGAACCCTGGTCGGTCGGTGCAAAGAAAACATGTTTAAGTGGAAACTCTCACCGATCTGGCTTGTGCGTGCGGTGCAAGACAAACGATGTCCGACCTCACATCGTGCCCTGCATGTCCGACAACTTGCACGCAGGAGGATCTGATAGCTGCCTCTGACAACGCAGCTAACGTAGCTGCTTTCTGGGCGGCAGATATATAATATTAAAGTGTTTGCCATGCCAATTCACTACTAATAAAAAAAAATTATAAAATAAATAGAAGGAAATAAAAATTTTGCATTGAAAAAAATCCTGTTCGAGGAGTAGAGCTTTCATGAGAAGAAGCAGGCAAGAAACTCATGGCCACTCTTTTCAATCGCCAAATGTTTACATCAATACAATTCAATGTTATACTATTTTCCTTATATGATATAATATATGTTATATTGTGAATAAAAATAACCTGTGAGTGAAAGGAACCGGCTGTCTTAATAAAGTATAATATTATAAAAGTGAAAGTTTATAGAGATGGTCATTACTTAGTCACGCAAAGCGGATTGGAAGCCGTTGAACTGATTTGGATGCAACTTGGCACACAGGCAGGCTATGTCCTGCGTAAATATTCTAATAGAATCCTTTTCAAAGCAACCTCGCACTGAGCCAGCATGCTGGACTATAGCCTAACCCATCTTACATTCAAAAGAAGCTCGTCCGAGTTGGCAGACTTCACATTTCTTCGAGAACATTATATTACGACAGGTTACAGCGGCGGGCTGTCCGTATCATCGGAGATCCAGAGGTCACGAGTTCACTGGAACCTCCGCAACTCCGTAGAGACATTGCCTCATTGGCATGTTCCTACAGAATATACCACGGGGAGTGCTCTGAAGAGTTATTCCAACTTATCCCGCCCTCCCCTTTCTTATCCAGAACAACGCGTGCTGGGCTCAGATGCCATTCTTACACAGTAGAGTCTACTAGAGCGCGTACCAACAAGTTTGGGTCCTCATACCTCTGATGAACGACCAAGGCATGGAATTCTCTGCCAAGGCACGTGTTTCCTTCTTCCTTCAATCCTGGGTCCTTTAAGCGGGGCGTGAAAAAGCACCTTCTCAGGCCGTCAAAGTAGAGACCTCAACATCGCCTCGGCTGCTGAGGGTGGTGTGGAGGCCACTACACTTAGACCACACGACTGCTTCCCATCAGGTGGAGTGTGGTCATTTTGACGAGCAAACACGCACATAGTGTAGCAAAGTTAAAGGAGTGTGCCTTGATATCGAGCTCAAGACCTCTACATAACAGTGCAACGGTGTTAGTCACCCAGTCAGCATACATTCAAAGTCGTGTGTCACAAAGCAGTCCCTAAGCTAATCGCTACATACTGCTCACTGCTCATTGCAGGCTCGTGTAAGTGTAACGGTATTCAATGTGGACTACTGAACAAGTATTATCCAACTTACATTTCATGGAGCTCTTAATTAAATAAGCAATTTAATATACATGGACTAACGCCTACATATCTTGCATGAATATGTAAAACGTCTACATTTTGCCAACTATATTTAATTTTGTTTAGGTCCTATATATTATATCCTATGGCGATTTTATTACCATCTATCGGCCATGTTTCTAGAGTACATACTGCTCTTATCTTAAAAAGTAGGGACCTAATAACATTTTACCTTAAACAAAGATGGCGGGACGACCTGGGCGCCTTTGAAAGGGACTGCCCGGCTCAAGAATTGAGCCTCATGCATAGCATTGACTATAGTTCCGCAATCAAGGCAGCTATTCAGATAATTCTTATAAAGTTACGTATGTAAGCGATGTGGCTGTTTGTTATACTATGCATGTAAATTAATTATTACTAGCGGTCGCCTAGTGCTCGAAATTCAACCAAAGTTTGCCTGTAAGATATTGCTGATATATTATGTCATTATATATTGATATAGGTAACCATAGTTACGCGCTTCGACTGCATGTGGCAAATGCATGGTTGTGTGTAACGTGTTATTTATTGAAAATAATGTAACTTTAAGCATAATTTTAAAAAAATATTAGCATTCGTCACTTCTTCTCTGTATAAACTATAAGTGTGCGAAATTTCATACTCCTCCGTCCGCCCAATTTTCGTAAAAAGGGATCCAAAGTTTTCGCTTCACGTATTAATATATAGATAAGGTAGCATGATTGATGATTTGTGTCATCACGCCATCTGTCGTTATTAATCAGTCATCGATGATACCCATTGTAAAGCTTAACATTGCTGATGGTCAGATCAGTAGCGCATTTTACGTTGTGCCCCAGTATAATATATACATACATACATAGATTCACGCCTGTTTCCTAGAGGGGTAGGCAGAGACTACGGATTTACATTTGCTACGATCCTGGCACACTTCTCTGGCTTCATTCACTTTCATCACATTTTTCATACACGCCCGTCGGTTCAAGGAGCTCTTAACCTGGCCTTTGTCCAGAACGCCTCCGATCTGGTCGAGAAACGTTCGCCTAGGTTTTCCTCTTGCGACTGTTCCATTCACACTAGCCTTATAAACTTTCTTAGTCAGTCTTTCCTCGTCCATTCTTTCTACATGTCCAAACCAGCTTAACATACCCTTTTCTATTCTTGTAACTATATCCACTTTCATGCCGCATCTCTCTCTAATCACACTATTTCTTATTCTATCTTTCAGAGTCACACCACATATGCTTCTCAACGCTCTCATTTCTACAGCATTTATTCTGCTCTCATGCTTCTTTTGCCATACCCAACTTTCACTTCCATACATAAGTGTGGGCACTAATAGTCCTCTATGAACAGCCAAACGTGCCTTTTCGGATACATTTCGACTGTTCATAAAAGCGCGTAGGGCTCCATTCACTTTGTTGCCAGCAATCGTTCTCCTTTCAATATCTCCGTATAATATATGATGTCCATTTTGCGCTTATAATATATCACATACCTTAAGATCGTGACGTAATACTGTATTTTTATTTAACCAACTCCAGAAATGAGGTTTTCAACCTTTGCCTCGGTCGGTTTTGACCCTCATGTTATTTTGGGTTTATCTTATGTTACTTCAAATGACACCGGCATTTCTCTTTAAATGCCAGTTTTATTTGAAAAGACATACATATTTATAGTGAGTATAATGAATCCATCATCGGTTAACAGAGAAGTAGCAATGTGGAAGAATATAACGTATGTCTTTAGCTTCCTTTTTAAACTACGTACGTATTACATGCTGGCAACTGGCAGAGTTGCTTTACGCTCATATTGACCATAAAATGAGCGTGAAACAACTCTTACTCTAAATCTTTATACCTAAGTATACCCTTATTTGTGTATGGATATGCTTATAGATATTTAGGCCGGGACTCCACCAAAACAGAGATGTGTGCGGTGTGCTGTGTGCTGTGCGAGAAGAGATGTTTTTCAGCTCGGGGGACTCCACCAAAGCGAAGATGTGTGCGGTGTGCTGTGTGCTGTGCGAGAAGAGATGTTTTTCAGCTCGGGGGACTCCACCAAAGCGAAGATGTGTGCGGTGTGCTGTGTGCTGTGCGAGAAGAGATGTTTTTCAGCTCGGGGGACTCCACCAAAGCGGAGATGTGTGCGGCGTGCTGTGTGCTGTGCGAGAAGAGATGTTTTTCAGCTCGGGTGCGAGGCGTTGAGTGCTCAGAACGCATTCTGACACGAAAGGTAGACGATGACGGGTTGCTGGCGGGCGAGAGGGGGGAGGGTGACATCGCTCACTACACGCCGCTCACATCTCTCGTCTCCACTGCGCGTCGTTCGCGCACAGATCACATCTCCGCTTCCATCGCGCCATACAAATATTACACATCTCCGCACAGCGATCTCCACTGAAGCTGAGCGGAGAGGAGATGTGTCAATAACACAATTCTATTAGTTGTTTAAAAAACATCTCCTCTCCGCTTGTCTCGTCTCCGCTTTGGTGGAGTCCCGGCCTTAGAGTATCATATGTATTTGTTAGACAGCGATACACTAGTGTGAGACCGTTGGATTGCCACGCAGAGATTTCTAGTTCGATACCAAGGCACGCATCCCTAACTTTTTAAATAATGTGCGTATTAAAATAGTTAATTATCGCTCGCTTTTACGGTGTAGGAAAACATCGTGAGAAAACCTGTATGTCTGAGAGTTCTCCATAATGTTCTTGAGGATATGTGAAATCTGCTAACCCGCACTGGGCCAGCGTGGTGGAATATGGCCTATCACTTCTCATACTGAGAAGAGGCCCGGCCCATCAGCCCTGTTCGTCTGTGCCCATATTTATAAACTAACCTATAGGTTAGGTAATGATAATAATACTATCATTTCCTATTAGAAATTATAGTATTATTATCATTACCTATTTTTAGTTAAGATAAAGATGGGTGACATATTAGTCACTGTAAACTAACTAATACTAGTATTGGTTAGTTTACATGGACTAATACTAACTAGGTAACTCATCCAGCCCTTAAATACATACATACATAGATTCAGGCCTGTTTCCCAGAGGGGTAGGCAGAGACTACAAATTTCCAAAAATAAAAAGCCTTTAAAATGTGTTTTTGAAGGCGATTTTTATTTATTAATCTCAAAATTATAACTAAGGTATTTTACTATCAACATCAAATAAATAGCTCACTCTAAGCCAAGAAATAGACGCAAAAATTTCATTAGTCAAATATCCGCTCTCAAAAGAAATCACAACGACATTCTCCAACATAAAACTTTAGCTCTCATATTCCCGATATTTCAATATCACAAGACCATTTCAAATTAAACTGAGGCCAACGGATATCTCTTAAAAATAATATTTCTCTAAGCAGTCCAATTACGGAGGCTGCGAGTCGAGTAGAGCCTCCATTTTTGCAAGGATTTTTGGGGATCACCCTGAATTAGATTGGAGTGAGCGTCGTCATTTAAATTCTTTAATAATTGGCAGGTGGTGGTACAAAGTTTAAAAGGTATATTATTTTTCTTCGTTCGAAATAGTCGATGAAGAGTTTACGTTCGCTTACGGTGTCAAGTAATAAGCTTTCAAATTAAGCTATTTAATACGAATTTCATCGCGGTTTATTTAAAACTAAGTTTATTTACTACTACTTTACGTATAGGTGGATTTCCAGCTCAGACGCGGGACCAACGCCTTTATGTGCTTTCTGAGGCGTGAAGAAATTCTCAACAGTAGCCCAGAGTTAGAAAGTAGGCGGAGTTACCCGCTTACTTCCTAGCTCTCGGTGACCCAACCTGGGATTCCAACCAGAGACCTTACCAGACCAGCGTCCCCGAGGCAGGCAGTCCGAGGATAGAGTGTAGTTATATTGTATTTATTTTATTTAAATTATATGATATATTTAGGTATGTATATGTTGACGAGTCATGATTCGTTTCCGGACGCAAGTATGACGTCACTACCGAGTCGTACTTGGACGCGGCCGTTGGAGCGGGGGGGCATTCTATAATCGGAGGTCGCACCGAGCGGACGTGTTTGTTCGAAAATCATTGCTAGTGATTATATTGTGAATTTATTTAAATAAACGTTGTTAAATCGTTCTTCGTGACTATTATTGCTCGAGGCTACCCGTCATGTCAGCATCCGACGAAAATACGCCCCCACTGAGTCCGGTGGCCGAGCTGTCTGCGACATATATATTATGTAAATACCTACCAAAACCTTTATGTTATTCCTTAGTTTATCTATATGTATATTTATAATGCTATTGTATGCGAATGCACCTACTTCTTTTTATCTCTGTATCACCTACGATTGACTAGTAGAGAATGCCCTTGGCATTAAGTCCGCCAATGTATTTTTTTGTGCATGAAGTTTTTAATAAATAAATAATTAGTAAATGGTAGGCATACCTATTTCACGGAGAGGTTCTATTTAAGACTGCGCTGAGCGTAGCACCGTAACCAGCTAAATTTTGAAAGTGGTCTATGAGAAAAAACGTCTGGGAACCCCTGTAATCTAGCTAATAGGATTATAAGGTGGCAATATCAATGAAGAAATTAAAGCAATTCTCAGTTTCTCTATGGCATTCATATGCTTCCACTGGTATAGATATTTATAAATTTGACATGAGCTTGCAAATAATTGGCAAAGACATAAAGAACCAAAATCATTTGAAACAATCCTTTACAATATTAACAGCGCTTATCAGTTAAGGTATGGTCATATTTTTAGGCCGTTTAGTGAACCCTGAGGCCAGCGAAAACTCTTCATATTTTAAGGAAGATCATATCTAATTTAATTGAATACCGTAAAATTATATTAGAGAAAAGAAAATTTTGGACCCGAGAAAGTTCACATACAGCAGATTTCTTATCAAATAGATGACATTTATATGTCAGTACACTGTGCAGATTTGAATTAGCACTATTTACCTTCATGGGGTGTAAAGTCGCTGGAGACACATCCAATTAATCCGGCAAAATCTCAGTAAATATAAGAAACTAAATCATTGAAGATTGTATGCAAACATAGTAATCCGTTAATAGACATGTGTATCTTCACGAGATTTACAACTTCTGATTTCTGTTAATTATTCAATTTGTTACCGATACTTTTTTTTTCTAAAATATGACGACAAGTTACGACTATAACACCCTGAATATCATATTAACGTGTATTTTTAAACGCTATCAGTACATTTCTTAAGCCGTCATGGAAATCAAAAGAAATCATATATTCCAGACAGTAGCGATAAGATGGCTGCTGATTGAAATTCCCTGCGTGGCCCGTTACCTTTGAATACTGAAACATATCACGCGTGAGATGTATCGTGAGTTTTATTTGTTTTTTGTTTTATTACACCACTTGGTTTAAGTCGACCTAGTTTTGTAGTGGCATATATCCTCGGGAATTGATTGGAAGGCGCTTGAGGCCATGATCAAATCGAATCAATCAAAATGATCAAATGCTTAACCAAAATCTACAACGTATACGGCCTAGATTTCAATATTAGGATTTTTAAAGTTGCTAGTAGCTTTGAGCAGTATCCTTCGAGTAAACAAGATGACAGATACTTCTGTAATTTATTTATATTTGCTATTTTAAGATTTTTGTCGCACTTTGTATAACTCCTGTGTCGCGGGGGACTTTGCAAATAATAATAATATCGTATTATTTTCACTCATAGTTTTATTTACAAAATGTTCTTATTTTAGATACATAAGTGTACTTAAGGTAAACAAATACTAAAATATCCATATAAATAATTCAAACACCGGATAAAAATAACAACCAAGCTCGGGAAATCCATTTCATACCTAAAAAATATATGTCTGTGGGAATCGAATCCACAACGAAACGAAACTAAAAAAATGGAAAGTGTGGAAGCGTGACGATAACGAAGCGTGACGATGACACGAGTTCTATGATTTTTGTTCACCCAAGAAGTGCTCAACGCGCCTAAAGAAGTTTTTACTTCAATAAGATAATACTTAGTGCTAAAACACATATTCCATTAGTACAAAACCTCTTATTCCCAACACTCAAGTGTATTATTGCAGAATAACAAGCATCAATATAATCGAATCATATAAAAACTAATTCAATACGTTAAAGAAAATACGTGCCGAACTCACATATTGAAAACTACTTAAGACAAAAAAGTAACTATTTTTAATATAACTTGCGCAGTTATATTCGCATAAGTTGGTAAAGTATCCCTGACAATACATTTTTCTTCGAACTTCCAGTACAGTTTTGCTAAAGTTTTATTAAAAACGGGCGAATAACCCGTTTCCTACTCTGCGAGTTGCCAATAATCGGGCCACTTAAAATACCTGGGGGGTTAAAAAAATTAACCAAACACTTTCGAGTTATGACTACTATTCTGGAGACGGTATGGAGTGGATAGTATCTTCGTTTTATATAATTCTAGCTTTTGCTCGCGGCTTCGCTCGCGTTAATTTAGAATTTGACAATCAATTCGGGTTGTACTCTGCTTGTAATAATATAATTCAACCATGATTCGAAAGAAACGTGGCGCCATCTATTATCATAAGAACGTTTTTGTTGTTTTCCTCGGGTACAGTAATTTTTTTCGGGATGAAAGGTAGCCAATGTTCGTTTATGTACACCTGACAATATAATATGCAAAATTTCAGAATGATCGGTTCAGTGGTTTAGGCGTGAAAAGGTAACAAACAAACAAATTCATTTTCGCTTTTATAATATTAGTTAGGATTAGGATTTACGATTTCTTTAACAAGCACCTTTTTGTTAGACTTATTTTCTTAATAATGTAGTCTAGTGGGAACACCGATGGACTGCCACTTTTGGTCTCGAGGTCAGCAAGCCAGGTCTCGCGTTCTATCTTACGACACACATGTTTCACTTTTAAGGGTATGTATGGATTAAAAAGTTATTTGTCGCTTGTTTTCACAGTAAAGCAAATTTTATCGCAAGGAAACCTGCACGACTGAGACTTGAAGTCTGCCTACTATCAGAGGTATCGTACCTTTGTTTGCCAGTTATATGACTTATAAAAGAGCAGCGATAGCTCAGTGGGGAGACCAACAGACTGCAATGCAGAGGGTCTCGGGTTCGAACCCACGTCGCGCACCTCTGACTTTCGGAAGTTATATGATTTTTCGAAATTATGTGCGTATTGATGGACAATTAACGCCTGCTCCGTGCCTCGGAAAGCACGTTAAGCCGTTGGTCCCGGCTGCCATGAACATCTATGGCAGTCGTTATTGGGAGAGTGTCGACACAAAAGATCCCACTGGGTCGAAGTGTCGCCGGTCTGCACTGACTGGCCCCCACATAAGATAAGATAAGATATATGACTTATGGTACAGTGATTCGTTCCTGTTGTCTTGAAATTGCTTCAGTGATGGCAAGAAAATACAGCCATGTACATGAACGGTCATGAACGGCGATACGTTTACCATACGCTGGTTCAATCAACCAGCATCAATAAAAACATTAAGAACTGCCAATGATTGTTACCTGGTGTTGTTACCTATCGATTCATTACGGGGTTAGCCAGTACTTTACTCACCCTTCTTCGGTGTAATAAAGCAGTTGTCAGCAGACTATAAATTAGCTTCGGAATAGTATTAAAACAGAGAATTTTCATGCTAATCACTTTTCTCCAACTTGCAAATCCAGGAACAAACTTGTTTGGCGCTCGAGATTGATCTAAAGACTTTCAAAGATTTTACATATCTGGCGTCGAATCGTTACGTCAGCGTTTTCGTATAATTTTATCTAAGCATATATGATGCATATATGACTCAGCAAAATTTAATATAGGTCTTCAAGTAAAATATCACGTAAATTTTAGTGGTGTCAATTTCGTCGTACATGTCACTAAATCGATTTCGCGTCTTCACATTTCTTTTTAAGAAATAGATTTTAGAAAAAAGGACCAATTATAATATATTTTTCGAAGAAGTAACTCTAGAATTCTTTTTTGATGTCATTGAATCAAAGTGCAAGAAAGATGGCGTCTAATATAAATTGACAGCAAGCGATTCCAATACTTATTTAATTTATTGAATGTGACGGTTCCAAATTCTATGATTTATTGACTTTTATAATACCAAAATAGGACTGCTACGATGACACAGCAGTAGTAAATGCGACTGTTGTGCTGGTGTGTTAGGTCTTAGGTTCAAATCCAGGTCGGGACCAATGGACCAATAAAAGTTATTGAGTTTCCTATCAAAAATGATCAATAGCTTCAATCGTTCTTGACACCGTCGGTAATGTGCGATGTAAGTCCAGAGTAACTGAGGGGGATCGCTTATTATCAGGCGATATCTGGGTGCAATCAATTATTAATTTCTTCTTCGGGGTCGATTAAAACCTGCACATGTTTGCGGAGTGAAGATAACAAGAGTGATATGCTAGGATCCCAGAAAGTAGACATCTTGTTTCTGTCCACCCCTCTTCTGGGTATGCTCTTTTCTAAGCATTTACAACGCAATGCAAAATAATACAAATCCGTACTAATCTTATAAATGAGCGCTCATAGCCAGTTGCACTCACTGATCGGTAAACGATTAGCGAGGTTAAGCAACGTTGGGTGCGGTCAGTCTATAGATGGGTGACCGCTTAGTGGTATTTCATCTGAGCGTCTCCGTGCTTCGGAGGACACGTAAAAAGTCGGGCTCGGTTGTTGTCAAATTGACAGCAGTCGTTAAGCCATGTCAGAGGCCTACGGGTGGCTTGAACAACTCTTGACAACAGGTTGGCCACTAACCACACGAAAAGAAGAAGATTGTATAAATGCAATTGTTTGTGAGTTACGCTTTCAGGCCTTTCATTATGAAATTTTGCGTACACGTAATCAGGCGTGCAGAAAAGGATATAACTTTCATCCCGAATAAAAGTACTGTTCTCGAGGCTTACAAAATTGAAAAAATCAACATAATTGCGAGCGAAGCCGCGGCAAATATCTAGTATATAATATTAATAACTATATGTAGGTACAGTACACCTAAAATCGTTTACCTTTGTTAAGTTTCCATAGCACTCAACGTTCTCCGTTCTCCAATGAATGGGGAATTGATTTTTATATTTTTCGGAGCGGAAATGTAATTACTGATATGAGTGCTTATAACGTGTGTACGTGCGCGCCCTCTATTAACAACAGACAGACACTTTTATATCGATGAAATTTTACTTTGTAGGTAACGTGCCCTGATGATATTTAATCAAAAAATGTTACGCTATGCTTTATGGTATTTTAGACCTGGCCTGTAGGTAGTCTTTGTATTCACATTTACAATGTCTGATTAGAAGTTCCTCAAAAATCGACAGCACTGAAATCCTAACTAATAATTATTATAAATGCGAAAGTGAGTTTGTTTGTTACGTTTTCAAGATTTACTTACTTAGTCATCATGAAATTTCGCACACGTTGTCAGCCGTACAGAATAGGACATAATTACATAGTACATTTTATCCTGAAAAAAGTATTGTTACTAAACTAACCTAACCCAACCTACATTTATACAAGCGAAGCCTCGAGCTAAATTTAGTATAAATATAATTGTAACGCTATGTAAAGAGATTCTATACAAGTGCCAACGTAATGTATAGTAAATCAACCGCTTCTATTCATCGGGACATTATGAAGTGCAAACAGTTTGCACAGAGCTCTACCAATAATAATTTTCATTAAAATCCTCGGTAGTTAATTACCTGTAGGGTAGTAGAAAGTTTCACTGGGATATTAGAAGTACTGGATAAGTTATCTCAAGCTTTATCTTTTATTTTATACTAGCTGTCTCCACGGATAAGATTCCTGCTTCGTTCTCGTGGCTCGTAGCGTGATATTATACAGTCTATATTACTTTGGAAAAAGTTGCTTTCTGGTAATGATTAAAATCGGTCCAGTAGTTTCGTTTATCGATAACAAACAATCAAAAATATCTCTCAGTATAATATTAGCATAGGCTAACAACTAGTTCTTCTTCAGTCAAGGCGACCAATGTTACGTAGACTACTCATTTAGGTAAACCCAAACTAAAGAGCACTCTTTATTCCTTTAGTTCCATAGTCCAATAGGATGGAAATCAGACACGACGAGAGAGAGAACTGCGTTGTAACAACGGATGTATGTGCTACTTAAGATATGGAAATGAAAAATCGATAACGATTTCAAAAACTTTCGCTAAGAATTTGTTGCTAGGAAAATAATAAATTACGAATTAGAATCCAATCCTAACTAATATTATAAAAGCGAAAATGAATTTGTTTGTTTGTATGTTACCTTTTCACGCCTAAACCATTGAACCGATCATCATGAAATTTTGCATACACGTTGACAGGTGTACAGAAACGAACATAGGCTACCTTCCATCCCGAAAAAAATTACTGTTCCCGAGGAAAACAACAAAAACGTTCTTATGATAATAGATGGCGCCACGCTTCTTTCGAATCATGATGGAATTATATTATTACAAGCAGAGTACAACCCGAATTGATTGTCAAATTCTAAATTAACGCGAGCGAAGCCGCGGGCAAAAGCTAGTACATTATAATTGGAAGTCATATATACTACCAACAAAGCTAAAGAGGCAGCTGTTAGCTTGTTCTCTGCACGGATGTTGATGATTCATAATTTCCTAATCATTATCACACTATAATATAAACCTAATGTAAACTGATTTTGTAAATTTTGCGCTAAATAACGCAAATACTAGTAGGTAGTAATCTCTTTTCGAATAGGTGATCCACTTTTAAATGGATTGGGTCGTTAGCTATAGGTGCTCCTGAATGTATAGAGCAGTGCCAGTATGTGAGGATGTCATTAATTCAGGGACTAGTAGCATGCAGTACTTTCGGATTCGTATTTAGTATTCCGTACGTCGGTAGCTAAAATTTTACATCAGTTCTTTTAAAGGTTACTTCATACGCAGTACCTATTTTTATTATATTTTTCTGTGATATTGTTGTACTTTTTGGTTTAGTTGATATTATGGATTTTCTTCGTTTTATGTTTGATAGGTAATATCCTTAAGTGAAGGCATCGATCTTAAAAAATCATAGGTGTCTAATTTGTTTTAACCACACTTTTGATTTCGTTTTGCTTTGTTATTTTGTATAAAGTTATATACAAATTTTATTTCACATATTGGGTTAATTTCTTTTTTAAATCCATTTTGTAGATAAAGTATTTTTTTATTTATGGTAAACAGTTCCCCAAGTTAATTACTTACAGTTCCAGAGGTATCGTGTCCTCTAATTGCTAAATTTCGGTCGCGGCGGCCCATCTCAAAAAGGACCGACAGGAGTTATAATAGTGCTCAGGTGTATGCTCAAAAATAAATTCACTCTCAGTGCCGAACTCTGATAATCTAAAGACACGGCAATCTGACACGACTGGAGCGTGACCAGGCGGAGGACCAACGGCTTGCCAAGGCACGGGGGTGCATATCACCGTCAACTTACCAACTTATTTTTTTTTATAAAGTGACACGGCAAAGTGATTGTAACGGACCTGATGGAAAACCCAATTACAGTTCAGAGACAGTGACGACGAGGAGAAGATAGATGTCTTGTAGCCGTCGTTAGTGTCAAGCCGGTCTGACCAGATAGTTCTTCATACAACGTTTGAAGGACTCATGTGCCGAAAGACCATTCCAAAGTTGTATGGTACAGCATAAGAAGGAATTGCTGAAACTTTTGTTGCGAGACGGGATTGTGCTACTATTACATATAGAATTTCCTGGCAGCAAAACCAAATAACTTTTTTGTTGATTCGACATGGGATTTGATGCCGAGACCCCATGCACAGCAGTCGCATTCACTACGACTACGCCATCGAGGCAGTTAAAGGCAGAGTTATCACTCACGCACTGTCACGCAAATGAAAAAATTTTGAAGATGGGTTGACAATCTATCGGGGCCACCGAAACTTTATTCGTCAGGCAAAATGCAGTACCAGTGTCACTCTGAAGTCAGTTTCCAGCCATAGAATGATTTCTCGGGCGAGCCAGCTTATTTGTAGCATTACAAATTGGCAACAGCGTGTTTCTGTGCTCGTTTTTCAAGCTGCGTGATCAAATCGATCCTCGACTCACAGAAAATTGCCTACAGCTGCTTAGGCAGTTGCCTATACTATTGTCTCTTGGGTAATCTAGGGGTGTTAATGACCACGGACCGATTTCATTTTATTATAATTGCCTGTCAAAATGACTACATTCCGCCTGATGGTGAGCAGTCGTTTATTCCACGAGCAGAGCACTCCACACCACGTGCTTACGTGAAATGGTGACAGCTTAAGAAAGTTTTTCACGACCCGCTTGAAGGATCCAGGATTAAAGGAATAAGGAAACACGTGCCTTAGCAGAGAATTCCAATTTTTAACAGTTCGGTCAAGGTATGTAGAGCCTGTCGTCTTAGTACACTTTCTAATTAGGCATCTGACACCCAGCACGTATTGTTCTGGATGATCATCTTTTATACCACATCCAGTAAATCTATTGAACAATACGTCCGAAGATGGTGGGAATTCATTAAATTTTCTCATTTGAAAGCGTCTCACGGCGACACAGTTGCAAAATGCATCTCGCTTCATTTAAATTTAATTATGTCAAAATATTTGTAAAATGTGTCATGAACATGAACTTATCTCAGAAATAAGATAAACGAATATTCATTTCGTAAATTAAATGAATTGTTTTTCGTATAAATGAAAACCGTTGTCATGCTTACTGCTGTACTCAGAGACATTAAGTGATTATTTAAGTGGAAATGCCGCCATTGCTTAATACATACAAACATATTTTCTCTGTATTCTTCCTAAATAATGCCACCAGACCAGAAAATTGATATAAGTAAGATATTATTTTTTTTGAAGTGGAAACTTCTTTGGCCCCTTTAAGCACTTCTTGGGTGAACAAAAATCATGGAACTCGCGTCATCGTCACGCTTCCACGCTTTATTATTTTTTTTTAGAATGTTAACAATATCTCAGAAATGGTGCGTCCGATGCAAAAAATAAAGACATTTTGACCCCTTTAATAAGCCCTAAGGGAGTATCAGGAACTAGAATTAGTTTTTTTTTGTTTTTAATGAAGTGTTTATGATTAAGGATAGTATAGTCGATAGTCGTAGACTTCTATCGGCAGTCCCCAAAGACTGCTCCAATTCTTTTTTATATTTTTATTTTATATGAACCTTTTAAAATTACAAAATTAAACTATACTCATTAAATAAATATATACGGACATAGCAAGAATCTTCACGGATTGTTTATGAACAACATATTCATACGGAATTTTTTTGAAGGAGGTAACACATACGCGATAATGATTCTGTCAATTTTCTAAGAACATTTTCTTTGCTTGTTTAATACCTGCATTCCCTTTAATTAAAGCGACGTTAAGGGTGGTAATGATTTTGCATAGCAGGCCTTTAATAAAGTAGTATTCAGACAAGGATACTTCTAACCTGGTCTTTAGCCAAGATGTCCTCGATGTAATCAGATAACGTTTGTTTTTCACTATACATTGGCGCCTGTCCCATGCACATTTGCTTCATATATTTTTCGTTTATCCTTTGTAAATGACCAAACTACTTCAGTACTCCTTTTACAATTCGTGTCACTATTTATCCATTCACACAACGCTCTCTCGTAATAATAGTTTCAGCAACGACGCAAAGGTTTTAATTATAGACGTGCCCTGGCCGTACTTAGATCATACGAAAAATAGACAAAACCAAAATGAATGATTTCACACGTTAGAAAAGCGATATATGCACTATGCGAGTGAGCGTAGTATCTCTATGCATCTTCTATCGCTTGTACTATGGGGAGTGCTCCGAGGAATTGTTTGGAATGATCCCTGCCGCCTCTTTTCGCCATCGTCCTACGCGACAGCATTTTCACTCCCATCATTTAGATGGTTGGCAGTCCACAACTGTGCATTTCTCCAGGAATTTTCTGCCTCGTACAACAAAACTGTGGAATGAGTCGCCTACGGTATTTCTGGACCAATACGACCTTAAACACTTCAAGAAGAGAGCGTACTCCTTTTTAAAAGGCCGGCAACGCACTTGTAACTCCTCTGGTGTTGCAGGTGCCATGGGTGACGGTAATCGTTTACCATCAGGCGATCCCTCTGCTCATTTGTCTCCTAATCCATAAAAAAAACAGATTTTAAGTCGGCATTGTGTGTCAGATGACAACTTAACGTCCATAAAAGTGAATATATTTAAACCTAGTAGGGTGCATCTATAATGTAATCTTTCAAACCTATATTTTCGTGCTTACTTTACAGCATGCAGTATTCGAGAGATATCCTTTGAGAAACCGATGTTACGATAGCCAGTAATTATACAAATGGTGCTACTAATGGCAAGTAAATCCTTAAAGTAGCTGACTGATATTCGATGGTGCTGTTATTATGAGGATTCAAGCAGGGATAGCTCAGTGGGGAGACCAATATACTGCAATTCAGAGGGCCTCGGGTTCGAACCAACGTCGCGCACCTCTGACTTTCGGAAGTTATATGACTTTTCGAAATTATGTGCGTATTGATTGAGAATTATCGCCTGCTCCATACCTCGGAAAGCACGTTAAGCCGTCGGTCCCGGCTGCCATGAACATCTATGGCAGTCGTTATTGGGAGAGTGTCGACACAAAAGATCCCACTGGGTCGAAGTGTCGCCGGTCTGCACTGACTGGCCCCCTGGCTAAGATAAGATATTATGAGGATTGAGAAGATCAATGTATGTTACTGTAAATATGAATAGACGAAGACTTTTTTTAATTACTTAAGCAGTGGCAGTCTTCAAGGAACTGCACGGATGGCGTAGTGGTTTAAGTGGTCGCCTCGCTACTGCCACCACGCCGAGTGTCGTAGGTTCGATCCCCACACGGGTAAAATTTTGTGTGATCCACAAATGGTTGTTCCGAGTCTGAGTGTTCTTTGTGTCCGTTGTTTTATTTGTTTGTTGTCCCACGCGACACAGGAATTATTTCTAGTGCGGGAGATGTCTTAGAAAAAAAAAGGTAGCCAAATTTCCGGCTTAAGGTCGCAGCCGACTTATACAACACCGCTCTCGCACAGCTAAGCAAAACGGAGAGGCCACTACCCGCTGACCACGCACCGACAGCTAGCAGGCAACCAGCTGTCCACGCGCTTACAGCTAGCAGTCGACTTGCTACTACTATCCGCGCGTGCGTGCGTACATCGCGCAGGTCGTCCGCTTGAAGCGCGCGGTAAGCGTGGCTGCAACGATCGCGTGGCTGTTTGCTAATTTGTGACATCAATATAAATTATGTCTACAGAGGACGCCCTAAAGCTCAAATTTCTATTAACATTATTTTGCCGTATGGGAGCGGTGTTGTATAAGTCGGCTGCGACCTTTACTTTACCGCCATAAACATTTTCTTTTGAAAAATCGAAGAACACTTGCACGTTACTTGCATTCACTACCGGTTCGCCACCAGGGCGCCTCTATAGTCTATATATAGAAAAGTATATTCGGAGAACAAACAAAACCACAATAGTAAATCTGTCCATTGTGTCGGTTCTCCTGCTAAGATTAGGAACGTAAGTGAAATAATAACGTACGTGATATTTCGCCTTAAATAGTTACGGATCTTTTCAGTTATCTTTTCCGTTACAATCATGTTTGGCTTAAAAATTACAGGAGATGGCCAATTTTCTTAAGGCACTCTGCCTAGCATCTAAAATTGTATGTACATTTACGAATTTTGCTTTATTTTAAATTTAGTATGCTCTGATATTAACTGTAAAAGTAACATAATCCACTAACTTCAGATTTCTTAGATATTAACAAAAACATATTTTGGTCATGAACCTACTCGGGCTCATAATTCTCTTGTCTGTTATGATGTATTATGTATAATCTACATCCTGTAAAATTAGTAGGACAGTAATGGAATGATTAAGTACCTACCTATGACATGTATAATTGGATAGGCTCTTGATAAAAGGTTAGGAAGTGTCATATAGGATTGCAAAGTGTTAAAATAAAAACAAAATCTGAATAACTTTTGAATGAAATATTCAATATTCAAAAATTCTAAAAAAAATAATGTCTAAAAATGATGCTGGTGGAGTAATATTGGTCTGATGTCTTACCCAGCCTAAATATATGAGTTATACAAAGTTAGGTATTACATAAAATGATCTATTATAACATCTATTAAATACACAATGGGCAGACGTATTTGAAACCTGCTTATAGTAAGGTAATGTTATTAGAGTAGAACTACGAGTTGGTGGTAAAATAACCGGTGGAGGTAAGATGAGGGCCTCTGGTGATGGTGAAATTACATTTCCATTTTGTATATTATCTGCAGGTTCATCAGTTTCTTCTCGAGATGAATCTTGATGTAATTGTCTATTAGCCTTCATCCAGCAGGGATGACAAACATAGTTCCTTGTTATTTCCTAAACCAAATAATGTTGACCTGTAACTAATATAGCTTGTGATAGCTTAATGGTCTAAATGATACATAGAATTTAAAGTCTTAATGTCTTCTCGGTCTTGAAATTACATACATATAATAATTTATCACTTTTCATACAAGGTGAAAGAATATCATATGAGAAACTCTTGCAAATGCCTGTAAGTTATTTATACTAAATCAATATCTTTGGACATCTTACATAAAGCTATCTGTTCCCAAGCTAACTCTGCTTAGTTTGAGGTGTAGTGTGTAATGCGAATACTATGGCAACTAGTTGATTAACACAAATATTTTAAAATACATACATTATATTATCTATATAACTATGTCTTAACATGCAGACGCAGAATAAATACTTGTGGTAATTATGCAAATATTTGACAAGGGACAACATTGGGAATTGAACCCACAACCTTCAGCTTAACAGTCAGGGTGGTGTTACCCATTGGAACAACAAGCCATAATGCTCTCAAAGGTGTGTGAAGTCAGGCAACCTGCACTGGCTAATGACATAGGCTATAAGTCTCATTTCACCTACCTATTATTAGATAGGGCCCACTGGAAAAATTATATTTTTTGATAATTACTTATATTTGTAGTATTTTCATACATCATGATAAATCATAGCTGTTATGTATGATTAAAATCATAACTGAAATCTTGCAGTAAAAGAAAATTGCATTAAAAGTGGTGTCTTTGGATCAATAATGTGATGTTTTATCTTATGTCCCTTACTGATCGGCCACAACCAAGGCACACCATAGTGTGGCCCAGCATTCTATGATTGGCACCTTCTGAAGTTAGCAGCAAGAAGCATGGGTGACAAATATGTCCATATTCTGGAAGCTGAAAGGCAAAGTAGATTATGAGAGTATAGATATATCAACATTTTATCAATTGTAATGAGAAGAAGGTTCTAAATAAATACTTGTTTAAATATTTAAAGGTGAAAATCAATTGTTTAAATGGAAATAATAATTGATTCTACAAATTATTAGATAAATATGTTTTATGTATATAAACGTTTTCATAATTTATTTTAAATAAGCACATACTTGAATTGTTTGCCATTGCACAAGCATTCTTTGGAAAGGCATGTCTAACGAAGACACAATATGTCTTCTTAGCCGTCCCGTACTCATTGTAAACAGTTAGTTGACAATGTCCAAAGCGTAAGTACAATGAAGTCCTTATTAATTAGGACTAGATAAACGTTGGACAATGGAATCAGTCCGTGTAGAATACCAAATACCAATGGTCATTATGGAGAAAAGATAATCGCACAGTTTACAAACAAAAATCAAAACCACGCGAAAGTTGCGAGTACAAATGTCAAATGTGACAATTAATTGAATTAATGTCAAACAAAAAAAAAGGCAGCAGGCGGATGTCGTGCGATTGTCCAGCCTGTAATATCGTTCCGTTTTGTTGTTACAAGAAAAAAGTTATTTAAAACAATAATATTTCATAGCATTCGAGTGTGTTTTTTTTATTAAGATTACGATAATGAATAATTATAATCATTTTACGGTCCAAATAATTTTTAATGTAACTCTGATGGAACATTTATTATAGCTTTACAGGGAATGGAACGTTTCTTCAAAATGGGTGCGCTATCTCGATACGCCGGAAACGCAGAACAACTATTTATGTTTAAATATTTATTCTGAAGTTGTACAAAAATATAAATAGACTTGTAATTTTCATTTTTATTTTTATTTATATATAATTAGGCGTCTATTAATGTACATGTACATGTGTCCCACTGACAACCTAGGCAGAATCTGTCCATGTCCTTTAACTACGATTTGTTTTCTTGTAAAATAAGACTAAATTCTAACTAATATTATAAAAGCGAATGAAAAATGAGTATGTTTGTTTGTTACCTTTTCACGCCTAAACCACTAAACCGATCATCCTGAAATTTTGCATATACGTTGTCAGGTGTACAGAAACGGACATAGGCAACCTTTCATCCCGAAAAAAATTACTGTTCCCGAGAAAAATAATAATAATGTTCTTATGATAATAGATGGCGCCACGTGTCTTTCGAATCGTGATTGAATGATATTATTACAAGCACAGTACAACCCGAATTGATTGTCAAATTCTAAATTAACGAGAGCGAAGCTGCGAGCAAAAGCTAGTATCTAATATTGTTTTTGGTTTTATAATAACGTTCTATCAACACATCACACAATTTTGGGGGGGGTTTGTGTTTATGCTTTAATAGTTGCATTGCCTAGCTTGCTTTTTCTGCTTTCTAGCTTCACTGGATTGGCCGCTTGTGTAGTATAGATGCAAACCTACTTTACTCGACTCTTCAAGACGAGTAAGGTGCAATGGTCTTAGGGGAGAGCGCAACAGTCGTGTAGATCCCTAAGACAAGTCTGGTGGGAAATCCTTCACGTGGTTGCCCTCTGTTATTGGTCTAGTTCCCTCTGAAATAGACGTAACTAAAACCACCAGACGATCACTGCCTGGGATGGAGAGGTCATGTTCCGGCGGGTCCATCGTCGAACGACAGACGATGGATAGTAACGACCTCCCGCGTGTTTGTGCCGTGCGCGGGGACCCGTACGGAGGGATGAAGGAGTCCTGGGGGTTGAGTGGTGATGTGGCGATAGTGGTGCTGCTGATCTGCAACACGCCCCTTAGGTCTGGATTTCCTCTCACACGGGAGGTTGTAGTCTAGCCAGCTGCAATCAATCGGCTGCGGTGTCCGCTCATGCGGCCGCCAGGCGAGTGTCCTTGGGTGAAGAGGCCTCCAGCCGGCAGTGCTTGTTTCCCATCTCAGTGGTTTGGGGTGGAGCGACTAGTGCTGTACGTCTCGGGGGCAGCTCACTTGGGGGCGCTATACCTAGCCGGTAGCCCTGGTGCCTGAGCAAGGCACCCTCAACGTTGAGGGCTCCATGGTGGGTGGGGAGCCAGCAGGTGAATACTAGATAGACCAAATATGGATTCTGTCACAAGAACAACCAAGGGCTTGACCGATAAGGGCGAGCAACATAGGACCTCTGGACCCTTAGGGGGAGAGCTTAGTGTTAGTGTAGGAGCTGCACGTGCGAGCACCTACATACCCAAGCTACATGATCGTGATGGCCCTAGTGGCCGTCCGAGCGTGAGCCAGGGGAGTGGTGCTCACACGAGCAGTTTTAAGGGATGGAGAGGGGGTAACCCTGGAAAGGGCTACCAATGTAGAGGGCGTGGCAGCCACAGAGGGGGTCAGACACGCAAGGAATACCCGAAGGGGGATCCCAGCGCGACACCCTCGGGGAGTGGGTGTCAGCCCTCCAGGATCGGGGAGGCTAGCAAGGAGCAGTCGGGCGAGGCACACCCTAAGGGGGAGCCGAACTCGGCTGCACACTCTGCAGGCCATACCCGGGACAGGAAGAGGCGCAGCGGGTGTGCCAAGCGCAAGCGGCGTGAGCTGCAACGGCAGTTGGCACTGGAAACCGATGCAGGCTCTTCAAAAAGGGTCAGGGAAGCGAGCGATGATGCCGTCACTCAGGTAGGCGTAGGCAAGCGAGCCAAGACCAAAGGCGACTCCTACAGGGAGGTGCTAACGGGGGTGAAAATGGCCATTGTTGCCGACAACTTCCCTGACGCTCTGCTTGGTGCAGAACAGGTGGAACTCATAAGGGTGGCCATTTGGGACCAGCTAGAGGCCACGCCGGATCCTCTGCCGGCCATTAGTGTCGGTGCAATGCTTGGAGGAGCTCTGCACGTGACTTGTGAGGGTGAAGGAGCTGCAGAGTGGCTTCGTGGGCTCAACGGCAAAACCGTTGGGAACATGAAGCTGAGAGTTATCAGCGCCAAGGAGCTTCCAAGACCGGTAAAGATGGCGTGGAAGACCAGGAATACCTGGTGCCTAGATGCCTCCAGGGTGCTGAACATGCTGCAGCGCCTCAATCCCTCTCTGAGGACCTGCGAGTGGAAGGTGCTGGGCACGCAGGTCGAGGAGACGCACACCAGGCGCATCGTCCTAGTGGACAGTGTGTCGGCTGCGGCAATAAAGGCAGGCGGCTTCTGTCTTCATGCTGGCATGGACAAGAGCACGTTCAAAATCCTCGAGGATGTGAACGTGCAGAAGGTGTCAGCAGTTGCCGGTGTGGGGGAGGAGGCCCCTGATGCGACGGCACCACAGGTGGGGGACGGGGAGGAGCCTGTAAACCCGGTGGTGATTGAACCAGGTACGGTTCTCTTCACATCATCGCCATGTGCGTCTCCGAAGACCGACGAAATAATCGGACAAATAGATTATTTAGATCTGTCGTCGCCGGAGGCTGCAGAGTTGCTGATGGAGGAAGGGAGCGAAGGGGGCGGCCAGTAGTGACTGCCATTATAGACGCCACCATATAGGCAGACCGAATGGCGGGACTAAGGTGCGTACAAATAAACCTTCATCACTGCATTGGGGCGATGGCCGTTCTGGCCCGCCACCTGTGGATGAAGGAATTTGATATTGCTCTGATCCAGGAACCCTATGTTAAAGGGGGAATGGTTAGAGGTTTGGGTGGGACGGGAGGTGAAATTTTTCACAACTGTTCCACTAATGACATAAGGACATGCGTTTATGTTAGAAATGGCATAAATGCAATGCCCTTATACAATTTCTGTTCTAGGGATCTTACAACAGTTAAGATCGATGTGCGAGGGAGCGGAGGGCGGGATACTGTAATCCTGACCTCTGCATACTTCGACTATACGGACAAGGAAACTGTATCGAAACAGATAAAGGACCTTGTTGAATATGGCAGCCGGGAGAACCTGGACATGATCCTGGGGTGCGATGCCAACGCACACCACACAGTCTGGGGGAGCACGGATGTGAATGTAAGAGGGGAAAAACTACTGGAGTATGTGGTAAGTACCTCTTTACAAATACTAAATAAGGGAAACAGGCCAACGTTCGCTGACTGTAGGCGGGCGGAGGTAATTGACATCACGTTAGCCTCTAACAGGGCTAGCACTAAGATCGTCGAGTGGCATGTGTCTGATGAAATCACCTTGTCAGATCATAATTACATATGCTTTAAGTACAGGACGCTGGTTCCGGCTCCTACAGTACGTAGAAGGAATCCCAGAAATACGGACTGGAACTCCTTTAGGAGTGACCTCAGAGTAGATTTGGAGGATTCTAAGGGTAAGCTCAATTCTATATTAGACATCGAGTTTACAGCAGACAAATTGGTCCAGACTGTGAACACGGTCTGGACAAGTAACTGCCCTGAGAGGGAGCTTAGGCCCAAGAGGGTACCATGGTGGACACCAGAGTTGGTCAAGCTGCGGCTAGAAGCCAGACGAGCGTTTAACAATGCTAGGACCAGTAGGGACTACAGCGGTTACGCTCGTTGTTTGACCAACTATAACAAAGCTGTGCGGAAAGCCAAACGGAAGGCTTGGAGAGCACACTGTGAAAACATCAGTACGATTCCTGAAGGAATGAGGCTCTCCAAAGCTTTATCAACTGTCAGAGCACACCCATTGACAACCATTAAGGATGGCAATGGGCGGCGAACAGAGTCTGGTAAGGAGACCCTAGCAATTATGCTAAACACACACTTTCCGGACTGCAAGATAATAAAAAAGGAGCAGGAGGACCCGATCAGCCTGGTTGAACGAAGTTGTCGGACAACCAAAGCAGATTGGGACACTGCTAGGAAGGTAGTGAATGAAGGGAAGGTCGGCTGGGCTCTAAATGGTTTTCAACCATTCAAGTCACCTGGTCTAGACATGGTTTATCCCATCATCCTACAGCAGGGAGCTGCACTCTTGGTTCCGCATTTGTGCAGTTTATACAGAGCCTGCATAGCATTTGGATATATTCCAAAGATATGGAGGCGTGTTAAAGTCATCTACATACCGAAACCGGGCAAAGCAGACTACGAAGAAGCCAAGGCATACAGACCTATCAGTCTTGAGTCGTTCTTCCTGAAAGCCCTGGAGAAGTTAGTAGATAGACATGTCAGGGAGGGAGCGTTATGGAAATTCCCCCTCCACAGGCTACAATGTGCCTACCAGTCGGGAAAATCCACTGAGACGGCACTACATTTTGTGGTAAATAAGGCAGAACATGCATTAGATAACCGGGAAGTATGCATTGCTGCATTCCTGGATATTGAAGGAGCCTTCGATCGGACCACCTTTGATGCCATTAGTGTGGCATCGGCAAATCACGGCATAGAGCCAACCATTTGCAGGTGGATCGATTGTATGCTCAGGGGTAGAATCATAAGGTCTGAGTTGTTAGGAGATGAAATGTATGCTACGACAACCAAGGGCTGCCCTCAGGGTGGAGTACTCTCACCACTCTTATGGTGCTTGGTAGTCAATTCACTCCTAGAACAACTCAACAAAGGTCCGTACTTAACGGTCGGATATGCGGATGACTTGGTGATACTCGTAAATGGAAAGTTTCCGAGTACGGTATCTAGTCTTATGCAGAAGGCCCTGATTATGGTCGAAAAATGGTGCAGCAGCAATCATTTATCGATCAACCCAGGGAAAATTACTGTCGTGCCGTTTACTAGGAAGAGGGATCTCACGGAGTTGGGAACTCTCTCCATGTATGGTACGCAGTTACATTGGTCCACGGAGGTGAAATATCTAGGCATGACCTTAGATAGCAAACTAACGTGGAAACCTCATGTAGACAAAGTCATAGTAAAGGCCCAGCGGGTCTTTGGCATGATTCGATCTACTTATAGGAAGACCTGGGGGCTAAAGCCCAAGGTCATCAAGTGGCTATACATGATGATGATAAGACCCATACTCACGTATGGAAGCATTGTCTGGTGGCCAAGAACCAAACTAGCTACATGCAGGAACGCGCTGTCGAAGGTGCAGCGATTGGCCTGCATGGCTATAACAGGGGCGTTTCCGACCACGCCAACGGCAGCGTTAGAGGTCCTGCTGGATCTAATGCCGCTACACATTGTTGTCGAGTCAGAGGCGATAAAGGCGCTACATAGGCTATCTGTGCATGGGCTGTGGAGCGTCAATATGCCGGTAACTCGACACACAAAATTGGAGATCTCAAAAGATCTCAAAAGGATTATGAGCATGGGATGCGACAAAATGCAACCATTGCACATATTCAAAAAGAATTTTAAGATAAAGGTCCCCACGAGGGACGAATGGAGACAAGGTTTACAATCCTCTGACAAGGGTTGTCTCAACTGGTTCACTGATGGTTCCAAAATGGAAACAGGATCGGGCGCTGGTATCTATGCCAACGACTGTAAGGTGAGCCAAAGCATGGGCAAGTATGCAACGGTCTTCCAAGCGGAAACCTATGCTATAATTGCCTGTGCTCAGGAGAATATCAACAGTGGTGTCACTGACAGGACTGTGTATATTCTCAGTGACAGTCAAGCTGCTCTCAAGGCTCTGGACTCGTGTAGGGTGGACTCCAGACTGGTCCTGAACTGTGTTAAGCTCCTTAACAAACTAGGCAGGAAGAACACAGTCAGACTGGTGTGGGTTCCAGGGCATGCAGGAGTGCAGGGCAATGAGGAAGCTGATGAATTAGCCAGAAAGGGCTCGGAGCAACTGTTTGTGGGCCCTGAGCCATTCGTGGGACTCTCTGAGAGCACCGTAAAGGCAGCTTTGAATGCTCACGGCAATGAAAAACACAGGCTAGAGTGGATGGCCCTTAGGGGTCTGGAACACTCCAAGAAATTCATTGCAAATGGAGCCACAGGCTTCACCCGGAGGTTCTGCGGGTATAGCAAGAGTCAAATGCGCCTGCTCACAGGAGCGTTCACTGGCCATTTTGGCACCAAAGACTTCCTGTGCAGATTGAGATTGACACACGACTCGATCTGCAGAGCCTGTGGTGAACAGGACGAGTCCATATCGCACCTACTGTGTGAATGCGACGCGTTGGCTGGACTTAGGATGGGTCTGATGGGATTGGCATATCCAAACCCTGAAGACTTTAGGCTTCTCCCTCTGAATTGTACACTGCAGCTAATGCAGTACATTCATAAGGAGATAGCTAAAGGATGAATCTTGGGGCTGACACAAAAGATCCCACTGGGTCGAAGTGTCGCCGGTCAGTACAGACTGGCCCCCACACACAAGATAAGATAAGATCAACACATTACTTTAATTTCTTTTAAGAAAACCAAGGCTTTTTGTTGTTGTTGTTGGTCATCTAGTTTTGACGGCATGAATGGCGTAGTGGTTTTCGAGGTCGCCTCGCCACTGCACCGAGTGTGGTGGAGTAGATCCCCATAGGGGGATAAACAAATGGTTGTTCCGAGTCTAGGTGCTCTATGTGGCCGTTTTTTGAATGTTTGTAAAGTTTCCGGTGAGGCAACAATCATACGCAAGCCATTCAGTTTAAGTTTTGTTTAAAAAAAAATAGAAACTAATATAAATATCTGGCAATCCTGAAAGAAAGCGGTAATTGCAGTTCATATACATGGTTTTATTAACCTCTGAGTCTTCTTCGAAGAGGTTAATGAAAACACTATGTGGGACTGTGTGACTGTCTGTTAGTGACCGGCATAACTCCGCCACCACTAGACCGATTGACTTGTAACTTGGTGTGCGGGCACCTTGGGGTCATACCTCGGTCGAGTTTGAATATAGGCCCTGTGAGTCAAAAGATCCCCGAGATATAGGGGTCATTTCTTTTCACTACTTTTACATTTAAGACGAAGAGGTTGAATCCTGGGTTTTGACACTCATCTCGTTTTCTTGACATCACAGATGTAATTCAATTATTATACATATAGTATTTCACCCACGGACTACCCACCCCAACTATTGTCCCCATCCAGAGAACTTCGGTATTGTCAACCGTTTTCTATTGCAATAGTTGGGGTGCGCAGTCTAAGAGTGCGTGGCGGATTCACTCTTCCCAAGAATTTTATAACTATGGATTTCCTCCAAGTAACGCCTGCTTCGATTCAATATAAAGATTCTGTATCCTAATAATAACGTAATAACTGTTGGCAATCCTAAATAAATAAAATTCTAAGAAAATACACACCGTGGCGTAATTCACATAGGTGATTTATTGATACTTTAAGTCAATATTCGGTGAAAGGTCATTAATGAAGTATTTCCTGGAGATAAACGGTTTCCCTAGACTTATACCATGCAACACTGAGTCCAGTATGAGGCAAAGTCTTCTAGATCGTGTTTCGGTCACGGCAGCCAAGCTGAAAGGAGACTAGCCATCTGCGCAGAAGATTTTTATAGTGCAGAAACATAAGTGCAGTCTCTGTTAGGGAATATGCGCGTGACGCCAAAATGGACAACATATTATTATTGGTAATCTTTATTGCTCAAAAAACATACCGATACAATTATTTTTAAGTTTATCGAAATTTAATATTGAAATTTAATCATCAAAAAGTGGCTTTTATGAAATTCCCTCGCAAATTTCCAAAACGCAACGCTATTGGTGGAACAAAATGTGACGTCAAATTACACTCGACGTCTTCTGTCAACAAGTTGTTTGTATGGTTTCTGGTGAATAATTGTATCGTTTCGTGGTTGTTTCATATTAAGTTTTCTGTGTTAAAGTATTAAATCCTTGTGAAGAAAGACTTAATACAATGACTGAATCCGGTTTTGTTAAAGCACAATCAGATAATCTTCCTAAAATAGACGCCTTTATGATCGTATTACGCATCTAAATCTAATCCAGATTGTAATATAATAATAGTAATTTCTAATAAGTTACATGTTTTCATATATAGGTAATACTCTTATGGATAAATGACATATTTATCCATTATCTTATTATATTATTATTATTATTAGTATTTATCCATAAGAGTATTATTTATGAATTAATGAATATATCTTTACAAACTTTCGTAAAGTCGATTTTTAACTAAGCAAAAATGACTGTTATATTATGTATTTTATCACTATTTCAATGTACTTACTTACGTTAAAATGATCTTCACAACAGTACAAAGTGCTCAAACACGATACATTATCTCTTCTCATCGCCTTGCACCACTTTTTCCTAATACTTGCATCTTTGGGCATAAGGAAATATACTTTGTCAGGTGCAGTTTTTATGTTATTTTGGCACATAGGAACGATACAATATTTATAATAAGGTTTTCTGGGCTTTTCTACGGTAATAAGTTGATTTTATCACTCACATTTTTAACTTTTAGTATCTTTATGAACCAATCACTTAGTTTTTGACATTGAACGTGTGTAATCTGACGTCACAGAATAAGCACGCCAAAATGGAGCGTTTAAGTCGTCCGAAAATGATAGTAAGTAAGTAATTTTATTTTTCAAAATATAGGTACACAAAATACAGACAAATAGTGATTTTAACATATTTTTTTTAGCCTAATGATTTATATTTTGGATGTGTTATATTTATTTTTGGTAATGTTATAACTAGTAGAAACGTTTAAAAAAATAAAAAAAATACATGCATATTCCCTATTGGATGAAATTACGATACGACCACAGAGATAAGATGCGGGGCCAAGGTGCTTTCTGGGGCACAGGGGTGTGTGACACTGCCTCCGTGGCGCAGCGGTAGTGAATGCGACTGATGTGCATGAGGTCTCGGGTTTGAATCCCGGGTCGAGCCAACAAAAAGTTATTGGGATTTTCTGTTAAGAAATCTCAATAGCAGCTCGGAGTTAGGAAGTTAGTGGTATTAGACACCCCCATGCCTCGGCAAGCACGGAAAGCCGTTGGTCCTGTGCCCGATCTCTCTCCGGTCGTGATGGATTACCGTCCCATCGGATCATGAGAGTTAGATAATAGAGAGTGCACTTGTGTTTGCCCACACACTTGTACACTATAATATCTCCTGCACAGATGGCCAGTCTTTGTTAGGACTGCCGCCGTGGCCGCAATTCGGACTGCAGCACATTACTAAGTGCCAACTAGTACAAAAGATTTTATGTCAAAAAAAACAAATAATCAATTGTTGGCCCGAACCGGGATTTGAACCCCAAGACCTCATGCACAGCAGTCGCATAGACTACCGTTGCGCCACTGAGGAGTCTAGTATACTTCGCGGGTCACCGACTCCCTTCTTAAAAGGTCGCCATGTTCTGGCAGCATAGCGTCTCAAGCAGAAGCTCTAATAATTCATAGGAGCACAAGCTAAGGTTGTATTTATAGAATATAGGTACTTTCACAGTCAAGTGTTGCCAGTTTGAACGAAATGCCAAGTGCAAACGAGGATCCCGCCGTGCTTATCTAGATCATTAGTTGAGCACAGCGTTTATACAAAATTGACTTTACGGTGGTAGGTAATAGATAAGGCTTTAAACTTCGTCGAAAATCGACATCGGAAGGTCATGAGCCGCAGCCGCGCCCGTTGCATTGCCTCTTACTTTTCCGTAGGTACTCAAACATTGACTTTTAATTTACCATCCTCTAACTATTATTGCTGTAAAAAATTAATACACTACGAATTATAGAATCACTCAAAATCTACTTATTCACTACTGTACTAGTAAGCTAAATTAGTCCACCAGGTAGCTTTTTTTATACAACTAAGGTGGCAAACAAGCATACGGCCCACCTGATGGTAAGTGGTCACCGTAGCCTATGGTCGCCTGCAACAACACCAGAGGCATCAATAGCGCGTTGCCGACCCTTTAGGAAAGGAAGTGGGAAGGAGAAGAAGCGGGAAGGAGGTAAGGGGGTGATTGGGCCTCCGGTACTCTCACTCACCGAACGAAACACAACAGTAGGAATAATACTATTTCACGTCGATATTCTGTGAGAGGGTAGTTTTTCCCCGGTCGAGCCGGCCCATTCATGCCGAAATCAGCGAGGCTCTACTACTCTAAAAGAGACTACTCTAGAGAACTTCTCCTAAAACTCAAACCAGATGATAACAAACAACAAATGCTTGTTTAATTCTCAACAGCTACCGTGCAAAGTAAGCTAACATAAATTACATGCCATCAATATTCCGTCACTTAATACTATTACAAAGTTTTAAGAATTTAAAGTATGATGAGTATTTGCATATTCCTTAAGGAGGTCGTCGTGCATGTAAACTTGGGGCTTTTAATTGGAATTTTACCATCGCTCTTCGAGGCGCGAAAGTTTCAGCGCAGACCGGGATCAATTTCCAATTCTGAGTATTCTATTCGCGTTCGCTAGGATCTGTAGGGGTGGCAACCGACGATAAAGTTATATCGATAATTATTTTTTAAATTGAAGTGCTTTATATACGTCGTCATTTAGGTACTTAGAACTTCTATGACTCCTATACGTTAATAATTTAGCCACTGGCTAGCTTTATTCATGGCGGTAAAATTAACACGATGCAGTGCATGTAGACCGCACTAGCTGCTCCGCTGGGCTACTTGCGTGAATGGTTCACGTCAGTCATTACACTACGCACAAAACCCGTGCGAGCACATCAGTACAAGTTGCGCAAGCTTGATAGCATGTTCAAGTTTGTGACAATAAAACAAGCAAACATGCAAGTAGAACAACTTTATTACAAATCACAGATAATAAATCATTTTACTAAAGCACCAGCTCTTCTAACTCCAGCAGCAATACCTTGCCAGGTCTCATGGCAGACCTGCTCAATATAAATGGGATCAAGATGGAAACCTGCAAAACCAGATGCCAAACCAGGCAGCTCATAGGTGTAAGAAAGCGGAACTCCAATAGCATGGGCATAATCTTCCGCAGCGCCTGACGCACCATACTGGATGACGTGCACGGAATTTCCAACTTCATAAAGAGGGAAATTGGGCAAAGCTACGGCATGGATAGCATTAGCCATAGCAATACCCACGGTGTGGAGAGCCAGAGCGTTGTGAGAAAGAGAACCGTCATGACCCCAAGGGTATAAGATCATGCTGCCGTAGCTATGCATGGTGAGGTAGAGGGCGATGCGATGCAGATGCTCATGTAGGAGATCTCTGACGGCACGAGTTTCAGGTTCAGAGAAGGCTCTGTTCCCGGCGTAAACGTCACTGCAAGGGGTGTTGCTGGTACCTACGGTGTTCCAGACGAAGTCGTAGTTACGGTTGCCGTCGACTCCGGGGCAGAAAGAGCTGAGGGAATGTGTGTCGGTGGAACGAGTCTTACGCCAGAAACGGGACTGAAATTTGAAATTTGGTTTCATTATTATGTATATCAAGACAAAAAAGGTAGTGGGTTCTGTGTTTGCGTTTATGTTTGTGGACGTTTCGAGGCTTCTGGGCTATCGAAATACTATTTTAGAATTGCATGGAGTTTGAAAATGTTCCCGGTGGCAATAGACTCATCCTCTGTTACATTGGACCTAAAAATGTAGTAAACAGTATGTATAAGTAATGTCACCTGATGCGTCTTGGATATACAAGCCTTTGTCTATGTGTGTATTACTATCGTCATTATTTGTTATTTAAACTTTGCAGCAACAGGTTGACTTGACTAGTCGCTCTAGGCAAATAATATAATCTATAGTACATGGTTAATGGATAGGATGGTGAGATACCTGAAGAAGAAGAATGGTGGGTTCCTATGTCACCTAATCAATTAGTCAACGCTCGGAGTTAAGCACTATATTTTTTTGTTATGTCCGGATTGCAACTATTCGACTCAGTAATTATCGCCTTTTTTTACTGTAAAGGAACACATCATCATCTTGCATGTCTGGCTGTTCTCTTAAATATCTGAAATTGGCTTACCCGCGCTTAACCAAACCAGCGCACTGGATTATGACCAAAACCTTCATATACTCAAAGAACCTATGACCAGCAGTGGGACAAATTATAGTCAGGACTACTATTATTATGGGATTAAATATAATGATCATCAAAAATACTAATTGGTCAGCAAATATTGCACAGCATAACGAGCATCTATACGCCTCAAATCACTGCATTCCGTCTCGGAAGTGTTAGGTTATGTTAGGTTCCTTTTTTTAAACCCACCCAAAAATAGGAGCCCCGCCAAGCGGGGCTCCGTCGACTTAATTTGATCTCTTTAAAGTTTGCTGGCCATGAGTTGCTGATCAATTAGCTATTTCTGCTCACAGATTATATTTTTCTGCTCACAAAAATACCAATACTATGCTAACCATTTAAATAACACCCTATTATTATATACTTACAGTGGTAAATGAATGCACATAACCATCAGGGTTGACAACGGGCATAAGGATCCAATCATAGTTATTCAGAAGGTCGGGCTCAGTGACATCTTCTGTCAACTTCTTGATGGCCCAGGTGACAGTGGGAGGTGAGACCCATTCTCTCGAGTGAATACCACCGTCGATGAAGATGACTGGCTTGCTTTGGTCTTGGAAGTTGGTGGTGGAGATCTTCAGGTACAAGATCGGACGACCTTCGAAAGAGTTACCAGCGGAGTGCAATGTCGCTACGTTGGGGTATCTGGCCGCAATGTCTCTTACGTAGTCATAGATCTGGAAGCAATTGTAAATATTAATACATTATAGACTTCGATCTTATGGCTCCAAAATCATTTTAGCATAACTTGATTTGTGTAATATGCAGATATTTGAGTTGGGTTACATATGATATCATTATTGAAGCTGATTGACTTTTCGGATCGATCTGTCTACTTACAAATGCTTAAAGTACCTACATAATATTCTTTTTCGATTACGCGTTAAGCGTTTACGGATTTTATTGCAACTTATTAGAAAAACAGTACCTATATTTAAATAGCTTTGAAACTTTAAAACTATTACTATTATTAAACTATTTAAATTATTGACACTATTAAGATTAACATTTTCTCCGACGTTTCCGTGGCTATACAACAGCCATAGTTACAGGGAGAGCAAGATGGTGGTAAAAAAGCTTAATAGTATCAATATTATTTAAATATATTAAATATATAAAAATCTCGTGTCACGATGTATGTTCGGGATAAACTTTGAAACTACTGAACCGATTTTTATCAAACTTCGTAACTATCTGTAATTTGGTCCAACTTAAAATATAGGATAGCTTTTTTTTTTTTTTTGTGTGTACAAAACAACGTCTGTCGGGACAGCTAGTAATATATAAAATTCAGGCTCATAACTATGACGAGACGATTTTTGACCTTTAACCGGTTGAAGCTAGTTCTTTATAAACACGAAATTATTGTTTAATTTAATTTGTTCAGTCGCTTCATCTATCCCTAAGCATAAGATTGAGTTTATAACCGCGAGCGATCGCGAGTATCTGGATTTGATTCTCGGGTTGGTTACAACGTTATTGGAATTTATTTCTACTAGATATCCCATCTTCAGTAGTAGCTTATAGTCTCGAATTGCTTCACGGGATATAGATTTTTTGAAAAAATTTGCTCCAAAATACTTGGCGCAGTGGCCCTTTGGTACGTTATTAACTATTTTTCGTAACCAGCTACGAATGAAGATTTTTATTTCGTTTTTTCGTAACTAGTTACTTTAAGATTAAGATTTTGCCCGCAGCAGCAAAAATTTATAAAACTATAGGTTTTTTAAATTTCTGCTGCTGCGGGCAAAATCTAGATTTCGATTTCTCGATTTAAAGCAAGCGACTCTCTAAATTTAGGTATTGTCAATTTTTACCCCTCGTGTACAGTTCTTTATCTAGATGAAAGGTACCTTATATCTTTTTCTGTAAACTCTGTTTTCGATTTCATGATGATCGGTCAAGTTGTTAAGGCGTGAAAGCGTAACAAACACATAAACTCACATTCGTATTTATAATATTATTTAGGATTGCATCTGGCCACCGGTGTGACGCTGCGATTTAATAGTTTACATATATTATTTAAATTACTAACCACGTCAAGTTCTGGGTAGTTATCGTAAGGCACCTGCCTTCCGCCGTTTCTGGCAAGGCTCTCCAGCTTCCTGGCAGCGATGAGCTGGTCATCAATGTCAAGCTTGCTAAAAGAGAAATTAATTTTAATGTACTAACATATTTTGTAAAGATAGAGGTTTCTGGAAGAAGAAAGAGGAGACCTTCACCCAAACGGGATCCACGTCAGAAGGAGATAACTAACTATACTAACACTAAATTAAATAATAAGTTAAATATACTAACATGACTAACAAACATTTAAAATGTAAAATTATGTTGAAGTGGACATAAAAAAAGGCTTTATTTATTAACTAACTTTTGCCCGCGGCTTCGCTCGCGTTAATTTAGAATTTGACAATCAATTCGGGTCGTACTCTGCTTCTAATAATATAGTTCAATCATGATTCTAAAGACACGTGGCGCCATCTATTATCATAAGAACGTTATTATTGTTTTCCTCGGGAACGGTAATTTTTTTCGGGATGAAAGATAGCCTATGTCCGTTTCTGTACACCTGACAACGTATATGCAAAATTTCAGGATTATCGGTTCAGTGGTTTAGGCGAGAAAAGGTAACAAACAAACAAACAAACTCGTTTTCGCTTTTATAATATTAGTTAAGATTTAATTAAACATATTTTGTTTAAAGTTTAAACAAACGATCTTGAAGTGAAGGCAGTTGGTTACATATGTGGCGAGTAAGCAAGTACAGTCGCCAGTTTGAACGCTTCTACAAATCACGCCACCTTACGTCATATCAGGTGATATTGTTGACCACCGAGTACATACGCACTTAAAGGACCACCCATTTAAAGATGGCCGCTACTCACCTATCGTTCGAGCGTCGCAAAACAAGATGGTCGCCTATTCGCCTATTGTTTAAGTTCCCAATCCTGCGCAAAACTACCAGGACCGAACCATTATTTTTATTAACTAGTAAAACTGCCAGGAGCGAACTAATTAATAATGAGTATAAATACCGGTGTTGTTTTTGTATTGTACGCATATTTCGGTCCGCTTAGCTAACCATATCGTATTGTTATACGAGTATCTAATACAAAAGTATTTTTGAATATAGCAGTATTTAAGCTTTGCTTGTTCTTTAATTTGTACACCTCCGCTATCCGCATCACAGTTCATCTAGGAGCAGTATTGTAAGTGATTAGATTTAACTATCTAATCCTTCATATACATACATACATATATACAGGTTGTCCCAGAATATGTGTATCAAATTGTAACGGAAGATTCCTTACGTAAGGACCTTTCAAATGTGCTAAAAATTATGAAATTTGAGTAAAATAAAAAATAAAGTTTTTAAAAAGTACGACGTACACCAAAGTAATGCTGAGATTTCAAAAGAAAGTCAGTTTTTAATAAAATCTTTTTTTGTTTGACGAATCAATCCTTCACAAATAATAATAGTAAAAAAATAAAAAATTGTCATAAACGAAGCACCTGTAGTTGAAAGTCTGAAAAAAGTCGTACTTTTTTAAATTTTTTAAGTAATATGCAAAGGTCACGTGATACCACGTGACGGTCACGTGATACCATTTTTTCTAACTCTAAGCTTTACGGCAACTCATTGCCGTTTCTCACTTGTTCTAACTTTCCTTTGCTTAAGAAATATCAATAGTAGCCCGAAGTTAGGAAGTTGGCAAGCACGTTGGTTGGAAAGCATGTTAATATGCCGTTGGTCTTGCACCCGATCTCTTTGCGTCATGTCGGTTTACTGCCCCATCGGATCATGAGAGTTAGGAAACAAAGAGTGTAGTTGTGTTTGCGCAAATGCACACACACTTGTGCACCATAATATCTACTGCACTGATGGCTAGTGTGCGTTTAGATTAGCCGCCGTGAAATTTGGACTGAGGGATATTATAAAGTACTAGATGTTCCCGCGGTTTCATCCGCGTTTATCGTTACTGCGCCGCCCCTGTGTGTCGTAGCGTAGAAAAATTAGCACTTAGCCGGACCCAGTTGCATTAACCATAGCTACGCCAACAAGGCAATCACATACTACATCCTAACAAATTATATAAAACTAGATTATTATTATATAGCTTATAGCCTTCCTCGATAAATAGGCTATCCAACACTAAAAGACTTTTTCAAGTTGAACCAGTAGTTCCTGCGATTAGCGCGTTCAAACAAACAAACAAACTCTTCAGCTTTATAATATTAGGTAGTATAGATTACCAAATCTCATATAGAGGATTTCCTATTTATTGATAAGCTGTTGTTTGGATTAAGATTTGATACAAGCCATAAATCTATCAATTGATTATTAATTATAATCAATTGATAGATTTATGGCTTGTATCCTGCGCATTATTAGTATCCGTTCTTAATTCGTCATTATAGTTGCCTATGACAAATTAATACGTAATGATTAGAATAGCGTCAATGTATAATATACAATTCTAAAGATTTATCTATATTCTAATGACTGTTGTAAACGATGAACGGTGACATGCGTTAATTGAAGCATATGCGCGGTTTGTATGCATCATGTAAAGGAATGATGCGAGCTACCTGCGCGAGCGAAAAACTTGCTGTAACTCGCGCATGAATTACTCACTCACTCAGCCCATACGAACAGTTTACGCATGTAACTGACACGCGTGACTTGCGCATGTAGCTTGCGCAAGTCACAGTAAAGTATATATTTTATAAATTAAATTTCTCTTAACAAAAGGCTCAATATAAAAACACGTTGAGGTTTTTTATAAAAACAGGAAATCTCATGTACTTAAGTTTGTCCTCGTTTCACCGAAATAATAAAAGATAAAATTTTATACTGTTCCATTTTGAGATTAAATTTTTGACGCTTGCCATATTCTATTTTCTATTCATATTGTGATTTCTACGAGATGGCTAAAGTTAAGCTTGTGTTTAGTATTAAGTATCACACGATTTAGTTATTTTTGCTAATTTAATTAAATGAATAACTAAAAACGCTGACTCATTGATTCAGGAATATAAGTTGATGTGCGATCCTGAGGTCTAATATCTAGGATGAATGAAACAAAATTGTCATTTTCTGTCAGAAAATTCTCTGTAGCATCGCGAAGTCTGGAAAAGGAAAATAGGGTATTTGCCTGTTTGACTTTCTACATACGGCTACACATCAAGTTAGAAACCCTATATACGCATAACTACGCTACATACAAAATAGAGAAATTTCGGAAAGGGACAGTGCATAGTGGTGTCGATGTAATGGTAAGGATAGAGCGTCGCGTCCCGTTCAGCGTGAATGAGACAAAATAACAAAAATATAACGCACTCTCTCGCACGATTCACAGCGTTCAACTTCTAATAGTTCAAAGTCCAAACAGTATAGGTTGATGTGTCGCTGTGTGTACATTATTTCATACCCAACAATAAATATCAATCCAAACAAATGCTTTTGTGCAAACTGTATTTAAAATCGGTTGGATAATAAGGGATGAATTACTATTTTAAATTTAGATAAAAGAAATAATGGGGTCGTGGTGTGGATATCTCGCTTTCTCAGTCAGAGTTTGCAGGGTGCTTCTTTTTCGTCATTTGAAAACTGAAAGTTGCTAAATACTAGAAACGCAATTTTTGAGTATAAAAAAAATTGTTTTATTTTGGAGTTTGGATATATAACTATTTGACTAAAAAAATAAAAATAAATGTGAGTCAACTAACCTATTGACTGGTGTCCTATAGCATGAATTCTAAAAACGTAACTGGCCAAATGTGGGTATAGGTTAGACATGAGTCTATACAAAAGTAAGAATTTCTTTGATTTTTTAGCTTTTAGTAAGGACCCTGTCTAATCTAAACGAAGTGGACACAGTGCCAAAAAAAAATTAAATTATATCGATTCGAATAAATTCAAAGTCAAAATCATTAATTCATTAAGCTCACAAAGTAACACTTATGAACAATGAAGGGGTTAATAAATTTACTAATTTCCTCAATTTACATTTCTGTTACTTTCTAGGTTAAGGCAAAAGGTTGAGCCTATGAGCAGATATAGAAATGGGAATAGGTTTTATGAAAATTCATAAATAGGATTTAATACTATAGGATTTAATATTATAAATAGGATTTATGAATTTGATTAAAACAATACTCACGCCTTAACATCATTGGCGTGGATCCTGTAGGCGAGTCCTAAGTTCTGCAACTCCTTCACAAAACCTTCTTGATATTCAGGCTGGACCAGAACAACACCTTCGCGTCGATCCGTAATGTGGCTCAAGAAGTCCAGTTCATATTTGGAAGTAAGGTCGTTCAACGATCGTATCTGCTCACTATTTCCAGGTCCTACGAAGTAGGATTTCCAGCTGAAATGAAAACGTAATACATACATACATACATAGATTCACGCCTGTTTCCCAAAGGGATAGGCAGAGACTACGGATTTCCAAAAAAAAACGTAATAAGAATAAGATAAATAAACAAGACAAATGTAAGTGCAATTGGGACAAAAAAATTCGAATTTTAAATTTGTATTATAATGCATTCGTATATTAATTGATTCGTTGTCACTTATAATGAATCGAATTATAACCGTATATTCGAAACTTGATTCGATGATGACACGATTGATTTAGTTATCATCAAATCAAGTTACACAGTGACCACAATTACAATATTTTCGCTTCGGTCATTTGCCTAATGTTACTATACTCCATGTCTGCATAACAATTGACAATGAACTTCTACACGGTGAGCAACAAAGAACACATTTTTTTAGAGTTCAAATGTATTTATTTACATATAACACTTACAATATGCAATTTATACTGTAAGAATATAATAAAAAGAATATAATAACATTGAAATTAAACTACTACATACGGAATTTTTCGCGTTGTGTATTTGACACTTTATTACAAAATTAAGAAACACCCATGATTATTCTGCGTAAATAGAAGCAAACCACACTTAATGATACTTTGAGCTCATTCTGCGTAAATAGAAACACCCATGATTAAATTATGCTCGGGTACTTTAAAATAACTACACTGGAACATTGAGACAACTACCATCTTAGTCTCCCCGTGACCATGGCTGCTGAAAAGCAACCGAAACGTCGGGGAAAGTGTAAACACAAAATAATATAAATAGTATAATAGTATAGTAATAGTATAAATAGTTTTAATAGTTTCAATAATTTAATTAGCTTAAATATTAGTAAAGTTTAATAGTAATAGTAGTATAACAGTTTCTAAATTTTGTAATAAAGTGTCAAATAAACAGCGCGATAAAATCCGTATATCGTAGTTTAATTTCAATGAATAACATTCGCGTAAACAGAAGACAATATTATGTATAATAACACTTACATTCTGACACAAAAATAGTCTTACAAAACAAATAAAAATAACAAACATATTTTCAATATAAACTTTCTAATTCTAATTATTTTTTATGAGAGTAAATTTAAAAAGGTACTCACCCTGCATAGTGTTCATGCTTAGCATAAGCTAAAGCGAAGAGACCAACCAACACCAGTAACTTCATCTTGTTGAGAGTCAAATGCGTACCGTCGACGTATCTTTTATAAGATTTTGATATCGATAATCCGAAATATCTTTAGCTTATCTAACTATTCGAATAGTATCAGATAAAAATTACCCACAGTTTAAAGAAATTAAGACCGTTAATCCGTGCTGTATATTTTGTGATTAAAATTTGCTACTGGAATTCATAGTGTGCTACTGGAATTCAATCTTATCAGTATAATATATTATAATCTTATTGATACCCATATAGTATTGAAGATTATCGATGTGGGTAACGTGACGATACCGCTATCTGGATTTAAGCGGTAAAACTGAAAGGCATATTGTACAGTCATCACCTTAGTAGTAACTTACAAGAACCTACGGAACCCCAAAAGCCCTATCAGCCCTAATACCCTAAGGCTACGGCCTTAGGGTATATAGAGTGTTCTTTTAATCCTAATGATTTCCGTATTTATGTCTTCTGCTAAAGTAAAGCTTAAGTTAAAAACTGGCTCTTTGAATAGATTTCAATTGTGTATTGTCTTTATTTGGCTCTTTTGGATGACGAGGTTGCCGTCCATGAAGAATATAAAAAGTAAATGAAACCATAGAAAAATGCCAGGGTCGAAGCATATGGAAATCCATAGTCTCTGCTTACATTTCCGGGAAACATTGAGTAGTAGAGCCTCGCTGATTTCAGCATGAATGGGCCGGCTCGACCGGGGAAGTACTACCCTCTCACAGAATATCGACGTGAAATAGCAGTATTCCTACTGTTGTGTTTCGTTCGGTGAGTGAGAGTGCCGGAGGCCCAATCACCTCCTTTCCTAAGGGTTCGGCAACACGCAAGTGATGCCTCTGGTGTTGCAGGCGTCCATAGGCTACGGTGACCACTTACCATCAGGTGGACCATATGCTTGTTTGCCACCTTAGTTGTATAAAAAAAACAGGCGTGAGTATATATATTTATTTGGGAAAACAAACAGATACATACAATTCTTAAATTAAATAATTTACAAAAAAAGATGGTGATAAGTACGTTATCTACATGTTAGTAAAATATTTGTTTTGAAACTAATTGCATGCGAGCAAAACTTTAACAATGAAAATATTGTAAGTCAAATACAGTAGGGAACATACCTATCATCATCATCATCATCATCATCAGGCTATAATAGTCCACTGCTGGACATAGCCCTCACCCAAAGAGCGCCATAGCGCCCTGTCTTCAGCTTGCCGCATCCAGCATCTGCCTGCAGTCTTTCGCAAATCGTCATCCCACCTGGTCGGAGGGCGTCCTACACTACGTTTGCCAAGTCGCGGTCTCCACTCAAGAACACGCTTACCCCAGCGGTTGTCTGTTCTTCGCGCGATATGGCCAGCCCACTGCCACTTCAGCTTGCTAATTCTCTGGGCTATGTCGATGACTTTGGTTCTCTGTCGGATGTATTCGTTACGAATCCTATCCTTCAGAGAAACTCCGAGCATAGCTCTCTCCATAGCTCGCTGAGCGACTTTGAACTGGTGGACCAACCCTACCGTGAGTGTCCATGTCTCGGCTGCGTAGGTCATGACGGGTAGCACGCACTGGTTGAAAACTTTCGTTTTCAAGCATTGCGGTATGGATGATGAGAAGACTTGGCGTAGTTTCCCAAACGCTGCCCAGCCCAGCTGGATCCTTCTCCTGGCCTCCCTCTCGAAATTGTTTTTACCTAACTGCAGAATCTGCCCGAGGTAAGTGTATTCGGATATATATACATACCTATAACTAATAGAAATTACAAAAAATCAATGTCAGTAAAAAAATGAAATAATAAAAATGGTATAAGAATCAATTATTACTACGTTTAAATAACTACAGAAATCTAAATAATTAAAAACTAACAAATAAAGTATAATTATTACTATAAGCAACATTCAATAATAATGAAAAAACTGTTAAATTTCAACGAATATTTAATATAAAAATAATAATAATATTTCAATTACTGATCAATATTGTATGTGAAAATTAATGATAGATATATACAGTGCCGGATTAAGCAAGCGCGGGGCCCGTAGCAAATACTTTCGGGTAAGAGTGCTTGCATACGTCAGACTTTTTGTAGAGCTGATTATTGGGCCGACTGAAATTCTACACATTTATACGAGAGTTTTTTTGTTTATTTTTGATTGTCTGACGTGGATTGTCTTAGTAGGAAAAGTTGTAACGTTTCACGTTTTTGTGACATCAAGTAAATTCAATATACCACATCTTAAGTAATAAGTTTCACTCAAAAAAATTACGCTCAGGCAGAGATGAGTGGGTTTAAATATGCGGGGCCCTCTTTCGCGCGGGGCCGGTAGCAGTTGCTACTCTCGCTACGTGGTTAATCTGTCACTGGATATATATGTATTGTATTCTAAGATTAAATAATATTTTTACATAATATATTGACTGCACGGCCACTAAGGCACTGCCACCTCGCCAAAGCCACTATCAACTTCGAACCCACAGCACTTGATAGTGCTATGGGTTCGAATTCCACACGGAACTAAAATTTGTGTGATTTACAAATGATTGTTGCGAGTCTGGATGATCTTTATGTCCGTTGTTTGAATGTTTGTAAAGTCCGCCACGATACAGGCAATGCTTGTTAATTCTTGGGCGGGAGTATAGTCATTTAAAAAAATAACAAATTTTACAGGTCTCTGTATCGAACTCGAGACCGCTACATGGCAGTCGAACAGTTTGCCAACTAGGCTATCGCTACTACTGAATTTACCTGTTTTACTGTGTTATGTATCTACAGATAGTTGCTCTGGATCTTTTAGATAATCTCGTTCGATGCTTATTTTTAAAATCCTCGAATTTCAAACAATATTACTAGTATGAGAGTTACCATTTTGGATAAAAACGATAACTTTGGCAAAACTTTTGGTCTGCGGTAGGCAGTGGCTTTACTGTGTCCTGACATTGCTGAAGTCCATGAGCAGCGGTTACCACTTTCCATCAGGTGGGCCACTTGCTCGTCTGCCACCAATGGCAAAAAAAAAAGAAAAAAAAACTAGCAAGCGGTTAACCCATTCACAGTCCCGTGACAGACACAATAGAAAATCAATTGTTATGTACCATATGTGGTTCATCGAACAGGGAACGTGTTAAGTTTGGACGATCTTAAAACCAAGTGTATTACGAACGCGTGGTCAATCTTTCAAAAACAGAGTCGCTATTCTACCACACTAGGAACCACTCTAGCGTGTTACTTTTTACTTGGGACCATTAATCCATGTAGATTACTAGTCCCAAACTGACAGCTAATAGGAAGATGCTATTCTTCCAAAATAGCCTAAATACTTTATTCGCCGAATACAACACAAGGATGGTTGAATGCGAACAAATTATCCACATTATAAATTTGTATTATGGTTGGTAAGATTAGGCAGATAAAATATTTAAATTTATTTCGTAAGCAAATTGTAATTTTAAAATTATTTAATATTTTTTTAATATTTAACTTATTGATAATTTTTATCTTCTCCCTAGCCTTTATTATTCCCAAGTCACTTGGGGTCGGCTTTCTAGTCTAACCGGATTTGACTGGATATCAGTTTTTACACGGAGCGACAGCCATCTGACCTCCGCAATCCGAAGGCTAACGATACCCTAAGGCTAGACCAGTGTCAGGATATTAGAGGGCACTGACTTTCTCAATAACGACTGCCAGAGATGTTCATGGCAACCGGGACCGATGGCTTAACCTGCTCTCCGAGGCATGAAGCGGGCGATAATTGTCAATCAATACGCACATAATTTCGAAAAGTCATATAACTTACGAAAGTCATAAGAGGTGCGCGACGTAGGTTCGAACCCGAGACCCTCTGCATTGCAGTCTGTAAGTTGGTCTCCCCACTGAGCTATTTTTCACTATTTAGTATGTGTTGTTTTTTTAAATTAAGGTTTTGCCCCAGGCTTCGCTCGCGTAAAAATAGGTTAGGTTAGGTTAGTGATAGTACTCTTTTCTTTTAATCGCTAGGAAGAAGATATAGGTACATCAAAAAACGCGAAAAACAAAGAAACCTTAATCTACTATATAATAAATATGCACATATATAATTATTGCATAAATAATTGTTGATCTAAGCTAATTTATTCAAATTGTTTTGTTTTTAATTGAGTTATGTATTTATGTTACTGCCTACATGCATCAAAATCATGCAGGCTCTGCGACAATACCAGCGTTGTAGATATACTGCAACATTGCTGACGCAGGACCTTATTTGTTCTTATACATGGTTGTGTTTCCTGTACCTTATAAGCGTGGAACAAATAAAATTATTTTTCTTTCTTTCACATATACAATAGATATTACTTTATTGTCTCATGCGGAGATCAAAACCATTACCACTTATACCTATTTAAAAATAATAAATGTGTATTACCGGTAAACTAGCATAAGTACATAAGGATAGATCTCAAGACTACACCTATGGAGTAGTGTTTATGTGGTCGCCTTGCCATTGTGTGTTTCTCAAATGCTTATTTCGAGATTCGCTGTTCTTTGTAATCGTTGTTAGTCAATTCCCAGCGATACAGAAATGACTCCAGTGCGGGAGTTGTGTTTTTAAATAAATGCTTTATGGTAAAGGTACCTGATAAAGCTTTCGCATCGCAGATATACAACATGAGGTTATTTGAGTGCGATCAGCCGTAAGATGGGATACTTTAACAGTCAAGCGGTTCTAGTTTAAGAGAAATCTCGGAATTATGCGCTATTACCGCCATTTTCAAATTAAGAAAGACTTAATCAAAACTAGTTATCGAAGTACAATAGTACAATAATTATCGCAACGCCTTTAAATTTCAAATTACCAAAAAATACTGAGCAGATTGCCAAAATAATATTGCAGGCGCTTTTAATGTACAATTAAATAATTGAACGTCCTTACAGAGTAATGCGTGTAATCTATATATTAATACGTGAAGCAAAAACTTTGTACCCCTTTTTACGAAAATTGCGCGGTCGGAGGAGTATGAAATTTGGCATAGTTAAAGTTTATATAGAGGAGGGGCGAATCCTAATATTTATATTAAATATGCATTAGAAATACATTAAATTTATTAAAAACACTACACGCATACAACCATGCATTTGACACACGCAGTCGAAGCGCGTAACTACGGTTACATATATTAATATAAAATGACATAACATCAGCAATATCTTACAGGCAAACTCTGGTAGAATTTCGACCACTAGGCGACCGCTAGTTATTATAATTATGAATGGTAAAATAAGACTACATGCGGCACTAGCCGCAACAGGCGTAGGACTATTTCTAAATATGGATACTAATATATATTTATAAGTTTAAAGGCTATGAGGTGTTTAATGGACCGGTTTAATGCAATTATGGATGAAAAACGGCGTCTTCCCTGAATACTCTCACTCGTATAATATCAAGTCTTTGTTATTGTTACGTGTTTCTCTGTCACGGGTATTTTCCTAATGCGTTATCATTAATATTATTATCAAATATAGATTTTATATAATAATAATATTATGATCAGTCAATCTAGCTCATAATCACTAAAGGGATTAAATATAATGACTATCAAAAACAGTAATTGCGCACCAAAATATGCTTACTAAAATATATCATAACGAGCACCTATACGCCTCAAATCACTGCATTCCGTCTCGGAAGGGTTAGGTTATGTTAGGTTCCTTCTTAAACCCACCCTCCGTCGACTTATTTTGATCTCTTTAAATATATTTTGCTGTGCAATTTGGTGATCATTTACTATTTTTGACTGTTATATTTTACTATATCTGGTGATAAGTTAAACATAAGCCATCACTAAATCGCTGCTATCATAATGCAAATATAATTATATTTCATATATTATGGTATCTTTATGTTTGGAAATTATTCAATATCGTTAGCTTCATGTAATCATTTAAATCTCCTCAATCATGTCCTGTGTTGTTAATGTGGACCAACTCTTTTATGTATATAGTAAATAGTTATTTTAACGAATCGAATAAGTAATCCTGATGGATACAAATTTATTTATTTATTTATTATAAATTTTGTGACAGATGTAATGTCACCCTCTCAAATTCCGCCAACGTACAGCAAAATATATCTAGATGTTGCGCAACTACATTCAGCATCCTAGCAGCATGGACCTCCGGTGCGTATTTTAAGATATCTGTGCGAAAAACTGGCAGATCTAGCAGCCTTCCCCGTGGCCCCTGTCGTAACCTGGACTTAGGTACAAGAAACTGGAGCGATGCTAATATTGTTGGGTTGTTCAATTTGCCTGTTATGATATCTTATCTTATCTTGTGTGTGGGGGCCAGTCAATACAGACCGGCGACACTTCGACTCAGTGGGATCTTTTGTGTCGGCTCCAAGATTTATCCCTTAGCTATCTCCTTATGAACGTACTGCTTCAGCCGCAGTGTACAATTCAGAGGGAGAAGCCTGAAGTCTTCAGGGTTTGGATATGCCAATCCCATCAGACCCATCCTAAGTCCAGCCAACGCGTCGCATTCACACAGTAGGTGCGATATGAACTCATCCTGTTATGATAAGGTAAATGTATTTAAGCAAAGCGTAGTTCCGTCTCACCTCGAGTTTATAATATCCTACCATTCCTAACACAAAAAGGCTTGCATACATAAGAGGATAGAAAGGGTATACTCCGTATTGTTTTAAGTAAAGGTACCAGGTGAACTTGTTTTGTATTTTCTCTACCAAATTCTCTCATACAAATGTAAGTGATGTTTGGACTTCCTTTTGATATATTTAAGACCACTTGCATGTCTTAGTCATGCAGCAATATTCGTGTAACAGCAGCTATCTTTACTTTAAGAAGTTTAGTCTGTCATGTCTAAGAATACCTGATATAATTAATAGCGTATTGTATCCGGCCGCCGCACTATGGAAAATCGTAGAACAACTACTGATGAAAAATGGTTTTTGTCAATGTCGCTACTGGCCTGCTTCTTTTATTTTACTCAATAGTTTAAGGACCAAACTAGACTATAATATCAAAAAATTATACATATTATATGAAATTATTTTTTTACAATACCACAAACTTTATAGTTTTGACGGACGTGATGAAGTGAACGGGCTTAACATGGTTAAGCCCGTTCACTTCATCACTTTCAAATTAATTTTATTGTTATACGTTACAGGAAAAGGTATAATGTATTATATATTTCTGGAAACCTCGTCTTTTGAAGAATATGAAACAACTAATATGTATTTAATATTATGTTAAGGTTTATCTTAAAATAATTGCAAAATAAAATATGGTGAAAAAAAAGTTTTTTAAAGTTCATCGAGAATTTTGACAGTTGCCCACGTTTACCCCTGCTTTACATTTAATGTTGTTGTGTAGCCTAGCTATCCATAAATATAATCAAATAAAAAAAAGCTGCAGATATTTGCGGTTTTCGGAGTAATTAGTAAAAATGTGATAAAAGTCAGAAAACGGAAAACCGCTCGCTATCTATTGCGGTTTGAAATGTTGCTGTTTACATCAATAGTTTGCGGTAAGTTTTGTAATTCATCATTAATATTAGGGCGTTTATCTTTTTTGCACTCATGTTGCGTGTGAAAATATTAATCAACAAGATGCACACTACCCTCATATTTCATATAGTATATAAACAATTGTTTCATTTCATTTCATTGTAAATAATAAAATAGTGGTGAATTAACAGAAGTGTAATTGTTACGAATACAATATAACTACGTGTTTTGTTGACTCTTCAAAATGTCTACTTTCAAGTGTTCTAAACGTGAAATAATACTTTTGTATATCGAAGAAGGAAAATCATTGGAGGCATTATCAACAGTTTTAAAATAAAATTATCATGTATCTGAAACCAACTTATGTTTCATCCTCAGTGATTTTCAAAGACATTATTCCCGCTTTTAATAAAGGTTGGACAGAAGCTTCACGGAAAAAGGATATATTTTTAATGAAAAACAGTAATTGGTTGGAATCAGAATATTCAGTAACTTTACCGAACTCTGAAGACGTTACAACCGTCTCCACACCATCTACTTCTTCTGGAAAACGTGAGAGACCGTGCGTATCTTATCCAGACTTGTCAGAATCCAGTAAAAGAAGAAAAATACAATGTTACTTAATGAATATGGATTTGAACACGTCTATAATGCATATCTTCAAGGGTTACGTTCGATAGGAGAAGGAACAGAAGCTAAACTTGTGGTAATATTAAGGTTTGCTAACAGTGAAAATAAGACCTTATTCTGGAGTCTCATAGAAGACGCAAGGCAGACAAAAATGTTAACGGATGAAGAAGCATTGAGCGTATTTATTGACTTGGATTTAACGAAAGCACAATATTTGTACTTGAGAAATTTAACGAACAAACGAAAATGTTTTGTGTTTCCACCACATTACAAGGTGCAAGAAGTTAAAACTACTTGCTATCCACCATCTTCAGCTATAGAAATTACAGACACAAGTGCAAAAATAGTAAGACTTCAAGATTTATTAGATCACACTGCAGCTAGAATATTGACAATAGATTCAGTGTATAGGAATGAATTGAATAACCATCTTCAGTTCACAAAATTTTGATTTATGGAGAAAGTGTCATAAAGCATTTTGCAGTACTTCCTATTGGTCAACTTTCGGAAGATGTACAAGAATCTCGTAAAAAGGATTATAAAAAATTTCGTCTATATCATGCTAGAAAATGCTCAAGATCCGCTACAAACGAGGATGTATTTCATACTCTTTTTTAAACTTCAAATCCTTACATAACCAGCATTAGAAAACCGTATACTAAAAACGTGAAGGAACTTGATGAAGACACCTTAGATCTTTTGAAAGTGAACGAATTACTTTTAGATCCCGAAGTTCATCAAGTATTAATAACATAACATTGAGTAAACATTACAATTAATTAATTAATCTGTGTTCGATTTTAATCACAACATTTTTTTTTTTTTTTTTTAAAAAGATTTTTATTATTTAAATTGATTTGTATTTTGATGTATATGATTTTTGTAAACATTAAAATAATAGTATTCATTGTTAAAAAATAAATATTGGACATTTTTGATAATTTTGAATTTGTTTTATTTTTTAATGTATGGTTTTAAATTCAATCATAATAAATTACATTCCATTTGAAGCCATATATACTATTCTATATTTGTGCAAAATTTTAGAACATAATATTCAGAAATAAAAAAGTTATTGATTTTTAATCAGAAACAGACCTTTATTTTCCATAGTGCGCCAGTGTGTCGCTACGACTCAAAGGGTCAAAGCAATGCTCGGCCGGACAAATATTCCTTAAAACGATTGAGTTGGCAATATGCGAAAAATATATCTAAATATGGACCTTATTTTTTTGATAAATCCATTCCTTTAGTACCAATACTTAAAAAGTAATTACATCAAACATGGCTACGGTAGGTGCCTACTATTTGTGCGTGTACCTATAAGTCTGGCTCAATGCCAATTGACCGCGCGTGGCTTCGCCGGCTACTCCCAGAGCTGTGTTCCACGCTGCTGTCGCGCCTGTCGCACGACTAATATACTACAGCCACTCTGCTAATTATTATCGTATAGACGAGTAACTAGAGAGCGCATAGTCAACGTTACTTAGTCGCCCGTCTGGGGTGCCGCGCTGACAAGCAGTCTATTTCCTACTAGCTTTTGCCTGTGGCTTCGCTTACTCGGAAATCGTACTTTTCTGGAAGAAATATACCCTGTGTCCTTTTTTGTACCCCTGATAAAGTGTATGCAATATTTCTTGATGACCTATTTAGTAGTTAAAGCGTAAGCGTAAAAAACAAACAAACTCACATTCCCATCCAAACTAATATTATAAATGCCAATGTGACATTGTTTGTTTTGCTTTTACGCTTTAACTGCTCGACCGATTATCATGAAATTTGGCATACACGTTATCAGGGGTACAGAATAGGACAATTCCCGTGGCATAGAAACTACTTTACAAAATTTTGATTGACGCGACCCAAGCCGCGGACAAAATCTAGTTTAAAATAAATAAGTTAGGATGACATTTGATTGCTTTCATTTTAAGCTAGTTATATCAATTTTTATTAGCTGCTTATTGTACTGCTTTAATTATAATTTTGCAGTCCCGTTTCTGGAGAAAGACCCGTCCTACTGATCAGGACCCTCAAAGTGTAAACTGCCCAGGTGTCGACGGGAACCGCAATTACGATTTCTATTCGAACGAAATTGGAGCTTTGCCTCGACCTTGTTCTGAATTCTACGCCGGCTCTAAAGCATTCTCTGAAGTAGAAACCAGGGTCGTATCAGATATTCTTAAAGAGCATTTCATCCGTATGGCCTTATATTTAACAATGTACAGTTTTGGAAGTGGCATATTGTATTTCTGGGGTCATGACGGCTCTGTGTCTTACAATGCTTTAGGACTCCACACGGTTAGTATTGCTATGGCAAATAAAATAGCTGAGCATACCCTTCCAAATTTCCCTCGTTACGTCTTTGGAATTACAGCCTTAGTTTTGTACCCAGCATCTGGTACATCAGAAGATTATGCTCATTCTATTAGTGTACCGTTCAGCTATGTCTTCGAATTGCCAGGGTTAATTCAAGACTTCACGTTAAACCCTATATACATTGAGCAAGCAGCCAGAGAAGCTTGGGAAGGTATTGTAGCATTATTTAAATTAGTCTAAGATTACTTATTGCGTAATCGTACGCTGTAATTAATTATAAAAGGTTTGGGAAGGGAAGGGTGAATGGGGCTCCGGCGCTCTCACTCACCAAAGGAAACATAACAGATACTGTTATTTTATATCGATCTTCTGTGAGAGGCCACCCTCTCACAGAAGATCGACGTAAAATAACAGTCTACTTCCCCGGTCGAGCCGGCCCATTCATGCTGTAACCAGGGTGGCCCTGCCACTACACGATGGTTTGTGTTGTGTTCATAGGCTAGGATAATTAGTCCATTGAAATATTACATTTTTTAGGCCTTACCTTGCGTTTTTTAGAGGACGCAATTTTATTTTTTTGATGTGTAGGGGGGGTAAGTGTAAAGCTAAAATCAAGTTTGTGGGGTCGCCACCCTTGTCCCACGGCCGCCATATTGAAAATAGGGGTTGAAACGGTTTTTACGATATATCTCTTAAACTATTTACCTGATAAAAAAAATTTGCTAACGTTTTTTGTTGCAAATTAAATTCTCTATAACTTTGGTTCAGTAACTTTTTGTCGTAAAACTATGTATAAATAAAAAAGTTATAAGTGAAAATGTTCAGAAATTCAAGAAAAAATTTATATTTTTCGATATAACTTTTTTTTTTATCATTTTACGAAAAAACGATATCAGACCATTTTTGTAGATCGTTTTTTAAGGAACAACTTTTATAAGCAACATTTTTTCATTAAGTCAATAGCTAAGGTTTTACAGCGCTCCGAAGTGAGTACTATTTTTCAGTACTCTTAACTATACATATTTTATACGTGGGTACTAATAATGTGTCATCAGTTATTTTTTTATTTTTTTTATTTTGTTATTATAATTCTTTTAATTAGTAATTTTGCAATGTTATTAATAATTAATTATTGACTCTTTTCCATCCATAGATGGCGAGGCCGCGCGAAACACTTTCACATGCAATCGCGACCTCGCCATGGTTTCGGCCCGCCGTGTGAATCGGCAGGCCACTACCCAAAACATACTTCCTTAACCGTCCCCCTAGGGCGGGGGGGGGAGCTACAAGACACGATACAGAGGCACACGTCGGAACACGCACGCCGCCTCTCGGACCTGGTGCTGATCGGGTGGCGAGCAGGCCCACGCAGCCCACCACCCCCAGGTCAATCATGATTTTGATACATAAATTAAGTAGGTCTAACATCGTAAGCAAAAGTAATAATTAAAATACCCTAACAAAAATAATATTTTTACCGTCGCCTTATACCCCAAAGTATTTTTTAGAATAGAATAGAATAGAATATCGTTTATTTCTGAGTATTTGCCCATTTGTTGTCATATAAATTGATAAATTAGTAATTAAAATTTTCATTCTATCGAACCGTAAAATTTAGTAATTTAACGCTTCGAAATTAATCAATTAGGATTTACATTAAACTAATGAACACAATATTGCTTTTCAGTCGAATCAGCGGGTAATAAGTAGATATTTACAATAATATTATCAGCCCTGTTCATGGATTGTCCTACTGTAGAGCATGGGCTTCTTCTCAGTGTGAAAAAGCTTAGGCCATACCATGGCCCAGTGCCGTTTGGCTCACTTCACACATTTTCAAAAACATTACGTAGCACTCTCAAACATGCAGGCTTCATCACCATGGTTATTCTTCGCCATTGAACGATATTATACCACTAGATTTATGATTCGAATCTACTTATATACTTACAAACTGTGTGGTTTTGGCTCCAAGCTCTCAAACATTTCAATGACAATTATCAACACTTGCTAACATTATATTGTTGTTTACTCTTTTGTAGGTCCATAGCATCCAATGTTGAATAATAGTATATCTTTTTTTTACCAGAACTGTAGAGGAAGCCGCACTAAATTACACACACTTTATAAAAACATTCTTTCCCTATCCTTTGACGTAATCATACTATCTGAAACATGGCTTACACCAAATATTTTAGATAATGAATTTATTGACGACCGCTACTTAGTGTTTAGAGACGATCGAGACCGTACTGCTACAAACAAGCGCGAGGGGGGAGGTGTCCTGATAGCCGTGCGGCGCGAGCTACGGCCCGCGAGAATATTTACACGTCCTTCTCTCATAGGCATCGAGCATGTTATAATAAGGTTACCTGCCTCGCGTCGCAACCGGCACCACATAATTAGCGCTAGCTATATACCGCCTCACATGCATGATAATGTATATCTGTCTCATTTGTCCGACTTAGAAGTTATTTTCACTGAGCCTTGCACGAAATCATTTTATTTAGTAGGCGATTATAATCTCCCCGGAATTGAATGGCCAGACATCGGTAGTCACTTATCTACCCAGGCGCATAACGATGTGAGCCGGTTTCTATTTAATCTGATTTCCACTACGAATGCAACACAATATAACAACATTAGAAATAGCTCGGATCGTATTTTAGACTTATTTATCAGTAACACCGAATGTAAATTAGAGTCAGATATTGCACTAATCCAGCCTGATAATCACCATCCTCCATTTTCTATTTTGACCTCACTGGAAACACAGTACACACCCATGAAACGTCTAAGCGTAAACAAATACAATTACTATAAAGCTAATTATCATGAAATAATCACAGAACTAAACAGGGTGGATTGAAACGAACTATTTCTTCATATCACCAGTGATCAAGCAGTAGATGTATTTTATGATTATTTATATGGTGTTATTCGAGCACATGTCCCACTCACACGACGTAGATCACCTGGTTTTCCTGTGTGGTTTACTGCTCCACTCATAAAAATGTTCAAACAAAAGGAACGTGCTTGGGTAAGGTGGAAAAAGCTTCGAAAACTTTCAGATTATGAAAGGTTCTCCACCCATCGAAAACATTTCAAACAACTATCTGAACAATGCTTCAATAAGTATATATTATCTGTTGAAGATAGCATACCTCTCAATGTTAAGTACTTTTGGTCTTACGTTTCTAAACGCAGGAAGGACAGTGGTCTTCCTGATAACATGTATTATAAAAATGCATCTTCCAACAATCCCAAAGAAATATGTTTATTATTTGCCAACTTCTTTAACTCTGTTTATGAACCCTCTACCTTTCAATCTCAGGTTTGGTCACCCCCAAATGAACTTGCTGAGATGTCTTCTTGTATTCCTGACATCTGTCTCGAAAAAAATGTCATATTTAAGTCACTGTCGTCATTAGATGTAACTAAAGGGCCTGGTCCGGATGGTCTCCCACCTATATTCTTTAAACATACGGCGAAAATCATCTACATTCCGTTACACATTCTTTTTAACAAATGTCTCAGGGACGGGGTATTTCCGTGCGTTTGGAAAAGGGCTTTCATTACACCCATTTATAAAAGTGGAGACAAAAGCAATATAGAAAACTATCGGCCTATATCTATACTGTCCACCCTGTCTAAGCTTTTTGAGAGTCTAGTACACGGTCAGCTATTTCCTCACTTAATTATTCCCGAACAACATGGATTTGTTCAATCCCGATCTACTACTACAAATTTGATGATTTTTACTCAATTTTTATTCGAGAGCATGGATATGGGCATCCAGGTTGATGCTGTATCTGACTTTCAAAAAGCTTTTGATAAGGTGGACCATAAATTGCTTTTGGACAAAATTGCCTTCAACGGCATTAGAGGCAATTTACTCAGATGGTTCGCATCATACATATTCCAAAGAACTCAAAAGGTTGTTGTCAATGGTTATGAGTCCGATTATGCAGTCGGCGAGTCCGGTGTGCCCCAGGGTTCAGTACTAGGCCCGTTGTTTTTTATTTTGTTTGTAAACGATATTAAATCTTGTATAGTTAACTCTAAATTTTTTATGTACGCTGACGACATGAAAATCTATAAGAACTGTACGAACATTCAGGATTGTACACTTCTACAACAAGATCTCTGCAGGCTCTCACAATACTGTATTGTTAATAAATTTCACCTTAGTCTACCAAAATGTCACTTCATAACTTTTACAAAGAACAAAAATCCTATTAACTTTTCATATACACTAAATAACATAATTCTAAGAAAAAAGGAATGTACTCGAGACCTGGGCGTACTACTAGATTCAAAATTACACTTAGATATTCATATCGACAACATTATTAGTAAAGCCTTTCAGATGTATGGTTTTGTCATGCGCTCCTGTAAAGACTTCAAAAATACTACTACCTACCTTTTCTTATTTAAAGCGTTAGTCCGTTCCCAGTTAGAATATGCTGTACCCATTTGGAGCCCCTTTTACAAAAAATACAAGCAGAGGATAGAAATGGTCCAGAAAAAATTTCTTCGTACTACCTATTACAAGTTTTTTAATTCTAGGATTCCTTATACGGATCTTCTCAAACATTTTAAGCTCTTAAGTTTGGAGCATAGGCGCACATTACTCATGATAAAGATGCTGTACGGCATATGCAACAATAAGTATAATTGTATTGAATTATCGAACAGGCTATGTTATGTGGTACCCAGGACTGTTATTCGGAGGGAGGTGCGCGAACCTCGATTGTTCTACACGGGAAAGTGTAGAACTAATAATGCCGGAGAGCGTGCACCTCTTCGCCGATTATTAATAACGTACAACTCACATTTTATGAATTTAGATATTTTCGGTCTCACTCATTCTAAATTTTAAAAAATAGCTACTGAATTTCTAGCTGATCAAAATTGATACTCTTTAGTTAATCTTGTTTTAATATAATTTCCCTTCTTTGGTTTTTTTTTGCATACCTAATGCACGTCCGTTATCTTTACTACTACACTTGTAAATTCGTGGACAATAGTGTGGGTTATACGTTTTTGATATTTAAATGCTAAATTATTTGTAAACACTGCAATGTATAACTGTTTTTTGTCCCAAATAAATAAATAAATAGATGTGCCCGCGATTTCACCCGCGTTTATCGTTACTGCGCCGCCCCCGTGGGTTGTAGCGTGATATTTTATAGCCTATAGCCTTCCATGATAAATGGGCTATCCAACACTAAAAGAATTTTTCAAATCGAACCAGTAGCTCCTGAGATTAGCGCGTTCGAACAAGCAAACAAACTCTTCATAATATTAGTATAGATTAGCAGACATGCGTGTCTTGGGATCAAAGTTAAGAATTCTGTGTGGTAGTCCAATAGTCTGTCACTAGGCTATCGCTCTATTTATTACCTTTAAAATAATTACCAACTCAATGAAGGCCCGTTTTCTAATGTTATATTAAATGTAACACAGCTTTTGACGTAACAACGTCTAATAAATCGATGAACGCCGGCTGCACGCACGAAAAAGGATGACTCATTGTCCCGTTACGCTCATTGTCCCGTTACGCTCATTGTAACGTTTTCATCAATGTTTTGTTATGACGTTGTCACGTTAAACTATCGTCCGTAAACCGACATTACAGACAACCAATTTTTTTTAGGTACTCAGCAAGTAATTTTTAACCAAGGCATCAAATTGTCCAGCCTTTATTAATGACACGATCATACGCTAGTATTTTTTTAGGAATGTAACGAGCTCTTTAGTAAGCTCTTTTTAACAAAGGAAAAATAAGTTATTACACCTCTTCGTTATCCTAGTAGTAAAGATCTTTAAAGAAATCTCACATTAAATAAATAAATAAATTTTTGAAGTTGCATCGCATATTTAGTAAATTAAGGAAGAAAGGAAAACATAAGAACGGCAGAGGTAAATGATAATAATATAATTATAATACCAGCCCTGTATTAAACTGTCCCACTGCTGAACACTGGCCTCTTCTCAGTGTGAGAATGGTTAGGCCATAGTCCACCACGCTGGCCTAGTGCGGGTTGGCAGACTTCACATATCTTCGAGAACATTATATAGAACTCTCAGACATGCAGATTTACTCAGGATGTTTTCCTTCACCGTTAAAGCAAGCGATAATTAACTATTTAATACGCATATAAATTCGAAAAGTCAGAGATGCGTGCCTTGGGATCGAACTCGAGACCTCTGCATGGCAGTCCAACGGTTTCCCGCTAGGCTATCGCTACCTTAAAATCGCTGCGGTAAATGATATCATAATATTTTTTTGGGATTAAATATAATGACCACCAAAAATAGTAATTTCACAGCAAAATATGCTTACTAAAATATATCATAACGAGCACCTATACGCCTCAAATCACTGCATTTCGTCTCGGAAGAGTTAGGTTATGTTAGGTTCCTTCTTAAACCCACCTAAAAATAGATCTAAAAATACATAAAAATAAATAAATAGATACAAATAGAAAGAGATCAAAATAAGTCTTACTTACTAACTTATTTTGATCTCTTTAAATATATTTTGCTGTGCAATGTGGTAATCATTTTTGACTGTTATATTTTACTATATAAGCCATATTTTTTTCTCTAGTGTTAATATTTAGGGAGAAACCAAAAAATGCGCTTGTATGGAATAAACGCTGCCCGCATTGCACCTTTTTTTTTTTTTGCTCGTCAAAATGGCCACACTCCACCTGATGGTAAGCAGTCGTGCGGTCTAAGAGCAGTGGCCTCCACATCGCCCTCATAGCAGCCGAGGCGATGTTGAGGTCTCTACTTTGACGGCCTGAGAAGACGCTTTTTCACGCCCCGCTTAAAGGACCCAGGATTGAAGGAAGAAGGAAACACGTATCAATCTTTAGTAAGTTTAAGATAATAACCAATAAGGACAATTGTAACAGGTACCTAAATGTAAGAGTTAGGTATTAGAGACTGGTATCGAGAGCATTTGGTAGACACATAACTATGTGGGCATAACATGTGAAGACACACACCACAGTTATGCAAACCAGCTATGTTGGACTGCGACTTACTGATAGTTACTACTGAAGAATTTCCCCCATTTCTATTATATAACTAGCTAAACCCGGCCAAGCTTCGTTGTGACTCAGTCTGCTAAACATTTTTAGTTGAGAATAGTGATGTGCCGGATAATTAAAAATGTAGATCCGCAGATACAGATACGGATTCGGATCATTGGTGTCAAGATCCGCGGATACGGATACGGATCTTAACTTTCTTACTCAATCGGTGTCGATGCGCGTGACCTTAAGATTTAAGTTTTGTTATAAAAGTGATCTTATAACTTTCTATAATAAATGTTACAAAGATTAAACTCAATTGATTTATGATGACACATTACCTATAAAGATATTTTAATTAATATTTTATAATAACTTTAAGTGTTTAAACATATATTAGATGTTGATTTAGTTCTTTTAAGTTACGTAACTTAGAAACTAACTTAAAAACTAAATTTACCGTATGTTAACTCACTACGATAAATGTTGATGCCAAATAATAATAAATAAAATAGTTTGATTGAAATGTACTTAATAGTATTTTATTGCTACCTAATCACCTACATATAGAATTGAATCTATGTATTAAAAATTAATAAGGTAAGAGATCCGTAAAAGATCCGTCAAAAATGTAACGGATACGGATCTTTTTTCTCTTGCGAATACCCGCGGATAAGGATATGCGGATATCCGGCACATCACTAGTTTAGAAGGTATATCCACAAATGTAAACTATGTTCAATCTTCAAGACTCCCTCGCGTCCCAGTCACAGCCCCTCTATTGGAATCTAGCGCCCAAGACAGGTCTTCTTACCTATAAGAAGAACTGTCTTGGGCGCTACCACACCCTATGCAAGAATATGTAAGGTTATCAATAGCTTTAGTGATAAAATGGTCCTACATTTTGATCCGCCACTAAACAAATATTATCGCTTCGAATTAACTACTGCTAATAAGTGATAATAGTTTTATTGTGACGGATGAAAACCAATATAACAGAAGTTAAATCCTTTGTTATAATATTAACTAACATGTAAATTAAAATTACATAAATTATAAGTATATTAAATGTAATTACCTTTAAGTAATTACATGTGTTATATAATTTACAAAAATATACTATTGTATCAATTAAAATTGTAATTTTTGGTAAACTTTAAATTAATAAAATATAGTATTCCATTATTTCCCGTTTCTGTAGGAACGTCAAGATAAAATAATAATAATATTCTATCACATACACACACCACCATCTAGCCCAAACTAAGTAGACCTTGTACTATGGGTACTAGACAATGGATAAACATACATATACCTATACTTTTTGTTTGTAAATACATACATATTATACATAGAAACATCCAGACCAAGACAAACATCCATGTTCATGCACACACAATTAATGTTTGACTCGTGCGGGAATCGAACCCGCGACCTCAGGCGTGGCAATCGGTTATACTAACCACTACGCCACCGAGGCCGACTATGAAAATGATATAAAGACAAATACAAAATTGTGTAAAATTTTCGAGTAAATCCTTCGACAATTTTTCGAGATTAGCGGACAGAAAAATATGGCATCTGAACTTTAATATATAATAATAGTATTATATTATACTTCTTTTTATTTGAATCAATCCATTAGGTTATTTTGCGCTGTCTAATAAATAAATAATTTATTTTCAGCCAACCGTTTTCCAGACTTTTATTTTCATTTATAAGCGACATTTACAATATATTATACATTATATATTATAACTACACTAATTAATAACTACTAGGTATATACATGCATCTATGTAGACAGACAAACAAAAAACAAGATGGCAACGATTTAGGCGTTGACAACATGGCGATTAATGTTATTACCGAAGACATATTATCTTAAAACTTTCACAAAAAATTAGCCATTATTCAAACGGTAATCTAGATTAATTATGCATAGATATCTTGTAACAAAGATAGTAGAACTTTAGTGAGAATATAAGAGTTTATATACTACTACTAGATTTTGTCCGCGGCTTTGCTCGCACAAATATACGTAATGTAAATTTGTATACCTCGGGAGTAGTACTTTTTTCCTGAATGAAATCCTGTGTCCTTTTCTGTACCCCTGAAATTTTGTATGCGAAATTTCATGATGATCGGTCGAGTAGTTAAGGCGTGAAAGCGTAACAAACAAACAAAATCACATTCGCATCCTAATCCTAATCTTAACTAATATTATAAAAGCGAAAATGAGTTTGTTCGTTTGTTACTTTTTCACGCCTAAACCACTAAACCGATCATCCTGAAATTTTGCATGTATGTTGTCAAGTGTCCAGAAAAGGACATAGGCTACCTTTCATCTCGAAAAAAAATACTGTTCCCGGGGAAAACAACAATAACGTTCTTATGACAATAAACGGCGCCACGTGTCTTTCAAATCATGATTTAATTATATTATTACAAGCAGAATACAACCCGAATTGATTAAAACCATTCAACATCAGCCTGCTAGGATACCCTGGTTTATTAATAGCAATTTAAATAGAAATATTATTGTTATAGCGCATAGGCTGCGCTCAGGTCACTATTCATCTAGAAAGTTTGGACATCTCATGAAAAAAGTCGATACGCCCGATTTTGAAACTTGCGGAGTCCTTGATGATGTCCAACACTTACTGATGGATTGTGCACAATACCAGCGTCAAAGGAACTCGGCGATGTTCAAATACAATCTTAACGTGTACGATGTAGGATTTTTCATTAGTATTTTAAGTGACCCTACTTCAAGTGCGGCGTTAGACCTATTTGAAATATATTACATCGATGACTCCCTCTGTCTCCTATCATTACATAGTAACTAATTATCTTAGAATAAGCCACGATGGGGCTAACATATTATTTTGTAATAAAAGTCTCTAAATAAAAAAGATTAAACAAAAAAAGAAAAAAACGCGAATTGATTGTCAAATTCGAAATTAATGCGAGCGAAGCCGCGGGCAAAAGCTAGTTTATAATATTAGTTAGGATTAGTTACGACTAGTTAGGATGTATGTAGAGGTCCGTGACTAATGTCATTCTAGTTTTTTTAGAAGAGTACTCGCGCGCTAGGTATAAATCATGTGTCGAGGCATTTTACAATAACTCAAATGGTCACGGAGAACAACCAGTAGTGTTTCACCCAGAGATGAAATCTTGAATAACTGTTAGTACCTTATAAAGCAAGACTTTGTTATATGATTTAATATATACATATATGTAATTTAATTATTTTTTATTCATTAGATAAAGATACAGATTAACCTTATACAAATAATGGCCTTATAAGCACACAGGCCTCGGTGGCGTAGTGGTTAGTGTAACTGACTGCCACGCCTAAGGTCGCTAGTTCGATTTCCGCACAAGTCAAACATTTGTGTGCATCACATACACACAACAGCATCTAGCCCAAACTAAGCAGAGCTTGTACTATGGGTACTAGACAATGGATAAACATACATATTTACTTTTTTTTGTAAATACATATATATATATATATCATACATAGAAACACCCAGAACAAGACAAATATCCATGTTCATGCACAGAAATGTTTGACTAGTGCGGGAATCGAACCCGCGACCTCAGGCGTGGCAGTCGGTTACACTAACCACTACGCCATCGAGGCCGTCCTCTGCGTATCTCCTGCGTATTTACGCTATTGGCCATTTGGCCAATGTCCATTAAGATTGGCCACCGTGACCAAAATTTGGTCTGGAGGACATTATTATCACTTTATCTTTTTATCGACACTCATTTATTTCTCACGTGCACTAAGACTTAATCGTTTAATCCTGGTAACAAACGTGAGACATCTTATCACGTAGATTTATGACTCTGAGATAAAATGACCTATGAAATGACAACTTGAAGAAACAAAGGTTTATACACTAATAGCAGCCGCAGCCTACCACAAGCATTTTGACATGGTAAGAGTATGACAGTAAGTAAGTCCTCCACGGTACAGGAATTATTCCTAGTGCAGGAGATGTCTTTTTTATAGAAATATATCTTCTCCCTAACCTTTGTTATTCCCAAGTCACTTGGGGTCGGCTTTCTAGTCTAACCGGATTTGACTATATATCAGTTTCGGCTGCCATCTGACCTCCGCAACCCGAAGGCTAACGATACCCTAAGGCTAGACCAGTGTCAGGATATTAGAGGGCACTGACTTCCCAATAACGAGTAGTACGCCATCTGTGCAGTCCGGTGGACCGCTAGCTCGTCTGCTATTAGAAGCATTATTTTTAATTTTTCATACTGCTAATATGGCAAACGAGCATATGGCCCACCTGATGGTGTGTGGTCACCGTAGCCTATAGACACCTGCAACACCAGAGGCATTATTTGCGCGTTGCCAACCCTTTACGAAAGCAAGTGGGAAGGAGAAGAGAAGCGGGAAGGGGGAAAGAGGGTGATTGGGCGTCCTGCTCTCTCAAACGCCGAACAAAACACTATTTCACGCTATTTCACGTCAATATTCTGTGAGAGGGTAGTCCTTCCCCTGTCAAGCCGGCCCGGCCCATTCAAGCTGAAATCAGCGAGGCTCTAATACCTATAAAATAATACTACGTAATACGTTTTATTAAGCTATACTCTTAGTTTGGGAACTCCAAATTATAATCCACAACATACAAATTAGCTACAATCGAATCGGTTATCATAATCCAATAGATTATATACTTAGCTTATGTTAATTATTTTATCAAATAAACCTTGGCATATAAGGTAAGAATTTCAGTACCTTCAGTAATTCGTGAGGCTAGTTTGCAACAATGCGGTGCTTTCTCATATTTTGTTTGCTTTTCTATGTGGCATTTGCTAAAAATGAACTATATGATGGGTAAGAAAATTTTATATTAATATTTATATTCTATACTAATATTATAAAGCTGAAGAGTTTGTTTGTTTGTTTGTTTAAACGCGCTAATCCCAGGAACTACTGGTCCGATTTGAATAATTATATCAGTCTTAGATAGCCCATTTATCGAGGAAGGCTAAGATCATCACGCTAAGATCAATAGGAGCGGAGGACCAATGAAGAATGTTTCAAAATCGGAGTATTTCTTTTCCTTTTGAGAGCTTTCGCTGCGTAAACAGTTAAAGTTTCGCAAAAATCATGTATGAGGGAATTGTTCCCCTTAAAAAGTTCTAAAAAAAAGATTTATTTGAAAAATTATTTTAGTGTTGGATAGTCTATTTATCTTCAGATTTTTCTTTTCAGACATGCGGTGTATGAAGTAAATGTAAAAAATGTCGACGAAATCAAACTAATCAATGAGCTAGAAAACGAACTGTTCCTGGACGTCTGGTCCCACGCTTTCCCAGGCAAATCCGGACAAATTCTTGTGGCCAAGGAGAAGAAAGAAGCTTTTGAAGATGCATTGAGTGCTGCTGGTGTAGAATACAAAATTGCAGTTGAAAATATTAAAGAGTAAGTTTGTCAACATTGCAATATATCATTTAACCTTATGAGTCACAGACACAGTAGGGTTTAATTATGTCTGGCATTCCTAGATTTGACTAGTTATTCACGCAATCAAAATCGACGCTTGGACAACGTGGTGGACTATTGCCCAACCTTTTCATTTTAAGTTAATGCCTATATGTACGGGGCACAGTTCTAAACACCGTGCAGTCTGCAGCCACTGACAATTTTTGCCAGAGAAACCATATAACACTTTGCATGACCTGTGAATAAAAGGAGCTCTTGCTCAGAAGTGGCATTCACTACTGCTCCTCTATCCAGGCAGTCTGGTTTATTATGCGCTTTTGTAAATTAGTCAAATTCAAACATCAGTCATTTAGGCCATAAAGTATCACTCATGAACGTCCAAAGGGTTACTGAGTTTACTAAATTAACATCTATTTTAGTTGCTAAGTTCGGGCAAAAGGTAGAGCCTATGTGAAGAAGCCTGCAAGAAACTCACGGTCACTCTTTTAAATCGCCACATCGGAAAATAATAAAGTATTGTATTATCTCACCCATAGGTTTATGGACTTGGAAGACCAAAAATTTGCAGCAGCTGCTTCTAGAAGCCAGCGCAATAGTTCACGCATTTCGTTTGATACCATTTACACCTACGATGAGGTAAGGTTTTAATGTAAAAGCACGGAACTGATTTCAATGCAATTTTCATATCTAGCTTGAGCCCTTGCTAAAAAGTATTCATAAAATTTGTTTCATTCAAAAGAATAAACGATATGGTGCATAGTGTCATAGCATCCACATATAGTTCAACGACGCATTGAAAGCCTAATGAAGAAAATGTTAAGTATATTGTCGTTTTATTTTCAGATCAATGACTTCATGGAGACCTTGGCCCGTGAATATTCCCACGTGACAGTTGTCAATGGCGGCAGGAGTTTCGAAGGCAGACCTATCAACTACCTCAAGATTTCAACCACAAACTTCCAGGTAACAATTTCTCGGTTATATTTCGTTTTTATTGATGTTTGTATGGATTATTAACTGCCTCAGTAGCGCTGTGCATTGAGCCAAAGTGTGGGCGAAGTGTTCTTGAGTTTGTCTGTAAATAAATTCTCAGTAGACTGAAATAGGTCCAACACCAATTAAGTAAGTCTTAAAATATAGCTGGTGAGATGTCAGTGCCATATAAGTCTGCCTACCTATTGGTGGATGTAAAGAACTGATCTTATATTTCTTTTATTTTTTTCATTTATTGAGGTAAACAAACAATGACACAATATATGGTTTTCAATAATTTTTACCAAATAAATATAACATAACTGTGATATCAGTGACATTTACCATATATAAATTTTTAATAACTTTACTTAATATTATAAAGAACATAAAACATAGCCTGCGAATTGTGAAAGTATCCCCATATACAGGAGTAAGTGAGTATGAAGTTCACGACAACAAAGATTCTTTATTTCAGGATACAAGTAAACCCATAGTAATGATGGAATCTCTTCTGCACTGTCGTGAATGGATTGGACTGCCTGTTACTCTCTACGCTATCCACAAACTGGTTATTGATGTGACTGACTCTGACTTGGTCAATAATATTGACTGGATAATCGTCCCAGTCGTCAACCCTGATGGTTATATTTGGACTCATACTAGCAATGTAAGTAGAATATTGGTCGTAGTTGTAATATTATTATTAAACTGTTACTTATGGTTATTATGGAAAGACATCTGTTGCGAAGTATATGACATGATGACTTCTTTGACAATCTTAGAAGGAAAAAAATAGGAAGCAGAGAAAGAGGAAGACGTAGGCATACCTTTATCCTAGGAATGAAGGCAAATTGGAAGTCAAGTCGTATCAAGAGGTTAAAAGGAAAGCAGAAGACAGAGATACGTGGCGATTGCCCCACCGACATCCTTTGAAATTAAAGAAGAAGAAATTCAATGGAAACAGCGGAAGCCGTAGCAATAGACTCGTGATTGAGAAGTTGTGGGTTCGAATCTTACCCATTGGACTAATGTTTTAGGAGTGCCTTATACGAGCATATCAGCTTAGCTAACATACTTAATAAGAATAGTAGTTATTAAAGCAAATTGTTAACCTATTAAGGTTTTCAATTATGTCTAGCACTCCAACAATTGAATGGTTAAAACACTTAAAAAAAAACACTTCAATTTGTTTCAGGGACGTTATTGGCGTAAGAATCGCCGCACCGGCCTCATGATCGGAGACTTCTGCTCAGGCGTAGACCTCAACAGGAACTTCGACATTCACTGGGGCACTGCCTCTAGTGCCAGCGTATGCATGGACACTTACCATGGCACCGGCCCAATGTCTGAACCAGAAACCCAGGTCATCGGTAACATCTTAGCCACTTACAGAAACAGAATGGCCTTATTCTTCGACATCCATAGTTTCGGCAGTATGATCTTGTATGGATATGGCAACGGTGTTCTACCTCCAAATGCTTTAACCATCAATTTAGTCGCTGTCAACATGGCACAAACTATTGACCGCGTAAAATGGTCCTGGAAGCCAAACTATATTGTTGGAAATATTGCCCACGTCTTATATGATGCTTCAGGAGGTGCCAGTGATTATGCCACGAGTGTGGGTGTCCCATTATCTTATACCTATGAACTGCCAGCTTATAATAACATCAACTGGGCTCTCCAAGGCTTTTTGGTGGACCCTGATTTTATTGAACAGGCTGGTTATGAAACCTGGGAAGGTATCAAAGTTGCTGCCAGATATGTGCTATGAATTTCCAAATAAAAAGAGATATAGACTGACGACGCATTTATTTTTTAAGCACCTACATTATTTTTCTTCTTTTTCGTGTGGCCAACCTGTTGTCAAGAGTTGTTCAAGCTGCCCGTAGGCCTCTGACATGGCTTAACGACTGCTGTCAATTTGAAAACAACCGAGACCGACCTTTTACGTGCCCTCCGAAGCACGGAGACGCTCAGATGAAATACCACTAAGCAGTCACCCATACAGACTGACTGCACCCAACGTTGCTTAACCTCGCTAATCGTTTACCGACCAGTGAGTGCAATTGGCTATGAGCGCCTCAATTCAAAATTCAAAACCTACATTATACGGAATAAAATATAAAAAACATTTTAACAGCTTTCATTATTGCTTTTAACTGAGCTATTGCTTAAAAAATATTTGGATATTATTATAACCAAAACTGTTTGTCATAAAGTTTATCTATTACTAGTTAACTTAGGCCATACACACATAGTATCATACTATAAGTAGGTAGAGGTGTCTTACACCCAGTTTTCTCTTTATACCAATCGTAATAAAGGACAAGTCTATTGTCAAACTGCAATTGGCTCGCTTTTACTGGAAACAGAGCCTGACACTGTACTGTGCTATTAACAATTTCTGTGAACGAATGTGACTTTATTTGTTTGTTATGCTTTCAAAGCCTTAACTACTCAGCTAACCATCATGAAATTTCGCATACACGTTGTCGGCAGAACAGAAAAAGACACAGGGAAAGTCCATAAAAAATACCATTACTAACCTAATTTAACTACATTTACGCGAGCAAAGCCGCGAGCAAATTCAAGTAAAAATATATTTGAATAGAATTTATCGATAACCCCGCATCCCAACACTATGGATCTTCAGAGTTTTCAACAACGAATGGTAATAGGGTGTAATCCTAACGTTGGAACTTTTCAATGAATTTAAAATACCGCTGCAGCGGTGCAACTAATATTTTCTTAAACTTTTTGCTGTGAAATTGCTTTTTCTAATAGGTTTCGTCTATAAGCTAGCTTCAGTATACTAGGGATTAAAGGTGTATGGGGATTAATAAGACTACAGCACCCTGGCGTTTCCGTAATTACTTTCTTAGAACAGTAGTTTAGTTAGTGAATTGACTTAATTTTTTGCTCATTTATACGGATAAATCATATATACACACATACATTAGTCTTACGTTCATATCTCCGAAAGTATAGGCAGAGATAAATTACACCCATTATACACTTCTTTTTTGTTTTCACTTAGTTCGGAGGGGCCTACTATCGCCTGCCAAACACATTACCAGACTCCATTCATGCTGTTATTCAGAATCTTGAAAAAGAAATATTAATAAAACATTGCCAACGAGCCAGCATGCAACCATGTGCTTACGATACGGGACTAACTAGGCATATTATATTAATCATTAACTATTTTTAATAGCAATAGCTCAGTGGGGAGACCAACAGACTGCAATGTAAAGGGTCTCGGGTTCGAACCCATGTCGTGCACCTCTGACTTTCGGAAGTTATATGATATTTCGAAATTAAGTGCGTATTTGATTGACAATTATCGCCTGCTCCGTGCCTCGGAGAGCACGTTAAGCCGTCGGTCCCGGTTGCCATGAACATCTATGGCAGTCGTTATTGGGAAGTCAGTCAGTGCCCTCTAATATCCTGACACTGGTCTAGCCTTAGTCTTCAGGTTGCAGAGAGACACAATATGTTAATGCAGTTTTAAACGCTATGAACAAATCTCCGGTAGTACATTTTTTTATCACAGTGATTTTTTTTAAATCTAAATATTTTATCGAAATCATACAGAAAGTTACAAAAAGAGTAAAATTAAAATGGTATAGGTTAGGAATACACAAGTATGGGATATTACATGCTAGGTACATGATCACACTACTCCTATGCCAAAATTCAATTAGTTTAATTGAATAGTTTTCAAACCAGAGTGGTTTTTATGAACAGACTAGATAAATTTCCAAAATTTACGAAAATAATCATAACCTATATACTATAGATTTTCGCGGAACTAATGTTTTTTCTAAACGATAAGTTACCAAGACATAGAGCTAAAAAATATTTTTGGACCACTGTAAACGGGCCACCTGTATATTAACTAAGTAATATAAGCATGACTAGCAAAATTAAATTAAACAAGTAACTCTAGTCTTCTCCCTAGCCTTTATTATTCCCAAGTCACTTAGGGTCGGCTTTCTAGTCTAACCGGATTTGACTGGATATCTGTTTTACACAGAGTGACTGCCATCTGACCTCCGCAACCCGAAGGCTAACGGTACCCTAAGGCTAGAACAATGTCAGGATATAAGAAGACAGTGACTTCCCAATAACGACTGCCATAGATGTTCATGGCAGCCGGGACCGACGGCTTAACGTGCTCTCCGAGGCACGGAGCAGGCGATAATTGTCAATCAAATACGCACATAATTTCAAAAAGTCATATAACTTCCGAAAGTCAGAGGTGCGCGACGTGGGTTCAAAGTCGAGACCCTCTGCATTTCAGTCTGTTGGTCTCCCCACTGAGCTATCGCTATTAAGTAACTCTAGTGTCTAACATTAATAAGTCATAATTGCAAAAATCACTAAAGGCCCATTTCCACAAAGTGAATTCATTTTGCTTAAAGACTCCTTCCACGCTAAGAATAATTCCTGTATTGCGTAACATAATAATAACAACAGTATTTGCACCAAATTAGACAATATCTGGCCTGGAGTTAATGCGCCTTTGCGAATTAAACTTTAGGGATTGTCTACATTACATCCTAACTGATATTATAAAAGCAAAAATGAGTTTGTTTGTTTAAACCACTGAACCGATGTTATCTGCTGTCAGTTTGACAACAACCGGGACTGACTTTTTACGTGCCTTCCGAAGCACGGAGAAGCTCAGACGAAATACCACTAAGCGGTCACCCATCTATAGACTGACCACACCCCACGTTGCTTAACCTCACTAATCGTTTACCTATGTGTTGCTTAAATAGTTACAAAAGCAGTGTTACATAGAGTTTTGCCGAATCTAGTCAAACCCAACATTTACTTTAAAGGCACAATAAGATGCCACATAACGATGGTCGTTGACTACAACCATGGGTAGCCAAGAAATATCCTGGCTGACACTAATACCGTTGACCGTAACTACCCGAGATATTCTTCTAATATCTCTATGTGACAGGATTGTGCAGTTCCATATACCAGCCATATCAGCAGTGATCTGCGGCACCTGAAGACGGAAAAGAGTAAACGAATCAATAATATTTTATACGAGATACAAGCTATTGAAGTGCGAAAACAGCATCAAAATCCGTTCTGTTGTTTTTGCGTGAAACTCGAACATACAAACAGACATGAAGGAACATAAGTTTCCGATTCAGAAAACCTAAATTAGTTTATGAGTACACACCAAAACTCTCCTATGTGTTAGGCAAAGACATGGTCTGCCTGGGTCTGATATCACTTATGTGAAATAATTTCGAGCTGCTGAGTCATTCTGTTAAATCTCACTACCAAACTCGGCTTCGAGTCGCCTGTTATAATTTAAGTTATTCTAAAGTAACCACGGCACATAAAGAACACTGAGACTTGGCACAATTACCTTTTTTTTTTACCTAACTAAGGTGGCAAACAAGCATACGGCCCACCTGATGGTAAGTGGTCACCGTAGCCTATGGACGCCTGCAAGACCAGAGGCATCACTTGCGCGGTGCGACCCTTTAGGAAAGGAAGTAGGAAGGAGAAGGAGCGGGAAGGGGGAAAGAGGCTGATTGGGCCTCCGGCACTCTCACTCACCGAACGAAACACAACAGTAGGAATACTGCTATTTCACGTCGATTCTGTGAGAGAGTAGTCCTTCCCCGGTCAAGCCGGCCCATTCGTGCTGAAATCAGCGAGGCTCTACTACCAGGCAAAATTTGTGATCACACAATTTTTTTCTTGTGTGGGGATTCCGCAGCACTTGGCGCAGTGGTAATGGCAAGGCGACCATAGGAACTACTACGGCATTTGCCGTGATAACACAGCGCCTCCTAAAGAAGCATTTTAGACCCTACTTACTCAAGAACTTAAAACAATGTTGTTTAAATGCCATCTTTTGTATGTCCTATGCAAACGAAAAAAAGGTGCGAAAGGAACGTACCGTAATCATTTTTCGTGATGATTTAGCTGAGGGATTCGATACAAACACTCGGCTTGAATTAAATTAGTCAGTGCATCTGTAAACAAGATATTTTTAAATAGATTTAATAATAATATCTACTGTGTAAATATACTGTCCCGTATTAGGCACTGGGCTCTTCTCAGTGTAAAAAAGGTTAGGCCATAGTCCACCACGCTGGCTCGGTACAGCTCGACAGATTTTCCACAACTACGAAAACTTTTTTTTTATTGCCTTTGGTGGCAGACGAGCAAGTGGCCCACCTGATGGAAAGTGGTAACCGCTGCTCATGGACTTCAGCAATGTCAGGACACAGCAAAGCCGCTGCCTACCGTGAAAGAAGAACTCTTTTTAAACCTCGTTTGAAAAAGGACATATCATAGCGCTCGGGAAACACCGAAGCTGGCAGTTCATTCCAGAGCTTGCGCGTACGTGGGAGAAATGATCGCTGAAAGCATACTTTACTTTACTAAACCTAAGCGTACTTTATGGATAACTCTTAGTTGTACAGGTTACCTCACGATATTTTTCTTCACAATTAACACAAACGATAATTAGGTATTTAAAATGCAAGCAAACATATTTGCGACTGCTTTTAGGGCACATATCGATTGTGACACGAAAATATATGTTTTTGGCATGTTCTTTAAGAGTTTAGAAATATTCAGCAGTTGAGCGAAGTCTGCTAATGCTGAAATATAGCTAGATATATATTGCCAGATATCTCTCCGAGATTTTTGGATTATTAAATATATTATCAGTCTATTTTTGCTTGGGATATCTTCGAGTACTGGACTACCACCAAGGATGAGATTGAATGAAAGTGAAGCTGTGTACATTATATATGTATCGCTATAGCACCTAATATCAGCTGGACTATACTTAATCCACTACACACACCCCAGTTTATAATTAAATGTACGTATTTGTATTTAAAATTACGGGGCGAAATCGTCAATGCTAACTGAAATGAACTTTAAAAAAGTAGTGTTTTTTGCAGCTATGAACGTAAGTATATTTTAGCCATCTCTCTCTCTCTTCAGTCGTTTGCCTCATAGCTGAGAATTGTGACTCCTTCTGACTCTGTCAACTAGCTGTCTCCATCAGTTGTGATCCGTTGCTTGATGCCATATTGTTTATATTAATATAGTTTTTACTTCATTAATCATACACATAATTATTCAATAAAAAAACCTGCTTCAAAATATTTAAAAAACGAGGATCTTCAGAAATATAATACTTACTGTATGTAATTTACTGTATGTTATTAATTCTGGAATCGTTACTTTGTATTTATCTATATTTGTTTTATTTTGCTCACAAAATATATAACTGTCATTATAAGAAATTTTTAATTTCATTTCAGCTGCATCTGAAAGGACATGAATAAAAATTAAAGTGAATATCGAACCATAATATCTATCTTATCTAAGTCAATACGTTATTTACACAATACAACACAACACAAAACAACAGAAAGAGGGTCAATAAACCCTAGAATAATTAAAGCCAATAACTTAAGGAACTTGCGTTTTTAAGCCTGACTCATACCTGTTTGAAGAACATTTACACAAAAGGCGCAATAAACTGCAATATAGCGATACCCATTTACAAACACCATGGGTGGCCCTAAAATCTCTTTCAATGTTAGTATTGTGCAGTTCCAATCACCACTCATTTTGACAACGACTTTTGGTACCTGTTGACAAAAGAATTACTTATTGAATAGCGTAATTAATATATCCGCATTCTCCTAGTCAGTCGCAGGTTGGAGGAAGAGACCGCATTGGTGACGGTACAAATAAATACAGGGGGTTGGAGTAGGGCAGTCAGAGTGAGCGCGCTGACTGTCCATCAATGAAAACCTCCGGAGAAACAGCAGGCCGCTGTGGTACCAACCCTCTGTGCTGGTTTAGCACATACCGGAAAATGAGAGAGTGACTACAATCATAGCACTCCCCAGGTCCGAGTGGTTCACCTTATCTTATCTTATGTGGGGGCCAGTCAGTGCAGACCGGCGTCACTTCGACCCAGTGGGATCTTTTGTGTCGACACTCTCCCAATAACGACTGCCATAGATGTTCATGGCAGCCGGGACCAACGGCTTAACGTGCTTTCCGAGGCACAGAGCAGGCGATAATTGTCGATCAATACGCACATAATTTCGAAAAGTCATATAATTTCCGAAATTCAGAGGTGCGTGACGTGGGCTCAAACCCGAGACCCTCTGCATTGCAGTCTGTTGGTCTCCCCACTGAGCTATCGCTGCTCTTATGGTGGTTTACCTTAATGAGGGATGTAGTCACCGGAACAGCACACCTGGGTTCCTGGTGACTCTCTAAAGGCACTGGTCGGTAGGCTACCGTGGAATTTTAGTAGCTAGCTGTGACTGGCCGGGAGAGCCAGTGTTCTACCTCTCCGCAGCTCAGCGGAGGAGTATTGATAAGCAGCATATTCCACGTATAAAAAAAAGATGGCAACTGTAATGATGTCTCTTAAAAATAATTATATAACGGCCTCGATGACATAGTGGTTAGTGTAACCGACTGCCACGCCTGAGGTCGCGGGTTCGATTCCCGCACAAGTCAAACATTTGTGTGCATGAACATTGATGTTTGTCTTAGTCTGGGTATTTCTATGTATAATATGTATGTATTTACAAAAAAAAAGTATATATGTATGTTTATCCGTCGTCTAGTACCCATAGTACAAGCTCTGCTTAGTTTGGGCTAGATGGTGTTGTGTGTATGTGGTAGAATATTATTATTATTATTAATTACCATGATTTGTTTATTTGAAAACTGCTTGGGATTCCATACTAAAACGCTTGAATTTGAGTTGTCAATACATCTGTAAGAAAGAAGAGTTACTATAGATTTACCGACGAGTGCCGCATCGGCCATTTGGCAACTGTACTACTTATGAACATCATAATATTATATTAAATAGATTCTATAAAGAATAAATGCTAAATTTTAAAATAAAGGTAATCTCATAACAAAATAAATCATATTTTATATTTCAGTCAGTAAATTTAAAGAATTTAATAAAGAAAAATTATTATATTAGTAAACAACGACGATATCATACGCAATTTCCATAAATTAACTTAAGAAAAATATTATCATAATCAGTTCAATTGTCTAAACAAAACAAAGAGATAGTTTCGTATTAAATATTATTATTAATATAAAAATAGTATGAATATAAGGATAAATAATCCTAACTATCCTAATCCTAACTAGTCGTAATCCTAATCCTAACTAATATTATAAAAGCAAAAATGAGTTTGTTTGTTTGTTACGCTTTCACGCCTTAACTACTGAACCAATCACCATCAAATTTCACACAAACGTTGTCGGGGGTACAGAAAAGGACATAGGGTACCTTTCATCCAGAAAATCTAACCTACTTTTACGCGGGCGAAGCCGCGGGCAACACCTAGTATTACTATAAACAATAGAAACTTTTCATTTATAGCATCATTTTATTAATAGCTTCGTAATAATTTTATCATTTTAACCACAGGATTATAAGTATATTGCAATAATATAATTTATATAAATTCACAGTAAACAACTTAGAAGTTTACCGTGAATTTACTGTTGTGAAACACTCTTAAATGTCATATTAATACACTTACTGTATGTGGTTTATGTAATAACTGAAATTAACTTTTATTCTTAGTGGTTGTCCATCTTGAACAGTGATTTGATGTTTATTTAGATTTGTTGTATTTTGATAGCAAAATATTTTATTGCCATGACCCGAAATTTTAAGGTCTATACCAACAGCATCTGAAAAAGATATTTCAACAATAGTAATAGCGAAAGAAAAAAGATATTTCAACAATAATAACAGCAAAAAACAAGTCCCGAAGCTACATTGAAGTAATAGCTTTTCTAGAAAAGCATTTGATTATTTCAGTTGCAAAAATATTGTGTAAGGAATAAGCTGAAAATATACAATACGTATCAAAAATATCGCTTACAAAACGCTTTTACAAAATAAAAATTGTAATCTCTGTAATAGTTGTTTTAGTAGTAAATATCTATATATTAATACGTAAAGCAAAAACTTTGTACCCCTTTTTACGTAAATTGCACAGACGGTGGAGTATAAAATTTGGCACAGTTAAAGTTTATATGGAGAAGGAGGGGCGAATCCTAATATTTTTATAAAATATACATTAGAAATACATTAAATTAATGAAAAAACACTACACGCACACAACCATGCATTTGACACACGCAGTCGAAGCGCGTAACTATGGTTACAAATATCAATATATAATGAATGACATAATATATCAGCAATATCTTACAGCCAAACTTTGGTCAAATTTCGAGCACTAGGCGACTGCTAGTATTTCGTAAATAGGAATAAGGGAATCTAGCAGCCTTATATTGTTATAATATTTTTTACAGCTCCCGCACTAAACTATATTACTAGGACTCAGAACTATTCGTGGATCACACAGATTTTTGTCCCGTGTGGGGATCGAACCCACAACACATTGCAGTAGTAGCGACGATGCGATCAACTTAAGACTGCGCCGAGCGTAAGACAGATAATGACAGAGCTCGTGCGGCGCATATTCAAATCGGCGCGCAGCCGCCATAGTAAAATTGTATGGAGGATTTGAAGTGCTTTTTTGATAAATATGTATCTTTATTGTCAACCAATAAGTTAAATATTTGGGCCGGGTAAATTGTAATATAACTATTTATGTTTCGTTTAAGCTGTAAAATAGGATAGATTTCTACTGTTATAATCTAAAAATCACGTAACACGAGCTTACGTTATTGCATTTTTCGTGCAAATTTACGTAATTTTGTAGACGAAAATATTAATTATTTTGAGTTTTTTACTCGGAATAGTTGTAAACACATACATTGTTATGGTAAATGTATATTTTATATTTGTATTAGACAAAAAGTGTTGATTTTATTCACTTAACTGTGACCGCCTGTTTTGGCACATTTCGCGCAGGCGCAGTCTTAAACCAATACGCTAACCGTGCAGACATGAGCAAAATCGAATTATTGATAATCAGAAAGCTAAATAAACTAATTATATTTGTCGCAGTTTATATGAATATACATTTCTTAATATGTAATTGTATCCATATCTATTCAAATAAATGAAATTGAAGTGTCTGTTTGTAATGTCAAAATAACAGCTTTTTATCTAATGCATATGAAAGTATATAAGGTACCTATACGAAAACATCCATTTAATATTGTCTTCTGTTTACGCGAATGTTATTCATTAAAATTAAACTACTATATACGGATTTTATCGCGTTGTTTATTTGACACTTTATTACAAAACTACACTTTATTGTAATAAAGTGTCAAATAAACAACGCGATAAAATCCGTATATAGTAGTTTAATATCAATAAACATCTATTTTTTAAATTTTTATCTGTCTGTCTGTTTGTTCCGGCTAATCTCCGAAACGGCTGAACCGATTTTGACGGGCCTTTCACTGGCAGATAGCTGATGTTATAAGGAGTAACTTAGGCTACCTTGATTTTAGAAAAAAAATAGAGTTCCGCGGAGACAAACACTTTTTAGTTAAAATCTACGCGGACGAAGTCGCAGGTAACAGCTAGTTAATTCGATAATACGTCTATTAATATGGATACAGTATTATAAAACCATGTCATTATGTTTACAAAACATTGGATTTGTGTCAAGTACTATATTTGTTTCAAATAAGCGATAAGCTATTTTTGGCATCTATACATAAACCTAGGCTAAAGTGGTAGTTTAAAATTGAAAATGTAATTAATATTTTGACGTCATCCATTCAGCAGGACAAATTTAGTGTGAGCTTAATGTTGATGTTATTCATTGAAATTCTGCGTAAATTGAAACACCCATGATTAAATTATGTTCGGGTACTTTGAAATAACTACACTGGAACATTGAGACAACTACCATCTTAGTCTCCCCGTGACCATGGCTGCTGAAAAGCAACTAAAACGTCGGGGAAAGTGTAAACATATATATAAATAGTATAATAGTATAGTAATAGTATAAATAGTTTTAATAGTTTCAATAATTTAATTAGGTTAAAAATTAGTAAAGTTTAATAGTAATAGCAGTGTAACAGTTTTCAAAATTTTGTAATAAAGTGTCAAATAAACAACGCGATAAAATCTGTATATAGTAGTTTAATTTCAATGAGAATATATTTTCACTTTTTACGCCTTCTTATATCCCGATTATCGTTCATACAAGTAACGCTAGCACTAATGTGTACTCGTACAATATTCATTTACACCAATCAGCGACAAGTAAACAAAATTCTAACATTTACGAGGAATTCTTGAGCGTGTGTGCATGCGAATAAATACTGCCACTATAAAAACGGATGGCCTCTTCGCGCGTCGCTGACGGGCTGGGAGTCTTCTGCGCTCACCCACAGTCTGCGTAAAGTTGTTAAGGCCATCTGAGGCCAACAACTAGCACACACAAAACAAAAAAAAAAAAAAACGCGCGTCGTTCGTCAGTTGGTTTCGTCGCGGCTAGACGTATGAATTATGATGCTCCGTTCGATTGCCTTCGCGCGTCGCTTGGTATCGGCGCGGCTAGACGTATGAATTATGATGCTCCGTTCGATCGCCTTAGCGCGCCGCTTGGTATCGGCGCGGCTAGACGTATGAATTATGATGCTCCGTTCGATCGCCTTCGCGCGTCGCTTGGTATCGGCGCGGCTTGACGTATGAATTATGATGCTCCGTTCGATCGCCTTCGCGCGTCGCTTGGTATCGGCGCGGCTAGATTCCAGGTTCTTAATAAATTGTTATATGATGATTGTGCGTATATACCCTCCCGAGTGAAACTGTAGTATATTTACAACATAGAAAGAAAAAATTCCCACACCGCCATCTAACGAAATTTGCTAAAACTTTTACTTTAATTATATAGTCAAACTATCTGACCATCATACTGAACAGTGATTGGCTGAGGAAGTGGCGTAGATATTTTTTATTGTTCATTTCAAGTGGACGATGGCGTCGGTACCGGAACCGCGTGGTAAGTTTATTACAATGTTTTTTTTAAAGATTTTGGTAATTCTTTGTTTGTTTTGATGCATTTATCCTAATTACACGATTTTCTTATGTTCTTTTATGCTCACAAAAACAAAGAAATCATCAATAAAAGCTTTTTGTTGTGTAACATTGGTTCTCAACGACGAGTATGTACAAAGTATGCCCAGTGTAGTAACTGTACAACATAAGACATTTACAATTATTTTAATGTATTTTTTCTAACTTTGCAGGATAGTCTAATTACAGACATCTTAGACGATTCAGATATTGATTTGTCGGATGAAGAAAACTTAATAGATTACGTCTATTCATTGCAAAATTTTGACAGTAGTACCTCTCTAAATTCTACGGACACAGAAGAAAGAAATCGTCCGGAATCTGAAATTTCTATTGAGCTCTTCTACTGCTGCTACGCGCGGTAGTCTTTCCATAACCAGGCGTGGGCCCCGAACGCGTGGTGGTCGATCCAGAGGCCGAGTAAGAGCCAGAGATGGTCGAGTACAAAGCACAACATCTTTACCATCATCGGCAACTACTTACAATACTTGGAAGTTGTTTTATTTCGATGTCTTCACATCAACGCCATGAAAAGGTAATAATTATAAATATTATGTTTTGTTTTCCAAATAGGATCTGGTGACTTGTTTTTTTTTAACTGTCATTAGTTTTTTTGTACATGAGTAATCTATGGTTTTAAGTTGCGAACTAGTAGGTTAAGTAAACATAATTTGTAGGTTATCTCCGTTTTTATCTAATTACGTAAAAACCCGGGTATTTGTGAGCAAATGAACAATTTTATTTGATAACTAGATGTTCACCCGCGTTTATCGTTACTGCACCGCCCCCGTGGGTCGTAGCGTGATGTTATATAGCCTATAGCCTTCCTCGATAAATAGGCTAGCCTACACTAAAAGAATTTTTCAAATCGAACAGTAGTAATCACGCAGAATAAACCAGGAGAAACATCGTTTGTACTATGTCTGTAATGGGTAATTATTTTGCTGCGATGTTATTTTAAAACTGCAATATCTCCTAAGATATTCATTGAAATCGAATAATGTAAAGGGCAATTTTGTTTTAAATTAAATACTTGTGATGAATAACGTATTTATTTGGATAAAGATTAATATCATGTTTATAATAATACCTTAGCAAATAATGCATTATTTTAGAACAAATTTCATTAGCATAAAAATGGTTATAGTGAGCCAACCTTAAAAGATAGACATATGCTGTCGCGGACTTTTTTTATGATTTTTACGAAACTTTAACTGTTTACGCGGCGCACGCAGCGGAAGCTCTCAAAAGGAAAAGTACCCTCCGATTTTAAAACATTTTTCATTGGTGCTCCGCTCCTATTGATCTTAGCGTGATGATATATAGCCTATAGCCTTCCTCGATAAATGGGGTATCTAACACTGAAATAATTTATCAAATCGGCCCAGTAGTACCTGAGATTAGCGCGTTCAAGTAAACAAACAAACAAACTCTTCAGCTTTATAATATTAGTATAGATATATAAAGCGTAGTCTATAATAAATAAAGAAATATTGTGCAACAACTTCAGACGGAATTTCATACATACGTGTTCATTGCCCTTTATGTTATAGGTACAGAGGTGTAATGCGCTTACACTACGTCAGCTATGCGTTTAGTCTTTTGCGCCCCTAGGACACAGTTCCAGATTCTGTGTTGGTACTTATACCCTCTTTGCCTGAATTGGGAATTGAATACGAGACCATATGCACTGCTGTCTCATTCACTACAAATAAAAATGAATTTAGGTAGAAGAACGATATGCTTGTTTTAATACCTAGTTGTATATTTTTATAGTATAGTCATGGAGGCACAGGCCTAGTGTTGTAGGCGAGAACTAGGTTTCAAATTACGAGATCGCCTAGAAAAGCTCCTAAAGCCATTAGCTATCAGCCTAGTCTCTCTCTAGTCGTGTTGGATTGTCGTCCAATTAGGCAATAAGAGCGAACAAACAAGAGCGATTGCCTCGTTGGTCCAGTGATAGTGTATACGACTGCGGATCATGAGGTCTCGGGTTCGATTCCCGGGTCGGGCTTGGAAAACGTTACTAAGATTTTCCGTCAAGAATTTTTTAGTAGCGATTTATTAAGAATTTCTGTCAAGTAGTTGTTAATAATTAGCCCGAAGTTAGGATGTTGGCGGTGTTTCACCTCCGTGCGCCGGAAAGCACGTTAAACAGTAATAATAATAATATTCTACCACATTCACACAACACCATCTAGCCCAAACTAAGCAGAGCTTGTACTATGGGTACTAGACTATAGATACACATACATATATTACTTTTTTTTTGTAAATACATACATATTATACATAGAAACACCCAGACCAAGACAAACATCCATGTTTATGCACACAAATGTTTGACTTGTGCGGGAATCGAACCCGCGACCTCAGGTGTGGCAGTCTGTTACACTAACCACTACGCCACCGAGGCCGACACGGTGGGTCCCGGCTGTCATGAACATCTATGGCACTCGTTATTGGGAAGTCAGCGTCCTCAAATATCCTGACGACTGGTCTAACCATAGAATAATGTTATCCTTCTGGGTTACGGAGGTCAGATGGCAGTCGCTTTGTGTAAAAACTGATATTCAGCTAAATCTCGTTAGACCAGAAATAAGCGCACCTTCGCATAAGTTGCATAATAATCGCTAGGAAGAAGAAGAGCGAACAAACAGCGAGTATTCTTGTGTTTGCACGCACACTTATCGTCTTTGTCAAGATTGACCGACGTGATCAAAATTCGGTCAGGAGAACATTATTATGGATAGTCCAAAAAAAGCTTTGGGTATTATGTCTCAAGTACCGCGTGTCATCTTTTGTTATACAGGGATAGCTCGGATAGAGTAGTGGTTTAAGTGGTCAGCTCGCCACTGTCTCTACGCCGAGGTGGTTTAAATGGACGCCCAGCTGCTGCGCGCGGTTCGATCCTCACACGGGACAAAAAGTAGTGAGTAGTAGAGCCTCGCTGATTTCAGCATGAACGGGCCGGCTCGACCGGGGAAGGACTACCCTCTCACAGACTACCGACGTGAACTACCAGTATTCCTACTTTTGTTTCGTTCGGTGAGTGAGAGTGACGGAGGCCTAATCACCCTCTTTTCCCCTTCCCGCTCCTTCTCCTTCCCACTTCCTTTTTCTTTCCTTAAGGGTCGGCAACGCGCAAGTGATGCCTCTGGTGTTACAGGCGTCCATAAGCTACGGTAACCATTTACCATCAGGTGGGCCGTATGCTTGTTTGTCACATCAGAAGCATAAAAACGAAAAAAAAAAATTGTGTGATCCACAAATAGCTGCTATTCTGAGTTTACTTTGTGGCCATTGTAGGAATGTTTTTAAAGACTATCGCGCCACAGTATTTACGTACTGCATACACCTAGTGCGGGTGTCGACCGAATTTTCGGTCACGGCGGCCAATCCTAATGACGGAGACTGGCCATCAGCGCAGGAGATATTATAGTGCACAAGTGTGTGCGCAAATAGATTATGTTTATTGTATATCTATATATAATTTTCATCCATTTTTTTTAATATTATCTTCTGTTCTACACATATATGTAATTGCGTGTCTATTATACATTATATTATATTTACTCTATATATTAATAAGTATGTTTATAAACTGTATGCCGAATAATCGTCCGTGCTAGCCCTTGAGTTTCGGCTGAAAAAAAGCACTGCGGTCATCCGCAGCAAAGGCTCAGCTGGAACCATTTGCACACACTGCACAACATTTTCTTTATTTTTGTTTATTTTTTTGTATTTTTTTCTTGTTTGTATGTTAAAATGTTGTGTTTTTGTGTCTATTAAATGATTTTTCTTTCTTTCTTTCTTTCAAACACAAGTGCGCTTTCTGTTCCCTAACTTTCATGATCCGATCCGCTTTCCAGGGACGGGGCTGTCTAACACCGCCAACTTCGTAACTCCGGGCTCGTATTGAGATTTCTTTAACAGAAAAACCCAATAACTTTTTGTTGGCCCGACCCGAGATTCGTACCCGAGACCTCATGCACAGTAGTCGCATACACTACCGCTGCGCCACGGAGGCAGTTAACCTATATAATAAAACTTACGTCACGCTGACCACAGTTTCGGTATGACTATGAAACATATTATTGTCTTTATTTTCCTCAAGTAAGACAAACTGTTTATTGTTTCGATTATGTCATTCATATAGAAACACGCATTTACATTTCAAAATAAAATAATATTCTAAATAATACAAAATGTTAATAATAAAATAACGAATTTGCAAATAAGTGTGGTGATTCGAAGATATCGTCAAAATCTGTAAAAGTATATAAGTCAATATTTTATTTACTTAAACAAAATGTTAAGGGCTGTGTTATTTTTTATGGTAACAAATGCAATCGTTTATTCGAAGTCAAGTAAGTATTGTTTTTTTAATTTGCAATAATTAAACATGTGGGGTGACCAGTATGTCTAAGAGTTTTCCATAATGTTCTCAAAGATATGTGATGTCTGCCAACCCACAGTGGCCCAGCATAGTGAACTTTGGTCTGACCCTTCTCACAATGAGAACAGGTCTGTATCAAGCAGTGGGACAGTTTAATACAGAGTTGATATTATTATAATAACTGCATAAAATTTTATTGATCAATATTATTAACACTGCGCTGAGCGTAAGACAGATAATGACAGAGCTCGTGCGGCGCATATTCAAATCTGCGCGCGGCCGCCATAGTAAAATTGTATGGAGGATTTGAAGGGCTTTTTTAATAAATATGTATATTTATTGTCAACCAATAACTTAAACGGGACGGACAAATTGTAATATAACTATTTATGTTTCATTTAAGCTGTAAAATAGGATAGATTTCTACTGCTATAATGTAAAAATCACGTAAGACAAGCTTACGTTTTTGCATTTTTCGTGCAAATTTACGTAATTTTGTAGGCGAAAATATTAATTATTTTAAGTTTTTTACACGGAGTAATTGTAAACACATCCATTGTTATGGTAAATATACATTTTATATTTGTATTAAACAAAAAGTGTTGATTTTATTCACTTAAATGTGACCGCCTGTTTTGGCACATTCCGCGCAGGCGCAGTCTTAAAACATAGAAATAATACAACAAAAATAATATAGCCGTGTTTTAGAGAATGATAAATATATACTAATGAAAAATATCCTGTATATTTTAGATAGACAAGATTCCGACATTAAAAACAATGAGTTACTTTTTGTTGGCAACGATACGTGGGTCATCGACAACAATGTATATAATATATCAGAAAAACATAATATGATTAAACTACACAAATGGAATAGTAAACAAATAATGTAAGTAAAATATATCAGGGTGAATATTTTTCCAAATTTGGGCGGGCCCAACGTCGGCTGTCGGCGGCTCTACGCGGGGGTTGTCCGATCAATGGCGCTGTACGACGCACCGGTGTGTGTGCGTGGACTCCCTGACTGCCCAGTGTAGGACTCTCTTGAGGAGACCACAGAGGATCATGGTGGTCAGGATCATACGTGGATATCGCACGGTGTCGGCTGACGCAGCCTGCGCATTGGCTGGAACTCCTCCGTGGGACTTGAAAGCGGCAGTGTTCGCCGAACCATTTAAAGTCATGTCGTCGGTATGCGAGGAGACGGGTGTGCGTCCTCTCCCGGAGGTGATAACTGCTACAAGAAACTGAATCCTAGGGCTTATTTTTAAAATGGACAACGCGGCCGTAGGTGCTCTTAGTCGGATTCAGAATCGTTGGGGCCCTCCAGCCGGTGTTGGAGCGATGGGTTGGAGCGGCAGCATGGGACCCTTTCCTGCCGACTAGTGCAGGTATTGTCAGGATTGCAAGTACCTGCACACGGTTGCTGGAAGGGAACTGAGTCCCATCTGCCAGCACTGCGAATATATTGAGGATACGGTGCAGCACACGCTCGAGGTATGGTGGTGCAGCGCCGTGAACTCGTCGTGTGGGCGTCGACCACGTGCTGCCGGCCGTGATAAAATTTTTGTTATATATTAATTATGTTCATATAATTATTTAAATATGAAATTCTTGTTTTAGATGCCAGAGTCTGTATTACCCAAACGAATTTGCTATAACTTATAAAAAAACGAAGAATGACATTGAAATTAAGGTAAGCTGTTTTAAATATATAATTATTTTTTTATTTTAACGTTTACATTTTGACATTGTCATTTATTTTGACTCATACCTGTTGACATTTCAATATATTTTAAATTTTAACTTTTCCATGTTGACATCAAATGTATTTATCTAATTACTTAATAAGTTTTATACTCGATACATTCACACGTCTCATTAAGCAAAAAGGTTAAATTAGTTTGGTGGCACTAATTTAACCTTTTTTGTAATCATGTAATACACAAAATAAAGAGGCGCTCATCGCCAGTTGCACTCACTGATCGGTAGCGAGGTAAAGCACCGTTGGGTACGGTCAGTCTATAGATGGGTGACCGCTTAGTGGTATTTCATCTGAGCGTCTCCGTGCTTCGAAGGGCACGTAAAAACTCGGTCCCGGCTGTTGCCAAATTGACAGCAGTCGTTAAGCCATGTCAGAGGCCTACGGGCGGCTTGAACAACTCTTGACAACAGGTTGGCCACTAACCACACGAAAAGAAGAAGATCCAAAATAAACTGATACATCTAATGATGATGCTTTTCTGCTCATTAGTAGTATGCAATGTTAAAAAGCGTAGCAATATTTATTTATCGCTTGCTTAACGGTGAAGGAAAATATCGTGAGGAAACTGTCTGAGAGTTCTCCATAATGTTCTCGAAGATATGTGCAGCCTGCCAACCCGCATTCGGCCACCGTAGTATACTATGACCTAACCCTTCCTACACGGAGAAGAGGCCTGTGCCCTAGGTCTAGCCCTAGATCTAGCATTAGGTCAGTCAGAACCGATATTATTATAATGTTCAATAATAAAATCTTGATTACATAAAGCCGCTGGTCCTACATCTGAGCTCGCTCCAGTCGTGTTAGATTGCCGTCCCATCGACCTATGAGAGCTAAGAAACAAAGAGTGCACTTGTGTTTGTACACACACTTGTGCACTACAAAATCTCCTGCACATCTGTACAGGCGATTTTTTTTTATCAACTAAGGTGGCAAACAAGCTTACGGCACACCTGATGGTAAGTGGTTACCGTAGCCTATGAACGCCTGTGACACCAGAGGCATCACTTGCGCGTTGCCGACCCTTTAGGAAAGGAAGTGAGAAGGAGAAGGAGCGGGATGGGAGAAAGGGGCGAATGGGAGAATCGGGCCTCCGGCACTCTCACTCACCGAACGAAACACAACAGTAGGAATACTGCTATTTCACGTCGATATCCTGTGAGAGGATAGTTCTTCCCCGGTCGAGCCGGCCCATTCATGCTGAAATTAGCGAGGCTCTACTACTCGGACTTTTGAATGTTCTCCAGTGCGACTAAAATTCGCACTGGAGAACATTATATGTATATAATAATGCTAACAAAATTGCTGCTGCGTGCTGCTTAAAATATGAGTAAATTTTAAGCAGCATGGAGCATGGAAATTTGCGGTTACATACCTTAAATAACACGCGAATATAACTTACTGACTTATAGGTGCAACAAGTTACTGATGAAATGAGTACTACATGGAATTGTAGCTTAAAACGAAGTGACGGTACATATGCGCATATTTACTTTGATGTCAACGTCGAGGGCGCAAGTAAGTGTCATTCAATCAATACACACATTTTTTTTATAATAATAATAATAATAATCTTTATTTGCTAGAATATGGTTCAGGTATACAGGTGGTCATTTTTTAAATTTGTACTGCATATTCTGCCACATGTGGCGTGCAAAATTTAATTAATTAAATTACATTGGTACAATTTAAAAATTACATGCATATTATTTAAATGACATATTGATATTTATTAATGAATGGTATATAATCCAGGAAAAATAAAATAATAAAATGAATATACAGCACGTTAAACATTCATTTAAAATATTAATTAGAAAAAAAAAGAAAAAATTTTTTTAGTATTATATGGCGCCTCTGTTGTATTAATTCCTGTGTCACGGAGCAGTTCTCAAATATTCAAACGATAGATACAAAGAATACACGCAGATCAACTATTAGTGGATCACACAATTTTTTTCCCGTGTGGCAATCGAACCCAAAAGTGAAAAAGTGAAAGTAGGCCCCAGGATTTGAACCACCCTTATTAAACTATCGTCGCGACTCGTTATCCGTTCTGCTATCGGAACATTTAAGCATAAATTTAAAAGGGTAGTATTTAACTGCACAGCAAAAAAATACTAATTGCGCAGTAAAAAAATTCTAATTGGTCAGCAAAAAAATACTAATTGCGCAGCAAACTAAGTCGACGGAGCACCGCTTCGCGGGGCTCCTATTTTTGGGTGGGTTTAAGAAGGAACCTAACATAGCCTAACCCTTCCGAGGGGAATGCAGCGATTTGAGGCGTATAGGTGCTCGTTATGAAATATTTTAGTAAGCATATTTTACTGCGCAATTAGTATTTTTGCTGACCACTATATTTAATCCCAATTTAAAATACGGACACTGTTGTTAAATATACGGAATAGTATTGTCTCCTGTTTACGCGAATGTTATTCATTGAAATTAACATCAGTCTCACTCAGTCTCCCCGTGACCATGGCTGCTGAAAAGCAACCGAAACGTCGGGGAAAGTGTAAACTCAAATATTAATAATATAATAGTATAGTAATAGTATAAATAGTTTTAATAGTTTCAATAATTTAATTAGCTTAAAAATTAGTAAAGTTTAATAGTAACAGTAATGTAACAGTTTTCAAAATTTTGTAATAAAGTGTCAAATAAACAACGCGATAAAATCCGTATATAGTGGTTTAATTTCAATACGGAATAGTAGTAATTGTAGTAATATAGGTATATAAGAACTCGGTTTTATCTCGCGTTGCACGCATGCGCATGACGAACTTCACCTACTATTATTTATATTGAATACTGTTTCATTGTTTGTGTTGAAACATCACACACACAAAGGTATTCGGAACAGTATGCGATTACTTATTTTATGATGCTACTGGACTTTTGTCTTTGATCGTACGTTGTGTGTATAACGTGCATAGCGTAACTATAAATTTATTTTGTTTTCTAGACCCACCCCAAATTATTCTCGTGAACGGCGTGGTACTACGAACTCGAAGAGATCACACAGCTAACATTTATCAGGCAGTCAGATATACCGCCACACATTATTATAAGGCTGACGATCCGGTGGATGTCACTTGCATCAATCCAAGCTTCGATTACTGTATTGTGCAATTGAATTACGATTATGCTGAAGCTTTAAGCAGTAAGTTGTTTTTATTGCTGTTGATAATGGACGAGCCAACTGCTCAATAAATCCATTGATATCTCTCAAAAGGTGCACACATAGTTTTAAACACAAATAGAGTATAGCAGCAGTTACAAAATGAACCTTTTTAAGAGCTGGAGTCTGTAATAGGTTCGAACTGGACAGCACTAAATGCTGCTAAAAAACTTAGTAATGGGGTAGTTGCATATGTTTGGTTTTGAACATTATTTTCCGTGTCTCGGAGAGCAAGTTAAGCCGTCGGTCCCGGCTGCCATGAACATCTATGGCAGTCGTTATTGGGAAATCAGTGCCCTCTAATATACTGACACTGGTCTAGCCTTAGGGTATCGTTAGCTTTCGGATTGCGGAGATCAGGTGGCAGCCGCTCCGTGTAAAAACTGATATCCAGTCAAATCTGGGTAGACTAGAAAGCCGACCCCAAGTGACTTGGGAATAATAAAGGCTAGGGAGAAGAAGGTTTTGAACATTATATTAGACACAAAAGCAAATAGCAATCAAAAGTAATCCTTTTGTGAATAAGAATACCGTTTAAATGCAACTCACAGGTCGCAAGTTCGAGCTTACCGCTAGTACGTTATCTATATAAATAAATAAAATTGAAGTGTCTGTTTGTAATGTCAAAATAACAGCTTTTTATCTAATGCATATGAAAGTATATAAGGTACCTATACGAAAACATCTATTTTTTAAATTTTTGTCTGTCTGTATGTCTGTTTGTTCCGGCTAATCTCCGAAACGGCTGAACCGATTTTGACGGGACTTTCTCTGGCAGATAGCTGATGTTATAAAGAGTAACTTAGGCTACATTGATTTTAGAAAAAAATAGGGTTCCGCGGAGACAAACACTTTATAGTCAAAATCTACGCGGACGAAGTCGCAGGTAACAGCTAGTAGAGAATATAATAACCTTGCTTGCATTTATACTTTATCACAATAGAGCAGATGATATAAATCTTCGAATGTCAACTGATTGATACTTGATTTGGCAAAATTAGGTAATCAATAATATTTTTAATTTGGATTTAAGGAATGGTAAAGACAGATGCTTTTAAATAGCATAACCGTTTGTATAATGTCATTTGATAACTGCGCCTACTAGCAGATTTGAAAACTTATTTATTTTTGAGTAGGTTTCAAAGGTACTTTGTATTTATTACTCTTTAGAGTTTGGGTAATGTAACTATGTTACGTTAATCATAAAAAAACATTTTGTCAACTACCCTATTGGGATTTTATCCAGGACTACAATATTGTCGCACGTTGTCTTTTTTTTTGGATATGTAGTTTGGTTGCTCCCTTTTTCACCATACTTTTCTTTTAATTTTTTTTATGCAACTAACGTGGCAAACAAGCATACGTCCCACCTGATGGCAAGTGGTCACCGTAGCCTATGGACGCCTGCAACACCAGAGGCACCACTTGCGCGTTGCCGACCCTTTAGGAAAAAAGGAAGTGGGTAGGAGAAGGAGCGGGAAGGGGGTAAAAGGGTGATTGGGTCTCCGGCACTCTCACTCACCAAACGAAACACAACAGTAGGAATACTGCTATTTTACGTCGATATTCTGTGAGAGGGTAGTCCTTCCCCGGTCGAGCCGGCCCATTCATGCTGAAATCAGCGAGGCTCTACTACTCATAAAATACCCAAGATGTTAATATTGACTATTCCTTTTTTTTATGCTTCAGTGTGTTTAGTAGTAGTTAAACGGTACAACGGGTGCAGCTCCTTACTGGTATAAATAGTAAAATAAACATTCTTATAAATATAGCGATTAAAAAGAGTGACCATGAACTTCGTGCTCGTTCTTTTATTAGTTCTACGTCCTACCTTATATATATATGTATATATACCTTCATGGAGGTCTCGTAGCGTCAGCGGGTGACCAAAGTTTATATATGGACTGCTGGCATATTTTTTTTTTTTTTTTTTTATCGTGCTCTTCAAAATGACCACACTCCACCTGATGGTAAGCAGTCGTGTGGTCTAAGAGCAGTGGCCTCCACACCGCCCTCATAGTAGCCGAGGCGATGTTGAGGTCTTTGACGGCCTGAGAAGGTGCTTTTTCACGCCCCGCTTAAAGGACCCAGGATTGAAGGAAGAAGGACATTTAAAACGTGGCATTTGTGGCGCAGGGCTGTCACTTTAATTTATGTTTATTAATTATTTATTATTGTGTATATGTGTGTTCTATTACAATTATTTATATAATATTGTGAAACATTTCGTGATTTTAGAAATAAAGTATGTTTTCTTTCTTCTTTCTTTCCTTTCTGAATGTGGTGACAGGTAAAAGTATCTAAATCAAAGATAAAAATCGTAGATGGGCTACGTTTGAATATGGTCACCTTTCTGGAAGTAAAGTTTTCATCTAACACATAATAATTTATTTATTGTAATTAATTTATTGATTACGGTGGTAAAACATGAATACAGTCCATAAAGTACATATAGGTAATATAATATGGGTGCCCGCACTAGGGTAAACCTGTGCCACAGGCGTTAAGGGCACTTACAATACACTACTAGGAACTAAGTTACATACAATTAGCCATACTTATTATATAAATATATGCACAAATAGGCCAATGTTATAATTATTATCATGGACCTTATTTAACAACAATCAACAAATCTTCAGTATCCTCATAATTTAAAGTTTGTAAGTACCGACAGACTATCCGCTTAGATCTTACATAACCTAGGTCATATATAGCTGTTTGTTTATTTATCTTGTTATAAAGAAAAGGCCCTAGGAATGAGATAATCTATTTGTAAAAACAAACTTTGATTCAGACAGTGTCGCACAGACAATGCCAACATGACATCTGAATTATGAATGGAGTATTATCACGTTCACTGTTATTTAAAATTGTACAACCCGTTCTCTCTAAAAATGAAAACTTATTACAGATATGTCTACCGCAAGTTCGAATGTGCGTGTCGGTTTCCGCGCTGTATTGAAAACCATCCACAATAACAGCCATATGAAATGTATGTTTATCTGCAGTACTCCAATTGAAGTAGTAGTTACATTTTTATTAATGGAAGGACGTGATGGTAAGTCAACTGTCAATTTATTTTTTATTACCTTTTACCTGCCAAAGACCGGCGATAGCTTAGTGGAAGATCGTTACACTGCCACGCAGAGATGCGAGTTCCATTCATGGCACACACCACTGACTTTTTAAAGTAATTTGTGTATTTAATAGATAATTATCGCTTGATTTAACGGTTATGGAAAACATCGTCAATAAACCTGCATGTATGAGAGTTCTCCAACATATGTGAAGCTTGCGAACCCACACTAGACCAGTGTGGACTATGGCTTTATCCTTCTCAGTGTAATATGACGTGATAGTAATTAAAAAAAAATCAACGTGTTGCACTCCAGGAGTGCCGGCAGAAGTGAAAACTTGAATAGGTATTAACGTTGTGCATTTTTGATATTTTGGAATGGTTAGGGAATAATTTTGCATGAATTGCGTTAATTATCAGTATAAAAGTACTATCATTTATGTGGTAAAATACAATATTCATTTATTGCGCTATCATACACAAACATGACAATTCTCCCTCCGTCTTACGAATTTTCGATCAGGTCACGTGTCCTGACTCGAGTTTAACATTTTACCCATCACAAAAAAGTGCACAACGTCGCTAAAGAAGTTTTCACTTCAAAAAAAAGTCAGATACAACATTATTCAGGACGCGCGTTAGCGTAATACACCGGTGTGACGATATTCGCGCGAGCGGGAAGATACGTGACGCGGGCAGCGCGGCGCACCGCACAGTGAGTGCTGGCTGTCCCCCTAAATTAGTAATTACTAACCTGTTGTAATCGAGATATCTCGAGATATCTTTATAATCGAATGCTTTCATTAGTATATCTCATAATCGCCCACCGCTACTTCTCACGCTAAGAGGAGACCCGTGCCCAGCAGTAGGACAGTCTGTATACGGGGCTGATATTAGTATACTTTACTTGTGGCTTACCTAACATCATTTTAAAACTGCCCTAAAAGAAGCTGGTAAAAATTCTACGTCACTCTCCGGCGTTTAAGCTATCTCTATCCGAAAAATAATAATTTATAATAATATTCTACCACATACACACAACACCATGTAGCCCAAACTAAGCAGAGCTTGTACTGTGGGTACTAGACAATGGATAAACATATTATATACTTTTTTTTTGTAAATACGTACATATTATAGAAATACCCAGACCAAGACAAACATCCATGTTCATGCACACAAATATTTGACTTGTGCGGGAATCGAACCCACGACCTCAGGCGTGACAGTCGGTTACACTAACCACTACGCCACCGATGCCAAGTCAAATGTATCTAAATCAAAGATAAAAATCGTAGATGCGCCCTACGTTCGAATATGGTCACCTTTCTGGAAGTAAAATCTATTCGATCCAGTGCAAGTTTGTTGTGTGGCGAGATGCACCAACACACAAATTTTTAGTGCTACTAAGGAAAGTACGAATTTACATACAAATATGCTATCACAAAACATTACAGTACTTTTATAGCTTTATTTCTCAACCAATTTTGTTTCTTTTGTCTAGAAATTGTCGAACTTCAGCTTAGTCAAAATTATATAAAACTAGCTTTTGCCCGCGGCTTCGCTCGCGTTAATTAAGAATTTGACAATCAATTCGGGTCGTGCTCTGCTTGTAATAATATAATTCAATCATGATTCGAAAGACACGTGGCGCCATCTATTATCATAAGAATGTTATTGTTGTTTTCTCTCGGGAACAGTAATTTTTTACGGGATGAAAGGTAGCCTATGTCCGTTTCTGTACACGTGATAACGTATATGCAAAATTTCAGGATGATCGGTTGAGTGGCTTAGGCGTGAAAAGGTAACAAACAAACAAACTCATTTTCGCTTATATAATATTAGTTAGGATTAGGATTGTATAATTATGTTTTCCTCACATTTTTTAACGATTATTGTTCGAATGTTGACCACTGGGCGAACCCTAATTAATACAATATGGTAATTCCAAATTATATCTATCTGTTGTTTACGTTATTAGCAAAAATAATTTGACATAATTCGTATGAAACCTATGTCAAATTGCTATCTCTACTAAGGAAAACCACATATCAGCTCATTAGAACCATCGTTAGGAATGTTATGAAAGTGAATGAAGCCAGAGAAGTGTGTCAGGATCGTAGAAAATGGAAATCCGTAGTTTCTGCCTACCCCTCTGCGAAACAGGAGTGAATCTATATATGTATGTAGAGCTATCGTTATTTAGGTTATCTATACTAATATTATAAAGATGAAGAGTTTGTTTGTTTGTTTGAACGCGCTAGTCTCAGGACTAATGGTTCGATTTGAAAAGTTGGATAGCCTATTCATCGAGGAAGGGTATAGGCTATATAACATCACGCTACGACTCACGGGGGCGGTGCAGTAACAATAAACGCGGGTGAAACCGCGGGAACATCTAATCCTTAATAAGAACAATGTTTGTATGGATGTATGTAACCTTTAGATCTTCTAAGGATCTGGGCTCTTACCAACACAGTACTCTGTAATGCGTTGGGTCTTTCTCACACATGCAATAACAATATCATATGCAGTGGTGGTTCCTGTAACTGAACTAATATTTTGCATTTCAGAAGCTGTAAGTTTAAAAATCAACGGCCTTACAGTAAGAGGAGCTGCTGTAACACAAAATGCCGAGGAAAGCGTAGACATTTATTTAAAATATGCATATTTCCTAAATAATAAGTCTTTAGCCTTTGCATATAAGCTGAATAGAGAAGACATTGTATTTAACACATTCTGTAATGGATGCGGCTACGGTAAGTGCCAACAACATACTATATTCGGAGTACAGAGAACAACTGCGTCCATGGCGCAGCGGTAGTGAATGTGACTGCTGTGCATGAGGTCTCGGGTTCGAATCCCGGGTCGGGCCAACAAAAAAAAAGTTATTGGGTTTTTCTGTTAAGAAATCTCAATAGCAGCCCAGAGTTAGGAAGATGGCGGTGTTAGACACCCCCGTGCCTCGGAAAGCACGTAAAGCCGTTGGTCCTGCGCCTGATCTCTCTCCGGTCGTGTCGGATTACCGTCCCATCGGATCATGAGAGTTAGGGAACAGAGAGTGCACTTGTGTTTGCGCAAATACTTGTGCACTATAATATATCCTGCGCAGATGGCCAGTCTCCGTTAAATACTGGCCGCTGTGACCGAAATTCGGTTTGGAGGACATTATTATATTCAGAGTAACATTTCTCCAGTCATTAGCAAAGCTTTCCTAAAATAAAAACACTAATTTCTAGTCTGGTTAAATAGTTGTAAAATGACATTTTATAAAATACTAGAAGATTGCATTACGACTGTGTCGCTCCCGCATTGTTGTTCAACTGGTAAGGTTTTATAAAATTTATTTATTTATAATAGGTACACAAACACATTAAAAAAAACAGCGATAGTTCAGTGGGGAGACAAACAGACTGCAATGCAGAGGGTCTCGGGTTCGAACCCACGTCACACACCTCTGACTTTCGGAAGTTATATGACATTTCGAAATTATGTGCGTATTGATTGACAATTATCGCCTGCTCTGTGCCTCGGAGAGCACGTTAAGCCGTCGGTCCCGGCTGCCATGAACATCTATGGCAGTCGTTATTAGGAAAGTCAGTATCCTGACAATGGTCTAGCCTTAGGGTATCGTTAGCCTTCGAATTGCGGAGGTCAGATGGCTGCCGCTCCGTGTAAAAACTGATACCCAGTCAAATTCGGTTAGACTAGAAAAAGCCGACCCCAAGTGACTTGGGAATAATAAAGGCTAGGGAGAAGAAAAGAGAGGTATACAAACAGATAACACATAGTAAGTAGTAATAATGAACATAAGTAAATAAATAATATTCTATCACATACACACAACACCATCTAGCCCAAACTAAGCAGAGCTTGTACTATGGGAACTAGACAATGGATAAACATATATATATATTTTTTTGTAAATACATACATAATTATTATACATAGAAACACCCAGACCAAGTCAAACATCCATGTTCATGCACACAAATGTTTGACTTGTGCGGGAATCGAACCCGCGACCTCAGGCGTGGCAGTCGGTTACACTAACCACTACGCCATCGAAGCCGACTAATACGTAATCCTAAAGTAGTGTTACACAACATGTACATATTAGAGCAGATTACTCATGCAAAACAAAAAACATTATTAAAATCTTAAATTCGTTAGCGTAGGATACAAGTGGATAATTGTAAGTAGGTTTTTATTAACTGTAATTTTACCTTATAACTAGATTTGGAACTTTTCGTGTCAAAAATGTCGACCTCTTTATTTACATGTGCTACTTTATTATAAGCTCTGCACATTCTTACTATTGGATTTCAAAAAGAAATTAATATTCACGCAGAAGTCTAGAAATTATCCAAAGGCTCTAAATCTATAGACCTTATACTTTCCGAATTTGTATTCTGTCTGGTTGCCAGTATGTCGCTGTGACTCAACAGATTATATTATAGATCAAGGAATGCCCAACAGACTTAAACTGTGAATAATTTTTTTGGTTTCTATCAGAAGCCCCTGAGCAATCGTGAAAATTTATTATTATTCGTCTCATTTTTTATATCTGCAGGTAGGATATGCAGTAGGTAAGTAGTAGATATAATAAGCGGTAGAGAAAGAATTCTTGAAATTTATTTTATTTATTTATTTTTACAGAAAGCTTACAGACTAATATTTATTTTATATTTATATAATAAGTGCATGAACATTACCGATTGCTTATATCGAATCTTCACTCGCATGTTCTCTCTCTCTAACTAAATGATGTGTGTAGTTATAATTGGACTCCAGATTAGAGTATTGTATACTGTTTAAGATTATGTGTGTATGTATTAGTCTATAGTCTGTTACTGTACCTATCCAATAAAAATAAAAATAAAAAAATAAAAATAAAAGTAATATTCTTATATATAAATACAATAATTAACTTCTATTGCTAATAACAAGCTCTCACATATATATGACAATATACAATTGAAATTTGCATTGTACTTGCAACTAAGGTGATATTATAATGCGTATGTAGTCACAGAGTTGTGAACATATTAAGATGGTTAGGTTATTACAAGCATTAAAAAAAAAACAAATAAGTATATGAAAGAAAAACAAAACAAAAACATACTTCAGAAAAATCTGTGCCAGAAATTAAGGATCAATATTAAAAAATGATTATTAAATAGTCTCTTTACTGTGCGTGCATTGGTACAAAATAGATCTAGATGATGATCATTTGTGGATTTTAAGAATGATTTCCCTACATTTGTATAATCTGGGCAGTATCTGCAGATATTTAGCTAGTAATACTATAATGTGCCACCAGTCGGTGACTTAAATTCGATATATACTCGAATGTTAAATATATTCGATAAATTAAAATGTATAACATTTTGATATTAATTGATTACCGTATCGCAACACGATCAGTCGATCGATCTAATCGACCACGACCTATTGGCATAGACGACATACTACATTAGAACAGTTCATTATTACAGTACAAGTTTCGAATAAATTCGAATTTCCATTTTTGTAAAAATTACACTTCGCTCTTAACTACCTCGATTACTGTGTGTTTCACAACAAGAAAAAAACATTTTTTTTTATTTTGCTCGTCAAAATTACCACACATCACCTGATGGTAAGCAGTCGTGTGGTCTAAGAGCAGTGGCCTCCACACCGCCCTCATAGCAGCCGAGGCGATGTTGAGGTCTCTACTTTGACGGCCTGAGAAGGTGCCTTTTCACGCCCCGCTTAAAGGACCCAGGATTGAAGGAAGAAGAAAAACAACTGGCACAAATTTTGGTTCTGCATGTGCGTAACCCACGGCGTGCCGTAAATACGAGGTGACCACTTAATCCACTGTACTATGTCAATATTTATAATTTATTCATAATTTCAGGAAACTTAAAAGATAGAAACACAAAACAGTATTATACTCCTAAAAAAGATACTATCAAAACGTCAAAATTAGGATACACTGCAATATTTAGAGACAATATTCGACGGGAGAGTCTACACATTGGTTTTACTACTTTAGATGCCAAATTTATTCGTAAGTGTAAAATCTGAATTTTTTACCTGCTAATACCATTAATAAAAATTAGGAACCAATATTATGACTGATAAGCTTGTCATAAACTTGTAATATGCACTTTTAAAACTGACTAAATCTATATAAAAGTTCGATAATGGAGCAATGTTATTGGCAAGAAATGATATAAGGTGATCTTTGATATTTTTCCTCGACACGCTGCGTCATTTTGGGCAACATCTTGTTTTAAATCCACACTAATATTGCTAAAGTCCAAACGCCTACGGTTGTACTCGTATCTAGATCTTAAAATCAGCCTACGCTACGCAAGTCAACGTGAGCAAGAGCGAATCTGTTCTGTTCCTGCTATCAAGTGTGGACGTACAATAAATTTAAGAAGCAAATTTGTTTTCTTCGCAACATTGACAATAATTTATCTTCTTATACTTGAGTTCTGCTCTTAAATATTTAAACGGTCGAACTGTATCTCTAAACTTGTAGTCTAAAATCTTTCGATTTAACCTGTCAGCTCAACCGAGACATAATGCTGAAAGCAGTTAGTTTGACCAGTGATAGCCTGGTGGCAGACCGTTAGGCTGCCACGCAGAAGTTTCAAGTTCAATCCTAAGGCACGCATCTCGAAGTTATACGCGTATTTAGAAAGCTAATTGCTTGCTTTAACGGTGCCGGAAAACATCGTGAGGAAACCAGCATTTCTGAAGGTTTGCCATAATGTTATCGAAGATGTGTGAAGTCTGCCAACGCGGTGGACCAGCGTGGTGGTTTATGACCTATACCTTCTCACGCTGAAGAGAAGAGCCTCTTTGCACTTCACTGCAGTAGGGCAGCCTAATACTGGCCTGATATTATTATTTTTATAACTTCTGTACAAGGAAAAAATCCTGTGTCGCGCGGAACTTTACAAGCATTCAATCACCGGGCACAAAAAACGCCCAGACTCAGAACATCTGTTAGTATATCACGTAAATATTTGTCCCGAGCGGAACCTACAAAACTTAGCGCACTGGCAGTAGCGAGGCGACCATCCGTGTAGTCGGCAGATTAATTTCGGCTGTAAGTCCATCATTCTATACTACGCGAAACTACAATATTAGTTTGTTACATGGTCCGCTCGTGCTCAATTTGCTTAGCATAGCGATTGCGTGTTGATGAACATGAAGTTTAGTATCTTCAGCATAAATAGTTTTTTTAGATTAGCTACTTAATTTAATGGCTACTTTTCATGTCGTATTTTAGCTCAACCTTCATTGAAAATCAATTTACCGAAAAATAATATACTAATGGAAATATACGAATATCATAAAAAGTTACGGATATATTACGAGTATAATGACGGTGATAAGCTGTACCTAACATGTTCCAGAGCACAAGTGTATATTGCAACAAGTCTTTATTTCGAAGGATCAGGTATAATTACCGTTTAATAAATCACACTGCATCATTTATCTATTTAACAGCCGAAATGTATGATAACGAGTTTATTCTAAGTAAACTAATTAGGCAAGTAACAAAATTCGTTTTCAACATAAAGGACCACTTGCACAACAACTCACTAAATACATTTAGCACTAAATAGATTCAAAACATCGTGCTGTCGCAGTTATCCGTGTGAACGTGACTGAGATGCCACGATGTTTTTAGTGCTAAACGTATTTAGTAAGTTGTTGTGCAAGTGGCCCTAAATTACAATGATGATGAAACAATAGAATTGTTCTATACGAACCATTTCAAGCATTTGAACTATCATTAGTCATACACTTTTTTTAAAGACAATTTCCGCACTATGAATAATTCAGTGTCGCAGGGGAATTTACAAACATTCAAACAACGGACATAAAGAACACCCAGACTCGAAACAACCATTTATGGATCTCACAAAACATTTTGTGCCCCGCGACACAGGAATTACAACTAGTGCAGGAGTTGTCTTTAAAAAACCAATCATTTTGTAAGAATCATCATTGCTATCATCAATATCGTCATCATTATCAATTACCAGAAAATACTCTTTTTAAACACTTCAATTTTACCATTCTAGAATCTAAAGTTCAGAAAAAGCGGGTCACCGTTACTATACGTCTATCACTGAATAGCACGCACAATAATAAGACGATTCAATGTAAGGAGGTACATGATAATAAAGTGTTGGCCGTAACGAGTATATTGTTGCGTATGAAAGATCAAAATACCATTACGTCAGCTGCTGTGAATGCAAACATTCCATTGGTCTTAGCAACTTCTCCAAGTATATTAACTACATCAAACAATACTTCTTCTGCGGCATCAAGTTCAACATTAACTTCAACATCAACTTCAACATCAATTTCAACATCAATTTCAACATCAAATTCGACATCAACATCAATTTCAACATCAACATCAGTTTCAACATCAACATCAATTTCATCTTCAACATCAACTTCAACATCAACATCAACTTCAACATCAACTTCAACAACAAGACCAGCAGTTACAATATCATCTGTATCATTAACCTCAACTAGCAAATATGACACTGGTAAGTTAACGACAGTTCCTATAGGTTTCGACTTCGAAAATAGCCCTTTATTTCACTAACCATTAAAAACCAAAAATATAATTGATGATATACTTGTACATAGATATTATCAGCAACCTGGTTCTTGATAGTCAGGCTGTCTGTGATAGTCAGGCTGTATGGGCAGGTATATATACAGGTGCTGCTTTAATGACATGCAATACGTCAGCACGATTCTAGATGGTATTTTAAATGCGACTAAGTTTGTTTGTTACGCTTTTACTCTTTAACTACTCGACCCATCATTATGAAATTTTGCATACACATTTTCAGAGGTACAGAAAACGACATACGCATATACACACACCTTTCATCCAGAAAAAATAACTGTTCCCGAATGTTAGCTAGTTTACCATAAACATATATTCAAACAGAAATATTTCTAATATCTAAATAAACCCTTAAGTATTGGTTGATAAGTCTTTACTATAATCATACATAAACTTCTATCAATCAATATTATTTTATTTAGACCTTTTGCTTAGAAAATTTTAAAACGCAGAGGCCACGTTTTCGATCCCCAGGTACGCACATCTGACTTTTCCAAGTTATATGCGTATTAATTAATTAATTATCGCTTGCTTTGACGATGAAGGAAAAGTTCGTGAGGAAATCTGCATGTAAGAGATAACTTCATAACGTTCCCGGAGATATATAAAGTCTGCCAACCCTCACTGGGGCAGCGTGGTGTACTATGGCCTATCCCTCTTCATACTGAGAAAAGCCCCGTGTCCAACAGTAGGGAAGTTAAAAAACAGGCCTGATAGAGCTGATGCTTCAGAAATGAAAGCAATCATGGTATTTAAAGTAAATATTTATTAGAAGGCACAAATTATGCATATTAAAAAAAGGCAAAAATGTAGTCTGTAACGTAATCCTAATCCTAACTTCCTAACTAATATTATAAATGCGAAAATGAGTTTGTTTGTTTGTAACCTTTTCACGCCTAAACCACTGAACCGATCATCCTGAAATTTTGCATATACGTTTTCAGGTGTACTGAAACGGACATAGCTTACCTTTCATCCCGAAAAAAATTACTGTTCCCGAGGAAAACAACAATAACGTTCTTATGATAATAGATGGCGCCACGTGTCTTTCGAATCATGATTGAATTATATTATTACAAGCAGAGTACAACCTGAATTGATTGTCAAATTAACGCGAGCCAAGCCGCAGGCAAAAGCTAGTTAGTCTACAATGTAAAAGTAAAATAAACTAACTTAATTCTTTTGTACCCTGTTTGGGCTCTTCAAAATATTAGATACACACTAATTATTATACTTATAATAATAGTAACTAATCTGTTTAATAATACAGATGATGACAGTGAAACGTTGATGATGGTAGTCGTTGTCATTGTGGTAATCATTACCGCAGCTTGTTTTGCCGCCATTATGTATTATGTAAAGAGACGTAATCGTCATAAGCAGGTAAATTATGCTTACTATTATGTACATATGTAATTCTTATATACGTATTTGTGTCACTGAACTCCTACTAAATAGCTGAACCAATTGTGATGAATCCTTTAGAAAGGGTCCCTGGATTTGGTTTAGATTCATAATTGGACCCTATAGGTGGCGCTGTAATCAGTTCATTCGGGCAGGACATCGTCTGTTTAGCAATTGTAGACACTATTTTTTATTTTATCAACTCTTACCACACATTCCCCTAATTAAACAACTTACTGGTGCCAGTTATCTGACAGTGTGCGCTTATGGAAAGGTGTTTGAGGAATTAAAAGTATATTTAACCGAATTGTGGTATAAAGTACGATTAATTCCTGAAACCAAGAGTACTTTTCATAAAACTAAATGTAAACAGTACTTACCTATTATTATTAATTAGTAAAATAAATCTATACAATATATCGGGACTATACAATACGGCTGCCTCGGTGGCACAGTGATGTATTCAACTTCTGTGCATAAGGATGACTTAAATCCCTAGACGGCAGCAAAAGTCATTGAGTTTTTCGATCAAGAAATTAGTTTTAGTAACGGAGTGAGAAAGTTGGTAGCAAACCCACATGCCTCGGAAAGTACGAAAAGCTGTTCTTGCTGCGTCTGATTGATATCATGATATCCTGTACATCAGTACAGGATATATATTATACCCTTAAGAGAAAAACATTTTGTATATCTGGGGTCAATCCTCTTAATACAGCTCTTAAAAATGATAACAATGCAATCGTTATATAGACTTTATTATATCAATACATCTTTATATTCCAGGCAGAGGTGGTTGTTCAATTCCAGAAAACGCAAACCGATGCCGATCCTACTGAATATGATTATGCTGTACTCGATGTCAAACAAGGTATAATTTCTACCAACGACGTAAACAAAGATATTTATGCAAAACCAACACCAAAACATCTGAGACAAGTAAAAAAATCTGAAGCCGTTTACGCGAATGAAAATATAACTCATAGTAACCAACAAGATGATGGTCTACAAGAGACGAATACAAAACCAAATAATGAAAATACTTATGTTAACAAACTATTACATACTGATATTTATAGCGAAGTACTGCCTAAAAGTAAACGTATGCAGATAAATGCAAATTGCTCCAATGTTGTGAATAATCCATACTCAATAGATTTGGAACCTATGTACAGTGAACTTAATGTTAATCAATAAGCAATCATTACTACAATGAGGTAACTTATACTTAGCAATATAATCGAACATTGTTATGATTTTAATTTTGTGGCTATTAAATCGATGCATATTTCATCATTTCAGCCATGGTTTGGAAGTCGCCTAGCGTACTCTCGAGACGATTCGTAATGACCCTTGAAAATAGCTTATAAACGTGGCTCAGAAGTGAGTTGGGTCTGTAGTTCTGTAGGTCTCTCGAAAGGGTTATATCGCCCTTCTTAAAGAATAGCACCAGCACACGTGCCATGCCTGTGGCGTTTTACCCTCGAGTATAATGGAATTGAATAGCGGTTTCACCGCCGCCTTTTAGAAGCTCAGTCGTAATTCCTTCAACACCCAAATCATACCGATGATAAGGATGCATAGATATCAACTCTTAAATCTTCTTGGCTCTTTTCGGATGACAGTTAAGTTACCAAATAAGATGGACTAACAACAGTGGGTCACATTGTTATCCCACTCTGTATAGATAAATATGATGACACCATGAGTGAGAAAGAAGTTGATAGAGGAAAAAAGAAAAGAGAGATAGAAAAACAATTTTTCTTGATTATAAAGAAATTGACTCTCAAAAATAAAATCAATATAAGTAAATAACCTATGATAAGTAATTAATAGAAAAAGATAACAAAATTTAGCCAACGAAAATTATTACAATTATTAAATATGATTATTAATATTAGTTTATTAGGTCTCGGGTTTGAACCCACGTCGCGCACCTCTGACTTTCGGAAGTTATATGACTTTTCGAAATTATGTGCGTATTGATTGACAATTATCGCCTGCTCCGTGCCTCGAAGAGCACGTTAAGCCGTCGGTCCTGGCTACCATGAACATCTATGGCAGTCGTTATTGGGAAGTCAGTGCCCTCTAATATCCTGACACTGGTCTAGCCTTACGGTATTGTTAGCCTTCAGGTTGCGGAGGTCAGATGGCAGTCGCTCCGTGTAAAAACTAGTATCCAGTCAAATTCGGTTAGACTAGAAAGCCGACTCCAAGTGACTTGGGAATAATAAAGGCTAGGGAGAAGTTTAGTTGTAAATTATGATTGTTGATTTTGTTTATTTTACTAAATCATTTCAAGAAATGAATAAATTTACAATTATTAAATTTAATGTGCATGAAAATGATGTAAACTATTTCAAAGGTAATTTGACTCTTCTTAAACTCTGCTGGGTCATCACACACAGAATTACTACATATTTAACGCACGGGTTATTACCATAGTATTCTCTACAATTTGTAGATATATTTTAATAATAATAATAATATTCTATCACATACACACAACACCATCTAGCCCAAACTAAGCAGAGCTTGTACTATGGGTACTAGACAATGGATAAACATACATATATACAATTTTTTTTTGTAAATACATACATATTATACATAGAAACACCCAGACCAAGACAAACATCCATGTTCATGCACACAAATGTTTGACTTGTGCGGGAATCGAACCCGCGACCTCAGGCGTGGCAGTCGGTTACACTAACCACTACGCCATCGAGGCCGACTGATTTAACCAAAGACTGTCCATTTACTTGCAATTTATAATTTAGACGACTGAAAATAATTTTAATTAGCTTAATCCGGCCACGCTTCGCAGTAGTTTAGCTTAAATGTTCTCGAAGTATAAAGATTTAATGACAAAATCTAGATTACCGTGAGCGAAGTCGCTGGAAAAATCTAGTTCTTAATACTTCCTGTAGAAACTTCGTTATAAAGACTCTTATGTAGAAATGCAACGTTGTATAAACAATTCAAGTCAATCCATCACCCACTTTACTAAAATATACGAAAGATTTTTTATGTAAGTATAAAAATCATCAGCACTGTCATAGATGGCGTGAATATAAATAGCATGTGTTGTATATTTTAGTAGAATAGGATCTGCTAGACATAAGATAAGCAATATATAAGATAGCTGACTTATATTTTAAATAATAACCATTGTGAATATGTAAGTATATAAAATAATAACTGTATTCCATATTTGAAATTTATTAAAATACTCTTCCTTTCTTATGTATTTTCTTTTTAATTTAATTATTTTGTAATTAACTTGGATGATGTAAACGCAACAAACTTCAAGCCATTCATATAAAAACACCAACATGGCAAAATAAATATATTATTTAACCATCAACATCTTTTTTTTTTAACTCAGTTTTGCGTAAGCAAACACTTCAATTTTATTTATTACTATAGATAATATGTATATATAGTTACCTATATATACATATTTTTAATTAAAATTGAAGTGTTTGTTCTTATGTAAAAATACACAATAACAGGCTACACGATGCTTACATTAACTTTCTTCTTTTAATTTTGTTCTGTATGTCTCCTTGTTCCGGCTATTCTCTTACAAACGGCTGGACCTATTTTGACGGGACTTTCACTGGCAGATAAGCTAATGTTATAAGAAGTAACTAAGACTACTTTTATTTAAAAGAAAATAGGTTAGCGCCATAAAAACTAAAATCTGTCTTTTTTAAATTAAACTACTATATACGGATTTTATCGCGTTGTTTATTTGACATTTTATTACAAAATTTTGAAAACTGTTACACTACTATTATCATTAAACATGACTAATTTTTTAAGCTAATTAAATTATTGAAACTATTAAAACTATTTATACTATTACTAGTATACTATTTATATTTATGTTTACACTTTCCCCGACATTTCGGTTGCTTTTCAGCAGCCATGGTCACTGGGAAACTAAGATGATAGTTGTCTCAATGTTCCAGTGTAGTCAAAGTACCTGAACATAATTTAATCATGGGTGTTTCTATTTACGCAAAATGAGCTCAAAGTATCATGAAGTCTAGCTGTGGTTTGCTTCTTCTTGGGTTTGACTACTTGAGTTACTGGATCCCAAGCTGGTGGTACATTCCAACCATCTTCTCTATTGAAATTAGGATGTTTTTTGATTTCAATAGCCTCGCGAAGCATCCTTGGTAGGAATCGGTGTTCTTTAGCGAGCATCTGTGGTTTGTCAAATCTCAGGTAGTGGTCGGTCCCCTGTTGCACATGTTCACACACAGCAGAATTCAACGAGCGTTGGTGTTTTACATCAGCTACGTGTTCCTTTATGCGCGTGCCTATGCTTCTTTTGGTTTGACACATGTATGAGAGTCCGCAGTCACAATCTATTTTATAGACCCCTGCATCTTGTAAAGGTAGTTGGCACTTGATGGATGGTAAAAATTGACTTATCTTCGTTGGCGGCTTGAAGTATGTTTCGATTGAAGCTCGCTTCAAGATGTAGCTAATCTTGTCAGTGACACCCTTCACATAAGGCAGTATAGCAGGCTGGCGCTCGACTGTGGCTGGCTTTTCTCGGGATCTGTGACAGTGACGCGGCTGTTGGCGCTTGTTGTCTTGCAGTACTTGCTTGACATGTTGAAGCTTGGCGTCCAGCCGACCGCTTAGCCTAACCCAGGATTAAAACCTGCATACTATCTTTAAGACTGCGCCTAGCGAAATGTGCCATAACAGGCGGTTAAGTGAATAAAATCAACACTTTTTGTTTAATACAAGTATAAAATATACATTTACCATAAAAATGAATATGTTTACAATTACTCCGTGTAAAAAACATAAAATAATTAATATTTTCGCCTACAAAATTACGTAAATTTGCACCAAAAATGCAAAAATGTATGCTCGTATTACGTGATTTTTAGATTATAACAGTAGAAATCTATCTTATTTTACAGCTTAAACGAAACATAAATAGTTATATTACAATTTGTCCGTCCCAAATATTTAAGTTATTGGTTGACAATAAAGATAGATATTTATCAAAAAAGCACTTCAAATCCTCCATACAATTTCACTATGACGGCCGCGCGCCGAATTGAAAATGCGCCGCACGAGCTCTGTCATTATCTGTCTTACGCACAGCGCAATCTTAAAAAATAAAATTCATGTATAAGTTACATGAAGTTTTCAAATATTTACACTCTAACACCATCTAGCGAAAAATTATGGAACTACTTAATGATTTATAAAGAGACACACATTTGCCTCCAGAATTGGCAAGATTTATATATCATAATTAGTGTCGTTCATTAACTACAGATGTCATTACTGCTGCAAATATAGGAGTTAAAAAGAAGATCGCTATTGCTCAATACTATTATTTGCTTTTCGCCTCGCAGTAAACGGCAAATGTATTTTTAACGGCCTCGATGGCGTAGTGGTTAGTGTAACCGACTGCCACGCCTGAGGTCGCGGGTTCGATTCCCGCACAAGTCAAACATTTGTATGCATGAACATGATATGTTTGTCTTGATCTGGGTGTTTCTATGTATAATAATTATGTATGTATTTACAAAAATAAAAAGTATAACAGGGCGTGGTCAGAGATTCAGTTTTGAAATGAAAGCCACACAGACATGTACGCATCTTTCACACGTTTAATTTGTAGTTAACAACACAACACAGGTTACAGTTAATTATCATATTTGAACAAGTAAACTTTATAAAACAAGTCTCGAAAGAGCGAGAGCCACCGTGACGGAATAGATAATCACGCACATCTCGCGGCAGCGTGATTGCGCGACTGGCGAGCACCGACTGGCGAGGGACGCGGGAGGCGCGGCAACGGCTCCGACTCAACCGTGCGGCCGCGCACGTTGTTGCACTTTAACCTACCGCGCGCTACAAAAGTATATATATGTACGTTTATCCATTGTCTAGTACCCATAGTACAAGCTCTGATTAGTTTGGGCTAGATGGTGTTGTGTGAATGTGATAGAATATTATTATTATTTGTTTCTCTTTCACGGGTATTTCCCTATACGTTAAGAAAATACCCGGCCCTTTGGGAGGCTTTCTCGGAGATATGGGTCCAACTTGAAGAGGCCCTTCGAGAGTTTAAATCAAAGTTAGGAGTGGAACACGTACAGCGGTACTAGCCGCAGCAGGCGTAGGACTACTGCTACGTATGGATAACACAAAAAAGTAATCCTAACTAATATTATAAAAGTTAAAATGAGTTTGTGTCTTTGTTACCTTTTCACGCCTAAACCACTGAACCGATCATCCTGAAATTTTGCATATACGTTGTCAGGTGTACAGAATCGGACATAGGCCACCTTTTATCCCGAAAAAAGTTACTGTCCCGAGGAAAACAACAATAACGTTCTTTTGATAATAGATGGCGTCACGTGTCTTTTGAATCATGAATGAATTATATTATTACACGCAGAGTACAACCCGAATTGATTGTCAAATTCTAAATTAACGCGAGCGAAGCCGCGGGCAAACGCAAGTACAAAATAAAAAACAAAATATAACTAAATTTACTCTAAAAATGGATACGCTTCAGCAGCATCCATCAGGATTACTACCAAAAAAATTGGGTGGTCAAAATATTTTCAAATTATTTCTGTCCACTCGCCCACGTTCATAGCTACTGCTTTTAATGGTGATTCTTTTTTAAATTTTATTCGTGTGAGCTTATTCATAACATTTTTTTCTGTTTACTATATTAGTATGGGTACGTTTACTTTTGACCGTGACTTCATATGTGTGACATAAAAACAAACATTTAATAACCTTGACCACTTCTCGCATGATCCTTTATTTCCTTGCAAAGACACATAATTTTTTTTATAATCGCTTATTATAATTACAACTGCCTCCGTGGCGCAGCAGTAGTGATTGCGACTGCTGTGCATGAGGTCTCGGGTTCGAACCCCGAGTCGGGCCAAGAAAATGTTATTGGGTTTTTCTGTTAAGAAATCTCAATAGCAGCCCACAGTTAGGAAGTTGGCGGTGTTAGACACCCCGTGCCTCGGAAAGCACGTAAAGCCGTTGGTCCTGCGCCTGATCTCTCTCCGGTCGTGTCGGATTACCATCCCATCGGATCTTGAGAGTTAGGGAACAGAGAGTGCACTTGTGTTTGCGCACACACTTGTGCATTATAATATCTCCTGCGCAGATAGCCAGTCTTCGTTAAGACTGGCCGCCGTGACCGAAATTCGGTCTGGAGGACATTATAATTATTACACACAAATATAGGCTCATATCCCCGATACAGTAAGTAAATAATTGTCTCAAGCGCACTTTTCACCAGATATGGTTTTAGAACCCTTATAGTAAGAAGCAAGTCTATTGCCGTCTCCTAGACTCATTTCTGGACTTCATCCTGCTACTGACTTATACAAAACCCAATGACACCTTACCCGACGAGTCTCATGTTCAAACCCAAAATGGATATATTAATAAAACTATAAGGCTAACCGCAGGCCGTCGATGTTCCTAAAATATATATTATTAACTTCATTTTCCTGAATAACTCATTAACTATTGTCATTGGAACATTTATTAGTTCAGTTACTCCATCGGAGTATAACTCGTTTATTGTTTATAAAATACTAAAAATGTTATACTTAGTAGGTTTATTTTATAATGTTTAAAAATATCCTTTCCAAATATGTAACCGTTTTAATTAGTGACCAAAATGTTTAGTAGCAAAACATTAAATAAAATGTTACGATTAGTACTTTGTGTGATGGTTATGTTTGCATTTGTGTGTTCGGAAACAGGTGAGTATTAATCTTTTGTTTATTTAAAACGTTTTGTTTATCCACATTCAAAAACAAACAAATCTGATAAAAGTTAAAATAAAGAAACTGCTTATCATATCTTATGTGGGGGCCAGTCAGTGCAGACCGGCGACACTTCGACCCAGTGGGATGTTTTGTGTCGACACTCTCCCAATAACGACTGCCATAGATGTTCATGGCAGCCGGGACCAACGGCTTAACGTGCTTTCCGAGACACGGAGCAGGCGATAATTGTCAAAGTCATATAACTTCCTAAAGTCAGAGGTGCGCGATGTGGGTTTGAACCCGTGACTCTCTGCATTGCAGTCTGTTGGTCTCCCCACTGAGCTACCGGTGCTCAAGAAACTGATTAAAATAAAAGTGTTATTCATATTATGATGTCTTCCCAGACGTGTCCGTCGATGGCGACACCCTGTTAATTGTCGGAACTCTGTTGTCGTGAATGTGCCCTTACGTGACTTACGAAACCAAGTTTTGCTTTAAAGACACGGTTACAAATGGGGTAGTGGAAATCTCCTTGCGCATTGTAGGTGTAAATATAAGAGGGCTTCGGACGACTTTTTCTTAGCTGGCGTTTGTCTTCAAGGTAATACGTCTGCGTTCAAAAGTTTTTTATGCCATCGTTGACAGCTTTGCGCCACTTAGATCTTCATGTGGCTAGAATTTCCCATGTATCAGGTGACAAACCGGCTGCAGTTAAATGACGTTTAACTACATCCTTGTACCGTAAATACTGTCCTCCAGCTCAGCGTTTACCCGAAGCTATCTCCGAGTAAAAAACAACTTTTGGCAACCTGGTAGACTCCATACGGACAAGGTGCCCACACCAGCGCAGTTAACCCTTTATGAGGAGACTCTCCATACCCACCATGCCCATCCGACGTAGAACCTCCGTGTTTGGAATTCGATCTTGCCAGCTTATGTGAAGAATTGATCGGAGACATTTCAAGTGGAAAGTGTCTAAGGCGTCCCCCACATTAGGCGTGCGCGTTCCTCGGACGTGTGAGCGACGCGGGCGCCACGAGCGCGCTGCGTAAGCGTCGCGTGTTGCCGGCGTGTGACGTGTGTGCAGCGAGCGCGCGACAAGCACGCGGCGCTCGCCTTGACTGTGACTGACCTTGTGACTGATCAAAACAGTAGCAGGCGACGGTGATAGTGGGCGAAGGGGTAAGAACGCGACGCGAGCGCCGCGTGCGCACCGCGTGCACTCGCCACACACGCCGCAGGGCAGCAAAACGCGACGCTCACGTAGCGCGCTTGCGGCGCGCCCGCGGCGCGCCCGCGGCGCCCGCGCTTTTCACACGCCCGAGGAACGCGCACGCCTAATGTGGGGTCAGCATAAGCGTTTTATATCACATTTATAAAGGCAGCATGCCTCCGATGCATATGTAAGCATTGGTAATATATCAGCTTTGTAGACAGCTTACTTGGTATGCAATGCGAGGTATTACTCCAGTGGTGTATAGAGAAACTACGGCACAAATATATATGAAGTAGTTCTAACAGAATACTATAGCCAAATCAATTAATCCATCAACCTTTCTCAGTCCATTGTTGGACTTGTCCAATCTAATCACATATCATCGCGTTGCATGATTTATATAACAGAAAATAGGTATCAACGCAATCATGCTCGGTATTTCCATACCTTTTTGAATGGCTTGACGTTATGATCATTTTGGTTCCGCTGGCCGCGGTCACAAGTAAACGTGGCGATGCCAGGCTTCCATTTATCAGGTAGATGTTTCTAAATCTACCTTTTCACAATCTGCACCACAATTCGCCTTTCACATCCATTCAAACCCATTTACTTTCACTGACTAGTCGGTTCCAATGAGTCCTTTGCTCTAAAGGTTATCACTGCTTGAACATAATTATGGCTAGCACACTGCCTTTAGCTTGCTTATTCTTGAATATAATATATTGATCATTTTGATTCTTTGTTAGATAATCTTGTTCCGAAATTTATCATTTAAAGAAATCCTAAATGTAGCTCGTATTGATACTCGCTGGAAGATATTTAATTTGTGCGTGTATTATTATTGTTCATGTCTTAACACTTATGTTGTCTTCTCTCTAGGATTTCATTATGGCAACGGTTATCAATCCTTCAGCAGAGTAGCCTAGCACGCTGCTACTTTGCCTTGCTTATTCTCCAAGCTATGTCAATGACGTTGATTCTTTGCCAACTACCGCTATCCGAAATTTATCTTTTATGAAACGTCAAGTATAACTTTCATAGTTTATACCTTCCAAGTCTTGGCACTGCTATGTGAATCTGAGGTAGCCTATAAAATGCTTCCTAGCCTGACTGGATCCTTCTGTTGACTCATTTCTTGAAGTTGGTACTACCAATCAATTCGTTTGTAGCCATATAAATGGATAAAATATTTTAAGTGCTTAATAATTCTAATTCGAACGTGTTAACTACGTTGCAAGTCTACCAAGTCTGTTGATATATAAAATCTGACAATTTCAGATAATGAAAGAATAGAATTGGAGCTCCAGAACTACGACTGGGATATAAATGAACCGATACCGTGGACTTATATCAACAAAGTGTATAGTGTATCACCGAATAAATCTCTTGAGATCGTACTAATCGATGAGGTTCTTCAAGATGTTCTGTACGTACATTTATATAATTATAATTAGCTTTATGTTACTTGTCTTTACAATTTACAGATTTCAGGACATGCAAACAAAATGTAGATGTATTACATACACATTTCGCTAGCTATGTATTTTAAATATCACATAATAAGTAATGAGACTCTAGGTGTCTTTATTAACACATTTTCAAAATCTATGGTGTAACTAATTCCCGTGGTTTTGCCCGCGTTAATCCTAACAAAAACAAGTATCCCGTGTGTTAATTCAGGATCATATTATGATCTATCTGTGTATCCTAAACTCAAATCTGTTTAACTGTTTACGCACTCTTGAATAACAAACTGCAATCTACAGGCAGCACTGGCAGGATCGCCATGCAACCTGCCAGTTCTGCCTGACTGATGACGAACCTAAGCCCAACATTGCAGAACATCAAAACATCTTCACAAACATGCTTATTTATAATATCAGTTGGATGCTCGGTGTTAGCAGTTATTATTCAGAAATATCTTTTAACTAATCTTTGTTTATAAAATTCATTTTCATCTGCCTTGCGGGTCACAAATTATCTGAAGTCTGTAATTGGACTTTTTGACTACTTGGACATTCGCCACTGGCAGTGCTCAAAGTGTTATTGGTTCGATCTCCACACGTAACAAAACATTTTGTGATTCACAATTAAGTGTTCGGAGTTTGGGCATTCTTGGTGTCCGTTGATTGAATGATTATAAAGGACCCGCCGACACAGGGATTATTGTCAGTGCGGGTTGTGATATTAGGTAAACAAAAATGTGTGCATTGTGTTATCAATTTCAATGAATTTTGCTGTCATTAAAATTCCGCAGTTATCCTGTTTTAGTACGTCATCTGCATACATAATTAATAATATGAGTAGAGAATAAAATAATGTGAATGTCTCCACATTATAAAAGGAAAATACGCTAACTATGGGCTATAGAACGTAAATACAAAGCCAAGCAATCAAAATATCAACATATTGCGTTACGGTTACGCGAATCTCTTACATTGTAATTAAACTACTTTATAAGAATTACAATGCGGTTTATTTAAAAATCTCTACTTTGATATCAGTTAGTCAAATCCAAATTGTAGTTTAGTAGTTTCAAAATTATTTAAAGTAGGGTTTTTTTCCTGATAACCCACGATAAGATCCGTATAAAGTACTTTAAGTTCAAAGGCCAACATAAATTTGTATTCAGCTATAAAATAAATCTGTACAAATTTTATGAAACGGTAAAATTTGTTTAGCGTCCTCTCTGGAACTATTGACCCGATTTTAAAATTCATAGGCGAATGAAAATCTATATTAATGATATAACCACTTAAACTATACGATTATATTATAATTGTACGCATTATGTAAGATTGCATGCAATTCAGAAGGCCAATTCTCGTAATAAAATATGTTCAAAACGGAACACTATTTAACAGTTTTAGTTATATGTTATGAGAATAATAATTGGCGCTCTAACGTTTATTTATTTTAATTTTAGATGCCAGTGCTACTTCTACCGAAATGAATTCGAAACAAAGTTTGAAATTGAAGGCAATAATACTGTGATAAAAGTAAGTTGTGCAAAATTATGATTTCCTAAAATGTCTTTCTTAGTTATATAAAGATAAGATAAAGATAACGTTTAAGAATGTTCAAAACTTTACTTATTGTTCGACGTTAATTTTCATTTATGAACCGTTGACGAAAATGAATTCAAATATTACTCAAAATGTATTAATTCCCTACCCAATAAGATACAGCGATTCTATCTATCATAATCTCCAAGTATAATATACAATAGTGACAAAATAAATACCTAAATATTGTTTTAGGTTTTAAACGTGACAAATGAAATGAGTACTTTATGGCAATGCAGTTTAAAAGAAAGTGATATATATGTAAAATATCTCTACTTTGAAATATCCATCGAAAATGCAAGTAAGGTTTTTGTAAATACTTTTGATACTTTAAATAATTCCTGTTAATAAATTTTGTTGCAGTATATTATAATTTTATAATAAATATTCCTTCAACAATGTAACGATGAATAATTCAGCCCAATTGTGTTTGTATTGATATGTGGGCCAAGAATGCTTCCTTGCGTACTCTTTCTATTTAACTGTAATTATAATCCTTTCACGCTCATTTATTACAAATTATTTTATATATTTTATTTAATACTTTAGATTATAAGAATCTTTGATATGTTTTACAGAACCGATGCAAATGATTCTTGTAAATGGCGTTGTACTACCCACTCAAAAGGAAATTACAAATCCAGATCTACATATCAAACATTCAGCCACGTACAATTATAGAGAAGGTGATGAGGTAGATGTCGCTTGTATCAATCCAGGCAATGATACATGCAAAGTGCAATTAAATTATGATTATGCTGAAGCCCTGGATGGTAAGACAATATTGGTGTTATATTTTTATAGCTGTATAATTATACTTCACAAAAATGAAAAAGTTATTTGAACCAAATAATAACTCTTACAATGATTTCGATACGGAAGCATATGTATGATGAGTTGCCGCTATTGTCAATCTAATTATTCAAGATTCGGTGCACAGATTCAAATACCCACGTATTGAGTTTCAAGACCTTATTTATAGCATTATCAAGACACCTTGTTCCCATGCACCACCAGCAAGATACAAATAAAATGTCTGTGACTGCCATATAGTACTTTTAAAAACATGAAAACAAAAGAAACACGAATTAAAAATAATGTCTCAAACAAAATCAACTGACAAAATAATCAAAGTCTCACAATACCTTTTTATAATATAAATCAGTTAATGAATAATAATAATAATAATATAATATCTTGCCTTGGTCGGCCGGTCAGAGGGGAGCCGCTAGAGCTATATCTTTGGGGGTGGAAGTGTCATTTTCAAGGGCATAACTACGGGGAAACCTGCTCCGGGACTCCGTGGTCATGAGACCCGTGATGGTGAAACCAGCGCCGCACTGCTCGACACCCCTAGCCGGTCGCACCGGTGTTGCCCTCTACTACTGGGGTTGTATGCCTATCGTAGTTATTCAGGGGGCCCATCTAGTGAGTTGGCGAGTCACCGTCTGTCCATTCGATTGATGCTATTAGAGTAATCAGGGCAGACGCCGTTTTATCATCCATAGTTACCAATATACCAGTCCATCAAACATCCATACCCATAGCCCATATATTAGAATCCATACGTAGCAATAGTCCTACACCTGCTGCGGCTAGTGCTGCTGTAGGTGATCCATCCCACCTTTGATTAAAACTCTCGAAGGGCCTCTTCACGTTGGATTCATGTCTCCGTGTAAGCCTTATTTCCGATTTATTTCCAGTAAAACATAGTCATAGTCAAGTCATAAACTGGCACAATCTATCTTTATTTACGCAAAATGCTTTTGTTTACAGATATGTTTAAAAGTGTATCATCAAGTTTCCGTGTCGGCTTCCGCACGGAACTGCTGTCCAAACATAACATGAGTCGTATGATCTGCACGTACGTTTGTCCTGAAGAGCCTCCAACTGGAGTTCTAGTTACGTTTGTTTCATTGAAGGATTTCGACGGTGAGTTACAAATTGCTGTTTCACTTTATAATTTTGATTTCCCTGAGAATATATTATTTATTATAAAACAAAAGTTGGATATCGTTTTGGGGGCACCAAATTCAATTTTAATACATTGTGAATAATTTTACTTTCAATAAAATATATACAAATTTAAAAAGATATTTATTTCTACAAATTTTAAATTTATATAATGTTGATAAATGTCGAATTATGTCTAATTAAATAAATCAATCTGTAATTTCGTTTTGAAGTCTGTCATTAGTATTCAAAGTGCCAAAGTAGAGTACTTGCTTACATAGGCTTAAAATCTAGGTCATTAGCCAAAACTTTACTTCATAAATGCTAACTCTAAAAACGAATTTGCAAAAATAAAGTCGGCTCTTTACATAAAGACAAATATTAATCTTTGACTATGAAGATTGTTAGAATTCAGTACTTGGTGCTTATTCGTCGTTATTCAGGATAACCGACAGGAATTTATAATTTCATATTTTTAATAATTATTTATTATCATATTTTTCCTTCCAAACATAATTATATAATAACATACCAATGGTTTTTGTGGTATACCTATATTTGAATTCGTCCAGAGAGTGGTCCTGTCGGTTATCTGTCCGATAACTGTACTAATAGGATCACTACGGGTATGCTACCCCGGACTGCTCTAGCTACTGCTGTCATATTCCTCTCTCCCGTGACAATAGTATCCTATCTCCTTCCCTACTGCCACCCACCACCACTTTTAGCGGATACCTCCCGCTGAGATCGACTGACGATCCCGGTCAGTCACTGGGCCTAACACATGCTAAAAACTTAGGCCTGCATCAGAGGCCTTGCTGATGTCTAGGGACGTTTCTATCTCTCGCCGATCGTAGCGGTTCCCCGCTCCATTGGATACAGAGAGGTAGGGGTAAGAGTGCACCTGTTTTCGCGCGCATACTGTCGTTTTAACGTTTCTTGCACTTTAATATCTCCTGCGCAATTGACTTGGCTCTGATGACGGACTCCGATTCAAACTATAGCCCTGTGGCGATGGACAGAGGTAGAGAGGTCTAGTTATGATGCCAGCTAGGCTTTGTCTGATGTCTGCACGCAGGCGGTTCAGGGAAGATGGTCGCTTTGCACTGCACTGGGTTAACAGTGTAATTCGGCAGCTCCCTGGGTGACGATGCAGCTCTATTCAGAGAGGCCCTGCTTCACCCAATCCGGGGAAGGGACTAGAAAAGGTGTCCTAAAAAAGGCTTAACCCATCATATTCGGAGGTAGTAACCACGGCTGTCTCTACATCATCTAAAACGTGGTCGAAAGCACAGAAATAAATTACATAACCACAAAATAAAATCTAGGAATATGACATTTGCAACGTGGAATGTACGCACCCTCCTTGATCGTGAAACCAGTCTGGGTCCTCCTGGAAAAACCGCCCTCGTTTCCCGGGAGCTCCGACGTTATCGTGTGGATATCGCTGCTCTCAGAGAGACACACCTGGCTGACGAAGGGGAGAGGGTGGAGCGCAAGGGTGGATATACTTTCTTTTGGAAAGGGACCCCGTCCTCCGAGCCCAGAAGATCCGGTGTCGGTTTCGCCATCAAAAACTCCATAGCATCTAAATTGGAGGAGTGTCCTGTACACATCTCGGACCGCGTCACCACGTTGCGCCTACACCTTGACAATGACAATTACGTCAATATCATTAGCGTTTATGTACCAACGATGGATAAGGATGACAATATCAAGGACAAGTTTTATGAAGAGGTCACGCAAACCCTTTCCAGGATTCGTCCTTGGGAGCAAGTACTACTGATGGGTGACTTTAACGCTAGAGTCGGACGTGACTTCGAATCTAGGCCTAAGGTCTTGGGAAGACATGGTGTGGGAAACATGAATAGTAATGGACTACTCCTAATGTCCTTATGTGCACAGTTTGAGTTAGCTATCACCAACACCATGTTCAGACTCCCGGCTAAATATAAGACCACATGGATGCATCCAAGGTCAAAACATTGGCACCTGATAGACTACGTAATTGTCCGGCAAGCAAATATTTCCCAAGTACAGATCACACGCGTTATGCGCGATGCCAATACCATCTGCTCCTCGGATCACCAGCTTGTCATTACAAAACTGAGCCTCCGCCTGCATCCTCCTCGCAGATCACAAGGACTGAAGCCTAAACGTCTAGACATAGGGAAACTACAAAGTCTAGATATACGTAACACCTACGCCCAGGCAGTTAGTGATGCAGTCCAAAAGATAGACGTTGAGGATGGTGATACTGTGGCCAACTGGCAAACGCTCTTGTCCAATATAGTCATCGCCGCCTCGCAGACACTGGGTGTCAAACTCAGTAGATACGAGGATTGGTTCGATGACAATGATAAAGTTTTGACCAACGCCATCCGGAAGCATCGTTCTCTCTTGCGTCAGCATAGTGACGATCACCAGGCGGAGCAAGTCAAGCGTAGTGGTGCCGAGCTACGGAAATATGTACGGGAAATAAAAGACAAGTGGTTGCGTGACAAAGCCGAGCGCATACAGTGGCTTGCTGACACCAAACAGCTGGGTGCATTTTATGATGAAGTCCGCAAACTTACTGGTACTCCAACTCGTACTAGAGTGCCCCTGAGATCCCTTGATGGCACACAATTGCTTCCCAGCAAGAAAGATGTACTCGACAGATGGGGAGAGCATTTTAACACCTTGCTCAATGTGGACCTCTCCCCACAATTAACAAGCTGGATGACCCACTGACTCTCCGTGAGGTCACTGTTGCCGTCCAGCAACAGCAGAACCAAAAAGCGGTCGGCATTGACAATGTACCTGGAGAACTACTTAAGTATGGGCACAAGGAATTGCATGAAACCATCTGGAAGCTGTTCGTCAAAATTTGGGATGAGGAGCGAGTGCCTGATGACTTTCGAGTCTCTCGTATTTGTGCCCTGTACAAGAACAAAGGCGACAGATCGGATTGCAATGCCTATAGGGGTATCTCCCTTCTGACTTCTCCAGGGAAAGTCTTTGCTCGAATCCTACTGAACCGCTTAATTCCCTTGTCTGAAGACATACTGCCTGAAACCCAATTTGGCTTCCGACCAAATCGAGGTACTTGTGAGGCTATCTTCTCTATTCGTCAGCTACAAGAGAAAAGTCGAGAACAGGCTCAACCTCTGTATCTATGTTTCGTTGACCTGGAAAAAGCTTTCGACAGCGTGCCTCGTGAAGCCCTATGGGTGGTCCTGAAGAAACTTGGATGCACGGATAAATTTGTAAGAATGATCCGACTCCTGCATGATGACATGCGATGCTGTGTCAGTGTGCAAGGCAAAGACTCAGAGTTTCTCTCAGTGAGTTGCGGCGTAAAGCAAGGCTGCGTGCTCGCTCCAACTCTCTTCGCCCTGTACTTTGCAGTTGTAGTAAGGGAGGCCTTGCAGGATTTGTCTGACGGCATTCGTATTCGATATCGGACCGATGGCGGTGGAGTCTTTGATCTATCTAGACTTAAAGCTCACACCAAAGTGTCTCACGCAATCATTACCGAGATGATGTATGCAGATGACTTATGTATTGTGGCGGAATCCCCAGAGGGTCTACAAAGGCTTATGACGAGTCTTGATGAGTCATGTCGTAGACTTGGTCTTAAAATCAGTGTGAAAAAGACCGAAGTGATGGTCCAAGATACACTGAATAGTACCTCAGTTGACATTAAACTCGGTGACGTCTCACTTAAGCAGGTAGACAAGTTCAAATATCTGGGCAGCACATTAACATCAAAGTGCCTCCTTGATAACGAAGTCAACAGTAGAATTGGAGCAGCCGCTGCAGCCTTTGGCAAACTTCGTTTCAAGGTGTTCCGTTCACATGACATAAAGCTCCCCACAAAATAACTGTGTACATGGCAATCGTCCTGCCAAATCTTCTATACGGATCTGAAACGTGGTGCGCATACCGCAAACATATCCACACATTAGATAGATTCCACCTTAAGTGCCTACGCGACATTATGAATATCCACTGGTCGGACCACGTACGAAACACGGAAGTTCTACGACGAGCAAATGTCGGCGGAATAGAGGTATATCTAATGCAGCGGCAGCTGCGGTGGAGCGGTCATGTCTTCCGGATGTCTGACGACAGAGTGGCTAAGCGCATCTTCTATTCAGAGCTACAGGATGGCAAGCGAAAACAAGGCGGCCAATTCCTGCGCTACAAAGATGTGCTCAAGCGTCACATGAAGCACTGCGACCTTGACCCGACGCAGTGGGAGGCAGTGGCAGCGGACAGGCCACTGTGGAGGAGCATTGTGCGCACTAAGGTGTTCGAGTTTGAAAGGCGAAGGAAAGAAGGGCTCGATGCCAAACGGGACGAGCTCAAGGCCCGACCACCTGCGGCCATACATTACAATTATGTCGGAGGGGTGCTAACTTGCAGTGATTGCGGACGCAGGTTCACGGCAAAAATCGGGTATGTCAGTCACCTGAGAGCACATCAACGAAGCTCTCAATAACGAGTTCCAAGTCGCCGTGGCCGAATACGGTCTGGACGGTACACACACACACATATTTGAATAGCATTCAAATATTTTAATTATAATAATTTACGGATAAACGGATGTAAATTTATTTGTCAATTAGTCGTTTTAATACTTGCTTGTATTGCATGCCATTTCTTGGTTGTTCAATGGTTAGCTGCGGACCATGAGGTTACGGATTCGAGTCATTGAATCTTATTTTATTAAAAAAAATATCGAAATCCTAACTAATATTATAAAAGCGAATGTGAGTTTGTATGTTACGCTCTCACGCCTCAACTACTCGTCCAATTATCATGAAATTTCGCATGCAAGTTGTTAGGGGAACAGAAAAGAATATACCTATATAATTATATACGGGTACGATTTAGTAATAGTAGAGCCTCGCTAATTTCAGCATAAATGGGCCGGCTCGGCCAAGGAAGGACTACCCACTCACGAATATCGACGTGAAATAGCAGTACTGTTGTTTCTTTCGGTGAGTGAGAGTAGCGGAGGCCCAAGCACCCCTTTCCCCTTTCCCGTTCCATCTCCTTCCCACTTCCATTCCTAAAGAGTCGGCAACGCGCAAGTGATGCCTCTGGTGTTGCAGGCGTCCATAGGCTACGGTGACCACTTACCATCAGGTGGGCCGTATGCTTGTCTGCCACTATAGTTATATAAAAAAAAATGTATACCTTTCACCTAGAAAAAGTACTATTACCTACACATACGCGAACGAAGCTGTGGGCAAAATCTAGTAATGGATAAAAATAATATCGAGACAGTCTAAATATTTGTAAATCATACATTTTGAGAAAATGAATGTATAGAGTAAAACGTAACTACGAGTATAAGTAATAGTTTATATATGATTTGTATTCCAGAGCCAGCAAATCTGAAAATCGATGGTATTACAGTAAGAGGAACGCAACTGAAACAAAACAATGTTTCCACTGTCTTCATTAAATACGCATACTTCGGCGATAAAAAACCAACAGTCCTTGAGTACACTACGAAGAAAGATGATATTATTTTGAAAGCAAATTGTTCCAGTTGCTTGGATCGTAAGTGGTTTTTTTTAAGAAAGCTCTTTTTTTATTTGCGGGATACGTTCGGATGCAGACGACTCAAGATCGGTCCGTGCGGAATACTTTAGGGGAGGTCTTGTTCAGCAGTGGACGCCTTTCGGCTGAGATGATGATGATGAAACTTTTTAACCTGTTGAGTCATAGCGCTACACCGGCGGCCAGACACAATAAGGTTGTTAATTATATACGGTACCTTAACCTGTCGATTGATATAGTACCAGTCCAATAATTGACAGGTTAAGATACCGTATCTAAAAGGTGTATTTAGGACACTATTACAAAACCTACATCTCTCTAATAAAAGATAGTCGTCTGTATTTTTCACTGAATTTTGTTGTTATGCCCGATATATGAATATAAATATAAAAAAGAGTCTCGTATACAAGAAATATAGTCTTGCAGTTATGATTAAATCGTAAAAATGGTAAATAATTTACCCAATTATCAAGCCATGCTTGTAAAGATGTAGTTCTAACTTCAAGCATGGATTGATAATAATTGTGTAAATTTTAATGTTAAAATAGAAGCACCAGCTTAGGACGAGTCGGGCTGGCTCCATTGCGTGTAGATAACTTTGAATGCGCTTTTAATTTTTATTATAGTAAAATAATACACAGACATGCGTACTACAGGTTTAGAGCAACTATAAACTCAAAACAAAAAATACTAACACGCCCGACACATGCGTGTGACACCATTTATGAGGTAATGAAACAAATTAAAACAGTATTATATATACAAATTTTAAATGTAGTCTGAAGTATTGAATCCAAATTTTTCTTAAATGCAAATTATTTTTAAATCCAACAATCCTTACTAATATTATAAATTCGAAAGTAACTCTGTCTATCTGTCTGTCTGTCTGTTACCTTTTCACGGCTAAACCACTCAACCGATTTAGATGAAATTTGGTATAGATATAGTTTACAACCTGGGGAAGGACATAGGCTTTTTATTGATGTAAGTAACACGCGGGCGGAGACGCGAGCAAAAGCTAGCAATCTATAAATATTTTATACATTGACAACGTGAGGCATATAATTGTCATTCGCTTCTGAAACAGTTCAGTTGCATTTTTACTCGACAACACTATTTTTAAAGTTTCAGAACATGTGAATGACAGTTACATTGAACAACGCTTTGCACCTACTACAATATCGAAAGCCTATTATGGTGCAAATAAAAACAGCCTAGAGACAAACTACACTCAGTTGGTCGAGATTGGCTTCGTTACTCTAGATGCAGCTTTAGCCGGTAAGTTAAAATGTTTGATAAGTCTTTTTCATTATATACATACATAGTCTATATCCTCGAAGGGGAAGGCAAAGGCATATTGTGGAATGAACTCCCTGCCCAGGTTTTCCCACAAGACTACAGTAAGTATGGGGGTTCTTCAAAAAGGGCGTTAAAACGTTTTTACAAGGTCGGCAACGTGCAAGTGATCCCCCGGTATTGCAGGCATCCATAGGCTATGGTGACCACTTACCATCAAGTAGGCCGTATGTTTGTTTGCCACTTAAGTAGTATTAAAAAAAAACAGCGTAATAGGGATCGAGCGTATGCCCGTTCACCAGGTATAATGCGTGACCCCATGCAGCTACTAAGAATTTCTTGATATTTTCCCATATGAGAATCGAACTTAAGACCTTATGCACATGCTGCAACGCAGTCACATACATTGCTGCTGCAGCACGAAGGCAATTCTTTTTTCTACCTAGGTGTAAATAAACCAGCATAATGGTAAACCGTTAGCCTAAGACAATTGCGCGTTGTAATCCCTTGATAAAAGAAATTAAATACGGGATTTAGACAAGGAATCAACAAAAAATACTACAACTGGACATTGCATGACTGGGAAAGCCGTGCAGAAGATTGGACATTGCCTCTTTCCTGCACCTTTGTTCTCGTTTCTGTTTGAGGCTTCTTGAGGAAACGGTAAACTGTCAGCAGGAAAGCCAGTATGTGCTAGCAACTTGACTTGAGAGGATTGCTATTTGCTTTTAAAGGCTGGAATGCCCATAGACCGCTTGCCCCATACCATCAGATGAGCTTAGCCTGTTGCCAAAGCGTAAGGCGTTATTCTCATGATCGAGATCATAAGTCCGAATCTACCTCCTATACAGAAGGTGGATTCGAACCACGTAATACTACCGTCGTAAACCTAATACAAGCATTCCGCTGAAGCTGACAGCATGAATGGCGTAGTGGTTTGATTAAATGATCGCCTCCCCGCTACCACTGCGCCGAGTGTTGTGGATTCGATACCCCTACTTGACAATAATTTGTGTGATCCACAAATAGTTGCTCTATATCTGGTTGTTCTTTGTGTCCGTTGCTTGAATACTCCGCGACACAAGAATTAAGCCTAGTGTAAGAGTTGTCTTTTTTAAAAATAACAACAAAAAAGGGCTAACCAAAATACTAATATATACTAATATTATAAATCTGAAGAGTTTGTTTGTTTGTTTGAACGCGCTAATCTCAGGCACTACTAGTTCGATTTGAAAATTATTTTAGTGTTGGGTAGCCTATTTATCGAGGAAGGCTACAGGCTATATAACATCACACTACGACCCACGGGGGCGGCGCAGTAACGATAAACGCGGGTGAAACCGCGGTAAAATCTAGTCATTTATAAACTACATATCATTTACAACAAATTACTAACAATCTTTTAAGAAAGAAATCTAGTAGTAATACAAACTAATGTAACATAAACAATAATATATTTTTAACCAATTCTAGCGCAAAATCTCTTGCAAATCAATCTACCCGTAAGTATCGAGTTATACGAACACAATACGAAACGATTGATGTATTACGAGTACTATAAAGGCGAGATGTTATCATTGAGTTGTATCAAAGCGTCGAAGATAACACCCACATACCTGGATTTCAACGGTACAGGTAAATAAATACACATGGAGTAACGTTTATATAACTCTGGAGTAGGTTGATGTACATAATATTAACATTTTGCCAGCTCACGTAAAAATTATATTATGTTTCATAGGCATTAGGAAGCAAGAATTTTGACATAAAGGATTTTTAGACATCGTGCTGCTTTAGAAAAATCTAATAACACTTTACCCGTCCTGGTGCGTTAGGGTCAGCGCTGACGGACGGAGTGGCGGCGAAGAGACTAATTCAGTAACAATTTAAATTCAACCTAAAGTGCTTCAGAATACGATTGTATTTGGTATAACGAAATAAAATGACGGCGAGCGACTCAAAGTGCGGTCATTTTATTTCGTTGTATCAAATATAGTCGTATTCTGAAGCACTTTAGGTTGAATTTAAATTGTTACTTCTTCTTCTTTCTTTCTTTTCGTGTGGTTAGTGGTCAACCTGTTATCAAGAGTTGTTCAAGCCGCCCGTAGGCCTCTGACATGGCGTATTGACTGCTATCAATTTGACAACAACCGGGACCGACTTTTTACGTGCCCTCCGAAGCACGGAGACGCTCAGATGAAATACCACTAAGCGATCGCATCTATAGACTGGCCGCACCCAACGTTGCTTAACCTCGCTAATCGTTTACCGATCAGTGAGTGAGTCTCTTCGCCGTCACTCCGTCCGTCGGCGCTGACCCTTAAACGCCATAATCATACGTAAAGATAAGCGCATATTAACACCGCGCACGTCAATATCAGATTACCTAGTGCGGGTTTGTTTAACGTTAACGCGATCGACACGTTTATGACATTCTGCGCTCCGATTAGCTCGCTCCAAGTTCTTAACCAATCAAACAGCCAAACGCAGTAAACGTTTCAATGGCGTTAACGTAAAAACAACTCGCACTTGGCACTCAGATCAACATAATTTGCATAGTGATATACAAACACCTCGAACACCGATCCTTGTGACCTGTTCTCAATATCATTGTCCGCAATTTTCTCATAGATAATTAATAAGCCTGTCAGCCCGCACTAATCTAGCCGGGTAGCCTAACATTTTTCATACTGCGGAAGGCCCGTACCCAGCAGTGCCTGTCAGCTGATTGATATTAATAAATTAATATATTATTTATAAAAAAAAGTAATTTACGGTACATATCTTTTTAGTTTCAGATCGATGGGATGACCGAAGCATTACAGAAACAATGTCTTTACATGTGGCACACAACAATACGCTGATCGAATGTGTTTTAAAACAGCCCAATAACTCTTCTACTGAAATATCAACCGAAGATGCTCAATTAGCAGATATTCGTCTCCTACTTCGTATGAAAGATATATCTAAAATAAACCTCGAAACGACTAAAATATCTACCACTACCAAAAGCATACCATTAATCGAGACTTCAACTATATTCTCTAATACGATGGTTCCTAATACAATATTGCTGCTAAGAGACTCGAACTTGACTACGTCTTCAAACTTCACCACGATCACTTCACGTCACTTGATCGTAGACGCCAATCACAACTTAAACACGACGAAACACACAGATCTAAACACAACTGTGACCAAGAACTTTATCCCAACTTTAACTACAGAAATGCCTATAAACTTTCCTGCGCCTTCAAATACTACAGATCCAAACACAACATTTACCACGAGTTCTAGTCCAACCTTAAACATAGACTCCACTATGATCATAAATATGGTCACTGAACCAAACACAGCATTACCTTCAGCTTTGAACACAGGCAATACATTAACCACGCCCTTCAATACAGACACAAATAAAACTATGACTTCAAACATAACTGCAACTACGGATTCAAACACAACATCGATCCTGATCACAACTCCTTTGGCTTCGTTACCGCCTACTAATTCAAACACAACATCTGTCACGAATGCAACCACTCTCTCGTCCACGTTCGCAATATCTCTAAATACGACGACTCTAAAGACAACTTTAACTCCTATGACATTGTCAAATACCTCCTCAACATCGACATTAGCTACGCCCTTAAGCACAGACACAAATAAAACTATGGTTTCAAACACAACTACGGACTCAAATACCACATCGATCGTGACCACAACTTCTTCAACCCTGTTACCGCCTACAAATTCAAACACGACATCTGCTACCGATTTAACTACTCTCTCGACCACGTCCAAAATGTCTCCATATATGACGGATCCAAACAGAACGACAGCTCCTATGACAGTGTCAAATACCTCCTCAATTTCAGCATTAACCACGCCCTTAAACACAGACACAAATAAAACTACGACTTCAAACACAACTGCAACTACGGATTCAAACACAACATCGATCCTGATCGCAACTCCTTTGGCTCCGTTACCGCCTACTAATTCAAACACAACATCTGCCACGGATGCAACCAATATCTCGTCCGCGACCACAACATCTCCAAATACGGCGACTTCAAACACAACGACGGGTCCTACGACAGTGTCAAATACCTCCTCAACTTCAACATTAGCCACGCCCTCAAGTATAGATTCAAACACCACTACAAAATCAATCCCTACTACAGCTACTTCGATTCCATTACTACCTACAAATTCAAACACAACATCTGCCACGAACGCAAGTACCATTTCGTCCGCGTCCACAATATCTCCAAATGCGATGACTCCAAACACAACGACAGCTCCTATGACAGTGTCAAATACCTCCTCAATTTCAGCATCAACCACGCCCTTAAACACAGACACAAATAAAACTACGACTTCAAACACAACTGCAACTACGGATTCAAACACAACATCGATCCTGATCGCAACTCCTTTGGCTCCGTTACCGCCTACTAATTCAAACACAACATCTGCCACGGATGCAACCACTATCTCGTCCGCGACTACAACATCTCCAAATACGGCGACTTCAAACACAACAACGGGTCCTATGACAGTGTCAAATACCTCCTCAACTTCAACATTAGCCACGCCCTCAAGTATAGATTCAAACACCACTACAATATCAATCCCTACTACAGCTGATTCGATTCCATTACTACCTACAAATTCAAACACAACATCTGCCACGAACGCAATTACCATTTCGTCCGCGTCCACAATATCTCCAAATACGATGACTCCAAACACAACGACTCCTCCTATGACAGTGTCAAATACCTCCTCAACATCAGCAACGACGTCGATCACAACTACAGTTACTCCGACTCTGTTACCGCCTACAAATTCAAACAAAACATCTTCTACGGATGCAACCACTCTCTCGACTACGCCCACAATATCTCCAAATACGACGATTCCAAACACTACGATATCCCCTACGACAGCGTCAACTTCAACATTAGCCACGGATGCAAACATACCATTGACCACAACCTTCACATCTACGATCACATTTTTACCACCGTTATCAATTACGCCGTCAACCTTATTATCGACCGTGCCATCGGGTACTCTTAACATAGGTAAGTTTTAACAAGTTTAGTATGCAGTCATATTTAACATTATTATTTTCTAATGTGTATTGTCAGTAATCCTTACTAATATTATAAATTCGAAAGTAGCTCTGTTTATCTGTCTGTCTGTTACCTTTTCACGGCTAAGCCACTCAACCGATTTAGATGAAATTTGGTACAGATATAGTTTAAGCCCTGAGGAAGAACATAGGCTACTTTTTATTGATGTAGGTATCACGCGGGCGGAACCGCGCAAAAGCTAGTACAATATAAAATTATCTAAATCCCTTTCATTTTGGCCTTATACTACCTACACCTGCTTTTTTGTATAAATATGGACAACTTTCATAGAAGTTTGTCCTGTGTTGCACAAACAGAATTTTCGGATGCAAAGTACATCGGGATAAACTCAAAGTCAGAAAAGGGATAAACGAGTCAATCTCCCATGCGCGAACCCAACGTGACGCTAGGCAACGCGGCCAGGCGTTAACCCGCAGTGTTATCCTTGCATAATAAGGAAAGGCAAGCAACTCTATGGGATTAAAATTTCTCAACAAGTCTATACCATCAATAAAAAAGCACAAAGAAATGGCTTTAGACTTGTGTTATCAAAGATAATCAATCGAAATCTAACATTATAGTATGATATAATGGTGATATTATTTTACTAAGTTCTATCTGAATTACAGACTATAATATACCTGAGAACATATTGGTATGTGCACTAATAGGGTATTACTTCATCAATAGGAACAAAAAGTAGACTAAAAGTGTATTTTTTATTTACCAAGCTTCAATTGTTGCAGGCACTGGAACAGTAAATGCAACAGGCACAGCAAGTAAGTTGTAACATATTTTTATATTATTTTATTTTATTATTTATAGGAAAACTTACAGCTAACACAGTATAATAGAAAATCTTGTAACATAAATAAGGCCAATTACAAGTTCTCACTTATAACCTAATTAAATAACTTAAAAACTAACTAACATGCAACACAAAAAATTTAAATAAATAAAAACAATAAAGTAATATTATGTTCAACCGCGATTACTGCTAAAAAATATTTATAACACATTTGCTTTAATTTCGATACAGTAGTAATAAACAGGTCCACGTCAACATTCTGGCATGTCAAGTTATACATTCGACTCGCCCTAAGTATGAGTTCTGTCTATAATTTGTACTCACCACAGGAATATGTACGAGATGCGATCTGCGTAGATGGCACGCGCAGACCAACTTTGCTCACAAATTCTGTTACATCAATACATCCATTCATAATATTTAACAAAAATGATAAATCAGCTATTCTACGCCGCTCGTTAAGAGGTAGTAAGTGAAACTTTCTACAGCGACTTAAATAATTCGTTAGGTAGCAGTTTGAGCGATATTGTATGTAACTTGCCAATTTTCTTTGTACACTCTCAAGTCGATTTACGTAAACATCGTAATGAGGATTCCACACTTGGGAAGCGTACTCGAGATGACTACGAACCAAGGAGCAGTATAGAATGTTGATAGTCTTAATACTCTTAAATTCGGACGAGATTCGGCAAATGAATCCAAGCGCTTTCGTAGCTCTTTTAACTATGTTTTCTATGTGAACATCAAATATCAGTTTCGAGTCAAATTCCTAGTTTATAATTCCTAGTCATACCTACTTCACTAAAATTTGTGCTACTTTTATCTACTTTTTGTATGTATTTAATTGTAAATTCTGATTTTGATTTTATCTAAATCATAATTTAGTTTAGGTCAATATGACAGACATACCTTGGGGAAGCCTATGTCCAGCAGTGGACGTCTTTCGGCTGAGATGATGACAGGCATACAAAAATAATAGGATATGTTTTTTATTTTACAGTTGATACGGACCAGAACTTAATCCTAATAGTATTGGGCAGCGCGATATTCATCGTCTTATTTTGCATCATCGTCGTCCTATACAATATGAAGAAACGAAATCGTCTAACAAAGGTAAAATCCAATGACGGAAGTAAAAAAACTGACACAGAGAATTATGAAATATTAAATAAATCATTTTATGTAGCTATTTATATTTTTAACTAATACTAAACGGTGATCTCAGGAATACCAGGCGTAACAAACACGTAAACGAATGAAAGTTTAGGTCCTTTGAAATGGTTGAATATTCTTTCTAGCTGATATTATATTCACAGTAATTATTTTGTTACGGTATGCTTTTAAAAAGCTTCGCATACCTTACACAAGTGTCGTAATACATAACTAAGTTGTTTACAGGTACTTACAAATACATAAGTAATCAATCAACATTTTCTGTAAATTAATTATTTATGTATATCGAATACCTAAGTAATCAATCAATCAATCAATCAATAAGTAATCAATTAAAACTAATCGCTAAAGAAATATATAAACGCATATATTTATTATAAAATTTTGAATTTTCAGAGTGATCCAATATGTAATGAAAACTTACCACCGAACCATGGAGATATAACTCCACCTGCTCAGTGGGCTTTTGCTTATACAAACTCAGAGCAAAACAATGAGAATAATCAAAACGCACTATATGCGAAGCCTGTACCAAAAAACCTGCGACGAAAGTTTATATCTGAAAATATATACTCGAATCAAGAGGAAATACAAAGAAGTGCGCCTTCAGAAGATATTGAATTAGATCTTATTTACATACACCCAAAACGAGATACACAGAATCCAGAAGATGTTGACTGTATGTATGCTAACCAGGCAATGTGTAATAATACTAATAATACTCCTCATAGCAGTAATCAGGCAACTTCTGCGGATCTATACGGTCAAGTATTGCCTAAAAATGAAAGAGTGCAAAAAACGTACGTCAACGTAGGTAATGATGAAAGCTATTATGCCAATAATGCAGGTTCTGAACATGTTTAGCCCATTTATGAACGATCTCATCGTAATAAATAGCTTATAAATATTTTATAGACTTTATTAGAAAATAAATAATTAATTAATTAAATATACAGAATAGAAGTGTTGATATTATTTTTATGATATGATTAAATATTAAGATTGTAAATAATTAAATATACTATGCAACCTTTTTTTCACGTGGGGTAATGCTTTGACGCATACGTCTCCGCGGGATCTCCGGGTGGAGAGCTTGTGTCGGATTCACCCGGGGAAAAATGGCGACATCCCGGTCATATTGACTAAACCTACCACGGTGTTACCAAAGCCGGCGGGGTCACGTGTGAAACGACAGGCTCCAACAATAAAGTACCCTATTCTAACACAGAAGCTGAAAATATGCTTCTTATGCTTGGAGGTAGGTATCCAAAAGGGGAAAGAAGCATATTTTCATATTCAGTGTGCTACAGGACAAAACGACTGAAAGCCGCGCGAACATGCTCGCCTCCTCTCGGACCTGGAACTGATCGGAATCTAACCATAAGTAAATTTTATAATTAAATAAATGTCTATAAGCTATATTTTTAATAAATAATAATGTGATATGCTATATGTTATTTAAGAAACCAATTAAACTAAAAACAATATACCCTTTACAAACCATCCTTGTCACATTATACGGCTACTTTATGAAAATTCAGCAAATAAAACCCAATTTGTTTAATTATTATTTAATGTGACCATTTGATTCGCAGCAACTGCAACAGCCCTCCATACATCATCAACTATATCACCAATATCTTCTTCAGGAATAATAAAGCTATCTCTTTGTACAATATCTATGTTATACGTATAAAGAATACCATTACTCCTCGCATAATCAGTACTTGTGCCTGAGGCTCTATCGAAGATTGTTGACCCAACATCTGTATTGTAATTCTCATTCATAGCCTGAACCATTTCTACACCAAGTAAATGATGCTGTATGAACATTCCACTTGCAGCTCTCTCATAGTTCCAAGGATAAGAAATGAAGCCTCCGTTATTTTGTAAAGATAAATACAATTTGATCCTTGAGCCGAATTGGTCAATAATGCTCTTCACCATTTTTGTTTCATTTTCGGAAAATGGTTCAGTGCCAGCATAAAGGTGACTGCAAGGGCTGGAGCTGGCTTCGAAGTTTTGCCAGTCGACGTCAAAGTTGCGGTTGATATTGACGCCGGGACAGATGTTGCCCCAGTTACTATTGGTACTCCTGGATTTTGTCCAGAGTCGAAGCTGAAATTAATTATAATAATATAAACATGGAGGAAGTCAGACCCGATTTCGTCCAACGAAATAGTCAGTTTCGATTAAATTCCAAACCAATTACAATCAATAAATTATTATTTTTTCTTCTTTTCTAGTAGCCAGTAAGCCAATATAGGAACACTAGACTGGGTAAATAGGTATCTTGACGCTGTCTCAAGAGTCGTATAGCGTTTATTATCATCAGTCTATTAATCTCAATAGACCGTGAAAGTGTGACGTCACAAGTCTATTAGGGTTGTGGGCATGCCCATCGTGCCCATAACGGTGGATCCGCCCTTGGTCTAAAAAGGGTAAGATCGTAGCTTTACCGTGAATTGTTAAGATTAATATTAACCCATAGATTTGTATGAAAATTACTTACATCTGTGTGAGAATATTCATATCCATCAGGATTAACAACAGGCATTATAATCCAATTGAACTGTTGCAGGTAAGTCTGGTCTGCCAAAATCCTTTCTACCACATTAAGTACGGCCGGTATAGTGATCCATTCTCTTGGATTTATTCCAGCCTCAACTACTATCACTTCTTTCTGAACTGTAGGTACCTCTATATCGATACTGGATACTTTTAAGTATACTAGTACTCTGCCTTCAACGGTCAATCCGTATTCTACTAATGCAACTCTAGCAGCTGGCGTGTTATAAATCTCCTCAAGCGAGCGAAGGTAGTTTAAAATCTGCAATAATATGATAAGCAATATAAATCTATACTAAGTGGATAATGCTGTTGGTAGTATAATTAGCACATTTATATTTAATGATAATATGGAGCAGCGATAGCTCATTGGGGAGACCAACAGACTGCAATGCAGAGGGTCTCGGGTTCGAACCCACGTCGCGCCCCTCTAACTTTCGGAAGTTATATGATTTTTCAAAATTACGTGCGTATCGATTGACAATTATCGCCTGCTCCGTGTCTCGGAAAGCACGTTAAGCCGTTGGTCCCGACTGCCATGACCATCTGTGGCAGTCGTTATTGGGAGAATGTCGACACAAAAGATCCCACTGGGTCGAAGTGTCGCCGGTCTGCACTGACTGGCCCCCACATAAGATAAGATAATAATAATATGTAATTTTAAATAAAATTGTACTACTGTATGTTATCCCAAATATATAAATAAATAAAGAATATTATAAAGCTGAAGAGTTTGTTTTTTGTTTGTTTGAACACGCTAATGTCAGGAACTACTGGTTCGAATTGAAAAATTATTTTAGTGTTGGATAGCGTATTTATCGAGAAAGGTTATAGGCTATATAACATTACGCTACGACGAATAGGAGCGGAGCAGCGCTGAAAAATGTTGCAAAAACGGGGCAAATTCTCTTATGTGAAGCAGACGAACTTGCGCGGGTCAACTAGTAGCAAATAAATCTTTAACATATTTAAGATACTTACTTCATCATATCTATGATAACGTCTAATGTCAAATGTGTCTTGTTTCTCGTCTTCCAAAGACCTTCGTTTTCTTTCTGTCTTATCTGACTCTTCAAGTAAATGCCTGTAAAAAGTATTTTTATTCATTTCAGTTCTTCTATTTCTTTTTGACGTGACAACGTCTAATAAATCGATGAACGCCGGCTGCACGCACGAAAAAGGATGACTCATTGTCCCGTTACGCTCATTGTCTCGTTACACTCATTGCAACGTTACGGGCAAGAAATTTTGTTATGACGTTGTCACGTTAAACTATCGTCCGTAAACCGACTTTACAGACAACCAATTTTTTAAATAGACTTCTCCCGCACTAGGTTTAATTCCTGTGATGCGGGGGACTTTACAAATATTCAAACAACAGAAAAGAACATTCAGACTCGGAACAACCACTTGTGGATCAACACTCGGTGCAATAGGTATAGTGACGAGATGACACTTAAACCACTGCGCCTTCAACGCGGTCACATAGACAGTGCAGATAGTATTAGTAAGCCTATTACAAGGTATATTGAATTTTACTTAAAGTTTAATTTAAAGTTTATGGACTAAACATTTTAATCCAGCTTCTTGAAACCGATGTCGTGAGCGTACTCTCTGAAGCACTGTCTGCAAATGTTTAGACCATATTTGCGAATAAGTCCATGTCTGTTGGAGCAGGCGCGGCAAGAGCGTGAGCCTTGACCGTATCTGCGAGGGTGGGAATACCAGATATTTGCGTGACCCATGGTGCAAATAATTTATTTTTTTTTTTTTTTTTTTTTTCAAGTTTGCTCATAATATGTTCACAACGCGTGTAATGTACTTAATTGATGCATAACTTTTATAACTTTTGACTGCACAGATGGCGTAGTGGTTTAAGTGGTCGCCTCGCCTCTGCCACTGCGCCGAGCGTTGTGGGTTCGAAGCCCACACGGGACATAAATTTGTGTGATCCACAAATGGTTGTTACGAAAGCGGGTGTCCTTTGAGTCCGCTGTTTGAATGTATGATAAGTCCTCCGCGACACAGGAATCATTCCAAGTGCGGGAGATGTCTTTTTTTAAATAAAATAAAATTCTATGTAGTATCTCAAGATACTTTAAATTAACGGACAAAGGACTGCCAGAATCGAAACAGATATTTGTGATACATAGTATTTTTGTTCAGTCTTAAACCATGGTGCAGCGAAAAAAATGTTGAACTGTTTAAATATACGATACATAACAAACATGCACGCACATTAACATACATACACGCACACACACGTACATATTATAGTTATTTTTATTTCAGAGAACAATAATCAAATCCCTGAGATAAGAAAGAATCTGTTTTACTTTAATTTATATTGTAATAAAATTATGTATGTATTTGAATACCAATAAAACATTCTTATTTATTTACTAGCTATTGCCCGCGGCTTCGCTCGCGTTAATTTAGAATTTGACAATCAATTCGGGTTGTACTCAGCTTGTAATAATATAATTTAATCATGATTCAAAAGACACGTAGCGCCATCTATTATCATAAGAACGTTATTGTAGTTTGCCTCGAGAACAGTATTTTTTTTCAGGATGAAAGGTAGCCCATGTCCGTTTCTGTACACCTGACAATGTATATGCAAAATTTCAGAATGATCGGTTCAGTCGTTTAGGCGTAAAAAGGTAATAAACAAACAAACTTATTTTCGCTTTTATAATTTTAGTTAAGATTAGGATTAGGATTGTTTTCTCTCTAATCTTTATTTAAATGTTATCCACTTTAATTAATTTAATCATGTTCCCTAATTTGTACGTTTTACATATGTAATTAATCTCGATTTAAGATAGCCATTATCATATAAAAATTAAAATCATTTGAAAACCCAACAGGTGTATCGAGCGAAACTTTCTTCGCATCGGTTATCGAAAATTTAAAATCTATACAATATGTTGTGCTATGAGCAGTTTGTTCAACTCTTGATGATAGATTAATGAAACTATTGCTATCGGAATACTTGCAAATTGTATACCTACGGTAAACGAAATAGAGTACAATTTGCAATGATAGTATAAACAGCGAAATCTAGTGACGCGTATACGTCACTAATAATGCACGTGCTTATATGTAGATACTAGACGTTCCCGCGATTTCACCCGCGTTTATCGTTACTGCGCCGACACCGTGGGTCGTAGCGTGATGTTATATAGCCTATAGCCTTCCTCGATAAATAGGCCATCGAACCAGTAGTTCCTGAGATTAGCGCGTTCAAACAAACAAACAAACAAACTCTTCAGCTTTATAATATTAGTATAGATATTTGATAATAATAATCATCATAGCGGTAGGAATGCTGTACTTGAGGTCTCGGGTTAGAACCTCGAGTCAGGCAAAAAAAATCAACGGGTTGCACTCCGGGAGTGCCGGCAGATGTGAAAACTTGAATATTAACGTTGTGCATTTTTGATATTTTGGAATGGTTAGGGAATCATTTTGCACGAATTGCTTTAATTATCAGTATAAAAGTACTATCATTTATGTGGTAAAATACAATATTCATTTATTGCGCTATCGTACACAAACATGACAATTCTCCCTCCGTCTTACGAATTTTCGATCAGGTCACGTGTCCTGATGCGAGTTTGACAATTCTCCCTCCGTCTTAAGAATTTTCGATCAGGTCACGTGTCCTGACGCGAGTTGAACATTTTTTACCTATCACAAAAAAGTGCACAACGCCGCTGAAGAAGATTAAATATAAATTTAAACGTTATTTCACCATCAGAAAGCTACTTTATCCAGAAATAACACAGGGAGACACGAGCCAAGAGTAATCGTAAATAAATGAATTAATAAACGTGAGTGAAACCGCGAGGGATAGATAGTTTTTGATAATAAGATTTGAACCATCCCATGCTAAGGTAGAATGTAAATTATAAACCAGGAAAAAGACAATGAATAAAGTCCTATTAGGCTTGTCTTTTTCCTGGTTTATAATTAACAATACAGTCTTTAATTATCCTAACTTATATTTTAAATGCAAATGTGAGTTTGTTTGTGCCGCTTTCTTGCCTCTACTACTCGACCGTCTTGAAATTTCGCATACACTTTGTCAGAGAAACAGAAAAGGACTTTATCTTTCATCCAGAAAGTAGAAAGTACGGTTATTAACCTAATAACATTCACGCAAGTAAAGCTGCGGGCAAAATCTAGTATCTAATATTACTTACTCGTAAACATCCTCAATGAAAACATTTCTAGTAATGTTTAGCTCTTCCAATTGTTCTTCAAACCAGTTGAAATGTGATGGAGGAACCATAGCCAGACCATCCACGCCATGTTTGAAGCTCGGCTTGACCCAGAAGTCTATTAAGTCACTCTTTAACTGTGACAAGTTGTCATGTTGGGATTCAGTGCTCAGCTCTATCCTGTACACTTTATGTCTGAAAAGAATTAACATTAATATCATGCTGTCCTGTCCCACTGCTGGGCACGGGCCTCTTTTCATTGTAAGAAGAGTTAGGTTAAGTCCAATCTGCTGGCCCAGTGTGGGTTAGCAGACTCTACGTAACTTCGAGAACATTACGAAGAACTCTTAGATGTTAGTCCTTACAGGTAAATTTAAAGTACAATACAGACATATATAAAGTGCTCAGTGGGGAGACCAACAGACTGCAATGCAGAGGGTCTCGGATTCGAACTCACGTCGCGCACCTGTGGCTTTCGGAAGTTATATGACTTTTCGAAATTATGTGCGTATTGATTGACAATTATCGCCTCGGAGAGCACGTTAAGCCGTCGGTCCCGGCTGCCATGAACATCTATAGCAGTCATTATTGGGAAATCAGTGCCCTTTAATATCCTGACACTGGTCTAGCCTTAAGGTATCGTTAGCCTTCGGGTTGCGGAGGGCAGATAGCAATCGCTCCAGTTAAAACTGATATCCAGTCAAATCCGGTTAGACTAGAAAGCGGACTCCAAGCGGCTTGGGAATAATAAAGGCTAGGGAGAAGAAGAAACATTAAATTTACCTGCATATCCAAGAGTTGTAAGTGATAACTAGCTTTAAATAAAAATATGTGGGTGACTTGTATTTACACATACATTACATTACAAATTAGACAATTACACAACGACTGAACACTACGCAAACATACACTTCACCCTACAAACAGCGCACCACCTGCCAAGCACCATTACTTAAAGGCGCGTGATTCTACACACACACACACACACACACATACTACGCGTCTGCGCGCGCGCACACCTTCGGCTCGCGTTCGGAAGTTTCCGGTCGCCAGTCACGACTTATGCCCGACGCTGAACGTACGTTCATTTTGTATCGCGCCCGCGCCTATAAGATTACGTGTGTACCAATATAAACTAGTAAGACTTAATAGTGTTTATATTATACCCAAAAATATTTATAAATTGTATGATACTTTATCAAATCGATTCATAATTGCAGGGGCGTTGAAGGTGATGTAGTAAAATCGTACCGTAGATACGGGATACACTGTAGTATATGATAGATATGCCTTATTATCTTGGATTCCTGGTTGAAACAGAGTTACTGAGTTTTTCTCTTAAGAAACTTTTATTAACAGTACAGAGAGACATAGTTCAATGTATTCGACCGGGTAAGTACTACCCTCTCACAGAATATCGACGAGAAATAGCAGTATTCCTACTGTTGTATTTCGTTCGGTGAGTGAGAGTGCCGGAGGCCCAATCACCCTCTTTCCCTCTTCCCGCTCCTTCTCCTTCCCACTTCCTATCCTAAAGAGTCGGCAACGCGCAAGTAATGCCTCTGGTGTTGCAGGCATCTATAGGTTACGGTGACCGCTTACCATCAGGTGGCTTGTTGGCCACCTTAGTCGTATAAAAAAAAAATATTCCATTCAATTAAATATGTTTGTTTCTCCACCAAGCCGGATACCCTAGACATATATTGGTAAAATTTAATCTGAAGATAGCTGGAATTAAAAAGGAGGACATCAAATTACTTTCTTTTTAAAGTAATAGGATTAAAACGGTCTGTATAAACCAGCCCTATTAATATTGTAAATGTACAATTTTGAGAAGCTGTTTAGATGTTTGTTAGTCAATCGCACGTAAACTATGAAATATTTTTGTATTAAATATGGCACACACATAAAACATCCCGGTATGCATTCTCATGAGATTTATACAAGTAGAACCGCGATCAGAAACTAGTTTTCAACAATTCTAATAATATTATAAATACAAATGTGTGTTTGTTTATTACAATTTTACGCCTCAACTACTCGACCGATCATCATAAAATTTTGCATACACGTTGTCAGGAGTACAAAAAAGGACATAGAGTCCTTTCATAAAAAAAAGCGAGCAAAGCCGCGAGCTTAATCTAGTAAAGAATAATGATTCCAATCGTTCAATACTTTTTTTAAAACGAAAAAACATTAGTAAGTAGGTTTTCTATCTTAGACTGGTTCACTTGTTTTACAGAAAGTACCGAATTGACACTGAATAGTCCTTTGGAGCCAGTTCATTAATTTTCACGACTTACCAGATAAGCAGTTAATGTACTTTATTTTTTTCATTGCCAACCCAAAAATAATGAACGAAAAATATTACGCCTTTGCAGTTTTGAAACACTTTATTTTATAGCTTTGTGGATGAAAAAGGTTTATGATGTTTAATTTCATTGTACGAGTGGAAAAGTGACTTAAGTGGACACCTTAAATACAGCAGAAGTGCCGCGTTCGATGATCTTACGAATGGTACAAATTTACACAAACTAGATTTTACCCACGGTTTCGCTCGCGTAAATGTTGGTCAGGTTAGTTTATGTTAGTAACAATACTTTTTCTGGATGAAAGGTAACCCATGTCTTTTCCTGTTACTGACAACGTGTAGGTATGCGAAATTTCACGACGATGGGTCGAGTAGTTAAGGCGTGAAAGCGTTACAAACAAACAAACTCACATTCACATTTATAATAATAATAATTATTATTATTTAATATTAAAACTCGCGAAGGGCCTCTTCAGGTTGGACCTATGTCTCCGTGTAAGCCTCCCAAAGGGCCGGGTATTTTCCTAACGTATTAGAAATATACCCGTGAAAGAGAAACAAATAATAATAATTAAAAAATCCCCATATAAACCCCTCTGGGACAGTCGTTATCTAATCATGAGACTAATGCGATATCGGAGGGCACAATAATAATAATAATTAATATCCTCCAGACCGAATTTCGGCCACGGCGGCCAGTCTTAACGGAATGTTGTGGGTTCGAATCCCACACAGAACAAACCTTTGTGTGATCCACAAATAGTTGTTCTGGCACCTGGTGTGTTTTGTGTCCGTTGTTTAGATGATGGTAAAGTCCTCCGCGACAAAGGAATTATTCTTAGAGCAGGAATTGTCTTTTTCAAAAAGAAAAAAGATATAGAAAATATCTAAGAACCTTGAGAAATTCAAACCCTTGGTTAAAACGCAAGCTATAAACTGAATTTGATATCCTGCTTTACGGCACTAGACGGACATAATAGTACAGGTCCCTTAAATTAATTTTGTACACGGAAACATAACTCAAACCGTGGCAGATATTAATTGGCGAGTCACCAAGAGACACTTTACAGGAGTAGCTGGAGATCTTCAGGTATTTAATGAAGACAAACTATGTTGGATCAAACGCCCACTCATTAAGGTTATAAGGAAAAATATAAAGATTGGTGAAGGTCTTCTACCTTATTGGACTAATGATATTAGTGGGCGCTTATATCCTGCTTCCCCGAGGTTAGACACGTGCTCGTCTACTATTTAAGGCTATAAGAGTTATATGGCGTAGTGGTTAGTGTAACCGACTGCCACGTCTGAGGTCGCGGGTTCGATTCCCGCACAAGTCAAACATTTGTGTGCATGAACATGGTTGTTTGTCTTGGTCTGGCCAAGGTCAAGGTATATATGTATGTTTATCCATTGTCTAGTACCTGTAGTACAAGCTCTGCTTAGTTTGGGCTAGAAGGTGTTGTGTGTATGTGGTAGAATATAGAATATACAATACGTTAACTAACGAAAGGCGTTCACTTAAACTGGCAATATTATGGCGTGCGTAGATCCTAAAAAAATGTTTCCATAAAAAACAAAAAATATTTTATTTTAATAACTTCAAAAATATTCAATAAAAAATTATAAACAGACACGAGAAAGAAACACTCTTTGCATACGCACAAAAGTACCAATGCAAAACGGCAACGTCGCTTTTTACTTAGTTATGAATTTTTAATTAAAATGACTTTTTAATTAGTTTTACATTTAATTTATTTTTCATATTTGCATTTTTCATGCTTATTTTCTATGCAAATATGTTAATTTGCATCTATTAATGATGTATAATAACCGCTTTAAGGGAACGCATTTCGTTATTTTACTTACTGTATAATATAATTATTTAATATCAATCACTCAAGCCTAGATTCGTTTGTCATATCTAACAATAGCATTTGCAACTGCAAAGATCGGTACATCGGTAAATACTTTTTAAAAAGAGTTTACAAACATTCAAAGACCGGACATAAATAACAGCCAGACTCGTAACGATAATTTGTGGAACACACAAAATTTTGTATCGTGTAGGGATTGAACCCACAACACTCAGAGCAGAAATAGCCGCGAGGTGACCATTTAAACCACTATGCTGCGTGCAGTTAATGTCCCCCTTGCAATATGGATCGAAATTTTCTGAGAGCTGAGCTATGCAGGTTAGCCCCATGTCTCCATTTCATGTACTCCAAGTCTCTCAAAAGTCTAACTATTTACCTAAAGCTAGATGTTAGGGAAATAGCCATGAAGAGAAAAACGTAATAATTAATAATAATGTCCTCCAGACCGTATTCCGGTCACAGCGCCCAATCTTAACGGAGACTTCGCAGGAGATATTATAGTGCACAAGCGTGTGCGCAAACACAAGTGCACTCTCTGTTCCCTAACTTTCAAGATCTGATGGGACGGTAATCCGACACGACCAGAGAGAGATCAGGCGCAAGACCAACGGCTTTACGTGCTTTCCGAGGCACGGGGGTGACTAACACCTCCAGCTTCCTAACTCCGGGCTGCTATTGAGATTTCTTAATAGAATAACCCAAAAACTTTTTGTTGGCCCGACCCGGGATTCGAACCCGAGACCTCATGCATAGCAGTCGCATTCACTACCGCTGCGCCACAGAGGTTGTTATCTTTTCTTTTCGATGATATGATAAAGTAATCAATCGGTAATCCCGTTCCGAGTTTCCATTTATCCGAGACTCGTGACAGCGAAACCGGTGCCGTACCGCTGCAATTTGTCATAGAGAGTGGAGGTTAACACTGAAGTCTAGACTATAGTGTTAATCTTTGCTCTCTATAAGGCTTGTATACTTAAGGGTAATTCAAGGGTTTCATCTGGAGAGTCTGCGAGCCTACGTGTGTCCATAGGTGCTATTTAAACAATTGGCTATTGTAGTAAACTATGATCTTAGCCTCTCTGATTGTAAGAGAAGAGCCAAAATCAACAATGATTATAAACAAGGCATATATAGCCTAAAATTAGATATGTTTTCTATAGCTAAGCAGATATTTTAGGCTGTCGAGGCTTGGAATACCAGACATATGTAAATTGTAATTAAAATACTATAGCATATGGCCACAGGTGTGCCGATGCGATTCAATAGGTTAAAGTGTTCAGAAGCCGTTTTTTATCTATAGATACAATTGCATAGCTTCATCAATCGCCTATCCCCATAATAGATGTATTAGATTTCATATGCAAGAATACCTGCCGCGATCAGGGGCTAAATAGGTGTTTCACCGCTAACCGCTAAACGCGGCAAGAATCCTACTCAAGATTATAATAATATAATATTCTACCACATACATACAACATCATCTAGCCCAAACTAAGCAGAGCTTGTACTATGGGTACTAGACAATAGATAAACATAAATATATACCTTTTTTTTTTTGTAAATGCGTACATATTATACATAGAAACTCCCAAAGAACCGAACTCTGACTTTTCGAGCGATCGAACGACGAAGGAAACCATCGTGAGAATTGTAATGAAAATATGTGAAATGCGCCAACCTGCATAACCCTTTTCAAAATCAGAAGAGGTCTGTGCCCAACACTGGGACAGCTTATATACGGAGCTGATATGACCCGTGAAAAAAGGAACATAAAAAATATAGTTAAATTCCTTACCCCCTGTACTCCTCATTGGCAGCAACAACACAAAATATAAATAAATAAAAATTAAAATACAACATTTTAAATTAACACTATATACTTAATGAGAGAAACAGTTGTCATGGATTAAACAAAATTAGGGAATGTGTCAAAAATATGTAATCTTATCAAATAAATAATGTATTATAGTTTAATCCGTTGCTTTCGATATCAAATCAGTTGTTTGTATACTGGCGATGAAAATGTAAAACATTATAAGTATTTTATGCATGCAACACTGGCTCTCACCTTACTGGCGTATACTGGGTACCAGTATGGGATGGGTTTCATTGTATAAAAACGAGTCAGTTTAGCTATGGACAGTTAAATTTTGACATATATTCCATATATTTTTTAAGCCTATTTCTATATCTATGTCTCACTGGCGGCCAAAGGCTGCTCCCTTAGGCTTCCATATCACTCTGCTGTTTGATATCCCCTAGCAATCCCTTTCAATGCCATCCAGGTCTTCCAATGATTTCCTTTTAGGACTTCCATAGAATGTGTGAAAACTTAACCGTTCTTAGGCAAAATAATTCGTTTTTTTGGATGGTAAAGACTGGCCCTTCATCATCTACAATACTTCAGTATTAGTACGGGTTGAAATATTATAATCTTCTAGCGGGAACTACGGCTCAAATGAAAAAAATCTGGTGGCCGATGGCGGCGCCAATTACCGCGGTCCAATTATTAATCTAAGTCATCCAGGAACCCACAAACATACACAAAAAATGTAATTAAAATCGTACTACTGTTTAGGAGGCATTCAGTGACACACAACAGTACAGAAAAATAATATATAAAGATAAGCTTATCTCAAATAGATGCAGACAAGATGTGCACCTAATTACTGTCATATTGAGTAGATGCATCTTACCAGTGCCCGTTGACCACACATGAACTGACGTATGATCGCATTAGCGGGATTAACGGCGTATTAAAAAAATAAAAGATATCTTGATAAAAATTTAAGTACTTTTTTGCTGATATCGATAATACATTGTGGTTTGATTCACCTCTTTTAATATTGCAGATCGCTTTCGTAAAGCAGCATGCTGTAAATAACCTGACTTTTAACATCTCGACTAATACCATCGCTTGCCAAAATGAACAGTACGTGCTGTTATATAGCCTATAGCCTTCCTCGATAAATAGGATATCCAACACTAAAATAATTTTTCAATTCGAACCTTTTGTTCCTGAGATTAGCGCGTTCAACCAAACAAACAAACTCTTCAGCTTTATAATATTAGTATAGATAATATTATAAAGATATATTTAAGTATGTGTTTGTACAATATATTTTAAAAGTCTTTACACAAAACGGTAAATGCTTTCTAGTTTAAAGTTTATCTAATAGAGTGAGTGCACTAACATTAGCGGTGATAGATTAAACTATAATGGAGCCATCGATTATTCTCGACGTGCATTTAACCGTGTTTAGTTGTATACATAACGCTACATGAACTATATATTTGTAGAGGAAGGAGAGTTGAGAGGCTTGTGTCAATTGCAACCTATACAGGAACATGGAAACACCTATGCAGAATAACAACGATGACTCATCTATGCTATTGATCATAATACTTTTTCCTAGTGGTAGTCTCTTAGGTAGTGGCAGAAATGAAATGTATTGAAATGATTTTATTTCACATAAAATAGAGTACAATTGGGTGGTCAGATTAATACACTGCCCTTCTATTTTGCCGCAAGTTAGAGAAAGTTAGAGAGTTATGTATTAATTAATATCCAACCTAAAGCCGGCGCTGATCAGGTTGGAAATACCATTATGTAGGTCTACCTTGTGTCTATCCTCAATTACTTCGGACCGAACAGAAAAACATACTAAATTTGCGAGGATTTTTTCCAAAATGATAGTACTCCATTGTTTCGACAAATTCATGAAGAAAAAGTTTAGGACAATCAAAAGATTATGTGGCAGCGTTCAACTTGGAACGCATCCACTGCTGACCTGTCAAAGGTGTGTGAGACAAAAGAAATCATTACGCCCCGGTCCGTGATAGGCGATCTATTGCTCCGTATAACTTTTGTGTTTACCTGATAATAACGTACATACTTACGAACAATAAATATTTACTCGTACTCAGCGGAGTCTTATTTTGATAGTGCAGTGGATATCCTCTTCGTAGAGAACCGCGACATATCCACTACTATAAATACATACCAAAATTCAGGATGCATTTTGGAATAAATGCATCCTGAATTTTGGTTTATGTACCAAGAGTCGGCCCGAAACTTCGGCATTACGTTTCGTGTACTGTTTATATCAGTTGCTGAGTCTTTGCGTTTCTATTGCAAGGTTCTTTTGGTGAGGTAACGAATTAGATGTGATTCCTTGGCATTTTAGTAGCAATACTGAACAAACAGCCATTTTTATAGGTGGCAATTATTGTTTATCATCAGGTGGCTAGCCTGTTACCAAAGCCAAAGAAAATATTGTCAGTGGCAGTTAAACAGATATTCACATTTATGCAACTAGATCACTAGACCAGTATATTCCTGTATTGTTTCCATTTATAGCATAAGGAAAAGCGATGTTTGCGTAATAATACTTTATTTTCCTTATTAATTTGTTGATTTATATAAATACACAATCAAGAGAAGAGTTGGCAGCGAAAATTATAAATTAGAAAAATACTTCATATACTGCAAAAAAGAACCAACGAATAAAATTTCTAACGATAACCATTTAACTACCTACTATATTGAACTGAAGACAAATATATATAACAACTTGAAATCAAAGCTTGTGTAAGTATTTATTCTCCTCTTAGTTTTAACGCCTGTGTGCATGATATACCTACACCTGGTATATAAAATCCTTCTTTATAGAATTGTATGTGTATAGGCCAGATAAAATATTTTTAAAATTATGAAAGACATAGTAAATTAATAATAAAATATTTATTATATCTCAAAATAAATAATGCAAATCAGAAGTCAAGAAATCAATTTATCCACACCAAAAACCAGTTCATGAGATAATATTATTTAAAAGCTGACAAAGTTTACAATTTTATTTCCTGTAGGTATCGCGAACATATCTAGCACCTTCCTTAATACCCTCCCAAGTTTCAAAACCAGCCTGCTCAATAAACGCAGGGTCTACCAAGAAACCTAAACCGCCAACTCCAAACCTGTATCCAGGCAGCTCATAAGTATAGGAATAAGGTACACCGATAGATGTAGCATAGTCTCCAGCACTTCCAGAAGCCTGGTACAGCACCAAGGCAACATTGCCGACGATATAATCAGAGTTCCAGCTCATTTTGACAGCATCGATAGCAGTAGCCATCCTGACTCCAACCATATGAAGAAATAAGGCATTGTTTGGTAATATACCAGTGCCATATCCGTATAAGATCATACTGCCGAAGCTATGGATATCCAGGAAGAGTTGCATGCGGTTCCTGTATTGCTTGAAGATGTCTTCAATGACTTGAGTCTCGGGTTCAGAGAAGGGACCGCTGCCGTGGAAGGTATCCATGCAAAGGATGTTGCTGGAGTGTTCAGACCAGTTGACGCCAAAGTTCCTGTTCAGGTCAACACCAGCACAATTGAGAACGCTAAAGTAGTCGGTGTTGCGGTTTTTGCGCCACAAGCGGAACTGGAATAAAATATCGTTGCTTTACTCTTTGAAGATATATACTAGTTAATTTGTTCAGGGCTAAATCTGCTCAGGTGAGTTCGACAATATTTAGTATTGTACCACATATTGTCAAACACACCTAAATAGTTTGTGTTTACCCGTAGAAAAGAATATCAAAATGGAACAAGATCGAGAATAGGCGGTAGACAGTAAATATTGTTATTTAAAACATTCTTTATTAAAATGGCTTTTTTTGGCTGTTCATAGAGGACTATTAGTACCCACACTTATGTGTGGAAGTGAAAGTTGGGTATGGCAAAAGAAGCATGAGAGCAGAATGAATGCTGTAGAAATGAGAGCGCTGAGAAGCATATGTGGTGTGACTCTAAAAGATAGAATAAGGAATAGTGTGATTAGAGAGAGATGCGGCATGAAAGTGGATATAGTGACAAGAATAGAATAGGGTATGTTAAGCTGGTTTGGGCATGTAGAAAGAATGGACGAAGAACGTCTGACTAAGAAAGTTTATAAGGCTAGTGTGAATGGAATAGTCGTAAGAGGAAAACCTAGGCGAACGTTTCTCGATCAGATCGGAGGCGTTCTGGATAAGGGCTAGGTTAAGAGCACCTTGAACCGGCGAGCGTGTATGAGGAATGTGATGAAAGTGAATGAAGCCAGAGAAATGTGTCAGGAGCGTAGCAAATGGAAATCCGTAGTCTCTGCCTACCCTTCTAGGCAACAGGCGTGAATCTGTGTATGTATATATTATTAAAATGGCGCGGTTGTCTTAGTGCAGTTTAATTTATGCACGAAATAAAAGTATGTGCGATGAGTGATCCTCAGTTAGTTCTAAGATTTAAAATTATTTGTGCTTATTGTGGTTAACGTTTATAAAGTCTTTGACTTGGTGCGTTCTTTACTCATAAAAAAATAATGAATAGATAACTTATCTCTTTTTAAATATGTGTAAATATTTAAGGTCATCTTTTACAGTTATAACTAACGATGTTAATTAAATGTAAAGTTAAAATTACACATAGTCTTAATTATAAATCAAACGCAAAGTCATCAAACAGTTACCAAGAAAAATCTGTTTATTCTTGCAAAACGTCAGCAATATTCCACTACGAGTAATCGATTCATTGGCTCGTATTTTCATTAACATAATTGCCAATATTTCTCACTAGCGCTTACTTAATTTGGCAATAACTTTATTGCCGGGATATACGAGCTCACACACTATGTTCATTTAAGAATAATTTTATAATAATTTGAACTGATTTTATATTTTTTTAACATTTATATTGCTCATGACGATGATATTTAGTAGTGTTATTAAATTAAGGTTAATTGATCCTTGATTCATATTGAAATTCACGGCTGAGTATCCTGTAATATGGTACTCGGTAGACAGAGATGTATTAAGTCGTACTTACGCAACTAGTCACTCACTAATTAACTATTGTATTAAGTCTAAGTAACAAAGGGTGAGCTTATTGTTAGATTTCTATAAACTCGATGTCTAAAATATGAGGTGTGAAAAGATTCCCGTTATATACTGAGCGTCTTTTCAGCCACCGTGCTTTTACATTGCTTGAGCCAAGCAAAGTCAAGAGCTCATGATCAATTTACTTTTTTTTTTTTAAAAGACATCTTTCGCGCTAGTAATAACTCCTGTGTCGCGAGGGACTTTTACAAACATTCAAACAACAGACAAAAAGAACACCCTGATCATCATTGGTAGACCACAAAAATTTTGATCTGATGATGATGATTTTATAATCGGTCAAAGATGTCATGCAAAACAACGAAGGTTATCTATAAGCATTCGAATATAATATTGCGCATCGCCGATCTGTCTTAAGAATATAGAGAAGATGATCAACGATATGTTTAAACATATATATATATATATATTTTTTTTTTAATATAATATAATATTACACCATCTAGCCCAAGAGCTTGTACTATGGGTACTAGACAATGGATAAACGTACATATATACTTTTTGTTTGTAAATACATACATATTATACATAGAAACACCCAGACCAAGACAAACATCCAAGTTCATACACACAAATGTTTGACTTGTGCGGGAATCGAACCCGCGACCTCAGGTGTGGCAGTCGGTTACACTAACCACTACGCCATCGAGTCGTCGATTATGTAAGTGTGATCAATATAGACATCTAAAGCCAAAATAAAATATGTGTCCTTACATCACCGTGAGTATGTACGTAGCCATCAGGGTTGGCAATGGGCAGTATGACCCAGTCGATGTCTTGAAGCAGGTCCTGTTCAGTGACGTCGATGACCAGCTTGTGGATAGCATAGAGAGTCACAGGGAGAGTGATCCACTCACGAGCATGGAGGAGGGATTGCATGTAGATCACGGGCTTGCTTGAGTCCTGTAATTTTTATCAAGGCTTTAAGGCAGCTATACCCTTGGACTGCCATGCACAGGTCTCAAGTTCGATGCCGAGGCACGCATCTCTGACATAGTTAAATAGCTTGCTTTAATGGTGAAAGAAAACATCGTGAGGAATGAACTTACATGTCTGTAAGTTCTCCATAGCGTTCTTAAAAATATGTGAAGTCTGGCAACCGCACTTGGCCATCGTGGTGGACTATGGCTTAACCCTTCTCACACGGAGAAGAGGCCCGTGCCCAGCAGTGGGCCAGTTTAATATAGGGCTGATATTGTTTATTTATCAACGAGATAATCAAGCAACTAAGGAACGCATTACACAACTTACACCCCACTTGCTACTAAATTCTATTTCATCTGAAAACAATTCACTAGACTGTAAATTAACAGATTAATTGACAGTCTAGTAAATTGATTCAGATAAAATTTAATTAAGTTAATAATTAAAAGCCGTTCTGGCTACAGAGTCATGACTGTTACCTTATGTTGTGGTGTTATTGGGTGTATAATTGACTTGAATTCTAACTTGCTAAGCACACAGAAGCAAATGCCGGTAACTATAGTGTCGTAATAAATGCCTTAAGAGATTAACGGTTTTCAAAAGTCGCACTCTATGCAAAAATATTAAAACATAGATGCATACTACTACGTTTAAAAATGATCAGCTTTCTGGACGTTAAGTTGTCATCGGACACGCAGAGTTTCCACTCTAAGAAGCGTGAGCTCACAAGTTGGATAGAGGATAAAGGACAATAGTGTGCTATGTTCAATATGTGTGAGAGCCTTTCTTCATTCTAAGTGCTGTAGGTGAGCGTGGCAATGCGATATTTATAGAGTCTTCTCCTCTTCTTCTCCCTAGCCTTTATTATTCCCAAGTCACTTGGGGTCGGCTTTCTAGTCTAACCGGATTTGACTGGATATCAGTTTTTACACGGAGCTACTGCCATCTGACCTCCGCAACCCGAAGGCTAACGATACCCTAAGGCTAGAGCATTGTCAGGATATTAGAGGGCACTAACTTCCCAATAACGACTGCCATAGATGTTTATGGCAGCCGAGACCGATAGCTTCAAGTGCTCTCCGTGGCACGGAGCAGTCGATAATAATTGTCAATCAATACGCACATATTTTCGAAAAGTCATATAACTTCCGAAAGTCAGAGGTGCGCGACGTGGGTTGGAACCCGAGACCTTCTGCATTGCAGGCTATTGGTCTCCCCACTGAGCTATCTTAATTAATTAGATTAGCATCACATAAATGGGTATTTTCACAACTAATAAAATAGATTAATGAATTACATCTATCTAATAAGTACTCGTGAACGTGTGATATGAGAAATTATTATCTGTTTCGTAAAAGAAACGTTTTAGTATGACGACATAATAACTATCACTATTCAATTATCTTATTAAATGCACACTTGAGATATAACGAGGCTTAAACCGAGACTAAAGATATGGGAAGCCATATACTGCAACTCGATTGGTCAGCGGTTATAGATTTTATTTTGGCAATGGATATTTGATGTTTATACTGCTTGAATTACTTGATACCAATAAACATTTGATGTAAAAAGTATTTGGATAAAGGAACTTAAAATTCGTTAACGTAATTCGTCGAACGTTATACATTGCATACATTTTTTTGGTCTAAAACTATATTTAAGAACTGACAATGTCGAAATGCATATTATTTTCCGTCAAAGAACATCTTTCTGCTACTTAATGAAATTCACTTATATTAAAACTATATAGATCATAAGAGTCTGTAAAAAATTAAGTCGCGAGATCAACAGAGAACCCGAGAGAAAGGTGCTTCTCATTTTAAGTGAGATTTATATTTACCATGTAACCATTAATAGTATTTCTAAGCTTCAGTTATTCAGAATCCTTACCTGGAAGCTTGTTGTCGAGATTTTCACATATTTGATGTCCCTTCCCTCGAAGCTCTTGCCACCGTTGACCAAAGTAACAGTTTGGGGATAAGCCGCTGCTAATTTTTCTAGGAACTCGTCTACCTGTAAAACATTATCATAGAGTTATCTTGGAAACATTTTCTGTGTTCTGTTTTAAAAGTATTATATACATTAACTTTGCTTTTTTAGTTTAGGCAATACCTGGTGGCAATTCTTAGTAGAATAATAAATAGGGGAAGAGCATACCGGGCACTAATTTGCCCACCTAACTATTGCATTAGTGCAAAGATGTCCTCTAATGGCTACGTATAATCGCCGTAGTATTGTAGATACATGATCATAATTAAGATCCACCAAACTGATTTTTCGATCACGGTAGCCAATCTTAACAGAGGCTGCCCATTTGCACAGGAAATATTATAGTGCACAAGTTCAGTGTGCAAACACAAGTGTATTCTATATTCACCTAACGGCAATTTGACACGACCAGAGAAAGAACAAGGAGGTAAAAAGAGTTAAATTCTTTATTTAGAATTTCGTTTATTCCAACTGTGTAAGTACCAAATTCAACAGAGTCTTTTTTTTATACAACTACTGTGGCAAACAATCATATGACCCACCTGATGGTAAGTGGTCATCGTAGCCTATAGACGTCTGCAACACCAGAGGCATCACTTGCGCGCTGCCAATCCTTTAGGAAAGGAAGAAGAGAATAAGGAAGTGGGAAGGAGAAGCAGCAGGAAGGGGGAAAGAGGGTGATTGAGCCTCCAGCACTCTCATGCACCGAACGAAACACAACAGTAGGAATACTGCTATTTCACGTCAATATTCTGTGAGAGGATAGTCCTTCCCCGGTTGAGCCGGCCCATTCATGCTGATATCAGCGAGGCTCTACTACTCGAAATAAAAGTCTTACGTATGAATTACCTGATCGTAAGTGTAGATCTGGTCGAAGGTAAGAGCATCCAGTCTGGATGCATTGCTTCTCCTGGATGCTTCAGACAGTAGTTTGTCTTCTATATCTAAAAACCTAGAAATTGCAAATGTTTTATACCAAAAACGTTTAATTCTACATTCGATGAATTATTGAATTAGTGATTGGGTGGCAAATTACTAGACGTCTTGGTAATCCCTTCAAACGTAACCTAAATGCTTGTGTCAGTAGGTTCATATGCATAGACAAATGAAAGGACAGCAAACACACGAACTTAAGATCACAAGTACATTGAACTACTGTCAATTCGAAAGTAGTCAACAACACGGCTTTTATAGCATAGATATAAAAAGAGAGATTTGCAATATTAAGCATTTTTATGTATGAAAAACAAAGCCAGTATTCAATCTTTCTGATGATAACCGATTAACCAGACTGAACTTATTTTATTCCTTATGTTGCCATAAGAATTGATTGCGATGACTTCATATCATATTTCGGCAAAATACGATGATAAATGAATAACTTACTCTTTAATATTATCGGTCTGGATATTGTACTCTATGCCAGCTACAGTAAGCTCATTTTGGAATAACGCTTTCTTCTCTTTCGGTACCAAGATTTGTCCAGCGCGTCCTGGTAATGCATGAGACAAGACATCCAGATCAAGACTGACCGCTAAATAGTTGACCAGCTCAATTTGGTCCGTGCCTTTCACCGAGATTTCATAGAGCGCGTGCCTGAAAAGAGGTCATTGTTGATTGGTTGTTTATGTGTAATATAAGTTTATGGTAATATAGCCCAAAGCATCAACAGCAGTTCACACGATTTAGACACACCGAATGTATTTTAGTTCTCGCGTCAAAAAGGGTGACCATATGCCGTCTACTAATCATATCGGCTTAAATACTCTCAAAGAATGAACTCGCTGCATCATCAGTCCATAGAACCGTTGGCCCTCCACTCAGAAGATAACGCTTATTGAATAAAGAAAAAAAAGCCTTGTCACCAAAGAATCACATCACTGTAATTTGGATGCTACCTTTTGAATTGTATACTTTCCGTGCGTTCCTTAAAGTCTGTTAACTGATTGGTAGAATTGTACTACGCACTTACCCATCATAAATCTCGTGTTTGGCCAAAGCCAAGCCCAGCAGAACAAACAAACTAACTGCTCTCAACATGGCTCCTACACAGACTGTCAATAAATTATTTTTCTATATTATCCAATAATAATATTATCTCTAATAATCTCTATCAGGTTGAATTAATTGATAATCTAAATCGATGCATCGCTTGCGGTATTTAATGACATTTACCTGACTATGGTTGTGTAATGATTACTCCTGGATAAAGGAGATAAGATTAATTTTAATTTCTGAGTCCATTCAAACCTAAAGTGGCTCGCCTAATATACCGCCAATCTACAAAGACAAAGACCGTTATTAAGATTTTTGAGTTGTGCTCTTATGGTGTTAAGGTTTTTAGGAACATTTTGCAGCCAGTAAATAACAACCCTTTGTTGCTAAAAGTGGAATGACTCCTTGTTTTGGAAAATAATAACAGCTCTTCCTTAGACCACCTACACTAAAACACAGATAGGCTGATATTACCATACAGGGCATATCTGGAGTAGTCTAAGTGGAGAAGATTCATATAATCTCTTTTGCCGGGTATCTAACTTACTAGTAACACGCTGTTTCACTAGCAAAAGGGCCAATGGTCTGTATCTAATGATCAACGATCACAATGATCTGTATCTGAAAAGGCTGGCCATATTTTAGTCAGCCTTTTCAACCAAACCCAGCAAGATAAACCAAACCTTTTTGGTTATTGTTTCAGGCATACGTGTGCGATGCTCTGTCGCAAGCATTTCTAAATTTCAGTAACTGATTTCTATCAGGCCTTTGCTTGTGAGCCTATCTATTCAGAAGATCGAATGATAATTAGGCAGTTACTAGGCACAAGTACGAAGTCATTGATCTGTACGTTGTTTATCAAATAATATTAATTCTAATAAGTATAATGTATTGATTTTTAAAGATAAGATATCATACTCATAAAATACGCAATAAATAATGTTATATAATGAATTATGTTTGCTTTCTGTCTCACCAAATCTAAAGAAACTTACACTTGTATTCAACAATGTTTTTGTGTGACTTATGGCTTCTGTTAAATATGATGGATCGTTTAATACGCAACCATCTTAGTTTTAAGATAAATAGCTAACAGCTTCATAAACATTCACATTTATGCCATTAAGTCAGCATAGTTGTACAGTTTGGTAATTTTTATATTTATGTAATAAAGGGAGGGATTTAAATATATCAACACATTTGTAGGCTAATAATAGTCTGTTTATGGTCAGAATAAAAATGCCAGTATCTGAAGTTATGAGCGAAAAAAAAAATGAGTAGAATGTTTTTACTTACTCCATAAATGAGACGGAAAATCATATAAAATCGATGTAATCGTACCTAAAAACGAACAAATATTGTGAGTCAAATATATTTATTTATTTGCACACAAAACATAATATCAGATCAAACAAGCTCATGAACAATTTTGATTTTGGTTTTGAAAATGTCAATATTACAACAACATGCAAAATTTTTATAATTATAATAATATTTCATTATTACCAAAATTGAAAATTTACAATGCAATTTACTTTAGGAACTACAACAGTGTACAATATTTCTTATACATTGCAAAAATAATTTATGTAAGTATTGTTTACTTTAAATGACAAAGTTAAACAGTTATGTGATCAATTATTGATAAACACCATGTTATTGCAAGTAATGATAAATTATTAGCATTTAAAACCATAAAATCATAGAACCTCTAGTTTTTACACGACAGCATGATCAATAATATCTAGATACATATTATATTTTGTGCTCATATATGAATATGTATGTACCTACATGAATGTTTGCTCGTCACCCGGAAAAATGTATTTAGGAAGCCGTATTTTTTATTATATTTCTTGTTTCATCAACTCTACTTCCTGTAAATATCGCGAACATATCTAGCACCTTCCTTAATACCCTCCCAAGTTTCGAAACCAGCCTGCTCAATAAACGCAGGGTCTACCAAGAAACCAAGAGCACCTACACCAAACCTGTAACCTGGCAGCTCATAAGTATACGAATAAGGTACACCGATAAATGATCCATAATCACTCGCACTGCCAGAATCTTTGTACGACAGCACGAGAGCTGCATTACCGACAATATAATCAGGGTTCCATGTCATTTTAACAGCATCAATAGCAGTAGCCATCCTGACTCCAACCATATGAAGAAGTAAGCCGTTGCTTGGTAAAATGCTGGTTCCATATCCATATAAGACCATACTGCCGAAGCTGTGAATGTCTAGAAAGAGTTGCATGCGATCGCCAAAACCCTTGAAAATGTTGCTGATAATTTGCGTTTCGGGTTCCGAGAAGGGGCCGCTGCCATGGAAGGTGTCCATACAAACGAGGTTGCTGGAATGTTCAGACCAGTTCACGTCGAAATTTCTGTTCAGATCCACGCCAGCACATTGGAAGAGACTATTGTAGTCGGTGTTGCGGTTCTTGCGCCACATACGGAACTGGAATGAAATAATATAACGTCATCTTTGCTTTACTATATGCCTTTGTTTAACGTTGTTTTCTTTTAATCAAATACGAATGGAACAGAGCAGGAAGCAATGATTTATATCCACATTAGTATTGTTGATTTGAAAGTAAGAATTATCTGCTTGTTACATTTTTATGGCAAACCTGCTCATGTGATTTAAATACTTTAGTTATATATATATATACCTATATTTACGCTATGATACTAAATAAGTATTCTTACATCACTGTGAGTATGAACGTAGCCATCAGGGTTGGCGATGGGCAGTATAACCCAGTCGATATCTTGAAGCAGATCCTGTTCAGTAACGTCGATGACCAGCTTGTGGATGGCGTAGAGAGTCACAGGGAGAGTGATCCACTCGCGAGCATGGAGAAGGGATTGCATGAAGACCACAGACTTGCTTGTGTCCTGTAAGTGACGAAAACGTTTTGTGGTCCACGTAAAAGTTTTCTACTACGCGGCACGGATTATTTATGAGAAGAATATTTTCACGCGAGAATTTTCACGTCACTAAACAGCGACCAAATTCAAAAATATAATTTGATTATACTTCGAATGACGTTCGAAGACATAAGTCCTTCTAATGCTACTATGACATGTAGTTGCAACAATGCCGATCTTCACACGGGACAAAAACTTGTAGGATTGACTACTAGTTTTTCTTAGTCTAAGATACGGAAATTATGCCTAAGGCGAATACGACATGATACTACAGTGTAATGACATGATGAATATACGTATGGCGCAGCGGACAAGTAGGCAGCTTACTGCTGCCGCCTCGCTGACTATTACGAGTTTGGGTCATACACGGTATTTATAATATATGTGTGATCTACAAATTGTGTGTCGTACCGTACCGATTTGTATGTTTGTTAATTAAGACTGTGCCGAGCGTAAAACAGATAATGACAAAGCTCGTGCGGCACATATTCAAATCGGCGCGCGGCCGCCATAGTAAAATTGTATGAAGGATTTGAAGTGCTTTTTTGATAAATATGTATCTTTATTGTCGACCAATAACTTAAATATTTAGGACGGACAAATTGTAATATAACTATTTATGTTTCGTTTAAGCTGTAAAATAGGATATATTTCTACTGTTATAATCTAAAAATCACGTAACACGAGCTTACGTTTTTGCAAATTTACGTAATTTAGTAGGCGAAGATAATAATTATTTTAAGTTTTTTATACGGAATAATTGTAAACGCATTCATTGTTATGGTAAATATATATTTTGTATTTGTATTAAACAAAAAAAAAATGTTTATTCACTTAACTGTGACCGCCTGTTTTGGCACATTTCGCTCGGCGCAGAGTTAATAAACACGTTATCATAGAATATAAACATACATACTTACCCGTTTCTATAGAGAGACAGAATAATATCGAATGGAAGAATACATGCCAAGGGTAGGTTTAGTGGTAGTACCTCAATAATCCTTAGGATTACATCAATTTACTTTTGTATAAGTCAAGCGGAACCCGTATTTTGAGAGAGGTTTACATCGGTAGGGGTATGGGCGATAATTATCTTTAAGCGGCATTTAATCAAGGCTTTTACCTCGAAGTTAGTGGTGGAAATTTTGACATACTTGATGTCCCTTCCTTCGAAGCTCTTGCCAGCGTTGACCAAGGTCACTGTTTGAGGATATTCTTCTGCCAACTTGTCTAGGAACGTGTCTACCTGCAAATATGTATTGAATATAATCATAGTTAGTCATAAAAACGGCAAACAGTATACTTAACTATCTTTAATATCGTACTTAGAATATATTTTATAAACCATAAGTAAATTTTGTTTAAGTTTTTGTCATATTTATACTGTGCTTAAGCCATAAGGCAAAACGACTCCTCCCTTGCATACAGTTCGTTAGGTCAGGGATTAGGGAATTCACACTTTTGGTAACATTCATAATATGTCTATAAACGATTATTATCATATATATTGTTATAATAAGTATAAATATGTATATTGAAGATGAACTACTGATAAACTTTACCGATTGCTAAGAGTCGATACTTGCGTCGCCAACGCATTTTGAAAATATAATTCTAACGACATGGGTGTAAAAACCCAGGATTCAACCTCTCCGTCTTAAATGTAAAAGTATTTTGCCATTTAAAATACATGTGACCTTAGAACCCCTATATCTCGAGGGTCTTTTGACCCACAGAGCCCATATTTAAACTAAACCGAGGTATGACCCAAGGTGTCTGCACACCAAGTTACAAGTCAATCGGTCCAGTGGTTCCGGAGTTATGCCTGTCACTAACTGACAGACACACAGACCCACATACTGTTTTCATTAACCTCTGATGAAGACTCAGAAATTAATAAGTATGATTTTTAACAGTTACATTACCTGATCGTAAGTATAGACCTGGTCGAAGGATAGAGCATCCAATCTCGATGCATTGCTCCTCCTTGATGCATCATTTAGTAGTTCGTCTTCGAGGTCCAAAAACCTAGAAATTTCCGATTACGTAATAAAATTAATATCGATTTAAAATTTAAAAACAGATTGAATATCTATTATGACACTGTAATCAGTGTATTAAAGATATTTTAAATTAATTAGTCTCAATTATTTAGGAGACTTTAAATCCTAAACAATAAGTTTGATGTATTTTTTATTATGATATAATTTATGATAGCGATTGCTATATTATTACGTTACAATTATCAAACGCATTTAAAATCGTATTTTCATTTTCATTTTGCGTAGCCTCTTTCTGCAAATTCGTACGTTTTTTTCAAATACATAGGTCACACTATGCATACAACTCCGGTTCTACAGAATAAAATCAGACGAAATCTAGCTTAGATTTTAAAACAAACTTAAAAATATGAAGTTCTCATTATAAATTCTTTAAATAGTTTTTGTGTGATGCACGCATAGTAAAAACCTGTTGCTTTTAACTATGCCTGCCTTAAATAATTTAAGCTTAAATTAAAATTAATTCTTAAACTATGTTAATTTATAGTGTATACAAAATAAATGAAATTCAAAAGGTTATGTTTAAGCCTGCCTGAACTAGGATAAACCTGTGTTTCAGGACATCACTTGAAAATGTTATTTTACACTAGTGCATAATTAATACAAATATTTACAGTCTAAAGTACATCTACGATTCTTCTTCTTCTTCTTAGAAGAAGAAGAAGAAGAAGATCTACGATTAAAGGTGTTTAGGAAGTAATTATACAACATTTTTTTACCTCGGGGAATGCATTGACGCATACCCCTCCGCGGGGGTGGGTGGAGGGGTTATGTTGGACTCGCCGGGGTAAAAGAGAAAGATGGAATAAGAATAATGTACCTCCCGGAATACCGACTAAACCTACCACGGTGTTCCTCGACAAAACCACTATCGGCGGGGCCGCACGAATCACTTTCACATGCGGTCACGACCCCGCCAAGGTTTCGGCCGTATGAAACGGCAGGCCACTACACGACAAGACCAAGTAATATACAACATTAAATTTACTTGCGTCTAGTTAAAAGCGGTTATTTATCATCCTCTACTTAAGCGCCACTTTTTTTTTACATCTCCAATATATAAACACAGCGTTACAATTTAACAGCAATATAAAATTTATAACTATAGATACTATAGCTATCAATCAGATTTTCAAAATAATTCTGGCAGAGTAGAGAAGGGTAGAGTAGGTCATTGTAAAATATCAGCAAGTCAAATACCATTTGGATTCGATATTCAATAATATTATCGACATTATGTCAGTCAGATCACAGAAAGTCAAATTATATTAAATATTTTTGATAAACTTGTAACTTACTCTTTAATGTTATCCTTTAGGATTTTGAACTCTATGCCGACAACAGAGAGTTCATTTTGGACCAACGCCTTCTTATCTTTTGGCACCAGGACTTGTCCAGCGCGTCGTGGTAATGCATGAGACAAGACATCCAGATCTAGACTGATTGTCAAATAATTGACCAGCTCAACTTGTTCCGTGTCTTTCACCGAGATTTCATAAAGCGCGTACCTGGAAAAGAAATCATTGCTGTTTGGTAACATGTGAACACCAACATATGCCCGTAGCTTCTGTTCGTGATACCAGCTATTTTCTACTGGAAAATAGCTAGTATCTGGTGACAGAACTCTTGTCTGGTCTCTAAAACCCTATAGGTACAACAATCAATCAATTAATCAGCTCGTTGTATTCCACTGCTGGACATAAGTATTTCGCCTTCTGCATCCAATCTAACCCAGCTACCTTCTTTGACTCATCAGAGTTAGCCCTCCATCGTCCTGCCTGCAGCCTAAACCTTATCTGATATTTGATTGGAAATATACTAATACACTTACCCATCATAAATCTCATGTTTGGCTAAAGCCAAGCCAAAAAAAACAAACAAACTTACTGCCCTCAACATGGCTCCTACACAGACTGCCAATTAATTAATTTTATCTTATAATCCTAACTAATATTATAAAAGCGAAAATGAGTTTGTTTGTTTGTTACCTTTTCACGCCTAAACCACTGCACCGATCATTCTGAAATTTTGCATATACATTGTCAGGTTTACAGAAACTGACATAGGCTACCATTCATCCCGAAAAAAATTACTGTTCCTGAGAAAAACAACAATAACGTTCTTATGATAATACATAACGCCACGTGTCATTCGAATCGTGATTGAATTATATTATTACAAGCAGAGTACAACCCGAATTGATTGTCAAATTCTAAATTAACGCGAGCGAAGCCGCGGGCAAAAGCTAGTAATACATATTATCTGTATCAGTTTCAATTAATTGATAATTACAATCGACCCATCGTTTGCGATATTTAATTATATTCACATGATGGCTTTATTATGTAATGGTTACGCATATATCTCTGAAGAGGTAAAAAGAAGTATATCGCAATCGCAACCCAAATTTTACCAGGTATGGTTTCAGCTTTCATATCAGATCAGATTTCATGCACAGTTTCAAACTCCGTGCTGCTAAATGGATTTACATACAGGCATACATTTTCGCACACAGTTAACCCCGAAAGCGTAGATAGAAATGTATTAAAGCCACATTTTGCTAGATCCATACATACATACACAGATTCACGCCTGTTTCCCAGAGGGGTAGGCAGAGACTACGGATTTCCATTTGCTACGATCCTGGCACACTTCTCTGGCTTCATTCACTTTCATCACATGCCTCATACACGCCCGTCGGTTCAAGGAGCTCTTAACCTGGCCTTTGTCCAGAACGCCTCCAATCTGATCGAGAAACGTTCGTCTAGGCTTTCCTCTTGCGACTGTTCCATTCACACTAGCCTTATAAACTTTCTTAGTCAGTCTTTCCTCGTCCATTCTTTTTACATGTCCAAACCAGCTTAACATACCCTTTTCTATTCTTGTCACTATATCCACTTTCATGCCGCATCTCTCTAATCACACTATTCCTTATTCTATCTTTCAGAGTCACACCACATATGCTTCTCAGCGCTCTCATTTCTACAGCATTTTGCTAGATATAATTTCAAATTTCTATACAGAATAATCCAGTATCACTATGCCCGACCGAGAAAATAAACCAAAGACAGCAAAGCAGTCTCATTTGTTAATGCTGCACCACACAGTCTTACCGAGGCAGCTCTCTCTTACCTGCTCAAACCATAGCAACCATATCGCAATTTGGATCTTGTACATTACCACCTACCGTCTGCCTAATGTACAAGCGAGAGATTGACTTTTAATCAAACAAATCAAAACTGTGTAATAAGCTATCGCCTGCGGTATTTCCGGACCAATACGACCTTCAAACCTTTAACCTCTGGTGTTGCGGGTGTCCATCGGCGGCAGTAATCGCTTACCATCAGGCGATCCGTCTGCTCGTATGCCTCCCATACCATAAAATAAAAAAAAATTGTGGCAGTCTTTGGGGACTGCCGATAGAATTGAAAACTTTAATCCTTGATCATAAACACTTCTTTATAAACCAAAAATTATTTAAAAATGGAATGCGTTCAGTGACGATGACGCACGTTCCATGACTTTTGTTCACCAAAGAAGTGCTCAACGCGCCTAAAGAAGATTTCACTTCAAAAAGTTAAAAAAATCATTGTAAACTGAGGAAATCGATCTTTATTATCTAGTTAATTAGTCAAATGAATTAAAACCATAAATAAAGCAGCACAGATCTTTCCATACTTATTCTAATTAGTGGCAAATATTAATAATAAATATAATAAAACATAAATAAACAGAGCCAAGAGTATGAAATGACAACATAATTAAAAACTTTACGCCGCTACGTTCTTATAAAGCAGTTCGTGCAAACAGCTGCAAAAATAAATAATGGCGGACTTCATAGTTACAATTAATGGACGACTGGACTGCAAATTATTTGCGAAATCTTTATCTATTTATTATGTATGTATGGAGAATCAAACAAATCAGTTTTCTTTCTTTCTTTCTTGATAATTAAACTAGATGTTGCCGCGGTTTCACCCGTGTTTACCGTTACTGCGCCGACCCCGTGGATCGTAGCTTGATGTTATAGGTATAGCCTATAGCCTTCCTCCATAAATAGGCTATCCAACACTAAAATAATTTTTAAATTCGAACCTGTAGTTCCTGAGATTAGCGCATTCAAACAAACAAACAAACTCTTCAGCTTTATAATATTAGTATAGATTCACGGATATAATGCTGTAAAGGGTTAGGCAGAAGACACAAGATATTGGACACATATTTTGCTAACTGTTTAAAATGCGAATGTATTGCCGAGTTTAGACTTTGTGTTGCCTGCATTTCCTTACAGAAAAACTTAATAACATAGGTCCAAGTATGCAAACTAGAACTTCACGTTAGGTTGAATAGAAGTGAAATCTTTAAGTGGAAGTGACTGCCGGAGCGTGGACATTTATTTTGTAGCGTATAGTCTCGTTCATAATCCTATCCTAATCCTAACTTAATATTATAAAAGCGAAAATAAGTTTGTTTGTTTGTTACCTTTTCACGCCTAAACCATTGAACCGATCATTCTGAAATTTTGCATATACGTTGTCAGGTGTACAGAAACGGACATAGGCTACTTTTCATCCCGAAAAATATTACCGTTCTCGAGGAAAATAACAATAACTTTCTTATGATAATAGATGGCGCCACGTGTCTTTCGAATCATGATTGAATTATGTTATTACAAGCAGAGTACAACTCGAATTGATTGTCAAATTCTAAATTAAAGCGAGTGAAGCCGCGGGCAAAAGCTAATACAAAATAAACAATACAAAATAATTAATTTTGTATTATGAACGAGACGGCTCGCCAGTACTACTCTCCTAAAGGAAACTAGCATAACCGGCAAATAATAATTCCAAAGAAAAAATCGCACTCTTACTGCTGACAAAACCATCACACAGTCCGTTTGTCAGTGCGGCGACACGCGACGAGGTATGAGGTATGAAGATAGAATACTGTTAGATAACATTACCGTGTTATAGATGTACCGAGTCTTCGTGGCGCTACTAACATTCTCTCACAAAGAAACTCAATAGCACTATACTAAATTTAGAATGCAACGCGAGACATAATGGTATAATATATATAACAGAGCATCAGTAGTGCCTGCGGCGCGGTCTCGGCCGTCATTCTCCATTTCGAGTGTGTAGAAGGCGGGTGTTTCGAAATAAAGACACAACTGCACTAGTTAATCCTAACTAATATTATAAAAGCGAAAATGAGTTTGCTTGTTTGTTACCTTTTCACGCCTAAGCCACTGAACCGACAATTCTGAAATTTTGCATATACATTGTCAGGTGTACAGAAACAGACATAGGCTACTTTTCATCCCAAAAAAAATTACTGTTCCTGAGGAAAACAACAATAACGTTCTTATGATAATAGATGGCGCCACGTGTCTTTCAAATCATGATTGAATTATATTATTACAAGCAGAGTACAACGCGAATTGATTGTCAAATTTTAAATTAACGCGAGCGAAGCCGCGGGCAAAAGCTAGTCTTCTATAATTTCAATTTATTACACTAACGCACAAAATATATCACAATGATGTGGATTAAACTCGATTAAGAGCCAATAGGTTAGGTTGAATAGAAGTGAAATCTTTAAGTGGAAGTGACTGCCGGAGCGTGGACATTTATTTTGTAGCGTATAGTCTCGTTCATAATCCTATCCTAATCCTAACTTAATATTATAAAAGCGAAAATAAGTTTGTTTGTTTGTTACCTTTTCACGCCTAAACCATTGAACCGATCATTCTGAAATTTTGCATATACGTTGTCAGGTGTACAGAAACGGACATAGGCTACTTTTCATCCCGAAAAATATTACCGTTCTCGAGGAAAATAACAATAACTTTCTTATGATAATAGATGGCGCCACGTGTCTTTCGAATCATGATTGAATTATGTTATTACAAGCAGAGTACAACTCGAATTGATTGTCAAATTCTAAATTAAAGCGAGTGAAGCCGCGGGCAAAAGCTAATACAAAATAAACAATACAAAATAATTAATTTTGTATTATGAACGAGACGGCTCGCCAGTACTACTCTCCTAAAGGAAACTAGCATAACCGGCAAATAATAATTCCAAAGAAAAAATCGCACTCTTACTGCTGACAAAACCATCACACAGTCCGTTTGTCAGTGCGGCGACACGCGACGAGGTATGAGGTATGAAGATAGAATACTGTTAGATAACATTACCGTGTTATAGATGTACCGAGTCTTCGTGGCGCTACTAACATTCTCTCACAAAGAAACTCAATAGCACTATACTAAATTTAGAATGCAACGCGAGACATAATGGTATAATATATATAACAGAGCATCAGTAGTGCCTGCGGCGCGGTCTCGGCCGTCATTCTCCATTTCGAGTGTGTAGAAGGCGGGTGTTTCGAAATAAAGACACAACTGCACTAGTTAATCCTAACTAATATTATAAAAGCGAAAATGAGTTTGCTTGTTTGTTACCTTTTCACGCCTAAACCACTGAACCGACAATTCTGAAATTTTGCATATACATTGTCAGGTGTACAGAAACAGACATAGGCTACTTTTCATCCCAAAAAAAATTACTGTTCCTGAGGAAAACAACAATAACGTTCTTATGATAATAGATGGCGCCACGTGTCTTTCAAATCATGATTGAATTATATTATTACAAGCAGAGTACAACGCGAATTGATTGTCAAATTTTAAATTAACGCGAGCGAAGCCGCGGGCAAAAGCTAGTCTTCTATAATTTCAATTTATTACACTAACGCACAAAATATATCACAATGATGTGGATTAAACTCGATTAAGAGCCAATAGGTTAGGTTGAATAGAAGTGAAATCTTTAAGTGGAAGTGACTGCCGGAGCGTGGACATTTATTTTGTAGCGTATAGTCTCGTTCATAATCCTATCCTAATCCTAACTTAATATTATAAAAGCGAAAATAAGTTTGTTTGTTTGTTACCTTTTCACGCCTAAACCATTGAACCGATCATTCTGAAATTTTGCATATACGTTGTCAGGTGTACAGAAACGGACATAGGCTACTTTTCATCCCAAAAAAAATTACTGTTCCTGAGGAAAACAACAATAACGTTCTTATGATAATAGATGGCGCCACGTGTCTTTCAAATCATGATTGAATTATATTATTACAAGCAGAGTACAACGCGAATTGATTGTCAAATTTTAAATTAACGCGAGCGAAGCCGCGGGCAAAAGCTAGTCTTCTATAATTTCAATTTATTACACTAACGCACAAAATATATCACAATGATGTGGATTAAACTCGATTAAGAGCCAATAGGTTAGCGCGTGTCCGCCTCGCGTGACAGCTGTCAATCGAATGACAAGCTGTCACTACGTTGAGTCTATTCGGGGTTACCCGCTCTTATTTTTTATTTTAACCATAATTTTACTACAATATAAATTAACGATAATCATATCGATCTAAATCTTAAACAATTCTATATTTGTTAAATCTATTATCATTTTAATCACTTATTCTTTTAAAATTAACAAAATAATATTCAGCCAAACCGCGCACCGTTATATGCATAAGCCGTAATCTTATACTTTGGTACAAATAAAGCGTTTTTATAATAAAACATGCTGATTCCTGCGGTTTCACCCAAGTTTATGATTACTGCGCCGTTCTCGTGGCACATAACGTGAAGTTATATAGCCTATAACCTCTCAAGAATTTGGCTATCAAATGCAAAAGGAATTATCAAATCCGACTGCTAGTTTCAGAGATGAGTGCCATCAAACATGCTTCCTCTATTTTGGGACCATGTTATACTGCAGTCCCAAGGCATAATAAAATTATGTACCGTGATTTCTAACAAAGCTATTACTTTTTCATTAATCTGTGATTTTTACCTTCATATTGTTAAATAACTGCTTAATATAACGTGAATAATAGCGGCTGTTACATATTACGTTATAATTACACTTTGTAATATAATTATTAAGCTGGTATTACTTAGAAATTGTTATGTTAGAAATGTAATTTAATTGTAAAGAATTAAATACGGGAGGTATTTTTATTGTGTTAGTTTTGCCGAGTGTAGAATGTAAATTGTATGTGTAATTACGTTATTAAAACGGGCTTATGGGTTTCATCTATACCTACTAATATTATAAAGAGGAATGATTTGAATTTTCGTTTGTTTGTTTGTAATGATTTAATTCTAAACTAACCAACCGATTTTAAAAATTCTTTCCCCATTAAAAAACATTAAATCTTCTTCTACTTAGCCTTTATTATTCCCAAGTCACTTGGGGTCGGCTTTCTAGTCTAACTGGATTTGACTGGATATCAGTTTTTACGCGGAGTGACTGCCATCCGACATCCGCAACCCGAAGGCTAACGATACCCTAAAGCTAGACCAGTGTCAGGATATTACAGGGCTCTGACTTCCCAATAACGACTGCCATAGACGTTCCTGGCAGCCGAGACCGACGGCTTAACGTGCTCCCCGAGGCACGGAGCAGGCAATAATTGTCAATCAATACGCACATAATTTCGAAATGTCATATACCTTCCAAAAGTCAGAGGTGCGTGACGTGGGTTCGAACCCGAGACCCTCTGCATTGCAGTCTGTTGATCTCCTCACTGAGCTATCGCTGCTGCAAACATCAAATATAATTAGATAATATAATAACCGAGTAACACAAATTTATTACCCGTAACCTAAACTTACCTACTTTTTAGCGAGTGAAACCGCGAGCAAAAGCCAGTCTAATAATAATTTTCCACATACACAGCACACAACATCACCGATGCAGTCTAATAATGAATCAAACGAAACCATAACAATACAATTATTACCTAAAAAACATTTGTCGCGCCAAACCGCAACCAAATGAAATTATTTTTACATAGATGTGCCCGCGGTTTCACCCGCGTTTATCGTTCCTACGCCACCCCCGTGGGTTGTAGCTTGATGTTATATAGCCTATAGCCTTCCTCGATAAATAGGTTATCCAACACTAAAATAATTTTTCAAATCGAACCAGTAGTTCCTGAGATTAGCGAGTTCGAACAAACAAACTCTTCAGCTTTATAACATTAGTAAGTATAGATTATAATTTAAAAGATAATTCCCGTTGAACAAAATATAAAATTATTAACAAAAATATATTTTACTCTTTTTTTGGATGTAAGGTAGTCTATGTCCTTTTCTGTACCTCTGACAATGTGCATGCGAAATTTGATGATCCCTCGTATAGTCAACCGATCATCATGAAATTTCGCATTACTTACGTAAAGCGTGAAAGCATAACAAACAAACAACTCATTTTCGCATTTATAATATTAGTTAGAATTTTTTCTATTTTTATATATTTTTTTTTAGTAATATTAGTACAACTCCCTCTCTATTAATAATTTCTGTGTTACAAATGACTTTATAAACATTCAAAGAACTGACAAAAATAACACTGAGTGTTCGTTGTGTCTTGGATCAAAAGTCTGTCACGCAACAATTTTTTACCCATGAAGCATTTGAACCCACAACACTTGGAGCAGTCACAGTGTCGAGGTAAACACTTAAACCACTACGCTTTACGAGTAATCAAATAATAATACCCGGAAAGGTCATCGTAATGTTCTTACGACAAAATTGTCCTCCATTAACCAAATGATGCGTGTAATATGGCGATATTCACCACAGATTGTTGAATCTATGTTAATATGGGGCAGGAACAATTTGGGGCCTAATGCCTCTGTAATGTCTCAATGTTATGGTCGATTAATGGGGCAACATAAATTTGAAATGTTCAAGAATATTCTGGAATATCGGTGTTGGTTTTGGAAGAATAATTTCAAAGCAGTAGTTGGTTAAAGTTGGCTTTGAAACTGATAGCTAACTTTGATTTCCACTTAGTATAATAATATATATTACTGTTGACACAATAGTTAATGTATTCAATTGTCAATCCTGTAGTATCACGTAGACCTAATTCTTATTAGAATTAGGTTCTTCTTAGTCGTGATTCTTGACAGAATGGTCGTGGTCACCATGTTGTCTAGGCATCCAGAAGAGTCGACGTCACACGCCTCACGATGTTCTGCCATTTCTTCCGATTAGCGGCATCTCCTGTACACTCATGCAATGGAACGCCCACGTCTGACTTAACTTTGTCAGTCCATGTCATGGGTGATCTTCCGCGCGCTCTCCTGCCTTCCATCTTTCCTTGAACGACCAGATGCTCTATAGAGTCAGTATTGTCCCTTGACACGTGCCCAAAGAATCTTAGAATACGCGTCTAAACAGTTACTGATAGACGCTGCTTGATGCCGAGTTCTTTCATTAATAGAATTAGGTCAGGTTAGATTAAAGTTTAGGAGGTTTTCTAGAAAAGCAAAAACTCTTGTGTTCAAGGGTTTTTGCTTTTCTGGAGAATTAGGTAAGAGTAATTACACCTATATGTCCTAAGGAAAGGACAGAGGTATAAATACTTTCTATGCCTACAACTCGCTGGATTTTACTTACACTGATTTTAATGTATGCATCCTTAACGGTCAATAATATATTTGAAATAATAATTTGATAAAAGTATCTCTGTGTTACAGAAAATAGCAGCCTAAATACTATCTGTTGTGTTTTAGCGGTAACCTGGATTGTCAACCAGGGCAAGATAGGAGCCAATGTGATTTCTGTAGGTCTACCATGAAAATGTCTATTCGAAACTTTGGGCGAACGAAATATACCGACCACGAAGTTCCTTTGAATTTACTCCTTTCAAACTGACATCACTACGTTCTATGGACCACTTCACTATAGGGTTAAGGATGATCAAAGCGGTTCTCCGTGTGTTTCATGATACTTATAGTACCAACAATAGGTCCGAAATTTCGGCATATACGTTTCATGGTAGGCCTTCTGCCCCATATACTGCCAACACAGCGACCAGTTTAACACAGTTAGAAATGAGCAAGTAATAGTCAAGAGCTTCCAAAGTACCAGTAGGTACGGTACGAGAACCGCTTTACATCTGGTGGAGCGAATCACCGACATACATAGTCTTAGGCGTATATCTCCAAAGGGCTAGGTAGGCGAAGGCATATTACACACACTTTTTGACAGCTATGGTTTCAAGCCGCATATAGGGAACCTATTGCAATCTACAGGCACTGTATCTTTTTTTTTTCTTCTTTTTTTCTTTTTTTTATTGTCCTTGGTGGCAGACGAGCAAGTGGTCCACTTGATGGAAAGTGGTAACCGCTACTCATGGACTTCAGCAATGTCAGGACACAGCAAAGCTGCTGCCTACCGTGAAAGAAGAACTCTCTTTAAACCTCGTTTGAAGAAGGACATATCATAGCGCTCGGGCAACACCGAAGCAGGCAGTTAATTCCAGAGCTTGCACGTGCGTGGAAGAAATGATTCTGTTACTAAGATTGTCTCAATCTGTCAATTTTTATAATATCAGACATAATAAAAAATCTATTGTGCCTGGTCTTCGGTGTACCGTTGCGACTCAATATGTTATCAGAAAAGCCCAAATATTTTCCCCGAAATCAAAACCAAGACCTTTATGTCCACCATTGCATTCACTACCGCTGCGCCAGCGAGATAGGTTGTAGATTGAATCCGAGGAGATTCCTATGTAAAAAACATGACACAGTTTATATTTAAGCGAAATATATTGCAGTAAAAAGCATATAGAAGCAACAAAGAGGCCAACAGATTAAGCTATTAACGCGGAACAAGTTTTGCAGTTTCAAAGAAAACAATATTCCACGGTGCAACTACGTTCAGCCGCGTATTACACCATTTTGTAACATGACATAGCTTCGCATCATAAGAGCACAAGACCTGCACTTACCACTAATACTAGTGAATGTGACTGCTGTGCATGAGGTCTCGGGTTCGAATCCCGGGTCGGGCCAAAAAAACGTAGATAAATCTTTTTCTGTTAAGAAATCTTAATACGAGCTCGGAGTTATGAAGTTGGCGGTGTTAGACACCCCCGTGCCTCGGAAAGCACGTAAAGCCGTTGGTCCTGCGCCTGATCTCTCAGTTGGGATCATCCACCAATGGCACTATGTTCTAGCGAGCGCCGAGTTTTAATTGAGTCTTACCTTGTCAGATATTAACGTCTTATTAATTATTACGTTATTATTATGCTTAATTATGTTTACCTAAAAAGCGAACCTTACAATAAATTGCTCCGTTCGGTACGTTCAAGTTACAAAGCCAAAATCATGTTCAATCCCTACCTATGCGTGGGGATACGAGTTACTACACCAAATTCCTAAAATAAAATTTCTCTCTCACATTTGTATTGCTAATTATGATATCAAGGGCTAGTCCCACCCCTTGCTGATAAACTGTCTAATTCTCAATCTACTTGTTCTCTAACAGATAGTGTTCAAATTTCTGTTTCACAAGTATCTAATACGTCAAAATGGCAGATGAACTCTCTGACATTTTAACATCTAAATCAAGTGGTAAGAATTCTCTACAGAAAACACAATGACACCATGTCTAATGCTAGAATTGAAGTCACGACACTAACAAGACAGCCTCTTAAAATTTATCTTCAACAGACCATAACGGTGTAACGTCCACCGATTATTCAAAAGCCCGGCACTTGGTACAAACGACATATTCATATTTAAATTTATGACTGAACTTTTAATAGTTACGGCCTGGCTATGCAATATAAGTTACTTTCATTGTTCCTTAACAACGAGGAGCCATATTGGCTTTGGCTATATTGTTAATAATAAAACTGTATTGTGTTTCAGCTGTAAGAATATTCAAACCGCAATTTTGTACTAGCATTGGTTATTTATTGTTAAGTACTTGTTATACCCCGCCGAGTATCCAGAATCTATCCTAATTTCCTAACTAATAATTATAAAAGCGAAAGTGAGTTTGTTTGTTTGTTACCTTTTCGCGCCTAAACCACAGAACCGATCATCCTGAAATTTTGCATATACGTTGACAGGTATACAGAAACGGACATAGGCTACCATTCATCCCGAAAAAAATTACTGTTCCCGAGGAAAACAATAATAACGTTTTTATGATAATAGATGGCGCCACGTGTCTTTCGAATCATGATGCAGAGTACAACCCGAATTGATTGTCAAATTCTAAATTAATGCGAGCGAAGCCGCGGGCAAAAGCTAGTATTATTATAAATGCGGATGTGAGTTTGTTTGTTACGCTTTCACGCCTTAACTACTCAACCGATCATTATGAAATTTCGCATACACGTTATCTGGGGTACAAAAAAGTACAAAGGGTACCTTAATTGACTAAATCTAGATAAAAGCCGCGCGCAAAATCTAGTATGTTATAAATAAATAGTGTGAATTTTGTGAGTTTATATTTATGTGGAAGGCACTCTCTGTAATCACTATACCAATATGAAATTATCTGTTTCACGTAAGCTCTTTCCGTATCTATTGTACTACGAACTAATTCGAATTAAAAAAGTTAGTTAATTGAAATTAGTAAATTTAATAATTTTATAATAAGTACAATAGTTCCTAACTGCTTTAAATATAGATACATATTGTGTTTGATTTTTGTTATTTCTCTATAACATAATTTTATTTTTAATTTGATTTTGTTAGCAAGTTAGTTAAATTCTATGGGTTATACCTGAAATAAACGATTATTATTATTATTATAAATGCAAAAGCTCTCTCCGTATCTATGTGGGCAAGTAGCTCTGTCTGTTAAGCTTTTAAAGCTAAACCACTTAACCGATTTTGATAAAATTTGGCAGGGAGGTAGATTGTATCTTGGTAGGAGGTTATCTTGATATATGTTTCCGTGAGATTCGTGGGCGAAGACGCGGGCGATAGAATATAATATAAACATTTATATACATGTATCTGGATTTTAAATACAATTTATTATGTATAGTGGCCAAAACTGACTGATTAATTATAGACTTAATAAGGGTAGTAGATCTACATTAAATCTAGGTGATTGAAAATACTATATACGGATTTTATCGTGTTGCTAATTTCAAAACACTATTATTACATCTTTTTAAAGTATTAAACTACTATTGTTAAACTTTACTACTATTAAAAGCTATTTATGTAGATTAAGGTCTACACTTTCTCGGACATTAAAGTTGCTTTTCAGCAGCCATGATGTAACTTTCAATATCTAAAACTCAAAATCTACTGAACGGATTTTCATGCGGTTTTCACTAATAGATATAATGATTCATGAGGAAGGTTTAGTTGTACAATTTGTTAAGGTTTTATACTACACGTGCGAAGCCTGGATCGCTAGTTAAAATATAATTTTAAAACTCCATAAGGATTCTATAACAATCTTATCTTATCTTATGTGGAGGCCAGTCAGTGCAGACCGGCGACACTTCGACCCAGTGGGATCTTTTGTGTCGACACTCTCCCAATAACGACTGCCATAGATGTTCATGGCAGCCGGGACCACCGGCTTAACGTGCTCTCCGAGGCACGGAGTAGGCGATAATTGTCAATCAATACGCACAAAATTTCGAAAATGCATATAATTTCCGAAAGTCAGAGGTGCGCGAGGTGGGTTCGAACCCGGGACCCTCTGCATTGCAGTCAATTGGTCTCCCCACTGAGCTATCGCTGCTCATTTCTATAACAATGTCAAAACCATAAAACCATACCAAAATATAAAACAGTAAACAAAATATGAAGTCATAACTTCTAAAATGAAACTTCAAAAAGTGCACTTGATGTTCTTACTCTTGTTATGAATAGTATTTCGTTTAGAACTCTACTCTTAAAGAATTTCTTGCAACTTCGCTAATGTGTTGGGCCAAGACACAAGCAACATATTCGTAAACAAAGTCAACATTTATCTTAAAGGTAGTAAATGACCGCCAATGACTTTGATGTATGCGGTCTCTGTCGATTTGTGTGGGCGTAAAAGAAATGCGATGACTTGGGGGATTAGCTATTTATTTTTACTAGCTTTTGACTGCGGCTTCGCTCGCATAAAAGTAGGTTAGGTTATTGGAGTGACAGTATTTTTTTTAACTATAATAAAGCCTAAGTTGCTCGGTGATAATGCAGCTTTCCAATGGTGAAAGCATTTATAACATCGGTTAAGTAGTTTTCGAGTTAAATCCTTACAAACAAAAAACAAATATTTTCTCTTATAATATTAGTATGGATTATTATATACACACATATTTAGAGTTAGAATCTGGCTTTCTACCACACACTACTTTACTATATTTATTACTTACTAGATTTTGCCCGCGGCTTCGCTCGCGTTAACTTAGAATTTGACAATCAATTCGGGTTGTACTTTGCTTATAATAATATAATTCAATAATGATTCGAAAGACACGTAGCGGCATCCATTATCATAAGAACGTTATTGTTGTTTTCCTCGGGAACAGTAATTTTTTTCGGGATGAAAGGTAGCCCATGTCCATTTCTGTACACCTGACAATGTATATTCAAAATTTCAGAATGATCGGTTCAGTGGTTTAGGCGTGAAAATGTAACAAACAAACAAACAAACTTATTTTCGCTTTTATAATATTAGTTAGGATTTCGTTAGCTAAATAAATAAATAGCTTATGCCCTAAGTCACCAGATCTTTTTTACACCCATACAATCTGATAGAGAGATAAGATCGAAAGGCTTAGCTAATTCTTATGAATGTATCTTTTTGGAACGCTTGCCCTTTCACCCAGCTTGCACTAGCCGTGGTCACAAACAAACTGGCGATGTGTTTGAGTAGTAGAGCCTCGCTGATTTCAGCATGAATGGGCCGGCTCGACCGGGGAAGGACTACCCTCTCACAGAATATCGACGTGAAATAGCAGTATTCCTACTGTTGTTTCATTCGGTGAGTGAAAGTGCCGGAGGCCCAATCGTCCTCTTTCCCCCTTCCCGCTCCTTCTCCTTTCCACTTCCGTTCCTAAACAGTCGGCAATGCGCAAGTGATGCCTCTGGTGTTGCAGGCGTCCATAGGCTACGGTGACCACTTACCATCAGGTGGGCCGTATGCTTATTTGCCACTTTAGTTGTATAAAAAAATAAGTCATGCGTTTGAGTGGTTAATGTTGTACAATCAAAATCAAAATATATTTATTCATTTAGGTCACAAAGTAACGCTTATGAACGTGAAGGTTACATAACTAAACAATAATATGGATTTACATTTACCTGTTTCCACGTGCAGCAACAGTTTTAAAGTCCACCATCACAATTAAATTTACTATGTAAACTTAATTTATATGGAACTAGATGTTCCCGCGGTTTCACCCACGTTTATCGTTACTGCGCCGCCCCCGTGGGTTGTAGCGTAATGTTATATAGCCTATAGCCTTCCTTGATAAATAGGCTATCCAACACTAAAAGAATTCAACATAAATCGAAACAGTAGTTCCTGAGATTAGCACGTTGAAACAAACAAAGAAACTCTTCAGCTTTATAATATTAGTATAGATTAAACTACTACATACGGATTTTATAGCAGTTTATTTTATCCAAACAAGTTTTAATTATTTTGAAACTAGGTATATAAAATTCCGCTGAAGTTTTGGTTGCTTTTCAGCAATCATGGTCTCAGAACCTTCTATTTTTGAGAATATTTTTTAGATCATACGTAACAAGGAAACTTGCAGCCCGCTTGATAATAGCTAGTTACGTACCCTATGACTGTTTATAATACCAAATATAATATAACTTGCACCTATGAAAAAGAAATTAAATACCTACAGAACGGAAGGATAGACAGCAATATCAGCCTCCGGAACTCCTATTAAGCTGACTAGCTATAGATCTTAGACAATTGAACGAAAACCCTTCAAATACATACGTAAGTACCCATAAATCGCGTTCATCTTAACCCTTGGCTACTTCCCGCCCTAACTCAAGTCGGCGACAGGAAGTGAGAGTTGGGAAAAAATGGCCGCGTTTCCGTTGTGTAATGGCGCCACTATACGGTGCCAGACCCGCCCGGGGAATCGACTGTATAGTTTTACCTTTCGCTATGTGTAAGAGAAAGAAAATAAGGTTGGAAATTCCATGTCTGAAGTATTGGATTTTGATAGAATGGGTCTGGGAAACAAATGCAATGTTTGTAGTTTGGCGAGAAAGGGTTGGAATTCATTTTGTTTTACAAATACGTCGTGTTTTTAAACTTTTAAAACGACAAAGAACATAAATCGACTATTTGTAGATTACGTAAACGATTGTACTGTGTGGGGATTGAAGAAATGGCATGGAATTTTCTGCCAAGGCATGTGTTTCCTTCTTCCTTCAATCCTGAGTCCTTTAGCGGGGCGTGAAAAAGCACATTCTCAGGACGTATAAGGAGAGACCTCAACATCGCCTCAGCTGCTATGTGGACGGTGCAGAGGCCACTGCTCTTAGACCACATAAGTGCTTACCATCAGGTGGAGTGCGGTCATTTTGATGAGCAAAATAAAAAAGAAAATGCCATAAGGCTTGGCGCCATGGCAGTGGAAAAGTGAATACTTGCATCACTAAGCAAGTTGAGCCAACATGATATATGCAATAATACCTTTTAAACTTTCGCGTTGCATGATATAATTGTATATTATTATTATATATATATATATATATATATATATATATATATATATATATATATATATATATATATATATAAGGTAAACATTAAGCATGATCGCGTTAATACCCGTTACATATCTATACTAATATTATAAAGCTGAAGAGTTTGTTTGTTTGTATGTTTGTTTGTTTGTTTGCTTGAACGCGCTAATCTCAGGAACTACTGGTCCGATTTGAAAAATTATTTCAGTGTTAGATAGCCCATTTATCGAGGAAGGCTATAGGCTATATATCATCACGCTAAGATCAATAGGAGCTGAGCACCAATGAAGAATGTTTCAAAATCGGAGGGTATTTTTTCCTTTGAGAGCTTCCGCTGCGTGCGCTGCGTAAACAGTTAAAGTTTCGCAAAAATCATGTATGACAGAATTGTTGCCTTTAAAAGTTCTAAAAAAAAGTTCGCGACAGCATATGTCTATCTTTTAAGGTTGGCTCACTATAACCATTTTTATGCTAACCAAATTTGTTCTAAAATAATGCATTATTTGCGAAGGTATTATTATAGACATGATATTAATCCTTATCCAAATAAATACGTTATCCATCACAAATATTTAATTTAAAACAAAATTGCCCTTTACATCATTCGATTTCAATGAATATCTTAGGAGATATCGCAATTTTAAAATAACATTGCAGCAAAATAATTACCCATTACAGACATAGTACAAACGATGTTTCTCCTGGTTTATTCTGCATGATTACTACTGGTTCGATTTGAAAAATTCTTTTAATGTTGGATAGCCTATTTATCGAGGAAAGCAATACGTTATATAACATCACGCTACGACCCACGGGGGCAGCGCAGTAACGATAAACGCGGGTGAAACCGCGGGAACATCTAGTTATATATATATATATATATATATATATATAATATATGCAATCTATAGAGAACTTGAATGCAATTATTTGTTCTTCTATAACAATCTCGATTAGACTATTCCGTTCGTTCAGTTAAGGGAATTATGACGAGCTACGTTCAATTACCAGCTAAGGCAATGTTACTGAAATTTTGTGATAGAAAAATAGAAAATTCACAGAAGCAACACGTGCCGGTGTAATGATAAAACCCCATTTACGTGGGCCCCTTGGCATAAGTTTACGTCCGATTACGAGGTTCTGGATTCGATTTCCGTGATGGGCAGTTTTATTACGGAATTTTCAGAAACAGCATAGTCTCTAGCTATGTTTTTTTTTATTGCCTTTGGTAGCAGACAAGCAAGTGGCCCACCTGATAGAAAGTGGTAACTGCTGCTCATGGACTTCAGCAATGTCAGGACACAATAAAGCCGTTCCCTACCGTCGATAGACGCTTATAAGCTGACTCCATATCACTAAACAATAAAGCTACCGAAATGTAAGTGTTATACACCGCTTCGGCAATATACATAATATTAATAATATTCTATCACATACACACAACATCATCTAGCCCAAACTGTACTATAGGTACTAGACAATGGATAAACATACATAATATATACTTCCTTTTTTGTAAATACATACATATTATAGATAGAAATACCCAGACCAAGACAAACATCCATGTTCATGCACACAAATGTTTGACTTGTGCGGAAATCGAACATACATAATATACAGACTTAGTCTATAAATAAAGGCTCGCACCGTAAAGTAAAAAAACTGCACGGGTAGCGTAGTAGTTTCAATGGACGCCTCTCCACTGCCACACGAACCCACAACACTCGGCAGTGTTGTGGGGTTGAGACAAAAATATGAGAGCTTTGTAAAGTCCCCCAGGACACAAGAGTTGCACAAAGAGCAGATGCCTTTAAAAAAATTCTATATGTCATCTATTTTTGATGTTAAACATCTATAGCCGCACGTAAAACCGATTGCTGGCGTGGCGACGCGTCGCCACGCTATATAATAATATACATATATATAAAAAGTCTATATGTAGTAGTGTGTGTTTTGTATTTAATGAAAATAAATGTTTATTAAATAAACCATCATTATTTTCTGTAAAAAATCGTAATATTTTATTTTTACATTATGCCATATTAGTTCCTGTCGTAATCTGTTCTTTTATGCATATTACTTGTATAAAATAATTTCGATGTTTCACATCTGCCAGGCGTCCCGTGACGGCTCATTTGATTTTTTTTTTTACCTACCTTCGAGTACAACCGTGAGATTACTAAAACAATACAGTCTTGCTTCAAATAAGCGAACGATTAACGAAATTAAATAACAGCTAATTATATTCCTCCCAGTCTCGAGTGAACTCGAGTACACTGTAACCGGGAAAGGCGCGTACCACAGCCAACGAGCTGAAAAGCGAGTTCTCTTCGTTTGGCTAAAAACACAAATGACAATAACATCCATACAGTTTGCTTACTCTCTCCACTTTAATTAGGACGCAGTGAGGTTCCACTTTGATTACTTGGTACATAAATGGTAGATTATTTTACAGAGAGATCATAGTTTCCTATAATTAATTTGCTTTTGTTTGATTTTGTGCTTTATTTTATACGAAATGGCTTTAACACAAAAGGATACCTCTTTTGTGTATTATACATGTGCACAGCATTAAAATTAAGTAACTAATATTGAAATAATAGCAATTACGTTACATAATAGTACAATTTTGATAATCATCGGACTATCAGTGGATTTAAAAACCCTTTATACATACATACATACATTTTATTATGCAAAATATAGTGTATATACTCTTTTTTGTGATGGAACGAATAAACTAAAGAACGAATAAAAAATAAGGCTCACATAAGGTAGTATCACTTTCCAACAGGCAAACGGGTTAGAGTGGTAATAGAATTACTGCGTTTCGCCCGAATGAGAACTCTGGACCGGACTACTTTCATTTGTTTCTTAAATATCTTTTCCCTAGATTTGCTAATAGGCGAATAATAGATAGCCCTAGTATTGCATGCGTTTACAGGCTATGTTAACCTCAGTACTATAAAAAAGAATATTTTGTAGATTTCACGAACTTTTTATACTGCTTTGTTGATCCCGCAGCATAAATATCGGTCATGAAGTTCGATTTCGTTGACATGCAAAATGTTATTATTTTTTGGTGAGTCTATTCTCAGCAGCGTCACGACGCCTGAACATACCCAATACAAAATAGTAGCCTCACCATCTATTACATGAGATTGCAAGGATAGCGAAAACTGCTAGTAATCTTATAAAAGAAAATATAATAATATATCGTCTTATGTTTAGGCGAATGATATTCATTGGCGGCCTCAATGGCGTAGTGGTTAGTGTAACCGACTGCCACGCCTGAGGTCGCGGGTTCGATTCCCGCACAAGTCAAACATTTGTGTGCATGAACATGGATGTTTGTCTTGGTCTGGGTGTTTCTATGTATAATATATGTATTTACAAAAAAAAGTATATATGTATGTTTATCCATTGTCTAGTACCCATAGTACAAGCTTTGCTTAGTTTGGGCTAGATGGTGTTGTGTGTATGTGATACAATATTATTATATTATATTGAAATTAAACTGCTTTATATACGGGTTTTATAGATTTGTAATTAAAACTTTTATTACATAACTTTGAACATAATATAATTTGTTCTATTTAAACTTATAGATTACCTACTATATAGATTTAAATTTACACTTTCCCCGAACGTTTTGATTGCTTATCAGCAGGCATGTTTACAGGGAGTCTCCCCGAAAATAGCAGGTACTATACGTTCAATAGAAGTGTAATATTTTCAAAATTATGTAATAAAAGTCTTAATAAAACGCGATAAAATTCGTATAAAGCAGTTTAATTTCAATAAAAGAAAATAATTCCACATAGTGTCCTAAACTTTTGAGCCGCAGATCACGAACATCAAAGCGTAGGAAAGAATAGTAGTGACTCGGTGACGTCACAAGTGAGTTGTTGCTTTGTCGCGCGGTCAAGCTCTACTTATGTGACACTCGTGCTGAGGCGGCGCGACAAAACCATTCGATTGTACACCATCTTTGAGGACTGCCTTCGTAGCGCAGCGGTGCGACTGCTGTGTGTGAAGATTTGGGTTCGATTTCGGGCCTGGAAAATGGTTGTTGGATTTTTCTGTTAAGATTTTCTTAGTAAGAGAAGGAACTTTATGTTATTTTTTTTGGGATTAAATATAATGATCATCAAAAATACTAATTGGTCAGCAAATATTGCACAGCATAACGAGCATCTATACGCCTCAAATCACTGCATTCCGTCTCGGAAGTGTTAGGTTATGTTAGGTTCCTTTTTTGAAACCCACCCAAAAATAGGAGCTCAGGAGGAATTGCTGGCCATGAGTTGCTGATCAATTAGCTATTTCTGCTCACAGATTATATTTTTCTGCTCACAAAAATACCAATACTATGCTAACCATTTAAATAAAACTCTTTTTTTATTACTAGGCCTGCAGTAGTCATAAATCTTGTGTCGTAGGATCTTTACATACATCAAAAGGACACAAAGACATCCAAACTCGGAACAACTACTTGTGGATCACACAATTTTTTTGTTCCGTGTGAGTACCGAACCCACTTACTTACAAAATATATAATACATACTCTAAACTTGTGAGCCGCCGACACAGGACAAAAAATTATGACCCAGATTATTATGGGTCATCATTTTTTGTCACGTATGGGTATCGAACCCACCTCGCGCAGTGGCAATAGGGAGGCGACCAATTAAACCACCACTCCATTTGTGCATCCAAGTCTGGAACAGTGTCTCGAAGACAGCTATAGGTTCAATCTCTATTACGATGGGAATAAAAACCATAGCTGAATAAATATAAGTGGATCTTCCTCTGGATATCTCTTCAACCCTTCTTTCTTTATTTTAAGAATTGTCTGTGCGAGTGTTGTTCTTGAGGACTCGGCTACGGTTTCTAGGATTCGCAGTATTTTTGAGTTTTTATGTAAAAGCTTGTCAGTTACAGTTGGAGCACGGAGTTAGTCAAAGTCAAAAATCTTTATTTCCATAAAAATGTGCAAACAATTCTTGGACACGTCAATCCACTATTATATTAATTAAAAAAAATTATAAAAATAAATAGAAGGAAATAAAAATTTTGCATTGAAAAAATCCTGTTCGAAGAGTAGAACTTTCATGAGAAGAAACAGGCATGAAACTCATGGCCACTCTTTTCAATCGCCAAATGTTTACATCAATGCAATTCAATGTTATATTATTTTCCTTATTTATATGATATAATACAATTATGTTATAATTGTGAATAGAAATAACCTGTGAGTGGAAGCAACTCAATCCCAACCATTTTTATCTTCTACTAGCAACCTGCCCCGGCTTCGCCCGGGTTCTTTACAGAAAATATAAAATAGCCTATATTACTCTGAGGAGATGATATAGCTTTCGGTAAAATTGGTTGAGTAGTTTTTAAGTTAAATCGTTACAAAGAAAAAGTCAATCATCTTTCCTCGTTATACATAATATTAATTTTGATTATTGTTTGAGTGGCAATTATTTATGAGGCAAACAAAACAGAAAACGTTTAGATTAGTTTCTAAGTATATTATTTTAAAAATTTAAAAAATTAAAGTATTTCTTTGTAAACAAAGAAATACTTTAATTTAATATTATTTATTATTAATATATAATATATTAATAACCTGATCACGTGTAAAAACGAACAAATTATGTTTAGAAGTAACACGTGATTGGGCAACATATAATTGCCCGTGCGAAAAGCACTGTGTGCTTAAGTCTACTCCCGCAACTTTTAATGTTTGACCCTGCGCTTTATTAATTGTCATTCCAAACGCTATTTTTACGGGAAATTGTAGCCGTTTAAATTGGAAAGGCAATTCTGAAGGTATCATGGGAATTCTTGGTATAAAAACAGTTTCACCAGTTGCGTTGCCAGTTAATATGATACATTCGATCAAAAAAAAATTTAAATTGACATCTTTGAGTCTTGTACCGTTGCACAGTTTCGGTGGACTCAAATTTAACATTTTACCTACTTTTAACATTAATTTGTGTGGCAGGATTCTAGGAGGAGTCAAAGAATTAAAAAGTTCTTTTGGATAATGTACTGCCTCTTCTCTATCCACAACTGTGTCAACTGAGTAGTAGGTTTGCGATGATGCTTCGAACTTGGAAATAATAAATTCATTTATTTTTCCACTTGCTAATTAGTGGGTGATAGTATAGCTCTTTCTTGAAACCAAGTTAGTGTCTTAGTGGATATGTTACTAATATCGGGATGAACTTTTTCAATAATTTCACATTTTATACAGACATTTCCTGCTTGAAATTCATGAGACAAAAGACTCATCCCAAATAATCAAACTGCAATCTCTCATTAATTTGCCGGCATTACTCTGTTTAGAAATATTGCAAATGCTAGTGACGTCATCACTACATATTTTTAATGGAAGTTTGCATGTGGAATGGGCGGTTCGCCCAGCTTCCAAAAGTGTGGCTGCTATGCCGGACGATGCCACAGCTAGGGCCATTTTTCTATCGGATCGTACTTTTGCTAATAATAAATTTATTAAAAATGTTTTACCTGTGCCTCCAGGGGCATCTAGAAGAAACGTTTTACCTTCATTACTCGAAATTAATTTCGTTGCGCATTATTTTGATTTTGCTATATCTCCTAAGGTATTCATTTAATTTTCATGGTGTAAAGCGGAAAAATAATCATGGTCTAAAGCGGATAAATGCTTAAGCCAACTAATGTATTTAAAATGATAGCTTTCCAATTACCGCTTTATAATTGCCCATTTTTTAAAGTATTAAAGTGGATATAGTATGTTATCCTTAAGAGATAGACATATGCCATTGCGGACTTTTCTGTAGACCTTTATAAGATACATAATTCCACCGTACATTATTTTGTTATATCTCAAAGGTTTTAGGCAGCGTTTTCGTTGAAAGCTCCCAGACGGCTAATTTTTTTCCGACATATCCAACCAATATCGTTATATTTTAGCCAATCTATACAAAAACTTAACAAATTATATACTTAAACCTTCCTCGAGAACCACTCTATCCATTGATGTAAACAGCATGTAAATTGGTGCAGTAGTTGTTGAGTTTATCGCGAACAGACAGATAGACAGACAGACGCGCCGGAGGACTTTGTTTTATAATATGTTAGTGATATATTCAGTGACTGAGTAATAACCTTTCGAATATAATTTACGTTTTACAAATGTTTTAAATTTATTAAAACTTAGATTTTGAATGTCACTTGGGAGTTTATTGTAAAAGCGCACACATTAGACCTTTAAACGACTTATTAATTTTTTGAAGCCGGGAGGCCGGCACTGGTAGAGTGTTTAGAGACTGTACCCTATGGCTGTAGACTCGCCCTGCATTAGGTGGGACCTAAAACCATTGTTGGCCAAATGTAGGTGTAGTACTATTGTGCCTTCCGCTTCGGGAATAAAGGCGTATATGAATGTGATTTTTTGTGTTGGAGTGCAAACAGCGATACATGTATTTAAAAATCTTTTACTTGCTTAAAATTGATTCGATTCCATCAGGAGCTTAAAACTGAGCCGAGCGAAATGTGCCAAAACAGGCGGTCACAGTTAAGTGAATAAAATCAACACTTTTTGTTTAATACAAATATAAAATATACATTTACCATAACAATGAATGTGTTTACAATTACTCTGTGTAAAAACCTTAAAATAATTAATATCTTCGCCTACAAAATTACGTAAATTTGCATTAAAAATTAAAAATCCAAAAACGTAAGCTCGTGTTACGTGATTTTTGGATTATAAAAGCATAAATCTATCCTATTTTACAGCTTAAACGAAACATAAATAGTTATATTACAATTTTTCCGTCCCAAATATTTAAGTTATTGGTTGACAATAAAGATACATATTTATCAAAAAAGCATTTCAAATCCTCCATACAATTTTACTATGGCGGCCGCGGACCGATTTAAATATTGAGCTCTGTCATTCAGTCCAACCGCGTCTTACGCTCAGCGCAGTCTTAAGCATCTTGTGCGGCTTAATATGATCGGGCGGTTATTGGGAATTAACTAATATGGACATGACCGCGGTCCTTACCAAATTTAAATCAATATATAAATATTAAACCAGAGCACGTCATAATATTGTCTTACGTTTACGCGAATGTTATACATTGAAATGAAACAACTTTATACGGATTCTTGACGTGACAACGTCTAATAAATCAATGAACGCCGGCTGCACGCACGAAAAAGGATGACTCATTGTCCCGTTACGCTCATTGTAACGTTACGATCGGAGAGAGAGCGCTACACGAGCGAACGAAAGGCACGTTATGACGTTGTCACGTTAAACTATCGTGCGTAAACCGACTTTACAGATAGCCAATTTTTTTTATTTAGATTTATTTTACATTTTCTGCGACGTTTCGGTTTTTTCTGTCTCCCCGTGTACATGGCTGCTGAAAACATCTAATATCCAATTGTTAGCAGTCTTATCCTCTTTAATCTAATCTAATGGATTAGAATTAGTTTAACTCAAACGCTTGTAACAAATAAATGTGAGTACCAATATGCAAAATCCAACATCCAATTTGTAGCAATATTATCCTAACTAATCTAATATATTAGAATTAGTTTAGCTCCAACATTTGTAACAAATATATCTAACTACCAATATCCAACATCCAATAACCAATTGGTATTAGTCCTATGCTCATCAATGTAATCTAATAGATTAGAATTAACTTGACACTTGACTTTAACTCAAACGTTTGAAACAAATATATCTGAGTACCAACATCCAACATCCAATTGGTAGCATTCTTATCCTCATTAATTAAATCTTATAAATTAAAATTAGTTTAACTAAACCTTAGTACCCTATATATCTGAATACCAATATCCAACATCCAACATCCAATTGGTAGCAGTCTTATCCTCACTAACCTAATCTTATGAATTAGAACTAGTTTAACTAAACCTTTGTACCAAATATATCTGAGTACTAATATCCAACATCCAACAACCAACATCCAATCGTTAGCATTCTTATCCTCACTAATCTAATCTAACGTATTCCACCAAGTAATTTATCAAAGTCAGGGTTCCGTCGTCCGTTAATTACCATGTATCGGATCACTCATCGGCGTATCGACGGTACGACGATCGATAAACTGAACGACAACTTTACGTACCCTTGCCTCAATACCCCGGGGGGGTAGGCAGTTATGTAGATTGGTGATATTACACGAACACATCTGGCAATTCATGTTTTAGGTTTATGTACTAGGAGGCGAAGGTATAGCTGTCTACAGAGCATATTTAGAACCATACGCTTTTTTTTATGCAACTACGGTGGTATACGGCCCATCTGATGGTAAGTGGTCACCGTAGCCTATGGACGCCTGCAACAGCAGAGACATCACTTGCGCGTTACCGACCCTTTAGGAAAGGAAGAAGAGAGAAAGGAAGTGGAAAGGAGAAGGAGCGGGAAGGAGGAAAAGTAGGAATACTGCTATTTCATGTCGATATTCTGTGAGAGGGTAGTCCTTCCCCGGTCGAGTCGGCCCAATCATGCTGAAATCAGCAAGACTCTACTACTCATAAAACGCTTAAAAGATACAATGGCACTGCTCCATCCGGGTTTTGAACCTGAGATCATTTGATTGGCCACATATCTTACGCCATGGAACCAACGAGGTAGTCATATAACTTACGAACTTGTTTTGAAAGTATTAGAACTTTTTAAGCCGCCCACAGGTGTTGACTTAAGTTAAATATATTAATACGCCGTATCAACTGCCACCAGTGTGATTAGTTCGCTAACATAAGCTTCTGCCAACGCTTAGGCCGCAAATTCGGAACGGCGGCGGCGCGTGCACCGGAGCGGTCCAGCGTGCATTGTGGCATGCAGCGTCGCGTTTAGCGTACACGGAACTAATTTTCGTTAAAGCGTGCGTGTGAGCGGAGCGTTCAAGTGTCTTGACCAATCGGAGGTGAGAATATCATCACGTCAAAGGAACGAAACACGAGTATTGTTGTTGTTTGTTTAATCTGCGAATGTGATCCTTCCGGGATTAGTAGTACCTACACAAGTATAGTAAGTAGTATATAGTATAATCAAAAAAATCTGATTCAATTCAAATCAAAAATAAATTTATTCAATTTAGTTTACAAGGTAACACTTATGAATATCAAAGTTACACTAATGTTTTTTCTGTGAATTTACATTTACTGCCACGTTCAGCAAAGCAAGGGTGTAGGGCTCATGAGAAGAACAGGCAAGAAACTCATGGCCACTCTTTTGTTTTGATTGTCGTAATGTTTCATATAATGTACGAGTAGCAAACTTTCCTAAAGAATCTCTTTATTCTATTGTTTTACTTTTAGTATTTCTTTGGCTAAATACATCAAATCTCAAAAATGAGTTTTCTTTTAAAAATACGTCAATATCTTCCCATTCCATATTTTATTTATTAACACACCACTTCTTTTATTGGCAAATCTTGACATACTGAACAAAATATCACTTGTACACGCTCGTTAAAACGCTGCGACACTGATCACGCCGCTTAACTAGAGTTTGGAGGTTTGATTTTAAGTGTTACTTAGTTTTTTAACAGCAAGCTCTGAGTGACAACACGGTTTCTCAACATCTCTAACAAAACCTATCCTGTGACATGTAACAAGGATTCTGTTGCTGTCTATTAACTGCACGGATGGCGTAGTGGTTTAAGTCGCCTCGCCCTTTTCACTGCACCGAATGTTGTGGGTTCGAATCCTACACGGGACAAAGATTTGTGTGATTCACAAACGGTTGTTTTTTTTTATGGATTAGGGGGCAAACGAGCAGACAGATCGCCTGATGGTAAGCGATCACCGCCACCCATGGACACCTGCAACACCAGAGGAGTCACAAGTGCGTTGCCGGCCTTTTAAAAAGGAGTACGCTCTTTTCTTGAAGTGTTGAAGGTCGTATTGGTCCGGAAATACCGTAGGCGACAGCTCATTCCACAATTTTGTTGTGCGAGGCAGAAAATTCCTGGAGAAACGCACAGTTGTGGACTGCTAACCATCTAAATGATGGGAGTGTAAACGCTGTCGCGTGGGACGATGGCGAAAAGAGGCGGCAGGGATCATTTCGAACAATTCCTCGGAACACTCCCCATAGTATAAGCGATAGAAGATGCATAGCGAGGCCACATCTCTACGCAGCGCCAAGGGGTCTAGCCGATTTGAAATATCCTGGCAGTCGACGATTTGAGTCGCTCTCCGTTGAATGCGGTCTAGAGGGAGAAGCTGGTACTGGGGTGCCCCTGCCCAAAGATGAGAACAGTATTCCATGTGAGGCCGAACCTGCGGCATATAAAGTAGTAGGCGGTGGGCCGGCGTGAAATACTGTCTCGATCTGTTGAGCACGCCAAGCTTTTTTGAAGCTAATTTAGCTTTACCCTCTAAATAGCCGCGGAACTGGACTTCGCTCGATATATCGACACCAAGAATTCCAATATCGGTTGTGGCAGTTATGGGGATGTTCTCAAAACGAGGAGATACGACCAACGGCAGCTTTTTTGCGGTGAACGCGCAGACTTGTGTCTTTGTGGGGTTAAATCGGACTAAATTAAGCCTGCCCCAATCCGAGACTTTCTTCAGAGAGGTCTCAATTTCAGACACAAGTTTGTTTCGGCTCTCAATTACGTTTTCCCGAGAGAGTTAGCGCGGCCGGTATAAAGAGCATCGCTCGTGCTTTCGTCTGCATAACAATAAATGCTGCTAATTTGCAACATGTCATTGATATGAAGGAGGAACAGAGTAGGCGATAGCACACAGCCTTGCGGGACACCAGCATTTATAGACATGGAGTCAGAGCATTCACCGTCTATTACGACCTTAATGCTTCTGTCTGCTAAAAAGCTAGTAACCCATTCACATAATCTCTCGGGAAGCCCATAAGAAGGAAGCTTCGAAAGAAGCGCTTTGTGCCAAACACGATCGAAGGCCTTCGCGTTGTCCAAACTGACCGCCAAGGCTTCCCCCTTTGTCTCGATCGCCTGAGCCCAACGATGTGTCAGGTATACTAGAAGATCACCAGCTGACCGACACTTACGAAAGCCGTACTGCTGGTCACTAAGCAGCTGATGACCCTCCAGGTACCGTAAGAGCTGATGGTTGATAATAGATTCCATTATCTTCGAGAAAAGAGGGGTTATGGCTATTGGTCTGTAGTTGGACGGGTTTGAGCGGTCGCCTTTTTTGGAATCTGTAGCACCACATCAGCAACAGAATCAGCAACGGCATTGGAATCATCCGGCGAGAAGCATACTTGTCTCCAATGGTAGGACGCAAAGAAGGACCGCATCCCATCCCAATCTGCTGACGTGTAGTGCCACACACGGCGGCTGCGTGCAGCACGCGATTGCGGCGAGCACGTGAGAGGCACTGTACTCCGTACAAGGCAGTGATCTGAGGAGCCAAGTGGGGTGCCAACAGATACGTGGTAGCCATCCGGATGAGAAGTCAGCAGAAAGTCCAACAGTGAAGGATTTTGGCTCTCCACATCTGGGATTCGCGTGGGCGTAGTAACCAGTTGTGTCAGGCCATATGCCAGGGCGAAGTCGTGAACAGATCTTCCCGCATAGTCGGTCTTACTGGAACTGAGCCAGTCGGCGTGGTGGGCGTTAAAATCGCCAAGTAAAACGATCTCCGCGGCCGGGATCCGCTGCTGCACAAAGTCCGAAGCCATCTGGATGTGCTCAATGAGTCGGTAAGTTTCGGTGTCACCGCTATGGGACCTATAGAGGCACGCATAGACGCGGGGATGGTTGTCGCTGTCTACACGGAGCCATAAGATGGAGAGGTCCCTACCTTCAAGATTACCGAGGCGACGAGAGCTGATATCGTCTCTGACATACACGCACACTCCGGCTCTAGACAAAAAGGAATGTTCTAGTCCGTACCCAGGGTAGGTGAGGTAGGAAGTATCTGCTGGAGATGATATCTGCGTCTCGGTCAAGAAGAGCAAGGCTGGCTTTGCTGTCTCGAGGTGGTGGTGAACAGCATTAAGGTTGCTATGTAATCCCCTGATGTTGCAAAAGTCCACGGCCAGCGTGGCAGGGGTTCCCCCCCTCCCCCCTCCCCCCTCCCCCCAGAATACGAGGGGCGACCTAGGCGTCCACGCTTAGGTACGTTATTCCCTGAGCGTGGACGCCCAGAGAGGGATTCTCTAACGCTAGCGCAGTTGGTACCCTCCTGGGGTAGTATACGGTTTTTCAACTGCACCATCATCCCTCCGGTACCCTCACTCACTCGACGAAACACAGCACAAGCGCTATTGCACGTCAGTTTTCTCTGGGGTCGTATCACTCCGGTCGAACCGGCCCATTCGTGCCGAAGCGTGGCTCTCCCACGTAAAAAGTCTGGATGTTCTTTGTGTCCGTTGTTTGAATGTTTATAAAGTGCCCCGCTAAACAGGCACCATTCCCAGTGCGGGAGTTGTCTTTTTAAAGAAAGAAGAAGAGTCTTAATTACAGGTACTGTAATTCTTTTGATAGAATGTTCCAATAACTCTGTGCCTGACCTAAATATCAGCTGGTTCTGAATTCTTATGAATCTATAGGGTAAAGAGACGTTTCCAGTTGAGTTATTCAAATATTTGAATAGAGCGGCGATTCAATGTTATTCAGTGATAATACATAAGATATTATCTACGCTAATAACAAAACTTAAGACGAAGAGTTTGTTTGTTATTTATTTGATCGCTAATCTGTGAAACAACAGACATTGAAGTTTTATTTAGCCCAACTTTTGATGAAAATCATAGGCTAAATAATAGCACAACGCTGCAATCCTCAGAAGCGGCAGTAATCCTAAACGTGAGTTCCAGTATTCACAGGATATAGCTAGCGTCTAACCTAGCGCTAGCATACCTTTAAAGTGCCTTGGTAAGCTTATATACGACTAGCATCATAAATACACTGGTAAATTTTAGAATAAAAAGTAAACAAAATGGATTTCACTTCCTTCAGTATTAAATTATTTATATCTGGCTGGCCTAACTCCGAAATCATAGACACGTTAGTCTTTATGGTCGGTAACCCTATACCATTAGGCAGGCTAAACTTTTTTACTTGATGATATAAAGAGAACGCTGGAATTAAGTTGCATTGATCAAAAAGTAATAAATCCTCCATATACTTAATATTACCCACTGAATGCCCGTAACGGAAAGGCTTCCACGGAAACTCAAAATAAAATATATCTATCAACTTACTCATTTTCCGCAATGTATTAATATTCAATTTCCGTGCTAAAGAAAATCAAATATAAATCAGCCAACAGTACTGACATCTCAACTTATGTATAGCAAATTTAAAAGTAAAATGGAGAGGTCTACTTACATTGGATAATGTACAAAAGTGGTGTAGATCTTGTGTAAATTGAGCCGTAAGTTTACAAGGCTGTACCTTGAGCAAATCGTATTGGTTTGGCCGAATCAATAACAACATTGCTTGTAACGATCGTGCTTTTCTCTTTATTGCGTAGTTAGCTTAGTACTTCAGATTCCGGATGACCTCTCACCTTGGGCACTGTAGCTGACGCAGGAAGAACATCAAGAACATGACTCATACCACAGTAAAGCAAAGCAGTTTGTGATTTTCTGTGAGGGAGAGTAAGGAATAGCGGGAAGTCCACTTAAGCTTGGAATTTCACTCAAACTAGGGATCAATTTGCCCTGGGTCAACGTGGTGGATTATTGCCTATCCCTTATTACACAGAGAAGACATATACAAGGCAAATATATTAAGGGGCAGATCAACCTACAGTGAGGCTGCCTACAGCAGCACTCGCCAGGCCAACGGAGGCATTACCTCCACCCTACAGAAAACATCGCAATCAAACAACCATGCATTGCGTTCCTGCGGTGAGCAGACTTTCTAGACTCTATAAGGACAGTTCTCGGTCAGCAGGACGCTAGTATGATCTCTTTCCTTAAGCTCTGGCAGCACAGGATATACCTGGTATTACGCATTAATTAATTACGGTAATCATTTACAATCAAACGGCCTGTATGCTGTTTCCCATCTTGGTAGTATAACAAGTCAGTCAATTCTCAAACAACCTGATAATCTCATGATAGTGTTACAGTACAATATCTTTGTGCTGTATCTACAATCTACATCGCAATCTTATGATCTTTATCGCACGTTCATTATCTATTAAATGTTTCTACTATCCGTGATCAAGACGTAGTCGTTAGTATATAAGATGCACCTTTGGATAATTATAACCAGACTATACTACAACTTTGTCTCATTTATACCTAATCATATACTGCCAAGAAGTTTGGCAAATTGGTGACCCCGACGAACGAATACGCAGCAAGAAACATGGCACAATCACCATGCAAGGCGAACATAAATCAGCAAGGAACACTTGAAGTAGCTGCTGGCACCTCGGTTTTATCTCGCATTCCGGAATTTTGGACAGACCAACCAAGATTATGGTTCACGCAACTAGAAGCCATATTAGCACCACAGAAGCAAGGAGACGAATACAAATACTGTACAGTAATAGCAAAATTATCCAAGGAAGAAATACTACAAGTTAGTGACCTAATCACTTCACCACCGACTACAGATAAATATAAAAACATCAAGGAACGTTTAATTGATTGTTACGAAGAAACAGAACAGCGACAGTTTCAAAAATTAATATCAGAGACAGAACTCGGTGAACAAAAACCTTCGCAGTTATTACGTCAAATGCGAGTCCTCGGGAGAGGAAAAATCAGTGACGAAACAATTAAACTACTATGGTTCAGGCTTTTACCAACATCAGTTACTACGGTTCTAGCAGTTACGGAAGACATGGAAATTGACAAACTGAGCCAAATTGCAGACAAAATAATAATGAATTCAAAAGTAACCGAAATATCAGCTGTTAGCAACGACACTTCAAACGACAACAATACAGCATGCATTTTAGCCCAGCTAGCAAAATTACAGATAGATATTGACGCAATTCAGCAAGGTCAATATGGCTATCGACCCAGCACGCACAATCATTTCAAGAAACGTCAACAATTCCCGATTATGAGGCCGAGAACAAACTATAGAGGAGCAAATCGATTTTGTTACTACCACGAAAGATTCGGAAAATATGCAAGGAACTGCATTAAACCATGCGGTTGGAAACCAATGACTTACGTACGGAACCAGGGAAACGAATAAGAGCACAGACAACGGCGAAACTCTGTGCAATCCACCCATCCAATCGCCTCACCATTACCGACCGAAAAAGTGGTATGAAGTTTTTGATTGACACGGGCGCAAATATTTCAGTCATTAGCAAGCAACAGAGATATTCAATTTTACAAAATGAACAATACACACTATACGCTGCAAATGGGACTAAAATTAGGACTTACGGCGAGAAGACGCTTACCTTGAATTTAGGACTACAACGATGTTATAAATGGAATTTTATAATCGCCGATGTTACACAACCAATAATTGGAGCAGATTTTCTAGAGCACTATAAACTATTAGTCGACATAGCAGGTCGCAAACTTATCGACAAAGTTACAGAGCTGACAACGCATGTAACTTCAGAAAAAGCGACACAACAAACAATTCGTACTATCGCAGTGGGAACGAATTCACGTATTACGCAACTTTTAAACAAATACGAAGACATCACGAAAGAGTCCTCTCTACGCAATGCGCCCAAACATAAGATTGAACACCACATTATCACTACAGGACCACCCGTCGCAGCTCGGGCAAGACCATTACCTCCAGAAAAATACGACATAGCCAAAAAGGAATTTCAAAATATGATAGAGCTCGGAATTTGCCGACCGTCAGATAGCCCATGGGCAAGCCCATTACATATGGTAAAAAAGAAAAATGGCGAATGGAGACCGTGCGGAGACTATCGAATGCTCAATAGCACGACAGTACCGGACAAATACCCACTACCAAGATTAACTGACTTTACATACATATTAGAAAATAAGAAGATACTAAGCAAGATAGATATACGCAAAGCATACCACTGTATTCCTGTTAAAGATATAGAAAAAACAGCCATCATCACACCTTTCGGACTTTTTGAGTACTTAAGAATGCCTTTCGGATTACGCAATGCGGCACAAACATTTCAACGATTCATGGATTCCTTATTTAGAGATTTAAACTTCGTATTTATATTTGTAGACGACTGTCTCATCGCATCGGACAACGAAGATTTGCATTATCAGCATTTAGAAACGGTTTTCAAACGTTTACACGAGAATGGAATAACCATTAATCTCGAAAAATGCGAATTTCTCAGAAGGGAAATAGATTTCTTAGGTTATCATATAACGAGCCAAGGAATACAACCTACCGAAGAAAATTACAAAGCAATCATGGAATTTCCCAAACCGAAAACAATTCAAGAATTAAGACGATTTTTGGGCATGGTCAATTTCTACAGAAGTAATATTCCACGCGCAGCGGAAAATCAAAGAATTTTAAACGAATATCTACATGGTTCAAAAAAGAACGATAATTCACCTGTTCCTTGGACAACGGAAGCAGACAAAGCTTACGAAAAATGCAAGGAAAGCATGAAAAACGCAGTGTTAACAGCGCATCCTTCCCGCAACGCATCACTAGCGCTCATGACCGACGCTAGTGCTACTTGCGTTGGTGGAGTTTTACAACAAAAATCCGGACGCAATTGGGAACCATTAGGTTTTTTTTCACAAAAATTGAGCGAAACTCAACAAAAATATTCTACGTTTGACAGAGAGCTGTTAGGAATATACATGGCCGTCAAACATTTTCACAGATTAATCGAGGGAAGAGAATTTACAATATTTACGGATCACCGACCTTTGACATACGCATTCTCCCAAAAACCATCATCAAACGATACACCGCGACGGGTCCGGCAGTTAGATTTCATTTCACAATACAGTACCAACATTCAACACATAAGCGGACGTGACAATATTACCGCCGATGCCTTATCTCGAATAGAGGAAATATACGTGCCATCACCTATCGATTACGCTGAATTGGAAAAATGTCAATCAACAGATAATGAACTAAGTAAATTACGTGACAATAAAAGATTAAAATTCAAAAACATTACGCTTCCGGGTTCCACAATAAACATCACCTGCGACACGTCTACTGGAAAAAGCCGCCCCTACTTACCAAAGCAATTTCGCAAACAAATTTTCGATACCATTCATGGTATGAGCCATCCAGGAAAAAGAACTACGAGAAAAATGATAACCCAAAGGTATTTATGGCCGTATATGAACAAAGATATCAATAATTGGTGTAGATCATGTATAGCCTGCCAAAAATCAAAAATACAACGACATCCGATATCACCTCCTGGTACATTTATGACAGCGCAACGTTTTGAACATTTACATATTGACATCGTCGGACCACTTCCGATTTCACAAGGGAAGAGATATTTAATCACAATCATAGATCGTTGTACGTCATGGCCCGAAATATTTCCGGTAGAAGATATAACTGCAGAAACAGTAGCCAAGACACTTTTCGAAGGATGGATTACTCGTTTTGGATGTCCATTGCGCATTACTACGGATCAAGGCCGACAGTTTGAATCAAGAATATTTGAGTCACTCTCACAATTTTTGGGAATACATAAAATTAGGACAACACCTTATCATCCGCAATCCAATGGAATGATAGAGAGATTTCATAGAACTTTAAAGGTGGCGTTAATGACAAGAGAATCCAACGAAAATTGGTTAAAAGAAATTCCAACAGTTTTACTCGGGTTGCGGAGTAGCTTGCGAGAAGACACAGGTTATAGTTCAGCAGAGATGACATATGGAACGCCAATACGACTCCCTGGAGGATTTTTTGAGTCATCAGCAGCACAGTTATCAACGTACGAAGAGTTTGTAAAACAAATTCAAAAGGACATCACACAAATGACATCAATTCCGAAAAGAAAAAACCACAACCAAGCTATATTTGTGCATTCCGAACTCAAAGAATGCTCACACGTATTTGTTCGGTGTGATAGAATTAAGAAAGCCCTGACACCGCCGTATGAAGGACCCTACCCAGTAATTAGTAAAACAGATAAAACATTTTGCATTAGAATTAGGGATAAAGAGACAGTGATATCAATTGATAGATTGAAACCAGCATTCATGATCAATGACGAATCAAACTACGTGCCAGATTCAAAGGATTTCTACAGACATTCACACACGTACACTACACGATCAGGACGTAAAGTAAAGCCAGTAGTACGTCTATAAAAAATCGCTGATATAAGCAAGCTATTCGTATATATATTAACATAGATCTTAACATATACCATTAATTCACAACTACTCGTAACAACAAGACATCTAAAATGGGAAATCAAAGTTCTAAGGACCAGATAACATACAATACGGACAGTTGCCTCAATCAAAACGAAGCGGACAAACTCCGTAACCTGATCCAGGAGGACTTACGGTGGACAAGAAATGTTGCAATGGGACAGATTATTTTAACAATCGGCGTGATCCTACTTTACGGCATAATGAAAACACTGGACAGAAGAATGAAGAGTTTAACGGAAAAAAATAATAAACACTCGTGCAACAGCTAAGTCAAAATTACATACGTCAGCAAATCACACCACAACAGGCGTCATCAAATTCCACCGCGTACAATAGCATTATTATTTATATACATCAGCAAATAACTAGTAACAACAGGCGTCATCAAATTCCACCGCGTACAATAGCATTATTATTTATATACATCAGCAAATAACTAGTAAGGTCTAGGTCAAATTTATATTGTAAACACTATTACCATAATAATATTTTTTTTTTTTTTTTAAAGGGGGGTGTACTGTTACAGTACAATATCTTTGTGCTGTATCTACAATCTACATCGCAATCTTATGATCTTTATCGCACGTTCATTATCTATTAAATGTTTCTACTATCCGTGATCAACACGTAGTCGTTAGTATATAAGATGCACCTTTGGATAATTATAACCAGACTATACTACAACTTTGTCTCATTTATACCTAATCATATACTGCCAAGAAGTTTGGCAAAATAGTAATAACCCTGAAGATTGAACGTATTATCGGTGCATTTTAGGACTATTTGCAAGCAGCCAAACTGGGCTAAACAGCCCCAAGATAAAAAAAGCAAATCCATAATCAGACGAAATTTCAAACTGGCAATTTTTTGATGTAATTATTTACAGCTTTCAAACAACTGGCACAAAGAACCTAGACACCTATATATATATATGAATCACAAAAACAGTGTCGGATTGAGGCAGGTTTTAGAATGGAGTGAGATCCAGTTATGGTGCCTCACTTGCTTACTTCTGAATCTTTTTGAAGTGAAAACTTTTTTAGCGCGTTGAGGGCTTCTTGAGTGAACAAAAATCATAGAACTCGCGTCATCGTCACGCTTCGTCATCGTCACGCTTCCACGCATTCCATTTTTGAATTATTTTAGAATACTAGCGGTCGCCTAGTGCTCGAAATTCGACCAATAATATTGCTGATATATGTCATTATATATTGATATATGTAACCATAGTTACGCGCTTCGAATATTTGAATTATTTTTGGTTTATAAAGAAGTGTTTATGATCAAGGATTAAAGTTTTCACTTCTATCGGCACTCGGCAGTCCCCAAAGACTGCCCCAATTTTTCTTTACCGGCGGTATGCGAAGGCGTCCTCAAACATGGCGCATGGAATTGCCACTCCATTCACCGTATGGTAGGACCGACATTGTACACAAATTTTTGTCACATTTGGGTATACATATCTCACTGGATTTAGCTCGCGGCTTCGCTCGGGTAAAAGTAGGTTATGTTAGTAACAGTATATTTTTTAAATAAAATGTAGCCTATATTACTCGCTGATAATATGGCTGACTAATGGTGAAAGAATTTTTATAATCAGTAGAGCAGTTTTTCTTTTAAATCCTTACAAACAAACAAACAAAATAATCAAACCTTTCCTCTTTATAATATTAGTATGCACAGTTTGTATACACTCGTACTATAGATATCATTGCTTTAATAAAATGCCGTAGGTCTTGGCATCTTAGTCAACTAAGCAGACCACTAAGTAAAAATATTATTAAGACTTTAATTAAGTGTAAAACATATCACAAAGCAAAAGTCATCCGTCTGCAAAGTTCCCGCGGTAGTCGGGCACAGCGCCGGGGATTTAATGTGGTATATAAATCAAAAACACGACGGAGGGTCCAAAAATTTATCGGAGTGCCTCCGTTAAGTGCCCCACTGTCGGAAGTGTTAACAGATGTAGGTGCGTACTGAGTTTGGGAATAGAATCATACATACCCATGACAGTATTTTCCGCAAGAGGTAAGCAGAGATACATTTCTACTACTGTTATACATAATATGACCTACGTTTCGCCAGCTATTTTGCTGCGTAATACAGTTTTTTTTTATACAAATAGAATGGCAAAGTAGCATACGGCCCACCTGATGGTAAGTGGTCACCGTAGCCTATGGACGCCTGCAACATCAGAGGCATCACTTGCGCGTTGCCGACCCTTTAGGAAAGGATGTGGGAAGGAGAAGGAACGGGAAAGGGGAAAGGGGTGATTGGGCCTCCGGCACTCTCACTCACCGAACGAAACACAACAGTAGGAACACTGGTATTTCACGTCGATATTCTGTGAGAGGGTAGTCCTTCCCCGGTCGAGCCGACACATTCATGCTGAAATCAGCGAGGCTCTACTACTACTATTGTGTTATATATGTTAGCCTTATGCTCTCCAACGGGAGCACTTAAAGGTGTCCTATGTCCTAGTCTGTACCTGTGACTACAAGTGTGCGAAATTTCATAGTGATCGATCAAGTTGTTAAAGCGTGAAAGCGTACAAACAAACTCACATTCGCATTTATTATATTACTAGCTTTTGCGCGCGGCTCCGCCCGCGTGGTACCTACATCAATAAAAAGTAGCCTATGTCCTTCCCCAGGTTTTAAAATATATCTGTACGAAATTTCATCTAAATCGGTTGAGTGGTTTAGCTGTGAAAAGGTAACAGACAGACAGACAGACAGACAGATAGAGAGACAGAGTTACTTTCGAATTTATAATATTAGTAAGGACTAGTTAGAATACAATATATTGCAGTTACACAGTAAAAGATTTTGTTATCTATAAGTCTCTTCATTGTTAATTTAAATACTTATATAATATACTAGATGTGCCCGCGGTTTCAACCGCGTTTATGAATTATACTGCTTCGCCCCCGTAGGTCGTAGCGTGATGTTATACAGCCTATAGCCTTCCTCGATAAATGAGCTATCCAACACTAAAATAATTTTTCAATTCGGACAGTAGTTCCTGAGATTAGCGCGTTCAAACAAACAAACAAACTCTTCAGCTTTATAATATTAGTATAGATATAAACGATTACCTTACAACAAATGTAAATGTTCAAACAACAGACAAAAAATTCTTACAATTGATTAAATCAAAATAGATGTGCATGAATATTATGCCTTGGAGAGCACGTTAAGCCGTCTGTCCCGGCTGCCATGAACATCTATGGCAGTCGTTATTGGGAAGTCAGTCCCTCTAATATCCTGACACTGGTCTAACCTTAGGGTATCGTTAGCCTTCGGGTTGCGGAGGTCAGATGGCAGTCGCTCCGTGTAAAAACTGATATCCAGTCAAATCCGGTTAGACTAGAAAGCCGACCTCAAGTGACTTGGGAATAATAGAGGCTAAGGAGAAGAGAAGAGATGACTATTATGACGTCATAATCAGCTCAAATGCACGATTTTATAATCACAATATGTAAATAAACACAAATAAATTAAGGTCTACCCACATTTCTTGGCAAAAACTTAACCGAGCGAGTGCAGCAGCGTCCCGACCGAGATTAGGGAAGCAGTCTGGTATTGACATTCCTCATTAATTTGATAGATGGCGCACGTTGCCTCTTGTTTACGCGCCAAATTAAGTTTGTCTTTTAAAGATGGCTGACTGGTTCGTAATGGCGGCAAATTTTCGTCAAAGAAAATTTGTTATCAGGAGTTTGGGAATTATGTTTTGTTTAAAATGAGAATGTGGACAAAGGAATTTATAATGTAACCTATTTTAACCGTGACTTCAAATGTCTTATTTGAGGCATGTTTAGGGTTCAATCCACCTCTACATGAAAATTGTTTCTGTAATTTAGCGGGAAAAAGGAATATAGTTACTTTCAAATTAAAATTAATATAGTCTAATTTGTAACTACGACTTTTTTTAGAATGCTTTGAAATTCGACTACAAGTCTGCGTCTTCGGACAGGAATCCAACACATGCCATGCCAAATTTTATAACAATCGATTTAGTGGTATCTATAGTTTGAAGACCAAGCATATAATCCCTTGCATCACGCAAGCATCTAAAGATCCAACACATGCCATGCCAAATTTCATAACAATCGATTTAGTGGTATCTATAGTTTGAAGACCAAGCATATAATCCCTTGCATCACGCAAGCATCTAAAGATCCCACACATGCCATGCCAAATTTCATAACAATCGATTTAGTGGTATCTATAGTTTGAAGACCAAGCATATTAATCCCTTGCATCACGCAAGCATCTAAAGATCCAACACATGCCATGCCAAATTTCATAACAATCGATTTAGTGGTCGAGTTTGAATACCAAGCATATGAATCCCTTGCATCACGCAAGCATCTAAAGATCCAACACATGCCTATGCCAAATTTCATAACAATCGACTTAGTGGTTGAGTTTGAAGACCAAGCATATTAATCCCTTGCATCACGCAAGCATCTAAAGATCCCACACATGCTATGCCAAATTTTATCATAATTGATTTAGAAGCTGAACCTTAAAGACAAATCATACAGAGTAATTCTCCTTGCATCACGCAAGTTATTTTCCTAAACGATAAATCAAACCCTCTACGCATTGATGGGACACAAAGTCTTCTCATTGCACAACCTTTACAAGCAAAACATGGTGATTATTAAAATAAGTAGTTTCCCTTTACACGTTCTAGGTATGTGCTTTGCGCTCGTTTTATTTCTTTTTACGCAGTTCTGTAATAAGGAATTTATACTACATAAACATAGGTGTGTGTGTGTGTGTGTGCAGAATTAGAGCTAACAATGTCAATTCCAGTGCGCTGCCAGGCTCGTCGTATCTCCGGCCTTAACAGAATATGTGGGCTTCCAATCTAATTGTATGGAGTTGTTAACACCTACTTTCAGTAATTCCACATCCCACATTCAATACACGTGCCAAAAAATACTTTCAGTAGGAGGTTACTTTTCACATTATCGTTGACGCCTGCTATTTTTTAAATAGCCTATAATTACTAAGTCTTGTGTTATCAATGGATTCCTGTAGTATTTAATAAATAATCGATTATAAACTGTTTTAATGATAAGATTATTTTAGCTTTAAAAACTAATACAGCTCAGCTGAAGAGAAACTAGATCACAGTATAATACTGTTGTGTAGGTGTTCTTGTTTTAAGTTTCCAGGCTCCAAGGACATGCTCTGACGTGATGATCTGTTATCTTTGGCCCTTGTACTATCAGTACAGTAAATTATCTGTTAGGGGTGCTAGCGACCATCTACGGTTACCTTTTAGCATCAGACAGACCGGAAGCTTGTTTTCAAATTTATTTAGAAACAAATATTTTGGAGAACCGAAAGTACAATTCCATACAGATAAAAATGAGCCGTCACGGGACGCCTGGCAGATGTGAAACATCGAAATTATTTTATACAATTAATATGCATAAAAGAACAGATTACGACAGGAACTAATATGGCATAATGTAAAATACTATCATATAGCGTGGCAACGCGTTTTACGTGCGGCTATAGATATTTCACATGAATATAATTATAAACAGATTCTTTTTTAAATGTCTGGCCACTCTTGCGCCTTAATCTTCGCAACGCAAAAAAAAAACAGTGACAAACCCTGCACTAAATTAGTTTTTTACGCATTTAACAAGACTGTAACGCCTACAGAAGATATCTTGAGTAAATAGCCGTTTATTAAAAGATATGTATTAACAGCTCTACGTAAGTACTCGGTGGTCTGGCATGTAAGCTCGATATAACGCATATCTGGCAATTACGTACACAGCCATTGTTATTGTTCATCGATGACAGATTATTCAATTACGAATCATTTACCGGAGGGGTTATATCGTCATCATCGCTCACGGAACCACGGAACAGGAGTAATCTAATTGGGAAAATTACCTCTGCAGCAGCAGCGATAGCCTAGTGGGAAACCATTGGACTGCCACGCAGATGTGTCAAGTTCGATCCCAAGGTGCGTATCTCTGACTTTTCAAAATTATGTGCGTATTAAATAGTTAATTATCGCTTGCTTTAACGGTGAAGGAGAGTAGAAGGTAGAGTTCTCCATAATGTTCTCGAAGATATGTTAAATCTGCCAACCCGCACTGGGCCAGCGTGGTCAACTTTGGCCTTCTCACAAAGAGAAGAGGCCCGTGCCCAGCAGTGGGATAGTTTAATACGGGGCTGATAATAATAATAATTTATAATAATAATAATAATTTTATTAGTACATAAAAGACACAAAACAATAAAGGCACATGAATACAGCACGTTGTACATCAAGATCAAAAGTTGGTGAATAATTATCTAACACCTAAACTAGGTACGCAGACCTGTATCTTAGGAATTAGATTTTTTTACGATTTCAACAGATAAATACAACCGCGACATTTCAGAGACAGTTTATCCTGTATCTTGACAGTGAAGAGTGAGTGTGACAGTGTGTTTGGGTGAGTTTAGTGTGTGTGGGCTATGTGAGTACTGTGGATGTTTGTGTGCGTGTGTTATGTGTTATGTATATATAAAAGTAAGTAAAGTGTGTGTATATGCGTGTACCTAGTTTTGTGTATGAGTGTATATTAGCATAGGATGATAAGTATGCTTTCCGTATTATCATATGTGAGGGATTGTAACCATTTATGTAGTTCTCGCTTAACTTCATGCCGAGTGAGTTTATAAATGTGGATTATTTTGTTTATTTTATTATACATGCGCGAGCTTTGGACAACAAAGTGACAACTTGCAAATGCGGTTTGACAGTTTGCTGTGACGCATACAGGGAAGCCTTGTCGTCTCTGTAGTATGTCTGCATTTAAGGGTAGCATAGAATGCCTTCGTAGTATTGTGCGATGGATGTAAAGTTGCCGAACTGTTAGAACTTTGGCATCAGCGTATAACTTTACCGTAGGGTAGTCACGAGGTTTAAAAAGCATAAATTTGAGAATCGCACGTTGTGCACGTTCAGCCCGAAGCATCGAGGTTTTATACGTTCCTCCCCATACGGGAATACAATAGCTGATGATAGACTGACACAGACTAAGATAAACTAGAGTCAAGACCTCGGTGTCAGCCGAGGGTCTTAACTCTTTAAAAATGTATATGAGTTTTCTTAACCTCTTGCAAAGTCCTTCTATATGAGAGTTCCATTCAAGCTTCTCGTCAATAATCACTCCAAGATATTTGATGTCACAGACCATGGTAATCGGAAGACAGTCACATGGTAAAGATGACACAGAGCATGTGTGTGCTTTTATGTTTATAGAAAATGGTGGAGGCTTAGGAGATCTAGGACGGGAAAATCTAATAAATTTGGTCTTTTCTAGGTTGAGTGTTAGTGCATTTGTGGACAACCAATCCATCACTAATCTAAGCGAGTCCTCTGCCCTAGATCTTGCCTTATCCCAGGTCTCATCATAGATCAACAACGCTGTGTCATCTGCATATGAAAAAATATTGCAGTTTGTAATGGGTAGAAGACATAAGTCATTAATAAATATTATTATTACTCCTGCTGAAAGAAGAGCGGAGCCAAGTAATCCTGTGTTGTGTTGATATGGAGACTCAAGTTGGTTGAGCTAAATAAGTGAATTCAGTGTGTGTACTCTTCGTGCTCGGTAGAAAAGATCCGGTTCTTGGTAACAGTATTTCTACTCCGCCGATTATCTGTAAGAGACTGGTTTATTTTGACACAGAGAGTAATTTAGCCCGCGATTGTCTTTTATTTTGTGACGACACATGAGCCATCTTATCCAAAGAAACCACTCTCTTACTCTCTTCTACCTAGAAGGCGTGAGAGTAGTTATACTATTAGCAAAGACTTCATTCCTTTACTTGCATCCCGTTTTTAATACCTTTTCGCTACAGTCAACCATGCGTAGGTAAGGCTTCTTGTATTGCAAATAGTCACAGACTATGCCAACCTATTGCCATCAGGCGGATCGTGAGCTTTTTAATCTCCTAAGTAGTATAAAAAAATTTGGGGCAGTCTTTGGAGACTGCCGATAGAAGTGAAAACTTTAATTCTTGATCATAAACACTTCTTTATAAACCAAAAAAAAAAAGGGCGGGTCGGATGCTAGTTACTGATACTCTCTTGAAAATTTCGTTATTGCTCAACGCGCCTAAAGAAGTTTTCACTTCAAAAATTATACTATCCGCATAGGTAACTAAAGTAACTTTTAGTCCTTTGCATGGCCACATACTGACTTCTTTTTGCAATCCCTGTAAGTCCTGGTAGGGTATGGTGAACGCTTACTGCACTGACTTCTAAGATACAGGTTATACCTAGTTTATGAGTCAGATGTTCATAAAACTTACTTCTAAGCCTAGTTATAATACATTTTCCATATTACAATTTTATGCTTGTAACCTTGAAACTAACAAGGGGATAAGCTCTGTTTCTTCGGAGAGAGGTTGTTATATAGTTCAGGAGAGAAGTACTCTGTTTCCTAAACTAAGGTAATTTCAGCGATCATTTCTCCCACGTACGTGCAAGCTCTGGAATGAACTGCCAGCTTCGGTGTTTCCCGAGCGCTATGATATGTCCTTCTTCAAACGAGGGTTAAGGAGAGTTATTCTTTCACGGTAGACAGCGGCTTTGCTGTGTCCTGACATTGCTGAAGTCTATGAGCAGCGGTTACCACTTTCCATCAGGTGGGCCACTTGATCGTCTGCCACCAATGGAAATAAAAAAATAAAAAATAGGTACTTCATAATTTATACTTCAAGTTTTAGTTAGTAATTAACATTATTATTATGATAAAGAAAGCCGCGTGCCAGTATACCTTCTTAAAATAACTGTTAAAACCTTTAATTTACGAAGTCATCAACAAATTAGATAGTACTCCTCTCCCTCGCAGTGACGGCTGTATTATTGTATAAACAGATAAAATTAAGAGCTGTCAGTAATAATACAATTATGAAGGTGACTCACGAAGTGAACATCAATTACAAAGGTTAAAGACGGTGTTTATTAAAAGCATTACTCGTGTTGGGTCTATTTATTATATCTTATCTTATCTTATGTGGGGCCTGTCAGTGCAGACCGGCGACACTTCGACCCAGCGGGATCTTTTGTGTCGACACTCTCCCAATAACGACTGCCATAGATGTTCATGGCAGCCGGGACCGACGGCTTAACGTGCTCTCCGAGGCACGGAGCAAGCGATAATTGTCAATCAATACGCACATAATTTCGAAAAGTTATATAACCTTCGAAAGTCAGAGGTGCGCGACGTGGGTTCGAACCCGAGACCCTCTGCATTGCAGTCTGTTGGTCTCCCCACTGAGCTATCGCTGCTTTTATACTTTATTTACCTAATGTAATTAAATTAGTCGCGTTCTGGAATTAAAGCCAATAAAATATATTTTTTATAACTAAAATAGACAGTATCAGGATAATTGTAAGATTCTACCATTGCCAAGTATTTAGTGAAATAAAAACTGACGGATGTTTTGAGTTTATTTTAAACAGTATATGATACTGATAACGGAGAAGCGATAGCTCAGTGGGGAGACCAACAGACTGCAATGCAGAGTGTCTCGGGTTCCTCCAACCCACGTCGCGCACCTCTGACTTTCGGAAGTTATATGACTTTTCGAAATTATGTGCGTATTGATTGACAATTATCGCCTGCTCCGTGCCTCGAAGAGCACGTTAAGCGGTCGGTCCCAGCTGCCATGAACATCTATGGCAATTGTTATTGGGAAGTCAGTGCCCTCTAATGTCCTGACACTGGTCTAGCCTTAGGGTATCGTTAGCGTTCGGGTTGCGGAGGTCAGATGGCAGTCGCTCCGTGTAAAAACTGATATCCAGTCAAATCCGGTTAGACTAGAAAGCCGACCCCAAGTGACTTGGGAATAATAAAGGTTAGGGAAAAGATGTGATACTGATAACGCATAGGTCTCCAGTTTGATGTTAAGACACGCACTTCTGACATTTTGAAGTTATGTGCATATTGAATAGTTAATTGTTGCTCGTTTAACGATGAAGATTTACCGTTAAAGCGAGCGATAATTATGTGCGGAAACCTGCATGTCCAAGAGTTGGTGTGTAATATAATGTTCTCAAAGATGTGTGAAGTGTGCCAACACGCACTGGACCAGCGTGGTCGATTATGGCCTAACAGTTCTCATACTGAGAAGAGGCTCGTGCCCATCAGAAGGAGAGTTTAGCTTAGCCCTGTTTCAGAACACATGTGTTCTGACGACTTACGTAGCTACCTCTCCTTTTTCTTTTATTCCTGGTTAAGTCATTTACCATAAATGACTTAACCCAGGTTGGTTGGAGAGATTCTAATGATATTGTACGCAATCATAGGCTACATATAAAATATGCTAGCATGTGTACTATATGTTTTTTTACGGGGACCTTCCTAAGTTTATTTTTTTTGTATTATGTCGAGTAGATTGATCTGGCAGGCGATAGCAAAAAAGAGAGGGATTCGGCAATCTAAGGGGAAGACCTTTGCCCAGTAAGACATACCAAAAGTGTAAAGAAAATTTTGAGCAATCACTCAATCATGAAAAATTTTGCTGTATTACGGTTTTTAAGATAGAGCCCTTTACAGATTGGACAGATACACAGCGCTAGCTAAGAATCGGCTATAATATAATCGCTAGCTAAGAATAAGTCGGCCTCGATGGCGTAGTGGTTAGTGTAACCGGCTGCCACGCTTGAGGTCGCGGGTTCGATTCCCGCACAAGTCAAACATTTGTGTGCATGAACATGGATGTTTGTCTTGGTCTGGGTGTTTCTATGTATAATATGTATGTATTTACAAAAAAAAGTATATATGTATGGTTATCCATTGTCTAGTACCCATAGTACAAGCTCTGCTTAGTTTGGGCTAGATGGTATTGTGTTTATGTGGTAGAATAATATTATATAATATTATAATAGGGAATTGGAATTGGATAGGAAACTCCAGAAAAACAAATAATTTTCAAATTTCTTTATTATTACACTGGCACAGTTTTTGTATACTCATTCGGTTCCTGCCATTCGGTTGTTTCATCTATTATAACCCGTACCTTTTGCAAATCGAAGCAACCCTCGAACTCCTTGCGACAGCATTGATCAAAATGTGCGATAGCCCTCACTTCATCCCCCTGAGTCTTATTTTGCTCACATGCAAACGGTTTTACACAACCTCTTGGTAATTTACTCCCGAATATTGTGCATATTTTCTTTAAAAACCATGCGTCTTCTACGCCAAATACTGTACTACCAGTAGATATTTCTATGATTGGTGTGCGCTCGACTCGTATTTGGGAAAATTTGGCTGTAGCCAGACTGCTCAAATTGCCACCGTTAGCTACGCATTGCTTGAATTGTTGGCGGTCTATCCCTGTTTCGCAGAGGCAGTATTCGCTTGGGTTACCTGAAAATGTTGCTCTGGTTAGCCGATGCTTGTCATATTATACATCTTAACACAATTATATTATACACTAGATATGTGACTGCCGTAGTAATGGACGTCGAAAATCTAATCCAGATAATTTAATTATCTATATATTAATACGTGAAGGACAAACTTTGTACCCCTTTTTGCGAAAATTGCGCGGACGGAGGAGTATGAAATTTGGCACAGTTAAAGTTTATATGGTGAAGAAGGGGCGACTCCTAATATTTTGTATAAAATATGCATTAGAAATACATTAAATTAATGAAAAAACACTACACGCACACAACCATGCGTTTGACACACGCAGTCGAAGCGCGTAACTATGGTTACATATATAATGACATATATCAGCAATATCTTACAGCCAAACTTTGGTGGAATTTCGAGCACTAGGCGACCGCCAGTAAATAATAATTGCACTTGTCATGGATTCACAACATACAATTTCGACTAATGTTTAGCGGAATAGATATGGACAGCTTACCGAGAGAGATATCCCCGCTATTCCAATAGTAAATAAACAATAAATTGTTTTGAGAATCTAATATATCTCATTGTCTTAACAAAAATATAAATACTATTTTGAATCTAAAGCAGCTCAACTGTATAAGAGAACCTTTTGTTAAGTGACTGCGGTAATAATGATAATAATTAGATTGTCGACATGTGGAATATGAACTCGACAATCATCGTGCCAGGAGTCATAACGGTAAATTGCTTAATCGCCAAGAGCCTCGACCACCACCTTAAGAGGCTCGCGTTAGGTGCTTAGGTCAAGGGTTTCATACAGAAGATTGCGGTGCTTGACATCGGACGTATTGTGAAAAGGTTCTCTAGAGTCCTAAATAACGGCAGCCTAAACCGGAGGTACCCAACCTTTTTTTCTCATGGATCACTTTCAAAATTTTGCTGGTTCCGGTGGACCCCCTACAGCTAACAAATTTCTACCGGCTGACCCTTTTCTTTTTTTTGCCCATTCTCTACCGAAAACTCGGAAGGGTCGAGTACTGAATATGGAATATACAAGTACAGGTAACAGTCACTTAGCTTCTTAAAATATTATCTGCCTACATTAATATGTGAAGTCAAGCCATCATGTTAGTTCGTCACTATCGAAATAAATATTCGTGGACCCCCACTTACGAATTGTAGACTCCCATTTTATTGTCACGTTAACGTAGACTCCCATCGAGTCTCCCGTGGACCCCTGGGGGTCCACCAGGACCACTTTGGGAACTACTGGCGTAAACCCTGTTCCCAATGCCGGTACGTCTTCATATTTGTACTAAGCTAGCGCATAACAGTGATATGTTGAAAAGGGAAAGAGAGTACCTTACAGTACCTACATAAGATTAGTACCGAAATGAATGGGACTGCTGTACGTGCAGAGTGTTATTGGGTATTTCTGTCAATTAATTCTCAGAAAAGGAAAGCATGGAAGAGTCTGGAACCCCGGAGACAGCAAACTCCGTCAACATGGAGTCTGGAACTATGCCCGATAAATGGTAATAAACGCACCTGCTATTGCATAGGACCTTAGTTAGCTGGTGAAATATGGACGTGATACATCAACCTACTCCTTCAGGGATGTCTATACCTGTATCTATACTTATATATCAATATTAACAAGTGAGAAACGGCAATGAATTGCCGTAAATCTTAGAGTTTGAAAAAATGGTTCAAGTAATTTGCAAAGGTCACGTGGTACCACGTGACCTTGAGGTCAGAGGTCAAAGGTCATAGTCATTTCGGTGGTATATCGACTATGCTGAGTCGAATGGTGTTGACTGCGAGCTCTTACGGTTCTTGAGTTAAAAGTTGTATAACAGACAGACGGACGGACAAAGCTGTTGTATAAGAATTTTTTCGAACTCTAAAAAGAGGAAAGATTATCTTTTTTTGTTTGTTTGTAAGGATTTGACCCAAAAATACCTCAAACGATGTAAAAAAATTCTTTCTCCACTAGGTATGTATATTATAACATATATTATGTAGGCTTTTTTTTTTAAACTATTGTTACTAACATAACCTAACCTAACCTACTACTTTTACGTGAGCAAAGCCGCGGGAAAAAGCTAGTAGATGTAATACAAATGGTTCTCTTACCTTCAGCTTCGCATTTCAAATACTGCGCCTGCAAGTACGTATTAAACTTCAATTGCTGTAGCGCACACATTTGTGGGACAGCATACCGCCCACTGCCCACCATGTAGAAATCCACCGTTATCTCTCCACCTATGTTATCTATTATCCAAGGAAAAGTTCTGATGAAGAACGTGCTATCTTCGTAAACATCTCCGTAAACTGAGATCGTGTATTCTTGACTCGATACTTGCGCGAAAATTATTGGTAAAAGTATCAAAATCATTTTTCTATGTTATCAAAGTAAGGTACTATTTATTTACTGTTTAAGTTTTTTGTTTAATAGGTAAACTGTGTAAGTCTTTTATATAAAATATTTTAGCATTAATATGTGTGTTATTTTAAGTACTTTTCTTTTATGGTATTTTAATATGAACATGTAAAACATTTTAATGTTTCTGTTACAGTGAATATGCTAAGTATGTGTTCATGTTTGAAATGCTTCTATAACGTACATATATGTAGGTAAGAATTTTATTTTTATGCGATGTATGATGTTTATAATAAAAATACATTAGGTAATACACAGACTCGATGGCGCGGAGGTTGTTGTCTATCAATGAGTTTGCAGGATGGATTCTGGTCGGGTAAGGTAAGTAAGGAGTGAATTTTTGTGGTAAAAAATTTCAAGTAGCAGCTCAGTGTTAGGAACTCTGATCGGTAGACGGCGGCTTTTTATAATAATATCAGCCCTGTATTAAACTGTCCCACTGCTGGACACGGGCCTCTTCTCACTGTGAGAAGGGTTAGGCCATAGTCCATCACGCTGGCCCAGTGCGGCTTGGCAGACTCCGCACATCTTTAAGAACATTATGGAGAACTTTCAGACATGCAGATTTCCTCACGATGTTTTCCGTCACCGTTAAAGCGAGCGATAATTAACTATTTAATACGCACATAGCTTAAAAAATTCAGAGATGCGCGCCTTGGGATTGAACTCGAGACCTCTGCGTGGCAGTCCAATGGTTTCCTACTAGGCTATCGTGGCTTTTTACGTGTGTCCTAAAATCATTGCTAGCGAAATGTGGATGTAGTACACCATAGTTCACTCGGGAATATAAGCGTGAATGTATAAATTCACAATAAATAAGTTTCCTTTATTTGACGAAATCAAAAGCCATCTAACCACTTCATTAGTTCCGAGTTTTACTTGGACCCTGTTCCCGATGTCGGTGGGACATTTCAATTTTTATATTTTTAAATATTATGTATAGTTTTTATATTTATATTTAAAAATTAAACTATTAGAAAGAAAATTAATAAAGAGAACAATAATAAGTTTATTTATGCAACATATTTTCTCAACTATTTTAAGTCCCTAACTCCTATGCCAGGTGTCAACACCTGTGTTACAGAAGCCAGTGCCTTCTCCGATAGTTATATACAACAAAAACTATTTATATGTATAACAAAATAATAGGAAAATAAAATAAAAGATACTTTAACTTAACTAAAACAAACAAAAATATACCAAAGTACCTATAATTATCTATACCAAAGGTGAGTTTTGCATCAGAATCGACGAATCGACAAACAAAAGTAACAAATTTATGATCTCACGATCGGCCACCAAATTCAGCCTTAGAACCAATATAACTACTGCACTAGAAATTAATCCTAGAACGAAAGTTGTCTGTTTAAGAATTTCTCTTACGATATTTAAAATAAGATCCTTGATGATGCGTAGGTAAATCATGGCACAGATTTGAATGCAATATGGCACAACGATGGACATGATCAATTTCCTGGAATAACACATAGGAGACTTATCATCCCGGTATATGTACGTTTCCATAGGATTCAGGCGGGCAAAACCGCGGGTAGTAACTAATAAATATCAGTCCTGCTAGCAAACTGTCTCACTGCTGCGAACCTTCACTCTTAGTATAGCCAATACACAAGCATAATATTATGTCCGACATTCTCTACTAATATTATAAAGCTGAAAAGTTTGTTTTTTGTTTGAACGCGCTAATCTCAGGAACTACTGGTTCAATTTGAAAAATTCTTTTAGTGTTGGATAGCCTATTTATCGAGGAAGGTTATATAATATCACGCTGTGACCCACGGGGGCGGCGCAGTAACGATAAACGCGGATGAAACCGCGGGAACATCTACTTTTAAATAAACAAACAACAAAACGCAACAACTATGTTTAAAATAAACATAAAAAGTAAAAAACAAAACCAGTAAACGGATATTGTATTAGGCTGTTTGCACGTGTTACGCGTGTCAAGGTTTAAAAAACAAACCAGAAACAACGTTTGGTATCGAAAAATACTGCAAAATGAGTGTAGCGCACTCACCGTTTAACCATGTTCACTACAGTAGTGATGTACCAAAACATACGTATATCGATAGTTGATTTATTTGTCGATCTTTTTTACAATCGCATTTGACTTTACTTTACTCCAGTGGCATATGTTCGTAATGAGGTGTTGTTTTCTGTTAAATAATTCTCAGTAGCAAAACGTATTTTAGCAAAGCAGTCAGTAGACGACAATTAGGCTTACTCCCTATTGCGTGGAATCTAAAATATAGCTGGTGGCATATAGATACCTATATATACATATATATTGAACTCCACTCGTCACGAACATAAACACACATTAATGCCACGGAGACATCGTGGCATTAAGTCTATTGTGTCACAACGGAACACCTGTGGCCAGACACAATAGATATTTAATTATGTCTAGTATTCTAAGACTTGATAGATTAATCTCCTCCAGGCCGGATTTCGGTCACGGCGCGGCGGCGGCCAATCTTAACGGTGCCTGGCCATCTGTACAGGAGATATTATAGTGCACAAGTGTGTGCGCAAACACACTTGTGCACTTGCACTCTCTGTTCCCTAACTCTCGTGATCCGATGGGACGGTAATCCGACACGACCGGAGAGAGATCAGGCGCAGGACCAACGGCTTTACGTGCTTTCCGAAGTACGTTAGTGTCTAACATTGCGTAGGTACTGCCTAACGCCGGGCTGCTATTGAGATTTCTTAACAGAATAACCCAATAATTTATTGTTGGCCCGACCCGGGATTCGAAACTGAGATCTCATGCATACAGTCGCATTCACTCCCGCTGCGCCACGGAGGCAATGTCACTGCATCAGTAAGGTAATCAAGAGAATAAATAGCATGGTAAATAAAGAAATAGTTTAATTTTGCAGCTGGTACATACTCGTAGTAACGTCTAAGTAAAACACACATGGTACTAGTGCCATGCCCCCGGATTCGAACCTGAGATCTCATGCACAGCCGTTGCATTCACTACTGCTGCGCCACGAAGACAGTTAACAGTATTATCGTGACCGTGAATATCAATTATAATGAAAATTGGTTACAAAAAGTAATCAAACCAGTAACGTTTACGTCAACGTCGTTACACTATGCAAAAAAATAGGTCTACGCATCGATCAATATCCAAAACACTTACTTAGATACGAACCAAATATGTAAATATCGATAACAAAAAATGCTGTAACATCACTATTTTTGCGTGAAAGAGCGTTCGGCATTTGATCCAATCCCGATGAGAACAATAATTTACATGCACCGCGGGGGTTGCACCAACCCCCAACACTCCCCTTCAACACCCCTTAACCCCAAACTGCTAGCGCGAAATTTTGCCACACTAAAAAGTGTATTTATTTTACAAAACATAATAATGTTTATGAAGGACTAGCTATGGCTATGATTTAATACGCACAAGTAGATTAAATTTATTGCAAAGATACATATCTTTTAAAGTCCTCGTGCGTTTGAAATTATATACATTCACTGTCAGTTCCGACACACAATATCCGGCCCGAAGGTACGCTAAAAAAATAAACAAGAAATCAATCGCAGGGCCACCTACTGATACTACCTACGATCCGATTATGAATCAAAACCATTAAGGGATCCACTCAAACACACACAAAAATTCATTAAAATCATTCCAACCATTATTCGGGAGCAATTCAGTGATAAACACACGTACTGGAAAATTATATCTATACTAATATTATAACTGAGGAGTTTGTTTATTTGTTTGTTTGAACGCGCTAATCTCAGGAACTACTGGTTCGATTTGAAAAAATATTTTTGTGGTGGATAGCCTATTGACCGAGGAAAGTTATAGGCTACATAACATCACGCTACGACACACGTGGGCGGCGCGGTAATCATAAACACGGGTGAAACCGCAGGCACTAGAAACTACTATTTTCTATAGTGTTTTATAAAAAATAGTAGTTTAAAGTTTCAAACTTATGTAATAATAGAGTTTTATAAAAAATAAACAAAGCGATAAAATCCGTATAAAGTTTGTTTAATTTCAACAAGATTACATTTATGTTAAATAGTTAATTATCGCTCGCTTTATTGGTGATGGAAAATATTTTAAGGAAGCCTGCATGTCTGAGAGTTCTCCATAAAGTTCTCTTAGATTTGTAAAGTCTACCAACCCGCACTGAGCCAGTGTAGTGGACTATGGCCTAACTCGTCTCACAACAAGAAGAGATTATTATTCTATGGATAAATGCTTACAATGATGGATTCAGGAAGTAATTTTTCCTGTAGATAATAGACGAGTAATCCTTGGATAAAATATCTCAAAGTGCTTGTTACTATAAAGATAATAATGATTTTTGATTGAATGACTTGATAGACAAAATTGGGTTTACCTATTAATAGTTAGGTACTGTTGATTTGACTTACTCCGAAACAGCTTGCAATCACGAAGTGCTATACTGTAGGTACTATCTGAAATGTTGATATAAGTGCTGATAAAAAGTTATAAATAAAATAAACTGCATTCAAAACCCGCAAACTGCAGTGTATAAACATAACAAAATACAAGTTAAAAGCCTAATAAATTATCCTTATATCCACACACTCAAATTAATAATAGATATACATTGAGCAAGACAACTGCAGTATACTCCTAACGATACATTGAGCAAGACAACTGCAGTATACTCCTAACGACATCTATGTATAAAACTCACAATTAATTTTGTGTTCCAACACATATTTATCATATCAGGTAACAACTCATCCTTCAATTATGTCCTTAGACAAAATTATTTATTAGACTACTAACGCCATCTTTTATGTAAACAATGAACAATAGTTATTGAGAGTGGCCAATAGATGGCGCTGACGCCTGTAATATTATGATTGTTTAATTAATCAAGCGATGTTTACACCAGGTACGATATTGCGGTTTGGATAGGAGCTCTGATCAGAAATTATCGGGCTACTGTATAATCACAGTTTGTAGGGGATGGGTCAGTCACGTGCGAAAAGTTCATCTATAATTTACACGATGCTCCGTTTAGTTTTACTTGCTGCTGGACTTGAGAAAATGCGGACTAAATTCGAGAGTAATAAATCTTTCTGCATGAACATAATTAAGTAATTATTATACTAATGCGACCAAATTACCAACAAATTTACCCGTGTTTTGTTGTGGCGTTAGCGTAAAGGCGCGTTGGGGGTCAGTGTACAGGGCCATTATAGGTGACAAGTTTTCAATATAATTCCTTTTTCGAATATTTTCTATCCTAGGTATGCGTGAATTAAAAACAGTCATGAAATTCTTAAAACTGCGCGCAGCGAAATGTGCCAAAACAGGCAGTCGCAGTTAAGTGAATAAAATCAACTTTTGTTTAATACAAATATAAAATATACATTTACCATAACAATGAATGTGTTTACAATTACTCCGTGTAAAAAACTTAAAATAATTAATATTTTCGCCTACAAAATTACGTAAATTTGCACGAAAAATGCAAAAACGTAAGCTCGTGTTATTTGTTTGATTTTTAGATTCAAATAATAGAAATCTAATCTATTTTACAGCTTAAACGAAACATAAATAGTTATATTACAATTTGTCCGTCACAAATATTTAAGTTATTGGTTGACAATAAAGATACATATTTATCAAAAAAGCATTTCAAATCCTCCATACAATTTTACTATGCGCCGCACGAACTCTGTCATTATCTGTCTTACGCTCAGCGCAGTCTTAAATGTAAAATCATCACACAATTATTTACTTTACGAGGTAAAATTAAACAGCGTATTCAATGTATTCAATGCAAATTATTATTAAATAATCAATTACTTGACAATTGTAAAACAAACAGATAAGTACACGTTTTAATTTTTAGATTAATAACGATAAAAGCTTTTGCTTTCACACGAACATTTAAGTTGATTTATTCCAATATTCGATTGAAATAAATCAACTTTTACCGAATATCTCGCGGATTCTTGTTTCTAAGTTTTTAAAATACATAATTTATGTATTTATGGATAACATAAACACCGATTAAAGCTATAGAGTTAACATTAATTTCAATAGAAGTAACTATATCCATCTAATCTTTGCAACAGGATAGTCCACTCTCCCATTCAAACGCAGCACAGTCCTTGAGCGAGCAATATAATTCCTGACTCCAGCTATCTCTTTCGTTCAATTCCGCTGGAAATTACAAATTGCTTCTTAGGGTGTTCCCGGCGATTACATTTGAAACTTAAGGCTATTTCAAACAATTTATGACGGCTCTGACTTTCGAAAGTCGATTTGGAAACTTCTCAAAATAATCGCGCAGATTTGTCGGCAGTTTTAATGTGGAGGGTCAACGGAACGAGGGTGGGTGCTGACTGACAGATATTATCTATAGAAACAGAATTGATGAATCCAATTATCATTATGTCATTACTGATTTTTAAACCTGCTCGCCGTATCGTGTTTGCGTTATTATTTGCAAACGATTGTGAGGTCGGCTAAGGTACTTTCTGTTTAAAATTTTGAGTCTGAAAACATGTAAGGTGGCGTCTGTACTTTGGCTTCAATTATGTGAGATTGAAAATACAAGTTGCGAAATGTTGGGTTGTTGTTTATTTACGCATTTTGAATTGGTAAATAATAGTACTTTTGAGACAACTACCATCTTAGTCTCCCCGTGACCAAGGCTGCTGAAAAGCAACCGAAACGTCGGGAAAAGTGTAAACATAAATATAAATAGTATAATAGTATAGTAATAGTATAAATAGTTTTAATAGTTTCAATAATTTAATTAGCTTAAAAATTAGTAAAGTTTAATAGTAATAGCAGTGTAACAGTTTTCAAAATTTTGTAACAAAGTGTCAAATAAACAACGCGATAATATCCGTATATAGTAGTTTAATTTCAATGGTAAATAACGATAATTTCACAAATAAACCAATACTTTTGTCTCTTGCTACAAGCGCGGCACGCCGTATTCCGAGTTCAGCGATACCATGGCATAGCCTCGCGCTTATACCTATTCGCCCGATCTAACTATCGAATCCGTAGCTTCATATTCAGCAGCGGTATCAACGAATAAAATAATTTAAAAAAACGGTTTCTCGCTGTAAATAGCGGCACAACCTTACCGACCAACCATTTAAACATTTTGTTGGAAGATGAACGTTCCACCAAATTGATGGTCGGGTAAAATTGACCTTCCCAAATTGTTTTTGTAGATGTTAAAGAAATATTATGCTTTGTCATTATTATCAAGATGATAGAAAAATAAACCGGTATTGTTCTTGACAGTGTTACATGAAAAATAATTATTGTTTTCATTCAAATTGCAAATTTTTAATTTATAATATAATAAAAATATATTGCTAATACATTTAAGTTAAGCAAAATAGTTATTATGTATCTTTGAAATTTGTAGCTCGACTGCATATCGACTGCTTGTGACCAACCGTGTTGTCCCGAATTCGATCCCCGGTGAGCAAACATTTTCTGCGGTTGTCTCAAAGTAAAATTTTTAGGCACGTGCCTTGTCAAGGCGTGGCAAGAGAGAGAGTGTAACACACTTCTATTAATTATCTCTAGGCGAAAGTCTCTATGTATATTTGTTGTGTCTCTTTTAACGCCAGCTTTCTCAATAAAACTCAGCCACAAAAATTTATCCGGTCTAGGAATCGAACTACGACCAGCCGTAAATGTAAGCGCAAACTTATGTTACTGAAACAATAAGGTAATCAAGAGAATAAATAGCATAGCAAATAAAGAAATAGTTTAATTTTGTAGCAAATACATACTCGTAGTAATTTGCCAGTAAAACACACACGGTACTTGTGCCATGCCCCGGTTCCACCCGCATGCTTTGAACTCCTTTGTGCATTGCGCAGTGGTAAAGCTCAACGGACACACAAAGAAATCAAAGTGATTTTTATTTTCTTATTTTTTTTCTAGCTGGGCTTTTGAGAGGAGTTAAAAGGAGGAATGCCGCATGATTCTGGTATATTTTTTATACAATGCAGAAGGCATACATGCCTATGACCTATCTAAGGGTTATTTACCATAGGTATATAGGTATGTCAGCCTCGATGGCGTAGTGATTAGTGTAACTGACTGCTACGCCTGAGGCCGCAGGTTCGATTCCCGCACAAGTCAAATATTTGTGTGCATGAACATGGATGTTTGTCTTAGTCTGAGTGTTTCTATGTATATATATGTCTTTATAAAAAAAAAGTATATGTATGTTTATCCATTGTCTACTACCCATAGTACAAGCTCTGCTTTGTTTGGGCTAGATGGTGTTGTGTGTATGTGGTAGAATATTATTACTCGTGTCTTCAGAACCCCACAGAAAAGGAATTAAACAGGGGATAAAATGAAATGATTGAAGTTCGTTTTATTTATTTAAGTTTAATATAAGTTAATAGAGCAGCGATAATCTAATAGGAGACCGTTGGGATGCCACGCAGAGGTCACTAATTCGATAATTAATGATTGTTTGCTTTAATTTGATTCTGTAGTGCATCAGGCATGTTTGCGGAGGCGGGTACAGATAGCTTTGAAGCTGTAATGCGAAAGCGGACAGCATCCTGAAGGTGATCATAGGTACGCTAGACTGTCCCTTCCTGTGGCATTGGACCCGTAGGCATAGCGGCGGGGCCGGTGCAGCAGGAAGGTACATGAATTAATTTATTTTGTATTTTTTATAATTGTATATACTAACATAGTATTTAAGTAATTGTTACTAACAAAATATGGAGTTTTTATATCTGAAATAAATGTTATTATTAATATTATATTTAACGGTGAAAGAGAACATCGTGCGAAAACCTATATGTTTGGGAGTTCTGCATAATGTCCTCGAAGACATGAGAATTCTGTCAATCCGCACTGGACTAGCTTGGTGGCCTTTTGACTTTCTTGTACCGAGAAGAACCTGTGCCAAGCATAGGGACAGGTTATATCCAGGGCTGATGTTATGTTATCTATACTAATATTATAAAGCTGAAAAGTTTGTTTGTTTGTTTGAACGCGCTAATCTCAGGAACTACTGGTCCGAATAGAATTTTTTTTTTGTGTTAGATAGCTCATTTATCGAAAAAGGCTATAGGCTATATAACATCACGCTACGACCCACGGGGGCGGCACAATAATCATAAACGCGGGTGAAACCGCGGGAACATTTATTTACATATAATTACGGGTTTATTTCCTCAAAAGTCTGCACGGAAGGCGTAGTGGTTTAAGTGGTCGCTTCGCCTGCCACTACGCCGAGTGTTGTGGGTTCGAATCCCACTTTTCCTCGATAAATAGGCTATCCAACACTAAAATAATTTTCAAATCGAACCAGTAGTTCCTGAGATTAGCGCGTTCAAACAAACAAACAAATAAACTCTTCAGCTTCATAATATTAGTATAGATTTAAACTGGCATACCAGTGTGCGTCTACCCTATAGCGCCGTGGTTAGTAAAGCACACAGCTCACACGCTTTGTCCCACTAAAGCGACGAGAACACTCGCGCCATTCACATTACTAAATAGAGGTTCACGCTCGAACACTTCACCTATGTTCATATGAACCTCTGAATTAAAAAGACTGCACGTAGTGCTTTTAAGTGGTCGTCTCGCCGCTGACACCGCGTTATAGGTTCAAATCCCACGCGGGACAAAAAATTGTGTGATCTACAAATGGTTGTTCAAAGTCTGTGTGTTCTTATGTCCAGTGTTTGAATGTTTGTAAAGTCCCCCGCGACACAGAATTCATTCCTAGTGCAGTTGTCTTTTTTAAAATAAAATGAAAATTAACTTCAAAAGTTCTGAAGTTAATTTTATACATATATAGTCTCACGCCTGTATCCTTGAAGGGCTAAGTAGAGGTATAACATCCACGTTTCGTCAGTAATGATTAGGTCTCACATTGATCCAGTTCCAGAGTCCGTGCTTCTGCTGGTTTTTTTTCTATGAGAAAACTCAACAACACTTTATCCGATTTGGGAATCGTACTCGAGACCTCATCTTCTTAGCGTATCGTTGGCAAACACTTTTAAATTATATATTTGCCGCCCAGAAGGCAGCTACGTTAGCTGCGTTGTCAGAGGCAGCCATCAGATCCTCCTGCCTGCAAGTTCTTGGGCACGCAGGGCCACGATGTTATGTGGGACATCGTTTGTCTTGCACCGCACGCGCAAGCCAGATCGGTGTCGTCTGACAGATTCCACCTAAACATGCTTTCTTTGCACCGACCGACCTGGGGTCTATTTAGCGACTTTCAGACCGACCTTGACAATTAATGTCCAGGTGGAAGGCTCTCAGCAGGTGACACGAAAGGAGTAGGGCGAGATATATTTTCTCGCCACAAGTTACATCTGGCCTTTGCTGGCTCCGGGGTCAGTGCATGGACACATTTAACAAAGCTGTTACGGCTCTTCAGCCTTTATTGCACTGGCCTGTGTCCATACAATTGGTGTCGTGTATCAACATCCATCTTTGCTCTCTCTGTTTGCCAAAGCCCTGCGGACATCCGGAGGGCTGAGGCGAGCATGAACATATCATGAACGCATAGCAGTATTAGCAGTAGCATTTACTACTAAGGTATATAGTAAGACTGCGCCTGCGCGAAATGTGCCAAAACAGACGGTCACAGTTAAGTGAATAAAATCAACACTTTTTGTGTAATACAAATATAAAATATACATTTACCATAAAAATGAATGTGTTTACCATTACTCCGTGTAAAAAACTTAAAATAATTAATATTTTCGCCTACAAAATTACGTAAATTTGTAATAAGAAATACAAAAATACCGAACACAAGTCTGATACTCTTTTCATACGTATAATAACTAAATTTAACGTGTATTTCTCAGTATGTGTGAATCATTGTAATCTGCTTTATGAAAAGACACGTCTCAAATCATAGTTCATGTTGGTCTGATTGATCCTTGAAAATAAAGAGTATTATATCATATATAAAGCATTTTAATCAAATCTTCAAGCTTAAAGCAAACTCTAGCTTTTAATAAACAAACTAATGAGTCGACGAGCTCGATAGATAGTGTTGTAGCATAATCGATATTAATTCAGGCGACATCGCCCTAGCGTCGATTTAATAGAGTCTGCACCGCTGCACGCCCGTAAATAGGGAGATTGCCTTACAAAGGTGAATAAGGATGCGACATAATTTATCGATATGATTATTTCATGATATCGAAGGTTATCTCGGGCACACAAGACTTTTGAAATTAGTAACGTGAAGCTTATAGTGCCCAAACTGGAGAACTGATATTAGTAAAAAGTATTATCACCGATTATTTATAATGTAATCTGTAAGTCAGGGGAACCAAAGGTATCGCAATCTAATAGAAACACTTTGTAACTAACTTACGTGACTGATTTTATGAGTAATAATAATTGATTAATTATTATAATTTGCAATGTTAATAAATGAAAACAAAATTTTAATTTCCGTTCATATTTCTGTACTTTGCCGCATTCGTCATGGTTCATATTATGATAAGTTTATTTTAATTAAATATGTTGTAAAACATAACATGACAAAAACGGAATTGATTTAATTAAAATCCAAATGATGTTTTCACTTATAAAAACCAGACCGTCACATAATCAAAACAATTATTTCCCTAAAACTTCAGACAGTGATTATATACGAATACTATTAGATATGTTAAAAGGATCCACGTAATAGATGTAGCTCTTTAGGTTTAATACCCAAATTCTTAACAGAAAATAAAAATAATATTTTGTTCAATCCGGTAACGCAATCCCCAATATAGACATAAAGCGCACGTGTTATCTCACACTATGAAACGAATGAGGCAAAAACAATCATTTATAAACTAAATAACATAGAGTACGTCATCTGTAGAGATACCCGATAGGATAGGCATAGACACATTTCACCCACTTCGCTATCTATGTTTTAAAATCTTACTTACTGGGACGAGCCTATTCTCGCCTATGATTAGAGATTTTTGCATAGAAATGTGTTCCATTTACGTGCAAAAATCTCAGTCACACTAAGACTTTGTAATGAAAAAATAAAAGCAGCTTCCTGTGGCATGTAAACATAAGCGTAGACATATGCAACGCAACCAACAAAAAATAAATATTTAGTATCGATCAAATAATAGCCATTATCTATAAACATGTCCCATCACTAAATCCAACTTGAGGGAATCGGGCCAACGTAATGCCGGTATATTGAAGGAAAATATATCTTCGTGTTCGAGCGGCGACACCGGTGTGCTATCGAAAATATCCACATACTGGTACTCTGTATTCAAAACTGTATTCTGTTCCTGCATACACATATATGAGAATATTTTGTACCGTATTTTATCAGCTCCTTATATATCAGTCATTTTGACATTTATTATCGACAAACGTATGCGTTGAGAATCTAATGGTAATCTCTTTTTATGCTTGCCTCTTTGGTTCTGTGCATAAGTTAGGGATATATTTGCGTGTGGTCGTAAGGTTCGATTTCAAGGCCAGGTAATTCAATCTTTAATTATTTATTTATTTATTTATCATTTGGAAAACCAACAGCTATAACAATAAAGAAAGGTAACTGAAATATGAAGTAGTAAGCCAATTACAGGTTCTCACGGATAGCAATAGAAAAGCACACTTACGAGTCAATTAAGATATGAAATGTAAAGAACTAGCTTATTACTAAGACTTGAAGAATTTAAGGTTCAGCTGCACGCGTGCCACGTTGCTTTTGGTATTAAATGGGTCAAAATTTATGTTTTAGTTTCAATTCTGAGTAGCAGCACAGAGTCTGGAAAGTTGCCTGAGAAATGTAAACAGGCTCGCCTTATATTAGGGCGCGTTTATTTGACACGAATATGTTCGCGACGATCCAACGCGAAAATTCGCGCGTCGTAAAATCGCAGTCTTACTGGGAATACACCCAGACTCGAAATAGACGAATATTTATAGAATAAACGTTGCATTTATTTAACTTTTAATGTTATATAAAACAGGAATACATACGACCATGTTACACATTAGACATACACGTACATTTTCCGAGTGGTGGACGTTTCGGCCAGATTACACGGGCCGTGGTCACAATTGGCCTTGACTATGTCAAATTAAAGGGCGCTATGGCGCTCTTTGGGGGAGGGCTATGTCCAGCAGTGGACTATTATAGCCTGATGATGATGATAATAATGATGATGTAAAATTAAACAGAAGAAAAACACAATCCAAAAGCAGGACTTGAACCTACGACCTTGACAAACCATATCATCGCTCTACCAACGGAGCTATTCATGGTCCTACGGCAAGGATTAAATTTTTTCTGTTTTTGCACCAACGCGATGCATTCTGTCGTCAATTGTATAGTTATAGAACTCTGCGATCAACAAGCACAAATAACAAATGTAAAAATTGCCTTATTTTATTGTCATAAAATAAATTACTAATAATACAAAACATTTTTTTAGAGACGTTTTGCCCATGGGTATGTCAGTCTCCTTAAGATAGAATGGCTTTATATGTCAAGAATTTTTATAAGCATTGCCGCCATTACTGATGTCGGCTCTGCAAGTATGCTAAGACATATCCCGACATCATACTTATTTATTTTGGAGTCTTCAATGAATCTCTTTCTACGATCCTCGTACCGGGCACAATCCATCAACAGATGTTCCACATCTTCAATGACACATATGTCACAGTTTGCTGAGTCAGGTATAGTGTTCAATTATTATAAATCGATGACTTTCTTCGCACTAGGCCAAGCCTGTCATGCAGGACTGCTGTGAAAAATGAATACTGTCCAATATCGAGTATTATTATTATTATTTTCCGTTTCTCGATCAGATCGTAAGCGTTCTGGACAAAGGCCAATTTAAGAGCTCCTTGAACAGACGCTCGTGTATGAGGAATGTGATGAAAGTGAATGAAGCCAGAGAAGTGTGTCAGGATCGTAGCAAATGGAAATCCGTAGTCTCTGCCTACCCCTCTGGGAAATAGGCGTAAATCTATGTATGTGTTAAGATTTATTTTATAAGCATTTCCTATGCTAAGGTAGAGTGTAAATTATAACAAGGGATGAAGAATGATCTTAACTACTTTTGCTTTTGATTGAAGTCACACTTAAGTGGCATCGGTTAAAAAACCTACTGCACTAACTGTGCCATCAGCATCGTTGCCACACACGACTGTAAATGCTGAACAAGAGCTCTATCGTCTTCTCCCTTATACAAAACCACTTAGAGATTATTCAGGCAGTTCCTTGCACCGTGCACCTGAGCACCTTTCCACTTATTGCGCTCGCCAATGCAGCATCGAACCGTTCATGAGTACATTTTGTTGGGACGAAGTTATGCAATAAACTTCCAAATCGTCTCTATCTACACTATTCCAACAGAATATGGTTTAATGACATACCATGCAACTAAAAGTACACTTAGTTAGCGCATTTTGTTTTTTAATTTACGGTAAGCGCAAAATAATCTTATATTACTACTGAATAGTTTTGTGTTAATGATAGAAAATGATGAATATTATTTGAGTTCCTTGTTGATCATTTACAATACAGTAACATATGGCATAAAGACTGCAATACCTGGTACAAAAATGAGTTGTAAAATACTGAAATTATAATTTGATGGTGATTTAAAAGAGTAGCCTTGAGTTTCTTGCAGGTAACTTCTCATAGGCTCAACCTTTTACCTGACCCTTGCAACTAACATAAATGTAAATTTAAAAAATAATTATAAAATCATTAGCCTCTTTGACGTTCATAAGTGTTACTTTGTAACCTATATTAATTAATGATTTTTGACTTAGAATTTGATAACATTATTTTGCTAATTTATTGTTGCAAGATTTAAACAAATAAATAACTCTAAACTGCAATATAATCCGTATAGTCTGCTTTGTTTAAACATACGACAATCGCGCAAGTACCTAACAAACTTACAATGAATGGCCACAGAACTCCCAAAGACTCAGATCCAAAATTGGCAGATTACAAAAATAATACTTTTATCATTTTATTTCAAACTAGATGTGCCCGCGGTTTCACCCACGTTTATGATTACTGCGCTGCCCCCGTGGGTCGTAGCGTGATGCTATATAGCCTATAGCCTTCCTTAATAAATGAGCTATCCATCACTAAGAGAATTTTTCAATTCGGACCAGTAGTTCATGAGTTCAGCCTTATAATATTAGTATATATATACAATATACTTGACACACTTTGGCATAAAGTTATCCATTCGAAAAGAAATTGTTATTTGTTTAGTTGTTGAACCGAAATTCATTCAATTTCGTTTGAACGTATCAAGTATAACCATTTTGTTCAGTGTCAGCCATAGCCGCCGTAAATGCGTAATGGCGTCGAAGAAACACCAGATTTTCTTACAAAGTTTGATTGGTTAACTTGTGAAGTTGGAGTGTTCTTTTGTCGTATAACTCGCGTTTTACTTTTAAGGTCTACGTGTTCGAGTGTATTATACCGGTAATAACAAAGAAATGAACTGCTGTTATTATGTTTTTTTTGGGTGTTTTTAAACATCTTCGCAGAGGGACTTAATCGGTGGTTGGGGAATTTCAGTTTGCTTATGGTTGTAGAAACGTTCGTGCGGTACGGTAATCGCTCAACAGGACGACAAAATTGTTTGCTAACCTCAGAACTGGCTTGCCAAGTCAGTGTGTGATGATGTAGTGGGTTCAAGAGGCACCCACTACACCATCGCTGCCTTTTAAATAACAAATTCTTGCTTTTCTTAAAACTAGGCTATTGCTAACCAATTGACATTAACGCCAGCTATCGGATCCCAATGCGAGACGGTGGTTTACGGTTTTGATAAAACAAAGATAGAACAATTTAATAAATTGAGGTCATATTTACACCATATTATTTGGTAATAACATGATGTGACATTAATCATTTATGAGATACACGATCACAAATATCGAATCGAACCAATTTTGCTACCGTAAATTAATAGATTTCGGATAATTATTACAAAAAGACTAAGTGGTAAATCTCTGCCATATTACATATTATATACATACATAGATTCACGCCTGTTTCCCATAGGGGTAGGCAGAGACTACGGATTTCTATTTGCTACGATATTGACACACTTCTCTGGCTTCATTCATTTTCATCACATTCCTCATACACGCTCGTCGGTTCAAGGTGCTCTTAACCTGGCCTTTGTCCAGAACGCCTCCGATCTGAATAAGAAATGTTCACGTAGGTTTTCCTCTTGCGACTCTATGCCGTATTATGTTTAAAATATCGTCCAAAACAATATAATTATTAATAACATAGATATCTATTAAATGTTACATTATTTATGTTTCATCCACAACAAGGACTTAAAAGATATAAAATAAACGCAGAATAAGATTTCTTTAATTTCCCCAAGGGCCAAGAATAATAACATGTACATATTTGTATCATAGAATATTTATTTCTCGTATTCACTTATCAGAACGGATATTGCAGAAAACATTACATTATGAAACTCTTTATTCTATTTGTAAGTTATTCTTGGTTATTCTATTTTCTTGGCCCCTAAGGACGTGGTTACATGGCGAGCTGAACATTGACTATTGAGAATTTGTTGACAGTTATACTTAATAACACTTTACCCCACCTAGGAATCAAAGCCGATACCTCATGTAAATTAGGCACGTCATGCTCTACCACTACGCCACCGTGATAGCCTTCATTTTGTAAAACATAAGTAGGTACAAAACAGCCGTTACATGTATGTACATCATGGCCTTGTTGACTCGTACAAAAACTTTTCTTTATTTTTTTGTACAAAATATATATAAGCTAGCTGTCCCGCGCAACTTCGTCTGCTTCATATTAGATAATTTTTGCCCGTTTAAAAAAAACTATCCTATCTTTTAAGTTGGACCTAATTACAGATGGTTACGAAGTTTGATCAGAATCGGTTCAGTTGTTTAGGAGTCCATAGCGGCCAAACAACGTAACACATAATTTATATATTATATTAAGACAATAATTATATCAGTCCTGTATATTAACTGTTCTACTACTAGACATAGGCCACTTCTCAGTGCAAGAAGGATTAAGCCATAGTCCACCACGCTACCCAAATGCAGTTTGGCAGACATTTTTAGAGAACTCTATATCTTTCACCGTTAAAGCGAACAATCATTACCTATTTCATACACACATAACTTCTAATATATAAATCTTCTGTCCGTGAGTTTGTAATTAAACTCCTTCTAAACGGTTGAACCGATTTTAAATAAATTTTTTGTGTGTGTTCAAGCGGATTCGAGAATGGCTTAGATTTGTTTTATTTTCGTGTGTACAGGACAACGCCTGTCGGGACAGCTAGTAACTTCTAAAAGTCGTACGTGCCTTGGGATTAAACTCAAGACCTCTGCGTGCCAGTCCAACGGTCTCCCACTGGGCCATCCCTCGAACATAATATCTCCTAGCCCATTTTACTTTTTAATTTGCAATATACAAACAATAGCTTTTGTTCTCCTTTCATACATGTAATGAGCACCACAAATAGCTATCTAAGACAGTATTGTTCTCAGATATTAAAAGTCTTTCTTTTCTATTAAAACTCTTGCTAATATCTAGTATATTGGAGGCTCTGGTTTGAAAATGTTCTTTAATCATCTCTTATGAGAATATGTAAGTCAGAAATATATAATATACAACATTTTGCTCGCGACTTCGCTTATCTTATCTTATGTGGGGGCCAGTCAGTGCAGACCGGCGACACTTCGACCCAATGGGATCATTTGTGTCGACACTCTCTCAATAACGACTGCCATAGATGATCATGGCAGCTGGAACCAACGGCTTAATGTGCTTTCCGAGGCACGGAGCAGTCGATAATTGTCAATTAATACGCACATAATTTCGAAAAGTCATTTATCTTCCGAAAGTCAGAGGTGCGTGACGTGGGCTCGAACCCGAGACCCTCTGCATTGCAGTCTGTTGGTCTTCCCACTGAGCTATCGCTGCTCCAAGGCTTCGCTTACGTTAATATAGATTTTGTAAATTCCTATCCCTCGGGCACGGTTCTCTTTTTCAGGATGAAATATATCCTAGGTCCTTTTCTGCACCCCTCATAACACGCATCCGAAATTAAAGGAGTGAAAGCGTAAGAAACAATCAACTCATAACGATTAATTCTAACGATTAGGATTTTCTCTTGTAATTCTGATCTTTTCTTGTATTTATTAATGACATTATTTTGATTCCATTCAAGGATTCCTCGATGCAGACAGTGTGGAATAGGGTACATACTGGTACTGATGCAAGTTATAGGATTAATATGTATTCTGCCACCAGCACTTTTTTTATAATGGTTTACCTCTGTATCATTTTGCAATAATTAACCATTGATGGCTCGATGGCGTAGTGGTTAGTGTAACCGACTGCCACGCCTGAAGTCGCGGGTTCGATTCCCGCACAAGTCAAACATTTGCGTGCACGATTATGGATGTTTGTCTTGGTCTGCGTGTTTCTATGTATAATATTTATGTATTTACAAAAATAAGTATATATGTATGTTTATCCATTGACTAGTATCCATAGTACAAGCTCTGCTTAGTTTGGGCTAGATGGTGTTATGTGTATGTCATAGAATATTATTATTATTATTATTTATTACTTACATACGGATCTATTTCTTGGTTCCGTGATAATGTTTGCGTTTATAATCGTGAGGATTAAGTTTCTAACGCAACCCTGAACGCGGCGCAGCGGTAGTGAATGGGACTGCCATGAATCAGATCGCGGTTTGGCATCCCGAACGGGGACGCGAACATTATGATTTACTTAGAATAAGGTCAATAGGACGACTTCGGCAGATAGTCGAAGTCGTCCTGTTGATGCGAATCTGGTCTTTTTCCAGCTTAGTGGACCAAATTCAAGGCAAGCCGAATTTGGCAGTCGGCCCCATGTCAGCAGCAGTCATCTACCGAACTCGACAAAAGACGAAGCAAATGAGTCATTAAGTGGCTTGATTTTATGCTATACCTATATCCAGTATGTATTTATTTATTTATGTATGTATTTATTTATTTATATATATATTTAAAGGCACATCTACAGATTACAAATTATGTATGTGAATAGGATTGAGTTCAAGGTATACATGCATGTTAATTTGCAACCCGATTATCGGCGTGCACAACATTTAACAAATAATAATCGGCCTTGATCGCGTAGTGGTTAGTGTAACCAACTGACACGCCTGAGGTCGCGGGTTCGATTCCCGCACAAGTCAAACATTTGCGTGCATGATTATGGATGTTTGTATTGGTCTGCGTGTTTCTATGTATAATATGTATGTATTTACAAAAAAGAAATATATATGTATGTTTATCCATTGTCTAGTACTCATAGCACAAGCTTTGCTTAGTTTGGGCTAGATGGTGTTGTGTGTATGTAGTAGAATATTATATGCTGGTACATACTTATGTATGTATATGTGATGACTACTTAATGCAATAATCACGCAATTCCCCTCAGAGTACAAAGTAATATTAGTAGAAACTCATGCTCCGAAATGGTACAATGAATACAGCAGGAACTCGATAGAATCTTAAACGAGTTATATTTTGGTTGGCGTATTTGTTGAACCTGTACCGAGCATATAAACTTCCATTTAGTTCAGATGCTTACATATTAGTGAGCGTAGCGAGTTAGATACAACAAGAATAATAGAATCTATACTTTTATACTAATACTAGATGTTCCCGCGGTTTCACCCGCATTTATCGTTACTGCGCCGCCTAGGCTATATAACGTCACGCTACGACCCACGGGGGCGGCGCAGTAACGATAAACGCTTGTGAAACCGCGGGAACATCTATATGTAATAATAATAATATTCTATCACATACACACAACACCATCTAGCCCAAACTAAGCAAAACTTGTACTATGGGTACTAGACAATGGATAAACATACATAATTATATATCTTTTTATTGTAATTACATGCATATTATACATAGAATATAATATGTATGAGTAAACAGAATAATACTATTTGTTTCTGCCAGGCAGGGCAGAAACTCTGTCTGTCTGCTTCGCCCACGTGAAATTGCTGCGGTCCTATTGAGTTGCAGCAGTATACTGGTGGGCAAATCTACTAGGTTAAATAATGATGTCTGGCATTCCAACAATGGACAGATTATTCCAAAAGTTGGTCTGGTGATGACCAGTTCTATTTAACACCCCAAACGGTGAATGAGTTGTAGAGCCTCGCTGATTTTAGTATGAATGGGCCGGCTCGACCGGGGATGGACTAACCTCTCACAGAATATCGACATGAAATACCAGTATTCCTACTATTGTATTTCGTTCGGTGAGTGAGAGTGCCGGAGGCCCAATCACCCTCTTTCCCCCATTCCTGCTCCTTCTCCTTCCCACTTCCTTTCCTAAAGGGTCGGCAAAGCGCAAGTGATGCCTCTGGTGTTGCAGGCGTCCATAGGCTACGGTGACCACTTACCATGAGGTGGGCCGTCTGCTTGTTTGCCAACTTAGATTTATAAAAAACAAGAAAAAAATTGGTAAAGATATCTTCACAAACATTCACATTAAGTAGGTTAAGCAGAGATTGCAAAGCGGAAATATTGTTAGTGTATAAGTATGTAGGGAATCCCGCAGCAGGTACTATTTAGTAAGCAAACGGACTTTCCTAAATAATAAAATTGTCATTTTCCTGAAGCTACAGTGGGAAGCCCGGCTGGTGGACGATTTGTTGCCGGTACGAATGCGTCGTAAGAGTAAAGCTACGTATACATTACGCGCGGCAGCCGCGCGAGCCTATGTTCGACTAGAGCAGATGTACATTTGCCGCGCAAGCCAAAATAAAGATATGAATTTAAGTAGATCGCGGCTGCCGCTTGCGGCAAGCGATCCATCTCGAATATCTGCGGCAGATATCCAGACTAGTTAGTTCCACAACAAATCATTGGCGCCATACAATTTTATGACGACACTTTTCGTTGTCTGTTCTGCGTATTGCCGCGCGAGCCAATTTTAAAATCCACAACTGTCCCAACTGCGCGCGAGCAGGCGACTGAAGCTCCTTTGATGCGGCCTCGAAAACCGACAACGATCGGTTCGCTCCGAGGCACGTTCGAGCGCGGCAATATTCAAGCTGCCGCGCGCGGCGACTCCACAGCGCGCGGCGACCCGCTGCCTAATTACGTAAAAATAAGCGTTTAGCAATAATGGCACAGTCACGGCGCATTCATGGTGCGATCGAGGGCTAATCGTAAAAAAAATCATATTACATACGCGTTCGTTCGCTGATGGTTTGCTACCTGCTAGTATGCACTTTTTGCGGCGACGCTAGCGCCAGAAACGATTTCGTGGCAATAACTTGACACTAAGAAATGCCATTTGTCAAACAGATGTGTAAAACTTTGTTTTGGAACTTTTGTTATATTCAGAATTTTTGACGAAAAAGCACTTGAAACAAACGTTAAAATGTTTGGCGTCGTTTTTAAGTGTTTGGTGTTTTTGCGGCGACTAGTGCCAGTGTGTATTTGGATCACTACGAAACAGACGTAAGCTTAAGCACGAGCCATATCCAATAAAATATAGATTTTACACACAAAACTTACGAATTCTTAACTTTCTAAGAAACAATCACAAAGCAATCCAAGAAAAGGTTATCGCGATTTGACAGATTTATTTGCTCGCCGATGGCTTTCGTTGTGCTGTCAAAAACGATACGTAATACCAAAACAATTGCCTCCATAGAACAAAAATGCATTATTCATTCATAGATTGTTACATAGAGGCAGCACTGTCGCGTTAAAGCTATGGCTTTGCTATGGCTAATACATAATACGAACTAGCGAAAATATAGCAAATATTGCTAAAATTTCGCTATGGTTAGGCTATTGCAAAATAGGTAATAGCACCGCCGGTCTCCACAGCGCGCGGCCGCCGCGCGGGCCAACGAGGATTTGACGCGCGTAATGTACGCAGCTTAAGACTATTAATCCGTTTCGTCCGGTAAGTAGCAGTTCCGAACACCTACCATTTCCCATTTCTTTGAATTCATACCATCTTTAATATGCATCTGTAATAGTATCTTATCTTATCTTTGGGGGCCAGTCAGTGCAGACCGGCGACACTTCAACCCAGTGGGATCTTTTGTGTCGACACTCTCCCAATAACGACTGCCATAGATGTTCATGGCAGCCGGGACCGACGACTTAACGTGCTCTCCGAAGCACGGAGGAGGCGATAATTGTCAATCAATACGCACATAATTTCGAAAAGTCATTATAACTTCCGAAAGTCAGAGGTGCGTGACGTGGGTTCGAACCCGAGACCCTCTGCATTGCAGTCTGTTGGTCTCCCCACTGAGCTATCGCTGCTCGTCATCTGTAATAGTAACTGGTGTAGTAATTTAAGTGGTCGCCTGGCCTTTGCCAATGCGTTGTGGACTTGATCGCCACACGGGACAAAAATTTGTATGATCCACAAATGTTTGTTCTGAATCTGGCTGTTTTCTTTGTCTATAGTTTAAATATTTGTAAAGTGCCCAACGACACAGGATTTATCCCTAGTGCAAAAGTTACACTTTAAAAACTAAATTGAGGCAGCCTTTGGGGACTGGCGATACAAGTGAAAACTTTAATCCTAGATCATAAACACTTCTTCATAAATAATAAGAAAAAGAAAGGGCTGAATAAAAATTTTGTTATTTTTTGCGTAGGACACACCATTTCTGAGATAATATCATTAATATTCTAAAATAATTCAAAATGTAAAGCGTGGAAGCGTTACGATGACGCGAGCTCTATGATTTTTGTTCACCCAAGAAGTGCTCAACGCGCCTAAAGAAGTATTCACTTCAAAAATCCTAGCTGAATGAAATTCTGCATATACTTTGTCAGGGGTACTGGGCCATAAAAGGAAATACTTTTCATCCAGGAAAAAAGTACGGTTCCCGAGAGATAAAATTTGACATAATCTAGATAAACGCGAACAAAACCGCGGGCATAAATCTGTGTGAACATTGACCAAGGTAGAGAGAAACCACAATATAAAATCAATAAGAATCTCCCGCTTGAGTTCAGTCCGCACCCGAATCCCACTGTGTTTTCCAATTTGTTCAGAAGGCGTAACCTAGTTATAGAAAGTTTAAAGTAAACAACGACTGGAACCGGGGGACTTAACTAGCAAGCAAAGCTCTGTTTTGCATGCATTTGATATGATCTGCATGTTCAGTTAACTTCTATGTAGTATATTGTATACTGTGGCTGAATCAGCTAATACCGGTTAGCTACTTAAGTTGTATTGTGTTGTGTTTGAAATGCTAGAAAACGGGTGGTGATTTTTTATTAGATACTAGTTGTGCTCACGGTTTTACCCGCGTTTATAGTTACTGCGGGTCGTAGGCTTCTTCGATAAATAGGCTATCCAACATTAAAATAATTTTCAATTCGAACCAATAGTTCCTGAGATTAGCGCGTCAAACAAACAAACAAACTCTTTAGCTTTATAATATTAGCATAGATAATGTTTGAACTGGCATGTTAAAGGCTGTGATTCTAATTCTATGGCATGTTTCCTGATTTTCCAGCTACAGTTTCATAAAGACAACATTTTCCTCATACTTTAGTTTTACAAATACTCAAACAACGGTCACAAAGGTGAACCACTCTTGGAACAGCTATTTGTGGGTCACACAGATTATCCCGTGTGGGAATCGACCCACAATACTTGGAACACAAGGCCAGTGAGTAAGGTGACTCCGATAATACGTACTGGCATAGTGAAAAATAATGCCATGAAAGATGAGGACTCACTTTTTAAGGACTCGTTTCAGAATTTCATATTATTTCAGTTTTCGCCAATTTAATCTTGAAGATTGCTATTTCACTGGTTTTTGCCTGCGACTTCGCACGGGTACAGAACTTTTTTTCCTGAATGAAACGTACCTTATATCGTTTTATAATAATAATAATGATTAGAATAGCCCATATATTAGAATCCATACGTAGTAATAGACCTACGTAGAGATGTTTATTTTTATTTTATTTTATTGTGCTCGTCAAAATGACCACACTCCACCTGATGGTAAGCAGTCGATGTGTAGCTCGCGAGTGAGTGATGTAAAAGATATACAGGTTGTCCCGAAACTCAACGATAACCTGGTACCGGGCGAGAGGCCAAGGTGATATACCTTGTTATGAAAAAAATAAGAAAAAAAATTATGTGGTGTCGTGGGACACCAGGTAGGAACGAAGTTCCTTCGGCTAATGTAGAATCGACACAAATTGCAAAAAAAATCGTGCTCAATTCACTAAATAGAATAAAGAATATTCATTTATACCAATATATTTAAATGATTCCAAACATTTAAATATATTGGTCATTTAGTGATTTCTGATATCCTGGTATTATACACTACTCGCTTGTGTATGCGACTGTCGCGCCTGCGCACGTCTCATTTAACGGTTTTATTCCACGCACTTTTTCCACGGATTTTTTCTTACGGTTTTACTATCACATTTTTTTCAGTTCGGTCGCGCAGCAAAATCCCTATCCCCTCCAAGCCTGCCGTAAGGAACTTCGTTCCAAAAAATCGTGCTCAATTTTAGTCTCATTTAACGGTTTTATTCCACGCACTTTTTCCACGGATTTTTTCTTACGGTTTTACTATCACATTTTTTTCAGTTCGGTCGCGCAGCAAAATCCCTATCCCCTCCAAGCCTGCCGTAAGGAACTTCGTTCCAAAAATCCATGTCACTTCGTCAAGCAATAATAGACATTTTTCGAAAAAGTTGAAAATTTGACACCCTTGGTCGCATTTTTAAGTACTGTGATCACAATTTGCACAATTTTACAGTGATTTTTTTTATAATATAATCTCAAATAACAGTGCTATTAATAGCATATCGTATATCATTCCCAAAGAGCTAATGTATCAGTAGCTCATTTCACTTCAAACTGTATCTTTATATATTTACTGACAAGATTCAATTTTAATGTTGCGTTCGGCTTACAGTTCACTTCTCCACTCTTGTGTCTCACTCAATTGACTCAAACTCGTTTAGCTCACTCAGACGTCAACGAATCATTAAATCACTAGTGAGCTACTGATATAAAAAAGTGATATATATTACTGAGCCGAAAAGATATATACATATATATCTATATATATATATCTATATATATATAATATATATATATATCTTTTCATTTCAGTGATACATTTCGCTCATCTCTAGTCCTACGCCTCCTTGCCTCCTCCTTTTATAATAATATAATATTCTATCACATACACACAACGCCATCTAGCCCAAACTAAGCAGAGCTTGTACTATGGGTACTAGACAATGGATAAACATACATATTAGGTATATACTTTTTTTTGTAAATACATAAATGTTATACATAGAAACACCCAGACCAAGACAAACATCCATGTTCATGCACACAAATGTTTGAATAGTGCGGGAATTGAACCCGCAAACTCAGGCGCGGCAGTCGGTTACACTAACCTCTACGCCATCGAGCCGTCTAAATAATAATCACTTTTTAAAGACTTGTTTCAGAATTTCATATTATTTCAGTTTTCGCCAATTTACTCTTGAAGATTGCTATTTCACTAGTTTTTGCCTGCGACTTCGCACGAGAACAGAACCTTTCTTTTCCTGGATGAAACGTACCTTGTCGTTTTCTCTACTCATACAAGGTATATGCCAAATTTCATAATGATCGGTCGAGTAGATATTACGTAAACGCGTTACAAACAAACTCACATTTGCATTTATTATTATATATTGCATATATTTATTATTATTATATTAGTTATGATTAGGATAGTTACGATTATCAAGTGTATATTGGAAAATACTTATTTATCTAATAAAAATTATTTAATTTATTTCACGTTTTTTTTACGACTAAGGTGGCAAATAAGCATACGGCCCACATGATGGTAAATGGTCACCGTAGCCTATGGACGCTTGCAACACCAGAGGCATCACTTGCGCGTTACCTACCCTTTGGGAGAAAAAGGAAGTGGGAAGGAGAAGGAGCGGAAAAGGGGAAAGAGTGTAATTGGGCCTCCGGTACTCTCACTCACCGAACGAAACACAACAGTAGGAATACTGTTATTTCACGTTGATATTCTGTGAGAGGATAGTGCTTCCCCGGTCGAGCCGGCCCATTCATGCTTAAATCAGCGAGGCTCTACTACACGTTTTAATATCCACTCAAATAGGAGAAAACGTTTATTTCTAGGAGATTTTATGAGAGCTATAAATAAGCTTGTTTGTGATTTACAATCAATCAGTGATTCTTCTCGTAGACCCCTACGTCCTGCGTCCCGGGGTAACCAAACCAGGCCGTGGGCCTGTCTTGATGGTAGTCGTCACTGGAGTGAGCCGTGCGGAACCGTTGGTTAGGTCGTCAGAGCCTGTGGGTAGCGCAGTTAGCGAGGTCCAGCCTGCACGGGTGAGTCTCCGCGGCGACCAGCGTGCCAGCAGCGCTCGGGTCGTGTCCGATGGATCCCTCCTGCGCTTGGCGAGGTTGAGCTCATCATTGATAACTTGCCTCGGTGGCGCAGTGGTAAATGCAACTTCTATGCTTGAGTTTCTCGAGTTCAATGCCCGGGTCAGGCAATGCAATAACATATTGCATGTGTTAAAAAAAAAATCAACGGGTTGCACTCCGGGAGTGCCGGCAGAAGTGAAAACTTGAATATTAACGTTGTGCATTTTTGATATTTTGGAATGGTTAGGGAATAATTTTGCACGACTTGCTTTAATTATCAGTATAAAAGTACTATCATTTATGTGGTAAAATACAATATTCATTTATTGCGCATCGTACACAAACATGACAATTCTCCCTCCGTCTTACGAATTTCCGATTAGGTCACGTGTCCTGACGCGTTCAACATTTTTTACCCATCACAAAAAAAGTGCACAACGCCGCTAAAGAAGTTTTCACTTCAACACTCTCAAAACGGCACGGAATTTGTTATTGTGACTAATAGATAGCATCACTGCCGTCATAAGGACAAAAGACTTATCTAACAATTGTTTTTTCCATATTAAGATTTTACCTATTTACAAGCAGTATGATTTTCCTTATGACGGCAGAATGGGCTCGCCCCAATTTTGTGAAACGTACGTCTATAGTTGTCTAAATGTATGTGTTATACAAGACTGTTTACCTGTTAGGTACTACATACATGTAAGATTGTGCATTTATGTTAAGATTGCTTTATATTTTATGTGCATCCAAATTTATCCTAACTATATATTATTATCCTGACTAGTCCTTACTAATATTATAAATTTGAAAGTAACTCTGTCTGTCTATCTGTCTGTCTATTACCTTTTCACGGCTAAACCACTCAACCGATTTAGATGAAATTTAGTACAGATATATAATATTGTCTTCTGTTTACGCGAATGTTATTCATTGAAATTAAACTACTATGTCTCCCCGTGACCATGGCTGCTGAAAAGCAACCGAAACGTCGGGGAAAGTGTAAACATAAATATAAACAGTATAATAGTATAGTAATAGTATAAATAGTTTTAAGTTTCAATAATTTAATTAGCTTAAAAATTAGTAAAGTTTAATAGTATTATAGTAGAGTAACAGTTTTTCAAAATTTTGTAATAAAGTGTCAAATAAACAACGCGATAAAATCCGTATATAGTAGTTTAATTTCAATAGTACAGATATAGTTTAAAACCTGGGGAAGGACATAGGCTACGTTTTATTGATGTAGGTACCACGCGGGCGGAGACGCGCGCAAAAGCTAGTAATATTATAAATGCGAAAGTGAGTTTGTTTGTTACCCTTTCACGCCTTAACTACTCAACCGATCATTATGAAATTTCCCATACACGTTGTCAGGGGTACAGGAAAGGACATAGCGTACTTCCATCCATAAAAAGTACTATTACTAAATTAATTTGACCTAACCTACATTTAAGCGAGCGAAGCCGCGGGCAAAATCTAGTTTTGTATAATAGGAAATATTAAAATATTTTGAAAAAATTTTTCACCATGTTAGAGTATAATGTTTTCATAAAAATAATTCCACTTACTTGCATTGGGTATATATCCCACCAACACGCTTACTAAGGTTATTGGTGCCAAAACTGTTGTCACAAAATTCTCTAAACTTAACTAAAAATCAGTAAAATTTAGTTTAGTCCTGTCACTTTTAACGATTTCAGAATACGAAATGTCGTTTGGCAGGACTAAACAAAATTTTAGTGATTTTAGTTAGGTTTAGATAATTTTGTGACAACAGAATTGGCACCAATATCGCGTTTTCTTATACAAAGAAAACGAAATTAAAGAAAGTGGGGTGTGAAGAATGTGTCAGATAAATATGCGGGCCTTTAGAACTATAACTACTAATACACACTTCACAGATCTCTTAATCATATAATTAAGTATGACGCAAAGACTACAATACAATATAGATACGGGTATCATATATCTGCATTTTAGACAAATAAATATATAGTGCCAGAAACATCTTTTCAGACATGAGGCCATCTTATGACGCTCATTACGTCATGAGCGTCGTTTTTTTTTTTACACAATTACATATAAGTACATATTCATAACTAATATTTATTCACTTACCTATTACCTACTTTTTCAATGTATTCTTTTAATAAAATAGTATATATTATGCCATATTTTCTTTCGGGGCTATCTATTTATGTATTATTTATTTCTTTATTTTGAGTGCACTATTGGCGGACCAAACGTCAATAATTGTGGTGTTCGCTGAAAATCAGCGCTGTGTAGTGCTTGCAGCAATGCAAGTGCCACAGCATTATGCTGAGCGCATCACCGTTGTTTTTGTGCCGTCGGATGGGACGTGCATCAGCGCATAAACATTTTAATTGTTTTTAAAATTTCTTTATACTTCCATATTTTTATTTACTTTTTGTTATACCCGCATTCTATAATAATTGATGATGCATGTCATGATGGTACAAAAATAAAAATCTTTTCATTTCATTTCACTTCTAACCGATCGCAACGCAGTGACATAGTTACGTCTCTTACATCGGTTTAATTGACAACAGCAGAGTTCCACTCTTTTCTATATATCCGATTCTAGATGTCGGTCTCGATGGCGTAGTGATTAGTGTAACCGACTGCCACGCCTGAGGTCGCCGGTTCGATGCCCGCTCATGTCAAACATGTGTGCATGAACATGGACAAGGCCTTGGTCTAGGTGTTTCTATGTATAATATATATGTATTTACAAAAAAAAAGTATATATTATGTATGTTTATCCATTGTCTAGTACCCATAGTACAAGCTCTGCTTAGTTTGGGCGAAATGGTATTCTGTGTATGTGGTAGAATTATTATTATATTATATTCATACAAAACAGTAAGACGATTTTACATCATACTATCAAAAATTAGTAGCGGCTCTTCCGTGCGCCGTAGGCTCGCCACAACGTAGAATAAAAAAGAAACAAACAAAGCCTGTTCCATTTGAAATAGTTTCTTTTAACAACGAGCTGTGGAGTGTGACGGATATAAAAAAGGCTTCAAATCGTACATCGCAGTGAGCGGTGGTAGCTACTGACGCGGGAACACAGCTGTAGCTACGAAGCTACGCAGTGGACATGCCATATGACGTCACTAACTTCAACATCTGAAACGTTAATGTCAGTGACGTCATGTGGCAACGTGGCAGTAAGTCTTCGCATTAAGTCAAAAAAAGAAGAAGAAGAAATAACTTATTGTATGAAAAATGTTTAGACGTCCACGTTCACCACCAAGATCATCATCATCAGTCATCAGTCTCATATAAATTTTATCAAAATTGATTTAGAGTTATTGAAAAATCAACAATAACAAAATAATATTATAATAAATATACATTGGTGACGTTTTGTTTCTTGTGGTTCCCATCAGCAAAAGTTTTTTGTTTTCTAGTCTTGATGCAGTGGTCCGACCGCCGCGCGCCGGCGAGAAAACGACTAACTATCGGCGATTTTCTCTCTCAAGAAACGCACAAATAATATACATTCCGTGTAAACGAAAGAGATGTATATATTAAAAGTTGCTCTCTGACTGTTCACACTGCCGGCGACGACTCGCTTTACTAGTTTTGTCGCTGAGCGGCAAGAGCTTTCAAAAATAAACTCGCTCAGCGACACTCGTTCAGCGATGCTCGCTCGCTTGATCATTTGTTTTCATTTCTAAACAGTGCGGCTTTGAAAAAAGACATGGATATCAACAAAATCATTGCAACTCTCTTTGTTATCTAGTTCAAACGCGACAACGATGTATTTTACGATAGTGTATGTGTAGTAGCAGCGGCAACCCTGACAAAACGGAAGAAAATGAGAGGGAAAAAAGAAGATTTTGGATGCAAAATGTGTGGTTGCGCGTGCAGGTTTGCACAGGACTAAGTGACCGCGGGCGAGTGGCGCGAGTAATCGCTCGTCGCACTTGCACGCTCGACAAAACTATCGAAACTACACACTCGCTTCCCGCTGATCGTCAACTCGTTTATAGTTTCTAGTTTTACTCGTTTCTCGTTCATCGTTGGCGGTCGGACAGTGGCCTGAAGTAGGTTATATTTTTATATTCAAAAATTTATATTTATATTTATTACATCTCAAATTAAACATCGCCAGCGCATATTAGTATAAAGATATGATGCTACGGCGTACTTTATAATCTTCGTAACTGAATGTACATTTCATACGTGTCCAACACTGAATTATTCAGCTGTGAATATCCAGATACTGGACCAAATACGAGTACCGACGATATTCAATCGACTGATGTTTAGTTACCGGTACCTGATTTTAATTAACTATACTGCGGTGAGCTCTCCCGCTGGGTTTAATGAAACAAAAATATTCGCCATACTAGGTTTTGCCCGCGGCTTCGCTCGTGTAAATGTATGTTACGTTAGGTTAGTAACACTATACAGGCCAATAATACAGGTTAGTAACAGTATAGTAACTCAATGGCTGGCGAGCAGGAGATCCTATTCTCCCATCCGCCAGCCATTGAGTCAGAGTGACGCCCTCTGTCGTGCCGAGGTGTCACACAGGAGTCGTCTGTGTTGGACACTGCTGGGTGGGTCGCTGATGTAGTTTCAGTTCCAGCGACCCGCCCACCATTCAAGGCCGCGAATTGGAACACCGCGGCAGGTTTAGTCGGTAGTACTCGGGAATTTCCATCTTTTTCCGGGTGAGCCCGACATAACCTCTCTGCTCCCCTTTTCAGTTACACAATTTACAGCTTGCAGCCTAATATAACATCACACTACGAGCCACGGATGGTCAGTGTAACCGACTGCCTCGCCTGAGATCGCGGGTTCGATTCCCGCACAAGTCAAACATTTGTGTGCATGAACATGGATGTTTGTCTTGGTCTGGGTGTTTCTATGTATAATATGTATGTATTTACAAAAAAAAGTATATATGTATGTTTATCCGTCGTCTAGTACCCATAGTACAAGCTCTGCTTAGTTTGGGCTAGATGGTGTTGTGTGTGTGTGATAGAATATTATATTATTAATATTAATATTAATCTTCTATCTTCAATCGTTCACATCCATAATCCTAACTAATATCATAAACGCGAATGTAAGTTTATTTGTTTGTTTGTTACGCTGTAACGCCTTAACTACTCGACCGATCATCATGAAATTTCGCACACACGTTGTCAGGACTACAGAATAGGATAGAGAGTACCTTACATTGAGAATAAAAACACTGTTTCTAATTTCGGATAGAAACTCACACAATATCAAAATCAACGCGAAAAATCTTGTACCTACTAACTCTCATAAAAAATTAGTTTTATATTAATAATATTCTCCAGGTACGTATTTTCGTTTCAGGCAGCCAATTTTTTCAGAATGGTGATGAACTTTTAGTAACCCTGTCAGCTATGTAAGCGTTAGACTATAGAAGAAAGAAAGAAAAAAAGAAAGAAATCTTTATTGCTATACAGCTGGACACAATGTGTATAAAGATATAACAAAAACAATAATAAAAAGGAAGAAATAAAAACACAGTAACATAAAATAATCAATGAACATCCTGATATGCGTCCCACAGCTGCAGCAATCAGGACTCCAGTTCAGCATTTGCCTGGTCTCAAGAACCAGGCACTAGAGCCTGTTATTATGACGTACATAAACGTTGACTATAATATACAAAACAACTATATTGTTTTTCAGAGGAAAAGATTTCCTTTTCCTCCAAAAACAATATAGTTATTTTTCACTGTGTTACATTTCAGGGCCAGCCATGACTAATGGTGGAATATAAAAATCACAGAGTTTTCATTGTTTAGTCATGTCTATCTCATAAACATAAAACATTTCAATGACACTGACTTATAAGCCATTAAGATGATGATGATGATAGATACGTCTTTTTTCCTTATGACGGCAGAATAGTACAAAAGTAAAATGAAAATCCATACCTCTCTATACATATTATAAAATTGTAATTGGTTCATGACTGTACATAGAAGATATTTAAAAAATAATGCGAGGTGCTTTTAGCTATAGAAGCCAAAACGCATCACGCAAAAAGTATTGCACGAAATGAAATTTGAAAAGCAAAATAAAAAAAAATTTGAATAGTGGGTGGGTTGGTGAAACGGGAACTAGTTCAGCAACCACCTAATGATTACCTACCTGATGGTAGGTATTAATAATAATGTCCTCTAGACCGAATTTCGGTCACGGCGGCCAATCTTAACGGAGACTACCATCTGCGCAGGAGATATTATAGTGCACAAGTGTGTGCGCAAACACAAGTGTACTCTCTGTTCCCTAACCCTCATGATCCGATGGGACGGTAATCCGACACGACCTCAGAGAGAGATCAGGCGCAGACCTAACGGCTTTATGTGCTTTCCGAGGCATGGGGGTGTCTTTCCACACCGCCAACTTCCAAACTCCGGGCTGCTATTGAGAATTCTTAACAGAAAACCCATTTAATTTTTGCTTGCCCGACCCGGGATTTGAACCTGAAACCTCGTACACAGCAGTCGCATTCACTACCGCTGCGCCACGGAGGCAGTACTTCCGAATGAAAAAGCGGGAATAACTAGTATTTAATAAAACTGTATAGGTATCCTATACCCTTCCGTATTTTACATATCAGACTAGTAATTTCAGAGATAAACGTATTCATTAAAAAAACCATATCTCTCTATATTATTAATCAAAACTTACTAATAAATCAAACAACAAGCCAAGGTCAAAACAATTTAACGTCTAATACATTAATAATATATAATACAAAACCGCGTGGCAATTTTACATAACATCCTAACTAATATTATAAATGCGAATGTGAGTTTGTTTGGTAAGCTTCCACGCATTAACTACTCGACCGATCATCATGTAATTTCGCATACACCTTGTCAGTTGTACAGAAAAAGACATAGGGTACCTGTCATCCAGAAAAAAATACTATTGTATCTACTATACTAACCTAACCTACATTTATGCGAGTGAAGACGCGGGCAAAGTCTAGTATTATATACCTCTTCTCCCTAGCCTTTATTATTCCCAAGTCACTTGGGGTCGGCTTTCTAGTCTAACCGGATTTGACTGGATATCAGTTTTACACGGAGCGACTGCCATCTGACCTCCGCAACCCGAAGGCTAACGATACCCTAAGGCTAGACCAGTGTCAGGATATTAGAGGGCACTGACTTCCCAATAACGACTGTCATAGATGTTCATGGCAGCCGGGACCGACGGCTTAACGTGCTCTCCGAGACACGGAGCAGGCGATAATTGTCAATCAAGCCTAGTATTATGTATATTATATTATATAATATATTATAGGTACCTACATAATTTATATGTTGATTATAATAATATCTGTAATTCATTATCTTAGTATTGAAACTTAATAATATAACTTTAATTTACTGACGTAAACTTGCTAAATGATTATTAATAGTTTCATAATTATCCTTATTCTTTGTTGCGCAGAGGTAGTGAATACGACTACTGTGTATGAAGTCTTGGGTTCGAATCCAGGGTCGGGCCGACAAAAAGTTACTGGATTTTCCTGCCACATAATCTCAATTCAGTACGGGGTTAGTAAATTGGCGTTAGAAAGCAGGTTGTTGCTTTTTTTTTTTGCCGTTCGTGTCAGACTAGCAAGTGGCCCACCTGATGGAAAGTGGTAACCGCTGCTCATGGACTTCAGCAATGTCAGGACACAGCAAAGCCGCTGCCTACCGTGAAAGAAGAACTCTCTTTAAACCTCGTTTGAAGAAGGACATATCATAGCGGTCGGGAAACACCGAAGCTGGCAGTTCATTCCATAGCTTGCACTCTCTCTGGTCGTGTAGGGGAACAGAGAGTGCACTCGTGTTTGCGAACATACTTGTGCTGCGTAGATGGCCAATCCCCGTTAAGATTAGCCGCCGCCCGTGACCGAAATTCGTTTTGGAGGACATTATAATAATGTCCTCTCGGTTATCTCGATTTTATCCTATCACAATAACTGATAAGGGGCAATAAAAAGAACAGCCCGTTATTATTTACAACATTAATTATAGATATGTTGTTTTTTTTTTAATTAGTAAAAAATTCAAATTGCCTCGGGTGGTTAACATATGACTATCTGAAACCATTTCACGAAAAAAAACGGTACATTAATTAACCAAAAAAAAAAATCTAATATAATAAATATGACCTGACCATATTTTTTTTATTAGATTTTTTTTTCTATATCACCAGTAGAATACTTGGTTAAAAGGAATTACACGATTTCAAAATCAATAACAGACACAAAGTACATCCTGGCTTAAAACGATTATTTGTGGATCAAACAAACAGTCGCAAAGGAAACACCTAGGCGAACGTTTCATGATCAGATCGGAAAATGTTCTGGATAAAGGCCAGGTTAAGAGCACCTTACACCGATGAGCGTGTATGAGGAATGTTATGAAAGTGAATGAACCCAGAGAAGTGTGTCAGGATCGTAGCAAATGGAAATCCGTATTCTCTGCCTACCCCTCAAAGTCAAAGTCAAAAATCATTTATTCATTTAGGTCACAAAGTAACACTTATGAACGTCAAAGTATATAGGTTAGTGAGTTTACTAAGTTACTGAAGCTACATTTAGGTTAGTTGCTAGATTCAGGCAAAGGGTAGAGCCTATGAGAAGAAACCTGCAAGAAACTCACGGCCACTCTTTTAAATCGTCAGTTAAATATAATTTCAGTATTTTACAACTCAGATTAACAAGGTGTTACAGCCATTATGCCATATACTACTGACTATAAAAGCTAAAGATAATAACAATAATAACTTAATAATATTATAGGGAGGAAATAATTTGAGCTAAGATATATTATTTAATATAAATCTCCTCTGGGAAATAGGCGTGAATCTATGCATGTATGTATGTACAAATTATTGTCTTGTGTGGTATTCGAATCCATAACAGATAGCGCAGTGGCAGTTAATATAGATGTTTAATAGACGCATGTTCGACGCATGCGCATTTCTGGAATTGGTGTCTAACTCCTTACCCCTCCTTTCTCCTCCTTGTCAGAGTCGTTTATTCAAATGGATTTTAATTTATTTTACAATTTAAGAAACACCACAACTTGTAGACAAGAATAAATAAAGTTGATAACACAAATACGTTCAATTAAAAGTATTTACAGATAAGCAGACATTTATTTATAAATAGGCAAAGACTAAACAGTTCAGAACATTTTTCTTCTCTGTTTGTTTGTTTCTTAACTTTTTTGGTTAGTAACTATTGAGGAGTTGTCATATTATCAATTGCAGCCGAAGAGAGATTATTAGATATGAATGCACCCTATAATCTATACTAATATTATAAAGAGAAAAGATTTGATTTTTGTTTTGTTTGTTTATTAGAATTAAACTAAAAAACTAATAAACCAATTAAAAAAATATTTTACCATAAGAAAGCTATGTTATCATTGAGCAACAAGCTATATAATTTAAAAAGTACTGTTATAATATAACCTAACCTAATCTACTTTTAGTTTACAATAAAATTCCAAAGTCTATTAAGCGATTGGATGTACAAGATTTAAAGGGCTCTTTAGTTAACTGATCCCGCTTGAATTGGACCCGCGGGATCAGTTGACCTAATGTATATTTCGAATTGGTCAACTGATCCCGTTTCATAATTTTATAATTTGTACAAACACGGAGAAAAGTGTTATACATTAATAATATTAATATGACCAAGACATTAATTACTACGAAGCTGAGCACTCATGTCAAGTACATTACAAGGTCAAATAGTCCTATTGTGAGAATACGAATACCTGGATTCAGCCAATCACGTGCATCAAAGACGCGAGTTTGCCGCTGGGTAGCGAGTTTTTTCTATGCACATGTGTGAGCGAGAAAGCATTATATGGCCACTATGCACTTTGTTTTTATAGGTACTTCTTAAACGTTTTCCGCACGTCTGTACACAAATTTGAAAATATACAATAGAGTTCTGCCTAATTTGAAAGCGGGTCCAGTTGACAAAAGATAAATAATAACATATATGAACTAGTCAACTCATCCCGCGGGATCAGTTTAGAGCAGGATCAGTTAACTAAAGAGTCATTTAAAGATAATCTGGAAAACTTGTAATTGAAAAATGTTATTATAAACTAGCTGTGCCCGCGGTCTCACCCGCGTCAGTGGTATTTGTGGTTACTGCGATACTCCCGTGAGCCGTAGCGTGATGTTATATAGCCTATGTCCTTCCCGGGGTCTCAGGCTATCTCCATTCCAAATTTCATCAAAAGCGGTTCAGCGGATTGAGCGTGAAAAGGTAACAGACAGACAGACAGACCGACAGACAGTCAGACAGACAGACAGACAGAGTTACTTTCGCATTTATAATATTAGTAAGATTAGGTTATTATTTCGTTCATGAGGTTCACTAACAATTTATTACACTGTTACAAGATGTGATACATTCATAAAATTAATTTACTAGCGTAACAATCTCTTACAGATAAAAACAGCATGCGTAACAATCTCTTACAGATAAAAACAGCATGCATAATTTTTAAATCTAAAATTTACCATTACCAGTACAAAGACAAATCAAGCAATACAAAAAAAATATAGACAAAATTAAAAATACCCAAACAAAAAAACAGATATTTTTTGAGCGAGGGTGAACATTGGTCACCAAGCTTAATATAAACATAGAGAGAGAGAAAAGGATGAAAGAAGAGAGCATAACGTATTTTGTTTTTTTTTTCTGATACTTTTATTTGAGTCAGTAAATGAATCTATACAAATAAAATTAATTGAAATGTCTGTTTGTAGCTCCAGACTCCGTTCTAGTAGTCCTGTAGTCCACGAACAGAAGCCTCCACACGTCCTCACGTGGAGTGATGCCTGGGTGTTTACTTTTACAGCCTAAGGAATTGCTTTTCCAGTGAGCAATAACAAAAGTAAATATAAGCCAAGCTTACCCCACACCAAGTAACCTAAGCCGGCGAAATCTCGGTGTGAACTCTATATATCTTCACTATATACTCGCGCGTAATAGTGTTTAATAAGACAAATGCGATCACGTCAAACGAACAATCTTATCATCTGATTGTCTGGTATACATAGACGCCGGCGCGTGCGCAGCCGTCAGTGCGCACACGACACCCGTTAAGTCCACATTGTAGTTTAAGTTTATAAGTGCAAAAAATTGTAGGTGAGTCGTTCTTTATATTGTTCAGAGGATTTTTGCGGATCGAAGTGTAATTATTTTTTATTTTATATAATTGGCCGTTATTTTTTATTGTTGTTGGTGGATTGTATTTCGTTTGGTGGCAAATAGTACAGAAACGTTTTCCTGAAAAGAATTATGAATTAAAATGATAACCGTTTTTCATTTTTAAAGTTTACGGTATCTTCATCTTGTGGAAATAAATTAAATCAAATAATTTTTGTAAAATTAAGTTGATTTTAAAGGTTAATTGTTAGTACCGTCTATGGAAAGTTAATATTTATTTTTTGTTTATCGTTTAAAAAAAGCATTTTTCATTGTAACAAAGAATTTTAAATAAATACTAAAGTATTATTATTTAAACAAAAATCGTGTAAATATACTTAGTTAATTACATTTGTAATTAAACTAATTCAGTGTTAAAATAACATTCAGTTCATTTCAAATTACAATTATCTATTTTAGATTAAATTAATCACAAAATTATTAACACGCGCATGTGTACCATGCATGTTCCCTAAAAATGAAAACTGAGCTTTCCTAAATTTAAAAGATTTTTAAATTTACATCTATTTACGAATATATAACCTACTTATATCTATATAATTATATTCGATATGCACTATGTATTTATCAATCTACTTGCATCAATTTTCGTCTGTTTACCGGAAGGGTGGTTAAAGTGGTGGATTGTTGGCTGATTTCTACTTCTAATAATCTTTCTATTTGATCACAACATAGAGTCTCATTATATTTTTTATGTAAAGATTTCGGATGTTTGATTGTCTGTTTTCATAAGTGTCTGATATCAACAATCAACATGGAGTCACAGAACAGATTGATCTGGTCTAAATGATCTTACTACCAAGGCGAACAAAAAATGTACACCTCTGCTGAACTCTATCGCAATATACTGTCGTGATACTTTACAAATTTCAATAGGTATTACTGACTATCTTTACTTACACAGCTGGTTAAAACAAAACGTAAATAGTTTAATTTGACCAGCTGCTAAGTCACGAATTCGGCAAATCTCATTATATCGGTTCGTTTAAATTATTACAATTTTAAACTATTCATATTTACGCTTTTTCGACGTTTCAACTGCTTTATAGCAGTCATAAGAAGAAACAGGTGTGTCTCAATTTTGAACTGTGATGTTATTTTAAAGTACCCAAAAAATATTAAATTATTTATTGATTTTTCGATTTAGGCAGAATGAGTTGAAAGTACCTGAATTTGGATTGAGTTTAAGTAAATGAATTACTGGATCCCAAGTTGGAAGTAGATGCCAAAAATCTCTTCCATTGAAATTATGATGTTTAAAATTATTTCAATAACCTACCAAGGACTCTCCGACAGGGAGAGTCCTTGGTGATGAGTGTTCTTTTGCGAGTATCTGTGGTTTGTCAAATCTGAAGTAATGATTGATTATGTTTACACAAATACTCGTGATAGAATTTAATAAATAGTTTAATTTTAAGGTGTAACATTCGCATATACGTGGTATATTACACAGCTGGTGTTATTTTAACGTAAGGTGATAATATTGTTGATAAATTTAAGCACCCAATTTGTATACAAATGAATGATAGTAGTTGTACTAATTTCTCTACGCATCGCTGAATTATTCAGTGAGACGAATTCATATTAAAGATACAATTTGTAATGTATTAAGTCATTATTTGAGAATATTTTAGCACAATTACATCCTGAATTTATACATTTTACCATATATATATACACACAACACCATCTAGCCCAAACTAAGCAGAGCTTGTATTATAGGTACTAGACAATGAATAAACATACATATATACTTTTTTTGTAAATACATACATATTATACATAGAAACACCCAGATCAAGACAAACATCCATGTTCATGCACACAAATGTTTGACTTGTGCGGGAATCGAACCCGCGACCTTAGGCGTGGCAGTCGGTCACACTGACCACTACGCCATCGAGGCCGCCATCAGTTCTACTATAAGACATTTCAAGGTTATCCATTAATTACCGGACAACCTGTATACGGTTTGGTGAACACATTCGTATACAATAATTTTCTAAATATACAACTCGTAAATCGTGTGTCGCGGGAGACTTCACAAACATTCAAACATCGGACGCAATGAACACATAGAATCGAAACAGCTGTATGTGGATCACATTTTGTCCCGAACCGGGACAAAATGTGATTGAACCCAGAGCAGTACTTGAACTACTACGTCATCCGTTCAGTCAAACTATCGAATGCAATCGTGCACATTACTAACGCTATCGATGTAGTTTTCCTTATATGAAGGTTAATGTATGCAAAACTACAGTTTTTGTTTAGATTTTATTTTTATCTACCGTTTTGTATTTGAGAGGCACATACTTACCAAATGTTGCCTTTATATATTATGGCGTGCATAGATCCTGAAAAAAATGTTCCCATAAAAAACAAAAAATATATTTTTTTAATAACTTCTAAAATATTCAATAAAAAATTATAAACAGACACGAAAAAGAAACACTCTTTGCATACGCACAAAAGTACCAATGCAAAACGGCAACGTCGCTTTTTACTTAGTTATGAATTTTTAATTAAAATGACTTTTTAATTAGTTTTACATTTAACAGGTAGCTAACCGATCAACTAAGTCAATAATTATAAGGCTAGGATTATATTTATTTACCTAATTTTGTTTGTAATCACGAACAAGGTAAAATCTGTATACCATTATTTTTTAGTCTTTTTATTCGCTTTGGAAATGTTTTTTATTTATTTTAGTCATTTACTCATAACAAAATAATATATTTGAATTTAAATTAGCTAACTTTAGTTAGTTTTTATTTAGAATTAAGTAACACACCTTTTTTTGTCTCGTGTGGGATTCGAAGGCACACTAAGCGTAGTGGTCATTCGACCAGTTGGACTACTACGTCATCTGTCCCGTTCAATATATTTCAATAAGATAGCTCTCACTACAAATATTTCTTCTGTTTTCTTCTATCCATTAAGAAACTGAAATAAAGTCTTATAAACTATTTTAATTGCTAAGTAGCCCCTCTGCGTCTTACCTAATTTATTATGCAGAGTCCACAATGATCTAATCCTAATCGTAACTTCCTTATTCCTAACTAATATTATAAAAGCGAAAATGAGTTTGTTTGTTTGTTGCCTTTTCACGCCTAAACCACTAAACTGATCAACCTAAAATTTTGCATATACATAGTCAGGTGTACAGAAACGGACATAGGCTACCTTTCATCCCGAAAAAAATTATAACTGTTCCCGAGGAAAACAATAATAACGTTCTTATGATAATAGATGGCGCCACGTGTCTTTCGAATCATGGTTGAATTATATTATTATATATTATTACAAGTAGAGTACAACCCGAATTGATTGTCAAATTCTAAATTAACGCGAGCGAAGCCGCGGGCAAAAGCTAGTATATTATAATAATCAAAATATTAAGTATTAAAAATATTTTTTGTCCTACAATGGCGCGCCGTATTGACCTCCTAAACCATAGCACGTCACCAGTATCAAATTATTAGTATTAAAACAAACTTTTGACCTCATTGATTTAATTAAGTAGATACCTACTATTTACGATTAGCACAACATTTGGTTTACTTTCTAACCCCGACATCCGGGTTCAAACAGATTATACCGTTTAAATCACTGGTAAAACACATCACTTATTTTTTAACCAATATTTGTAACGGTTCTACAAGTATTTGTTGAGCCAACAAAAACTTATTTGGTTTTTCTGCCACAAAATTATTAGCAGCTCGGTTACGAAGTTGGCAGTGTTGCACACCCCCGTGCTTCGGCAAGCACGTAATGCCGTTGATCTTGCGCCAGGTCTCTCACTGATCGTGTCGGCTTGCCATCCCATTGCATTATGAAAGTGAGGGAATAGAGAGTGCACTTGTGTTTACGCACATACTTATGCACAATAATATGTCCTGTGCTGTGTGATGTTCACTGAGTTGATGAGATGGTTAAGATTGTCAGCCGTGGCCGAATTATTTTTAAACGTAAATAATCCATACTCATATTGTAACTCAGTGTGTCAGTCACGTTTTGCAAACTAGACCGCTAAATATATTTCTTTTTAAATCGAACCTACAACGCGCGACAATTGAATAGGCAAAGCATATACTTAAACCATTACGCCATTCATGCAGTCATTTGTGAATCAACAAAATGATAATTGAATCGATTATTTTTGGAAGGGCACTAGTACACATTTTTCCGAAATCGAGTTAAATATGTGGTAAGACTACGTTAAGAGATACGACATAAGATCTTAAACAAGAACACATGCACTATTGTGTTAGATAGATCTATAAATTTGTATAAACTTTTTTGCACCTATAATAGACTTTTTTTGTCAACAGAAGGTTTTTTTGTGTCTCCTGTAAAATTTTATCTGATGGACTAGTGTCCTTCCCAAAATAATCGATTCAATAATTATTGTGTCGTGTCGATTAAGAGTCCTCATTTAACTAATCCTTTACATCTAGCTATTCAATTTACTGCTTTTTTAAACAACTATAATGTCAAATGAGCATACAAGGCACCTCGACCGCGTGACCCGGTCACTGTGCACGGAAGTAAAAAAAGTAGACAATGTCAGAGGTAAACATCGTTTTATACTGAATCCACTACACTCCTACTAATATTTACTAAATTAGTTTCTAAGCTGATTCTCTAGAATCATATTAAATATAATAAATAGATAATGCAATAATTAAATTCATTAAGCACATAGGTACTATATACACCAAAAAATTGTTGAAATAGTCCTATAAGTTTAATTATATAAGTAAATAAATAAATATAAGCATGTAATAAAATATTTTCAAACACTAATAAATAGCTCAAATTATTTTTAATAATAATTTATTAATATAATAAAAATATTAAGGGACAAAGCCCTCTTCCTCTCTCCTAATATATTTAGTATGCTGTGCCCGACAGGGTCCACAATTGATACTTAGATATAAGTCTACCATCTATTATTATTTCCTGATCTCTCTCCGGTCGTGTCGGATTATTCGTCCCATCGGATCACGAAAGTTAGGGAACAGAGAGTGCACTTGTGTTTTATGTTTACGCACACACTTGTGCACTATAATATCTCCTGCGCAGATGGCCAGTCTCCATTAAGACTGGCCGCCGTGACCGAAATTCGCTCTGAAGGACATTATATACTACATTGTGGCAAAGCAATAAAAATTTGAATTTGAATTAATATTATGAAATGCAATAGTTTGTGAGAATGGTTGGTTGATTGTTACTCAATCGTGTAAACCTTTTTTATATGTTTATTTCGGACTAAGTCCATATCGTGTTAGTAGCAATTTACTTAACATTCTAATGTTAGTAGACAATATATGGGTACCTAATATGCATGATTAAATCACAGCATGTAGCTGCATCAATCTCCGCAACATCAGGTCTCCCACCGATCCGCGAACACACTCAGGATGGTATTGGTGCTGCCGCGGAGGCGCGCAATCAAGGAGGGCGCACCTTTTTCAAAATAGCGGCGAAGCCGTCAGTATATTATGTCTCTGCAAAAATCCCTGATGCACTGCAGCTCCACGGCAGCCCCAGTAGCACCCTGAGTTAATTATACTGGACACGTAGGTCGCTGTATGCCTGCTGACTATAACTGTCCCATAGGCTACATGTATAAAATGCACTATTTCACTAGGCAAAATCCCTGTGTCGTAGAGCACTTTTCAAACCTTTAAAGTACACCCCGGCTAGGCACAACTATTAATTTGTAGATCACGTATTCTCACGTACGGAATTCGAACCTACAACACATGTTATTTATTCATACATATTTTTTATTGATTCATACATCCTTAATATCCTTAATAATATTATAAATTCGAAAGTAACTCTGTCTGTCTCTCTGTCTGTCTGTCTGTTACGTTTTCACGGCTAAACCACTCAACCGATTTAGATGAAATTTGGTACAGATATATGTATTTTGAAACCTGGGGAAGGACATAGGCTACTTTTTATTGATGTAGATACCACGCGGCCGCGCGCAAAAGCTACTATATTATATTATTCTTCTCTTCTTCTTCTCCCTAGCCTTTACTATTGACAAGTCACTTGGGGTCGGGTTTCTAGTCTAACCGAATTTGACTGGATATCAGTTATTACATGGAGCGGCTGCCACCTGACCTCTGCAACCCGAAGGCTAACGATACCCTAAGGCTAGGCTTTAAATGAAGTTTGGGACACAGGTAGACCATGCTCTAGAATGAATAACAAACCTATAGGATACTCTGCATCAGTGGCGTAGAGTAGTGGGGGCGGCAGAGGCGGCACTCCTCGGGCGGCATTTTTAGGGGCTGGCAAAATGTTACAATAAATAATAATATTATCTTGTAAATATTTAAACCATTTCATGACGAACAAGAGAAATGGGCAAATGTAAAATAAACAATAATGATGACTGTTCTTGCCGAAAAGTGCTTTACAATTTCTGTATATTACAGTCTTTTAAATTGAAATATCTAATTAAGAGGGCGGCAATATTTTCTTCCGCCCCGAGCGACTAACCGCACCACTACGCCACTGCTTTACATATTGTTCTTATGGGATTCGGGTAAGTAAAGCCGCGGCCAAAAACTAGTTCTTATATACGAGTACATAGAATCACTCCTGTAAATCCTTCAAGTAGTAGACAGATATAAAACCTACACACGCCAGTTAGTATAAGAAAAAAATATATTGGAAAATTGTGTAATCCCGCATCCGAATATTCATTTCAATAGTCAGTTGCGCATGCACTTACGCCACTGAACCGGGGAGGCAGTCACGTGTATTAGTACATAAAAACCGCTGAATAATCTAACCGCAATGTATGTCAGATAATTGCAATGACATTAAAAGTATGCTATATAATTGCGTCAATCGTTAAAGCATCATGCAAGGCACGATTAGTGGAACAAGCAGCATGATGACAGCATTGCACTGCATGGATAGCGCAATGGTTTAATAGTCACTGTTATAGACTCTCGCGTGTTCTATACCCGCACATAAATATTTTTCTACAGATGATAATGATTTCTAATGGCTAAACACTTTTCGCCATTAGAAATCATTATAATATTTTAGACAATATCTTATCTTATGTGGGTGCCAGTCAGTGCAGACCGGCGACACTTCGACCCAGTGGGATGTTTTGTGTCGACACTCTCCCAATAACGACTGTCATGGATGTTCATGGCAGCCGGGACCAACGGCTTAACGTGCTCTCCGAGGCACGAAGCAGGTGATAATTGTCAATCAATACGCACATAATTTCGAAAAGTCATATAACTTCCGAAAGTCAGAGGTGCGCGACGTGGGTTCGAACCCGTGACCCTCTGCATTGCAGTCTGTTGGACTCCCCACTGAGCTATCACTGCTAGACAATATAATATACAGAATGATTTTGGAGGTTGACAGTTCAGCAAAGAAAGCTACACTAGAGGGATAGGAAACAAATATTTTACTTAGCTATTCCGAAGTTTTAACTAAATATAAATCTAAATGATTAGAAATATTTAAGGAATATTTTAATGAGCGTTCAGAACTGAAGAGCATATGGTATAAATGCATCTCTTCATGTCCCGTGGTTTGCTGCGTGTAAATTAAATCGAAAGCAAATCGTGAGCGCGTCTAGATTGCTTTCCGGACACATTCCTGGTAGAAGCTTTGCGTACTTAATGAAAAAGGTAGACTCGCGTAATTGTGACGTATGCAATAAAATGGATGATGTGTACCATCTACTAATGGAATTGTTAGGTATGCTGATAAATGAGCCCAATTTATAAATAAATTTAAATTTAATTTATAAATAAATTTTAATTTAATTTTTACGATGTCGGTATGTTTCACAGTATTCTAGTTGAACCAAACTCTGATAGAGCTAGAATATTTTACATACATACATAGATTCACGCCTGTTTCCCAGAGAGGTAGGCAGAGACTACGGATTTCCATTTGCTACGATCCTGACACACTTCTCTGGCTTCATTTACTTTCATCACATTCCTCATACACGCCCATCGGTTCAAGGAGCTCTTAACCTGGCCTTTGTCCAGAACGCCTCCGATCTGATCGAGAAACGTTCGCCTAGGTTTTCCTCTTGCGACTGTTCCATTCACACTAGCCTTATAAACTTTCTTAGTCAGCCTTTCCTCGTCCATTCTTTCTACATGTCCAAACCAACTAGAAAAGGGTATGTTAAGCTGGTTAGAATATTATATTATACATTTAATTACAGTGATTGAGATTAGTAGATAGCCATTAAGATTAGCCTATGCTATTGTTGTAGTTGTTGTTTCATTTTTAGAATAAGGTACGATGGGATTGATACTGTCATTATTTTGTACAAAAATCCCTTACAATAAATAAAGATAAAAAAAGGATGATTTTGAAATCGTGTAATTCCTTTTAACCACGCATTCTACTGGTGATATATTTTTTTTTTATTAGAATTATGTTTTTGGAAAAATTAATGTACCGATGTTGTTCGTGAAATGGTTTTAGATAGTCATATATTATGTTAACCATCCGACACAATCTTAATACTATACTAATTTAAAAAAATTAACATAACATTAACTGATGTCTTAAATAATAAGGGGTAATAAAAAGGGATGGCCGTTAATATTTCCTCGACAAAAATCCCAATAATAACACCTTACCTTATATGAACCCGATATCTTACGCAGAGTAGTCTCATCCAATACCGCGGTATTGGCAATAACTGATGTCTTAAATAATAAGGGGCAATAAAAAGGACCGCCCGTTAATATTTCTTCGACAAAAATCCCAATAATAACACCTTACCTTATATGAACCCGATATCTTACGCAGAGTAGTCGCATCCCATACCGCGGTGTTGGATGCGACTACTCTGCGTAAGATAGCACCATCAGGAGCTAAGTGTTATTAAGACTTTTTGTCGCGATATTCTTACCATAGATAAGAAAACTTAAGAGTTCCTACCAGATCAGTTAGGATACCCTATTCTTTACATGTTGCTCGTGGTACCACCAACTATAGAAAGGGATTTTTCGTAAGGTCAGCACACCAAATACCTAAAAATATAAAAAATTAGCACACCTTTTGTTGTCTGCCGCTCCTAGCGTTTTATTACCGCCCAGTGGTTTGAATCGGTTCTCTAATTGCTCTAGTTTTTGATTATTTACACATTTCATGTTCTTATTCCCTAATTAAATACTAAAATGTGAAAACGTCTAAATAGTTCAAAGATCTTTATATAGTTGTTAATTAGTTAAAATACTGTTTGTTTTCTTTAGGTAATATCTATCCGTATACAGGGTTACCTATTATATTTTGGAATATTAAATAAAAGGAATATACGTGTTCACGTAAACTGTCTTTATCCTCGACTAAACTTATTATATGATTGCGGACGCAGCCGCACGTAGGCACACACACTAATGCATTATGCATTACATATTAAATGCTTAGATAGCAATATCAAACATGTGTCCCTACATTTTCCAAATAAAATAAAATAAAGTACTTACTAATAACATGAAGTCTGAAGCTGTACCTGATCGACGTCAATAGTCTCACCATGTCAGACATGGGACCTTTAACTACCTCTTTTGATAAATGGGCGTGCGACTGTATAAGTATGTAATAGTATAAAAATATTAAGATTGTCACGAAGTTGCGAAATTGAATTAACTAATATATACTACCTACCTACTAATCTATACATCTATACAAATAAATAAAATTGAATTGTCTGTTTGTAATCTCAAAATAACAGCTTTTAATCCAATGCATATGAAAGTATATAAGCTACATATACGAAAACATCTACTTTTAAAATTTTGTCTGTCTGTTTGTTCCGGCTAATCTCCGAAACGGCTGAACCGATTTTGACGGGACTTTCACTGGCAGATAGCTGATGTTATAAGGAGTAACATAGGCTACTTTAATTTTAGAACAAAAATAGGGTTCCGCGGAGACAAACACTTTTTGGTTAAAATCTACGCGGACGAAGTCGCAGGTAACAGCTAGTATTATAATAAAACTGAAGTTTTTATTGTTTTTTTGTTTAAACGCACTAATCTTTGTGAGTGCACATTTATGAACATGTATCATGTTTATACATACGTACATAGAGTCACGCCTGTTTCCCAGAGGGGTAGGCAGAGACTACGGATTTCCATTTGCTACGATCCTGACACACTTCTCATGTTTATACAATTTAGTATTATACAATGTGTTGCTGTTTGTTATTCCGAATAAATAAATAAAAAAATCAAAACTACAAATCGGATTTCAGTAGGTACTTTTTTCATTTGTTATTATTCCCAATTCTTTGAAAATCGAAATTATAAGCCTTATAACATCACGCTCCAAGCCACGGGAGTAAAGCAGTACTCATTAACGTACGTGAAACCGTAGGGCACAGCTAAGCAAGTTATAAATTTTAAACCTAAATTCCTAGTTCTACCTTTATAAAACATTCTTATCTTATAGCGAACGTACAATCGCTTGTGACATAATTAATATATGTTAATATGTATTTAAATTAAATAAATTATCGGTCTAGTGCTTGTTAAGCATAAATTAATCTAATGTTGGCCTGGTAAAAGAAATTAAAGTGTCTAAATTAATGTAGTCTCTCCGTGACCATGGCCGCTAAAAACCAACCGAAACGTCGAGGAAAGTGTAAACTTAAATATAAATAGTTTCAATAATTTAATTAGTTTAAAAATTAGTAAAGTTTAATAGTCGTAGTGTAACAGTTTCCAAATTGACGGCCTCGATGGCGTAGTGGTTATTGTAACCGACTGCCACGCCTGAGGTTGCGGGTTTGATTCCCGCACAAGTCAAACATATGTGTGCATCAACATTGATGTTTGCCTTGATCTGGGTGTTTCTGTGTATAATATGTGTGCATTTACAAAAAAAAAGTATATATGTATGTTTATCCATTGTCTAGTACCCATAGTACAAGCTCTGCTGAGTTTGGGCTAGATGGTGTTGTGTGTATGTGGTAGAGTACACACAACACCATCTAGCCCAAACCCTTCAGACCGAATTTCGGCCACGGCCGGCGGACAGATTTAACGGAGACTGACCAACTACGTAGGAGATATTATACTGCACAAGTGTGTGCGCAAACACACTTGTGCAGTATAATATCTCTCTGTTCCCTAACTCTCATGATCCGATGGGACGGTAATCCGGCACGACCGGAGAGAGATCAGGCGCAGGACCAACGGCTTTACGTGCTTTCCGAGGTACGGGGATGTCTAACACCGCCAACTTCCTAACTCCGGGCTGCTATAGAGATTTCTTAACAAAAAACCCAATAACTTTGTTTTAGCCCGACCCGGGATTCGAACCCGAGACCTCATGCATAGCAGTCGCATTCACTACCGCTGCGCCACGGAGGCAGTTAAGAACTTAGGGTACCTTTACCCGGAAAAAAGTATGGTGCCCGAGCGAGCTAAGCCGCGGGCACAAACTAGTGTATATTAAAATATGTATAAGCCAGCCTAGATTATAGGCATCAATAGATTATTTATCAATGTAAGATATGAATACCCGCATCATTCAAATTCAATGTTACATAAAGGTGTTCTACTGTCCTCAATTTTAGTTTAACGTTTTAAAATTAATGTGGTATCCTTAGAATCTATACCGATATTATACACTATACCATGTCTGCGACTTTGTCCGCAATATTAGTATGTATATAAGTTAACAACAAGTTTGGGTCCTCATACCTCTGCCGAACGACCAAGGCATGGAATTCTCTGCCAAGGCACGTGTTTCCTTCTTCCTTCAATCCTGGGTCCTTTAAGCGGGGTGTGAAAAAGCACCTCCTCCGGCCGTCCAAGTAGAGACCTCAACATCGCCTCGGCTGCTATGAGGGCGGTGTGGAAGCCACTGCTCTTAGACCACATGACTGCTTACCACCAGGTGGAGTGTGGTCATTTTAACGAGCAAAATAGAAAAAAAAATGTTGCGACATGATGGGCCGGCTCGACCGGGGAAGGACTGAAAATCGACTTGAAATAGCAGTGTTCCTACTGTTGTGTTTCGTTCGGCGAGTGAGAGTGACGGAGGCCCAATTACCCCCTTTCTCCCTTCCCGCTCCTTCTGCTTCACACTTCCTTTCCTAAAGGGTCGGCAACGTGCAGGTGATGCCTCTAATGTTGTAGGTGCCCATAAGCTACGGTTTTTTTTTTTTTTTTTTTTTTTTTTTTTGTATATTTATTAATCAAAGGTAAGTTACATTTTATCTTATGACTAGTGAACTCGCCAAACGTATTCGTTTAACGGCGAGAAGCGCTCTTAAATTAATAACCCACCAAGATAGGATACATAATTATCAAAATTATCCGATATATAAAATGTGCAAAATATACATGTGAGTAAGTTTATAAAATCTATGTTAAATGTGTTACTTTACTGCTCGACACAGTCATCGAGCAAAGAATCTTTAATTCTTTTTTTTAACAAGTATAACAAGTAGGTGACCACTTACCATCAGGTGGGCCGTATGCTTGTTTGCCACCATAGCAGTATAAAAAAAAAACATTTTCGTTTATGTAGCAGTACCACTGGCAGTACTGTAGTGTAGTCTTACGGTTGTAACCTTTTTGAAGAACCCCATACTGTAGTCTTGTGGGTAAACCTCGGCAGGGAGTTCATTCAACAACCTGAGCGTCCGCGGGAGTAAATTCCTTTGGAACCGCTTGGTGCATCACCAATTGGGTTGTAAGGTGTGAAAATGAAATCCCTGCCGATAGCGAGCAGTGCGATGATGAAAAGCTGTTTTGATGATGTGCTGCTAATGTCACATTTCTGGCAGAATAATATTTTCCTCTAATCGGGAAACGAACGCAGAATGATTGCACACAACTGTAATCGCAAACTCATACCACGAGACCAACGAGACATAGTATAGAGTTATCCAAAAAAATCAAATAACTACATACCTACCTAAACCTTACTAGCAGGTACCTATTGTAACTGTGAAAGTTTGGAAGGAAATTTGTAAGGTTTGAATATTTGTAATTACCTGCAAACCATTAAACAGACTTGGTTGAAACTTAACACATGGATAGATCACACCCTGTATCAACATATAGGATACATTTAAGCCCAGCATGCATTCCCAAAGGCTTTACGCGTGACAAACCACCGACAGAGACTAATACGTTTCAATGTTTCAATTTAAATTTTATCACATATAACCATCGATCAAATATACCATAGATGCACGATCGTCGCTCGAAAAACGGCCCCAACAAAACTGTGCATAAATCAGTCGTATGCGCTATATTATGCACCTGTCCCACTCACTCTTGCGTGCGCTGCCCGTAAGCGAGAGCGAATCGACACCACTACTACGGTGGAGACCGTACCATATACTTAGTACGCTTGCGTATCGCGAGTAACACACTTAGGACGCTTTACATTGACGCGTTTTAACTAAACTATTACAAAATGTTTCTCAGTGGGCGTTCAATAGTTATTCCGGTTTATTTCCTGGATTGCATAATAAATGCAGACACTTATAAGTAAGTAGTACTAGTCAGTGCTACATATTGACGCGGTTTTTGTATGAGAATGTGCATCTATGGTATATTTGATCGAAGCATATAACACTAAAAGGTAATAGTTTCGTCTATTAATTATTATTAAATGGCCTAAAACATCATCTAAACCGTTGGTTCCCAAAGTGGTCCAGGTGGACCCCCAGGGGTCCACGGGAGACTCGACGGGGGTCTACGTCAGCCCGTCTACCGTGGTAGAAAAAAATAAGGTCAGCCCGTAGAAATTTGACCAAATTTTTAATTGCATGAACTTGTTTGATTCTTCATCAATATATCACCAATATGACTACGAATGCCAAGGAATATGGTAGAAATGTAACTGCAGGGGTCCACCGTAACCAGCTAAATTTTGAAAGTGGTCTATGAGAAAAAGTCTGGGAACCTCTGATCTAAACCATTAATATTTATGGCTGCACGATTCCGAAGTACACCGTAATGTCAATGCAGTGACCTCAATTTTTTCAACTAATAACTTGGACCTTGGACAAGAGGAGTTAATGGCACCACAATTGAACATTAGCACGCTACGTCACATAGAACGTGTCGGTACAAACTTACAAAGACTTAGGCGCATTATATAATTAGTTTATTTGATAAATCCTTACTATATCCTTATTTAATATTATAAACTCGAAAGTAACTCTCTTTGTCTGTCTGTATGTTACCTTTTTACGGCTAAACCACTCAATCGATTTAGATGAAGTTTAATACAGATATAGTTTAAAACCTGAGGACGGACGTAGGCTACTTTTTATTGATGTAGGTACCACGCGGGCGGAGCCGCGCGCTAAAGCTAGTAGATTATAAATGCTAAAGTGAGTTTGTTTGTTTGTTATGCTTTCACGGCCCGAATACTTGACCGATCATCACGGAATTGTGTATACACGTTGTCAGAAGTACAGAAAAGGACATGGGATGCCTTTCATCCAGAAAAAAAGTACTGTTCCCGAGGGGTTGAAATGTATTGAGATAATCTACATTTTGAACGAACTACTTCAGTGGCGCAGTGTTAGTGTATGCGAGTGCTTGTAATGAGATCTGGGGTTCGAGGTTTTTGTTAAGAGATAATTTACAGAGTTTTCCACTAGCGATGTATATAAAAATCTGTTTGTGCTTTACATACATAGTCCTATACGTGAATCTCCTATGGATTAGCTGTGGTGTATTAAAATCACATGTCGCCAGCAATGGTTTTAGATCACGTTATAAGAGGCGAACGCACCAAGAACGGAGAATGAACTCCCAGGCAAACCTAATAAAAATTTGCCCGTTCCGGAAATTGAACCTGAATTTTAATGTACAACAACAGCATTCACTACCACTTTTCCATCGAAGTAAAGAACAGATTCAGACTACATTTTTAAACAGATATGCCAAAAAAACCAATGCTGAATTGGTTATCTTGTCAACCTAAAAACCTTCTTTACAAATCTGACGAAGAGAATAAAAACGTAGTAGGTATCGTACGTTCTTTAAAAGAAAATAATAAAAAATTAGGATGTTTAAAAATAATAATTTGTTCAAGCGGCTCACGTTATACAAAAAACGCTAATAATTATGAAAAAATTAACATCAAAAATTATTTATTTAATTGGCTTATTTTATTGCCTCCTAATTGTAAGGAAATATGTTATAAAACTGGTCTGATAACTAATTGGTGTCATTAACTGTTAAAATATTATCGTATGTTCAATATATACGATGAGCACGATACATATTTTATTTATTCTTTTACCTTCTCACGGAATATCGACGTTAAATAGCAGTGTTCCTACTGTTGTGTTTCGTTCGGGGAGTGAGAATGCCGGAGGCCTTTTTCGTTCTAACATCGTGTAGGTATGCTAAATTTCATGATGATCGGTCAAGTAGTTAAGGCGTGAAAGTGAACCAAAAAAAACAAACTCACATTCGCATTTAAAATATTAGTTAGGATGCTTACGAACAAACAATCAGTTTAGGAAGCAAACGACCATTTTCTCTAAAAAATATAGGTAACAAAAACTTAACTAAATTGTGTACTCAAGCTGACAACTGTATAAAAAGATAATATGCGTATTAAGAGGTTTTTGCTAGTCTCTAACTTTGTTGTTTAGTCAATTATAATAGAGGTTCAATGGCAGCCAAGTCAAAGGAATTGTAGCTAACGAATTCAAAACACAATTTATCATAGAACTCTTGACAAAATAAAGTACAAAATTGGGGCAGTATTTGGGGACTGCCTATAGAGGGCGGGTCGGATGCTAGTTCCTGATACTCTCTTAGGGATTAATAAGGAGGTCAACATATCATTATTTTTTGCGTAGGACGCACCATTTCTGAGATATTGTTAATATTCTAAAAAAAAACGGGTTGCACTCCGGGAATGCCGGCAGAAGTGAAAACTTGAATATTAATGTTGTGCATTTTGATATTTTTTAATGGTTAGCGAATAATTTTGCACGAATTGCTTTAATTATGAGTATAAAAGTACTATCATTTATGTGGTAAAATACAATATTTATTTATTGCGCTATCGTACACAAACATGACAATTCTCCCTCCGTCTTACAAATTTTCGATCAGGTCACGTGTCCTGACGCGAGTTTAACATTTTTTACTCATCACAAAAAAAGTGCTCAACGCGCCTAAAGAAGTTTTCACTTCAAAAATACTGCCACTGCGCCCAGTGTTGTCAGTTCGATCTCTACACGGGACAAATACTGCCACTGCGCCCAGTGTTGTCAGTTCGATCTCTACACGGGACAAATACTGCCACTGCGCCCAGTGTTGTCAGTTCGATCTCTACACGGGACAAATACTGCCACTGCGCCCAGTGTTGTCAGTTCGATCTCTACACGTGACAAATACTGCCACTGCGCCCAGTGTTGTCAGTTCGATCTCTACACGGGACAAATACTGCCACTGCGCCCAGTGTTGTCAGTTCGATCTCTACACGGGACAAATACTGCCACTGCGCCCAGTGTTGTCAGTTCGATCTCTACACGGGACAAATTTGTGTGATCCACATAAGATTGTGCCGAGTCTATGTCTTCTTTGCGTCCGTTGTTTGAATGTTCATAAAGTCCTCCGTGACACTCCCATATTAGGTGTTATTCCTAGATCAGGCATAACCTTCTAAAAACTGATATCAAAAATAAATTATTAAAAGGGTAGAATTTAACTGTTCCTCAATTTTTTGCCTTTGTTTCACCAAAAATACTAATTGCACAGCAAAATATGTTTGCTAAAATATTTTAAAGAGATCAAACTAAGTCGACGGATCCTATTGTTGGGTGGGTTTAAGAAGGAATACAGACGCTTCCTACTGACTGCCAAATAAAATATATTGTATTTACATTGAGATCGTCGACATTCAATCTGTTTCTTTTAAGTTTCAATACTGCTGTGGATGGAGGGTTTTATGTTTTTAATTATTTTACATGTTTTTTTTAATGTTTATATTGCACCTATGTCTTAAATAATTACCGACTTGCATAACTTATCTGTAATATGTAATTGTGTATCTGTGTAACAACTACTTTTGGGTTCGGCACTTATATACACTAAATAGTGCCTATTAAATATTATCTTACCGGTAATTAATTAGACTGTAAGTTTCTTGTCATGCATGCGTGTCATTTATTTGATTACTGTTTTAATATTACAATACGCACTTTATATATTTAAGAAGCATTGTATAGTTGGTGTGCTTAATAAAATAAAATTAAAATAAAATAATCTAACCCTTCCGAGACGGAATGCAGTGATTAGAGGCGTATAGGTGCTCGTTATGATATATTTTAGTAAGCATATTTCGGTGTGCAATTAGTATTTTAGATGGTCATTATATTTAATCCCTAAAGTTTCCAAACGAAATAAAATAACAAATACAAAAAGTTTTTTTACATCTAATTATACATATGTAGCCTTTACCTAAACATAACAAAAATGAAATAATCACCAGGTTTTTATATAACTGGTATATAATAATCTACATTATATGTAAATAATTTATCTATACTACCTACCTATAGTTAGGTACCAATGATAAATTTATTGATGTATAGCTAAACAATTAAATAATGTGTACATAAAAGGCATATAATACGATACATGTATAAGTCTTTACATATTTTTTTATTTAATACGGTAATTATCATCTGCAAAGTAAACAATTATAAATAGACTAGCTTTTGCCTGCGGCTTCGCTCGCGTTAATTTAGAATTTGTCAATAAATTCGGGTTGTACTCTATTTGTAATAATATAATTCACCCATGATTCGAAAGATACGTGGCGCCATCTATTACCATAGGAACATTATTATTGTTTACCTCGGGAACAGTAATTTTTTTCGGGATGAAAGGTAGCCTATGTCCGTTTCGGTACACCTGACAATGTATATGCAAAATTTCAGGATGATCGGTTCAGTGGTTTAGGCGTGAAAAGGTAACAAACAAACAAACTCATTTTCGCTTTTATAATATTAGTTAGGATTAGGATTAGGATAAGAATATTTTAAAACTACTATTTTTACGTATTATGTAAACTTACATACATACCTACATAATCGTCTAAGATCATGTTTACTAGTAGGTATTGCTTATTATATGTTTACTTTCTTCATATATTATAACTAGCTGTGCCCGCGGTTTTACCCGCGTTTATGGTTACTGCGCCGCCCCCGTGGGTCGTAGCGTGATGCTATATAGCCTATAGCCTTCCTCAATAAACAGACTACCTAACACTAAAAGAACTTTTCAATTCGAACCAGTAATTCCTGAGATTAGCGCGTTCAACCAAACAAACAAACAAACAAACTCTTCAGCTTTATAATATTAGTATAAATAATACGTGAAGGAAAACCTTTGTACTATTTCTTTTTTTAAACTATTGCATAGCTTCTATCGCGGGCCTTGAGCGTGGAGACCGAATCCAGAAATTCCGTAACGAAAATAACCTAACACCCCTCACTCCGACCGGCACAGTGGTGATACTTTTTGAAGTTATACTTCTTTAGGCGCGTTATGAAAAAATGATGAGAGTGATGAAATTTTAAGATGCGCGCGCATCACTGTGACACAAATGCTACATGTTGAAGTTGGCCACAGAATAGAATTAAAAGTATATATTTTTTTAAATGACTATAAGTTAACTCATATACAGGCTAGTTGCAAAGTATCCAACGAAACGTTGTTATTTTCAAATTCGATAGAAATACCATTTAATATGAAATTTATTATTCATATTAATAATCAATTCTAAAAAATGGTCAATTAAATATTTTAGTTTTTATTTAACTTGATAATAATTTTCTTTTAATCAATATTTTTTCAAAAATAATAGTAATTTCATGAATTAAAATATTTAAACTAAAATATAAATATTGTAGTACCTATTATATTTAGGTATCTTTTTATTGAGTTCATAATTTTTTAATACAGACTTAATCATTTTGTTTATCGAATATAGTAATTCTATCCATATTTTTTTTAATTTATATTATAGACCATTTTAATAATTTTCCGGAATTTTGTTGGAAACAAAATCTAGTTTCGTACTACAATATTTGTCTTTTAATTCATGTATACATTATTTTTGAATAAATATTAATTAAAAAAATGCTATGCAATAGCTTTACCGCGGCAGTCTCCTAGTGTTTTTTAATTCTATATGGTGGCAATCAAGCATACGGCCCACCTGATGGTAAGTGGTCACCGTAGCCTATGGAAACCTGCGACGCCAGAGGCATCACTTGCGCGTTGCCGACCCTTTAGGAAAGGACGTGGGAAGGAGAAGGGGCGGGAAGGGGGAAAGGGAGAGATTGGGCCTCCGGCACTCTCACTTACCGAACGAAACAAAACAGTAGGAATACTGGTATTTCACGTCGATATTCTGTGAGAGGGTAGTCCTTCCCCGGTCGAGCCGGCCCATTCATGCTGAAATCAGCGAGGCTCTACTACTTGAATTTCTTTAAACATATTGCGTGCACAGAGGACTATGTGATTTTATATGGAGTATGGAGTCAAGCTTATATCAGTTCCAAATAGTTGTTCTGAGTTTGAGTGTTTATTGTGTCTGTTGTCTACATGTTTGTAAAGTAGTCTGCACGGAAGACATGTTTTAAGGAGTCACCTCGTCACTGCCGACGTTGAGTGTTGTGGGTTCGATCCCCGAACGGGCAAAAATTCTGAGATTCACATATAATTTTATTGCTCTGAGTTTGAGTGCTCTTTATGTCCGCTTTCTAAATAAAATATTTTTTTTAAATCATTTATTTCTTGTCGCACACAGAAAATAGTTAACAGAAATCAATTTTAACCTAGATATACAATTCAAGATGTAATAATCTGTGTGAGAGACTGGTTTCCGTACTAAAATAATATATATATATATATATATATATATTTTTTTTTTAATATAATATATATTTATATAATATTTTTAAAGTCCTCCATGATTGGACTATTGCTAGTGCGATAGTTTTCTTTTAAAAAAGAAAGAATGGCACATTCTAACCTTCATGACGTCTGATATTCGATCGTTAGTAGTATCACAAGTTGTAAACATAGGTATCGCATACTCACACACTTTAACCGATAGTGATTATGTTCCTCTCAATGTCAGTTTAGCTTATCTTTATTGACCTCTATTTTTGTATTAATTATAATTATTAACAGCCTATTTCACTGTCTCTATTCAGGACAAAAGTCTCTTCTTTATTTTTATACATACATACATGTGGTTTATTATTTATTACTTATTTTATTTGGTAACTAGCTTTTGCTCGCAGTTTCGCTTGCGTGAAAGTCGATTAGGTTAGGTTATGGTAGTACAGTACTTTTAAAAAAATAATATATAACCTATGTTACTCGGTGATAAATGATAATATAGTTTCTACTGGAGCAAGAATTTTTAAAATAGGTCGTGTAGTGTTTGAGTCAAATCCTTACAAACAAGCAAAAAATCTAATCTTTCCTCCTTATAATATTAAAGTACAGATCTTCATGTATCGTCTTAATTTTTTTATCTCTGCTTCGGATACATACATTAATTTGTAGTCTTGATTATTTGACTGGTTGAATGCAAGGATGGCGTAGCGGTTTTTATTAGTCGCTCGTAATTGCCAGTGCACCAAGTGTTCTGAATTCAATTCCCACACGGAAAAAAAGTGTATTTAATACTGTTACAGCCAGTACCATCTATCGGCACTGTGGGGAAGACTGGCAGTTCCTTCTAATAATTTATTACAGCACCATCTATTGACGTCTTACAGAACTACGTAGTTTGTCGGTACGCGAAGAGTATAGAGAGCGCTGGAACTTTTGTCGAATCTTCGTACTGTTTACATACCGGGTATGGTGTTTCTAGAAGTCTCCAGAAACGCTTTAACCGCGTATAAAAGGGCAAGGCCAGCGCTCGCCGAGTCAGTTTACAATCGTAAGCGATCAAGTATACATCGGAGCGAATGGAAGAATCAAGAATTATTTATAGTGCGAAGTTGACATTGAAGAATCTACCGTCTAAGGTCTAACATCTACCTACATCTCACTTTAGATCTCACGAAATCGAGGGTGAACTTATTGGCATCGACCATACACAAATCCAGACGCCGAGCTGTTACTAACAATTGTTTCTGCAATAACAATTTCACCCATACATACATACATACATACATACATACATACATACATACATACATACATTCACTGTTTCTCAGAGGAGTAGGCAGAGACTACGAATTTCCATTTGCTACGATCCTGACACACCTCTCTGGCTTCATTCACTTGCATCACATTCCTCATACACGCCAGCCGGTTCAAGCTGTGCTTAACCTGGCCTTTGTCCAGAACCTCTCCAATCTGATCGAGAAACGTTCGCCTAGGTCTTCCCCTTGTGACTGTTCCATTCTCACTAGCCTTATAAACTCTCTTTGTCAGTCTTTTCTCGTTTATTCTTTCTACATGCCCAAACCAGCTTAACATACCCTTTTCTATTCTTGTCACTATATCCACTTTCATACCGCAACTCTCTCTAATCTCACTATTCCTTATTGTATCTTTCAGTTCTAATTTCCCCTATACGGATATCAAACCCGAGACCTGAAGCATAGCCATCTCATTCACTATCCCTGCGCCATCACATACTTCATCAAAAATGTCTATCATTCACATTACGCGCTAATGTTTACAAATTACCCTGTTTGATAATAATACCAAGTATTCTCTTTGTAAATAACAAACAATCAATATACTACATCCGTCACACGGTTTTCATTAATTTATCATGCGTAAATATTAAATATATGCTAATATTAGAAGAAGAAGAGTTTGTTTGTTTCTTTGTTTGATTGAACGCGCTAATCTCAGTAACTACTGGTTTAAATTGAAAAATTATTTTAGTGTTGGATAGCTCATTTACCGAGGAAGGCTATAGACTATATAACATCACGCTGCAACCCACGGGGGCGGCGCAGTAATCATAAACGCGGGTGAAACCGTGGGCACATCTAGTGCAATATAAATTTATCTGCCGTATTAAGCAGTAGCACAATGTCTGCTCATCACCCGGTAAGAATTCTGAAGACCTCTTGCGATTTAACAATTATATAAACAAACTAGCTGTTACTAGATTTTAACTAAAAAGTGTTTGTCTCCGCGGCACCCTATTTTTTCTAAAATCAAAGTAGCCTTAGTTACTCCTTATAACATCAGCTATCTGCCAGTGAAAGTCCCGTCAAAATCGGTTCAGCCGTTTCGAAGATTAGCCGGAACAAACAGACAGATAGACAGACGGACGAAAATTTTAAAAATAGATGTTTTCGTATAGGTGCCTTATATACTTTCATATGCATTAGATAAAAAGCTGTTCTTCTGACATTACAAACAGACACTTCAATTTTATTTATTTGTATAGATGTATAGATAACACCCAGAATCGTGACAACTATCTACAGATCACTAACATTAATATAGCCTGCCAGATTTGAACCTACGACTCACGGACTCATAAATGCAGACATATTTATAAATCAACTAGCATTTGCCCGCGACTTCTTTTGAGAACAGTACTTTTTTTTATGAAAGTTAAACCCCATTAACCCCTATATCCTTTTCTGTAAATCTGACAACGTGTATGCGAAATTTCATAACGATCGGTCGAGTAATTAAGGCGTGAAAGCGTAACAAACAAACTCACATTTATAATATTAAGTTAAGATATCCAATCACGTTTTTAATTCTGATATTATTAAACAAACTAAATAGGTCACATCTGACGACCTTAAAGCCACTCAAAAGTGACTGGCAACACAGAAATCACCGATAAAAATAAAAAATAAGTTGCACAACCTCTTTTGAGAGAGACAACCGATTATGCATACATTGATTGCAACGAATGCACTGATTTACGTCACACACGTTATAGAATGTCAATAGGTAAGGCTTGTAAAGGCAGATTTACATCAGAATATATTGCAAAATGTTTTACAAACAGCAATTTGTCAATATCTATACATATAATAAAATCGTAGGAAAGTCAAAACTGTACATTGAATATTTTTTAAAAGAATACTTGGGGCGTGTTCTACAATCGATATCGAAGCCAAAAATATAGTTTTTAGAATTTTTGTCTGTTTGTCTGTATGTATGTCCGGGCTAAACTCAAAAAGTACTGTATGGATTTACTTCAACTTCTGCATGAATATTACTAACAGGTCGGGTCAACATATAGGCTACATATTATCACGCTATCACCTACGGGGGAGGAGCTGTGAATCTTTATTTTTCTTACGCATTCTGTGACAGCGTGTAATCTAACGACGCATATTTAAATGTTGTTTTTGAGTAAGCCATGCTATTATCTAGCTTTACACTATAAAAACTACGCCATTTAAGTAACTTGGGCAGAGAAATATAGTTGGGTTCCGCGGCGACAAATACTTTTTTGTTAAAATCTACGCGGACGAAGTCGTAGGTAACAGCTAGTATAGATATAACTTAGTTAACCTCGGCCTCGGTGGCGTAGTGGTTAGTGTAACCGACTGCCACGCCTGAGGTCGCGGGCTCGATTCCCGCACAAGTCAAACATTTGTGTTCATGAACATGGATGTTTGTCTTGGTCTGGGTGTTTCTATGTATAATATGTATGTATTTAAAAAGAGTATAAATGTATGTTTATTCATTGTCTAGTACTCATAGTACAAGCTCTGCTTAGTCTGGGCTAGATGGTGTTGTGTGTATGTGATAGACTATTATTATATTATAAAAAGAAATCCTGGACGTGATGTATCAGTGTGCTAAGTTTCATCCAAATCATTTTAACGGTTAACACGTGATTGAGTAACAAACATCCAAACAAATTCATTAATTCACATTTATAATAATAGCCGGATTCTGTTAAAATCGATGCCTTTTAAACATGTAATCCAAAAACACATACCTTCGTATATTTAGAGTTACATGCCGAGGGATCGAACTCGAGACCTCTGCGTAGCAGCTCACTATTGCTGCTTTATATAGATACAATAGTAACCTATCTGCTTGATGCATATAAAACAGACAAAGTTATTTATCATAGTGATACGTTCCAAACTTTTTACGTATTCCAGTCAGCGTAAGGAAGTTCCACTCGATTTAACCAAACTGACTTACTGCAGATTTTCAAGCGATTCTATGTTATAATTTTAGGAAACTTCCAGATTTATTGACTGCCATGTTGGCATAGGTTGACGCTTTTATTTGCTTAAAGCGTTAATGGCAACCGTTAGTAGGTTATTATTATTATTATTGAATATTACATTTATATACATTATACTATTGCACCAATTTATTTAATTTATATTTGATATATATATCAATTACATACTCATCAATTATAATTTATATATATATATATATATATATATATATATATATATATATATATATATATCTTACGTATGTATTTTTTATTTCTTTTATTTTTTGAATGTGGAACATGTTAAAGAGTAGCTGATGTACGTCCGTGCGTCACTTGGTGTGACCACATAACATCAGGGTTGGTTTGAGGTATAAACCGCAAACCAACAATAAACCTGAGTGGTAACCTCGTTTTTCATTATGTATATACTTTTTTTTTGTTTTTTGCTGTGTTATAATATTTGTCTGTATTTTGTGTACCTATATTTTGAAAAATAAAATTTCTTACTTACTTACTTACTTATGTTCAATCGTGCAGTTCTAGGTACGATTCTCTATTGAGTCACGTAATATCATTCTTGGGTTAACTACGAAATGAGTTTAGACTTTTATCATCGTTCATTTAGGATAAGTTGTTCTTGATTACATCGTTAATCCCGTGGTAAAAGTATGCGATCGTGTAATGCAGAGTTCAATTCCTAACTGGGACTTATGTTACACAAAATGTTATACGTATAGGGAGCCTGAAAATAGAAAAATTAAAGTCTTTATTCTCAGACACATGATCCATATACAAATCTGATTTATATTCGAAACAAATAAATAGGAACTATATTACAAATATAACAATGGCAATTTTATAAATACATCAGGATTACAGCAGAAAACTCTCCATCTACTACGTTAAAACTAACACAGGTGACGTAAGGTTTGTATATATACACCTCTGCTTGCCCTGCATACGACATAGCATAAGTATATTAAGACTGCGCCGAGCGAAATGTGCCAAAACAGACGGTCACACTTAAGTGCATAAAATCAACACTTTTTGTTTAATAAAAATATAAAATATATACATTTACCATAACAATGAATATGCTTACAATTACTCCGTGTAAAAAATTTAAAATAATTAATATTTACAAAATTACGTAAATTTGCACGAAAAATGCAAAAACGTAAGCTCGTGTTACGTGATTTTTAGATTATAACAGTAAAAATCTATCCTATTTTAAAGCTTAAACGAAACATAAATAGTTATGTTACAATTTGTCCGTCCCAAATATTGAAGTTATTCGTTGACAATAAATTTATTTATCAAAAAAGCACTTCAAATCCTTCATACAATTTTACTATAGCGGCCGCGCGCCTATTTAAATATGCGCCGCACGAGCTCTGTTATTATATGTCTACGCTCGGCGCAGTCTTAAATATGTGCATATATAAAATACAATTCAAATAAAGAACGCATATTTCACGTTTTTATTACTATACTTTTTTTCGCGGAACAATCTAGCCAACAACAATGTTTTAATTTTTGTTTTACCAAATCTAATACAATAGCAATACGATGTCTGGAAATACATCAGTCTTACAGCAATAGGCCCTCCTCCTATCAAGTAGGACCTAAAAATAGAGCGAAAAGTCATAAAACACTCTTTACCGCGTCGAGGACATAGCATGAGTCTTTGCATGTACAAAACAAAATTCAAACAAAGAACAATTTTTTTATGTTTTTTTACTATATTTCCTCGAGGAGCAATCCAGCCAGCTATAATTTCAATGTCTTAATTTTTTTTACCAAATATAATAATAATAATAATGTCCTCCAAACCAAATTTCGGTCAACGTGGCCAGTCTTAACGGAGACTGGCCATCTGCGCAGGATATATTATAGTGCACAAGTATGTGCGCAAACACAAGTGCACTCTCTGTTCTCTAACTCACATGATCCGATGGGACGGTAATCCGACACGACCGGAGAGAGATCAGGCGCAGGACCAACGGCTTTACGTGCTTTCCGAGGCACGGGGGTGTCTAACACCGCCAACTTCCTATCTCTGGGCTGCTATTGAGATTTCTTAACAGAAAAACGCAATAACTTTTTGTTGGCTCGACCCGGGATTCGAACCCGAGACCTCATGCACAGATGTCGCTTTCACTATCGCTGCGCCATGGAGGCGGTTACCAAATGTAATACAATTACAGTAGCAATACGATACCTGGAAATACATCAGGCTTATAGCAGTAGGCTCTCCCCCTATCACGTAGGACCTAAAAAAAAGACAACGTGTCTACGTGGGACATAATAATTAAGTTGCCGAAAAGTTTATATAATATACCTCTACTTAACCCGCCTAAAATTCAAACAAAGAACGCATTTATATAATATTTTCTCTGTTTAAACTACTATATACGGATTTTATCGCGTTGTTTATTTAACACTGTATTACATCATTTAGAAACTGTTACACTATTACTACTATTGAACTTTACTAATTTTTAAGCTAATTAAATTATTAAACTATTTATATTTATGTTTACACTTTCCCCGACGTTTCGGTTGCTTTTCAGCAGCCATGGTCACGGGGAGACTAAGATGGTAGTTGTCTCAATGTTCCAGTGTAGTTGGAACTACAAACTGTTACTAACGCGTTTATATGTTTCTTTTTTACTATATTTAACGCGGAACAATCCAGCCAACTATTTCAATGTCATAACTTTTCAACCGAATCTAATATGTGAATGACAGCCGCGTCTAAATGTACGAAGTCCTTTACCAATCGCGTATTGTATTTCGGTACAAACAAGTTTCTGGTATTGAAAACGATACTCATTGTGATATATTATTACACGATATAATGTTGGTGATCTCATGTTATTTTACTTCGGGAATTCGTTACGCTTGCGTGCGTTGCAACTAATTATGAAGTCATACTTACTCAATATGAAATGATCAGCGATAGCTCAGTGGGTAGACAAACAAGCTGCAATGCAGAGGGTCTCGGGTTCGAACCCACGTCGCGCACCTCTGACTATCGCAAGTTATATGACTTTTCGAAATTATGTGCGTATTGGTTGACAATTATTGCCTGCTTCGTGCCTCGGAGAGCACGTTAAGCCGTCGCCGTCGGTCCCGGCTGCCGTGAATATGTATGGCAGTCGTTATTGGGAGAGTGTCGACACAAAAGATCCCACTGGGTCGAAGTGTCGCCGGTCTGCACTGACTGGCCCCCACATAAGATAAGATAAGATACTCGATATGGATGTGGATTGGTATTATATTCGTAAAAGGGTAAGCAGAGATGTATTTAGTATATTTTATGATAGCGATAGCCTAGTGGGATACCGTTGGACTGCCACGCAGAGGTCTTGAGTTCGACCCCAAAGCGCGCAATGCTGACTATTAAAAGTTATGTGCGTATTAAATAGCTAGTTATTTATTGTTCGCTTTAACGATGAAGGAAAACATCGTGAGTAAACCTGCATGTTTGAGAGTTCTTAATTATGTTATAGAAGATATGTGAAGTCTGCCAACCCGCAGTGGGCTATCGTGGTGGCCTATGGTTTCACCCTTCTCAAACTTGCCTGCAACCATCCAGTAGATTATGTATTGATTATAATAATATTAATAATATTCTATCACATACACACAACACCATCTAGCCCAAACTAAGCGGCGCTTGTACTATGGATACTAGACAATGGATAAACATACATAATATATACTTTGTTTTTTTGTAAATACACACATATTATACATAGAAACACCCTGACCAAGACAAAGATCCATGTTCTTGCACACAAATGTTTGATTTGTGCGGGAATCGATCCCGCGACCTCAGGCGTGGCAGTCGGTTACACTAACTAATACGCCATCGAGTCGTCGAACTTATACACAAGGCTTCGTAAATCACAAGTGATCCATTTCCTGATACAGTATTAAAACTAATATAAACAAATAAATGGACTTTAATAATCCGCGATATCTTTTAGCTTCAAACCCACTAATTTAAAAGAGGTCAGTTGAGGTCCAACAATAACACGTGCTCGTTATCTGTGCTATTATTTTTGAGACGAGATAAGTAATAGGAACGTACAATACAATCTAAAGTTCAATAATGTGCGTCTTCCTACATTGATCACGAGACAATGGAGTGATTTTGATTAAGCTGGAATAATTATTATTAATAATGCCAGCCCTGCATGTAACTGTCTTACTGCTGGGCATATGCCTCTTCTTAGTGTGAGAAGGGTTAGGCCATAGTCCACCACGCTGGCTGTGTGGATTGGCAGACTTCACATATCTTCAAGAACCTTTTGGAGAACTCTCAGACATGCAGGTTTACTCTTTTGTGTATTTCCCTTCACTTCACGTTAAATAAGCGATAAATAGCTTTTTAATACGCACATAACTCTATATTATTCATATATCCATTTCCTTTATATTATTTAGTAACTAGCTTTTGCCCGCGGCTTCGCTCGCGTTAATTTAGAATTTGACAATCAATTCGGGTTGTACTCTGCTTGTAATAATATAATTCAATCATGATTCGAAAGACACGTGGCGCCATCTATTATCATAAGAACGTTATTATTGTTTTCCTCGGGAACAGTAACTTTTTTCGGGATGAAAGGTAGCCTATATCCGTTTCTGTACACCTGTCAACGTATATGCAAAATTTCAGGATGATCGGTTCAGTGGTTTAGGCGTGAAGAGTTAACAAACAAACAAACTCATTTTCGCTTTTATAATATTGGTTAGGATTATTGTTATAAGATTTAGATTTGTATAGTCAGTAATATATGTTATAACGGCTGCAACACCTTCTTGATATGAGTTGTACAATACTGAAATAATATTTCATTGGCGATTTAAAAGAGTGGCCATGAGTTTCTTGCAGGTTTATTCTCATAGGCTCAACCCTTTGCCTGAACCTAGCAATTAACCTAAATGTAGCTTCACTAACTTAGTAATCTCATTTACCTATATACTTTGACGTTCATAAGTATTACCTTGTGACCTAAATGAATAAATGATTTTGACTTCGACTGTGACTATACCGCTGCGTGGCAGTCTAACAGTAATTTTTTAAATTAATTAAACAACTATATATTGATTTATCGCGATTACGCGTTACGAAACTAGATTTTGCCCGCGGTTTCGGTCGCGTTAACCTAACCTAAATTTTTGGTTTAATTTAGTAACAGTAGTTTTTGGATTAAAGGTATCCTATGTCCTTGTCTCTCCTTTTGACAACGAGTATGCGAAATTTCATGATGCTCAGTCGAGCACTGAAAGGGTAACAAATTTGCAAACAAATAAACAAGCTCACATTCGCATTGATAATATTAGGTAGGAAGTTAGAATACACAATTTGTAAATTTTTTATATTTACACCAACTCCGAGACGTTTCGGGTACTTCGTCGTTTGACACCACGAGCTATTGACACCACGGTGTGAATCGCACAATGATGTTTTTTTTTAATTGGCTGTTTGCGACCATTTTCATATTAATTTTGTACCATTCGGTTACTTGTCAGCAGCCAAAGTCACGGGGAGATAGTCATCTCATTATCTAAAAAAGAAGTTATTTTAAATTATATTTAATTTTAGATATTAATATCCTGAAATACTAGCTTAATTTCAATGGCAATATTATAGTATATTTTTATGAGTAATAATTCGATAACCTATAACATGTACAAAATTAAAAATAAATTTGATATTAAATAAAAGCCACGATGACATTTAGTAATGCACATAATTGCAATCGAATAATATTCGAAAGAAGTTATGCACAACACGATAGTAGGTATCGCGTGCATAGTTAAGAACGCAACGCGAGGAATACTATATATAATTGTATAGTATTGTCAATATTCGAATGCAATCGTAGACACTGCTAGCCAAAAATATTATTTTTATCCGGGACATTTCTCTTAGCAAATGTCAGTGTGATATTAAATGTCATTCAGATAATACTAATATCTTAAGGTTGCTTGCACGGATTTTACGATTTATAAGTTATGTCTGTTTGATTTGTTGTTGCAATATTAAAAACTAATTCATCATCATTTTTAACTTGATTAGGTTATGTAAGTGATATAAGTTGATACAAATTTGCGATATCAATAAATAATAATAAGGGATTAAATATAATGATCAGCTAAAATACTAATTGCGCACCAAAATATGCTTACTAAAATATATCATAACGAGCACCTATACGCCTCAAATCACTGCATTCCGTCTCGGAAGGGTTAGGTTATGTTAGGTTCCTTCTTAAACCCACCCAAAAATAGGAGCCCCGCTTTGCGGGGCTCCGTCGACTTAGTTTGATTGTTTGCTGGCCATGAGTTGCTGATCAATTAGCTATTTCTGCTCACAGATTATATTTTTCTGCTCACAAAAATACCAATACTATGCTAACCATTTAAATAATACCCTAATATTAATATTCTGTAACATACACACAACACCATCTAGCCCAAACTAAATAGAGCTTGTACTATGGGTACTAGACAATGGATAAACATACATATATACTTTTTTACATACATATTATACATACACAGTCTCCTATCAGCTTATATACCCGAAGGACAAAGGCCAGGTTAAGAGCTCCTTGAACCGACGGGCGTGTATGAGGAATGTGATGAAAGTGAATGAAGCCAGAGAAGTGTGTCAGGATCGTAGCATATGGAAATCGGTAGTCTCTGCCTACCCCTCTGGGAAATAGGCGTTAGTCTATGTATGTATGTATACCCAAAGAGGTAATGGAGGTGGTTTAAGTGTACATTTCGATAGCTATGATTTAGATCTTATGTAACAAGAGGCAAGCTTACTGCCATTTACCCTGGTATCTTATCTTATGTGGGGGCCAGTCAGTGCAGACCGGCGACACAGCGACCCAGTGGGCTTTTTTGTGTCGACACTCTCCCAATAACGACTGCCATAGATGTTCATGACAGCCGGGACCGACGGCTTAACGTGCTTTCCGAGGCACGGAGCAGGCGATAAACTGCAATCAATACGCACATAATTTTGAAAAGTCATATAACTTCCGAAAGTCAGAGCTGCGCGACGTGGGTTCGAACCCGAGACCCTCTGCATTGCAGTCTGTTGGTCTCCCCACTGAGCTATCGCCTCTAGTTATTTACCTTGGTAACAACGCAGGTCAAGATTTCTTGACAGAAACCCTACAACACCTTACCTGACTTGAAAATTTAACCCGAGACCTGTAGGTAGACCTAGAAATCTACACAGCTGTCGTATTCACTATTTCTGTGCCACCTAGGCAGTCCAACACGGCCCGCTAGGCAAGTTCACCCCGAAATATTTCACCTCATTCACCAAAAACAATACCTTTTTATACTTCGTTTTCTTGTCAATCTATAGATACCAAATTCCAAATTCAAAAATCACTACAAGGCCATCCTATTCCCGGATACCGACTTACTTTTTATGACTGGCACTAATTTTAAATGTTATCTTTTTATGCTAACATAAAAGAAAAAAATTAATCGCGTTATTATATCAGTACTTTTATGACATTATACTGATTACACGTGTTGCCAGCGCACATAATTCTAATCAGTGTAAACTTTTTTATATTATTATAACAACAACACTGAACTCTTATCTAAGTAAAACACGGTGAATTAGGCATTCACGCTTGTTAAAATAAATAACAAATGTTAAATAATATTACAGATATAATAATGTGATAATATTTCCGCGTGCTATGTTTCGGTTTTTATAAGATAAGGGGAGTATATAAAATAGTTTGGTTAGTTCAAAGGCTATCTGGAGTCTACTGTAATAATTTCAGGAGTATAATATGATATAATAATATTCTATCACATATACACAACACCATCTAGCCCAAACTAAGCAGAGCTTGTACTATGGGTACTAGACAACAGAAAAACATAGGTACATATTATATACTTTTTTTTGTAAATACATACATATTATACATAGAAACACCCAGACCAAGACAAACATCCATGTTCATGCACACAAATGTTTGACTTGTGCGGGAATCGAACCCGCGATCTCAGGCGCGGCAATCGGTTACACTAACCACTACGCCATCGAGGCCGACAAATAGACACGTAGTGCGTCTGAAAGAGAGGTGATGTAATAACTTAATAAGTTATTATATACATACTTCGATCAACAATAGCAACTAGAAATCAGGTCGGCGTAAAAAATACGTCTCGGTAAATAACAGCTCACTTGAGACGTGAGCTCTTATTGTGTTTAGTTCGTTTGAAACCCAGCCAATGTAAACACGTCTCGCTATACCGCAGTGTGTATTCAAAAGTAGCAAAAATAATGCCCGAAAAAGCAGTTTAACGGCCGGAGTATCTTACTTTCGGTAATTACATGAAGAATAATTGCTATTGTTGATCGAAGTATACATAGGTACATGACTAGCTGGTCCTCTTGCGTTTATGATTCCTGCTCCGTTTCCGTAGCTCGTAGCGTGGTGTTAGATAGCCTATAACCTTTCTATATATTAGGCTATTAAATGCAAATCTGCACGGATGGCGTAGTGGTTTAAGTGGATGCTCGCCACTGCTGCCACACCGAGTATTATAGGTTCGAATCCCACACGCAACAAAAAAATTTGTGATCCATAAATGGTTGTTCTTGTGTCCGTTGTTTGAATGTTTGTAAAGTACCCCGCGACAGAAGCATTATTCCTAGTGCATGAGTTGTCTTAAAAGTTAAATCTTAAAAATTAAATCTTAAAAAAGAAAAACTGGTAGTTTTGAGATTAAACCTTGGAATTGACAGACTATTCTATGACCCTGAAGTTACTACCACTTTAGACGTTAACTACTTACAATCAGATGGTTCGCTAGCTCATCTGCTAATAGAGGCAATGAAAAGATATATCAAAAATATTCCCAGAAATGTAATAAACACGCCACAAGCTTATTTCAAGTGGACTATTACTACACGTTACTAAGACATAACCACTAATATTTGGTCTCTTTGTTACAGAAAATGTTGCGGTATCTAGTCCTAGCATGTCTGGTTATGCTGTCCAGCATATCCTGCGGGAACCCCATAGAGAACGAGCTCGTTGACGACCAGGAACTAATGTTCGCTATGGTTGTAAGTACTTTTTCCTTTTTATTTTTTATTACAATGTTTTGCCTGCAACAAAAATATCAACAAAGGTATCTAAATACTTTGCGTGTTTTCCTATTTATATTAAAACTACTTGCTGACATCCGAATCACGAACTTCTGGGACCTTTGCTGACGATACCGCCATACTATCTGCACATAGTGACCCAAAAGTTGCCTCACAAATACTCCAAGAAAGACTAAATGACATATCAGACTAGCTTAAAAAGTGGCGGATAAAAGCCAACGAAACCAAATCAGTCAATGTTACGTTTACTTTAAGAAGAGGATCCTGTCCTCCAGTCACACTAAACAACATTGAAGTCCCATAAGCAGATCATGTGAAATATCTTGGATTGCATTTAGACAAAAGACACCTGGCAAAAACATATTTTCGCTAAGAGGAAGCAACTTGGTATCCAACCACGAAAACTTTACTGGCTCATAGGGCGAAAGTCTCTCGAAAACAAAATACTCTTGTACAAGGCAATACTGAAACCCATTTGGACGTACGGGATCCAATTATGGGCCAACGCATCGCACTCAAACATAGAAATCATACAGAGGTTTCAAAATAAAGCTCTGCGTATGATAACCAACGCGCCCTGGTTTGTACCCTTTATTATGCGAGACCTAAAACAGTTAGCGGAAAGTGAGTGTATACATTTTTTTTTATACAACTGAGTTGGCAAACAAGCATACTGCCCACCTGATGGTAAGTGGTCACCGTAGCCTATGGACGCCTGCGACACTAGAGGCATCACTTGTGCGTTGCCGACCCTTTAGGAAAGGAAGTGGAAAGGAGAAGGAGCGGGATGGGGGAAAGGGAGAGATTGGGCCTCCGGCACTCTCACTCACCAAACGAAACACAACAGTAGGAATACTGCTATTTCACGTCGATGTTCTGTGAGAGGGTAGTCCTTCCCCGGCCGAGCCGGCCCATTCATGCTGAAATCAGCGAGGCTCTACTACTCTTAAAACATTAATACCACTTAGAACAACTACGCTACCCTTGCAATCAATCAATTTCAGTATGCAACTTTCCTGTAAACACAGGTTAATACCGCCAACGACGCTACTGAAATACATTGTATATAATTTATCAATCAGGAATTAGATAAATCTAGTACACAAGGTTCTTGACTCGTAAAAGATAAGCTATTTGTTTGTAAACCAATTGCGTCATTTCCGGATATAACTATGGCGAGGGTTGTGGCATGCGGGTGACAGCTGTACGCTACTTCCGGCGTTAAAAATGTTGCCTTAACATATAGACAAAATTTCTTTATAATTCGGGTTTTATTATTATAAGCTTTTTATTTTATTACTTTTATAACGTAGCTGATGGAGATTACATATAATCGCACTCTTAACAAAACAGCGGCTTAACTCAAAATTTGGAAGTAAGTCAATTTAAACTCTAATTGAATACTCCTAATATTATAATTGTGTTAAGAAATTGCAACAGAGTTCAAATTCGTTTAATCCAAAATTACTAGATTGGTCTCTATTTTATTAAGAGTGCGATATGTACACCTATTCAGGTAGAACATGTCGGACGATAAAAAAGGTTAACTTTACCGCTATTTTTTAAGATTGTATGATGAAATATTTCCATTTTTATTTGCAAGATCTAAAACATACATACATCTTCACACCTGTTACCTGGCGGGGTAGGCAGGGACCACAGATTCCCACTTGCGATAGTTTTCTTCTTTTTTTTTATACTGTAATAGTTTTGCGTTTGACCGCGATCTCATCTGATTTTAAGTGAAGATGCAGACGACGATAGAGCACGCTTGCCTAGAAGATACCCATTCACTCGTGACTTGAAGACACCCAGATTGTACTCTTCGGGAAACACAGACTTAGGTAGTAAGATTTTGTGAATATTCATGTGCAAAGTTATAAGACTGTTCCGTTTTCGATTCCCAAACTGTTATTGGGTTTTTCTTTCGAGAAATTCTGGGTAGTAGCACGGAATCTGGAACTGTTTTCCTTAGAGTGCCATAGCACGGTAATATTATTGACAGTATTCTATCTTCATACAAACGGTCGGAACTCGAGTCATACCTACGCGCCTCGGCGCGCGTTGGTTTGGTATGCACTTGGTTCGCAACCAGTCACGAATGCGCCGCAGTGACGATCGGTCGGTGTGATTGTTTTGTAAGCAATAAGCGTGCGATTTGTGATGAATTGATTTTATTGAACACTTTCTATTTAATTCACTACGAATTTCATTTTTTATAATATAATATACATAATTATAATATTTACAATCACTAAACTAGAAAGAAACTCAAGTAGGTAGATAAAATTAAAATACTGTAGGCGGGCAGCCCTAACGCGTGTCTACGAACCGCGCTGTTATAGGTAATTATTTCAAGGACAGGGCCGAGTTACAATACTTTAAAGATATCATTATGGTGGTAATAGGCTCGTCTTCTGGTCTCATAACATATGACCTGAGGCCATAGCTGGCAATATGCATTTCAGCACATCCCTAAAAGGCTTAAACATATAGGCTGATGATTTGATTGAACCACTGACATCGAACGATTGTAAAACTCGTCCATGATTAGAAGAACAAGACTGTCCTCTTGTCCCATAACGTCCTTATTATAGCTGTCAAGATAAATTTCGTCATATCCCTAGGGAAATGGATATACGCTTAAAGATACAGGCTTATTGATTGAAATGCTAAAATCGAACGGTTGTAAATCGCGTCCTAGATTAGAACGACGTTTCTTCACGGTTCAATCACAGTGCGATGTTTGTTATAGTTTTACAACGTCCATTGTTTTAAAGTTACGATATTTGCCTTGTATTTACATAACTTACTTGAGTATATACGTTGTAAATTTGTTATCGGTCCGACAGGGTCACGGAACGAGTTACTTGTTAGTTAGTAATTATAGACTTAGGATTTGTGCAGACTTGCCTTCTTTTAAACAGTTTATTATGATATAGTATTATTATTATTATAAGCCTAATTGGCGTCCCACTGCTGGGCAAAGGCCTCCCCTTCCGACTTCCATCTGTCTCGATCGCTTGTTCTGAGTTGCCAATCCCTTTTAAATGCATCGAGCTCGTCTCGCCATCTCCTCCTGGGCCGGCCTCGTGGTCGCTTCCCGTTACTTGGCATCCACTGTGTGATTGTTCCCGCCCATAACTCTCCTGAATCATGTAGTATTAATATGGTGTGTTGACGAAATAAAGCGGTGTAGTATAAATATGGTGTATTGACGACAAAAAGTCAGCACATCACTAAAGCCACAAAAATTCGCCTCGACCGGGCACTAGTGTTCCCTGTATTCCTGTATGCTGCAGAAACATGGAAGTTACGGGAATTGGAAAAGAAGAAGATAGAAGCTCTCGAAATGTGGTGCTGGAGGAAAATGCTTGGGATATCTTGGACGGAGTTCCGAACAAATATCTCCATACTGAAAGAACTCGGCATCAAGCAGCGTCTATCAGTAACTGTTCAGACGCGTATTCTAAGATTCTTTGGGCACGTGTAAAGGGACAATACTGACTCTATAGAGCGTCTGGTCTTTCAAGGAAAGGTAGAAGGCAGAAGAGCGCGCGAAAGATCACCTATGAGATGGACTGACCAAATTAAGTCAGACGTGGGTGGTCCATAGCATGAATGTACAAGACACGCCGGTAACCTGAAGAAATGGCAGAACATCGTGAGGCGTGTGACGTCGACTCTTCTGGATACCTAGACAACATGATGACCACGATCAATCTATCAAAAATGACCGACTAAGAAGAAGTATAAACTCAGAAATGAGGCTATCCATCACAGAATTATAGTTATCGACATAGCTCTCAGAATTACAGCTTACGTGTTCATTACCACTTAAGCTTGTTATTCTGCGAGCTATAGAACAGGAACTGGCCAAAACAACCGTGGCTGGCCATATCTGTCGAAGGACGGACGATGGCCGTTGAAAAAACGAGTCTTAGAGTGGAGACCGTAACTTGATACACGTAGGTTAGGACGCCTTCTGGCCAAATAACCGATGGCCTGAAGAAGGTAGCTGGGTTAGACTGGATGCGAAAGGCGGAAGACCACATTTTGTGGCTTAAAATGCGAGAGGACTGCAATGATAATGATTATTGGCTAATACTCCTGGTACTGAAAGCGATCAAAAGCTACGAAAACCGCTTAATATCAGATGTACCACTGTTTTGCTACCTTTGTTCTTACAATAGATCATTCATCATCATCAGATAAAATTGCATTGGTTTTGTATCAAAGCCTTCTAGTTGTGTGGAGCATTTTGCAGCATAACAATCCAGTACTAAACCGACCGATCTTCTTCGACTACTATGGAGCTTTTAACAGTAAAACAGGTTATCGTTTTGTTCCTTTGCTTATTTTTTATACTCGGCTATTGAAAGAAAAGAAAGAAAAGAAGAAAACATATTTTTATTTCCAAAAATCACTAAAGCTTTTACAATATTTAACATGTAAATAATTACGTACATATTTAATAAAGATTAATTAATACAAGTGACAGCCCCGTGCCACAAATTCCACGTTTCAAATGTGCCACCAGTACATATTAATATCTTTGGTGCCACCCGCTTACGCTACGAGATTGCCATGAAGGTATAGATAAGCATTGTTTATCAAAATCAAAATCAAAAATAAATTCATTCAAGTTAGGTTACAAGGTAACACTTATGAATGTCAAAGATACACAAAAAAAATTCTGTGAATTTACATTTACTGCCACGTTCAGCAAAGCAAGGGTGTAGGGCTCATGAGAAGAAAGGGCAAGAAACTCATGGCCACTCTTTTTAATCGCCAAGTCATCGAATCTATACCTTCATGGAGATTGCACGTCACGCACGATTCTTTATTATATTCTATACATTGTTGATTCTAATTTGTTTCTTAGAAAGTGCAGTCATATGATGTCTTGCCTTAAAGATTTCTACATCGGCTGAAGCTATATGGACAACAAGGTCATCTATATATTATAATCTGATGTTATTATCTGTTTCTCACATCCTAGTAAATTACAGTTATCTTTAATAGAATCACGCTGTCTTAATTGAGGAGTATAGTTTCAAAACCCGCCAAAACGATATCAGAACAAAAATAACGTTCCGATTGAATATGAAGCTCCTTCGTTGTTTCTATCGCATAGTACTGATAGTTTTCAAAAAACCCATTAAAATTCTATTAAATCAGCTCACAAAAGTAGCAGTTTGTTACAAACACCGCTAAAATAGTCCATTTATATTATGTCTTAAATGGTTTTTTGAGATTTACTTATCATTATTTTGTAAAAAGTATTTTAGAAGATTTTGAAACTAAACTGCTCAATTATACTCTTAGTATTGATCGCTATTAAACTATATTTTCTGAGTAAAAAACGCCACTGAACCAGCGCCTGATTAATAGCGGCCTAGAGTTAGGAAATTAGCGGTGTTGCACCACCATGCCTCGGAAAGCACGTAAAGCTGATGGTCTATGGAATCATGACCCTTGGCGCCTTCAGTGTCCTTGACCTTTTAATATCTACTGCCTAAATATTTATTGCTATCCTGATTACGGATCTTTCCTAGTTCATTTACTGAGTGGATATAGTGACAAGAATAGAAAAGGGTATGTTAAGCTGGTTTGGACATGTAGAAAGAATGGACGAGGCAAAACTGACTAAGAAAGTTTATAAGGCTAGTGTGAATAGAACAGTCGCAAAAGGAAAACCTAGGCGAACGTTTCGCGATCAGATCGTGGGCGTTCTGGACAAAGGCCAGGTTAAGAGCACCTTGAACCGACGGGCGTGTATGAGGAATGTGATGAAAGTGAATGTAGTCAGAGAAGTGTGTCAGGATCGTAGCAAATGGAAATCCGTAGTCTCTGCATATCCCTCTGGAAAACAGGCGTGAATCTTTGTATGTATGTATTTGCTGAGGCGGTTTAAATCAGGAAATACCTCTACCTATGTATATATATCAGATCATAGTCAAATAATAATAATAAAGTAATACATTTTTATTCAATAAATAAAAGTATTTACAAAACACATTACAGGATACTTATTGTATTAAATTCACATTAAATAACCTTGTTCTGTGTTTTTGTGGCAAGAATTTCCAACCATCCTTTAAAAGGCTTCAGAATAAATACAGAATACTGGGTTCTCTGCTCTAAAACAGAGCATATTAAAGCAAAGATGTTTTACAGAATACTGGCTTCTTAGCCAGTGTTCTGTATTTCACTATAGTAACCATAACAATGGTACCGATAATACCGATATATAAGCCGAAGAGAACCTTCTAAAAAAGGCTCGATTTAGAAAAGCGCTTTAAGTGATTTATTTCACGCACTTCCGATATGAGAAACTTTAAATGATTATAACATAACAAAAACATAGTAACATTTTATATTCAATCACTCGACAGTTAAGTTTGTTCACAATCATTTTTTGTTTAATAGGTACGGTTTTAATCTACTTATAAAAGTATTATATGCTCTAGTGCTGAATACCTTCAGTAGGCATTGAGGAGGTCATACTTGCAATTAAAATTCAAGATTTAAAAGGGAACAAAATGGATTTCATTTCATTTACCGCTATGAGATATGTTTCGGGCCTGCCAAATTCTGAAACCTTCATCAGACGATTCGTACGTTTGCCTGTTTAAATAATAATATCATCTCTGTATTAAACTGTCACACTGCAGGGCAAAGGTCTCTGCCCAGTGAGAGAAGAGTATGGCCTGGTCTACCACGCTGAAATCTCATCATCTTTGAAAACTCTCAGATCAGGTTTCCTCACGACGTCTTCCTTCGCCGTTTTATTTAGTTGTATAAAAAATCTTCTATTAGATATTCCTTTGCCTGTCGTATCTTCAATTTAGTTGCAAAACGTTCTTTATGATTTATTGAGGTAAAACGCATTAGTGGCTCTAGTTAATAGTCTCCTACGACTTATCGTTCTGTGCACTGCAGGATTTCCAAGCACGCTTAGAGAGAGTGTTATAGGTCATGTTTAAGATAGTAATATAAATATTTTGAACCAAATAGCTCGCTATCACTTCGCGCCGGGGGTAATGGTCCGTCTTCGTGTCTGATCTTGTTTCTCTGAACATTTTTCTTGAAGCTGTGAAGGTTGGACATTGAACTATTCAGGGTAAATCTTTCTCTGGGAATAATGACACCAATTCTGGTTATAGTTTTGACAGCTATAACCACAATCAGAGTCAAACATTATTTATTCATTTAGGTCACAAAGTAGTAAAATAGAGCAGTGATAGCTCAGTGGGGAGACCAACAGACTGCAATGCAGAGGGTCTCGGGTTCGAACCCACGTCGCGCACCTCTGACTTTCGGAAGTTATATGTCTTTTCGAAATTATGTGCGTATTGATTGACAATTATCGCCTGCTCCGTGCCTCGGACAGCACGTTAAGCCGTCAGTCCCGGCTGCCATGAACATCTATGGCAGTCGTTATTGGGAGAGTGTCGACACAAAAGATCCCACTGGGTCGAAGTGTCGCCGGTCTGCACTGACTGGCCCCCACATAAGATAAGATAAGATAAGATAGGTCACAAAGTAACACTTATTAACGTCAAAGAGGTTAGTAAGTTACAAAATTTACATTTAAGTTATTTGCTAGGTTCAGGCAAAAGGTTGAGCCTGTGAGAAGAAAAGCCTGTGTTTGGTGTACTAGTTAACAGTAACTCAGGAAAATGCTGTGTTATGTCAGAAACAAAGTTAAGTCATATATAAGAAGTCCAAGGCAAGCAGTCGTTGACCCACTTCTAATACTAGTTATACGTACAAATGTACAGTCAGCAATATAAGTAGCAGAACAAATACGATAGAGTATAATATATGCTTAATAAAATTTCTAATATTTATTCTATGTTTTCGGGCTGTAAATAAAGCAGGTATATTTTAAGTACTGCTGCTATAAAAAAATTACAATTGTTATATTTTTGAAAGATAGATCAAACAAAAACTCGCAAGTGTGTATCGACTTATGATGCTAACTCTACCATAGTACTTCAATCTAAATATGGTGTGAACATATAGGTGTTAATAAAATTATTAGACGTTAAATAACGATGATATACAGAAAAGTAAATACGAATCGTACGTCTAATTAGGATTAAATATAATGACTACCAAATATTCTAAGTGCACAGCTAAATATGCTTACTAATATATATTATAACGAGCACCTATACGCCTCAAATCACTGCATTCCGTCTCGGAAGGGTTAGGTTCCTTCTTAAACCCACCCAATAATAGGAGTCCCGCGAAGCGGTGCTCCATCGACTTAGTTTGATTTCTATAAAATATTTTAGTAAGCATATTTTGGTGTGCAATTAGTATTTTTGGTAGAACAAAGGCAAAAAATTGAGGAACAGTTAAATACTACTCCATCTAATTGTCATGGCTTTTCTGCCAACACTATGCAACTTATTCTCTATACCAGCTAATTGGAGTCACACGTTAAAATTTTCTTGCTTAAAATGTAAACGTATATTATAGGAATATAATATATAAATTACAGTATATTCATTTTATGCGGTAGGATGTAGTAGTACTCTAAAATAACCTTAAGGTCTGTAACTAACCTATGTTTCACAAATAAAGTATTATAAATTATTATGGTCTTATAATTTGATTAGCTTGTGTAATATCTTAATAAAAATTATACACTGCATGGATTCTATTTCCCTACTGATACCATTATCGCTGTGGTGTCAATTGGGCTCCAGGATTCGTCAGTCTTGGCAGCTCAGAGACTTTGGACTACCACGACCAAGGATCATGCATAGTACTTGTATGTATATTTGCCACCTTAGAAGTGTGGAGAACTGTAGAGTGATTGATGTCCTTCCATCACAAAGAGAGGATTTTTCAACCAGGCTGAGTAATCATGCCTGACCGCGGACTAACGATTGATGTCGGTAACTTGTATATAAATTAACTTGCTGTGTAAACTTCGCTTGCGCGATTCAAGATCGCACGACAAAGGGTATAATTTTGTACAGCGCCATCTCTTGAAATTTGTCAAAACTTATGCGACGATACACAACTATATGACCCTGGAACATAATTCCTATGTTGGCAAGTGATAATTTAAGCTGTATCTTTCACAGGTAAACAGACACGGAGAAAGAGCGCCTGATTCTGATGAGCTGTCGCTGTCAGATCAGCAGGAGCTAATCCTCAACCTGACTTACCTTGAAGGCCCTGAGGGACTCACTAATGTAAGTATTTTGAAGCAATTCTATTATGCTGATTGAATTTAACGAACACAATAGAAAGCAGTGGTCTCCGCTTATGCAAGTCCCTTGGCTTTTTTTGGTATTAACTGCAAGATGTTATTAAAAACCTTTTGCGTCTGGCCACCTGTGTGCTACTGCCACTCAATAGGTTAAATGCGAAAGATATACCACCAAGCCGCTTTACTCAACAGAGTATAGAAAGAAAGAAAGAAAGAAAAATTATTTATTGGACACAAAAACACAACATATTAACATACAAACAAGAAAATACAAAAAACAAACAAAAATAAAGAAAATGTTGTGCAGTGTGTCCAAATGGTTCCATCTCAGTAGCGGCTTGGACATCTGTCATTAACTGAAATCTTTATTCTTTGTAAGAAATACTTTACTTATATACCTTACTGTCTATGTGTATATACATCTGATATTTATATCTGTTGATATATAAGTATTTTATTATATTTTTATTTTATTTTATTTATCCACAATTATTAAGATTTTTGTAAAATTTTATGGGAATATTATTGCTTCAAGCAAGTGATTGAAGCAATAAAATGCCCACAAAAATGTTTAGTGAGAACTGAAGGCATTGTTTAATTAAAGATAATAATTTCTTTCATTGTATCAAAATTTGACGTTAAGCTACAAAAACGGTTCCATCTTTTATGTACCTACATATTATGTAAATGAATTATATTCTATTCTAAGTTAAATAAGCAACAGAAATAATTTTACTTGTAACGCTATGCGTAATACGATCGTTATCTTTCTTAAGAAAAATAATAATATTATTTTCCTTATTATTCCAATAATTGTGCACGTGATAATAATAATAATATTTATGACTCATACATATTTCTTAGAGAGGTTGGTAGAAACCACGAACTTTTTCTTTTGAAATAAACTCCCGCACTATGACAAACTCCGGTGTCGCGGAGGACTTCACAAACACTCAAACATATTTATTGGGGAAAGGCTATTATAGTGTTGACGAGTTTATTAATGACAAACAGTAGACATAATAACATTATTTAATAACCTGTTGACATCTTCCATTAAATTAATTAATTATATTAAAATGTATATTGCGAATTGTTATCGAAATTTAAATTATTATTGTAATTGTGGTTTATTATTGAATTTTGTGTAGTTTGTAATCATTATTAATTTTATTGTTATTTCTTGTATCAAATATTTTCAACACAATGTATATTGTTAAGAAATAAATAACTATATAATAATAATAATATTCTATCACATACACACAACACCATCTAGCCCAAACTAAGCAGAGCTTGTACTATGGGTACTAGACAATGGATAAACATACATATATACTTTTTTTTGTAAATACATACATATTATACATAGAAACACCCAGACCAAGACAAACATCAATGTTCATGCACACAAATGTTTGACTTGTGCGGGAATCGAACCCGCGACCTCAGGCGTGGCAGTCGGTTACACTAACCACTACGCCATCGAGGCCGTTGAATGAATAACTTATGACTTATGACTTAACAATGGACACAAAGAACACCCAGACTTGGAGCAAATATTTGTGGATCACACAAAGTTTTGTCCCGCGCAGGATTCGAACCCACAGCACTCGGTGCAGTGTCAATGGCGAGGCATTCACTTAAATAACTACACCATCCTTGCAGTCAAAAAACCTTGCCTTGTTTCGGTCCTTACATCTTCCTTTTGATGTCAAACATCTATAGCTGCACGTAAAACCGATTGCTGGCGTGGCGACGCATGCCGTGGCGACGCGTCGCCATGCTATATGAGAGTATTTTACATTATGCCATATTAGTTCCTGTCGTAATCTGTTCTTTTATGCATTTGTACAAAATAATTTCGATGTTTCACATCTGCCAGGCGTCCCGTGACGGCTCACAATTTTTTATTCTTGCACGCAGTATCGTGGCCAGAGTTTATAAGCCAAACTCAATGCATTTGTTTATACAGTAAATGAAGTGAAATCCATCTTGTACCATCATTATTTTTTAATGTAACTGCTTCCGTGGCGCAGCGATAGTGCATGCGACTGCGGAGCGTGAGGTCTCAGGGTCGAATCCCGGGTCGGGACAACAAAGAGTTATTGGGATTTTCGGTTAAGAAATCTCAATTGCAGCCTGTAGTTAGGAAGTTGACGGTGTGAAACGCCTCGGAAAGCACGTGAAGCCGTTGGTCCTCCGCCTTATCTCTCCATCTCATGGACATTCTTTAATTGCATCGCCATGTCGTGAACGCCAATTCTGTCTGGCCTGACTAAATTAACTTAATTACAGACTGTAATAAGACATGAGCATGATTTCTTTGACAGTTTCCTTTCTTTAAAACCAGAAAAAGCAATTGTGGCTGATTATGATAATTTTCAAAACAGTACTATCTATTTACAACTATGGAAAAAGTATCAAACAAGCAATTTTCAATTTTAAAGCAACATTATAAAGTGCATTTTCTATAGCATGTATGTGATAATAATAATTATAATATGTCATAATAAAATTAATCTTATGAAGGTTACACTTAAGACTGCGCCGAGTGAAATGTGCCAAAACAGGCGGTCACAGTTAAGTTGATAAAATCAACACTTTTTATTTAATACAAATATAAAATATACATTTACCATAACAATGAATGTGTTTACAATTACTCCGTGTTTAAAACTTTAAATAATTAATATTTTCGCCTACAAAATTACGCAAATTTGCACGAAAAATGCAAAAACATAAGCTCGTATTAAGTGATTTTTTAGATTATAAATTTATAACAGTAGAAATCTATCCTATTTTACAGCTTAAACGAAACTTGAATAGTTACATTACAATTTGTCCGTCCCAAATATTTAAGTTATTGGTTGACAATAAAGATACATATTTATCAAAAAAAGCACTTCATATCCTCCATACAATTTTACCATGGCAGCCGCGCGCCGATTTGTACATCTAGCTCTGTCATTCAGTCCAACTGCGTCTTACGCTCGGCGCAGTCTTAACGGATTTTCATGCAGTTTTCAAAATGCATTCATTATAGACAGAGTGATTCATGAGGAAGGTTTAGGTATATAATTTCTTATGGTTTTGTACTACCCGTGCAAAGCCGGGGCGAATCGCTAGTTCTAAAGATGCCTTCATGTGTATTCCTAAACTTCTTGAACATCTAGGGGAAATACGTAAAAAATAATAAAAAATTCATTGTGCAAGCAATACACAAACGGACAAATGTATGTGCGCTCGACACTTGACTCATTAATGTGTCAAGTGTGCAGCGGACATACAATTGTCGTTATTTTTTTTTGATGACTCTATTTTGCGGACAGCTTACGAGTTAATTGAGCACTAGTTTATATTATAATTATCACCAGACCTTGTCATCATAAAACGATTATTATAAAGTACTGTTATTATAAACAACCAACGTTTATCCTTATTTTAATATAATAATAATATTCTACCACATACACACAACACCATCTAGCCCAAACTAAGCAGAGCTTGTACTATGGGTACTAGACAATGGATAAACATAATTACATATATACTTTTTTTTTGTAAATACATACATATTCTACATAGAAACACCCAGACTAAGACAAACATCCATGTTCATGCACACAAATGTTCAAACCCGCGACCTTAGGCGTGGCAGTCGGTTACACTAACCACTACGCCATCGAGGCCGTTCATACACGAGTAGGTATAATTTGTATACACATTCTTGTTATTTTTCTAGCTAGTATCGTAAAACTATTATATGTATGACACGAGTATCAAGGTCAAGGGCACTGAGATACAGAAAATTATTATTTACTAGCTTTTTCCCGCGGCTTCACTTGCGTTAATTTAGAATTTGACAATCAATTCGGGTTGTACTCTGCTTGTAATAATATAATTCAATCATGATTCGAAAGACACGTGGCGCCATCTATTATCATAAGAACGCTATTGTTGTTTTCCTCGGGAACAGTATTTTTTTTCGGGATGAAAGGGAGCTTATGTCCGTTTCTGTACACCTGACAACGTATATGCAAAATTTCAGAATGATCGGCGTGAAAAGGTAACAAACAAACAAACAAACTCATTTTCGCTTTTATAATATTAGTTAGGATAGGATACCTGTACTTTAATGCAAGATCATGCGTATAAAATTTACATAGATATTTCACAAAATACTCATGAATAGAATAGAAACATTCCTGCACCAGCCACCTTTTTAGGTGAAAGCAAAATTTTTTGAAGGGCAATTGAGTAATTGACTTCAGACAATTGAGTAATTGACTTATATATATTACGTGACACCTTAAAATATATGATATGATATGACTATTATACCTCTCTGCCTACACTATGTATTCACAGTAGATATACAATGAACACTTAATCTTAGTAAGTATAATGTATTTCATCCCTGACATTGCCGTCAGGCACCTACCTGACGCCGTGTAAGTATGACGTCATCGCTTCTTGTGATACATGAATATTTATTTCTGAACAGTCACGACTTACAGTCCGTATTAATTAATCTAAACCACAATCTTAAGATATTACATTTGAAAAAATTTTAGTCGTAAGAGAAGGCCCTCGTACTTATATTACAACCACATTTTGTCAGCAGAAATAGAGTCAATACTATCTATCGATCAGACTTCACTGAGAATTTCTTCACAGAAAAATCCAGTTACAAAATAACCCGGTTCAAACCTTACGTGCAGCAATCACATTCAAAATCACTGCGCAATAGACGCAAGTTCCTAAAAAAAAAATTCTACATAATAAACCAGGCTTCCTCTAAGGGCTCTGTTTCACAAAATTATAGTTAATACTAAAATAAAGCCAGCTGTAAATAATACTTCGCTCGCCATTTACGATACCGCCGGGGCCTCCCTGATCTCAAAGTAATTTCAGTGGGAGGAAAAAAAACGCTTTGTATATCTCCTTATCTTACTTTAAAGTTTATCTGTAATCTACTGCTTAGGATCCAGTTTATAATAATAATAATAATAATATTTTATCACATGCACACAACATTATCTAGCCCAAACTAAGCAGAGCTTGTACTATGAGTACTAGACAATGGATAAATATACATACATATATACTTTTTTTTTTGTAAATGCATACATATTATACATAGAAACACCCAGACCAAGACAAACATCCATGTTCATGCACACAAATGTTTGACTTGTGCGGGAATCGAACCCGCGACCTCAGGCGTGGCAGTCGGTTACACTAACCACTACGCCATCGAGGCCGTTAGCCAGACTCATTTAGACAACTCACACGCAGCAGCTCATATAAGAAAAAAGTAAATGAATAGATTTCCATTGTTAAGAAACGTTTCGGAAACATTTCGTGATCGAAAAGAGTGCCTATGAGTTTGATGCCTGCTTCTTCTCGTGAGATCTCTACTCCGCGAACAAGCTTTTTCAATTTTAATTACCTTTCATTTGTAACTAGCTTTTGCCCGCGGCTTCGCTCGCGTTAATTTAGAATTTGACAATCAATTCGGGTTGTACTCTGCTTGTAATAATATAATTCAATCATGATTCGAAATCACGTGGCACCATCTATTATCATAAGAACGTTATTGTTGTTTTCTTCGGGAACAGTAAGTTTTTTCGGGATGAAAGTAAGCCTATGTCCTTTTCTGTACACCTGACAATGTATATGCAAGATTTCAGAATGATCGGTTCAGTGGTGTAGGCGTGAAAAGGTAACAAACAAACAAACTAATTTTCGCTTTTATAATATTAGTTAGGATTAATATATTAGTTGACGTATCTAAGAGGTTTTTACACATTTTTCAACTTTAAGTTAGAAAGATTGATCCAAAGCGGGTTTAGATAGAGAGAGGTGGAAGGAGATTACGGAGACCTTTGATCTGCAGTAAGCTATTACGGGCTTATAAAAAATAAAATATGTTATTAATCTTAACAATAGACTAGGGTTAGAGATCAAGCCTTGTGTCGCGGGGAATTTAGAAACATGCTATTGACGGATACGGATTATGTTAAGTGTTTACAAACAAAAGAAAAAACAATTCTCGTAAAAATGTAAACCAAAATACCTATAAATAAACATTGACTTGCGTTTTAAAATTTAAACACAAGTACAAGATCATTGAAGAAAGCAAACAAACATAATATTACTAATTCTACTTTAATTAAATGTTTTTGAAGAGATAAGTACTTGATAATATATATATTAACTGTTTTTATTTTCCAGATTGGTAAGAAGAGGGCCTACCAACTGGGCAAGTTCTACCGCCAACGTTACGGAGCTCAGGGTAACAAGCTGATCTCCAACTTGTACCTTCGTGACGAGATCAGGATCCGAAGTACTGATAAGGAACGAACCAAGATGACGATACAAGTGGCTATGGCCGCTGTTTACCCCCCAGAGGTTGAACAGCAATGGGATGAAGGTCTAGGAAAAATTTGGCAGCCAGTTCCTTACAGTGCTGTGCCTTTGACTGAAGATTATGTAAGTATCTTTGCATTTGACATTATTTTTTTAACTAGTACAGTGTTACAAATGTTTACAGTATACTTGTTAACCCATTCAGTTAAGCTAATAATATGCGTGTTTAATAATAATAATATTCTATCACTTACACACAACACCATCTAGCCCAAACTAAGTAGAGCTTGTACTATGGGTACTAGACAATAGATAAACATACATATATACTTTTTTTTGTAAATACATACATATTATACATAGAAACACCCAGACCAAGTCAAACATCCATGTTCATGCACACATATGTTTGACTTGTGCGGGAATTGCACCCGCGACCTTAGGCGTAGCAGTCGGTTACAACAACCACTTCGCCATCGAGGCCGACAATTAATATAATACAAGATAACGGACTTTACTCGAGATTAAGTATTTATAGGCAATAAATACCTATTGATTGCCCGATGTTTTGACAGACTTGCATCGATCATGGTCACGGGTTGACTGGTGTGTGCTCGGCAGCGCCTTCGTGAAGTACGGGAAGTACCTTCACTTGGTCATTATCTATACTAATATTATAAAGTTGAAGAGTTTGTTTGTTTGTTTGAACGCGCTAATCTCAGGAACTACTGGTCCAAATTGAAAAATTATTTTAGTGCTGGATAGTTCATTTATCGAGGAAGGCTATAGGCTATATAGCATCACGCTACGACCCACGGGGGCGGCGCAGTAATCATAAATGCAGGTGAAACTGCGGGCACATCTAGTAATTTATATTAGCACGTTAAAAATAGAAGTTAAAAAATACGAATGTCTAAAATGTGGATTAACTTTGGAAGTGCAATGTAATTATAAGTTGCAAATTGTACAACCTTATCATGCGTACATTATTTAGATGTAAATTAGCAATAACCATTTCTGATGTTGTATTTAACATGATAAGATAAGATAATTTATTTGTGTAAATATTGTGTATACATACAGAAATATAAATGCAAGAAAGATGTTACATGAATTTTGTTCCAACACGTTTGTCATATTATATGACGTACAAATATTTGTGAAGTTAAATGTCAAAATTAGCATATGCATAGTAAAATATAATTTAAAAAATAACGCTATTTATGGTTTTAATTAAAAATTGTCATAAGAATAATTATATTTGTAATAATGATAAAATATAAACAAAAATTCTCCTTTTCTCTTCGCCAATGACTAAATTATTTATTATTATATTTATATATTATAATAATAAATAATATATTATTTATATATTATTAATATATAAATAATATATTATTATGAGTAGGATTCGAACCCTGGACGAACGACCTCTCGATCGCAAGTTCGATGCCTTATCCATTGGGCTAAAGCAGCAAAATAAGAGTTCGATTGCCATATTCAACGAAAGATTGTGTGATGCACTCATAGATACACTAATAATTACGCTGAAAGAGGCTGTTGTGTACATGGTATTTCGATATTATTAATTACTAGCTGTTACCTACGACTTCGTCCGCATAGATTTTAACTAAAAAGTGTTTGTCTCCGCAGAACCCTATTTTTTTTTTCTAAAATCAAAGTATCCTATGTTACTCCTTATAACAATAGCTATCTGCCAGTGAAAGTCCCGTCAAAATCGGTTCAGCCGTTTCGGAGATTAGCCGGAACAAACAGACAGACAAACAAAAATTTTAAAATAGATGTTTTCGTATAGGTTCCTTATATACTTTCATATGCATTAGATAAAAAGCTGTTTTTTTGACATTACAAACAGACACTTCAATTTTATTTATTTGTATAGATGTATAGACTAGATGTGCCCGCGGTTTCCCTCGCGTTTATGATTACTGCGCGGCCTCCGTGGGCCATAGCGTGATGTTATATAGCCTTCCTCGATAAATGAGCTATCCAACTCTAAAAGCTTTTTTAATTCGGACCACTAGTTCCTGAGATTAGCGCGTTCAAACAAACAAACTCTTCAGCTTTATAATATTAGTATAGATTTTTAATGAGACATCTTGTAATTAAGTCTTGTGTCGCGAGAGACTTTACAAACATTCTAACAACGGACACAAAGAACACACAAACTCGAAACAACTATTTGTGGATCACCAACATTTTGTCTCATACGGGGATCGAACCCACAACACTCAGCGTAGTGGTAATGGCTAGGCGACCACGCAAACCACTAAGCCATCCGTGCAGTCATCTTCCAGTCATCGTAGTGCTGAAATCAATGCAAGCTAGGCACGGCAATACGATTCACTTGCACAAAAAAATTGCGTCAATCTTTTTCTTGTTTGAGGACATGTAGTTTATTGAAATTAAACTACTATATATGTATTTTATCGCATTGTTTATTTGACACTTTATTACATAATTTAGAAAGTGTTACACTACTACTATTAAACTTTACTCATTTTAAGCTAATTCAATTATTAAAACTATTTACATTTATGTTTACACTTTCCCCGACGCGACGTTTCGATTGCTTTTCAACGGCCATGGTCACGGGGAGACTAAGATGGTAGTTGTCTCAATGTTCTAGTGTAGTTATTTCAAAGTACCCGAACATAATTTAATAATTTGTGTTTCTATTTACGCAGAATGAGCTCAACGTATCATGAAGTCTAGCTGTGGTTTGCTTCTTCTTGAACTATTCATTTCAATAAATAACATTCGCGTAAGCAGATGACAATGACATATAGTTTGTTGTGATTCATTATCTTTATACATCAGATTACGGAGTTAACTTCCGTTTTCTCTTGACCGCGATAACAAAGCCAAGGGCTTTGTAATACATTCAAGTTCATAATACGGCGTGTGTATATCTTAACTAATATTATTAATGCAAATGTGAGTTTGTTTGTTACGCTTTCACGCCTTAACTATTTGACTGATCATTATGAAATTTCGCATACACGTTGTCAAGGGCACAGAATAGGACATAGAGTACTCTAAACTATAATAAGTACAAAATGTAGACTAACGCGAAGCCACGGACAAACTTTAGTATTATTATATCCGCAGTCTTTGGAGATTGCCGATAGAAGTGAAAACTTCGAACATTTGTTTATAAACCAAATTATAAACCACAAATAATTCAAAAAAATGGAAAATGGAAAGCGTTCGGTGACGCGAGTTCCATGATTTTTGTTCATCCAAGAAGTGCTCCATGCACCTACAGAAGCTTATATATTGATATATGTAACCATAGTTACGCGCTTCGACTGCGTGTGTCAAATGCATGGTTGTGTGCGTGTAGTGTTTTTTCATTAATTTAATGTATTTCTAATGCATATTTTATAAAAATAGTAGGATTCGCCCCTTCTTCTCCATATAAACTTTAACTGTGCCAAATTTCATGCTCCTCCGTCCGCGCAATTTTTGTAAAAAGGGGTACAAAGTTTTTGCTTCACGTATTAATATATAGATAGTAAAGTAAAGTTATATTTTATTTTATGTCTACATCGTGTTATAATATAAGCGACAGAAATTTAACTTTATAACTGAGATTACAAGTATTTTTATCTTTAAACACCACAACACCGTGATCTAAACCAGAACCCGAGGTAGAAATTACGTTCCCCAGCTTCCAGAATATCAGATCCAATTAGATTAACTGAGATTTATCGCAACCCCGTAAAGGTTTACTTACATAGTCGGAATTCAATTTAACAGACAACTCGGAAATTTCCTTACTTACAATTGATTGCTCGCTTCTGCAAATAGTCTTTGATCATACTGAGTGCGTTTTTGACCTAAGGCAGAACTGCAAATTGTGAGGTATGATGGCCTGGTTGTTTGAGATTTTCTGATAGGAGATATTCAATAGTGGAATAGAATTGGAGACGATGATGAATTTATAGATAACTAGCTTTTGCGCGCGGCTCCGCCCGCGTGGTACCTACATGAATAAATAGTAGCCTATGTCCTTCCCCAGGCTTTAAACTATATCTGTACCAAATTTCATCTAAATCAGTCGAGTGATTTAGCCGTGAAAAGGTAACAGACAAACAGACAGACAAACAGACAGATAGACAGACAGAGTTACTTTCAAATTTATAATATTAGTAAGGATAATTATACACAACGGGCTTTAGGACATATATAGATATGACGACTCGAGGGCGTAGTACTTGATGTAACCGACTGCCACGCCTGTCGCGGGTTCGATTCCCGCACAAGTCAAACATTTGTGTGCATGGACATGGATGTTTGTCTTCGTCGGGGTGTATCTATTTACAAAAAAAAAAGTATATATGTATGTTTATCCCTTGTCTAGTATCCATAGTACAAGCTCTGCTTAGTTTGGGCTAGATGGCGTTGTGTGTATGTGATAGAATATTATTATTATTATAGGATAATGTATGTATAAAGTTGTTTATCTAACAGCGCAGTGTTCCAAACATCAGCATACCTTCTGTGCCCTTTAAGATTAATACCAGAATTTAAAATGCATCTTCTTTCTTCCAGCTCCGTTACTACGCCAACTGCGAACGCTTCCAGACCCTGATGGCAGAAGCCAAAACTGAATCCCTGGAGAACGAGTTCGCGCCATATTTGCACCTCATCCCACTTCTGTATGAGAAAACTGGGCAGAACTTCACCGAGAATCCGATCAAGTTTGAGACGTTGTTCGATCTTTTTCGGAGCCTGGTAAGTTGTTATTATAATAAAAACTATAGCTTGTTCGCTATGGTATTCTACAATGCAAGGTACTAAGATTATTGATAGACTGGTAATATAGCACTGCGCATCTGTAAGGAAAGACTTATAATCAAAGGAGTACAATTCAAAGTTGTTTTTTGCGAACTTCTGGAAAGTAGAAGAATTTGTCCAATTGAGTTGTTTCAATTTGAGGGAAATGCCAGGTGGACAGCAGCAGACATATTGTTTTCTATCCCTCTAAGAAAGATTTCAGTACAGAAAACGAAACACACTAACTTCTCCCTAGAGGTGCATAGCATTCGGTTCTTTGTTAGTTTGATCTATGAATAATATTAACTACTTTATCTTATCTTATGTGGGGGGCCAGTCAGTGCAGACCGGCGACACTTCGACCCAGTGGGATCTTTTGTGTCGACACTCTCCCAATAACGACTGCCATAGATGTTCATGGCAGCCGGGACCGACGGCTTAACGTACTCTCCGAGGCACGGAGCAGGCGATAATTGTCAATCAATACGCACATAATTTCGAAAAGTCATATAACTTCCGAAAGTCAGAGGTGCGCGACGTGGGTTCGAACTCGAGACCCTCTGCATTGCAGTCTGTTGGTCTCCCCACTGAGCTATCGCTGCTCCAAGTACCTTTGTATTCCGATTGCCCAGCTATTGACTTTACTATGTACACTATATATTTTTTACATGACATCATTGTCGCCTTTCTATCACCTTGATTGCAAAATTCATATTTGGTGTTTACTTTCAAAATATCACGGTAACCAACCTTTTTGCAGGTTGGTCTGGGTCTAGACATTCCCGAGTGGGCTAAACCCTTGCTGCCTAAGCTAGGAGAGGCTGCCAGGCTCGCATACAGACTGTACTTCAGAAATGATGAGATGAAGAAAATTGGTGGAGGTAAGATTACAAACATTTTGAAACTTTTTAACCTAATAAATATTTGAGTTAAGGCATCGGACTTAAAATTCGTCACGTTTCGATATCCACTTATTGCATTAGAGACATAAAGCTATTCAATTTATTTTTAAAACCTGTTCTACACTCCACACTATCTGAAGCTGAAAAGATTTATGATTATACATACAGTAATATAGAAGCCAAATTCCTTTTTTTTATACAACTAAAGTAGCACAACAGACCGCTTCATCGTAAGCGGATTGAAATCCACCGATGGTATACCTACAAAAAAAATCTCTGTACTATCTGCATAAGAGACAAAGATTCTTAATGGCCAGTTGAGTGTATCTGTGTAGCACAATTCTAAGGAGCATGGAAACCTTATATACCACAAGAACACAAAACATAGTTCTTTAGCTGCGATCTCCCTTAAGATACTTTCCTAGTAAACGAGAGTCGAGTTTGATCGAAACCCTGGTGTAAGCAAAAGACCTTGTCACTGCAAACACGAAGTCCCTGCATTAAATGTAATAGAATTACCTAACAATTTACTTAAAGAATATATTTATCAGGTGTCCTTCTCAACGAGTTCACTCAAGCTGCTGATGACATCATAACTGGCAAGCAAGTGACGCAACGGCTGCGGTTGTTCTCCAGCCACGACTTCAACATCGGTGCACTCATGGACGTCGCCTACGTTAAAAATAACCGCAGCATACCTGAGTATGGATCTGCTTTTGCGTTAGAGCTGTACAGAAGCAAGAGTACCAGGGTCTATAGTGTCCTGGTGAGTATTCTTATCTTTTTAAGGTGGCAAACTTGCTTGTATCTCCAACACACCTATGGCAAATCTTCTTCAAAAATTCTTGAGGATATGTGATGTCTAATAACAATGGACAAGCGTGATGAACTGTAGCCTTTCCTTTTGATACTGCCAAGAGGCTCATGACTAATAGTAGGAGTAGTCATGGCTAGTTTATCTATGAAGAGGATAGAAAGTCAACAATACCCATTCCTTCCAGTATGTAGTATGGCTTGTGACTTTACGATCAAGAAACCTCTGATATAGCCAGTAATTTTAAAGCGTCCCGTTAGTTGGCGTAGGCTCAGGTAGGCCCTTGTAGATCCCTAGACATAATTTAGGAGGCTTCTAAAATCCCCATTTAAGTTAGCTTTGTTTTCAGGTCACATGTCTCATACTCAAACTCTTGCTGCCACTGAAATTACCTGAAATAAAAACCCAATAACACTTTACCAGACACAAAAGATCCCACTGGGTCGAAGTGTCGCCGGTCTGTACTGACTGGCCCCCACACACAAGATTACCAGACCCGACTATTGACAGCGCTATCTCCCCAAATGTTGGCTCAAACTAGCACGGAACCAACGAGGCAAATTTCAATTAATCTAATTGGATATTTTTTCTTTCCAGCCTGTCTATTTGCCCCAAGCCGGCGAATCAAGTCCCCGGATATTAAGAATCAAAGGCTGTGAATCATCTAGTCACTGTGACTTCTCCAAGTTCAAGGAGTTGACCAAAGACTTCCTGCTGCCAGAGCGGGAATTCTACACACTGTGTAACATCAAGACCGAGTTATAGTACTGTAGTACTTAGTATAGTATAGAGCTTACTTAAGAGATTGTTAATATTAATTATTAATGTATATGTTTGTTTCTGTCTAAAGTTTTGTTGGTCTGTAACATGTTTGATGCAATGTAACATGTGATGTATATACCACGGATGGCATAGTGTGTGTTTAAGTGGACGCCTCGTCGCTGCCGCCTCGCTGAGTGATGTGGGTGATCCACAAATGGTTGTCGCGAATCTGGGTCCTGGGTGTTCTTTGCGTCCGTGTTTGAATGTTTGTGAAGTACCCCGCGCCACAAGAATTATTCCTAGTGCGGGAGCTGTCTTTTTATTAAAAATAAAATAAGAAAAAAAAAGTAAAGAGTAAGGTGCAATGTTTATCTTATTAAGCTAGTTGGGTTTGACAAAATGTGTTTTAAATATTTTTTACTAATGTTATAAGAAACAAGTATGATCGTCAACAATAACGCATGGACGGCAGTAAACATCGTTGTATGTCCTGCATGGAAACGTTTCCAGTGTTGATAATACAATAAGTGTTTATACGTAAGCAAAGGTATAAGACCAGTGTTTTATATATACTACTTTGGCACGCCTGCTTATACTATAGCATCTTATCTAGGAGCTTTGGAAATCGTACTTACCGTAGGAACAAAATAAAAATGATTGTTCATTTTTCTCTTCATAAAGGTACATAATTTTCTTAGACGAAGCTTTGTGACTGTGATAGGTATTTAAATACCTGTGTTATACAGGTATTTGGCTGTGATCTTCTGTAGAACATAAAAGAGTCGGTATTCAGTAGTATGATGAGACAAACTGTTCGGTGCTTCAACAAATACTTCGTAATGTTACACGAAGATGTTACAGATCAACAATTATATATTTGTGCTGCTTTTGTGATAGAGTGTAACATCCAATTTAATATTTAAGTTTTAAACTGGTGATACTTAGCAAAGGCTAACCACAAGATCAGAATAGACCACATTATATAGATCACTAGCTTTTACCCGCGGCTTCGCCCGCGTAAATGTACGTTAGGTTATGTTAGTAACAATAATTATATTTTAAATAAAATATACCCATATAACTCAGTGATAATATTTCTAATAGTGAAACAATTTTTAAAATTGATTGTGTAGTTTTTGAGTTAAATCCTTACAAACGAAAAACAAAAAAATCAAGTCTTTCCTTTTTATAATATTAGTGTAGATAAAAGCTATGAAAATGTGTATGGCATAATGTTTCATAAAGCGCCACTGGCGGCATCCTAAGTAAACTGAACAGTTTACTAAGGTTAAAACTTACATAAATCCGGCCTGTGGCAAGTCTCATATTTTAATTTTTTTGATTTCTTAGGCACTTATATGTGAAAATTGTATTACAGTGATTATTGCCATCACAGTGGTCAAAGACGATTAATTTATCTAAGGACATTTAACAATAACACTCAACCTGAAACACTTTTGTAATATCGTCGCATATCACAGAGATGATCACGTGGTTTAATAAAAATTCATTTGCTGACTGTCCAGTTGTCGTCAACTGTCTTGTAACATTTTTCTTCTAATGTTATACAAGTGTCAGAAAACGAGCAAGACAACCTTCACTTTTAGCTAAAAAATTTACACAGCCGGAATAAGGATGAGATTTATAAAATAACGATGAAAGTCTAAACGTTGCTTACTCTATCACAAAAGCAACTTATTATTGTGTAATTTAATTAAATAATTTGTCTTTTTTATACTATTCAAAATGGTTCTTCATAATCTAATTAAAAATACATAAAGAAAAACCCATGTCAAACATTTGTACTTCTATCGAAATGTGTTGTCTAAACAATTTAGTGAAGACATCTTTTGAGATTTTAAAGATACAACTCATAGCTGACATGTCTACTTAGCCAATCTACTTAAAATAACATAATAATTTATAATACATAAATTTACACAAGCAACACTAAGCCACTCTGTCGCATTTCTTACAAACTTCTATATCAAAGTGCTTGAAGTAGCTCTATTTATTGATAATAGATGGCGTGGTTACCAAAATATGTCTACTCACTAGATTTACAGAACAAAAACTTAGTAAACGGGTCTGTTTACCCTCTTCAAGGATTTTCTTGAAGATTTAAATAACTCGACTGTGATATTATCGAATATACTGCTTGTACGTACAAATAAATACTTTAAGCTTTCTGTGTGAATTTTATTTCGATTGCATTTAGTAAGAAAACTATTGAAGAAGTTAGGTAAATTATTTGTGTAAGTTATAAAACCTTTATTTAATAATAATATACAGAAGTAATAACTATGTTGTTTTTAAATACATGGCGTTTAAGGTGTTTGAAGATTGCAACTATCGTTTGATTCTATTATATTACTTTCAAGCTGTGAGAAAACAAAATTGAAAAAATAAACTCTGCTATTTGTTCCACTACCAACACAATGTCTTTTAAAGCATCGGGAGATCTGATATACCTCGCTTCACTGAAAAGTATCAGACAATATTATTTGGGAACGATTTCTGTGGGGTGAAATGTTTCTCCTGCGTTGGCCTGCTTCACGCTTATGTAGTATGCTTTAAGCAGAAAATTGTCCCGTTCAAATCTTTCCTGTTTACGCTTTTTATTTTTATTAATACAATTACTAAGCAGCGATAGCCCAGTGGGAAACCGTTGGATTGCCACGCAGAGCTCTCGAGTTCGAATCCAAGGCGTCTCTGACTTTTCGAAGTTATATTATTATGCGTATTAAATAGTTAATTATCGCTTGCTTTAACGGTGAAGGAAAACATCGTGAGGAAACCTGCATGTCTGAGAGTTCTCCATAATGTTCTCGAAGATATGTGAAGTCTGGCAATCAGCACTAGGCCTGGTGGACTATGGCCTAACTCTGCACACTAAGAAGAGGCTCGTCCCCAATAATAGACAAGTTTATATATATAATAGGGCTGATCATATTATTATTATATAAGTATACATACATAGCAGCGATAGCTCAGTGGGGAGACCAACAGATTGCAATGCAGAGGGTCTCGGGTTCGAACCCACGTAGCGCACCTCTGACTTTCGGAAGTTATATGACTTTTCGAAATTATGTGCGTATTGATTGACAATTATCGCTTGCTCCGTGCCTCGGCGAGCACTTTAAGCCGTCGGTCCCAGCTGCCATGAACATTTATGGCAGTCGTTATTCTGAAGTCAGTGCCCTCTAATATCCTGACACTGGTCTAGCCTTAGGGTATCGTTAGCCTTCGGGTTGCGGAGGTCAGATGGCAGTCGCTCTGTGGAAAACTGATATCCAGACAAATCCGGTTAGACTAGAAAGCCGACCTCAAGTGACTTGGGAATAGTAAAGGCTAGGGACAAGAAGAAGTATACATATGCCTCTGCGGTAATGAGGCTTCTGTAACTATAAAATATATAATTACTTATAAGAAATGTGTTAAGTACAATTAGGCCTAACAACAGATGGTTGTAAGGGGCCCTTCATCCGATATAAGACTCGTCATCAAGTTATATCGTTAAAGCTGCACATAAACTTTATGTATCTCCCTAATTAATTCCCATTAACTTTCCCTTACGACATCTGTGTTCAATTCTCGGATAGTTCGCTGCAAAGTACTTCTTTGACACCCCGGTAGGGCATTGTTATTAAGTTTATGGCTGTTTCGCCTAAGTATTAGTAGAATTTCGTGTACTTATCGACCGAAATCCAAGTTTTGTTACAAGTTTCACCTCGATGGCGTAGTGGTTAGTGTAACCGACTGCCACGCCTAAGGTCGCGGGTTCGATTCCCGCACAAGTCAAACATTTGTGTGCATGAACGGATGTTTGTCTTGGTCTGGGTGTTTCTATGTATAATATGTAGGAATTTACAAAAAAAAAATGTATGTATGTTTATCCATTGTCTAGTACCCATAGTACAAGCTCTGCTTAGTTTGGGCTAGATGATGTTGTGTGTATGTGATAGAATATTATTATATTATTATTATTATTAGTTTTGGACATGTAGAAAGAATGGACGAGGAAAGACTGACTAAGAAAGTTTATAAGGCTAGTATGAATGGAACAGTCGCAAGAGGAAAACCTAGGCGAACGTTTCTCGGTCAGATCGGAGGCGTTCTGGACAAAGGCCAGATTAAGAGCTCCTTGACCCGACGGGCGTGTATGAGGAATGTGATGAAAGTGAATGAAGCCAGACAAGTGTGTCAGGATCGTAGCAAATGGAAATCCGTAGTCTTTGCCGACCCCTCTGGGAAACTGACGTGTATCTATGTATGTATATATGTAGTAAAGCCTCTCGCGATACATTCAGGCGGGAGATGACATTCTAAAAAAAAAGAGACTTTCACAGGCGAAATAGCTCATTACCACAATCACCAAATAGTTAAGCTCTTCCACACAAATCTGCGTTATGTGGAGGAGGTGTGGAGATGTCTGTTATAAAACTAATAGACATCTCCAGAAATTCATATACAAAACAAATACATTACTGACCAACAGTTGAAACAAGATTTTGGAAAGCTTTGCAGAGTCAGACCAACGACCACACAAGGCTTCCGCTCCTGATTTCAAGAGATCTATTCATCAAACATAGCCATTACGCTAACCAATTCAATTGGCCGTACGTACAAGAGGCATTACCCTTCGGCCGTTGACTTTACATAGAATGAATTAGCATGTACATAACTGCGTAGGTATATAACCAAGTGATGAATGTAGCTTGAAGGATTCGGTGATTGGTCCCTTAGAAATTAAGGCACTTTAACTGTGATTTGCCTAGTTTTGACCGTGTCAGCCATATCGACGTGGATTTCGAACTTGCATAAGACAAAATATTACTAAACCGACAACTTTACGAATTGAAATTAAATTACAAATTTTATCGCGTTGTTTATTTAACACTTTATGACATAAGTTAGAAACTATTACAGTACTACTATTAATCTTTTGAGCGCCAACCTATGCCGATAGCGATTCGCTCTCCAGCACCAAGCGATAAATCTGTAACAGTTGAACAATTTCGGCTACTTAAATTTTGTTGTTTTTAAAATAAGCAAAGGAATGAAATAAAAATGTAAAAATAAAGTTTTAGGCAATAGTAAAATTACGCACAAAATAAAAAAAACATGCATGGAAACGTTTGTCTTCTATACAAGACCGTGGCGCTCAAAAGGATAAACTTTACAAATTTTTAGGCTAATTAAATTATTAAAACTATTTATATTTAAATTTACACTTTTGATTAAATTATGTTCGGATATTTTGAAATAACTACACTGGAACATTGTGACAACTACCATCTTAGTCTCCCCGTGACCATGGCTGCTGAAAAGCAACCGAAACGTCGGGGAAAATGTAAACTTAAATATAAATTAGTAAAGTTTAATAGTAGTAGTGAAACAGTTTCTAAATTATGTAATAAAGTGTCAAATAAACAACGCGATAAAATCCGTATATATTCGTTTAATTTCAATGAATAACATTCGCGTAAACAGAAGACAATATTATGTAAACTTTATGAACGTTTGGATATTTACTGAATCACGCGTAAATCCGATTGGGATGCAACTTGGCATACAAATGGACCATATCCTGGATAAGCTTACAAAAAAATATATTTACTCCAATATGTTTCCGGTAAAGGAAAACTTTGCGACGAAACCTGCATGTCTTAGAGGTACCCAAATGTTCTCGAAGATAGGTATAGTCTGCCCACCCAGCATAGTGATTTATAGCCTAACCCTTTTCACGGTAAGAGGAGGCTGGCGTTCAGCAGTAAGCGAATTCATATACGGGGCTGATATTTTTACCACTATAATATGTTCCAGTGAGATGATAATTCTGAAACTATTTAACTCTCAGTTTATTAATAGATGGCGTTGCTTAGCAGAAATTAATAAGGCACATTAAAATAATGTAAGCGATCCACAAATAGATACCGAAGTACCGAATCTGAATGTTTTTTATCTTTGTAATCTGTCCAGGAATGAAAACAACAGAAATCAGAAATATTTATTTGTAAACATAGGTAATACAAGGGATGTTACAATAAATGGGTCTTGCATTGAAGCGTACAAATTTCATACCGTAATTAAGCTATAAACAATAATATTTTAACAAATTTTACATTACTTATAATAATAATAACTTCAACTAACAATAAATTAATATTTACTTATGACCAATAATTAATCAAAAACATAATTATCAACTATAAAATGCCACATACTTAAATTAAAATGTCATACAAATTATACAATGTCAATATTTCAATGCCCTTTATTGATTTCTCTTTTAAAAGACCACCTTAAAATCTGTGCGTAACATTAGCAAGAGACACCAGGGGTTACCCTTCAGCCGTTGACTGAACACATAACACGTACATACATTAACGTGTATAGTTACATAGACGAGTGACGAATGCGGCTGCGAGACCCGAAGAATCCGGTGATTGATCCTGAGGGAATTCGGGATAGAGCACGTTAACTGAAAACGGCGATTTTGCAAAACCAATCTACGGAATATGCCTGTATCATTTTAATTTTGTTTTATACTAGCGACCTGCCCCGGCTTAGCACTGGTAGCACAAAACCTTGACAAATTATAAACCTAAACCTTCCTCATGTATCACACTGTCTATTGGTGAAAACCGCATGAAAACCCATTTAGTAGTTTTGAGTTAACGTAACGCAATTATACAGACTGACGCGGAGGGGGACTTTGTTTTTTAATATGTAGTGATTCAGTGTTTGAAATAGAGTAGTAGAGCCTCGCTGATTCCAGCATGACTGGGCCGGCTCGACCGGAGAAGAACTACCCTCTCACAGAATATCGACGTGAAATAGCAGTATTCTTATTGTTGTGTTTCGTTAGGTGAGTGAGAGTGCCGGAGGCCCAATTACCCCCTTTCCCCCATCCCGCTTCTTCTCCTTCCCATTTCCTTTCCTAAAGTTTCGGCAACGCGCAAGTGATGCGTCTGGTGTCACAGGCGTCCATAGGCTACGGTAACCACTTACCGCCGATTAAACTTACTTACTTACTGCCGATAGAATTGAAAACATTAATCCTTGATCACAAACACTTTTTTATAAACAAAAAACAAAAAAACAAAAATGGGCAGGTTGGATGCTAGTTCCTGATACTCTCTTACGGGTTATTAAGGGTGTCAACATTTCGTTCATTTTTGCGTAGGACGCACCATTTCTGAGATAGGTATTGTTAATATTCTAAAAAAAAATAATAATGCGTGGAAGCGTGACGATGACGCCAGCTCCATGATTATGTTCTAAACATAATATGTCTGAGATGTTAGCACGATTTTTGAACGCAAGTGTGACGTTACTGTAAGTGTAAGTAATTTTCGCTGAAGTTGTTGTGACGCGTTGCATTCTACAATTGGAGTTTGCACCGCGCGGACATGTCTGTTCGATAATACAGTTTGCTTATTATTCTTCGTGGTCATTAAAGTCGATTTAAATCAAATCAAATAATCTGTTAATAAAATATGGCTTATGTTTAACTTATCACAGATATAGTAAATTGTAACAGTCAAAAATAGTAAATGATCACCAAAATTAAAACCGCATTTTAATACCAAAAATATTAATTGCACAGCAAAGAGATCAAAATCAGTCGACGGAGCCCCGCTTCGCGGGACTTCTATTTTTAGGTGGGTTTAAGAAGGAACCTAACATAACCTAACCCTTCCGAGACGTAATGCAGTGATTTGAAGCATATAGGTGCTCATTATGATATATTTTAGTAAGCATATTTTGGTGTGCAATTACAATTTTTGGTGGTAATTATATTTAATCTTATAAAATATTATAAACTTATTATGCTAAGCCTTTTAGGCATACAAATCAGGAGTGATTTACTATTGTATTTATTTATTACAATGTACATACATACATACATAGATTCACGCCTGTTTCCCAGAGGGGTAGGCAGAGACTACGGATTTCCATTTGCTACGATCCTGACACACTTCTCTGGCTTCATTCACTTTCATCACATTCCTCATACACGCCCGTCGGTTCAAGGAGCTCTTAACCTGGCCTTTGTCCAGGACGTCTCCGATCTGGTCGAGAAACGTTCGCCTAGGTTTTCCTCTTGCGACTGTTCCATTCACACTAGCCTTATAAACTTTCTTAGTCAGTCTTTCCTCGTCCATTCTTTCTACATGTCCAAACCAGCTTAACATACCCTTTTCTATTCTTGTAACTATATCCACTTTCATGCCGCATCTCTCTCGAATCACACTATTTCTTATTCTATCTTTCAGAGTCACACCACATATGCTTCTCAACGCTCTCATTTCTACAGCATTTATTCTGCTCTCATGCTTCTTTTGCCATACCCAACTTTCACTTCCATACATAAGTGTGGGCACTAATAGTCCTCTATGAACAGCCAAACGTGCCTTTTCGGATACATTTCGACTGTTCATAAAAGCGCGTAAGGCTCCATTCACTTTGTTGCCAGCAATCGTTCTCCTTTCAATATCTCCGTCATGTTTACCATCCCTTGTAAACAAAGTACCCAAATATACAAACTCTTTCACTTGCTCCACTTTTTCTCCATCAATCATAATATTACACATCGTCACGCACTCTTCCTTTTCAAATACCATTACTTTCGTCTTGCTTACATTTATTTTCATTCCTTTACTCTCAAAAGCACCATGCATAATAGTTACCATCGCCTGCAACTCTTCTGCCGATGACGCAAGTATTACTTGGTCATCGGCATAAAGAAGACATTTGACAAGTAACTCATTCATTCTTAATCCCCATTCACAATCTTTTAAATCTTTCAAACAATTGTCCATGTATAGGTTAAACAGCCAAGGTGACGCTACACATCCTTGTCTAACACCTTTATCGATGCTAAACCACTCTGTGTAGGTCCCATTTATCCTAACACAAGCTCTGGAATCATCATAAAGAGATTTCAGAGCTCGCGTGAGGTTGCTATTCACTCCATACATGGACAATGCCGACCAAAGTTCATTCCTCACCACTTTATCATAAGCCTTTTCCAGATCCACGAATGCGCAATAGACCTTTTGACCTTTGGCCAAAACTTTTTCGGCTATGCTCCGTAAGGAAAAGACCTGATCCGTACATCCCATACCCTTTCGAAATCCCGTTTGTGCATTACATATTTTCTTGTCGGTTACTTTCACAATCCTTTCAATTAACACTTTTGCATACAATTTACCGACGACGCTGAGCAAGCTAATGCCTCTATAGCTTTTGCACTCTTGCTGTGAGCCTTTTCCTTTGTATAAAGGTAATATGACGGCCTTGCATCAATCACTTGGTACACGGCCGGTATTCCAGCACAAGTTAAAAAGGCGGCACAACTGAGTTGCTATAAGACCCTGTCCAGCTGTCAGCATTTCGACTGTAATCCTATCATACCCACCAGCCTTTCCTGATTTCATGCTTTTCAATGCTTTCATTATTTCATCCATACTAATAGGGCTTTCATCACTACTATCATTATCATTCGTTTCGAAACTTTGCCCTTGCCCTTCCTCTCTTTCAAATAAACTTTCAAAATATTCCTTCCATCTCTTCAGTACGCTCTTTTCTTCATTCAGTAAACTTCCATTCTTATCTCTGATTGATTTCAGCTCTGTGGTTACGGTTTTACCTCGAACCGAGCGAATGGATTTCCAGAAGAACTTCGCGTTGGTCCGGAAATCTTCAGATAATCTTCTATCAAACTCGTCTTTCAATTCCTCTTGTTTCCTTTTAATTACATCTTTCACTACCTTATTCATTCTTATAAACTTATTCCTAGCTTCATTCACATCCTCATTCGTTGCTTCTTGCATTCTTTCATTGGCTCTGACAGATAGCCAGTCCAACCATGCCTGCTTCTTCTCACGTACTACCCCTTGCACATCTTTATTACAATGTGTAAATCATTTTAAAGTTTAAATCATTCGCATTGTAATTATTTGCTGCAGTTCGCTCACTGTATTTTCATTCGATGCAGGGACGGGCTCGCTGGATCCCATGGACATGTAAACAATAGATTTTTGCTATCCGTAATTTATTATAATAATATAAACACCAATTAGTTGTTTCTTTATTATATTACACGTACATCATCATCATCATCATGTCAGCCAAAAGACGTCCACTGCTGGACATAGGCCTCCTCCACAGACCGGTCTTGGGCCACCCGCATCCAACCGCTTCCCGTACACATTACACGTACGTTTTCTCTCAAATATGGATATATCGGCAACATGTTCCAAGCTATAATTTGCATTAATTATTGTTCTATTTAGAAATGTATTCATGACTTTTACAATATTTAAAGTTGAATTTTAGCTTTCAGTAAAATGCTTTTACGTAAGAAACCTCTAATTTCATGTAAATTTCGGGATAAGATAAGATACGTTTATTTGTGAAAACATGTGTACAGTTGATGTTACATAATATAATTAAGGTTTCAACATTCTTGGTCCCTTATTTTAGACATACAAATATTCATTCTTTAGTCATTGTTATCATTGTAAAAGTAACAGAAATTCAGCCCACATGCAAACTTAACAATATCATAATAATTCTACCTTAATAGTCATTTAAAAATATATCATAATAGACAATATAACAAATCAAAAATATAACGAAGAAAATAACGCTGTTCGGCCCTAAACTTGGTACTTTTATAAAACCCAGACAGCTTTGCTATAATCTGCTATGTATATGTGTAAAATAATTGGTTCAGATATTTGTGATCGTATAACTCATGAACGGCTTCTCTGATTGAGGTATTATTCACAACATAGATTATTTATAGGTACTGCTTTCCGAGTTCCATTGAAACGCAAACTGAAATAAAAGATATCCTGTGTCAATCCAAGACATATATTGTCAATCTGTGTTTTGTTTCATCCAAATCGGTCCAACGTTTTACACAAATGAGTAACAAACATCAGAACCTCCAAACACCTTCACATTCTAATCCTAACTAATATTACAAATGCGATTGTAAGTTTGTTTGTTACGCTCGGTACGCTTTCAGCGATCATTTGTCCCACGTACGTGCAAGCTCTGGAATGAACTGCCAGCTTCGGTGTTTCCCGAGCGCTATGATATGTCCTTCTTCAAACGAGGTTTAAATAGAGTTCTTCTTTCACGGTAGGCAGCGGCTTTGCTACGTCCTGACATTGCTGAAGTCTATGAGCAGCGGTTACCACTTTCCATCAAGTGGGCCACTTGCTCGTCTGCCAACAATGGTAATAAAAAAAATAAAAACCCTGACACGCCTTAACTACTACTACTACTTCGTCAGGGGTACAGAAAATGACATATGATAGGATGACCTTTCATTCAGGATAAATATTATTCCCGAGGGATACAAAATTGACATAACTTACATCTACGCGAGCTTTGCCGTGGGCAAAGTCTAGTTTATAATACTATAAAGGCACAAAGAAACTCAAAACTCTCCACCTCTGAGACTGTATCGCATTAATTATTCTTTATTCGGAAATACTTGTTGCTACCGTGAATGCAGACTGCAAACGAAATAAATAAGAAATGAACAATCTCCTTCGCACCCCATCCTTCTGAAGGCTTTGTTGAGAAACGGTGTTTTAATTAAGGGGAAAGAGGTCGACCCATTATTATTTTAATACAGTAATAATAAAAGTTGAAGTAGTAGCTCTATACCTTTGTAAGGAAATGGACTGTACTGCAGTCAGATCAGACCGTCTTTAAGTTTTAATATAAAGTACATGCTTATGTTTAATAGCTAACTGCACAGTCAGATTGGACCGACATTAAGTTTACATTGAAGTAGGTACATTTAAGTGATCAATAACTGCGGTAAGGCTAGATATTTATGTATCATTTGGCATTTGTAAATCCTATGAAATGGCTGTGCTGCCAGCATAAAAAGTCCCTTGGTGATAAGACAGCGGCTCCTTAAGTACAAAATGACATTTAAAGGTTTTAACATTATGTCTAAAAAATAATAAAATAACAATATGTAGCCCTAAATACAATAATCGACGGGTAGCAAAAGTTCAAAATAAAGACTTAAATCGCTTAAAGACTAAAAATCGCTTTTTTATCCAACATATCTCACTAAGTCAACATAGAACTAAGTCTCAAGGGTCAAATTCGACCGTAATTTACGTAACGTAACGGAAAATGTAGTTTTTTCGCATAATTTATGCCTTTGTCTTGATAAATATTTTAAAAACAAACAAACGGTTCAGTTCTCATTACTTTAATAACTGTGACGGCGTTTCTGGCACTAGATATAATGAGGATCGTTGTAATCCAGCTTGGCACAAAGGAATAAAACGAAAATGGAGACACTACTGTGTCTTATTTAGTCTGAACGTCGAAAGAGTATTACTAAATCCTTTTTAATTAAGCTTCTGCTTATCCTAGAACAGACTGGTGTGGTACCACATCGCTGAAGTTTTAAAGTCCAATCGTGAGGTGGGTAGGGTAAAATTTCAGGGAGATTTCAGAAATTCACAGTTACAGCGTTGATTCTGTTAATGTGGTATTTAGATAACTAATCATTCCTTGTATTATGTGAGCTTACAAATGTAATTGTCTTGGGTTGTAAAACACCTCTGCTAACTCTTTGCAAATGTATAGATGCGATGTGTTTAAAATTATAGACGACTAGCTGTGCCCGCGGTCTCACCCGCGTCATTGGTATTTGTGCTTACTGCGCCGCTGCCGTGAGCCGAAGCGTGATGTTATATAGCCTATGTCCTTCCCAGGGTCTCAGGCTATCTCCATTCCAAATATCATCTAAATCGGTTCAGCAGATTGAGCATGAAAAGGTAACAGACAGACAGACAGACAGACCGACAGACAGAGTTACTTTTGCATTTATTCACGCCTGTTTCCCAGAGGGGTAGGCAGAGACTACGGATTTCCATTTGCTACGATCCTGACACACTTCTCTGGCTTCATTCACTTTCATCACATTCCTCATACACGCCCGTCGGTTCAAGGAGCTCTTAACCTGGCCTTTGTCCAGAACGCCTCCGATCTGATCGAGAAACGTTCGCCTAGGTTTTCCTCTTGCGACTGTTCCATTCACACTAGCCTTATAATCTTTCTTAATCAGTCTTTCCTCGTCCATTCTTTCTACATGTCCAAACCAGCTTAACATACCCTTTTCTATTCTTGTAACTATATCCACTTTCATGCCGCATCTCTCTCTAATCACACTATTTCTTATTCTATCTTTCAGAGTCACACCCCATATGATTCTCAACGCTCTTATATATAAAAAAATATATATAGGTAAGGATTTGATAAGGCTCGCGGGAAGTGCTTCGATGCGGGTGGCCCAAGACTGGTCTGTGTGGAAAACCTTGGGGGAGGCCTATGTCCAGCAGTGGACGTCTTTCGGCTGACATGATGATGTGTTTATGTAGTAATTTATCTGAGATGGTCTTGCTGATTCCGTGGCATGATATAATATAATATAATAATATTCTATCTATTACGCTTTCACGCCTTAACAACTCGACCAATGATCAAGAAATTTCGCATACACGTTGCAGAGAAACAGAAAAAATCAAAGGGTACCTTTCATCCAGAAAAAGTAATGTTCCTAACCTAATCTAACGAGCGAAGCCGCGGGAAAAAGCTCTTGATATCTAAAGAGATTCATTTTGTTATAATATGTGGTTCTTAGCGAGAATAGATTTTATTTATTAGGGACAAAAAACAATTACATGTTAATAAGTTCCCTTTCCGATGAATCACATATGATACATAACAATTAATTTTCAATTGTGTCTATCACGGGACAGCGAAAGGGTTAAAGTATTACAAGATAGTGTTTTACATTAAATTATCAAACATATAATCAACAGCATTGTCTACAATGATAGATGGGCTAAAGAAAGCGAAACAGACACACCTAAACAGACAATATCGACAATACTACTCAAAAATGTGTCACGAAACTGCCTAAAAGCAATAAAATACAAGCACACGCCAAATGTTAATATAGGTTTATTTGGAACTAGAAACGTTGAAACGGCATTGTGAACCATTTTTATGTCTGTTCTCTGTCAACTAATACAGCTTTAACTGCACTGGATTTTATTTATAAGCGAGATACATTTTGAAAAATGGCAGCGTACAAATATAGTAAATGTTTTGTTGCACGTTAAAAAGCGTTATAACACTTACATATTACATTGCCTAAACTTAAATAATACATTTTTCCCTTTTTTTTTAATTTGCTCGTCAAAATGACCACACTCCACGTGATGGTAAGCAGTCGTGTGGTCTAAGAGCAGTGGCCTCCACACCGCCCTCATAGTAGCCGAGGCGATGTTGAGGTCTCTACTTTGACGGCCTGAGGTGCTTTTTCACGCCCCGCTTGAAGGACCCAAGATTGAAGGAAGAAGGAAACACGTGCCTTGGCAGAGAATTCCATGACTTGGTCGTTCGGCAGAGGTATGAGGACCCAAACTTGTTGGTACGCGCTCTAGTCGACTCTACTGTGTAAGGATGGCATCTGAGCCCAGCACGCGTTGTTCTGGATAGGAAAGAGGAGGGCGGGATAAGGTGGAATAACTCTTCAGAGCACTCCCCGTGGTATATTCTGTAGAAAAATGCCAATGAGGCAATGTCCCTACGGAGTTGCAGAGGTTCCAGTGAACTCGTGACCTCTGGATGTCCGATGATACGGACAGCCCGCCGCTGTAACCGGTCGAGAGCGTCCAGCAAGTACTGCGCGGAGCCATCCCAAAGATGAGAACAGTACTCCACGCAAGGGCGCACTTGTGCCGTGTACAATAGGCACAGCTGCCCAGGCGCGAAGAACCGCCTCACCCTGTTCAGAACTCCGAGTTTTCGCGGAGCTTGCTTAATGACGCTCTCGATGTAGGTTTTTGGATTAAGGAAGCGGCAAAGATTCCTTGTTGATAATTTATGAAAATGAAATTAAGTCATTATTTTTGATTATTTATTTGCATAAACATGGTAGAAAAGCTGTTTAGAATCGTTAATATAAAGGCCTACTTACTGTATTATACATTTCACATATTTCGCCGGTTTACTCGACATGCAAAAAAAAGTTATATGTAGGTTAAGATACACTTTCATTAGCAATATAACAATAATATCAGTCCTATATTAAACTGTCCCACTGCTGGGCCTCTTCACAGTCTGAGAAGAGTAAGGCCTTAGGCCACAGCGCTGGTCCAGTTGGCAGACTTCACATACCTTCGGGATCATTATGAAGAAATCTCAGACATGCAAATTTACTCACGACGCGACGCCGACGTTTTCCTTCACCGTTAAAGGGAGCGATAATAAACTATTTAATACGCACATAACTTCGAAAAGTCAGAGATGCTCGCCTTGGGATCGAACTCGAGACCTCTGCGTAGCAGTCTAACGGTCTTCCACTATGCTATATTAATGCAATAACCACAGCATTTTTTACACATTAGCTATAGGCTATATAACATCACGCTACGACCCACGGGGGTGGCGTAGTAATCATAAACGCGGGTGAAACCGCGGGCACATCTGATGATGTCCTCCCAGACGTATCCGTCGACGGCGACACCCGGTCAATTCTCAGACATTTGTCTGCGTCTGTGTGCCCGGACGTGGCTCGCAAAACCAAACTTAGTCTTCAAAATGCGGTCACATGTACCGCAGAATAGTTCCCCTTGTGCGTTATACGTATACGTATAAGAGGGTTTTGGACGGGCTTTCCGGAGCTGGCGTTTTTACACATTAGCTATAGGCTATATAAGATCACGCTACAACCCACGGGGGTGGCGTAGTAATAAAAAACGCAGGTGAAACCGCGGGCACATCTAATCTGTAAACAAGTGACTATTATCTCTTACACAGGCCCTAGATTTGCGTACCACCTTGAATATATAAAAATAATACGTGTTAAATCCTTGAGCATATTCAATTATTCAAAATTAAAACTATTTAATGACCTGACGTTTAAATTGCGCATAAAACTGAGGCGTTAAGGCAGCTCAAGTGATCTCGTTAGCGCATAAAATGGCTGGTGCTGTATTCTAAGCAAGTTCGTGCTTGACGCATGAGTGGAATTGAAAGACGCGCGTTACATTCCACGTATACCACCTTGAATGAATTATAACCATTTTAAAAGAACTGGACAGTATTTCAGTTTAAGTTTATTTCGTTTACCTATATTTTCTAGTTTGCAATTCTTGTAGTGGATTGAAGTGTTCCGGATTCTGGCAGTCTTTATAATATATAAGAAGTTACTTTCGTATTAGGAATAATGCCTTTATGATGAGCGACTTTATAAACATTTGAACAATATAAACACAAAGGATACCCAGACTAAGAACAATTATATGCGGAGCACATAATTGTGTCCCCTGTAGATTCGAACCCAATGTGGCAACAATGGCGAGGTGACCATTCCAATCACTACGTCATCCGTAATTAAAAAATGTTAAGGTAGTAGATCCTCGCTGGTTTCAGCATGAATAGACCGGATCGACCGGGGTAGTACTACCCTCTCACAGAATACCGGCGTGAAGTAACGGTACCCGTACTGTTGCGTTTCGTATTGGTGAGTGAGAGAGCCGGAGGCCTAGTTACCCCGATCCTTCTCCTATCCTTTCCTTTGACCTTTCCCTCCTTCATTCCTTTTTAAAGGGCTGGCAACGCACTTGTAACTCCTTTGGGGGTTGCGGGTGTCCATGGGCGGTGGTAATCGCTTACCATCAGGCGATACATCTGCTCGTTTGCCCACCTAAGCAATAAAAAAAAAAAAGCAGCCGCATGGAATTCAAACATAATATGTACCATCGATAGACAAATCTTTGCATACATACATAGTTTGTAATATAGGTGTATAAAGACTTTTTTCTAGAATAGAATAGAATACTTCTATCACAGTACTCTGTAGATGCCTAACATTGCAAAAGTTCAGGCTATAGAACCTATGGACTAACCTATGGAAACCTATAGAAATCTATAGTAATATTATAAAGCTGAAGAGTTTGTTTGTTTGGTTGAACGCGCTAATCTCAGGAACTACTGCTTCGAATTTAAAAATTATTTTAGTGTTGGATAGTCCATTTATCGAGGAAGGCTATGGGCTATATAATATCACGCTACAACCAATAGGAGCGGATCAGCAATGAAAAATGTTGCAAAAACGGGGTAAATTCTCTTATCTTATATGAAGCAGATGAAGTTGCGCGTGTCAGGTCGTCAATAATATGTTACGATTCGACTGCACGCCACTGCCGTCGCGCCAAGTGTGTGATCCACTAGCAGTTGTTACGAGTCTGGGTATTCTTTGTATCCATTGCCTGTAAAGCTCCCCACGAAACAAGAATTATTTCTAGTGCGGAAAAAGTGTTTTTGAAGTGAAAACTTCTTTAGACGCGTTGAGCACTTCTTGGGTGAACAAATATCATAGAACTCGCGTCATCGTCACGCTTCCACGCTTTCCATTTTTGAATTATTTTAGAATATGAACAATATCTCAGAAATGGTGCGTCCCTTTTTTGTTTTTTTTTTTTCTTGAAATGAAAACTTCTTTAGGCGCGTTGAGCACTGCTTGGGTGAACAAAAATCATGGAACTCGCGTCATCGTCACCGAACGCTTTCCATTTTTGAATTATTTTTGGTTTATAATTTGGTTTATAAAGAAGTGTTTATGATCAAGGATTAAAGTTTTCACTTCTATCGGCAGTCCCCAAAGACTGCCCCAATTTTTTTAAAGTAATATACGTATCTCACCTATACTTGACAAACGGCAAGAGAATGAACTATGCAGGCGTTTCAAGTTAGAAGAAAACCTTAAGCTGAGGTCCAAGACGTGACCTACAACTATTTATTAAATAACCTCAAAGAGTACAAAAGGCAACACAAATACTAAGTACTCTTTAACAATACTCAAGTTAAGGAAAATATCAGGAGGAAAACTGCATGAGCGATCCTCACGACGTTTTCTCCGTTGTTAAATCAAACAAAAATATTTATATAATGTTTTATTTACATTTGTTTTCTGTCTCTTTGTCCGGGACAAATGTAATATTTATTACAAATACATATAAACATAGTCCCACGCTTATCAGTCTGAAGAGGCAGGTAGTGATGTGGACTACCCGTCTTTCCCAGCTATGGACTTAGACTCCATGTAATAAGGCCAACCAAACCAGTGCGGCAACTGAAAATTTCTTAACAAAAAGCCCAATAAACCCAAATATTATGATCTAGAAAGTAAACAAAACAGTCGCGTTCAGTATCATTGCACTACCGAACACTTTTGAACATCAAAATTGTTTTTACTCCCTTGAGTACCTAGTCGTATAATAATTATCATTATATCTAATACTAGATGTTCCCGCGGTTTCAGCCGCGTTTTTCGTTACTGCACCGCTCACGTGGGTCGTAGAGTGATGTTATATAGGCTTCCTCGATAAATAGGCTATCCAAAACTAAAATAATTTTTCAAATCGAACCAGTAGTTCCTGAGATTAGCGCGTTCAAACAACCAAACTCTTCAGCTTTATAATATTAGTATAGATTACTCATTTTATCACTTTATATAACTTTCGTTTTTATTTTTTTATTTTGATTGTATTTAAATGAATTATCGACATTCCTTCTAATCTTATTTTGACATGACCTTAAAATGTGTACTTAATATTAGGACCTTTATTGATTTTAAAGTTTTGTGGCTACTTATAATTATTATAAATTCTTTGCATGTCGGGTGAACCGGCGAAATATGTGAACATTTTTTATCATGTACATTTGAACAACCTACTACCATGTTTCATGCAAATAAAAATCATTTCAATCATTTCATTTCTTTTCATTTCATTTGCCATTAATTTAATAGTTCCAGAAAAGATTTCTTAGAGCTGAGTAAAGACCTTTAACCCAAAGTGGATATAGTTTTTTTATGCTCATGCTCTAATTAGGAGTAAGTAGGTACCTTTAACATAAGCACTCAGACTCGACAGTGCAGATAATCTCTTTAGAATGCAATCTTAGCTGTTTCTACTACATTAAACAAAGTCAAAAAAATGCTTCTTCATTCAATACAATATTTTACACAATTTTAAACCTTTTCTTGAATCATAAATCACTTTTCTCATTCACAAAACGTAGGGCTGCCATTTTGCACGAGACGTGAATTTAAAGTCTTGTTTTACATTCCAATGCCGTTTTTTTATTGTAGCAATCTCATCAATTTCAATGATGACAAGGGAATGGAAAGGAAATATAGAATAAATCAGTTTTATAGTTCGCCAGTTGTAAAAGTCGAGAGGAGATGTAATATATTATGTAACCTTTCTAACAAGAAGTGTTATGAGAACTATTTTACATAAAGAGGTTCTTCGAGTATGATCGATTTTAGGAAAAATATTCTTATCTTGCCTTTTTTAACGTGGTAGGATGCCATTTATGCTTTCCACTTCGCGGGAAAAGAGGTAGCGAAGAGGATATGTCGGGCTCACCCAGGGAAAAATGGAACTCCTGTGTTCTACCGAAACAAGCTACCACCGTATGCCCGCTCGCTGCCTTGAATGGTGGCTGAACCCATGAAATTAAAACCACTTCGGCGATAATACGAGAAGCTTAGCTTTATATTTTAATATCAAGTCACCAGAGACCACTACTCTCTTATCTTATTCTCGCGCATGCATAACAATGCTTTAAGTAAGCTGTTCTATGGCTAAGGCCCTAAATCCGTTTCAAAATATCTTCAATATTGAATTTCTAGAAATATTCGGTTGTGTGTAAGTTTCACAGTAACACTACTTCAATATTAAACCAAAATAATGATTATTTATCAAAGCAGATATTGATGTGATTCTCTTTTCCTCATTAGTCCTATTTAGGTTATTATTACATAGGAATAGACAAAACTAGTCTAACGAGTCCAAACTCAACAAAATTATTAGTACGTGTTGTAGTTTTGTGATGTTTTATAGAAAATAATAATTTAATTTTTTACCATCCAATTTTATCACAGGAATTAAGTGAAGATCAGCCTCGCAAAATTTTCTTTACTACAGTTTTAATCCTAAAGGTTAATTCTAGTAATAAACGATCGAAACAAAGTGCTGAGTTCATATTGAGATAAATGTAAACTGTTCTGGGTTTTAGATGGCATTTGACGTTTATTAAGAGTGAATTTGTGATATTCGTGGCGTTGAGACTTGGCCGTATCTCTATTCAGAACTTTTCTATTACAAGATAATTCTTGTAATAGAAGAGTTCGTTTATCTTTGAGGCCTAATGCCATGCTCTCAAAGATAAACGTCGTCCAAATCTCGCTAAAATCCAAAGACCGCAGAAGGGTATTAAAATATACAAAGTAATTATATAAGACTCATCAATTACAGTAAAAACGTTGGTTGGAAAGGGTGGGCAAACAAAAAAGTTTTAATGTAGGCGAGAGCACGGGCCTCCTCTGTGTAGGCGGGCATGGCGCCGCGATACTCACGCCCTCACAAAACAAAATAAGCACTAGATTTCCCATTTTTGTCAAAAATAAGATGACCGCATTATTCAATAGTTCTTCGACACCAATAAATACCAACGAAAAACAACAACGCCTGGAGAAATTATTATGTAAGTACCATTGTGACAAATTTCAAGTAAATCTATACTAATATTATAAAGCTGAAGAGTTTGTTTGTTTGTACGCGCTAATCTCATACTGGTTAGATTTGAAAAATTCTTTAAGTGTTGGATAGCCTATTTATCGAGGAATGCTATAGGTTATATAACATCACGCTACGACCCACGGGGGCGGCGCAGTAACGATAAACGCAGGTAAAACCGCGGGAACATCTAGTGCTAAATATTTCTACATTATTACGCTGTTTGTATAGGTATTGTTACAATTTTAAAAACAGTTGTAACTGGTTCAGCATAGTTCTAGGTAAAAGCCAGTCAGTACGAACAACGATAAAGTAACATACTGCAGCTTTAAAGTGAACCACAGAAAAGGCTTTCATAGACTGAACTAACTTTGCCTTACTTGCATTAAAAAGACAACTCCGCATTAGGAATAATTGCTGTATCGTGGAGAACTTGTACCCGTTGTTTGAATGTTTGTAACATTCAAACAACGAATACGAAGGACACCGAGACTCGGAACATGCATTTGTGGATCACACTTTTTTTTCGCGTGTGGGATTCGAACCCATAGCACTCAGCGCAGTGGCAGGGGCGAGCCAGCCACTTAAACCACTACGCCATCCGTGTTGACAAAGTCAAGAACTAATGCATTTGGACTACATATAAAGAGTACGTCAAATAAAGATTAAACAAAACCTTGAATATATTAATCAATCAATCACAATCAATCATTAAATTCAACAAATGAATGAAAGAATGTGAGTAAAGTGAATGAAGCCAGAGAAATGTGTCAGGATCGTAGCAAATGGAAATCCGTAGCTTCTGCCTACCCCTCTGGGAAACAAGAAGGAATCTATGTATATGTAAAAAATAAAATCACGTATAAAAACGCCTTACAATAAAATTTTGTCTTCATTTTTTAAAACACAGATTGCTCAAAAATTACAATCAGGCGCTTTTGCACTAAGACTTTTTAGTCATAGATCAATCAGTGTTTACTTTCTAATTGTTATATACGACAGTACGACCGTCTTATAACTTTAACAGGTTCCCTGTCCGATGAAACACATATGATACATAACAATAGATTTTCTATTGTATCTAATGGGTTAATTATAAGTACAAATTCGATCAATGCAAACAAGGTGGTATACAAGTATTTGCTGGTCTAATGATAGCATAAGTGGTACTTAAACTTAAAGACTACTTATAAATAAGACTTCGCGTTTATAAAATTAATAGTTTTATTATGAAAGCCCCTTTTCATGGAGTCATTGGTTTCATGGAGTTAATATATAGTTGATACTATACATAGGATAAGATAAGTCTTTCTGAGTGACGGTAATCTCGTCAAACAATATACATATGTTACGGATATAAATTGACGTACAAAGGAAATAATAATCTTTACTTCCTTACTGATATTTTAAATTCGAAAGTAACTCTTGTCTGTCTATCTGTCTGTGTGTCTGTTACCTTTTCACGGCTAAACCACTCAACCGATTTAGATGAAATTTGGTACAGATATAGTTTAAAACCTGGGCAAGGACATAGGCTAATTTTTATTTAAGTAGGTACCACGCGGGCGGAGCCACGCGCAAAAGCTAGTGAACCTATAGCTAATATACATGTTTTTTAAATGCCTTTAATATTATACTAGAGGATTAGAATAGTTATAAGGACCTATAATTTTGCACCAAAACTAATTACCTACTAAAAAAATTATTGGATGCTAATAAAACATTAATTTTTTAGTTATTATAACAAGTTATCAAGCAACGATAGCTCAGTGGGGAGGCCAACAGACTGCAATGCAGAGGGTCTCGAATTCGAACCAACGTCGCGCAACTCTGACTTTCGGAAGTTATATGACTTTTCAAAATTATGTGCGTATTGATTGACAATTGTCGCCTGCTCCGTGCCTCGGAAAGCACGTTGAGCCGTTGGTCCCGGCTGCCATGAACATCTATGGCAGTCGTTATTGGGAGAGTGTTGACACAAAAGATCCCACTGGGTCGAAGTGTCGCCGGTCTGCACTGACTGGCCCCCACATAAGATAAGATACGGATATAAATTGACGTACAAAGGAAATAATAATGGATAAATAAACTAATATATATATTTCTTAAATGCCTTCAATATTATACTAAGGATTAGAATAGTTATAACGAACTATAATTTTGCACCAAAACTAATTACCTACCGAGCCTTCGGGTTGTGAAGGTCAGATGGCAGTCGCTCCGTGTAAAATCTGATATCCAGTCAAATCCGGTTAGACTAGAAAGCCGACCCCAAGTGACTTGGGAATAATAAAGGCTAGGGAGAAGATAACTGTTATCATGTGCTATGTATCCGCCGTCAATGATAACTATACCTCCCCTAATAGGTACATATAAGAATTATATGAGTACTCACTTCTGCTTGCGGCTTCTCTCGAGAACAGTACTTTTCTGGACAAAGGTACCGTATGTTCATACATATGTATGTCTTTTTCTATACCACTGACAACATGTATGCAAAACTTCATCATGATCGGTCGAGTAGTTAGGACGTGAAAGCGTAACCAACAAACTCATTTTCACAATTTTATAATATTATTTCGGTTTAGGATTGATTTCCAACGGGAACCAACTTTATTTCGTTAATTTTAGTACATATCATCATGTACTGCAAACGTTAAATTGTTATTACATTACTAGCTTTTCCCCGCGGCTTCGCTCGCGTTAATTTAGAATTTGACAATCAATTCGGGTTGTACTTTGCTTGTAATAATATAATTCAATCATGATTCGAAAGACACGTGGCGCCATCTATTATCATAAGAACGTTATTATTGTTTTCCTCGGGAACAGTAATTTTTTTCGGGATGAAAGGTAGCCTATGTCCGTTTCTGTACACCTGTCAACATATACCTATGCAACATTTCAGGATGATCGGTTAAGTGGTTAAGGCGTGAAAAGGTAACAAACAAACAAACTCATTTTTGCTTTTATAATATTAGTTAGAAAGTTAGTATTAGGATAGGATTCCGGTTTAGGACTTATTCCCGTCGGGAACCAACTTTATTTCGTTAATTTTAGTACTATAGATATCATCATCTACTGCCAACGTTAAATAGTTATTACATTATGTTGTTTTCAAACTGCTATTCTGCAGCCGCAGATAATATAATATTACTAGATTTTGCACGCGGCTTTGCTCACATAAATGTTTAATTAGGTTATGTTAGTAACAGTTTTTTCTGGATAAAAGGTACCCTATATAATTTTATTTTCCACTGATGGACTGGTGACCGATCATAATGATCACGACGATCAGACGAGTAGTTAAAGCGTAAAAGTAAAGCAGCGATAGCTCAGTGGTGAGACCAACAGACTGCAATGCAGAGGGTCTCGGGTTCGAACCCACGTCGCGCACCTCTGACTTTCGAAAGTTATATGACTTTTCAAAATTATGTGCGTAGGTACTGATTGACAATTATCGCTTGCTCCGTGCCTCGGAGAACACGTTAAGCCGTCGGTCCCGGCTGCCATGAACATCTATGGCAGTCGTTATTGGGAGTGTCGACACAAAAGATCCCACTGGGTCGAAGTGTCGCCGGTGTGCACTGACTGGCCCTCACATAAGATAAGATAAAGCGTAAAAACGTAACAAACAAACAAAACAAACTCACATTCGCATTTATAATATTAAATATTAGTTAGGATTAGGATACTAGTATTGTATCGAACGGGTGTCTATCAGTATTAGTCGAGTACACATTACACCCAACTTTGAGAACTTATATGATAGTGTTGTAGCCAAGTAACCGTCGCAGGATAATCTTCTTCGACCTTAAAACAAAATAAATTAATATCCAAATCAGGCACACGCTTTGACAAATTTAAATGATTATTCAAACTTCTCTTTAAAAGACTGACCTTGAGTTACTAGCAGGTATCTTCTCATAGGCTTAACCTTTTGCCTGAACCTAGCAACTAGCTAATATGTAAATTTAGTAAGTTTACAAACGCCGTTAGCGTTTATAAGGTAAATCCTATCCTAATCCTAACTAATATTATAAAAGCGAAAATGAGTTTGTTTGTTTTGTTACCTTTTTACGCCTAAACCACTAAACCGACCATCCTGAAATTTTGCATATACGTTGACAGGTGTACAGAAACGGACATAGGCTACCTTTCATCCCAAAAAAAATTACTGTTCCCGAGTAAAATAACAATAACGTTCTTACGATAATAGATGGCGCCACGTGTCTTTCGAATCATGATTGAATTATATTATTACATGCAGAGTACGACCCGAATTGATTGTCAAATTCTAAATTAACGCGAGCAAAGCCGCGGGCAAAAGCTAGTTAATGAATGAATTTGACTTTGTCTACAATATTTTTATATGTATGTATAATACTCAGATGCCAGCCGCTCACCATTACACAGACTGTAAACCTGTCTGATGGTAAGCGGTTACTATAGCTCGCTATTGACACAAAAGGCATACCATACAACCTTTATATACTTATTTAATGTTCTTATGCTGTCCTTGCACAAAAGGCATAGCTGTGCTGCAATCCCTAAAGACGAAGACCAGTGTTCACTTGCTGACAGAGAGCCTACAAACCAAAAACACATAAGGTTGTCCGGCGGCTTCAGTTAGGGGGGGCCAAATTGGCTAACAATTTAATCTGCAGAGTCTGTGGTGAACAGGACGAGTCCATATCACACCTATTGTGTGAATGTGACGCGTTGGCTGGACTAAGGATGGGTCTGATGGGATTGGCATATCCGAACCCTGAAGACTTCAGGCTTATTCCTCTGAAGTGTGCGCTGCGACTGATGCAGTACATTCAGAGGGAGATAGCTAAGGGGTAGATATCGGGGCCGACACAAAAGATCCCACTGGGTCGAAGTGTCGCCGGCCTACACTGACTGGCCCCCGAATAAGATAAGATAAGATAAGGGACCAAGTTCGGTACTAACAAACGTCACAAAGAGTTGAAGGTGTTGCGAAATAGCTCGAAATGGTTTGTGTAATAAACACACCAGCCGTGTGCCGCTTGCTTCTTACCGAACTTAGCACTACATGCATATATTGCTGTGTGCCTCGATTTCAGTGGATATACCCATCGATGCCTAGTAATGCCCAGTAGACGGCAATATCATCCTTCTATTATAATAATATCAGCCCTGTATTAAACTGTCCCACTGGTGGCACGGGTCTCTTCTCAGTGTGAGAATGATTAAGCCATATTCCATCACGCTGGCCTAGGGCGGATTAGCAGACTTCACATACCTTCGAGATCAATATGGATAACTCTCAAACATGCAGGTTTTACAATGTTTTCCTTCACCGTTAAAGCGAGCGATAATTAACTATTTAGTACGTACATAACTTCGAAAAGTCAGAGATGCCTTGGGATCGAACTCGAGACCTCTGCGTCGCAGTCCAACGGTTACCCACTAGGCTATCGCTGTCTTCTATTACATTTGACAAAACCATTACAGGCGAAATGTGGATATCATATCTCTACTTACCCTTCAAGGATTAAGGCTTGATACTTATTATATCCCGTAAAGTTATTCACAATAAAAACTAGAGCGCGCTTGTGATGGTATCATTTGACGAGGCGCTCAGCTCGTTATGAACTTGGTGCCGGTAATCCAATAAGTTTCTCCCATAACCGTGTGCCATTCATCATAAGCCGTTCATTTGCAAACAAGTTGACTAATTAGGGTTACGTGTGTTGTGACGTGCGTAAACCTTTAGCTTTAGTTTACGTTCGGGAATGCGACTACCTAATGCATTTGGTTCTCCCTGCTTTATGTAAAATGGCATGCTGTTCAACGCGTGCTGGGCTCAGATGTCATCCTTACACGGTAGAGTCGATTAGAGCGCGTACCAAAAAGTTTGGGTCCTCATACCTCTGCCGAACGACCAAGGCATGGAATTCTCTGCCAAGGCACGTGTTTCCTTCTTCCTTCAATCCTGGGTTCTTTAAGCGGGGCGTGAAAAAGCATCTTCTCAGGCCGTCAAAGTAGAGACCTCAACATCGCCTCGGCTACTGTGGGGGCGATGTGGAGGCCACTGCTCTTAGACCACACGACTGCTTACCATCAGGTGGAGTGTGGTAATTTTGACGAGCAAAATAGAAAAAAAATAATAAAAAAAACAGAGAACAAAAAAATGGTGGGGTTAAGACCCTATTCTCGTCTTCTATAGGCTTCGCCTCCTATGACGTGCAATCTATATAGGTATGTACTTAATACGCGTGAGATTACACATATGTGCACCACATGATACTAACGCAAGAAATACTTTTAAATTAATAAAAATAATAATAATATTCTATCACATACACACAACGCCATCTAGCCCAAACTAAGCAGAGCTTGTTCTATGGGTACTAGACAATGGATAAACATACAAATATACTTTTTTTGAAGTGAAAACTTCTTTAGGCGTGTTGAGCACTTCTTGAGTGAACAAAAATCATAGGACCAGCGTCATCGTCACGCTTCCACGCTTTCCATTTTTAATTATTTTAGAATATTAACAATATCTCAGAAATGGAGCGTCCTACGCAAAAAAAATGTTGCCCCCTTAATAACCCCTAAGAGAGTATCAGGAATCCGACCCGCGCCTTCTTTTTTGTTTATATAGAAGTGTTTATGATCAAGGATCAAAGTTTTCACTTCTATCGGCAGTCCCCAAAGACTGCCCCAATTTTTTTTGGTTAATGCCTTCATATTATACATAGAAACACTCAGACCAAGACAAACATCCATGTTCATGTACACAAATGTTTGACTTGTGCGGGAATCGAACCTGCGATCTCAGGCGTGGCAGTCGGTTACACTAACCACTCCGTGCTTGACAGTCAGAACTACTTGGTGCCAGTAGATCTGTTGCTAGCAATTCATTATACTTAATCAATTATGGAACCCCTACAACCGACTAATTTACAATCCTATTTATCATAAGTTTAATGTGATGAATGATGACATCCTAACTTATGTTATAAATGCGAATGTAAGTTTGTTTGTATTTGTTGCACTTGTACGCCGTAACTACTCGACCTATATGCATTTTATCCAGCAATAAACGAGCGAATCCACGGCAAAAACTGTTTAATAATTTTTAACCGACTTCAAAAAAAGGAGGAGGTACCTACTCCATTCGTCTGTATTTTTTTTTATGTTTGTTACCTCATAACTTTCGACTGGGAGAACCGATTTTGATGATTCTTTTTTATAATATTGTCTTCTGTTTACGCGAATGTTATTCATTGAAATTAAACTACTATATACGAATTTTATCGCGTTGTTTATTTGATACTTTATTGCTTTCAAATAAAATAAAAAAGTATTTTTTTATTTGAAAGCTGGTGCTTCCCGTGAGGTCCCATTTAATTTTTATCAAGATTTGACCATTCGTTTTCGAGTTATTTTTAATAATGCGTATTTGGCTACATTGATAATGTTCTCATTTTTGGCAAGGTTCACTAAAAATCGACATGAAATAAACAAAATTTTAACAAAAAACTTAAAATGCATTAAAAAGTTAATAAATAATTGCATAATCTTGTGAATAATTAAATTATTGTTATTTTTGGAGTCGGTGTCAGCCGCCCGCGCCGCGTGCTGCGTCTATGTGTGTAATTGTGCATGCCAATGTTATGTTATGATTATAGTAAGACATCTCATGTTTAATTAGTCACAAACCTACCTTGGCTGACACCGACTCCATTGATAACAATAATTTAATTATTCACAAGAATATGCATTTTAGTGCATTTTAAGTTTTAGAATATTCTATTTTGAAGTCGGTTTTCTTTTTTTGTTAACATTTTGTTTTTAATGCATTTGTCCCTTCGAAGGTGTAATCCGGAACAGTCATGGTAGTACTAACCACGATGAGGCATGTCGATTCGCTCTGCTACAATTATACTTCGATTGGACAGAATTTGAGAGGAAATCAATCGATTCTCGATTAAATCGTGTATTGGAAGATTGATTTACCATTCATCGAATCGAATTAGGATCGATTCGTGCGTGCTAATTAAAAAAAATTAGATGTGCATGCCTAAAGCGCAAGTTTTCGCATTAAATATTTTTTTGCTTGCTGCGTCAAGATTTAGGATTGACATAAAAATACACACGAAAAATTATGCACGTGGATTTACACACACAATTAAAACCAACGAGCCTTCGTGAGATAGAACAACTATGCTTACTTTTCCACACCAACCCAATTAACGCGAGTGAAGCCGCAGGCAAAAGCTAGTAAAAATATACAAGAAAATACGTACAAAAATAGTGATTATAAATATCGATTTGAAATCGATTAATTGTGATCATCAGTTCTACTATAAGACATTTCAAGATCATCCATTAATTACCGGACATTCTGTATATGTAGAGGAAAAGGACCAAATATGGAATACTTAAACAAATTCTTAAAAAAATCAGTAAAAACGTTTTATTTTAATCAGTCTCATGGGTTACAAATAAATGCAGTCATAATCACTCTTGAAAAATAATAAAAAAATCAACAAATAATCAACACTTTCTCTAAAATTATCATCTAAAACAAATCAACCAAAAACATGCTTCTTAAAAATGTGACCTTATTATGGAATAGGGTATTCCATAATAGGATCACATCTAGTAATCAAAACAAAATACTTCTTTCTTCACTGGTGGGGCCATGTTGATCACAAATATATCTGTAAAATAGAGAAAAATATTCAGTCACCTTATTAAACTTGAGATTACGTTGAGGTCCTATAATGGAATACTATTCCATATTAGGACCTAGTCGATATTCCATATTACAAACAACATAAAGGCAGGAAGAAAATAAAAGTAACTTTTTTTCATTATTAAATCTTCGCAGAATAACAATTCCATTCAAAAACTACATACTTTGGTTACATACTTATCAACTTATTTGGAAATATTCATGTAAAAATAATAAGATAAGATGTAGGTAAAACTTATCTAAATATCCAATCAATATTGCGTTGACAGTGTCGCACGCTCTCCTCACATCTGGTGCCGCCGAACGCCGCACGCGCACTTGACGTCGAACACGGGTAGCGGGAGGGGTAATATGACACACGTTTGGGATACTCGTGGCGTTTAGTTTTAAAAATATTACGGTATTCCATATTAAGGACATATTCCATAATTGGTACCTTTCCTCTACGTGTTAACGTGAATCAAACCGACTTGACGGATTCTCTGATCGATTAATTAAATCGATACAATATTTTAGATCAATGTAGATGTATCGATGTCACAATTAATCGATTTCAAATCAATATTTATAATCACTATTTTTGTACGTATTTTCTTGTATATTTTTACTAGCTTTTGCCCGCGGCTTCACTCGCGTTAATTTAGAATTTGACAATCAATTCGGGTTGTACTCTGCTTGTAATAATATAATTCAATCATGATTCGAAAGACACGTGGCGCCATCTATTATCATAAGAACGTTATTGTTGTTTTCCTCGGGAACAGTAATTTTTTCGGGATGATGGTAGCCTATGTCCGTTTCTGTACACCTGACAATGTATATGCAAAATTTCAGAATGATCGGTTCAGTGGTTTAGGCGTCAAAGGGTAACAAACATACAACCAAACAAACTGATTTTCGCTTTTATAATATTAGTTAGGATTAGGATTAGGATGTAAAAGGTGTTTCTAAGTTTTTATACAGGTAAGCTTAATTACTGAACCTGGTGGTGCCATGACTAGTGCTTACTGCGGCTCGGATTAGTGGCAGCACAAACTGCACGAGGTAATTACTATAAGCTGGATAATCCTTAAGATAACACCTGTAATATATTTATAGTCACTGATATTTTTAGAACCAGTATTAGTAGCTACCAGCTTTAGTTACACGACGACGTGTTACAGAAAGATGTGGTTATTTTAGGGTTGTAATGTATATCTAATTAATAAACTATGTGCCCCTTCCCAGGGTAAAGAAATAATTGAATGATTTTATTTATTTATAGATGTTTCCGCGGTTTCACCCGCGTTTATCGTTACTGCGCCGCAACCGTGGGTCATAGAGTGATGTTATATAGCCTATAGCCTTCCTCGATAAATAGGCTATCCAACACTAAAAGAATTTTTCAAATCGGATGAGCAGTTCCTGAGATTAGCGCGTTCAAACAAACAAACAAACTCTTCAGCTTTATAATATTACTAGACGTTCCCGCGGTTTCACCCGCGTTTATCGTTACTGCGCCTTCCCCGTGGGTCGTAGCGTGATGTTATATAGCCAATAGCCTTCCTCGATAAATAGACTATTCAACCCTAAAATAATTTTTCAAATCGAACCCGTAGTTCCTGAGATTAGCGCGTTCAAACAAACAAACTCTTCAGCTTTATAATATTAGTATAGATTGTATAAAACTCGTAACAAACGCGTTACATCACTATCAAAATTGCACCTGGTCATTTTCTGCCTGATGAGTTGACTGGGTTAGTATTATATTATCTGTGACTGGGTCCATCGTGAATATGAAAATGGTCAGGCGCAATTTGGATAGTGAAGGAATGCGTTTATTTGTTTGTTTAAATAATAATCTTAATATATAAAATCTCGTGTCACGATGTATGTTCGGGATAAACTCTGAAATTACTGACCCGATTTTGATCAAACTTAGTAACTATCTGTAATTTATTTATTACTAGACGTTCCCGCGGTTTCACCCGCGTTTATCGTTACTGCGCCGCCCCCGTGGGTCGTAGCGTCATGTTATATAGCCTATAGCCTTCCTCGATAAATAGGCTATCCAACACTAAAATAATTTTTCAAATCGAACCAGTAGTAATCACGCAGAATAAACCAGGAGAAACATCGTTTGTACTATGTCTGTAATGGGTAATTATTTTGCTGCGATGTTATTTTAAAACTGCTATATCTCCTAAGATATTCATTGAAATCGAATGATGTAAAGGGCAATTTTGTTTTAAATTAAATACTTGTGATGAATAACGTATTTATTTGGATAAGGATTAATATCATGTTTATAAAAATACCTTCGCAAATAATGCATTATTTTAGAACAAATTTCGTTAGCATAAAAATGGTTATAGTGAGCCAACCTTAAAAGATAGACATATGCTGTCGCGGACTTTTTTTTAGAACTTTTAAAGGGGAACAATTCTGTGATACATGATTTTTGCGAAACTTTAACTGTTTACGCAGCGCACGCAGCGGATGCTCTCAAAAGGAAAAAAATACTCTCCGATTTTGAAACATTCTTCATTGGTGCTCCGCTCCTATTGATCTTAGCGTGATGATATATAGCCTATAGCCTTCCTTGATAAATAGGCTATCTAACACTGAAAGAATTTTTCAAATCGGACCAATAGTTCCTGAGATTAGCGCGTTCAAGTAAACAAACAAACAAACAAACTCTTCAGCTTTATAATATTAGTATAGATTATACTAACATTATAAAGCTGAAGAGTTTGTTTATTTGAACGCGCTAATCTCAGGAACTATTGGTCCGAATTGAAAAATTCTTTTAGTGTTGGGTAGCTCATTTATCGAGGAAGGCTATAGCACAAAATATACGTATTTATTTTGTGGCTATAGGCTATATAACATCACGCTACGACACACGGGGGTGGCGCAGTAACGATAAATGCGAGTGAAACCGCGGGAACCTCTAGTATGTTATAAAAGAACAGAAAACAGGTAGGATAACATAAAGTTCATACCTAATTTCAAACCAGGCGAAATTATGTTGCGAATAATTGCATCCGCATCCGCAAGTGCGGAGCTTTCGCATCGATTTGGGCATCTGCATCCGCAATAATTAACGCGGATGTTAACGCGGCTCCAGATATAGGGTAGATTACGATAAGAAAGTAATCAGTTGTTCAGTAGTACCTACCTACGTGTTTAATTTATGAACCTTTGCAAAACAGGCTTGAACCTGTGAAGGCGGTGATATTAGATACTTTTTATTAAATAAGATGTAGGTACAATTTTCATCAACATCCGCATCCGCAATTGTGGAGCTCCCGCATCGGTTTAGACATCCGCATCCGTATCCGCAACCATGTGAGTCTTTAAATACCCGTATCTGCATCCGCATCCGCGGATGTCAAAAAAACTGTATTCGCAACATCCCTGTTTCGAACCTAATACCTGACAGTTAATTCACCAAAGAGGTAATGCAAAGCTATCACCGCTTCCTAATATAATTACTTGTCAGTATAGATTACGCCGGAGCTGAACTAGATATTAATTATCTTGGCTTAATTGCAATCAACAATTACTATACGACCCCGTAATGACAGTATCGTTATAATATCAAGACTGCGCCGAGCGAAATGTGCCAAAACAGGCGGCCACAGTTAAATTGATAAAATCAACACTTGTTGTTTAATATAAATATAAAATATACATTTACCATAACAATGAATGTGTTTACAATTAATCCGTGTTAAAAACATTAAATAATTAATATTTTCGCCTACAAAATTACGCAAATTTGCATATTAAGTGATTTTTTAGATTATAACAGTAGAAATCTATCCTATTTTACAGCTTAAACGAAACATAAATAGTTATATTAATTTGTCCGTCCCTAATATTTAAGTTATTGGTTGACAATATACATACATATTTATCAAAAAAGACTTCAAATCCTCCATACAATTTTACTATGGCGGCCGCGCGCTGATTTGAATATTGAGCTCTGTCATTCAGTCCGCGGTTTCACACGCGTTTATCGTTACTGCGCCGCTGTCGTGGGTCGTAGCGTGATGTTATATAGTCTATAGCCTTCCTCAATAAATAGGCTATCCAACACTAAAAGAATTTTTCAAATCGAACCAGTAGTTCCTTAGATTAGCGCGTTCCAACAAACAAACAAACTCTTCAGCTTTATAATATTAGTATAGATAGGTACTTACATACATACGTAACATATTACTGATGAGATGGAACAGATAAACTGTCAAGGAAGAGAGCACGTACTTTTAACTTGGAAGTGCAACGGTTTGTGGACATCCTGACTTCATGAGGGAGCGCATTCCAAAGTAAAACGGACTGGATGAAGAGGGAAGAATGTAGGAAACCAGATGTATGGGAGGGATAAAGTAAGAGGAGGTTATTGGAAGAATGAAGATTTCTATCATGATTGGAACATAGGTATTGGAAAAGGCAGGTTAAATATGTGGGGGCATTTGTTGAGGTTAGAATCCTAACTAAGATTATAAAAGCGAAAATGAGTTTGTTTGTTTGTTACCTTTTCACGCCTAAACCACTAAACCGATCATCCTGAAATTTTGCATATACGTTGTCAGGTGTACAGAAACGGACATAGACTACCTTTCATCCCGAAAAAAATTACTGTTCCCGAGGAAAACAACAAAAACGTTTGTATGATAATAGATGGCGCCACGTTTCTTTCGCATCATGATTGAATTATATTAATACAAGCAGAGTACAACCCGAATTGATTGTCAAATTATAAATTAACGCGAGCGATGCCGCGGGCAAAAGCTAGTAGAAAATATTTAAAAGATAACGCCTACATTAGAGATACGTATTTTACAAACAGAGGTACAACTAACGGATACAAAATACACCCAGACTCTGAACTATTATTTGTGGATGTGTATACTAGCCTAGTTAGTAGACCGACGGACTGCTACGCAGAGGGTTCGAGTTCGATCCCGAGGCACGCACCTCTCGACTTTTCGAAGTTGTATATTTGCGTATTAAATTGCTATTATCGCTCGCTTTAACGGTGAAGGAAAACATCGTGAGGAAACAAGTTTGGGTCCTCATACCTGTGCCGAACGACCAAGGCATGGAATTCTCTGCCGAGGCACGTGTTTCCTTCTTCCTTCAATCCTGGGTCCTTTAAGCGGGGCGTGAAAAATCACCTTCTCAGGCCGTCAAAGTAGAGACCTCAATATCGCCTCGGCTGCTATGGGGGCGGTGTGGAGGCCACTGCTCTTTGACCACACGACTGCTTACCATCAGGTGGAGTGTGGTCATTTTGACGAGCAATATAAAAATTTAAAAAAATTAAAAAATAAAAACCTGTATATCTGAATGTTCTACATAATGTACTCGAAGATGTGTGTAGTATGCCAACCCGCACTGGGCCAGCGTCGTGGACTATGGCCTAACCCTTCTCACACTGAGAAGAGGCCCGTGCCCAGCAGTGGGACAGTTTAATACAGGGCTGATATTATTATATTATACATATAATAATGTATGTGTGGATACAAAAATAATCTATCTCGTGTGGGATTCGAACCTACAACGCTCAGTGGTGCACGCCTGTACTGCTGTCTACTGGCGAAGCACAGCTTTTGATGTTTCTATTTTTCAGCGGTAACTCTCGTTCTTCACCATACAAGCATTATTCCTTCCTGTATTGTGGATGAATTCACAAACATTCAAATAACAGATTCAAAGAATACTCCAGGTGTTCTTTATTATTTATCATTATTATTTATTGGAACCAATATAAATGTTAGTAGAGCCTCGCTGATTTCAGCATGAATGGACCAGCTCGACCGGGGAAGGACTACCCTCTCACAGAATATCGACGTGGAATAGTAGTATTTCTACTGTTGTGTTTCGTTCGGTGAGTGAGAGTGCCGGGCGCCCAATCACCCTCTTTCCCTCTTCACTTCCCTTTTTTTTCTCTTCCTTTGAAGGGTCTGCAACGCGCTTGGAAGCCTTCTGCGCTCACCCACAGTCCGCGTAAAGTTGTGAAGTCCATCTGAGGCTAACAACTGAAACACAAAAAAAGGCCCTCTGGTGTCGCAGGCGTCCATAGGCTACGGTGACCACTTACCATCAGGTGGGCCGTATGCTTGTTTGTCACCTTAGTTGTATAAAATATAAAAATGGATTCCCCAATTGTTATATGTTCCGGGATAGAACCGACAACACTCGGTGCGCTAATAAGGTGACTACTTAAACAGCACAAAATGTAGAGTCGTAAGTACAAACATATGCCACAAGACCACCATGTCAGTTTTGAATTCACAGAAACCGGTACGAAGTTTTTGTATCTCTGCGAACTCAAAACAAAAGGTTATTTCTAAGAAAATGAGCATATAGCATTTCATGCTAAATAATATGAAGTAGAATTAATTAAGTATATAAATTATATTATATCAGTGGGGAGACCAACAGACTGCTTTGCAGAGGGTCTCGGTGTCGAACCCACGTCGCGCACCTCTGACTTTCGGAAGTTATATGACTTTACGAAATTATGTGCGTATTGATTGACAATTATCGCCTGCTCCGTGCCTCGAAGAGCACGTTAAGCGGTCGGTCCCAGCTGCCATGAACATCTATGGCAGTCGTTATTGGGAAGTCAGTACCCTCTAATATCCTGACACTGGTCTAGCCTTAGGGTTTCGTCAGCCTTCGGGTTGCGGAGGTCAGATGGCAGTTGCTCCGTATAAAATCTGATATCCAGTCAAATCCGGTTATACTAGAAAGCCGACCCCAAGTGACTTGGGAATAATAAAGGCTAGGGAGAAGAAAAATCAATCTATACTAATATTATAAAGCTGATGAGTTTGTTTGTTTGAACGCGCTAATCTCAGGAAATATTGGTTCGAATTGAAAAATTATTTTTGTGTTGGATAGCCTATTTATCGAGGAAGGCTATAGGCTATATAACATCACGCTACGACCCACGGGGCGGTGCAGTAACCATAAACGTGGGTGAAACTGCAGGCACAGCTAGTTATTTATATCTATACTAATATTATAAAGCTGAAGAGTTTGTTTGTTTATTTGTTTGTTTGTTTACTTGAACGCGCTAATCTCAGGAACTACTGGTTCGATTTGAAAAATTCTTTCAGTGTTAGATAGCCCATTTATCGAGGAAGGCTATAGGCTATATATCATCACGCTAAGATCAATAGGAGCGGAGCACCAATAAAGAATGTTTCAAAATCGGAGGTAATTTTTTCCTTTTGAGAGCTTCCGCTGCGTGCGCTGCGTAAACAGTTAAAGTTTCGCAAAAATAATGTATGACAGAATTGTTCCCCTTTAAAAGTTCTAAAAAAAAGTCCGCGACAGCATATGTCTATCTTTTAAGGTTGGCTCACTATAACCATTTTTATGCTAACGAAATTTGTTCTAAAATAATGCATTATTTGCGAGGGTATTTTTATAAACATGATATTAATCCTTATCCAAATAAATACGTTATTCATCACAAGTATTTAATTTAAAACAAAATTGCCCTTTACATCATTCGATTTCAATGAATATCTTAGGAGATATCGCAGTTTTAAAATAACATTGCAGCAAAATAATTACCCATTACAGACATATGTAGTACAAACGATGTTTCTCCTGGTTTATTCTGCGTGATTACTACTGGTTCAATTTGAAAAATTCTTTTAGTGTTGGATAGCCTATTTATCAAGGAAGGCTATAGGATATATAACATCACGCTACGACCCACGGGGGCGTCGCAGTAACGATAAACGCGGGTGAAACCGCGGGAACATCTAGTAGTACATATATATAGTGTGTAATATATACGCTGTAGCGTAAAAGAACATCATCAATAGTAAAATAACAATATCAACGTTTTATTAAACTGTCCCACTACTGGGTGCGAGCCTTTCCTCTTTAATGTGAGAAGGGTTAGGCCATAGTCCAACACGCTGGTTTACTGCGGGTTGGCAGACTTCTCATATCTTCGAGAACATTATGGAGAACTCTCAGACATGCAGATTTTCTCAAGATTTTTCTTTCACATTAATAACAAGAATTGAGATACATTTACTAGTTGAATTTTAACTCCTGTTTACGGATTTTATCTCGGCATAATTAAGACAAACACTATTTTCATATACTTTAAACTATTTAAATGTAATAATTAATTACAAACAGGGACATTAATAATTACATTTAAACTATTTAAATGTAATTGTTAATGTCCGTGTGTGTTGTTTCGGTTTCTTTTTAGCAGCCATGGTTACGGGGAGACTAAGATGGTGATCGTCTTATTGTCTTGAAGTGTAATTATTTCAAAGTACCCGAACATAATTTATTTATGTTCGGGTGTTCCTATTTACCAGGATGAGGTATCATGAAGTCTAGCTGTGCTTCTTGGGTTTGACTAACTGTATTACTGGATCCCAAGCTGGTAGTACATTCGAATGTTTACTAAGATGGTGATTGTGGAAAGATACAGGGGAAAATATTGATCAAGAAAGTATATAAGCAAATATAAATGAGGCGGTCAGAATTGTGAAAGGTTGAAAGCTAGAGAAGAACAGCTTCTGTTTAGTGCTGTCCTGTCCTAAAAAACACGGACAAAGTCGCCTGAAGCAACTAGTTTTCATATAAATTGATCAATTAATTCTGCCAAAATTAGTCGACCTATACGGACCTAAAACTATGGATCTAAAAGGAGACCGTCCATATTCGGCTTGAACGTGGACAATCGTCTTATAAATAAAGTAAAATATTAAAAGTTTTGTTTTAATATATAATAAATATTGGTTACCATCCAGTCGTATGAAATTGATGTATTTTATTTATATATTATATCAAAATAATACACACAGCCTGGAAGCAATAAGGCAGTATTACTGCAACTGCATATTCGGCCGAAGGACTGTTGGTTGCTGTGCTCACATAATGTCTGTAATATGGTACCTAAGCTGGGCAAGATATCAAAATGTCACTCCACCAGCCCAGTTTCTGAAAAATATTTTAATAACTTATGAAGGTGATGGTGACTCATGAAAATAAATATTTATTTTAAACAATGTGTTTTATTTTATTATTTAACGAACTTGATACTAAACTTCATAGAATAATGTTTTCTTTTTACTTTAGGCTACTGAAAATTAATATTATTATTACAATATAAAATTGTTCACGCCCAGGCCAGGCTCCCATACAAGGTGGTCGGTCTCCTTTCGAATATATTTTAGAAACATAGTTATATTTGCGACTGCCACACACAGCGGTGTGTGTTAGTGAATGCGATTGCAATGCCTACGGTCCCGAGGTACTTGCGAAGATCGGGCTCAGTGGTATTTCTCGTTTTATCCAAAACTTCCAAATACTATCTAGCCTCTTGCCATCTTTTGGCAACTTTCGAGGCTCTGTACTGCCACTAAAAGTCTGGCGGACTTGTGGATCGATCCCGGGACCTCATGTTCGCACGTGAATATATAAATACAAACCTATGCCATAATGTCTACATAGATTATCTCAAACAATTTTATGTAATAACTACCATCCTGTCTGTATATAGCCTTGTATTTAATTTATTACATAATTATGAATTTTTATATTATTACAAAAGCGTAATTTCGCACTATTTTATTTCGATAACATATTATAGGCATAATAACTCAATGCCGTGGCATGGTATCTCCCAAATAAAAGAATGGTATGTAATCTACGCCCTTTTATAAAATCCCCCATTGCTTTCATGCGTAGGGCAAGAACTGCACTAGCATCACTAGTGATGGGCATGTGAATGGTTGAATAGAATCGGTTTTCGTGTAGCTTAAATAAATATAATTAATATAAAGTGTTTTATCTCGCAAGATAAAATATCTTTATGTTCAAATATTAGTGTACTTTAGAAAAACTTATTTTAAGTGAAAATAAAACCATTGTAATACTATGTTTGGAATAATATTTAAAATAAAATATGTATTGGTTCCCATAATATCATTTTTTTTTATTTCGGGTTGCATAGCCCATAGATAAATACCTTAACCTAAATTTATATAATTTTATAATACATACAACACCATCTAGCCCAAACTAAGCAGAGCTCAAGTTCCATATAAATAAATAAAAGCAGTGCATATAATATACTTATATTAATAAAAGATTGGCAGTGTCGTTGAAAGCGCATTTAAGTTCCACATGGCCTTAAAATTTTTAAATAATCCCTTTTTATATAACAACAATTAGTATTTATTGTGACTTAGGAAGAGTACCGTATCAATAGCTGTACCCAAAACGAGGTTTTGTATATTTAAATAGACTAATAATCTAAATGGGTTTCAAATGATTATTTAGATTACTAAATAATCATTTGAAACCCATTTATTTATTTCTTTATGGACAACCAGCAATGCATACACTAACTAAAATCTATTCATCGCATTATATACAAATTAAATTTGCAGACTCAACGTCTAAAATTGTGTAAATTGTAAATGTGTGTTATCAGTGTTATCACTTATCAGGATAATACACATTTATAAATTAAGACAAACACACAAAATAAAAATGAAATGATTAAAAGAAGGATAGAAGACAGGGAATACCACGTCACATTGAGTTAAAATCGGTTGATAATTAATAGTACCTACGAATATAAAACAATATCTTATATGTAATAATAGATAACAATGTTATGATACTCATAAAACAAACATTAATTATTTTCGATCTGATTAAATATGATAAATTTACGATTATGCTAATAAATAGTTGGTATACTATAATACGATAAATATTAATACATTATTGCTACTATAATTGTATGGTAAACTATTAAATTATTATTTCATTTCAATCTACATAAATTGCTAACTTAGCTCGAGCTTGTAAAAGATAGACTTATCAGCTGCCGCTTCAACTTTATTGTTGTACAAAGATCACTGTAAATTTTTTGTTAAAAAACCTTTACAAAAAACCGGTTGCGCAGGTAAGTGTCCCCTCTCTAGCGCACAACATGAAGTTAGTCAAACTTTCTGTGCGCGCTCAGCGCGTTGCAAAGCGAATGGCGATTAGCGCCAACTTCACGAACGTCGCGGAGCGCCGCGGCTAGCGAGTGCGTTGTTCGTGACTTTTAACAAAAACAAACCATTTATTGACGTACGAAACCAAGTTTTAACACGCACAGCATCGTATTTTAACAACAAAACCCAAAACAAACGTACTAACAGTGAATTGTAACGTTACAACAACTTTAGGACGCAAAGTTTTTAGACTTTTGTTTATAGTAATCGCGGCGTAACCTGGCCGAGTTCGGGAGAGCAACAGTTGTTACTCGTTTACACGCGCGTGGACTCCTTCGATTTTGTTAGGTTATACTTCTATGTCAGTCGTGCAGTTAAAGACTGGGCGTTACGTCGCGTCGCTGTCTCGCGCGTTGTTATCGTCGAAAACTTTTATCTTGTGTCGAATATTGTAGATAAATAACACGAAATCGATCCGAAATACGAATTTAAATCGAATAAGTGATGGTTAAAGTGTAAAAGTGATTTGTTGTGTCAGTTTTTGTGTGATATTGAGTGCATTCTTCGGTGATTCATCTCGTGACAAGAAATTGTGTACTGTGTCGCATTGTGGATGTATTGGTAAAATTATGTGTGGCGAGTACGAGTGAACTTTGATTTTGTTCCGTCAAGTTAGCATGCAAAGGAATTATTTTATTTGAGGCCGATAGAATAAGGTAAGATTTGCATTATTAGAATTGTTATCGCATTTATGACTTTTCTTTTGTACACTGTTTTATTGTTTGCACTCTAAATACTCGGAAATATCTAGTTGTTCATTACGGAGTTATGTTGTTTTTTGATATGGGTGATAATACAACATGGTTGTTTATAATAATTAAATGCGGAATTAGTAAAATTTTTGCTTATTTAGAACGGTCCGAAGACTCGGCACACCGAGTCACAAAAAAGCAAATTAGTCTGAAATGCCCAGCCGTTGCCTGTAATTGCTCTATAAAACTTTTAATTAAAAAAAATGTGAATCTGACTTCCTTCAGAGGCCAGGTTAAGTGTAAACAAGGCAGTAAATGATCATTATAATACTTTAGTTGCGTTTAACTATTTATTCGCAGAATGTTAGTATGTAATCCACGATGGGTATTTTATATTTCGTAGCGTGTTAAATGATATATCCGTCTACTTGGTCAGTAACAAGTTATTAGACAACCGTGTATAGGCACAATAACCCGTTTCCTTCGACTGCAGACTGAGTCATGTTAGGTATATAGGTACTTATTCATAGACTTCTTTTTAAACCAGATTCGTTTTTTAAATAAAACAGCTATAAACGTTTACGCGATGTTTTTTTAAGTTAGTGTCAATTATATTTAAAAAAAACTGCTAGCAAAGAGTAGGTAATAATAATTAATGAATATATTACAAGATGTAAATACTTACTAAAAGTGTAAACACCGATTTACGTTGACAAGTAGGACCGCAACAAATACGTCCTCGAACTGCCCTATTTCTAGGTTTAGCGGCTGAGCTCGGGCGTTGATCTCTATCATTCTGCTTCATAGATATCCAGATATACCTACCTGCCTACATAATAGGTAAAATATTTGTGTTATAGTATAGGTATGTAAGTACTAAAATATTAATATTAAGGGTAAAACCGAAGAGCACGGAACACGGTAACTTTTACCTACCAATTTCGTGCTTTGTGGGAATAACTAAGTATCTAGGTATCTATATCATAACTTAGTTTATATAGGTACCTGCCTAATAGCTTTACCTAAGTATTTATATACTTAAAATCTACTAATATTATAAAGCTGAAGAGTTTGTTTGTTTGTTTGAACGCGCTAATCTCAGGAACTACTGGTTCGATTTGAAAAATTCATTTAGTGTTGGATAGCTTATTTATCGAGGAAGGCTATAGGCTATAACATCACGCTACGACCCACGGGGGCAGCGCAATAACGATAAACACGGGTGAAACCGCGGGAACATCTAGTTTATACATAATTTATACTAAAGGTAAATTTCTATTTTATTACGGACCTGTGCATGCATATATTATTTAGGTACCTAGCTAGATTGGTATTACCTATTATGTATATAAATGTAATTTACATTAAGACGACTTATAAGATGTTGCTTGTACACATTGGGCCAAGGTAGTGGGCCAGCGTGTTGGGCCAACGTGTAGTGATCTACTTGGCGGTATGTTGATACCGCCAAGTAGATCTACTAGGACTAAGATCTCGTTTTGAAGATAACCTATCTCCTTCTCCAAATATTAAGCTACACAAAGGAGATGTTACGCTTTTGTATAGGACTCCGGCTATAACTTGTACATCCTCATAAAACCTGGGAAATGTATCACTAAATATATTAGATAAGCAACTCTTTATTAATTTCTAGTATTTGCGCAAAATAAAATAAAAAATGTTTGACGTTTGTCGTGCGGACTATCTATGACCAGACAAGTTGGTAGATGACATTTATACATAACCTAAAATGCTAGAATTGTCAGAAGTAAAATAACTCTTGCTGGAATAATATTCACCAAAGAACTGATAATTCTTGTAAAAATTAAAGGAAAACATATGAATTCAGGAAAGTGTAATAAAAAACACCAATTCATCATTGCAATATTTAATTTTATTATCAGTTAATATGACATTGACAGTTAATGTCAAACATAAACAAAATGTTTCGTTCCGGAGTGCACCCTGCAAAATCAGTATTAGTAGGTATATTAAATGAATATATTTTTAATGTTAATTGTTTGTTGAAAAGATGTGTATGATAGTTGAAATGAATAAATGATACTCTAAAACATATTTATTGTTGACATACATATAATATTTATATATTATTTACATTATTATATAGTACTTTCGTACAGTTTTCGATATGATTTATAAACGCATACAAAATTATATGACCGAGAACCACCGCCAGGCGCCAGCGCCATTTTGAATGTAGTGTGACCTATAAGGCTAAATGTACCTACGGTAGGTAGGTATAAATATATATATTAAATAAGTAGGTATAAGAAAGTATATTTACTTAGTTGCTGATTGTTTGATCCACTTACTGTTTATGTTATCAAAACATAAATATAGTAGGTACCTATAATGAAACGGAAAAATTCTGATCTGGCTTAAGTTTGGTATACAAATTATGAGATGGCATCAAATTTTACCCTGCAAATAGAGCATTAAGTAATCATTTATTTATAACATAATATAATAGGTAAATTTACATCATGTTGGTAATGACATGACTCAATATGTATCTTTACTACTAAGTATTTTTATACAAATTTGAGTTTTCGCCGTAGGAATAAATCCTGTGACGCGTCACTTTACAAACATTCAAACATAGAAAAACATCCTCACTCAAAACAACTATAATTATGTGGATCACAAAATTGGCTCGTGTTATCTGCCGGCACTCCCGGAGTGCAACCCGTTGCTTTTTTTATTATCATATTTTTGTTGATGCTAGTAACATCTAACAAATATTTATTATTATGTTAAATGTATCTTGATTAGGTTAGATTAGGAACTTTTTACTGGATAAAAGGTACTGTATGTACTTTCCTGTACCACTGATAACGTGATGCGGTTTTTCATGATGATCGGTCTCATAGTTTAGGCTTGGCTATGTCGAGTATTTAAGGCGTGAAAGCGTAACAAAGAAACAAACTCACATTCGCATTTATAACATTAGTTGGGATTTGGAAAACGAACGACTAACTGCTGTTGGTTTTCCAAATCCTAACTAGTTGATGAAACATATTGATGTTAATAATATACATGATATACCTACTTACATAAGAAATTAGTAGCGAATAACAGGTTTCCACCTAAAAGTATTTGTATATTATAAAATACGGGTCATTAACCTACAACTATTTGCCGGCCTCGGTGGCGTAGTGGTTAGTGTAACCGACTGCCACGCCTGAGGTCGCGGGTTCGATTCCCGCACAAGTCAAACATTTGTGTGCATGAACATGGATATTTGTCTTGGTCTGGGTGTTTCTATGTATAATATGTATGTATTTACAAAAAAAAAAAGTATATATGTATGTTTATCCATTGTCTAGTACCCATAGTACAAGCTCTGCTTAGTTTGGGCTAGATGGTGTTGTGTGTATGTGGTAGAATATTATTATTATTATTAATTAAACTTATAAAGATATAAATTTTGTAATGTGTCATCATCATCATAAATAGTGATATAGTTAATCTAAAAATAGAAATGCTATTAACTGAAATTAAACTACTATATACGGATTTTATCGCGTTGTTTATTTGACACTTTATTACAAAATTTAGAAACTGTTACACTACTATTACTATTAAACTTTACTAATTTTTAAGCTAATTAAATTATTGAAACTATTAAAATTATTTGTACTATTACTGTAATAATATAATATAATAATAATATTCTATCACATACACACAACACCATCTAGCCCAAACTAAGCAGAGTTTGTACTATGGATACTAGACAATGGATAAACATATATATATACTTTTTTTGTAAATACGTACATATTATACATAGAAACACCCAGATCAAGACAAACATCCATGTTCATGCACACAAATGTTTGACTTGTGCGGGAATCGAACCCGCGACCTCAGACGTGGCAGTCGGTTACACTGACCACTACGCCATGGAGGCCGACTATACTATTATACTATTTATATTTATGTTTACACTTTCCCTGACGTTTCGGTTGCTTTCCAGCAGCCATGAGCACGGGGAGACACGGGGAACATTTGCGTAAACAGAAGACAATATTATGCTATAAGTAACTTTTTTTCTTTTTAATTAGGGCTTGAAACTGTGCTACTTTAAACAGTAACTTAAATATAAACAACTATATTTTGACCGCGGCTTCGCTCGCGTAAATGTAGTTTAGTTTCGTAACAGTGTTTTTTTCTTGATGATAGGTACCCTATGTCCTTTTCTGTTTCCCTGACAATGTTTATGCGAAATTTCATGACGATCGGTCGAGTAGTTAAGGCGTAAAAGCGTAACAAACAAACAAAGTTATAATATTATTAAGGACTAGCTTTTGCCCGCGGCTTCGCTCGCGTTAATTTAGAATTTGACAATCAATTCGGGTTGTACTCTGCTTGTAATAATATAATTCAATCATGATTCGAAAGACACGTGGCGCCATCTATTATCATAAGAACGTTATTGTTGTTTTCCCCGGGAACAGTAATTTGTTCGGGATGAAAGGTAGACTATGTCCGTTTCTGTACACCTGACAATGTATATGCAAAATTCCAGGATGATCGGTTCAGTGGTTTAGGCGTGAAAAGGTAACAAACAAACAAACTCATTTTCGCTTTTATAATATTAGTTAGGAATTAGAATTAGGAAGTTAGGATTAGGATAGGATTAGGATTACTAACAGTGCAACTAGTATCGTAAACCGCAAATTAATTATTAATAGAAGCATCTAATAAGTACTAAACCTTGTTGCTGGCCTAAGCCGGGATTTGAAAACCTTTGACCTCATGATCCGCAACCATATATACTAACCAGGAGTTCATACCACACTTAACAATTATTTATTGATCGAAGCATCTAATGCCTAATCTTATTGTTGACCTGAACCGGCATTCGAACTTTTGACTTCATAATCCACAGCTGCCACTACACCATAGAGAAGTTCATACCGGTATGAATTGCTAATTGGTTAACCTTATTGTTGGCCTAAGCCAGGTTTCGAACCTTTGACCTCATAATACCACTAGTCACTACACCAACAAGGAGCTAAAACCGCATATAACGTACATTACTGTGGTAGAAAATCCCTGCCACGTTGCACGGCTGAAAACTGAAAGTTAGTGGTTCAGTACTTGTTTCTGCTATCGCATATCTAGATCCAGGGCTTAGATAATAGTTTATGAACTATTCGCATTACTAACTTCACAGCACTGTTACCACATTGCGAGATTTTCCAAGTTGCTTTCCAAAAAAGTTTATTTGCAGTATGTAACGAAAAAAAAAAAATCTGAACTTTAAATACTATAGAAAACATAACTTCATATCAGTGAAATAAGTTACGTTATAGCCATTTTACAGGAATAACTAATTAGAAAAGATTACTAGATTCCGCGTATGCGGCTCTTTGACTCCTTGGCTGCGGCTTTTCCACGAAATGTTTAGTGCTTGCATGGAAAATGACTTGTTATCTTGCCTTATAACTACGATACCAACTTTAATTTAATTAACTGTTATTTAAACTAAGGCTTAATTGACAAAGACAAGCTGGAGACTGTACTTTTAATCATCATTTTTCTTTAATGTCTCTTGCTAAAGCAAAGCTTAAGTAAAAAAAAATAATGGCTCTTTGAATAGATTTCACTTGTGAATTGTCTATATTTGGCTGTTTTGGACGATATGGTTACCGACCACAGGGATAGATCATCCAGTACATTGTCTATCTGTTTCATCTGTGTGCGAAGTTTCATCCAAATCTGTTCGCAAGGAATCCAAATCTCGTAAGAAATATCCAAAATGCCTAACATCTTCTCAAACTTTTATACCTATATTAGCTGGATAACAATGTAATCTACATATATTAATAAAACTTTACATTCATCTCTCACGTCTCACGTTTATATTTCCTAAGGAATTATGATGAGGTGTATTAAAGCTATTGATATCTACCAGACACAGTACCAGTCTCCGTGACATTACTCAGAATTTCTTGACAGAAAAGCCCGCTAGAACTGCCCGACTTGGTAACAAAAGCCGACAGTTGCACAATATCGCTGCGCCAATGAAGCATATGTTTATAAAGACTTGCAATTTCAGCTACGATACCCTATTATATTAGTGATTATTCTTACTACTAGCGCTGTGTAGTAAGAAACGAGTCGTTTTGCTAACCGCACGGTGTTGCCACTCTATCTATTTCCCTTAGAAAATGGAACTGTAGGAGGTATAAAGAGTTTGTAACATCGCTTTTACCCCTTGAGGTCAGTTTCATGTAAGTTTTAATAGTCGTGATTACAGCTAGACATCTATCAGGCTAACGAAATGGTGGTCCGTCTTTTGTGACTTTGTGCCTTTTATGTATTCAAATTACTACATTAACTCATTTTAAATTTAAGCCTTATTTCTTTGTAGTTTTGTGGTTTCGTAATCCTAAAGTTATCTCTAAAAAAAACGTTAATACATGAAGAGTAAACTTTGTACCTATTTTAAAGCATTGTGTGGATACGAATGATTTGCCATAGTTAAAGTTTATATGGGGAAGAAGAGCAGAAAACTAAAATGAATAAAATGAAGAATATTTACGAAATAATAATTTAAAAAATGTGTCTAATTTTGACTACTGGACGGCCGTTACTAATTATTTAACTAGATCTTAAGTTAATCCACTACGAAAAATTCATGTATCGCGGGTATGTCTGTACGCAAAAGTATGTGGTTCGTAATTTTCTTTTCTGTATGGAATTGGAACTTACAACACACGCGTGTTCGCAATGCTGTAGTAACCACTTAAAACATTACGCGATCTGTGTAGTCAAAATACTGGATACGGCAACCGCGTGCGAAGTACGTGCGAACAAATGCACTCGAATGTTTTTAGAATACAGCTGTTGTACAAATTCAATTCAAAACATTTATTTGCTCGAAACATGGTACATTATAGTTGTTACAAAGATCACATGTTCGGCTTCTTAGAGCGTGCAAAGCTATACATGTTAAAGATAGACGTATGTAGTACGTACTGTCGCAAATACATTCGAATGAAATCGTGCACATCGCTAACTAAACGCTTTACTCACATATGCAAATGTCAATGGCAGAAATCGAATCGGTTTACAGTCTACAGAAGTTCACAGCGAGTGAATGGGCGGGAAATGGCCGAAACGTAATGTACAATCGATGCACTCGGTAAATCACTCGATTTTAATATCGTGATCGAATGTGAAGTCTTCATTAATGCTTTATTGCATATTTGACTCGATATAGGTTTAACACGAGTGAAGTGAGTTGAAAGCGTTATGGTTTCATTGCAATGGCAGGATCATAAAAAACATAGAAATACAAGATCTAGTCTCATGCTTATAACTATTAGTCGGCCTCGATGGCGTAGTGGTTAGTATAACCGACTGCCACGCCTGAGGTCGCGAGTTCGTTTCCCGCACAAGTCAAACATTTGTGTACATGAACATGGATGTTTGTCTTGGTCTGGGTGTTTCTATGTATAATATGTATGTATTTACAAATGTATATATGTATTTTTATCCATTGTATGTATGGTACCTTTAGTACAAGGTCTGCTGGTTGTGTTATGTTATAGAATATTAAAAAAAATCTCCGATGGTGTAGGGTGTGTATTACATCCACTTTTCGCCAGACATCGTTGGTCTTATGTAATAGGAAGCCTGTTACCGAGCAAATGGGATTGAGCTACTAAGAATTTTTGACAGTAGTTAATAGTCAAAGAGTCAAAAATCATTTATTCTTTTAGGTCACAAAGTAACACATATGAACGTAATAATATGTAGGTTAGTGAGTTTACTAAGATACTGAAGCTACATTTAGGTTAGTTGCTAGGTTCAGACAAAGGGTTAAGCCTATTAGAAGAAACCTGTAAGACACTCTTGTAAATGTAGTAAACGTCAATAACACTTTGGGAACCGACCTTAAGACCTCCATGCACAGCTACGAGTTCGTTGTACGCACGTGTGTATGTGAGTACGTCTGTCTTTTTTCGTTTACAATACATTGAGCCGGCTATCATTATTGCATGGTTTGGGAAAGTAGAAAGAATGGACGAGAAAATAATGGCTAAGAAAGTTTATAAGGCTAGTGTGCATGAACCAGTAGCAAGAAGCAGACCTAGGCGAACGTTTCTTAATCAGATCGGAGACGTTCTGGACAAGAGCCAGGTTAAGAGCACCTTATACCGGTGAGCGTCTATAAGGAATGTGATGAAAGTGAATGAAGCCAGAGAAGTGTGTCAGGATCGTAGTAAATGGAAATCCGTAGTCTCTGCCTAGTGCCCTCTAAGAAACGGGCGTGAATCTGTGAATATATCATTATTACAATACTGTCGTATTATCAATAACAGAGCAGGATTTTGAGTCCTTATTGAAAATTAGAAATCAGCGTTAAAACTTCAATCAATATTGTGCGAGTCTCATAAGGTTGCTCTGTTTGGTCAGCTGTGCGATTCTGTAAAATCTCTCTATTAAACTCACTTATGAATTCGCTGTGAAAATATTCGATAGTAATAATAGATGATTGCTATGGTTACTGTCAAATTGGTATTTGAATTTGATATGAAAACGGCTGTTGTGAAATTGTGTTTACAATAGTAAGTTAAATCTGCACCCGGAATTAGAAATTATAATAGTAATCTGTGCTAATAGTATAATTTCGAAAGAAATAAACTGATTTTGAATAGATTTTGTATGGAGATAACTTAGACTCCAGAGACTTAGGCTACTAATAAGAAATTGACCGTAGTTGCGTGGAATAGTTAGTATGTCACATATATTTGCAGCAAAATCCTTATACATATAATTATATCACTAAGATTTAGTAGTAAGAGATATCACTATCGCTACATATTATAAAACAAAGTTCCCCGACGCGTCTGTACGCGATAACCTCAAAAACTACTGAACGGATTTTCATGCGGTTTTTACCAATAGCCAGAGTGATTAATGAGGAAGGTTTAGGTGTATAGTTTGTTAAGGTTTTGTACTATCCGTGCTAAGCCGGGGCGGTAGATTTCTAATAATTTCTTCGCCCTTTTCCTAAATGTTTTGTAGGGCTCCGTGTGAAACTCATTGGCAATTTTTACACGACTCGGCCACCCCTCTATTGCCTTGAATATTGCACAAGGAAACTAAGGGATTACCCAAGGGATGGGTTACCGTCTACCTGAGTTATGTTAAGTGCTTGCCCAACCGTGGTTATGTCAGCTTTGTGTACTCCAATGCTGAGGAGTGGACTCTTTGTGTTAATAACAGCTGTTGTGATAGAATAGTACACAATTTATTTTATAAATAAAATTGTAGACCGAAATCAAATCGAAAAATAATGTATAATATTGTCTTACGTTTACAAGATAAATATATCATACTTGCTGTGCCCGCGGTTTTACCCGCGTTTATCGTAACTGCGCTGCCCCGTGGGTCGTAGCGTGATGTTATATAGCCTACAGCCTTCCTCAATAAATAGGCTATCCAACACAAAAATAATTTTTCAATTCGAACCAGTAGTTCCTGAGATTAGCGCGTTCAAACAAACAAACTCTTCAGCTTTATAATATTAGTATAGATATTATGTTTTCGTAATTGGACACTAGTTAGTAGTAAAAACGAAAAAGATATTGACAATCAAACATACGAGTAAATATATTTTTATTAGATTGAGTAACTAAAGCTTATCATAAACTTTTATATCCACAGATGGTTACTTACTGATCTCACCGCATCCCTGCCATTGCGCCATTGTAGGTTTGATGCACGGCACAATTTTTAGTCTTGCACACATGGATTTAGGCGTATAGAGCGGGATCAGGCTATATAAAAAAGTAAATCTCTCGTCTAAATATTTTACTACATTACTTTGAAAGCCAATTGTAATGAAATTGAGAAATTGTAGAACTAAATTTTTCTTCCCGTTCTCGTATTGAACCGCAGGGCTGCTAATTTACTTCAGAAAACTAATTTTTGTAACCATTCAGACGTCTAGTCACCTTAAAATAATTGCATTTCTCCGATAGGTGCCAACTAAATTAGTAAAGATGTCATCGCAATCTCCCTATTATCCTATTGTTTTTCTAGTTCAATTTCATGTAGAAAATTAAATGGTTGCTCATTATCCAGCAGACAAGGTACTTCAGGGGTCGTCGCTCGTCCTCCCTCCCCTCTTTTCATTTGTAGCTTACCTTATACAATATGTGTATTATGCTAAAAGCTTGACTGCCGAAATGGCGCAGCGGTAGGTAGTGTATGCTATCGCTGAGCGTAAGGACTCTGCTGAGGGTTCTGATTCCCGATTCGCTGCAAAGTGCGTTTAGCTACTAGGTATTTTGCTAACGGGGATCGTGCCCTGCAGTATTCTGCATGACCTTGACACCAACCTAGATCAGTCCAATTACGACAGGCACCAGGTATATTTATCCCTTAGCAATCATATCAAATTGACTACTTTTTGAAGTGCAAACTTCTTTAGGCGCGTTGAGCACTGCTTGGGTGAACAAAAATCATGGAACTCGCGTCATTGTCACCGAACGCTTTCCATTTTTGAATTATTTTTGGTTTATAATTTGATTTATAAACACCTGTTTATGATCAAGGATTAAAGTTTTCACTTCTATCGGCAGTCCCCATAAACTGCCCCAATTTTTTTTGACTTAGTAACGCACGAGTTTTGATCAAAAGATGGGCATCTCCTGCGGTCACGCACATTTTTCCAGAAGGCCAACAACTAATATAAAAATGTATTAGAATGATAGTCGTATACAGCCTTGCACAACGCAATACCAACCTGACTAAGATCACAAAGGAGCAAGACCTGTGTCATTTCAGCACAGTTAAAGTGACATTATTCTGATTAACAACGTTTTCATACTATTTTTTTTAAAGTAAGGAATATTATTTATGTTTTTCTCTGAGTCGATAGACTTCTCGATTCGATTGGTTCGCCTACAAATATATTAGCTAGCGTAAGCTAAATTATTTAAGTACAAAGTCTGAACTTTTCTTATGATGTAACTTAGCCTATGTTGTCGTTGTGAGAAATAATTTGATATAGTTGTTTTTGGGTGACTATATAATGCCTATTTGTAAGCGGCTGACATATCAAATCGAAAAGCCAAGCGGGGAAGAAAAAGGCTGTACTTGTGAACTATACGTATACATTTTTTTATCTATAGATTTAGTGTAAAATCAGCTGTGCTGGGAGTAGGTCTAGAGACTTTGGGATTTTATGACTATTATTCCCTTGTTTGATTTATGTTAAGCTGGTTTGGACATGTAGAAAAAATGGACGAAGAAAGACTGACTAAGAAAGTTTATAAGGCTAATGTGAATGGAACAGTCGCAAGAGGAAAACCTAGACGAACGTTTCTCGATCAGATCGGAGGCGTTCTGGACAAAGGCCAGGTTAAGAGCACTTTGAACCGACTGGCGTGTATGAGGAATGTGATGAAAGTGAATGAAGCCAGTGAAGTGTGTCAGGATCGTAGTAAATGGAAATCCGTAGTCTCTGCCTACCCCTCTGGGAAACAGGCGTGAATCTATGTGGGTATTTATGTTTGATTTAGGCAGCAATGAAAGTACTTATTTATAGCGTCATTCGAGTGTATTCAGTACTAACTACGCAGAACAACCGTACTTTTTTCTGTATGAAAGGTACCCAACGTCCTATGTTACGACATTACTTAATGATCGGTCGAGTAGTTAGGGCGTGAAAGCGTAACAAACTCACACTCGTATTTATAATATTCGTTATGAGTTCACATCAATAGTATATATAGATAGTAGAGTAGCAGCGATAGCTCAGTGGGGAGACCAACAGACTGCATTGCAGAGGGTCTCGGGTCTAACCCACGTCGCGCACCTCTGACTTTCGGAAGTTATATGACTTTTCGAAATTATGTGCGTATTGATTGACAATTATCGCCTGCTCCGTGCCTCGAAGAGCACGTTAAGCCGTCGGTCCCGCCTGCCATAAACATCTATGGCAGTCGTTATTGGGAAGTCAGTGCCCTCTATCCTGACACTGGTCTAGCTTTAGAGTATCGTTAGCCTTCGGGTTGCGGAGGTCAGATGGCAGTCGCTCCGTGTAAAAACCGATATCCAGTCAAATCCGGTTAGACTAGAAAGCCGACCCCAAGTGACTTGGGAATAATAAAAGCTAGGGAGAAGAAGATGAGTTCACATTGCTAGTTGTGTATCTACTATTATCTACGCTATCACGTGGTTCATAAGCTTGTATACCATCCTATATATAAAAGCGTTAGTTATATAGATGGCATGTCTAATAGCACTAAAAGAAATGAGCGCGATAATCAAGTTACTACAGGTCTGCAGTTCTCGGTCGCGTCGCTCGACAATTTCCACCAGCAAATAATATAAAGGAAGCAAAAATATGTAAGGACGTAAAAATGTTAATTTGCGAAGTAATAATCGAATTGTTGGTTAAACTCCTCGAGCGTCGATAATGTCATTGGCAATTTGTAGACACGATCCCAGAGGACTAGCCAGAAAAAAGAGTGCCATTCTTTTCCACCTCTTACAAACAAAATAAAGAGTACATTCGGAAGACAGATGTCCTTCTTAGATTAGCATGAATTCCTTTATCAAATTGATAACAATTGAGCTGTCGGAAATTTATGTAATGTCTAAATGATATGTGAAGGTCATAGCTAAATCTAGACGTTTGGGTTATTACGATTGGCGACTATAATAAGATGCGTCATTAATTTATGTTTGTTTGTTTTATAAATGGAAAAGCCAATTGTTTGATTACTTGATGACGGCACGAATAAGGCGAATTACATTGGGAATTACCTATCTACTACCCTCATACAGGATGATTATGGTAGCAGGATATGACGTAAGCGTAGTAAAACGGTAACTGCGTTCCGTCTATCTGCAGTTGCTTTTCTCGGTCACCCGCGGGAAAAGGGGCAGAAAGGGTTAGAGTATGATGGCTTTCTCAGTCCCTCATTTTTCTCATTTACCGGAGGAAACGCAACAGTAGGTATTCTGATTCTTTTCCTGGGTATACTGCGAGAGGGTAATATTTTCCTAGTCGAGTCAGCCCATTCATACCGAAAAGAGGCAAGAAAAAATTTAAAAAAGAATCAACGGGTTGCACTCCGGGATTACCGGCAGAAGTGAAAACTTGAATATTAACGTTGTGCATTTTTGATATTTTGGAATGGTTAGGGAATAATTTTGCACGAATTGCTTTAATTATCAGTATAAAAGTACTATCATTTATGTGGTAAAATACAATATTCATTTATTGCGATATCATTACAAACATGATAATTCTCCCTCCGTCTTACGAATTTTCCATCAGGTCACGTGTCCTGACGCGAGTTTAACATTTTTTACCCATCACAAAAAAGTGCACAACGCCGCTAAAGAAGTTTTCACTTCAAAAAAATATGGGATGAAATTAAACTGCACGTATGGCGTAGTGGTTTAAGTGGTCGCCTCGTCGATGTCTCTACGTTGGTGTTATAGATTCACATGGTGGTATGGTTGTGTCAAGTCTATTATTTGTGTCCATTGTAAGAATGTTTGTTGTTGTTTTACCCGCAAAAGAGGATTTAATTGTAATGCGTTGTTTTTAAAAAACCTACACAAAAAAGTATTCTGTGAGGGTAGAACTTCTCCGGACAACCCAGCCTATTCAAACATGCTGACATAAGCAAGAATCATTAATTACGTAATTTTCTAATTAAACTTCAAATTAATTCACCGCAGATGATACGGTTGTTACATAAATGTCGCATAGATATAAAATTATGGCGCCATATTGCACTTAAGCATGCAATGTACAATATAATTTTAATGTCATGTAGAATTACAATATAATATGAGGTATTACAAAATAATTTTAATTATTACCAATTAATTGTTGTTGAATGTATAGTTTAAAGTATTACCATTTATCAGATAGGTATTCATTATTAAGTGACATTATAATAACATTTATTTGTATAGATTTTGACAAATGCATGCATTTAGACCAATATCTGTCATGTCGTAATGGATGTCATTAAAGGAATATACTGTTAAAGGTATAGTGGTTCTCTAAAGTACATAGTCTCAGACCTGTATCACCCAAGGGGTAATCAGAGGCATATTACACCCACATTGAAATTGCTTGCATAGCACTTCATGCTGAAATGAATGGGCCGGCTCGACTGGGGAAGGACTACCTTCTCACAGAATATCGACGTGAAATAGCAGTATTGCTAATGTAGTGAGACTGCCGGAAGCCCAATCACCCTCTTTCCCCGTTCTCATTACCTTTTTCTCTTCTTCCTTTCCTAAAGGGTCGGCAACGCGCAAGTGATGCCTCTGGTGTTGCAGGCGTCCATAGGCTACGGTGACCACTTACCACCAGGTGCGCCGTATGTATTTGTCACCTTAGAAGTATAAAAAAAATCATTTTGTCTTCTATTACTTTAGGTCCAACGTACTAGATGGCGAGCCCATTAGCGTTTACCGAGTATCGTTCATGGTCTGGCATCGAACCCAAGACAACATGCACAGTATTCATTACTGATATGTCACTAAGGCTGTAGCATTTATCAGCAGGAATGGTGGTAATGTGTCTAGTTAATTACCGTTGGCTCACTCACTAATAAGTGGGACATCCCTACATACATACAAACCTATACTTAAACTTAAAATACATGTTTATGAATGACTAGCTTTTTCCCGCGGCTTTGTTATGTTATATTAGTAACATAATACAATTGTTAAATATGTTACTCGGTGATAATATAGTTTTCAAATGGTGAAAGAATTTTTAAAGTCGGTTGAATAGTTTTTGAGTGAAATCCTTACAAACAAACAAACAAAAAATCATATCTTTCCTGTTTATGATGTTAATAAAGATATGTACTATAGATAGCGAGGAGACGACTGCTGTGCGTTAGGGTTCGGCAGTTAGGAAGTGTTTTTGGGTTATTCTGGTGAGCTAATCAGTAGCATCAACGGATCTGGAACTATGTCTGGTGGACACCAATAGGTTCAGTCTCTATTACGAGGTAGCTAAAATCATAGTTGGAGAAATGCGAGTGTAATAATCTTGCGTAAATCTTCGGAGACCGAGGTGTGAGATGTAGTGGTTTAAGTATTCTCGCTGGCAAGTACTGCACCAATAGTCGTTTCGAGTCTAGATGCTCTTTATGTCCTTTGTTTTAATTTTTGTATAGTTTCACGTAATATACAAAGCTCGTAGTGCAGGAGCAGTTTAGAAATCTATACCTGACCAATGGCCGCGCTGACCTCTTTCACATCTTGTTTGATGACTGTGTTCTTACATGCGGCTTAAGTAGCCGATCTTATATTTAAAAATCCGGCTACATTGCGTTGATATAATATAAGCCAGCTTCAACCTGGATTCCACACCTTTTAACCAGTGAACCAATATACTGGCAACAGGTAAAAATAAAAAATGATTGCCAACCGAGAATCTACACCGCTTAGCCAGAAAACCAATACGGCAGGCAACAAGCAAAACTAGAAAATGGTTGAAAAATTCGTCACGCGTATTTTTACCCAGTAGCTCTTAATTTTAATGTCAATGCTTCCTCATTTTGCACTTCGATCCATCACGAGAGGCTAAGTGATGTGAAAATAAGTGAGGAAAGCGCCTACACAAGTACTTAAGGAAATGGCCGCACAGCCATGCTCTCGTCTTCCACTTAGTTACCTTACACCCGACGACACGAGACGTAATACATATAGGGAGGCATACATATTATACTATATACTAAGCTTTAATACGGCGCTTCGCTGCTTTGCTTTTAAAAGTAATGATTTATACAGCAGGAAACACCATTCTATTTTCCTAGTATTTTTCATTGATCAGGTCCTTTAGAGATTTTGGTAACATCGTTCCATCGTTTCAGTCGGTAAAAAAGTAATTTTCATTGAAACACACGTAAAATGAACAAAGCTTCTGTAGTCAAACTATAAAACGTCATTGTACGGTTCGCAGTGTTTACTTTCTATTAACTATATGTATTTATGAAAATACTAGCATTGTCCGCGGTTTCGCTCGCTCGGGAACCGGGTTTGGGTACCCTATGTCCTTATTCGTGCTCCGGTCAACGAAATTGCATAATGATAGTCGAGTAGTTAAAAAGAATGAAAGCGTAACAAACAAACAAACTCACATTCGCATTTATAATATTATATTAGTAAGGGTATATACACATCTTTCTACGGATGTATAGGACTTTACCACCAGCTCAAAAAGCATTACCATTGCATGCGCAAGAACGAGACAAAGTTATACACTCTCTAACGCGCTATTTCATCCTCGTGCAAGCAATTACAATGCTGCTGGTAAAGCCCTAGGTGTCAGTATACATATATACTTTTGCGTGACAAAACACCTTACCTATTATGTAGACGTTTTGACACAGAATACTATTATCATGATTTCTTATTTTTGTTAATAATTCTGTTAGGGAGTTTTTATTTACCCAACTGGCAACACAGCCAACCATAATTTTGAAAGGAATTAAAAATAATGATCATCAACAATACTAATTGGTCAGCAAATATTACACAGCATAACAAGCATCTATACGCCTCAAATCACTGCATTCCGTCTCGGAAGTGTTAGGTTATGTTAGGTTCCTTTTTTTAAACCCACCCAAAAATAGGTGCCCCGCTTTGCGGGGCTCCGTCGACTTAGTTTGATCTCTTTAAAGTTTGCTGGCCATGAGGCCAGCAAACTTTAAAGAGATCTCATGTTGAGAACTCATGTTGCTGATCAATTAGCTATTTCTGCTCACAGATTATATTTTTCTGCTCACAAAAATACCAATACTATGCTAACCATATAATAACACCCATTTTTAAATAGTGGGGTTATTGTGGAAGGAAAAAAGTAACTCGTTTCTTGGCGAAAGATCGCTCAGCAGTGAAGAACGAGCATTCAACTTAGTAAGACGGTCTCAACAGTCCTTGTAATTGCTGTGAATTTGGTAATATAGTCCCATAATATTTTAGACGAGTGAGTTTCATTATACTATAGAAGAGATTACCGATCTTTTACTTCTTCGGATTACAGATAATATGTATTTCACAGAAATGATAGTTGTAGTCGTAATAAAGCTGAATTTGCATTACTCATGCTATTTGGTTAGGTAATTGGCATTCTCTGACTCATATAACGTTGTCAGTTCCTTAGTTTTTATGTCAATATCGAGCACCATTAGGTTATCAGTGTGTCATTATTAGGTTCAACATGACTGTTATATGAGAGGACAGTTCGTTTAGTGCTTCGTATATACGTTTGTGGATAATGATTTTCCGAACTCGAAAACTGAGTTGGACAAGAAAAATATTAGGTTTCCATCAAGAAATTCTCAATCAGTCTTTATTTCCATAAAAGCATTTAAACAGTACCAACCTACAGTTAGTAATTTAGATCTTTTATTCCATACTAGCTTTTGCCCGCGGCTTTGCTCGTGTTAAATACTTAATTCCATCATGATTCGAAAGACATGTATATGTGTAGCCTATGTCCGTTTCTGCACACCTGACAACGTATATGCAATATTTCAGAATGATCGGTTCAGTGGTTTTGGGTGAAAAGGTAACAAACAAACTCATTTTCGCTTTTATAATATTAGTTAGGATGTTATCAGCTTTTTTAGTTTGGTGACGCTAGGGTGATATTCGTGGTTTTGCAAGCGTCCGTTCCAGACATATCGTAACCGTGCTTGCATTCTTACAAGGGCTCTTCAAAACCGTTTTGTCTATGGCTTTATGAGTGATTTGACTTCATTTGTATAGCCTTTACGTCTAATTTATATTTCCAATACGGAAAACAGTGGTTTCCATATTGGAATTTGCCGTTAATAGCATTAAAACATACTGCGGGATTAAATTATACAGGAGCCCTAATACCTATGTCCTTGAAGGCTCTACTAGACAATCACCTTTATGCCAATACTTCTTTCAGATGTATTAAGGTCTTATATATACTAACTTAGTCAAATATACATATATGTTCTCCAGGCAAAGCTCGTCGAATTTATCGAACGAAATTAGATTTACATAGAGAGCTTTTACTTAATGTACAATAATATCTGCGATTTATTAGATATACTTTATTAACCTCACTTCTCTTCTCCCTAGCCTTTCTTATTCCCAAGTCACTTGGGGTCCGCTTTCTAGTCTAACCGGATTTGCCTGGATATCAGTTTTTACACGGAGCGACTGCCATCTGACCTCCGCAACCCGAAGGCTAACGACACCCTAAGGCTAGACCAGTGTCAGGATATTAGAGGACACTGACTTTTCCAATAACGACTGCCATAGATGTTTATGGCAGCCGGGACCGACGGCTTGACGTGCTCTCCGAGGCACGGAGCAGGCGATAATTGTCAATCAATACGCACATAATTTCGAAAAGTCATATAACTTCCGAAAGTCAGAGGTGCGCGACGTGGGTTCGAACCCGAGACCCTCTGCATTGCAGTCTGTTAGTCTCCCCACAGAGCTATCGCTGCTTTTATACTTTATTTACCTAATGTAATTAAATTAGTCGCGTTCTAGAATTAAAGCCAGTAAAATGATTACGAAATGTTGTTCATATTCTTTGAATAGGTACCTTAATACGTAGACATTTTTAATCTTCGATAACCTAACTTACTTTATTGGAAACGTTGATATTACTTCATGGAATTATAATTTCCAAGAAGCCAGGTTCAATAATTGGATGTAGAATTTTCTCCCTATTTATGAAGATGGGATTATTGATAAAATTATACAATAGCGCCTACTTCTCTAGCTACGTTTTCATCTATAGGTAGTAGGTACATTAGATACTTGTATTTTATAAAGCTGAAGAGTTTTTTGTTTGGTTGAACACGCTAATCTCGTGAACTGCTGGTTCGAATTGAAAAATTATTTTAGTGTTGGATAGACCATTTATCGAGGAAGATTATAGGCTATATAACATCACGCTACGACCAACAGGAGCGGAGCTTCAATGAAAAGTGTTGCCAAAAAGGAAAAAGGAAAAAAGGAAATTATCTTATGTGCAGTTAGTTCTAGATATAAGGGGCAAGACTACTGGGTTGTGGAGGATGGGTAGGTAGGTCTTCTTAGTATTACTGGCCAGTTTTTATGATGGGAATAGACTCTGAGGTCGCGGGTTCGATTTCTGCACAAGTCAAACATTTCTGTGCATGAACATGGATGTTTGTCTTGGTCTGGGTATTTCTATATATCATATGTATGTATTTAAAATAAAAGTATATATGTATGTTTATCTATTGTCTAGTACCCACAGTACAAGCTCTGCTTAGTTTGGGCTAGATGGTGTTGTGTGTGTGTGATAGAATATTTTTATTATTTTATTAGTGTCTACCGGGATCGGTATACATGGGCCTCTGTACTTCTACTGAAAATACAATTTCATAGCTCTTAGTTCGAGTTGGGACATATACAGTTACATACATACATAATCACGCTGCTATATACCTACATTTCCTTCGCTATGCTTTCAGCTCCCACGTAATAGGAGGAGAGCTTATTGCCATCGAGCGGGATACAAATCAAAATATTTTTACTCACAAAGTAATACTTATAAAGGTCAACCTTACAGTGACTATTTAATGCCAATTTTCGTTTGCTTGTGGCTATTTTTAGCAATGCAACATAAGACATGTTTCCTTCTTCCTTCAATCCTGGGTCCTTTAAGCGGGGCGTGAAAAAGCACCTTCTCAGGCCGTCAAAGTAGAGACCTCAATCGCCTCGGCAGCTATGAGGGAGGTGTGGAGGCCACTGCTCTTAGACCACACGACTGCTTACCATCAGGTGGAGTGTGGTCATTTTGAGGAGCAAAATAAAAAAATAATAAAAAAGAACATAAAAAAGGCATAACATAAGTATATATATACTGTAAAGATTTTTAAATATGATTCATTATAATTAAATCGGCTTCCTACTAGGCAATAAATTCTGTAACATTAGAGCTGTTAAAAATACAAGTGCTTGCAGATTACTCAATATTATTTATCGGTGTTTCAGTAACAAATGACTTCTTAAATGCCCTCCATATATCAAAGTATTTACATAACTTGCGTCTGGTGTAACCATACTTGTTTGCCCGAAATATCCACCCTAACTAGATACGAACTAAATAAGGCGTACGGCTGACTATTTATCTAGTAATCTATCAACAAGAGCCAACTATTTTCGGAGCCCTACAAGTAATATTGTTAGTGTAATGTTAAAAGTATTTTTTGTAACGCCGAGTCCTTTTTTCTCATATCGTCTTTGCGGTGGGAATGGACTACATGTCTTTAAAGAGCGACTAATATATTTATTGGGGTAGGAATAGGGTACTATTTCGGGCAGTTAGGTAGTACCGAGAAGGTATTTCGTATACAAGTGAGGTGGCAAACATGCATACGGCTGGTGAGGCCACGTATTGAGTAGCGGTTTTAGCAATCCATTGACGATTTGAACAGCAAAGGCGTAAGACTAGCATTGCTGATCCTTCAGAGGAAGTGTCGATGTGCCTCTTATCACTTACGAATTAGGATAGATAAGGTCTCTTTGAGTCTTTATCTTCGTCTTATATAAAAATTCAGCGTCCATATACTTTTGTTAGCACAATTCTAAACGCATTCGATATATTGATTTGAAAGTGATTTTATTTAATTTCTTCCGATAAATTTAAAACTAATTAAATTATAATCAGACAGAGCCACAGCGAAGCGTGGGCAAGTTTTTTTTATACATCTAAGGTGGCCAATACGGCCCACCTGATGGTAAGTGGTCACCGTAGCCTATGGACGCCTGCAACACCAGAGGCATCACTTGCGCGTTGCCGACCCTTTAGGAAAGGAAGTGGGAAGGAGAAGGCGTGGGAAGAGGGAAAGAGGGTGATTGGGCCTCCGGCACTCTCACTCAGCGAACACAACAGTAGGAATACTGCTATTTCACGTCAGCAGTTAATTTTTTTATTATCTTACTAGATAATCAAAATGTAAACTGCTGTTTTTTACAAAAATGTAGACAACACTACAAGGAGTGAATAGGCACGTGCCACACACACTAGAGCTATTCATTCTTTTGTTCTATTGTTTCCACAGTTAAGCGGAATCGGTATTTCCTACACTTGATACTCGAATGCCTTGTTGGCCCCATGGCATATGTAACTCTTATGATTGCTACAGATCATGAGAGTTTTGTTCCCAGGTCTAGTAAAATGTTAATATTGTTTTTAAGTAAGGATTTAAGTAGAGGCGTATGCGTTAGTTGCTATCCATGTCTCTCAAAGAGACAATATAATCTTGAAACAACGAACACAAAGCACCCAGACTATCAGCAACTATGTGTCAGTCATACATATCTCATACTAGATGTGCCCGCGGTTTCACCCGCGTTTATGATTACTGCGCTGCCCCCGTGGTTCGTAGCGTGATGTTATATAGCCTATATATAGCCTTCCTCGATAAATGAGCTATCGAACACTAAAATAATTTTAAATTCGGATCAGTAGTTCCCGAGATTAGCGCGTTCAAACAAACAAACTCTTCAGCTTTATAATATTAGTATAGATGTACACAAAACACTTACAGCCAGTTCCACAAATAATAGGTAAAAGTTAACCGAAAGATAAATCGCATGCTGTCTCACTCTTGTTAGGTTAAAGAAGAGCGATGGCGAGATTTTTGTCTTATAGAAACATGCTATTTGAAGGTGGTGGGACAAGCCCTTAAGAGGATACACTGGAACAATGCACTAACTTTCATCGAATAGTATAGGATTATGAGAAGACCAATTAATCTAGAATTTTGATATACTTAGGTAAATTGATGTCTTTAATTAAAAACACGATATTGTGATTTTAGCTCGATCATAATTATTTTCGAAAACACCTCTGAAAAATTACTATTTTTGAAATTACTAGGAAGTTACACTATCATTATGCTTAGAAATGATGAAATGAAATGAAATGAAAAGATTTTTATTTTTGTACCATCATGACATGCATCATCAATTATTATAGAATGCGGGTATAACAAAAAGTAAATAAAAATATGGAAGTATAAGGCAAATTTTAAAAACAATTTAAATGTTTATGTGCAGATGCACGTCCCATCTGACGGCACAAAAACAAGGACTTAGGAATTACTTAAATATATTCGTAACATCAATATTAGTAATTTGCTAGCTCATTATTTCTATAACTAGACCAATCATTTTTAAATAATATTTTAAGATTTTAACAATTTCTAAGCGCTCTCGATCATTGCGGGCGCATCGCAATTTTAGACCTTATGACCGCTCTTTAACGATTGATACACAATGAGTGTCAATGAGTACATACAGTTCTAAACGATAATTTTCGCGGTGTCCCCTTAAACTTGCAACAACTATTTGTCAATCACACATATTTTTATCCCGTCTGTCTCGAATTCATAAAACTCCGCGCAGTGGCGAAGTGACCATTTATACGAAACGCCATCGCCATCCGTGCAATCCAATTTATATACTACTTAAGACTAAGGTCTTTGTACTCGGCTATAACTCAATTCTGAGAGAAAGAGGCGTAATGAACAGTCAGACGGACAACAAAGGGACGAATAATAATCAAGTCTAAGTAGCTAAGCCGTAGAAATCCAACGTTACCTGTTTTTCTTTAAAATAAAACAATAAGGTTTGCCAAATCCATTATTATGTAGCTACTTTGTTTTAAACTATAATGACCCTAATAATCCTATTATGTATTGCCCCTAATAGACCATATCTACTATTATTTTTCTTTTGTTTCTTAGTTAAAAGATTTCTTCCGCACTAGAAATAATTACTGCGGCGCGAAGGCCTTACAACTATTCAAACAATGGACACAAACATCATCTCGACCACGGTAATGATATCTATACAGTATTGTAACTCGCCCCTGTCCTTGAAATAATTACCAGCGATTTGTGATGATTTCATTTTATTGAACACTTTCTATTTCATTCACTACGAATTTCATTTTTATAATATAATATACATATAATATTGACAATCACTAAACTAGAAAGAAACTCAAGTAGGTATATAAAATTAAAATACTGTAGGAGGTCATCCCTAACACGTATCTACGAACCGCGCGGTTGTCTACAATATTGTATGTATATGTAAAATATTTATTTACAATTTTAATATGTACATATAATCACAATTCTTTAAAAATGACTTATTCCTAAAATATTATAAAACAAAGTAAAAGAAAACTAAAACCCTCTAATAGGCGTCATAAAATTCCTCCGCATCACAGTCGACCGGTAGTGTGCCCAGAAGACTGGCAGCATTGCCACGTTGAATAGCAATGCTTATTCTTTCTGCAAAATAAAGCCCAGCCCTCTGGTCACGGGAAGCGTCGACTAACCTTTTTGCTATGTCTCTATAGAGCGCACGTGCACTGGGACCCCATGACCCTAGCGTTTCGACCCCAAACGGCTCAAAAACATAATCCCCTACCAGGTTTTTGTATTTGCGCCGTTTGAGACTCTCCGCAGATGCAGCAGCAGCACCAGCACAACCCGCCGTGCTGGGAAGATGTGATGGCGCAAGGGTGTCGACACACGTTGCGTCCCACACCAAGGGCCTACCCATCTTCCAAGGCATCAATGACATACCGTCCGGTCTCTTCCCATCGTCACGTGCCAAGCCATTAGGTTCGAGATGAGCTGGCACGCCGGCGGTGACAAGAGCACGACGGATAATGTGACGGATGTATATTATATTATAAAAATGAAATTCGTAGTGAATGAAATAGAAAGTGTTTAATAAAATGAAATCATCACAAATCGCTCGCTTACTGCTTACAAAACAATCACACCGCCCGTTCATCACTGCGGCGCATTCACGACTGGTTGAGTGGTTGCGAACCAAGCGCATACCAACGCCGAGGCGCGTAGGTATGACTCGAGTTCCGACCGTTTGTATGAAGATAGAATACTGTTAATAACATTACCGTGCCTAGACTCAGAAAAATTCTTTGTGGATCACACAAATGTTTGTCCCATGGGCATGTGGCGATTGAACTCGGCACATTGGCAGTGGCGAGGCGACCGCTAAAACTACTACGCCATCCATACAGTCAACAGGGCAGTAAATAGAGAGCTGGTAAATTCGCCAAAAAGTCGGATGTTAGTAAAAATTAAAAACTGCTATGCTGTTAAGGCTAACCACGTCTCATCTATACTAATATCATAAAGCTGAAGAGTTTGTTTGTTTTAACGCGCTAATCTCAGGAACTACTGGTTCGATTTGAAATATTATTTTAGTGTTGGATAGCCTATTTATCGTGGAAGGCTATAGGCTATATAACATCACGCTACGACCCACGGGGGCGGCGCAGTAATTATAAACGCGGGTGAAATCGCGGGCACATTTAGTGACGAATATGATTACAAGGTTGGCACAGTGATTAGCTCGCCACTATATGCCCCGAGTGTTGGGTGTCGAACCCACGCGTGAAACAAGTTAGTGAGCTCTATAATTGCTTCGTGGCTGGATGTCCTTCGTGTCAGTTCCTATTTTTAACCTCCACCAGCAAAATAATAACAACCATATTGACATCATCCTTATTTATTGCTTAGATGGAATAGAAGCTTAAATTTTATCTACGATGAAGGTAAATAAGTACTTACTTATAATGTTAGGTACATTATAAGTAAGTATTTATATAATAATGCTTTGTAGAAATGGCAGCACATATTAATTTAGTCTAATTAAGTTACTCATTACTCATTTCATTAGTTCAATATTAGCACAGCTCTCTCGATACATTAAATAATTTACAGCTGGTTATGTTTTTAAAAATATGTCTTGGTAAAAAATAGAGGGTATTAATGTTGAAATATATTTAAATAAATGTCTATTTCGGTAACTCTGTTAGTTTTTTAGTATTTCGTTTAAGAATCTCTATTTGAGCATAAGGCCGGGACTCTACCAAAGCAGAGATGTGTGCGGTGTGCTGTGTGCTGTGCAAGAAGAGATGTTTTTCAGCTCGGGGACTCCACCAAAGCGGAGATGTGTGCGGTGTGCTGTGTGCTGTGCGAGAAGAGATGTTTTTCAGCTCGGGGACTCCACCAAAGCGGAGATGTGTGCGGTGTGCTGTGTGCTGTGCGAGAAGAGATGTTTTTCAGCTCGGGGACTCCACCAAAGCGGAGATGTGTGCGGTGTGCTGTGTGCTGTGCGAGAAGAGATGTTTTTCAGCTCGGGGACTCCACCAAAGCGGAGATGTGTGCGGTGTGCTGTGTGCTGTGCGAGAAGAGATGTTTTTCAGCTCGGGGACTCCACCAAAGCGGAGATGTGTGCGGTGTGCTGTGTGCTGTGCGAGAAGAGATGTTTTTCAGTTCGGGCCGGCTCGACCGGCGCGCGCGCGGGGCTCTGCGGGTTGCTGGCGGGCGAGAGGAGGGAGGGTGACATCGCTCACTGCGCGCCGCTCACATCTGTCGTCTCCACTGCGCGTCGTCCGCGCATAGCTCACATTTCCGCTTCCATCGCGCCATACAAATATTACACATCTCCGCACAGCGATCTCCACTGAAGCTGAGCGGAGAGGAGATGTGTCAATAACGCAATTCTATTGGTTGTTTAAAAAACATCTCTCCGCTCGTCTCGTCTCCGCTTTGGTGGAGTCTCGGCCTTAGGCCCGGTTTCCACCAAAGCGGAGAGGAGCGGAGACGAGAAAAGATAACCAATCAGATTTCGTTATTACCACATCTCTTCTCCGCTTAGCTTCGATGGAAATGGATCAAGCGGGGAAGAGAGGAGATGTCTCATTTTTCTATAGAATTTTGTGCGGCGAGCGAGCCAGCGGCGGCGTGGCGGAGCGGAGAAGGTAGACAGTTCTCCGCTCCGCCACGCGCCAGTCGGGCGACCGGGCGGCGCACGCGCCCGCCCGCCCCGCACCCCGCTGTCTTGTCTCCGCGTCTCGCACACTCGATATAGTCATTCGATTGACTTGTGTTGAAAACAACCGTACGTTGCGTCGCTCGTCCGTATTTTTGTTATTAGTTTGCAAAATGGATGACGAACATTTCATTGAAGTGGTTAAAAAATATCCGTGTGTTTGGAATACACTTTTAAGCACCTATAAATGCACTGATGTTAAAGATGCAGCTTGGGAAGAAATTGTGAAAGAAACTCATATATCAGACGGTAAGTGCAATTTATTTTTCTAATAATTCCGATTAATTAATGATGCTATACGTGTGTCTTGCCAAGGTACATTGCCTTGATTATTAAAATAGGCACAATATCTTTCTCGAACATTATATCCTTCATTTATACCGATATTTTGTGTTTCTTGTTCAATGTTTGTATCGGCGAACATATTCGTGTCACTACCTGTCGCACAAGTATCTATATAACTGGGCTGTTTGTCAATCAAATAGTTATGTAGTACGCAGGTGGCCTTTATTATCCTGTCCACTGTTTGTAGTTTACATTCGAACTCTCTACGATATACGTACCACTTTCTTGCTAATATCCCAAAAGTAGCTTCGACATTGCGACGAGCTCTTGAAAGCCTGTAATTGAAAATTCGTTTTTGGGAATTCAGGTTATCCCGTGGGTATGGCCGCATTAAGTTAGTCATTAATGGAAAAGCTTCGTCTCCGATAAACACAAATGGTACTGGTTCTCCACCTTCGTACAAAGGTTGTGGCGTTGGCAAATTTAGTTTATTTTCCTTGAGACGTATGCCAAACACACTATCGCTAAGAATACCTCCATCGCTGAACCTCCCCATAGATCCGACATCCAACATAATAATTCTTCGCTTGGCGTCAGCTACACACATCATCACAGTTGAAAATCTGTGTTTATAATTAAAAAATGACGACCCAGACCGTGGAGGTGCAAACATGTACACGTGTTTACCATCTATAGCACCAACACAGTTTTTAAATTGACAAATTTCTTCAAATTCTCTAGCTATTCTTTGCCAATCTTCCGTGTTACATTCTGGCATAACTAGAGGCTGCAGCTTAGTCCATAAAACATCACAAACATCAGTCACAATTCTTGAAACAGTTGCTGTACCAATTCTGAAATTTTCTGCTATGCTTGAAAATTTTGCTCCTGTTGACATGTACCTATGACAAAACAATATAGATTAAATAAAAAAGGATTATGCGTTAGTATCACAATGGCTAGTTGCCTACGGGCCTTAGCGCATATACTTTCAGAGTCGCTAGCCATAGGCAGCCAGTCAGTGGCGATGATACAAATATTTTGATATATATTGTTTCCCTAGGAATTGGTTAGAAACCCCTCACATCTTTACACACAGATTCACACATTCGCACCTACACACTAGTACATCCCCACATTTTTATGTATTAAATTAAATAAAGGCTTTGTTTTCAGTTAAAACTGCTAAGTCTAAATGGAAAAGGCTACGGGATAATCACCGAGATGCACTAAAGAGAAAAAATGCGACCAGAAGTGGGCAGGCTACAAAGCAGAATAGAGAGTGGAAATATGAAAAGATAATGGAGTTCTTGTTACCTTATATGACTAACAGAGAGCGGTCTACAAATTTTAGTTTATCAAGTTGTCAGTCTTCCCCAACTATGCAACAATCCACCGATGATGAAAATAGCGGTTGCAGTTCGCGTTATACACAGCAACATAGCGACAGTGATCTCAGTACACAACACTTGAATGCCTCACAACGTTCGGAGATGTCAAGTTTATCACCTGCATCCCAAACAAATAAAAGAAAATCAAATGAAATCACAGATCTACTTCAACTCAACCAAGAAAATCGCGAGAGATTGCAAAGAGAACGAGAAGAATTAAAAACATTGATACTATCGAAAAACAATGAAGGAAGCTTAGATGATGTGGATCATTTTTTTCTGTCGATGGCACGAAATTTAAAAAAGCGGTCACCTCTTCTTCAACTTCAAGCAAAGCGTAAAATTATTAATATAGTTTTGGAAGCTGAAGAATTTGAAATACAGAACACGTGGTATGAGAACTACGGTTGTTCTTCAGCACCAAGTACAAGTAATCAAAATAATAATGAAAGTAGTGCTGCACTGAGTATAGATTCAGCCTTTGAGAGCGGTTATATTTCAGCACCGAGTACAAGTGCTCAAGGAAATAATGATAGTGCGTGCTACATTGGATAAAAATTCGACCCCTGAGGATACTCATACTTCAACAACACCAGAAAATTTAAGTGATATGACTACATTGAATTAAAATAATTAATATGATTTGATACGTTGATTTGGTATTTCTGTATATTATAATAATAAAGATGGGCGTAGTGCCAGCGTCCAGGAATCAGTTAGCAGGTCAAGATTATAAGAACTCTGCCCAAACTTTGCTCAATTAGTCGTACGATTTATTAGTTTAGAGCACATGTTTATTGACGACGCGAGATTTTTTATTATTATAAATAAATAATTTGATAAAAAATTGTTTTACTTACTTCAAGCAAACTGCTAGCTTCTCTTCTGTTCCGATAGCTCTTCTGTAATTAGTGTCTTGCTTTTGGATATACGGTTTAATCAAATCATGTAACTCGTAGAAATTATTCCTTGTTACCCTGTAAGATCTTTCAAAACTTTCATCATCAAACTCTTGAAAAAGTGTGGCATATTCGCCATGACTGCGACATTTTATATGGTTTTTTATCCAGAATCTATGTTGCCGTCGATAATTTAAATATCGAAGAATTAATTGTGTTTCTTCAATCTCTAATTCCTCTTCCTCAAGCAAATTAAGATATAACTTTTGTAACGACATGACGTCTTCCTTTCGTAGATAGAACTTGACTGGTTTCGATCCCTCACAACTCACGTCTCCGCTACACTTCTCCTCTCCGCTACACTTCTCCTCTCTGCTTTGGTGGAAACAACCTACCAGCTTTGCAGGACATCTCTTCTCTTCTCCTCTCCTCTCCGCTTTGGTGGAAACCGGGCCTTATGGTTTGCTTGTGATGGAAGATTCTGGTATACATCATTATATAGACATATGCATGTTTATCACTATGAGGGTGGAAACACTTGGTATATAGCCTGAAAGCAATGATTTAGGTCCTACGTGATAGAGACGACCAGTATATACGGGTATAATTACAGATCCGTGCAGACAAAGTCCGTACGTCCGTACAAAACAGACATGACTAAGGACTGTGGATCACTTACCAATCTCAGACTTCCTTCAACGTAAATTTATTTTATCAATGTTAGTAATCACACAAGTGAATAATTCCTTAAGCTTAAAATATTACACTAGGTTTTACGATTTATTGATAAATAATCGATAACGTTATCCATTGCAATTGTACCTACAGGAAAACAGACTGCTTGTTTGACTGACTGTGTTGTATTTCTGGCAAGAAATTCTCTAAACTGCCGCGGCCAACGGCAATAGTCTCGCCTCCTATTAGGTCAGACCTAGGGGTAAGCCACACACAAAACAGCGAGTTGGGACACTGTGGTTTTAGTCGGTACTCGAGAGCTCGACATAACCGTCTCACCTCCTCTTGTGGCGAGGGGTATGCATCAGAAGCATTTCCACAGGATAAAAAAATTGGGGCAGTCTTTGGGGACTACCGATAGAAGTGAAAACTAAACCAAAAAAAAGTTAAGATTTCGTTATTTTTCGCGTAGGACGCACCATTTCTGAGATATTGTTAATATTCTAAAAAAAAGTAATAAGCCGTGGAAGCGTGACGATGACGCGAGTTCCATGATTTTTGTTCACCCAAGAAGTACTCAACTAGCCTAAAGAAGTTTTCACTTAAAAAAAATGCTAGCCACACAGGAATGGTATCTGGCTCTGGCGTGGTATAGTCGCCATAGCATGCTATGTCACATCTATCACGTATATTTTATTCGAAATAAGAAAGGGGCACCAGGCCAGACGCCATTTCTATGACGCTTGCGCCTTAAAACTATTACTGGCGAAAAATAGGTGTAATGCCTTCCTCTACGGGGATATAAGCCTTGCCATAAGGTATGTGATGGTAAACGGCTGGCATCAGAGTATTATAGATACGTAACTCACCCATACCTCGGTCACTAAAGCAGCTTAATGCTCTCTTAGACTTTAACCCAGAAATTGATATTTTTACGGACGAATGGAAAGTATTATTATTAGAATATATGAGGTACTGTGAGCAGAATGCATGAATGCTAAATTTTAAATTTATATATTATATTATTTAATAGTGTAATTGGCGCAAGTCGTTCTATTTGATGTAAATAAATAAATAAAAATATTAAAGTCAAAGTCAAAAATAATTTATGCATTTAGCTAAAGGGGTTTGTGAGTTTATTAAATTGACTGAATTTACTTTAGTGTTAGTTGCTAGGTTCAGGCAAAAGGCTTATGAGAAGATACCTGCAAGAAACTCGATGTCAGTCTTTTAAAATGAAGTTGAAATAATTATTGAAAGTGTCAAAGCGTGTGCCTGATATTGGATATTAATTGATTTTGCTTTAAGGTCGAAGAACGTTATCCTGCGAGAGTTACTTGGCTACAAGACTGTTATGTCAAACCAATGAGTCAATGGTTTTCGCATAATAAAGCTAACTATTTCATAAACGTATAGACTTATTTAGTAGATTGGATTAAGTGTGACTAATTTTATTATCAGTAGGCCAGCGTTTATCTGTATACCACATTGTTTGTATAATATCAGCCCTGTATTAAACTGTTCCACTGCAGGCCACGGGCATCTTCTCAGAGTGAGAAGGGCTAGGCCATAGTCCACCACGCTGGCCTAGTGCGGTTTGGCTGACTTCACATATCGTCGAGAATATTATGGAGAACTCTCAGACATGCAGGTTTCCTCAGGATGTTCCATCACCGTTAAAGCGAGCGATAATTAACTAGTTAATACGCACATAGCTTCGAAAAGTCAGATATGCGCACCTTGGGCTCGAACTCTAGACCTCTGCGTGACAGTCCAACGGTTTCCCACTAAGCTATCGCTGCTCGTATAGTAAAGTATAGCATAAGTATGACACTGTAATCTATATCTATACTAATATTATAAAGCTGAAGAGTTTGTTTGTTTGAACACGCTAATCTCAGGAACTACTGGTTCGATTTGAAAATTCTTTTACTGTTGGATAGCTTATTTATCGAGGAAGGCTATTAGCTATATAACATCACGCTACGACCACGGGGGCGGCGCAGTAACGATAAACGCGGGAGAAACGCGGGAACGTCTAGTATATATCATCAAATTGCATCAAACAACATTGCCACTGAACAACATCAACATCAAGGTCAGTTCTTAAATCATAATGATAATTCAATACACTACATATTATGCAAATCTCCATACAACCTAGCTAATACTAACATTACATATGCAAAATGATACATATGTACATACATACATATGTATGTATGTATGTATGGCATGTAATTCGATTATAATGTAGTACAACACAAAAGAATCCATGCAACATGGTATAATAATTATACCTATTGTCTACATTATTATTGTATAGTTCCTGTTTGTCAATGGCGATATGACTGCGAATTGAATGAATAATACTTGTACTATCACAATGATGAGGAGTATTGTTTGTGTTATTGTATCATTATTCATTACTAACGCGAGAAACTTGTTATGTACTTATTTTGTACGTATGCTTAAGACGGAGAAGACAGGTTTCAGAGAATATGTTACGGTCTTAGCTATAAAAAAAAATTGAGGCGGTCTTTGGGGATTGCTGATAGAAGTGAAAACTTTAATCCTTGATCATAAACACTTTTATACAAGTAAAACAAAAAATTATATATTAAAAGGAAAAAAAGTGGTGGGTCGGATGCTAGTTCCTGATACTCTCTTGGTGGTTATTAAGAGGGTCAAAATTTCTTTATTTTTGCGTAGGACGCACCATTTCTGAGATATTGTTAATATTCTAAAAAAAAATAATAAAGCGTGGAAGCGTGACGATGACGCGGGTTTCATGATTTTTATTCACCCAAGAAGTTCTCAACGCGCCTAAGGAAGTTTTCACTTCAAAAATATAATATTATGACCCTATTAATAAAACTTTTTTTAGGGTCTTTGTTAGAAAATTGACTGTAGCTTAAGTAAGTGGTACTTTTCCAGGCGAGAACGCCATCTCTACCACTCGTAATATTTCGTATACATGTTTCTGACGTTCTGACATTCTGACTCGGTGGTATGTTCGATTGCACCGAGCAATTCGTGACGTTTGCGACATGCCACACGTGTGCTGATAACAGCAGTATTCGTATTACAACACCAATTACAATAAAACGAAACCTTTGTGATTGCAATTTAAGTATGTCGTTATAACTTGTAAGTGATCCATCAGATTCTTTGAAGAATTGTTTTAGTTTATTTTAAAAGGCGAGACATTACCAAAGGGCACAGAATAGTCTTGGCTTATTTAGGATCTTGGTTAAATTGGTGTCAACTGGAGAAATAACACCACCCTACAGGAGATAGAAAACAGAAATCTTTTTGCCGTCATAAGGCTGTGCTGTCAGTAGGGAATCAGAATCTTTTTCCCGTGGGCCGGCAGCACAACGACTCTCTTTGCAGGCTCCATAGCGTACGGTTGATACCTCTTATGTTGTTTTTATTAGTTACCGTAACAGGTAAGTATCAAGCAAGTTGAATGGTTGCTTGGTACCTTAATCGTAAAATAGAATTATCAACGAATATTCAAAAATGCAGTGTATTTATCGCGCTACTGTTCGAAAACCACAAAAGAAAAACCAGCCTGACTGTTCGAATTGAATCTAAGTTTTTTGTGGCCGTTGTTTGCATATTTGTGAACTCTCTTGACTGTGATTAAAACTAGTCTGTAATCTGTGTAATGCAAACGGGAAATGAAATAAGTATACAGAAGGCCTTTAAAATGCACTTTATACAATACCTGTAAAGTTCAAAGTGGTCTGACAATATTTTCTTAACAAATCATTATTTTCACAAAGATACCAACTCCTCAAACAACAGATTCTAAATAAATTATAACGATCCATGGTGTATGATAACGTTTTACCTAACGAAAAACCTAAAAATCTTTTGAATGAATTCTTTGAAAAGGAATCGTAGGTAGGTACCACATGATTTTGATTACACAAACAATTTTATTTTTAATAAGGAACCATGTGGTTTGGTTTCAGTTTGCATATTAAAGTTGTCTTTATTCTACATGCTAATAAAGACTCATGTCAAATGATTCTGGGGTAAAATTATTGTATGTATGATACGGACCATGTGCTTTGAATCCTGTTTGTGTACCTAAATAAAATTATCAACTAATTCTATTATTGCAATAATTCATTCATTTATTATATAAACACAAAATAAAAAATAAAAGTGTGATTAAGCGCATATATAAACATCTCATCTATACTAAAATGATAAAGCTGAAGAGTTTGTTTGTTTGTTTGCTTGAACGCGCTAATCTCAGGAACTACTGGTTCGATTTGAAAAATTATTTTAGTGTTGGATAGCCGATTTATCGAGGAAGGCTATATAACATCACGCTGCGACTCACGGGCGCGGCGCAGTAACGATAAATGCGGGTGAAACCGCAGGAACATCTAGTATTACATACATTGCGAACTTGACTATGCATAGTAGGTATCGCGTAGTGCACAACTTTATCCGAATATCATTCGAATCGTTACTAGGTGGCCGCGCCGTGTAGAACAAACGGTTCAGACTTATAACAAAAGGCATTTGAAGAACTTGCTATCATGAGACATGGTGAAGCGAAAATCAGTGTTAGTCCGTCGAGATTGAAGATTACGCTGTAATCTTTATTTATTTACAGACAACCAATAAAGCATACACTTTTTTTTTACGTGCCGGAATGCATTGACGCATACCCCTCCGCGGGGGCGGGCGGAGAGGTTATGTCGGACTCAGCGGGGTAAAAGAAAGATATTGAAACGATGAAAATGGACCTCCCGGAATACCGCCTAAACTTACCACGGTGTTCCTCGACATAACCATAGTCGGCGGGGTCGCGCGAATCACTTTCACATGCAATCGCGACCCCGCCGAGGTTTCGGCCCGCCCGCCGTATGAAACGGCAGGCCACTCACAAAAAGACACTTTGGTCACTTAGCCAAAGCATACACTAACTAAAGCATTGTAACTAACTTAAATACGGATACATTATATAGTGCTGCCTTACTTACAGCCTGCCACGGCATGCATTAACGAAAAAAAGAGAAAATATTTGTCTATGCTCGTTTGTGAAATTACGAAAAATTTAGATTTATTAAATTAAACAAACATACAAACAAATAATGACATTTAAATAAAAATCTAATAATAATCATAACAAACTGCATACATAGTGTGTACATACAAATTATATTAACTAGAAAATTGAAATGGCAATTATTAATTACTATAAAACTTAAAAAAACATAAATTTCTTAAAATGCTTACTTACACAGTATTTATAATTAAATAATGAAAAATATAATAATAATAAAATCTTTAGTTAACTGTATTGTACATAGCAACAGAGAAACCAACGCCATAGCATCACGTATTTGAACTAGAACGCAACCCTTTTAAGTTATTCATTCAAGCATACCATTATAGATCCATGCAGCGTCCCAGATCTTGCTGATAACCCATAGGCTTCGACAATGACGTGTGTATTATTATGGTGCCAAATTGGCAATGCCAGTATTTTGGCACGGCCTGCGCATAAGAAGTTTTAATAAACATAAGGATGTGCTAGATAAGTCATGTGGTTTGCACAGGAGATATAATAATAATAATTTATTATTATTATATTATATTTGTTCGTCTGTCCATTCGATTGATGCTATTAGAGTACGGCCGACGCCGTTTTATCATCCATAGTTACCAATATACCAGTCCATCAAACACCCATACCCATAGCCCATATATTAGAATCCATACGTAGCAATGCAATAGTCCTACGCCTGCTGCGGCTAGTGCCGCTGTAGGTGTTCCATCCCACCTTTGATTAAAACTCTCGAAGGGCCTCTTCACGTTGGACCCATGTCTTCGTGTAAGCCCCCCACAGGGCCGGGTATTTTCCTAATGTATTAGGAACATACCCGTGAAAGAAAAACAAATAATAATAATAAATTTTTATTAAATAAATAAATCTTTACAAAACATATTACAGGCTACTTATTGTATTAAATATGGATTTGGAGTAAAGTTATTGCTTAGAAGAGTTATTGAAATGTGCTAGGAATAGGCTTGTTAACATATTAAGCCTCATGGGCACACAGGTGGCCAAACACGATAGATTTTGAATTATGTCTGGTATTCTTAGAATTTCCAGTTTAAAGATAGTATAAGCCATAATTCTATTTATAGAGTTAAATGAAATATACTGTCTGATCGTTTACGTGTGTCTTTTTTAGATCATACTTAACTACTTTTGTAGCACTTTTCAGAAACTCAATACTTTTTCCAAAATACTTTCAATTTTCAACATATATAAAATGGTATGCGCCTCGCTCCACAACGCCTTCCACCTTGCGATATGCTGTTTGGTCACGCCACTGTTTTCTTTTGCGATCGAGTGTACATAGTCTTAACTCTTTAATTGTATGTATACTAGTTTAAGCAAATATTCGCATGCCTGTTATAGGCGAATATGTCGGGCTGTTACTTGATGTCACTCTATTATTGTAGGTACCATATTCTTGGCGAATAAATATATTTCTTTCTTTCTTTCTTCGATTAGAGCAACTAAATTCAATATTATTTGTATTTTTATATAAAAAATCATATAATGAATTATGAAAATTGGTCGAACAATAGTTATCCACCTTGCGATGTGCTGTTTGGTTCCGCCGCTGTTTTCTTTTGTGACCGAGTATAGTTTAAAGTGTTAGTTGTGCGATTAGAGCAACCAAATTCAATATTATTTGTATCTATACAAATAAATAAAATTGAAGTGTCTGTTTGTAATGTCAAAATAACAGCTTTTGATCTAATGCATATGAAAGTACATAAGGTAGGTACCTATACGAAAACATCTGTTTTTAAAATTTTTGTCTGTCTGTCTGTTTGTTCCGGCTAATCTCCGAAACGGCTGAACCGATTTTTACGGGACTTTCACTGGCATATAGCTAATGCTATAAGGAGTAACTTAGGCTACTTTGATTTTAGAAAAAAAAAATAGGGTTGTGCGGAGACAAACACTTTTTAGTTAAAATCTACGCGGGCGAAGTCGCAGCTAGTTTGTAAATAAAACTCCAATTTTGAACTATGAAAATTGGTAAAACAAAATTTATTAAGTAAGTATAGATAAGTCACGAGTAACCCTGTATTCAACCAGAGAGTAAGCTAACTTTAGTATCAGAGGTATCATTACCGAAAACTGTTAGATTCAATATGAAAGCGTAATTTTTTTCTTTCATTGTTTTCTTTTAATATTACATTACATACCTCGCAGATTCTTTTGCCTGGAGGATTACGCCGAGATTATGATTGTTTACTTGCGATTCTGGCATAGCGCTCTTATTTCGTTCACTCATATTACTTTTTTATGCACACTATCATCACATACGTATTATTATCAACAGAGACTTCTTTATGCAATCGCAAGTCGATGAAGGTGGGCTCATTGTACTTAAGATTGTCTTAATGCGGCTGTTCTTTAGAATGTCTACGATCTGGTCAGATAAAGCTTGCCAAGGTGTTTCCATTTCGACTGTCCCCTTTAATTTAGGTCCAGTGACCTAAGTTAGCGTCCGATCGTAAGGTCCTGAGTAGGTCAAAGACTATTAAGATGTAAAAAAAGGGGAAACATTTTAAACTCCGGGCTACTATAAAGATAATTTTTTCTCTAGACCTCAAAATCTAAGTGTTATATAAAAAACTCGTGTCACGATGTATGTTCGGGATAAACTCTGGAACTACTGAACCGATTTTGATCAAACTTCGTAACTATCTGTAATTTGGTCCAAATTAAAAGATAGGATAGTTTTATCTTAATTATTATTATTACTTTTTTTCGTGTGTACAGTACAACGTCTGTCGTGACAGCTAGTTTCCTTTCTCTTCGATGATATACAGATGTGAGTCTATGTGTGTAAACAGATAGTGATATGTAGGTATGTTAGACCCTGCTTAAGTCTGTAAGACCTCATACAACTTAAAAATAAATCAAACATATTTTCAATTTCATATACAAAGCCTTCTCTAAGCACACGTAGCTCTACGTTCATTTGCAACCATTGTTGGATTTATTAAAAACATGTAAGTTATTATTTTCCTCAGCGAGCAATAGCAACGTTAATTTGTGAAATAGCTGTATTTCACGAATTTCTAACAACAGTTTGCATTAAATAACAGGGCACATGCACGTAGAGCGTATTTCATTTTTACGAGTATTATATGAAAAGGAAATGTTTGTGTTTCAGCTTGTATTTTCTACTTTCGTCGTGTTCTTTCTTTTGTTGGACCGATATTATACGATTATAAAAGCTTTGTGATTATTAGATAAATATTATGTAGGTACACTACTAATACTTAGACCCGCGCATTTTTTTCTGAAGATGTAAGTAGATACTGAAACTTTCTGAAAGGATAATCAACATCGAAACAAAATAAAACTCATGTCAAGTGATTTAATTGACTGATAAATTGACATGCCTTTGGCGGATTAACCAGACATAGAAACCCAATTTTAAAAGATATTCAACGTGTAGTGAAATGTATCTCATGTCATTCCAAGTTGACATAAGGTACATCCTTTGACCGTCGCTTAACAAATTTTTGTATTGGAACAAGGATAAATCTTTAAAGTTACTACGATTCTGACAAATATGTTTTGCCTTAGGTAATCACTTTGTCATATTCTTTATTTAAATATTTTTTAAAGGGTTTTTGTCAGTATTGATGATGTCGCCTCGTAATCCTAACTATATTATATTTTATTAATGCGAATGTGAGTTCGTTTGGATGTTACAATTTCACACCTTAACAACTTCACCGATTATCATGAAATTTCGCATATACGTTGTCAGGTGTACAGGATAGGACATGGAGTACATTTAATGAATTGCATTTACCTATAGTATTAGTTAGGATATTCTTTATGTACGCTCGTATGCGGTACGTAGAAACTGGCCAGTCTCTGATCTTGTCAGAGAACGTATTACGTATACCAGTTAGATATTCCCCTTCTGTTTGCCCGTTTACATAGTACATGTAATGTATGAAACGGTTGAACTCACATAGTTCAGAGTTTTGCGACTTGTTCGGAACATTAATCCGTCGCGCTAAGACGCCGTACTTAAGAGTAAGTATCCCGACGGTTCGTATATATTCCAGGAAAGCTGAATAAAACAGGTGAGTTCAACCGATTTATATAAGGGATTAAATATAATGACCACCAAAAATAGTAATTGCGCAGCAAAATATGCTTACTAAAATATATCATAACGAGCACCTATACGCCTCAAATCACTGCATTCCGTCTCGGAAATGTTATGTTAGGTTCCTTCTTAAACCCACCCAAAAATAGGTCCGTCGACTTATTTTGATCTCTTTGAATATATTTTGCTGTGCAATTTGGTGATCATTTACTATTTTTGACTGTTATATTTTACTTTATCTGGTGATAAGTTAAACATAAGCCTTTATATATTACTAGATTTAGCTCGCGTCTTCATTCGGGAACAGTACTTTTATCTGGATGAAAGGTCCTTGTGTCTTTTTTTGTACTCCTGCCAACGTGTATGCGAAATATCATGGTGACCGGTCGTGTAGTTGAGGCGTGAAAGCGTAACAAATAAACTTACACTCGCATTTATAATATTAGTCAGGATGGTCTTCGCTGTTCAAGACTACTAAGAGCAAGATAGCCGTTTCTTCACCTTGTAGGCAGTTATGGTTTCTTGACCTTATCTTGCAAAACCAAGAAGATACAGACATTTTAATGGGAAATGGTTATCCCTTACCATCAGGTGAACTGCCGTCTCGAATAATAACGACAACGAGATCATTGTTCTTATGTGTTACTAACTTTCTCTGCGCGATTTCAACCCCGTTTGTGATTACTGCTTTTCTCCTGCGGTTCGTAGCGTGATGTTATATAGCTTATGTTACTTTTGGATAAAGTAGCTTTCTAATAGTGAAATTATTATTATAATCGGTCCAGTGGTTTTTGACATAACTCATTACAAACAAAACTGCAAACATACAAATCTTTCTTATCTACATATACTAATATTATAAAGCTGAAGTGTTTGTTTGTTTGAACACGCTAATCTCAGGAACTACTGGTTCGAGTTGAAAAATTCCTTTGGTGTTGGATAGCCTATTTATCGAGGAAGGCTATAGGCTATATAACATCACGCTTAGACCTACGGGAGCGGCGCAGTAACCATAAACGCGAGTGAAACCGCGGGCACATCTAGTTTATAATATTTGTATGGCTAATACACACTTCTGATAAAGAAAGAATATGTAAATAATCTAACTAATGTAATAGCTTTCTGTAATAATAACAATTAACCCCTCACTTGACCTCCGATTTTAAACCACTTGTAATCTGTTATCAACTAACCAAATTTGACTTTAACTGATCATCAAACAAAACCAATTCGAATTTACGAACGAATATTCATCTTAATTTATCAGCTAACAGATCGATCAAATCGAATTATGTCAAATGTATTTCAGAAACTCAAATACATTTGACAGCTAATTTGTTAATATTTCTTAAGCTGGATTCTGATGACATTGACAATCCCTCGTTAAATAAAGCCGCACATTCATAAACAGTATTAGGTATACTGTTTATGAATCCCCAAATTCGGTAAGTGGAGCAATGTATTACATTCATATTCACAAAATACGTTTTAGGTTACATTTATTATAAGCTCATAATAAATTTATCTACCTATCTAGGCTATCTATCAGACTTTAAGATAGTATTAAAAATTCCACACAGAAAAATCCAATAACACTGCTGTGCCTGGAAAGCCCAATCGAAGGAGAACCAGCGACCATGTCTGTCTATAATAAAGATTGTTAATCTAAATTTATCCACCACGCTCCTTTGATCAACCTAGCCAATTAGAATTTGTGTGTACAATGGAATATGTTTGGCAATACCGAATTCCTCAGTTATCGATCTAGAACAAGTTTTCCCTCTCACAATTCGAAAACATCTTAGATTTAAGATCAAAAGTGTGTTCGTCAAAAGAACATTTTTTAAAGCTTAATTCTAATTGGTCTTTAAATTTAAAAGTAATTTTAAACGTTGTTTTTATTAGATAACAGGTCTTAATCGCGTTGGTACTCGTAAATATTTAAAAGTGTAAATAATAATTTATTTCGCCGACGACGTTTCGATCGACGCGCCGAGCTCGACGTTTCGTCTGACTAGCTTTAGCCGTGGTCACGGGTTAATTGGTGTTAGTTCTACGATGCCTTCATGAAGCCTAGGTTCCAGGTACTCATACTTCGTAATTTTTTTTTACATCACACTCGGTATCCACCGAATAAGACCCGTGGGCTAATATTGTTTAACTAGCTGACCCCGCTTGTTCACCCACGTTTATTATTAGGGACTACTCCGGTCCCGTTGCTTCTAGTGTCATGTTTCCTCAAGAAATCGGCCTCAAAAAAAAATGTTGTCGGTCTCGATGGCATAGTGGTTAGTGTAACTGACTGCCACGCATGAGGTCGCGGGTTCGATACCCGCACAAGTCAAACATTTGTGTGCATGAACATGGATGTTTGTCTTGGTCTGGGTGTTTCTATGTATAATATGTATGTATTTAACAAAAAATATATATGTATGTTTATCCATTGTCCCATACCCACCCATAGTAAGTACAAGCTCTGCTTAGTTTGGGCTAGATGGTGTTGTGTATGTGATAGAGTATTATGATAGAATATTATTATGAAGATTTTTTATCAAATCCGACATGTTGCTTAAGAGTTTAACGCGTTCAAATAAACTCTTCATGTTTATTATATTAGTAGACAGACATGAACTAATACCGAAAGTCTACTAACATTTACATTATTTCAAAATATATTACGCTAAACCCAGACTTGTAGAACTAGACTCACACGTAATATCTTCACGTATCTTAGACATTCCCGTCTTATTAATGTACGGTACGAAGAAATGTTGGTTTGTACAACGAAGTAGAGATAATTTGAATGTAAAATCAACATCCCAAACTTTTGCTTAACTTAATTAAAAACGCCATAAATATGTATAACGTATGAATGAAATTTGCGCTTGCTTTAATAACTAATGCATTTGTAAAGTCTGTCTGCCAACAGTTGTGGTGGCAAGTCACGGAAAATTGCCGACTAATGAGAGAGGTCGCGAGTTTCGTAACATATACTTTAAACGTTGCCTGGATATTGTCTAGTCAAAAAAGAACAAAATAGTGAAAATTATCAAATATGTGACCTTACTCTATGATTAATATTTTATTTTATGTATTTAAAAGTAGTTCTCATAAGCATAATAAAATGTATTTTCGGATGGAAAAATTAATTAATATATTTATATTCACACCAGATGTTCAATTTTACATTTGTTTTGTCAAAGTCAAAATTCATTTATTAAAATCACAAAGTAATTACAACATTAAACACTTATGAATGTCAAAATATATAGGTTACTGAGTTTACTTTTTCTTATACCACAATGGTGGCAAACAAGCATACAGCCAGCCTGATGGCAAGCGCCAGCGGTTACAGTAACCTATGGACGCTTGCAACAGCAGGAGAGTCACAAGTGCATTGCTGACCCTTTAAATCATATTTACTCCACTACTTGCTATAGGCATAGCTCTCTTGTTTACTTTCATAATATTCTACGTCAGTGATCAGCCTAGGGTAATCTAAACCTTTCTTCAGAATGTCTCCAATGTCTTCAGAGAACGTTTGGTGAGGTCTCCCCTTCTAGTTTTCCCATTCACATTTGTCTTATGTAATTTTTTGGCCAGTCTTTTATCATCTATTTTTTCTACATGTCTAAATCATCAGAGTACACGCGAATTACATCTGTAACACGATACAATACCTTACTAAATATGTTGTTCAATATTCAGTTTTTAGCATACATATAGATAAATAATTATATTTAGTAGTGATGTGTATCTAACTATTTTTGACGTTACAGTAAATGCAGCTTGTTAATGTTAGTTACCGTTATTCCTTAACAATAAGAAGTATAGTAAAGTTATGAACGTTCGTGTTAGCGTTTCTAGCTAGTAGGAACTCAACGTACCTACACAAGGAAATATGTCGGTGAAACATTCAACTATTTCTGGTAAAATTTCTCAAGTAAGCTTTTAGCGCGTTAAAATGTTTAGACGAAAATTCTTATTTATTTAAGCAAGGCGCCCGTGACTGCCGTACTAAGGAAGATTTAAAGGTGCAACTTAACACTGAAATGGATTATCGTTGTAAACGCCCAGGGTAATGAGGGTAGACGCATTTTAAAGTACCCTCGGTAATGTTGCGACAGAAATAACCGCGGCGTTCGAGTCGATCAATCAAATCCGGCTAGTAATCCATCCCTGTTTGTCATTCTAATTTACTGCCGCTGTAAAAATAAAATTACTGATTGCGTAAGAGAAACTGAGACTTTAAAGACATAGATATTTTGTGTTTTGATCTGCCAAGTCTTAGAACAACAGACATAATTAAAAATCTATTGTGTCTGTCCGCCAGTGGGCCTCTGCACCTCTAAAGATAAAGATCATTTATTTTGTGAAACATGAGTATACAATGCAAGTTTCATTAGCTTGCATACAAGGTGGTCAGTTAGAGTAAGTTCTACATGTTTTACCATACGGCGTAGAAAATTCGATAATTGCAATAAAACATTCTTACATTAAAATTATAGAAAACATAAAAATAACAAAATTCGTAATAACATGTCACGAAGGTTAATTGGACAAATAAAGTAAGATCTGCCATGTGTAATTAAACTAATCATCTAGAACCATAAATGAAACCAAGAATAGACCTTAATTTAAACACAATTATAAACTCCTTCTCTTATTTTAAATGAAGGACGGGTATTTTTTGCATTGATAACGTAATTATTGTCATTTCAGAATTGGCCGCACTTTCTGAAAAACGTAAACGTTCCAACCCATAAAGTTAACATTTTGAGATAATCGTGATTGAAGTTCAATCCTATATTGCTTCTTCATACATGTGGGTTGGGCTACTAAGTCATGATTTCATATTTAGAGTGATAGTAGAGCTACCACATTTTGCCAGCTAGTAAATAGTAACCCCGTGACTAATTTGCTAATAATAACTCGATTTTCACCCGAGTGTGGGTTGGAACGTTTTTCAGAAAGTACGTCCAATTATAGAAAAGTAACTTGACTTTTAAATGGCACTAGTATCTTATAGGATTCTCTACATACAGGCAATAATTTGTCGTTGCTTAAAATATTTTTGTAAAGTAATTTATAGACTTTTGTCTGAGATTTGGGGTGTCAGACTTGCAATAGCCAAATAATTACTGTACGTACTATATAACGTCTCGGAATTTTCTGCTATTTGGCAGTCGATTTTCAGTTCGCAGAAATTTTCACTCGCTACGTAATCTTTTAATCGCCTTTTAAAAGCAGACGGATTTACTCTCTAGTTGGAGTTGCAAACAAAATGAACGAACTATAAACGTAATATATGTATGTTATACTTATAACTTCATCGACAAATTTAATTAAACGGTTGGACAGAGAGATGATATACATGCGTGTGTTTAGTACATTAGTTCCCAAAGTGGTTCAGGTGGACCCCCAGGGGTCCAACGCGAGACTCGACGGGGGTCTACGTTGGCGTGACAAAAAAAATGGCGATTCACAATTCGTAAGCGGGGGTCCACGAAAATTTATTTGCGACTTCACCGACTGTTCGACAGGCTCACCGACTGTTACTTGTAAAACTTGCATATTCCACGATTTTTCGGTAGAGATTTACTAAAACAAAAAAGTCAGCCCGCCTACCGTAGTAGGTTCATATCAAAGAATTAAAAAAAAAAACAAAAAAGGTCAGGCCGTTGAGATTTGATCAAATTTTTTACTTTATTGAATTTGTTGACTTAGCTGCAGGGGGTCCATCGTACTAGATAAATTCTGAAAGTGGTCTATGGGAAAAAACTCTGGTAACCTCTGTACTTTAGTATAACAAAGATCCATCGATAATTTGATGATTCAAAATAACAAGCGAATGGTTTCTGCAATACATATGTATGTATGTAAATACTGAGCATGATCGCGTCACTAGCCGATTTACATGATATAAATACTTCTTAAATCCTATGATTAGTAAATTTTTTATAACATAGTGGGCTCGTGTGCCTCTAAAGCGGTAGGCAAAGGTTTATTGACAGAAGATTTATTATACTAATGACTGACAACGCCATTTTGTCGGCTATATTTATGGCTAAATGTAATAGGGCTGAGCCTTTTCCCGTCTATGGTGTACATGACAGAAAATCCAATGAAAATGCACGTTCTGGAAATCGAATTGTCACAATCGACCGTATCTTATCTTATTCGGGGGGCAGTCAGTGGCCTTCACTTTGACCCAGTGGGAACTTTTGTGTCGGCCCCGAGATCTATGCCTTAGCTATGTCCCTATGAATGTACTGCATCAGTCGCAGCGTACACTTCAGAGGGAAAAGCCTGAAGTCTTCAGGGTTCAAATATGCCAATCCCATCAGTCCCATCCTTAGTCCAGCCAACGCGTCACATTCACACAGTAGGTGTGATATAATCGAACGTAAATATAAATTTAAAGCTATGACATACAACGAACGAATAAATACGTGTAGAATGAGAGACGAGGATGAATAACATTGCAAATAAATATCAAATTTAAAAGATTTTAAATTCTATTATTTGTAGTCCTTTTTCTATATAAATTTTCGGACGAAATTTCGTAATTCTTGATACATAATGCGCATGGTAAAAAGACTACAATAATTATAATCATATTTCGTCTTTACCATTTGATACAATTATAATTATATTTCGTCTTTGATACCATTTTAGTTTAAGCTACAGAGTTATTTAGAATGTTTTGAAAAGAAAGCCCAAATAAAATAATTACGTTCAAAAACCTTGTAATGTGTCACATAATATTATTATGAGGTTTGAGATAAGGAGCTGACGTTGCCGTTACAGAATATAAGGCATAAACTCTCTAAATAGACAGACCTAATATTTACTTTATTTACATGATAAATGTGAAAATAAATATGTCTATTAATATATGGATAAACAAGTTACTTATCTGTCAACTAGTGTTAATAACCTTTTTGGCACTTATTCGCTTATACTTTCAGTAATAATATGAATTTGTTTCTGCAGAAGATTGTCACAATAGGCACCTATTCTCTCTTCTACTATCCTTGCTGAACGAATCATATCTCTCCGTTACTCCTTTTTGATATAACAAACAGGTTTCATTTATTTACTAGCTTTACTTGCGGCTCCGTTTGGGCAAAGTGATTTTTACTGGATGAAAGGTACTCTATGTCCTTGTATGTACCCCTGACAACGTGTGTGCGGATAATATATATAATTTTATGAGGATCGGTCGAGTAGTTAGGGCGTGAAAGCGTATCAAACTAATAGTGTCACAGTTTCATTTATAATAATATATTAGATAGGAATGTTTTATATTTTGTCCGTGGCATTGTGTTGCGGTTGTGACATATCAGATTTAGGGCCACTTGCACGACAACTCACAAAATACGTTTAGCACTAAATAGATTTAAAACATAGATTTAAATCATCCGTGTGAAGGTGACTGAGATGCCACGATTTTTTAAGTCTATTTAGTGCTAAACGTATTTTTGTGAGTTGTCGTGCAAGTGGCCCTTAAAGTATCAGATTTAACAGATCTCAGCAGCTTTTCAAATTTAAGGTCAACTTGATCATGTTTACGAAAAGCCCTTTTTTTAAGTGTGGTTTTGTTTTAACTCAGGTAACCACTATTATTGCTGTACAGCGTGAAACAGTAAGATATAGTCAAATTTAAAGATCGTATTTTAGACCCTATGGCAAACATGCTTTAGTCCATACTAATATTATAAAGCTGAAGGGTTTGTTTGTTTGTTTGTTTGTTTGAACGCGCTAATCTCAGGAACTACTGGTTCGATTTGAAAAATTATTTTAGTGTTGGATAGCCTCGAGGAAGGCTATATAACATCACGCTACGACCCACGGGGGCGGCGCAGTAACGATAAACGCGGATGAAACCGCGGGGACAGCTATATTTGATAAAAGGTCTTAGTTGTTATTACACAACGATATTTGGAAATTGAGCACATGTATAATGCCTATACTATTTTCTCATCAGATAGCTATTTTGAAATATCTGTGATTTCCAAGTAAAATATTTACTGGCTAAATTGTTTTCTTTGAAGTAAAATCGTAGTAAATTGTGGTTAAAATTGTGTAAAAAAATAATTTTACACAAAATTGGTAAAACATCTAAAAAAATCAAAGATCAAAAAGATAATATTTTTATCACCAATATTTTCTGTTCCTAAAATATAATCGCATCCCACTGATATACTTTGTGTAATATCCCTATCTGTTCAAAGTATTATCTTTTTCATTTTACAGCAAGTTAATCAATGTATCCGCGCGATCGAGTGTGTGATATATGGGGACATCAATAACTTATTATACCTTTTACCCTTTTAATTACTGTTATATTATTTTGTATACAGAGAGCTAGCTTTATATTAAAACCCATCGGATAAACTGAAACCGCGGGCATATCTAGTCTATACTAAAATTATAAAGCTGAAGAGTTTGTTTGTTTAGAACACACTCAGGAAATACTGGTCCTATTTGAAAAATTATTTTAGTGTTGGATAGCCTCGAGGAAGGCTATAGGCTATATAACATCACGCTACGACTCACGGGGGCGGCGTAGTAACGATAAACGCGGGTGAAACCGCGGGAACATCTTCTCAATTATAAGTGTTGGAAAGATAGACTGGCTAGCTGTTTTAAGATGGCGCTGCTATCTTAAGACAAAGACGCACAGTAGCTATATGTATATATAGCTGAATTGTTTCACGGATCTCCGATCATTTAATTATATTATCCAGTTGCATTATTAACCGTTCGAGCTATTTGTAATCTCGTTTAAAAGCTTTTACAATCGACAAATTGCATCTAAACTAATTACAGATTCTATCTTATAGTGTACGTACAAAATACAAAGGGATTCAATCAAGATTTTAAATTAATTAAGTTACAATTGTTTATTGTTGGATCGCTTGAAAGCTAACAAGCTTGGATAACTCGTTTTGAGTTAGATTTTACGGTCAAAGATACAGAAAGAAAATAATTTTGTAAAAAAAATAATCTAAACACACGCCTCTAAGGGTTTGAAGTTATGTGCGTATTAAAAGTTGATGATTGCTCGGTATAACGGCTTAAAGCAAATAAATTATGCTTGAAATCCTAAGTAATATTATATATGTAAATGTGAGCTTGTTTGTTACGCTTTCAGGCCTTAACTACTTGACCGTTTATCAGGAAATTTTGCATTCACTTTTTCAACGGTACACATAGGGTGCCTTTCATCCAGATAACAGTACTGTTCCCGAGGGATACGCAAGAGGATCAGGTGACAAATTTTTTGTAATATTTTAAATGTGAATGTGTGTTTGTTTGTTACGCTTTCACGCCTTACCCACTCGACCGTGCATGATGAAATTTCGCATATACATTGTCAATGGTACAAACAAGGACGTAGGGACAAAAGGACATACAGTCCGTTCAAGTATAACGTAACCAAAGCCACTTTTAACCCACCGCTCCCTCCCTTGGCAGCAAAAGCAAGCATCTAAAATAAGTATATCAAAGACCCTCTTATCCCCATTGGTGCTTACGTAACACATGAAAGACTGCAAATCTTTCATCTAGAAAACCGCGAGCGAAACGGCGGGCAAAAACTAGTTCCTATATGAAGTCTCCGAAGATGTGCATGTCTACTAGTCTGCACATTACGCGTGGCAATAAATCCGAGGATATGTCCGTGCTTACCAGTGAGACAGTTCATGAAACAGAATAATTAATATTTCAACCTAAATCCTAACACGCGAGCGGAGAGTATTTCGTCGTGGCGTGGTTTCGTCAGAATGCAAAAACACGCGAATTCCTGTAACTGTCGCCAACTTTACTTTCATTGCGTCCACAGTTAGGTAAACTAAGTTAATGATTCAAAAGTAAACCGTAATGAATATCAAACTAAACAAAAACGACGCGAAATCGTGTTCTCTACTGACGATTTAGGGGTAAAAATTTGCCCGTAACCCTTTATTGAAATTAATCTACTATATACAGATTTTATCGCGTTGTTTATTTGACACTTTATTACAAAATTTTGAAAACTGTTATACTACTATTACTATTGAACTTTACTAATTTTTAAGCTAATTAAATTATTGAAACTATTTATACTATTACTATACTATTGTACTATTTATGTTTACACTTTCCCCGAAATTTCGGTTGCTTTTCAGCAGCCATGATCACGGGGTATATAGTAGTTTAATTTCAATGAATAACATGCGCGTAAACAGAAGACAATATTCCGTAACCCTTTAAACAAAAACAAAATGATGGATTGTCTTACGTTTACGCAAATGTTATACATTGAAAATTATTTGAAATAATGTGTAATTTAATAGAAGTAGAAGATAAAAAGTAAAAATCCTAACATCTAAAAGTAGTGCTTTTGCAAAAAAACTATGATAACATCCGTATTTAGTCGTTTAATTTAAAAAACGGCAGGAATATTATGAGGCATTTCAAACATTTGTTTTTTATTTTTCTCTTTAGGTTAATTTTCCTGTCAATAACTTGTTTCAATATATTATGTTAATCAATTTATTAATGTAATTGGTTATCTATACATCTATACAAATAAATGAAATTGAAGTGTCTGTTTGTAATGTCAAAATAACAGCTTTTTATCTAATGCATATGAAAGTATATAAGGTACCTATACGAAAACATCTATTTTAAAATTTTTGTCTGTCTGTATGTCTTTTTGTTCCGGCTAATTTTCGAAACGGCTGAACCGATTTTGACGGGACTTTCACTGGCAGATAGCTGATGTTATAAGGAGGCTACTTTGATTTTAGAAAAAAAATTGGATGCCGCGGAGACAAACACTTATTAGTTAATATCTACGCGGACGAAGTCGCAGGTAACAGTTAGTTAGAAATAAAAATAAAAACAATAGTTTATCTATAAAATGTAGCTGTCGACATTCCTCTTCCATATAATATAAACTCTATGCCAAATCTAATACTCCTCCATTCGTGCAAATGAGTACAAAGTATTTTCTTCACATATTAATATACAGATTTGCCTGTCATTTCACATATGTATAATAGAAACACACAGAACAAAATACAGAAATGGTAGCGAATATGAATTACTCTTGAACAAAATGACAACGACTAAATATACCATGGGAAGTCGGTAGAAATACTTGCTTTATATCGTAAGGCTTGTCTGTGAAGCTCTGAGGTAATACGCCTTCTGAGCTCGAAATTCATCCTGCAATAAACGATACTGCCACGAATACAGCTCAGCACATATTAGCTATCTGGTTTAGAACTGAATAGTAAAATGTCTTTCAGCACCGGTTTCATCTTATCATGATTTTGAGCTTGCACTTGCATTGAATGGATATGTGTCATCTGTTGTAATATTAGGAAATCCTTTGTTACGCTTTTAAGTCTGAAATACTCAATAGATTATCATGAAATTTCGTATTACATAATTATGTATATTGTCAGGAATACAAAAAAAAATACAGAGTACGTCTTCCATCCCGAAAAAGTACTGTTCTCGGCATTCTGGCATATAAATTTATTGATAGAATCTACATTAACGCAAGCTAAGCCGCGGAAAAAATCTAGTGTTGTATATATATACAACACTGCACTGCACATGCATGAACAGAGATATCTCTCCGACACTGGAGGCGTCTGTCTGATTAGAACTATTATGGATGAAAGGTATCCCTAACAAATGTGTGTGTGAAATTTCACGGTGATTAGTAGTTATGGTGTGAAAGCGTGACATCAAACAAACAAACTCATGTTCGCATTTATAATATTAGTAAGGTACCTGGATATTGGTGCCAAATTTGTTGTCACAAAATTCTCTAAACTTAATTAAAAATCACTAAAATTTAGTTTAGTCCTGTCAAACGACATTTCGTATTCTGAAATCGTTAAAAGTGACAGGACTAAACTAAATTTTAGTGATTTTTAGATAAGTTCAGAGGATTTTGTGACAACGGAACTGGCACCAATGTATTCTCTTATTTATCTTAAAAAAGTTTTGACGTTTGAAAACATTAAACGTGTACTTTTACCGATGGCGGTATTGAAAACACGGTCTGGGCAAAAATTTTGTAAAATAGTTTTAAAAGGTTTTCTTTGTTTTTATAATGATTGGGAAGGATATAGCTATGCCTTCTCGTTATATTTATAAATAACAAGGTAAATCGGATATGTTTCAGTTTTGAGTATAGTTTCCTATTTGGATTGCGGATTTCCATGGAATCTGATACTCAGTATTTCAAATCTGTATAATACCTTAAATATTCATTAGAATTACCTTCCATGCTAGTTAATAAACTAGCATGGAAGGTAACACCTATCGAGTCGCAGCGGCACACCGGCGGTTGAGCACAATAGGTTTCAATTATGTCTGGCATACCAAGACTTTACAAGTCAATGGCTAAAAGAGATACAATTCTGCTTAATTCCTATAATATAAGGAAATTTTGTTCAAATTGTTGGCAACCCTAATTTTAACTAGCCTATTCTCCATAATATAATAGGTGTATATTGAATATCATGATCACATATTAGTTTGTATTCTATAGTTGAGCTTATATATATAATTAATGAGCTGACAAGCTCATCTGGGCGGCCTACGTTCGATAATCAATATGGCTCATTGACTCCCGTTTGTTCTCTGGGATGCAAGTCGTAGCTCTACCTATGTTTAGTGTAAATATTTACATATAAACATTTTGTGGATATATTGAAACAGCCCGTGTATTAATGGGATAGTTTAAAAAATGGCTGATATTCTCCCAATTGGTTATCCTGGCAGATATTGTTTTGCACTTGCCGAAAATTTGTTGATATCTGAGTAACTTGGTAATGCTGGTGGTGAATGCGATAGTTATGCATGAAGGCTCGGTTTCGATTCTTCGGAAAAGCGCTATTAGGTTTGCTCATCAGGAAATTCTGTTGACGGGGTCTGGAACTGGGTCTCACAGACAGCAATAGGGTCGCCACTAAAATATACATAGTTTGCGAAATATTTAATTATATAATATTAGAAATAGCGATAGTTCAGTGGGGAGACCAACAGACTGCAATGCAGAGGGTCTCGGGTTTGAACCCATGTCGCGCACCTCTGACTTTCGGAAGTTATATGACTTTTCGAAATGATGTGCGTATTGAATGACAATTATCGCCTGCTCCTTGCCTCGGAGAGCACGTTAAGCAGTCGGTCCCGGCTGCCATGAACATCTATGACAGTCGTTATTGGGAAGTCAGTGTCCTCTAATATCCTGACACTGGTCTAGCCTTAGGGTATCGTTAGCCTTCGGGTTGTGGAGGTCAGGTTGCAGCCGCTCTGTGTAAAAACTGATATCCAGTCAAATCCAGTTAGACTAGAAAGCCAACCCCAAGTGATTTGGGAATAATAAAGGCTAGAGAGAAGAAGAGAAGCCCTGTATATAAACTGGCCCATTTTTGGGCACGGACTTCTACTCAGGCTGAGTAGGGTTGGGTCATAATACAGCATGCTGTCCCAGTGCAGGTTAGCACACTTCACATATCTTCAAGAACATTATAGAGGGCTTTCAGACATGCAGTAGGCAGGCCTACCATGAAACTTAAATGTCGAAGTTTCGGTCCAACTGTTTGTAGCGTGAAACATATTTATTTCGAAATACGACCTAAATTTCGCTACGTAACCTATTGATTGTCCTAAACCCTTTCATCAAGTAATGCGAACAACAGAGTTATGTCATTTTGAAAAAAAGAAATCCGATAAAAATACATTGCAAGTTATTTTCGTTTGGCCCGAAGTTTCAGATCAACGTTTTCATGGTAGACCTACAGGTTTCCTTTACCGTTTAAGCAAGCTATAATGAACTATTTAATACGCATATAAGTTTGAATAGTCAGGTGTGCGCCTTGGGATCGAACTCGAGACATCTGCGCAGCGGTCTAACTCTCCCATGAGACTATGGCTGATAGATTTCCAAATTATCTCCGATAAACAAAAATACTTGTTACACTTTTATAGCAGTAGTCTATATTAAATAAATAACACCTATTAAATATAACTTATTTAGAACGTCACGTTGAAGTTTTTAACACTCGCTTTTATTAGATACTAAATTAAATATCCACTTCATTTTCGATCACTTGATATGAAAAATGAAATTTAAATCTTGTAAAAATATCATACAAAATATTGAAAAAATGCATCCCGTTATAAAACAAATATATTCAAGAGCAATAGCGAGATTAAATTACCAGTTTCAATGAAAACATTCATACCTGCGAGGATTCGTGCCACGCAAAAAAGTATCATCATGCAAAAGTAAAAAAATAATGTGGCATGCACCTGCTATGGACATGCTATAGAGCTGGTCATACGACCTTAGTAAATTTCTGGGTACACGCAAATAGAATTTCTTTTCAATTTTCATTTAGGAGCGCGCGCTGTTGTGAATGAAGCAATTTTCATTCGCGTCCACACCAGGCTTTTCTTGACCTCCTAATACGGTTAATAAATATGTAGTATACCTATACTACCTATATCAGAATATATATATACCTATATTAGAAACGAACTGAATGGATGTTATGAATAGAAAAATATTAACTTACCTACTTAAAGAATTATGTAAAGAAAATTCACATATTTATCATCATATATTTTTGGCAACACTGATTACTGTAAATTAAATGTCGGTTCCATTTACGTGGCTTCGATATTCCATGATTCGTGCACATATGAACATATTTCTCGACTGTATTTTACACATGCTATTTTACTCGTAGAGAAATAATTACACGTGAAACTATCTCAATACTTGTTTTATTATCTTGAAACTGAAAATACGTAAAGCATTATTTATTTCTGCTGTATATTTAGATACAGCTTATTAAAATGTATAAGTACTGCTATTAATTTTAATGAATACTACACAGACTTAAATGTTGGTAATTTTGTGGTTATCGCAAAACGGTTCATCGGTTCAGTTCAGTTCTAATACTATTAAATGTTTGCCAAATTTGTAATCGCTTATGATCGCAAATGGAAGAAGTATGTGTAAGCATAAAAGAGAGTAACATAGCAGAGAAACTCGAGGAGCAGAATAGGAGGATATGAGGCCATCAGGTGAAGACCACCTGTCTCCGATAGCAACCAGGGACTAACATTGCCGGGCACCGCAACGGTATCTAGAGAAAGATTCAGGACAAGGACAGACGTGTTGCTATGAGATACTACTTACTCGAAATGTTCCTAAGGACGACGTCAAGAACAGGTCAAAATAATAGCAAGCACAAAAAGAGCTGACCATACCTAATGTGGGCGAAATAGCTTGGCGATAAAAAGACCGATTTTCCTGGTTAAAAGCTCAACATACGCATTAGGTTTAATTCGCGGGACTCTTTACGAACATTTAAACAACGGGCACATGGAATGCACAATCCGGCACAACTATTTGCGCATCACATAAATGTTTGTTTCGTATGAGGATCGAACACAATATTCGGCGTAGTGACATAAGCGAGACGATCACTTGAACCACTAATTCTATCTATGCAGCCAAAAGAACTTGTGATCGCAATGTCCTTCATAGTTCATACCTATTATTCAGCCAAACATTACCATTATCCATTTTCCGTCGCCACAAGGCGTCAAAATCCCGTTTCGCCATTCCTAAATCTTCTAATATAACTCTGTAAGTGATAATATATTCTTTGTAAAGACATCACGGCAGAGTTTCGACAAATAACTCGTATTTACGCCCTCACTGTATCGAACACTAAGATTAATGTCCTTTAGCTACACGTATTTTTCTTCCTTTATTACATCTCCAAATCTGATCTAATAGGATCTTCGTAAGATATCTGTATTTATTTTGTTGACATGATTTTTAGAATGTCTATCTTTTATACAAGGTGACTGACGCACTAGATATTTTAAAGATATTCTGACAACGGGCGTTAAGAACATTCAGACTCAGTAAAAATATTTTTTTACATTTTTGCTGTGTGGGAAGTGAACCCACAACACTTGGCGCACTGGCATTGGCAGCGAGTCTTTTAAATCATTGAGTCATCTGTGCAGGTGATTTCCTGAAAATTCTTTCCTAGAAGATATATGTATTTATTTGTACCCGCGACATCGTTCCCATTTACTTATTCTTTTCGTAGGTCAAGCTAACCTAACCAAACTGAAATATCATCAGAAACAACATAAAAACATATTCAGCTACTCGAACCACTGACCGGATTTTATACATATGTGATTGTAGGCAATAAAATTCAACTGTATTTGTCGATTTTATCTCTGTTTATTTTGTTTAAAACTTATATCTACGTTTTTCACGATGATTCGGATAGTTTTCAGCATCAGTGGTGGCGGGGCAATCAAAATAAACAGACCAGAAATTGGTAAAGTTTCAACGAAAAATGTTACGTATTGAATTAGAATTTCAGTTTTCGGTATGTTGTGCATTACCCCGGTCATACCTAAGCATAATTATGCCACTATCCTTGTCACTGATGAACAATTCTGAATTGGACAAAGTGTCATTGGGATTCATAACAGTGAGTTCTAATGACACTTTGCCCAATTCACTTACAAATACGTAACAACGTAGTAGAACGGAGTGCGTACCTGTGACTGGTGGACAAGTAGAGCCACTCTTTACAACGTGAGGAAAACGGAAAACCATAACTGGCGAAATGTGTTTGTAATGTATTACAAAAACATTTCGCCAGTAATAGAGGGCCAGACAGAGGTGTACTTCTGCCTAGCCCTTCAAGAGACGCAGACTGTACGTAATATACCTTAAGGTATACATAAAGGAACACTAGCCTATAGCCGACGTGACATGTAATTGGAGAAATATTTGTGAAATGCACCTTGCCTATAGTGTCTTTAGTCATATAGGTACACGCGTGTGCATGTATCTACATATGTTTGTTGTCTCCGTACAGTATCTAAGAATAAACCAGCTGAGTCAATAAATGTATTCTCACGACACGTAGGTGTCTCTCGATACCCCACAATGTTGTGCCTAAAATCAATATGCTGTTTCCAAAAACGGTGCCCACACAGTTCACCTTAAGTTTAGCTTAGTCTTAGTTCTGAGGGGTGTTACATTATTGCCTATCTTAGCAAATGGGTGCTTAACAAGTGATTAACATAAATGTATAATCATCGTATCCTATCAACGTATGTATGCTTACCGAATCAGGGTGTCTTAAGTTTAGATATTCACGCAATATTCTGTTAATATTGGTGGATAGTGAAGTACTTAATGCTAATCCTAGTATCATAATCCTAACTAATATTACAAACGCAAAAGTAAGTTTTGTATGTAACGCTTTCACAGCTAGGTTATTAAAGCGATTATGCAATTTCGCATGTACGTTTTCGGCGGTTCATAAAAGGACCAGATAGGTAGAGTACCTTTCATCCACAACAGTACTGTTCGCGTGGGATGTATTGACGAAATCTAGAACGCGAAAGATTGAAGCCGCGGGCAAAGCTTGTAATATTATAAATGTTAAAAGTTTTTGAAATTCAATTTGCAAGATTTTGGATGTTTCTCACTCAATCACGCATAAACTGTCAAACGGATTTACGTAAAATTTGGCACGCAGATAGACCATATCCTGGATTATCACGCAGTATATTTTTTATTACCTTTAACCTTGTCTTCTATTATATGGAAATACGACTTTTCCAAACAGACTTAATAATTAATCCAAATATTATAATATTTTAGAGATATCAACTTGTAAGCAGAAACCATTCTATATATACAAGTCAGCATTTCATTTTTTTTTATTAAATCTTGTAGTATAATTAGTATAAATCGTAATTCGTACATTGACATCAACATTAAAAAGCAAATCCGTAGCTAAAACTAAAGGAGTTCATTTATAATGGCCGTTTAAAAGATCATTAATTTGTTACAATCTGCTAGCTATGCGGACAAAAAAGAGCAATATATTTCAAGTGCTCCCAAATTCGCCGCAAGCTGCCAAGCTTGGCGCCGGCTAGTCTATCATATTTCATAGACTCAAAAACCTCAAGAGCCCTCAACATGACGTGCTCAAGTACCGATATGGTGTCACTGCCCTCTCAAACGTCCCCAGGTACACCCCTTCCTTGTCCAAAAAACTTGACTTAATTTCGATTCACAGAGTAAAATTTACATTTTAGGTAGCCAACTTCACAATTGACTTCTGAAAAGAATATACATAAAAAATCGCCGTTTCAACATCATGAATCTTGAATATCACTTTTTGGATCCGTGAATGAGATTGGAATTAAATGAAGTGTTAAAAATGGAGCGAAATGATTTTTTCTTAGTTAAAGCGGAGTCTATTTGTGACGATGAGTTTAGCGAAAAATAACTACAGTTTGATCAAAAAACATTGGATAATGTTTGTACGTATTTTGCGCTGGTTATGTGTTCAATTTTTAAATGCTTATTTTTTATCGGATAATAATTGGTTCGTTTTGAAGCGATATTTATTTTTCTAAGAATATGATATGACAGGGCGCTATGGCGCTCTTTGGGGGAGGGCTATGTCCAGCTGTGGACTATTATAGCCTGATGATGATGATGATATTTTTTATGTAAATTAAGTAAAAATTAAGTGACTGCCTGTGAATGCCACTGTTAAGCATGAGGTCATCTTGTGTCGAGAAAAGTGTTCACTTACAAAAAAATCTCTTTAGAATCTGAAGTCTCGATTCTGTATCTGGTAGATGGCCATACCTTACTATATATGGTGACAAGACACCTCCGAATACCCCTTCAGATATATAGGCATAAGACTTATTATACGTGCAAAAATGTCGTAAACGTGTCACTTTTAGAGTTCGCATGAAATTTATATATCAGTCTAGACGAGTAACGTCGGCAATAGATCATCGTATACTGTCCTTTTCGGGTTATAAAAGGTGGTATAACATTTCTATCGTAAGACCCTCCATTTCGAACAGAGCTGAGAAAGGTACGGGTTATTGAATCCGACGGGTGTATCTTTTTTATGGATGTTGTAATACGTTTGACGTTTGAATGGGTCTATGGTACGCGTATCTGCAGGTAATGCTCGGGTACCTATTTGTTAAAGATGTGACCTTTCTGCTGTGAACGTTTAAATGCGTAAGTCAATTTCGTTTAGTTTTGAATTTAGATTGATGCTTTAGGTACTGTTCTACTGGGTTGGCATAGCCGTGTTGAATGCGACTGACGTGCGGGGCATCTAGGTTTCAATTCTTGGATTGGACAAAGTGAAGAAAAATTATAAAATATGTTAAAAACAAACAATTTAAAAAAATACACTACTTTGAATACAGTTAATACTAATTTGTGGTACAGAAATGAGGCGTGCTTGCAAAAGTTTGAGTAGCGATGGTTTGTGTCGATGTGGATGTATGTCTGTGTTTGTGAGTGTGTGTGCGTGTGTGTTTGTATGTGAGTGTGTGTGTGTAAGTGTGTGTGTGGGTGTGGGTGTTCGTGTATATTTGCAGGTGTATGTACGTGTTATAATTTATGATACCATAAGTTGTTCAGTTTCATCGTACGTCAAGTAAATTCTTGGTTAAAGAGTATGTTAATTCTTCTGTTGGTATTGTTAAAGAGCTAAGAACTAATTAATATGTTTGTAGTACCTATATATAATTTCATTTGTAGAAAACATATATTTTCACATTAGGGTTTAAGCTCTGTGTTACTGGATTTTCCTTTTCTAGACATCTCAATCACATTTTCTTTTACATGATTAAATGGTCAGTCGTTTCGCTCGCATAAAGTAGATTAGGTTACGTGAGTAAAAATACTTAATTTTTTTAAATAATGTATAGGCTATGTTACTTAGTGATAATATTATCACTGAGTAACATAGACTATATTTTCTTTGATAATATAGCTTACTAATTATGAAATAATTTAAAAAATCGGCTTTGTAGTTTTTGAGTTAAATACTTAAACAAACCAAAATCAAAATTTCGAATCTTTCCTCTTTATAAGTATTGATATATAAAACTAATATACAGTCACTTAAATTACACTCTTACAGATATGGTATTAAAGCCTCAAATTAAATACATAAATTGGCAGATCGTGTTATATAAAACACTATATTTTGCCCGCGGCTTCGTTCACGTTAATGTAAATGTATGTTAAGATAGATTTTTAGTATCCTACATGTTATTCTGATGTAACATGAACATGTGAACAATAATACTGTAAAGTTTCATCAAAATCCGTTTAGTCGTTTTAGCGTGAAAGAGTAACAAACATTCATCCATCGTCACAAACTTTCACATTAAATAATATTAGTATGATGCAATTAAAATACAGTACGTCATACTATCAACTAAACGTTATGGAAAATGTAATCTTACGTTGTGTCCTCCATCGTGAAGTGGAGACTTGGGACAGCAGTACGTACTCGAACGTAGTATACCCTAATTAAATTTACTTGAGCGAAATACATATGGACATGCCATGCATAATACGCTCAAGTAAATCCGGATCCCATAACAAAGTATCACGCATGTTACTCGCCTATGGGATAAACAGTCAGACTGCACTGATAGCGTAGTGGTTTAAGTGGTCGCCTCGCCGCTGCCACTGCGCCGAGTGTTGTGGGTTCGAAACCCACACGGAGCAAAAATTTGTGTGATCCATTGTTCCGAGTCGTGATGTTTTTTGCGTCCGCTGTTTACTATCACCGCAGTCAAGAGCAGCGGTAGCTCAGTGGGGAGACCAACAGACTGCAATGCAGAGGGTCTCGGGTTCGAACCCACGTCGCGCACCTGTGACTTTCGGAAGTTATATGACTTCGAAATTATGTGCGTATTGATTGACAATTATCGCCTACTCCGTGCCTCGGAGAGCACGTTAAGCCGTCGGTCCCGGCTGCTATGAACATCTATGGCAGTCGTTATTGGGAGAGTGTCGACACAAAAGATCCCATTGGGTCGAAGTGTCGCCGGTCTTCACTGACTGGCCCCCAGGTAAGATAAGATAAGATCACCGCAGTAAAGACGTTTATAAAAAAAGCCTTACCACTATCTCTAAAAGCATAGTCACTGTATGCGCTAGAATGAGACAGCGCGTTCAGCGTGTGGTTTAATCTCTCTCACTCGCACGGAGACCCTTCAACAAAGCAGTAAGGGGCAAAGATTTCCCTAGTTTCCTTACTGACAGTACCGACGCCATTGCCCCAGGGATCCCGGTAACCCTACTCACCGAAGGAACACAACACAATGTTATATGTGTGTGTATTTAATAGAGCAAAATCTTCAACCTACAATTATATTCCTAAGTTTTATGACACAGTTTACTTCAATACTCGGTGCCGCTGTGGTAAGGAATGTAACTTATTTGCTTATATATAATACCCGCGACTTCATATGCGTCGAATTGCACAAATAAAAGAAAATCTACTAATTTACTCTTTATAACATATGCTATCTGCCAGTGAAAATGCCGTCAAAATCGCTCCAGCCGTTTCAGAGATTAGTCGGGCCGGGACAACATTTTTTTGAAGAGAAAACTTCTTTAGGCTCTTTCCACACTTATTGGGTGAACAAAAATCATAGAACTCGCGTCATCGTCACGCTTCGTCATCGTCACGCTTCGTCATCGTCACGCTTCCACGCTTTCCATTTTTTAATTATTTTAGAATATTAACAATATCTCAGAAAGATATTGTTAATATTCTAAAATCAGTATAGGTAGATATCAGAGAGTATCAAGAATCCGACCCGCCCCTTTTCAAGCATTAAAGTTTTCACTTCTATCGGCAGTCCCCAAAGACTGCCCCAATTTTTTTTTATTTATATTAATATCCTAGGTATGTACTTTCATATGCATTTAGTAAAAAGCTGTTATTTTGACATTACAAACAGACACTTTAATTTTATTTGTATACTAGATGTTCCCGCGGTTTCACCCGCGTTTATCGTTACTGCGCCGCCCCCGTGGGTCGTAGCGTGATGTTATATAGCCTATAGCCTTCCTCGATAAATAGGCTATCCAACACTAAAATAATTTTTCAAATCGAACCAGTAGTAATCACGCAGAATAAACCAGGAGAAACATCGTTTGTACTATATCTGTAATGGGTAATTATTTTGCTGCAATGTTATTTTAAAACTGCTATTTCTCCCAAGATATTCATTGAAATCGAATGATGTAAAGGGCAATTTTGTTTTAAATTAAATACTTGTGATGAATAACGTATTTATTTGGATAAGGATTAATATCATGTTTATAATAATACCTTCGCAAATAATGCATTATTTTAGAACAAATTTGGTTAGCATAAAAAAGGTTATATTGAGCCAACCTTAAAAGATAGACATATGCTGTCGCGGACTTTTTTTTAGAACTTTTAAAGGGGAACAATTCTGTGATACATGATTTTTGCGAAACTTTAACTGTTTACGCAGCGCACGCAGCGGAAGCTCTCAAAAGGAAAAAATATCCTCCGATTTTGAAATATTCTTCATTGGTGCTCAGCTCCTATTGATCTTAGCGTGATGATATATAGCCTATAGCCTTTCTCGATAAATGTGCTATCTAACACTGAAAGAATTTTTTAAATCGGACCAGTAGTTCCTGAGATTAGCGCGTTCAAGCAAACAAACAAACTCTTCAGCTTTATAATATTAGTATAGATATAAGCTCTTGGTTTCTAAGCGTCGGATCTTAGGTTTCATCGTTAAGAAATTGTCACTAGCACAAGGTCTAGAACTGCGCCCATTAGCCGTAGACTCGCTCTCTTTTATTAGAGTTGAGACCTAAGAACGTTTCTGGTGATATGAGTAACATAACTCGCCAACCCCTTTAGGGAAATAAAGGCGCAAAACTACGTATGTACTTTATGAAATTTCCTACGTTATAAATTGTTCTGCTAAGTATTTATAACATGGCTCGCTCATTTCTGTCTCATAATATCTCTTTGCGGTTTGGCAACGTATAGTGCACCGGTGGCGCTATTTTGTTTCATGGAGGTAAACATGGACCTAAGAGTAAAATAAATTAATGTTTTATGAATTTAAAATAGGACGTCAACATACAGAGTAGTTAGTTATAATTCTACGAATTATAACTTTAGCTTTGTGCTATTTTATATATTTATATACATACTTACATACATAGATTCACGCCTGTTTCCCAGAACACTTCTGGGCATTCGACGCGCCCCTTCTTTTTTTTTATTAAAGGATTGTTTATGATCAAGGATTAACTTATTGGATATTAGTTATTGTTTATGGATTTAAGATATTTTATTATATTACTGTTTGGAAGTGTTAGATTTTAGTTATACATACATACATACATAGATTCTCGCTTGTTTCCCAGAGGGGTAGGCAGAGACTACGGATTTCCATTTGCTACGATCCTGACACACTTCTCTGGCTTCATTCACTTTCATCACATTCCTCATAAACGCCCGTCGGTTCAAGGGGCTCTTAACCTAGCCTTTGTCCAGAACGCCTCCGATCTGATCGAGAAACGTTCGCCTAGGTCTCTTGCGACTGTTCCAGTCACACTAGCCTTATAAACTTTCTTAGTCAGTATTTCCTCGTCCATTCTGTTTACATGTCCAAACCAGCTTAACATACCCTTTTCTATTCTTGTCACTATATCCACTTTCATGCCGCATCTCTCTAATCACACTATTCCTTATTCTATCTTTCAGAGTCACACCACAAGTTTATCAACCAGCACTGGGCCAGCGTGACGGACTATAACCTACTCATACTGAGAGGAGGCCCTTGCTCAGCAGATTGAGAGTAATAATAATAATATTCTACCACATACACACATCACCATCTAGCCCTAACTAAGCAGAGCTTGTACTATGGGTACTGGACAATGGATAAACATACATAATATATACTTTTTTAACTTGTAAATAAATACATATTATACATAGAAACAGCTAGAGCAAGACAAACATTCATGTTCATGCACACAAATGTTTGATTTATGCGGGAATCGAACCCGCGAGCTCAGGCGTGGCACTCGGTTACACTAACCACTACGCCATCGAGGCCGTCAAATATATAACGACACTGCTTACGCTTTAGTTTTATATAGTCAGGCGCAAGTATACAGTAGCGCCGCGCGGCAGTCATCTCCTCGCAAGCACTAAGTTAGGTCGAAGCTCAATAAGTATTTATATTATTTGATGAATAGTAGAGCTTCGCTGATTTCAGCATGAATGGGCCGGCTCGATCAGGAAGGACTACCCTCTCACAGAATATCAACGTGAAATAGCAATATTCCTACTGTTGTTTCGTTCGGTGAGTGAGAGTGCCGGAGGCCCAATCACCCCCTTTCCCCATCCCGCTCCCTTTCCTTCCCACGTCCTTTCCTAAAGGGTCGGCAACGCGCAAGTGATGCCTCTGGTGTTGCAGGCGTCAATAGGCTACGGTGACCACTTACCATCAGGAGGGCCGTAAGATTGTTTGCCACCACAGTTGTATAAATATAAAAAATTTATGACTGGTACTAGAGAATATATATTCATATCTACCATTAAATTATTTCATTTGACTATCCACAACGAGAACACAACTCATTACCTCCACAAGTACAGGCATAGACGCAACATGGATAAGATTTTATTGAGACCTTAGTAAAGTGAATTCATTTTTTGAGTTGCAATGTTTTTGAAGGCGGTTACTTTGTTTTTTTTTTTAATATTTATAAGCATTAAGTTAGTTTCACTTACGTAGCCTGTTAAGGTATTTAAACGAAATTCTTGTATAATACTCTATCAACTGCAATAAAAGTTAAGACACTCTATATGATCAATTATACAAATATTTAAATGCGTATTACGAAACTTTAAACTCGGGGACTGGTGGTGACTGCTGCAAACTTGACTTGAACGTCTCGAAGTCACGTGTAAATTCTTCGAAGTCAAAGTTTGACGCGACGTTTGCTGGAGCGACTTTCAGCTCACTTATCCGACATTTAATTGAACTTACGTGTACCCACACTGTTAGCGAATACGACTTAAAGTGCATTTTTGGGAACTAGTAAAGTTAATTAATCTTATTTCTCTTTTACTCTACAGAAGATTGCTATCTCTGTTTGCGCGAATCCGATTTGTTTTAAACTTTATATTTAGATAATATTATAATAATATTTGGGTGAGGGCTATGTCCAGCAGTGGACTATGTCCAGCAGTGGACTATTATAGCCTGATGATGATGATGATGATGATGATGATAATAATATAATATTCTACCACATACACACAACACCATCAAGCCCAAATTAAGCAGAGCTTTTACTATGGGTACTAGACAATGGATAAACATACATATTATATCATTTTATTTTTGTAAATGCATGCATATTATATATAGAAACACCCAGACTAAGACAAACATCCATGTTCATGCACACAAATGTTTGACTTGTGCGGGAGTCGAACCCGCGACCTCAGGCGTGGCAGTCGGTTATACTAACCACTACGCCATCGAGGTCGACAATACATATTGTCTTTTGTTTACGCGAATGTCATTCATTGAAATTAAACTACTATAACGTATATTATTATGTCAAATAAACAACGCGATAAAATCAGTATATAGTAGTTTAATTTCAATATATATTTAGAATTTAGTACTTACCTATTTTCGCTCATATCGTCACGCTTGTTTATGTCTGAAAGGTTAAGTAAAGGTACCTACTAGATAATGGAACGTGACTTAATATGGCAGCAATATCTGCGAAGTGGTTTTGTTGTGTCGAAACAGACAGATTGATAGACATTAAATCTAAAACCATTGTTATGGTGTCTGCCCTCTCAAAATAGAGTCCATGTTCTGTACGGTTAATAATGATACTAGTGATTGTGCACGGTTTCGCTCGGAAACACTACTCTTTTCTGCATATCTATGTCCTTTTCTATGCTCTGATAACGCGAATGCGTATCTAATTTTATAATGATCGGCGTGAAATCGTAAGAAACAAAGAAAATGACATTCGCATTTATAACGTTAGTCAGATCTAAATAAGGTATATTTATATTAATTTAAATAATAGTGGAGCTAACAGAAGCGCGATAGATCAGTGGGGAGACCAACAGACTGCAATGCAGGGGGTTTCGGGTTCGAGCCCACGTCGCGCACCTCTGACTTTCGGAAGTTATATGACTTCGAAATTGTGTGCGTATTGATTGACAATAATTATCGCCTGCTCCGTGCCTCGGAGAGCACGTTAAGCCGTTGGTCCCAGCTGCCATGAACATCTATGGCAGTCGTTTTTGGGAAGTCAGTGCCCTCTAATATCCTGACACTGGTCTAGCCTTAGGGTATCGTTAGACTTCGGGTTGCGGAGGTCAGATGGCAGTCGCTCTGTGTAAAAACTGATATACAGACAAATCCGGTTAGACTAGAAAGCCGACCCCAAGTGACTAGGGAATAATAAAGGTTAGGGAGAAGAAGAAGCATATGTTACTAAGGGGTGATGTAGTGGAAATGGTTTTTAGAACCATTGTACAAATAAATAAATACTTCTTTATAATATTAGTATAATTTTCTTTTCTATTCTTCATTTATTTGAAAGCTTCTAGCCATACACGGTCATATCAGCTTTATCATAGTTTACCATATTAATTATTCATATTATACTTTAAGCTAACGTTATAATAATGTATATTATCTCATACACTAAAATGGCCGCTTTAGACAAAGACTTAGCTAAAATAATTATGAAGGCTCCATCATACAAATTTTAAGAGTTTTAATCTTAATATCTCTTAATTCCTAAGTTATGAATTATGATGCACTCCATCATAACTAAGTTCGTCCTTTTCGTGTGGTTAGTGGCCAACCTGTTGTCAAGAGTTGTTCAAGCTGCCCGTAGGCCTTTGACATGGCTTAACGATTGCTGTCAATTTGACAACAACCGGGACCGACTTTTTACGTGCCCGCCGAAGCACGGAGACGCTCAGATGAAATACCACTAAGCGGTCACACATGCACCCAACATTCCTTAACCTCGCTAATCGGTTACCGATCAGTGAGTGCAACTGGCTATGAGCGCCTAAGTAAGATAAATGATGGTATTTATTTTAATGGATTATTAACTATGTACATATTACCACAATTCTTTAAAACTAACCTAAATGAAATAAATGAAATTGAAACTAATTTTGGTCGAAACGATTAAATATCGCAATCCCGTATTAAAAGGGTGTATAATTGAGCTTAAGATTTCGCTATAACAGTTCTGAACAATAGCGTATCATTATGTGTGTTAGACGTGCAGCAGATAATAGCCACAATCACGGGACCGGCACGTTATTGACTCGTACCTCTAACGGTAAAAACGGAGCCCTTAGAGGCTTATAGGATTGCTTTATTTGTCTGTCTGTCCGTTGACCTTTTTTCTTTAGAATCATGGTGAAATATACCAAGATAAAAGAAATATTATTGCCTCAAAAAACTAAAATAATGTTTTTTTGTTTACAGGTAATGCTTGCTTTCGTCATTTGAAATCGGAATCTGTCAACTGTTACGAGAGTTTCATAAGGTATGTAGGGTGGTTTACGGAAATTGCATAGTGACGTCACATGATTTCTTTTAGTAGAAGGTGGAATATTTATTGTAGGTATACGTGAAACAGTCATATACATATATGATTATTATTCTAATTAGACCTAGGCAGTAAAAAAAATTTGGGGCAGTCTTTGGGGACTGCCGATAGAAGTGAAAACTTTAATCCTTGATCATAAACAAACAAAAGAAAAAAAACAGGCGGGTCCGATGCTAGTTCCGGATACTCTCTTAGAGGTTGTTAAGAGGTATTTCTGAGCTATTGTTAATATTCTAAAAAAATTAATAAAGCGTGGCACTGTGACGATGACGCGAGTTCAATGATTTTTGTTCACCCAAGAAGTGCTCAACGCGCCTAAAGAAGTTTTCACTTCAATAAATGTGATTTCGAAATTTTATTTAAGAACCACCCAACTAATTTAAACAAAAATATTTTAAATGTACTTCACTAGATCCTTCTGCCGACCATCTATACGAACTAATCTTGGTCTTAATTCACCAATGGTTCGTGCATGCAGTGAATATAATATGCTGAATGATAATATAGACCAATTGGATATTTTTCACGATTCCCTTATAAATTTCAAGAGAAAAATACTGAAATCCTTTAAATCTTATTAATATTTTTTTTATTAATATTTTGTTTTTTTTTTTCATTTTTCTTTATATTTTAATTTCGTTTTGTTTAGTGTATAAGATGTGTACAAGTTTAGCTTCTGACATAAACGTTTAGTCAACATATTGGTACATAATGTACATGCCTATGTTAGTGTATGTATAAGAACTAGTTTTAAGGAACTGTATTGTGTGTAATGTTGTATATATATACTGTTGGCGTGTCTAAAATAAATAAATAAATACGAGAGAAATCTAGAAATTTTAAAGCCGAGAGATTTTTTCAAACTACAGAAAATGGCTACATGATGCACATTATAACGTAAGCGTCATTTAAATGCAGGTGTGCAAGGGAGATATCTCCACAGCGTCCCACGTTATGCCATACGTAAATTTAAATATTACTTAATTGCTTCCTCATTTGCAACCAGTTTAGATGTTGTTTTCACAAAAACGGCGCTTTAATATTATATTTACTGTTGCGTCCAAAATAAGAAACAAACGTGAGCAAAACCCTTGTTGTTAAATTTGCTCGGTGAATAGAGATGGATTATTTATTGTTATAAGGTGTAACACATTGAGTACCATGTAGCAGACACAATAGAAAACGTATTGTTCGGGGTCATTTATGACCGGCATGGCATTCAATCTGTTAAGGGTGGACGCGTGTTCTTTGCACGTATCATCGCATAGAGTAAACCAGGTGCAGGAAACAACCAATTTCAGTAATTACACTAACAACAAACCTTTGACATTCTTATGATATAGTTTGTTGGCCTAAGCTATTTTGATAGATTAATTTATTTACCGTCGAAAATACTTACCTACCTATAATTTTCTACTAAAGTTTTAACTAGTTTAAGTTTGGTAGTAGTTTTAGGTCTAACCTAATGATATATTATTAGGTCAAACTCAAACGAATATAAATAGCACTATAAATTATAAAACTACCCAAATAATAACAAGCTGAAATTTTGTTAGTGTTGCCAACAAACAATTTGATAGGAGGCGAAATTAAAGCGGGACATACACGTGTGTTTTATCATTAAAGTTGCGGGTAACTTTGGCCTATGTTGGTTAAACAATGCCGTTACAGTCCCTTCGTGGGTGATTTATCATAACGATGTTGTACTTTTGGGATCAGCAGAGCAATAAGAATGCGACACTTTTGGTGGTTATGTACAATAAAAAAGTTTTGTAATGAGCTTTTGTTTAAAGGGCTGAATATTGCGTAGTTACTTTAAATATGCCGCTCACCAGTGTAACAGAGGTGCTGAAACTACAGGTCATTCGTAATTTACAAGTAAAAGACAATGGATTACTACAGGACATTCGTCATTTACAAGTAAAAGACAATGGATTGATCGATTTCTTGATATATTAGTATAATAACTTAATTTAATTATTCTCAATAGAAAACTTATTCAGAAAGCATAATACGTCAAACATGAATTTCATTGTTATGGTTTTTCAAATTTATTAGAAACAATTCAAATATTCAAGACACTTCCACAGAAAATTTTAACATATATTTTATTATTAAGCAATGGAATACATATTTGCACTGGTTTTTATCAAGTAGTGTAATAATAAAATGCTTTAAAGTTACAAGGCAATTTTCAAATGAAATGAAAGTTTATCATAATTATATAAATTTCTAAATTTCCTATTTCTACGTACATATGTAGGTGTGAAAAACGCGTTTTGCATTAAACAGCACCTGAAATAATTTCAGCTAATAATAATTTTGTTAGACGCCCTTCATTCATCAACGGTTATTAAATTACTTTACCCACTGCCGCCTTTGATCGACGGGTGTCTGAAATACTTCCTTCCGCTCGCTCTGTAGAACCACGATTTATTTTTTAATAACAAGGTGTCTGATATTGTTTGATCACCAAAGACTTTGAACGCTTGTATATTATATGTGCGTTGGCGGTCCTGTATTAATTTCTTCCAGCGCTGCAAGGGCTAAGAACGAAGACAATAAAACCGCCTGCTAATAGTTTAGCTAAATAAAATAAAAACATTAAAAAAAATTACTGCATGGATGGTGTAGTAGTTTAATTGGTGGCCTCGTCCACTGCCGCTTTGCTGGGTGTTGTGGGTTCGACCAAATTTAACAAAAAATGTCTGCTCCACATAGGTATAGTCGTGCTGAGTCTAGGTGTTTTTGTGTCTGTTGTTCAAATCTTTGAAGTTCCCCGTGACAGAAGAAATACTCTGACTGCGGGAGTAGTCTTTTTTAAACAAATAGGTAAAAACGAAGTTATTCGCCTGCTCAGCGATTTAAATACACTCCAGGATCTATCTCAAGGTTATTTGCTAGCGATCTTCTGTGACATGTCCTGCGTATGATGCGTAGCGGTTAACTAAAGTGCGTATGGGCCAGAACAGCGCATTTGTGGCCACTGGTGAGTTTTGGCATTTCATGTGACCCTATCGGCAAAGAGTGGCTTGTCCTAGATACTACTATACCGAGAGACCCCGACCAGCTAAACGTATACAACGAGTCTTTAATTAAGAAAATTCTTATGAACTACTAGTTGCTGACCACCGTTGACTGGCCGGCGGTTGGGCCAAGCCTTAGCTACTTCTTCTCTTGAAAGCTCTACTCCTCGAACAGGCTTTTTTCGATGCAATCCTAATCCTAACTTCCTAACTAATATTATAAAAGCGAAAATGAGTTTGTTTGTTTGTTACCTTTTCACGCCTAAACCACTGAACCGATCATCCTGAAATATTGCATATACGTTGACAGATGTACAGAAACGGACATAGGCTACCTTTATCCCGAAAAATATTACTGTTCCCTAGGAAAACAATAATAACGTCCTTATAATAATAGATGGCGCCACGTGTATTTCGAATCATGATTGAATTATATTATTACAAGCAGAGTAGGTACAACCCAAATTGATTGTCAAAATCTAAATTAACGCGAGCGAAGCCGCGGGCAAAAGCTAGTAAGATATATATGTTTTATTATTAATATATTAGTTAATTGACGTGTCCAAGAATTGTTTACACATTTTTATGGAAATAAAGGAAAATTTTAGCTTTGACTGCTACTAAGCTTGGCTTTTTTAGGTCAGGGTTTTAGCCACAGCATCTCGCCCCATCATAAATTATTTATTAACTTATCGGCAGTTCTGATTGTTCGTAAGTTATAGGCATAGAATTAATATATATATATACATATATATATATATACAACAGTTATCGCAAAGTTCGCAAGAGGTCACGGCCAGTTCTTTGTGTGGCTCCAATGTTACAATTTGCGATAGTCTACTAATTATACATATAGGTGCTATGCCAACAACATTAACTGACAAAATTAGTTTAGCAAAATTTTAGCAATTTAGCTTCTTTCATGGTGAAAGCGTCACGTGACTTGTTTGTCGGCCTCGATGGTGTAGTGGTTGGTGTAACAGACAGCCGCATCTGAGGTCGCGGGTTCGATTCCCGCACAAGTCAAACATTTGTGTGCATGAACATGGATGATTGTCTTGGTCTGGGTGTTTCTATGTATAATATGAATGTATTTACAAAAAAAAGTATATATGTATGTTTATCCATACATAGATAGATTCACGCCTGTTTCCCAGAGGGGTAGGCAGAGACTACGGATTTCCATTTGCTACGATCCTGACACACTTCTCTGGCTTCATTCACTTTCATCACATTCCTCATACACGCCCGTCGGTTCAAGGAGCTCTTAACCTGGCCTTTATCCAGAACGCCTCCGATCTGATAGAGAAACGTTCGCCTAGGTTTTCCTCTTGCGACTGTTCCATTCACACTAGCCTTATAAATTTTCTTAGTCAGTCTTTCCTCGTCCATTCTTTCTACATGTCCAAACCAGCTTAACATATCCTTTTCTATTCTTGTAACTATATCCACTTTCATGCCGCATCTCTCTCTAATCACACTATTTCTTATTCTATCTTTCAGAGTCACACCACATATGCTTCTCAACGCTCTCATTTCTACAGCATTTATTCTGCTCTCATGCTTCTTTTGCCATACCCAACTTTCACTTCCATACATAAGTGTGGGCACTAATGTTTATCCATTGTCTAGTATCCATAGTACAAGCTCTGCTTAGTTTGGGCTAGATGGTGTTGTGTGTATATTATTATTGTATAATTGTGTTTTAATTGTCAGAACTGTGTGTTATCAATTTTTAATTTGATATTCTTTTCTATAGAAAATTATATACCGAAGGGATACACTTTGATGTACATATTTTTCTAGAGTATACATAGTCTACACAGTGCCAGAGATGTGTTATCTATATATTAATACGTGAAGCGAAAACTTTGGATCCCTTTTTACGAAAAATGGGCGGACGGAGGAGTATGAAATTTCGCACACTTATAGACTATACAGAGAAGAAGTGACGAAAGCTAATATATTTTTTTAATTATGCATTAAAATACATTAAATTAATGAAAAAACAGTACACGCACACAACTATGCATTTGACACACGCAGTCCAAGCGCGTAACTATGGTTAGATATATCAATATATAATGACATATATCAGCAATATCTTACAGGCAAACTTTGGTCGAATTTCTAGCACTAGGCGACCGCTAGTAACTTATAATTTCACATTTCGCTGTCTATTTTTTTAGGTTCTACGTAATAGGAGGCGCGTCTATCGCCAGAAACTAAATACGGAGTCTGGAAATGTGCTCAAAACACACCGGGTGTAGTTCCGTGTTGTGACTAAGAATGTATTAACAGAAAAACCCAATAACTTTTTCCAATACGGTAATCGAATTTGAGATTATACAGTAGTCGAGTTCAATTTAGCTGCGCCACCAAGGTTGTCGATACTTATTTTAGGTTCCATACAATCTCAATGATTTAAAATATGCGACAAATATCCAACCGACGCTGTCACGCAACAATAGCTTATTCAAACCGATATAAAATAAAAAAATATCACGACCTAGAAGCCGTTTCTTTTATACAATTCTCACGAATTCTAATTACACCAGTAATTCGATACTGGGAAACAGTGGGTACTGAATTATCACCAAATTTTTACTCGGAATCGGAAATCGATATGGAACCAAAGGCGTTTGTATTAAATTGCCAATAAATTTGATACAGCACTAACGGACTGGCTTATATAACGATGGGCGAGGATTTAGAAGTAAAATTAAAGTATCAAGCCGTTTCTTTGGGCAGTGAACTTGGTGTTATGTTTAAGTGGGAAAGAATTATAACGTCCGACGCGTCGAATAACGTAGATTGTATTGCGTTTAGATGCTTAAGAGTCAGATATAGGGATCAGTTTTCTGGTCCCATGGTGGAAGCCAACTGTAGGCCCAGCATGAAACGTAAATGACGATGTTTGGAGTCGATGGTTAGTGCTATTCGTACCTTGAAACTCTTGAACGGTTTTATCATCCCATACCCTACGATGTACCTACCTAGTAGTTCAAGCAACAGAGTAATGACACTTTGAAAGAAAAGAAACTTGACAAAACTTCACCAAAGTATCGGGTAAACAATTTCATAGTACCTACACAAAGGTCTCTAATTTTATATCCTACATAGCTATTTTGCTTGCGAGTTATAAAGAAAATAAGATTCAAAAGCCATTTTTTGAGGCTGCTTTCTTAGTCTGGTGGTATTAGTTTGCCAAGGTCGGGTATTGTTACTGGATTCAGTTGGAAAATTTTTGAAGCTACCGTGCTTTTCTGTAAATACGTATATCATTTCAAACTCACCAGTATCTAATCACCCTCAGTAGACATCTATTATTGCCATGACTACTATAGAAAACACGTCAATTTTACAAAATTGCACATTAATATAAAGTCTGACATGTGTTTAGTACGATACATAAACGTTATTGTCGAAATTTTGGCTCATAGAGTTCTTCACCTATACTTTTTACCGACTTCAAAAAAAGGAGGAGGTATTCAATTCGTCCGTATTTTTTATTTTTTTTATTTGTTACCTCGTTTCTTTCGACTGGGTGAACCGATTTTGATGATTATCTTTTTATTTGAAAGCTGGTGCTGCCCGTGCGGTCCCATTTAATTTTGATCAAGATTTGACCATTCGTTTTCGAGTTATACTTAATAATGCGTATTTGGCTACATTGATGATGTTCTCATATTTGGCAAGGTTCACTAAAACCGAGAAATAAACAAAATTTTAACAAAAAAGAAAACCGACTTCAAATACGAATATTCTAAACTTAAAATGCACTAAAAATTTAATAAATAATTGCATATTCTTGTGAATAATTAAATTATTGTTATTATTGGAGTCGGTGTCAGCCAATGTAGATTTGTAACTAATTAAACATGAGATGTCTTACTATAATCATAACATAACATTGGCATGCACAATTACACACATAGACGCAGCACGCGGCGCGGGCGGCTGACGCCGACTACAAAAATAACAATAATTTAATTATTCACAGGAATATGCAATTATTTATTAACTTTTTAGTGCATTTTAAGTTTTAGAATATTCTTATTTGAAGTCGGTTTTCTTTTTTGTTAAAATTATATTTATTGATTTATCATTTATTTTTGTGCCTCAATGTTTATTGTTATATATTTAGAGGAAATACAAAATATAGTCCTATCGATAGTCGATATCCTGACATTAGTTGTCAGGTTGTATGAGATTCTTCAACTTAAATGAACGGGAGAGAGCATTGGCCTTTAGATTGGACAGACAGCACGAAATCCTTTAATGCCTCAATGACTTGCAGAGCATGTTTAGACCATCGCTAGACGACTCAATCCTGTCAGCCATCTTCGTAATCCATGACAATTGTAACAGATGCCTAAAGCTAAAAGCCTGCATAATTTAGCCTCGATTCGTATCTTCACTTCAATTATTCACATATGTACGTCACATTGTTACACATATGAACTCTACCAGGTGCATTCTTGAATTGCGGTCAAGTACAGATACATGATCGCATGTCAAGTCAGGCACTAGCCTAGTGGGAGAGCCTTGGACTGCGTAGAGGTCTCGAGTTCGATCCCAAGGCATGCACCTCTGACTTTTCGAAGTTATGTGCATATTAAATAGTTAATCATCGCTCGCTTTAACGGAATCATAGAAAGGAAACTCTCACTCTCAGATATGTTATGAGAGTGAGAGTTCTCCATAATATTTTCGAAGATATGTACTTGCTGGACGCTCTCGACCGGTTACAGCGGCGGGCTGTCCGTATCATCGGAGATCCAGAGGTCACGAGTTCACTGGAACCTCTGCAACTCCGTAGAGACATTGCCTCATTGGCATGTTTCTACAGAATATACCACGGGGAGTGCTCTGAAGAGTTATTCCACCTTATCCCGCCCTCCCCTTTCCTATCCAGAACAACGCGTGCTGGGCTCAGATGCCATCCTTACACGGTAGAGTCGATTAGAGCGCGTACCAAAAAGTTTGGGTCCTCATATCTCTGCCGAACGACCAAGGCATGGAATTCTCTGCCAAGGCACGTGTTTCCTTCTTCCTTCAAACCTGGGTTCTTTAAGCGGGGCGTGAAAAAGCATCTTCTCAGGCCGTCAAAGTAGAGACCTCAACATCGCCTCGGCTACTGTGGGGGCGATGTGGAGGCCACTGCTCTTAGACCACACGACTGCTTACCATCAGGTGGAGTGTGGTCATTTTGACGAGTAAAATAAAGAAAATAAAAAAAATAAAAAACTCTGCCAAGTGCCAACCCGCACTGGGCCAGCGTGGTAGACTACGGAGTTATTGCCACAAAATCTCTGTATGTCCCTTTGTGCTTAAAAGGCTAGCGTCCAAAAATTTTGTATAGTGTATCAAATGGCTTATTCCCGTGCGCACCAAACCTATTGTTCTCCAAAGTTCATATTTCCATACATTCATTACCAGGAGCTCCAAGGATTTTTATATTAAATAATAAATAAAGCCACATTTACCAATTTCATTCCCTACAGCTCCAAAACATTATCTAGGTACTTTGAGATTTTATTCCCAGACCCAGCAGCTCCAAGAAAAAGTGAATACTTCAATATAAGAAACCACGAGCTGTCGGGAACACACTAGTAAGTAGGTATTTATTTAATGTTGTAATATAATTTGGAGCTGCTGGGAATAAATGTATGGAGATCAGAGGTTATAAATAAATAAATTAACATAAGCTTTTGGAGCCCTTGGGAACGATTTAAAAAATAATAATAATATTTAATTTTAGTTTTGGAGCGCTGGGGAACAAAATAGCGGAGCGGGCGGGAATAAGCCTATCAAATACGGTTTTAGTAAGTAACAAAATGAGAAAAATTTTCGTGAAAACTTGCAAAGGCTGTCAACGATGGGTAGTCGATTAGTGGTGCGCTTGCTCTATGTTTTCTTTGCCATTCATAAGTGTTACTTTGTGACATAAATGATTAAATGATATTTTACTTTGACTATGTGCGTGGTGGACTATGGCCTAACTCTTCTCACACTGAGAAGAGGTCCGTGCCCAGCAGTGAGATAATTTAAAATATAGCTGATATTATTACATTATTATTAGACGATGTATACTAGCCCAGTCTAGTACGCCAGAAAAAGTAAGTAGGTATTTTTAGAAAAGGGTATAACGCAGGTGCTTTTGTCACATACGTATGTGACAAAAGCACTTTCGTTCTACCCTTTGCCAATTTGGGTGCCAATAAAAAGTGAAAAAAAAATAACGGCCTTTCTTTTAGAGCGCAATCAAGTTACTGCTAGTAATTTAAAACTGCCTTATCTACCAAATGTTGCAATTATCTACCAGATGTTGCAAGTTTTACAACTTGCTTAATAGAAAATAACTTAGCTCCTATGAAATTTTATTTTAAGGGTTCCATACCATAATGGTATAATGAGGTTAAAGAATTAATAATATTCTCCAGACCGATTTCTGCCACGGCGGCCAGTCTTAACGGAGACTGGCCAACTACTCAGGAGTAGTGAACAAGTGTGTGCGCAAACACAAGTGCACTCTCTGTTCCCTAACTCTCATGATCCGATGGGACGGTTATCCGACACAAACGGAGAGAGATCGGGCGCGGACCAACGGCTTAAAACGTGCTTTGCGAGGCACGAGAGTGTCTCACACCGCCAAATTCCTAACTCCGGGCTGATATTGAGATTTCTTAACTGAAAAATCCAATAGCCTTTTGTTGGCCCGACCCGGGATTCGAACCGGGTTGCGAGGCGACCACGTAAACCACAACGCTATTCACACTAATTTTAGAAGAAAATTTTAATAATGTTACTAGGGTACCTAAAATGTTGCAATTAACACTTAGTTAACAGTGACTACAGCACATTTTAGGTACCCCTAATGTCACGGTGAATAATTGGACCAAAACAAATATGTAACTTGAGGATCACACGAGTTTGTTTATATAAATAATAACGAACAAATTACCCATCCTAAAAGTTAGTCAAACAACTAAAATCAAAAATCCAAGGTAAATATTAAATAACTTTTCTATCGCGGGGTTGGGTACCCACCGGTAGTATAACCTGTGTAATCTCTAGTACGGTCAAAGTCAAAGTCAAACATAATTTATTCATATAGATTACAAAGTCACACTTATGAACGTCAAAGTTTAGGGGATTAAAATATATAATGACCACCAAAAATAGTAATTGCGAAGCAAAATATGCTTACTAAAATATATCATAACGAGCACCTATACGCCTCAAATCACTGTATTTCGTCTCGGAAGGGTTAGGTTATGTTAGGTTCCTTCTTAAACCCACCCAAAAATAGGCCCCGTCGACTTATTTTGATCTCTTTAAATATATTTTGCTGTGCAATTTGGTGATCATTTACTATTTCTGACTGTTATATTTTACTATATCTGGTGATAAGTTAAACATAAGCCAGAGTTTAGTAAGTAATTAATTTATTAAAGTATTCGATTTGGTATTAAAACGCCCGGTTATACTTTCAGTATTGACTCCAGCTAAGAGCTTATATAGAGCTTAGATAGTTTACGCTATCCTCGTCTTGTCATCACAATATAGATGTGTTGATGCGGGTTCGATCCCTACACGGGTCAACATAACATGTGATGTTAGTTGTAGACATGGCATATGTTTGTGATAACAACATTTACCATCCAGGGTATATGCTATCTCCATATCAATTTTTATCACAATTGGTTTACTGGTACTGCGTAGGGTAATAAAGAAGTCACATTTACATTTACAGTGTCTGTTTGTAGAAATCCCGCAGGGATTATGTAATGTACAATTATAAAGTATTCTTTCTTAAAGTACATCATGACTCAGAATTGTCATTTGTGGATCACACAAAAATATATGGAAAGAAAAGTTGGGTATGGCAAAAGAAGCATGAGAGCAGAATAAATGCTGTAGAATTGAGAACGCTGACAAATATAATTATGTGGTGTGACTCTGAAAGATAGAATAAGGAATAGTGTGATTAGAGAGATGCGGCATGAAAGTGGATATAGTGACGAGAATAGAAAAGGGTATGTTAAGCTGGTTTGGGCATGTAAAAAGAATGGACGAGAAAAGACAGACTAAGAAAGTTTATAAGGCTAGTGTGAATGGAACAGTCGCAAGAGGAAGACCTAGGCGAACGTTTCTTGATCAGATCGGAGACGTTCTGGACAAAGGCCAGCTTAAGAGGACCTTAAACCGGCGAGCGTGTATGAGGAATGTTATGAAAGTGAATGAAGTCAGAGAAGTGTGTCAGGATCGTAGCAAATTGAAATCCGTAGTCTCTGCCTACCACTCTGGGAAACAGGCGTGAATCTATGTATGTATATATGTACAAAAATATACCTCACAAATAATTATCTCCTGTGGGTTTCGAACTTTCAGCGCGACAGTATTAGAAAGGTGCCGCCATGCCGTTTGCTCGCTGCGCTAAGAAGAAAACTCCTAAGAAAAATTGATTCTATTTATTTTATCTCACGACCATTCTATATCCGAACTCTAGAAATGTTATTTCGCTCTCGGTCAGTATGCACCTTAACGCGGAATATATTACCAGACATTACTAAAATTAAAAAGTTTATTTTGCGAGGGTCAGGTAATGCGGACACAGTCGACCTTAAAAATGTCCGTACAAGTATATTTATTTTGAGATCCTGACCCTAAAAACGGCATTGTTCTGTAATTAGATTAAGTACACAGAACTAATTATATAATTCTTTTGTGATAATTATGTGGGCTATTTGCGAAAGCAGTCCCTCAAATCTGGTGCGTTTGTACAAAACAGAGTCGTTTTTTATACTACTTATGTGCGAACAAGCTTACCGCCCTCCTGATGGTATACGGTAACAATGTGCGATTATCAATAAAAAATTCAAATCAATCGAATTTTGATGTTATTCGAATGATTTTTAATATCGATAATAATATTTCGAATGCCCTAATCTTTAATGTTAATACCCGATCTCGCTATTCCATGATAGTGATTCATTAATTTTATTTGATGCAAGAAAAATGAAAACTATATTCACTATGACCAATTTTCATGACTTGACGTCATCAAATCGTAATTCAAATACTCGGTATGGTTTCGTCTCACAACAAAGGATTGGTCGACATTCAGACGTGGGATCACACAATTGTAGAATAGATGAAAACGTTTCCTGTTCTTATGACACATTGCAAGGATTCAGTTACCGTAGCATACAGACGCTTGCAACACAAGAGTTATCGTACGCGCGTTGCTCTCGTTAGAATAATTGGAGTCTCTGTGCTACTGGTACAAGTCGCCTCCAATAGGCACTTACAAGGAACCTGGAGACTAAAATATTTGGTAGTAGCACTTTACTCAGTGTATATAGCACACTTCCTTATATAGCGATGAACCAGTAAGCTGTAGGAGATCTTAGCAACATTCAAACAACAGACATATCAAGAACATTTAGAATCGGAACAACTATGTGAGGATCCTTTTTTTCCTCGTGTGTTCTCAAACCAGTTCGTGCACTTGATAGTAAAATTGTGGCTTTCTGGAAATCAATCTGGATCATATCTACAAATGCGGCAAACGGTTTCGATAAGTTTTGCTCCGGTTTGATACTCTTTTCTTACATATTCGATGTCTCGGCTACACTACTTTCGTATAAACGCAACACTGACTTAATAAATTCAATTTCGTTGAGTGTGAATGCTGGCAAAGGTAATTCTAGCCATAAAGGTTTTCAACTAAGCTACACTATCAAAGTCAGTACAGCAGAAAAACAATGATTAAACAACGAACATTGAATGTTACGTTGTTGGTTGCAAACTTTGAGACATAGGTACGTATTTGATTCGTGCGAAGGCAGAATTATCCGAGATCGTATTTTTATATGTAATAAGGAAGCGAATTCCAGTCCTACCACATCAAATGGAGAATGACTTAAATATGTACATCATGTATATTACTTTATGACGTATGTCATGTACGAGATGATTATATTATATTTTTATAATTATTCTATTGATAGTACAGTGGTTTAAGCGGTTATGCGTCAAATTTTGTTTGCATTCTCAACAGCTAAGATGGCATTATTTATAGAGAGATAGGTACCTTTTTCGAAAAACTGACATCATATGAATAAATACTGATTAGTTTCATCAGGAATCATCAAGACATACTTATTTCACGCCCATATCCCGAAGAGGTAGGTAAAGAGCTAAGAAAGGAGATGTATTCACGGTTTTCAGGAACAGTTCAAAACTATGTATGACACTAAGAAATTTCATGACTGAAAATCCTAATAATATAGCCCAACTCGAGATACAATACCGCAATCTTTTGCACAGCAGACACAAACACAACACCTGCACCACTGAGGCAATGCAGTATCCTAACATACGCTATATTTTAATGACTTATTACACAAGAGAAGCTACAGACAGAAGCTAGTTATTTATCCTATGGGGTAACATGTACCATAAGAGCATCCTACACTACAGACTACGTGGTTCAAAGGAATACCTGGAATTAAAACTCATTCTGTACATATACATGTATATACATCTATTGATGATACGTGACGACTCAGTGTGTATATGTTACATGAAATTAACATTTGATAAGCAAAATGTTATGTTTCGTTGGAAGTAGCTATCGGAAATGTGTGTATATCATCTTTTGAATATCTCTTGTTGATATACGCTTGCAATAATCTTAGGCTGGCTTTCCACCAAGGTGCAACTAAGCTAATAATAATAATAATACCGTCCAGACCGTATTTGGCCACGGCGAGTTGGAACTCATTATTGAGAGTTTCGTTGGTGTGCTCTCAGGTGACTGACATACCCGATTTTTGCCGTGAACGTGCGTCCGCAATCACTGCAAGTCAGCACACCTCCGACATAATTGTAATGTATGTATCATCTTTTGAATATCTTTTGTTGATATACACTTGGAATAATCTTAGGCTGGCTTTCCACCAAGGTGCAACTAAGCTACGGATGTAACCTACCAATCGGATTGCTTGATTTTATAGCTTAGTGTAGCTTTGGTAGTGGGTTCAGCAAAGTTTGACTGCACGGATGGCGTAGTGGTTTAAGTGATCGCCTCGCCTCTATGCCAAGTGTTTTGGTTTCGATCCCCTTCAATTAAAGATCTAAGCTCTTGTCGGTGGAGTCTCTTCCATAATTTCCTATCTTCAGCCAGCGTTTTGACTTCTTGATACGACGTAACTTTTACCTTTTCTTTCACTTGATCTATGAACGTCCTCCTTGGCCTTCTTCCCCTTCTGCCTTCTATTTTTCCTTCCAAAAAGTTTCTTATACAAGTGTCATGTCGTATCAAGTGGCCCAACATTTTCCCTCTTCTATTCTCTATTGTTACCATATTTAGAACTTCCTCGATCCCCATACGGGACAAAAATTTGTGTGTTCTACAAATATTTGATATGAGTGTATGTAAAGTCCCCTGTGACATAGGAACTACAAACTAGTGCAGAAGCAGCATATTAAAAAGATATAGATTTTACAAAATGTTTGTGTTTTTAGCTATGGCAAGGGGTTAGAGCTGAGACGGCGGCGCGTCGTATGCCGCGCGCGCCTCTCCAGACGAAAGAAAGTTGACTGGACGAAGCCGCCACGATTCAGTGGCGGCCAAGATCTGCTGGGGCTGCAGGATGAATGCGCGAGCGATCCCTGCGCCCCGGCCATAGACCGTGTAATGGAAAACAGTGGTAGGTTTAGTCGGTAGGACTCGGGACTTTCTATCTTTCCCCGGGTGAGCCCGACATAACCCCTCCGCCCGCCCCCGCTGAGGGGTATGCGTCACAGCATTCCCCCACGTAAAAAAAAGGGTTAGATCTATGGCAAGCAGAGCTGACTAGACAAAATACTACATATTCTTCCTTGTAAAGCTAACTGGTACAAAACGCATCTTTATTATCTCCGCTCCGCTATTCTTAGCTTTCGTGGAAATACAATCTGTATCAGAAAACCTGATTAACGACTTGTCAATATCAAACTCATGTCGAGTGATTTGATTAGCTGTTGCTAAGTCAATCAGCCAATCTCAGTAGTTGACATGCGTTTGACTGTTTGTAATGTTGTGTTGATTTGCCTTACAGAATTCTATGTGTTGATCCTCGTTGAGTTAAACATATAGAACCCACGCGACACAGGATTCATATGCAGTGCGGGAGACGTCTTCTAAAAAAAAAATTTGCTTAGCTTTAAGATCGCTCATCGCTTAGCCTATTCTCACAAATCTAGTGGAAAGTCAGCCTTAGCCTTTCTAGGTTGGTAGTTGTTTATTCATTTAGGTCTTACACTTTATTTATTTAGGTAGCCTGTCGGACTTTTTTAAGAAATCTGGTTATCAAGAAAGTCCTCCGCCAGGCTGTAAGTGTTTACAAAAATGTAGTGTATATGCTCAAAGGGATAAGCAAAGATGTATTAACCTATATCTCGCTATATTCTGATCCCAGAGCTATGTACATTATAGCCATCTATTTCCAGATTATTCATATTTCTACTGTTAATTTTCTAACAGATAATTACAATCACACATGTCCGATCCGGTAAGTAGCAGAAACTTCACGATTGCACGCCAACATAAACGGCTCGGGATTGGTCCCAAACCGTTTATGGACAGCCGTATATCCTTGGGGAAGCAGCTGAGGTCTGGACACCAGGATTGTACCTACCTACTATTCTTACTAAACCTGATAAGCGCTAGCTGTGTCTTCAAGTAGATCGCATTGTCCCTCAGCATCAGTTTAAATTGAAGTCAAAACGCAATCCAATCCGTAAACCAATCAAATTCAAAAATATGTTTATTAATGTAGATCACAAAGTAACACTTATGAACGTCAAAGTTACATTTATGAAAGTCAAAGTTACATTTATGAACGTCAAAGTTACACTTATTGATGTGGTTTATGATGATTAGAATAACTGGCAAGAAACTAAGAATACTAAATAAGAGTGGCCGTGAGCCACTCTTATTAATCGTCAATTTACAATATTGTTTATGTCCTAATCTTTTTTGTAAGGAGCAACCCTTATAGAGAAACCGTAATTAGGTCCTCTGGGTTCAAAGTTAAGGCTGACTGCTAGTTTGCTATCTCATTGCAAGTTTGCAAATTACTAAAGATTTGCTGCAGTCCCACTCTGCTTAGGATTATCTTTGACCAAAATAATGTTCCACGAAAATATTTGTGATAATCTTATCGTCCTTGTTTCGTCATGTTCTGTAATATTAGATAACATGTCATTCATTAGAGGGTCGACATCGCAGATACATTGCGTATCGGATACTAACATACCCACTTACATAGTTATTTATATCTATTGATAGTAGTTTTCTACCTGCCTCGTTATTCTTACCTATAGTCTATACTAATATTATAAAGCTGAAGAGTTTGTTTGTTTGTTTGCTTGAACGCGCTAATCTCAGGAACTACTGGTCCGATTTGAAAAATTCTTTCAGTGTTAGATAGCCCATTTATCGAGGAAGGCTATAGGCTATATATCATCACGCTAAGATCAATAGGAGCGGAGCACCAATGAAGAATGTTACATAATCGGATAGTTTTTTACCCTTTAGAGAGCTTCCGCTGCGTGCGCTGCGTAAACAGTTAAAGTTTCGCAAAAATTATGTATGACAGAATTGTTCCCCTTTAAAAGTTCTAAAAAAGTCCGCGACAGCATATGTCTATCTTTTAAGGTTGGCTCACTATAACCTTTTTTATGCTAATCAAATTTGTTCTAAAATAATGCATTATTTGCGAAGGTGTTTTTATAAACATGATATTAATCCTTGTCCAAATAAATACGTTATTCATCACAAGTATATAATTTAAAACAAAATTGCCCTTTACATCATTTGATTTCAATGAATATCTTAGGAGATATCGCAGTTTTAAAATAACATACGCAGCAAAATAATGATCAAGTTTGTACTGCGCGCGCATTTATGATGTGCAAAGCCGGCCGAAAACTACAAGATACCATGCCGCGCGGCTCAGACGCGTGGTCATGGTCGGCTCCTTACGGAACGGTACACGGAACATCACGCTACGACCCACAGGGGCGGCGCAGTAACGATAAACGCGGGTGAAACCGCGGGAACATCTAGTAATATTATAAAGCTGAAGAGTTTGTTTGTTTGAACGCGCTAATCTCAGGAACTACTGGTTCGATTTGAAAAATGATTTTTGTGTTGGGTAGCCTATTTATCGAGGAAGGCTATAGGCTATATAACATCACGCTACGACTCACGGGGGCGGCGCAGTAACGATAAACGCGGGTGAAACCGCGGGAACATCTAGTTCCATATATTTGCAGGCCATTGTGAGGTCCAGGACTGGGCAAACTGTTATTGGCTTTTTATATTAAAATTACAACTGCCAGTTTATTTTACGAAGATGCATGAGTGATGTCATAAGAAGATCAATATTAATTTTCTTAGGGTGTTCAGGACGTTCTTGTAGCGTCAGCAATACTTAGGAGTTCAGAATAGAATGCTGTTTTAGGGTCAGCAACACGCGAAATATACTCCTAGTGTTATAGCAATCGTCTTTAGGCAACTTATATGTACAATTTGACTGCCGGGATGGCGGGCAAGCGATACCCCTGCCGCTACCGCCGAGGTGAGTGTCCGAGGATCGAAAACCACAGCGGCAATTATTTCCATGATCCATAAATTAATGTTCAGTGTCAACGGATACGCATACAAAGTACACCCCGTCCTTAGTATCCGTTAAGTGTTTGTTTGAAGAGTCCCACGACATAGGGATTGCGATCAAATACAGACCTTGTTTTTTAAAAAAAAGCTTATTTACCATCAGTCTAATTAACTCTTGCTTTTCGAAACAGACAAAAAAAAACAGGTGGATTAAAATTCGTTGTTCATCTATAAAGAAATGTCAGGTTAAGTTTATTATTAACTTGGTGCGCTAGTGCGTTAAAGCTTCAGTGCTCGTTAAATATGAATGCTTATGTAATATTTTAAAACTCTTTGATATAGAGTCCATTATTAATGTCGGCATTATATTTTAATACTAGAAGTTGGCCGTTAGTAACATCACGTGTTTCTAGATCACAGGTAGCCTATGTCCTTGTCTGTATGACTGACGACGTTTATGCGCAATTTCATGATGATCGATCGAGTAGTTAAAGCGTGAAGGTGTAACAAACAAACAAAAAACTCACATTCGCATTTATAACATTAAAGTTAAATGTAACGGATTATAGTCCGGCTACATAATAATGTTTAACATTTTAAACCAATAATCTTAATGAATATTTTCGTTTAAGTACTGCACTTTAATTACAAATGTAGGTATATTATGTACACTGAATATCGGTCTAGTAGCATACGTATACGTTTACGTACCAATTGTGAGGTCTTGGGTTTGGTGCCAGGGTTCTAATGAAATAAAAGACAGGTGACAGGTGAAACACTACTGTGTCTCTTCGATTTTTATTGATAGCTTCTGTACCTATAAGATAGAAGTCGCGCTCCACAGGCGGTAAGGCCTGTCTTTTCTTACATGAGCCCAAAAGACAGATAACGAATTATGACTATTTTATGCCTCTGTCTAACTTAGGTAATTAATATACGAAGGTAATCCCGTTTGTTCACCTATCTTCACAATCCTTATTAATATTATAAATGCGGATATGTTAGTTTGTTTGTTACGCCTACACACCTTAACCACTCTACCGATCGTCATGAAATTGCGCATACAATTTGTCAGGGGTACAGATAAAGAGGTAGGGTACCTTTCATCTAGCAAAAGTACTGATCGCAAGGGATAGCTTATGAAATATATAGTGACGTAACGACTTAGGTATTGCTATAGATAAATTATTTCGTAATACAAAATTTTCTGACTTATGGTCTTCTTTCAAATATATTTCCAGACACCGTACTATTATTGGAAGTTTCCTGACAAAAAACAAAATAATACTTTTACCGCCTCAAATCGATTCCGGGTTGCAGTTCGCCTGTTTGACAAGCAGATGGTACAAACTTTTATAATATTTGTCAAACCATCGGATATAAAACCAATTTGTAACAAGGATTCAACAAGTTTTGAATTGTAATCTTATTATTCGCGTTCCAGATCTTCTGACAATGAACGAAACCAGTGGATTCTCACACAGATTACGTTGATCTTTTTGTTAGGTAGACTTTAAAACTGGTTTTAAATATAGTCTCTTGCGGTTCTCTAAGCTTGCTTATTCGCATGAAGTCTTAAAACAAAAGCTGATAAGGTGGTCAAGGGATGCTTGATGGCGCTTTAATATTTCTGTAATCAGCTAGAGACATTATTCCCGGTTAAAGAGTAGCTGAGGCTCATACATTTATCATTCTTATTCCTTTCCTTTTATCCCATCTTGAGTCTTATTCCTAGGGTCATCAACATGCGTGTATTCCTCCGTATGTATTGTATGTCAAGACCTTACAGCAAAGAGGCTATCAAAATTTATAAATTTATTGTTAATTTGAACAGAACTCAACTCTGAAGTTAATATTTCTCTTTCTTTGACGCTTGTATTTTATTTAGGTTATGATGGGGCTAGCATAATCTTTGTTTAGATTTTAAGCCTCTAAATATCAATAAAGAGAAAAAAAAAAAGAAAAAAAAAAGGATTGTATGTGATCATATAGTTATACATATGAACGCTTCGACGATAACAGTATATAGTAACCGTCTACCATCAGATAGACAGTATATTTCACTATCTTCTTGTCTAAATAAGTGCGATACAACATGTAGATAAAACGCACTTTTTGCACAGGATATGTGTCTTATATAATTTACATATTATGATATACATGATGCGTTCCAATGCAACTATCGAAATAAGTGTAGTTTATTAAGTACATGGGAAATCTTTGGACTGCCACACAAGGGTCTTGGTCTTGTCTTTGATCCCAAAGCGCGCATCTCTGACTTTTCGAAGTTATGTACGTATTAAATAGTTAATTATCGCTCACTTGAACGCTGAAGGAAAACATTGTGAGGAAACCTGCATGTCTCAATTCTCCATAAACTTTTCGAAAATATGTGGAGTGCCAACCCACACTTCTAGCGTGGTGGACTATGGCGTCCATGCCCAGCAGTGTGGCAGTTTAATACAAGGTTGGTATTATATTATTACTATAATGTGTAAAATACACGACTCACCATGTTGTCGAGTTGGTCGCACGATATAAATTATTTCATTTAATAATAGTGTAAGAGATAAAGTTTACATCGACACTGTTGGAGAAATACCTTCCATTTAGGTCTTAAATAAATTGCACATACTTTAGCTCAAGCGTTGGAGAAGCTCACTGAAAAATTGACCCTGATCGTTGAAGGAGCCGCGGTCCAACAATAGGACGATAAGAGAGATGTCACTGTTATAAATTACATCTATTCTAGTCTTTAGTTTACTACTAGAGATCGGACTAGGAGGTAGAACTTACAAATTTTTGCAGTTTTCATGTTGTTGTGTTTGTTAGTCTAAATCCTTAGTTCCCAAAGTGGGCCAGGTAGGACCCCAGGGGTCCACGAGAGACTCGACGGGGGTCTACGTTGGCGTGACAAAAAATCGGGGTTCACAATTCGTAAGCGGGGGTCCACGAAAATGTATTTACTTTCGATAGTGAAGAACTAAAATGTTGGCTTGACTTCACCTATGAATGTAGGCAGATAAATGTACTCCTGACAACAAGTACGCAAAATATCAGAATGGTCGCTCTAGTAATTAAAGTGTGAAAGCAAACAAACAAACTCACATTCACATTTAAAATATTATTAAGGATTTAGGATTACATTATGAAGATTTTATTTCATATTTTTTTACGATGTTACCCTTCACCGTTCAAGCGAGCGATACTTCACTATTTAAACCCTTCAGGATTAGCATTATTTTTTCCTCAAGCAGCTGACCAGGTAAATTATAAACTTAATCCAACACTCAATTTAGGTACTCAGTCCGCCCTAAATTATAATTAAGCAAAATATCAGGTTATTATAATTATAAAAGCTTACTTTAAGGTAATGTAGGCAATGTTCCTGTTGTTTCAGAGGTCAAAGTAGCCAATTAAAACCGGTAAGAGCGATAACGCGCCTTTAATGTTTGATAAAAGGCTTTGTTTTTATGAACCCAAGGCCTTTAGTTACGTTTGTGAAATTATATTGTGGCCGTAAAAGATCAAGGAATTTGGGTTACTACTGAATTTGCGAGCCTACTTTTCAATGATATCGATAAAGTAGATAAAAATGTGTAAAATATTATTTTTCGTATTTTATCGATGTTGTTTGTATTTGATAACGTGATTAGATAGGGCTTACCTAAATAGAGTGAACCAATAGTAGACGGTTTTTTGATAATATTACATATACATATTTATATATAAAGTAGAGAAACATTTGGATTCTATAAACATACAAATGCCGTACTAGTGCCTGGCAACAAATCTATACTAATATTATAAAGCTGAAGAGTTTGTTTGTTTGTTTGAACGCGCTAATCTCAGGAACTACTGGTTCGAATTGAAAAATTATTTTAGTGTTGGATAGGCCATTTATCGAGGAAGGCTGTATAACATCATGCTACGATCAATAGGAGCGGAGCAGCAATTAAAAATGTTGCAAAAACGGGGAAAATTCTCTTATATGAGCAGACGAAGCTGCGCGGGTCAGCTAGTATTGGATAAAATACTTTCTGATACTACATTAAAATACATACATAGATTAAGTGTTTCTCGAAATGCTCTTCAGGGACTACTTTTTTTTATGATACTCCTATATTATAGACTAGCTTCTGCCCGCGGCTTCGCTCGCGTAACGTTAGGTAAGGTTATGTGAGTAACATTACTAATTTTAAAATAAAATATGGCATAACTTTCTAATGGTTAAAGATTAGTTTTTGAGTTGAATCCTTACAAACAAACAAAAAATCAAGTCTTTCCTGTTTATAATATTAGTATAGACATTGTATCTTGCTTGATGTCGTAATATCGGTGAAACTAATTTCTATCACATACGACAATCTAATTCCTAACATGGCGACTTTGGTAATGACTACGTAAATACTTAAACCATTGCACCATTATACAGCTATTAAAGGGAACGAGTTTATAAAAGAATCTCGTCCAAATTATAAAGAGCCACAGTTACTTTAATGTTAATACCCTTCCGCCATCAAAACAGTGTCCGTTTAAAATTCTGCTCATCCAACAAAACCGTGAAAGCGTGAAGATAAACAAGGTGTTCAGATAAGCTCGTCCCAACTTTCCGTCTCAGCGAATGAATTAATTACATTTTAAACTTTTAAATGGTAAATTTGTGAGTCAAGCAGTTAAATTTTCATGAACAGAAGGAGATAGGCGATAAAATATGCGGCGGCGGTGCTGCTCAGTGGAAACTCATATTTCTTAGTCTAAAGTAGTCTAAACCCTAATCAGACTTATTGTCACGCAACTTTTTGTCACGTTATATTGCTGCGGTACTTATCGCTGCATTATAGAGTGACAAAAAAAGTATTTATGTAATTCTTGTGTTGCAATTTGTCATGTCTGTGTCACGCCATTTCGGTGATTTCATACAAAATGTTCAGTTGTTTTTTGTGATCAATGATCATCGACAAATGTCACTGGTTTGTGATAGTTATTACGATAAATCTATTAGGACTGTCTCACTAGTTGAAGGACAAGAAGCAATTATTTATTTACATCAGAAGGGAACACATATAAATGTCAATATTAATTGAAATGAGATCAAGTTAGTTACTACGTAGTCAGACAGGAGGTCAATCCTAAAACTGATATCACGGTAAATATTAAAATTTAAAATGTGTAAATAAAAATTGAATGTTTTATAACCTACTAGCGGTCGCCTAGTGCTCGAAATTCGACCAAAGTTTGCCTGTAAGATATTGCTGATATATGTCATTATATATTGATATATGTAACCATTGTTACCCGCTTCGACTGCGTGTGTCAAATGCATGATTTGTGTGCGTGTAGTGTTTGTTCGTTAATTTCATGTATTTCAAATGCATATTTTATATAAATATTAGGATTCGCCCCTCCTTCTCCATATAAACTTTAACTGTGCCAAATTTCATACTCCTCCGTCCTCGCAATTTTCGTAAAAATGGGTACAAAGTTTTTGCTTCACGTATTAATATTTATATATATAACCTATACACTGAAATAGTAATACCAAGCTTGAATGAAAACGCAGCAGTCGATTGTTAGAGATTCTTGGGTCAGGAAAAGGGATATTGGCCTTTCCTGTTAAGAAACTTTGACAAACGGGACGCAGTTCAAAAGGCTCTATGCTCTGACAAGCGTGTAACGTCTCCCGGTTGTCATGAACATTAAAGATGTTATGACAAACAATATGGGTCGAATATCTATCAACCCTTCTGGCGATTAATTGGTAGTAATTATAATTGAATTGATGAGTTCGTCGTTATCAATTATTTGGTTACTGTACGAATGAGCTGGCTCGCCTTTATTATTTAAAGATAACTAGCGAAATGTGGTTATAATACGTTACTTATTTCAAGGAACATTCTTTAGAAACATACAAGCATGATGTTGTTTTTGAGATCTTCGCTTGCGTAGCTTGTACTTTTAATACGTCAGGTTTAAAACGATTTCCGTGCCGCATTACATCATAATTGATTTAGCAGATACGCTGAAATATCGTTACAAAGACTGTTGCTATAGTATTTATAATATTAGTTTGGATTACAGCTTCTAATATCGGTTACTCGGATTCTTGCATAAGGAAATATTTAAAGCGTTCAGTTTCATAAAAACTATATTAATTAATAGGTAAAATCTGTACGCTTATAGGAGACTAATTTGAAAATTCTTATAGATTAGAGGCAACTTTTTAAATTGTATGATCTGTAGTAGGTATTCGTGTTTCGATACTATATATTTATCCATTCAACCTTTCTTAACATACATGCACAGCGCTCTATAGGATACACGCCCTCTAATGTGCTTGCTTATACAAACTTCGAAGTGTTTTTATTGTTTCTTACACAATGGTAATGGCCTTCAGCAATGTCAGGGCTAAACAATCCGATCGTGACAATGATGCTCTTTTAGTACCACGTTTGAAAAGGACGAGTAAAGTACTTGGGTATGTTTTTAAAGATGATATTATCGGAACTACCAGACTGAATTGATGGCGTAATGGTTTAATACATCTTGATACTTAAAGTAAGGTCTCATATTTTCTCAATTACAAAAGAAAGTACAGAAAAACAAAAAGAAAAATGGAGTCGTAGAGAATAAAATTGAAAATAAAAGTACATGCAATTTCTAAAATGCAAATATGAAAATACCTAAATAAAAATTTATTAATACTACAAATGTATAGAAACAAATTAGAGACTTTAAATTGGGGAATGCAGAAACCTAAATAGTTTAAAAAAACGTATTACTACTGAATTTAGACCACTCGATGACTAGATACTAGTCTATATATAATACATTCATATATGGTCTATATATTATTTGCATATGAATATTATGCAAATATATAGTCCAAACTAGAACCATTAAAAGAAGAAGTCTATGTAATTACCTATCTCGCATAGCAAACCAAAATGTTTTAAAACAGAAGTAAGAAACTCTATGTTAAGAACAAGCGAATTAACTAAATGATCCTCGAACAGCTTTTCATTAAAATCAGAGCTTTAGTGAATTACTTAGTGCTTGTTAAGTCGTTCCTAGTGAAGTCTCTGTTATTCCAGCACCGACCGAGACTTTGTTTGTGAGCAATAAATCATAAGTAAGCGGCCATTCTTATAATAACATGAATCATAACGTTCTGATAATAATGAATGCGGTGGAATGTTGCAGGACTGAGCAATAGGTGCTTAAGCTTTCGACTGCTTCGATCTATCGCTCCATTTATTGATGGATACACAAACAAGTTGCCCGTTTCAATATACTTTTACCATTGAAATTAAACTACTATATACGGATTTTATCGCGTTGTTTATTTGACACTGTTACAAAATTTTTTGAAAAACTGTTACACTACTATGTATAATCACTATTAAACTTTACAAATTTTTAAGCTATTTAAATTATTGAAACTATTAAAACTATTTATACTATTACTATACTATTATACTATTTAGATTTATTTTTACACTTTCCCCGACGTTTCGGTTGCTTTTCAGCAGCCATGGTCACGGGGAGACTAAGATGGTAGTTGTCTCAATGTTCCAGTGTAGTTATTTCAAAGTACCCGAACATAATTTAATCATGGGTGTTTCTATTTACGCAGAATGAGCTCAAAGTATCATGAAGTCTAGCTGTGGTTTGCTTCTTTTTGGGTTTGACTATTTGGATTACTGGATCCCAAGCTGGTGGTACACTCCAACCATCTTCTCTATTGAAATTAGGATGTTTCTTGATTTCAATAGCCTCGCGAAGCATCCTTGGTAGGAATCGGTGTTCTGTAGCGAGCATCTGTGGTTTGTCAAATCTCAGGTAGTGGTTGGTCCCCTGTTGCACATGTTCACACACAGCAGACTTCAACGAGCGTTGGTGTTTTACATCAGCTATGTGTTCTTTTATGCGGGTGCCTATGCTTCTCTTGGTTTGACCAATGTATGAGAGTCCGCAGTCACAATCTATTTTGTAGACCCCTGCATCTTGTAAAGGTAGTTGGCACTTGACAGATGGTAAAAATTGACTTATCTTCGTTGGCGGCTTGAACTTTTACCAGTTGGTGATCTTTTATTTATTGATGTGAAAACTTCTTTAGCGGCGTTGTGCACTTTTTTGTGACGGGTAAAAAATGTTAAACTCGCGTCAGGACACGTGACCTGATCGAAAATTCGTAAGACTTCTCTTTCTCTCCGTTCCTTCCCCTCCCTTCTCTCTCCGTTCCTTCCCCTCCCTTCTCTTCTCAACAAAAAAGTCTCCGTTCCTTCCCCTCCCTTCTCTGAAGAACACTCCACTGGTGATACGTGACAGTCTCTCCATCTTAGGTATGGATCTTTGCCGCTCCCTTAACCAGAAAACCTATATCGAGAGCGTCATTAAGCAAGCTTCGCGAAAACTCGGAGTTCTGAACAGGGTGAGGCGGTTCTTCACGCCTGGGCAACTGTGCCTATTGTATAAGGCACAAGTGCGCCCTTGCGTGGAGTACTGTTCTCATCTTTGGGATGGCTCCGCGCAGTACTTGCTGGACGCTCTCGACCGGTTACAGCGGCGGGCTGTCCGTTTCCGACATTGCCTCATTGGCATGTTTCTACAGAATATACCACGGGGAGTGCTCTGAAGAGTTATTCCACCTTATCCCGCCCTCCCCTTTCCTATCCAGAACAACGCGTGCTGGGCTCAGATGCCATCCTTACACGGTAGAGTCGATTAGAGCGCGTACCAAAAAGTTTGGGTCCTCATATCTCTGCCGAACGACCAAGGCATGGAATTCTCTGCCAAGGCACGTGTTTTCTTCTTCCTTCAATCCTGGGTTCTTTAAGCGGGGCGTGAAAAAGCATCTTCTCAGGCCGTCAAAGTAGAGACCTCAACATCGCCTCGGCTACTGTGGGGGCGATGTGGAGGCCACTGCTCTTAGACCACACGACTGCTTACCATCAGGTGGAGTGTGGTCATTTTGACGAGCAAAATAAAAATTTAAAAAAAAAAAAAAAAAAAAAAAGACGGAGGGAGAATTGTCATGTTTGTGTACGATAGCGCAATAAATGAATATTGTATTTTACCACATAAATGATAGTACTTTTATACTGATAATTAAAGCAATTCGTGCAAAATTATTCCCTAACCATTCCAAAATATCAAAAATGCACAACGTTAATATTCAAGTTTTCACTTCTGCTGGCACGCCTGAAGTGCAATTTTTTTTAAGTTACTATGTTAGCAAGCAAGGATGGAGACCGCTTTGCGAACAGTGGAAATCGACAGGTCACGCTATTTATGCGGTCATTCGACTGCCTGGAATATCGTAATGATTTAGTAGTCGCACGGGTACACTGCCACTACGGCAAGTATTGTGGGTCACACAGACGGTAAAAAAAATTGTGTGAGCCACAAATAGCTGTTGCTAGTATTCTTTGCGTCGGTTATTCGAATGTTTGGAAATATCGTCGGAGATCGACACAAGGAATTGTTCCCAGTCCTGGGGTAAAGATCACACTGGTGCCCCTCTAAACAGAGCATAGTAGACTGTACACTGTTTAGAGGGGCACCAGTGTATAAATAAATAGATTTAAGGAGTCTAAAAATCCATCTCACTACTACTATTCAACTCCGATCTTCTGTTAGATCGAATTACCCATCCCAACTGCCCCGGATTGTCCCAGTTAAAGTAGATTATATGCCCTCTCTTAAAAGTCACTCACTCTAAAGTACAATTCAATGTCAAATAAAAACTCACTAAATCGTCTACAGCGTTCGCGAATTCAATTATCTTCTAAAACTCTATTGAACTTTTGTATTATTACGCTTCTGTAGATAACTAAGTAGGCTATGGGTCTGAGTATACAAAAAATAAATGTACTGTTAGCTTTGCAACAATAATGACTTTCTCCAATACATCTTATAATTAAAGTAAAAAGGAAAGGTATGTTCGAGACCATTCTTCATTGCATTTTGCGCCATCAAAGGCTGAAGTATTTTTAATAAACGCATCGTACTTTTATTGCATACTGGTGTCGCCTGCACGTAATTTTAATACGCCGCTATTTTTTACTATTATAGCCCAGCCCAGGCACAAATATCTAGCTTTAAAATTACGTCACATTTATGTGAAGATTTATACCTACCTATATTTATGTTAAACTTATCTCGGTGCCCCGAATGGATGTCACAATTATTAATATTCGGAACACTGATGTGGGGATCTCATTAGTAGCTCTTATGCTCCTTGATTAATATGCTAGTTAGGGCAACTGTGTTTGACATTAAATATGCACCGTCACATTGAATTACACGACATTGTTAAATCTGTAATTAAATAAGTATTCAGAAATACCCTTAATATACGCAAGTAAATGGCAGTTTACCTCAAAAAGGCGTTATAATCATGTCTTATAAAACCATATATAAATATGAGATCCGAGAATTGTTATAAATAAACGATCAAGCGCCGAGTCTACTTTTTCGGAAGTCTAGATCTATTCGGTGCTGCAGGATAAATGCGCGAGTGAAAATCCCTGCACTCCGGCCATAGATTGTGAGAAGGAACACCGTGGTAGGTTTAGTCGGTATTACCCGGATATCTCCATCTTTAACCGGGTGAGTTCGACATAACTAGTGTTCCCGACGACTATATGCCTTTAGCCCTAAATTTAAGCCTATTAGTCTGTTTTTAGAACTATGCTAATAAAGAAGGGCTTTAAAAGTCTCGTCATTCTAAAAAGCCTATGAGCCTATAAAAGCCTTTAGGCTTTTTTTGCGACTGGAGTCTTTTTCCAGTAATAGGCTTATGTTAAGGCTGAAGCCATTTTTGAGACTCAGTCTAAGTAAGCCATCGTATTAATTAAATAAAATGTATTAATCAAATTTCCTGCTTTGGAGAACGATTGTTCACTGGGAACACTTGTAGCAGGTTTAGATAAAATATGAAATGCCATATATTGTAACCGTGGTAAGTTTTGTCTTTGGCTTTTCCACCATGCTATAAAATCTTGCTATGCTTGACTCATCCGATGTACTTTTGGATTTAATGCCTTTTTAGTTTATTGAATTTTAAATATCTATAGACACGGTTTCTATTTCGTTTTTTATTTTGAACTTAAACACTTAAAAAATGGATCAGTATGAAAATTATTATTAAAGAGCAATGAAAGGAGTGCAGTATACTTCAAAAAGGGCGTTAAAAGTTTTTTACAAGGTCGGCAACGCGCAAGTGATGCCTCTGGTGTTGCAGGCGTTCATAGGCTACGGTGACCACTTACCATCAGGTGGGTGGTATGCTTGTTTGTCACTTTAGTAGTATAAAAAAAATAGGAGCATCCGCTAAAAAGGAAATAATTGCGAGACATCGAGAATATCTAAGAGACATGGACCAAAGAATTAACTTATAGAATATAAGTCATAATTACTTGTATAGCAATAGCCTCGAGGACTAGGAGCTTCACAGCTTTCATAGCCATTTTAGAGGGTTAAGCGTTACTGTTGTCAGACTAGCCTTAAAAAAGCTTAGCCCTTAGCAAGACCTTTTGGACCTCTTGAATAGGCCTAGCCTAAAGGGCTAAACGTGTTTATAGGCTTTTAGCCTGTCAAGCCCCTTAATTACGACCCTAGCCTTAAAAAAAGAACACTAGACATAACCCCTCCGCTCGCCCCCGCGGAGGAGTATGCGTCAATGTATTCCCCTACGTTAAAAAGGTTCTATTTGGTGAAATAGGTACCTACCTAAAGACTGACACTAATTGTGTTATATTACCTAACACTAATATATACAAAAGAAAGTAAGCGCCGTAATAATACTAATGGAATAAGTCCTTCTATTTGTAAAACAAACGTTGAGGTGACTCCTAAGCGGAGTAATTTCATTATTATTGGCACTTTGGCAGACTACAAACGAATTCTGTTTTCCAATAGTTTGTCTTTACACATTTTTGAGATATTTAATAGACAACAAGAGTACACTATTAAGTAAACAAATGTTCAGCTACTTAAATCAATAATCTTTAAAACTTGTCTGTAAAATAAAAACATAGATTTGTGTTGAAGACAAGTCGAAATCGCGAAAGACAAGTCGCGGTTTCACCCGCGTTTATCGTTACTGCGCCGCCCCCGTGGGTCGTAGCAAGATTTTATATACCCCATAGCCTTCCTCGATAAATAGGCTATCCAACACTAAAATAATTTTTCAAATCGAACCAGTTGTTCCTGAGATTAGCGCGTTTAACAAACAAACTCTTCAGCTTTATAATATTAGTATAGATATATTATTATTCTTCAACGTGGTATTATGAAAGACAAATATATATATTTAAGTCTAAAGTAATGAGGCGCTATAATGTCTAACTGCCTGTAGTCAATGGAAGCGTTAGGGCTCTTGTACACGCTAAGAAATGTCGCCGGGCCTATGCAAGAATTCGTGTCGTTTCTACACACGAACTGTGTACACTGCTTCGGCGCTAACCAAGAAAAAAATCTTGTCTGCGCTAGGCACGACGCGCGACGTTTTGCTGCGGTGCGGTGGGGGGCGGGGTAGGTGAGGTGGTTCAGGTAGTTTTTGTACGTTTATTTGCGTGAATGTAGTTAACATTTTCTTCACAAACAAACGAAAATTAATAACAGACTTGTCTAGTCTATCACACCCTACGCACGACTGCCAGAAAACAATGTTATCGTTTACACGTTCCTATTCGTTTTGTCTGCAGTAGACACGATAAGTTTTCGTGCGTAGATCCGACAAAATTCTTGTCGTGTACATGATGAATTGGTCCTATCTGTAGCAGATACGGTGAAATTTTTTAGCGTGTACAAGAGGCCTTATTGTAAAAATCACTCGCATATCTTTCTCAAAAAACGACAACTCCCGGACTACTCATAAATCCTGTGTCGCGGGGGACTTTACATACTTTACAAACAACGGATAGAATGAACACCTAGACTCGGACAACCATTCGTGGATCACACAAAGTTTTGTCCCGTGTGGGATTCGAACCCACAACACTCGGCGCAGTGCCAGTGACGAGACGACCACTTAAACCACTACGCCATCCGTGCAGTCTTTACATTTTATTATTCCTTACGAGATAATATAGAAAAAAAAAGGTTGTTGCTATTTGTAACATGATAATAGTACAACAAGGCAGTTCACGGCAACATCATCAAGCAACACTGCAAAAAGGACACCAAGGAAAAGCTGGGAAAAGGATATTCAATATTAGTCAACTAAAGGAGAAACCAATGGTCAACATATATACTTTAGCCTTTACCAAGAAATCAATGCTGAATGATAAGCGGATTGAACAAGGGGAATAATTAAGTTGTTTACACATTTATAACATTAATTAACAACAACGTATTCATTTAATTACATACTTTGAAGCCTCTCGACCACCAACGCTGCCCATTAACACAAATTATAAACCATTTTTTGACCACAGGATATTTCGTTACTCGAACAATTCTGTGTTTCATGATATACCTACTAGATTTTGCCCGCGGCTTCGCTCACGTTAATGAAAATTTGGTTTATTCCGCATTCGACCCTCATGTTTCGTCCCGAATGTAAAGATACGCATTTGCCCCAAAAATTGTTCCTCATATGTCCCGAAATTTAGATAAATATTAATTTTTTAACGTAATTCCTATTTCGTCCCAAATTATGTTCCTTTTCTGACCCTGTTTTTTTTTGTATAACAGATTTTGATGTATCGTCAGCAGAAAAATGTTTTAAAATACCTCCTTGATCTATCGGCGAAACTTTGGGCTTAAGATTGCATGACACTACGAGCCCGACATTGAAAAGGTATAAAATAATTTTTAAACATGTTTTGTTTTGCTAACCCTATGCTCAAAAATGTAGGACGAAAAAGGAATAATTAAAAAGAGGGGCGAATGAGGAACTTTTTGGAATGTGGGACGTAATGTAGGGGCGAATGCGGAACAAACCGAAAATGTATGTTAAGTTACTTAGATTTTTTGTAGCCTATGTTATTCTGATATAAACAATAATACTGTAAAGTTTCATCAAAATCCGCTCAGTAGTTTTTGCGTGAAAGAGTGAAAGAATCCATCCATCCTCACAAACTTTTACATTTCTAATATCAGTAGTATTTTTGTATTTCTGTGAAACATTTTCCCCATACGTTTTCTGTTACATACTTCGTGTGTATAGCCAAAGGGTCTGAGGACGGAAGAGGCAACATTTCAAGCGATTGGGTGTCATAAAAATTCCACTTCAGGATATGGTTCGCTACGTATGAACGAAAGATAGCGACCCCATCAATACATGGCATAGTATTATGCAGCCGTGGGTGTATTTAATTAGGAGTTATACCTTCGGCCTATGGGCTAATCCATCCCACATTCAGAAGAGGCCCGTGCCCAGCAATGGGACAGTTAATTTAACTTGTATTTCTTGTGAGAGATTTCTAAATAAAATAACGGGTTGCACTCCGGGAGTGCCGGCAGAAGTGAATACTTGAATGTTAAAGTTGTGCATTTTTGATATTTTGGAATGGTTAGGAAATAATTTTGCACGAATTGCTTTAATTATCATTATAAAATCACTATAATTTATGTGGTAAAATACAATATTAATTTATTGCGCTATCGTACACAAACATGACAATTCTCCCTCCGTCTTACGAATTTTCGATCAGGTCACGTGTCCTGACGCGAGTTTATCATTTTTTACCCATCACAAAAATTGCACAACGCTCTGCTAAAGAAGTTTTCACTTCTAAAAATTCGAAGACATCTCCCGCACTATGAATGAATCCTGTGTCGCGGGGACTTTACAAACATTCAAACAACGGACACAAATTAACCTTAACTATGCTAAAGACCACACTCGTCCGTTCGTGCAGTATGCTTAACAAACTTATAAAACCCTCTCTTCACATATTGATATATAGAACCGTTTCAAAGAATATATGAAAAGTATTGATCTATTTTTACAGTTAGTACAGTACCGTATCATGAAGATAAACACTGATAACTGTGATAACAGTGTGTACTCTGTGGGAGCGGCCTTATCGCCTTACCGATGCAAAAGGGGACAGGATAGCGCATTATGCTATTGACTTTGCTGCGTGGACTTGGGTTGTTGATACCACTCCAATAGTTCTAGCATAAAATGTCTAATGAGAAAAAGAGTCTGGGAACCTCTGGTCTAGATAATAGTTTACTACCGTGTGGGTAACTTTGTGGTATAAAACAAAATAAAACTATTGATATTGGCATGAGACTTTGCAGTACATAATCTGTATAACCCCATAACAATTATAAGGATTTGAAAATCAAAGGTGGAACCACACAAGCTTATACCACGATAAACGAGAGTCTGACAGTTATATATCCCATGTATAATTAACTAGAAAGCTAAAATAACTTCGTCCGAAATTAGTCTCATTAACTGTTAAAATTGCACTGTCGCATTGGTTGACAAACGAAATTAAACCGCATGTAAATTAGAATAGAGTACATTGTTGCAAATCGTTGTAACTAAAACCGGGACTCTATATAATAATGTTATTTTGATTGAAATGTGACTATTGTGTTTGGATATGTGTGGTGTGTTTGCTTACAAAATCTAATGTATGCGAATGACAATGTTTCGGCTTTGTCCAGTTTTCATAGTTTTCGACGCACTTCGATGCGTTTATGCGACAATATGGCAGCTGCCTTGTTGGTGGCAATGAATGCGACTGCTGTGCTTGAGTTCTCGGGTTCGATGCCCTGGTCGGAAAAATTATTATCTGGTTTTTCTGACGTGAAATTTGGAAAGTAAGTAAGTAATTTCGGCAGTACGGAATCTAAAACTGCCCCGTACAGCGACTGGGTCGCCTCCTATTGTATTGGATCTAAAATCACATGCGAATGAAAAGACTACTGATTTTTGATGTCCTTTTTTTAAACAATTACTAGAAATTTGGATTATAGATTATTAGTATTCTTGTTAACCAGTCCAAGTAACCTTAATAAACTATATTTTGTGTTAGGCGTGGGTCCAAATCGGTAGTGTAAAGTCAAATATCGAAGTCATCGAACCCACGATCTCTCAATCGCTGTTTGGTGACCTTAACCATTAGGCTACTGCCATTTCTTCCGGTTAGGTATAAAATGTTTAAGAAATTGTAGCTTTTTATAATTAAGGACTTAAATGAATTATTTCAATACTAAAACAATCTGTAGTAGGTATAATAATGTTTTTCAAAGGTTTAGCTTGAGGGTATAAACACCCATGCAAAGAAAATGAAATTGTCTGGCCATATTTTGTATACATTTCTCTGAAAGCCATCCGCACTATCCCATAAAAGGGGTTTCAACATTCCCTTTTGTCAAAGGTGTGAAAGCCGTGGTTGATTGCTAGTTCTTATATGTGTTCGTCCGTCTGTCACATCAAAGACTCGAAACTGCGTTATTAATTTAATAACGGTTGTTTTCCTTATGTGTGGCTTCTTTGATAAACGTTTTGGGATCATAGATGTAAATTGAATAAGTTTCATACATACATATGTATATTACAATAAGTAGGTGTGTTATACCAACATTTTGCTCTGTATAGCTTAGGTCCCTCCGTATAACGCATTGTTGGTTTAAGGGTACCTATCTTGACTTGGCTTTTATCTGAAACCCGTCTGATCTGTTCAGAGAAAACGAATGTGATTGCACCGCGAGCGCAATAGCCAAGCGGCCGCTTCGAACCCCACAAGGTTCGAATCCCACACGACACAAATTTGTGTAACCTGTTAGTTACTGTTTGAGTTTAAATCTGGGTGTACTTTGTCCATTAATTGTATGTTTGCAAATTCCCTGCGATATAGGATTTGATCCCTCGTACAAGAGGCGTCTTTTTCTGAAATAGAGAGATAAAGAAATCCGCCTATTAATTGTTGTATACATATATAAATATGGCTGAGTTGGAACCTTTTGGACACACTGCACAACATTTTCTTAATTTTTTTTTTGTATTTTCTTGTTTGTATGTTAATATGTGGTGTTTTTGGTGTGTCTAATAAATTATTTTTCTTTCTTTCTTTCTTTCTATGTTAATATCTCATGTATTATGCCGTAAAAGCAATAATATAAAAAAAAACTACATTCCACGCAAAAGCACAACTTTATCCAGTTCTCTAAAATAACGCATATAATATCCTGCAAAAATTATACGATGTAATAAAATTTTATGTATGCTTACTTTCAAATTTCGCTGCGTTTAAGGGAAAGGAGTATTTTTTAAATTCACTACCGGCTAAGTAATTTCATTTCATACTACTAGCTGTTATTTACATAAAATTTGCAATGAAAACTGCTTCACAAAATTTTCGCAGCTTTGCGCGCTGCCGTAGGTAATTCAGTGTCTTCCACACCGTGAGTTCCAACATTGCTCGTTTTATCTTCATCTTGTTGGCAAGTCTAGGTGTTATTTGTGTTCGTTGTTTCAAACTCACCTGCGACACTGATTATACCCAAGAGTTGGCTGCACGAATGGTGCAATGTTTTAATTGGTCGTCTTGCCACTGTCATGGCGCCGGGTGATGTGGATTGGAATCTCACACGGGAAAAGAATCAGTGAAAGTCAAGAATCACAAATGATTGTTCTGGTTCTGAGTCTTTCCAGTAGCTGGCTGCTCGGGTGTGGTGTCATGAAATGGTCACTGACATGGCGCTAAGTTATGTAGATTGGATTCCAACATGGAAAAATAATTTGTGTGATACATAAATAGTTGTTCTGGTCCTACGTGATCTTTGTGAATGTTGTTAAATATTTCTAAATTAAAATACAGAAATACATACTTTGCAGAAATGCAAGAAAATAAAAAGTTTCGGTCACTGGGACTACAATATTAAAAGCCCAAATATCTTTCTGTAGGTCACAAAATATTTGCTCCAAAAATGAAATCAAACCCGAAAATATACCACCGGTGACTGCATAAATCAATACGCCATCGGCATAATCTGACATAAGTTCTACACGTTATTATTCCTAGCTTCCAAGTGTCGCACAGAACTGATGCATTGTTTGCATCACGTTTCGATAAAGCAATTTGAACAGATAGCAAACCTGATGTATTCCGCCCGTCGGCGTCGCCTACCAACGACCCATTTTCGCCTAATAGGAACAGATTATCGTTTTATGGAAAGCACACACATAAAACCCATATCCCACTCTGCGAGTGATAACACTAAACACAATGAGTACATCTGAAAATCACTGAATCGTTACAAAGACCCTCGGTACCTCGTTATCGTATTAAGGTTCTTGAGGAAAAATGTAAAGGGTATCCATTAGAACAAAATCGTGCGAGGCAAACGGTGCCAATTTACCTTCAAGGTATTGGCGCGATTTGCAGTACGTGTGTGGACTTTGCTGAAACATTCGTATGTGCCTATGTGTTCTACTCCCCTGAAGAATTAGGTGAAAAAATAACCTACAACCGTTATTTTTCTACAGCTTCTTCCTTAGCAGAAATAACTATGCCACGTTTAAAATATTGATTTATTAATGAATACCTTATTACAGGCGTGAATCTACGTATGTATGTATGTATGTCCACCATGTGTACCAGTCATACGAAATTAAGAATCTATTTCTACAATTTCGCCTTTTTTGTAATATTCATCCGATTGTTACCTATTACTGCGATTAGCAGGTACATGGCTTTTTATTTTTTGCTATTTGATGTTTTAACATAGTTAAGTAACACAAAATTATTTCTATTTATCTGCGACTGTGTAGAACAGCGATTATTAGAATGACAATTCGAATTATGCCGATTATTTCGAATAGCACCATCTAAAAATTTAACAGGTCATCGCTACCACGCATTGTATGTTTTTAATTCGAATACAGTTTCCGAATGAATCGATTCTCTTTTCGAAAACAATTACAAAACTCTGGTGTATTATGTTATCGGTCAAGTAAACTTAAAGCAGATTTAAGAGAAGGTGCCGCTTAACCATCCTTTAATAATATATAATAACCATACTTTAGTCATAGCTTGCCAAATCTTATTGAAATTAATTCTAAAGTTTGAATTTGCTACCTGTCTTTTGGAATATTATGTTAATTAGTTCAGTAGTAAGTTTCTAGCATCTAGTAATTATGGAATTTACTTGACTTACAACGCTTAGTTTAATGAAAAAGTACTGAAGTTTCCTTATTACTTCTATCTGTAATATTAAATATAAAACATGATACCGAATGCACAGAAAATCTGTATGTGTGCATCTCGATTTATAATGAATTACTAATTAATGTAAAAACATGAGTAATGTGTATTTATTTTGATTTTTTATTAGTGTTAACCTGTTTCGCAGAGGTCTTTCAAGGACCTTCAAACGACAGACACATAGAACATCTAGATTCAGACATCGGTTTGTGAGTCACATTCTAACTAATGTTATAAATGCGAATGTGTTTGTTTGGTTGTTTATTACGCTTTCACGCCTTAACTACTCGACCGATAATCATGAAGTTTTGCACACACGTTGTTAGGGGTATAGAAAAGGATTTTAGGACTTTTATGCAGAAAAAAGAACAGTTCCTGATTTAATGTAAATTTAACATTAACGCGAGCGAAGTTAGTAGGATTAGTGGGCAAACTAAAACTTTACTTGAAGCTTTTCATAGCGCCTGACATATCTTGACGCGTTTGATCACCGGCCTATCTTTCCGTATATTTTGTTCAGTACACCGAAATTCCCGTTAAAAGCGCTTTCAGCAAATGTTTACAAAGACTTGCCGAGTCGACGTCTAAATGCATCGAGGATTTTGATAACTGTAAAAGCTCATGGCAGGCCTTTAGGGGAACAGGGATAGTCTAGACTAGATATAAATCTATGGACACCATTACAAAGATAAGCTGCAGTATTGAAGTAAAGCATGCGATAGCATTTCGATACGTTTTCGTTTAATTGAAATCTAATTATAAATAATGGGTACGTATTACAATACCGAAATTTAAAAGAACGTATTTTACATTGACATGCATATGCATTTTTGACATGCATATTTTATAATTTTAATGATATTAGATCTTTATTTTTTAATTTTACTTGCATGCATTATATTATGAATATTATTAATAATTCTATTTTCTTTTTTAAAATGACACCTTTGAAATTTTATGTGCGTCAAATCAATTATTTTTTAACATAATTTTGAATATTTGTATACCCTAAGGGTAAAACATGATGAGCCCCTAATACACTATAACATCATGCATTTTATGTAAATGTACTCATGTTTTATACAAATAAACTGATCTTTATCTTTATCTTTATCTTTAAAATACTTATGGAAGAAATCCCGAAAAATTATATTCTAATATTCTAATCTATTCTACTACATACACACAACACCATCTAGCCCAAACTAAGCAGAGCTTGTAATACGGGTACTAGACAATGGATAAACATACATATATACCTTTTTTTTTGTGTATTTACAAAAAAAAAGGTAGAGTAATAATAATAATATTCTACCACATACACACAACACCATCTAACCCAAACTAAGCAGAACTTGTACTATGGGTACTAGACCATGGATAAACATACATACATACTTCTTTTTGTAAATACATACATATTATACATAGAAACACCCAGACCAAGACAAACATCCATGTTCATGCACACAAATGTTTGACTTGTGCGGGTATCGAACCCGCGACCTCAGGCGTGGCAGTCGGTTACACTAACTACTACGCCATCGAGGCCGTCAAAATTTAATTAATTCAATTAAACGCCGAATTATTGTTTGGCCGAAAGTTTTAAATCCCGAAAGTTCATTTGCCCGAAAGGTTAAAATCCCGCAGATCCATATCCCGAAGTTCAAAATACCGAAATTACATCCCAAAGCAATTACATTACATAAACTAGCTGGCTAATGCTTAGGCCATCCGTACGATTCCGACTCGGAAGCGGTAGGTTGTGTTAGGTTCTCTTTTGTAAACCCACCCAGAAATAGGAGCCCCGCTAAGCGGGGCTCCGTCCAAAACGTCCATTCGGGATTTCGTCCATTCGGGGTTTCATCCTTTCGGGCATTTGGACATCGGTATTTTATGTTTCGATATAACGGCTATCGGCATTTAAAACTTTCGGTATTTTGAATTTCGTTGTTTTGGACGTCGGTATTTCTGTCATAGTTATTATGAACTTTCGGTATAGTAACACGTACCCTAAATAATATGTGTTTGGACAAAAACTTTAATCCTTCATCATAAATTTTTATAAAAAATAAATAAATAAAGGGGTGGGTCGGATTCCTGATACTCTCTTAGGAGTCAGGGGTCAAAATTTCGTTATTTTCTGCGTAGGACGCACCATTTCTGAATATTGTTAATATTCTAAAAAAAAATATAAAGCGTGGAAGCGTGACGATGACGCGAGTTCTATGATTTTTGTTCACCCAAGAAGTGCTCAACGCGCCTAAAGAAGTTTTCACTTCAAAAATATTATTTTATAAAGTGTCGTTTTGCGCAATTTCTTTGAAAGGAACACTAAGTCATGCTAGGCCGTGGGCACTATAAAGAAATAAATTATATATTGCTACACTAACTTAAAGATTTATAACCTAGCATAAAAATACTTGAAGAATAAAACAGTAATAGTACTGAGTGTAGTAATGAAAAACATAAAAAATCTATTGCATGTTTGTAGTTGCGTTCATAAAATTCTATTTTCATTGTGTCCTTTTCCTTATTACGTAGTTTCTTTTATTCTGTGTTTTTACTAAATAAGTACATATAGACTTATATTGTAATAGAATATTCCTTTTATCCTTATAATATTACTAGATGTTCCCGCAGTTTCACCCACGTTTATCGTTACTGCGCCGCCCCCGTGAGTCGTAACGTGATGTTATATAGCCTATAGCCTTCCTCGATAAATAGGCTATCTAACACTAAAATAATTTTTCAAATAGAACCTGTAGTTCCGGAGATTAACGCGTTCAAACAAATAAACAAACAAACTCTTCAGCTTTATAATATTAGTATAGATAAATAGGAGAGTTTTAAACGGCCATTATTTTTACAGAAATATTTGTTATCTGCAAAGTGGCCACCAATTAACACCTATACTGTGCAATGCACGGTAATATTATAAGTATATTTCGGCTAATATAGCCTGACAATATTGTTTAGCATGGTCGATTTAAAAGCCTTGAGATGGCCGGTCCATAGTTAAAACACATCGCTGCCAAATATTGCAGTAAGCAGTATTGTCCGTTTAGAAGCCCTTTACTCAGTCACGCGAAGGCCATTGAACGGATTCAAATAAAACTTGGTACAGGGATAGATTATGTCCTGTCACCACATAGTCCAGTTAATACTTTTCATCCCAGTATGCATTCCCGTGGGATTCACATAGGAAAAGCTGTGGACATAAAATATTGTTTCTTTTCAAAGCAATATTCTTTTTGCCCGGTTGAACTAAACTGAAAACGAAAAGATATTTGACTATATTCGATACAACTCCTTCGTCGGCGTAGCTTTTACGCGAGCGAAGCTGCGAGCAAAAGCTAGTATTACATAATACGACTGAGTAATAGAATTAAAGATTCAGTAGTAGTGTAATATTTTCAAAATTATGTAATAAAAGTATTGTCTTCTGTTTACGCGAATGTTATTCATTGAAATTAAACTACTATATACGGATTTTATCGCGTTGTTTATTTGACACTTTATTCCAAAATTTTGAAAACTGTTACACTACTATTACTATTAAACTTTACTAATTTTTAAGCTAATTAAATTATTGAAACTATTAAAACTATTTATACTATTACTATATTATTATACTATTTATATTTGTGTTTACACTTTCCCCGACGTTTCGGCTGCTTTTCAGCAGCCATGGTCACGGGGAGACTAAGATGGCAGTTGTCTCAATGTTCCAGTGTAGTTAATTCAAAGTACCCGAACATAATTTAATCATGGGTTCTTTTTTTCATCATCTATTTACTCAGAATGAGCTCAAAGTATCATGAAGTCTAGCTGTGGTTTGCTTCTTCTTGGGTTTGACTATTTGAATTACTGGATCCCAAGCTGGTGGTACATTCCAACCATCTTCTCTATTGAAATTAGGATGTTTTTTGTTTTCAATAGCCTCGCGAAGCATCCTTGGTAGGAATCGGTGTTCTTTAGCGAGCATCTGTGGTTTGTCAAATCTCAGGTAGTGGTTGGTCCCCTGTTGCACATGTTCACACACAGCAGACTTCAACGAGCGTTTGTGTTTTACATCAGCTATGTGTTCTTTTATGCGGGTGCATATGCTTCTCTTGGTTTCACCAATGTATGTGAGTCCGCAGTCACAATCTATTTTATAGACCCCTGCATTTTGTAAAGGTAGTTGGCACTTGACGGATGGTAAAAACTGACTTATCTTCGTTGGCGGCTTGAAGTATGTGTTGATTGAAGCTCGCTTCAAGATGTAGCCAATCTTGTCAGTGACACCCTTCACATAAGGTAGTATAGCAGGCTGGCGCTCGACTGTGGCTGGCTTTTGTCGGGATCTGTGACAGTGGCGCGGCTGTTGGAGCTTGTTGTCTTGCAGTACTTGCTTGACATGTTGAAGCTCGGCGTCCAGGTGTTTCTTGTCACAGATCCCGTGGGCTCTCTGAAACAAACATATTCCCACGGTAGCTAACTGTTTAGGATGGTGGTGAGATTTACCGTTTAAGTACCTATTTGTATTGGTCTTTTTCCTACACACAGTGTGGCTCAAAGTATGATCAGGATTCCTGATGACAAGTACATCTAAGAAAGCTAATGAATTATTTGCCTCTAATTCCATAGTAAATTTGATGTTGTTATTAATGGAATTAAGATGTTCTAGGAATACACTTACACTATCTGTTGGTAATATTGTAAAAGTATCATCTACAAACCTCTTATAAATCCTGGGTGTGATGGGGGCAGTCTGCAAAGCTCGAGCCTCAAAGTCCTCCATATATATGTCGGCAACAACAGGCGATACTGGGGAGCCTATTGCATAAAGTGTCAAATAAACAACGCGATAAAATCCGTATATAGTAGTTTAATTTCAATGTAATAAAAGTGTTAATAAACAACGCAATAACATCCATATAAAGTATTTTAATTTCAATCTCAACAATATCGTTTTAATTCTATATATCTTATAATATATATAAATTACGTGTCACGTTGTTTGTCCGCTATGGACTCCCTAACTACTGAACCGATTTTGATCAAACTTCGTAATCATCTGTAATTTGGTCCAACTTAAAAGATAGGATAGTTTTTTTTTTTTAATCGTGCAAAAATTATCTAATGTGAAACAGACGAAGTTGCGCGGGACAGCTCGTATATATATAAAGCCCAGTAGGTGTTCTCACATATCACATATCCATAGCTAAACTATGAAAATAGGAAATGATATAATTATGCAAACAATTCGTCGTATGCTCGCCTGTTGCTTACTCTGTATAATCAGTTCGGGGTAATGTGAGTGTATTTTGATTATGTTAACTTAATAAATTCCCCCACTTGTACGTATGTTATGGCGCGATGCTTAGAAATAATAATTACTGAGATACGTTTCCTTTACAGCGTTTCGCTCGCGGCTGTTTGATAGCAACACGATTCCCTAATGCGATGCGTGTTCTTCTAATTATTATATATATGTTTTTATTGAAGTTTGATGTTGTAGTTTATTAAGGTGTTACAATTATATTAGCACTTTATGTAAACTGTTTGTCGGCCTCGATGGCGTTGTGGTTAGTGTAACCGACTGCCACGCCTGAGGTCGCGGGTTTGATTCCCGCACAAGTCAGACATTTTTGGGCATGAACATGGATTTTTGTTTTGGTATGGGTGTTTCTATGTATAATATGAATGTATTTACAAAAAAAAAGTATGTATGTATGTTTATCCATGGTCTAGTACCCATAGTACAAGTTCTGCTTAGTTTGGGCTAGATGATGTTGTGTGTATGTGATAGAATATTATTATTATCATTACTGTCAAACTGCTGGGCAAGGGCCTCCTCTCAGTATGAGTAGGTTATAGTCCGTCACGCTGGCCCAGTGCTGGTTGATAAACTTTACACATCTTTGAGAATATTACGGAGAAATCTCAGACATGAAGGCTTCCTCGCGATGTTTTCCTTCACCATTAAAGGAAGCCATTATTTACTAGTTAATAAGCACATAAATTCGAAAATTAAGAGGTGTGTGGTGTGTGCCTTGGGATCGAACACGAGACTTCTGCGTGGCGGTCAAAAGATCTGCAACTGGGCTGTCACTGCTTGGCAATAACAATGCTTAGCATTAGTTTGGAGTTTGAGAATGTGCTTCATACTTTGGATCTAAAATGTATACGTAAATGTTATCTATGATTTTTGATCTAACACTTATGTGATACGTATACATACCAGACATAAATAAGAAACTATTGTGTACGCCCACCGGTGTGCCGCTGCGATTCAATAGCTAAGTTAAAGAATAGACTCAATAGCTAAAGAAGCCAGCCATATATGACGAAAAGGAAAATAATAATAATCTTTGCCTCTTGCGGTGGTATAAGAGTAAATCCTTTATAAAAACATGACAATGTGCGACTGATAAGCTGGCACTTACAAGCTATAATAACCGCTTACCATCTAGAGAGTCGTAAGCTTGTTACCCACCTTGGTATAAAGAAGAAATCCCTTCCATTTTCCGTGTAGAGATACAACAAAGTGTAATGATTATACAAACAATATCAGTTTCAGGTACATAACAAAGCTAATACAATTAATTAAAACTAGATTTAAAAAAAAATTGAAGCTGCCGATAGAAGTAAAAACTTTAATCCTTGATCATAAACACTTCTTTATAAACCAAATTATAAACCAAAAATAATTCGAAAATGGAAAGCGTTGGGTGACGATAATGCGAGTTCCATGGTTTTTGTTCACCCAAGAAGTGCTCAAAGCGACAAAAGAAGTCTTAACATAAAAAGAAAATGGGCGGGTCGGATGCTAGTTCCTGATACTCTATTTGCGGTTTTTAAGGGTGTCAAAATTTCGTTATTTTTTGCGTAGGATGCACCATTCCTGAGATATTGTTAATATTCTAAAATAATTTAAAAATGGATAGCGTGGAAGCGTAACGATGACGAAGCGGGACGAAGACGCGAGTTCTATGATTTTTGTTCACCCAAGAAGAGCTCAACGCGCCTAAAGAAGTTTTCACTTTAATAACAAGAACTTACAATGCTTACGTACCTCGAGGTGTTATCTTATATATTCTAAATTTTCTAACATCTACCTACTAGCTATGTAGGTAAGTATTTCATTTGGAAGTTTGTTGGAGTAGGGCGTCTTATTTCGGCAATAACGTGAAACTTTTAGGTTTTACTGGCAAAGTTTATAGTGCACATAAACAGATTTAGCTACCGTTGGGGTTTGGAAACAAATAACGCTTGGAATATTGAAGGGTGCCTTTGTATGTGTCATCGAATCAACAATATTCTATTATGTATTATTTCAAGAGCTTGCTGTTTTTAGATGTATAGGTTCGCATGTGTATAGGTGCGGTAAGACAACATAATTAAAAGACTAAGGCTTTGTTATTTGAATAATAATAATAATAATAATACTCTATCACATACACACAACACCATCTAGCCCAAACTAAGCAGCGCTTGTACTATGGGTACTAGACAATGGATAAACATACATATATACTTTTGTTTTTGTAAATACATACATATTATACATAGAAATACCCAGACCAAGACAAACATCCATGTTCATGCACACAAATGTTTGACTTGTGCGGGAATCGAACCCGCGACCTCAGGCGTGGCAGTCGGTTACACTAACCACTACGCCATAGAGGCCGACAAATGAATGATCCTAACATTAAATAATTGGTTAAATTTGATTAAGGACTCAATTTTGTCCACAGCTACGCTTGCGTTAATACCTATGGATTATGTCAATAATTTCCTTGGGGATCGGAACCTACTTCTTTCCTGGATTAAAGGTACACTAAGTGCTTTTCTGTACTCCTGACAAGGTGTATGCGAAATTTCATGATGATCAGTCGAGTAGTTAAGGCGTGTGAGTTAAACAAATAAACTCACATTCACATTTCCAACATAGTTAAAATAAACTAATATCTGTAAATGTAGCTAACAAGACATTGTAAAATAACATAACCTGAAGCTTGTATGTCCGAATGTTTAACTAAAATATGTTACATCAACACTTCGCGAAATATGTTATAGATCCCACGTATAATCTTCTCAGACTCCGAAATACTACTGCGCGTTATAACAGCTTAAAAAAACACAACATCAAAATAAATATTACAGCAAACTTACTCAACAGTTGATCTCTAACAGCGCAATACTTAACAATATAAATAACGTCATATTTTCCGTAACTAATTAACCATGGAAAATCAATTCAGTTTCTCAAACATTCAGCTTACTTGTTTTGCATTTCATTTGGTTCGAGGTCAGCTGACAGCCGTCGAAGTGAATATAATTGTTGCTCACGAATTTCGAAGCGTTGTTTATCAACCTCTAAGGTATATGTACTTCTGAAGGTAAAAACGGCACCATTATAGGATTATTTTGTTGTTTGTTTCTTTTTCTGAAGAATGCGGAACGGTTTGGAAAATGCGTGAGTATTGAGAATATTTTTGTTTCAAATAGCTTTGTATAGTAGTTTTAGTAGTTCATAGTTCCTGATTACTCGATATTGCTAAGGATTAGTTGACAGTATCATTTGAAGAATTCGGAAGATGGCAATCGTCTATTTCACTTGGTATTTGTGCATGATCCAGTCACTCGATGATAGACAATTCTTCATTTTTTTTTCTTTTTCTTTTTTTTTTGCTCGTCAAAATGGCCACACTTCACCTGATGGTAAGCAGTCGTGTGGTCTAAGAGCAGTGGCCTCCACACCGCCCTCATAGCAGCCGAGGCGATGATGAGGTCTCTACTTTAACGGCCTGAGAAGGTGTTTTTTCACGCCCCGCTTAAAGGACCCAGGATTGAAGGAAGAAGGAAACACGTGCCTTGGCAGAGTATTCCATGCCTTGGTCGCTCGGCAGAGGTATGAGGACCCAAACTTGTTGGTACGCGCTCTAATCGACTCTACCGTGTAAGGATGGCATCTGAGCCCAGCACGCGTTGTTCTGGATAGGAAAGGGGAGGGCGGGATAAGGTGGAATAACTCTTCAGAGCACTCCCCGTGGTATATTCTGTAGAAACATGCCAATGAGGCAATCTTTACAAAAGTTTAGTTCGTTGTAGAATAGAGTCCTATGCCTCCAAAATACTGACTTCTGAATCTGATAATAATGATACACGTGTGATGTCTGATTGTTATTACATTCAGAAATACTGTTTGAGAACTAAATAAAGAACTTACAAATTGTATCATTGAAGTTTACTGTTGAAGTAAGTTCTCTAATCACGGTTGGGATGGGACCGATGGTCTAACGACGTAGTTGTGCGTTCCCTAAATCGTAACTACATAATATGAGATGAAAATCGAATACATCGCTCGGAGAACCACGATAGTGTTAATCATGTTTCCAATCGAATGATATTCGAATATATTGTTGTCCAGGACGCGATTACTACTTTACATGGTCTAGGATGCAGCGCAGATACTTATGTATCATGTCGTTAATATATTCAAATTTTATTCGAGCGCTATTGTGAACATCGAAAAGCGATGGCCAGTTACATATTGCGATGTGACACATGACACGATACACAATCTTTACATATATAAATCTTCTGTGCGTGTGTTTGTAATTAAACTGCTCCTAAACGGCTAGACCGATTTTGATGAAATTTTTTGTGTGTGTTCAAGTGGATTCGAGAATGATTTAGATTTGTATTTTTTTATTTTTTTGAAGTAAAAGCTTCTTTAGCGGTGTTGTGCACTTTTTTGTGATTGGTAAAAAATTTTAAACTCGCGTCAGGACACGTGACCTGATCGAAAATTCGTAAGACGGAGGGAGAATCGTCATGTTTGTACAAGTACGATAGCGCAATAAATGAATATTGTATTTTACCACATGAATGATAGTACTTTTATACTGATAATTAAAGCAATTCGTGCAAAATTATTCCCTAACCATTCCAAAATATCAAAAATGCAGAACGTTAATATTCAAGTTTTCACTTCTGCCGGCACTCCCGGAGTGCAACCCGTTGGTTTTTTTGTGTGTACAGGACAGCGTCTGTTGGGACAGCTAGTATTATATTAAAAGTTATAAGTGGAATGCCTCCACCTTTTTTTGGTAGAGTATGCGTTAATGCGGAATTCTTAGTAGCAGTTTGATACCAGAAGCTATGCCCAGCATACGGTATTAATCTTGTCTACTACATAATAGGCAGATGTGGATGGATCTTAAAGGGAGCACAAATATGTTAGATATTTTAACAAGTATCGGTTCAAGTGTATATTAAAATTAACGGTAAAGGGTTTCGCTATTGACCCTTAGACTTACTAATGACCATATAAATTGTAAGTCCTGCAACAAACTCCTTCATAATAGCTGTGATAACCAATAACATTAAAACGAGTAACTATATTCAGTTTAAATGCTTCTCTAATAGTCCATAAGCGTTTCTAACTATGAACTGCCCCAGGAAGTACCATTATCTCAAATTGTCTTTTAAAACTTGTATAATTAAGGCGGACTCATGTTTTTCTGCAATTCCCTGAGATCAGCAAGTCCTAAAATTAAACAAGAGTTTGTTTAAACACAGAGTAATTACTTGGTGTTTTACATTTGAAAGGTCAGTTGTTTATTTCTTGGCTATTTCTTTAATAGATCTTTGGTACGGTAAAGGCTGTGTGACAATTTTGCGGGTTTTAAATTACGCAACGGATTCTTTTGCAGTATTGATGAAGCTAAGATTTTCAGATCTGATTTCAACATCAGTTGTCAACCAGTCCAGGGATTCTTTTGAAGTAGTTGGTTTCCTGTGATCAGATTTTATAACTTGCTTGCTATGCTTAATAAGGACAAATTATGATCAATAGAAATGTAAGCCCAGATTATGGTCACTAAACACTAAATAAAATAAATCCATATTGTTTCTTCTATATTCTTCAATGTCACTTGCATTTTGTGGATAAGTTCTGTAATCCTAACTAATATTATAAAAGCGAAAATGAGTTTGTTTGTTTGGTACCTTTTCACGCCTAAACCACTGAACCGATCATCCTTAAATTTTACATATACGTTGTCAGGTGTACAGAAACGGACGTAGGCTACCTTTCATCCCGAAAAAAATTACTGTTCCCGAGGAAAACAACAATAACTTTCTTATGATAATAGATGGCACCACGTGTCTTTCGAATCATGATTGAATTATTTTATTGCAAGCAGAGTACAACCCGAATTGATTGTAAAATTCTAAAAGCTAGTTATTATATATTCGGCTTCGAACAAACACTTAAGGCAAGCTGATTATAATAATTTTGTAGTCATTTTACGGATATATTTTTGTTCATCATGAGCTGGTCTATATAATCTAACAATGCCTACTTAATTTCGATCCCATATTTTTCAGATTCGTAGTGAGTGGTTTTGTGTAGTAACGCAGGCATTGTTTATGCAATCATCATCCATTTTATCCAACTTAGATTAACGGTACAATATGCATTAGAAAATTAGGCCGCTTGCCATGTGTAGCAGAGCTGATTCGTGCCAAAACTGGATCAAAATATAAATGAATATTTACTGTTTGCGCGATCAATAAAACACCACACAAACTGTTGTACGGTGTTCGTATTTTGGTCATTTTGCCTAATTACTAGACTTAATCGTGTGTAATTCGGCAGCTGCTAATAGATCGAAATTTAATCGTGCGTGTGCGTTCTAATTTCACATTGTTCAGGGCTTGATGCCATTAAGTGATGGTTGTATTCCCGTCACTAAATAGTGAAGCAGTGACTGCAAATACAACTGATTTTACTGCAGAAAAGAGATTCAATTAATTGCCTATCCGTCAAGCTAGTCGCGTAATTCTACTGTCTTCTAAAAGAACGCAATGTAATTTTCTTCCACAATTATATCTTGTAGGTTTCCTTATTTTTCTTGTTTTAGAGGACATGTGGCAATCTCGTTTCGATTTGTCGTAAAATAGCAACCAGAGATTAATTGCCGTGTAGGCTGTTTTCTCTGAAAACTCGTGATATAATCAATGCGCTATTTTAGTAGAATAATGTTAATACTATAGCCAACCAAAGTTACCTTCGATACCTTTGTCTTTCTCACGTGTAATTTATTAGAGTACTGTGTTGTCGGTACTCAACCCGAATGTGAACGTAGCAACTAACCTAAATGTAGCTTTAGTAACTTGTAAAGTAAACTTACTAACCGATAGAGTTTCAAGTTCATAAGTGTAACTTTGAAAATTAAATTATTTTTACCTAGACGTTGACGTCTAAAACTCATTATTCTCAATCTTTTGTGACCACTGTAGTCAAAGTATTTGTCGGCAAACTGGCATACTTTATCTGCTATTGACCTCTTCGTACTCTGCGAGTCAGGGTTCAGAGAATTTACCTTCTATATAAGTCACCAAGACTGATAGAAAACTCTAAAAACATTACCTAAGTCCCTATTATCGATAGTCAGTCTTTCATTGTGTGTAAATATCGCTAATAATCGATATCAAACTGATCGAACACGACATAGGCTGAGAAAAAACAACGTATCGATACAAAGGAGAAGGAGATACATTGAAATTAAACTACTATATACGGATTTTACTATATAAAATTTTGTAACAGTGTCAAATAAACAACGCGATAAAATCCGTATATAGTAGTTTAATTTCAATGAATAACATTCGCGTAAACAGAAGACAATATTATAAGAAGGAGATACCTTATATAAAAACGAAGAAATAATTTCCTATTCAGAACATGTTTACTTTCAAAATACATCATCCGATAGCCTTCATAAACTCGAGGAAAATAAGTTGTTGTCTTTTAACCATTGTTAAGTTTCAAAGTCTCAGGTGTTCAAGAGTTGGCCAAGTTTAATGCCCAATGGGAGACATTGTAATTTGTAATCTTATTAATACGCCGCTCTTGGGAATGAACAGTTAAGCTTTTTATACTTCGGGAGTTATGTTAGTCGTGAATTGTAAGTGTTGTTCTGGGATTTGGATAGCTTGTTTGGTTTCGACGGTGATGTTATTGTCAATTATTTATCATATCTTTTAGAATATTTGTTATATAAGTTGACTGTCCGTAGTGCGTTGTGGTTTTAGTGGTCGCGTCACGCGTGGCAATTGCCACTTCGCCGAGTACTATAGCTTCGATCCCCATACGGGTCAAAGAATGTGTAATCCACAAATAGTTGTTCCACCCCGTGATGCAGGATTTATTCCTAGTGCGTTAGTTGTCTTAAAAATAGAGGTGTCATCTGCTTCGAATACAAAAGTGCATACCGCTATAGTGCACAGTCACTTTGTCACTAATACTACAAAGATTGCGTTTGCAATATACGGACAGAACTCAAAGCTATGTAAATGTTGGTAAACTTACTGTTTTGCAAGAGCACAGATGCAAATCAAAATTATTCAAAAATGATCAAAGTACAATTTGAACAAAAGTAATTATATTTTACTGTGAGTATACAAAGCGGCTTTCGGAAATAAATTACTATAAGATATAATAATATGCAAACAACACGCGTTGCGTGTACCAAAGTTCCTCTTTGGTTTCTTGGCAGTTTGCGCTTATGTATATGATTGTGAATTCCCGGGCCCGGGGTTCGATTCGCAGATCAGCCAAAGCGTTTGTGGATTTTAGTTGTGAAATGTTCAGTTGCAGCACGTAGTTTCGTAATGTGGTACAGTGCTGGTATGCTCGCGTAGAATAACATGGAACCTCAAACTATAGCAACTGGATTTGAGTGTACTACGCCTTTCAGGAATATACAAATTTAGGCAACGTCTATTATTTTAAGTTGTTTCGTTATTTCCTTACATCGAAGACATACCAATTCGAATAACATGTTTTCAATATTTTTTTAAACTGCACTACAGTTCGTTCACATTACAAATTGTTTTTGAAAATAGTATCCGACTTCGTATATAAAAAAAATCTTCATCGAATGTAGTTGGCTGATCGGAAATTGAAAAAAAAAACCTCGAGTACAAGGCAGAAGTCGTAGACAGATAAGCATTACAGGTCGTAAACTGAAGTTGTGAAGGAGGACTGTTGCGTGAGGGCGATGACTTCACTACCTTGGAAATATTGCGTATAAGTACAGTAACTCGTTGTACTGTAATCTACATGTACCCAGTTTATACTGATAACGTGTAATGTTGCAAAATATGAACTGGATTAATAGTACGTATTAAATGCTTGCAATTTATTTCATTTTCATATTTTATACGTACATAATATTGTCTTACGTTAATATCAACGTATTTTATTTCTGCGTGAATAGCAAAACCAGTAATTAAATTATGCCTAGACAATTTAAAATATCTACAGTCCTAGATATTGAGACAGCTACCATTTTAGCCTCCCCGTGAACATGGCTGCTGAAAAGCAATAAAAAATATACCCCTATCGTTGTAAGTGTCAATTTAAATGCAATTAGTTTTAATAATTTAAATAGTTGTATAGTTTAACTAAAATTAATCTCGCGATGAAATTCGTATAAAATTGTTTAGCAGACGTAGTAAAATTGTGAACTAGAATCTGTTGAATATTTTTTTCGCAAAACAATAAAATTGAAACAAATGGATAACGACATTTATAGCGCATCGAATTATTAATGGGGGATTACTCCTAATATAATTGGAACTATCTGCAATAAGCAACGCCAATATCAAATTATTAGATAGGTAAATACCTATCTAATAATGTGTTGCTAATTTTACATAGTATACTCAGCATAGTCCTAGACAGACTATTACATCGATTGAAAATTGCAAAGAGGAAAGCTAGATAACTCTGTCCACCCTAAATCGAATCTGGTATCTCTCGATAGTGACGGACTACAGGGTTCTAAAACGTCACCCATAAATTCGAAGACCGGCTATGAAATTACTTATTAAAACACTTTATATGTCCATTAATCGTAGGTCACCACTTCACTTACTGTTCAAGACTAACTTAAATGGATCCTCGACGCGGGACTAGTTTTACTTGTTGGCTGTTCACCAAAAGAAATAAATAGCAATGGTTCTATTCAGCTTTGAGCTTTGCACCCTTAGACCACTTTAAATGTTTCCTTTTAATACATTTGACGACCAATTGCAACGAAACTTTATGTTGAAGTTTTAAGAGAGAGGAATAAAGTCATAACTAGCGAATCCTTTTATGTAAGATTGGCAACGGACGAGATAGCTTTAACTCGTATGTTGCCAACACACGTTATATAAACGATGAACGTTTTTAAACTTTCGCGATTTGTATACATACTTACCTAATAATATAATACCTTCAATACAAGGTAACGAGTCTTATTCGCGATAAAGTATTGAAATAGTATAAATACCTATTGATTGCTCGACGTTTCGACCGACTTGCATCGATTGTGGGTACGGGTTGCCTGACTCACATAAACGTATTAAAAGCGTCCAAAGCAAGCTTGTCATCTCGGAATAACAGAAAACTTAACTATACTACAAACTTAATTTTATCTATGCTGATATGCAAGTGAGAGACCTTTGGACTGCTGTGCAGGGGTCTCAAGCTCGATCCTACGGCACGCAACTCTGACGTTTTGTAGTTACGTGCATATTAAATTGGGATTAACTATAATGACCACCACAAATAGTAATTGCGCAGCAAAATATGCTTACTAAAATATATCATAAAGAGCACCTATACGCCTCAAATCACTGCATTCTGTCTCGGAAGGGTTAGGTTATGTTAGGTTCCTTCCTAAACCCACCCAAAAATAGTAGCCCCGCTAAGCGGGGCTCCGTCGACTTATTTTGATCTCTTTAAATATATTTTGCTGTGCAATTTGGTCATTATTTACTATTTTTGACTGATATATTTTACTATATCTGGTGATAAGTTAAACATAAGCTTATTAAATTGGAAATTATCGCTCGCTTTAACAGCAAAAAAAAAATCGTGAGAAAACCTGTATATCTTAGAGTTCTCCGTAATGTTCTTGAAGATGTGTAAAGTCTACCGACCCACACTAGACCAGCGTAGAGGGCTAATCTAGCCCTTCTCAAATCTGGCCCGCGCTCAGCAATGAAACACAGTATACACAATATACACAGTGCTGATAGCATTCATATTATCATATGTAACATAATTATACTTAGTATCGACATACTTGTGCTTCAATTTTTGTTATACGACAATTAGATACAATTACAATGAAATTCTTCGATAACTTTTGATTACTTTTGTAGGTGAAAAGTAATGACAACTTCATTAAAGTATGTGATATTAAATAAGACCGTGTGTCTTAATTAAGATATTCCTTTGAATATTGATTATATTAAAGGAAAATTAATACCAAGACTGAGGATGTCTCGTTGGCAGTGTTTCATGATGCTTTATAATAACCTAGTTTCTTCTATGTAATTATGTTTTGATTACATCTTGACGGAAGCGGGAAAGCTTTGTAGAATTTTCTCTTTAACGTAGAGCTTATCCCGAGTATAATATTAAGTTGTGGTAATACTTGAAGACCGTAGTTGAGCTTATGAATAAAAATCACTTTAGAAATTATAGGATAACTAGTTTTCACCCGCGGCTTCGCTCGCGTAAATATAGGTTAGGTTAGGTTTGCAACAGTTTTTTTTCTGGATGAAAGGTACCCTATGTCCTTTTCTGTACCCCTGACAACGTGTATGCAAAATTTCATGTTGATCGGTTGAGTAGTCAAGGCGTGAAAGCGTAACAAACAAACAAACAAACTCATTTTCTCATTTATAATATTAGTTAGGATATTGAATACTAATAATAGATATATTTATTTATACAAACATATGACTTATCTGATGGTGTTTTGTGTGTCCTAAGAACACACGCTAAGTATGATCATGTTGCAAGTTCTTCAAATAAGAAGTCGCTATGCTGCCAGCGCAAAGGCACACCTCGATAGTCTCTATAATAACAGCTTGAAGAGCTTCTCAATGCAGGAACACAATATAAGACTGTTTGTTGACTAGAGATAACGCTGTGCTCGAACTAACTCTTTTACTGATTGACAATATAGACATGAAATTTAGTCAATAGCAAAAATGTATTTAATTGGATTTCTATTTCGTTTCGTTTATTTCATACACTTACTAGCTTTTGCCCCCGGCTTCGCTCGCGTTAATTTAGAATTTGACAATCAATTCAGGTTGTACTCTGCTTGTAATAATATAATTCAATCATGATTCGAATGACACGTGGCGCCATCTATTATCATAAGAACGTTATTATTGTTCTCCTCGGGAACAGTATTTTGTCGGGATGAAAAGTAGCCTATGTCCGTTTCTGTACACCTGTCAACGTATATGCAAAATTTCAGGATCATCGGTTCAGTAGTATAGGCGTGAAAAGGTAACAAATAAACAAACTCATTTTCGCTTTTATAATATTAGTTAGGATTAGGATTCCTATGTTGAGCTCCAATAACGCAAATGATACCCCTGGTATCACAAGTGATCATTTGCCACTATAACCGCAACCGTAGGTAGGCATTTAACATGTAAGTACATATGTACATGTAAGTTGCTTGCCACATACACTGGAAGTTTTAAAAACAGAAATTCCATCGTCACCTTTCAACTAGTGACCTTTAATTATTTATATATTCCAATACTACTGAAACTATTATTTTGATATGTCAAAGGTGGATAAGATATCTATGAAATATCTTATCCACATCTGACATATCAAAAACATGTACGTGCGGTCATTTCTCAAGTTATCACCAACGCAATCAAACTGGCTTGAATCAAGCCGACCTTTTATGGACAATTATTACCCGAAGCCGATTTCTCACTGCCTTTTATAAAACTATGTCGAACCCATTTACATACTTATTGGCAAAGATTAATTATGTTACATAACTCACAAAAGTTCATAACGTGTGTGTGTTACAAATACCGCTTCTAGGGAAAGAAGGGTACAAAGGGCCCCCTCTTCATTTAAGTATATATATTACCTGTTATCCTAACTTAGTAGTATTATAATTGTGAATGTCAGTTTGTTTGTTTGTTATGCCTTCACGCGTTAAATAGTCTACCGCTCATCATGAAATTGACACGTTGTCAGAAGTACATAAAAGGACATAGGATACGTTTCATCCGGAGTCAGAGATACATAAAAGGATACCTTTCATCCAGAAAAACATACACTTCCCGAGCGGAAAACTAAGAGTTGTCTAAAAGAAAAATAAAAAACACACTGCTAAACCTATGACGCGGGCTTTAATTAGAAACTATGAAAGCAAAAAAGCAATTAGGTACTAGAAAAGTAATTAAAATGAATTCGTCAGGCGTCAGTAGCGATATTTAAAACACGTATAACACGACAAGACTATAACCATTAATGCCGACTGAAAAACTTCAGTTTTTCTTGACAGCCTGATGATTTACATTCGCAATTGCTTAAAACGAGTTCCAAGCATCTCAGCCTTAATTTTCTTTTTTAAATAAGACAACTCCCGTATTAGGAATTATTATTCCCGTGTCGCGCTGGCGGGCACTTTACAAACATTCATACAACAGACACAAAGAACATTCAAACTCGGGAAAACCATTTATGGGTCACACACATTTTTGTCTCGTGTAGGATTTGAACCCACAACACTCGGCGCCGTGGCAGTGGTAAGGCGACCACTTTAACCGTACGTACAGTCAAGTCGTTCAGAATGCATATATATGTTTATCGAGCAAACAGACGCTTGCTGACGTCCATTCGCTAAATAAGACACCCAGTAACCATATGATTAGCAAAAGATTCATCGGTGAGGTTCTAAACCCCTATTTGTAAGCTCGGAACCAACTACTTTTATGTAAATACTAGGTCCTACACATAATCAGCTCCAATCTCCTGGAATACGGTCCCAATACACTTAGAAAAAGGAAAGATTTCTAGCTGTACCTATATACTAATGCTTAGGAATGAGTATCCCCATTTATCAGAGACCCAATCAGATGAAACTGAGAATTTTTCAAATTGAAAATGTCCAATTACATTTCGGTCGGTTAAATTTAGTACTAGGCTTTCAACTGTACGAAGAAGTACTTAAGATTTAGGTACCGCGTATTAAAGAGGATCTTGATCGTTGATTGTGATTAAGGCTATCAAATAAATGGTTTTCTTTTTATGTGTTTATCATAGAACGGTTCTGATGGTAACAAAAATATAATTTGCAAAAATTGTCGGTATGGATGTCGCCGTCTGGCTAACTTTATAAACATGCATTTAACAGATACAGAATATACTCAAACTCTAACAACACACAAATAATAATGTTCAAACGGGATTCGAAGCCACAACACAACACGGCAGCGGCCTGGCGATCCTTTTATAATATTCATAATATACTAGCTGCGCCTAGCGGTTTTATTTTATACTAGATGTGCCCGCGGTTTCACTCTCGTTTATGATTACTGAGCCGCCCCCGTGCGTCGTAGCGTGATATTATATAGCCTTTCTCGATAAATGGGCTATCCAACACTAAAATAATTTTTCAATTCGAACAAGTAGTTCCTGAGATTAGCGCGTTCAACCAAACAAACAAACTCTTCAGGTTTATAATATTAATATAATAAATATGTGCGATATATATGTTATGTTATATACACATAAATATTGTAAACAATATCTAACGAAACCTGACATAAAAAGTAAACAAAATATATAATATCCTCTTATCAGATAATTCCATTGTTATACAACAACAGAAAATACAGTGACATAATGTTATTGCGTATAGAATTTATTTGCTTTTTGTCTCATAATCGCCTAAATAAAATAATACTTACCTGTTCGTGCGACTTCACTTCCTTATACTTTAGATTATCGCCCAGAATTCTGAAAGAAAGTTTTCTTGCGAAATTACAGTTCTTTTATTACCTTAACACTTATGCACATGATTGTGTTTCTTGACGGCGTTAAAATTGACCTAAATTAGTATATGCTACTACTATACTTATTTCCCCTTAATCTATCAAATCTTAAAATACTAGAAATAATTTAAAATTGTCATGGGCCGACGGTGTGCCGCTGTGACTAATTAGGTTAATGCTCTAAGATATATAAGTGTACTATAGAATGCACTTCTAGTATACTTATACACTCAGTAGCTACGTCAAAAATCATGTCATTCTTTTAGTGTGGTGATTTAACTAACACCCACAAACTAATAAAATAGCAGACATACTTAAATAATACAAGCACTTTACTTAGCAATCACTCACGAAAAAAAGAGTCGCTGAAAATAAAACAAACCTTTTTAAATCTTAATAATTAAGCTCCAAAACAGAAGAAAGTAAGTACCTACTTTTAGCCAGTTGCACTTACTGATCGGTAAACGATTAGCGTAGTTAAGCAACGTTGGGTGCGGTCAGTCTATAGATGGGTGACCGCTAAGTGGAATTTCATCTGAGCGTCTCCGTGCTTCGGAGGGCACGTAAAAATTCGGTCCCAGTTGTTGTCAAATTGAAAGCCGTCTTTAAGCCATGTCAGAGGCCTTGAACAACTCTTGACAATAGGTTGGCCACTAACCACACGAAAAGAAGAAGGTCATTTTTGAACTCACGATTTTATTATACGAACATCGGAATCCTTAGAATTAGTGGTAGAAAAATAGACACTCTTTATTTATGCAATACAGGACAGTCCATTTCATTGATTTTTATGTCATCCTTCACCTAAATAAAAATATCATATCCATACCTACTAGACAATTACAATAAATTATGCATGAATAATTATTTTACATTTGACATAATTAACCTGCGTTTCATTTCCTCGGGGATTATTATAATTATAGCTTGATTAATGTTAGATTGCCAGTCATTTGTAGTACGGAATAGATAGTATTTATTTATCTTTTGTTTGTAATATTGGAAAATGTATGTTATTAACAATGATTTGTGTTATGAACGTTTAAAGTAATTTTGGTGAATTAGCGGCCATATTGGATGGTCTCAACATCATTCTCGATATAGTCATTCGTATCATAATTTTGTGGTATAATTTAGACTCCTGCGATGTCAGTGATCCCTTAAAATCCATGGTGGTTATGCCATAGCTTGGCTATCGTATTTCAGTATACTAAAATCTGATTACCTATTCCGCTCAAATACTAAAAAAAATAATAAAGTGAATCAGACCAGTGATTTTCGAGTGTAAACGTGGATTGCGCCGCCACCCTGACTATCCAAACGCGCAAAGGACATACATACATAAAGACGTTGCGTTTATAATATGTAAAGATGGTACTGGCATAGAAATATATTCATGTTAACCGCATCCAAAACTAACAGCCTATTCCGATAGTCACGTCAATAGTGTAAAGACCACAACCTTATTGGACGTTCGTCGCTTCTCCATTCTAATAATGTACTAGGGGTATCATAATAACTTCGCTCAGAGGATAGTGACTAACTCAACTTTTTGTCACGTAAACATTTTTAAAGATCTATTTTCTTAGTTCAGCTGATATCTAACACGACCTTTGTCCCACAAAGTTATCCAAGAATTAATCTTGAATTATTGCACAATAATTCACGCAATAAATCATCAAACAAAATCCAAAACATTCACATACAAAAACACTCGAATGTCGCATATTTTTATGAGAGCGACCAGACAAAGGATATTAGAGTAGGCAACTGAGTTATTGGTCCAATATCAGTACAACAAAAGGCGAGTACAATGACCGTGTACTACAATGGATAATAAATAGATGGAGGCAAAAATGCTGAGTCCTCCCCAAATTGTGTCGGTTTGTATACCGTTATTGTGGCTTATGGCGGCAATTATAACGAGATGGTGTCGAGGAAAAATTGTCCTCAGTTGTCTGGAAAAATACTGCGGCAAGGAGACAATATTTGTGATGTACTAGCTGCCCCCTGTGGCTTTGCTTGCTTGGTGTACCGAAAATTAGATTAAAAACGTGCACTATAATTTATTGTAACATTAATTATCTAGAAAGGTAAGATGCATCGGTTGTGTTTAAACTTAAAGCAACTTAACTGGCGAAATCTCATCGGCAATCGTGCGGTGGAGTTATAGAGATCCTTAAAAAGACGCTATGCTATCAGCAGAGAAACCAGTAAAATATACTGGTTTCTCTGCTGATAGCATAGCGTCTTTTTATTGCCATTAGTGGCAACCGCTGCTCATGGACTTCAGCAATGTCAGGATACAGCAAAGCCGTTGCCTACCGCGAAAGAAGAACTCTCTTTAAACCTCGTTTGAAGAAGGACTTATCATAACGCTCGTCATAGCAATGTAGTGACTCTTTCTTTTGCGGAATCAACGCACAAATGATATTCCCAATGTCGCTAGTCTCCAGAGACTGTTGCTTATCTATACCTTATCAGACTAAAAGATAATCCATAGACAACTGCCTAACATCGGAATAAAAATATAATTAATTAGATTAAGAGTATCATATAAAAATCGTACATTGTAACGTGGCTTAGTTTAGTTAGACTATATCATTTGGACTGGCTCGCTATTATACATAAGTAACCTCAGCCATTGTATATACATAGGTATACAGAAATATACTGCTCTTCATGAAGTTCTCAAGAGTTTGGAAAGTAAATTTACGTCGCATTTCACACTTACTGAACGATTACCATTCTGGAAAAGCTCGTATTGAACAACTAACTCAAGTTCATATAATCAAAGAGCCATTTCAAAAATCTTTACCAATAGTATAAATGCGAATGTGTGTATTATTGTTATTTACGCTTTCCCGCGTTAACTACTCGATCGATCGTCATGAAATTTTGCACACACGTTGTCAGGGCCTCCCATGACTTCATGATGCTCATAGGCAATCAGAAAGAAGTAGGTACTGTTAGCTAAGCTACATTTTTACGAGCGAAACCGCGAATAAAATAGAGTAGGTTATATATAAGAATTCTGTAGTCTCTTGCCTCTCCGCGAACAGGCATGAGGTTGTGTTTGATGAAAAAATAGAACCTGTTTGGATAGGACGTGCCATAAAACGCATTACATTTCCTGTAAGTGTTGTTTTACATTCGCATTGTAAATATCGTATTTTGAATGGATTAAAAAGTAATGGGGATGAGCATGGCGATGTGTCAACGGCCTGAAAGGTTGTGTGACTGAAGCACCATTATTTTTTAAGTGTGTGTGCACTATGTAATGTATTTATAGAACGGCCATAAGTAAAGATCGTAGTATACAATCGTAACGGTAGCTTATTTTCGTAAAGCAGCTTATTCTTTAACCTAGCTAGTAGAGCATCTCACCAAATCTTTAACAAACCTTAATGTGTGAATATTTTTTACTAATAAATACTTTCTTTTTTACAGGTAAACTGCTTGGTATGATTGTATGAAAATTGATATTAGTAACTACTGCACAAATAGAATGAGGTATGTAGAAAGTCGGAGATTTCATCATTGTCTTGATGTCATTATTTTACAGAAAAATATAGTTCTTTTTTGCCATCAATCCGCCTAATACCATATTATTGAAAGGTGACTAGTGAAGGTAAGGATTATCCGATTTTCTTTCAATAACATTCTGGTACCTAATGAGTAAATCTTTAGATCCAAGCAAGCGAAGCTGTGCAGAAGCTAGTAGTTTAAACAAAACTTAGAAGCTGCCAAGATTCTCACTTAATGTATATTTTAATTAACATAGTTGAATTATCTTTATAAATTAAGACGGAAACCACTGCAATCAAGCGAAGTAGGTAATCGGACAAAACATCGGGATGTTTTGCTCAACTTCCTAGTTCGTGCCCGAGCGGTTAATTCATGAGTCGGCATCCCGGCGCCACGAAGTCAGCTTCAAACTTTTAGCTGTGAATTGTGGATGTCTCGAAAAGTGAGGCTAACTGTTTTCTAGATTACATTATGAATACAACTCTTGAAAGACTCTGTCTTAACTTTTTCTATATTTATTGCTTTGTAGGTCCCGTGTCATAAGTTTGCGTCAGTGTTGAATTCCCTTGTTCGATTACCAGGCAAGGACCTATTGAATTTTTTCGAAAGTAAATTCTTAGTTAGTACCAAGGCGGAACCTAAAAATAGGCATACCAATTTTGTAACACTTTAAAACCATAGGTATTTGTTGTCAAAATGAAGATGACACATATATACATAGACACACGCCTATATAGTCGCGTGACTATGTATGTGTGTGTGTAGCCTTTCAGAATTATTCTCGAAGGGCTAGGCAGAGATTTATGACATCAGTTCGCTAACTATGATTTGAAAACCTACGTAGTAGTGGTTGAGCTTATTGTCGTTTATCGGAACAAAGTTCCAGACTCCATAATAATGATAAAATCGTTTATTCATAATACTTTATTTTATTTATTTATTTGGGGCATAATTGTAGAATATGTTCTAGAACATATAATATAGAATTAATCTAATACATGCACTCTGGTACAATCGAATATCGTGGATGCCTACGCTAGGAAAACCTGTGTTGTAGGTCATCCACCATTTTGTATTGCAATTACAGAGACGTGTACACTTTTATGGTAGCCGGTTTTATTTCTCACCAAAACCGAGATACACATTAGAACAAAATAACAAAGTTGCAATATAGAACATTAACAATAGTATTTCGGTAGAGGATCGCTGGTGCCTGTGTTAGGTACAAAATTACCTGTATTACAGGTCACCAGGTCTCCGCACGCAGCCAGTTTATACAAACATAAACGAAAATAAAACATAAAAATGGAAACTAAAAGCTATAATGCTGCTACTTTCTAATAACGCAGTAACGTTTCCCAAGAGCAGCGATAGCTCAGTGGGGAGACCAACAGACTGCAACGCAGAGGGTCTCGGGTTCGAACCCACGTCGCGCACCTCTGACTTTCGGAAGTTATATGACTTTTCGAAATTATGTGCGTATTGATTGACAATTATCGCCTGCTCCGTGCCCTCGGAGAGCACGTTAAGCCGTTGGTCCCTTTGGTCCCGTTGGTGCATGAACATCTATGGCAGTCGTTATTGGGAGAGTGTCGACACAAAAGATCCCACTGGGTCGAAGTGTCGCCGGTCTGCACTGACTGGCCCCCACATAAGATAAGAAACGTTGCCCAATCTAGGAATCAAACTCCAGACCTTATACACAACAGCCGCATATACTGCGCCACCAATGCATTCAATATAATTATAAAAAAATACACCTTTACTTATTCTTTCGGTATTATACCTACGCAATTCGACGTATGTACGTATATATTTTCTTATCTTTTATTACTTTCGTAAACAATTTTTTACATTATATACAGCAGTAATAAACCCTTAGATACTGCTCACAAAATGTAAAACAAAGAACATCTCATGATAACCTAAATATGATCTAAGAGATTAAAGTTTAAACTCCACGACGCGCGACGACCATATTTCTGCAAACCTGTTTATTAAAACCAAAATGTTATATAATCTTATGAAAAACTATCTTTCCTTGCGACTTCGTAGGCGTGGTATTTGGAAGAAGGTTTATTTATTTACATATCTAATGGATATTAATAGTGATTATAGTAGTGTAACAGTTTTTAAAAAAAATTTGTAATAGTGTCAAATAAACAACGCGATAAAATCCGTATATAATAGTTTAATTTCAACATATCTAATCGATGTTTTAAAAGGAATTGGGTAAAATAGCTGATGTCTTTTTCCGACCCTCCAATTATTTCTTGATGTTTCTTCCAGGCAGCGTATCGAAAATTACTTATATATAATACTCGACTTCTAGGTGGCTTATCAAGGTGAAACAGTCAACAGATTTTAAGTAAGACTTCCAGCTATACAATTGTGAAACCGCATTCAATTTCGTTTAGTAGTTTTTGCGTGATGCGCGTACAAAATATACAGATAGACAGTCAAAAATTCTTAAAACAACTGTTTTGGCTTCTATAACTCTATAGAAACCCTTTAATTAATTCTTAAACATGTCCTATGTACAGACATCGACTATTTAGAATGTAATATAATATAATATATTATATTATATGTATAGACTAGATTTTGCCCGCGGCTCCGCTCGCGTAAATATGTGTTAGGTTAATAACAGGACTCTTTACTGGATGAAGATACCCTTTGTCCTTTTCTGTACGCCTGGTAACGTGTATGCGAAATTTCATGATGCAAGCAAGTCAAGCAGTAAAGGCGTGAAAGCGTAACAAACAAACAAAGTCAAATTCGCTTTTATAATATTAGTTAGGATTACTTCAGTTTAAAGCCGTTTATTTAACTACCGAATGGATATTACGGCATTAGAAAATTTAAAGAAAAATGTATAATGGCTACCTTAGGTATCTTCGTGATGTAATCAGAAAAATATGTCCCGCGCAATGTCCCTTTTTGCTTTTAGTAGAATGTAAAATAATTAGGGAAATGGGTTTTTGTGTATAATAAAATGTTCTTGTAACAAGTACAGCAATATTTTATTGTACTCTTGCTTTTGGTCGCGGCTTCACTCGTGTAAAAGTAGGTTAGATTAAAAATAAATAAAATGTAGCTTGTGTTTCTCGGTGATTAATATAGCTTTCTAATGGTGAATGAATTTTTAGAATCGGGTGAATAGTTTTTGAGTTAAATCATTTCAAACATACAAACAAAAAATCAAATCTTTCCACTTCATGATATTAGTATAGACAAAAGCTTTTATTTTATACTAGCTTTTGCCCGCGGCTCCGCTCGCGTTAATTTAGAATTTGACAATAAATTCGGGTTGTACTCTGCTTGTATAATAATATAATTCAATCATGATTCGAAAGACACGTGGCGCCATCTACTATCATAAGAACGTTATTGTTGTTTGCCTCGGGAACAGTAATTTTTTTCGGGATGAAAGGTAATCCTATGTCCGTTTCTGTACACCTAACAATGTATATGCAAAGTTTCAGAATGATCGGTTCAGTGGTTTATGCGTGAAAAGGTAACAAACAAACTCAGTTTCGCTTTTATAATCTTAGTAAGGATAGTGTTTAATTGAGTGCGGTTAGATCGGTCTAAGTGGAAATCCTTGGACGAAGCCTATCTCCAACAGTGGACGTCTTTCGGCTTAGATGATGATGAGTGTTGTATGTTTGACATCAGTTTAGTATCATGCTGGTACTGTCTCAGTGACATAGATTTAGCTAAGGTGTCTGTTTTGCATGAGGTTTTCGGATTCGATTTGCGGGTTAAACAAAATGTCATTGTTAGTTTTAACCGACTGCCACGCCTGAGGTCGCGGGTTCGATTCCCGCACAAGTCAAACATTTGTGTGCATGAACATGGATGTTTGTCTTGGTCTGGGTGTTTCTATGTATAATATGTATGTATGTACAAAAAAAAAAGTATATATGTATGTTTAGCCATTGTCTAGTACCCATAGTACAAGCTCTGCTTAGTTTGGCTAGATGGTGTTGTGTGTATGTGATAGAATATTATTATTATTATTATTCAGAAATTCTTAGTAGCTGTCTTGAACTGTTTCCGTTAGGGCCTACGACCTTAGACCATAGTTGGCCAAATGGTGGGGTAATACTCGTTTGCCTATAATATGCGACTCCGATAGAGATAATGAGACTGTCAGAATTTCTTGATAAAATATCTGTCGTGTTGTCTGAACGGTTAATCAAACCCAATGTAGGATCAACGACTCTGTAAAGATATTAATTGATCTAAATACTTTAATAGTCTTACTCGAGAATGGAACTGGAGACCTCATGTACAGCAATCGCACTCATTAGCTTCACAGAAGTAATATTCTTTAAAAATTGAATTTAGTATTATGAACCAAAGGCAGTGTTTCATCCCTGTATCTGTCTGAGGTAAAAGTGCAGTTAACTCTGGAGCTAAGCTAAATATAATAGAGATTGAAACGCTTTTACCGTAACGATTCAACGGGAATTGAACTCACGACTTTGCCCGGTAACGTAACGGAAACCTCTCTGTTATTCACGAAACATTTAAAAGAGACGTACTTATAAAAATAAGTTTATTTACCAACTAGCTTTTGTCCGCGGCTTCGCCCGCGTCAAAGTAGGTTAGGTTAAGGTAGGTGTAATGTTACTCGGTTGGTGTAATGATTTTTAAAATCGGTTGAGTGGTTTTTTATTTAAATCATTACAAAAAAACAAACATATTACAAATTAAATTTTTTCTCTTTATAATATAAGTATAGATGACATATTACAAAAGCATATTGCTTTTGTAATATGTCATCTATATATAAAGTGACAGTACTGGCTTGTGACCAAGAAAAAACACGTTTAGGAACATACTTTCCACTTAAATATATGTATGTCTAAAGTATTCCCATTAATCATAACTAGCAAAGTACTAGTTTTTTAGCCTAGGTCTAGCTTTTCTATTAAGTAATACATACATACAAACACAAGATGTGATAAAAACAGATAAGTAGCGGAGTCTGTGTGTTATGACAAGACACAAGAAATACTTATAATACGCGACCTCCCCGAGGTTATTTAATTCTCAGCCGGGATTGTTAGTATTCGATTTTATAAAGAGGTCTCCATATGTTGGTTGAATGCTTAGTTAAGTTGCTTTAGTAAGAATGTCTATAAAGAGGTCTATGAAAATAAAAGTTACGTGAAATTTGAAATAGAGATATAGTTGTTTGTTAGAAAAGTCTCAATAGCAGTATGAAGTCTACTAATGTGCACGGTTAATGACACTGGTCTAGCTATTATTATTTTTTTTTGTTTATTCACTTGTCTGACATAAATTACAAAATTCAAATTTCCTCGCCAAGGTACACAGCTTGTTGGCGAGAATCCGAGTTCTTTATAGCTTTATTACTAAATAAAGCGAAATTCAAGCGTCAACCGTACCGTGGGAGTGAACCTCAATTATCCTAGTATCACCTTCGCCGAGCAATAGACACTTGAGTTTCGATTTTAACAAGTTTTTACTTATTTTAGGTTCTGTTTAAATTTTCGTAATACCTTATGATATGTTCTTTACCAAAAACAAATCCATTCGTAGCCGATAGACAATTAGTTTTAAGCGTTATGCTTAGTAAAATAAGGTTTAAAGTGGCACGCACTTGGTGGCTCGTATTCGAGCCGGTAACAGATACACGGTACAAATGTAGCGGCTAGTATGCGAGCCTCTGTCAAAGGGCAGGTGGGAGATTTAAAAATAAAGCTGGCGAAATGTGAGTTTAATATTCCTCTGTTTATTTTCTTTGGGAGTATATAGGCATAAGTTTATGTATGTGTTCATGTTATTTAATAGTCATACAAATTAATCTGTAAAGTAGTTGATTCTTTAGAAATTAGTGTGATGTACTCTTATAGTACAAACACATAACCTCACTTCACGCCTCCATCCCTCGAAGGTCTAAGCAAAGGTGTTTTACTCCCACATTTTATGATTTAAGGTCCCACAAAATATGGAGCAAGCCTATTGTCGTCAATCGTTCACAGTTCTAAACTCTGTGCTGTTTTTGAGAATATTTTAACATGAAATTCTGACCTTGTAATTAAACTCCAGACCTCACACATAGCAATCACTGTCACTGCGCCACCAAAGCAGATATTTTGATTATATAGATTTTAATTTTACCATTGTTACAAGTACACACATCAAGGTCTTACGCTTTTTTTTTTAAGTGAAAACTTCTTTAGACGCATTGAGCACTTCTTGGGTGAACAAAAATCATGGAACTCGCGTCATCGTCACCGAACGCTTTCCATATTTGAATTATTTTTGGTTTATAAAGAAGTTGTCTTCTATTTACGCGAATGTTATTCATTGAAATTAAACAACTATATACGGATTTTATCGCGTTGTTTATTTGACACTATTACAAAATTTTTTGAAAAACTGTTACACTACTATAATCACTATTAAACTTTACAAATTTTTAAGCTAATTAAATTTAATAATTTCAATAATTTAATTAGCTTAAAAATTTGTAAAGTTTAATAGTGATTATAGCAGTGTAACAGTTTTTCAAAAAATATTGTAATAGTGTCAAATAAACAACGCGATAAAATCCGTATATAGTAGTTTAATTTCAATTATAAAGAAGTGTTTATGATCAAGGATTAAAGTTTTCACTTCTATCGGCAGTCCCCAAAGACTGCCCCAATTTTTTTAAATAGCAGCGATAGCCTAGTGGGAAACCGTTGGACTGCCACGCAGAGATCTCGAGTTTGATCCCAAGGCGCGCATTTCTGACTTTTCGAAGTTATGTGCGTATTAATAGTTATCGCTCGCTTTAACGGTGAAGGAAAACATCGTGAGGAAACCTGCATGTCTAAGAGTTGAACATAATGTTCTCGAAGATATGTGAAGTCTGCCAACCCGCACTAGGCCAGCGTGGTAGACTATGGCCTAACCCTTCTCACGCTGAGAAGAGGCCCGTGCCCAGCAGTGGGACAGTTTAATACAGGGCTGATATTATTATATTATTTTTTATTATACAACTAAGGTGGCAAACAAGCATAGTACCTGATGGTAAGTGATCACTTTCCCTCGGTGCATTTTCTGAGCGTACATAATTCAAGTACGTTAGATATATCTATCTGTACAGGCAATGATGTATTTTTAATCAAGTACGTAGTCTCAAGGTATCAGATAAAAATAGCTAAGTTTTATGCAACATTCTTGCATAAATGCTTTGAAACATCGACGTGTCAACTAGAACATCGGATATCGCGTCTGTATCTATTGGTTTTTTCTTCACCACAGACCGCGATAAAGCACGTTCTGCTTGCCGGAGATTCACCAGATATCTCTCAGCATCGTTATAAACCTCATCATATTGAGCACGCTCCCAAGTGCTCCAAAGTAAAAATAAGGAAAATTTGTGAGATGAAAAACTAATTATGCTGTGTCCTCGGTCGGCTTTTAACGTCGATGGAATGAACAGCTTACTTGATTCAGAAAAGGAAAGGATAGCGAAACGGGTTTCAATTTTGTTAAACTTTTTTACTTACGTTCCAGATTGCTGTATCGTTAATTGTTGAAGGTGACAAAATGTTAAAGAAGCGTTGTCTCACAAATTTTTTGATATTTGTTTGAGGAGAGTAGGTACTCGTTTTCATAGCTAGCTCTTGCCCGCGGTGCGAGCGTTAATGTAGTGTTTCACTATTCCCTAGGAATATATTCCTAGGGAATAGTGAAATCCTTTTTTTGGATGATTCTCGGGTGAAGTCATAGTAAACTAATAAACAAACAAACTGCCATTCGCATTTATAATATCAGTTAGGATTTATAGAATATATCATTTAGGTTTATCCTGCGTAACTATTTCCGTGGCTGCATGGTCTATGCCACGATAACCACGCATTTTTTAAGATAAAGTATACTTAGACTATAGCCTATCTAACTCTCCGACCTATAAACTACTTTTATGCTTAACATCACGTTGATCCGTTACTGCGTGTAAGAGTGACAAACTAACAAACACATTTTCGCAGTCATAATATTCGTTTGATTTTACATAGGTACCTGGTGTCTTTGTCTCCTTTGTGACGCACCGGTAGTGAATGCAATTGCTTAGCATGAGGTCTACAATTAGATTTCCCGCACGAGGTATTGTTAAATCCTATCCTAACTTCCTAACTAATATTATAAAAGCGAAAATGAGTTTGTTTGTTTGTTTGTGTGTTACCTTTTCACGCCTAAACCACTGACCCGATCATCCTGAAATTTTGCATATACGTTGACAGGTGCACAGAAACGGACATAGGCTACTTTTCAACCCAAAAAAAGTTACTGTTCCCGAGGGAAAACAATAATAACGTTCTTATGATAATAGATGGCGCCACGTGTCTTTCGAATCATGATTGAATTATATTATTACAAGCAAAGTACAACCCGAATTGATTGTCAAATTCTAAAGTAACGCGAGCGAAGCTGCGGGCAAACGCTAGTATAGAATAATTGTAAATGTATATATATATATGTTAATCTAAGGTTTGCTTGTGTATATTCACGCCTCAATTTTACGTGTGATCTATATGCGTACATATGTAGGTATATATTACACAATACTAAAAATGTATGTAACCATTAATGGTTAATATTGTCTTCTGTTTACGCGAATGTTATTCATTGAAATTAAACTACTATATACGGATTTTATCGCGTTGTTTATTTGACACTGTTACAAAATTTTTTGAAAAACTGTTACACTACTATAATCACTATTAAACTTTACAAATTTTTAAGCTAATTAAATTATTGAAACTATTAAAACTATTTATACTATTACTATACTATTATACTATTTAGATTTATTTTTTACACTTTCCCCGACGTTTCGGTTGCTTTTCAGCAGCCATGGTCACGGGGAGACTAAGATGGTAGTTGTCTCAATGTTCCAGTGTAGTTATTTCAAAGTACCCGAACATAATTTAATCATGGGTGTTTCTATTTACGCAGAATGAGCTCAAAGTATCATGAAGTTTTTGTCATTGTCATTTGAGCTCATTCTGCGTAAATAGAAACACCCATTAATAAATTATGTTCGGGTACTTTGAAATAACTACACTGGAACATTGAGACAACTACCATCTTAGTCTCCCCGTGACCATGGCTGCTGAAAAGCAACCGAAACGTCGGGGAAAGTGTAAAAAATAAATCTAAATAGTATAATAGTATAGTAATAGTATAAATAGTTTTAATAGTTTCAATAATTTAAATAGCTTAAAAATTTGTAAAGTTTAATAGTGATTATAGTAGTGTAACAGTTTTTCAAAAAATTTTGTAACAGTGTCAAATAAACAACGCGATAAAATCCGTATATAGTAGTTTAATTTCATTAATGGTTAATTTTAGTATATTTTATATAACGACATGAAAAAGTTATCAGATGTAACATAACAAAAAAGTATCTTGTATTTTTAATAATAATGTACAAAAATCCTATGAAACATTTACTTAACAAAAGTTGTGTTCACTGAAAGAGAAGCGTTCAACAAAAACTTTGTCCATTAAAATGATTGAATTATATATTTTTATAGGAATATATTTTGTGTTCAGTTCAAAGGGAATATTCTAGACATGTGTTTAAATAAAACATAATACGATATGACTGCCTCTGTGGCGTGACGATCGTTAATACGAATGCAGTGCATGAGGTCTCCGGTTAGATTCCTGGGACGAAACAGCAAAAAGTTATTGGGTTACACTGGCAAAAATATCTCAAATGCAGCTCGAAGTTAGGAGACATAGTATTAAGACTAAGCTATACTAATATTATTAAGCTGAAGAGTTTGTTTATTTGTTTGTTTGAACGCGGTAATCACAGGAACTACTGGTCCGAATTGAAAAGTTCTTTTAGTGTTGGATAGCCTATTTATCGAGGAAAGCTATAGGCTATATAACAGCACGCTACGTCTCACGGGGGCGTCGCAGTAACTATAAACGCGGGTGAAACCGCGGGCATATCTAGTTCCTTATAAAGTCGTTGATCCTGCGTACGCTCTCTCTGAAGTCGTGCATTATTGCCGTCCTATCGGAGTATAAGAGTGAGGGTATAAAGAGTAGGTACACTTGTATTTGCACACACACTTGCCCTATAATATATCTTGCTCAGATGAGTAGTTTCTGTAGAGAAATAGCCGCTGGTAAATTTGGTTTGGACGACATTATTATAATAAATGGTTATTATGGCTACTATTGAAGTGAAAATAGGGTTTGATATACGTTTACTTACACAATAGCTCGGCAGTTCAAATATTCTAAAATCCTAACTAATATTACAAAAGCGAAAATGAGTTTGTTTGTTTATAACCTTTTCACGACTAAACCACTGAACCGATCATCCCGAAATTTTGTATATACGTTGTCAGGTGTACAGAAACGGACATAGGCTACCTTTCATCCCGAATAAAATTACTGTTCCCGAGGAAAACAACAATAACGTTCTTATGATAATAGATGGCGCCACGTGTCTTTCGAATCATGATTGAATTATATTATTACAAGCAAAGTATAACCCGAATTGATTGTCAAATTCTAAATTAACGCGAGCGAAGCCGCGGGCAAAAGCTAGTATAGAATAAATCTACTAGGTACATAGACCTACTTCTGTATATCTTTGAACATGCGTGTTACATCCACATTTGCCCAATTATGTTTTAGGTCCCATGTAGGGTTGCCATAGAGAATTGTCGGAAAGGGACAGTGCATAGTGGTGTCGATGTAATGGTAAGGATAGAGCGTAACAAAAATATAACGCACTCTCTCGCACGATTCGCAGCGTTCAACTTCTAATAGTTCAAAGTCCAAACAGTCTAGGTTGATGCGTCGCTGTGTGTACCATCAAATATTCAACAGATTTGATCTTTATAGGTCATTTCCAGCAAATAGTGTGTACGATACATGGGTACCAAAAAGTGGCATTTATGTTTGTAATTTTATCAAGAGCACGTACCATAGAGGTCAAGGTTAATGGTCCAGGTACTCGCTATGGCTTTTTCACTTACAACCCTCCTTGAACTTCAAGTCTTGGATCAGAATATGTGGAGGACGGAACTCGTAAATGTCTTATACAGAAGTTTAACAACGGGGGCACGTGTGTTTTCTGTTTAATGGGATAGAGTTCGTTTTTATATCGCTGCCTAATCTATTTTTATGTTATTATTTTGGCAAATAAGTACATATATAGTTTTTCTGATGGTAAGCGGTTAACTTAATATATAATAGCGTATCGAACTAATATTTTTATTTAAAATCTAATTTAGAGTGGTTTTCTTAAAACTGCTCAGCAGTTAATAGGAGCAGATGAGACGACAATACATCCCTTTATCATGTGAGCCTCGCTGATTTCAGCAGCCTGCTCGACCGGGGATGGACTAGAGGTTTTCATAACCTTCTTGAAGATATGTGACGCCTGCCAACCCGCGCTGGGCCAGCGCCAGTAGACAATTTTACCCATAGTACAAGCTCTGCTTAGTTTGGGCTAGACGGTGTTGTGTGTATGTGATACAATATTATATTATATAAATATTTCTTGATGTATTATTTTACCATCTTACATATTACAGAGTTATTTAAATAAATTTGTAAACAATGACATGACTTTCTCACACTGAGAAAAGCCCAGTGCATAGCAGTAGGGCAATTTATAATATTTATTTATTTATTTTAACTTTTATGCATAAAACAATACATCAGCGGTTTTAATGCCAAGGGCATTCTCTACGAGTCAAACGTAGGGTGATGCAGAGATAAAATGAAGTAGGTGCTACAGTAGCATGGAACATACTTGTACATAATATATACATACCAATAAACATATTATATAATCTAAATAAAATCTTCTTCTTTTCGTGTGGTTAGTGGTCAACCTGTTATCAAGAGTTGTTCAAGTCGCCCGTAGGCCTCTGACATGGCTTAACGACTGCTATCAATTTGACAACAACCGGGATCGACTTGTTTCGTGCCCTCCGAAGCACGGAGACGCTCAGATGAAATACCACTAAGCGGTCACCCATCTATAGACTGACCGCACCCAACGTTGCTTAACCTCGCTAATCGCTTACAGATCAGTGAGTGCAACTAGCTATGAGCGCCTCATCTAAATAAAATAAAATATATTTTTATCTAAATAAAATATATACTCATATACATATGTATTCATATAGATATACATAGATACATGCATATATACAAACTCAAATGGGATTGGGCTGGACACGTTTGCCGTATGCCTCAGGAGCTTTGGGCTAAAATCAGCACAGATTGGATCCCAGACGGTGCTAAACGCCAACGTGGTAGACCAAAACGTCGATGGCAAGACGAATTAATTAACTACAGGAGGGACTGGTGCAAACTAGCGCATAATAGGGATGTGTGGAAAAGCGGGAGGTAGGCCTTTGCCCTGCAGTGGGACAATACAGGCTGAAAATAAATAAATAAATAATGTATGTATGTATTATATTAATGATGAGAAGAATTTGATAAACTATCAAGAAGGAGAGCACGCACTTGAACCTTGAAAGTGTAACGGTTTGTGGACATCCTGACTTCATGAGGGAGCGCATTCCACAGTATAACAGACTGGACGAAGAAAGAAGAATGAAGGAAACCAGAAGTATGAGAGTGACAAAGTAAGAGTAGGTTATAGGAAGAACGAAGATTTCTGTCATGATTAGAACAAAGGTACACAGGGTATACAGGGCTGATATTATTTATTTGTCATTTAGGTTGCGCTGAATATGAAACAAACTGCTTGTCTCCAACCTTCCACTAAGGTCGTTTATCAACAGCTATGAACCCACCCTATGTTGGGAATTAAAAAGTAAATATATAACGCTGCCCGCCCTGGACACTTGATCTGTGAACTTATAATAATTACGTCAATGTATCAGCAACTTAATAAATAATCAATTAATTTATATAAATATCGACAGTGTACTTACAATTAAGAATATAATTTGTCGCAATTAATATCGATAAATGGAGTAATATTTGTAATATCTGTTTGACATAAGATAATATTAATGGAAATTCAATATTTGAGGCACCGTTTAATATTTAAGTTAATAATTACAAGTACTTTATTTAATTGAACAGGTACATAAATGTTTTTTATTTATTAACTGTATGGATGGACTGTAGCGATAGCTCAGTGGGGAGACCAACGGAGTGCAATGCAGTGGGTCTCGGGTTCGAACCTACGTCGCGCACCTCTGACTTTCGGAAGTTACATGACTTTTCGAATTATGTGCGTATTGATTGACAATTATCGCCTGCTCCGTGCCTCGGAGAGCACGTTAAGCCGTCGGTCCCGGCTGCCATGAACATCTATGGCAGTTGTTATTGGTAAGTCAGTGCCCTCTAAAATCCTGATACTGGTCTAGCCTTAGGGTATCGTTAGCCTTCGGGTTGCGGAGGTCAGATGGCAATCGCTCCGTGTAAAAACTGATATCCAGTCAAATCCGGTTAGACTAGATAGCCGACCCCAAGTGACTTGGGATTAATAAAGGCTAGGGAAAAGACTGTATGGATGGTAGAGTGGTTCAAGCGGACGCTTCGCCTCTGCCACTGCGTCAAGGGTTGTGGGTTAATTGTGGGAACAACAATTTGTGTGATCCACAAATAATTGAACCGAGTTTTTTTTTTATTGAACTAAGGTGGCAAGCATACGGCCCACCTGATGGTAAGTGGTCACCGTAGCCTATGGACGCCTGCGACACCAGAGGCATCACTTGCGCGTTACCGACCCTTTAGGAAAAAACGGAAGTGGGAAAGAGAAGGAGTGGGAAGGGGGAAAGAGGGTGATTGGGCCTCCGGCGCTCTCACTCACCAAACGAAACACAACAGTAGGAACACTGGTATTTCACGTCGATATTCTGTGAGAAGGTAGTACTTCCGCGGTCGAGCCGGCCCACTCACGCTGACATCAGCGAGGCTCTGCTACTCATGTCTACGAGTCTGGGTTTTCTTTATGTCAGTTGTTTGAATGTTTGTAAAATCTCCTGTAAAACAGGAATGATTCCTAATGCTGGAGTTACCTATCAAAAGAAAATACTCTGGTTATAGTATCGCTTTATATACAGACTAGCTTTTGCTCGCGGCTTCGCTCGCGTTAATTTAGAATTTGCCAATCAATTCGGGTCGTACTCGTCCAGAAGTGAGAAAATTTTCATACAAACTTTATCCCCCCTTCCGCCCCTTTAGGGGAGAGTTTTATCAATTTCACCTACACAGATATTTTGTACAATTGTAATCGAAAACTTATGTACCAATTTTCATACTGCTAAGTCCAGAAATGAGAAAATTTCGTTACAAACTTTACCCCCCATTTTACCCTTCTAGGGGGGAGTTTTGTCCATTCCACTTACAGAGATCATTTTTGTTTGTAATCAGGACCCCGTATACCAATTTTCATACTTCTAAATCCAGAAATGAGAAAATTTCCATAGAAACTTTACTCCCCCATTTTACCTTTTTAGGGGGAGTTTTGTCCATTTTACCTACACAGGTCATTTTCAATTATAATCAATAACTTGTATACCTATTTTTATACTTATAAGTCTAGAAATGAGCAAATTCCATAGAAACTTCACCCCCCTATGTCACCTCCTTAGGGGTGGAATTTCAAAAAATCCTTTCTTAGTACACCCCTACAAATTAAAAGACACATGCTCTTCAAATTTCAAGTTCCTACGACCAGCGGTTTAGGCTGTGCGTTGTCTCTAAGTCAGTCAGTCAGGACATCTTCCTTTATATATATAGATAAAGTTTAGTATACTCTTGACCCAACTTACAATTGGGTCAAAACCTCGGGGCGAGGAAGTAAATCACTATTTTTATATTATGTGATGGATTATTCTTATAGGCTCATAACATAACACCGTGCTTGTTATGCCGAAGGATAAGGAAGAAATCCACATTATGCCGGCTATATTTTCGGACGTAATAGAATGCGATAATTAAAGTAATAGAATTAAGAGCGCATCTCGGCGTTCAACAATTTTTATTTATTTATTTCTAACTATTAATCTATCATTACTGGTTCTAAACCTAATGCGATAATATATAGTAACATAACTAAAATCTGAACAGCCGCAAGAGGTAAACCAAGGCGAACGTTTCTCGATCAGATCGGAGGCGTCCTGGACAAAGGCCAGGTTAAGAGCACCTTGAACCGACGGGCGTGTATGAGGAATGTGATGAAAGTGACTGAAGCCAGAGAAGTGTGTCAGGATCGTAGCAAATGGAAATCCGTAGTCTCTGCCTATCCCTCTGGGAAACAGGCGTGAATCTATGTATGTACGTATGTATAACTAAAATCTAACACTTCAAAACAGTAATATAAAGTAATATAATTAAATATTTTAACTTCTTCAACATCTAGGGGAAATACGGAAAATAATTAAAAATACATTGTGCAAACAATACACAAACGGACAAATGTATGTCCGCTCGACACTTGACTCATTAACGAGTCAAGTGTGCAGCGGACATACGTTTGTTGTTTTTTTTTTTTGATGACTCATTTTTGCGGACAGACGTATGTCCGCTCGACAGTTGACGGGTTAAATCCATAAACAATAACTTATTATCCAGTATTTAGCCTTTTACGTGAATTACGTTTGGCGAGTTTAAAACATGTAATAGTTCTTAGTTACCACTGTAAAGTAAATAAATTATTTTAAAAAATTGGGGCAATCTTTGGGGACTGTTACTTTAATCCTTGACTACAAACAGAGCTTTATTAAAAAAAAAAATAGGCGCGACATTTGCCTGGTACTCTCTTAGTGGTTATTAAGGGGGTCAAAATTTCGTGAATTTTTGCGTAGGAGGCACGTTTTCTGAGTTATTGTTAATATTCTAAAATCATTCAATAATGGAAAGCGTGGAAGCGTGACGATGACGCGAGTTCTATGATTTTTGTTCACCCAAGGACAACGCGCCTAACGAAGTTTTCACTTCAAAAATCTTTTAGTAAATTAGCGACCCCACGATAAAGTTTACTGTGCAACAGCTCACATAAACCTCTTGACCCATACGACAAAATATATGAACTACCACACAATTAAGATAAGCTCAACGTGACCGCTGAAAAAATCCGCTGTATAATTAAATATCACAAGTCTGGAAAGGGCTTTTTTATTCTCTGTGTTTTGTTAATTAACATCTTGTAAAGCTGTTACGAACAAAAGGAATGTTGAATCTTTTGAAGTCATCTTGTGAAGATCTTGTAGTTCTTGGAAATAGTAGGCTCAACTAAATATAAACGCTCACTATAAAAACAAAACGCAAATTGTCTTTTTATGTGTTGTTTCTAGAACGAACCCATGAAAGGTTCTGGAACGTTCCGACCTGGGGTACTTCTTGCGAGTTGCAGACCTTAACAATAACGAGTACCCGTGCTACCAGCCCAAGGAACATACAAATACGTAACTGTTCCTCTACTGAGAGAACGAGGCCTCTTAACTACTGGCTTCAGTCATCACGGCAGGAACACATCACATGGTATTTCGGCTGCGATCTTCTGTAGAAAGCAAGCACGTACTTAAGCCGACTGCTACAGTTTAAAAGCAAACAACATAGTTTTCTCCATATTTAAACTAGTTGACTTTCATTATCATCATCATCATCATTTCAGCCTATTGCAGTCCACTGCTGGACATAAGCCTCCCCCAGGGTGCGCCACAAGGCTCGATCTCCCGTTTTCGCCATCCAGTCACCTCCAGCCACGTTTTTCAGGTCATCGGTCCATCTGGCCGAAGGGCGTCCTACACTACGCTTGCCGAGTCGTGGTCTCCACTCGAGAACCCGTCTGCTCCAACGATAATCGGTTCTGCGACAGATGTGACCAGCCCACTGCCACTTCAGCCTGCTACACTTCTGAACTACGTCAGTGGCTTTGGTTTTTTGTCGGATAGTCTCGTTCCGGACTTTGTCCCTTAACGAGATTCCGAGCATACACCTTTCCATAGCTCGCTGAGTGTCATGCTAGTTGACTTTGATTTGTTTAAATTCGATACATGTACAAACTTTTTCATGTAAAACTCGAGCTTACGACTTAAGCAGACCCGCGACACTGCGTACAAGTGATCTGATTTAATTACCTACTAGTAACTGGCTAATGAACGTAGTGCTAAGGTCGTTTAGCCGGAAAAAAAGACAATGCTATACGTAAGCAACATAATATATAGGTTTCATTTGCGCGCGAGCGGTCAACCGAAGGACGCTGGCACTGCAGTACCTACTGCTAGTCATACTGCTACGTAAATGAGTATAGCGATACTCATTTACGCTCAATAAATATTAACTATTAATACGTAAAGAAGCGTATTTACATACGTATTAATCCTAACTAATATTATAATAGCGAATATGAGTTTGTTTGTTACCTTTTCACGCCTAAACCACAGAACCGATCATTCTGAAATTTTGCATATACATTGTCAGGTGTACAGAAACGGACATAGGCTACCTTTCATCCCGAAAAAACTTACTGTTCCCAAGAAAAACAACCATAACGTTCTTATGATAATAGATGGCGCCACGTGTCTTTCGAATCATGATTTAATTATATTATTACAAGCAGAATACAACCCGAATTGATTGTCAAATTCTAAATTAACGCGAGCGGAGCCGCGGGCAAAAGCTAGTAGTTAATATTTATTGACTTAAAATACAAAGGCAATCACTGTAACGAAAACCTCGCGACATGGCGTCGTAAAATTGTTCAAATATGACATCAAACCAGGCCTCGACCATAAATCGTCCCTATCATTCACAATTCACACGTACCGACCCTAAAGATTCGGACATGTCTTCGATTCCAAGTTTCCCAGTCAGCGGTGGATTGAGGGGCCTTAATTCTGCGTCACAAACCTTCAAGTTTACGGCCTACCCAACCCCGATCATTGGAATTGCTCTGTTTTTTTTATAACTACCCACAGGTGTGAACTCTTTTATTATTCGACTAAGTTGGGAGGAGTGCTTGCATATTGTTTGGTATGTGAGCGATAGATAGCGGGTACTATGACGTATTTTATGCCCAAATCAAATGTTTGGTTTAATTTAACTATAACAGGCGTGCACATGACACGTTCGTTCAGCGTCCGATATAGTTTATCTAGGCGTAATGAAAAGGCAATTCGGGTCAGTTTCAAACACAAAATGTAAAATAATCCATCTTGTTTTCTTTTTACGCCTTAACTTTTTAGCGGCAACAACCCGCTGGTGGTCTGACACAGTTGTTTAGTTCTGGAACTATCAGACCGACTTGAGTTCTTTTTCTATTAATCTAATATTTTCAGATTAGCGCATTAAAACAAAAAATCTGTGTAGCGTTAGAAAATTTTAACAAATTTTACTTGTAGGTCCAACATGAGCTCATCAAATCAAGTATATTGGAGATGGTGGTGATGGCTCGCGTGGTAGTCTGTTTTTTTATATAACTAAGGTGTCAAACAACCATACGGCCCGACTAATGGTAAGTGGTCACCGTAGCCTATGGTCGCCTGCAAAACCAGAGGCATCAGTTGCGCGTTGCCGACCTTTTAGGAAAGGAAGAAGAGAAAAAGGAAGTGGGAAGGAAAAGGAGCGGGAAGGGGGAAAGAGGGTGATTGGGCCTCTGGCACTCTCATTCACCGGACGAAACACAGCAGTAGAAATACTGCTATTTCACGTCGGTATTCTGTGAGAGGGTAGTCCTTCCCCGGTCGAGCCGCCCATTCATGCTGAAATCAGCCAGCCTCTAGGTTCTAATCAAAAGTATAATATATAAGTAAGTTCTAGATTGTATAGGTATAACTAATATATGTATATCCTCTTTAAGGCATTCCGAATTTTTGAGCTTATACGAAAGTACACTAACTTTATCCTGATGACGTCACTGCATTAGCATCATCACGGAAAATAGACAATCTTGTAAAGTTCTCGTCCTGTATTTAAGCACACGCCCATTCTTTAGACCGTGACCGCGAAAGACATTAAAGTCCCTTTCCTGACAAGACGGTGCTCTTGTTCAGCCGTATGTATACCTGTATCATCTTTTCCACAGAAAATTAAGAAGTACTTGCGCTCTGTGATCTATTCTATGACGCGTACGATCGCTATCGCTCGCACGCGTTTCAGATCGCTCCGCTTCGCACAGCCACCAACAAATTCCTCATTCTTAATGCATGAAACCGTTGTCTGTCATCCACACCTGTTCCGGTGTTCTTTGTTTATGTTTCGTAAGTAAATATTTGTTTAACAAACATTCTTTTATGGATGTGTGATTTTTCTCTTTGCGTATTTGTTTTTTATGTTTAGCTTAAGTTTAGCTGTTGACGTTTGTTTGTGTACGATGAGACGGTGTTTTGTTTGATGAAAGTTAATGAAATTGTCGTAATATGGAGACTTGGTAACAATATTATCCAATATAATATTGTTATCTTTTTGTATTGGCATTCCATTAAAGATTTACGACATGGTATCATTTGTGGACTTATGAGACAAGTTAGCGATGGTTTCGGACGGTTTTGACGGTTTGGCCAGTGGATAGCCATAAACTGCGTTTTGTTAAATGGGACTTAACCTGTCAAGACTTGTAAAACGAGCCATAATTAAAAAGCTATTGTGCTTGGCCGCCGGTGTGCCGCTGCGACTTAATTATTAATTTAAGTACAATACACCAACGCCTACTTTAAAAAAAATTATCGCCTACATTTTCACCGACTATCCATCTATTAACCGACCGCTCAAGGTAGCTTAACTTCGAACCAACTATTATTTACAAAACTGTAAGTACGTTTCCGTCTGCAACATGTCTGGATGCACTGTTTAATCTCAATATTACGTATTAATGTACCAAGCGGGGTCGAACCCCTACACCGCGCAGGCTGATCGATCCGCTATTGAACAACGCACCCCAATATAACACCCTATTGTCAGTTTTCGGTTATCACGTATACCCCTGTTGCAGGTACATGACGTGTATTCTGTTCAGGGTTGCCAACCATACGAGGTTCCTCGTACAAATACGAGATTTGCAGTATCCCGTACGAGGTACGAGGACACTGTCAACCTCGATTTTGATATAGTGAAATTGCATGGTCGATCGATTATTACTGAAAAAAAAATTGGAGCAGTCTTTGGGGACTGCCGATAGAAGTGAAAACTTTAATCCTTGATCATAAACACTTCTTTATAAACAAAAAAAAAGAAACGGGCGGGTCGGATGCCTGATACTCTCTTAGCGGTTATTTAAGGGGTCAAAATATCGTTATTTTTTGCGTAGGACGCTCCATTTCTGAGATATTGTTATTATTCTAAAATAATTCAAAAATGGAAGCGTGGAAGCGTGACGATGACGAAGCGTGACGATGACGCGAGTTCTATGATTTTTGTTCACCCAAGAAGTGCTTAACGCGCCTAAAGAAGTTTTCACTTAAAAAAACATACGTTCTTCTTTTTAAACCGACTTAATTAAGTAATGCGATTTTCTTCTAAATAAAGACAGCACCTACACACATTATAACTATGTTGCGGAGTAATTTTAAAACATCCAAACAACGACCCACCAAAAACACCCAGACTTTGCACATTTTATCCCATGTAAGCACCATATCTTCTCAATTTTCCAGTAACGATTACTTTTTCTAAAAAAAAGTCAATTCCCGGACTGGGAACAATGTTTTGATCGCGGGGGACTTTCATAACTTAGACTCACAATTACTTATGCATAACACAAATTTTTGTTGGACGTAAGATTCCAAATCACGACATTCAGAATAGAGGAAATGGTGAGTCAACCACTTCAAACTAGGTACAACACTAATTATGGTGAAGTCTATTAGGTTATTAATAAATACTAGCGGTCGCCTAGTGGTCAAAATTCGACTAAAATTGATTGAAATGTTAAGTTTCATCGTTATTAAGGTTTTATTGTCTACTAGTTTTCACCCGCGGCTTCGCTCGCGTAAATGTAGATTAGGTTAGGTTAGGTTTGCAACAGTTATTTTTTCTGGATGAAAGGTACCCTATGTCCTATTCTGTACCCCTGACAACGTGTATGCAAAATTTCATGTTCATCGGTTGAGTAGTTAAGGCGTGAAAGCGTAACAAACAAACAAACTCATTTTCGCATTTATAATATTTGTTAGGATAACTATACCCGTATTACACCCATTTCATTAAGATTTCGCCAAGGCTATACACGTAAATATACCTATCTTTTTTAAACATTTAAACAAATTATTATTTACTTAACTATACCTACTCTTTCATTGACTATACTCATAAGCTGGCTACTTTGTTTTCTTTTTTCTTTATTACGTATAAATAAGGTATATGTAACCATAGTTACGAAGAATTGTACGACGTCAGACGAACAATGCCGAAATACTACGAACGCGATTCGACTGCGTATGTTAAATGCATGGTTGTGTGCGTGTAGTGTTTTTTCATTAATTTAATGCATATTTTATAAAAATATTAGCATTCGCCCCTCCTTCTCCATATAAACTTTAACTGTGCCAAATTTCATACTCCTCCGTCCGCGCAATTTTCGTAAAAAGGGGTACAAAGTTTTTGTTTCACGTATTAATTTATAGATTATCTTTGTAAAAAATACAGCAACAACTAACAAAATGGGATAAGAACGACGGACACATGTATTATACACCCAATATACCTAACTCCAATAATATGTGGCGGACAGAAACGCCTAACCGCGATTCATACAATTCGTACCCCTTGACGCTATCTGACTGAAGAGACTATTAACTCAAGAGTTCCACCACCACGCGGCTTCAAAACCTTTCTCACATACTAACTAATTACAAAAAATCTCACCCAAGAAACAAAGCCGCTTTATGAAATAGGCATTTATCTATACTAATATTATAAATCTGAAGAGTTTGTTTGTTTGTTTGAACGCGCTAATCTCAGGAACTACTGGTTCGATTTGAAAATTCTTTTAGTGTTGGGTAGCCTATTTATCGAGGAAGGCTATAGGCTATATAACATCACGCTACGACCCACGGGAGCGGTGCAGTAACGATAAGCGCAGGTGAAACCGCGAGAACATCTACTTTATAATAAATGAACTGGATACTTCTTATTATTGCCTATTGAAGTAAAATGCCGACGCGTCTCTAATAATTATCTTCTTAATGATAAATAATGAGTTTCTCAGAACCGACAGTTAATGATCAACTAGTATTTCAGATATTTCGCCGTACTAATATTATATTTTATACGAAAACTGCTCTTAATGCTATTACCTGTTGTAGATACTTAAAGGAAAATTCTATGTAATGAAATAAAGCTGGTTCATGATTTTCTAATACTGAATAATATTTTACCTGAATAATATGCTTGTTAGAACTTTTTGTTTATGCTTTCATCGTTAGTAGTTATTAAGTAGGTACCTACTTAATGATAAAACTTTTAATTATATAGGTAGTAGATTGCTCAAATAACAATACAAAACGTTGGGATCTGACCTAAATGAAACGAGATGGGTGTAAAAACCCAGGATTCAACCTCTTTGTCTTAATTGTAAAAGTAATGAAAAGAAGTGACCTCTATATCTCGGGGGTTTTGACCTACAGGGCCCATATTCAAACTCGACCAAGGTATGACCCCAAGGTATCTGCACACCAAGTTAAAACTGTTAAAAGTCAATATTTTACCATTTAAAATACATGTGACCTTGTGAGCCCTATATCTCGGGGATCTTTTGATCCACAGGGCCCATATTCAAATTCAACTGAGGTATGACCCCAAGGTGTCTGCACACCAAGTTACAAGTCAATCGGTCCAGTGGTTCCGGAGTTATGCCGGTCACTAACAGACAGTCACACAGTCCCACATAGTGTTTTCATTAACCTCTTCGAAGAAGACTCAGAGGTTAATAAAGGCACGTGCCCAGCAGTTGTATAAAAGTATTTATAAAAGTAGTGGTTTAAGTGGTCGCCTCGCCACTGACACCGCGCCGAGTGTTGTGGGTTCGATCCCCAGACGGGACAAAACTTTGTGTGATCCACAAATGGTTGTTTCGAGTCTGGGTGTTTTTTATGTCCGTTGTTTGAATGTTTGTAAAGTCCCTTGGTAGGTATATTGGTAGGTATATTATATAATTTTCTTACATTTTCTTTGATTATAATATGGATGGTTTATATCCGTGAGTCACTAAAGGGCCCAGTTGAAAACCAGCGTCAGGCTTTCGTCTGACACATGCTGAACTAGGCCCTATTTGACACTACTGTTGACACTCACTTTATTTGTATTTTGTTTATTTTTCTGTTTTGGTTTCGTTCCGCTAAGTTTATTTTTGTATCTAAGTATTTCTTTTTATTTTTTACTTGTTATTATGTGTTTGTGGTATGTGTCAAGTAAATAATGTTTTCTTTCTTTCTTTTTTTCCTTGGGTCTTCTAAAAAAATAAAAATAATACAACCTTTTTGTTTGCTTATTGACTGCTCTGCCTTGTAGTTCAAGAGATGTTAGCGTGATCATATAAGTACACCACTGCCAATATCATTATCTTTTCAATTTGATAACTAAAGGCCAAAATTAATAACAATTGTTTTACCTACTGAAATTGGAAATTAGTCAGAAACTCTAACTACTACAATTATAAATAACAAATAGACCTGTCCCTGAAAGGCCAAGTAATCAAAATATTAATAATTTTATGAAAGGACATCGTTAACATCGTTTCGTATTTAGATTTAATTATTTAGTTTCTATTAAATTAGAGAGGCGCCAATTAAAACAAAAACTTGAAAATACTTACATATTATTATATTATCTACACTCTTTCTGAGCCATACTAGTAAAATATCTAACTATGTGCGTCTGCAACGATTCTGTGTAACTATATGGAAAATACGGTAAGATGTTGGCTTTGAGAAGGGTCGATCATTTAAGGAAGATATCCCCTTGTGTGGGCGCGATAGGCCGTTTTAATAGAGAAATACGCAATGCAAAAGTAACATTTACTGTTAGGTGTATTTTCATCTTCATTTTTAGAGTTTTGCTTGCACTTTTTATTTATTTTACACAACTAATCTTGCATATATGTATACACTATACAGTCTATTTGGATGTAAGCCGTACTTACAACAGCAGACTAGTAGTAATAATAGGCTCTTCTGTTGACAGCACAATAAGTACTCATGGCGATAAAATATAAGTAAACGAAACTAACAAAGTTATTAAAATAAGGCTTATGTTTAACTTATCACCAGATATAGTAAAATATAACAGTCAAAAATAGTAAATGATCACCAAAATTAAAACCGCATTTTAATACCAAAAATATTAATTGCACAACAAAGAGATCCAAATAAGTCGACGGAGCCTCGCTTTGCGGGGCTCCTATTTTTGGATGGGTTTAAGAAGGAACCTAACATAACCTAACCCATAAACTTCCGAGACGGAATGCAGTGATTTGAGGCGTGTAGGTGCTCGTTATGATATATTTTAGTAAGCATATTTTGGTGTGGAATTACTATTTTTGGTGGTCTTTTTATTTAATCCCTTAAAATAAATTCTGATTTGAATTTCTTGATAGTGTTCATAGTTCATCATAGTTTCACGCCTATAACACAGAAAAATCCGATAAAGTTCTGTTAGACTTAGGAATTGAATCCTCGTGCTCATCAGTCGCATACACTACCGCTGCGCCACCGAGGCAGGAAAGGAATGGACTAGTCGAAAGAGAAAGATCTAGGTAGAAGTTATGTGACCAGGCAAAGAGGCCAGATTAATAGTACCTACCATAAACCGACGAGAGTTAATAATTATTGTGAGTTCCACAGTTGAACGAAATCAATACATCTAAGAGTGAAAGAGCGAGCCGTTGTATATTATTTGATATGGTATCAATGCGGATTTTTCTGGAAATATAACACTCTGCTAAAGAAAACCAGCTTTACAGTAGTGACTCTTTTACTGAGTTTTGCCCATTGAGAAAGAGTTACAGAGGCGTCTATTAATTTCCTTTCATCCTCTTGAAAGGAAGGGGATCTTTTATTCTGTTTTATACGGTAACGTACTACAAAAGCTTACCATGTCCATCAGGCGGTCCGTACGCTTGTTTATAAAGAAACTACATGTTGGTCTCGACTGTTTCTGAGAATTAGCCTGTGATCTTTAATTGGAAAATTATGAAATAATATTATTTTTCAATATTGCGGACGAAAGGTAGCTTTCATTTAATTTAAGTGTTGCTAACTTTAAAAGGATACTAAAAGCGAACGATGATTTGTACAAATCCTTACTAATATTGCGAATGTGAGTTTGTTTGTTGCTTTCACGCCTTAACTACTCGACCGATCATCATGAAATTTGCATAGACGTTGTCAGGGAAAAATAACACCTCCTTGGCTTCGCTCGTGTAAATATAGGTTTGGTTAGGTTATGTTATGCTAGCAATAGTCGGGCACGCGACAATCGTGGCGGTAAGACTCGTACTCAGAGAGTGGCTGGAGAGGCGTCATGGCGCCCTCACGTTTCGTCTGACGCAGGTGCTGACCGGCCACGGTTGTTTCGGTCGGTACCTGTGTCGAATAGGCAAACAGGAGACGCCCGGTTGTCATCACTGCAGCGACTGCCGCGTCGTTGTCGAAGACACGGCGTTGCACACATTGGCGGATTGCCCTGCTCGGGCCACGCAACGCCGTGTCATGCACGCGGCAGTCGGTAGGGTCGCCCTCTCGCTCGAGGCTATGGTTCTGTCCATGGTTTCGAGTGAGAGGTCTTGGAATGCCGTTGCCTCCTTCTGTGAGGAGGTGATGTTAGTGAAGGAGGCGGCGGAGAGGGAGAGAGAACGTTCAATCCCTCTCCCCAACCGCAGAGCCGGGCGCAGGAGGGCGCGAGACGACCTCCAGCCACCTTGAGTAGAAGCCTGCGGGCGGTGGACCCATTGGGGCCGTCCACCGCCCGATCAGCGCAGGTCCGAGTAGGCGGCGTTCGTGTTCCGCGCACGCCTCTCGATGTCGGAAGGGGGAACAGGTCCCCCGCTTTGTCGTAGGGGACTAGGTCCCCCAATATTTGTTTCTTTGATGGTTGTGTGGGACCCGCCACGTCCATCGGCGGGTCGAACCTTCGGCGGGGTCGCGATCCGAATGCGAGAGCGATTCGCGCGGCTCCGCCATAAAGGTGTGAGGAACACCGCGGTGGTTTTAGTCGATTCAGCCCAAATCCATCGTAGGGGCTGGATCCCGACATATCCCCATCGCCCGCCCCAAAACCGGCGATGGGGAATGGGATTGCACATTTCAACGCGAAAAAAAAAAAATGCTAGCAATAGTACTTTTTTCAAGCTGCTACCCTATGTCTCTTCTGTTCCCGTGACAACGTGTGTGTGAAATTTCATGATGATCGGTCAGCATCGGTCGAGCAGTAAAGACGTGAAAGCGAAACAAATATAACGTTGATAGTCCTAACTAATATAACAAATAATATTAGTTAGGATTATCAACGCGATTAACTTCTTGAGCGTCAAGGGGAAATACGGAAAAAAAATTCATTGTGCAAACAATACACATACGGACAAACGTATGTCCGCTCGACACTTGACTCATTAAGACCCTCTCATCCTCTATTATTATACTAAGTAGATGAATGTGGGTACAAATACCAGAGACCTTAGCACCAACTCTTAAATCATTGTCATTATATACGAGAGCGAGATAGGTATAGCTACTCTGTAACGCGCTATCTAAATCTGGCGTATGCAATAACAATGTTTTAAGCGATAGTGATGCCTCACTAAATGATTGTTGATAATTCACTAAATACAGGCCTAAAATTCGGGCTGTTATTGAGAAATCCTTAACAGAAACTGAATATCACCTTACCTGGAACGGGGGATAGACTATGCCAGTCTGCGGCGAAAACTAACGCTTCGAAACCAACTAGGTAAAATTTCATATTTGATATTTATTTAATAAATTCAGGGTTTGTATCGAAATTCACAATTCAAACACAACAAAGATAAACTAATAAATAATCATTGATATTTGTTCCTTTATATATTACAAGTAAAGCGTTACTCACTCTTTTTTATCTGTCCGTTATTTATTGTTTGGCTATAAACGATCGTATTTCACCCCCTACTAATATTTTATCTGTGCGCCACTACCAAGAACTTAATTGCTTCACACGACAAACTTTCTTGGCTCTGCTTCAAACCCAACTTATTTGGAAACTTCGTCAATTCCATACATATCACCCAATTTTGTTCCGCGAAGATTCTATCCGGGACGCCATTGTTCCCCGGCACAAAAGAGCCCTTAAAATATGGTGTCTGATATTTTATGGCCGGTCGAAGTTTCTCCTAAGAATTGAGTAATTAAGTATGAGTTATAAATTAATTTCCAATAAATTGGTGTACCTTCCCATTATTCGTTTGTTTAAGTTTAATAAAACTTCGTCGTTTCATTTGTCAATTTGCTTAGAACGGTGACTTTCCGAAGAGTTTTGAAAGACTCGTTCTTTCTAAAGTATGTACTTCTGTTCGCTTGATCATGTTTCGTTATTCAGGGCCCTTAACTGCCGATCGTGCATTCCCAGGTTGCCAATGCCGGATCGGCTAAATTGTAAAAGATATTTCCTCTAAAATTTTCAATAGCAATCCCAAGTTTAGTAATGTTTTTTTTTTGTTATTTTTTATTTTTTTTATTTTGCTCGTCAAAATGACCACACTCCACCTGATGGTAAGCAGTCGTGTGGTCTTAGAGCAGTGGCCTCCACACCGCCCTCATAGCAGCCGAGGTGATGTTGAGGTCTCTACTTTGACGGCCTGAGAAGGTGCTTTTTCACGCCCCGCTTAAAGGACCCAGGATTGAAGGAAGAAGGAAACACGTGCCTTGGCAGGGAATTCCATGCCTTGGTCGTTCGGCAGAGGTATGAGGACCCAAACTTGTGTGACCTGTAGGTGGCAATAGACTTATCCCTAATAAAGGGAATCTAAAGCCTATGCTTTACGTCGTTTTGTGAATACAACACATCTCTGCCTACCCTACTTCTGCCACAAGCGTCAGTATATTCTTCAAATCATAAATTTTTCTAGCTCAGTAAATATTTTTGAACCTTTTACCGATATGCACATATGTAAATCTTATAGTAGACATCCCCTTTGCGCTTTTAGTACTCGTACATGCTCCACTCACTCATACTCAATATTGGATGCAACTTACAACTATGAATACATTATGTTTGTACAGTATAATATATTGCATACTGCGGATTCACTATTTTATACACGTCGCTCGCTAAAAGTTAGCTAGATAATACGTTTGACATTTTGATAGATGCTCAATACATAATTACTCTGAAAGCTTGTATGAAAAATGGCGGTATACGATGCTTAGTGCAATATTTACACCGTATCAAAACGTGTTAACAAGTGTTGCCATTTATCGGAATTTGTTGCTGACCATGACCATTTCAAGTATTCGTATACTAGCGATGTCATCAGTTAAATAAGTGAGTTTGATACCTCTCCCAAAACAAGATATTGGCAAATTTTACTACTTAAAGAACAGCAGTACGGCTAGCAGTACTGTAGTGGCAGCGTCATTAGGTTGTCTCTGCTCGCACACGAACGAAACGTACTTATAATATATGTTGCTTTCGTATAGCGTTGTCCTTATCCCGCCCGATGGGATCAGCCCTGCAGTGACTAGCTTGATGCTTCCTTAATAGTACTAGGTGCTTTCGTAATAAAGTGTCAGAGGTGTGCTGTTGAGCTCGATCTTCTACTCTCATTTCTCATGACATCACCACACCTAAACAAATTTTATTGTTAACAGCTTTGCTGTCCGATGAATCACATGTGATACATAACATTAGATTTTCTATTGTGACTATCACGGGACAGCGAAAGGGTTAAAATATATTGAATTGTTCGTAATTCTTAAATAAAATTTGCTTAATATAATGTTTTTTCACCAACAGTAAAGCAATGGGATTAAAATTTCAAGCAAGTGAACTTCAAAGTCATTCGGAATTGGACACTATACACCTATTATTAGCACTAAATTGATCTGGAGCTATCATTTTTAAATAACCTCTATTTACAATGAGAACTCCTTTCAGATATAAAAAGGGATTTATTCGAGTCTTCTCGAATTTCAACAATGATATTAACCAAAGTGGCTGTTTCCGTTAGCATTTAAGCGCTCCTAAAATTTTAGTGGAATTTTCTGGAAAGTGCCTTTAAAAGTAATCTGGATTATAGCTCTCTTACAATTTTAAAGCCTTCCAGACTTATTTGTAATCGTTCAGTTTGTGTCTTAGCTGTTATTTTCCTATATTTATGTGCGGATTGAGTAAACGAAATTTGCTTATTACTCTAGTTATCTAGAAAGTTTTGGTGAATTGCTCCAGTTATCTGGAAAGATTTGGCGAATCACAATTAAGTTTATTAATCCTGTTGTACATGTTTAAGTACGCTGTTGGTTTTATTTCTCTAAAAGGTCTTATAACAAAATCATAAGTTTAACAGTTATTGTTATAAGAATAAATACTTTGAACCCTGTCTGCTTCGACAATAAGAGACATAATTATGGGTAAACTTTTAGGCTGCTCACTACTTTCTTAATCTAGAAACTTCTGGCAAAGATTGCTCTGCTCTGTTAGTTTTAATTATTTGTAATGTCATACGTATGAGCCGCCGAGCGGTGAAGTACCTACAGGTGTTCCTTCAGGCAAATGGCGTTAAGTAGCTTCACTGTTACTGTGTTTTAATCGGTGAGTAAAAGTCCAGAAACCTCACGTACCTACCTCTTCTACTCCAGTTCTTTCCATCTTTACTTTATACTAGATTATGTAAATATAGATTTGGTCTATACACTTCTATCTCTCGGGCACATTACTTTTTTCTGGATGAAAGGTACCCTATGTCCTTTTCTGTATACCTGACAATGTGGATGCGAAATTTCATGGTGATCAGCCGAGTAGTTAAGGCATAAAAGCGTAACAAACAAACTCACATCCGCATTTATAAAATTACTAGCTTTTACCCGCGGCTCCGCTTGCGTTAATTTAGAATTTGACAATCAATTCGGGTTGTACTCTGCTTGTAATAATATAATTCAATCATGATTCGAAAGACGTGGCACCATATATTATCATAAGAACGTTATTGTTGTTTACCTCGGGAACAGTATTTTTTTCGGGATGAAAGGTACCCTATGTCCTATTCTGTACCCCTGACTACGTGTATGCAAAATTTCATGTTGATCGGTTGAGTAGTTAAGGCCTGAAAGCGTAACAAACAAACAAACTCATTTTCGCATTTATATTATTAGTTAGGATATAAGTCAACATTCTGGGGCAATGCACGAGCGATACTCCTGGTATATGGATATTATACATCGTTTGTTGAGCATCTTAGGCCAATTAGCAAGTACTACTTATTCGTCACCTGCGTTGAACAAAAATGATATTATCGTACCTGGTATTCGTATATGCATGGATTATTCAAATAACAAGCAATTATGATTATGGACATGTAAATGGCACTTGTAGGATGTCCTATTATAAGGGCAACTTAATATCGTGTAAACATCGCCTAATTGACTGCCAATGTATTATTAATTGACCCTTACTTATAGGAGACCCTTACATATTATCATCGAGTCCAATATGGCTTCCACTTGTGCGAGTAAGGTATGTGGAGGTTATCGCGATGTCAATTTGCGTGAGTTATAAAATGAGATGGAAACAACAGCGTTGATATATGTATGCTTATAGGCTATATAGATATGCAGTCGCGGTGGCGCAGGTCCCCAGTTTGCTTGTCGATTTGGACAGAGATTTTGAGTTTACTGACAAAAAAATTTAGCCTGCTACTTAACATTACAGCATCTGGAATTATGGTCGCTAAACAATAGCTTTGACCTCTAGTATTTATATAACAGTGGTAGCTCGGAGAAAGACCCCGTGCCTCGGAGAGCACGTTAAGCCGTCGGTCCCGGCTGCCATGAACATCTATGGCAGTCGTTATTGGAAAGTCAGTGCCCTCTAATATCCTGACACTGGTCGAGCCTTAGGATATCGTTAGCCTTCGGGTTGCGGAGGTCAGATGGCAGTCGCTCCGTGTAAAAACTGATATTCAGTCAAATCCGGTTCGACTAGAAAGCCGACCCCAAGTGACTTGGGAGTAATAAAGGCGAGGGAGAAGAAGAGCTCAGAGAAAGACCGTTGGACTGCCACCCAGAGGTCTAGAGAGGTTTTGAGTTCGATCTCAAGCCCTCTGACATTTCGAAGTCATGTGCGTATTAAATAGTTTATTGTGGCTTGCTTTAACGGTGAATGTAACATCGTGGGGAAACCAACATGTTTGAGAGTTCTCAATATTGTTCTCAAAGATATGTGAAGTCTGCCAACCCGCTCTGGGCCAGTGTGGTGGACTATGATGGCCGTACCCTTCTCACATTAAGAACAGACCGGGCCCAGCAGTGAAACACTTTATAATACAGGGCTTTTATTATATTACACGTGGTTCCTAAAAGCAAACCGAGAAATATGAGTGGGTTTAATACACATCTACCTATCCTTTTACGGAAGTATAATAAATTTACATAATATTGTCTTCTGTTTACGCGAATGTTATTCATTGAAGTTAAACTACTATGTACGGATTTTATCATGTTATTTATTTGACACTTTATTACATAATTAAGAAACTGTTACACTACTAATAGGTACTATTAAACTTTACTAATTTTTAAGCTAATTAAATTCCCCGTGACCATGGCTGCTGAAAAGCAACCGAAACGTCGGGGAAAGTGTAAACATAAATATAAATTGTTTTAATAGTTTCAATAATTTAATTAGCTTAAAAATTCTTAAAGTTTAATAGTAATAGTAGTGTAACAGTTTCTAAGTTATGTAATAAAATGTCAAATAAACAACGCGATAAAATCCGTATATAGTAGTTTAATTTCAATAATAAATTTATGTAAAAACAACGATATCTTAAACAATTTAAAGAAGTATAAAGATAAGTATACAAGCACTCAAAAATAAAAGCCAACGAATACTTTTCGATTGAGAAATAATCTTTACTTATTAACTTACTCCACAAATACACTGATAAGTTCAAAACGTTGTAGTTATTTTTCGCTATGCAGAGCACTCGTTGGACCGACTGGACAGACACTGGTCGCACCGGTTTCTACAACCGTCCATTTAAAAGGACATAACTAACACAACAACTAAAGTAAAACCGACCTTACAGCTTCAAGACAAAGAGATATTTTGTTTGAATCTTCGAGTATTGTTACCACCAAGTCATTGCTAAAACGTAACATAGGATTTTAAGATTAATGCTAAAAGATTTAAGGCTGTATTTAGAATGAAAAGATTACATGCAGTCTGGCTGATTGCTGCCCGTAGGCAGTTTCCCAGTACGGTATACCACTATTTGGATGAAGCAAAAACTTCATATAAATAGATAGATAGCTTGTAAATGAAGCCTTTGGTTTTGTAAATGCAATATCTTGTTATCCGCCGACTGGTCGGTCAAGATTGTCAAATGATTTTAGAATAACGTAGATATTGATACTTACTTATTCCTTTGGCTCCAAGACCTAAAGTATGTCTTGGCTGCTGATAGCTATAAAATTACATTATAGGAGACAGCCTTTAAATAATCATACTAAACACTAGTCTATTCGAAATTAATAGCGATTTATTTTAAATAAATCGCTATCAATTTAATAGTCCTTACCAAGGCAGTCCTTGATACTATTTTAAGCTGTTAAATCTTTATAAACTTTTACCGATGTATCGATTGCTTTCAGCATGGTCACGGGAAGGCTAAGCTGGTGGTCGTTTCTAAAATTATATTCTTTAACTTTAAAACAATGAGACAATCCACATTCAGGTAAACATACATTTCTAAATAAGTATAGCGACATTAAAAATCTTAATTTTAATATAACTAGCGGTCGCCTAGTAGTCAAAATTCCTAAGCTTGCTACTTTGTTTTCTGTTTTTCTCTATTAGACATAAATAAGGTATAGGTAACCATAGTTACAAAGAATTGTAAGACGTCAGACGAACAATGTCGAAATACTACGAACGCGATTCGACTGCGTGTGTCAAATGCATGGTAGTGTGCGTGTAGTGTTTTTCATTAATTTAATGTATTTCTAATGCATATTTTATAAAAATATTAGAATTCGCCCCTCCTTCTCCATATAAACTTTAACTATGCCAAATTTCATACTCCTCCGCGCAATTTTCGTAAAAAGGGGTACAAAGTTTTTGCTTCACGTATTAATATACATATATATATATATGACAGTAATTATCGAAAATCATGTTTCAAATTATTTTATACTAGATGTTCCCGCGGTTTCACCCGCGTTTATCGTTACTGCGCTGCCCCCGTGGGTCGTAGCGTGATGTTATATAGCCTATAGCCTTCCTCGATAAATAGGCTATCCAACACTAAAAGAATTTTTCAAATCGAACCAGTAGTAATCACGCAGAATAAACCAGGAGAAACATCGTTTGTACTATGTCTGTAATTGGTAATTATTTTGCTGCGATGTTCTTTTTTTTAGAAATTTTAAAGGGGAACAATTCTGTCATACATGATTTTTGCGAAACTTTAACTGTTTACGCAGCGCACGCAGCGGAAGCTCTCAAAAGGAAAAAATACTCTCCGATTTTGAAACATTCTTCATTGGTGCTCCGCTCCTATTGATCTTAGCGTGATGATATATAGCCTATAGCCTTCCTCGATAAATGGGCTATCTAACACTGAAAGAATTTTTCAAATCGGGCCAGTAGTTCCTGAGATTAGCGCGTTCAAGTAAACAAACAAACAAACAAACAAACTCTTCAGCTTTATAATATTAGTATAGATTTAGAAGACAAAAAATGCTTGGAATTGAACTGCTATTAATATATTGTAAATAATAAGCAATAAGAAAGAGAGTGGCCACGAGATTCACCCTAGTTTCTTCACATGAGGGCTCTTCCCAACGACCTCGCTTAAATTTCATTCATTTTATGTTACCTTAATATTTTATATGTATATAAATAAATTGACTGAATTACTTCACTGCCATCATCGCATTCAATATTAAAATAGATTATAATTTGCTTTAAAGCGATATAATTGTATTGAATTATTAGGTCAAAGAGTCGACAGCCTCATTTCATGTGAAATATGCCTGTACAGCCATTTGCCTTTGTGCATGCGGTTATGGCAGTAAACAGCATACATACATGGCTGTGAGATCGCTTTATGTATCTGTTTGAGGGAACATTGGTCTAAAGTTTACTACGGGGCATCTAAATTCACTCTAGTGCAGCACGTTGGTTATAAACTTGCAGGTAACTAACCGAATCAACACGATTGGTTATCGTATGTACCTTTTCGAACTAATACCTTTGTATCAAGTGCATATATAAGCTTTATCGATGGTGGTGAGGAAACAAATTAACATATACTTAGTCAAACGCCTATGTAAAATAAGACGAAGGTGTATAGCGCCTACTGTTGTTATCTTTTTTTAATTTATTTGTTGATATCGTATTGTTGGTTAATCGAGTTGACTGTGAGCCAACTCTACAACATGGGTTCTCAGGATTACAGTTTACTGGGCAAATGTCGTTACCCAAAACCAAGAAGTAATTAAACTATCATTAATAATATTAATAATAATATTCTACCACATACACACAAGACCATCTAGACCAAACTAAGTGTAGGATGTCTACTTTGCGCAGTTACCTATTATTTACCTTATACATTCCACGGGAATCGAACCCGAGTCTACTGAATTCACCTGTGTCCACGATATATATAAATGCGAGACTTCCTAAAGCGCTACAAGGGAATTACCGGCACTGGTCCGACAGATAACATCTTTTATTAATACATAATTTATTTATTACGAACACACACACTGATAATGCATATACATATATGTATGAATCACAATTTATTTTAAAAAGCCAATACTTAGTACATATTCTAAAGACCTAGCGTTCTGTCGGACCACTGCACAGCAACTGGCCGAATCGCCTTGCATACCCCACGCTTGCACACACATACATTCGACGCACACATACATACCCCTACATAAGCAAAGCTTGTACTATGGGTACTAGACAATGGATAAACATATATATATACCTTTTTTTTGTAAATACATACATATTATACATAGAAATATCCAGCCCAAGACAAACATCCATGTTCATGCACACAAATGTTTGACTTGTGCGGGAATCGAACCCGCGACCTCACATTATCCCTACAAATACAATAAATACGAATGTGAGTTTCTTTGTTACATTTTCACGCCTTAACTTCTCGACCGATCATCATGCATGTTCCCATACACGATATCAGGATTACGGAAAAGAACATAAAGTACCTTTTACCTAGAAAAAAAGTACTGTGTCCGAAGGATAGAAGTTTATTTACAAAATCTACGTTAAAGCGAGCGTAGCCGCGTGCAAAACCAAGTGTTAGTATAACGCTTGTCTGCAAAATCCGGCGACTTCATCCATATTTCCTTTATGTTTATCCAGCACTACCGCCACGCTGCTACGGAAAGTTTCCTTGCAGAAAACCCAATAATCACTTTTCCTTACTTAGAAATCGAACTGCACAAACTAACACTGTGGCAACGAGGCAACCACGTAAACTGATATAATATGTAATTGCCAAATTTCATGCGAACATCGGCGCTTATAACTAGTTCTTAGAACAGGATAGTTATTTATACAATCCTAAATTTTGCCCGCGGCTTCGCTCGCGTAAATGTAGTTTATGTTAGTAACAATACTTTTGTCCAGATGAAAGGTATGTCCTTTTCTGTACAGCTGAAAACGTGTATGGGAAATTTCATGATGATCGGTTGAGTCGTTAAGGCTTGAAAGCGTAACAAATAAACAAACAAATTCACATGCACATTTATAACATTAGTTAGGATGAAACGGATAATAATGCTATCATGCATAATGTTTACCTTTTGATGCTTATACCCGTTACGATTATATATGTACTAGATGTTCCCGCGGTTTCACCCGCGTTTATCGTCACTGCGCCGCCCCCGTGGGTCGTAGCGTGATGTTATATAGCCTATAGCCTTCCTGGATAAATAGGCTATCCAACACTAAAATAATTTTTCAAATCGAACTCGTAGTTCGTGAGATTAGCGCGTTCAAACAAATAAACAAACAAACTCTTCAGCTTGATAATATTAGTATAGATATATCATGCAACACAAAAGTTTTATAGCTGTAAGGTAGTTATCTGTTTGATTTTGTGCTTTATTTTATATGCAACAACAAATAGTATTAAAAAACATGTTTGTGTAAAAAGCATCCAAATGAGATGCAAAATGAGGTAGCAATTGTATTTTAAATTTGGGTTTGAGAAAAGTGGTCGTTCTGGGTCAACTCGCTATATCCATCGCACACCTGCACTTTAATAGCTATTACGTCACAATGTGTACGGTGAATACTTTTCTATCATTGGTCAATTACTGCCACCCCGGATTTAAGAAATTTCTTTTTAAAAAAAAATCTTTACTACACACATGCACTAGATTTAAAAAATGTTTAAAACACCTGCAATAGATTTAAAATATATTTATATTCCAGATTTTGAATAACGCAACTTTTTTAATAAAAACGAAGCCTACTACTCTATTACACAGAAATTTACTTTAAACTTAGTAAGTTAGTTATAAACTCAATATCAAAATGGAGAAATATTCAATCGATCTGGATTGTTTTAACCTCGATAGCTGGCGTTATCAGTTGACCTGAATTGAACACTAATCGGGGACTAAAGTGGCTAGAAAATTTTATGTTTTAACATTAAAAACGGTCCTGTATAATATTCTTAAGGACTTTTGCTATTTACGTAATGTGGATAATATTTTTTTAAAAGCTGCGTGTTTGGTGCTTGTAGTTTAAGTATATAGAGTTCGAAAAACAGAAAATTAAATACATTTTATTCAGGCAATTCTCAAAAGTAACACGTATCTAGAATTGTTCGATTATAAAGTGATATTTTATTATTTTATAATTATAGATAATACCACGCTCCTATCGCAAGGAGTCAGACATTGATCCTTAGAACACGCAAATTTTGCACAAAACGATTTTAGGTCCAATTGAGAAAGCCTTTTGCCGTCAACAGCCCGTCTCTGCTGCTCTCTTGACAATTAAAAGTAATAACACTTTTGCCTGCCCTAGGAATCGGACCCAAAGGGCACAGCCTCCTCAGTCGTCACATTTAGCAAATATATTGGAGCATGAGTATTTTGATAGAAGTAGTAGTATTAACTGCAGTGTATACTACTTTTAATTCGGTTCGACGAACTAAAAAAAATTATATGATACTCCAAATTTCATGTAGGAACATACTATCTATATATTTCTTTCTCCGTGTGTTACTCTAAGCACCCATAGCACAGATGCCGCTTTGGTTTAATTAGTCACGTCCCACGTCCTAGCTCGATGCCAACACGGTGTAAAAATTGTGTGATCCTTGTAATTACTGTTAATCTACATATTTATAATTATCATGTTATTATGTACTATGTGTAATAACAACAAGGCAGTTTTCTTTAATAAAGTCGCAAATAATTGATTAGTGTACATACATTAAATTGTACATCCTGCTAATATTATGAATGTATCTTCGTGTTTCTCGGAATCGTCTTCATATTTTTTGTAGGTACTATCATGGTGTCAAACACGCATATGGCCTACCTAGTAGGAGGCTTACGGTAGGTTATAATCGCTTGCAATATTAGGCTATCAATTAAAGGTGGAATAAAGGGAAAGGAATGGGAGCCTCAAAAACTTTCGGATGAAACACACCAAGTATTTCTACTCAAGACTAGGGCGCACCGGCTCATCCGAACCAAATAATTTACAATAATGAACTCTACCATTCGTAAAAATCTTACTACGTCACTAAAAGACGGAGCATTCAATTTAACGCAGATGAAGGGCATCTAGTGTTTATACAAAGGCTCTTAGCAAAACAAACAAGTGATACATTGTCGGCAGCATCTAATAGTCGCTATCAATTGATACTCATTAGTGGCTCGCGTCATTCACTTGACTTTTCAATTTGCGACGCGATAAGCCGATATGAAACGTACAATATATTGATTGTTTGTAGTTTATATCTAGATTGATTATTGGTGTATCGTCATGCCTGTTATCCGTGTAGGTGTAGGTAGGTGTAGCTCACTGACTGCAAGGATATCGTAGTGGTATAAGCAGTCACATCGCTATTGTCAGTATGTCAAGTCATAATGTTTCAAACTCGAGACAAAAATAATTGTAGGTTTCAAAAATTAAAGAAAAGATCAATTTCAAGTCAAAAAAATAACTGTGGTTCAGATATTGCTGTTCCAACTTGGGGTGTTATTTGCGTCCAATAATTGTAAAGTCCTTAGGAATAGGCGAACGTTTCTTGATCAGATCGGAGACGTTCTGGAGAAAGGCCAGGTGAAGAGCACCTTAAACCGGCGAGCGTTTATGAGGAATGTGATGAAAGTAAATGAAGTCAGAGAAGTGTGTCAGGATCGTAGCAAATGGAAATTCGTAGTCTCTGCCTACCTCTCTGGGTAACAGGCGTGAATCTATGTATGTATGTAATTAAAAGTCTTTTGTGTTTGGCCGCCGATGTGCCACTGCGACTCAATAGGTTAAAGCAAACTTAACATATGGATTTGCAGCGGCACACCGGTGGTGAGACGGTTACATATTAAAATATCTAAACTTATTCGAACTATTTTCAAGATAAGTACGGTCGATTCACATATGTTCATAACGCATATTTGTCAACTCAAGTACTATTTTACTTACTTAATTTTGATTAAACTAAAATTAATTGCACTAACGAACGATTAATCTAATGATTTTTTAAGATATTGGATATTTCGACTATGTATGTAATACCTAATGGACGACTCGCCTACAGTTTATTAATACTGCGCGCTGGATTGTTTTAAAGTGGTGGGTAGTTACAATATTACAATACCAATGTCTTTACACGTTACGTGTACACATTTTGTGTTAAACTGAGTACAAATCTATCAAAAATTAGTTTCTGGCGCTTCGCCGGCCGGTGCCGCGGCACGCTCGCTTCGCTCGCTCGGCTCGCGCGTAGTTGGGGTCACAGTTCTAACCTAACCTACTTGTCTGGTAGCATCTCGTTTCTGGTAGCAATTTGATTTTCGAGTAAACAAATGTATGCATATAGACATTATGATCACCCTATAAACACGTTTACTTTTCGTTAATAATTCCTGTTTTGACTTCAATTTAATGCCCTAATTATGTGTAAATAAACTATGATTAACCGATTTTTTGTGTTTTCTTTGATTGACGACAAATAAATCAACAGTAGGTGAATCGTCCGTTACTTCAATCAACCTTAGGGTAATTAATTGTAGTTGAATAAACCGTAGGTGAATAAACCGTAGGTGAATTGTCCTTTATAGATTTCGTTCATTAGTTATTACAAAAATCTGTGAAACGATCTTTAGGTATTTTAAACAGTAGGTCTTTTGGCCGTAGTTATCTTGAAAATAGTTAGAATAAGTTTAGATATTATAATATGTAACCGGTGAGACATTATAGTTTTTTAATTAGTTCTTGCATTCCAACAATTAGCATGTTAAAGTTGTATGTCCTTATAGTTTTAGTTGATATTTTACTGCCCTGAAGTATAAAGTGTAAACATTAACAAATCACACACACTTACACATAATATCTACCGGTACCTACACGATGCTCTATATTTCAAACGTTAAGACCAAATTTAAATATTGCGGTGCGGTATCTTTTCTCCCGTAGTCCCAAAGGACCAAGGGAGATTAATTGTACACGGCCAAGACCTAGTTACAATATTTGTGGCTTATAATCTATATAACAACATAAATGTATTAAAACCAACATTATTTTGTTTTAACACTAAACTATCTAAGAAAAGTTTAATTAAAGTGCCTACTATTTTTACTCTTGGTTCGCCGACTACTTTGCAAGTAATAACTGCAGGAAATTTTCTACGAGGCTTTTAAAAGTTTGTTGCCTTTGAAAGACGAATTAATAGGGCAACACTGAATACATGATGGAAAAGTTGCCAGACAGTAAAATCCCGCCAGAAAATACTTAAGGTAGCACCAAATTAATCCACATCTCAAATTGCGGTCAACCTTGTCTGCTTGACATGTGAAAAGCCTGACACATTAACTAAATACAACAAAAAACCTTCGCAGACTGTAATATACGTTGCGAGGAGAAAAAAAACATTTCGCTCGAGATAGATAATTGTCAAGTATGAAACATACAAAGCCTCAATATGTTTACAAATTGCCTAAATGACCGCGAATTTTTCAAGCCTAATAGCCACTGTTCAAAACCATTCCTTGCTGCATTCAGAATAAAGTTCAAATTGTCATATAAACAGTTTTCTCTTCGTGAAGCAAAAATTTAAGAAATTTTATTGTGCACGCAGAAAATTGCTCGGAAATAAAAAGTGTACATCACGGACAAATTACTTGTGAAAATACCATCTGAATCCTCTATTATTCGACTCTAATGCAAGCTATAAAGGATTTTAATAAGCGACCTGGGCGAGAATAAAATTAAGTGGTTGTTAAATTGTTAGTACAATCTGTATATCAAAACTAGTGAAAATAAAAATGGTTTAAAATATGTGTGAGGTTGGTCGCATTGTCCAGAACATTCTAATGCGCCTCGTCTTCGTGGATTACACGTAATGCTCACTGACAATAACAATAGTATTACGCACGGTGTAGCATAAGTTTCTTGGAGAATGCCTCAGGGAACAGTAATATGTACTGAGTAACGTGGAGTCACGGTAATCCCTGTATAGAATAATGGTATAAGGTGCATTCGAATAGCAAGAGGTGTTCTTAGATTCTCAATAGATTGATTTAGTCAACTAGCAAGCATTGCGTCCGACCAAAAAAGGCAACTCGCTGCTCAAAATTGAATTCGAATGCCCGATTCTTATTCGAATGCGATGATAAACAATTCTATATTCAAATGCGGGATTGTACATTTGATTTTTGCCGGTGTTTATAGCTAATGCATATTCATTCGGTATTTTAAGGACTATTTAAAAAGTTCACAGGTGTCAAAAAGAACTAGTCATTGAAAAGTTAGGGGGTAACTGCTGGCCTGGGAATTCTTCGCATGATTGCTTTGATCATTAGCAGAGTGAATAAATTAACTCCACCAAATATATATGAGCTACAGCGCCAAAAGAATTTAGAATAGTCATTGTAACACATCTTTAAATTTAAAACCTGAATATATTCCCAGGAGGTGTATTATTGAACGGTTTTGAATAGCAATCGCTTCTACGGCCGGAGTGTTCCATTTCTTTTTATCTTTTTATACCTCAATAAGGCACTACTATTCTTCTCAGTTTCTTTTATATTTGCGTTGTGTAGCGTTAATGCTGCAGAAATTCGTGCTAGGAGTTGTTTTAAATTGTTCGTAAGTAGTTGGTTTATACGAAGAGTGATGTAGGATTTGAGGGCTTTTCGATGAAAGTTTTCTACGGTAGATTTTTGTTTATTTTTAGTATAGCTTATGATGCTAGCGAAGTTTTGTTAGGCTAATAAGTAGTAATAAAGAAGTTATTCAAGTGAAAACTTCTTTAGGCGCGTTGAGCACTTCTTGGGTGAACAAAAATCATGGAACTCACGTCATCGTCACGCTTCCACGCTTTATTATTTCTTTTAGAATATTAACAATATCTCAGAAATGGTGCGTCCCACGCAAAAAATAACGAAATTATGACACCTTCAATAACCCCTGAGAGAGTATCAGGAACTAGCATACGACCGGCGAAGAAGTGTTTATGATCAAGGATTAATGTTTTCACTTCTATCGGCACTCCTCAAAGAGTGCCCCAATTTTTTTTCGTTGGCGTTTCGTGTAGAACATTTCAAGTAGAGTTAATGGACGGAAGAGCAAAGTTTTAGATTTTATTATACCGATTGTAATGATGTTTGAAACTCACAGTACGAGCAGTGTTTTTCAATTTGCTGTGGGTAAATTCTCAATTGGAGCAGTGCAATAATCGGCTTGCCGCTTTTATTTATACTGTTTACACTATACATAACAAGCTGTAAGCTGATTACGGCGCTGTATGTACATATACTCGTATAGCCAGGAGATAAAATATAGCCAACATTCATAACTGCCTAGTCGGTTACATGGCGTACGTTTATGTGCTGTCATAAGATAGCAAGTTCGATATCCGGCTCGTGCAAAAAGGAATTATGATTCTCTGTGGACTTTTTCGGTAGCTCAGCATCTGGAATCGTTGCATTATGTTCTCGAAGATATGTGCAGTCTGCCAACTCGCCCTGGGCCAGCGTTGTGGACTATGACCTAACCCTTCTCACACTGAGAAGAGGCCCGTGCCCAGCGGTGGGATAGTTTCATACAAAGCTATTGATATTATATTATAACTAGATTTTTCCCGCGGCTTCGCTCGCGTAAATGGAGTTTAGATTAGGTTAAGTATACCTTATTTTGGATGAAAGGTACCCTATGTCCTTTTCTGTAACCCTGTAAACGTGTATACGAAATTTCATGATTATAGGTTGAGAATTTAAGGTGCGAAAGCGTAACAAACAAACAAACTCACAGTCGCATTTATAATAACAGTTAGGACTAGCCGTTACCTGCGACTTCGCCCGCTTGGAATTTTTCTTTTGCGGTACCATAATTTTTCTAAAATAAATGTAGCCGATGATGCTCCTTATAACATCAGCTATCAGCCAGTGAAAGTCCCGTAAAAATCGGTTCAGCCATTTCAGAGATTAGCCGGAACAAACAGATATTTGTACCGTATATAATTTCAAAATGCATTTAGTAAAAAGCTGCTATTTTGACAAACATGCATATAATTTTTGTTTTTTTCTTAACTAGATTTGTAGAAACACCTTTACATGTCAATCATATTTTGAAAACTATTAAAGTCCAGACATAATCTTGGTCAAATCATGTGAAGACCATGCAGATTGGTGTCTGAAATGGTCTTTTGAGGAAAGAAGCACACAGATTGAGTGGATTTATTTGTATAGATTATTATTATTAGATAGCATTCACCTCATCCCTACTCTGTACGAACTGAAACAGATGGCGAAATGTATATCTAATACCTCAGCGCTCACCTTTGGGAATATTCAGACATATACTACATATCTGTCGATCCCTTAGAGAAAATACAAGCGTGACGTAATATTGTTACTGTACAAAGTCAAGTTATAATGAAAATTATGTATGCGTGGTTTCAATAAACGCTACCTTGTCGATTGCCATTAGATCCGACTGGGGAATTAAGGTAGGTATTCTAGCTTTTGGTATATGTGTTGGTTAAAAGCACTCGAGCGCTAGCGAGGATATGAGCATACATGATTTGTATAATTTAGATTGTGGAAGCGACTGGGTTGCGTGAGGTTTTGAGTTCGATTTGGTTTTACTGTTAAGAGATTTCAGTAGAAACACGGAGCCTGTGTCTGTACTTCTACGAAATATTAATACGTGAAGCAAAAAGTTTGTAGCCCTTTTTACGAAAATTGCGCGGACGCAGTAGTATGAAATTTGGCACAGTTAAAGTTTATATGGAGAAGGAGGGGCGAATGCTAATATTTATATAAAATATGCATTAGAAATACATTAAATTAATGAAAAGACACTACACGTACACAACCATGCATTTGACACACGCAGTCGAAGCGCGTAACTATGGTTAGATATATTATGTCAATATATAGGTAATGACATATATCAGCAATATCTTACAGGCAAACTTTGGTCGAATTTCGAGCACTAGGCGACCGCTAGTATTTTTAAATGTATCTCCAACTTATAAACTAACTTCGTCACTGATTTGTAACTGTACATACGACTTATATATTAGACAATTTGGTTACCAGCTTTTGCTATTAAAACTCACTTTGTCCCAAAATTTTACATTCATAATCTTAGTAACATTTGAATTGTTAAATACAATATACCTTCCTTTCACTATTTTGTAGTGGAAAAACAACTGCAGATTATCTTGATCCAGTAGTACACAGAATTGCTGTTCATACAGAAAAGGTTTCCAAAGGGCGCTTCTATATGTACATATGACCAAGATATTTGTATTCAGCAACATTACTAAATAATGCACTCTGACAAAAATCTGTTTTATATTTAAATATTCAATATTCGTATAGTTTTCTTTACTTAGTGTAATTAGTGATGTTAGTGAATATGCGTTTATAGAAGCACCGATTTTATGGTGACTGTTCCCTTATTCTGATTGCATGCATTGTGCCTTCAATAAGCGTAAATGGAACTGGTTATAGTGGTGACGATTGGGTCTGATTCTTGAGGTTTGCTTGCAAAAGTTTATAGGCCTTCGTATCAGGTAGTGAATGCAACTGCTGAGCATGAGATCTCGGATTTGATTCTCGGGTCGAGCAAATCGATTTTCTTTTAGGAAGTTCTTGGTAGCACTGCGGTGTCTGGTATTGTGCTTGGTAAATGACTTATATTACAAACATTAAGACAAAATACACAAGGAACTTGCAAATTCGGTACAACTACCTTCAAATCGCAAAAAATAATCCTCAACGAAGATCGATACAAAATCGGTAGTTGTAAGTTCCAGGTCAAACTGCTACAAAAAATAACCTCCGAAGATTGAACCCGCAACAAAGCACATAATCTACCGCATAAACCTCTGCGTTATCCGTTCTTATCATAATACAAACGTCAAACAACAAAACAGCTTTAATCCCATTCAACCACAGGCTAAATTGTGTACTATTAAACATCTTAATAGGTTTCGTAAAGCGATTCCTACCACGTCTATTCCCTGACAGTTCTGTGGTCATCCATCATCCCGATGTTATTCCCATCTATCCTGTTTCGCGGATATGACCTTACCTAGGCCATTTTCCGGTCACAGTGTTATGCGAATAGAAATTGTATAGCTGCATGTTATTTTTAGGAAACGTTTGTGAGAATATTGATGTGTCCTATGTATTATGCTGTCTTTAGAGGTAGGCACGTAGGCAGTATTGTATCTATTGTAGGATTAATATACGTAAACGTGCAGCGTTCAGAATTTGAGATACTACTATATAGATTATTGAAATTATTGTTTCCTCTTCGGCACATAAATTATTATAGAACATTGAAATTAAACTACTAAGTATATACGGATTTAACCGAGTTGTTTATTTGACAGTTTATTACATAATAAGACTAACGACAACTACCATCTTAGTCTCCCCGTGACCATGGCTGCTGAAAAGCAACCGAAACGTCAGGGAAAGTGTGAACATAAATATAAATAGTTTTAATAGTTGAAATAATTTAATTAGCTTAAAAATTACTAAAGTTTAATAGTAATAGTAGTGTAACAGTTTCTAAATTTTGTAATAAAGTGTCAAATAAACAACGTGATAAAATCAAAAATCGAAATCAAAATCAAAAAAATCCGTATAAAGTAGTTTAATTTCAATGAATAACATTCGCGTAAACAGAAGACAATATTATTATTATATTACAGTTGCAACAACTCAAAAATATCCTTATATGTTAAATTCTTAAATTTAGTTTGAAGTTTGTATTTACAAAATCAAATCAAATCAAATAAATAATACATTGATTTACAGGGCGCCGTACTTTAAATATAAAGGTCACAACTGATTCGAACGTGGCACCTTATGATCAGCAGTCGCCATTACTTCCTACAACTATTAATATCCTACATATGACAAATTTACTGTTCTTCCTTAAAAACACTAACGCGTAAATCCAACATACTTTCGCATTTATAATATTAGTAGCATAACATTTGTTATCCAAGAAAAATATTAAGCTATACAAAAAATTTCTCGATATACGATCAGATAGGTACCCGGTTAAATTACGTGCGAACCAATCCATATCCCGTCACTTTTCATTCAGCACTCCATCCTGTTTTTGGCAACAGTTACCATGACAAATAGATGGACGCATTTATCTCATAAATATGAAAAGGAGCCATTTTCATAGCAGAATACGTTCGTTCGGAAAGTGTTAGGTCAAAAACACACTGGTAATTTCTATCGTCAAATGGTTGATTAAAAAATAACAAAGGCGCGTGCAGCGTACCAGCCAAGTTAAAACACATCAGTATAATTGATTTAACAAAATTGTCATTACTACAATTGTTATTCCTGTAATTCTAATTATTATTTACATATATACACCGACAATTTCTAACCACAAAATGAGTGTGAAAAGATATAGAAGATTACCCGCAACATGGTGGTATGCCAGCCAAGCACATAATCTGATGACTTTGTTTGCTTGAACGCACTAATCTCAGGAACTACTGGCTCGAATTGAAAAATTCTTTTAGTGTTGGATAGCGTATTTATTGAGGAAGGCTATAGGCTATATAACATCACGCTATGACCCACGGGGGCGGCGTAGTAACGATAAACGCGGGTGAAACCGCAGGCACATGTAGTTATTCATAACCAGTGTGATCCACAGCGCCATATACGACTGATTATTATCTCCGTAACCCACAATGTGTGCGTGTCTATATGTTTGTAAATACACCGAGAAAAACGGTAACAGTCGTATGACTGTTACCGTTTTTCTCGGTGTATAATTATAACGATAAATATGAAAATTAAAACAAAAAGTTCCTTTTTTAATCTTTGTAGTATTACAAAGATTAAAAAAGGAACTTTTTGTTTTAATTTTCATATTTATCGTTATAATTTTCTTACACGTATGTATATGCAATTTATATGAGTGCCACAAACAAACAATCGTAACCTACAATCTGCATCGATTTAACTATAAGTGTGGATGTTATCGCATCATGGCGACAAACTAATATCAAATCCTAATAATGATGAAATGAAAATATGTGGTCGCTGCGCTTCTATTTAATCCATACCAACTCGAATGGGAGTGCAGATTTCTAACAAACCCTGTTGTTGATTAAACTTAGCTCTCTATTTAACACTGATGTTAAAATTGGCATAATTTAGATACTACAAAAATTTACATCCGGGCAATATTCACGATATATATCGAATCAGTAGTTCCTGAGATTAGCGCGTTCAAACAAACAAACTCTTCAGCTTTATAATATCTATTAGTACAGATTTAATCTACACATGTTTATGTGTGCGTGAAGCAACGGAAACGAATATTTAAAATTCGATCTAAATTACACGTTTGTTTCAACACATTGATGTCTAAACACAAACACACACACACACACACACGCGCGCGCGCGCGCGCACACACGCAAGTACTCACAAATCCACATAGTAATAACTACAGTAAGTAATGTTTATCGTGGTGTCAATTCCGCGTGTGTACTACAAGCCTTAAGAGAAACTAGGGAAGTGCTTGCGAGTAATTTATATTATCATCGTGTATTCTTTGTGGATACTCTGTGTCAGTACTGAATTCATGATATCTGGGTCAATATCGACAGATCCTCTTGTGAGCGGAATCGTTGATGCAGGGCAAATCTATACTAATATTATAAAGCTTAGGAGTTTGTTTGTTTGATTGAACTCGATAATCTCAGGTACTAAAGGTTCGAATTGAATAATTCTTTTAGTGTTGGATAGCCTGTTGGATAGTACATGTAGGTTAAGTTTGTAACAGTACTCTTTTCTGGATGAAAGATACCCTTTACCCCTGATACCCCTTTTATGTACGCCTGACAACTTGTATGCAAAAATACATAATGATCGGTAGAGTAGTTAAGACGTCAAAGCATAACAAACAAACAAACACACATTCGCGTTTATAATATTACTTAGGATTCTGCAATTAAAATTTCGGCAAAATTGTAATAATTTTTAATTTGCTTTCTTATGGACGATCTAGTAACTTTAGTAACTTAAGTTAGCGCTAACGTTGATTCTCGATCGTTGCGTCTTATAAATGAATCTTAATTGACTTTTCTGCAAGTAAATTTGCATAAGCGGCAGTGAAACTAGAACTGTACCAGTTTCACAAATTATGGCAAAGAAAATCACTCTCTATTACGTAATATCGACATAACTAGCACTTTTAAAAATCTTCAACTTTTCGCTTCGCTTAAAGTAAATATAGAATTACATACGCACACATAGCCACACACACAAGTAGACACACACACACGTAGACACATACACACACACACACATGTAGGTACACTCGCACACTCGTACGCACGTGCTTTAATTTGACAAACAAATTACAGCGACTTTAACTGAAAAGGCTCATTTTACACATCTTCGTCGTATGACAATAATAATACATTAAAAGTCCTACTACAAAGGTTGTCGAGGTTTCGACTCAATCGCATCGTTTTCTCAAACGACTTCGTCGCCGAGTCGTCTCGAGATTCTGATTAAAGTTGTCACATGACTCGAGAGCAACAAGATTAGGCTCCGTACCCGTTTGAAACTTGTAATCAAATCTATGACTACATATTATAAAACAAACTCCCGCCTCTATCTGTTTGCGATAAACTCAAAAACTACTGAACAGATTTTCATACGGTTTTCACCAATAGACAGGGTGATTCATGAGATCTTATCTTATGTGGGGGCCAGTCAGTGCAGACCGGCGACACTTCGACCCAGTGGGATCTTTTGTGTCGACACTCTCCCAATAACGACTGCCATAGATGTTCATGGCAGCCGGGACCAACGGCTTAACGTGCTCTCCAAGGCACGGAGCAGGCGATAATTGTCAATCACTACGCACATCATTTCGAAAAGTCATATAACTTCCGAAAGTCAGAGGTGCGCGACGTGGGTTCGAACCCGAGACCCTGTGCACTGCGGTCTGTTGGTCTCCCCACTGAGCTATCGCTGCTCGATTCATGAGATAGGTTTATATTATAATTTTTTAAAGGTTTGTATTACCTGTGCAAAGCCGGGGTGGATGGCTAGTGGTATATCCATTCTAATATCATAAAGCTGAAGAGTTTGTTTGTGTGTTTTTTTGAACGCGCAAATCTCAGGAACTACTGGGTCGATTTGAAAATTTCTTTTAGTGTTGGATAGCCTATTTATCAAGGAAGACTATAGGCTATATAACATCATGCTACGACCCACGGGGGTAACGCAGTAACGATAAACGCGGGTGAAACCGCGGGAACATCTAGTTATATATAAATTATCCAGCACCTAATATGAAATCTTTTTACGATTCATTAGCGACTATTACTATCGCAATTTCCACACGTTGCGGTCGTTATCGTTCTATGCACGTGTTTCATGGTGCGGGTAGAGATATTGAAGCTTATACATAATATGTACAATAAAATGAAACACTAACCCCGTAATGCCTGCAGCCATTTCAAAAGGATTATATTTTTATAAATATTGCGCCCTGAACATTTGAAAATCCAGCCACGGTTTAAGATCAGATGTGACTCCAAATAAACCAAAACTTCACTATAGATTTTGTCTAGTTAAAAAATTAGAGATGCCACGAATAGTTATTTGGCCGAAACCGAATATTCGGCGAGGCTCGTGGCCAAAGTGCCGAATATTCGGCAGCCGATTCATTCGGCAACACGTAATACTTTTCGCGGTTGACAAACACGTCACTTACGAGTTTAAACTTGCATCGCTGAAGTAGTACGTAGGCGCGGGTAGTTTTGTTTCATTTGTGATTAGGTCGCGGTCGTGTCGCAAAACGTTTTATTTGTTGATTCTTGGTGCATCATACTGTACAACATACTGAGTGTAAACTAAATATATTACTTTTAATGTGATTGATTACCTTAAGAAATATCACTATTTGTTCGAGAAAAGCAAAATGATTCCATTTAATAAAAAATCATCTGTTTGGAAATATTATGAAATTTATAGTGAAGACAATAAACTGGCAGTTTGTTTGTTGTGTCACAGTAAGTGCAAGCAAATTTTAAGTTTTTTTTTCATGATTTGCTAGTCGGTATTCGGACAAATAGTTTGCAATATTCGGCCGAATACCGAATAGTGGAAAAATGTGGCCGTATAGCCGAATACCGAATAGCTGCCGAATATTCGTGGCATCTCTATAAAAAATATAAAACCAAACCCATGTCATTTTTCAAATAAATACCTGCTCGTAAAATAACTTTGCACAAATACCTAAAATAGCTATTGGCAATCGCCACCAATATTCACGGACAAAAGGGAATTGTAAATAATCCTTTTGACACATGTACGTTGACACAAAAACCTCAATATATTTCAGTGTCCGCATAATACAACAAAATTGTCAAAGCTCGTTGGTGTCCAATTCCATTTCGCTTCACCTTTGCAATATCGACGTAGACTGTGGGATTCACATGTCCCATTTTATGTCACATCGGGTCCCTTTGCTATACACCTGCTTTTACTCCAGTAAATATTTTGTGTGGGGTCAAAACATGTTTATTTTGTCCATTTCTGAGATGTAAGTATCACTGAAGTGTTATTACTATTGAGAGTATAATGCGATCGCATGTAATGGTCAATTTCAAGTGTTAAGTGCCCATTTAGAAAGAAATGATATCTAGACAAGATGTAGATCTAAAGCTTATATCCGTTTATATACAATGGCTACTAACACAAAATAGTGTTAATAGCAAGAAAATTGCCACGATAATATGTCCAGAAATTGCCTTTGCTATTTTAAAGGTCAAAGTTTTTGAATATCTTTTATATACAACTAGCTTTTGCCCGCGACTTCCAACGCGTGGAATTTGTAAGGTTTTATTTTTGTACAACTAAGATGGCAAACAAGCATACGGCCCACCTGATGGTAAGTGGTCACCGTAGCCTATGGATGCCTGCGACACCAGAGGCATCACTTGCGCGTTGCCGACCCTTTAAGAAAGGAAGTGGAAAGGCGAAGGAGCGGGAAGGGGGAAAGGGGATGCTTGGGCCTCCGGCACTCTCACTCACCGAACGAAACACAACAGTAGGAACACTGCTATTTCACGTCGCTATACCTATCTATTTATATTTTTCGTTTTTTACATACATACGTGCATAAGACTCGATTTCTAGGTTTAAAATGAAACATGCACCAGTTTTAAGTTAGGCCTCCAGGAATACAATTGTGTAAGCCGCATTCAATATCGAGCAGTAGTTGCGCGATGCGTGTACCGACATACAGGCAGACAGAAAAATATTCTTAAATGATTGTTTAGACTTTTATAGTTTAGCTTATAAACACGCCACACAAACATTATTCTAAAATACATACATACATACATACATAAATTCACGCCTGTTTCCCAGAGGGGTAGGCAGAGACTACGGACTTCCATTTGCTACGGATCCTGACACACTTCTCTGGCTTCATTCACTTTCATCACGTTCCTCATACACGGCCGTCGGTTCAAGGTGTATGGCCTTTGTCCAGAACGCCTCCGATCTGATCGAGAAACGTTGGCCTAAGTTTTCCCCTTGCGACTGTTGCATTCACACTAGCCTTATAAACTTTCTTAGTCAGTCTTTCCTCGTCCATTCTTTCTACATGTCCAAAGCAGGTTAACATGCCCTTTTCTTTTCTATTCTAAAATATCGTCTATGTAAGGCGATAGTCCAGTTACAATTTTATTAATTATGTATAGATGTTTTCAAGGGCGTGAGATAAAATAGAAAACATCATCTACTTTCGTATACCGACTACCTGCTCATGGAAGGATATGGCTTCTAACGTTCGCTATTACAAATTGTCTGTGACGTTGTACCTTGTAATGATCCTTGTACACAATGAGGAGAGCATATGCGAGTGTTAGTACTTGCGCAGTGTACATGCATCGTGTAAAGCGTGGTCGAGTCGAGTGAGCTTAGTAAATAACTATCGCATGTAACCTGCGCTATGAAAACATAACTCCATAGTATGTGATTACATGCTTTTTCCAAAAGCTTTTTTGGTAACCTGTTACCTGCCTCGACAAAAATAATTGAAAACCTATGTTGTCCGGCGGCCAACGAGCCGCTGCGCTCAATAGGTTAAATAAAACAGTCTGATCATCAGATTTTCGAATACTGTAATTCTCTAATGCCAGTACACTACCTACAGACGGATACCTGTATTATTAACGAACGAAATGTGGTCGCGATACATCGTACTGAGACCTCGAGGGAATACAACCTGTCATCTCTTCAAGACTACATTCAATATCGTTTTAAGCTTTTATTAGTCTAGACATTACGTCATTACCTCATATAAACAAACGAGGTACTGTATCTAAAAGTTGTTGTATAGTACAACTAGTTTTGCCCGCGGCTTCGCGTAAATGTAGGTTAGGTTAACTTAGTAATAGTACTTTTTTCTAGATGAAAGGTACCCTATATCCTTTTCTGTTCTCCTCACAATGTGTATGGGATTTCATGTCGGTCTACTTGTTGCGTGAAAGCGTAACAAACAAATTTTACAATTTATTTTTTTTGCCTTCTTCTTTTTCGTTAGCCTTCGGGTTGCGAAGGTAAGGTGGCAGCCGCTCCGTGTATAAACTGATATCCAGTCAAATCCGGTTAGATTAGAAAGCCGACCCCAAGTGACTTGGGAATAATAAAGTCTAGGGAGAAGAGAATTTCTTTTTGCATCTCCTGAATATTTCCAACACGTCACATCAACTTAACGACAGAAGATTATTTTAAAAAGCCTCTTTAAACGAATTTTCATGGCAAAAGAATTTTTAGAAAATTCGCTATTATTTATGTTTTAAGACTCAGGACAACTTTATTAATAATTTGAATGGAAGCATTGTACTTCTTTTGTAGATACTTACCAGTTGGATTTCCGTTTCGACTTGATTTCAAGTTCACTTCAATCAATGCTCTGGGTTGTCCATTCAGAACTTGTCGTTGAAGATTATTAAACCTCACTAAAACTTTATTGAAATTCAGGGAAAACCGAAAGCCTAAACTATTAATCCAGCTTTAGGTTGATCGATCTACTGCAGATTAAAATTGGAGGGTACCTTCTGAGTAGTTATGCCAGATTTATTTTCGGTCACTGAAATAATCTAAAGACAAGTCATTTTTATGACAATAGCAGCGATAGCTCATTGGGCAGACCAATAGAGTGCAATGCAGAGGGCCTCGGGTTCGAACCCACGTCGCGCACCTCTGACTTTCGGAAGTTATATGACTTTTCGAAATGAAAGAAAGAAAGAAAATACATTTATTTGCAGCAGATTATGCACTACATAGTTACATACTTCAGACACAGTAAATTACAAAAAAAATCTTACTGCAAATTGGTCGCAACTCAGCAAAATGCTAGTTTTAAAAAAACTAGCGCTGGTCTTCCGCTGCGACCATGTTTGTAAATAATATGCTTAACACAACACAAAGATGACAAACGATATAAAATGATAATAATAATAGCGTTTACGGTACCAATATGACAACAATACAATATTTATTTTTGCACCCAGTCAAATCTAACAATTTAATTATCTCAAAAATACACATTAATGTTAGCGACTGTAACTTCACTACATAGTTATATAGCACTTGTGTCATGCAGCTGTGTTTCCTGGCCTTTTTGGTGATCAAATAAAAATGATGTGCGTATTGACTGACAATTATCGCCTGCTCCGTGCCTCGGAGAGCACGTTAAGCCGTCGGTCCCGGCTGTCATGCCATCTATGGCAGTCGTTATTGGGAAGTCAGTACCCTCTAATATCCTGACCCTGGTCTTACCTTAGGGTACCGTTAGCCTTCGGGTTGCGGAGGTCAGATGGCAGTCGCTCCGTGTAAAAACTGATATGCAGTCAAATCCGGTTAGACTAGAAAGTCGACCCCAAGTGACTTGGGAATAAAGGCTAGGGAGAAGAAGAAGTAATTTTTATGACAATTCTAGAGATCAAATAAATACATTTCTGGAAGCCTGGAATTTCTACTTACCACAGGAACATAACACAAGCCTGTTTGGGTGCGATCTTCTGTAGGTTATGTCATATCCCCATTGGATTGCTTCAGAGAGAGACCGGATAATTGTGATGGTTGGTGATTAGCTTTCTACGTCTTCTGTAGAGGCTACGTATTTATAATGCCAGTATTTCAGTACCCTGCTTGAGGCTTATGCTCTACCTGTCCGGATATATTTTGTAGGCTCAACAGATTACAGCTAGGCAGAGTGAACTCAACCTAAGCCGCCAGCGCTCAATCCTATCTAATATTAAATAATATTAAAAATGCGAATGTGAATTTGTTTGATTCTCACGTTGTAACGCCTTGGATCATCATGAAATTTTCCCTTCATCCAAGACAAAATACGGATCCCAGGGGATAGCTAGAATCAATATAATAATATATAATAATAAAAAATTGGGGCAGCCTTTGGGGATTGCCGATAGAAGTGAAAACTTTAATCCTTGATCATAAACACTTCTTTATAAACCAAAAATAATTCAAAAATGGAAAGCGTTCGGTGACGATGACGGGAGTTCCATGATCTTTGTTCACCCAAGAAGTGCTCAACGCGCCTAAAGAAGTTTTCACTTCAATAATTTATTTATTTCGTCGTATAAGGTTACATAAAAATATAAATATTAGATTAGATGGATTCGGTTGATGGCTTCCTATTCGTATGGTAGACCTTAACATGCACATCTGGACAGGCTTATATAATTTCACACAGACGTACCTATACATATGTTACTTTAATTCTTCGTTACAGTTCATTGGAGCAAATATATCGGCGTAATAAATATGAACGTCGCTCGACCAATTAGATAACCGTAAATTATAGGCTTTTTTATTTCAAATAATCTGAAGGTCAAGGACAATACTGGCACTATATAGAATTATTTTCTTAGTCTGGATCTGGCTAGTACAACTTCTATTAAACGCAGGCCAAAGCTGTAATACAAATGTTCTAAAAGAATAATTTATTTTGCCAGCTTGGAGCAAGCAAAAACTAACAGCTTTTACTTAAACGTCAAGCAGAAGCTTTTAGGCAATTGTTTTAATGGCGCTTGGTTTCGTCACTGCTGTTTTGTAAAGAAATGTGGGTTAAAGTTAACAGCATTAAATGTCAAGTGTTTCGATAGTGAATAACTGAACATTGACAATATAGTCGTTTTATATTTTGTTTTTTTAAAGACAACTCCCGCAGTGTGAATGATGCCTGTGTCGCGAGGGGCTTTACAAACATTCAAACAACGGACACAATGAATGCCCAGATTATAATAATAATAATATATCATATAATAATAATTATCATCCATAGTTACCAATATACCAGTCCATCAAACACCCATACCCATAGCCCATATATTAGAATCCATATGTAGCAATAGTCCTACGTCTGCTGCAGCTAATGCCGCTGTAGGTGTTCCATCCCACCTTTGATTAAAACTCTCGAAAGGCTTCTTCACGTTGGACACATGTCTCCATGTAAGCCTTCCAAAGGGCCGGGTATTTTCCTAACGTATTAGGAATATACCTGTGAAAAAGAAACAAATAATAATAATAGTTTATTGACTACATACAAAAGAATACATGAGTTATAACAAACTAATTAACATGTACAATAATTTTGTTGACCATTCTGGACAATATTTGAGGATCATACTATAATGAAACTCACTCGTCTAAAATATTATGTGACTATATTACCAAAATCAAAGCAATTACACGGACTATTGAGAACGTCTTACTCAGTTGAATGCTAGTTCTTCACTGCTGAGCGATCTTTCGCCGAGAGACGAGTTATTTTTTCCTTCCACAATAACTCCACTATTTAAAAATTTGTTGCCAGTTGAGTAAATAAAACTCCCGAACAGAATTATTAACAGAAATAAGAAATCATGAGAATACAAATGATTTTCCCGTGTGGGGATCGAACCCACAACAATCAGTGGCAGTGGCGAGGCGACTACTTAAACCACTGCGCCAACCGTGCATCGATTAAAATAAGTATAGGTTAAGGCCAAAATAACTTATGGAATAATTTCATGTAGTTACTTATTATTATAGTTTTAATTGGTATTGGCTAGACTTGTAGACAACAAAACTCAGTTATGACGTTGGTAGATAATTATTAGTTATTCTGTCTGTCTTACTTTACTACATTAAAAGTACACGATAACATGACATTAAAAACGACCTTCAAACCCTATTAATTTAGTTTTAGTGTGGAATTTATTCTCCACTAGCTGTTCGCCGTGATTTTACCCACGTTGATGGTTACTGTTTATTTAATTTTTAATTTTGGGGAAATAAACAATTGTACATTACAAAATATGAGAACATTGATACTTATTAAATATCTTATAAAAAGTACAATCAACCACATTTTCCACAAATTACAAAAAGAAGATATTATTCATTAGGAACTATTGGCACAAATAAAAGTATTGCAACAGTGTTATTTAAAGGAGGAAGAGATTCACAACAATACTTAGATAGAAAGATAGATTTAACTAAAATTATTACAACAGAATTTAAAAATAAAAATATTAGGCGCAAATATAAAACTATAAATAAATAAACAACAATTAAAACACAAGTATGACACACAGAAAAGTTGCTTATTTAGAAAAACCACAGATAGTCATGGTCGCTAGGTGAGGTGTTGTTAAGAAGGCTTTTATGCTGGATCAGCATCTTCACTATTCTACTGTTCCGCTAGCGCCCGTAGCTTGATGTTATATAGCTTATGTTACTTAGTGATAATATAGCATTCCACTAAAAAAAATTTATTAAAATCGGTTTAGTAGTTTTTGAGTTTATTTGTTACAAACAAAATGTAAATATCTTTTCTCTTTATGATATTTGTGTTGAATTACAAAGTTTCTTGACTTATAACCAACTAGACTTTGCCCGCGGCTTCGCTTGCGTTAATGTAGACTTATGTTCAGATAGATTTTTTAGTAGCCTATATGTTATTCTGATGTATAAACAATAATACTGTAAAGTTTCATCAAAATCCCTTCAGTAGTTTTTGCGTAAAAGAGTAACAAACATACGTCCATCCTCACAAACTTTCACATGTACCTATAATGTCAGCCTCGATGGCGTAGTGGTTAGTGTAACCGACTGCCACGGCTGAGGTCGCGGATTCGATTCCCGCACAAGTCAAACATTTGTGTGCATGAACATGGATGTTTGTCTTGATCTGGGTGTTTCTATGTATAATATGTACGTAATTACAAAAAGAAAAGTATATATGTATGTTTATCCATTGTTCAGTACCCATAGTACAAGCTCTGCTTAGTTTGGGCTAGATGGTGTTGTGTGTATGTGATACAATATTATTATTATTATTAATATTAGTAGGATAATTAAAAATTGTAAATCATGGGGCTATCGACACTTTGTTATATCTGAAACTAATTTTTATAATTTCCCCTGCGACACGAAGATAAACTCTAGTCTGAAAGAAGTATTTCATACAATGAGTACTTCAGAAGCCTAAAGTGCTATTATTTATCCACTTTAATTTCTGCTAATGAATTGGTAAGCAAAAACCTACCTAGTACAAAACCCAGACTAAAGATTGATAACACGACTCTTCTAAAAAGATTTCTTTTTCTTGCTCGAAACATATAGCAAAAAGATACTTCTTTGATTTAAACGCCGACAAGACTCGCGTATAGTCTTATAATTATGTATTGTTTATGTTTGTTATTACTTTTTAAACGAGTTCTCAGATTCGATTCCTATGCAAAATGTTAATCATTTTAAAAAAAATTTGTAGCAGCCGCAAGGAAATTGGAATTATGTCTGATAAACGATTCTTTTTAGATTGATTGATCCGCCATTTATTGCGCGGGACCTAAAACAATACTTGGCGAAATGTGAGTTTAATTCACCTGTATTTACGTATCCGCTGTTGTTTTTAAGTTTAATAGCCATTTGGGCTGGAATCGCTGTTTTGGTCGGTAGAGCAACGGATAGAGATCGAACCCGCGGCCTCTCGGTCGCAAGTCAAATGTCTTGATCATTGGGCTAGCGCCGCTCACAGCATACCTACATACATATATACATAGTCCCACGGCTATGGCTACGATAATAACATATCCCATGAATAAAGGCACGTACAACAGCTATTTACAAATATATTCGTAAATCTAGACGTCGGAAACTAAAGTTATAATATAAAATGGATTACATTGGAGTTTACTAGTTTGCAGTAAAGCCGTAGTTACAGTCGGTATCATAAATTCGTAGTTCACTCGACTAACACCGCTTTGAAATTGAGGGAATGTTGTTCAAGCATTCAATAAGTTGTCTTGAAAATAGAGAGACTCGTTTAAATTTGAATAAAAGAGGAACATTTATACTTTCGGATTGCACGGATGGCGTAGTAGTTTAAGTGGTCGTGTCGCCACGTCGTGTTGTGGGTTCGAATCCCACATGGAACAAAACTTTGTGTGATCCACAAATGATTGTTCCAAGTCTGGATGTTTTTTATGTCCGTTGTTTGAATCTTTGTAAAGCCCCCCGCGACACAGGATTTATGCCCAGCGCGCGCGCTGTCATTTATGAGACTGCACCATCGAATGGTAAAAGTGTAAATAGAAAATGGTACATGGTACGGCCGAACCACGAACGCAGTCCGCGGTCGCACCATGTATATCTGTGGTTCTGTACTTGGCGATCATTTATAAAAGTCTTTGTTAGAGATAACGATGATTGCTACTTTATCACTGGATACTGGATCGACAATGTCCTGGGTTAATATAATGTATGCGTTCACCTGGGATTAACAAAGAGGAAGCCACAGGCACAAACTAGTCTATACAATATTATGAAGAGGAAAGATTTGATTTTTGTTAGTTTGTTCGTAAGAGTATAACTCAAAAACTACTTAACAGAATTTGAAAATCTTTCACTATTGGAAAGCTATATTATCACCGAGTAACATAAATGCTACATTGTATTAAAAAAGGTTGTTGCTCTTTGGGGGAGGGCTATGTCCAGCAGTGGACTATTATAGCCTGATGATGATGATGATTAATAAAGGTACCTACTGTTACTAACATAACCCTACTTTTATGCGAGCGAAGCCGCGATCAAAAGCCAGTGTATTATAAAAGGATAGGACAGAAAGATTACAAACGCAGTGTTCGCATAGCACGCGCCTAAGAATACTTTTGAAAACTTAAAAAAACATGTGCTGCCTTTTAAATTTCAGTTATCTATTCACATATGAAAGAAACTCAACAGAATACACTATTATGTTTTCCTTCGAAATGCAATAAGAAAAAGGTTGAACAAAACGGTAGGCAGATTGAATACAATTTAACAAGAGCGCCGTCCCTGGAGCTTCGTAGAAATTGCTTTCCTTTTCTGTTATAAGACTGTTGTTCGTTACCTAAGCCTCGATGCAAGCCTGCTATGGTATTTTTAAACACGTAATCGGATTGCAACGTCTTGGTGTATTGAAATGCATCAAAAAAGGAAGAGGTTTCTCAATTCGATCGTATATACATATATTTTTATGTGTGTTCGCGGATAACTTCTTCGTTTATGAACCGATTTTGATGATTCTTTTTTTATTTGAAAGCTGGTGCTTTCCATTTGGTCCCATTTAATTTTGATCAAGATCTGACCATTCGTTTTCGAGTTATCCTATTTGCATTTATTTTTAAGTTTATGTAAGTAGTTGTATTGGAACAAGGTTAAGAAGGTTTTTCTAAACAAGATTGTTAACTAAATGGGCTTTTTTTTTTAGTTTCTGTTTGTAGTTTTATTCGAACAATGTTAAAAAGGTTTTTTCTAACCAAGATTACTAGCTGTTTGCAAATGTCTAGTTTTCTTGTTATCCTTTAAGCCCCGGCTAAGCTAAGTGTATATGTTAGGAGTACGTTCACGTCAGTAGTGCAATAGCTGGCATTAGAACTTAGGGCTTCTCAATTGGAAGTCCCGTTGCGTTAAAGCTATAATTATACTTTCAACGTTTACCGCGGCATGGCCCATTCTTTATATAAGCAGTGTTCTTGATCGGCGGATATTACTAACCATCAAATATATACGAGCTTGGCTGACATCAAAAATAAGTTTTGTATGAAATAGTTTGCTTTGATCCAATTTATTAGGTACTTTAAAATATGTATTTGTTCTGGGGTATCCTTTTGTAAAAGTTGGCAACTCAGCCACCTTATAACCTCTTGCTATCATGAAGATACTATGGCTTATAATTGCTTAATAATAATTAACTAATATCAGAGCAAACGGTATCAATCGCGCACCCGAGGGTAAAGAAACTTTGGGATGAAATTACAAAAATGAGAGAGGTAAATATCTGGGCGGGTGAGAGAGAGAGAGAGAGACGGAGAGCAAAGCATAGAAACAGTATTATTCGTATGCTGTTTAATGCAGGACACGGGGATACTTTAACGGACGTGCTCGCTCATTCGTAGCTAAAACTTTTCCAAAATGTCCGAATATTTGAAGTACGCACTGCCCATGTTTACTGCTATAAAACCTCTATATTATATGTATATAAGACCGAAGCTACATAGCTCTTCGAGTGACATTTAAAGATAACCACAGTTTTCAGTAACTAACTTGTATTATACTAGATTAAATTATGCCAATTTTCTATCCCTTGTGAACAGCACTTTTTCTAGAAGAAAGGTACCCTATTTCCTTTTCTATACTGACAACGTGTATGTGAAATTTCATGATGATCAGTCAAGAAGTTAAGGCGTAAGAGCGTAACAAACAAACAAACTCACATTCGCATTTATAATATTAGTTAGGATTTACTTTGCAAAGTACCCTTTTAAACTTATTTAAACATTGCGTCTAAAGGAAATAGGAACCTTAATCAATTCTTGGTAAAGCAGTTTCTATTAAATGTGTCTTCAGCAGTCGTTTTACAGAATAGCTTACTTTATAAATCCTTGGTCTATTACTTGATGCAGTTGTAAGACATATTTGTACTGAGTGGAATGTTTGCAGCAAACCGTTTGCTGATATTTAGTAACTTCCAACAGTGTTCATAGTTGGTGTACCTGTACCATTTATTAAAAACTTTGCTGCTGAAGTAAAATTTGTGATTCCATAGCGTCGCCTAGTAATTATAAAGGGTTTCCACTTACATCGTAGTTAACACAACAATCAGGTGGTAGAAATATTGAAATGAAAGTTATTTTGTATACATAAGCACAGTCTAGTGCTCGTTTAAAAAACCTTACTTCCTTACTAATATTATAAATTCGAAAGTAACTCTGTCTGTCTATCTGTCTGTCTGTCTGTCTGTCTATCTGTTACCTTTTCACGGCTAAACCACTCAACCGATTTAGATGAAATTTGGTACAGATGTAGTTTAAAACCTGGGGAAGGATATAGGCTACTTTTTATTGATGTAGGTACCACGTGGGCGGAGCCGCGCGCAAAAGCTATATAGCATAAAAAGAAGGTTGCTGGTGCTTATAGTACAGGTTCCCTTTTTAAGCACCAGTAGTGCACATATATCAACAGTCATGTATTATATAGTGTACTCCAAACTAACATGTACTTTATAAGATTTTGATGAAATAAACATTTATTATTATTACTTTTATATTTACAATATATGTTTTTAATGGTTCGCTCGTCAAGTAAAGTGCTTTTCTTATTATATACTACTGAATTTTGAAGGAATTATACCTGAAAATTCGTTATAAAATCTGAAAAGACATCTGCGTCATTGATGTAGTCTATAGTAATGATACGCAGATTTTTATTCGAATGAATTTCCAATCACACTGCAGCAATACCTACTTCACGTTCATCTTGAGCAATGTTGTTTATATCTATACTAATATTATGTATAAAGCTGAAGAGTTTGTTTGTTTGTTTGAACGCGGTAATCTCAGGAACTACTGGTCCGATTTGAAAATTCTTTCAGTGTTAGATAGCCCATTTATCGAGGAAGGCTATAGGCTATATATCATCACGCTAAGATCAATAGGAGCTGAGCACCAATGAAGAATGTTTCAAAATCGGAGGGTATTTTTTCCTTTTGAGAGCTTCCGCTGCGTGCGCTGCGTAAACAGTTAAAGTTTCGCAAAAATCATGTATGACAGAATTGTTCCCCTTTAAAAGTTCTAAAAAAAAGGCCGTGACAGTATATGTCTATCTTTTAAGGTTGGCTTACTATAACCATTTTTATGCTAACCAAATTTGTTCTAAAATAATGCATTATTTGCAAAGGTATTTTTATAAACATGATATTAATCCTTATCCAAATAAATACGTTATTCATCACAAGTATTTAATTTAAAACAAAATTGCCCTTTACATCATTCGATTTCAATGAATATCTTAGGAGATATCGCAGTTTTAAAATAACATCGCAGCATAATAATTACCCATTACAGACATAGTACAAACGAGGTTTCCCCTGGTTTATTCTGCGTGATTACTACTGGTTCGATTTGAAAAATTCTTTTAGTGTTGGATAGTCTATTTATCGAGGGAGGCTATAGGCTATATAACATCACGCTACGACCCACGGGGGCGGCGCAGTAACGATAAACGCGGGTGAAACCGCGGGAACATCGAGTATTTAAATATAATAAGAAATCAGTTCTGAGGCAGCTTATAGTCGCTCTTGCAAAATTGCCTCTGCTCACTAAATGCAAACTGTCGGCCACAAACAGTTCGCCTTATACAAAGACATTCAAAACCCAGTCTGTCGTATGATTCTTCCTGTAATAGATATAAAAATACTGGCACAAAGGGTATGTGCCTTTGTAATGTTATTTTTATCTTTAGTTTCTCTTAAGTGTTCTAAGTCAAGCTTTGTTTTATTCACAAAGACGTAAAAAGCTCTCGCTTTGACGCTAGAATATTTCCGTTTTGGACAGTAGCTAGCGGCTTCAATGTATACACAGAGAAATACTATTTCCACTTTTTATTATGGAATATACTGTATATATGGTCTTTTTTTAACTGCCTTGTTCGTCCTTGTTATTAGTTTGCGCTTCCTTATGTGGTTGATCATAAAGTTCCGGATGTGATTCTTGGTATAGCGAAGTCTTATTTGATTTTTCTGTCGAGATATTTTTAGTAGCACAATGAAGTCTGGTAATTTGTGTGGTAAATGGAAATAAGTTCGTCTGTTATTGCGTGTGACTTAAAATACAGCTAACCTAATGGGACTTTAAAATATTTCAGCTTACCCCATTTAAATACACCTACCAGAATTATTCTTATTTCTGTCTTTTTTATCGCCATATAGTTGTGTAATGTTTTATTTAGTCCAAATACAGGGAAGGATTATTTATTATATTTAAGTGGTCGCCTCACCGCTGCCATTCCGCTGAGTGTTGTGGGTTCGAATCCCACACGGGACAAAAATTTGTGTGATCCACAAATGGTTGTTCCGGAGTCCCTCGCGATATGGGAATTATTCCTAGTGAAATGTATTTTGTTTGAAGTGAAAACTTCTTTAGCGGCGGTGTGCACTTTTTTGTGATGGGTAAAAAATGTTAAACTCGCGTCAGGACACGTGACCTGATCGAAAATTCGTAAGACGAAGTGAGAATTGTCATGTTTGTGTACGATAGCGCAATAAATGAATATTGTATTTTACCACATAAATTATAGTAATTTTATACTGATAATTAAAGAAATTCGTGCAAAATTATTCCCTAACCATTCCAAAATATAAAAAATGCACAACGTTAATATTCAAGTTTTCACTTCTGCCGGCACTCCCGGAGTGCAACCAGTTGTTTTTTTTGTTAGATACTTCCTATTTTTCCCTTTGATATTTGTATTAATTATCTTTTTCTTTACTTTCAGGTATGTGATCATCAGAAAAATTTACCATTTAAGTATAAGATTGGTAAGACAAATTAAAATTTTATACTTACTGGCAAATTCTGTAAAAAGTGAAGCATTCCCAGGCAATCTGATTCATTCGTAGCGTCAAAAAATAACTAACAAGAAACAATAAGCTCTTCTACTGATTCCATTATTATATATATTCTATTCTACCACATACACACAACACCATCTAGCCCAAACTAAGCAGAGCTTGTACTATGGCTACTAGACCATGGATAAACATACATTATACTTTTTTTTGTAAATACATACATATTATACATAGAAACACCCAGACAAACATCCATGTTCATGCACACAAATGTTTGACTTGTGCGGGAATCGAACCCGCGACCTCATGCATGACAGTCGGTTACACTAACCACTACGCCATCGAGGAGGTGAGAATGGTAGTCTCTAAAATATACTATTCTAATCAAGTGCAGGATACTTCAGACTTCAAACTCTTCAAACAAATGACCTCTTACTAGCCAGCCTATCGACTTCCAACTCATTATCCGCAATGTTTTACTATACCGATCATTCACTCATTCAAAACAGCCTCAACCTACCCTTTATACCCTTAACTCTAAGTATATCCTTTATCCTACAAGCCCTTGTAATTAGTAAACCATATCCTTCTTACTTTAAGGGTTTGAGCTCTTGAAAACGATCGGATCAATTATTCACAATGGCTGATGCATGATCAAGTATCTACGTACACCCTAAGATAATAATACTTCAATTTTTTTATTTTGCAAATTGTGTGCTCAATTCGCATGCTAAAAACTCAGTTCGCTTTTAAGTGTGTAGATTAGTGATCGCCTAGGGAGCAGACCGTTGGACTGCCATCCAGATATCTTGAGCTACATCCCACGGCAGGCATGGCGTTCAATATGAAGTTATGTACATATAAAAGAATTTAAAGACTGAATGTTTTAAAGAAACTTGTATGTTAGAGACTTCTACATATTACACCAAGAATACCCTTTGGTCTCGAAATAATATTGCACAAAAATATTTTTGTTTATACCACATATTTTCTATTTATATATATTAAGGCGCATACAGCCAGTTCCACTCCGACATAACCCCTCCGCCCGCCCCCGCGGAGGGGTATGCACTAAAGCATTGAGCAACGTAAAAAAAAAAATTGACGGGTGACCGCTTAGTGGTGTTTCATCTGAGCGTCTCCGTGCTTCGGAGGGCACGTAAAAAGTCGGTCCCGGTTGTTGTGAAATTGACAGCAGTCATTAAGCCATGTCAGAGGCCTACGGGCGGCTTGAACAACTCTTGACAACAGGTTGGCCACTAACCACACGAAAAGAAGAAGATTTATATATTATTTCTATTTACGTATTAGTGAAACGTATTTTGATCCTACGTACCTAATATATACTAATCTTTGATCATCTGCCGGTCAAAGTCTATTTCGGACAATATCCATCATAACAGACAATCTCAATCAATAACACTGCCGTAAATAGGACCTCGCAAGCGTTCATAAATGCTAACTTATAACGCTCCATCAACACGGCAGTCCTAAAAACTCCATAATAAACACAAAAAATACAAAATGTACCACGATAATATTTCTGATGTTAAAAAGCAAGTACTCCGAACGTCACCTTCAATTAATTAAGACTAACTACTGTGCCATTTAAGTTCATTAACCCACATTTCATTCCGGCTACGTATTGTGACTCATTAACTTTATTCTTTCATAAAAATTTAGCTACCTACGTTTATTTTTTTAGTAGCTGTCGACACTACGCTGTTGTAGTAAATGTGCGAATTAACTGAAGTACGCTAAAAGTAAACCTAAACAGTGCTCGTATTCAAATATGAACCGTAAACAGTTAAGCATAGGTGTGAATATAATAACTCTAATATATCTAACTAGCTGTCCTCTGCGTTTATATTGCTGCTTCCATGGCTTGAAGCGGGAAGTTGTAGAAATAGTCTATAACCTTCCTCGAAAGTAGACTATCAGGCGACGACTTGTAGTTCCAGATATTAGCGTGTTCAAACATGCAACTGACTTCGTCCGCGTAGATTTTAACTAAAAAGTGTTTGTCGCCGCGGAACCCAACTATATTTCTCCGCCCAAGTTACTTAAATGGCGTAGTTTTTATAGTGTAAAGCTAGATAATAGCATGGCTTACTCAAAAACAACATTTAAATATGCGTCGTTAGATTACACGCTGTCACAGAATGCGTAAGAAAAATAAAGATTCACAGCTCCTCCCCCGTAGGTGATAGCGTGATAATATGTAGCCTATATGTTGACCCGACCTGTTAGTAATATTCATGCAAAATTTGAAGTAAATCCATGCAGTACTTTTTGAGTTTAGCCCGGACATACATACAGACAAACAGACAAAAATTCTAAAAACTATATTTTTGGCTTCGATATCGATAGCAGATCACGCCCGAAGTATTCTTTAAAAAAAATATTCAATGTAGGTACAGTTTTGACTTTCCTACGATTTTATTATATGTATAGATGTATAGATAAAGATACTAATATTATAAAGCTGAAGAGTTTGTTTGTTTGAACGCGCTAATCTCAGGAACTACCGGTTCGATTTGAAAAATTCTTTTAGTGTTTGAAAGCCTATTTATCGAGGAAGGCTATAGGTTATATAATATCACGCTACGACCTACGGGGCGGCGCAGTAACGATAAACGCGGGTGAAACCGCGGGAACATCTAGTATTAATATAGATGACCACAAAATCAATTTGTGTATTCTTATACAAGAGTCAAGACAAGACGAAAGTCTAAACATGTATATACTTACATAAAAATTCTGATTCCTATATAGGTATCCGAAAGTAGTTACTTAGGCAGTGGTCCGACCGCCAACGATGAACGAGAAACGAGTAAAACTAGAACTAAACGAGTTCATGATCAGCGGGAAGCGAGTGTGTAGTTTCGATAGTTTTGTCGCCGGGCTATAAGCGAGTGTGCAAGTGCGACGAGCGATTACTCGCGCCACTCGCCCGCGGTCGCTCAGCCCTGTGCAAACCTGCGCGCGGCGACGAGCGAGCATCGCTGAACGAGTATCGCTGAGCGAGTTTATTTTTGAAAGCTCTTGTCGCTCAGCGACAAAATTAGTAAAGCGAGTCGTCGCCGGCAGTGTGAACAGTCAGCAAGCAACTTTTAATATATGCATATCTTTCGTTTACACGGAATGTATATTATTTGTGCGTTTCTTGAGAGAGAAAATCGCCGATAGTTAGTCGTTTTCTCGCTGCCGGTCGGACCACTGCATTAAGCAAAGGCAATAAACAAATTTCCAACATCTAGGTCCCGCGTCATAAGAAGCGGGCTTATCGGCGTCTACTGGGTAAAATCCTTGACTCCGTGCTGCTAATAATCATAATAATATAATAATATTCTACCACATACACACAACACCATCTAGTCCAAACTAAGCAGAGCTTGAACTATGGGTACTAGACAATGGATAAACATACATTATACTTTATTTGTACATATAACCCAGACCAAGACAAACATCCATGTTCATGCAAACAAATGTTTGACTTGTGCGGGAATCGAACCCGCGACCTCAGGCGTGGCAGTCGATAACACTAACCACTACGCCATCGAGGCCGACGATGAGAATGAGAATTCTCTAACAGGCAAGCTCAATACACTTTGCCCGATATTTTAATTGATTCTTAGTATTAGTAGTAAGCTTAAGTTAACGAGGTAATCACAACATGAAAACAAAAAGGATTATGCTTTTGTAAATAAATATCGAGACCCTGTCCTAAGAATTCTAATAAGTACACGATATCCTTTGCCATTACTTCAAAAACAACATAAAATAATAATATGAAGAGATATTTCCACTAACTATTAGCTAATTGGCAGCTTTATACTATTATCATCCCTAGAAATACAATTTTGAGTATTTCCGTTTCCTCTGATTCTCAGTTCAGATAAAGTATTATTAATTTTCTCCAAGTTGCTATGATAACTATCCACGTAAGAGAGTATCAGGAATCCGACACGGCCCATTTTTTTTTTGTTTATAATGAGGTGTTTATGATCAAGGATTAAAGGCAGTCCCCAATTTAAATATGCTCTTCCTAGGTAACAGTTCTGGATGAAACCCTATATGTCCTTTTCTGTATCCCTGACAACGAGTATGCGAAATTTCATGATGATTCGTCGAGTAGTTACGGTGTAAAAGCGTCACAAACAAACTCACATCCGCATGTATTATATTATCTAGGATATCGTTTTGAAATACGTAACATGTTTTAACAAACATATACTTTATTCAAGTATTCTTTCGAAAACATGATTAATAAAAACTTTGCTCCATGAATTCGCTATAAAGCTACCTCTGAAATTTTATTAAAAACACTGTTACTGCTTTATTTTACAGTATAAAAATTTATAACCTTCCACAAGATACCTGAATATTACATAAATAACAGAAAAATATTTTATGAAATGCCTTATAAGTATATTGCATGAATGACGGAAAAATTATATGTCGCTTACGACCTTAAATTCCGAACACGACATTGGTGCCAATTCTGTTGTCACAAAATTCTCTAAGCTTAACTAAAAATCACTAAAATTTAGTTTAGTCCTCTCATATGACATTTCATATTCTGAAATCGGTAAAAGTAACAGGACTAAAAAAAATTGTTGTGATTTTTAGTTAAGTTTAGAGAATTTTGTGACAACAGAATTGGCACCATTATCACACTTGACTTATCGCGACGCCTAGCGGCTAAGTACATAAAATTCTACATTAGCGCTTAAGTGATACCTACATACTTAAGCTTCTAGCAAGAAGTTTGTTACATCTCTGTCTACCTTAAAAATAGACAGGCAAGCAACACCGCAATTTATTTTATCTTAAACTAGATGTGCCCGCGGTTTCACTCGCGTTTATGTTTACTGCGCGGCCGCCGTGGGTCCCAGCGTGATTTTATATAGCCTATAGCCTTCCTCGATAAATAGGCTATCCAACACTAAAAGAATTTTTCAATTTGAACTAGTAGTTCCTGAGATTAGCGCGTTCAAAAAAACAAACTCTTTAGCTTTATAATATTAGTATAGATTAAATGATACCTGCCGCACTGTAGAATATATAATTTATTCCTGGCACTCTATATACATTCAAACATACACAGAACATCCAAATTCGGTACAAATTTTTGTAGATCAATCAAACTTTTGTCTTGTGTGGAATTCAAACCCATAAAACTCTATTGTCACTAGCGAAGCGACTAAAACAACTACGTCATCCAGTCATAAATAACCTAGTATCGTCCATCCTCATTCATAATATTAACTTGGTATAAGACACAAAGGTAGTTTATAAGGTAGTAGATCCTCGCTGGTTTCAGCATGAATGGGCCGGATCGACCAGGATAGTATTGCCCTCTCACAGAATCCCGGCGTGAAGTAGCGGTACCCGTACTGTTGCGTTTCGTATCGGTGAGTGAGAGAGCCGGAGGCCCAGTTACCCCGATCCTTTTCCTATGCTTTCCTTGTAACTCCTTTGGGGTTGCGGGTGTCCATGGGCGGCGGTAATCGCTTACCATCAGGCGATCCGTCTGCTCGTTTGCCCCCCTAGACCAACAAAATAAAAAAAAAACCTCCCTTGCAGGACGCAATATATTACGACATCAGCCGCTCATACGATATTACGCAATGCCTGCCTACCAAACAACTTTTATGAAGTTCAAAAGAAACTTGTTTATACACAGGGATGTATACAGCGCATCATTTAACTGATCTGTTTAGGAATTGTTATTTTAAACCACAAAGGAAAGTCGGTCAAAGATTTCTGTATATCCGCCTTGTACCAATTTGGTATGAAACGGTTACCAACTTGAAGAAAGGGAACAATAACTGACTTTGCCTGCACGGATGGCGTAGTGGTTTAAGTGGTCGCCTCGCCACTGCCTCTGCGCCGAGAGTTGTGGGTTCGAATCCCACACGGGACAAAAATTTGTGTGATCCACAAATGGTTGTTCCGAGTCTCGATGTTCTTTGTGTCCGTTGTTTGTATGTTTGTAAAGTCCCCCGCGACACAGGCATTATTCCTAGTGCGGGAGATGTCTTTTTATAAAGAAAAGGAAAGGTAAGTCTCGGCGGTATATGTCTAAGCAGAGACAAGGTAAAAGTGTATTATGCCCACATTTTACCAAGTGGTACATGATATTACCTGGGTAATAGAGGGCCCATATTGCCCACTATTGGGAACAGTTTCCGACTCTGTGCAACAAAAAATTCTTGACTGTAAAACCCAAAATTTGTCTAAGATGGCCTAGTGGTTAGTGTAACCGACTGCTACGCCTGAAGTCCCGGGTTCGATTCCCGCACAAGTCAAACATTTGTCTGCATGGACATGGATGTTTGTCTTGGTCTGGGTGTTTCTATGTATAATATGTATGTATTTACAAAAAGAAAGTATATATTATGTATGTTTATCCATTCTCCAGTACCCATAGTACATGCTCTGCTTAGATTGGGCTAGAAGGTGTTGTTTGTTTAACCCGGAAAGCGAATCTGAAGCCTCAAATCACGGCAGTCATTCACTGTCGCTGACCAACCAAGCAAGTCATTCTGATGTTTCAAAATATTTGTCAAAGCATGGTTAGATGTGACATCATACTTAAGGACCTCGAGTCAGGTTATTATTTGAACAAATAAACCGAAACGATCGAGATTCGATTATAGATTTAAGTAATTTCGTAAAAATGTCGGCTATCATAAAATATTATTAAGGCTATGAGAGGGGTCTAGACGCCGAAGTTTGCTAGAATGAGTACTACGCGAGCTTAAGTATTAATAACTTAAAATGTTTATTGATTATATAATGTTAAGTTTATATAATACTTACTAGTTTTCACCCGCGGCTTCGCTCGCATAAATGTAGGTTAGGTTAGGTTTGCAACAGTCATTTTTTCTGGATTAAAGACACCTTATGTCCTATTCTGTACCCCTGACAACGTGTATGCAAAATTTCATGTTGATCGGTTGAGTAGTTAAGGCGTGAAAGCGTAACAAACAAACAAACTCACTTTCGCATTTATAATACTAGCTTTTGCGCGCGGCTCCGCCCGCGTGGTACCTACATCAATAAAAAGTAGCCTATGTCCTTCCCCAGGTTCTAAACTATATCTGTACCAAATTTCATCTAAATCGATTGAGTGGTTTAGCCGTGAAAAGGTAACAGACAGATAGACAGACAGAGTTACTTTCAAATTTATAATATTAGTAAGGATTAGTAAGGACTAGTAAGGATTAGTTAGGAAGTTAGGATAGCGTACTAACAACAAGCCTGAGTGATAACCTCATTTTTTATTATATATGTATTTTTTTTGTTTTCTGTGTTATAATATCTGTATAAGGACGTGTACCTGTATTTTGAAAAATAAATACTTACTTTACTTTACTAGTCTGCCTCGTTGGCGCAGCGGTAATGAATGTCATTGCTGTAATGCGGTCTTGGGTTCTAACCTAATCAGAATCGATCTAGGATCAGAGAAAGTGTTAATGATTTCATCTGTGAATACATTTTCACGGTGTCTGAAATTGGCCATAGGCTTGTCAACTTATGTGGGACGTAATATCATAGTTAGCAGAACATAGGTGTAATACCTACACCTCTGCTGACTCCTTGAGTCGAATGAATGAATGAGTTTATGTATGTATGTATTAGATGACCCACAATAAATAGTAATAGTTCGATGACTACGCTAACGGACTACCGAATATTTCTTTTTTACAATTATGGTGGCAAACAAGCATACGGCCCACCTGATGGTAAGTGGTCACCGTAGCCTATGGACGCCTGCAACACCAGAGGCATCACTTGCGCGTTGCTGACGCTTTAGGAAAGGAAGTGGGCAAGAGAAGGAGCATATATAGTAGAGCCTCGCTGATTTCAGCATGAACGAGCCGGCTCGACCGGGGAAGGATTACCCTCTCACAGAATATCGACGTGAAATCGCAGTATTCCTACTATTTGTCTGAAATACAGATAATAATTTATGTAGTTCAGACACAGATGCCATAAAGATATCTGAGATTATGTATAAAATTGAAAATGTAAACTTGTTTAATCATGTACTTCTGCTTTTTATGAAATAAATTATTATTATTATTATTGTGTTTCGTTCGTTGAGTGAGACTGCCGGAGGCCAAATCACCCTCTTTCCCCCTTCCTGCTCCTTCACCTTCCTACTTCCTTTTCTAAAGGGCCGACAACGCGCAAGTGATGCCTCTGGTGTTGCAGGCGTCCATAGGCTTCGGTGACCACTTACCGTGGGCCGTATGCTTGTTTGCCAACTTAGTAGTATGAAAAAAAATTATTTGGCAATTGAAGTAGCAATTGCCAAATGTGAATTTTAGATGTTCCTTTTTTAAGAACTTAAAGATATGAAACTCTTTTGCTAAAGCAGTTCTATTATCGCAAAGAGCTTTGCAAATATTTAAACAACATGCACAAAGAACATTTAGACAAACGACTACCATTTGTAAATCATGATTAATATTTATCCCATGTAACACCACACTCACCCACAACACTCGGCGCAGTGGCAGTTTTAACCACATAAACCAGTGCATCCTTTCAATCCATCTGTATCCGCCATCGTAAATTTATGCGGTCCAAAATATTGAACATTATTTCGGCATTTTCAGGAAGTGTTTTCTGGTCGAAATTTCCTAGTAACAACCTTGATTACTCGCTTTAAATAACTCTATAGCCTGCGTCTATATAGCGACTTCATAAAAATATTGGCGCTGTTAAGATCTTTGTATATTTAAACTTAACTGACTAGCCTTTGCAGCGATTGCAGCTCGCTCAGTAACAGTTTTTTTCTGGACTCTAGGTACCCTACGTCCTTTTTTGTACCCCTGACAACGTATATGCAAAATTTCGTGATGATCAGTCGAGTAGTTAAAACATGAAAGCATAAAGACCTAACAAAAAAACTTACATTAGCATTGTTATTAGATTATAACACTTTCTTAGTGCTAAGTGCGAGAAACGTCTTTAAAAAATTATTGGGTTGACATAATGTTCCATGGAATAGTAAACAGAAACTGAAGAATATAGTTGTTCTATAGTTAATGCCTATTGAGCAGAGGCATAAGATAAGGTATTGGCAGCTCAGTCCTACCGATAGTGCCATTGAGGGAGCTCTTGAGGACTTAGCGCCGACTCTATAAGGCCTAGGGTGTGGGCACCCCAGGCCTTATGGAGTCGACGTCAAGTGCCATTATGCCATTATTACCTGCATTAATCTTTTTACCGCTTGTGTCGCATTTATGCGACACATATTTCCGTGCCCCTACCGCCTGTGTCGTATTTCTGCGACAGAGAACATGCATGATTTTTTGTTCTATTTTCGTCCTATTATCTCCTTAATTATTGTAGGTATTATTTTATCGATTTGTAGCCGGCCGCTAGGGGCACGGCAATCGATATTTAGCTAAGCGCTTATAAGGTTAGAATAGTACCCCTATTTCGAAATACTACCTATTACAGATAAACAGGCATTACGCTGCGTGTGTTTCAATTAGGATTAAGAAACTCTTGCGATATTTTACACTCCTCGCTGCATTCATTGTGTCAAGCCACAGAGAAAATCTTGTTTAGATAATAAACACACAAAGCAGCAACGATTGCCCAGCGGTTAGGGCGTAGCCTGGCTATTTTAAGGTCAAGAGTTCAGAGTCCCTTTTAAATGATGCAGGTATATCGTGGTGAAAGTGTTTCTAAATTGTTAAGCAGAAAGTTAACGGAATAAAGTAGGAAGGTAAAACCACTGTTACTTTGCTCCACTCTTAGTAGCATTGCAGAAATTTTTTAAAGGATTTTCGTGTATTTGTCTGGATAGAACGTCCCAAACATTTGAACAACAGGAACAATGAACACCTCGACGCGAAGTTACCTTTCGTAGATCACACAATATTTCTTGCTGCGATTAAATACCAACACAGTCGGCGTAATGGCCACTTAAACCCTAACGCTATCCGTGCAGTCCTTAAAATCAACTATTCAACGTTTTTGTACGTCTCAATAAATTCATCAATTAATTCTATGACAGATATATGGCAGCGATAGCCTAGTGGGAAACCGTTGGACTGCCACGCAGAGGTCTCGAGTTCAATCCCAAGGCGCGCATCTCTGACTTTTCTAAGTTATATGCGTATTAAATAGTTAATTATCGCTTGCTTTAACGGTGAAGGAAAACATCGTGAGGAAACCTGCGTGTCTGAGAGTTCTCCATAATGTTCTCTAAGATATGTGAAGTCTGCCAGCCTGCATTAGGCCAGCGTGGTGGACTATGGCCTAACCCTTCTCACAGTGAGAAGAGGCCCGTGCCCAGCTGTGGGACAGTTTAATACAGGTCTGATATTATTATTATTATTAATTCTATGGTGTACTTTTCGTGTAAATGAATCCTAAAAACGGTGCTCAAAGCTCAGCTGCTTGAAATGCTGCATTGAGCTGGTCGTCCACCTAATTTGGGCATGCCTAAAAGTGCTTACTACTCCGACATGGATGCCATTCCATTCCTTTAAGTGTCGTAAACAAATTTTATAGCCCAATGAACACATATCTATATATGTAATAAGTTCAATGGGCAATAACATTAGCTTTCAATAACTCTAAAACTTAATCGAGTCTCGTCAAAATATCTGAATAATTGTAAGTTTCTTCGTATTCCTTATTACATTACTTGGTTCATTGCGTAATACTTGAATTTTTGTGAAAACGCTTCACATCAAAACAACTTGCTTTCGACTGAATGACTCAGAACATTTAAGGTGACCGAGAGAATATGTTCAATATACAGGTCTCGGTTACATTTTGTACCTTATGAATATTGTAATCCTCAAATTAAATCAAAGTAAAGTGCTTTTTATTGACGTAGAAAAACTTTATCGGTCTTGAGTAGAATCCGCTATTGGAAGGTTTCATATTAACATATAAAGTTAGTGATTTCATTGTTGTAGTATCGAAAACGCTCGTGCTATTATATATTATTCTTTATCCATTTTTTTAAATTTTATCTAATAATTATGATCTTCTGTTCTACACATATATGTAATTGCCTGTCTATTGTACATTATATTATATTTACTCTATCTATTAAGTATGTTTATAAACTGTCTGCCGAATAATCGTCCGTGCTAGTCCTTGGGTTTCGGCTGAAAAACAGCGCTGCGGTCATCCGTAGCAAAGGCTAAGCTGGAACCTTTTAGACACACTGCACAACATTTTCTTTATTTTATTTTTGCTTATTTTTTTTTTGTAATTTTTAATCTTCTTATTTGTATAATAATATGTTGTGTTTTTAGTGTGTTTAATAAATTATTTTTCTTTCTTTCTTTCTTTCTGCTTTCTATTATTCCAATAATTGCAACTTTTTAGAGTTCGAAAAAACTCTTATAAAAGCTTTGTCCGTCCGTCCGTTTGTCTGTTATACAACTTCCAACTCAAGAACCGTAAGAGCTAGAGACTCGTGGTCAACGCCATTCGACTCAGCATAGTCGATATACTCCCGAAATGAATATGACCTTTGACGTCTGACCTCAAGGTCACGTGATACCATCTTTCAACTCAGGAACCATAAGAGCTAGAGACTCGCAGTCAACGCCATTCGACTAAGCATAGTCCATATACTCCCGAAATTAATATGACCTTTGACGTCTGACCTCAAGGTCACGTGATACCATCTTTCAACTCAAGAACCATAAGAGCTAGAGACTCGCGGTCAACGCCATTCGACTCAGCATAGTCGATATACCCCCGAAATTACTATGACCTATGATCGCTGACCTAGTCACGTGATACCATTTTTTAGAAATCTAAGATTTATGGCAATTCATGGCCGTTTCTCACTTGTTATAGTCTAACACTATAGCTTATTATCAGGTGAGCTATATGCATTTCAGTTATTTTATGGTATACTAGCTTTTGCGCGCGGCTCCGCCCGCGTGGTACCTACATCAATAAAAAGTAACCTATGTCATTCCCCAGGTTTTAAACTATATCTGTACCAAATTTCATCTAAATGGGTTGAGTGGTTTAGCCGTGAAAATGTAACAGACAGACAGACCGACAGACAGAGTTACTTTCGAATTTATAATATTAGTAAGGAAGTAAGGATTAGTAAGGATATAACAGTTTTGCGGAAAAAAACATACTGCAAGCTGAAATTTTATATATTAAGATTATACGATAGCCAGGTAGGAGATCGTTAGACTGCCGCGCAGAGGTTTCTACGTAGAGCCCATTGCAAGCGCTTCTGACTTCTCGAAGTTATGTGCGTATTTTATTATTGTTGAAAATGATCGCTTGCTTTAACGGTGAAAGAAAACATCGTGAGTAAACCGTCATGTTTAAGAGTTCATCAGAATGTTCTCGAAGATGTGGGCAGTCTGTAATCGCGCATTGAGCCAGCAGTAGGACAGTTTACAAACAGTGCTGATATTTTACTGGCACTTAAGACTGCGCCGAGCGAAATGTGCCAAAACAGGCGGTCACAGTTAAGTGAATAAAATCAACACTTTTTGTTTAATACTAATATAAAATATACATTTACCATAACAATGAATGTGTTTACAATTACTCCGTGTATAAAACTTAAAATAATTAATATTTTCGCCTACAAAATTACGTAAATTTGCACGAAAAATGCAAAAACGTAAGCTCGTAATTTTTAGATTATAACTGTAGAAATCTATCCTATTTTACAGCTTAAACGAAACGTAAATATTTATATTACAATTTGTCCGTCCCAAATATTTAAGTTATTGGTTGACAATAAAGATACATATTTATCAAAAAAGCACTTCAAATCCTCCATACAATTTTACTATGGCGGCTGCGCGCCGATTTGAATATGCGCCGCACGAGCTCTGCCATAATCTGTCATACGCTCAGCGCAGTCTTAAGATGCTTTAGTGGCGCTGCGGTCACTACCACATGCAACTGCTGTGTCTGATGTTTAGATTGCCAGGTCAGGCAAGGAGTTATTGGTAACTTCTGTGGCTGTAATATGTCTTTATATCCCCGAGAAGTAAAGGCGTGAGTCTATGTATGTCAAGATTAGTATTTGGTGTTTTATTTTTCCGAGCTTTAGTCAACACGAGTGTTGTGTTGACCTAGAATATGAAACAAAATTACACGTTTCCAAAATGTCAAACAGTGTCAGTTATATTAAAGTAGGTACTAGTTTGAACAATTGACGGATTTTTTATAGGTATATGTTTTAGTACAATTATTACACTGTAGAAATTAAATTTCAATTGACATTTTTTTTCATTGGGTCATTTTACGACAAGACAAATTTATTGGGAAAATTGACACAGACAGACGGGCAACAAAGTAATTTTAAAAGAACCGTTTTTACTTTAAGTTGCAACGGTAGGTTAAAACAGTTTTTAAAAACAAGTACAGAACAAGAGATTTAAAGACCAAGCAAATGTTTTTAGCTCTCAAAATATCACAGTACGTGACTGTACATAAAAACATTACGCTCAGTGCTTTATTAAGTCACTCGATCTTCAATATTTTGCTACCCTCAAATATTTTAGTAATAATTCGGTACAAAAATGAACCTAGTGTAAGCTCTCTTAAATATCGTTTCATCGATTTGCTCTTTTCATTTATTTGGAATGTCAATATGGCTGACTATTTATTTTTAAAGACATTGTCTGTTGTTGGTAGAGTTGCCAACTTTTTATACGAGAAATAAAGTATATTAAGATAGCGAAGACAAATAAAAATATTTTGGAAAGATACACAATATTTAAATTAGTTTTGGTATTTTAAATACATGTTTCTTTTTTATTCATGACTGCAGTAGTATCTCAATTATAAAAATTGTGTATTGTATTTGTATACTATGTATTTATTAAGTGGTAACAGTGTTTTAGAGCGAAATAAAAAAAAATATATAATACTATTTTATTAGGTATGGTTAACAAGCTTATTGTTCCGGTAAAGGGTAGTATAAGATGTCAAAAATACTTATAGTTCTACATACATAGTCTCTATCTTCCTCGTAATACGTCGTTCATGGCTATCTGTACCAAACCGCAGCTTAAGGTGGGTTTACGCTAGAGGAGCCGAGCACGAGCTGATCACAAGTCGAGCCGCATACTCGCGGTGTCAAGTGTGGACGTACAACGAGTCTAGAACAATCATTGTCCTCGAACGTAGTGAGCGCGATGCAAATCCCTTTGAGTTCGTCAAAAAACCGACAGTAGGCGGAGCACATTCGAGCACGAACCAAAAGCTTGAAGCGCTCTCGTTCGAGGCTTGTAAGTCGCTCCACACTAGACGAATTTGTCCTCGGCTCGTGCTCGGCTCGTGCTCGGTTCGGTTCGTCTAGCGTAGACCCACCTTTATTCATTGTGTTCGTTTCTACAATATTTGTGAAGCCCCTTACGTCTTATTTTTACCTCAATTGCAGACAGTAACACGGTGGTAGTAGAGCCTCGCTGATTTCAGCATGAATGGACCGGCTTGACCAGGGAAGTACTACTCTCTCACAGAATATCGACGTGAAATAGCAGTCTTCCTACTGTTGTGTTTCGTTTGGTGGGTGAGAGTGCCGGAGGCCCAATCATCCTCTTTCCTCCTTCCCGCTCCTTCTTCTTCCCACTTCCTTTTTTTCCTAAAGGGTCGGCAACGCGCAAGTGATGCCTCTGGTATTGCAGGCGTCCATGGGCTACGGCGACCACTTACCATCAGGTGGGCCGTATGCTTGTTTGCCACCTTAGTTGTATAAAAAAAAAACAACAAAAATGTTCAGTCGTGTTGTGTTAGCCGCTATTGAAAAAGAATTACCAAAACCCTCCTCATTTACATCGTTATAAACACTTCCCTTTTTATAACGGGAACAAAATATAACTCAATGTTTGGTCATTTGGTTTAAATTCGATACTTTAGTTGTACGCCAGGTGCTGGCCACCATCTGTCGTGAAAGTGATGCGTCAAATACGGAGTAAGCGCATAAGCGACGTTGTTATTAAAATGGCTTTTATTATTAAACCTAGCTTTTGCCCGCGGCTTCGCTCGCGTTAATTTAGAATTTGACAATCAATTCGGGTCGTACTCTGCTTGTAATAATATAATTCAATCATGATTCGAAAGACATGTAGCGCCATCTATTATCATAAGAACGTTATTGTTGTTTTCCTCGGGGACAGTAGTTTTTTTCGGGATGAAAGGTAGCCTATGTCCGTTTCTGTACACCTGACAACGTATATGCAAAATTTCACGATGATCGGTTCAGTGGTTTAGGCGTGAAAAGGTAACAAACAAACAAACAAAGTCATTTTTGCTTTTATAATATTAGTTAGGAAGTTAGGATTAGGATTGTTGAAGATAATGAATTTATAAGGTCTTGTTATTACAGCCGACTTAGGTCGCGATCCCTTTGAAAATATTGATACTTATATTTATTACAAATGGAAAGATGTGTTTTTGTTTGTAATTAATAAACTGAAAACTACAAGACTGTTTTTTTACCATTGCAAAGTTACTTTTACCTGGAGTACCTAATATAGGCTGTATAATATCGCGCTACGAGCTACGGGACCGGAACAGTAATCACAAACATGGATGGAATAGTGAGGGACAGCTAATCTATACTAATATTATAAAGCTGAAGAGTTGTTTTGTTTGTTTGTTTGAACACGCTGATCTCAGGAACTACTGGTTCGAATTGAATTTTTTTTTTGTGTTGGATAGCCTATTTATCGAAGAAGGTTATAGGTTATATAACATCACGCTACGACCCACGGGGGCGGTGCAGTAACCATAAACGCGGGTGAAACTGCCAGCACAGTATAAATACACAGAAAACATCGAAATTGGATCAGTAATTTGCGGGATATGTTTTTGAGTTACTCTGCGTATTGGTCTTGACATGATATCCACTTATATAGCAATTATACATGGCTTACGACTTCACGAGTTACCGCGCCAAGCAGAAAATCAAAAACAATGTGCAGCACAAGTAAACATTACACAGGAATCTATTGCATTATCATACAATGGAGTGCTCTTTGGACATATTTTGCAGTGTAGACAGATAAAGTACTCAACCGTACACTATACAAATCTCCTTACAATAGCTCAACAAATAATAGTCTAAAATATATTAAACGATAATTTGCTTCATAAAGCAATATTCTCCACTCAAACCCATGAATAACGTAACCGCTTCTCTCCATCTTCCGCGGTCCTGATTTGCCGAAATCTTAAGCTTTTGTTTACTTGTTGAACAGACATGATTTATGTTCCGTTATCTCGGTCGGCGCGTACACTGCAGCATCGCGGCTGTGGCTTCGAAGGTAGCGGGTTTACGTAAAAACTGCTATTAATCTTTCAGTGCAAAATGTACCTACGCTACGTCCAGTTAAGTAAGATTTAGTATCGGAAATCTTGTAGTATAAGCTAGAAGAAATATACGCACACTATTTCGGTTGGGCGATTTGAACGCGATATAACTGCGTTCGTTTTCATCTAAGAGTATTGGGTGAAAAGAAGATTAAATTTATGTGTTTAAGAATTTGGTTTTCAAGACTAAATTTATGTGTTTAAGAATTTGGTTTTCAGTTCTGTTTTGATAAGTGATATAACTTATCAAAACAGAACTGAAAACCAAATTCTTATTCTTTACTTTCCTTACTATTATTATTATTATAAGCCTAATTGGCGTCCCACTGCTGGGCAAAGGCCTCCCCTTCCGACTTCCATCTATCTCGATCGCTTGTTCTGAGTTTCCAACTTTCCTTACTAATATTATAAATTCGAAAGTAACTGTATCTGTCTCTCAGTCTGTGAACTATTCACGGCTAAACCACTCAACCAATTTAGATGAAATTTGATATAGAGGTAGTTTAAAACCTAGGAAAGGACGTAGGCTACTTTTTATTGATGTAGGTAGGTATCACACGAGTGGAGCTGCGCGCTAAAGATCTCGATAATTAATAAATGATTCGACCCGTTCGATTTTGTATGTTTTGTAATATTTTTATCTTTTCCAGGTATGTATCAAACAGATATCAGGCGATTAAGCATTAGATTGGTAAGACACTTACATTTTTATATATAAAGAATGAAACAAATGTCGCGCGGAATCTCACAGAGTAGCCTTATATCCCTAATAACTTTATGCTGTGTTATTGCTATCAGTGTGCCTCTCTTATATATTTTATGCTGGCCTTCTATGCTGTCAGCAGCAGCAGGATTTTGTCAACTGTTCTTTTAGCATAGCGTCTCCTTTCCTAATAGTTGGCACTCGCCAGTACTCTCATCAAAGTTGCAAGCGTCTAAAGACTATAATGATATCTTACCACCATCTCAACATCGAGAAAGTTCGATTAAGCCTTGTCTGCTCTTACTTTACATGCATACAACACGTCTAAGGTGTTTCCCCTAGTTAGATCAACTTGCGTTACCTATTCAAGCTCAATATTTAGTCTGTCCAGCGATCTATCTACCCTTTGTTGTGTGTTCTTGCTCACATTCAAGTCCCTGATGTCGAGACACGAGTAATACCGACAATGTAGAGCAGATGTTACTAATTGGAGTTAATTCTTGCCTTTGATGAAACGAGAGATAAACTAATTCTGCCGAGACGTATAGAATCAAGTTCAGTTGATGAAGATTTTTTATAATATGCTACGTAGCTTGTGTATTGACGACGTGTGATTATTATCGATGAAATATTCGAATCATTCGATTGTGCAAGTGATTCGAATGCATTCGAAATTTGTTAGCACTTCGAATGCATTCGTTGATAAATTATGTTTTAAAAACTTATTTAGACTGCCTCGATGGCACAGCGGTAGTGAATTTGACTGATGTACATGAGGTCTTGGTTTTGAGACCGGGGTCGGACAAAGTGTTATTAGAATAGAATAGAATAGAATTCGTTTATTTGTCAAACATAGGTGATTACCATTTGTGGTCTTAAGTCTATAATAAGAACGCTATGTTTTGCCATGAAGGCATACACATGTTAATTAAAACCGACATTAAAAATACAATACAAAATAATTAAAATAAACATGAAATAATTAATATCCCTTTAGATTTAAATTACATAAAATATATTATTATGGATATTCATTCTTACATTATATTGTCGGATTATTATTACGCATTAATTACAATAATATGTCACAGTTATTATTATTACATTATTCATAAGTTAAATTTAATTACACAATTTATTATTCTATGAACGCCAAGGTTATTTTATTCAAAATTATAATTATTGCGTTTTTCCGCTAGAACATTTTTAGTACTAACACGTAGTCTGCTACTAAAGTGTTTCTGGTAGTCAGCCCGTCTCGCACCTTATTACATGGGACCTAAATCTATAAATGGCGAAATGTGAATTTTGTACACCTCTGCCTGTGCACTCTGTACCCTAAGGCGATCTTCGAGGATAGAAGGATGAGGGATTATGTGTGTATAATAACTAATTTATAATAGTAGGGCGCTTAAAGAACGTTTTCATCCTTGGGTAACAAGAAAGAGAATAATAATAATATTCCACAATAATAAAAAAGCCACCCACGACGAATAGAAAAATTTATAACGCTCTTATCAAAGTGTCATCAAATCGTGTTTCGAATATTCGATTGTGCCTCGAATAACAATTATAAACAACGAATTGATCCATTACTGAGTATTTTGTGTGACTCCTAATCTTAACTAATATCTATATCTATACTCATATTATAAAGCGGAAAGATTTGATTTTTTGTTCGTTTGTTTGTAAGGGTTTAACTCAAAAACAACACAACCAATTAAAAAAAATCTTTCATCATTAGAAAGCTATAATATATTATCACTTATCACTGAGTAATAAAGGCTTTATTTTATATTAAAATACTACTTTTTAGCGAGCGAAGCCGCGAGTAAACTAGTAATAAATAATAGCTTTCACGCCTTAACCACGCTTCCAATCATCAGGTAATTACGCATACACGTTGTCACGGATACAGAAAAGGACATAGGGCATCTTCGTTCAGAAAAAGCGAGCGTAGCCGCGGCCAAAACCTAGTACAGTAATAAAAACTTACTACTATCATGACCTACCAACAATTTTATATAATTTACTTTGTCTTATTTTGTTTATTGTCTTAGTGGTTCGATGACGTAAGAAAATTTTGCGTTATCGACACGGTGGTTTCGGTCTTTCTATGGTATTGCCGGTCTTTTATGTTAGGTTTGATTGCCACGTCGCGCAGAATATAATTTATGAATGTAATTTACCTGTCGCTCATATACAAGAAAATATAGTATTACTTTCAGCAATTTTAACAAGCCTTGTATACGAATTTCATATTTATATTCTAAGAACTGATCTGATCAATATTTGCATTTTGTTTATCTAATATCTGTGTATATCTATTATTATTTGCGCAGGTATCTTATAAACAAGAATATGAAATACACACAAGTTTCCTCCTTGCCTTTTTAACATTAATAAGCTGGTTTCCTAGAAGAGCAATACCGTTTTCAAGACCTTTGTTGTTTAATTAATTAGTATGTATTGAGTAATTAAAAATGTATGTATGCAATTAATATATTTCATAAATAACTAAATGAAAACGTAGATGCAGATAGCAGAGCAAATTACAATCGTTCAATACTATAAAAAATAAAGGCGTTGTAATTAATTTCCACGGTAAAATAAAGGAAATAACCCTAAGTAAAGAACCCTTAAACGCTGAGTTATAATAAAAATAATAAAAAGTAACATTTACGCGGTCCAGTTAAACATTTTCTTGGCTAAAGGGTCGGGGACTGTTGTAATACTTACCAAATTAGATTACTTGAAACCGTCGTTTTGTTATTCCTCGAAATTCTTAGTAATCCATATATACCTATTATGTTTTGGATCAAGTCGGTACTGATGGAAAAAATAGATAGGTATACGTACCATGTTACGACAAAAGATCCATGTCCATTGTATTGACACTGATTGATATAACTAGTGACTCGCCCGGCTTCGCACGGGTAGTACAAAACCTTAACAAATGCTACATCTAAAACATCTTCATGAATCACTCTATCTATTGGTGAAAACCGCATGAAAATCCGTTCAGTATTTTTTGAGTTTATCAGCAGTTACCCCGCGGCAGAGCAGCGATAGCTGAGTGGGGAGACCAACAGACTGCAATGCAGAGGGTCTCGGGTTCGAACCCACGTCGCGCACCTCTGACTTTCGGAAGTTATATGACTTTTCGAAATTATGTGCGTATTGATTGATAATTATCGCCTGCTCCGTGCCTCGGAGAGCACGTTAAGCCGTTAGTCCCGGCTGCCATGAACATCTATGGCAGTCGTTATTGGGAGAGTGTCGACACAAAAGATCCCACTGGGTCGAAGTGTCGCCGGTCTGCAATGACTGGCCCCCACATAAGATAAGATAAGATACCCGCGGCAGCTTTATTTTATAAGTAGTGATTTGTTAAATCAAATACAAGAAGTTTACCTGATGTATAACAGATAGTATAATTTAAAACCATACTATCAACAAACTAACTAAAATACAAAGATATTTAGCTAACGTGTTGTTTATTTTGTTTCGATCCATCAAATTAATGGCTGTATTTTTTATATATGCAACAATACAAATCAAAATTAAAATTTTGGTTACATCAAAAGTGCTTTTACACTCTGAACGAATTTTTTGTTTAATCGTTCTTAAAATTAATTTTATTGGAACGAAGTTCCTTACGGCAGGCTTGGAGGGGATAGGGATTTTGCTGCGCGACCGAACTGAAAAAAATGTGATAGTAAAATCGTAAGAAAAAATCCGTGGAAAAAGTGCGTGGAATAAAACCGTTAAATGAGACGTGCGCAGGCGCGACAGTCGCATACACAAGCGAGTAGTGTATAATACCAGGATATCAGAAATCACTAAATGACCAATATATTTAAATGTTTGGAATCATTTAAATATATTGGTATAAATGAATATTCTTTATTCTATTTAGTGAATTGAGCACGATTTTTTTTGCAATTTGTGTCGATTCTACATTAGCCGAAGGAACTTCGTTCCTACCTGGTGTCCCACGACACCACATAATTTTATTTAAATTAAAATGTAATATAATAATGAATGTATGTATACTAACTAGTCTTAAGCAAATATTCGCATGCGTGTTATAGGCGAATATGTCGGGCTTTTACTTGATGTCAATATTTAATATGTCTACTATATTCTTGGCGGAATATTCCGCTTTCGGCACCAATTTTTTCGGCACCTAAGCTATTCCACTTTCAGCACCAATAGGTATTTTTGCTTGATGCCGAATGTGGAATAAAATACCTATTGGTGCTGAAAGTGGAATAGCTTAGGTGCCGAAACCATAGGTGCCGAAAAAATTGGTGCCGAAAGCGGAATACTCCTTCTTGGCGAATAAATATCTTTGTTTCGTTCTTCTTTCTTTCTTTCTATGAAGAAACTAAACATTATTTCTACTCATACTTATCGATGATATCTTGTAGTAACATATTAGAGATACGTACCCAGTTGGCCTGGCCATAGAAATCCTTGATATGAATGGTGTTTCCGCTATCGGTACGGTATGTTCAACCTTTCATTGTGCACGGTCATAAGTGTTAAATAAAAAGATATTATTTTACGCTTGGTAGTATACACAACTTATACACTTCCTTTTTAGTAACATAGACGACGCTGGCAGGTCTTAGACCCACTCACCCACTGATAATTATCAGTAAGTGTGTCCAAGACCAGAATCATTATAATGATTTTTATTACATTACTATTCGAAAGTCATATCAGAAATCAAACTACTAAGCTATATTTTACTTCTCATTACTGTATCGATATTATTCTACTATAATAATACCGGATAATGGCCAAACCTCTGGCAGAGGAAAGCTCCGAGGTGGTAATTTATGTTCTCAGCAATTATCGTGGGACACAACCTACATTTTTATTAAACCACGAAAAAATATGGTTACGACTGCAAAAATGGGACGGCAGCGAGCATTTCATTACCATACACGAGGGCCTATGTCCAAGTTTTTTACACTCGGTGCGAATTGCAAATGAGATTTTGTTTTCTCTGAAGAAATATTTTATTGCCGTTCATATGTAGTTTTCATTATATTAACTCGTAAAATATTCCATTGCGAAACATACCCTCTGCATTATGACTTGTTTTATACTAAGCTTTGTCTGTGGTTTTGGCTGTGTGTCTTGAAATTATTTTGACTAGATTTTGCCTGCCGTTTCGCTCGCGTAAATGTAGGTTATGTTAATTTTCTATGCCTCGGGAACAGGATTCAGGATGAAAGGTACCCTATGTCGTTTTCTGTACCCCTAACAGAGTGAATGCGAAATTGTATGGTGATCGGTCTAGTAGTAAAGGCGTGAATGCGTAACAAGCACACAAACAAACTTACAATCTCATTTATAATATTAGGTAAGTAAGGATAGCAAAATGTTTTTTTAACCTATTCCTCGAGCTAGAATTTAACCTAAGTTACTTACATGTAACTTAACACTTAAAGCTTAGGGTCATATAAGTTATCTGCTCTTAGGACTAAGCTACTTGAAGTTTCTGGAAGTTGCGAGAAGCTGTGTGAACGAGTTAGGTTTATGTTATGAAGCTTAGATATTCATAATGTTTGAAAGTACAGATTTAAGGTCTCTTTATATCGACTGCCATACAAATGCATAATAATTAAGTTGGTAGTTTTATATATTTACGGATGCATGCGCTCTACTCAACTTTAATTCTTCGTAATATTGTCTTCTATTTACGCGAATGTTATTGAAATTAAACTACTATATTATACGGATTTTATCGCGTTGTTTATTTGACACTTTATCTCGCCGTGACCATGGCTGCTGAAAAGCAACCGAAACGTCGGGAAAAGTGTAAACACAAATATAAATAGTATAGTCATAGTCTAAATAGTTTTAATAGTTTCAATAATTTAATTAGCTTAAAAATTAGTAAAGTTTAATACTAATAGTAGTGTAACAGTTTTTAAAATTTTGTAATAAAGTGTCAAATAAACAACGCGATAAAATCCGTATATAGTAGTTTAATTTCAATTTAATTCTTCGTAATTAGAGCGTGCTTAAAGAAAAGCTTTATTTCTCTTAAATAATAAATATGTATACATGGTACGCTGGGAAGACGATAGCGAGACAAACCAGACGATTATCTTTAGGAGTGACTGTTTTGTATTTAATAATACAGAACAGTCTATACAATTATAGCAGTCAAATGGAGAAGAGAGATAGGTGCTTACTGTTTTGGGTAAATACAAGAGCATATATCAATAAATATGTATCTGAAAAGTTACAGAGATGTAATAGGTAGTGACTTTGCCTTGAGTGCTTTAGTTCTTATAATTTTGTTATGTATAAATCTGTTTAGGTGGCGCAGCCGTCATGTATGTGACTGTTTTGCACGAGGTCTCGGGTTGATGCCTGGGTAGTGCAAAGTACTGTTGAATATTCTTCCAGGGAATTCTTAGCAGCATCACGGAGTGGGGAAATTAAGCCTGATAAACGGCAATAAGGTAACTCCCTATTACGTCTGAAAACACAGAATAGGTGAAATATGGTGGTAATAGGTACACCGTTTCCTTCTCCTTCAAGGATATAGACGTGAGACTATATAATATATATAATAATAATAATAATATTCTACCACATACACACAACACCATCTAGCCCAAACTAAGCAGAGCTTGTACTATGGGTACTAGACAATGGATAAGCATACATATATACTTCTTTTTTGTAGGTAAATACATACATATTATGCAAAGAAACACCCAGACCAAGACAAACATCCATGTTCATGCACACAAATATTTGATTTCTGCGGGAATCGAACCCGCGACCTCAGGCGTGACTATCGGTTACACTAACCACTACGCCATCGAGGCCGACATATGTATAGTAAGATAGAATAACAAAGGGCAGGTGATTACTTGAATGAGATAATTGTGTAAGGGCTGCCTCCCACGTAGGTCCGGGTTCATATTTCTGATTACGCAAACTTAAGGTTAATTCGTTCAATTTGTGAAGAGTGACTAATCCTCTTCTTTCGCTAATGACTAAGTGTAATGATATAATTTACTGCGTGGATGCTGTGGCGGCTACGTGGTCGCTACTTACCACGAGCTTAATGTCGTAGGCTCAATCCCCACACGCGACAAACATAAGTCACATGAGTAGATTGGTGCATAAGTTATTCACAAATAATTGTTTCCTGTCTGGGTCTTCTTTATGACCTTTGTTTGAATGTCTTTTTAAGGTCTCTGCAACACAGGGTGTCTAGCTAGTATCTAAGATTGCATTAAAAAAATATATAAGTGCAAGCAGACTTTTTCAATATTCCATAGCGTTCATAAAAGCACTAACGCTAAATAGTGGAATAATTGTAGTAAAATAGTAGAAAACAGATAAATGCGAGCGATATTTTGGATACTGTTCCGTAAAGGAGCTGTGCCAATATCTGCAAAAGACTTTATTGCAAAATAGATAAACTACATGCATAAATGATAAACTATCACATTTACAAAGAGTTGAAGTTTTTCAAAACATGTTATTGTGAATATGACTCGGCCGGCAAAGTAACCTCGTAAGATAGAAATTTCATTTATTCTTTAACTAGATTTTGTCCGCGGCTTCTTTTTTATTTTATTTTATTTATTGGAACAAAAACAGTTCCATGTTAGATTATAACTAAATACAATTCATATACCAAATATGTTAACATGTAACCAACATCATTGTTCACTGATTAACAAAAAAAATAATAATACTTCATGTTACTCCGTAATCGTTGACAAAAGAATTTAAATAATTAAAACAATAAAAACAAAGAAAATACGGTAGTAAATGCAGATTAAAGATGCTTTGCTCACTTAAATGTAGGATAGGTTAGTAACAGTACCTTTTTTTGGATGAAAGTTACTCTATGTTCTCTATTCCAACGTGTATGCGAAGTTTCATAACGAGCGGTCTAGTAGTTAAGAGTGCGCCGAGCGTAACACGCGGTTGGACCGAGTGACAGAGCTCGATATTCAAATCGGCGCGCGGCCGCCATAGTAAAATTGTATGGAGCATTTGAAGTGCTTTTTTGATAAATGTGTATCTTTATTGTCAACCAAAAACTTAAATATTTGGGACTGACAAATTGTAATATAACTATTTATGTGTCGTTTAAGCTGTAAAATAGGATATATTTCTACTGTTATAATCTAAAAATCACTTTTACGAGCTTACGTTTTTGCATTTTTCGTGCAAATTTGCGTAATTTTGTAGGCGAAAATATTAATTATGGTACTTAAATGAATATTTTATATTTATATTAAACACAAAGTGTTGATTTTATCAACTTAACTGTGACCACCTGTTTTGGCACATTTCGCTCGGCGCAGTCTTAAGACGTGAGAGCGTAACAAAAACCAGCGTTGTAGTCTATAGTTCTATTCTGCAACAATAGCTGACGCAGTGCCTAATTTGAACTCCATGTACCGCCCTCTGTTAAATTGTATTTATTATTGTTTTTTTTAATTATGTATGTAAAGAGATTCAAATAAAACATTTTTCTTTCTTTCTTTCTTTTATGATACTAGACTATGCCCGCGGCTTCGTGCGCGTAAATTTAGGTTATTCGTAGGTTATGTCAATTTTCTATCCCTCGGCAACAGTACTTTTGCGGGATGAAAGGTACCCTATATCCTTTTCTGTGCCCCCGACAATGCATGACATGATGATTCGTCGAGTAGTTAAGACGTGAAAGCGTTACAAACAAACTTACATACGCACTTATAATATTAGTCATCACTTTTAGAAATCACAATTTAAACTCGGGAGATTTGACTTTCCATTATATTTTTTTATTAAATTAATCTACTGTTTATACCCCACTGTTGTACAGTTCTGTGTAGATGTTGTATCTCTTTCACACGTACACGAGTCGACAGAGAGCTCTATGTTAAAGGTCATTGCCAGCCGTGAGCGCCTTAACTAATGTTGAAAGAAGTTCTTCCTCAAGTTTCTCAGCTTAATCCTTCGAAGCTTCAAGTTTCATTCTATGATGTGTGTATGTCAGTACAGTCTGCGACATAAGAGATAATTATTCCCGAGATTTTGAAGTAATCTGTCGTACGAATTTATGGTAATTCCTCATCTTTTACCACAGTAACAGTTTAAGCATAGTTATTAACCTCTGAGTTTTCTTCAGAGGTTAATGAAAACACTATGTGGGTCTGCGTATCTGTCTGTTAGTGACAGGCATAACTCTGAAACCACTGGACCGATTGACTTGTGACTTGGTATGCAACCTTGGGGTCATACCTCGGTCGAGTTTGAATATGAGTCAAAAGACCCCCGAAATATATAGGGGTCACAAGGTCTCATGATATACATTTAAGACGAAGAGGTTGAATCCTGGGTTTTTACACCCATCTCATTTTAATTACAGTTTTTCCAAAACATTTTGAGAATTGACTACACGAATGGTGTAGTGGTTTAAGTGGTCGACTCGCCACTGCCACCGTGCTGTGTTGTGGGTTCGAATCCCACACGGGACAAATATTTGTGTGATCCACAAATGCTCTTTGTGTCCGTTGTTTGAATGTTTCTAAAGTCCCTCGTGACAACTCCCGCACTAGGAATAACTCCTGTATCGCGGGGACTTTACAAACATTCAAACAACGGACACAAAGAACATCCGAACTCGGTACAACCATGTTTGGATCACACAAATTTTTTCACTCTTTAATTTTAAAGAGAATACATAATATACTAAAACGAAATGGCAAAGGCACAACAAAATAAGTTGGAAGTAGAAGACAGTCTTCTTCCTTCAATCCTGGGTCCTTTTAGCGGGGCGTGAAAGAGCACCTCAACATCGCCTCGGCTGCTATGAGGGCGGTGTGGAGGCCACTGCTCTTAGACCACACGACTGCTTACCATCAGGCGGAGTGTGGTCATTTTGACGAGCAAAATAAAAAATAAAAAAGTAAAAAAAAAAACAGTATATAATGCAGATCTGAATGGATCGGACGTTTTCTGAGCAAAATAAAGAGGTTTTGGACAAAGCACTGACTTAAAGTAACCGATACCGACAAGCGTGCTTGATAAACGTAGTGAGAGTTACTACAACAAGAAAGGTGTGCCAAGATTGCTAGTGGAAATCCATCGCCTCTGTTTAACTCTATGACCATATTCAATCTACGAAAATTATTACATACATACATAGATTCACGCCTGTTTCCCAGTGGGGTAGGCAGAGACTACGGATTTCCATTTGCTACGATCCTGACACACTTCTCTGGCTTCAATCACTTTATGAGAATTATTATGCAACTAAAAACTATGAAAAAAATTGTATGTATTTATTTCCACATTTATAATTATTTTTGTTGTTAATTATCGCTCGCTTAAACGATCAGGGAAAACATCGCGAGATAACTTGCATGTTTGAGAGTTCTCCAAATGGAGTCTGCCAACCCACACAAACTTAACGTGGTAGATTATGGCCTAACCCTTCGCACACTCAACACAGCTGATATAATTATAATAAAATACAGCTCTTGCATTCGTATACCTGAATTCATTTACTGCAGATTTTACTTAACAGATAATTGAAATTAAACTACTATATACGGAAATTATCGCGTTGTTTATTTGACACTTTATTACAAAATTTAGAAACTGTTAGACTACTATTACTATTAAACTTTACTAATTATTAAGCTAATTAATTTATTGAAACTATTAAAACTATTTATACTATTACTATACTATTATACTATTTATATTTATGTTTACACTTTCCCTGAACATAAATATAAATAGTATAGCAATAGTATAAATAGTTTGAATAGTTTCAATAATTTAATTAGCTTAAAAATTAGTAAAGTTTAAAAGTGATTAATTAGTAGTGTAACAGTTTCTAAATTTTGTAATAAAGTGTCAAATAAACAACGCGATAAAATCAGTATATAGTAGTTTAATTTCAATGAATAAAATTTGCGTAAACAGAAGACAATATTAACAGATAATGTTGATAAAAAGTTTCGATAAACTGTTTGTCGAGCCGAAAACATTCAGCAGATCATTAGCGTAATGGCCACTTGATCAATACATCGTTCGTACAAACTGACTACACTGTACAAGCTCACGAAGGAAATAAATAAATCAGGATAAACATAGTACAAGAAAATACCGCAATACAAAAACCGTAATTTGTACACGTTAACTTTGTAGCTGCTTCAGAGTTCAAAGCACGGTGTTTGGCATCGTATGGCATACCTCCTTAACGGCAAAACGGTACCTCACTTAAATAAATCCACTCCGATATGATCTAAGTAACCGGGTTGAGATGCTCGTGACTTCGGTGCAATGCAACCATCTTACCAAGACCCCTTGCAAGCTCACCTTCTAACAAATTCAGCCTTATTTCAAAACTATTCGGTGAAATGGAGAGCTCTAGCTAGACTGTTCGTATCGTGCAGCTTTTGAAACGTGTCCAGTGTTTTAAGTTTATAAATATGTTTTTCATATTCATAGTTGGTTTCTATTCGTGATATAATAATATGGTGTCGTGTGTAATTGTTGTTGAAATGTCGTGACACTGGTTATTATTTTATCATTTTTGTTGTCCATCAAGCTTCTGTTAATGTTTTATTGGAGTGTACTATAATTTACTTATTTAAGTGGTAAAGTACGGTTCGTGTGATATTTTCTTAATGGTTATTTTGATTGACATAAAAACCATTCGTTATGCTTGTAGAACGATATTAATGAAATATGTCCCAAACCTGTGAATTTCGATGTTAGTTCATGTCATTGATCTAAATGCCTAGTGCGAGTTTTTGAAGTGAAAACTTCTTTAGGCGCGTTGAGCACTTCTTGGGTGAACAAAAATCATGGAACTCGCGTCATCGTCACCGAACGCTTTACATTTTTAAATTATTTTTGGTTTATAAAGAAGTGTTTATGATCAAGGATTGAAGTTTTCACTTCTATCGGCAGTCACCAAAGACTGCCCCAATTTTTTTTTATGTAACCGTAAACGACATGTTTGTCACGTTCGGCGCTTCGTTCGGCCCGCTACACGCTCTTGACCATTCAGAGAGCCGAACGCGATAAACGTTTCGGCCGCGTTTACGTAAAAACAACTCACACTAGGCACGCTGAGTAGATTACTTGTAGCTTAGTAGTCTAGCTTTATTATAACTGCGTTTACTTTTATATATCACTAGCTGACCCGCGCAATTTCGTCTGCTTCATATAAGAGAATTTTCCCCGTTTTTGCAACATTTTTCATTACTGGAGCAGCAATGAAAAATGTTGCAGAAACGGGGAAAATTCTCCTATTGGTCGTAGCGTGATGTTATATAGCCTATAGCCTTCCTTGATAAATGGGCTATCGAACACTAAATAATTTTCAATTTCGAACCAGTAGTTCCTGAGATTAGCGCATTCAAACAAACAAACAAACTCTTCAGCTTTATAATATTAGTATAGATTACATTTTTCAGATTGCTTTTATAATGTACTAGGTTTTGCCCGCGGCTTCGCTCGCGTAAATGTAGGTTTGGTAACTGGTCTGAATGAAATAAAATGAATTTGTACCCTGTCCTTTTCTGTTCCCCCGACAACGTGTGTGTGCAATTACATGATGATCGGTCGAGTGATTAAGGCATGAAAACGTAACCAACAAAGAAACTCACATTTGCAGTAAGGATTTACACGTCCCTTTTCGTGCCTCGTAGATTTATTGTTTTAATGCCAGGCTGTCATAAACACATATGATACATGATATTAAGTATACGCTGATCTAAATATCATATATTTATGACTTTGAAACTGTCAACACTAGGTAAGCTGCTAACAAAAATAAAGACCATTTTCATTCGGTGAAATTTAGTTTGATATTCGCAAGCCTGACGAAATCCCACGATTTCTACGTAACAACATAAGCTGGTGTTCAAATGGCCATAGCTCAAAGCAATCCATTCGCGTAAATGAACAGCCCAGCCGTGTGAGTGCAGTCAAATCTCATGTGATTGACGTTTGTTTACATACTGAAACTAACCCGTGTTTCAAAGTAACGGTTTCGTCAGTCAGTCCGTCATTCATAGGTTTAAAACGAAACGCTTTTTCGGATTTTAGTACCAACAACAGAAAAATAATTAACACTGACTACCGGTCGTTTCGTATTATTTATTTATTTATTTTTAAAGAAGGCTTACAGATTAATAATACATTTATATTTAAACATGAATAATAAGGTTGCTTATAACAAGCCTCCGCACATATATTATTTATAAAAACAAAAAAAAAATAAAGATGCTTAACCTAATATAACTACACTTACAAATATTTTATCTTATCTTATGCGGGGGCCAGTCAGTGCAGACCGGTGACACTTCGACCCAGTGGGATCTTTTGTGTCGACACTCTCCCAATAACGACTGCTATAGATGTTCATGGCAGCCGGGACCAACGGCTTAACGTGCTTTCCGAGGCACGGAGCAGGCGATAATTGTCAATCAATACGCACATAATTTCGAAAAGACATATAACTGATTAGGGTTCGAACCCGAGACCCTCTGCATTGCAGTCTGTTGGTCTCCCCACTGAGCTATCGCTGCTCTACACTTACAGATAACTAAGAATTTAACTATATTTCCATGCAGTGAATGTATTATTAAGTTGTTATGTGAAGTGATTGTTAATAGTGCAGAGAGTGCGCCTAACGGGTTGATCTTTTATATCTTGGATGTAGTACAGATACGATCGCTCTAAGCAAGATTTTATCTTCTTTCGTCCGAAATACTTGACATGATTGCGTGCCACTATTGATGGCGGTGAATTTCTAGACTTATCCAATAGCACAATACGGTAGGCAGCGGCTATGCTGTGTCCTGACATTGCTGAAGTCCATGAACAGCAGTTACCACTTTCCATCAGGTGGGCCACTTGCTCGTCTGCCGCCAATGGCAATAAAAAATTTAAAAAAACTTATAATATTTCAACTACTTCTAACTCATTATTTGGCATACCCGGGCTCAAAACGCATTTGCAGCATACAGGTTATTCATATAGTAAGTAAAGTATAATTGCCAAATCTTGTCATTAGAATTTTAAAAATATTGGAAACATTGACATATATAGTTATCAATTCTTTGAATCCCTGGCCCCTGAGCTAGGCAAGGACTGCATAACAGAAGCTAGTACATTTAACCAAATGGACGCCAACCAAAGACTTTTAACCAAGTGGACTGATAATATCGTCAAACTTACCTACGGTTTATAGATAAGATTAAATATAGGATTAAATATAATGACCACTAAAAATAGTAATTGCGCAGCAAAATATGCTTACTAAAATATATTATAACGAGCACCTATACGCACTACTGCATTCCGTCTCGGAAGAGTTAGGTTATGTTAGGTTCCTTCTTAAACCCACCCAAAAATAGTTTGATCTCTTTAAATATATTTTGCTATGCAATTTGGTGACCATTTACTATTTTTGACTGTTATACTTTATTATATCTGGTGATAAGTTAAACATAAGCCATAAGATATTATGAGATTGAAAAAGTGCCACAATCAAGAGGCCTATACCTAACAGTTAGCAGAAAGCAGTACAAACAGATGTATAGAATGAATGACAACCAATTCCTGGTTGGGGTACAAAAACAAAATATTTGACTTCCAATACGCGACTAACGGCGAACTCGACAGTCAGATGCATTCCTGATTCAACATAATATTTTGATACAATTGCTACGCAGTAGCGAAATACTGGAGCGAATTCCGGCCGGTCGACCTACCTACCCCGTTTGGAAGATTCGCAAAACAGTACAAGTCAGTACCATGGTTTAGTATACGGACGTAAAAAATCTATGTGAGTTAAACATGTTCAACATTTTATGCTCGTTTTGTAATGTGCTATATACAACATGAAATATTGTTACAATTACAATGTATCTTTCATTTCTGCTGCAACTATCGTGTGTCGTTTATCCTAACCTCGCTTTCAAATGTTTTAGCTTTGAAACTAACATTTTATTTCACAGTATAAACGTATTTGAGGCAATATATTTTATCTTCCAGTAATCCATAACTACATATGTAATAATCTATACTAATATTATAAAGCTGTAGAGTTTGTTTGTTTGTTTGAACGCGTTAATCTCGGGAACTACAGGTTCGAATTAAAAAAATCTTTTAGTGTTGGATAGCCCATTTACCGAGGAAGGGTATAGACTATATAACATCACGCTACGACCAATAGGAGTAGAGCAGCAATGAAAAATGTTTCAAAAACGGAAATTCTCTTATATGGAACAGACGAAGTTGCGCGTGTCAGCTAGTTTACTTATAAAGATCATAAAAAGTTTGTCTAAAACTCTGAAAGAAAATGTACCGTAAATGTTCAAGCCACCGAATTTAGCATCAGCTATTTACAGTTTTAATACGTTCTAGCCTCGAGATTCCGGACTTAATTATCCGCATCGTCGTCAAGTAAGTCTGAACGTACACGGAACTGTAATATGTAGTGCGTTTCTAAGGGATAAGAAAATATACGACGACCGCAAATGTGCAACGCAATCGGTAAACTTAGGCGCCGGCACTAAAACGAGGCTTACGTTCAGGGAGTTAATGGTGACTGTTGGGTGAGCCAACGATGGTGTAATTCACCACAGCTTCATGAGATACATAGCCTCATGTGTTTACTTGGACATCGTATATGTAGCTAGATGTTCAAAGTACATTGGTGTCCGAAGTATATGTTGTAACGGCAATCTATTCGAAGTTGTAGTACCTCTTTCTGTTTTCAATTTCGATTTCTTCATAACGGATGTGAAGTCTTTTTATGTGAATGTCAGGTACAATACATTTCGCTGTATTAGGTATAGGGTGATGGCCTTTACTGTAAAGCCTCACTGGGTGCTTATCATTAGGTGGAATTAAATGATGTTAGCAAAATGTATAAGCAGTATTTCGGATCTGCATTCAACAAAATGTTAATAAATGATTGTCAACCATTTAACATTTTGTCTTTGTTTTGATTGGTAGAAAATATCTTTGTCTCGATTAAATGATCTTTTTCTTAAAATTCTGGTTGAATCTCCAGAAAAGAAAAAGATCACGGCAAAAATGCCTAAAAATAACAATCTAATCTTTCCTGTTAGTGGCTAACTTATGAAAGAAACTGACTATTAATATAGACTACCACGACCACCTCATCTGACCTACTTAAGCCTACTCTGCAAGGTTACATAAGATTAGATTATATAGGATCACAATTCATTTATTCAAGATAACGTCTCCTTAAATACGGAAGCTTTCTGGTAATCCGGATTTGAAGTATCCAATAGTTGAGTTAAAGGAAAATAAACGGCGATGACGTTATTTCTGTTGTTAAAATTGCCGCTACATTGTTGATGGGCTGAAGCTCTTGACTTCGTACAAAAGCAATACCTCGTACTATTGTGAGTGCTTCGTAATGGAAACAGCAAGCGATGGTGCATTGTCTCCTCAATTGCTCGCTCCTCTTGACCGGTAACGAATTTATTTGAGATGAAATAGCAGCTCGAAATGTTGGTTCTATTTTCAGTTATCTGTTCGATTCGTTTTATGCTTTTATTTTCTATAAGCTGATACATATATAAATTGCATCCCTTTAAAAACTATTGTTATTTTATGCGTAACTTGTATTCAATGAAACTATTGTTTGTGTTTTGATCGTGTCGTGGTTTTTCGAATATGTATTTTGCTTTGGCGCGCTCTGTAGTCTAAACGGTGCACGGCCTGAATGTTTTTTTAAATAATTAATTAAGAGCGGTATTGATATAGTGCTTAGTATTATCGGCAAAATTAATATGGCCGCTGGCAGCAGTATTGCCGCAGCCACGGTTAATCTTTTAAGTGTTTTTCTTCCTTGCGTGTCTCAAGGCTTCCTTAAAGATAAACTTGTATACTAATATTATATATTCGTACTAGTTTTGACCTTCTTTCGTATTCTTAAAGTACTTTATTCCTACTCTGGGTTTAGGTAATCATTATATCGAATTCCACCAAATTCTATTAAAACGTAGCAAATAAGCAAAAAGGCAGGTTTACTTTCTCATACAAAAGCACGGATGGCGCCATCAAAGGAATCTGTCTAGTATAACATATTTGCACTCGACTCAGGAAGCAAATGTCGTTGATGCAATGTTTTTCTGTTACGTCATTTCCTGGACTTGAACCATCGCTGTGATGCACTTATTTTTATAACTAAATGGAACTTATTATTTTATAGTTACTCGGGCGTTACGTTAAAGCTCACAAAGCTAACATTATTAAAAATACAAATAATTCAGGCTTACTCTTTTAGTATACCATTTTAAAATTAATTAATTTAAGTAACAGGCAGGTGTTTACTCATACTAGCTTCAACCGTGGCTTCGACTGCATGAATCCTCAGAAACGACCATGACATGAAGCTAGAATGGCACTATCGAAGTTTGCCGTTTGACTTGCGTAAACATCATCTCTCCATAAATCATCCCTCGAGTCCCAATAAAATAGTCGATGCCACTTTCTTTTGTGTCGTAATAAACACGTTCTCTTCTCTTTTACACGGGCTATGGTGTCTCCACATTTTTAGTAAGACCACTTAGTTTTAGGGTTGATAAACAGGTTCGGAAACCGCAACGAATGTAATCTCCCTTCTAGAAAAGTCGTCTAGGGATCATCCAAATTGCCGATAACGATATTGGCATGCTTTGTCATGGGGTGAGCTTATCCCTCTTTGATACAATCAGATCATAGATATCCTCTGGCCTCTGGTTTTCTACTGACCGTGGCTTGTGCATCCAATCAGCGATCAATTTGATCCCATAGTCTGCGTCCATGGTGCTGGCAATGCGAAATATACTGTCGAATTTTCGAATTTAATTCGTTGAAAATCTTATGATAGGAAAATCGTCATACGTAAATATAATAATCATCATGTATTATTAATCACTAAAACAATAATAAACATTGAACAATTTACATGCTCTGAAATTTCCATTCTTATTAGGTCTGTCTTTTACTTTTTATATATATCAAGTAGTACTGAATGAAAAATAGACTAAATAATGTATTTCTTATACTTGCTATTAGTTTACGTTATTTAAATAACTTCCCGTATCTTACCACTCTTGAAACAATCTAGAAATACTTATTCTTCTATTTTATTATCTTTCTTTTAATGCCAAACATACAAATATGTTATAATTTTTTTTCCTTAGCCTTTTGTTCTCCCACTGCTTTGCACAAACCTCTCCCTTGGACTTCCAAACCAATCTGTTCGAAGACATTCCCTGCCAGTCCCTTTCAAAAACGTCCAAGTCGTCTCGCCATCAGTCATCTCGCCATCAGTCATCTCTTTTAAGTTTGCCCCGCCCGCTGCCGTTGACGATTGTCGTATAATTACTTAAATGAAAATAGAGAGCTAACACTGAATTAGCTATGTGCTGCGTTATCGACTTAGTAAGCACCTAATTAAAAATTCATATGCGTAGAACTTAGCTTCCTCCCTTTAGAAACAAACTTTAATGCACTTTCCACTGAATGTTTTAACACTTCACTTAGGCATACCTTTAGAGAATACAATCTCCATTCGTTTTCCCCTTCAACATCGATCATCTCTCGCGACTCAGTCAGCTAAACAAGTTTTTTCCTCTACGTATTAGACTAGGGCTGCCAATCCTACAATCCTTTGAATTTGGTAAAAAGTCCTTAAGGAGCATTTCCAAGAATTTTTTGTCTTGAAATCGTGTCGTACACTTGCTGGCATGCTTGAGTTGCGTGGGACTTTAAAAACATTCAAGCAACGGTCACAAAAAACATAGGTGCTCATAAATGATTTTAAGAATGAGAGTTCTCATATCAAGAACTACCACACACATACATATTTTAATAGTTTTAGAAAGAAATATGAAGCTAAATGTATGCCAACATGTATTCAATAAAATGTCCGATTTAGTACTTTTATATGTGAATCACATAAATGTTCGTCTTGTCATCGCCGCAACATATGGCGCAGCGCCATTCATGCAGTCATCTCATCTAGAACTACTACTTATTCTCATATCACTACTATTTATTTTAACTGCCTATAGTCATTTAAGAGTGATATACAGGTTTGGCTGGAGATATCGGTTAAGATAAAGAAGACGAAGTAGTAAAGAATATTTGGCAAAGATAGGTAGAATAAACCTATCCCTTCGGTAATGTAGGCGTGAGAATATGTATGTATGTATAAAAGAGGTGAGTAGTGACGTTAGATTATATAATAATATATAATATTCTACCACATACACACAACACCATCTAGCCCAAACTAAGCAGAGCTTGTACTATGGGTACTAGACAATGGATATACATACATATACATTTTTTTTTTGTGAGTACATACATATTATACATAGAAACACCCATACCAAGACAAACATCCATGTTCATGCACACAAATGTTTGACTTGTGCGGGAATCGAACCCGCGACCTCAGGCGCGGCAGTCGGTTACACCAACCACTACGCCATAGAGGACGCCAAATTGATTTTTAAAAGTTTTTTTTAACATGATTCAATCTCCATAGCAAATTTCATCAAAATCGGTTCAGTGTTGAGAGCGTAGGCAGTAGACAAAATCGCTATCCCATTCATCATATGCGTTTGAAAGTTTGGATAGAGGTACTGGAGAACCCTATGGATGTGTCAACGAATTCATTATTATTTGTACTATTTGTCACAGATTTTCAGGTTTTTAATTTTTATGCTGGTAACCCTAGTAATACGTAATCTTAAGTGGCACATAAATACGTACGTATCGCCGATAAATTTGAATCTACCCTACGTTTTGTGCCCCCACTTAGGGTACGATAGGGTAACGCACAATAAGTCAAGTCCTAAGCAAAGTTGGGGTGCCATCCCCTCATATTTTCCACATATAAAGTGATATGAAATGGAGTTATAGGAAATAAAATATTTTTATTTGTTCCAAAATGTTCAATTTCAATGCTGATTGTGTTATATTTGAAGGGGATGTCGTCGATATGGGATGTGCCAATTGTTTCCTTTTTAAGTTTGAATAGAGTTGATATTAGTTTGCGTTTGATTGTTATATAAACCATACATAAAAAAATTACTCGTGAAAATTTTCATAACTGAATCATTTAATAATATCTTTCGGGATGCCACAAATAACAATCCTGACCAATATATAAATGCGAATGTGACTTTGTTTGTTTGATACGCGCCTTAGCTACTCGACTCATCCTCATGAAATTTCGCATCTACCTTATCAGAGAAACAGAAAACAAACTTTAAAAAAAGTAAAACCGTCTTAGAAAAACATCAGCACTAAAAAGCGAAAAATAAACTTAATGAAACATTTAATTCAGAGGATAGAAGTGTGTAACAATTCTCTTTTACAGATTTCCAATTTCGTTTAAAATAACTTACCTACGTAAATACTACATTATTACAAAATCTTAATAAACGAAAATCTTTATTTCTTCACAGAAATAAAGATTTTCGTTTATTAAGATTTTGTAATAATGTAGTATAAATTTGTAATAATGTAGTATAATATTTTGTAATAATGTAGTGTAAGTAATAATGTAAATCTTAATAAACGAAAATCTTTATTTCTGTGAAGAAATAAAGATTTTCGTTTATTAAGATTTTGTAATAATGTAGTATTTACGTAGGTAAGTTATTTCACACTGCCTATTTAATATATTATTCGAGAAATACCTATAACAATATTATTTTACTTCTCAATTATGTAGTACTAGGTGTTCCCGCGGTTTCATCCGCATTTATCGTTACTGCGACGCCCCCGTGGGTCGTAGCGTGATGTTATATAACTTATAGTCTTCCTCGATAAATAGGCTATCCAAAAGTAAAAGAATTTTTCAAATCGAACCAGTAGTAATCACGCAGAAAAAACCAGGAGAGACATCGTTTGTACTATGTCTGTAATGGGTAATTAAAATAATTACTAATATTATAAAGCTGAAGAGTTTGTGTGTTTGTTTGTTTGCTTGAACGCGCTAATCTCAGGAACTAGTAGTCCGGTTTGAAAAATTCTTTCAGTGTTAGATAGCCCATTTATCGAGGAAGGCTATAGGCTATATATCATCACGCTAAGATCAATAGGAGCTGAGCACCAATGAAGAATGTTTCAAAATCTGAGGGTATTTATTCCTTTTGAGAGCTTCCGCTGCGTGCGCTGCGTAAACAGTTAAAGTTTCGCAAAAATCATGTATGGCAAAATTGTTCCCCTTTAAAAGGTCTAAAAAAAAGTCCGCGACAGCATATGTCTATATTTTAAGGTTGGCTCACTATAACTATTTTTATGCTAACCAAATTTGTTCTAAAATAATGCATTATCTGCGAAGGTATTATTATAAACATGATATTAATCCTTATCCAAATAAATTCGTTATTCATCACAAGTATTTAATTTAAAACAAAATTGCCCTTTACATCATTCGATTTCAATGAATATCTTAGAAGATATCGCAGTTTTAAAATAACATTGCAGCAAAATAATTACCTATTACAGACATAGTACAAACGATGTTTCTCCTGGTTTATTCTGCGTGATTACTACTGGTTCGATTTGAAAAATTCATTTAGTGTTGTATAGCCTATTTATAGGCTATAGGTTATATAAAATCACGCTACGACCCACGGGGGCGACGCAGTAACGATAAACGCGGGTGAAACCGCGGGAACATCTAGTAAACTATAAGTGTGTGAAATTTCATACTCCTCCGTCCGCCCAATTTTCGTAAAAAGGGATCCAAAGTTTTCGCTTCACGTATTAATATATAGATGATTTACTCAATTACATTGTCAATTTTTGTCTAAACCTCTAACTATTAATTTAAATAAAGTATTATTATACCTGCTAGGTACCTACTGATCTGTTTACTGATCCTTTGTCAGACCCGGGTATCCAACCCATGCACCATGACTTTATGCATTGCAGTTACATTCATTACCGCTACGCCGACGAGGCAGTTTGAATAACAAAGTCTCAATGCGTGTTGTTAGTGTGTCAAACAAACGTTTTCCAGCAAAATTAACACGAAAAAAGAAAACAACGGATTGCACTCCGGGTGTGCCGGCAGAAGTAAAAAAAATATTATTAACGTTGTGCATTTTTGATATTTTGGAATGGTTAGGGAATAATTTTGCACGAATTGCTTTAATTATCAGTATAAAAGTACTATCATTTATGTGGTAAAATACAATATTCATTTATTGCGCTATCGTACACAAACATGACAATTCTCCCTACGTCTTACGAATTTTCGGTCAGGTCACGTGTCCTGACACGAGTTTAAAATTTTTTACCCATCACAAAAAAACTACACAACGCCGCTAAAGAAGTTTTCACTTCAAAAACCTGTGTCCGAATAACACTTATAATTGCTAGAATTCGCCGAATACCTCGGCAATACCTTGTTACTTTTACCTATAAAATATATAGTTTGCGTTTGTAAGGGGAAAAATTGATGTTTTATGAATGACCAAAGGCCGTAACAAAATACGCCCTGGTGCTAACTTTTCTAATTAAAACAAAATTGTGAGCCGAAAAGTTTTGTTTTTAATTTTTAATCGTTTGAAATTGCGTCCGTGGACGTAATTAGAGGTCTTAGCCCAAAAGTGACGTGAATCAGATGTGTGTGACAGCACTGTATGTGTTTTGACTATAAACCTACATTGTGTGACATTTACAAAGGCTTTATTAGTAAATAAAGCCTTAAAACGTAACCCTTTCAAATCAAATAACACTTTGTGAGACTCTAAAACTCACTCTGAAACTTCACAACATATAATTGTACACTTACACTGTTAGATTCACTCCTCACAGTGCAGCTATATCGTATTGGAGTCAAAATAAATAGAAAATAAACTGCAAATGGCTCACTACGAGCTGCAAAATGAATAAGATTATAACATATGATAATATACATCTAAATAAACTCAAAACGTGTCGAACGTATTTACTGCTTAACATCAGACGAATGTTTTTTTAATACAAACCTTCAAACTTCATCAAAAGAAATAAAAATAATCTTTTTTAAGGTTACATTCTAGCAATTTGGGGTACAAATTACTAATATTCTTGTTAATCTCTCGTGTGTTTTTTGCATACCTGGTGTTCATAAGCGGCAAGGAATTTCCTATCACTTTTTTATATTTCACTGAATAATCTTAGTAAAAATAGTTTTCTTAGTATTTCACTGAATAATCATATTATTAACGCTTTAACCCGGTCCTCCGTACAATGCGAGCGAGTTTTACAGCCGTTAAGATGTTACTTGTCCCGTCGCCCCGCAGAGAGATATACGTCAAAGCATTCCGCCACGTAAAAAAAAGGATTCAAGCAAGTTTGTGTTTCGACTGAGGACAGAATAGCCGCTTCTATTCTTGCTTCCATCAGGCAGCTTATAGGCTGTTTTATCTGGTATTGTTGTCTGATCTGCAATGCCAATTAATAATTGCTATTACTACGCAAATAACCGACGCTCGTTTAGGTAGCAGTACGACTAGCAGTACTTCATTCCTGGCTTCATTTGGCTGTCACGTTTATTACGTACTAGATTTTGCCCATGGCTTCGCTTTCGCAAATGTAGTTTAGGTTAAATTAGTAACAATACTTTTTCTGGATAAAAAGTACCCTATGTCCTTTTCTATCCCTCTGACAACAGGAATGTGAAATTATAGGATGATCTATCGATTAGTTAACGCGTGAAAATGGAAAAAACAAACTTACATTTGTATTATAATATTAGTTAGGTTAGGCTTGTCCTTTTGCTCGATGAGCTCAGCCTGCGATAATTAGCTCAGTGCTTTTGTAAAAGTAAGTGTAAGTAATGATATATCGGGATGCAGCAATGCCAAAATATCCTGATGCAAAAATATACTCAAATAGCAAACATTTTTTTACAAACAAAGTAACAAATACGCTCGAACCCGAAATCTCTAAGCTTATAGTCTAGTAGGCTCTCTCAGTTATTTGAATAGAACGTCGAGCCAACAAAAACCCATTACCAGCAATCATATCCGATATCATGCAAAAATCTTGTTTATCCAAAAGGAAGTGCGTCCCAACAAATTCCGATGCGATCAAATATTAGCAGGCCCGGCATTGAACCCACTATCCCTAAACATTAGCATTCTTATGTTCCGAGAAACTCTTTCATCAGTTCCATCGCACGTAATAATCATTGCATTCGTTCGGGGCCGAGTAAATGGCTCCGCTTGGAGAGAGACCATTGTCACAGCGCGAGCGGGATAAAGTGCGGAAGCGTACATATGTACCTACATGTTTTCCCTTTCATTCTCGTGGATATATCTGTATGAGAGAGATGTAAAGCAGCAAAAAAAATCTAAGCACTATTACATGTCCTTCTTTAAACGATGTTTAAACACAGTACTGCTATGACGATAGGCAGCAGATTCGTGTATGCGCCTTTGATGGTTTACTGACTAAAAAATACTTCCAAATTATGGTCACTTGTGCCATCTAAATACGTACATAATGGTTTCAATAAGAAAATTTTAGCTTTAATGTTTTACTTTCTACTTAAATTGCAGACGATTAAACAGATTGCAGTTTTAAATTTGTATTGCAATATGTTTGTTTGAAACTTATCATTGTAAAATAGCCATTTTAAACTTACCATATTACTCTAAAAGTCAGAAAATTATTGGAAAGAAAGACAGAAAGAAAGATTTTTTTTATTTTGGCACACAAAAGGGCAAACCCTAAACATGAAGAAATAAAAAAAATATAATAAAAAGCAGAACAATATGTAATAAAAGTAGAAAAATAAAACAAATACACTATAATTATTTCATTTCATTTCTGCTCACTCATTATTGGCATCTCTGATGACATAATATAGACAGTACATAGACATTTAGAATTCCCTTTAATTGACTAATCCACATACGTATTAAAGCCTCATTTTCCACCAACATCACATAAAAATTTACTTACACATACTCGCTCCCGCTGCCTCTTATCACCGTGTCTGTCCATAAGGGTCCCTATAGATACATATCGTAGGCTCTTTATAGTTCCTTTGTGAGATAGAATCCCTCTGAGAGTAGGTCCACGGTATACTATTATGTGTATTTTATTGATACCAGTTGCGGATTTCTATGTTGATAGATTTCGCCTTTGATGTATTGAGATAGAGCATTTTATAATATTTATTCCTTTTTGCAAGTATTGTGGATTTTCCTATTTCTGTAATGGAATGTATTATACGATTTGTTTTTAGCCGACTGCGTCAGGGCGAGATGAATTATGGTATCTATGTCTTTCTTTCGTACGCTCTATAGCCTAAACTGTTTAATAAATTTTAATAAATTACGTTTCGTTCATTTTATTAGTGGAAGTAAAATAGGATACCTATACTATTTTTGGCAAATAAGGTATCGACCCGAGCTCGCCATCGACGCAAATTTTGGCGAGTTTTGTTTTTTTAAGTAGGTAATTTATTCCTGCTTAAGACAAGTTTAATGCAACTTATAGTCATAGTAACATACATATATATGTACATAGTTAAAGTCGCATAATGAATGCGACGCATTTCAAATGGACGGTCGGATCTTAATAATGCAACTCATTTCAAATGGATGGTCGGATCTCAATAACTTTACAACGAGATATTCGGTCATAAAGTCTTCAATTTCTGTATTACACACAGCGATTGGTGGCAACCAATCGCTTAACTTGCAGTCACAGCTGAGAGAGAATTACTTATAATCAGAACCATTCCGTTAAGACATTGCTACTCAAGTCAGTTCCCCTAAGCCTACTTCGTCATCATTCGGACGAAAGATGTCGAGTCACCCTTATTTTGTTGACATTCCACCCTAACGCACATACGCAGAAAGCATAGAACCACTAAGTGAATCTTATAGACGGCGTTTCTATAGCCTTAGTGAAACTCATGGCGTCTCTGTTTCTCGTTAGGTATACCTGTGTAAGATCGCGAAAAATTATGTACAAGATCACGTCATTATATGGCAATAAGTCTTTTTTCTTTTTAGCCTACTATGGTCCATCATCGACTGCAGCATTTCTTAATATCTGAAGTAGTCAAAAAAACGCTACTATCGTAAGCCTACACTACCTAATTATGAGATCTATGTCTTTGTCTAGGGTTTTATATTAACCCATAGAAAATACTATAGATTTCCGAATTATTAAAGAAAAATCTCTTTCAGAAACCTCGCTTTAGATAGCAAGTGTCGATTCTATAACTCATAATTCAAAGATTCGAGCATTGAGTAGTAAGCAATATATCCTCCTCCAGATCGATTTCGGCCATGGCGGCCAGTCTTAACGGTGACTGGCCAACTACGCAGGAGATATTATACTGCACAAGTGTGTGCGCAAACACAAGTGCTCTCTCTGTTCCCTAACTCTCATGATCCGATGGGACGGTAATACGACACGACCGGAGAGAGATCAGGCGCAGGACCAACGCTTTTACGTGCTTTCCGAGGCAAGGAGTGTCTTACACTGCCAACTTCCTAACTCCGGGCTGCTATTGAGATTTCTTAACTGAAAAACCCAGTAACTGTTTGTTGGCTCGACCCGGGATTCGAACCCGAGACCTCATGCACAGCAGTTGCATTCACTACCGCTGCGCCACGGAGGCAGTTAGTAAGCAATAGTAATGTAGTAACATGTAACACAGTGTTTTACTAACATAAAACATTGAGATTCGATAATTTATGTTAATGAGTGCTTGATATGTGAGATTGGTTAAATCATATTTTCTATTATTTTAACCTAGGCATAGCATTCGCACTTTACTTTAAAATATTTTAACATATTAAAGCGGTTTATCTACTAAAGTTTACTTTGCCAGCTTTCTACCACCAATGATAAGATTGTCTACCTGTTCTCCCACCCTTTCATGAACGTGAAGAACGTTGAAAAGTCCCCAAACCGATGATAAAAAGTTTCAAACAAAACAAATCGCTACGCAAAAGTTGTTAACAAATCAAGTTTTGTAAGCATTTCATGTAGCATTTATTTACGTGGCAAAGTATTATGAACAGTTATGGCTTAAGATATTAACAGTGGTTATCTTGTCCCATTATTCACAGTGTAATTACATTCACAACATTGTTGAATTCGCTGGCTGACAGGAAAATGCACGTAAAAAGAGCGACCATTTATACTCCATTTTAATTTGCACAATCTTAACGTGAACTTGAATGGGTTTTGATGGTCGTACCAGTTAGTAGGAATAATCTTAACATTTGTTGAAGTTACTTTGTGACGTAAATGAAGAATAATTTATGTTAATTATTTTGTTTCTTTCATTTAACGGTGAAGGAAAACATCGTGAGGAAACCCTACATGTCTGAGAATTCTCCATAATGTTTTTGAGGATATGTAAAGTCTGCCAACACGCAGTGGGCCAGCGTGGTGGACTGTAGCCTAACCATTCTCACACTGAGAAGAGGCCCGTGCCCAGCAGTGGGACAGTTTAATACAGGGCTGATATTATCTATACATATAATAAAATCGTAGGAAAGTCGAAACTGTACATTGAATATTTTTTAAAAAGAATACCTGGGGCGTGATCTACAATCGATTTCGAAGCCAAAAATATAGTTTTTAGAATTTTTGTCAATTTGTCTGTTTGTCTGTATGTATGTCCGGGCTAAACTCAAAAAGTACTGCATGGATTTACTTCAAATTTTGTATGAATATTACTAACAGGTCGGGTCAACATATAGGTTACATATTATCACGCTATCATCTACGGGGGAGGAGCTGTGAATCTTTATTTTTCTTACGCGTTCTGTGACAGCGTGTAATCTAACGACGCATATTTAAATGTTGTTTTTGAGTAAGCCATGCTATTATCTAGCTTTACACTATAAAAACTACGCCATTTAAGTAACTTGGGCAGAGAAATATAGTTGGGTTCCGCGGCGACAAACACTTTTTAGTTAAAATCTACGCGGACGAAGTCGTAGGTAACAGCTAGTTATTATATAATTACAAACAGTGACGTGGCCCTTGAACCGACATCACTATATCAAGTAGATACAAATTCACTGAAGCTTGACATAACGACGCATTATATCTAAGGTCGGTCATAAGTACGTAATAACTGGTTTACTTTATGATTATCTTAATAACTTATTTCCTTTTCCAATAAGCATAGCATCTATAGCCGATGGTTGTTTATCGCAGTATATTTTATTTGATACGACTGCGATAACATGGTCTGAATGCGTGATAGAAAGAAGTCATTTTATATAGAATGGATGGCAATAGACTACTTTCCTAAATGCGGGTTTCCTCACGATGTTTTCCTTCACCGTTAAAGCAAGCGATAATTAGTTATTTAATACGCACATTCCCAGGAGGAGATGGCGAGACGAGCTCGATGCATTTAAAAGAGATTGGCAACTCAGAACAAGCGATCGAGACATATGGAAGTCGGAAGGGGTGGCCTTTGCCCAGCAGTGGGACGCCAATTAGGCTTATAATAATAATAATAATAATACGCATATAACTTCGAAAAGTCAGAGATGAGCGCCTTGGGTTCGAATTCGAGACCTCTGCGTGGCAATCCAACGGTTTCCCACTAGGCTATCGCTACTTACTTCTACTACAGCTGCTACTGTTTGTAATTATAGTTGCACTAATGATGCTGTGGTTTAGTGTACCAATGTGCTAACGTGTGAATAGTTCAGTTAGTTAGTTTTAAAAAGACAACAGTAAAGTAAAGTATCCCGCTCTAGGCATAATTCCTGTGTTGCGATGTACTTTACAAACATTCAAACAATGTACACGAAGAACACCTAGACTTGGTACAACCATTTGTGGATCAAACAATTTTTTGTCCCATAATATTGTCTTCTGTTTACGCGAATGTTATTCATTGAAATTAATAACTACACTGGAACATTGAGACAACTACCATCTTAGTCTCCCCGTGACCATGGCTGCTGAAAAGCAACCGAAACGTCGGTGAAAGTGTAAACATAAATATAAATAGTTTAAATAATTTAATTGGCTTAAAAATTAGTAAAGTTTAATAGTAATAGTAGTGTAACAGCTTCTAAATTATGTAATAAAGTGTCAAATAAACAACGCGATAAAATCCGTATATAGTAGTTTAAATTCAAAGATTTTTTTGCCGTTTTTACTTTTATTGTAGTACAATACAGTGTTTTGTTTTGTAGTACAATGCAGTTATTGTTGTACAATACAGTGTTCATTCAGTAACATTATACATAATACCGGCGATCGTGTGGGGATCGAATTCACAACACTTGGCGCGGTGGTAGTGGGGAGTTCAGTCAAAAATCAGAGTCAGAATGTAAAGACGTAAAAAATTTACCTGTAAATATTTTTTGAATAAGTTCTTGGTGTGAGTAGGGTAGTTAAATATTTTTTTTAAATAATTTATGTCATAATCTAAAATATAATATTTATTTAAATCAGCTCTTAAATAAATAATGTACAAGCGTTTCAAATCTGTTAGTAAGCGTATTTGTCAAATGGCAAGAAAAGGAGGCACGATATTAACTGTGACTGTGTGAAAGCAAAGAAACAATGAGCTTAGAAACAATGAAAACTGGCGAGAAACTCACGACCACGCTTTTGAATCGCTAAGCTTACAATGTTTACTTAACAATGATGGCAGAAATGTGTACGTAAGTGCAATACAGTGGCAATGTTACCCCATTTCCCCTAAATGTTGTAGTATCTTTAGAAGTACGACAAACTTATCAATATCAAACTTTAGCTCTTCTTGAGTTTAGTTGAGTATTTTCCTGTATAAAAGGTGCTTTATGTCCTTTTCTGTAACCCTGAGAACGTGTATGCAAAATTTCATAGCGATCGGTCAAGTAGTTAAGGCGTGAAAGCGTAACAAATAACCTCACATTCGCATTTATAATATTAGTTAGACCTTCATTAAAGTAGACAATAACAAAGTAGTCACGATAAATGGTATGATTCTATTAAAATGACGTTGCATGCATACGCAATACCCGTATACAGACTAACAGACAGACAGACAGTTTTGTAAAGCGCCTGTATTGTGGCATCCTTACTCGGATAAAATCACTTGTTTGTTTATTCGTGCAGTTAATTCAGTTTACAATGTTGTTTACCTAAACGGTTAAATAAAGTTATGCCTATATTTAGGTAGACGCCTAAGGTTTTAGGTATCACATAGCGAGCGAGCCTGTTGACATTTATCGGGCTTAATTCCAGATTCCATGCTGGTACGCAGATTTTCTTACCGGAAAATCCTGATAATATTTGTACAATCCTGGAATCGAAACCAAGACCTTATGCACAGCAGTCCTATTTGAAACCAATACAGACACAGGATAAAGATACAGTATAAACTTTTAACTTGTCGAATCTAGAATAACTAAATTATTTTGCCTTGTACAAGAATAATAATAACGCTGCCTAAAACCAAATATTATTTTTATATAGGTCTATAAAAATACATATACCACCCATAAAACTCGAGGTATTTAAGAAAAATGTTTACTGCATGTGTATTCAAATATTTAATCATCTACCCAACAATATTCATAGTCTTCCATTATTATTATTTAAAAAAACACTCCATAACCTGCTATTAGACAAACAATATTACTATTTAAAAGATTACCTGGACGATCATGTACATATAACATAATGTAACAATTTCATTGAATTATTCATTTAATAATGTCATACCATAATTTTATTTCATAATTTCTTTTATATAATTTAATCCCATATTTTAAATTAATTTATTTTATGATAATTTTTAATTAACATACATATTTGCACGCCATGCTTGGCAGAACATGTGATGCTAATAATATTTGTACCAACTCTTCTACCATGTTTGATCAAATAAATGATTTATTATTATTATTATTATTATAAATGATAATAATATAGGCTCTGTAAATAAAGTACTGCTAGGTACGGGCCTCTTTTCAGAGTGAGAAATGTTAGGTCATAGTAGGTACCCTACGCTGGCTAGGCAGACTTCACATGTCATTGAGAACATCATGGAGGACTCTCAGACACGCTAGATTCCTAACGATGATTTCCTCTCATCCACTGTTAAAGCAAGCGATAATTAACTGCTTAATAGGCATAGTAACTTCGCAAAGTCAGAGGTTTTCCCTTGTGATCGAACTCGATACCTCAACGTGCTTCGTCGAAGGAACTAGGCTAACAGCGGCAGCCTAGTTCCTTCGACGAATAAAAAAATATGTAACACAAAATATACAAAATGTAGATACATTGTTTACGCATAGTAAAATTTCATACAATATTCATATTTTATACTAAAGGTGAACCTTCATTAAACGTTACGAAACTGTCACATGTAAACATTTCAAACAAAATAACTACTTTGTCTACCCGTGTGACAGTAAAGTTCCAAATTTATTTCCTTACACAAAGTGAACCAAGTGGCTGTTCGCTCTTTGACGACGCCGTGACAAAACTGCTTTACCGAGAATATTATAAAAGCTTACAAAACAAGTATGTTACATACAGTATGTTATAACGATAGCGCTGCATTTGTAGCACAAAGCTACGCATATTATAAATCAAAATCCCTCGCCGCGACTGTCTGTCTATCTGTACGCGATAAACTCAAAAACTACTGAACGGATTTACATGCCGTTTACACCAATAGACAGAGTGAATCATGAGGAATGTTTAGGTGTATAATTTGTTCTACCCGTGCTAAGCTGGGGCGGGTTGCTAGTACTACCTATATTTAAGTAAAATGTTGCCATAAGCACAATAATTAAGGCAATATATGCTTCAGCTTTAAATATACTTAAAAATGTAAGTTGCAACTTTCATAAGTTCACGCGAATTTTTTTTTTATACAACTAAGTTGGCAAAGAAGCATACGGCCCACCTGATGGTGAGTGGTCACCGCAGCCTATGGACGCCTGTGATACCGGAGGCATCACTTGCGCGTTGCCGACCCTTTAGGAAAGGAAGTGGGAAGGAGAAGAAACGGGATGGGCGAAAAGGGGTGATTGGGCCTCTGGCACTCTCACTCACCGAACGAAACACAACAGTGCAATACTGGTATTTCACGTCGATATTCTGTGAGAGGGTAGTCCTTCGCCGGTTGAGTGGGCCCATTCATACTGAAATCAGCGACGCTCTATTATATACATACATAGTTTTTCCTATTGCGTTTATCATGTTTTGTTGGGTCTCGACAGAAACTCTACCAGTTACCCTTTTTCATATAAATGTAAGTGGATACGTCCATTACAACACTCCATTTATTATCTTTATAGTGTGTTACAAGTATTTTGTGTGACAGATGCACTGCACGCGTTATAGAAACGATTTATAACCTGCAATATTTGTACGTTTCGATGATTGAGTGACTCTGCGGCGCAGCGGTAGAAAATGCTACTGTTATGTAATACACAAGTACTTTATAGTACGGTATTACAGATTTGTAAATAATAATATAATAATAATAATAATAATTTTATTTCAGATTAATATCCATTGTGTTAGTATTACATAAAAACTTACAAGCTAGTGTTAGTAATTATTAATAATACAAAATTAACCTGATAATCACACATTAATAAAATTACACAACAGGCTTATGAAGCCGCAACCAATGACAAATAATGGGGCTATCCCACCTGTCCACTATCGTGCTGAGGATGCTGTTGGTATTGCCGCGGACCCTATGCATGATGGATGCGCATCGTTTACGGATAATCGCATAGAAATTATCTACTGCCGCCTCGGTAAACATTCCTGACGCACTACAATAGCGCGGCAGCCCCATCAACATCCTAAACGCATCGTTGTACTGTACGCGCAGGGCACTGTATGTCCTCCGCGTGTAGTTAACCCATAGACTGCACGTGTAGAAGGTTTGGCAGAACGCTGTAAAAAGATGCACTCTCTTCTCCCTAGCCTTTATTATTCCCAAGTCACTTGGGGTCGGCTTTCTAGTCTAACCGGATTTGACTGGATATCAGTTTTTACACGGAGTGACTGCCATCTGACCTCCGCCACCCGAAGGCTAACGATACCCTAAAGGCTAGACCAGTGTCAGGATATTAGAGGGCACTGACTTCCCAATAACGACTGCCATAGATGTTCTTGGCAGCCGGGACCGACGGATTAACGTGCTCTCCGAGGCACGGAGCAGGCGATAATTGTCAATCAATACGCACATAATTTCGAAAAGTCATATAACTGCCGAAAGTCAGAGGTGCGTGACGTGGGTTCGAACCCGAGACCCTCTGTATTGTAGTCTATTGGTCTCCCCACTGAGCTATCGCTGCTATAGATTTGTTTTTCACGCGATATAGAAATTATTCCTAGAGTTAGAATTCTCTTTTTGTACTTAAAAAAAGGCAACTCTCGCACTAGTAATAAATATTAAATATTCAGACCAAAGTATGTTATCAAGTCTAGTTAATATTTAGTCGTAAATTGACATACGTCTAAGCTTCGTAAGTGATCATAGGCTGCAGTAACCGCTTACGATTAGGTAAATAGGCTAGCCGTATGCGGGCCACATTTTTGACTCGTTTTCAGAATGGTCAGCAATGTGCTAAGGACGGTATTGCAAGTGTATAGGTAACAAAAATCGCTAACAAAAAACAAAAATGCCAATTTTTTTTTATTTTGCTCGTCAAAATGACCACACTCCACCTGATGGTAAGCAGTCGTGTGATCTAAGAGCAGTGGCCTCCACACCGCCCCCACAGTAGCCGAGGCGATGTTGAGGTCTCTACTTTGACGGCCTGAGAAGATGCTTTTTCACGCCCCGCTTAAAGGACCCAGGATTGAAGGAACAAGGAAACACGTGCCTTGGCAGACAATTCCATGCCTTGATCGTTAGGCAGAGGTATGAGGACCCAAACTTTTTGGTACGCGCTCTAATTGACTCTACCGTGTAAGGATGGCATCTGAGCCCAGCACGCGTTGTTCTGGATAGGAAAGGGGAGGGCGGAATAAGGTGGAACAACTCTTCAGAGCACTCCCCGTGGTATATTCTTTAGGTAAACATGCCAATGAGGCAATGTCCCTACGGAGTTGCAGAGGTTCCAGTGAACTCGTGACCTCTGGATCTCCTATGATACGGACAGCCCGCCGCTGTAACCGGTCGAGAGCGTCCAGCAAGTACTGCGCGGAGCTATCCCAAAGATGAGAACAGTACTCCACGCAAGGGCGCACTTGTGCCTTATACAATAGGCACAGTTGCCCAGGCGTGAAGAACCGCCTTACCCTGTTCAGAACTCCGAGTTTTCGCGAAGCTTGCTTAATGACGCTCTCGATATAGGTTTTCTGATTAAGGGAGCGGCAAAGATCCATACCTAAGATGGAGAGGCTGTCACGTATCACCAGTGGAGTGTTCTTCAGAGAAGGGAGGGGAAGGAACGGAGACTTTTTTATTGAGAACGCGCATGCCTGGGTCTTCTTGGCGTTGAACTCGACCAAGTTCTTGGCACCCCATTCATAGATGCGGTCCAAGGTCTGGTCAAGTTCAACGACAAGATTCTGCCTTTTCCCCTCAACCTCAGCCTGTTTGGCCCCAGGATGTCCGAGATATCGCCCATGCACGGTACTGTCATCCGCATAACAATGTATGTTGCCGAGATTCAACATATCATTGATATGCAGAAGAAAGGGAGATAAGACAGACCCCTGAGGCACTCCTGCATTGACCTGCATAAATTTGGAAGCGCGACCGTCGCAAAGGACCCGAATACGACGTTTCTGCAGGAAACTTGCAATCCAGGTGCACAGTTGAGGGGGCAAGCCATAGGCCGGAAGCTTGGAAAGAAGAGAACGGTGCCAGACTCTGTCGAAAGCTTTGGCTATGTCAAGGCTGATAGCCAAAGACTCGCCGTGCTTGTCCATAGCTTCACCCCATAGGTGCGTGACGAACGCTAGAAGATCACCCGTTGATCGTTTAGCCCGAAAGCCGTATTGGCGATCATTGATCAACGATTGAACCTCTAGGTAGCGGACAATTTGGGTGTTTATAATCCGCTCTAACACCTTGGAGAGCACCGAGGTGATAGCTATGGGACGTTAGTTGCTTGGCTCGGAACGGTCCCCCTTTTTGGGAATCGGTTGAACGTTCGCTTCCTTCCAAGCCTCAGGCACAATGCCTGCGACGTAAGACGTCCGGTATAGGCGCGTAAGTGTGGGAGACAACTACCCAACCAATAAATAAATCTAGCAAAGCTGTAGAATTTAGAAATATTATTTGTCAGTTTACACGAAATTTCTTTCTAGTCATTTCTTAAAATTCAGGAAATACCTATCCATTTCTCATAAATTAAATGTTCTGAAAACTTATTATAACAATTGAAGAAGTCTTTTATCTGCGAAATTTTAACAAAGCGAACCATTATCCTAATGGAGTATTTACACCTAGAGACATTATTTCAAGTAGACAAATCATTCTATGATAATAGTTTTACTTTCCGATATCCATTTTTGTCCATTGCGCAACTACCACATCTATGGGAGCGACGCCGTGCGATGCTAACCCCTAGGGTAATCGCAATACCTAGTTCATTAAAAAGACATATATGTTCGCTAGCTATCATTAGATACCGCGTAGTACAGGCAGTTTTTTGAAAGAAATTAGAACTATGTATATGTATATTCATCTATCATTTCACAACACCAGATGTGGTAAATGGAATTTGTATTTATAAGGATTTGATACCCACGTTACGTGTTATTGGGTGGTGGGTTTGAACTAAACTGGACTAAACTCCAGACTTCGTGCTGTTTCTTGAAAGAAACCTCATACCACATAACCTGGGAATCAATCACAGGAAATATGAGCTCAATTTCCTACTGAGCATCATTATTCAAGACCAGCTAGTCTTGAAGAATGATGGATGAATAACGAACGCGAGAGTCTTTAAGAATAAAGCTATAAAGAAGAATAAAATATTACGCCATCGCCCACACGTATTCGCCAAACAGTCTCTTAACACATAATTAAAAAGCAATTAAGTATACAACGGGGCATTGATCCGCTCAAACTAATGGTCTATTAGAAGCTTTTTGCGTAATTGACTTCTATGCCTTAGTATTGTGACTGCGTAAACTTAATTTTACGCACTGATTATTATAAAGGTACCTTTTGTTAGTTGTATGATTTTCAACTACATGTAATTCGTTTACAAACAGTATGGAAGTCCTAGGCTTGGCTTTTACTATATTGTAAGCCAACCGGCAGACCTTGTGACCTGGTGACGCCCAAAGGAGTCGAAGATCGTTAACAGCGACACCACTGCTTGACATTATTGTTTATCATCTAGTCCTTGACATTTAAACGTTAACATGCTAGTAATCAGTAATGTTAAACTCTATTTTGTAAAAGTCATACTAAAAAGGTACCAAGTAATATCTCAATAACTACACACCCGTATTTTTAAACATACTTCTTATATTTGTCTATATACGTCTTATTATTTTTATTTTTTTATTTGTATAATTATTAGGTATACTTATTATCTGTGTCTGTGTGTAAAGTTGATATTATTCTGTTTATAGGTATATTATATACATTTTTATATTTTCTTTGATTATAATATAGATGGTTTATATCCGTGAGTCACTGAAGGACCCAGTTGAAAACCAGCGTCAGGCTTTCGTCTGACACATGCTGAACTGGGCCCTATTTGACACTACTGTTGACACTTTATATGTATTTTGTTTATTTTCCTGTTATGGTTTCGTTTCGCTAAGTTTATGTTTGTATCTAAATATTTCTTTTTATTTTATATTTGTTATTATGTGTTTGTGGTATGTGTCAAATAAATATGTTTTTCTTTCCTTCTTTCTTTCTTTATAATGCTACGATGATATAAACTATTCTTATATTACTAAGAATTCTTATTAAGTGCTCATGTGTTTTGTGTGATGTGCGAGCATAACAAGCGTAATTTACATTCATATGATATTAATAGATATATATATATAATAGGTATGTTGAGATAAACAAGAGAAGCGCTTACGTAAATTGCTTTTAAAATGTCTTAGCTTCCAACCTCATTCCATAAGCAGCTACAAAGGTATTAAGCTAAACAGTTCATTGCCCCCGTATTTGTATAGAACCTCCATAATTTATGGCTCCACTTGTACTTATTCAGCTGTAAGATACCATATAAGAACAATAATCCGGCTACAGTGTGAGCCGTTGACCGAAAGGTTGAGTTCAGAAGATCAAGTAACCATTGAATTACCGTTTTGGACTTTTGTTGAATAGCTGTACTGGCCATGTCGTTGATGTGAATTTTAGATTTATTGTTACACCTTGAACATATATAGTCTCACGACCATATCGAAGGGATATAGTATTATTCCAGAACAGCTTACATAATATAACTATATCATGGACGTTGTAGAAAGTCAAGGTAAGTCATTTCGATTAAGAAAGAAAGAAACATTTATTTGCACAGAATACAGGTGGTTCCAGACTTAACAATGGTGAACAGTTCAGGCTATATTCTGCCTATATTAGGCATGCAAATAATTATATAAAACAATTAAAATATTAGTAACAAAATGGCAAACTATATTATTATTTAGAATATTAATCATTATTATATTACATTAACATTTATAAATAATCAGATTCATTGGTTTTATGTTGCATGAACTCTTCTATTGTGTAAAAGCACTTATCTACTAATATATATTAATAAATGAAATATGCCTTCTCAATTGACAGACTTTTCTTTTGGCAGACAATACCTATTTGTGGATCATAAATATTGGACTTAAGTATATGATATTGGACTTATATGATATCAGTACCTATCAAACCTACGATATATGTACATGCAAACTTGGGTAACACTCGGTACCACTCTTAAACAACTGAGTACCATAATTCTGTCAACCTTTTTTCATCGCAATCGAGGATCTACTTTACAAAACCGACCTTTTCAAAGATTACTTTTTTATGGAAGATTTTTCTTAAACCAAAAATCAAATATTAAATTCCATCCACAAAGAGTATGCCCATCTCTATACGTCACGGTCGACATACAAAAGTATCCACACAATTTGGACAGAACGTAATCCTTTAAACCCGTCCTTACAAAGACTTTGGGGTAAAAAGGTCAATTTAATTTTTAGCCTTTACCCCTCCTCGGTCAAACTTCTTAAATATTTGTTTGTTCTAATTAAAACATTAAAATAAAAGCTTTTACACAAATAAGATTATTTCTTGGTTTTTCTCGAGTGTGTTGGCATTGGATGAGTGCTTTGCCTAGTTCGTGTACATTTTAAGCGCTGGTTAAATGTTTTAACGTTAGTCTGTCAGGAATTTCTCTACGGCAGCGTTGAATTTAGAAATACACGGTAGTCGAGCGTGTCCTTACGGCGTGGAAACTGGAGATAACTTATTTAATATGGGTTTGATACACGTCTGGCTAGCCTCTCGAGGTTTAGAAGGCGTCCTGTTACAAATATACATTATTTTATAAAGTAGTTTTCGCTTACATAAAATACAAATCTTTATGTAGAGTAGGTACTGTAATTAAAAGTTAGTCATTGAAATTAAACTACTTTATACGGATTAGAGACAGCAGCAATGTTCACGGGATGTGTCTCCCCGTGAACATGGCTGATGAAATCTACCAAAACGTCGGAGAAAGTGTAAAATTAAATGTAAAGAGGTTTTATAATTTTGAAATAATAAATTTAAAAATAGATGTAAACAGTAATTATTAGTAACAGTGCTTAAAAAAAGTATTATAAATTTTAAATATATGTTATTATAATAGTATTTAAAACATATAAAGCACGGTAAAATCCGTATACAGTAGTATAATTTCAACATTCACGTAAACGTAAGACAATATTTCTAGTATCAGTTAATTTTGGCGGCATCTAAGCAGTTACTAAGTATGCCTTGGTGTAATATTTCACCTTTAGCCTTAACTTGAATCGAGCTTAAATCCTTACAATCATCGGCTGCGGACACTAACTACGAGACCAGCGATGCAATCACCCGTAAAGTTCGCCAGACTTTTTATTTGTCAACCACAATTGACCGACCGCATCGGGCTTACTGCAACTGATTGCATGTTGATTTTTACCGCAAGCGCAGCCTAACGGTGGCTGCAAAAATTGCTTTTCTATCTTCTCGGTTACTTTGTTGCATTATTTCTAGACTGATAAAGTGGATAGCAAAAAACTCGACAATACATAATTATACACTTTTAAACTTTCGCGTTGCATGATATATATACACAACATGTAACATAATAAACGCACATTCTGAAAGTACTTTGTTTCAATTCCAGCAAATTTTAACATAGGTAATTTTTATCCCTAAAATAATTAAAACGAATTAAATTATAGTCTATTATCTAAATTATAGTAAATAAACGAAAATGTATCATAATTCAAGGCAATAAGGTTTTTGATGCAATAAAGGCAATAATGTTAGATTTATTGTTATATACCCATAGTATCCGCGCACAATAAGGAGAACTAATTCGTTAAATTAAAGTATTTAAGTACATAAAAGTAACATTTTAATAATTATATTATTATTACGATTTAATAATTTAATTGGGGTGTTTCAGGTTGTGCGTTATATATGTGACATGTTGTATAATATGTAACGGGTATTAATGCTGACATCGCAGCACCAGTCAGCTTGTGACCACGGCCGGTGTAACCTGGTAGAAACGTCAAGCCTATAAAAGGTAAACATTATGCATGATCGCGTTAATACCGGTTACATATTATACATATATATATATATATATATATATATATATATATATATATATATATATATATATATATATATATATATAATTATACAGTTGTAGCTTTTTTATAATTAAATAACTATGTTATTTTCTACAAGCTAAATGTGAGTTTTTAGTTTGTTAAACAAGCTCACATTCAGTCCCATTTATTGATAAGTGGTTAGGTTGACCTGTCTCAACTGGTACTCCAGCCCACCCGGATACCAGATATTGCAGGTCAGGCGCCCTCTCTGCTCGATCTGCTGCTGACGAGTAACCCGAACCGGTACAGTGTGTCGATTCGTGCTCCTTTGGGCACCTCAGACCACTGTCTGGTTTGTGCCACAGCTGTTGTTGTTACGCCCCCACGACCCGAGGAGGCAAGACGACGACTGTGGCACTACTCGTCAGCAGACTGGGATGGAATGCGGGAATACTTCGCATCCATCCCTTGGGCTCAACGCTGCTTTGAGAACAGGGATCCATCAGAGAGCGCTACTGCTGTCGCTGGTGAAATCATCCTGGGTATGGAATATTATATTCCATACAGTGATGTCACGAGCGGCGGCAGGAAAAGGCCCTGGTTCGGGCGTGAATGCGCCGATGCTGTTGAACGCAAACAGACAGCGTATCGCGCTTGGACCAGGGCTCGCACTCTCCACGACCCTAACGTGGATCACCTGAAGGCAGCATTCAACCAAGCCACAAAGGTCTGCAAGAGGGCATACTTAAGAGCGGATGCCCAGCGCGTCGCACGGTTCGGCCAGGAACTAATGGCGCATCCTACGGACAGTCGTAGCTATTGGCGCCTGGCCAAAGCCGTGCAGTCCAACTTCTGCCAGACCATGCTGCCCCCTCTGAGGTATCCGAATGGATCACTGGCTCATCGGCCGCAGGAGAAAGCAGATCTGCTTGCAAATCTCTTTGCGGCCAACTCCCGAATCGATGACTGCAGTTCGCAGCCGCCGAACATTGCCAACTGCGGCTACACCATGCCTGATATATGTATAAGGCAACGAACCGTTCGTGCGATACTGCAGTCTCTCGATGTTCGGAAAGCCAGTGGACCTGACGGCATCCCAGCTGTGGTTCTTAAAAAATGTGCAGCGGAGTTGTCTCCCACACTTACGCGCCTATACCGGACGTCTTACGTCGCAGGCATTGTGCCTGAGGCTTGGAAGGAAGCGAACGTTCAACCGATTCCCAAAAAGGGGGACCGTTCCGAGCCAAGCAACTATCGACCCATAGCTATCACCTCGGTGCTTTCCAAGGTGTTCGAGCGGATTATAAACACCCAAATTGTCCGCTACCTGGAGGATCAATCGTTGATCAATGATCGCCAATACGGCTTTCGGTCTAAACGATCAACGGGTGATCTTCTAGCGTTCGTCACGCACCTCTGGGGTGAGGCTATGGACAAGCACGGCGAGTCTTTGGCTATCAGCCTTGACATAGCCAAAGCTTTCGACAGAGTCTGGCACCGGTCTCTTCTTTCCAAGCTTCCGGCCTATGGCTTGCCCCCTCAACTGTGCACCTGGATTGCAAGTTTCCTGCAGAAGCGTCGTATTCGGGTCCTTTGCGATGGTCGCGCTTCCAAATTTATGCAGGTCAATGCAGGAGTGCCTCAGGGTTCTGTCTTATCCCCTACGCTCTTTCTTCTGCATATCAATGATATGTTGAATCTCGGCAACATACAGTGTTATGCGGACGACAGTACCGTGCATGGGCGATATCTCGGACATCCTGGGGCCAAACAGGCTGAGGTTGAGGGGAAAAGGCAGAATCTTGTCGTTGAACTTGACCGGACCTTGGACCGCATCTATGAATGGGGTGCCAAGAACTTGGTCGAGTTCAACGCCAACAAGACCCAGGCATGCGCGTTCTCTACAAAAAAGTCTCCGATCCTTCCCCTCCCTTCTCTGAAGAACACTCCACTGGTGATACGTGACAGTCTCTCCATCTTAGGTATGGATCTTTGCCGCTCCCTTAATCAGAAAACCTATATCGAGAGCGTCATTAAGCAAGCTTCGCGAAAACTCGGAGTTCTGAACAGGGTGAGGCGGTTCTTCACGCCTGGGCAACTGTGCCTATTGTATAAGGCACAGGTGCGCCCTTGCGTGGAGTACTGTTCTCATCTTTGGGATGGCTCCGCGCAGTACTTGCTGGACGCTCTCGACCGGTTACAGCGGCGGGCTGTCCGTATCATCGGAGATCCAGAGGTCACGAGTTCACTGGAACCTCTGCAACTCCGTAGAGACATTGCCTCATTGGCATGTTTCTACAGAATATACCACGGGGAGTGCTCTGAAGAGTTATTCCACCTTATCCCGCCCTCCCCTTTCCTATCCAGAACAACGCGTGCTGGGCTCAAATGCCATCCTTACACGGTAGAGTCGATTAGAGCGCGTACCAAAAAGTTTGGGTCCTCATATCTCTGCCGAACGACCAAGGCATGGAATTCTCTGCCAAGGCACGTGTTTCCTTCTTCCTTCAATCCTGGGTTCTTTAAGCGGGGCGTGAAAAAGCATCTTCTCAGGCCGTCAAAGTAGAGACCTCAACATCGCCTCGGCTACTGTGGGGGCGATGTGGAGGCCACTGCTCTTAGACCACACGACTGCTTACCATCAGGTGGAGTGTGGTCATTTTGACGAGCAAAATAAAAAAAATAAAAAAAATAAAAATGTTAGCCTTTGGAATCTATAACACAAGGTATTGCAGAATCAGCGTTGTTACTCATTGCTATAGAAAAGCTGAATAACTATTAGGTTAGGCATTAGCCTACTCTACTGGATTTCACAGATTATTCTAGGATTATTGGAGAAATTCAAACATTTATCCATTAAGGTGAAAAGGTAACATTAATGAACGTTAGGTAACGTTAATTAAATAAAGGCTTATGTTTAAGTTATCACCAGATATAGTCAAATATAACAGTCAAAAATAGTAAATGATCACCAAATTGCACAGCAAAATATATTTAAAGAGATCAAAATAAGTCGACGGAGGATCCTATTTTTGGGTGGGTTTAAGAAGGAACCTAACATAACCTAACCCTTCCGAGACGCAATACATTGATTTGGTGGTCATTATATTTAATCCCTTAAATAAATATTGAATTGAATTAAGTTCCATACATTTGATAGGTTCAAGCAAAGACTATAGGTTTAAGCTAGGACTCGAATGCTTAAGGAACAGCCATCGGCATTCTTTTAAATGCGAACAACTATGCTATCAGCGAGCGATGTTTTTTTCTTGAGCTGGCAACACAGGACCTTTCTCATCATCCCCCATAAATCCATTTTATAAGTTTCGCAACCAGCTAGTAATGAGGTTTATGCCCTCGGGGATACTCCGCGGGTCTAGGCTAAAACAGCCATATGCCTTTTAATGATCTAGGTCTATAAAACAATATGTAATTTTGTTTGTAATCCGAATACCTTAACGATGCGACTGCTCGGATGGCGACATGGCGTAGTGTTTTAAACAGTCGCATCGCCCCTGTGTCTGCACCAAATATTGTAGGTTCGATCCCATAAGTCTTTGGTTCCATACAATACAAAAAAATCGTTCCAAAATTTTATTGGTAAAAAAATTTAGGAAACATATGTTTTGTTTTTTGTATGCGTTTTGCGAATGCTTATGAAGCTTACCGAGATAAACACAATGGCAGATGTCGCAATAAAAACACTGTAGCCTATAGACATAGATATTATCAAACAGTCTCAAATTAAACTTACAAGTTCAAGTTTGGTTTAAGTATGTCTGTCTAAATAAGATTCATTACCAGATAAAAAGAGAAAACAAATAACCAAATGTTAGTAGCATACTCATGATCGTTCCGTATAAAGACCGGACGTCAAAATAACACAAAATAAGTTGTAAAATGTACACGAATTTACAACGCTCGTCTGAAATAACATCGTTATAAGAGGGACATAAATTGAAGCTTTACGTCTCGTCTGAAGCCATCATTTCAATGTTCCAACACTAAAGTACATTTCTTTCACTCCAATATCTTAAGAGTTGTTTGTTGCAAAATGTAGTAGTGTTATGTAAATTATATTTGCAACTTCGTCTCATAAACTGCAGCCGAAATTGTTGTTTGACAACTTCTGTTCTTTTTATTATTTTTCTTTGTTTGCTAGTGCCAAGAATAATCGTGTTGTGCTTCTAAGTAACAGGAAGCAATGTGTAAGACTTTGAAAGAGAGGATTGACTGGTCGCCTCTAGAACGGATTGGGACCCAATTCTGTATGTAAGAAGTCGAGAGTAGAAAGAAGAATTTGCAGTGAGCAACCAATACGCGTAAAATTAATAATTGTTATTATTATTATATCAATATAACCTTAATTTTTAAATGATTTTCATATTTTTTATAGTTCGATGACAATATTCCATTGTTTTATAATCTAACTAGTTTCGTTATAAACTAACAGTTCTTATAACTTATTGGTGATAGTTCTAATATTTTTGGTTGTCTCGATTGCGCAACGGTGATGAATGCGACTTCTGTGCATGTCTGTCAGGTCTTGAGTTCAATTTACAGATATAGAAAAGTGGTATTTTATTTTTTATTTTATTAAGAAAGGAACATCAAACAACCACATCCTAACTAATATTATAAATGCGAAAATGAGTTTGTTTGTTTGTGTGTTTGTTACGCTTTCACGTCTTAACTACTCAACCGATCAACATAAAATTTTGCATACACGTTGTCAGGGGTTCAGAATAGGACATACCCTATGCCCTATACCTTTCATCCAGAAAAAATAACTGTTGCAAAACCTAACCTAACCTAACCTACATTTACGCGAGCGAAGCCGCGGGTGAAAACTAGTTATATAATAAAGACCAAAAGAATCAACTTAAAACTAGGTAGTAATGTAGCCCACGGCGATGTCCACAGGTTACTATTATATAACCAAACCAAAATATTGCTCTACAGCACACTAGTTCGCCCAATCCTAGAATACAACTCTGTCGTGTGGAACCCTCATTATGACATTTACATCAAGCATCTGGAACGGGTCCAGAAGCGGTTTCTCTACCATCTCGCTTACCGGAACCACTCACTGCAAAACGTAAATAATTACGAAGGGCGCCTGAAACACTTTCGCATGAACACCCTATCTAACCGCCGTAAAATGTCTGACGTTGTCTTCCTACATAAAATAATAAATGGAACTACTGACTGCAAACCTCTCTTAAATAGATTCAAAATTAATATTCCGACTCGTATTCCAAGACCTAATACATACAAGCTTTTCCATATTCCTCGCTCAAGAACAAATCTTGGACATTACGCAGCTGTAACCAGGCTCTGTAGACAATACAATGCACTTTCTGTTAACACCGACCTAGACATAAGTAACAATTTAATACAATTTAAAAAGTGTCTTCGTAGATTGTTAACTTAGTTCTATATACCCCCACTTTTTTTTTTCTTTGTAAATTTTTTATATAGCTCTATATCTAATAAGCTATTATTGTTTTACTCCAAAGTTTACCCTAAAGGCAGAATTTTATGTTTAAAAATTTTATGTTTTCTGTTTGTTTCTTTAATTAAGTTGTTAGTTTAGTTATAATTATAATTTGCAAGCTCTGGTTTCCTATAATTGAGGGACTATACACGCTAAGAACTTTATTACTGCTATATAATGTATGTTATTGTATATTCCTTTGTTGGAAATCCTTAAATAAATAAATAAATAAATATTTTGTTATCCAGAAATCTTTAACATCGGCAGAGACTTTAAAACTGAACCTCGTAAACAGCAATATCGCCTTGTATTACGTGGTACTTAAAATATAGCTGGCTAAATATTGGTGTAACACATCTCTGCCTACCTCGTCTGGGATATATGTGTGAAAATATGCATTTGTGTAATATTGTATCACTAATGTCGACTTGCATGTGCACGTATATCTTATCTTATCTTGGGGCCAGTCAGTGCAGACCGGCGACACTTCGACCCAGTGGGATCTTTTGTGTCGACACTCTCCCAATAACGACTGCCATAGATGTTCATGGCAGCCGGCACCAACGGCTTAACGTGCTTTTCCGAGGCACGGAGCAGGCGATAATGGTCAATCAATACGCACATAATTTCAAAAAGTCATATAACTTCCGAAAGTCAGAGGTGCGCGACGTGGGTTCGAACCCGAGACCCTCTGCATTGCAGTCTGTTGGTCTCCCCACTGAGCTATCGCTGCTCATTATGTGCACGTATAAGTCGCATCATATCGCCTCGTTATCAGACTCAGAGCATTACGTAGACTTGTTTGTCCGAACCGTTTACACTGTGAGTCAACACTCATGTTCTGGGATTCATAATGAAGCGGTAAATGCTGACTGTTTCAAGTAAATATTACACACCAATATTAGCCTCTGACACATCTGTTACCGTCGGGATCAATTTAGACAAAATAGATTCAGTCGTTTAGACAAAGCGAAGGAGCACATGTGTTTTATTCAAACGTTGTTATGTAAATTTCTATCGGCTTTTTGTAATCAAGGGTATTGTCGTTGTTATTGGAGTTGGTTAACTTAATTAATAACAAAGCTAATAACTGGCATTATGTGGCTGTAGTACATTAAAAGTAATAGAGCCTCGCTGATTTCAGCATGAAGGGCCGGCTCGACCGGGGAAGGACTACCCTCTCACAGAATATCGACGTGAAATAGCAGTATTCCTACTGTTGTGTTTCGTTCGGTGTGTAAGAGTGCCGGAGGCCCAATCACCTCTTTTCCCCCATCCCACTCCTTCTCCTTCCCACTTCCTTTCCTAAAGGGTCGGCAACGCGCAAGTGATGCCTCTGGTGTTGCAGGTGTCTATAGGCTTCGGTGACCACTTACCATCAGGTGGGCCGGATGCTTGTTTGCCACCTAAGTAGTAGAAAAAAAAAATTCTATGTTCGGAAAATAGGCGAGTGACTGCGATGATTCTATGCGTCATGCATGTGGTAAATTAAATGCATTTTCTTTCTTTCTATGTAATAATAATAGAATGAACAACGGTAACTTAGTGGAATTGTCTTTGGACTTCCGATTCGCAGGTCTCTGGATGGATACATGATTGGTTTCTAAAAAAATATTGAAAATTAGTTTAATAATCGTTACAATATTAAATGTTTTATGTTAATAGGTTACTGCATATTGTATTGTACCAGTTAATTACCAGCAAAAGCTTTGTGTTGTATTTTAGAATTTATGTTAAAAATTTTGGTTGCAATTATTGACCACTAGCTTTTCTATATGATTTAGACTATAATAAATTCAATTGAAACATATTTTTATATTTACTCACAAGGTAAGTGAGCAATTCCTCTACCACAGCAAAAATGTTCTTCTTACTAAAAATGCAAACAAACGTTTGAAACAAATTTAACCCACCTGAAAATAAACAGTCACCAAGTTTAATGCGTAGTTGCTTCCCTTTATTGTTCCTTTGACAAATAGATACAAGCATCCATATAAATAATATTACGATTACTCAAACATATCAGCTCTACTTCTAAATATGTACAACAAATGGTTACTCAACTGATATGTCCTTCTCAATCGTGACTAAATGTTCGCCTTATACGGCGCTCGGCTTGCCCTACTTTGCTGTATGACTAAACCTGGAAAACGTGATCTGACAGCAGACAGACGGCGTACTACGACTAACTTGTACGTGAAACTTAGGTATATGAATAGTCACATAATTGTGGCATACCTATCTATAAAATGTTTATGATATGAACAATTAAACATAGGCAGCCGGTTTTATTGCCTTTGGTGGCAGGCAAGGTAGTGACCTATCTGATGGTAAGCAATAACCATCGCTTATAGACAGCATAATATCAGCTCTGTATAAAAACTGGCCTACTCCTTGGCACTGGCTTTTATCAGTAAGAGAAGAGTTAGACGCGAGCTTCTCAGTGAGAGAGGGGCTAGCTAGGCCATTTTACCACGGTAGCCTAGTAGAGCTCTTAGACATGCAGGTTTCCTCACGATGTTTGCCTTCTCCGTTACAGACATAGCAAATTAGTATTAGAAATACAGTAGGTATACCTATAGACATTTTTATTTTGTTCATCGGAACAAAAACAGTTACATGTTGAAATCTGTACAAATAAATAAAATTGAAGTGTCTGTTTGTAATGTCAAAATAACAGCTTTTTATCTAATGCATATGAAAGTATATAAGCTACATATACGAAAACATCTATTTTTAAAATTGTTGTCTGTCTATATGTCCGTTTGTTCCGGCTAATCTCCGAAACGGCTGAACCGATTTTGACGGGACTTTCACTGGCAGATAGCCGATGTTATAAGGAGTAACTTAGGCTACTTTGATTTTAGAAAAAAATAGGGTTCCGCGGAGACAAACACTTTTTAGTTAAAATCTACGCGGACGAAGTCGCAGGTAACAGCTAGTTTTACAATATAAAACTTTTAAATAACATATTTTCCAAACATATAACCCACACCATTGTTCAAGAATACCTAAACAAAACAAAGTTATAAATAAGGTCAAACTATTGTTAAATAAGAGATGATGGTGGTTCGTAGACCCAGCAGCCAAAAGCGTTGTCTTATTCCTTTAAACCAACAAGTCAGTAGAATAGAATATAATAAAATACTCTTTACTGTACCTGCGCCAATTACAATCTGTTTACAAAAGAAACAATCTTCTATCGATATATTGTGTACAAAGGACGGCCTTCTAGCTGAAAGCAATTTCTTACAGTAACCTCAAGATGGATTTAAAGATAACTTTGAAAATACAGCCAGTAATACCTAGAAGTACTAGTGCTAGATAATTTCTAGACATTCTAGTTTGTACAGAATGTTTGTAAAAGCTCACGGCCCTAATAAATGAATATTAATATCCATTTATTTTAAGTAATTAATTCTAAAAAGCAATTATTGGAAAATTCGGGATTTAGAGATTTAGAGTGTTTTGGTTTCAAATCCCACTCAGTACCATTATTTGTGTAATACATTATTGATAGTTCTGAGTTTGGGTGTTGGTACTTAGTGTCCAATCCAAAAGTGTAAATAAAGTTCCCTGTGACGAAGAGCTTGAAACGTAGTGTTAGAGTCATTGTTGAAAAACGTTTTCACTTTAGTTTTAGAAGCGAGTGCTATAATGAAAGACAAAGTTAAAAAAAATATCTTGTAGGTCAGAAAGTAACACTTATGAACGTCAAAGTTTATGAGATAGAAAGTTTAGTGAAGTTACTGAATTATTTTTTTAAGAAGACATCACCCGCTCGAATAATAATGCCTGTATTACTACTATTTATGGTTCACACAAATTTTTGTCACGTATGGGGATCGAACCCACAACACTCGGCGCAGCGGCTAATGGCGAGGCGACCCCTTCAACCACTAAGCCATCTGTGCAGTCAACCTAGCAACTAACCTAAATGAATTTACGTTAAGCTTAGTTGCTAGGTTCGGCATCGGAGATCTTGTAGGTAGCATTGGTAACATAATGATACATTACTTTTATACACGACGCAAGTAAGACGCAAGTTGAGGTACTTTCTTGGGTTGTATACAGTGAAAACGACTAACCCAAGCTATCAATGCAAGAACCCTGTATGATATTATGTAGTCCGCGTGAAAAGCTTGCATTGTACGAATACTTATAGCATAATACATTATTTTGTGTAGAATAGGTCTCCAGTTTCATTAAGATTCCAGACACAATAATTTGAATCTAGTTTAGTTATGATAATATTGCTACTAGATCGTTGTTTGCATAATCCAGATTGAAACGTCATATTCTAGACTAGAATATTTCTATGCCAGGGGCAAAGTTTAAATATATTTATGTTTAGCTATGCTTACGGCAGCTTTTCGTGTAGTGACTGCCTCAGTAGCGCAGCGGTAGTAAATGCGACTGCCGTGCACGAGGTCTTGGTTTAGATTCTCAGGTTTGGCAAAGTTTTAATGGGATTTTCTGTTAATAAAAGTTCAAGAGCACAGATGTTGGTACTGTGTCGTAGGAAGCAATTGGCTTGCCCTCTATCGCTGGTAAAATGAGGATATAATTTTAGAGGCCTTAACCTGTCGATTGTTGGAATGCCAGACAATTAAAAGCATATTGTCAGGCTGCCGGTGTGCCGCTGTCACTCAATAAGTTAATTCAAATTACCTTTTAATTCAATCTAGTTCAACCGAACTAGATTGAATCAAAAGGTAATTTGAATTAACTTATAACCTAACCAGGTTCTGCACGATATTCTACTACGTCATTCAAGTAAAAACACATTACAGACACGACCTCAAAAGTCAAACTTTAATAAAAAAACCTTTTTAAAGCCGTACATCACTTAAAGCAACCGTATTAAAAGCAAAAATAAAAAAGAAAATCAGGCTAAAGGTGGAAAACGTTCTGAATTCAAAATGATTCCATCAGAGAGTATGCAGGACGAGCTCACGGTGAGTTGTCACCCCATAGCGGCACTTATTCGCCATCCGGCTTTGCATAATTTAACTTACTAAAAGACGCAGCGACGATATTGCACACGGGCGACTTTGCGACATATTTGAGCCTAAGGCCGTATTCACGTTTGACGTGGCACTGTAGTATTAAAAGCAAGGGCACTGTTCTAATTTTAAAATAACTTCCGTGACACAGTTTACTGCTAGTGCAAGGGTTGTCTTTAGAGAAAAATGAGAATATTTATATTGTAACAATACCGTGCTCAAATCTCGATGTGAATTTTTGCAGACCTCATTTTACATAATTATATAAATGCTATAAATAATAATTATGTTTTTGTATTTCAGGTACTTTGGTGTTTAAATATTTCATAATATATACATTTGGTAAGTGAGCAAACTGATAATATAACATAGAACAAAGCTGGTATTTGATTAAGAAAATATTTTTAGTTTTCCGATGTAGCGCCTATTTCGAACATTCTTGACCATGGTAATTGCCAGACTACAGAGAATAGGAAAACGTGAAAGAATTAAAAAAGGCTTGTATGACAAGGTACGACTATTTAAACTGCACATGTTACTAACATCATAAATGCGAATGTGAGTTTGTTTGCTTGTTTGTTACGCTTTCACACCTTAACTACTTAACTGATCATCATGTAATTTCGCATACAGGGAAATAATAATAATAATATTCTACCACATACACACAACACCATCTAGCCCGAACTAAGCAGAGCTTGTACTATGGGTACTAGACAATGGATAAACACACATAAATTTTTTTTTTTTTGTAAATACCTACATTGAAAGTTTATATAGTGATAACGTAAAACCTGTAAAATAGACATAAACTATACTTTTTTATGTGTATCTATATCCAAGGTTATGTTAAAATAGACGTTGAAATGAAAATAAGTACCTATAAGTATATTGGCATGCCACTAACTTAAAATCAAATTATTAATATAGGTATTGATGGATTCAATTATAGCCGTGATGTGTTAATTATGTTCATAGCCTAGTAAAAATGTAATTTGGAGCACAATATTCAATATCGAATATGTCAGCCGCAAATATGATTCTCACCTTAATTAAAAAATATATTTTATAACAAATATCTATTAATGATCGAAATAACCTATAGTCTAATGGGAGACCTCTGGACTGCTACACAGAAGTCTCGAGATGATCTCTGGGCGCGCATAGAGAGCGCGCGTCAGCTTTTTGAAGTCTTGTTCTTCTTTTCGTGTGGTTAGTGGCCAACCTGTTGTCAAGAGTTGTTCAAGCCGCCCGTAGGCCTCTGGCATGGCTTAACGACTGCTGTCAATTTGGCAACAACGGGGACCGACTTTTTACGTGCCCTCCGATTGTATGTGCGTATTAAAGAGCTCTTATACGTCTTGCTCGCTTATACGGTGAAGGAAAACATCATGAGAAAATCTGTATATCTGAGAATACCCCTTAATGTTCTTGAAGATCTGTGAAGTCTGCGAACTCGAATCGGGCTAGCGTAGTGACACAAAACCTTGTAATCTGAGAAGAGAGTGAGTCTATAAAAAAGAGAGTAGAGTGAGTTTATAGACATAAAAAGAAAGAATAATAGATATGTAAATACAACATGTAACATAATAAACGCACACCCTGAAAGTAGTTTGTTCAAAATCGGCTACTGAATCAATTCCAGTAACTTTTTATAGTATAGGTAATCAATTATCCCTAAAATAACTAAAACGAATTAAATTATAGTCACCCATTTATTAAACAGCTGCAATAAATGAAAATGTATCATAATTCAAGACAATAAGGTTTTTGATGCAATAAAGGCAATATATATACCCATACTATCCGCGCACAATAAGGAGAACTAATTCGTTAAATTAAAATATTTAAGTACATAAAAGTAACATTTTAATGATTATATTATTATTACGATTTAATAATCTAATTGGGGTGTTTGAGGTTGTGCGTCATATCTGTGACATGTTGTATATGTAATACAAATATTACCTTTTTATAATAACTTGACTGTTTATATTGATATTTCTTCACTTTTAATATTTATCTTTGTTTCTTATGTCATATTATTTATGTACCTAATATTTAAAGTGTAATGCATGCTGAATTAAACTGTAATTTAAGTTATACAATTGGTTAGACTCAAAATGTTTCACTTATATGTATGTGCTATCGTAGCAACTGTAGGTGAATCTTAATAAATAAATACACAGACTAATTCCTCCATTGTTGATTTACCGTAATACTCGTCTGATTATGCGTCTAGAATAAATATTATTCGCCTATTTTAATTATACGCTATTAGAATAAATGATCGTATCGGTATATACCCGGTACAACAAACACAATTTCAATATAGTGTTAATTAAAACATGATGTCCTAATTATTCCATTCGCGTTTGAAATTCATTAATTCGGAATGTTCGATAATAAGCTTCCAATTCATTTCAATTGAATTTCATAAATAACAACGAATAAATATTGGAATTGTTATTTAAATGTCGATAAACATTATTTAATGCGTCAGTATTTTAAAAGAAAAATATTTTTCAATACTGACATTGGAAAAAGTAAATGTTTAAAATTATAAGCGTTTTGTTTTTTAAATAGGCTATGTTCTTTTTTTTAAGGATTGGATGACTTTTCTTGTTTTTTAAATAGGCTATATCTTTTTTTAAGGATTGGATGATTTTTGTTGTTTTTAAATAGGCTATAGGTATTTTTTTAAAGGATTGGTTGAATTTGGTTGTGTTTTAAATAGGCTAATTAAATTCTTTTTTTTTTAAGGATTGGATAAATTTTGTTGTTTTTAAATAGGCTTTATCCTTTTTCAGGGTCCAAACTATGTAGATATTATAGATAGCATAGCATAGATAGAAGAAGTGACAGTTATACACAAGCACACTCACATTTCGTCAGCTATGTTTAGGTCTCACGTAATATTGCTGTTCACCAGGCATACTCCTAGACTCCGTGCTGATATACTTGAAAAAAACATTAGTAACACTTAACCCGACCTTAAAATTCGAGCTCATGACCTCATACACAACAGTCGCATACACTGCCGCTCTTCAATCCATTTCCTTATACTTAACTGCCTCCGTGGCGCAGCAGTCGTGAATGCGACTGCTGTGCATGCGGTCTCGGGTTCGAATCTCGGGTCGGGCCATCAAAAAGGTATTGGAATTTTCTGTAAAAAAATCTCAATAGCTGTCCGGAGTTAGGAAGTTGGTGGTGTTAGACACCCCCGTGCCTCGCAAAGTGCGTAAAGCCGTTGGTCTTGCACCTGATCTCTCTCCGGTCGTGTCGGATTACCGTCCCATCGGATCATGAGAGTAAAGGAACAGAGAGTGCACTTACGTTTGCGCACACGCTTGTGCACTACAATATCTCCTGCGCAGATGGCCAGTATCCGTTAAGATTAGCCGCCGTGACCAAAATTCGGTCTGGAGACCATTATATTTCCTTATATAATTTTTTTAGTAATCTTTCCTGCAATTAATCCATGCAGATGTAAAAAACACTCACCGAGTCGCTAGTACGGTATTGTTTTTGGTGGTCCCCAGTCAAAATGATTCAGCCCCACTTGATGAAATCAACCCAATCACTATCATTACGAAAGTGGCATAGTAATCCATACTTCAACGATGCCATTAGATAATTTTTCACGCCATACTTTTCTGAGCAAATACTTTTTACCTATCAAGTTATCACTATGGCAAAGGAGACAGTCAAAAATATTAAAAGAGTAGACAATATATTGAACGTGATATAAATATTTTTGTTTTGATTTTGTATGATAAAACTTCTGACCACGCCTTTCGCTCGTGGTAATCCCACAGAAACAAATACCGAAATAATAGGTAAGCCACTGTCCTTTCCTGGGATACAATCTATCTCCTTGTCAAATTTCATTAAGTTCCTTTCAGCCGTTTTGTCGTACAGTGTGACAAACAAACTGACTTTCGCATTTATTATATTAATAAGTACGGATTCTTCTCATTTCATATTATTATGTAAATAATGTCCTCGTAAAACAAAACCACAATTGTTTTTGCAAATAATCCTATTTACCACATTCTGAATACCTAATGATATTGTACATAGGTGAACAATGAGTAAACTAATAGGTATGCTTATAAAAACATCTTCAATTTAAATGAACTTAATACTATAGTGCCTATCATGTAACCGTGACTTAGGTTCACTTTATTAATTCTTCTCCGTAGCCTTTATTGTTCCCCAGTCACTTGGGGTCGGCTTTCTAGTCTAACCGGATTTGACTGGATTTCAGTTTTTACACGGAGCGACTGCCATCTGACCTCCGCAAACCGAAGGCTAACGATACCCTAAGGCTAGACCAGTGTCAGGATATTAGAGGGCACTGACTTACCAATAACGACTGCCATAGATGTTCATAGCAGCCGGGGCCGGAGGCTTAAACGTGCTCTCCGAAGCACGGAGCAGGCGATAATTGTCAATCAATACGCACATAATTTCGAAAAGTCATATAACTTCCGAAAGTCAGAGGTGCGCGACGTGGGTTCGAACCCGCGACCCTCTGCATTGCAGTCTGTTGGTCTCCCCACTCACTTTATTAATCGTAACTAATATTATAAAGGCGAATGTGAGTTTATTTGTTTGTTTGTTACGCTTTCACGCCTTAACTACTTCACCGATCACCATGCAATTTCGCATACATGTTGTCAGGGGAACAGAAAAAGACATAGGATACCTTTTATCTAGAAAAAAGGTCTGTTACTAATCTCAGATAAACTACATTTACGCGAGTGAAGCCGCCGGCAATATCTATTCTATACTAATATTAGAAAGCTGAAGAGTTTGTTTGTTTATTTGAACGCGCTAATCTCAGAAACTACTGGTTCGATTTGAAAAATTATTTTAATGTTGGATAGCCCATTTATCGAGGAGGGCTATAGGCTATTTAACACCACGCTACGACCAATAGGAGCGGAGCAGCAATTTAAAATGTTGCAAAAACGGGGGAATTCTTTTATGTGAATCAGACAAAGTTGCGCAGGTCAGCTGCTTTTAGTATAATTCGTGTCCTACATACATATATAAACTAACGCTAGGGATAAATTCCATACAGGTTGTGCTAGCAATGTTTTCAGGTCCCCTGGAGACCAGGCTCAGTTCTAGGCTGGTTCTGCTACTGAAAATTACGTATAAAAACCAAATGATAATTTTACCTGGGTAGGCTTCGATCAAATATACCATAGATGCACATTCTCATACAAAAACCGCGTCAATATGTGGCACTGACCAGTACTACTTACTTATAAGCGTCTGCATTTATTATGCAATCCAGGAAATAAACCGGAATAACCATTGAACGCCCACTGAGAAACATTTTGTAATAGTTTAGTTAAAACGCGTCAATGTAAAGCGTTCTAAGTGTGTTACTCGCGATACGCAAGCGTACTAAGTATATGGTACGATCTCCACCGTAGTAGTGGTGTCGATTCGCTCTCGCTTACGGGCAGCGCACGCAAGAGTGAGTGGGACAGGTGAATATTATATTGCGCATACGACTGATTTATGCACAGTTTTGTTGGGGCCGTTTTTCGAGCGACGACCGTGCATCTATGGTATATTTGATCAATGTGGGTAGGAATCAAATCCAGAACAACACAACAGAACAGAACATCAACAAAGAAATAACATTAATACTCGTTCTCACGCAAACACAATCAAATAACACCACCAAACCAAAAGGAAGCTTTTTTCATTAGATCTATTTGTCGGAGCTTGACTCAAAAACGATTGAAAGGATTTTTGAAGTATTCTTTGCAGTTAGACAACTTGCAATTAAACTCTTACCCTTTCATGTAATACTATATGGTAGAAGCGAAATTTAAGTATATAGTGTCATTCGTGTAAAATTTACCCTAGTTTAGTACACAAAATAGAATGTAAACGAATAAACTAAATTAATGTTTCGCATAAAGCGGATGAAATACTCTGTTAGTATATTGAATAATTTCACGGAACGGTTAGTTTAATAAATCACCTTGCTACGATAACATTATTTATACTTTGTTATGTGATAAACTAAATACGGACTGGTCCTATATAAAGTTTAAACTGGGTAAATAATATGTATTAGTAAGGCAGGACTACCATATAAAAATAGAAATAGAAATATTTATTTGCATAGAAAGTTTATAAAGCTAGTGTGAATGGGACAGTCGCAAAAGGAAGACCTAGGCGAACGTTTCTTGATCAGATCAGAGACGTTCTGGACAAAGGCCAGGTTAAGAACACCTTAAACCGACGAGCGTGTATGAGGAATCTGATGCAAGTGAATGAAGCCAGAAAAGTGTGTCAGGATCGTAGCAAATGGAAATCTGTAGTCTTTGCCTACCCCTCTGGGAAACAGGCGTGAATCTATTTATGTATGTAGAATGTAGGTTTTTGAGATGTTTACATGTTTGTCGGAATACTTACACATCCTACCTTACGGTATGCAAAAAATAATTCAGTGATATAAATAGAAAGAGAGGTAATAATTAACACAAAGTAAAAATACAATCCTAACTAATATTATAAAAGCGAAAATGAGTTTGTTTGTTTGTTTGTTACCTTTTCACGCCTAAACCACTGAACCGATCATCCTGAAATTTTGCATATACGTTGTCAGGTGTACAGAAACGGACATAGGCTACCTTTCATCCCGAAAAAAATTACTGTTCCCTAGGAAAACAACAATAACGTTCTTATGATAATAGATGGCGCCACGTGTCTTTCGAATCATGATTGAATTATATTATTACAAGCAGAGTACAACCCGAATTGATTGTCAAATTCTAAATTAACGCGAGCGAAGCCGTGGGCAAAAGCTAGTCTAATATAAATATAAAGTTATCCTAATAAAGATGATTGGATGCGGGTGGCCCAAGACTGGTCTGTGTGGAAAACCTAGGCCTATGTCCAGCAGTGAATGATGATCCTAATAAAGATACATTTGCTAATTAGTAGGAAAACAATATTTATTGTAATGTATTATCTATATATTAATATGTGAAGCAAAAACTTTGTACCCCTTTTTACGAAAATTGCGCGGACGGAGGAGTATGAAATTTGGCACAGTTAAAGTTTATATGGAGAAGGAGGGGCGAATGCTAATATTTATATAAAATATGCATTAGAAATACATTAAATTAGTGGGAAAACACTACACGCACACAACCATGCATTTGACACACACAGTCGAAGCGCGTAACTATGGTTACATATGTCAATATATAATGACATATATCAGCAATATGTTACAGGCAAACTTTGGTCGAATTTCGAGCACTAGGCGACCGCTAGTTATTATAACTAGCCTTAGATTCGTGTTTATTCTGCAGAGTAGCGACAGACTTGTTACTGTTGAAGTAATACATTTCCAAACTTCGTGTTGATTCTAAGAAAAGGCTTGTATTGTTTAAATAATATGTAGTGCTCTAATAAAAAAAGCTGTTATAAAATCCTGCGGTGGGTCCTCAATATTTTTTTTATTCCAATACCGCACCGATTACAACAGACAATAATGCACAATTAGGTACCGCCGAAATTTAAGACATCACAGATATTGTGCAGAATCTGAATACGCTTTTACGTAGACTGATTTCTGATTTTTGAAAACATTGCGCAGCTTAAAGAAGTATGACCGTCAGTCACCAAGATTTATTTGACGCATTAAGACCAAAAATCTGTCGCAAAATCTTGCGTTTATAAGTCGCCAGTCTGCAGTTTCAATAAACTCATCTGCCTTATTTAAGCGCAACTGCAGCTGGAAAGTCCCTCCCTCAGGAATTTCAATTCTACTCAAAGAGAAATGGCGGCGACAGCTCTTTATTTTATTAATATCTATCTTCTGACAGGTGTAATGACTCGGAAATGTAACGTAAATATACCTTGTTGCTGTGATGACGTCATAAACAGTTTTGCGAAAATGTTTTGCCTACCCTCCAATGCGAGTAATAAAATTATTTTCCATTTTTGGAAGCTTCGAGGAAAATTGTTTTAAATGTGCATTTTTTTAAAATATAACGTAATCGAAGGACCCTTGTTAACTTTATGATGCTATTATAAATGCACGGACAAAGGCAACAAAAAAAATTTACCAAGGGATAAAAAATATATAACCCGGCGGATGGTAAGTGGTTATTTTTAGTCCATAGGCTCATGCATTAGAGTACCACTTGTGAATTGCCAGGCCTGTTCTGGACAGATCTGGTTCACTAGGTCAGTAATCATAAGTACATCCTGATTTTTACCAAATAGCCGAACCTTTATATTATTAAGTAATTATTGTTATTCGTTTTAGTTATAAAGTAATGTACGGTATTAATGGCTGCAATACCTTGTACATAAATGAGTTGTAAAGTACTGAAATTATATTCAATTGGCGATTTAAAAGAATAGCTTTGAGTAGATTTTTAAAGCGTGAGTTTCTTGCTAGTATCTTCTCATAGGCTTAGTAACCCTTTATCTGAACCAAAGCCAAATAAATCAGGTCTTTTTTTGGCCCAAAGAGTCAGCATTGCCATTCAACGTGGCAATGCTGCCAGTCTTCTGGTCACGTTACCAGTTGACAGCGATGCTGAAGAATTCTACGATGCCTAAACCTTTTCTGTAAATATTTAGTAGTATAAATATTTGTGTTTTTGTAATTATGTTACCTTTTTTAATACGTTTGTAAATATATATTACGTTAATTCGTTTTAAAATTAATAATGTAAATATTTGTGTCAATGATAAATAAAGGTATTTAATAAATCATTTTTCTTTCTTTCTTTAACTTAGTAAACTCCCTCACCAACATCCTTTGATGTTTATAAGTGGTACTTTGGGACCTAAATGAATAAATGATGATTGACTTTGCCGGAATCACATTCAAGAAGCACTGATGGAACATGCTCTTACTTACTTCTTTTTTTTACCTACTTACGGCGAATTTGAGTCAACAAACATGTATGTGTGTATTTCCTCACGTTTTGGTTGCTTTTCAGCACGCATAATCCCGGGGAGACTAAGATGGAGATATCCTCAATATCTTAAAGTATAGGTAATTCAAAGTACCTGAGCATTATTAAATTATTGGTATATCTTCAGCAGAATGATCTTAAAATATAATTAAGATTACTGTGTTTTGCACTTTCTTGGGTTTGACTAAATCAATCACTGGATTCCAAGCTGGTGCTTCAATATTATGTTGCTATTGATAATGATTAATGACATAACAGGTTCCCAGTTAACTAATTCCAGGCATAGCTCAGTGACTGGTTATAAGCCAGGGACTGCAATCACACTCATTACGAGATAAAACTAGCTCTGCCCTGCGGTTTCACCCACGTCTATAATTAAAGCTCCGCTGAGCTCGTAGTGTGATGTTATATATGCCTATGTTACCTACTTCTGTATAAAGTAACTTTCTAATGGCGAAAGATTTATTATCTTTTCTTTTTTGGCAACGCCTGCATTAGGTTTAATTCCTGTGTCCCGGGGGACTTTACAAACATTCAAACAACGGACACAAAGAACACCCAGACTCGGAACAACTATTTGTGGATCACACAAAGTTTTGTCCCGTGTGGGGATCAAACTCACAACATCCGACGCGACGGCAGTGACGAAGCGACCATTTAAACCACAACGCCATCAGTGCAGTCAGTCAGTCGCGCAGCCAGTTGTTTTCATTCATTACAAACAAAAATACAAAACTTTTCTCGTTATAATCCTTACTATACCTATAATATATCCATATATTTATACGTGAAGCGAAAACTTTGGATCCCTTTTTACGAAAATTGGGCGGACGGAGGAGTATGAAATTTCGCACACTTATAGTTTATACAGAGAAGAAGTGACGAATGCTAATATTTATATAAAATATGTATAATAAATACATTAAATTAATGCAAAAACATTACACGCACACAACCATGCATTTGACACACGCAGTCGAAGCGCGTAACTATGGTTACATATATCAATATACGAGTATAATGACATGACATAATATATATCAGTTGGTCGAATTTCGAGCACTAGGCGACCGCTAGTTATTATAAATTCGGCAGTAACTCTGTCTGTTACGTTTTCACGGCTAACCCACTCAATCGATTTGGATGAAATTTGATACAAAGATAGTTTTAAACCTGAGGATGGATATAGGCTACTTTTTTATTGATGTAGGTACCATGCGGGTTGAGCCGCGTGCAAATATTAGTATTAGTATACGTATTTATACTAATTCTAGTATTTGCGCGCGGCTCAGCTGTTGACATGTAGGTGTGTCTCTCTGCTTACCCCATCGGAAATAAACGTAAGCCAAATAAGGTAACGTGAATTTAATGCCATCTGCCATTTGCCACCAAAATTGCGTATTACGTGCAAGCCTAATTTGCAAAATTCGGATGTTATACAATTTGCCCAAGTGTTTAGGGAATTACATACATTTGTGTTTCCTTTAATAATAAGATGGTACGAACACTTTCAGGGTGACATGTAAGGTGTAGTCATATAGGTTAAAAATATTTGTGATAGGTAACATCGTGAGAAATAGATTTTGTGAACGATCAATCAAAATGTATTTTGCATAGTTTGTTTTAATCCACAAATACAGTTTATTTGTTTATTTATTAACTTGGTCATCCAGTATTTGTAATATTAAACAAAAAAATACTCATACTAACACTTAATGTACAACATTTTAGGCTGATTTTAGTCACGCTGACCACGCGCTGACTGTCGGCGCTGACAGTTGAAATGTATGTAATGTCAGCGCTGAGCCATCAGCGTGACTCAGGGACGATTGCTTTAATTACATACATATTGGTCTGTCAGCGCCGACGATCAGCGTGACTGTAAAACCAGCCTTAAAGTGTCACATCATGCACATGAGGCGCTCATAGCCAGTTGCACTCACTGATCGGTAAACGATTAGCGAGGTTAAGCAACGTTGGGTGCGGTCAGTCTATAGATGGGTGACCGCTTAGTGGTATTTCATTTGAGCGTCTCCGTGCTTCGGAGGGCACGTAAAAAGTCGGTCCCGGTTGTTGTCAAATTGACAGCAGTCGTTAAGCCATGTCAGAGGCCTAAGGGCGGCTTGAACAACTCTTGACAACAGGATGGCCACTAACCACACGAAAAGAAAGAAGAAGATGCACCATTGAACCATATGGACGGTAACACTTATTCAACTAAGACTATATTATTGGAAACATAAATTTACTCGGGCTTTGCTCGACAATTTCGGAGGTACCACTGATAGTATACACATAGCACAAACAGAATCTATTTGCTCAATGTTATTTTTTAATTTCCGTTATGAATGTAGTCACTATACTTCATAACTGCTTAATCTCACGCCTGTGTCTCGAAATAGGTAGGTAGTGTTGTATTATACCTACATTCACCAGCTTTGGTTACGGATCCCATGCAATAGACGGCGATTTTAGTCTATAGAGAATAATATAATATAATTATTTGTTGTCGTTGAGAGACAGGAGGCTTTTTCTGGGAACTATGTTTTTGCACGGCATCATTCATAACAGGTATGACTGTTTAGAATTAACAAATAAACTGTGTTACATTTTCCCCAGAACAGTCATGCAAAGGCAGGGTCGCCCGCATCGTCTCTTAGCGATGACCACTGATCATGTTCCTAATACTAACGCAGGTTTAAGAACACCTCTTCGACAGCTTGTAGATAATTACAACAACTATTTTAACAGCACGGATATTTTCATGCATTCTGGATTCTGGAGTCTTTAAATAACGCAACTGCTTGCAAGTCATGTGCCTAATCTCTATAGTCCATACACATACATCTTACGTTAGACATGCACGTACGATATAACTAAATGATTATTCATTGTAAAAGTATATTAATTCATTAATTTATAACTAATGTATTGAATCATCCATCCATATACAATTATGATTCTTTGTTTTTCATAGCATGTAGCATGCTCCATTTTTATATAATACTAGATGTTCCCGCGGTTTCACCCGCGTTTATCGTTACTGCGCCGCCCCCGGGGGTCGTAGCGTGATGTTATATAGTCTATAGCCTTCCTCGATAAATAGGCTATCCAACACTAAAAGAATTTTTCAAATCGAACCAGTAGTAATCACGCAGAATAAACCAGGAGAAACATCGTTTGTACTATGTCGGTAATGGGTAATTATTTTGCTGCAATGTTATTTTAAAACTGCGATATCTCCTAACATATTCATTGAAATCGAATGATATAAAGGGCAATTTTGTTTTAAATTAAATACTTGTGATGAATAACGTATTTATTTGGATAAGGATTAATATCATGTTTATAATAATACCTTCGCAAATAATGCATTATTTTAGAACAAATTTGGTTAGCATAAAAATGGTTATAGTGAGCCAACCTTAAAAGATAGACATATGCTGTCGCGGACTTTTTTTTAGAAGTTTTAAAGGGGAACCATTCTGTCATTTTTAGAACTTTTAAAGGGGAACAATTCTGTCATACATGATTTTTGCGAAACTTTAACTGTTTACGCAGCGCACGCAGCGGAAGCTCTCAAAAGGAAAAAATACCCTCCGATTTTGAAACATTCTTCATTGGTGCTCAGCTCCTATTGATATTAGCATGATGATATATAGCCTATAGCCTTCCTCGATAAATGGGCTATCTAACACTGAAAGAATTTTTCAAATCGGACCAGTAGTTCCTGAGATTAGCGCGTTCAAGCAAACAAACAAACAAACTCTTCAGCTTTATAATATTAGTATAGATTGTGTAGTAATAAGTGGATAATGCTGTTGGTAGTATAATTAGCACATTTATATTTAAAGATAATATGTAATTTTCAATAATATTGTACTACTGCTTGATATCCCAAATACATAAATAAAATAAAATATTCTATCACATACACACAACACAATCTAGCCCAAACTAAGCAGAGCTTGTACTATGGGTACTAGACAATGGATAAACATACATATATACTTTTTTTTGTAAATACATACATATTATACATAGAAACACCCAGACCAAGACAAACATTCATGTTCGTGCACACAAATGTTTGACTTGTGCGGGAATCGAACCTGCGACCTCAGGCGTGGCAGTCGCTTACACTAACGGCGTGGCAGTCGCTTACACTAACTACTACGCCATCGAGACGTCAAACTTTTACTTCTTCTTCTTCTTTAACTAGTTCTTCCAAACTTCGTGATGCAATTGAAAAGTAATAGTCCGAAGAACCGAATAACACTTTGCCCTAGAATCGATCCCGAAACATTATATACAGTAGACATATTCACTACCACTACGCCACTGAGGCAGTCACCAGTTACTACAGTTCCTTACAAGATGACCACGACTTACTGTCACACGATGTATTCAATGAAACGCTTTCTATTGATATATGGGTTAAGTATATGCGTAATCGTGGCTACATGTAATTATGCTTACATTCTAAGTCAAATTCAGTCACAATTAGGAGTCGTTTGTACGCTAATTAATGGGCTTAGTTAACTTGCTCAGGAATGACAGCAGCTGAAACCTATTTTTAAAACAATTTATTTTGTCTGTCTCGATAGCGTAGCAGTAGTAAATGTGACTGTTGTGTATGAGGTCTTGGGTTTGAATCCCGGATCGAAGTAATATTAGGGTTTCTGTCTAGAAATTCTCAATAGCAGCCTGGACTTGAAACTGTTTGATTATAATATTCTAATAATATATTCTGTCACATACACACAACATCATCTAGCCCAAACTAAGCAGAGCTTGTACTATGGGTACTAGACAATGGATAAACATACATATATACTTTTTTTTGTAAATACTTACATATTATACACAGAAACACCCAGACCAAGACAAACATCGATGTCCATGCATACAAATGTTTGACTTGTGCGGGAATTGAACCCGCAACGGTAGGCGTGACAGTCGGTTACACTAACCACTATGCCATCGAGGCCGCCCCTGTTTAGACAACGATTTGTTCGTATTCTATTACCATCCATCCAAAGTGCGAAGTTATATTATGTAAGAACAAAAATCGTAGCTGGCGAAAAGTCTGGAACTGTGCTGAGTCACAGCACAGTTCCAGACATAGAGCTGCTACTAAAATTTCTTGCTAGAAAATGTCCACACCATTCTCCAAACCTAAGACCTCATACACATCAGTTGTTTTAACCACTGCGTAATACCAACCATGCATAAGGTTCTTAATTCGCTTGTCACGGTCTTTGATATTATTATTATCACGAGAATTGTTTATTAGGCAGATAGTTATGGAAACGCCCTCGTGTTTATTGTGGCGATAAATGGTGCGAGCTTATGATCCATAAAGGATTAATAACTAAAACGCAAACGCCACCGAAGCCTTAGAATATAGCACTTAGCATTAATATTAGGTTTGGAATGATAACTTACTATGTATATAGGTTATAAAGTGTTTATAGTATCGGTAAATAGAGATTAAGGAATATTATTCTACACCAGTTTTTGTCCGCGGCTTCGCTCACATAAATGTAGGTTATGTCATTTTCAGTGGTTTTTTCTGTATAAAAGGTATTCCATGTCCTTTTTTGTTTCCTTATAACGTGTATGTGAAATTTCATTATTATCGGTCGATTAGTTAAGACGTGAAAACGTAACAAACAAACTCACATTCTCATTTATAATGTTAGTAAGGATTAGTTGTAGCCGAAGCTTCGCTAGTCCGTCTATCCCAAGGAATAAAAAGCACAGAAACACATTAGATACCAGGACTTTGGCTATCTGTGTGATAATCTTCAACCTAAAATATATAACAGTTTTAATTTTTTTTTAAATAAACATGTTTACAAGTTTTTTAACCAGAGGCATGACATTTTGTAGTTATGTGCGTATTAAAAGTGATTATTATCGCTCGCTGTAACGACGAAGGAAATACATCGTGATAAAAACTGTATGTCAAAGAGACCATAATGTTCTTAAAGTTTTGTTAATCAATCAATCAGCCCGTTGTAGTCCTCTTCTGGACATAGGCCTCTCCCATCTAACGTCACAACATCCAGTTCTCGTGATGGTCTGAAGTCGACTAATCCGCATTTGATCAGCGTAGTGGACTATCAGCAGCGATAGCCTAGTGGGAAACCGTTGGACTGCCACGCAGAGGTCTAGAGTTCGATCCCAAGGCGCGCATCTCTGACTTTTCGAAGTTAAATGCGTATAAATAGTTAATTATCGCTTGCTTTAACGGTGAAGGAAAACATCGTGAGGAAACCTGCATGTCTGAGAGTTCTCCATAATGTTCTCGAAGATATGTGAAGCTTGCCAACCCGCACTAGGCCAGCGTGGTGGACTATGGCCTAACCCTTCTCATAGTGAGAAGAGGCCCATGCCCAGCAATGGGACAGTTTAATACAGGGCTGATATTATATTATAGTGGACTATAACCTAACCCTTCTCATATTGGGCAGAGATCCTTGCCCAGCAGTGGCATACCTTATAAATAGCCCAGATAATATAGTATTATAATCAACGAATCGAAATTGGCAATCGAACCTTGAGAACATAGTCGATAGATCGCAATGTTACAAACGAGTCACTAAATAGTTTCTTCGTGACATTTGTAACACACAAATATCATTTTGTCCATTCAGCACCTAGAGTAGGTAATCAACGAACAGAGCTTTGAAACCCCCGCTCATATCTCCATGGTGTTCCATTATTATGGCTTTTCACCTTTTGTAAAAAATGGTTCCGGGATATCCACGGCGCATTTAAGCCCATTTTTCACGCACAATAACTTACGATTTAGAGGTATAAGTCATTTTACACGTTGACCCGAGGCTATGGGTTACGGAAACCACTCATCATCCGCCGGCCGCTCCTGACCCATAAACTATATCAGAACACGTCGTAAATTTTACTAAAAATGCTATTTACTGCGTGCTTTTTGGTTTTGTGTGAAGGCTGATTCGATTTTCGTGTCAGAAGACCATCTATATAACTACAGACCATTACGTCGTTTAAAGAATATATCTAGTACTATTATTTGGTAGTCTGTCAAGTCTTTGAATACCAGCCTTAACTAAACATCTATTGTATCTGGCCACCAGTGTGCCGCAGCGGTTTGGGTTTTTTAATGTATTAATCATTTTCTGTTCATACAAAACTCAGGCCTATATTTCCTGATGCGGTAATAAAGAATTTTGGTTAAAGTCACGTCCAAATGGACATGACTTTAACCAAAATGTGTGGTTGCAATACCTACCTCTCTAAGTGGACTTTTTCCAGTCTCTAAATGATAAATAATTTTTGTAACTCCTCGGTTTCTGCCTAAGAATCCCCATGCACACACTGTGACAGTCGGGACAGGAGGAAGAGTGATAATGTACAAAGTCGAATGAGTCTTAACTGCTACTATATACATTTATGTATTTCACACATAAACCTAATAACTAGAGACTTCAAACTTAGTTTAGTACCACCAGTTGTTGCATGCACTAGAACGAGGCAACGTCTTGCAGAATGCATATCTTTGTTTCGTTTTTGCACATACAATAACAATGCTTTAAGAAATGGTGATGAAGCCCCTAGGTAATACTTCACTATGATCAGTCTAACGATACGGTTCCCAAGTTTTAAGTATGAATAGTTAAAAGCATAGCGATGTTTGCAAGGACGAAATACTCGTCGAAAACATGTAAACAACACTCTGACATTTAACAATCAGAAGCTTCCTTACGATTCTATCTCAAGGCTAACGGTACGGAAGCGAGAAACATCATAAACGACATTACCCTAAAAAGCTTTTACTTAATCTGAAAAACACGCACTTCAGAGGTGATGTAACCTCAAGATACGTTGAGAGTACCACGATGTAGAGAAATAACAGTAACTTAAATGTGGCGTGTCCTCAGTATTAATCGTTGGATAGTACCATACGTCACGGAACGATTCAGAGCTTAACGACGCGACCGGGTGAACGGATATAACATATTGCCGAGGTGTATACTGTCTGTTCAAATCTATTGTTGGAACTTCTGGAGAATGTTTTATTAATTGGACTCAATTGGTTGTATTTTCGGAACGATAGATCGGAATGTCGTGTAGCATGTGACGAAGATTTAATGTATTAGGCGCTATTATTATATTACTAGCTTTTGCCCGCGAATTAGAATTTGATAATCAATTCGGGTTGTACTTTGCTTGTAATAATATAATTTAATCATGATTCGAAAGACACGTGGCGTTATCTATTATCATAAGAACGTTATTGTTGTTTTCCTCGGGAACAGTCATTTTTTTCGGGATGAAAGGTATAAGCCTATGTCCATTTCTGTATACCTGACAATGTATATTGCAAAATTTCAGAATGATCGGTTCAGTGGTTTAGGCGTGAAAAGGTAACAAACAAACGAACTCATTTTCGCATTTATAATTTTAGTTGGGATTAGGATTAGGATTAAACCGAAGGGATGAAGGGATAGGCAGAGGTCTAATACACCAATATTTTTCTATAATAGTCTATTGCTGTCATTCAAACACAGTTCAAGACTCTTTTTGGCTACAGGTATATTTTTAATGGGAAAAGCCCTATAATAATAACGTCAGACGAACCAGGAATCGCACTAGATATCAAAAGCATAGTATAATATTGTCTTCTGTTTACGCGAATGTTATTCATTGAAATTAAACTATGTACTATACACGGATTTTATCGCGTTGTTTATTTGATACTTTATTATAAAATTTTTAAAACTGTTACACTACTATTATTAAACATAAATATAAATAGTATAATAGTATAGTAATAGTATAAATAGTTTTAATAGTTTCAATTATTTAATTAGCTTAAAAATTAGTAAAGTTTAATAGTAATAGTAGTAACAGTTTTCAAAATTTTGTAATAAAGTGTCAAATAAAGAACGCGTTAAAATCCGTATAATATAGTAGTTTAATTTCAACAAAAGCATAGTAGTGTAATTTACTGCTGTTGCGCCATCGGAGTAGTTTTATTAAATAGGTACACTAGTTTATATTAGACTAGCTGTTTGCTTTCAAAGTAGGTTAGGTTAGTAATGGTATTTTTTTTTAAATATATGTCCTATGTTACTCGGTGATAAAACAGCTTTCCAAACAAAATATCAAATTCCAAATCACACGATTATTTGTCCTGTGAATCGAACTCGAAACACCCGGTGCAGTGGCAGCGACGTGGCGACCATTTAAACCAGAGGTTCCCAGACTTTTTTTCTTATAGACCACTTTCAAAATTTAGCTGGTTCCGGTGGACCCCCTGCAGCTACATTTCTACCATATTCCTTGGCATTCGTATTTATATTGGCGAGGAATCAAACAAGTTCATGCAATTAAAAAATTTTGATCATATTATTACGGGCTGACATTTTTTTTTAATTCTCGGGACTGAACTTACCACGGTAGGCGGGCTGACTTTTTCGGTAGGTTCGAGACCACTGGGATTTAGTTCTTTACTATCGAAAGCAAATTAAAGCAAAACAGCAATTTTCGTGACCCGCGCTTACGAATTCTGAACCCTTATTTATTTGTCACGTCAACGTGGACTCCCGTTGTTTCTCCCGTGGACCCCGGGGGGTCCACCTGGACCACTTTGGGAACTATTGTTTTAAACCATATTCGACAATGTGCGAATGATACTTATTACTAGAAGCAATTATAGGTAGCTTATGAACAGACGTGCCATTCTATTATTTTTGTGCATTAGTGTATAAAAATCTACGTTTTTAATTTGCAATGTTTATTTATGCTCTGTTTGGCAACGTGAAGACCATCAGTAAGTATATATTTTGTTTCGTGACGAGGAGCAATAAAAGTAATAAGGGGAGCGAGGGGATAGTTTACGAAAAGGGTAGATGACAACAAAATGTTTTATAATATACTGGCTGTCCGCCGCGTTTTCATCCACGTTTATAATTACTGCCAGCTTCTATGGCTCGTAGCGTGATTATATTATGTAGCCTGTATTACTTCCGGAAAAGTAGCCCCCGGTGAAAAAGTTATTAACGTCGGTTTAATTATTTTAGAATTTATCATTACAAACAAACAATCTATTGTGTTTTAAAAACGTGTTGTTTGGGTGTTTCTAAGTATAATGTCACTAGACAAAGGATAAACATACATATATAGTGCTTATACTATGAGTACTAACTTATAGTATAAGCACTGCTTAGTTTGGGCTAGATGGTGTCGTGTGATAGAATATTATTATTATTAACCTATCATCTTTATAAGTATAGATTACAAGTTACAACACTGACAATAATTACATATTATAATTTTTAATATTCTTTTCGAACATTATCTGGGAAAGCATACTTTTTGATAATCATACACTCCTGTGTAAGTCTGACTTTCCCGATGAGTAGAATCTGGGTGTCTTCAAGTCGCGAGTGAATAGATATCTTCTAGGCACGCGTGCTCCATCGTCGACTGCATCCTCACTTAAAATCAGGTGAGATCGCGGTCAAACGCAAGCCTATCACAGTATAAACAAATAAAAAAGAAGTGAAAACTTTAACTTCTTTATAAAACAAAAAAAGGGCGGGTCGGATGCTAGTACACTCTTAGAAGTTATTAAGGGGGTCAAAATTTCGTTATTTTTTGCGTAGACGCACTATTTCTGAGATATTGTTAATATTCTAAAATAATTCAAAAATGGAGAGCGTGGAAGCGTGACGATGACGCGAGTTCTATGATGTTTGTTCACCCAAGAAGTGCTCAAAGCGCCAAAAGAAGCTTTCACTTCAAAAAAAATTACCATACAATTACAAACCATACTTAGACTTACATTATACCTAATATATCCTGTAGGTGCTACCCATCCTGCATTAATTTTCGTATAAAATTTGTAAAACGTTAATTATCAGATGTGGAACTAAAGTTGTTAGTGTTAATGATAAGAGCTAAGAGCTTCCTTCTAATTTACAATTAACCTAAAATACTAAGTAGGTACATAATGGCCGAGTCTTTGTTCGCTCGCCTTACAAAAATAATTTTCGTCTTTCTTACCTTATAAGCTTCTTAGTAAAATGTTTAAAATCAGATGTAATGACATTATTTTTCGCTTACAAGTAATCTTCATTTAGCTTAGTAATCACTGACTTTGAGATCAAGTTACTAAGTGATAGAAATCAGATCAAGTACAATTGAATCATTATTTTACAGCTCATGTCATCGAACTATTATTATAACAATAAATAATCTATAGATATAAAAAACATTAAGCTAGTCAATGGTGGTTATCTGTACATAGAAGATACTTAAGACAAAATAATGTCAATTGTCTTTATAAAATTACTAGAATATGTTCCCGCGGTTTCACCCGTGTTTATCGTTACTGCGCCGCCCCCGTGGGTCGTAGCGTGATGTTATATAGCCTATAGCCTTCCTCGATAAATATGCTATCCAACACTCAAAAGAGATCGTCTCTATCACACTTTTTTTATTGCCTTTGGTGGCAGACTAGCAAGTGACCTACCTGATGGAAAGTGGTAACCGCTGCTCATGGACTTCATCAATGTCAGGACACAGCAAAGCCGCTGCTTACTGACTCTCTTTAAACCTCGTTTGAAGAAGGACATATCACTTCTTCTGCGAACCGATAGTAAGCGCCATCTGCATCCTCATTGATAGCATTCAGCGTCTTAATGTCAGTTTTACAAGTGTGTTATTAAGTTAAATAATAACAGCACAAAGACAACCCATCCAAAGCCTGACCTCGTATATAATTGCTTAACCTCGTTGCGGCAGATCAATTCCAGCTATAATCCTCCTTATACGTATTTGCTATTTGGCGCCATTATGTGACGTAATGATCGCTCAAACAATGAATGCGTTCTCATACATTTTATTTTTGTATGAATGAAACTGTTTTTGCGTTGAATTATGAATGTCACGTCTCTTACAATGGCTGACTCATACTGAACATTTGTATGTGTCTCTCGTGATATTCTTGTATCTGTTTTAAATGTATTTTTAACAAGAAGCATGTCGCAGGCTTGTTGGAATTTCGATTATACTATTCGTTTATTTGGTAGACATTCTAATTTCATGTTAATAAGTATTGGTAAGCGACACCCTAGTGGAAGACCGTTGGACTACCACGCAGAAGTCTCGAGTTCTATCCCAAGAACCGCTGACTTTTAGATGTTATATGCGTATTAATTTTTTTTTGTGGCAAACACGCATACGCCCTTCCTGATGGTAGGTGGTCACCGTAGCCTATGGACTCCTGCAACACCAGAGGCATCACTTGCGCGTTGCCAACCTTTTAGGAAAGGAAGTGGGAAGGAGAAGGAGCAGGAAGGGGGAAAGAGGGTGATTGGGCTACCGATACTCTCACTCACCGAACGAAACACAGCAGTAGGAATACTGCTATTTCACGTCGATATTCTGTGAGAGGGTAGTCCCCGGTCGAGCCGGCCCAGTCATGATGAAATTAGCGAGGCTCTACTACTCAAGTTAATTATCGTATGCTTCAACGTTACACATCGAAAGGTAACCTGCATTTCTGATTACTCCGTAATGTTCTCGAAGATGTGTAACGTCCGCTACCCAAATTGGGCCAGAATCGGGTTGTGCCCAGCAGTGGGACAGTTTTTATATAGGGCTGATATTATTTCTATAACTTCTACTTCACATTAGTTCAAGTCACCTTCATTACACGAATTATGTCATGGTTTTAATGGTCATCCTGATATTGAGAATGCGTCTAATGTTGTGAGTTCCATTATCCATAGGATATAAATAAATATTATCAATGGATATCTTCCTGCTATAATATAACCAGCGATAGCACAGTGGGAAGCCGTTGGACTGCCACGCAGAGGTCTCGAGTTCGAACCCAAGGCGCGCATCTCTGATTTTTCGAAGTTATATGCGTATTAAATAGTTAATTATCGCTTGCTTTAACGGTGAAGGAAAACATCGTGAGGAAACCTGCATGTCTGAGAGGTCTCCATAATGTTCTCGAAGATATTTGAAGTCTGCCAACCCGCACTAGGCTAGGACTATGGCTTAACCCTTCTCACACTGAGAAGAGGCTCGTGCCCAGCAGTGGGACAGTTTAATACAGGGCTGATATTATTATTATTTATCTCCCTGCTATCAATTATTTTGAAAGTCTTTCGTGATACTGTGAGTATCTTCATATCCAAAAAATACCTTTATGAATTTTGAGGTAGATACTGTATTTTTTATTTTCATTTATTACTCGTTGGTAGTTGTGTCAGGTCTATTAATATATTAAGTCTTGCCTAATGTACCCACGTGCTATTAATAAAAGTCATAAGGTTAATGCATTTTCTGCGTAATGTTTTCGCAATTAAGTTATTATTATGAATCCTAAAAGCCTTACAATGGAGTTATTAGTACTAATATCATTGTTGAAGTTAATAGCATTATTTTGTATTCATATTTTTAGAAGATAATAGGGTTTAATATAACAAAGGCTCGTTCTTTTGGGACTTAAAACTCAATTATAGTTTGCAATAATAAGCCTTTATCTAGTTCATTTCGACCGTTAGGCTTTATAATACTTTGTAGATATGATTAGTGATTATTTCATTTATTAATCGTGTTAACCAGATAAAGGTTCTACGGCTTAATGGGTACTATTAGTCACACTTTAAAGTAGGTACTTATATCATGAACTAAACAAATATAATATTGAAATTAAAAGTATTTAAATAGACACACATGCCGCGACACTGGAATGACTGGACGGATGGCTGTGTTAAAATGGTTGGCTCGCCACTGCGACTGCGCCGAGTGTTGTGGGTTCGAATCCACAAATGGTTCTTACGAGTCTGGATGCTCTTTGTGTCCGTTGTTTGAACGTTTGCAAAGTCTCCCGCGACACAGGAATTATTCCTAGTGTGGGAGTTGTCTTAAATAAAATTCCTAATGCGGATGTTTTTGAAGTGAAAACTTCTTTAGGCGCGTTGAGCACTTCTTGGGTGAACAAAAATCATAGAGCTCGCGTCGTCGTCACGCTGTCACGCTTTCCATTTTTGAATTATTTTAGAATATTAACAATATCTCAGAAATGGTAGGTCCTACGCAAATAATGACGAAATTTTGACCCCCTTAATAACTCCTAAGAGAGTATCAGGAACTAGCATCCGAACCGCCCCTTTTTGTTTTTTTTTTGTTGTCTGTCTCAATCCAAAGATCACCCCACTGTACCATTGCATGCCATCTCCAAATAAACGTAACATAACCCAAATATATGGCAACACTCATCCCACTTAATTATGTAAAAGGAGACGTACAAATCGTCCAAGAATGTGTTACTTCCCATCTATTCGTTCAGGAATGCCTCGTCTTCTAATGATGTAGTTAAATGTGATGTTAGTACGGACGGCTCACGAATTGAGTTCTGTTCAATTCCGTGTGAGTTATAGAGGTAAGAAGTTCAGCCTTTCACTTGGAACGTCACAATTTAGTTCTTGCCAGTTATCGTAAATTAGCTTCTGGGGTAGGAAAGAAAGATGCGGTCATAAGTAAGGAGGAAATAATCCTCGCTTTTTTAAAAAAGATGTTTCTTCTTTATGGATGTACTAGCTGTTACCTGCGACTTCGTCCGCGTAGATTTTAACTAAAAAGTGTTTGTCGCCGCAGAACCCAACTATATTTGTCTGCCCAAGTTACTTAAATAGCGTAGTTTTTATAGTGTAAAGCTAGATAATAGCATGGCTTACTCAAAAACAACATTTAAATATGCGTCGTTAGATTACACGCTGTCACAGAATGCGTAAGAAAAATAAAGATTCACAGCTCCTCCCCCGTAGGTAATAGCGTGATATATGTAGCCTATATGTTGACCCGACCTGTTAGTAATATTCATGCAAAATTTGAAGTAAATCCATGCAGTACTTTTTGAATTTAGCCCGGACATACATACAGACAAACAGATAACAATTCTAAAAACTACATTTTTGGCTTCGATATCGATTATAGATCACGGCCCAAGTATTCTAGGTACTTTGAGATTTTATTCCCAGCAGCTCCAAGAAAAATTCAATACTTCAATATAAAAATCGTTACCACGAGCTGTCGGGAACACACTAGTAAGTAGGTCTTTATTGTAATATAATTTGGAGCTCTTGGGAATAAATGTATGGAGATTAGAGGTTTTAAAAAAAAAATTCAATGTACAGTTTTGACTTTCCTACGATTTTATTATATGTATAGATATTCAGATTGGTTTTGATCAGGTGTTGTGTGATCCACAAATGGTTGTTTCGAGTCTAAGTGTTCTTTGTGTGCGTTGTTTGAATGTTTGTCAAGTACCCCGCGACACAGGAATTAAACCTAATGCAGAAGTTATCTTATTAAAAACAAAGACAGGAAATGTTTTAATAAATTATTATTTTCAAACAGTTTGCTCGAGCCGAGAATTGATCTTGAGACCTTACGCGCAACAGTCTTACTTACTACCGCTGCGCCATTCGGCATTCTACAAATATTATATTTACCTTTTATATTACCTTATTATGGTAATTCATGTTAAACTTAGTAAGTTATTGGCCTGAAATGGGCAATCCTAAAAATAGTTAAGCTTATAATCAATTATTCTGAAAGCAGTGTAGGATGTTATTAATAGCGGTTCTTGTGGGATTCATTTATAAAGCTGCGTCATTTTGTAAACAAGGTCCTAATAATGTGTGCTGAGTCAGATTTATCTTGACAAATATATTTATTATTAGATTTTGTCCGCGGCATCGCTCGCGTAAATGTTTACGTTATGCTTGTAATAGTGTTTTTTTCTGGATGAGAGGTAGACTATGTTCTTTTTTGTTCCCCTGACAACGTGTATGCAAATATTTTTTTTCTTTTATTCTTTTTTTTAGGCTTTTATCCACAATGGCATGCCAGCCTCATCGCATCTTAACCTACGTTACACACAACTACAAAATTTTATGAACTTCTTTTTTTTTGTGTGGTTAGTGGCCAACCTTTTGTCAAGAGTTGTTCAAGCCGCCCGTAGGCCGCTGACATGGCTTAACGGCTGCTGTCAATTAGGCAACAACCGGGAATCGACTATTTACGTGCCCTCCGAAGCACGGAGACGCTCAGTTGAAATACCACTAAGCGGTCACCCATCTATTTTTTTTTTTTTTTTTTTTTTTTTTTTTACGTCAGGGGAATGCCTTTACGCACCGTCCGCGCCGGGGCAGGGCGCGGGTGTGTGGGACTCGAGCCAGAGAGGCCGGCCCCATACCCACTAAACCCCTGACGACGTTCCTCAGGTACCGGCGTCGGTGCCACGGGATTCACGCTAGCATTCACCGCGACACCGACAAGTCTTGGCCCGCCACGTGAGTAGGCGGGCCCCAGCTGTTTGGGGGAGGACTAGATGGTACAGCCCTCCCCTCCACTGAGGGGGGCGCGCGGGGTGCTTACGCCCCTCCCTCGGGCCTGTGCTGCTCGGGCGGCAGACTGCCCAAGTCCACCACCCGCAGGCCGCCCCCTAGGGTGGCTGGAGGTCCGCGAACGCCCTACGTCGGCGCCCTGGACGTCTCCTGCAGTTTGGGTGGGGAGAGACCAGCTCCCTCTCCCGTTCCGCCGCCTCCTTCGCAGACATCACTGCCTCGCAGAAGGCGACGGCGGCCTCCCATGCACCCTCGCTCCGGACCATGGACAGAACCATGTCAGGCAGCGAGAGGACCTGGACACCCAGTGCCCCGGTTAACGACCGGCGCTGCTCCTCCCAAGCTGGGCACTCCACGAGTGTGTGCAGCGCCGTATCCTCGGGGCCGTCACCGCAGTGGTGACAACAAGACGTCTCCTCCCGGCCTATACGACACAAGTACCTCCCGAAGCATCCATGCCCGGTGAGGACCTGCGTCAGCCGGAAGGTCAGGGCGCCATGGCGCCGCTCCAGCCACTCCTCCAAGATTGGACTTACCGCCGCTATTGCGGCGTGCCCTGCACTCGGTCGCGCAAGCCGTTCACCCCAGTCCGCCCTTAGGATGCTGCGGAGCTCCGACCGCCGCGCCTCCACCTCTCTCGGCAACGGCTGAAAGCCCCGTTCCAGAGCCTCCCCGCGCCACTGGTAGAGCGACGCGAGAAGTCTGGCCTCTAGGTCCCAGGGCGGTGATCCGGCCAGGAGACTTGCCGCCTCAAAGGAGATCGTACGGTACCCCCTCGCGGCCCTGACGGCCATCACCCTCTGCGGCCTCCGCAGCAGGGCGGCGTTACGTGCCGTCAGGTTATGCCCCCAGATGGGGCTCCCGTATAGGGCCATCGCCCGCACGACCCCCATGAAGAGCCTCCTGCATGAGGCGTTTGGCCCCCCCAGATTGGGTAGCAGCCGCGACAACCCTGCGGCCGCGCCCATCAATTTAGGGGCCAACCTTCGGAAGTGTTCTCCGAAGGCCCATCGGCCGTCGAGGATGAGGCCCAGATACCTCATCGATTTCTCGACGCCGATGCGGACGCCTCCCACCACGATGTGGACTCCCTCCGGCGGCGCGTTCCGAGGCCCGTAAAAGAATAGAGCCTCGGATTTGTGCAGCGCCACCTCAAGGCCCAACCGCCGGATCCTCCCCACGACATGCGCGACCCCTGCCGTTGCCAGGACAGCCGCCTGCCGGTGCGTCGCTCCCCGAGCGAGGACGAGCGTATCGTCCGCGTAGCAGACTACGCTTACGCCGGGGAGGAGCACACCGCGCAGCACCCAGTCGTATCCGATGTTCCACAGGAGCGGGCCGAGAACCGAACCCTGTGGAACACCGCACGACATCTCCCGCCGAGACCACCCGCTCGAACCCGGGTATACGACGGCCCTCGCCGTCAGGTACGCCCCGACAATTCGACGGAGGTAGGTCGGCACCTGATGGTAAAGCAGTGCCTCCCTTATGCAGTTCCAGGGCAAGGTGTTGAACGCGTTGGCGATGTCGAGAGACACCGCCAACACCACCTCTCCCCGTGAGACTGCTCCCTCCGCCAGAGCCTTCACGCGTGCGATCGCATCGACCGTGGAGCGCCCACGACGGAAACCGAACTGGTTGTCCGCCAGATCCGGTCCCACATCAACCAGATGCCCGACAAGGCGGTCAGCCACGACTCTTTCAAGCAGCTTTCCGACCTCGTCGAGCAACACAATGGGCCGGTAGGCGGACGGACTGTCCGCCGGGCGCCCCTCTTTCCGGAGCAGGACCATTCTCCCGGTTTTCCACCTGTCCGGGAATTGGCCCCGCTCCAGACACGCGCTGAACAGGCTCCTTAGTCGGGGCTCGAGGGCCTTGAGGGCTAGGACCCATGCACGGCCTGAAATGCCGTCTGGGCCCGGGGCGGTGCGCTTGGCTTGCAGCCTCTGCACCGCCACCCTCATTTCCACCCGGGTTACCTCGGGCACATCGTCGTCCGTCGTCAGGTCCGCTTCTGGCACCGGAGGAGGTGCAGCCATAGGCGGAGGCTCGTGCTCTCCCCTTTCGGGAAACAGAGCGACCACCACGTCCTCCAGCAACTGGGGCCGGAGACTCTGGGTCAGCGGGGGAGCCCAGGAGCGTAGTTTGCCCCTTACCATAAGGTAGGGACGCCCCCATGGGTCCGCATCCAGAGTCGCCAGCAGCTCCTCGCGGGCGGATGATTTTGCCCGCAGGATACCCAGCTGCAACGTCTTCTTGGCCGCCCTGTACGCCTCGTACAGCTCCTCCTCTCTAGTAGCCGCGTACTGGTCGCGGCGACGCCTACGTCGGTGTCTGGCATACCGGCGCCGGGCAGCCATGCACGCGCCCCTAAGTTGCGCGAGCTCGGCTGACCACCAGTACACCTGACGCTTTGCAGGGCGCGACTTCACCCTGGGCATCGCCGCGTCACAGCACTGTGACAAGCCCTCCCGAAACCAATCAGCCTCTGCTTCTACGTCGGCAGGCCTGTCGGGCACAGAAGCCCAGGCCTGCACGATAGAGGCCTCTAGGAGGGCCTCCCTATTGAGCTTACTCAATGCCCAGCGCGGACCTTCCCAACCGGGGCCCACAGGGGCCGGCGCACTCGAGATCTGGGCGGAGACGTCGAACCGAATGTACCGGTGGTCCGACAAGGTCTCCACCTCCTGTTCCACACGCCAGCCGACAACACGACGCGCTAGAGCGGGGCTTGCGAACGAAATGTCCACAATCGAACCGCCCCGCTGACGCACGCACGTGTGGGCATTGCCCCGGTTGAGAACGAGCAGGCCAGATGTTAAGGCCCACTCCTCCAACACCTCCCCCCTCGCGTCCGTAGACGGGGAACCCCAAGCCGTAGACTTGGCGTTGAAGTCCCCGAGGACTAAAACGGGGTGAGGGTGGAAACGACGGACGACTGCGTCCAGGTCTCCGAGGAAGACCTCGAACTCGGCGAGAGATCGGTTGGGTGAAAAATAAACCCCCACCACGGCTATAACCTCGCTAATCGTTTACCGATCAGTGAGTGCAACTGGCTATTAGCCTCAAAAATTTTATGATGATCGGACGAGTAGTTAAGGCGTGAAATCGTAACACACAAACTCACGTTCGCATTTATAATATTAGTTAGGATAAATTGTGTGTAGAGGCTTAGGTCTAACTTTTAAGTAAGGCAGAGTAGTATGACATTTGGTATACTTAGTTAAAGTTAATATGGATGAGGAGTACAGAATGCATTTTGTTTTAAAGTCGCCTCTCTCACTAGGAATAAATTGAGTATCGCAAGGATGTCGGCCTCGATGGCGTAGTGGTTAGTGTAACCGACTGCCACGCCTGAGGTCGCGGGTTCGATTCCCGCACAAGTCAAACATTTGTGTGCATGAACATTGATGTTTGTCTTGGTCTGGGTGTTTCTATGTATAATATGTATGTCTTTACAAAAAAAAAAAGTATATATGTAATGTATATCCATTGTCTAGTACCCATAGTACAAGCTCTGCTTAGTTAGGGCTAGATGGTGTTGCGTGTATGTGGAATGGTATGGAGAATATCATTATTATAAAAAATAAATAATTACAACTATCAAATTTAACATTCAAATACTTACTTTAGCAATTGCGAGTAGCTAATAATCTAACACGTATATTGAAATACTAAGCAATAAATTACAAACAAACAAAGCTCGAACTTCCATGCATATACATATATATTTCAACGTTTCCCATAGAAGATGCGTTCTCACTTGATTCAATGTGCACATCTGTTGTTAATGAGATTACGTTCTAAGATTATCATTCCACGAGATACACGTTGTGTTTTTATTGTAACATATGATATTTATAAAGGCCCATGTCCGTTAGGTATTCAGAAGGAGATCGTAGATTGCATTTCTAGGCAATTTGAGTATCAAGAGTCCCTACATAATACTAAAATTATAATGACGTACGGACATTGACCTTTGTAAATATATAGTTACTTACGTTTATTATTTAATTTATTTTACTTTAGGTACCTATCTTATCTTATCTTAAGTGGAGGCCAGTCAGTGCAGACCGACGACACTTCGACCCAGTGGGATCTTTTGTGTCGACACTCTCCCATAACGACTGCCATAGATGTTCATGGCAGCCGGGACCAACGGCTTAAACGTGCTTTCCGAGGCACGGAGCAGGCGATAATTGTCGATCAAGACGCACATAATTTCAGAAAGTCATATAACTTCCGAAAGTCAGAGGTGCGCGACGTGGGTTCGAACCCGAGACCCTCTGCATTGCAGTCTGTTGGTCTCCCCACTGAGCTATCGCTGCTCTATTTAGGTACCTATATACAACTATTATTACAGGTGTATTAACTAATACAATGGTGTAGTTACCACTTAACACCAATAAAATGCAATACCTACGAGACATTCGAATATTCTAATAATATATCTATTCGTTGTCACTGATTATAATTCGAATCGTAATCGAATATCTAAAACTTAATTTATAGATGGCATGATTGATTAATGGGTCGATGTTGGTCGGTGTCCTTATGTCGCATAAACCGAATAGCGGTATCGACATTATTAATTGTGTAGGGCTAATATGTAGGTAATCAATATTAAAGTTTCATGCATTCGAATATTTATCAACGTTTTCATTTCAATTTGCTCGAAGATTTTTATCGATAAAATCTCACATCAAGAGGTGATTGAAACATTGTCCTAGATCGTACTGCATAAGACGTTTGCGTATTACGGCAATCTCCCGTGACGATAGCTGTTGAAATGAATATCTTCGAAAATAAAATTAATAAAATGGTTGTAAATACAATGTATCGTAACAAAATTAAAGGTTTAAAAGAAAGCAGTTTTATTTTAATGTGTACATAATATCCGCAGGCCGTATGAAACTAAGACAAAATCCATAATTTGTTTTCTGTGACTGATATATTAATAATAGATTCAATCTATGGTACGGCGTAATGTGCAGAATTCTGTAGTACTAAAAAAATCAATAAGTCTTTGCAGAGCGGTCGGTAAAACTACAGTCTTAGTAGCCGCAGTTTACTCAATGACAATCAGAGCTTAAATAGTATGAATCCCAAATGCGTCGTACAGTAATCGAAGCCAGTTATAAATACCGCATGCTAATGAGTAACATCCTGCGGGCAGCGTAAGGATGAATCATGGCCGTATATCGAGCACAGAGTACGGCGCACGGGGCCAGATGCACTGGGAATTGGACAAGTGAGTAGAAAAGTTATAACTACATTTAAAGTATTGTATTTGAAAGAATATCTAAACAAACATGCTACTTTATACGGACTAGCGGTCGCCTAGTGCTCGAAATTCGACCAAAGTTTGCGTGTAAGATATTGCTGATATATGTCATTCATTATTATTGATATATGTAACCATAGTTACGCGCTTCGACTGCGTGTGTCAAATGCATGGTTGTGTGCGTGTAGGGCTTTTTCATTAATTTAATGTATTTCTAATGCATATTTTATATAAATAGTAGCATTCGCCCCTCGTTCTCCATATAAACTTTAACTGTGCCAAATTTCATACTCCTCCGTCCGCGCAATTTTCGTAAAAAGGGGTACAAAGTTTTTGCTTTACGTATTAATATATCTATATAGATATTAGCATGGTACAACAATTCATCTCTACTTGTCTCTATCTATCGCCTACTTTTTCGCAGTCAGGACTGCAAAGAGTCTGCTATATAACAAAGCTATCAGACTAATCAAAGGCTCGTTCAGTATACCTAATCCAAGAAAAAAGACGAACTATCACATTAACGCGAACGTTTAGTGATCTAGGATCAAGTCGGTTGAGAGCGTAATCTCCTCTCCCATTTAATTCCTTTTATCCCAAATTTAATTTCTGTTTCTTACAACGATCATACGCAATTTGTATGTGTAAGCGGTAGTGTTCTTTTCAAAAAGTTGCACTAATTCTTAAAAAAAATGGGAATTATTTAATTAATTATTTAGTAAAAAATGTAACTGTTTATCATCGACAGGATCGACTTGATAGCCACCTTTATGAAAATATAAGTTTAGTTATACCTATCTAAGTAATTTGTCTTGGGCTGCAATTTTACTTATTAAATTACTGTTCTGTATAAAAGAAATCTGTATTGTTCTGTCCTTCATACAATCTATTTCTTTAATGGTAACTCTTATTACGTTAATATTTCGTATATGATTGCTTGATTTTAGACTAAGTAAAGTTTATCTTAGATAAATAAACATATAATTACCACCTTTGTTTCTATAGCAAAATAGTGTAATTTTGGCGAATTCACGAAACGGACAGAATAGAATACACTAAACAACCTAACTTTGAACACAATTTATATAAAATTAATTGATGTCCATTTATTTATTATACAATGTAGTCTATTTTCAAAATAAAATAATTTTTGCAATAAATTTCCAACATATAACAGAGAGGCTAAAATGAATCACGATATTACATGTAGTAGTTAACTGCCTAATAAGTAAACTGGAATTGAAAATAATGGAAAACATATAAGTGCGAGAGACACCTTCCTACCGTTCCGCAAAGGCGCCGCCGTGCCAACATCTGCAAAATATTTTATTGTAAAACTAGCTGACCTGAGACGTAGAAAAAAATAAAAATTAAGATAAAATATCCTATCTTTTAAGTTGGACCAAATTACAGATAGTTACGTCGTTTTATCAAAATCGGTTCAGTAGTTTCAGAGTTTATCCCGAACATACATCGTCACACAAGATTTGTATATATGTATTAAGATAGGTAAACGTCATTCATAAATGATAAACTTTATCACAATGAGAAAGACTTGGAGTTTTACAAAACATAGCAAAGTATTATTTCAAAAATAAAAATGTCATTTATTCTTTAACTAGATTTTGCCCGTGGCTTTTGCTAGCGCAAATTTGGGTGAGTTAGTAACACTACTATTTTCTGGTACCATATCTCCTTTTCTGTGCCCTGACAACGTGTACGCAAAAGTTCAGGATAATCGGCCGAACAGTTAAGGCGTGGAAGCATACCAAACAAACTCACATTCGCATTTATAATACTACAGACCACGGTCTAATGCAAGAAAGATTCTACAACAAATGTAAGTAGGTATACCTACTCACATTTCACTGCACGCTTAGTGCATTACTAAAATGTTGGGTATACTACAAACTGCCAAAGTACGGCAGTAACGAGCATGAACCCACACGGCACAAAACTTTGAGTGCTCCATACATACTTGTTCTAAGTTAGTTCGTACTTTGCGCCTCTGACTTCATTGTTTGTAAAGCTTACCGCGATACACAAGTTTTTCACTTGTGTTGGAACTAAAATCTTATTGTTTTCTATTATTCCACTGAAGATATAATCATATATAGGTATGTCCATAAAAACGCCTAAGTACGATATGAATTACTGTTGTTATATGAACTATAATCTTCTTTTTCTCACTAGCCTTTATTATTTCTAAGTCGCTTTCTAGTCTAACCAGATTTGACTGCATATCAGTTTTTACACGGAGCGACTGCCATCTGACCTCCGCAACCCGAAGGCTAACGATACCCTAAGGCTAGACCGGTGTCAGGATATTAGAGGGCACTGACTTCCCAATAACGACTGCCATTCATGTTCATGGCAGCCGGGACCAACGGCTTAACGTGCTCTCTGAGGCACGGAGCAGGCGATAATTGTCAATCAATACGCACATAATTTTGAAAAGTCATGTAACTTCCGAAAGTCAGAGGTGCGCGACGTGAGTTCGAACCCGAGACCCTGCGCATTGCAGTCTGTTGATCTCCTCACTGAGCTGTTGCTGCTTATGTGAACCATACCAGCTGAATTCCATTATTTGACTACTAAGGGCGTTGTATGTTTTATAATTTTTCTGGCTTTTGTCTGCGGCTTCGCTCGAAAAGTGTACTTTTTCTGGATGAAAGGTACCCTATGTCCTTTTATGTACACCTTTCTAGATAAAAGATACCCTATGTACTTTTTGTGCCCCTGACAACGTGTATGCAAAATTTCATGTTGATCGATTGAGTAGTTAAGGCGTGAAAGCGTAACAAACATACAACCTTACCTTCGCATTACCCGCGTGGTACCTACATCAATAAAATAGCCTATGTCCTTCCCCAAGTTTCAAACTATATCTGTACCAAATTTCATCTAAATCGGTTGAGTGGTTTAGCCGTGAAAAGGTAACAGATAGATAGACAGACAGAGTTACTTTTGAATTTATAATATTAGTAAGGATTAGTTAGGATTAAATCATCAGTCCTGCTTTTAAACTGCCTCACTACTATGTGTGACCATTGCTGGTACGGGTTGCCAGGATTCACATATCTTCGAAAACATTATATAGAACTTGTAAACATGAAGGTTTAATCACGAAGTCTTCCTTCACCTTTAAAGCTTTTGCATAACATCCTAATCCTAACTAATATTATAAAAGCGAAAATGAGTTTGTTTGTTTGTTTGTTACCTTTTCACGCCTAAACCACTAAATTGATCATCCTGAAATTTTGCATATACGTTGTCAGGTGTACAGAAACTGACATAGGCTACCTTCCATCGCAAAAAGTTACTGTTCCCAAGGAAAACAACAATAACGTTCTTATGATAAAGGATGATGAAGCATGATTGAATTATATTATTACAAGCAGAGTACAACTCGAATCTATTGTCAAATTCTAAATTAACGCGAGCGAAGGCGCGTGCAAAAGCTAGTACTAATAATATTTGGTACATCTGCAACATTACAAGAATGGGATGGCGGTGAATTGTGCAAGATAAACATGTTAGCATAGGCTACCTACGCTTCTAGAAAACAAGCTTGAAGTAATGTAACAGTAGTTTTGACACAAAAGCAAGCATACCTACAGTTCAATTTGTCTGAGTGACTTGACACCTGGTATAGCTTTGACGAATGCTTTTAAAAGCATTGCTAGTAATCGATTCGAGTTTTAGCCGCAGTCACAACGGCACCAAACAAACACGAAGTACTTACATCGAAGCCACAGTGCAGAATTTATATCTACTGCACTGGTACTGGAGGGCACTCTCTGCATCAGAGTGATTTTCCAAATGTGGATGTGGAGGGCTAAACTCGAAATTCCCGTAACTAAAAGCATCTAGCTTAGTTAAGAGTTAATGACGTAAGTTAATGCCACGGGAACGTATTATCGGAATTAAAAATAATCTACGTGTTGATCCGGGACATAAACTATCTGTGTGCTAAGTTTCATCCAAAACTGTGTAGTGACGTACTCGTGATTTAGTATAAACATTTACACAAAGTAGGATAGGATAGCGCAAAATGCTTTTCAAAGGATTTTCGAAGCTTACTCTGGTAAAACCATTTGATTTCTGGCAAATATATTTTTTGGCAACTTATGCGTTAAGTTTGGAGAGAAAACTGTGTCACTGCACAAGCAAATAGTTTCGCTTATAGGGTTCAAATAACTGTACTACAGGGACTATGACCGGGATAGAAATTATGCTATGTGTTCAATCTGTCTGCCCAATATCATCCAAATTCCTTTAACAGTTAATGAATAATTACAAAAAAAAATCTAAATAAGCACCATTTCCAGGTCATTTATTCAAATGTTTTAGAGAAGCAAATACATAATTGGAAGTTTGACAGTATATCACACAGATAATCTAACAAACATCAAAACGTTTTCACAGACTTTCAGTTGAAATATTAGGAGGAAGTAGGACGCACTACGTAATTTTTCCTTCTGTTCCGTATTTGTATGGATTTAACGGAGTGCGATATATTAATTAATTGTGACGGATGCTTGCTTAACCGTGCAAATGAAGAGTTAATTGATTAATTAACTGTTACGCATTAAATGTCCCGTCATTACCAACACATTTAATGTTTTATTTCAATTTGTTATGCGACGAATAATATAAAATAATTATAAAATTACGTTGAGTTACGGGTAAAATTATTAATCTCAATAAGGTTTTGAGGCTAGAGACGGGTCAACTCAAATTACTGTGTTCTCTCTCACGATATCTATTGAAGTGTTTTCTTCGGGCTAGGAGATAGGCTCTGTCAAATATACTTTGAATCTAGCACGAACCTACTGGTGAACGTCCATGGTGAATTGCCGATAGAACTTAATGTGAACCTTTATCAATTATCAGAGTATATGAACTAAAATTATATATTATATGTGATATAGTCGCCCCGTGACTGGGGCTAAAAAGCAACCAAATCATCATAGAAATATAAAATCATCAAATGCATTTCTATTTTCCACTTGGTGGAAATCTGGTCTAAGTCTGAAAACCGCGTTCCTTTAAGGTTGCATGATGAGTATGATGACATTGAATTTTATCTGACTATAAATAACGTTATTTTTAGTTTAGTTTATTTGATATTGTCTGACGATTACGCGAAGCTTATCTAAACATTATTTTTAAACTTAGAATTTAATCGCAGTTTATTTTAAACCCTACGTTTAAACTAATATTTTATACTTACACTTTTCTAAGATGATTTAGTTGCCTTTAGCAGCTACAGTCAAAAATAGCATATTAATTCATATACTCTAGTATAATATTATATTATCTGTGACTCTGGTAATGATTGCATCAACACTATTGATTTTGTGGCAATACAGGCGAGTACCGAGTACATGTTTCACTAGCCGGTACACCTTGTAAACCATCATTAACAGTTATAGATTAACAGTATCTAGAGTGTGTATATCCTAACTAATATTATAAAAGCGAAAATGAGTTTGTTTGTTTGTTACCTTTTCACGCCTAAACCACTGAACCGATCATCCTGAAATTTTGCATATACGTTGACAGGTGTACAGAAACGGACATAGGCTACCTTTCATCCCGAAAAAAATTACTGTTCCCGAGAAAAGCAATAATAACGTTCTTATGATAATAGATGGCGCCACGTGTCTTTCGAATCATGATTGAATTATATTATTACAAGCAGAGTACAACCCGAATTGATTGTCAAATTCTAAATTAACGCGAGCGAAGCCGCGGCCAAAAGCTAGTTAGCTATAAATGTGAAAGTGTCTGTATATTTGTTACGATGTAAGACTAAATTGCTAAACCAACGCAACGCAATAAAAGCACTATAATAATATGCTATAGTAATCATTTACAATCAGTAGGATTACATTCTTGTTTCTATCTTAGCAGTATATAAAAAACTGGACATGCTCACGGCTAAGGGCAACATTTGTGACCTTTACATGAATAGTGTATACGTAGGTATAAGACACCTCTGGCTGACCTTTTCAAAATAAATAGGCGTAATGGTTTCACAAATGCTCAGAATTGTGTGGGTTCGAAGTCTAGGAATATGACAATTCAAAATTCTCCCAAATGATATAAAAAGAAAATTTTTACGTTCGTACTTTCTTTGATTCACGGTTGTATGCCTCTGAGGGTTTTAGCAGAGGCGAATTATTACACTCATTTCTACATTTTTTTTTTATCCTTTGTAATAGGTAGTGGGTGAGCCTATTACTGTGAATGTTCTAACAGAAAATCTAAGGACTGCACTGATGGCGTATTGGTTTGAGTGGTAGCCTCGCCACTGCATCTGCGCCGAGTGTTGTGGGTTCGATCCCCAAACGGAACAAAAAATTGTGTCATCTATAAATAGTTGCTCCGAGGCTAGGTGTTCTTTGTGTCCGTTGTTCGAATGTCTGTAAAGTCCCACGCGACACCGCATTTATTCCTAGTGCGGGTGATGTCTTTATATAAAATGAAAAGGGTAGTATTTAACTGCACAGCAAAAAAATACTAATTGCACACCAAAATATATTTAAAGTCATCAAAATATATTTAAAGGCTTCGCGGGGCTCCTGTGTTTGGGTGGGCTTAAGAAGGAACCTAACATAACCTAACCCTTCCGAGACGGAATGCAGTGTTTGAGGCGTATAGGTGCTCGTTATGATATATTTTAGTAAGCATATTTTGCTGCGCAATTAGTATTTTTGGTGGTCATTATATTTAATCCCAAATGAAAATAACACTTCCCAATCCAGGAATCAACTTCAAAACCTGACATAAATACAGAATTATGCCAGAAGAAGAATACGCATTTAAAACTAATACATATTATTTTGTTTCAGGTATAAACTACATATTACTATTCTTCTACTCGGTAAGCCAACACTTTAGTTCGCAACTGTACTTCGAAGTATCCAAACAAACCTATCTAAGGCATAACGGGGTCACTTAGAATACAATACTATTGTTTGCTTTGACTTACTTAATATTCTTCAACCATTCATAAAAGAAAAACAATATTTGTCATGCGATTATGAACCCTCTCACCTTGGAATAAAGATGCAGACAACACGCGATCATTTATAACCGATATTGGTGATCAAACTATTTCTTCTCATAACTTTCGTATTACCTTTAAATAATAATAGACTTTATTACTATGATAATAACTGTTATTTTACTCTAGCGTTTTAGGAGATACTTTTCGTGGATTTCGGATAGTTACAGTCAAATGATAGTAAACTTTAATGCTATATTAATAATGGCTATTATTGTTTAAGGCTTGCGATGTTTTTGACTTGTGCTATTGTCCGACAGGATACGATGACTCAGCAATGCCTCAGATTCGGAATTCGGTAAAAAAAAGTTAGTGTTAACGATGTTTTTGTTATACAGTCTATCAAAGATCCATACTAATATTATAAATGGGCAAGTAAATCTGTCTGTTTGCTAAATCTTTACACTTGTACCCAGTACCCAGTGCACTTTATTAAATGTGTGTTTATTATGAGGATAACAGGAAGATTGAGAAAGAAAGTCACGTATTTTCAAATAAAATAGGTTTTCAAGTCCATCGTAACGGAAGTAACTTATCCAAGTATACCTACACAAATATTCTTTCAAGAAATAAGATAACGAACATTGTTCTAAGAAAGCTTCGTGAATTAGCATTATATCAATACTAGATGTTGCCGCGGTTTGTCCCGCGTTTATCATTACTGCGCCGCCCCCGTGGGTCGTAAAGTAATGTTATATAGCCTATAGTCTTTCTCGATAAATAGGCTATCCAACACTAAAAGAAATTTTCAAATCGAACCGGTAGTTCCTGAGATTAGCGCGTTCAAACAAACAAACTCTTCAGCTTTATATATTAGTATAGATATATCAATAGTATAACTACTCTAACGCCGATTTCTCTAAAAGTGAGCTCTCATTCTCTTCTGACCAAGCTGGTTTATTCGTACTGTCATCAAATAATTGACAACGACTTTTAAACTCAAATAATAACGCCATCAAAAAGAAGACCGTATATTTGTTACCTTCATTTATATAAATGATGATTAATTACATAAGCTTCGTGTGTAAATATATATAAGTCCGTATATTTTTTTTTTATACTACTATGGTGGCAAACAGACATACGACCCACCTGATGGTAAGTGGTCACCATAGCCTATGAACGCCTGCAACACTATAGACATCACTTGCGCGTTGCCAACCCTTTAGGAAAGGACGTGGGAAGGACAAGGAGCGGGAAGGGGGAAAGAGGGTGATTGGGCCTTCGGCAATCTCACTCACCGAACGAAACACAACAGTAGGAATACTGCTATTACACGTCGATATCTATACATTAATACGTGAAGCGAAAACTTTGAATCCCTTTTTACGAAAATTGGGCGAACGAAGGAGAATGAAATTTCGCACACTTATAGTTTATACAGAGAATAAGTGACGGATGCTAATGTTTTTTTAAAATTATGCGTAGAAATACATTAAATTAATGAAAAAACACTACACGCACACAACCATGCATTTGACACACGCAGTCGAAACACATAACTATGGTTACATATATCAATATATTATTGACATATATCAGCAATATCTTACAGGCAAACTTTGGTCGAATTTCGAGCACTAGGCGACCGCTAGTATTGTTTAATTAGCACCTGCAGTAACTTGACCCCTTATTGCTTCCATATCAAATAACCTTTAATCAAGCTAATAAATTACATTCTCAAGTTTATAAGAAGCACTACAACACTTAAATTAAATTTTCCGAGAATTGTTCGATACACTCGAATGGTGGCGAAACGGCATTTGGTAAAGCATCACATGTTCTCTTAATCAAAAACCAACTTTATTTGCAATGAGATAGAGACCAAATTCGATAATACGCTTTACCAAAAAACAGATTGTGAACGAAGACTTGTAATTACTTTAAAAGTTCACGAATTATTGAGTAGAAGTTCTATCCCGACATCACAATCAAAATATGGTCGGTCTGCCGTGTTTTAAGGCGGAACTTATTTATATTATAATTATATTAGAATAGGGAAACTTTTGTTCGAGATTTTAAATGAGGCTTTTGTTTGATCAAGTTTACTAATCTTCTGAGTATAATAAGACCAGGTATATTCGTCCTAGGAAAATCGCTATACGTGTTTACAACGGCTGCACGGCAGTATAATCTTTGAATTATCGAATTAAAGATTGAAATTGTTGTCTTCTGTTTACGCGAATGTTATTCATTGAAATTAAACTACTATATACGGATTTTATCGCGTTGTTTATTTGACACTGTTACAAAATTTTTTGAAAAACTGTTACACTACTATAATCACTATTAAACTTTACAAATTTTTAAGCTAATTAAATTATTGAAACTTTTAAAACTATTTATACTATTACTATACTATTATACTATTTAGATTTATTTTTACACTTTCCCCGACGTTTCGGTTGCTTTTCAGCAGCCATGGTCACGGGTCATGGCCATGGTCATGGTCATAGTGGTGTAACAGTTTTTCAAAAAATTTTGTAACAGTTTTAAATAAACAACGCGATAAAATCCGTATATAGTAGTTTAATTTCAATGAAATTGTTATTACGACGATTTTGTAAATCTTAACGACTTAGAATTGCATTGATTAGTCATGTAACTGTTAATCGATGAAGAGTTAAAACAGATCGTTAATAAATAGTAATAATATAATATTCTACCACATACACACAACACCATCTAGCCCAAACTAAGCAGAGCTTGTACTATGAGTACTAGGCTATGGATAAACATACACAAATACTTTTTTTTTTGTAAATACATACATATTATACATAGAAACACCCAGACCAAGACAAACATCCATGTACATGCACACAAATGTCTGACTTGTGCTGGAATCGAACCCGCGACCTCAAGCGTGGCAGTCGGTTACACTAACCACTACGCCATCGAGGCCGTCATACTTGAGCGTTCTTCAGTGATCCACAAATGGTTGTTCTGAGTCTGGAAGTATGTGTCCGTTGTATGTATGTTTGTAAAGACCCCTACGACACAGGAATTATGCCTACAACGGTAGTAGTATTAATACAAAAAATAAAAAAATAGAAGATACGTGGTAACACAAGTTGTGACCAATTGGGTGCCAACAGACAGTCGACAGCGACGGGGCAGACCTAAATGGAGATAACGAGATGACTTGGACTTCTTCGAAAGGGACTGGCAGGGAATGTCTTCAGAGTGGTTTAGAAGTCCAAGAGGCTTTTGCCAAGCAGTCGCACAAAGCAAAAGTATAAGGGAAGAAGAAAAAGAAACGGGACGGAGATTTAACTTTATATCTCTGGATGCATTGAATAAAAGCTTATTAAGAGATCATCAGAGATCAAGTCATAGAGAGACAAGCAGACATTCATAGTATACTAGCTTTTGCGCTCGGCTCCGCCCGCGTGGTACCTACATCAATAAAAAGTAGCCTATGTCCTTTCCCAGGTTTTAAACTATATCTGTGCCAAATTTCATCTAAATCGGTTGAGTAGTTTAGCCGTGAAAAGGTAACAGACAGACAGAGTTACTTTCGAATTTATATATTAAGTAAGGAAGTAAGGGTTTGAGGTTTAAACGATGTCTGATATACATGTAACAACTTTCTACCTACAATGTATCCAGCTGTAATTATTGTTCAGGATAAAAGTTAATGACCGATGGTTTAATCAACTTGTCGCTTTGGTCGCGAATGCTCTTTTTATTGTTCAGTAATAGTCTGTACCTACTATCCATTGTAATTGAAAAAATGCTCAGCGTAAAACTGTTAACTTTTTGAAGTGAAAACTTCTTTAGCGGCGTTGTGCACTTTTTTTGTGATTGGTAAAAAATGTTTAACTCGCGTCAGGACACGTGAACTGATCGAAAATTCGTAAGACGGAGGGAGAATTGTCAAACTCGCGTCAGGACACGTGACCTGATCGAAAATTCGTAAGACGGAGGGAGAATTTTCATGTTTGTGTACGATAGCGCAATAAATGAATACTGTATTTTGCCATATACATGAGAGTACTTTTATACTGATAATTATAAAAGTACTCTCATGTATGTGGAATGGGCATGGGCTGTGGAGCGTCAACAACGTAACTCGACACACAAAACTGGAGACTTCAAAGGATCTCAAAAGGATTATGAGCATGGGATGCGACAAAATGCAACCATTGCACATATTCAAAAAGAATTTTAAAATAAAGGTCCCCACGAGGGATGAATGGAGACAAGGTCTAAAATCCCCTGACGAGGGTTGTCTCATCTGGTACACCGATGGTTCCAAAATGGAAATAGGATCAGGCGCTGGTATCTATGCCAGTGACTATAAGGTAAGCCAAAGCATGGGCAAATATGCAACGGTCTTCCAAGCGGAAACCTACGCTATAATTGCCTGTGCTCAGGAGAATATTAACAGTGGTGTCACTGACAAGACTGTGTATATTCTCAGTGACAGTCAAGCTGCTCTCAAGGCTCTGGACTCGTGTAGGGTGGACTCCAGACTGGTCCTGAACTGTGTTAAGATCCTCAACAAACTAGGCAGGAAGAACACAGTCAGACTGGTCTGGGTTCCGGGACATGCAGGGGTGCAGGGCAATGTGGAGGCTGATGAGTTGGCCAGAAAGGGCTCGGAGCAGCTGTTTGTGGGCCCCGAGCCATTCGTGGGACTCTCTGAGAGCACCGTTAAGGCAGCTTTGAATGCACATGGCAATGACAAACACAGGTTGGAGTGGATGGCCCTTAGGGGTCTGGAACACTCCAAGAAATTCATTGCAAACGGAGCCACAGGCTTCACCCGGAAGTTCTGTGGATATAGCAAGAGCCAAATGCGCCTGCTCACAGGAGCGTTCACTGGCCATTTTGGCACCAACGACTTCCTGTGCAGATTGAGATTGGCACACAATTTGATCTGCAGGGCCTGTGGTGAACAGGACGAGTCCATATCGCACCTATTGTGTGAATGCGACGCGTTGGCTGGACTGAGGACGGGTCTGATGGGGGTGGCATATCCAAGCCCTGAAGACTTCAGGCTTCTCCCTCTGAATTGTACACTGCGGCTTATGCAGTACATTCATAAGGAGATAGCTAAGGGTTAAATCTTGGGGCCGACACAAAAGATCCCACTGGGTCGAAGTGTCGCCGGTCTGCACTGACTGGCCCCCACACATAAGATAAGATAAGATAAGATAAGATAAGATATACTGATAATTAAAGCAATTCGTGCAAAATTATTCCTTAACCATTCCAAAATATCAAAAATGCACAACGTTAATATTCAAGTTTTCACTTCTGCCGGCACTCCCGGAGTGCAATCCGTTGTTTTTATTTCTTAGTTAGTAACAAATATTGTTACTTTCAGATCGGTTTCCTAATCGGGTAAAGTATTATTATATCAATACTAGATAGATAGGTTTTTGGTATGAAGAAATTCTGAGTAGTTGCACGGAGTCTGGTATTGTGTCCGGATGTGTGCACAGATTTTCCCCTATTACGTGGGACCAAAAACATAGTTGGCGAAATGTGGGTGCAGTAAGTACTCCCTTGCATTCGAGGTTATAGGCATAAGATTATATTTGTATAAATGATTATGTTCAATGTACATATATACTGTATGAGCTATCACTCGGGAACAGTTCTTTTTCTGGAAGAAAGGTAGGTTCTTTTTCTGTACTCCTGGCAAATTGTATGCGAAATTTCATGTTAAACTTGTTACACTCAGACTCAGAGCAGAGAGCACGAATAGTTTAGTGGGGAGACCAACAGACTGCAATGCAGAGGGTCTCGGGTTCGAACCCACGTCGCGCAGCTCTGACTTTCGGAAGTTATATGACTTTTCAAAATTATGTGCGTATTGATTGACAATTATCGCCTGCTCCGTGTCGTGGAGAGCACGTTAAGCGGTCAGTCCCGGTTGAACATCTATGGCAGTCGTTATTGGGAGAGTGTCGACACAAAAGATCCCACTGGGTCGAAGTGTCACCGGTCTGCACTGACTGGCCCCCACATAAGATAAGATACACTCAGACTCAGCACAACTTTCTGTTGATTAGAGAGCTAGACTGAAAATGGCCGCTGTTGCCAAATAGTTAGTCTCGATACGAATGAGCTGGCTCTCTCGAGTGAGTAACATATACATACAAGATCTCTATACAAGAAGATACAAGAAACCTGTACGATAATAGTACCACTAATACCACCATTTATCCTACAGGTAAGAATTCTGGAGGCTCACTTTCCTACCATAATCAAGCGGCGGTAGCATTAGAAAACACATATACCGTACTTGTAATTGAGAAGTAGGTTCGAGTCCCACCTATTGCACTATTTATATGACTATACCTACTAATAATTTGCAACCCAATTGCAAGTATTCTTTTTTTATAATTTCGTCCTTTCATTATTTACTTTACAGTGGGCGGCGATGTGCCAATTATTCCTCCGGTGTATATATTATCCTAGGCTACTATAAACACTTACCACCAGACAGGCCATAACCTTGTGACACTTGATGTCCATAAAGCAATGTAACTTGGAGACTCAGAACAATGACCTTTAAAGCACGACGAAAATGTAAGTGCTAGAATCCAAATATCATTTGTACATTTTTTGATCAATGCATATGAACATAACAATATGTAATACAAGACTCCGTTTATAATCTTTTATCATAAAGAGGTTGAAAGTGTGTTCGGAGAATTGAAGCAGTATTTCAAAAAGTTGATGCACTCAATATGACATTCGAACATATAATGTCTTAAGCGGGTGCCTTGACACGTATTTTACAATCCCCTTTTTCTACTAGGCTATATAAAACTGCAATTTCTTGCAGTAATATTCAAAATTGAAGCTTTCATAAATTTAAATTGGCAGTAAAACAAAAATTATTTCTTATAACTTTTAGTAGAGAAGAGAAACGGTTAAATGGAATTGTTTTTCAGTCACAAGTAGGTATCTATACATAAAGTGAAATTGTAACTGGTCGATGTCTGTCTTTTGAGGAAAACCTAGGCGAACGTTTCTCGATCAGATCGGAGGCGTTCTGGACAAAGGCCAGGTTAAGAGCTCCTTAAACCGACGGGCGTGTATGAGGAATATGATGAAAATGAATGAAGCCAGAGAAGTGTGTCAGGATCGTATCGATCGCAAATGGAAATCAGTAGTCTCTGCATACCCCTCTGGGAAACAGGCGTGAATCTATGTATGTATGAAATTAAACTACTACATACGGATATTATCGCTTTGTTTATTAATATAATATTCTATTCTATTCTATCACATACACACAACACCATCTAGCCTAAACTAAGCAAAGCTTGTACTATGGGTACTAGACAATGGATAAGCATATATATACTTCTTTTTTCGTAAATACATACATATTATACATAGAAACACCCAGACCAAGACGAACATCCATGTTCATTCACACAAATGTTTGACTTGTGCGGGAATCGAACCCACGACCTCAGGCGTGGCAGTCGGTTACACTAACCACTACGCCATCAAGGCCGACAATTTATTTGATACTTTATTACATAATTTAGAAACTCTTACACTACTATTACTATTAAATACAATACAATACAAATAAACAACGCGATAAAATCCGTATATAGTAGTTTAATTTCAATTAATAACATTCGCGTAAATAGAAGACAATATTAAACAAAATAATCGTCAACGCTGGTTTTTTCAACAGAAACGTGATATTTTTTTTCTTTATAGAAAAGACAAAACGATTCCCTTCACATTCGAAGAATCAATCTGCCACTAAATAGTAACATTATTGTAGGGGGGTCGGGGCGTCTCCCCTATTTATCTTCAACCCGTGCCGACGGGGGGTGAATGCAAATTAGGTATAGTCGCGCCGCCGCGCCGCGCCCGTCTGCGTTATATAAATAAACTTGAGGATATCTCTGTTTTTAATGCTTTTATGCTCTTGTAGTACCGCCGCTGTATGAAAGCGGAAGATAAATATAGCTTTTTGTGGTGAATGTTGGCGCAAAAGTCAGCCGACGTGCTCCGAAATAAATTATAATTATTGTTTTATGCGACTATAAACTTTTACTTTATGGATGCAGTAGATTAAATATAATTGCAGCGTAAGTAAACTGCAGTGGTTTGTAGTTAATTAAATTATTGTTATGGAATGATAAACTGGGTTTACGTGAACTGCAGTGGTTTAAGAAAGGCTTTGTCGTTTATAAGTCTGCTGTTTTGGGTTGGATTGCTGCTTGTTAAATCCTTACTAATATTATAAATTCGAAAGTAACTCTGTCTGTCTATCTGTCTGTCTGTTACCTTTTCACGGCTAAACCACTCAACTGATTTAGATGAAATTTGGTACAGATATAGTTTAAAACCTGGGGTAGGACATACAGGCTACTTTTTATTTATGTAGGTACCACGCGGGCGGAGCCGCGTGCAAAAGCTTGTGTTCTATATGATAGAAAATACAAGTAATGTCGTCTCAGGCATCATAGTATTCAGAGATTGTAATACACATCTATCTAGGCCATCAGGCCCTAGGCGTGATACTATGTATCGCTGCCTCCGTGGCGCAGCGGTAGTGAATGAGACTGCTGTGCATGAGGTCTCGGGTTTGAATCCCGGGTTGGGCCAACAAAAACGAATTGGGTTTTTCTGTTAAGAAATCTCAATACGAGCTCGGAGTTAGGAAGTTGGCGGTGTTAGACACCCCCGTGCCTCGGAAAGCACGTAAAGCCGTTGGTCCTGCACCTGATCTCTCCGGTCGTGTCGGATTATCCGTCCCATCCGATCATGAGTGTTAGGGAACAGAGAGTGCACTTGTGGTTGCGCACATACTTGTGCACTATAATATCTCCTGCGCAGATGGCCAGTCTCCGTTAAGATTGGCCGCCGTGACCGAAAATTCGGTCTGGAGGACTAAAAAAAAAACTATGTAAAATTTAACCATTGTGTGACATACGTTAAACCATGGCTACATAAACTCAGAGGGATAGGCATACATAGGTTTAGTATTATATATAGTTAGATCTTAATTCTCAAGTAATAGAGGCCAGCCTATTATCGTCTAGCCGGTAAATTACCAAACTCGATGGCAATATGAAAATTTTCTAACAGATAATCTATATATATATTAATACGTGAAGCAAAAACTTTATACCCCTTTTTACGAAAATTGCGCGGATGGAGGAGTATGAAATTTGGCACTGTTGAAGTTTATATGGAGAAGAAGGGGCGAATGCTAACATTTATATAAAATATGCATTAGAAATACATTAAATTAATGAAAAAACACTACACGCACACAAGCATGCATTTCACACACGCAGTCGTAGCGCGTAACTATGGTTACATATGTCAATATATAATGACATATATCAGGATACAGGCAAACTTTGCTCGGATTTCGAGCACTAGGCGACCGCTAGTCCTAATAATATTGCCTGCCTGAGTCGAGATCTGAATTCTGGACCTTTTGATTAGCAGCAAGTGTAGATGCAAAATTGGCTACTGGATGGTGACAGTGCAGGTATAAATATAATTACAAGTTAATGGAGTAATTACTTAAAACTTAAATTATGGTATAAACATAGATATATCTATAATATTAATTTGATTAATTAAAAGATATGTTTCATCGAACATTTTCATTAGTAAAATGATGGCTTTAATTTTATTGCAGGCAACACTGATTTATCTGTTTGCTCCGATACTTACTTTTATTTTAGACTAGGTTGTGCCCGCGATTTTGTCTATATGGAGGCAGCAAAGCACTCCAAATTCTAATTAACAAAATAAGACGAAACATGCTTAGATTTTAAGTTGAACCATACTGTGAAAACCACATCAAAATCTGCTTAGTGTTTTTTGCGGAACGCAAAAATAAATACGAAGACATGGTTTCTGATTCAGAAATATTTTAGTAGAGTGACATACATCTGTAGCTTCACGCCTGTATTTTCAAAGAGATAGGCAGAGATTTGTTATTTTTCCATCTGCAGTAATGTTCAACAGACATTATTTAAAAAAAATAATCAATGACGTTATGGCGAAAGCCATAGTATATCATAGTATAGTATAGTACATGCAAACGTGATATATATAACTTGTTATTAGCAAAGCAAAATACTACGTGCCGTAATACATAATAGTTAATATTGTTAATTATGCAAATAAAGTAAACATCATAATTTCCCTTTCCTATATAGGTCCGTACTACGTATGTATAATAACTTAGTATATAAGCCTTAATTAAGTAACAATAAACCAGTGAATATTCAATCACCACATCGTCGTTTTAATTGGTTCATAAAGCAACACGCAATAACGTCAATAGTTGCTAAAATAAGCAGCTGTGACAGACGGAAAGACAAATATTTTTTTCAGTTTAGGGACCATTACCGCATGCCGCTCTACAAATAATTCCTGTGTCGAGTGAGGGCTCTAGAAACATTCAAACAACAGACACAAGATCACCCAGACTCAGAACAACAATTTGTACGCAAAGGTTGGTCCTGTGTGGTGATCGAACCCAAAACACGCGGCGCCATAGTAATGGCACTATGTCATTTGTGCAATCGCACCATTTATGGAATCAGTTTTATAATTTTGGTATGGAACCATACAAAACGGAAAAATGTAGGTACATACCAGTGATGTTGCGAATATTCGCATCCGCATCTGCAATCGCGGAGTTTCCGCATCGATTTGGACATCTGCATCCGCATCCGTATCCGCAATAATCAACGCGGATGTTAATGCGGATCCAGATATAGCGTAGGTTACGTTAAGAAAGAAATCAGTTGTTCAGTATACGTGTTTAATTTATGAACCTTTGCAAAACAGGCGAAGGCGGTAATATTAGATACTTTTTATTAAATAGGATGAACAATTTTCATCAACACCCGCATCCGCAATTGCGGGGCTTCGATATCGATTTGGACATCCGCATCCGCGGATGTGAGATTTCAAATATCCGTATTCGCATCTGCATCCGCGGATGTCAAAAAATCTGCATCCGCAACATCCCTGGTACATACCTAGGTACTATATCTATATGAAAAGACATAAGCACAACAGTTCAATACATTCCTTTCCACGTACGGCAGTCGTAGTCAAGTTACGAGGATTAGTGTCATATTGCCTCCCCCAGCACTGATGTGTTTATCAGTTTAGTATGTTTATTTTGCGTGCGTGTTCTGGCTATATTGGGGCAATATTGATTTATGTTCGCGTTTTAGCACCATATTGAGGATCCTAAAGCGTAAGTTATCGATTTTTATAGATGCAAAGCTGTGATAGCGGAGTAAGAGACCGTTGGACTGCCAGGCAAAGGTTCGATTCCTTGGGATTCGATCCCTAGGCACACACCTCTTAATTTTCGCTGTTATACAGGTTGTCCGGTAATTAATGGATAACCTTGAAATGTCTTATAGAAGAACTGACGGGCGTTCAGAAAAAAAAAAGTAGCTGGTCATACTTTTGACTATCTATCTATTAGCATAATTAGTGTTTAATAATAAAACAAAAAAAAACCGATGGTATTCATTCATTTATGTTCGTAGTGTACAAGAAAGTTAAATATGGTAATTAAAAAAAAACATATCTCGGGTAGAAGTTAGGATAGATTTCTTTTTATTTTTTTCTGGACGGCCATCAGTTCTACTATAAGACATTTCAAGGTTATCCATTAATTACCGGACAACCTGTATATGTACGTATTAAATAGTTAATATCACTCGCTTTTATGGTGAAGGAAAACATCGTGAGAAAACCTACGCGTCTAAGAGTTCTCTATAAAAGTCTCGGTGATATGTGAAGTCTCCCAACCCGCACTGGGCCAGCGTGGTGGACTATGGCCTAACTCTTCTCACACAGTGAAGAGGTCCGTACCCAGGAGTGGGACAGTTTATATACACGGCTGATATTAATAGATTGTAGTCTGTATGCCTAGATCTTGGGCGCAGTATGACTTTAGTTCGGCGGTTAAAAGTACTCCTATCTTGGTCTGTCTTCATAACGTGTCAAATTACTATGCGGGAGTCATCTTGTTTAAATAACCTTTGTCGCCATTCAATCTACATGTCTAATTATTGCGTCTCACTTCTGTATTCGTTCTAACCTTCGAAGATACGCAACGCACGTGTTTCGTCTCAGTTTCAGCCAATTAGACTGCCAGCTACAAACTTTGACTAACTGATCTTCTTCTTCTTTTCGTGTGGTTAGTGGCCAACCTGTTGTCAAGATTTGTTCAAGCCGTAGGCCTCTGACATGGCTTAACGACTGCTGTCAATTTGACAACAACCGGGACCGATTTTTACGTGCCCTCCGAAGCACGGAGACGCTCAGATGAAATACCACTAAGCGGTCACCCATCTATAGACTGACCGCACCCAACGTTGCTTAACCTCGCTAATCGTTTACCGATCAGTGAGTGCAACTGGCTATGAGCGAATAAGCTATAATAGCTATTAATATAATAAGGTATTAATATATTAAGCTATTAATATAATAAGCTATTAATATAATAAGCTGTTAATATAATAAGCTAATAATTAACAAGTTTATAATAAGAAAGCTAGGTTATGATTTATGTCCATAGGTAATGAGCAATAATGCAATCATGTCAAGTATATGATCTCTGTTTGGCTAAATCTTAGAATATATAAACTATTACACACTAACATATATAACGTATGCACAATTATACGAAGCACGTAAGTAACATATGTATAATATGAGACAGTACACGGAGAAATCAAATATTAAGGTGGATTTAACAAGCAGAACCCTACTAACGGAATACAAGCAAACAATCATAACCTGAGGAAGGATATAAAAAACATCTACCCCACAAATGAAGCCTAACATCAGCACAGCAGTTTTCTTGTGACTACGTCTAGTGCAACCCGGCCAAACGTTCAGCGTCCCAAAAGGTACAAAAATGCATACTTAGTCGCATTACAAAATACAAAAATATTACTTAGAAAAACAAGGTATATTAGTAAAGGGCTAATATATTTTTGTCAATCCTCTCAGGTCAGGCATGTGCCCTTAATAGAACTCAATGGCTACATTGTATGGGACATCAAAATAACTAGCAACTCCTGTTAATACTCGTCTCCATCCCATTTAATATTGGGCAATATCTTTAGTTCATTGCCTTCATTATATCCATTTTTATGTCACGTCTCACACTCCATGACTCAGCATTCATCTCGCACAATTTAAACACTCTCGTATAAATCTTTTAGTTGAATAAGCATTACGAATAACAAAGCAAAACGTTCACAATGGAGTGTTTGTAAAACAATACCAATGTGTTAAATAATATTATGTTAAAGCGAAATACGTACACTTGAATGTAATGAGGCTAACGACCTTTGAGGTTCCACATCACAAGCGTAACGTTTCCTTTTTAATGAATTTAGAATTTCTTAGATGTTCTGTTTGCGCCCAAATCAGCTCAACGAAGAAATTAGATTATTTAATAAATAAACGCAAAAGTGTTTTATGGAGCGTTACATAGAATTAAGTAGATTACTAATTCTTGGGCTCCTAATAGGCCTGTTTCGCTTAGTTCTCGGGACGTAAAAACGTTTTGTTGTAGATATTTTCGGAGCTAAGTGAAGAGATTATAATATAAAAAACTTTTGTAGAGTATTTCAGGTAATTATGAGTTACTAGGGAAACATTTGGTATTTAGTAACACAATTGTGTCCGTGTAATCCAAAAGCCATGCTATCAAAATATGTATGGCTCATATCTTAACCAGAAGATTATAGCTTTCATGTTTATGAACAATCTCACCGCTTGCCTCTCACTATTAAAACAAGAGTGTCTAGGTCGCGAAATTTATCACCCGGCCAAAAAAAATTTACAAAAGTCATATATTTTATAGCTTACAGGTTGCCGCACGATGTTTTCTTACACAGCGAACACTCATTATTTGTTAACTTACACATATCTACAAAATATCATATTTGCCCCAATCTAAGCAATCCAATTAAGTATATCGCTAAAATGACAATCCAATACTATCCTACCAGATTATTGCAACTTATAAAATAATACTAACAACCAAAATACTTCGCAGTCCCTAAGATTTCCTTGCTAACTGTTCCCCTTAGCACAATTTCCCGAACTTTGATTAGATTTTCAAGGAATATCGCATCTTATCCTTTTCCTAGGGTCCTCCTACATTTGGCAGACTAGTACCATTGACCTATATGACCGTAGTAACCATTAGCCTTAAATATGGAGGAGTTCATCGCCATTTATCGGACGAAGTGCCGGTCGTGAGCAGTTAAAGAGTTCTGTAGTGTTAGTATGGCTTCCGAATTACGTACTGGATAGAGCGTCGACCGGAGTCAATGTTATTGGTTAGCTGGTTCTAGTTTTCAAAATCAGGGTAAGTATTCTTGCTAGATTCGGAGAAATAGACTATGTACTGATCTGATGACCTGGTTATTGTGATCATTTCGGTTTTCTGTGGCGTAGTGTGTAGTAGTGTGGTGCTGTGCATGAAGACTCGGGTTTGATGCCGGTCGGGCAGTATTAGGTGCTGTGAAGATATTTTGAGTTTATAAGGTAATTTATAAGTTTATTTAGTTAATAAAAAAGATACAAGTACACAAAAGTAGATGTGACACTGAATCCCACACTAGGACACCACCCTGTGTTGCGGGATCCAGTCTCTTTAGACTGATATTCTTACAGTAATTGCATCAGATAGAAACAGTTATTATATTAATGCTACTTATACAAATATAATATGCTACTTAATAATAACTGTATATTAAGACTATAATAATAATATAGAGCTCCTTGAACCGACGGGCGTGTATGAGGCATGTGATGAAAGTGAATGAAGCCAGATAAGTGTGTCAGGATTTTAGCAAATGGAAATCCGTAGTCTCTGTCTAAGTGTCTACCCCTCTGGGAAACAGGCGTGAATCTATGTATGTATGTATGCATAATACTAGCTTTTACCCGCGGCTTAGCTCGCGTTAATTTAGAATTTGACAATCAATTCAGGTTGTACTCTGCTTGTAATAATATAAATCAATCATGAATCAAAAGAAACGTGGCGCCATCTATTATCATAAGAACTTTTTTGTTTTCCTCGGGAACAGTAATTTTTTTTGGGATAAAAGGTAGCTTATGTCCGTTTCTGTACACCTGTCAACGTATATGCAAAATTTCAGGATGATCGGTTTAGTGGTTTAGGCGTGAAAAGGTAACAAAGAAACAAACAAACTCATTTTCGCTTTTATAATATTAGTTAGGATTAGGATATAGTAGATGATGATAATTATGTGTTCTGTATGCTAGTGCGTGTTTGCAAGTGTATTTGTGTTTGTGAGTTTATGTGTGTGGATGAATGTTTGTGTCTGAGGGTGTGTATGAATGTAGGTGTGTTGGTTTGGGTGAGAGCGTAAGCTTATGTAAGTGTGTAATAGGCAGAACTGATTCATTATTCTAACAATAATTATGTAGATATAACATGTAATGCTGTTGGTGTACCAACGAATAAATAAATAAATAAATAAATAAATATTATAAATTTGAAAGTAACTCTGTCTGTCTATCCGTCTGTCTGTCTGTCTATCTGTCTGTTACCTTTTCACGGCTAAACCACTCAATCGATTTAGATGAAATTTGGTACAGATATAGTTTAAAACCTGGGGAAGGACATAGGCTTTTTATTGATGTAGGTACCACGCGGGCGGAGCTGCGCGCAAAAGCTAGTAATAAATAGTGCGTGTTAGTGTTTCAATTTTGAATAATAAAGTTTTCTGTCTTACGGTAACTTTTACCCAATAGCCAGTCATACACATGATTTTTACAAACAGATTTCGTCATCAAGATAACAGCACGGAGCCCGGAAATATGTCAGATGAACGACAACAGGCTTGCCCCTTATTACTTGGGACCTAACATGGCCATATGTAGATGTAGTATACGGATACCTCTGCCTGCCTCTTTGGGCATACACGCTTGATACTAGGTATGTATATACAGCCACGTGCAAAAGTATTAGGCACCCTATAGTAATGTCAGTTTTAGGGTGATTGAGCATAGGGAATGTAAAGAAAACAAAACATATGATTACTAAGATTTATTTTAATAAAATAATTAATATTTTGTCGGTCCACCTTTGGATTTAATGACAGCAGCCACTCTTTTTGGCATTGACTCTACCAGCTTAAAACATTCCTCTTGGGATATCTTTTGCCACTCATGCTTTAACGCGGCGAGTAGTGTTTGCTTGTTGCTTATCGAGTGTCTACGGATATTTTTCTTCAAAATAGACCAAATATGTTCAATAGGATTGAGGTCCGGTGATTGTGGCGGCCAGTCCAAAAGATCTATTCCATTTTGAGCCATCCATGCCATAGTGTGTGCTGACTTGTGGCAAGTGGCGTTGTCCTGCTGGAATTTTACGCCGTCGGTGTTTGTATCACCAAAAATCTGTGTAACAGACGGTGCTAGAGCTGTTTCCAGAACTTCTGTGTATTTGGTGCTATTCATTCGCCCCTCACACAACATCATTTCGCCCACTCCATCGGCAGCCATGCAACCCCAGATCATTATTGAGCCTCCACCGTGTTTAACAGTGGGCACTACACAATCTGGGTTGTACTCTTCGCCCACCCTTCGCCTGACGTAAGTAACACCGGGTGTTCCAAACACCTATGGAACAAGCAAAAAAATAACTTAATTCAAGATTGCATATTTCCCTCGCAGGACGTGATTTCAAAGACGGCTATGTGTTTTGGTATAATACATAAATTAAATAACAATACCTCAAAGTTAGATTCGTCTGACTACAGTACGTTGGACCAATCCTCCACTGTCCAATCTCTATGTCTGAGGGCCCACTGCAACCGATTTTTCTTGTTGTGCTCCGATAGCCACGGCTTCTTTCTTGCCTTGCAACCTTTTAACCCAGCTGCAATAAGCCTTCTTCTCACAGTACACGCGCTCACTGATCTGCTTTTTCCTTCAGATAAAGCTGCAGCGAGCTCCAAAGCAGTTTTTTTACGGTCCTGTAGAGACTGCCTAATTAACAATCGGTCTTCACGATCTGTAGTTATTTTTCTTCTGCCTGTTCTTGGCCTATTCTCATGAGTACCGATCTCTTTGAAGCGATTTAGTGCATATTGCACTGCACAACGCGAGCACTTCACTTCTCGGGCTATTTTCACTTGAGACATGCCTTGTTCATGTAAAATTTTAATTTTTAGGCGCTGCTCTGCACTAAGTTCTGCTTTTTTAGGCATTATTAACTCGATGAATATTAGTCTTCAGGAATATGGTAGCAACAATTGCGTACGATATGTGTCTGTTCACTGCAAGCACTGATAACACACTAAAAGAGTAAACTTTAAAATTGCAAATTTGTAAAAACATTGTTTTAAACTGCACCTGGGTGTCATAAATATTTGTTATTGTTTTATTTTTGTTTAAAAATGCCGCCGATGCAATAGTAAGACCATAAAACCCTTATCCGAGCGCTCATTGTTGAGATAGAGACAAACAATAGGGGTGCCTAATACTTTTGCACGTGGCGGTATTTATACGGCGGGTGTAGTGTTACTCTTACGTTAAATTTCTCTAACAAAGCGATACTTTCTTAGGTCTCTTCTCCCTAGCCCTTATTATTCCCAAGTCACTTGGGGTCGGCTTTCTACTCTAACCAGATTTGACTGGATATCAGTTTTTACTCGGAGCGACTACCATCTGACCTCCGCAACCCGAAGGCTAACGATACCCTAAGGCTAGACCAGTGTCAGGATATTAGAGAGCACTGACTTCCCAATAACGACTGCCGTAGAGACATTGCCTCATTGGCATGTTTCTACAGAATATACCACGGGGAGTGCTCTGAAGAGTTATTCCACCTTATCCCGCCCTCCCCTTTCCTATCCAGAACAACGCGTGCTGGGCTCAGATGCCATCCTTACACGGTAGAGTCGATTAGAGCGCGTACCAAAAAGTTTGGGTTCTCATATCTCTGCCGAACGACCAAGGCATGGAATTCTCTGCCAAGGCACGTGTTTCCTTCTTCCTTCAATCCTGGGTTCTTTAAGCGGGGCGTGAAAAAGCATCTTCTCAGGCCGTCAAAGCAGAGACCTCAACATCGCCTCAGCTACTGTGGGGGCGATGTGGAGGCCACTGCTCTTAGACCACACGACTGCTTACCATCACGTGGAGTGTGGTCATTTTGAAGAGTAAAAAAAAAAAAAACATAGATTTTCATGGCAGCCGGGACCGGAACTTAACTATTTGTTGGCCTAGCTCGGAATTCGGTTGCAGTCGCTTTTACTACCGCTGCGGTACAGAGGACACTTCGACGCAGTGGGATCTTTTGTGTCGACACTCTCCCAATAACGACTGCCATAGATGTTCATGGCAACCGGAACCGACGGCTTAACGTGCTCTCCGAGGCACGGAGCAGGCGATAGTTGTCAATCTATACGCACATAATTTCGAAAAGTCATATATATAACTTCCGAAAGTCAGACCTCTGACTTTCGGAAGTTCGCGCACCTGCGCGACGTGGGTTCAAACCCGAGACCCTCTGCATTGCAGTCTGTTGGTCTCCTCACTGAGCTATCGGTCTTCCTTGCTTATTAACTATATTTCCTTAGGTAAGCCTACTCCGTAACTAAATAATTGTCTAAGGCGAGCTCATCAACTTTAAAAGACTAAAACATAATTTCGTTGTCGTGGCGAGAGGCCGGTCCCCAAGCTCCCGCCAAATGATTTTAAGAGACACTTTGATGATATAATTATAATTGGCAAAATATTCGTATTCTTCACTTTCATTTCTACCTGACTATATAAACTAACACTGATATAATATTATATAACATTTCTCAATAACTCGCTTTGTATAAATACTTATTGAATAACATATTCCTTGGAAAATTATGGAACATTAGAACATTACAGTTGCCAATCGTTCTTCGAATATGTAGAAATCATATCAGAAGCAAATAATGAATTCTTCTTCTCATATGTATAATAAAAGTTAACATACCATTATTTTATTTATTCACGTACGTATATTATTATCGAGTGTAGGTATATTCAGTCAGCCGTATCATTCTTATATATTATTCGTTCCTTTGAATGTTGTGAAGTCTAGATAATTAGGAGTTCTTTTAGGATCGCTCGGTTGTCAGTTTATTTGAAGTGTTTTCTTTAGCGATGTCTGTAGGCATTTATCATGCTGATGTATATCAAATAATTTTAAGACTGGAATTATTGGATCTACAGGCTCATACTTGTAAAGTTAATCTATATTTTTTGCGTAGGCACCATATTATATCAACCGAATAATGAACCATGCTTACAGTAAATAGCGATTTCTAAAGTCTCTTTAGGAGAGCGCTAAATTTTATCAGGCAGACAAGTGGTTTTGTCGATTGTGCTGACAACATATGAATCTTTTAAATCATAATCATGTATACATAAAATGTAAGCTTACAGTGTTAACCACCAAATCGCTTATATCGATACTAAACACACAAATTAAAAACATAAAATCAACATTAATTAATTATTAACATACAATACAAATTACAACACAACAATTTATAGTGAGATCTTTTTCTATATATTTATTTTTTATACTCCTCTATAACCCTTAAACTCCTTGATTCTTTGTGTTAAAAAAATCACCGAATGACACAAAAAATAACACTTTGTATGCAAACAATTATCTTTACCGTTGGAAACTTTTAAAGCTTCAAACTTATCTAGAGCTCAAATTTAACCATTTGTTTTAATAATCCTTGATAAATCCTTCATTTCAAAGTTACCTCTTGTGAATAAATATTACCCGGGTATTACTTTTGGTCCTAATTTAGATCCGGTCTAGTCGTAAATCCGCCAGTCGGTCTGTCTGTCCGAGCGCCAACATAATTCATCAAAGACCCATATATTTTCTCATCTGTATATTTCTATATGTATAATTATTATGTATGTTATCAAATACTTTGAATTATTTGTAGTGTTCGGATGTAAGTGAAGTAACATATTTTTTGAATAATCAATTTAGAAAAAAATTGGCGAAGAAAATCGTTCTGCCCTACACACATCTTTTAAAAATGTTTATTGGTGACTAAATAGTTCGTCTCAAATCTGTACCTCCGAAAAAGTACTCTTTGCTTTTACTTTTTGAGAGTACTTTTTTTTATACAATTAAGGTGGCAAACGAGCATACGGCCCACCTGATGGTAAGTGGTCACAGTAGCCTATGGACGCCTGCGACACCAGAGGTATCATTTGCGCGTTGCCGACCCTTTAGGAAAGGAAGTGGGAAGGAGAAGGAGCAGGACGGGGGAAGGGGGTGATTGGGCTTCCGGTACTCTCAGTCACCGAACGAAACACAACAGTAGGAATACTGGTATTTTACGTCGATATTCTGTGAGAGGGTAGTCCTTCCCCGGTCGAGCCGGCGGTCATGCATGCTGAAATCAGCGAGGCTCTACTACTCTAACTACTTTACTAGAAAGTAAAGTAATAGAATTATCCAAAGGTGTATGTATATAGGTCCGACGTAATAGTTTAATTAATTCCAATTAGCTTATGTCTCTGATGACGAATATATTGTATTATTATCATTGAACTTTATTTTTAAATTACCAGATTTCAAAAATATTTGGCCGATAAAATTTGTAAAATGTTAAGAGTTATCTTAGCCACCGGACTCATAAAATCCTCTATACAACCACAAAATATGATCAGACTTAATAGTGACAAGGTATATAAATAAAAAACCCTTTGTCTCGTTCAGTTATTGTCATAATAACAGCTTACTATAACAAATAGCGTTTTAACAGGCAATCAATCGCAAGGCCGTATCACTCTACCGAGAACCGAAGCATTCGCGTGACAACTCCAATCAACACCAATAATTATACCTACAGTACTGCTTAGCCCCCATTATCTGGTGCTACACCGTAATTGTGAATTGACATGTTTGGTATAGTCATTATAATAATAATAATAATATCAGACCTGTATTAGACTGACCCACTGCTGGGCCTCTTCTCAGTGTGAGAAGGGTTTGGCCATAGTTCACCACGCTGACCGAGTGGGGTTTGGCAGACTTCACATATTTTCGAGCACATTCTGGAGAACTCTTAGACGTGCAGATTTCCTCACGATTTCTTCCTTCACAGCGACAATTAACTATTTAATACGCATATTACTTTGAAAAGTCAGAGATGCGCGCCTTGGGATCGAACTCGAGACCTATGTGTGGCAGTCCAACGGTTTCCTCTGCGATCGCTGCTATTAAGTCATTATGCGTTTATAAAAACATTATGACGGCGAGCGACTCAAAGCGCGGTCATTTTATTTCGTTGTACCAAATACAGTCGTATTCCGAAGCACTTTAGGTGGAATTTTAATTGTTATTGAATTAGTCTCTTCGCCGCCACTCCGTCCGTCGGGGCTGACCCTAAACCTACCACGGTGTTCCTTCACACGGTCTATGCCCGGGGCGCAGGGATCGTTTGGGCATTCATCCTGCAGCCCTGGCAGAGCAGCACGGTGCCTGAAACTGTGCCCAGTAAATTACATTAGGCTTGCCCTCTATTACATGGTACCTTAAATCATAGCTGGCTGGAATATAAACAGAGGACTATGTATTTTATATAAAAATTTAGAAGAGGCAACAATTTCTACAAACATAATGATATAATTCACAGACTTACATTTGCACTTCTAACTCAAAGCAAAGAGAGTTAGCACGGCACATTTTCGCTCCGCTCGCTGTGAACTGACATAATGAGTCATCTCGCCTTCGTTGCACTTTAAAAGAGCCTCGCCTTCCTTTAATTTAAATGTAATGTATTCTCATGTAATGCATCTTGTAAATTTTAAATCTATACTAATATTATAAAGCTGAAGAGTTTGTTTGTTTGGTTGAACGCGCTTAACTCAGGAACTACAGGTTCGAATAGAAAAATTATTTTAGTGTTGGATAGCCTATTTATCGACGAAAGCTATAGGCTATATAACATCACGCTACGACCCACCGAGGCGGCGCAGTAACGATAAACGCAGGTGAAACCGCGGGAACATCTAGTAATATTATAAAGCTGAAGAGTTTGTTTGGTTGAACGCGCTTCACTCAGGAACTACAGGTTCGAATTGAAAAATTATTTTAGTGTTGGATAGCCTTTTTATCGAGGAAGGCTATATAACATCACGCTACGACCCACGGGGACGGCGCAGTAATCATAAACGTGGGTGAAACCGCGGGCACATCTAGTAATATTATATTTATTATGCGAGTATTATAAGCGATATTAATGTGTTTACCTTCCAAGTTCATTGACACAATCGCAGACACAGCCAACTCTGCTATTTATGGTTTACTCTCGTTAGCAATACTTCGCGTGGAAATTAATGTCAGTGTTTATAGTTAAAATAATATATTATGTTCCGTAATAACGAATGCGTCGGCTTAACGCTGACGTATTCGTTAACCCTAACTAATATTATAAATGCGAATGTGAGTTTGTTTGTCACGCCTTAACGTACGGCCTCGATGGCGTAGTGGTTAGTGTAACCGACTGTCATGCCTGGGGTCGCGGGTTCGATTCCCGCACAAGTCAAACATTTGTGTGCATGATCATGGATATTTGTCTTGGTCTAGGTGTTTCTATGTATAATATGTAGGTATGTATTTACAAAAAAAAGTAAGTATATATTATGTATGTTTATCCATTGTCTAGTACCCATAGTACAAGCTCTGCTTAGTTTGGGCTAGATTGCGCTGTGTGTATGTGGTAGAATATTATAAAAAGAAAAAAAAGAACTACTCGGCCGTTCACATTTATCATCAAATCATCATCAAGTTTCGCATACACGTTGTCAGGGATGAAGAAAAGGACGTAGGGTAGTTTTCATCCAGAAAAATAACTATTACCAACCTCATCTAATCTAACAATCATTTACGCGAGCGAAGCCGCGGGCAAAGTCTAGTATATGTATGTCATAAATTGTATGCAAATGATAAATAATTTATTTAAATATTCTAGCTCTAACTTTTGTTCAGCAAATTTAATCAAACTATCTAGTTATTCGGACCCTAGTTTCAAGACCCTCAGTCGGACTCCAAGATCTATACCCCAACATGTAAGAAATTAACTTCCTTGAGAATCTAATAAGATACCAGATGTTTCATTTCGAGCCTACAGCTTCTAAAACCAACTTTATGTTGAGGAAATATGGTCTATTATTGTATGAAGAGCGAGCCATTATGGATGCACCCCAAAAACGAGGGTAACGACTTAAGTTCCCAATGGAGGTAATTGGGGAACTTCATGCAAGAAACTCACGTTTATCTCAGACTAAATGTTAGTTTTATTAGAGCCTCTCTCTTTCTACATTCATCTCTATTCGTTCGTTTAATCCATCCATTATTTACGCCACACGCGTAGATAAAGGATTTAAAAAGCAAATTGCTATAACAATGTTATATTGAAAATATTAATAAATTTTACCAAAAATTCCAAAATTAAATTATTTTTAAAGTGAAAACTTCTTTAGGCGCGTTGAGCACTTCTTGGGTGAACAAAAATCATAGAACTCGCGTCATCGTCACGCTTCCACGCTTTCATTTTTGAATTATTTTAGAATATTAACAATATCTCAGAAATGGTGCGTCCTATGCAAAAAATAACGAAATTTTAACCCCCTTAATAAATTCTAAGAGAATCAGGAACTCCAATCCAACCCGCTCTTTTTCATTTTTTTGAAGTGAAATCTTCCTTAGGCGCGTTGAGCACTTTTTGGGTGAACAGAAATCATGGAACTCGCGTCATCGTCACCGAACGCTTTCCATTTTTGAATTATTTTTGGTTTATAATTTGGTTTATAAATAAGTGTTTATGATCAAGGATTAAAGTTTTCACTTCTATCGGCAGTCCCCAAAGACTGCCACAATTTTTTGTAAACGTTTACTAGCAATTTGAGTTTCAAATTATATACTAGTATTCTTGTTAACTCCTCCAGCTAAGCTAAAATGATTGTTTTAGGAGTGGGTTCACATCGTTAGAGTAATTAGTGGGGTAATAATATTAGCAAGGATAAGGATTTATAATAATACTAGATGATCCCGCGGTTTCACCCACGTTTATCGTTACTGCGTGGCCCCCGTAGGTCGTAGCGTCATGTTATATAGCCTATAGCCTTCCTCGATAAATAGGCTATCCAACACTAAAATAATTTTTCAAATAGAACCAGTAGTTCCTAAGATTAGCGCGTTCAAACAAACAAACAAACTCTTCAGCTTTATAATATTAGTATAGATGATTATAAAGTAGTCAAATAGCTTATTAAAACGATGACCAGCCACTTAATATTCAGTTCAGTAGTGCATGAGTATAACAATAAAGTTTTAACGTCATTTCAGGAAATTGCATTGCATCTGTTACGGACGCAGTTTGAATTCGTTCGTGAGAAAATTTTTTTAGACTAGACTTTAAATACTTAAAATTGTATGTAAATTAAAAGCTGTTTGTGTAGCTTCGTATATTATATAGTAGATAGCAAATACATAATTTAAAAACAAGAAATTAAATGTAAAGGATATATGTTAAATTATATTTATTGCTTACTAAACAGAGTATATATAGAAAGAAAGAAAGAACAAAGAAAGAAAACATACTTTATTTCTAAAAACACGAAATCTTTCACAATATCATGTAAATATGTAATGTACAATATGTATGTATATACAGGTGTTGTTGTTATAATATTTAGATTGTCATTTCAGCCACGACGTAGCATATACAATTGAAATTAAACTGCTTTATACGGATTTAATCGCGTTCCTTTTTAACACTTATTTATACTAATATTATAAAGCTGAAGAGTTTGTTTGTTTGTTTGTTTGAACGCGCTAATCTCAGGAACTACTAGTTCGATTTCAAAAATTCTTTTAGTGTTGGATAGCCTATTTATCGAGGAAGGCTACGACCCTCGGGGGCGTCGCAGTACCGATAAACGCGGGTGAAACCGCGGGAACATCTAGTTCAGTCATAATTAAAGTTTTAATGTAATAATTATGTATTATTATTGCGTTATGTATATATTACAACGCATAATTAAAAGAAAAACGCAAATGTCAAAAAAGCCTTTTCATTACTGAAGCTTTCCATAAACTGCAGTATGCAAAATGGAATCAATAAAAATGCCGTTTTAAAGAAAATTGTTTGAAATATTGTGCTCCATTTATTCTTTCTTTTGTATTCATATTTTACCATTGTTTACCTTAGCTCACTAAAGTTTTAAATATTAACTGAATGATGTGTATAGTTTTAATTGGACTTCAGGTTGGCAACTATTTAATGTTCGATTGAGTAATGTGTCAATATTTAATCTGTTGTCTGTTACTGTACCTAATTATTAAAAATTAAAATTAAATTAAATACAAACAGGGTATGTTTGTTGGTTCGTCCTTGTTTGATGCAGTAATCCGTTACTGCATCAGTAACAAACGCTGGTGAGGGATCACCAACGTTTTTCTGTCAAAGTATACCATTTACTAGATTTTACCCTCGGCTTCGCTCGCGTATAGGTTAAGTTAGTAACAGTATTTTTCTGGATAAAAGGGACTTTTTCTGTTTCCTTGACAACATGTAGGCACAAGAAATTTCTTTGATCGGTTGAGTAGTTACTGCGTGAAAGCATAACAAACAAATAACATACCTACTTATAATATTAGTTAGGATTCCGGCAAAGTGTTAAAACTGTTTCTATGGACTTACATTTGTAAGATCATGGAAGCGAAGCCGCGGGTAAAATCTAGTAGCATAGTAACAATAAAAATAAATTAGCTTAGTAATACAAACTAAGGTTATATCGATCCGTTGTGACATCATGATATTAGAAGCCTGATGGATTGGGTCTCAAAGGAACCTTTTTTGTCCCTCTCACGTTTCTATAGACCAAATACTGTCGTCTAAATGTCAAGCTAAATGGAAATGTGGTCGCGAATAAATTGGTCGCTATGAAATATACAATGTGTAACACAAATGTTTCCGAAAATATTTTATATTTGCAGAAACATATCTCAAGTTTATTTTTTTGAAGTGAAAACTTCTTTAGCGGCGTTGTGCACTTTTTTGTGATGGGTAAAAAATTTTAAACTCGCGTCAGGACACGTGACCTGATCGAAAATTCGCAAGACGGAAGGAGAATTGTCAAACTCGCGTCAGGACACGTGACCTGATCGAAAATTTATAAGACGGAGGGAGAATTGTCATGTTTGTGTACGATAGCGCAATAAATGAATATTGTATTTTACCACATAAATGATAGTACTTTTATACTGATAATTAAAGCAATTCGTGCAAAATTATTCCCTAACCATTCCAAAATATCAAAAATGCACAACGTTAATATTCAAGTTTTCACTTCTGCCGGCACTCCCGGAGTGCAACCCGTTGTTTTTTCTAAAATATTAACTCGCAATATAAATAATTTTTGTGCCGCCAGTAACCTTATAAACATTAAAAGCGACCTGCCTCGGCATCGCATGTGTAGTACAAAACCTTAACAAATTATACACCTATACTTTCTCCTTCAAACCTCATGAATCACTCTGTCTATTGATGAAAACCGCATGGAAATCCGTTCAGCAGTTTTTGAGTTTATCGCGAACAGATAGACAGCGGAGGACTTTATTTTATAATATGTAGGGATAGTAAAGACACGGATAGTAAGTTCCTTCGGAGCTGGCACTACTATATGTGGATCACTAAAATGATTCCTTGTGGTGATTGAACCAACAACACTTGATGCACTGCGTCAGACGTCGCGTCAGTGGCAAGATGACTGCTTAAACCACTGTGCCTTTAGTGAAGTAAATTTTGTTCTATATAGTTATCCTTTTATAATTACTTTCGTGATTACTTTCGTTAAAAGAGGCAGAACTGACGATTTGTAAAAATAACATCAGCCCAGGCTAGAAACTATTCCACAGCAGAGCACTGATTAGCAAATCCAAAAGTCAGACGACAACAATCGTTAGACAATCTAACAGTAACCCTACTAGACTATTGCTGTCACATATGATGTACATATTATATGTACGGGCAAACAGCAACAAATGTATTTTTATAACTTAATGAGTAATTTATTATAAATTATTGCACCTATTATTTAAATAAATATATTATTATTATATATACTGGCAACACATGATAGTATTTCATCAATATTTTATCAACAATTTTCAACAGACGATGCCGAGAAATTCGTATATTTTGGTATATGATACAGAATATAGTGCAGATGCGTGCCAAATTTCATCAAAACCCGTACAAGTACTAGCGTGACTGACCAACAAACATACAAGCATTAAAACTTCCACATTTATGATATTAGCAGCATATTATCTGAAACCCCCTGTGCATAATTGTGGACTATGGAAAGTGGAGGCACGCCTCTTTGTTGCCCCCTGGGGAAACCCGAAGGAGACGGCAGGCGAAATAGACGGTTTATGAACAATTATGTTATTACTACTAATTCACGTATTAACGTATAATTTGAGCATTTATTCCGACGACTATTTAGAATTGTATTGACAAAAAATATAAAGAATATAGATGGCATAGTGTAGAATATTGAACCAAGAATTAAATATGCGAAAGGATGATAAAATTGCTGTTAGAAATATCAATATTGTTCATTGTTAGTTTGAACTTGTTAGCAGCGATAGCTCAGTGGGGAGACCAACAGACTGCATGCAGAGGGTCTCCGGTTCAAACTCACGTCGCGCATCTCAGACTTTCGGAAGTTATATGACTTTTCGAAATTATGTGCGCACTGATTAACAATTATCGCCTGCTCCGTGCCTCGGAGAGCACGTTAAGTCATCGGTCCCGGCTGCCATGAACATCTATGGCAATCGTTATTGGGAAGTCGGTGCCCTATAATATCCTGACACTGGTCTAGCCTTAGGGTATCGTTAGCGTTCGGGTCGGGTCAGATGGCAGCCGCTCCGTGTAAAAACTGATATCCAGTCAAATCCGGTTAGACTAGAAAAGCCGACCCCAAGTGACTTGGGAATAATAAAGGCTAGGGAGAAGTTAGTTTGCGAACTCGTGGATGTCATTGTCTTCTTTTCTCCTCATGCCCGAGGTCCATTGCTGAGTCGTGCATTGGGTTTTCCAGTTATGGTAATGACCAGCATGGTAAATGGTAAAAGGCTCGCCTTACTGGGATTTAGACCTAAGTTAGGCAAATATGTGTCTAGTATATAGGAATTGTAACCACGCTCACCATCGAAATACTCTTATAGCAGCGCAATTCTGTAAAATTCTGTAAAATGTCACTACTATGCTCGAGTCGCGAGTGGTAACAATAATTTGATTTTCCACTGTACCCATAGCAAAAATAAATGTTTACTATGGCTAATGCTGAAGAAACTATAGAATGTGAAATGATTTTTGAAATGAAAACTTCTTTAGGCGCGTTGAGCACTTTTTGGGTGAATAAAAATCATTGAACTCGCGTCATCGTCACGCTTCGTCATCGTCACGCTTCCACGCTTTCCATTTTTGAATTATTTGAGAATATTTACAATATCTCAGAAATGGTGCGTCCTACGCAAAAAATAACGAAATTTTGACCCCCTTAACCCGAGAGTATCAGGAATTCGACCCGCCCCTTTTTATGTTTTTTTTGTTTATAAAGAAGTGTTTATGATCAAGGATTAAAGTTTTCACTCTATCGGCAGGCCCCAAAGACTGCTCCAATTTTTTTTTTACTGAATATCACGGTAGTTCCTATTTCCGTAAATAAATAATCTTTATTCCCCCATGAGGCAAGCATATACTATGTTATTTTATTTTTATTACTACTTCTGTTCAATGAAGCAAACACAACACTTTTAAACCCTCGATGTTAAAATAAGCTTCAATATCTACCTATATACTAGAAGCCCTTATAAATACATAATTCAAACATAACTGCGGAGTTACTCAGTAGCATTACATACCAACATACAAAGCCAGTTATTTCAAACGTCTGCAGTGCTACCTCCACGCCTGCTCCACAAATTACATACAGACAGATGACCGTCACAATCCAAAGCGAAATCTACCACATTCGCACATTGCGTGTAAATAGCGATTTGTATTAAGTCGTCTATAACATAGCCGATAAAAAAAATCAACGGGTTGCACTCCGGGAGTGCCGGCAGAAGTGAAAACTTGAATATTAACGTTGTGCATTTTTCATATTTTGGAATGGTTAGGGAATCATTTTGCACGAATTGCTTTAATTATCAGTATAAAAGTACTATCATTTATGTGGTAAAATACAATATTCATTTATTGCGCTATCGTACACAAACATGACAATTCTCCCTCCGTCTTACGAATTTTCGATCAGGTCACGTGTCCTGACGCGAGTTTAACATTTTTTACCCATCACAAAAAAGTGCACAACGCCGCTAAAGAAGTGTTAACTTCAAAAAGACTTCGATGCGATAAGAGGTCAAAAGATATCGAATCGATAATCGATACATTCAAACTTTGGAAAAATCTATAGTTATATTATGGAATTAATTGAATTTCCTTGCTGAAATAGAGGCAAGAGAATCAAATATGCTGGATCACATGTAGTGATATATTGTGATATTTGGTGATGCAGCCCACGCAGACATAAAATCGATAGTAACTTTTTCGAATACATTTCTACTTTTACGCGATAGCGTGAATCAGTCAGATTCCGAAAATGCTCAAATCGATTCACTGAATCGATGGAGTATCCCTAATTGATCTAGTGTCTCTAAGGAATCCCCGTTTCGATCTCAGATCGACATGCCATTTGCTAGTTACTTAAACTGCTTTAGCACGACATGCGACATTAACTTACGCACGTGTACGTCTGAACATCCGTATCTCTGTAATTTGTGACGTCTCTGCTACACTGGGAGGGTAATTTGCGAGGCAATAGAGGCGCGTTCCTAGTTATGCCTATGTCTGGTTGTTATGATATGGCTAACGCGGTTGCGCTGTTCCACATTAACTTTAATATGTATAATATCAAAGTAAACGGGGTTGTTTAAAGAAATGCTGGGGTATGTTTGGAATAGACAGCGTGTAACAGTTAGGTGTAGTCATATTTTAGGGTTGAAAAGTATAGGTAATATAAAAAAGAAAGATAAAAAGAAAATGTTCATCCTAAAATATTAACGATGATGAATATATTGTTATATTAAATGTATATGTTAATATTAGATATTTATTATTACTAGCCGAAGGTCGTAGGTAGGTCTAGGTCGAATTTTGAGCACTAGGCGACCGCCTAGTGTTCGAAATTCGACCAAAGTTTGCCTGTAAGATATTGCTGACATATTATGTCATTATATATTGATATATGTAACCATAGTTACGCGCTTCGACTGCGTGTGTCAAATGCATGGTTGTGTGCGTGTAGTGTTTTTTCATTAATTTAATATATTCCCAATGCATATTTTAAAAAAATATTAGCTTTCGTCACTTCTTCTCTGTATAAACTATAAGTGTGCGAAATTTCATACTCTCCCGTCCGCCCAATTTTCGTAAAAAGGGATCCAAAGTTTTCGCTTCACGTATTAATATATAGATTATTACTTTTTTTTCCTTTTTGGGCGAATTCGGGCATGTTATTAGAAGGCATGGATTGACAAATGTGTTTTACCTAAAATGTTGAGTGTTGATAATCGCAGAGTCCAATATATGTCTTTATTTCTATAACTTGTTGCTCCGTTGTTGCTTTGCTTCGCGTGGTCGTAGCCAGATGACCGAAAGATTGCAATAGGTACACTCCTTATTACGCGGGACTTAACAGTACACCTCTGTTATCCTCTGGTACTACATGTACATACATACGTAGTCTCAGGCCGATATCCATGAATGGGTGTATACAGAGATGAATTACACCCGAATTTCCAAGCTGTGGTTTTGATTCCCATATGATAGGATGAGATCGTATTGCCGTGTACAGGGCACAGTTCCAGGCCTTCCAGCCGCCTGACCAGTACTTAATCCTTACTTCCTTACTATATTATAAATGCGAAAGTAACTCTGTCTGTCTGTCTGTTACCTTTTCACGCTCAATCCGCGGAACGGATTTTGATTAAATTTGGAATGGACATAGCCTGAGACCCTGGGAAGGACATAGGCTATATAACATCACGCTACGGCTCACGCGAGTGTCGCAGTAACCACAAATGCCACTGACGCGGGTGAGACCGCGGGCACAGCTAGTAATAATATAATATTCTATGACATACACACAACACCATCTCGCCCAAACTAAGCTGAGCTTGTATTATGGGTACTAGACAATGGATAAACATACATATATACTTTTTTTGTAAATACATACCCCCATATTATACATAGAAATACCCAGACCAAGACAAACATCTATGTTCATGCACACAAATGTTTGACTTTGCGAGAATCGAACCCGCGACCTCAGGCGTGGCAGTCGGTTACACCAACCACTACGCCATCGAGGCCGTACTTAAGAATTAATTACGAAAAAACCAATAATACTTTGTCCCACTTCCGACACAGCAGTACCATATACATACACTGCAAGGCAGTCGAGTCAAATATGTATATACCTATAAAATCTACAACACACACACATATACTAAATTACATAAACAGACACGTAATTCACACACATATGTATATGTCCGTGTCGTGACGTTCTAAATTCCAGTGACGAGCGGCTTTTGCCTGTTAAGACGGTTCCACATTTAATTACTCTGAGTTAATAGGCATTACATGTACGTTCCAAATAAGGTTTTCTAAAGAACCATATGGAACTCTTCTTACATACATAATAACGTATAAAACGGTACTGTATTTGTCGCTTATGTAATGGGGTCCTGGTCTGCTTAAATAATCGAATTTTGAACGACATGGCAGGATACTTGCTTTTTTTAAAGGCGACTCTTGGTCGTGATCTTGTTAATGCCTTTCAAACAACGGACAATTATTTGGTGATAACACAATTTTTTATCCCGCGTAGGGATCGAACCAACAGTATTCGGCGCAGAGGCAGTGGCGAAGTGACCATTTACACCACTACGCCATCCGTGCAGTCAACAAGATAAGTCTGTGGGATGCTTGTAAATCTCTGACGCCTAGTTAGCTAGGTACATTAATAAAAATATATAAATTGTATGTAAAGTATGTCATATGTTATTTTGTTTTTAACTTTAAATATTGTTTCCTTTTTTTTTAAATTATTGTGAGCTGAGCTATTTTTTAATGTATGGTGATAATTTGTACTAGAATTTAAGAGCGTGTCTCGCCGTTAAACTTAACGTTTGGCGAGTATTATGTATAATGTTACTAAATTACCACTATATTGTACTTAAATAAAAAATTAAATAAAAAAGAAACTTTTTTTATGGTATGTGTATAATTAAGATTGCTGTTTCGAGTCGAGCAGTACTATTGAGTTATAATGTCAAAAACAGTGAGAGCCTAGTGGGAGACGGTAGAACTACCACGCAGAGATCCCGAGCTAGATCCCAATTCGCGTATCGCTATCTTTTCGAAGTTATAGACGTATTTTATAAAGTTAACTAGATGTGCCCGCGGTTTAACCCTCGTTTATCGTTACTGCGCCGCCCCCGTGCATCGTAAAAGAATTTTTCAATTCGGACCAGTATTTCCTGAGGTTATCGCGTTCAAACAAACAAACTCATCAGCTTTATAATATTAGTATAGATTATCGCTCGCTTTATCAGTGAAGGAAAACATCGTGAGGAAACCTGCATGTCTGCGAGTTCTCCATAATTTTCTTAAAGATATGTAAAGTTAGCCAACTTGCACTAGGCCAGCGTGATGTACTATGCCTGAGTCTTCTAACACAGAAGAGGACTGTGCTCAGCAGTGGAACAGTTTAATATGGAGCTGATATTATTAACCTCTGAGTCTTCTTCGAAGAGTTTAATGAAAGCACTATGTGGGTCTATGTGTATGTCTGTTAGTGACAGTTTGTTATTGACAGGCATAGCTCCGGAACCACTGGACCGATTGACTTGTAACTTGGTGTGCAGACATCTTGGGGTCGTACCTCGGTCGAGTTTGAATATGGGCCCTATGGGTCAAAAGACACCCCGAGATATAGGGGTCATTTCTTATCATTACTTTTACGTTTAAGACGAAGAGGTTGAATCCTGGGTTTTTACACCCATCTTTTATATTTATAATGTCAAGAAAATTGGCAGTAGCTGCACGCAGTCTGATACTGTGTTGAGTAGAGGGCAATGTGCTCTTGTATCAATGCTTGTGGACACTGGCACCCTCACACTTGGGATAAGCTTTCCGTCGTGAGAGATTTTCCTTTAACGACGCAAGGGTAATCTCTAGTGTGGGAAATCAAGTCTTAACAACAGTTGTTAAACCTTTTCCATATATCCTTTATGTACGCCTCGCTAATTCTTTTTCATTAAACCTATCTTGAATGCCTTTTACCAGCTGGTGTAGGCGGTCATGGGCTACTACCTTAGTACCGTTCTACCGCTTAGTAACAGGTGACCCGTACCGACTAACTACTTGATTAGCCGATGATGTCATCTGTCATCCAAGAAAACAAACAAACTCATTAGCTTTATAATCCTAACTATCCTAACTATATAATATTATAAAAGTGAAAATAAGTTTGTTTGTTTGTTACCTTTTCACGCCTAAACCACTAAACTGATCATCCTGAAATTTTGCATATATATTGTCAGGTGTACAAAAACGGACATAGGCTACCTTTCATCCCGAAAAAAATTACTGTTCCCGAGGCAAATAACAATAACGTTCTTATGATAATAGATGGCGCCACGTGTCTTTCGAATCATGATTGAATTATAATAATTATTATTATACAAGCAGAGTACAACCCGAATTGATTGTCAAATTCTAAATTAACGCGAGCGAAGCCGCGGGCAAAAGCTAGTATTAATATAGATTAAACACTATGGTTCTCTATCATGTAAATATGCTGTGTGAGCTCACTTTTAGTAGTGTGGACACTGTGTTGTGCGACCTAAGTATATATTTATAAAGCTGTATGACGATATAACGAGAATTACAACTAAATACTACAACTATTACCAACTGATATCCTAGGATAAACATAGGAGGAAGGATATATAATTCAGACATGATTGGCATCTGGTATCAACTATCGTACTCGGATGATTACTATTGAATTATCAAGTTAATGTCACATAGGATTTGCTGAGACAAAGGCCTGATCCGATTACTAACGCCTTTTGTTATACATACATACGCAATACGTATATAAAGGGTTATGTAATAATTTAATGTATGACGAAAGCCTGTGGTGTGGATCTGTTGGCGTTTTGTAGATTGTTCGTGTTTCCTTAACCTGTCAATTGTTGGAATGCCAGAATCTATTGTGTCTTGGGTCTAGCCGCCGCCCGGTGTGCCACTGCGGCTCAATAGTTTAAGCAGTCTGTGTCATTTTCCAGGGTACGTAGCACTCATTCTTTTAACCAAATTTAAAATATTAATAACTCCCTTAGTTTACAACCAGTTTTGATACTGTTGCACATAAATATAGCTAGCTTGATTGCTTTGTGCTCTTGTGTGTAAATCTATACTATACTAATATTGTAAAGCTGAAGAGTTTTTTTAGTTGAACGCGCTAATCTCAGGAACTAATAGTTTTAATTAAAAAAATCTTTCATTGTTGGGTAACCCATTTATCGAGGAAGGCTATAGGCTATATATCATCACGCTACGACCAATAGGAGCAGAGCATAAATGAAATATGTTGCAAAAACGGGGCAAATTATCTTATGTGAAGCAGACGAAGATACGCAGATTAGCTAGTAATGCATAAAATCAAACTTGGAGAACCTTGTTGAGACGTCTCGGGCTTTATTTCCAGCAGAGCAATTTTATTAGCTATTCTGTCATACATTTCTTAGTAGCAAGACAATGTGACCGGAAAATGAAAGTTAGCTTATCCCAACCACGTGGAATTGCAAAATATGTGACAATATTTTACCTACCCATTAGAGGTGTATCTAAGTAAGTAATAAAAGAACTTGAACTTAAAAACGCGTAATCGCTTTGTAGAGCAGCTGCCAAAAATGTTGGTTGTAAGAATTTCGGTAAAAACAGTTTCTCGACTTAGGAATCAATCACGTTACAAACAGTAAAGTGTAACTGGCGACAAAGTCTTAGAAAGAATTCTATTTTTAGACTAAACTATTTTCTTAAACTTTTCTCTGTCCACCTCCCTAGCGACATTTGCTAGGGAGGTGTACAATGAAAAGTGTTCGAGATGTCTGAAATATACAGCAATAAACTCCTTGAAAATGGTTTCTGAAATTCGCAAATATGTTAGAAAATTGTGTTTTATTTCCTCAAATCCTAGCTCAGATGCTTGGTCAGAATCATGCCAACTGCCAATGGGATCCCTGGTATTCTTGGCGTTGCATGCTTCCATAGGTTGTAATTGTAACATGTAAAATTAGCTTGCCAGCTTAGTTGTAAAAGAATATAAATGAGATAATAATAATATAATATAATAATATATTGTATCACATACACACAACACCATCTAGCCCAAACTAAGCAGAGCTTGTACTATGGGTACTAGACAATGGATACACATACATATATACATTTTTTTGTAAATACATACATTTTATACATATAAACATCCAGACCAAGACAAACATCCATGTTCATGCACACAAATGTTTGACTTGTGCGGGAATCGAACCCGCGACCGCAGGCGTGGCAGTCGGTTACACTAATCACTACGCCATTGAGGCCGTTTGAGATAAGTATTAACCACCTCCTTGGCGATGGTTAATCATGGGGTTTGATGACAGTATTTGGCAAACTGCTACTGGGCTATTAACTGGACTATGAGGAAGCAGCACGGTGTCTGAAAATGTGCCTGGTAGTTCCAGCCCCAATTATCTGAGACCTTAAACTCAAGTAGCCAAATATGAATGCTTTATACTGATGTGTCAAGTAAGTCATGAGTACGCTGACACGTACTCCATCATGATATGCTAGCGTCTGTATTACGCTGACATGAAACTAAGCAATTTCCATCTAGTTATCCATGGTCTTCACGCCAGTTAACCATAATTAAGAACCTGTGTTCCTATGTTAATTTAGTTTGCATTGATAAATATTCATGTTCTGATTAGACCATAGCCTGTACATTGTAGGCAGATTGGCAAACTTAATTATGTTGTTTTTACGATGGATCGTAAAAAAATTGAGGTCAGGCTATTTAGGACAGGCTGGATTGAAGGTTTATGGAGGAAAGTTTGAAGGATTCGGGTCAACAGAAGTATTGTAAACACGTTATACAACAATTGTGTCTAGAAAAGTCTAGGCTGGCAAATTCTTGCTTCAACCAAATTTTATCTGAGATGTTATCGCGTCTGTTGATCCATAAAGGGTTAGGTCAAAAGTATAACTCGTCTACGGTTTGCCATATATGTGTACTTTATTGAGTATCCAAGACATTAACTAATAGTTGGAGAAGTCAAGTCTAAGACCAGTGGGTACAGTTACTAATTAAATTGTTAGTTAATTTACTAACAATGTGGCATATATTTGCAGTCGATCGTGTAATCCATTTATGAGTCGGGTGAGGTATTATGAAGATTTTTCTTGATGGAAAATTCTGAGTAGTGGCGTCAGGTCAGAATATTTTTCGGTGAAAAGCTGACTAAATGTCAATGTAATTATACTTCTTATCCTTCGATTATAAATGTACTAGCTTTTTACCGCGGCTTCGCTGGAAAAAATTCCTTTTTTCTGGATGAAAGGTATCCTATGTCCTATTTTGTACTCCTAACAACGTGTATGCGAAAATTCATAATCATCGTCGATTAGTTAAAGTGTGAAAGCGTAACAAATAAATTCACATTTATTATATTAGTAAGGATGTATTCAATCTTAAGATTTAAGGATGCCTGCAATCGTGACAAGAACAGCTTTGGAAAACGCACTGACGGTTTGGAAATACGCACCGCGACTAGGTTTGAATGGCGACACGACATAATCGTTGAAATGTCAAAACACGACGAAGACTGGCCAGAAAAGATTCTAGTGCACTTTACCATCTCCTACAGACTCACGCTTTATATGTGTTCGCTGCGGCAAGAAATGCCGTGCTGCAATAGGGCTACATAGCTATCAACGGCGATGTGGCATCCCGTAAACCCTCAAGCGATGCAGCGAAGCGTTGTAGATGTTTGTTGCAAGAAACATCTATAACAGAAGTTGCCAGTGATAAAAAAAAAAACAGAACTCAATTTATTTAAGTTAGGTTACAAGGTAACACTTACGAATGTCAAAGTTACACTAATTTTTTTCTGTGAATTTACATTTACTGCCACGTTCAGCAAAGCAAGGGTGTAGGGCTCATGAGAAGAACGGACAAGAAACTCATGGCCACTCTTTTTAATCGCCAAGTTTACAATAAAACTTTGTTTACAAATCATGACTGTAAGTTGCTGCAACCATTTCTCCATGAATTACTACTGAACATGTATGCAAGCTACCACAGTTGCCTACTAGTAAAATTATTATATTTTTCTCCTATTTCCTAACTCCGTTCAACGATTTACGTATAATTGAGCACCTACACAAACTTTTTTGTTTATAATATTAGCAGAATATAAAGACTATAAACATTACTAAGTAATGTATATAATATTTTTGTATAATAACTCGTGTCAGCTGAAATTGTTGGCTCGTTCTAGAATATTCGCAACCGGTGATATTTTGTTTCGCGCACGCTAACTATTTTGTTTGAAACACTAAACTGGGGCAAAGCTTTCTGAAAACGTACGAATATTCAGCAGACATGTTGGATTCGTAATTTGGCTTTAATGCTTAACATTTTTGTTTGTATTATATTAACTCCCAGTGTTTATTCTGTCATACCAGACATTGAAATTAAACTAGATACTATATACTATATACCTAGTTTAATTTCAATGAATAACATTCGCGTAAACAGAAGACAATATTATGTAATACCAGACATACTTAAAATTGTGTTGTCTCTGGTCACCGGTGTGCCATTGCGACCCATAAAAGTATAAAGAACTTCATATTTGGTATTGTTTATTTTATTCTACAAGTTTCAAAACTGTAAATCATAACTGTACGGATGGCGTTGTGGTTTATGAAGCCTCGTTCGCCACTGTCACTGTGGACCGTGTTGTGGGTTCAATCCCCAAACGGTACAATACTTTGTGTGATCCACAAGTAATTATTCGGTGTCTTGGTCTTCAATAATTCAACTTATTACATGATTCCGGCTTGACGTCGACTTCTGGGACACCTGTATACAAGGTTATACTTAGTAAAGTGAAAACCTCTCAGGGGGTGATTATACTTGTTATTATGAACAACTTTTGTTCTAAAACATTGCCGAAATCGCGAAAAAAAATCAGCTGTTTCATATGTTTTGCCGAGGTCAATGTCCAATTTTGTATGGAACAGCTGATTTTTTTGTTGTATATGAGTAAACGCGATTAACTGACTCTGTCATTATATGAGATTAAAGCCGAACAGAGAGAGCTATATAAATTCGACACAACGTCCCCTTCTTTATTATAGATGTTATCTCTCATAACCTCGAGAATATTTTCACTTCTTAAAACGCGTTGTTCGGTGTTACCACCCAATTATTTTCAAAATTAATTTTATTTGAGGGTAGCCGAAATTAGTTTCCCCTTCTCGTTTAGCTTTTAATTAATTGACATCACTTCTGTTTAACGAGGCTCTATTTCTGCGAGATAACTAATGAATATTTGGGTGTTCAGCAAAATATTTAGACAAGCAAGAGTTTAGCGATAACCTTACCAAACTTATTATTAAACAGAGTGGTATTTTGGATTCGATCCCCAAATGAAACAATTTTAGTAATCTATACTAATATTATAAAGCTGAAGAGATTGTTTATTTGTTTGAACGCGCTAATCTCAGGAACAACTAGTTCGATTTGAAAAATTATTTTAGTGTTAGATAGCTTATTTATCAAGGAAGGCTATAGACTATGTAACATCACGCCACGACCCACGGGGGCAGCGCAGTAACGATAAACGCGGGTGAAACCGCAGGAACATCCTTCCTCGATAAGTAGGCTATCCAATACTAAAATAATTTTTCAAATCGAACCAGTAGTTCTTGAGATTAGCGCGTTCAAACAAACAAACAAATAAACTCTTCAGCTTTATAATATTAGTATAGATTTCAATGTTTATAACAGTGTGTAAATGAGTTCGTGAAAGTGTGTTCCGCAATTTTAATATTAGTTAAAGATTTGTATCACAAACGAGTATCAAGTTCCCAATTTAACAGGTTTATCCTGGACTCCGTATACACGAACATTACTTATTCAAGTTAAGGAACAAACAACGGGAAGTATTTGAGCTGATCAAAACACCTTTGTGAACATTTTTGAGGATTCTCAAGTTTCCTTAAGACGTTCTTCTTTATTACATTAATTAAAATAATTATTTTATTGTTATTTTACTTTATTGTATAGACATATAAATGTAACCTAAGTCACAGTCAAAAATAATTTATTCATTTCGGTCACAAAATAACACTTATGAACGTCAATTATTATTCCTATTGATTCGCAATGGCACACCGGCTACCAGTTACAATTTTCATTATAACTGGTATTCTAAGACTTGAAAGATTAAATTAAAAAGATTTGTTTTGAGTGGTTCAAACTGATGACACTCCAGGTGTGTATATCTGCAGTACTACTGAATAGAGGTGCGAATTATAGAATTCGCACCTATTATAGAATAAGTGTATGTTCGAACGGGCCAAGACAATGTTAAATAATAAAATAATTGTTTTTTAGAAGTTTATTAATACATATAAAAATATTGATCATAAAAACACAGAACACACATTATACAGATCGCGCACTGTATGATGACCGGTCTGAACATTGCGCGAGGGGCGTCGCAGTTACAAGTTTTAGGTCTCTTTGGTGACAGGGGGCGGGGGCGGGACGCCTCTTAGCGACTGTATATGCGCAACAATTCAGAGACGCTATGTTCAGTCCGGCCATCACATATTGCGCGATCTGTACTCTACTCTTATTAGTTTTAAATCTAAGCGCAACTATCCACTGATCACAGTGCAATATGCAGGCGTTAAAGAGCAAAGAGCTCTTTGTTTTTTAACGCCTGCAAAATAAAGTGAATTTATTGAATAAGTAGCTACTTATTCAATAAATTCACTTTATTTATTTTATTTATTAAATAAACACACTTAGTCAATAAAAAGAATAATTTCAATAGTCAAGAAATATTGTGAATTTGTCAGTAATAGGTAAATAACAAAATTCATTACATTTTATTTTATAACAAGTGAATTTATTGAATAGGTGACTAAGTAGTCACTTATTAATTCTTCAATAAATTCACTTTATTTTATTTATTTATAAAATAAACACACTTAGTCAATAAAAAGAACAATTTCAATAGTCAAGAAATATTGTGAATTTGTCAGTTACAGTAAATAACGAATTTCATTATAAGTTTAATTGGTTATCATAATGTTTGTAACGCGTATAACAATTCGTATTATTATCTGCAAAGCCATATTTCCGGGATTTGGGATTTAACTGAACAATCCCATGAAACTTATAACTATTTAACCCTTTCACTGTCCCAACACACACAATAGAAAATATATTGTATCATAACAATATACTACGACTAGATTTTGCCCGCGTTTTGCTCGCGTAAATGTAGGTTAGGATAGGTTAGCAACAGTGACCGCACGTGCAAGTGATTCGCGCGGCCCGCCGATAGTGATTTTGTCGAGGAACACCGTGGTAGGTTTAGTCAGTATTCCGGGAGGTACATTATTCTTATTCCATCTTTCTCTTTTACCCCGGCGAGTCCGACATAACCCCTTCGCCCGCCCTCGCGAAGGGGTATGCGTCAAAGCATTCCTCCGCGTAAAAAAAAAATTGGTTAGCGACAGTGTTTTTTTCTGGACGAAAGGTACCCTATTTCCTTTTCTGCACTCCTGACAACGTGTATACAAAATTTCGTGATGATCGGTCTAGTAGTTACGGTGGGAAAGCGTGACAAACAAACAAACTCACATTCACATTTATAATATTAGTTAAGACTAGTTAGGATTACTAATAATTATAAAAGAGATTTTTGTTTTTTGTTGTTCTTCAAATCTGCGTGTGGCGCATCATCACAATGTTTTGAGAAATATATAATTATGTAGGTATATACTGAGCTGGTATACGGTACATAACATAAACTTTCTTCTCAAAATTTACTCACAAAAGTATTATTTTTCTGCAAGAACAGGCTCGTTACTGCTTGGAGGGCACGCCGTCGCCCGTGGCAACGTAATTCCCCTATAATCCCCTTTATTTTAGCTTTCATCCCTTCGCCTCGCCCCTACATTATTCGTCAATCCTTGGGGTGTCTCTTACACCGTTAAGAAATCGACGAGAAAATTTTATTATTACTTATTTATTGAATTTAGTTGGAGAGCTCTGGCAACCCTCACCAGGTGCTGATGTAGTTGCTAATCTTATTGCGTAGTATATTACTTGATTAAGTGAAATCAATTTAGGCGAAACTATTCGTAAATGTAAATGCGAATGTGAGTTTGTTTGTTACGCTTCCACGCCTTACCTACTCAGCCGATCATCATGAAATTTCTCATACACGTTGTCAAGCGTACAGAAAAGGACATAGGGTATATTTTTCATCTAGAAAAATCCGCTGTTCCCGAGGAATGGAGATTATTGACAAATTCTAGGTTAACGCAAACCGCGGGCAAATCTAGTATTATTTTAAAATCTTAATTAAGCTAATGCCACACTACCCTCAAGTTTTAAAACATCTATAAAAGACTGCAATATAGGATAATGTATAAAAAAGTAATCACATATAGCTCGGCAGATGAAAAAGAAACATTAGATTTACACGCCTACTCAGCCGATCATCATGAAATTTCGCATAGACGATGTCAGGGGTACAGAAAAGGACAGAGTACCTCCAGTTACTATTGTAACCTAACATAATCTACATTTATTCTAGGGAAGCCGCGGACAAAATCTTGCAATTATAAATTGCTTAAAGTTAACAAGTTAAAAGCATCACTGCGTGACCGTATTTCTGTGATTTTATACACGTGAATATTTATTATGCACTTTAGAATTACATTTGGAATTGAATAGCCTATTTAAATCAAACTAATACAATATTGGTCCAAGCTGATCTTAATAAACTATAAACGCCACGTCGAAATACGTATAACTATTTCAAAGATCAGAACACACAATCTCAAAGACAAGTCTGTTAAAAGTTTTATCATGTGTCATAAAATAACAGTATATCTTCAAAATTATTTCAGGGTCAAACACCAACTTATCGACCAATTTCATCAATAGAAACAAAGAGAAACAATAATTTTATTATTCTAGTGTGGCTTATAATAGAACACGGAAACTAATAACATGTCTAGTGACAGCTCAAATGACCACAAGTATTTATTGCGTCAATATTAGTTCGGCACAATTAATGTTTAGTGCAGCGACACCGATAACAGTAATTATTATACGTCAACTAAAGTGTGGCGTGACCTTTGAACGGTAATTATATTGATAACTAGATGCTCCCGCGGTTTCACCCGCGTTTATCGTTACTGCGCCGCCCCCATGTGTCGTAGCGTGATGTTATATAGCCTATAACCTTCCTCGATAAATAGGCTATCCAACACTAAAAGCATTTTTCAAATCGAACCAGTAGTTCCTGAGATTAGCTCGTTCAAACAAACAAACTCTTCAGCTTTATAATATTAGTATAGATGAGTTAAAATCAATTTATGAGGTCGAGTGATAAAAAAGCATGTTATTTATTGTCTCTATTTGTTCACTTCCGGTTTAGTGTTAATGGTTTTTTTCTTGTTAGAAAGTAACAGCTTTATAGAAGAACGGATATTCGATTCATTCGAATTTAAGTAATTCGAAATATGAATTATTATTATTCGAATACATTAATCGGTGATGTTGATTAATGATGTAAAAAGAATTCGCCATGTTGTTTATCAGTTATAATCACAACGGATACCTATAATTATAATTATACCTGTACGGTTTGTTCAGTTAGTAACTCCGCACACTATAATAAGATTTTGAAGTATGTAGTAGAGAAAAGAATTATAACGTAAATAATTTATTTAAAGTATTAGTCGATAAGTTACAGTAAAAATAAGACTAATTCTTTCTCTTAATGCACTCGTAAAGTTTGCTTATGTTTGGTTTACGTTCAACTGAGTCTTTGTATTTTGTTGTATCGCTAATTTATAGTATGTAGCACACGATACATGCTGAGCGCGCAGCTACTCGCGCTGTGCAACTTGTGGTGTGGGCAGCAATGTACGGTAGTGAGACCGTACAATACCAATTGTTTGAAGTAGAAATTTCGCTGATATCGCATGAAAACGCGAAATTTCTACTTCGAACAATTGGTATACATAATTACAATTATATCCGTTGTGATTGCACATCGCTAGGCTCTTCCTGCTACGTGGATCTAAAAGCAAAGTTGATAAAGAAAGGTGTAAATTACTTCTCCGTATATAATATATACAGGTGTATATTTCAAAATACGATATCAGCGATACCTCAGTGGGGAGACCAACAGACTGCAATGCAGAGGGTCTCGGGATCGAACCCACGTCGCGCATCTCTGACTTTCGGAAGTATATGACTGTTCGAAACAACATATCGTGTTTGAATTCATTAGTTAAATAATTAAATTATTTTTAGTTTATTTATTGACATTTTGTTTTTTTAATTCTTTTGTTTTATTGATATTTGACATTATATGGATTTTATTGATAATTTTTCTTGCTATTTGACATTTGATTGCTTTTTATTTTTTACTTATTATTATTAAATTGACATCATCATCATCATCATGTCATTAATGTTTATTGTATGTATCCACTTAATTATTTGAATTTATATTATTGAAATTGTTATTTGCATTATGATTATTAATATTCTTGTAATTATTTATAAATTGTAAAAAACATTCGCATACAATGTAAAAATTGTTCTCTGAATAAATAAATGAACTTAAATGAAATAAAATGATGTGCGTATTGATTGACAATTATCGCCTGCTCCGTGCCTCGGAGAGCACGTTATGCCGTCGGTCCCGGCTGCCATGAACATCTATGGCAGTCGTTATTGGGAAGTCAGTGCCCTCTAATATCCTCACACTGGTCTAGCCTTAGGGTATCGTTAGCCTTCGGGTTGCGGAGGTCAGATGGCAGTCGCTCTATGTAAAAACTGACATCCAGTCAAACCCGGTTAGACTAGAAAGCTGACTTGGGAATAATAAAGGCTAGGGAGAAGAGAAGTATATTTCAAAATAATTGAAAATGGCATAAGTATTCTATTAGTTCCTGCCTGCGGCTTGATAGGACCACGAGAGCGCATACTGCAATATGTAGTATTCAATGGTCTATCTATGCATTAAGTTTCGTTCAACGGTTAATACGTGATTGAATAACAACATCTTCAGAATCATTTACATCTATAATATTAATAGTGTAACGGTGTGATAGTATCCTCCCGCGATAAGTCTTCACCAAAGAATTTGTCCATTGAAATGCCCACCCTAACATTTTGTCACAGCACCCCATGTTTCAAAACGTACACATATTTTATAACTAAATGCAGTCCACTATTATTTCGTACGTGACGTATAAATCATCTCGGATAACATTAACAATGGGATGTAATTGCAATAATTATTGTTTGTGGAATCTCATTTCGTATAATAAATCAGTTTTAATTACATATGGGTTAATCGATTTTGTAATTTAGTTCTCAGGTTAATGTTTTTTTATTTAGTATTAGTCGTTTAATGGGAGCACGCAAATGACTGTGTACCGGTATGAAAATAACCAGGTTAGAGTATTTTGCGCTGCGGTTAGATCACGGCTTGTGGTTTGGTGTTTGGATTGAGTGAATTTGTGTATTTTGAGACGCAGTGTAATGTCATTGGAGTCATAGAAGAATTGAAGGTAATCTATACAGTCTGCTTTCCGCAGTTACAATTGTGTGTAGTTGTGGGTACAACATTTCTTTGGTGTAAGCCTTCGTTGCTATTTTTTTGTGATTGTGCGTATAGGTCGGTTTGCCAAGAAATGTAATCCCCTTTATAAGCCACCGAGTAAGATTGTTTAACAAACTTTTCAACAAATGTTATTTTACATTGAAAAGTTTGTTCGAGTGTAAACCCGAAACAGCAATTTGTATGATTAAACTAATTTTAGTACCGTGTAGCACTTGAATCACATTGGGTCCACTAACAGTGAGCAAAAAAACTTCTGCACCGACCGTGCTGTCAATGCCAGGTGACAGGTACCTCACACACCGCCACGTCGGCCTCAATGGCGTAGTGGTTAGTCTAACCGACTGCCACGCAATATGAGGTCGCGGGTTTGATTACCACACCAGTCAAACATTTGTGTGCATGAACATGGATGTTTGTCTTGGTCTGGGTGTTTCTATGTATAATATGTATGTATTTACAAAAACAAAAGGAAGTATATATGTATGTTTATCCGTTGTCTAGTACCCATAGTACAAGCTCTGCTTAGTTTGGGCTAGATAGTGTTATAATAGTAATAATAATATTCTGTCACATACACACAACACCATCTAGCCCAAACTAAGCAGAGCTTGTACTGTGGGTACTAGACAATGGATAAACATACATATATACTTTTTTTTTTGTAAATACATACATATTATACATAGAAACAGCCAGACCAAGATAAACATCCATGTTCATGCACACAAATGTTTGACTTGTGCGGGAATCGAACCCGCGGCCTCAGGCGTGGCAGTCAGTTACACTAGCCGCTACGCCATCGAGGCCGATTGTTTGTGTGTATGTGATAGAATATTATTATTATTCCCTTTCTATCTTTAATTCTCTCGGGTACCTCCGTTTAGCAAAGCGTTTGGTTCCCCTTCGTATTGCAAGCGATAAGTTACAGTAACCATTTACTATCAGACCCGCTGTAACCTTGTTTTCTAAATTAATAGTATAATAAATCAATTATTAATCAAAATTAATCAGTGCGGTGAAATGATCATAATAATATGGCCGGCGACTGTGTAATCAACCAATCACAGATTTGACAGGACACTACCCTTTCAGTATTATCAAACTAAATTCAAATTAATTAACGTCAACCTTGGCCGAGAATGTTGGCGTTAAAATCAAAACCAAGTTTATAAGCGGAGACCTCGGTGACGCATCGGTTGTTAATGCGACTTGTGTGTTTGATGATTGTTGACAGACGCATTATGATCATTAAATTATGTTCTTTAAACATCCGGTGTTTATATTGAATTATTGTTCTAACAATGTATTTCTTACTTTCAGGTACTTATATTAAGTCTGCAACAAATGAAAATCCGTAGCATTTGCTTACCCAACCAGAAAACAAAAGTAAGTATAATCAATTTGTTTGATAGGTATATCAAACAACACATGAGAGACAGTGAAACTCATCTACATAATGTATACCTACTTATATTTCAGCTTATCTCATATTTTCTTAGAAATAAAACAAACGTCTTAGTCATTTTTAATGTACAGACTGCACCTATTAGTCTATAGATAGCTGACCGTGTACTTATCTAATACCGAGGTGGTCGACACCACACGTGCAGTGTGCACGTGTCCTAAAATAAACTGAACCGTTCAATGTTCGTGACCGATAATGTACCGAACGGTTAATGTATTTACACCTTTACAAACTGTTCTATTTTTGAATTACATTTGATGTTCGGTTATTCTGAACTGTATTCTATTTTTAAATTTAAAATTGGATGGTTATTTTTTTGGTTGTCCGTTATTCATTTTCTGATGGTGCGTGTGACGGTTTAAAATTGTGAATGAAATGCCACAAAATTGAACGATATTTTAAAAGGGGATTAAATATAATGACCACCAAAAATACTAATTACACACCAAAATATGCTTACTAAAATATATCATAACGAGTACCTATACGCCTCAAATCACTGCATTCCGTCTCGGAAGGGTTAGGTTATATTAGGTTCTTTCTTAAACCCACCCAAATATAGGATCCCTGCGAAGCGGGGCTCCGTCGACTTAGTTTGATCTCTTTAAATATATTTTGGTGTGCAATTAGTATTTTTTTGCTGTGCAGTTCAATACTACCCATTTAAAAGGCGTGATATAATACATTGGTGTAACTTAAGAAAGACCTACACCAGTTACATAATTATTATTTAAAAACTGGATTTCTAAGGGCTTGTTTCGCTCCGCCATGTTATAGATGCCTTGTGGCAGTGATATCCGTGATGATAACTGCCATCTTTATCTATTACCCACTTAACTTAATAACTATCGTTTAGGCGCTGGCGTCTTGACACAATACTTTTATCATTGTGTTTCGATATGGATAACCACACATCCCAGTCGTCACTAAAATTGAAAATGCGAATGTGAGGAGTTTGTTTGTTATGCTTTCACGGCTTAACTATTCATCAGGTCATCATGAAATCAGCTACCCAGTGTCCTTTTTCTGTTGCCCAGACAAACGTGTATGCGAATTTTATGATGATAGGCCTTGAGTTTCTTGCAGATATCTTCTCATAGGCTCAACCTTTTGCCTGAACCTTGCAACTAACATAAATGTAAATTCAGTAAATGTAACAAACTCACTAACCCCCTTGACGTTCATAAGTGTTACTTTGTGATCTAAGTGAATAAATGATTTTAAACTTTGACTTTAACATTGGTCAAGTACTTAAAGCGTGGAAGCGTAACAAACAAACAAATTCACATTCACATTTATAATATAAGTTAGGATTAGGATATAATTTTGTAAAAAAATTATTTGTGTATAAGATTGCCCTGTTGGTTCCGGAACCCGGAAACCCGCAGCGGGTTTCCGGGTCGGACAAATTGTTGTTGCGTTCTTAGATAATTTTTCGAATACCCAGTATAAATAATCCCTATTATGTAGAAGTTAAAATGTTTGGTGTACAATCGAATACATATCTGCCTACCCACTTCAGTTTTATTTCAGTGACTCTATCTATTTTAGCGACCGCTCAATTGATGTTGAATGACAGTGTAATCTATTTCAACAGAGAAAATTGTGTTGCGTCTGGCTCAACTGTGTTTCAAGTTCATTGACTCTTAGGGCCAAATAATGATTGAAATTGTTTAATTGATGATTGTAAGTATATAACGTATAATATACTTATCTGGAAATGTGGAAATAAGTTCAAGAGCAATATTTATTACCAAAGAAAACAACATCTTTTGTTCGTATCCAGCGGCCCCGCACTAGGCACGCCTGCCCTGTGGGTGCCTACTACGTTTACCAAAATGCTTACAAAGTATACATACATACTGTTCGCGTCGAGAATCCCACATGAAAGCATACTGGAACAAAACTATTATTAACTAGCTTTCACCCGCGGCTTCGCTCGCGTAAATGTAGGTTAGGTTTGCAACAGTTCTTTTTTCTGGATGAAAGGCACCCTATGTCCTATTCTGTACCCCTGACAACGTGTATGCAAAATTTCATGTTGATCGGTTGAGTAGTTAAGGCGTGAAAGCGTAACAAACAAACAAACTCATTTTCGCATTTATAATATTAGTAAGGATTATTATGTTGTTCCAGAACATGGTCTATATGTGTAGCAAGTTTCATTCAAATATGTTCAGCAGTTTACGGTTCAGAACCATCCAATTATCTTCATAAATTTTCATATTGATTATATTAATATGATCGAACATTTATGCATATTATGAGCGCATATTTTAAAGTTATATGTGAGTAATGGAAATCTCACAAAATTTTATAAAAGATCGTAATGTCAGTAACTCTTTGTAAACAGAAATAGGCAACTTAAAACAAGTTTTAAAGTTACTAGTTTTTTATCACGGCTTTGTCCGCGTTAATCCAATGGGATCACATAGTGGTATAAACGGTAGACTATTTCCTTAGGTTACAATCTATCTCTTTGAAAAATTTAATTACAACGGGTTCTGTCGTTTAGCCGTGAAAGTGTAACAAATGGGCAGACAGAACTACTTTCGCATTTATAATATTACAAAATATTTTTCTTTCATTAAACGTGATCTTGTTCTTTATTATGTGACCACTCCTTTCTGTTACACGGTTATTATTGTACTAACATAGTTTAGTGGGTAGGTAGTTATATATTTGTGTTTGTAATAATAACATATCAAAGCGGAACAGTAAACATCAATTAGGGTCATCGAACAGCCGCCTCGATATCACGTTACATTGTAACGATGTTCGGGGGTAAGCAGAAGTGTTTTATGGGACACCCTCGTCTCGCTATTGAGGGTAAAATGGTCCCCGTGTGATTGAGGGGAGTTCTATGGACATGGGTAACCAAAACGGCGGCGGCGGTTTATTTATTTTTGAAGTTCCCATCTGGTCGATAGAGTTTTATAACTGTTTATTGTAGACTCTGGACTATTATTTGAGATTCATAACTATTATTTAGAAATTTTAATGTTATAGTTGAAAAGTCCTGTAGAAATGATGGCACGTATAATTATATAGACCATTTTTTTTTTTTTTTTTTTTAATAATAATAATATTCTACCACATACACACAACACCATCTAGCCCAAACTAAGCAGAGCTTGTACTATGGGTACTAGACAATGGATAAACAAACTTGTATATTTTTTTTTTTGTAAATACATACTTATTATACATAGAAACACCCAGACCAAGACAAACATTCATGTTCATGCACACAAATGTTTGACTTGTGCGGGAATCGAACCCGCGACCTCAGGCGTGGCAGTCGGTTACACTAACCACTACGCCATAGAGGCCGACTTAAGGTAGGTACTTAAGACATCTAAGTGTATTTGGCTAACAAACAGTCGGCTAACAAACAGTCGGCTAACAAATTGTCGGCCTCTATGGCGTAGTGGTTAGTGTAACCGACTGCCACGCCTGAGGTCGCGGGTTCGTTTCCCGCACAAGTCAAACATTTGTGTGCATGAACATGAATGTTTGTCTTGGTCTGGGTGTTTCTATGTATAATATGTACGTATTTACAAAAAAAAAGTATATATGTAGGTATGTTTATCCATTGTCTAGTACCCATAGTACAAGCTCTGCTTAGTTTGGGCTAAATGGTGTACGTGGTAGAATATTATTATTATTATTATTATTAAACAATTAAATAAATTTATAATTTTTTTTATTCAACAAAATATTTCTAAGACTTTACAAAACTTATTACAGGCCACTTATTCTATTGAATTCACATTAAAACTATATTTAATCTAAAGTAAAACATTAACAATTTAAATATTTGACACAAAATACTTATTTATGTAGTCTTTATGAAGTATTTACACGGTATTGCTTGAACTGAGTCAGAGACCTGTGTTTCAGGCTATTTCTAATATAAAATTTTTATTCTACTGTTAATAAAGTAAGGATCTACTAAAAACATTCATGCATGTACTGCAAACATAAATGTACCACTTATAAATGAAAAATTGCTAAAGGTTCATATTAATTATAAAATTAATATCAATAATCACATATTGTAAAGAAGATTTTATGGGTTCTGTCAGACACCGAAACAGTTCTGCTTTCAGACTATATTCGACTAATAAATAGAGATGATTAAAAATAAAAGCATTACGAAGAGATGGGCCCCTAATTATTATCTGTAGCCAACAAATATGGCGTGAATATTTGTTTACTAAATAGGGCAAGTAAGAAAAATAATAATCAGATGCGTCATATTATATATTTGACCGTCTTTGTTACCTCGTAGTAGTATCTGGACCTTATGTTAATTAGCGTCCATTCTGCTACTGAATATATCCTGTCTGGGCATTCTGAGTAGCATCACGCATCGGTCGTTTGACACTGAATGACGGCACAGACACCGGATCGGCCGCTCGTGCGCAACGAAATGTTCCGATCGACCATATGTAGTTTAGTTTAGTTACTGTCATAAACTCAAAATAAACTCGCCGAAATATATAAAAACGCAGTACACTTTATAGTTTCATTTAGACGATCGCTCGCGGTCTTAAAATATGTCGCATGTTTAATTACGCTGACTTTAATACCTAGTTATATGAAATGCTGAAAACAACCAGTAGCATGTTATGATCTTTTAATTTTATTTTACTGCAGAAGTTCTGTAAATTGAAGTGTTTTTTCTTATATATACATACATACATAGATTCACGCCTGTTTCCCAGAGGGGTAGGTAGAGACTACGGATTTCCATTTGCTACGATCCTGACACACTTCTCTGGCTTCATTCACTTTCATCACATTCCTCATACACGCCCGTCGGTTCAAGGAGCTCTTAACCTGGCCTTTGTCCAGGACGCCTCCGATCTGGACAAAGAAATGATTTATATATATATATATATATATATACAGGGTGTAAGGGACGGTGTACCGAAAACGTTGCACAATCGTTTGTCCATAAGTACACAACTGAATGGAAATGTCAATTCAAAAATGAAACGTACGATTAAAGTTTTATGCTAGTACATTGTAATTTACACTACGCAATGTATCGCTACCAATGCAATGTGTCCGTCCGCGCTATCGTATCGCGCTTCCCGCGCACCAACGCTACGCGCGCTCACATTATCTGACGGAGCCCGGATCACCTATTTTAGTGATCTATTACAATAATAATTTAAACGTTGTGACTAATAATCGGATTGTACAATTTTATTATTGTACTTACAAAAAATTTGAATAAATTGAATAACGTCTTATAAAATTAATCTTATACGCACATTTCGTTAATGTTTGTGTAGGTAAAAACAGAAAGCCAAATGTGTTTATAAAATAAAAAGGTAGGGTGATTTACGATAAATTCTTTGAATTAACAGTAAATTGTAAAAGTAATTAAACCTTACCTTAAGATCTCGCGGGCCTTATAAGATATGGTTCAAAATGGCTGCCTCCAACTTGTTCACAAACTTGCGCACGATTGATTGTTTCGGCGTGAAGGCGAGGCATCATGGAGGGGTCTGCGATAATGTCAGCTTCTAACTTTACAAATGCTGCCGTTATACGATTCCGCATTTCGTCCGCAGTAGTGCACTCACTGACGAACACTTTTTCCTTGATATAGCCCCACAAAAAAAACCAGCGGTGTTAAATCCGGTGAGCGGGCTGGCCACGAGTGAGGCCCGAATCGCCCAATCCATCTCCGAGGAAATGTGTCGTCAAGATATTGGCGCACTCTGAGCACTGTCGTGTTGAAACCAAATTTGAGGTAACTGAGCAAGCGGCAAATCTTCCATTTGATCCCATTCTGCGGCAAGGTCGGAACGTAACTCATCCAGGACAGTTGTCAGGTCTTGCTGTAGAAAATCCAAGTATCGGGGTCCATTCAAGCGCTCCGGTAAAAAGTAAGGCCCTAAAATTTTGTTGTTATAGTTACCATACAATACGTTTACTGACCAACGCGTTTGGTGACCCGTTTGTTGGGATGCATGTGGATTACTTCGCGCCCAAACGTGCGAGTTACGTGGATTCCACATGCCATTCCGAGTAAACGTGGATTCGTCAGTCCTGATTATGTGGGATACAAAATTTGGATGTTGCCGCTGCTGATTCATCAACCACCTGCAGTATGCAATACGCCAAACTTGATCGCCAGGCACGAGAGCTTGCACTTTATGAATACGGTACGGCCGTTGTCGATCTCTGCGTAAAATTTTATGCACAGTCCAGTGCGATACACGAGTTCCGTAGTTACGGCGCAGAAGTTTAGCGGTGGTTCGCGTACCAAGGTGTGGATTACGGTGAACGGCATCGAGAATTCGCGGCTCAGTGGAAACTCTAATCGGCCTGCTGGAACCCTCCTGATGCGGTACTATGGGTAAATTATCCAGTACTCGTTGATACGTACGAGAAATCACACGACTGTTCATAGGGTGACGAGCGTCAGGATACCGCTGGATGTAAATGCGAAGCGCCAAGGAAGCATTGCCTCGTGCCTCCCCGTATGCCATGAGCATTTGTCCATATTCACGTGCACTAAATGGCTGACTCATTATTTATTAGGTACAAACACAACTTTGTAGTTACACAAAAAAGTTATAAACAAAACAAAAACGTTAACAAAATGTTATGAACACAGTAAATAAACACAATTTAGTACACAAAATAGTTATAAACAAAATAAAAAACTTAACAAAATGCAACGAAAATAGTAAACACTCGCGAATACGAGAGATTACGTCAAGTACTTCCGATTCCTGACAGTAGCGCGACCGAACTAAAGAATTCAAAAATAAATTTCTTTTGCAGTTGTAGTCATATTAGATAGGGATGAGATACATCTATCTAATTAAATAAATCCATAGTCGATAACTCTCATAAAATATTTTTATGAGAGTTATCGGCTATCGATTAATTTTATACTTATAACTGCTAATTCTATTAACAAATTTTTGTTACAGTTTTGTATTTTAACAGTTAAGTAAAGATTTACTAGATTACATTACATTGTATGAATCGCTGTGTACAAAAAGCTTTGTTTTAAAACAATTAGATGGTCTTTTACATTAATTATTATTAAAAGTGATTAAATAAACTCATACATGTACATGTACGATACGAAATATCAAAACAATTAATATTTTTTAACATTTAAAATGCAAATGGATATTGTAAAGTGATAGTAGTATAACATTTAATTACAGGCTACTTTAATCATTACAATCTTTTCAATCTACGTGACTAATTTAATAATAAATAGTGCTAACACGTTCATGTAACCTTTACTTTTAAAAGGAAAACAACTATTTTATTTATTAACCTATTCCGCTTTGTTTAATACACTTTTTTCGATATCGATCATTGATCATAGATCTTCCCTAGTTCAGTGGTAGTAGGTACGATGCGGGCGGGTTTTTACACAGCACACTATTGCCGGTGTGTAAAAAAACTTTTTTGCGTTGGTCATGCCTTGTCCGCGCAAGATCAGCTGATTGGTTCAACTGTGTTTATTTTGTATGTTTGGATTACATAGCTGTTTTTCGGTATTATGTAGTTTTTATTGATATTATCTAGTATAATGGGTCGTTTACTCATTATGTAATCATTATCAGTTAGAAAAATGTGAAATTTTGAAAGAAAATTCGATAATTTTCCGGTGGAAAATTCCTACGTTTTCCAACTCAGAATGATGGTCCGAAGCTAGTATTTCAGTTTTCGGTGAACCGTCACTTACACCCTGTATATATATATAAATCATTTCTATTTACAGTACTTCTACAGTAACATGAAATGAAATGTCTCTAGTCAGAATTAGCATTTATTTGAGGATCTATAATTAAGTATCCTTTTCTCTATTCTTAAACTGATGATCACTAGTGATAATCATCATACTTGATAGTGTGATCTCCTAGTAATAATCATCATACTTGATAGAGTGATATCCTAGAAATTATCATTATAGTTGAAATAAGGTTTAATCTAAATTTCAAAAAAAAAACTTATTCTGTACACAAATATTTTACAACTTCCCTCTTTTTGTCCGAGGTTAAAAAGGAAACGTGAATTTGTATCAAAGATATTTTCCTCAAACATTTTTATGCGATAAATAAAATCGAACCCAGTACCCCAACTGCTTTACACGTGTTTACTTCCTTACCCAATGATGTGAAAAGTGCAATAATATCTGTCCCTTTCACAAACCATTAACTCACAATATCCACCATAATATTTCCTGTTATGAAAAAAATAAAGGCTTTCGCACACTTTGCCAGTTTGTTGCGTGCGTATTCAGTAAAGATGAGACATACAATCCTAACTGATACTATAAATGCGAATGTAAGTTTGTTTGTTTGCATATTTGATACGCTTTCACGCTTTAACTACTTAAACGATCATCATGAAATTATGCAAACATAATGTCAGGTCTACAGAAAAGGACTTAAGGTCATTTTCGTCTAGAAAAAAAAAGCTATTACTGGCTGACAGGTCTTATCTTTATAAGAAGTCGTTTCGCCCGACAAGTAAAGGCCTGTTCAAACCTAAGCGGTATTCGCTACCGTCTGCGGTAGAGAAAACCGAGTGGGTATGCGGTAATATTACTGTTCACACCAAAGCGGATTTCGTTATCCTTGTGGGTAGAGTTGATACTAAATACCTGAGCGGAACCCGCGCGGCAGGCACTTCTACCTACAGCGGCAGCGAATACCGTTCAGGTCGCTCTAGCCGCGGCACTTGATACTAAATACCTGAGCGAAACCCGCGCGGTATATACCTCTACCCACATTTTGAATATGCCTTAAAAGTTTCAGGGATCCACATACCAACTTCTGCCATACCTAGCCTTTTATCCTATTTTTAATTCCTTCTGCCAGTATTTGGCAACTTGCGAGTGATACATGTAGTATTGCAAGCAGTAATAAGATTCGCTTACCATCAGTTTTGTCGTATACTTGTTTGCCAGGTTCGCTGTAAAGAAAAATTTACTAAAAAGAAGAAAATAAAATAACACATAAATAAATATTTATTCCTGTTCCTAATTTGTTTTCTCCTTTCTAGTTGAGTTTATAACTAGTTAAGTTGTTTGGTTTAGTTATTGCGGGTACTTAGAGTTTTTTAAGTAAACATTAATGCTCTAAGCTAAGCCACTTGCTGAAATGTTTTAATAGTTGTACTAGTTACGCAACTTGTAGTTGTTATGATGGACTTAAGTTTGGCTGAAATAACTGAAGCGTGGTAGCGAGTAGTTTCGTGTTGCGGTTTCAGGTTTGCGGCGATAGTAATAATAATAATAATAGCGTTAAACGGCTGGATTACGTCTCTGATACAGAAGGCCGTTTTGCTTGACACGGCACGCATCGCGAGGACTTAGCACACGAGGTTGTCGATATGTGGGATGTGGACTCGGCAATCGTTCACCGATAGTCGTTACAGTGAACGGTCTAATAGCCAAGAGCCTCGACGAACATCTAAAGAGGCTCGCGTTAGGTGCTTGGGTCAAGGGTCAGATGCAAAAGACAGTCCTCCTCGATACGGCACGCATCGTGAGGAGGTTCCTCTCACTGGAGCCTTAACCACCGGTAGCTTGGACCCAGTTCCCGATGCCGGTGGGTCTTCATAGTTTTTATATTTTTAAATGTGTTTTTTTTAATATATTTAAAAATTTAATTATTATTGAAAAATGTACCAATAAAGAGAATAATAATAATGTAATATGGAGTCTGTGCAATTATGGAAGAGTTGTCATGACGAACAACTACCGGAGATATATCCTGAAGGATGGGACGGTTGACATATGTTGGGCATGTCACCAGCCCGGAGAATCTCTCGGACATATTGTTTCACATTTCAGTTTTTATATTTTGAAATATGTATAGTTTTTATATTTATATTTAAAAATGTAATCATTAGAAAGAAAAAGTAATAAATAAGATAATAATAATAATAATTTATTTATTGATTACAGTGGTAAAACATGAATATAGTCCATAAAGTATTGTTATATAGTATTGTTAGTTAGTCTTAATATTGATGATTATCCTACATAAGGACTGACTGCACGGATGGCGTAGTCGTTATGTGGTCGCCTCGCCGCCGCCGCTGCCACTGCGCCAAGTGGGTGTTGTGGGTTCGAATCCTAAACGGAACAAAAAATTTTGTGCTTCACAAATAAAGTTGTACCGTCTCTGGGTGAGCTCCCTCCCTCCCGTTGAGTTAGGTTCACAGAAATATGACTGTGTGTGCGCGTAAATATATTGGGATTGTGTTGAGTTGATGTATAAACTTCTGGAATACTTTGTTATTTAACCATTTTATATACTAACTTACTCCAAATGATAGAACTCTTTCCAGAAGTTTTCAAGTTCAATTTAGTAGAAGTCTTGAATATTTGTAGTGCCTATGTGCCTCGAAACTGATTTTGGTGATTGACTACAGGCTTATGTAAATGGTACGCTATTTCCTCGGAACAGCTTCTACGGGATTAAAACCCGAGTGTACTTTGCAAACTTATTTCTCCAAAACGGCTGAGTACTTTTCGAGATTACAACGTCCACACAAACTTTGTCGTATATTTAATTTCTTAGCTTAATTTTGTGTTGTTACATTAATTGGAAAACTTTTTACAAGGCTCGTGACTTTGTAAACAAGGATTTATCTTACGAATCTTTCTTAATCATATTTCAGGCTTAATGAGTGGTGAGACGATTGACTGGGATAACTGGGCTTGAAAGATACTAATTGTAGGCGTGCCGCTTTTGTTTTACGACAAAACATTTTTGTTTTGTATTTGCAAATATTTTAGGGAAATTTATCTTGGTGGGTTATGGCGATTTTACTCTGGCATTCTCTGCATTGATAATAATCGATAGAGCTAATGAAATGTTTCAACATACTGATTTCTCCTAATTTACAAGACAAACGCGAAGCCATACATTCTTAGATACCAAATATTAGCCTTACATAAAGCTATTACTACATACAGCAAGTATCAATGTTGACAAGATTATGGAAAAAGACAAGCAGAAAACACAGTCATACATATACGCACGCATATTTCTCCATTAATTTGGAAACAAACGTATAAATACCTACCCATATTCCGCAAGCTATGATGTTAGATCCTATCTAATTGGTGGCGAGCCTCTTACCACAGTCAGTGCCCTATAGACGGTAGCAGGCTCGCACACAAATTCAAAGACAAAAAAAATATTTCCATAAAAATGTGCAAACAATTCTTGGACAGGTCAATTCACTATTATATTAATAAAAAAAAATAATAAAAATAAATAGAAGGAAACAAAAATGTAGCATTGAAAAAAGCCTGTTCGAGGAGTAGAGCTTTCATGAGAAGAAGCAGACAAGAAACTCATGGCCACTCTTTTCAATCGCCAAATGTTTACATCAATACAATTCAAAGTTATATTATTTACCTTATATGAGCTGTTGTGTGTAGTTGTAATGTAGTGTTGTAGAAGAATGTGTGAAGCAAGTAGTATGAAATATTTAGAAGTAAAAGTCGCAGGTAGGAAACAGAAGTAAGAGAGTTTATTAGAAAGTTCACAGTAGCACAAGTTCACAGTCTATACACATACACAAGCAGAAGGAGTGAAATGGAAGGCGAGAATATAATTTAGTGAGAAAGTCAATACACAAGGAATATGCGCGCGGTAGCGATGACAATAATTATTTCTGTTGAGCGGTTCGCGTCAATTCAAATCTTAGACTGCTCGATGGGCCGGCGCCGCGGAACGGGGCGTGCGCGAGCGGTCAACCGATAGTGTTGTCCCGCTCGCGCAAGCTACCTAGCGAGCCGATGGCCCGCACCTTAAACAAAAGATCGCGTCATCGCTGCGCGCCGTACATCGAGTGACAATATATATATAAAAACATTATAAAATGTTTGCGTGTACAAATTATTATAAATATTATTTTATGCTAGGTACCAAATTAAATTTAAAACAGTATATATATATATATAATTTAAATAATTAAATATAATGCCACTACATCACCCCCCTCCAGAGACCGTCAAGGGCGATAATAGTCGGGAAATCTAACACGACGTCCTGACCGCGTCGTTTTGATGACGCCGTCGTCAGCACGAAGTAAGTCCCGGTTATCCGCGAGTGGGGTGTTTGAGTGAGTGGTTGTGTTGGGTGGTGAGTGTAATATGTTGGGTGTTTGGTGCGAGTCATTGTTTGGGTCACGCAGTATGAAGGCCGGTTTGAGACGGTCTATCGATACTGTAACCTGTTTACCATTTACCGATATTTTAAAAAACTTCTCACCACGAGATATGACCTCATGAGGACCAGAGTACGCGGCTTTTAAGGAACGACCTGTAGTGTCGTCTCGGAGAAAGACGTGTGACGACTTTGACAGGTCCTTAAAAATAAATGTCTTGGTCTCACACTTATGGCGAGACCCTGGTGACGGCTGCAGACGCCGAACGAAACCGCGCAGCCGAGACAAGTAGTCGGTCATGTCCGTCGTTTCGTCAGAGTTTGGATCGAAAAACTCGCCAGGGAGTCTGAGAGGTTGGCCATAGACCAATTCAGCCGACGAAGCCCCCGAATCCTCTTTAAAAGCGCTGCGAATGCCTAATAGGACGAGTGGAAGGGACTCCACCCAGTTAGCAGTTGCATGGCAAGTTATAGCGGCTTTCAGTTAACGGTGAAACCTCTCCACCAGTCCGTTACAGGCAGGATGGTAAGCTGTGGTACGGCGATGTTCAAAGCCCACGGTTTCGGACAAGCATTTAAAAAGTGTTGATTCGAACTGTCCACCTCTATCAGTAATAATATTGGTAGGACAGCCGAAACGAGCAATCCACCCGCTGAGCAAAGCCTTTGCGACAGACTCTGCCGTTATGTCGGCCAATGGGATAGCCTCAGGCCATCGCGAGAAACGATCGACGGCGGTGAGGCAGTATCGATAGCCCTGACATAGTGGCAAAGGTCCCACAAGGTCAATGTGGACGAAAGCGAACCTTGATTGTGGGAGTTTAAATGTTCCTAACGGACTAAAAACGTGTCGCGTGATCTTGGAACGCTGGCAATCTAAGCAAGAACGGACCCAATCACGACAATCCTTTCTAACTCCCGGCCATACGTAACGGTCTGCAACCAGTTTTGCTGATGCCTTGGTCCCTGGATGGCTCAACGAATGCAGACTGCAAAAGACGGCCCTACGCAGTTCCTTGGGTACAAAAGGTCTTGGAGTAGGTCCGCTAAAATCGCAGTAAAGTTGACTACGCGAACCTGGTATACTTACCTGTTTGAGGTTCAGTGAGGTGTCGCCAGCGATCAGTTGCTTTAGTTCGGCGTCGTTTTGCTGAGCTTCTGCGATTCTCTCCGGGTGCACAGGCTGAGTAATCCCCTCCACGCGTGAGAGAGTGTCGGCAACGACATTGTTTTTCCCCGAGATATGACGAATGTCAGTAGTGAATTGGGATATAAAATCCAGGTGACGAAACTGTCGAGGAGAACAATTCTCTTTACGAGAGTGATAGGCGAATGTGAGGGGCTTGTGGTCCGTGTAAATCACGAAGTCACGCGCCTCTAACATGTGCCTGAAGTACTTAACACTCTCGTAAATAGCGAGCAACTCACGGTCGTAAGGAGAGTACTTAACCTGTGCCGGGCTTAACTTACGCGAGAAGAAAGCTAGAGGTTCCCAAGCTCCGTCGTTAAGCTGCTGGAGAACTGCGCCGATGGCTTTGTCTGACGCATCCGTGACCAACGCCATCTTAGCGTTGCAATCAGGATGAGCTAACAGTGCTGCTTGGCAAAGGCTTGTCTTGCAGTTCTGGAAAGCCTCCAACTCTGTTGCTGAAAAATTGACAGGGTGAGAACCCTTAACAGACCCTGCAAGCAAAGCGTTCAAAGGAGCTTGAAACGCGGCAGCCCCAGGAATGAACCTCCTATAAAAATTGACCATGCCAAGGAATCTGCGTAGTTCTCTCACAGTCTTAGGAGTAGGGAAATTCTGCACAGCTTCGACCTTGGATGGCAACGGCCTCGTACCCTTGGGTGAAATATGGTACCCTAGAAAGTTCACCTCGGATACTCCAAAAATGCACTTACTAGTGTTGATCACCATACCGTACTCTTGGAGTCTGGTGAACAGCTGACGTAGGTGTACCTCATGGGAAGCCTGGTCTTTCGAGAAGACCAAGAAATCATCCAAATAGGCGTAAATGAAGTCCAGACCCCTGAGCATCTCATCCACGAAGCGTTGGAACGTTTGACCGGCATTTCGAAGTCCGAACGTCATGAACGGAAATTCGAAAAGACCGAATGGTGTTGTTATCGCGGTCTTCGGGATGTCTTCCGGATGAACGGAAATCTGGTTATACGCCTTCACCAGGTCTATCTGCGAGAAGACTGTACAGCCCGACAGGCTGTGGGCAAAGTCCTGGATGTGCCTGATCGGGTACTGGTCGGGGATGGTACGTGCGTTCAGCATCCTGTAGTCACCGCAGGGACGCCAGCCGTCGTTCTTCTTAGGCGCCAAGTGAAGAGGAGAAGACCAGGGTGATTCAGACGGGCGGCACGTGCCGCACTGTAGCATGGTCTCAAATTCGGTCTTGGCGATTAAAAGTTTGTCAGGTGCCAAACGACGTGGTGAACAGGTTACCGGTGGCCCAGGTGTGGTGCGTATGTGGTGGATTGTGTGGTGTTTAGGTATGCGATGTGTACCGTGTGGACGAGTGATGTCAGGAAATTCCCGTAGTATGTGAGTAAATGCGGAATTACCGAGACTTACTTTCACTGAAGAGACATCATCAGAACGACGAGCAGGCGAAGCCGGGGTGGACACAGTTGTATGGCAGTCGATGATGCGCTGATTTCTGCAATCAACCGTCAAATTATAAAAGCATAAAAAATCCACGCCTATTATCGCCTTTGTCACATCTGCAACAATAAATCGCCAGGGGAAGTCACGGCGCAAGCCTATATTTAAATTTAAATTAATGTAACCGTAGGTGTTTATAACGGTTCCGTTAGCGGCACACAATTCAAAATCGGTTTTAGTACGGTGACTCGACAAAAACGATCGAGGGTATACACACAAGTCACTGCCCGTGTCGACCAGGAATCGAACCTTGGTACGACAGTCAGTAATGAACAGGCGACCGGTACTGCGGCAATCATTTGTCGCCATTATTGACTGCCCTTTTCGTTTCCCGCGGAACGATAATCACAGGGTTTGATGCAATGCCTAGCCCTGTCACGGAATCGGATGTGATACCAGCATAGAGGTTGATTCCGGTAGCTTGACGGTGATCTGGTGGAACTGGAGCGGTGCCGACCTCGGCTCGGCTGTCGACTGCGGTCACGGCCTCGGGACATCCTCTCTATCTTCTCCGCCAGTAGCTCCACCTGCTTGGCGAGCGCTGATACCTCCGGAGAAGCAGGAGCGGCTGACGAGGAAGCGACGGCTGCGGATGCTACCTGAGGGACGACCACGTCGTGGATTCTGTCCGCCAGGTCTGCCAAATCGTCCATCGTACTCTTGGCCTGCGACGCGATGATGGCCTGAGTACTGCTGGGTAGACGGCTCGTCCAGATGGTGCGCAGGAACTCCTCAGGAACACCAGGTCCAGCCAAGTTCAGCAGGTGCCGGTAAAACTGGGAAGGCTTCCGGTCTCCTAGTTCTTCATGCACGAGGAGCTGCTTCACCTTCCTCTCCCGGGACGCGGAAAGTCTTTTGACCAGCTCCGTCTTCAGCTTCTCGTATTTGTTCATCGCCGGCGGGTTTAAAATTATGTCTTCCACTTCGGACGCGTACTGGGAGTCCAAGTTGCCCGTGACGTAGTAGAACTTGGTGTCATCAGCCTTGATACCAGCCAGGAGAAATTGCGCCTCCATCTGGCAAAACCATAGCGCCGGTTTTTCGGGGTAAAATGGGGGTATGCGAACACCGACCCGAAAACTCTCCGCTGCTAACTTGTCGCAGTCTTGACTGCTGCGCCCTTTTTCTTCGGCCATCCTCTTGTCGTGTTCTTGTTCGGGGTCACCAATGTAGTGTTGTAGAAGAATGTGTGAAGCAAGTAGTATGAAATATTTAGAAGTAAAAGTCGCAGGTAGGAAACAGAAGTAAGAGAGTTTATTAGAAAGTTCACAGTAGCACAAGTTCACAGTCTATACACATACACAAGCAGAAGGAGTGAAATGGAAGGCGAGAATATAATTTAGTGAGAAAGTCAATACACAAGGAATATGCGCGCGGTAGCGATGACAATAATTATTTCTGTTGAGCGGTTCGCGTCAATTCAAATCTTAGACTGCTCGATGGGCCGGCGCCGCGGAACGGGGCGTGCGCGAGCGGTCAACCGATAGTGTTGTCCCGCTCGCGCAAGCTACCTAGCGAGCCGATGGCCCGCACCTTAAACAAAAGATCGCGTCATCGCTGCGCGCCGTACATCGAGTGACAATATATATATAAAAACATTATAAAATGTTTGCGTGTACAAATTATTATAAATATTATTTTATGCTAGGTACCAAATTAAATTTAAAACAGTATATATATATATATAATTTAAATAATTAAATATAATGCCACTACAGTAATAACACAACACACGCCCGCACAGAAATTCTCAGAAGCACACTGCTATTGGAAATTGACAGAACATATCAATAATACTTTGCCCATGTCGGTAATTAAAACCAGAGCTCATGTCGCATTCATTATTTCTGCGCTAAGAAAACAATCGTATTTTCGAAAAGCATAAAGTCAAATTCCAACTAATATTATAAATGAGAATGTGAGCTTATTTGTTACTCTTTCACACTTTCACTATTCGACTGATCATCATGCAATAATTTCGCATACTCGGTGTCAGGGATACAGAAAACGACGTAGTCCTTTCATTCCAAAAATAGTACTGTTCCAAGGATAGAATCCGCGGGCAAAATCCAGTAAACTAATAAAGGAACCAAATAGACTGTGCACTTACACAATGTTTTCACGTCATTATGATCCACTATTGCTGTCGAACTATTAATTAATGCTGCACAGTTTAGTTTAGTGGACTTACGGTATTTAGTTCAAGTTTGACTGATTAAATGTACCTACTGTTCGGTAACTGTATCTACGAACATTATACAGTTTGTTGCGGACTAGATTCTGTCTGCCCGCAGATTGGCTAGCGTTAATGTTATGTGATTGAATAATAAACAGCAAAATTTTATTAGAAGATGTCCTTTTATTTAATGACTAACAACTGAACCTTAGGTATACAATTACATATGACAAAATGTAGACTATTGACCTGGGGATGGCGGGCAGGCCCACAAAGCCCGCCATCCCCAGGTCAATGTTCCCACACGCGCTGTGTCGTGTCCGTCTCCCCTCTATGGGGGGGGGGACAGTAGGAATTTTGTAGTAGTCCATCCATTGGGTAGATCTCTCGTGTAGATTTCTCGGGCCGAAACCTCGGCGGGGTCGCGACCGCATGTGCAAGTGATTCGCGCAACCCCGCCGATAGTGGTTTTGTCGAGGAACACCGTGGTAGGTTTAGTCGGTATTCCGGGAGGGAGGTACATTATTCTAATTCCATCTTTATCTTTTAGCCCGGCGAGTTCGACATTACCCCTCCGCCCGCCACCGCGGAGGGGTATGACCTACGAGTCATGCATTCCCCCACTTAAAAAAAATTTAGACTATAGGCAAGAAACAACAATGTTGCCAACCTTGAAACCAGAAAGCATAACCAAAAGAACTACCAACATTATGTTAAAATATATTTCCATTGCTCCTATTTTAACATGTTGGTTAGGTTAGGATATTAACAGTACTTTATTCTGGAAGAAAGGTACCGTATGTATGTCCTTTCCAGGTCCCCGTGTATGCAGAACTTTATAATGATCGGCAAAGTAGTTAAGGTTTGAAAGCGTACACATATAAATGCCAAAGCACGATCTCACATTCCCATTTGTAATATTAGTTAGGAAGTACCGGGTGTGAATTACAAAATTAATTATTTGTATGTATCAAAAAAAAAAGTATATATGTATGTTTATCCATTGTCTAGTATCCATAGTACAAGCTCTGCTTAGTATGGGCTAGATGGTGTTGTGTGTATGTGGTAGAATATTATTATTATATTATTATAATATATGACTGGATGCATTATCAACTCAGCCAGTAAGCGTCCATTGCTGGACATTGGCCTACCCTAAAGTTTTCCACACAGAACGACCTCAGGGTGGCCTGCATCCAACCGCTTTCCACGATCCTTACCGAGTTGTCGGTCCACCTTGAGGGAGACTATCCCTGTTTCGTCATGCACCATATTAGAAATCAATATTTATTTTACAAGATCGTTTTCATAAATACCTATCTATTACCTTCTTGGTAGTAACTAAGTACCCAAAACATGTGGGCTCGAAACCCGCGTGAGATAAAATCTTATCTGATATACAAATAGTTATTTCGAGGCTAAGTGTTCTTTGTTAGATTGCTTATAATGTCCCGACACAGAATTTATGTCTAGTGCTAGAATTGCCTTTTTAAACGATAAATGAACGTAAAACTCTAATGCCAGTTGCCCAGTTCGATCTATAATATCAGCCCTATATTAAACTGTCCCACTGCTGGGCACGGGCCTCTTCTTAGTGTGAGAAGGATTAGGTCATAGTCCGCCACGCTGGCCTAGTGCGGGTTGGCAGACTTCACATATCTTCGAGAACATTATGTAGAACTCTTAGACATGCAGGTTTCCTCACGATGTTTTTCCTTCACCGTTAAATCGAGCGATAATGAACTATTTAATACGCATATAACTTCGAAAAGTCAGAGATGCGCGCCTTGGTTTCGAACTCGAGACCTCTGCGTGGCAGTCCAACGGTTTCCCACTAGGCTATCGCTGCTGTTCGATCTAAATTAGATCAATGATTTTTCGAAGTCTGGTCCTCGAGCGTACAATAAGGTGACCTTACATTTAGACTTAAACATCAAATTGTCATAAAGTAGACATGCGACACAGAAAAATGTATATTTATATTGTGTCTATCATGGTATAGCGAAAGGGTTAATAGATTTATCGATGTATCATATGCATATGAACAATAAATACATTTTCAAAGGTGTTTATCACAGAAAAAGGAAAGGGTTATTATTAGGTTGTTTTTTGTGGTGCTTACACTAAAAGGTTACCCAACCATAGACTATCCGCGACGAAAGTTGGTGTTCATAAGCGCCAAGGACATTTCTTTCACTTTTTTTTGCTAGACACTCAACGATTTAAACGCGATTTGCGTTTCAGTGCAACCTATAAGTAGAGTAGATCCTTGGCTTCGCTCGTGTAAGTGTAGGTTATGTCAATTTTCTATGCCTTGGGAAAAGTACTCCTTTTCTGTACCCCTAACAACGTGTTTGTAAAATTTCATGATGATCGGTCGAGTAGTTTGAGTGTAAAAATCGCAACCAAACACACTCAACATTCCTACTCATAATATTAGTTAGGATATCAACGTTTCTTGCAAGGAGTTCAACTTTACAAAGTAATGTTCTATTTAATTTACTAACAATGGTATCACAACCATTGTTTAAATTACCAGTACAGGTATTAATTTAACAATCCAATTATATTAATTAAATGTCTTCTTTTCAGCGCTCGGATAGAGTTTCAGAAACAACTAACAATATCGTTTTTCAGCTAACAAATAAATCGGTTCGTTTTCTGTTTCCAACTCGTGGATCTTGGATGGATTCACGTCTTAAGAAAGTCTTAAATAAGATTGAAGGATAAGCATTTTATCTATTCTGTATCGGATTCAAAGATCGAATTTTATACAAGACAAGAATTTGTGTGGTTTTCAAATAGCTATCCCGACATTCACAGAATTACTTTTGAAGCGGGAGTGCTGTCTAAGCCTTTGTCTACTTTTCCATGTTATCTTTCGTGTTTACCAGGCCCGGTTCCTATATCAATAAACGAGTTATTTAAGCTACGGATAGTTAAATTTTGACATATTTTTTATAGAAGATGTGTCAAAATTAAATGTTCGTAGGTAAAATGCCTCTTCTTCTCCCTAGCCTTTATTATTCCCAACTCACTTGGGGTCGGCTTTCTAGTCTAACCGGATTTGACTGGATACCTATCAGTTTTTACACGGAGCGTCTGCCACCTGACCTCCGGAACCCGAAGGCTAACGATGCCCTAAGGCTAGACCAGGGTCAGGATATTAGAGGGCACTGACTTCCCAATAACGACTGCCATAGATGTTAATGGCAGCTGGGACCGACGGCTTATCGTGCTCTCCGAGGCACACAATGCCTCGTAGGTAAAATGCCTCGTCTCTCGAATATAGGAACCAGGCTCTATTTATTATATGTATGAGCATATGGTTTGTAGGCAGTATGCTATGAACGCTTGCTATACTGAGCACAATACTCGTGGACCGATGACCAATCAGAAAAAAGTCATACATTATGATACACCATGAGTACGAAGTGAAGACCTATCTCCCAGAAATTTATTAACCTTAGAACTAGTTTTGTTATACCGCATTAACGGTATAAAAAGTATACTAATATACGTTTAAGTCAAGTAGCAGCTTGAAGTCCGTTAGAAGCAAACAGGCACACTCCGCTTCGAAACCAAAATCTATGGCTGGTGAAATGTGGCTATAATACACATCAATTTACGCTATTGGAAATATAGGCGTGAGACTGTGTATGACTTGATGGCGTAGTGGTTAGTGTAACTGACTGCCAAGCCTGAGGTCGCGGGTTCGATTCCAGCACAAGTCAAACATTTGTGTGCATGAACATGGATGTTTGTCTTGGTCTGGGTGTTTCTATGTATACTAATATATTATATGTATTTACAAAAAGAAAAGTATATACCTATGTATGTTTATCCATTGTCTAATACCCATAGTACAAGCTCTGCTTAGTTTGGGCAAGATGGTGTTGTGTGTATGTGATAGAATATTATTATTATTATTATTCAAGCATTACATTAATATATTAGTAGGATTATCTCTTTATACAGAGTGCTTACGTTTACACATAAAATAATTTCCAATGCGACGTGTACTTGTGGTAATATTGTACAGCATCGCTTTCCTTCATAGTTCAGATGAAACATATGCCACTTGTAATATTATATCGTATATCGTCACGTGTGATACGTCACAATGCATCATCTCATGTTACGTCGCTTCGCTTCCTACCAAGGCATTACTTCTTTTATTGTGGCAACATTACGTGTAACAGTTTCCTTTCTACGACAATAAACTTGAAACTCAAACTGACTTAATACCTTGAAACTGCTAAGATTCTGTAACTAGTAAAGGATTAGTATTTGACCGAAATCAGATTTAATATGCAAAGTTGAAACAGATAATCTGCTTGTCTCTGTTTCGACCGGCGACTTCCTTTTGATTTAATTGTTATAAACAGTGTTTAAACATCTGTTCATTTTAGCTAGTTGCGAATATGTGTCTATGTTATAGATCAAATTTACTTAATATGCCTAAAAAAGCTTCATACTCCACAGGGTAAAGTGAGGGATATATTCTACTCAGAAAATAATCAGTATTATTAAAATGTCGAATTTTCATTTTAGTCGTAGTTTCAGCAAAGGATTACTGCTGAAGCCCAACTTAAGCTGTGGCTGTAATCACACGCATTTATTCTCCTAAAACCAAAAGTATAGTCGGCTACTACTCAGAATACTGGACCCAAAAGTAGATGATTTTCTAGAAATAATAAAGAGGTACCAATACGTCGGTTGCGAGGAGAGACATTTAATTTATTTCGGCCATCATACACAGCGGCTTTCCTTTGAAGCAGTGGACGAAATTGCACTCGATGCATTTCCGATCCAGTTGAAGTACGATGTCCCTAAATAAAAATTTCCTTTTCCAAATATATGTGGATCTTTTCTATCTGTTTCTTTTGCACTGCTATAGACTAGAATAGACTGACTTTAACGAATTTTGGTTTGTAGATAGAAAGAACCTTGAGATCTTAGTCATTTTTAAAAAACCCAATCGTAATAGACCGTAGCAGGTAGTCCGGATTAAAAGGTTTTCAGTTTGGCAGTCATTTATAGAATGAAAGAGTCTTCAACAGGGATCGCAATCTCGGATTGTAATTAGAAAACGCATGTGAGATTGAACAATTCTACCAGTATTTGTTCAGGCTCGTTTGCGGTCTGTAATCTTTAGTAATGTGAACTCATCAGCTTTGTTATTTTAAACTTACCACTAGAGACACAAGTGTCATGTCTTTATGTGAAGGTATTTCACAAAACTAGTGAAGTGCATGATGGCAAACTTCACACACATTCAAGAACTTTATAACTTTACGAACTTTATTTAGAACTGTCATACAGAATTTCTTTCGAAGTCGTTCTTTTGAAGTAAAGCTAAATAGTTTTAGAACTGGCTGCATAAAGTCAGTTTATTATAGATGCGCCCTATTACGTTGAATTATGGTCACCTTTCTGGACGTTAAGCTGTCATCTAACACACAATACCAACATGACATCTAAATTATAAATATACTATTATCATGCTCACTCATATTGAAAATTGTACACTATCGTTCACTATCACGTGACAGTTAAGGCTCCCTTTTCTTAGTATGGACACTTTTCGTGCGAATTAAGTACGATGAAGGCTCTTCTATGATTTAAAGCTTTGATAATACTAAACCTTTTTACTTAAACAGGCATTAAGCAAAAACAAAGTATAATGAATTTCCATTTATAGCGTTATCCTTTAGGAGACTTCTTGCTCTGTAAACGGCTTAACAGATTTTCATTATGGAGTCCAGCCTTCTAATAAAAAAACAGCATTGAATTAAACCCACTCATTTCCACATTTGCAATTTACCAGACAGACAAAACTTTAAATATTATAACAAAATTAGTGTTTCTGTGCTGAAAAGGGGACAAACGATAAATGTTGTAAACTTACTATAGAAGGCAAATCGAAATTCACAGTCTATTTACATTAAATCGTATTGTTAAACTCTGAAAAGAAAGAAATCGTATACGTTAAAATCGAGACATCAAATACTCTGGATATGTTCTAGAAAATTCCAATATTCAGTCAGTAAGAAGAGTTTATGTAAATGCGAGTAGCTACCTAACATTCAAGCCACGGCGCTACTATTTCCACGTCTAAGATATTTCAGATAGAGCCTACTGCCTGTGCCGAAAATAAACCTGACATGATATAAATCTTCGTAAATTTGCTCAGTGAATTCTAATATACCTATTTGAATAATGATTTATGATCTGTTAAAGATTTTTTGATATTATAGAGTTATCAGTAATATCTTGGGTGTGTTTTGTTATATGTTACGTGGAAACATATTGTTAAGAGTTTGATCCGATCTTATTGAAAACTTTTGTGAGTTTTGTTCAGTAGAAATATGTATGTCTGTCATAGAATACAATGTATTTTACCACGCTTCATGTTCCCGAATCTTTGGAATACGTTAGTATCAATCCCTATTTACTTCCAACAACAAACCGAGAGGTATCTTTTTCTCGACTATATGTTTGTCTGTGTGTTCCAAGCTCTTAAACGGATGGATCAATATCATAGCGGTTTATAGCTAGTTTTCACGGGATGATTATGGTATAATTAATGTGTCTAATGGAAATCAGTCTAGCTGTTTAGAAATTAAAAACTACTATCCGATTTTCTTCAAACATCATTAATAGAATGGCTTTTATGGGCAAATGACACAAAATTTGGTCTCGGTTGACATATTCAGACGGGAAAGATTTATTCAAGATTTTATCCACGCGAAAGATAGGATCAACTTCATACGACAAACTAGTACGCTTACAGCATCTACAACAAGTGATAAGACGACGTTTTCTCCGCTGGCAGTGACGGTTTAACTTTACAAAAATGCGTTTAGTCGAGGAACTCGAATCGTGTCCGAAGTCCGGGATTTTATTTCCGACGAAGTTGTAATCCAATTTGGCTGCTTCAGGGATCTTTTGAAACCTAATAGTGTTCCTTGCTACTTCTTAAGGCAATTGAGAAATACAAGCACGGATGACGGTGATAGGACTAAATTGGAGACACAGAATCTTGCCGGTTAGATAGCTGGGATAATTGTGTGGAGAGTACGAGGCTGGTGACTAAAGATTCTAGGAACGACTGGAGAGCGATGCTTTTCGGTAACCAAAATGAGTGAGTGATATTCATGTCGTATTTTTTTATACTACTTAGGTGGCAAACAAGCATACGGCCCACCTGATGGTAAGTGATCACCGTAGCCTATGGCCGCCTGCAACACAAGAGTGTAGTTACTTGCGCGTTGCCGACCCTTTAGAAAAGGAAGTGGGAAGGAGAAGGAGCGGGAAGGGGGAAAAGGAGATGATTGGGCCTCCGGCACTCTCACTCATCCAACGAAGCACAACAGTAGGAATACTGCTATTTCTAGTCGATATTCTGTGAGAGGGTAGTCCTTCCCCGGTCGAGCCGGCCCATTCATGCTGAAATCAGCGACGCTCTACTACTCTAAAACTGTCATTACCATAATATGAAATACGTTTGTGACCCAAATTATTACTTGAAATCTAGTTTGCAGGTTTATTTATAGACCACTCTTGCCCTAGTAATAAATCTTGTGTCGCGTGGGACTTTACAAACAACAATTTGTGAATCACACAAATTTTATCCCATGTGGGGATCGTCGATAGATCGAAGTCTGCGCCAAAGAGACTCATATCTAGTGATAACCATGTAACTAAAATAATAAAAAATAATCTAATCCACATCCATACTAATATTATAAATGCGAAAGTAAGTTTGTTTGTTTGTTATGCTCTAACGCCTTAACTACTCGACTGATCATTACGAAATTTCGCATACCCTTTGTCAGGGATACAGAAATGTACCATGTACATAGCATCAGAAGAAAAATACTGTACCTACCCGAACGAAGGCAAAGGCAAAACCTAAGCAAAACTAAATATTAAATATTACTTAAGTAAAAAAGGTTCAAATCAGTTTACTTTTACACTTAACTACAACTTTCGACACACGTTCCCAGTACAATATGATTTTTACGAACAAAACCAGTCGGCTTTTAGAACCGATTGGTCCATATTAATCTATATCTACATTCCCTCGTCAATCTAACGGGCAAATACCGGGACAATGACCTGTGACCTTGCCTTACTTGAGTGATTTATTCAAAAGGGAATTGTGTTCCCAATGGTAAACTACAACACATACCTACATAGAATCACGTTGGTATGAAATTAAACTGTAACGGATTTTATCGCCATAGTCAGGTGAGATTAAGAGCTATTTTCTCCTGCCTACGGATGTTGAAAAACGAAGTGTAAATAAATAAAGTTAAATATTTGAAAAATATATTGTATGGAATTAGGCGTTACTTGGCGCATATCCATTTTAATAACATTATTGGGGAAATAGGAATCCGCCATGCATCCTCGAATAGCCCACCCCAATTTAAAGTAGTTAAAACTTGCCTAATATTGTCTTATGTTTACGCGAATGTTATACATTGAAATTAAACAAACTTTATACGTATTTTATCGCGTTGTTTATTTTTTATAAAACACTATTATTTCATAATTTTCAAACTTGAAACTACTATTGTTAAACACTTTTATTACTACCTAGTTACTGTTTACTTCAATTTAAGATATTTAGATGATACAACTATTAAGATAAAATCCGTATAAAGTTTGTTTAATTTCAATAAAACTTGTCTTAAGAATAAACTGTTGCCACTTTAGTAGTATAAAAAACAGTTATAAAATCCATATATACTCGTTTAATTTTAATCTGTAATATTCACGTAAACGTAGGACAATATACCTAATATACATAGGTATATCTATTTTATATGAAATATTTTATTATAACCACAGCAAACTTAAGAAGACTATAAGAATTCAAAGAAAATGAGACGTCTAAACGGGATTCTCTGTACAGTTCACCTTGATTTAGGTGACAGCTTAGCAAGACGCAGAAAACAAACCTCCATCAGATATCTAGTTATTTCCTTTAAACGAACAGATATCTTAATAGAGATCGCAGCTGGAACAGCTATCAGATCATTGGTGTAGTTTGCATTAACATACGTATAATCTATCTCCTCTTTGAAGCAGCGATAGCTCAGTGGGGAGACCAACAGACTGCAATGCAGAGGGTCTCGGGTTCGTTTGATTCGGAAGTTATAAGACTTTCCGAAATTATTTGCATATTGATTGATAATTATCGCCTGCTCCATGCCTCGGAGAGTACGTTAAGTCGTCGGTCCCGGCTGCCATGAACATCTGTGGCAGTCGTTATTGGGAAGTCAGTGCCCTCTAATATCCTGACACTGGTCTAGCCTTAGGGTATCGTTAGCCTTCGGGTTGCGGAGGACAGGTGGCCAGTCCAGTCAAATCTGGTTAGACTAGAAAGCCGATCCCACGTGACATGGGAATAATAAAAGAATCTATCTGCTCTTTTAAATACTAGTACCGCACTAAGGATAATTCGTAAACGACGGACTCGAAGACAATCATACAAGTTATTGTTTCGTGTGGAATCGAACCTATAATACTTGGCGTGTTGGCAGCGGCGAGGCGTACGTACCACTAGGCATTCAGAGTAATATTTTTTATAAAACTACTAGCCGTCCCGACAGACGTTGTCCAGAATAAAAGAAAAAAAAAATTGGGCAGTCTTTGAGGACTGCCGATAGAAGCGAAAACTTTAATCCTTGATCATAAACACTTCTTTATAAAACAAAAAAAGGCCGGTTCGGATGCTAGTTCCTGATACTTTCTTGGGAGTTATTAAGGGGGTCAAAATTTCGTTATATTTTGCGTAGGACGCACCATTTCTGAGATATTGTTAATATTTAAAAAAAAATAATAAAGCGTGGAAGCGTGACGATGACGCGAGTTCCATGATTTTTGTTCACCCAAGAAGTACTCAAGGCGCTTGAAGAAGTTTTAACTTCAAAATTCAATAACAAATCTAAATCATTCTCGAATCCACTTGAACATACACAAAAAAAATCAAATCATCAAAATTGGTCCAGCCGTTTAGGAGGATTTTAATTACAAACACACGCACAGAAGATTTATATATATAAAGATAAACGAATGGCATATGTATATCTGCTTTGTATGCGGTATCGGGTTGTTCGGTTTCCAAGACGGGCAAAACGTTTTTGGTATTTTCTGTCTGAAAACCTCGGTATCAGTACGAAGTCTGAAACTGTGTTTGGCAGACGAGACGGCAATAGACCTAACCCCTATTACGTGATACGGATAGCTAAAGAAATCTGGTTATAATAGTGCCTATATCTTTGGGGATGTAAGCGTGATACATAATAAATACATTAAGATTAAGACGAGCGTGTGATGAGTCAAATACATGCCCACTCTTTTTATACGCACACTCACACATGTCAAAATAAGCCTTTAATGGCCTTATTCACGATTGACCTCGTTTTTATTTTACACCAAACTGTCTGTCCATCAAATGTCTTTTTAAAAGTCGTTTAAGGATATTAAACTGGCATAAATATTAAACGAAGTCTAAATACAAGTACGAGGAAAATATAATTACTTAATTTAAAAGAATGAACTTTTAATTGAACCTTTGAGTAATGTAACAGCCGTGGCGATAGCATATTTGGAAAATCGATACCACGCAGATGTCTTGCGTTCGATTCGAAGGTACACCTCCGACTTTTGGAAGTCATGTTTCGTGTAAACTTAAGAGGAAACACAAGGTCCGTTTTTCCATACAAACGTAGTCCCCTGTTTCTTCCCTGGATAATGTCAGGAAGCAAAAATTTTTTTCTTAAAAATATATTGCCTCTATGGCATGTCCCTATGTTTTCCTTTTTTTCATAAATTAATTATTAAAAGAGACATGAACCTTCAAAAACCTCAAAAATTGACCAGATTTTCCGCTGTTTTCAAAAATCCAGAAAACAAATTAGACTAGATTATATAAAAAAAGAAAAACATAGAAATACGGCCAAAGTCTTTCTTTAATTTTTAATGAAAAAAGTAGTTAAATCAGTCAAGTTTTGGAGAAGTAATCAGGGGACTACGAAACGTTGATTTTGTGTACTTTTAATAGATATTTTCGATCCAAGCTGCAGTTGTCTCTATCGCGCTCATGATACTGTACACATGGCACTGCGCGACAGCAATAGATTTTACAAATACCTATTTTCAATTCTATCGCCCTTAGTGTTTCCTCTTAATTATTGCTCGCTTTGACTTGTCAAGTCTTAAAATCCCAGACATAATTAAAATCTGTTTTATCTGGCCACCAGTGTGCCGCTGCGGTTTGAAAAGTTAACGGTAAAAGAAAACATCGTGAATCAACCTATATGTCTGACATTTATCTATAACTAGCTGATCCGCGCAACGTTGTTTGCATCACATAAGGAATTTTCCCCGTCTTTGCAACATTTTTCATTGATGCTCTGCTCCTATTGGTCGTATTCTTCCTCGATAAATGGACTATCCAAAACTAAAATAATTTTTCAGTTCGAACCACTAGTTCCTGAGATTAGCGAGTTCAACTAAACAAACTCTTCAACTTTATAATATTAGTAAGTATAGATGTTGTTGAAGATATATGAAGTCTGCCTCACCACCCTAAGCCCGCTGGACCAGAGCCTAATTTTTTCTTCTTTTTCATTTGGCAAAGTCTACAATTATTGTACAACGAGTTTTACATAAGTTAGATAAACAAGATACGTATTGTACAATCCACAACGTTTCCATAGATTACTTTAAAAAATTATAAAGATACAGTAAAATTTATGCCCAAGTCATGCTGAATTGAAATATTTATAAACTAATCCTTCTCTTCTCCCTAGCCTTTATTATTCCAAAGTCACTTGAAGTTGGCTTTCTAGTCTAACCGGATTTGACTGGATATCAGTTTTTACACGGGGCGACTGCTATCTGACCTCCGCAACCCGAAGGCTAACGATACCCTAAGGCTAGACCAGTGTCAGGATATTAGAGGGCACTGACTTTCCAATAACGACTGCCATAGATGTTCATGGCAGCCGGGATCGGAACTTAACTATTTGTTGGCCTAGCTCGCAATTCGGTTGCAGTCGCTTTCACTACCGCTGCGGTACAGAGGCAGGATCAACACCTGTGTTATCGCCAGCAATCATAAAAAGCTAAGACTGTTGAAATTGCCGTATCGGATTAAAAGACAAAAATGTTCACCGCCACCCATTAATTTTTGTATATCAATGCCACCACCACAATACGCCACGTGATCGATTTATCTCGCTGTCCGCTATAAACTTATTACTCCTAAACGTTAGTGATCTTTATTGAATCTAACTTCCCTACAATCATCGCGAGGCAAATAGCTTTGTTCAATTCCCTCGAAGTGACTTCGATTCCAACAAAAAATATAATCGAGTTTGGCCTGTTATAAAATTTCTGCACGAACACTTTTCAAAGATCGTAGTCCCTTGTAATTGAATATAGCCAGGACATTTTCGGTTCTTTGATTCCGGGTTCGATTTTTGTGTGACACAAATAATACTTTGTTATGATTCATTGCTGGAATTCAGCCATTTCAGGAACAGCTGTTATCTCATTGGTATAAGTGAAATGTGTAATGATTGTCGATCATCTGATCTTGAATTGCATACCCGAGTCAAACAAAGTGATGTAAGTTATTTTTATACCTATCTATAAAAAAGTTATTTAGGTCCTAGTGATAGCGCCGATACAAAGCCAGCTGACAGACTCCGCGTGCTACTGATAATTTCTTGACAGAAAAACTCAATAAAACTTTATTCGACTCAGAAATTAAACCCGAGAAAGCATGCAAGCATGGCAGTCGCAGTTACTACGATTGCTCTAACGAGATAATTCTTATGAAAGCTTACTAACATTTGTTTGTTTAGATGTAGAGGTCAATCTCTAAAACTACTGAACCGATACTAATTTTATTTCACTACTTATGCCTTCTGACCGTAAGTTTCAGGCTATGTTATAATGATTTACTATGCGAACACAGCCTTGTACGAAAGCTAGTCCTAAATAAACAGAATAAATAAAAAACTGGTAATATTCAAATAGATTTGAAGAACCTACCAATTTTCCTAAATAAATAGAACAAAAAATAATACTAGTTTTCCAATCTAATAAAATTGTGTTATAGTATTCTAGTAAATCAAAGCAAAAAGATAGCCGCAAAGATAACCTTACACTGATAGGCTTCAATCTTTTGAATATTGATGAACTATTAACCAGACGATAAGTAAACTCAACATAAAGTTATCCTTAACAGTTTTTATAGTAACCTAAATAACAGCTGAAAGTCCAACCAGGGCTGGTGTAAGTTCGAGCTAGGTAAGCAGAAAAGTTTACATATTAATAGAGTAGAAACTCATGCAATTTATCAGCTTAACGGTAGTTTGTAGAGCCAAGTGTTTTTCATTATCGCGTGATATTACTGAAAACTAGACGGCAGTTCGGTGAAGTTTTATGTGCAACGTAAAACTAATGTTTTGATACCTTCAACGTACTATTATTTTGATAACTCTTGAAGATTGTATGTGGAGTAAATTAGCTTTATCTATACAGGCTACCTCGGTGTAAATGCGATTGCAGTGCGTATGGTCTAAAGATCTATACATATAATTATATTGTAATTGACCTATGTCTGTACATATCTAGGAAAAAAATTGAGGGTTCTTTATAAGAGGAATAAATGCCAAAACAATTATGTTTAGAATTTGTGTCTATCTGTCTGTATGTTTGTAAGCTCATCACGGAAAAATGACTGCACGAAGTTGGATGCGGTTTTAATAGCTGTTGTATTGCTGGAGGTCTAATTAAAAAGTTTTATCTTGATACGCCACCTAGGAGTCGGAAAATATAAATATAGATAGGTACCTACTTTCACTAAATAAGATTTTTGTTTAAAAGTTGCTTTGTTGCCTTTAATTTTGTATATTATATGGTTCTCTTTAAAAAAAAAAAAATGGGAACCAAAATTTTTTGAAATAAAGGTTTATTATTATTATTATTATATATAAATAGAGTTCAAATTTAGCATGTAAGTTAGTAATAAGTAATAACTATTAAGTCACTAACTAATTATTTGGTAGATTTTTCAAAATTTGCTCGGACTGGGATATCAAGCACTTTAAAACAAAATAACATGCGAATGGCAGCAGGCAAAATATAGTCTATACTAACATGCTAAAAAAGAAAGATTTGTATTTCTTTTTGTAATGAATAAACTCAAAAACTAATGATCCAGTTTTCAAAATTCTTTCACCATTACAAAGCCGCTTTATCAAAAAGTAACAAAGGATATAACACCGGGCTACGAGCCACAAGAGCGCGACGGACAGATAGTATGCAATACGTAACTAAAAAGACCATTCATATTTAAACATGTTTCTCGTTAAAACTCAAAACAAATATGAGATTTTTCTTTGGAAATCTATTCCTGCACACAGGGTATCTTTTTTCGTGTTGTTTTCTACCATTCACATTTTATATGTTTCACAGGGCTGTTACTTGACCCATCTGGGCTTTTCATCAATATTTTTACAGCCAATAAGTTCCAATACAAAAACTGAGTTTTATGCGCTTTATACATTTTACCGAAAAAAGATAAAAAATATCGCAATTCGAATTTTATTAGAATGTGTTGCTGTAGTATAATAGTAACTTCGATTTTCGGTGAAGGCAGCCAATCTTAAAGGAGACTTGCCATCTGCGCAGGAGATATTATAGTGTACAAGTGTGTGCGCTCTCTGTTCCTGGGTCTCATAGTCTAGTGGATCAGCAATCCGGAGAGAAATCAGACGTAGGACCAACGGAATTGCGTAATTTCTGAGGCACAGGGATGTACAGCACCTCAACTTCTTAACTCCGGGCTACTATTGAGAATAGCCTATAACTTTGATTTGCCCAATGTGGTAGTCGAACCTAAGAACTCCCAGCAGTTGCATACACTGCCGTTGCCTCACCGAGGCAATCGGATTGATGTATTTTATCTAAGTACCTGAGGGAATCTTCTGGTAGTAAACCCTTTGTCTGGACCAATCACCATCACACATTATAAAATTTATTAACTTCACTTTGAAGTTCATAGATGCTTTTAGGGTGCTGATGGGGCTCCCACGGTTCTGTAGCGCATCAGGTATGTTTGCTGAAGCGCACATAGATAGCTTTCAAGCTATTTTAAGAAAGAGAACTGCATCCCTGATGTTTCGGTTGCGGGGGAGCGCTAACAGCATCCTTAGCATTATTGCAAACCGACTGGACAGCCCGTTCCTGTGGCACTGGGCCCGTCTGCACATGTATGGATCGAGTGCACCAGAAGGGGGACGCAGATTTTTAAATTAGGTTTATTATTATATTTGTTACTAACATAGTTTTAAGGAATTTGTATGACTAACATTTATGGACAATAGTCTGAAATAAAAGTTTATTATTATAAACTTTGAACTTTTGACCACATTCGTCATTGCGTAAGGTGATCACTTTAGCCATCTATCCAGCCATATCCATTATCAAATCCATTAGTACCACTACCGGATCATATATAATTTGAAACGGTAGTCGTATTACATGTAAATGATTATTGTTTATCGATTGAGCAGTAATTTGTTGATATGACGTGATTACATGTCATTATCGTGAGTAAACACGTATTAGGTTACACAAAGCCTCCATTGTAATAATAATAGCCTAATGAATTTGATAGAAATAAATAGGTACATCCTAAACCTAACTTCGTAATTGTAATCGTATCGTAACTAATATTATAAAAGCGAAATTGAGTTTGTTTGTTTGTTACCTTTTCACGCCTAAACCACTGAACCGATCATCCTGAAATTTTGCATATACGTTGTCAGGTGTACAGAAACGAACATAGGCTACCTTTCATCCCGAAAAAAATTACTGTTCTCGAGGAAAACAACATCAACGTTCTTATGATAATAGATAGCGCCGCGTTTCTTTCGAATCATGATTGAATTATATTATTACAAGCAGAGTACAACCCGAATTGATTGTCAAATTCTAAATTAACGCGAGCGAAGCCGCGGGCAAAAGCTAGTAATATATTTGTCTAATTGTTGTCCAGCTATTGTTGATTTCTACGTTTAAGTGCCTAAACACCTATGTCTGAATGACGATTGAAGGTCTCAGGTTTGATGTACTTAGGTGTATATTTTTTCGTTTAAAATATCAAGGTTAAAACTTGAGCGGCCACTTAACGAAATAATTAAATGAGTGCTTTATATAAGTGTAATACTAGATACATAATAAGAAGACGTGATGTCAATGTATAAAATTATACAGTATACACAAATTGCATGATTCTGATATCAACTTGTCATCGAGTAGCATCCGTTCCCGTGCAGGACGCTTAGGTCAATAAGGAAAAGATGAGCTAGTATAACCTGGCCCATGACAATATATTAAACAACAGAATAATATTATTATGATACCGAAATTTACCGTATAACAAGCAACGACCACACTCATATATAGCGCGTAGATACGTGAAATAACATCATCATGTGATGATGGATTAAATAAAATGAACATTTGTAAAGCCAATACCGAAAATAGACCGTATAGTTTTCAGTGCTGGCTACTTAGCCACCGTTCCTGTGCATGACGTGTAAGTCCACAAATTTTTGAGTAGTAGAGCCACGCTGATTTCAGCATGAATGGGCCGGCTCGACCGGGGAAGTACTACCCTCTCACAGAATATCGTCGTGAAATACCAGTATTCCTACTGTTGTGTTTCGTTCGGTGAGTGATAGTACCGGAGGCCCAATCACACCCTTTCCCCCATCCAGCTCCTTCTCCTTCCCACGTCCTTTCCTAAAGGGTCGGCAACGCGCAAGTGATGCCTCTGGTGTTGCAAGCGTCCATAGGCTACGGTGACCACTTACCATCAGGTGGGCCGTATGCTTGTTTGCACCTCAGTTGTATAAACAGTAAAATATAGAAGAAGATGATCTGTGCATGACGCAAATATTTAAAATTACAGAAGTTCTGTCGCAAGAACCAAAATTCGAAACGCAATCAAATTAATATGTCAATTTCATTAACGGCCTTAATTCCAGGCTCAGTGATAAGGCTCTCCTGAGGGAAAGGCTGACTGTCGGCCTTCTACCTCGTGACTATTAAACCAATGTACATTATTTTAAATATTCTTTAATATTATAAATTAAATAAGTTTGTTTATTATTTTCTTAGCATCTATTGTATGTGATGCATAGATATTGTAAATAGGAAAAATCATCTATAAACTATCACACAATAGAAAGAAAGAAAGAAAAATGTTTTATTATTTTATTTTTTTTGTTTTTTTATTAAGCTCCGTGTGTGTTACTTTATGAACGTCAAAGTTACCATTATTAATGTAAATTACATTTACATTTATCTGTTGCCACGTTTAGCAAGGGCGTAGAACCAATAAGAAGAAGTAACAAGAAACTCACTGCCACTCTCTTTTTAATCGCCAAAACAATCCTTATCCTTACTTATATTATAAATGCGAATATGAGTTTGTGTGTTTGTTTGTTACGTTTTCACACCTTAACTGCTTGACCGATCGTCATAAAATGTCACATACACGTTGCCAGGAAAACAGAAAAGGACATAGGGTACCTTTCATCCAGAAAAAAACACTGCTACTAACCTAACCTACATTTACGCAAGCGAAGCCGCGGAGAAAATGTAGTATTGTTTATTTTACAAATGACTGATTTATCAGGGGCTGCATCAATTAAAGTATATAGTTTTCAAAAGAGCCCTCCGTGTAGTGCAGAAAAGTATCTTTAAAAATGAATAGGAAACGACGCATATACCTACATATATCAACATACTTTTCTAAATAACTCTATTATCATATTATATCTTGCTGGAATATATAGCTTTCTACAATAGGATTAAATGTCGGGTATTTTGCCAGAAAAGAGCTGATTATACAACGCACAGAGAGCTTTAACGACCGGCTAAAGCACTTTTACAATACAGCTTACTGGTGACTTACATTCGAATGAATTTAAATGTAACTAAACTAGGTATATGTTGGATCCTTGATAAATGTGTTCTTGCTTGTAATGAGCAGTAGTCTATTTCAATTTGTTTGTCAATTACAAGAGAGCCTGATATGAGCCTAAAGCGTCAAATAAACAACGCGATAAAATCCGTATATAGTAGTTTAATTTCAATGAATAACATTCGCGTAAACAGAAGACAATATTATAGAGCCTGATATATTGATATCCAATTGAGTCTGTTCGTCGGCGGACCGCTGCCAGTCAAGATGTAAAGGATCATAAATAGTTATACGCATAATTATATTCGAATAGATACGGTTGTGCCGCATCTATCTTGTATGGTCAATTGGTCAAGTATACAACGCACACTCTTATCGTGTGCTCCATCCCTGACCATGCGAAGATCTAGCGCTGTCCGTAATTGTATTCGAATACAGTTATTGTTTCGAATACAATTATTGTATTCGAATAATAACTATAATTTTTATTGTGAATTAATTCTTCTGACGATACAACTGTTAAATATAATGCCATTTTCTTTAAAAGTGCTACTTTAGTAGATTTCATTCCACATCTAAGCGAAAGATAGATCAACCATAATGTCCTCTGATGCACATATATTACTTTTAGTTTCCCTTCTAATCTGACGAGGCAGCTAACCATCATTTATAAAGAGCAGGTCGATTAATCAATGTTAACCTGGATCTGTTTAACAGCGCTGAAAATTCCCTGGATAACTAAGCATATCGAGTCTATATTGATCACTGTATTATAGCCCTTTATTCAGAAAGCAGAAGTCTGTCAATAAAAACGTGACATGATAACTATTATGAAAGCTTTTTTTTTACTACGGAGATGATAAACAAACGTAATATTTGCAAAATGTGTTTCTCTTTTTTGTTAAAATACGACACCTGCGCTACTATTAAATCTTGTGACGCGGCATTTAGAAACATCCAAACAACGGACACAGAAAACACCCAGACTTTGCAAAAGCGATAGCTCAGTGGGGAGACCAACAGACTGCAATGCAGAGGAACTCGGGTTCGAACCCACGTCGCGCACCTCAGACTTTCGGAAGTTATATGACTTTTAGAAATTATGTGCGTATTGATTGACAATTATCGCCTGCTCCGTGCCTCGGAGAGCACGTTAAGCCGTCGGTCCCGGCTGCCATGAACATCTATTGCAGTCGTTATTAGGAAGTCAGTGCTCTCTAATATCCTGATACTGGTCTAGTCTTAGGGTATCGTTAGCCTTCAGGTTGCGGAGGTCAGATGGCAGTCGCTCCGTGTAAAAACTGATATCCAGTCAAATCCGGTTAGACTAGAAAGCCGACCCCAAGTGACTTGGAAAGAATAAAGGCTAGGGAGAAGACTTTGCAAAATTTGTGGATCACACAAATTGTTGTCCGTTGTGAATATTGAACCCACATTTGATGCAGAACAATGGCTAGGTGATCACTTAAACCGGTACGCCGTGCGTGCAGTCAAATGACAAACGGTTACTGCAGTTCATTTTTGCAACACTAGAAGTATCCTTAGTGAGTTGTCAATCCTGCAAGAAGACAAATCTATATCTGCGATGTGAGGACAGGGAGAGGGATCACTATATAGTCCCTTATAGAGTATTGTTCCTTAATATGGTCTGAAAACTTTTCTCATACCAGTAACATCACTTAAACCTATTTGCTATCGGTAGATAGATAGGTAAGTATGTTTTCCTCAAATTTTCAGTAATAATTATGGGTGTGGTGTGTATACAGGGTGAACACTAGTAATTATAAATATCAGAAACGATAAGTACCACAGATATGCATATGAAAGTGCCTTATTGTCAACTGTATATGATCCTAGTTATATGAACATTATCCAGGAACGACTAACGCACGGTAATTTGTAATACACAAGACAAGATCCGCACAATATACAACTTCGACGTGAGATAACGGATTTAAGTGTATATTACACAATGATATTAGATCCGGGATTTTAACTGCTTATGTCCGAAAACAACCAATATTGTATCAAGTAATAACCCAAACTTGACGACCATAATATCTCCGTTGAACAATAACTGAATTTATGGCTCAAAATTAATCACTCATAACCCCGAGACTACCTGACCAGGAAAGTCACCAGGCTTGTGACGTCACATCGTGTTATCTCCCTCACGTATCGACAATAAAACAACAATAGTTGAATTAGATCCGGGTGCTACTATGAGAACTCGATATAATGTCAAGATATTGTGGTATCCTAACTATCCTTCCTAATGAATATTATAAAAGCGAAAATGAGTTGGTTTGTTTGTTTGTTACCTTTTCACGCCTAAACCACTGAACCGATCATCATGAAATTTTGCATATACGTTGTCAGGTGTACAGAAACGGACATAGGCTACTTTTCATCCCGAAAAAAATTCCTGTTCCCTAGGAAAACAATAATAACGTTCTTATGATAATAATATATGTTCTTATAATAAACGGGGCATAAAAAAGCGCCTTCTCAGGCCGTCAAAGTAGAGACCTCAACATCGCCTCGGCTGCTATGAGGACGGTGTGGAGGCCACTGCTCTTAGACCACACGACTGCTTACCATCAGGAGCAGTGTGGTCATTTTGACGAGCAAAATAAAAAATAAAATAAAAGATGGCGCCACGTGTCTTTCGAATCATGATTGAATTATATTATTATACAAGCAGAGTGCAACCCGAATTGATTGTCAAATTCTAACTCCGGGCTGCTATTGAGATTTCATAACAGAAAAACCCAATAACTTTTTGTTGGCCCGCCCGGGATTCGAACCCGAGACTTCATGCACAGCAGTCGCATTCACTACCGCTGCGCCACGGAGGCAGGCCTTATTAATATAATAAGGAGCTCGGCGTTGCTAATTATGTGATGATTGTAAAAATAAGCTGGCTCTCTCGGGTAGGTATTGACGGGTGAAAGAGTAGTTATAATGTCCCCAGGCTCACATAGCTAGCTATCTCAGTCCTTTCCTTTAAATTATTTTTTGTGTTAGTAAACCACTCCTGGCGGGCCGGATGATTGATATGAACAGTCAGCGCAGCGGCAGCGGCGACGTGACCAACATAACCGCCATCCAAGCAGTCAATGTTTCTGAGTACCTCGCAACACAGCTTGATCCAAAGGACAGCAATAAACATAAAAAATATACAGAAAGTCACTACTGACTATAAATCTGAAACTCGAAATCGGAAATGAAATCTTAAAATCTGAAATGCTTATCAGGTTCCCTGTTCGATGAATCACATATGATACATAATAATAGATTTTCTATTGTGTCTATGACAGGACAGCGAAAGGGTTAATGCTCAAGCTTGGCTTCTAATGATCATCTTTCCACCTGTAGGCTGCCAACAATAAGAGCATAAATAAGAAATTTCAACGTTTTGAATACAAACACCAGCCTTCTGCACCTCGTTTTCGAGACCGTTCATAAATTTTTCCGCACAAATGGTAAAGCTCCAAGTAATGATCCCCCTAACTTGTTAGCGGCCTGTCCAAAACAATAGAAAACCGTAGGTATAAAATATAATCTGTGATAATACCGTCCTCTATTGTCCTAACCTCCGTCCTCCACATTGCTCTCGTGGCATGTTTATGAAACTGGAGACACCGAACATTCCCCGAGCCAACGTCAAAGTATTTACATCTAAGAGTAAATATACGGGTCTGTTTAGATACGCTTGGACGACTTGTATTGATTTCACGTGCAAGTGTATTTATTTATTTAAGGATTTTCAACAAAGGAATATACAATAACATACATTATATAGCAGTAATAAAGTTGTTAGCGTGTATAGTCCCTCAATTATAGGAAACCACAGCTTGCAAATTATAATTACAACTAAACTAACAACTTAATTAAAGAAACAAACAGAAAACATAAAATTTTTGAACATAAAATTCTGCCTCTAGGGTAAACTTTGGAGTAAAACAATAATAGCTTATTAGATATAGAATTATATAAAAAAATTACAAATTTAATTAAGAAAAAAAGTGTATATAAATCTAAGTTAACAATCTACGAAGACACTTATTAAATTGTATTAAATTGTTACTTATGTCTAGGTCGGTGTTAACAGAAAGTGCATTATATTGTCTACAGAGTCTGGTTACAGCTGCGTAGTGTCCAAGATTTGTTCTTGAGCGAGGAATATGGAAAAGCTTGTATGTAGTAGGTCTTGGAATACGAGTCGGAATATTAATTTTGAATCTATTTAAGAGAGGTTTGCAGTCAGTAGTTCTTCAGTAGTTATTTGAATTACATACAGCCTTTAATCTAGTTCCAGTTCTGTTAAAGACATACATGTGACGGAATTCATACATAGATCTACGCTTGTGACCCCGAGGGAATAGGCAGGCATGTATGACAGTTGTAAGGTTGTAAGTCCTACGTAGGGGACAAGACTCGGTGCTGCTACTAAGAGCATAGTGACAGAAAATCGCAGTAACACTTTACTTAACCGGGAAGCGAATCAGAGACCTAGTACAGTAGTCGCAATCACCACCGCTGCGCCATCGACTAAATCCAAGTCCAAAATTCTTTCTGATAGTTTTACATCATATTTATTTTGCTTGAATCGGTAAGTAAATGACGATTTTGCATAACCTTGAAGACATGGTGTAGAAATTTCAAAGCAATGAAAAATAATATTAACACCTAATTTTAATCAAACAATTAGTTTTATATACGATGTAAAGCTACAAACATTTGTATATTAGATATAAACGTCATTCACAGTAAAGCTTAGAAGATTGCATTCAAAAGGTTTTGCAAGACGCGTCGCTCTTGCAAAAGTGAGCTTATTTTGTTATTACCAATGTCACATGTCATTATTTCTTTTCCTATACTTTCCACACGACAAGAACTATCCAACTTTTCTGTCATATTTCTCAATCATCGTTCCTTTCTTCTTTCTTACGTAAATAGTGACCCACATGCTCCGATTTCACCCAGTAGTGGACAGAGGCCGCGCCCGAAGGAGCGCCATAATTCCGCATTTGCCATACTATTTACGATGACATTTTTAGTACTTACTTTACTAAGTAATGCAAAATTCAATTTGAAATCGGACTCGCTCGACTTCTGCCTACGAAACCGCATAGTAAGGTGTAATAACTCAGTAAATTTAAAATGGCTGCAGAGCGTTGCCCCTGAAGACATATTACAGCATTTGTTCGTCTAACGTTTATTGTTTCTAATAAATGTGTTTACTTAGACTGCATTAAGGTATTTATTAAAGGGATTAAATATATTGACCACCAAAAATACTAATTGCGCACCAAAATATGCTTACTAAAATATATCATAACGAGCACCTATCACGCCTCAAATCACTGCATTCCGTCTCGGAAGGTTTAGGTTATGTTAGGTTCCTTCTTAAATCCACCCAAAAATAGGAGCCCCGCAAAGCAGGGCTCCGTCGACTTATTTTGATCTCTTAAAATATATTTTGCTGTGCAATTTGGTGATAATTTACTATTTTTGACTGTTATACTTTACTATATCTGGTGATAAGTTAAACATAAGCTGTTATTAAATCCTCTTTTTACTAATGTTGGTCTATGATCCTTGGAGTTACACTTAGAGTTTGTGGAGAATGCAATAATTAATTTGACAATTTGCTTTAACCTGCGGTTCTGAGTAATAGTAGTTCACTTGGAACCGTCCAAGTTTCAAGAAAATGTATACAAAAATAGCTTCTCCTTAATACGGCCTTTAGGTCTTTTTAAATAGGTCTTAGTTTATGTATAGTAAGGAAATGAACTATTGACAATTTTTATTAATTTTTGTTTCGTATTTTCCAGGTATGTGACCATCTAAGAAATATTTAGTTGGTAAGTCAATGAAAAAACAGTAATGAAAACCTTTTCGTACAGCAAAATATTCCCTGAAACCTAGAGTAGGCTGGTTGAAAAATATCTCCAAATATACCTTACAGAATTTTACAGATACAGATACGTAGAGATTTCAGTTCCTCTTATGGAGTCGCCATCTTGTCAGTAAGGGAATCAGTATCCGTAGTCCATCACCTCAAAGATCACAGCACTGGTAGCGCACCGACCGCTTTAAAGGGTAAGCAGAGCGTGAATTAGAGTATTGTTTATGCACTGCGTATATCGCAAACGCTCATACGGCAAACGCTTAGCATCAGATGGGCCGCAAGCTGATTTGCCGTCGTCGTACAGTAAAAAGTATGTACAACATTCCGTTTTAGTGTCTATAAAATTACATTGTTCGTTGAGGGTTATTTATTTGGAAGTAAAAAAATTAGAACGATGTCGACCACACGCCAGCTACTAATAAATCCATCTATACCTACAACTACGGTCTAATTAGTCTCCAGATTGAGAGCTCTTTCCTACCAGACCAATCAAAGTACTGTTTTTCTTTTTAAACACGAAACCAGATAACCTCAGTTGTGCACTCAACTTCTGTAAGCCGTTGCTAAGGGTGTCTTAAATGTTAGGGTTACCTAACGCGAATAAAAAATAAATAAGGAACATGTACAAGTGGAACGTTTGCTTTGGATTTCTAGGTTTCATATCCTACTAGTATTATAAATAAGAAAGTTTGTGGAAGATGGGTGGCTGTATGTTTGTTACTCTTTGACGCAAAAACTACCGAACCGATTTTGATGAAACTTTACAGTATTATTGTTTATACATCCGAATAACATATAGGCTACTAAAATCTATCTTAACATAAATCTACATTGACGCAAGCGAAGCTGCGGGCAATATCTAGTAATAATATATGCCCACTAGACGGTAGCAGGCTCGTCCTAATAAATGAAAATGAATCACATCAGGCAAAATGGATTTAGGTGTAATACATAAATGCTTACATTACATGCTCGCGTCAGTCTACGTATTCTTAAAATACATACATACATAGATTCACGCCTGTTTCCCAGAGGGGTAGGTAGAGACTTCGGATTTCCATTTGCTACGATCCTGACATACTTCTCTGGCTTCACTTTCATCACATTCCTCATAAACGCCCGTCGCCGTCGCTTCAAGGTGCTCTTAACCTGGCCTTTGTCCAGAACGCCTCCGATCTGATCGAGAAACGTCAAATATTCATAAAATGTCTCAGTTATTTTCATTGTGCCTTTTATTTGTGTCAGAAGGTCTTCGTTCCAGTTTCTTAACCTGAGACCCGCGTAAGGGTCGCGCGGACTCCGACTGTCAGCGTAATTGCATAACAATTGCAAACTTTAAACAGATTAATTTATTACAACACTTATGTTGTATATAACCTTAATTTTAAATAATAATATTCTATCACATACACACAACACCATCTAGCCCAAACTAAGCAGAGCTTGTACTATGGGTACTAGACAATGTATAAACATACATATATACTTTGTTTTTGTTTGTTACATATTATACATAGAAACACCCAGACCAAGACAAACATCCATGTTCAGACACAAAAATGTTTGACTTGTGCGGGAATCGAATCCGCGACCTCAGGCGTGGCACTCGGTTACACCAACCACTACGCCATCGAAGCCGATTTATAATTGAAATTAAACTACTATATACGGATAAATTATGTTCGGGTACTTTGAAATAACTACACTGGAACATTGAGACAACTACCATCTTAGTCTCCCCGTGACCATGGCTGCTGAAAAGCAACCGAAACGTCGGGGAAAGTGTAAAAATAAATCTAAATAGTATAATAGTATAGTAATATTATAAATAGTTTTAATAGTTTCAATAATTTAATTAGCTTAAAAATTTGTAAAGTTTAATAGTGATTATAGTAGTGTAACAGTTTTTAAAAATTTTGTAATAGTATCAAATAAACAACGCGATAAAATCCGTATATAGTAGTTTAATTTCAATGAATAACATTCGCGTAAACAGAAGACTACACCGATTTATAATATTAGTATATTTAGTTTTTGAAGTGAAAACTTCTTTAGCGGCGTTGTGCACTTTTTTGTGATGGGTAAAAAATGTTAAACTCGCGTTAGGACACGTGACCTGATCGAAAATTCGTAAGACGGAGGGAGAATTGTCAAACTCGCGTCAGGACACGTGACCTGATCGAAAATTCGTAAGACGGAGGGAGAATTGTCATGTTTGTGTACGATAGCGCAATAAATGAATATTGTATTTTACCACATAGATGATAGTACTTTTATACTGATAATTAAAGCAATTCGTGCAAAATTATTCTCTAACCAATCCAAAATATCAAAAATACACAACGTTTATATTAAGTTTTCACTTCTGCCGGCACTCCCGGAGTGCAACCCGTTGTTTTTTTAAAATTGCACATGAATTGTAACGCGCGGCTTATAAGCGAGTCTAATGGTTAAGAAAGAACTAGGCTGTCAGAATAGCTATTCCGTTTTAAGGATTTATAATATGTAAGTGCTCCTTTCGATGTTACAAACGTCCATAAGTTAGTTCAGCGCATATACATCAGTTTTAGCCACCTTTAAAATAACCTATATTATTATAAAAAGACTAGACAGTAAGTAATCTTACAAAGGAATATTTGTGTAAAATATCGGAATGTTTACTGTTTTAATTACAAAGCTTTAGACGCATACAATCGTATCTGAAGCTCTTATTAAAAAGTTTTTTTATCTTATTAAAAGAATAAGCGATCTTTTTTTTTATAACGAGGTAGCTTATTTATTTTTTTTACTTCATATATAAATGTATTATATACACATTCTGGCAGACTTAAAGTTCGACATTCCGTCCTTGCTCCTTTAAGCATGGAACAACACCTCCTTAGCTCAGTGGGGAGACCAAAAGACTGGAATGCAGAGGGTCTCGGGTTCGAACCCACGTCGCGCACCTCTGACTTTCGGAAGTTATATGACTTTTCGAAATTATGTGCGTATTGATTGACAATTATCGCCTGCTCCGTGCCTCGGAGAGCACGCTAAGCCGTCGGTCCCGGCTGCCATGGACATCTATGGCAGTCGTTATTGGGAAGTCACTGCCCTCTAATATCCTGACATTAGTCTAGCCTTAGGGTATCGTTAGCCTTCGGGTTGCGGAGGTCAGATGGCAGTCGCTTCGTGTAAAAACTGATATCCAGTCAAATCCGGTTAGACTAGAAAGCCGACCCCAAGTGACTTGGAAATAATAAAGGCTAGGGAGAAGAAGAAGGCCGTTGAAGTAGAGACCTCGGTACCACTTCACATGAGGGCGTGGTGTAAAGGGCTCGTGGTCTACACGACTGCTTGCCATCTGGTGGAGGATAGTCATGTTGGCAGGCAATAATAAAAATAAATATATAACATACTAGATTTTCCCGCGGCTTAGCTCGCGTAAATGTATGTTAGGTTAGGTTAGTTATAGTAACAGTACTTTTTCCTAGATGAAAGGCCTACCATAAGTATGTCTTTTCCCCTGACAACGTATATGCGAAATTTCCTGATGATCGGTCGAGTTGTAAGGACGTTAAATCGTTAAAAACGAACAAACAGTTACATTCTCATTTAGAATATTAGTTAGGATTATTAAACCAATCTCCAAGAAAATAAACAATATTTATCCGTTCACACTAAACAAATACAATTATCCTTTCGCGCAGTTTCTCACTAATGTTCAGATAATTCTTAGCGTAACCCTACACGGAATCAGCTTCTAAGAGCTTCCTGCATAGTGGCGAGCCAATAAAACTTACTGTCTTGAGGAAAATCAAATTAAAGTCCGCGACACTTGCCTTAAACACAATAAATAAAATCATAATGAAATAACGACGGCGCAGCCTCTCTGAGTGCAATCTCCCGTTCCTCTGCCCCAATGAAGAGACAATTTTATTTACATTGATATTTTACAGACAAAGTAGCTTTAATTTACAAAGTTACTCGACTGTAAAATATGTCTTTGTAAATTATTACGCTTACAATAGTAAAGTTTTATTTGATGCGATACTTGAGCAGAATGTTTTGAGAAGTTTGTAGGACATTGTTTGGGTTTTTATGAGACTGACAGCTTGAAGTGGTATTTTAAGCAAGGGTGAATATTATCATTTTTGCTAGTATCCATGCTAGTAAGCTTTCTAATAGAATGTTGGTAAAATTATTGAATGATTCGAATAAATTAGGAAAATCTTAAATCATAATCAAATATTGAAACTCAAATATGATTTTTAGGTTATTGCGCTAAACTTTGAATATTCAATACCTGTCAGTGCATTAGTATTGCTAATACGTAATTAATGGGCAATTATTCATGCATTTTGAAGGTAGTAGAGCCTCGCTGATTTCAGCATGAATGGGCCCCGGCTCGACCGAGGACGGACTACCCTCTTACAGAATTTCGACGTGAAATAGCAGTATTCCTACTGTTGTGTTTCGTTTGGTGAGTGAGAGTGCTGGAGGCCCAATCACCCTCTTTTTCCCTTCCCACTCCTTGTCCTTCCTACTTCCTTTTCTTTTCCTTAAGGGTCGGCAACGCGCAAGTGATGCCTCTGGTGTTGCAGGCGTCCATAGGCTACGGTGACCACTTACCATCAGGTGGGCCGTACGCTTGTTTGCCACATCAGTAGTAAAAAAAAATAACAGTATTGTTAAAATGCATTTACACGTCAACGTTTGAATTATTGCAATGTTTATTCGAAAATCGTACATACATTGCTAAGAGAAACTCAATACTATTTCACTGACTGTTATCGGAACTGAAACTACACATATATACCAATGTTATGAGGAAGCACGGAGTTGAATTAAACATGTCAAGTAGAAGCTTTTAATATAAATATTTTCTTGTTTTGTCAAAACTACACATAGTTGAACATCTTGTACGGAGTAGATGCTTTTGGAGTTATGAATATTTTACCTCTTGCAAAGGATACACCTTTGAGTTTTCCGGTGCTACAGTCGCTTTGTGACTCACACACTTTAGAGGAGACAGAGAAATACTTGTAGCTTCATGAAAATTAAGTAAGGCGAGGGTAAAATTCAGAAACTGTGTCATGCAGTAATAGCTCTCACCATCAAAGATAAAAGCCTTCAAGACATTAATAAACCATTACTTAACACTAAGTGCAAACAACACGAGAGGCAACGTAAAAGTTTGCCAAGTGACATTTCTGTACATACCAGTCCACGGAGACTCGCGAAATGCTTAAACTTCCAACGAAATACACCGAGATGACCCAAAAGTTCTTTTTACTATCGCTATAAAACCTTTGCCCATAAATTGATATCTCTTTACTTGAAAGTTTCCAACTTACAACACCGCAAAGCTCTCTTTGGAATTTAGCTTGGAGTACCTGTTCTGATTTTTATAGGTGCCTTTCTAATTTGCTGGAATCACCGGCTCATGGATGGAAAAGTTTTACGGATCGTTCGATAGTTTATTCTCTGACTGTGTATTCTCTAGGCGCTCATAGTCCACCGTACATCGGCGAACAATGAACAAAGATATATGTGTAGATCAGTTGATTATTGGTTTCTGCTAAATGTTATTGCACTTAAATAGTGCCCAATATAAAACTAACAATAAAAATCTGGGCTTTTATAATAATAATCATAATAATATCTACCCATAGCCCATATATTAGAATCCATACGTAGCAATAGTCCTACGCCTGCTGTGGCTAGTGCCGCTGTCGGTGTTCCATCCCACCTTTGATTAAAACTCTAGAAGGGCCTCTCCACGTTGGACCCATGTCTCCGTGTAAGCCTCCCAAAGGGCCAGGTATTTTCTAATATAATATGTTAGAAAATACCTGTGATACGAGAAACATAATAATAACAATAATGTGGTCGAATTTCGATCATTGCGATCAATCGGCTAACCAGATGGTGGACGTAGATAATATAGAAATAATAATGTGTACTTGTGTTTTAATTCTATTACTTTCAAAGTCCGATGAGAATGCGATCCGATAAATTCCGATAAAGAACAACGGACGGCATTTACATGCTTCGCCAATTTTCTGAATACTTACGAGTACCCTAGACCCGGGATTGCAAACTAAGACCGTTCCGTCAGACGCGTTCTGTAGCCGCGAGATCAACGAAGCAGTTACAGCGTAAGAATCAGTAGCGCTTAGCTATCGGATCAATCGCAGCGTAAGAAACTTTTTTTTTTATATTGACACGGCAAAGTGATTGTAACGGACCTGATGGAAAGCCCAATTACAGTCCAGAGACAGTGACGACGAGGAGAAGATAGATGTCTTCTAGTCTTCTAGCCGTCGCGTCGCCAGTGTCAAACCGGTCTGACCAGATGCTTCTTCACACTACGTTTGAAGGACCAAATGTCATAGAAGAGAAGGAACACATGTATGAACTAAAAGAACATGACTATTGGAGCCTCTGCTGTCAGAATAGTGCCAGAACCCTCTTCTAGAACAAATGATATGATTATTAGGCTGCAATATTCCGTAGAAGATACTTCAAATTTGATTAGTGTATCAGCAGTGCCTTACCTTTCATAGTTGTAATAATAATAATAATAATAATGTCCTCCAGACCGAATTTCGGTCACGGCGGCCAATTTTAACGGAGACTGGCCATCTGTGCAGGAGATATTGTAGTGCACAAGCGTGTGCGCAAACACAAGTGCACTCTCTGTTCCCTCACTCTCATGATCCGATGGGACGGATAATCCGACACGACCGGAGAGAGATCAGGCGCAGTACCAACGGATTTACGTGCTTTCCGAGGCACGGGAATGTCTAACACCGCCAACTTCCTAACTCCGAGCTGCTATTGAGACTTCTTAACAGAAAAACCCATTAACATTTTGTTGGCCCGACCCGGGATTCGAACCCGAGACCTCATGCACAGCAGTCGCAATCACTACCGCTGCTCCACGGAGGCATAGTTGTAATAGTGAGTTAATAAACACAACTGATATTATTAACATCGAGAGCGAATCCTTTTCATTCGGATTTTGCAAAGTGCTTATAAGAGGTTGGTTATTAATAAATCTTGAAGCAGCGAGTAATCAATTACGTAGTAGTATTATTGTTTTCTGCTCCGTAAATAATTGGAGGTTAATTCATTCGACATCTGGAGCAAATTTATTAGCGAGACTGTTTCTGAGAGACGACGCGCGACGATACGGTTATATACAGAATAATAGTTTCTTCGTGTATAATTATCTATTACACGTGTGATTTATCTAGTGTCTAAGTTCTCAAGTTTGTTAATTTGGTATGATGACTGCAATCTTAGATCGAATAAGAGCAGAGTTTAAGAGTATTAGTAATCTAAGTAATAGAGAGGTGGAAATAGATAAAGAGATGAGTGTATCAGTATTGCCAGTATATGAAATATATTATTTCTCATAGTAGAAATCATAGTGGTTTATAAAAATGTTTGTCGGCCTCGATGGCGTAGTGGTCAGTGTAACCGACTGCCACGCCTGAGGTCGCGAGTTCGATTCCCGCACAAGTCAAACATTTGTGTGCATGAACATGGATGTTTGTCTTGGTCTGGGTGTTTCTATGTATAATATGTATCTATTTACAAAAAAAAAGTATATATGTATGTTTATCCATTGTCTAGTACCCATATTACAAGCTCTGCTTAGTTTGGGCTAGATGATGTTGTGTGTATGTGATAGAATATTATTGTTATTATTATGTTGTAGAAGCTCTTCTATTATCCATTTATTTTTTCGTGCCGTACTGTGCATCTTGTATTTGGCTTTCGAATCTAAAACTCATCGATAAACAGTTTTGTCTTTGCTTAGTTCACAAGTCTAAGAAGAAGAGGTACTTTCAAATAATGAGCTGGCTCTCCATTTATTGGCATTGAAAAACATCGTGAAAATATTTATTCTTTACATTTTTGCAAATAATGTTGTCCATACAATTAACTATCGCAATGGAATATTAAAGCCCTCAATTCCCGACTCCATTAAATCATTGATGAATGTCATCAGTAATACTGCAACGTATTTAAATTCAATCAAAACGAGGGTAGTTCAATTTATTCTGTAAAGATACCCTTTGGAAAACATGAACGAAAAAATACCAACAACCTGAATACTTTGGCAGAAATTGAGCTTTAAAAATCCATACGGTGAAATGGCACGGGCGGTTGGCGAAAACGACCGTGGTACATGAGCATTCAATAAGCTCGAACGTACCAATATATGGAATCGATCTGCCTTCAGCAACCATAAACACGATACAGGCACGACGCCTGGGGGCCATCAAATGTTAAATTCATTTCTCACATAAGTTGACACTGGGTGCTTCAGGATAACAAGGTGTATCAAAGGTTCTTAGGTAACAAGTTTTCTTACCTTCGTACTATAAAAACAAATTGCTTTTTAATCTTATTGACTTACGTTTTTATATAGATATTTACATTTACTTTAAGAGCAGCGATAGCTCAGTGGGGAAACCAACAGCCTGCAGTGCAGAGGGTCTCGGGTTCGAACCCACGTCGCGCACCTCTGACTTTCGGAAGTTATATGACTTTTCGAAATTATGTGCGTATTGATTAACAATTATCGCCTGCTCCGTGCCTCGACGAACACGTTAAGCCGGTGGTCCCGGCTGCCATGAACATCTATGGTAGTCGTTATTGGGAGAGTGTCGACACAAAAGATCCCACTGGGTCTAAGTGTCGCCGATCTGTACTGACTGGCCCCCACATAAGATAAGATAAGATACATTTACTTTATGCTACATTTTTTATATAAATATTTTACATTTACTATATGCTACATTTATTATATAGATATTTTACACTAGTTGACCCGCGCAACTACGTTTGCTTCATATAAGAGAATATTCCCCGTTTTTGCAACATTTTTCATTGCTGTTCTACTCCTATTAGTCGTAGCGTGACATTATATACCTATAGCCTTCCTCGATAAATGGCCTATCCAACACTGAATTTTTCAATTCGAGCCAGTAGTTCCTGAGATTAGCGCGTTCAACCAAACAAACAAACTCTTCAACTTTATAATATTAGTATAGATTTACCATATAAGCTACATTTATTTCATAGATTTTTTATATTTACTATTTGCTGATAGGTTAGGCATAAGTGTTGAGTCGCTGATGTAGTTTCAGTTCCAGCGACCCACCCACCATTCGTGGCAGCGATTCGGTACACCGTGGTATGTTTAGTCGGTAGTAGCCGGGATATTCCACCTTATCCCGGGTGAGCCCGACATAACCTCTCTGCTCCTATTTGCTGCGGAGAGTAATGCGTCAATGCTTTCTGTTGGGTCACGTTGTTGAGCCACGTTTAGCTGACACTAGCATTTAAGCATTTTGTAACGGACGCGTATGTAACGCGGTTCGAGTTAGTCGCTCTCTTACGTTTGTAGTTATAACATGTAACCACTGAATAAACTTTGTAATCGGCAAACCATCTTTTACTTGAAGACTCCCACAAGTCGTAACCGTGAACACGCATGATAACAAGGATACAGTCTAGAAGCCAGTAGGTATCCAACAGTAGTGACCCCGACAACTTTCCATCATGTTAAAATGAATATCTGTGATACACGTACGTTTCATAAGCTATAGTTTCCTTTTAGTTTCTTCCACTATATTCACGTAGTTCATCACTTCGAAGTAATTTATGTATCGGACTTAGACCCACGTAATTGTAGGCAAACTTATTTTTGGACCGACAATCCTAATAACGCTTATTGGTAGTTTTTACTCAATGTTGACTGTAGTAATGAAAGCACCAGATACAAAGGGAAAATTACTAGAAATCTTTTGCTTTTACGTTTCGGCTACGATCAAACTAATTAGTTTATTGAAGTGAAAACTTCTTTAGGCGCGTCGAGCACTTCTTGGGTGAACATAAATCATAGAACTCGCGTCATGATTATTATTATTATTATCATCGTAACGCTTCGTCATCGTCATGCTTCCACACTTTCCATTTTTGAATTATTTTAGAATATTAATAATATCTCAGAAATTGTGCGGCCTACGCAAAAAATTACGAAGTTTTGACTCCCTCAATAACCTCTAAGAGAGTATCAGGAATCCGACTCACTGCTTCCTTTTTTTTTTGTTTATAAAGCAGGGTTTATGATCAAGGAAGTTTTTACTTCTATCGCCAGTTCCCAAAGACTGCCCCAATTTTTTTTTGTATACTTCCAATGTAGGAATGGCCCCGTTACAATAATATTAAAATAGTATAGTCCTATTACTGTGTTGTAGACCGTTCGTCGCCTCAATTATTGTGTTGACGTACATGTTGTTTAGTCAATTACACTTTGTAGACGCTCACAATTCTTTATTGATGATGTTTTATAAGTACAAGGTCGACTTAATGATTGTAGTACAGAGAAGGCCTAGTATCGTTATGTTATGGTATATTAAAGGTAGATTGACAAGCGGAAACCAATGTATATGTATGTAATGTATGTGTGTAATGTATGGAATGTAATGGTGTACATCAGCTTACTCCCCGTTTATGTGTCCTCAACGTAGTTGGGGCAATGTACAGTCGCCTGTAATATTCCATGGATACCTTAATGTCTAAAATTCTGTGAACACTCAAATTAGAATGAATATGAATGAACTAGATGGCGTTGTTTTATAAATTACGGCTATATTAGGTATCGCAAGTACACTTTTAATGAAATGTAATTCTTACCTACTTACTTATTTTTATTTCTAAACTAGCTTCTGCGCGCGGCTCCGCCCGCGTGGTACCTACATCAATAAAAATGTGGCCTATGTCCTTCCCCAGGTTTAGTTGTGAATAGGTAACAGACAGACAGACAGATAGAAAGGCAGAGTTACTTTCGAATTTATAATATTAGTAAGGGTAAGTAATGTAATATCATTGAATAGAGATTAAAAAATGATTTAAAGTATTTTAACAAAATTGAGATATTAAGAATTTCACTTTTTTATTTATAGTATTGCACCGCCATCTTTTACGATATAACTAAACTTCTCAACAGTTCTTGTATCGATTTCCGTTAGATGGTGTCGAATACCAGTTTATACCATTTTAGTTTTGTCGTGGGTATGCATTTTTGCAGCTCACTGTTCATACATCTCATATTCGAATATCATCATATACTGTGTGAGATATATAGCTGATATATAGAAAAAGATGATTTGTCGGCCTTGATGGCGTAGTCTAACCACTAACCGACTGCCACGCCTGAGGTCGCGGGTTCGATTCCCGCACAAGTCTAATATTTGTGTGCATGAACATGGATGTTTGTCTTGGTCGGGGTGTTTCTTTCTATGTATAATACGTATGCATTTAAAAAAAAAGTATTTGTGTATGTTTATCCATTGTCTAGTACCCATAATACAAGCTCTACTTAGTTTGGGCTAGATGCTGTTTTGTGTATGTGGTAGAATATTATTATTATTATTTAAATCTCACATAATATGATGTAGTGCATTCAAATTGTATTCTAACGTATTATCTGTATGTATTGTCTTTACATAGGTTGCATCTATGTAGAGTCATAGAGTACTGCACCATTGACCATGTAGAGCAGGTATGCTGTATTCGAATGTAATTTAACATTTGCGTCACTATATTAATTGATCACTATCGGAATTTTTTCGCACTCTGATGCTGCTGAGAATAATAATAATAATATTCTATCACCTACACATTACACCATCTAGCCCAAAGTAAGCAGAGCTAGAATATCTGAACATTCTTCTTTATGTAACAGTATTTGATACTAACGGTACGTTTCTGAGGTCTAGGCAGAAGCGAAGGGAAATTCTGTTAAATGATTTTCAGTAGTTACATGGATTCTAATTAAATGTTCGAAACTACAGTTGACTCGGCTCGTATTAGTTGTGTGGTACTTAGAACACAGTTGGCAAAATGTGAATGTGATAAATCTATTTTCCGGAAAATGAGTGGTACAGTCGCAAAAGGAAAGCCTAGGCGAACGTTTCTCGATCAGATCGGAGGCGTTCTGGACAAAGGCCAGGTTAAGAGCTCCTTGAACCGACGGACGTGTATGGCGAATGTGATGAAAGTGAATGAAGCCAGAGAAGTGTGTCAGGATTGTAGCAAATGGAAATCCGTAGTCTCTACCTACCCCTCTGGGAACAGGCGTGCATCTATGTATGTATGTAATTTTCGGAAAAATACATGCGTGAGACTATCATCTTTACTTATAAACTAACCGCTAATTAATGCTTAGTTACTCTCAGTTGGATAGCTCTTAAGCACTTGATCAATGATCAACCACACCTTTGATCAACTACAGTCCACTGCTACTAGTGTTGTAACTACAACTCAACGTTGAGTTATGTTTACAAGTGATTTTTCTTCCGACTATCCACTAGTCAATACTTAGCTACCTCTTAAATACTTAAGACTATTTTATAAATAAGGCTTGGTATTTATAATAGGTTGCAAGCCTTATTAACTTATATATCTCTATTTTCTTATAATCCTAACTAATATTGTAAAAGCGAAAATGAGTTCGTTTGTTTGTTACCTTTTCACGCCTAAACCACTGAATCGGTCATTCTAAAATGTTGCATATACGTTGTCAGGTGTACAGAATCGGACATAGGCTACTTATCATCCTGAAAAAAATTACTGGTCCCGAGGAAAACAACAATAAAGTTCTTATGATAATAGATGGCGCCACGTGTCTTTCGAATCATGATTGAATAATATTATTTGAAAGCAGAGTACAACCCGAATTGATTGTCAAATTCTAAATTAACGCGAGCGACGCCGCGGGCAAAAGCTAGTATTATATATTCATACATAGATTCACGCCTGTTTCCTAGAGGGCTATTATATAATTACTAGCCGTGGCCTAGTGCTTGAAATTCGACCAAAGTTGAGTCTGTAAGATATTGCTGATAATATGTGTCATTATATATTGATATATGTAACCATAGTTACGCGCTTCGACTGCGTGTGTCAAATGCATGGTTGTGTGCGTGTAGTGTTTTTTCATTAATTTAATGTAGTTCTAATGCATATTTTATATAAATATTAGCATTCGTCACTTCTTCTCTGTATAAACTATAAGTGTGCGAAATTTCATACTCCTCCGTCCGCCCAATTTTCGTAAAAAGGGATCCAAAGTTTTCGCTTCACGTATTAATATATAGATTATACAATCCATAGCATTAATTGATTAAAAACATAGCCTTTGTGAATTCTAAACAAGTTTCTTCTAAGTATTCAAGACTAGCAAGCTTAACTGAAATTATTATTATTTATAAGCCATTTTAGCTTACTTGTAGGTACTGGAGGACGTCTTGGATTATAATTTAGTTTTAAACTATAATTTTATTCTCTAAGTAATAGAGGGATTAATTATGAAAGTTATATGGGTAATCGTTGTCTTTGATAGGTCTTTGAAACTTTTACCTACAGCTAAGTACAACTTAGAACAGAAAGGAGAAGTCGTTACCGTATTTACTGCTAGGTATGTTATGTAAAATGCCTCATAAATTTTACTATCGGAAGATTTTACCTAATAAAGCTGTTCTAAATTTCTTGCTTGTACCTAATACGTTAGCAAAATTGGTCTGTAAGCTAATCCTTACTTCCTTACTATATACCCTTACTATAATAATATTATAAATTCGAAAGTAACTCTGTCTGTCTATCTGTCTGTCTGTCTGTTACCTTTTCACGGCTAAACCACTTAACCGATTTAGATGAAATTTGGTACAGATATAGTTTAAAACCTGGGAAAGGACGTAGACTACTTTTTATTGATGTAGGTACCACGCGGGCGGAGCCGCGCGCAAAAGTTAGTAATATTATAAATGCGAAAGTAACTCTGTCTGTCTCTCGGTATGTCTGTCTGTCTGTTACCTTCTTACGCTCAAACCGCTGAACCGATTTAGATGAAATTTGAAATGGAGATAGCCTGAGACCCTGGGAAGGACATAGGCTATATAACATCACGCTACAGCTCACGGGAGCGGCCCAGTAGCCACCAATATCACCGACGCGGGTGAGACTGCGGGCACAGCTAGTATAATATAAGGCTTGCAATCTCCATTATAGTCAAGAAAAGAGAGTATAGGTTTTTGTTATCACATATTAAGAATTATTAGTATTAACATCTAGATAGATTAGATTGTGGTTTAAACTAATTATTATTATGAGCCAAAGGTTATTTATTATATACTAGCTGTTACCTGCGACTTCGTCCGCGTAGATTTTAACTAAACACTGTTTGTCGCCGCGGAACCCTATTTTTTTCTAAAATCAATGTAGCCTAAGTTACTCCTTATAACATCAGCTATCTGCCAGTGAAAGTCCCGTCAAAATCGGTTCAGCCGTTTCGGAGATTATCCGGAACAAACAGACAGACAGACAGACAAAAATTTAAAAATAGTTGTTTTCGTATATGTACCTTATATACTTTCATATGCATTAGATAAAAAGCTGTTATTTTGACATTACAAACAGACACTTCCATTTTATTTATTTGTATAGATTAAATAGTGTAATTGGTGCAAGTCGTTCTATTTGATGTAAATAAATAAATAATGCGCAAAAAAAATCCTACAATGTAGTTAATAATTTGCAATTCAACATCAAGCTATGATTTGCTATTAAAAACCCTCTCTTGGCTATAAAACTGCCGTCAAAAGCAATGAAAACGAACACAAAAGGAATCTGAAATTAAATCTCTGATGTGATGGCTCCACCGGGTGTATTTGTGTTGACCGGTACATTTACATAAGGCTATCGGTAGCGCAGCGGTTATGAATGCGACTAATTAAGAGGTCCCGCAATCCTTAAAAGCTGCAATCATTATCTTATGCAATGCAGTGATTAGTCCCGTACTTCAATCTTGGACCCCTAGCGGTGATCAATCCCGTGATTCGCAGAGTCTCCTATTTAATACATACATAATAATAATAATATTTTATTGCTTAAAAAGTACAACAAATAATATGTAAACAAAATATGAGAAAGCATACATTATGATGGTTGTACAATAACATAATAAGAGACACAGCGATTCCTAAACTGAGACTTGCTCGTATTTTAGAAACCGATGGCACTCCATTTAGTATCATAAATGTACCATCACACTTCATCTCGCTTCTGTATTAGATAAAAAATACATACAATTTAAAAATTCTTTTTTCTTTTTTTTTGTTGCAGGTAGGTAAAAGTCTTCACAATTTATGCTATATACAAGCAAAGACACACATCTGTTTCTCTTAGAGTAGGTAAAGACTACAGATTTCCACTTGCTACGATCCTGGCACTAGGTACTTTCGCTTCATTTATAATTGCTCGTGTAATTAGTAGAAATCTTTTATTATTAGCGCAAGAAACTTTCCCTATTAAACTGTCCAGTTTCTCCAACCGAACAACAAGATCAAATTTTTAGAGTAATATCTACCAGATCCTTTAATAAAATATTTAGTTTATTTTCAGCAAATTATCTTGTCCACCGTTCTCGTATAATTTTACTGAAATTCACAATTTCGTTTGAATAAATAAATGACTTGTAGTACCGAGTAATACCCAATTTTACCGTTCAAGAGTTAAACTCAGTAAAGTAAGATGGGCTTTTTGCTTAACGGTCCGAATATCTAAAGCTTGGAGAGAAAATCTAGGAATTTTGCTTTTCAGCGTTACCTGCCTTTAGACTTTGAGTTTGCTTTCAAAGCTTACGATTTTCTTGTATCAGTTTGTTTTTATTAAGAACCTTTTAACTTGTAGATAGCATATCTATATTTATGTAGTAAATAAATTGCACGGTTAGAGTAGTACCTAGTTAAAATTGTCGTCTTGCCTGTTTGTCACCATAATACTACTACTATATACATACATAGGTTCACGCCTGTTTCCCAGAGGGGTAGACAGAGACTACGGGTTTTCATTTCCTACGATCCTGACACACTTCTCTGGCTTCATTCACTTTCATCACATTCCTCATACACGCACGTCGGTTCAAGGAGCTCTTAACCTGGCCTTTGTCCAGAACGCATCCGATCTGATCGAGAAACGTTCGCCTAGGTTTTCCTCTACTATCATCATCATCATCATCATCAGGCTATAATAGTCCACTGCTGGACATAGCCTTCCCCGAAAGAGCGCCATAGCGCCCTGTCTTCAGCTTGCCGCAACCAGCATCTGCCTGCAGTCTTTCGCAGATCGTCATCCCACCTGGTCGGAGGGCGTCCTACACTACGTGTGCCGAGTCGCGGTCTCCACTCAAGAACACGCTTACCCCCGCGGTTGTCGGTTCTTCGCGCGATATGGCCAGCCCACTGCCACTTCAGCTTGCTAATTCTCTGAGCTATGTCGATGACTTTGGTTCTCTGTATATAAACAGAACAAAACAAAACCTACTAATATCAGGTAAAATAAAACTTTGCAATAATTTACAAATTTTATATTTTTATGTGTATTGAAATAATTTTTGTTGTACTAACGATATTTGTAACAGATTTAAAAAACGCCTGTGTTTTTATACAAATTACTATAACAGTATTCTGTTTAAACTTCAGCTGAGCTAGAATGCTTTAGGAGTGAGTTCACATCGGTAATGCGATGAGTGGGACTCGAACCCACGACCTCGCGATCGCAATTCCAATACCTAATTAATTGGGCTATCGTAATTGGATAAATTCTTACAGTTTTTGACTATGTAGTGATCTATAAGTGTAAGTTAGAATTCTGATTGCCTTTTTATAAATACTAGCGGTCGCCTAGTGCTCGAAATTCGACCAAAGTTTGTCTGTAAGATATTGCTGATATATGTCATTATATATTGATATATTATGTAACCATAGTTACGCGATTCGACTGCGTGTGTCAAATGCATGGTTGTGTGCGTGTAGTGTTTTTCATTAATTTAATGTATTTCTAATGGATATATTATATTTATAAATATTAGGATTCGCCCCTCCTTCTCCATATACACTTTAACTGTGCCAAATTTCATACTCCTCCGTCCGCGCAATTTTCGTAAAAAGGGGTACAAAGTTTTTGCTTCACGTATTAATATATAGATATACAGGCATGAATCTATGTATAGGTATATAGTACCAATATTAACATTGCTAATGCCTACAAACTAAATGGCAAACCTATTACCTACAATCAAACTTTACTAGTTCAAATCACGCTACAAGTACCGTTGAATCGGAGTTTAATGAAAACTATGAGGTTGAATGCATATAATTATATCTAGACATGAACTCGCATTAATTATGTAGCTATGAATTGTCTACAACTATGGTCACCAAGCGTGCCGTATTGGAGAGACATGATTAGACTTTTAATAGCGGCTAGGTAAGGTAATGAGAATCTTGTGTGGAGTTGTATGAAGACTGCTGTTGGCTGTGGTTTACTGCATTAAAATGAGCAGTATAGATTGGAATAGTATTTTTTGACGTTTAGTTGGTGACAAGACTTACGAAACGGCTTTCTGAAGGAAGTACCTCTAAATGGAATCTGGCGCAAGGGTTTTGGGTAGTAGAGCTTTGATAAGTTCGGAATGAATGGTCTAGCTCCACCAGGGAAGTATTCTTACAAAATATCCACGTAAAGTAAGTCCGTCAACTGTCGAGCGGTCATACGGTGTCCGCAAAAAATGTCACAAAAAAGAAACTGTCAGACGTATGTCCGTTTGTGTAATGTTTGCACAATGATTTTTTTATTTTTTTTCCGTATTTCCTCTTGACGTTCAAGAAGTTAATGGAATTTGGCGCAAGGGTTGTGAGTAGAGATTAGAGCTTTGGTAATTTCGGATTGAATGGACTAGCTCCACCAGGGAAGTATTCTTACAAAATATCCACGTAAAGTAAGCGTAGTTTGATTATACGGATGGTGTCGAACAAGTGGTCGCCTCGTCGATAACGCCGCGCTTTGTATTGTGTGGTTTCGAATCCCACACGAGACATTGATCTGTGCAATTTACAAAATATTTTTCTGAGTATGAGTATGGGTATACTTAATCGAATATATTGACAACAGATTAATACGCGGGAGATGCTACTTTAGAAAAAATTCAGTCCATTTTCATTCCTTCCTACTTGCAATAAATTTAGTTGCCTAAGTTTCGGCGATGCGTACGCGATCTTAGATTATGGTATAGTTTGACACCTTGGTAATATAAAAAGACGCTATCAGTGTTCCCTTTTTTTTGTAAATACAAATGAGATTATTTTATCATTATTTATTAAGAATCACCAACATTTGTTAACACTGTCACTTGCATGAATATACATTCAAAATAATAATAAATCAAGTGTCACAAACAATTACAGGAAATGTGAGTGATGTAGTTCTCTTCCTGGTGAAATACTCGGCATTAAATCAAAGTTAGTGTCCGATCTCTAAATCGATTAATATGGTGTCTGTACCAGTGAATGGCCCACATCTATTGTTTGGTGGCCCAGCTGTCTATTCCCACGGTAGGTACACCTATACCCTACTATTGATAGCCTACTAATTGCCGGCTGTCAAAGATTAGTAAACATTGATAAATGGCTGGCCTGACTTACGGCTGATATGTACTAACTAATATTATTAAAGTGAAAGTCTGTTTGTTTATCCATTCTATCGCTTTAAATGGATTACCAAAACGTCATGGTTTTTGATACAGAGATAGCTAAAGGAAAATACAGAAACAATGGCAATAAATTCACGCAGAGGCCTATTTGGGGTAAGTATATTGAGAGGTATGTATGTATATTGCACTCACATTTCGCCTGCTGCAATTTTTAGTTCTCTGATTTGATCTACACCGCTAGTTACTAACAGCAAGTCGTCTCGTAAATGGATTTGAGAAATATTACTGTAGGAGTCCAAAACAGGCTTATTAAATAGTATCCATGTATGATCTACCTCTCAAATTATCTATGTATGTATGCGAATTTGTCATTCGAATATATTCGAATGAAATTTTTATGTACCTACATAATATGTATGTATGTATATGCTAACTAGATTTTCCCGCGGTTTCACCCGCGTTTATCGTTACTGCGCCGCCCCCCGTGGGTCGTAGCGTGATGTTATTAAGCCTATAACCTTCCTTGATAAATGAGCTATCCAACACTAAAAGAATTTTTCAATTCGGACCAGTAGTTCCTGAGGTAGGTTGGTAACAGTCCTTTTTCTCGATGAAAGTTACCTGATATCCTATTCTGTACCACTGACAACGTTTATGCGAAATTTCATTAAGATTGGTCGAGTAGTTAAGGCGTAAGAAACAAACAAACTCACAATCGCATTTATAAATATTAGTTAGGTCTAGCGATCCGCCCTGGCTTCGCACGAGTAGTACTAAACCTTAACAAATTATACGCCTAAACCTTCCTCATGAATCATTCTGCCTATTGGTGAAAACTGCATGAAAATCCGTATGAAAATCCGTTCGGTAGTTTTTGAGTTTATTGCGAACAGACAGACGCGGCGGGGGACTTTGTTTTATTATATATAGTGATAGTCACGATTAGACAAAATGTATAGTGCTGCAACCATTTTAATTTTCTTTGAGATGCAAGCATCGTTGGCTCTCACAGTTAGTCTAACATAAATTGATGTTTAACTTCACAATCATGTTATAGGCTAATGGAATTCTACCATAAATCTTAAGATTTCGAATTATATAGATCATTAATTCTGGGTGTTATTGAGGTTACGTGCTCGTGTTAAACGTTAGTACGTTGATCTTATTGTGGCTACCTGAACATGATAGGAACATGGATTGTTTAATGGGTTTCGGTGATAATACGGATACTTTACTTAGAATTGACTGCATGGTTGTCGTACTGAATAATGTGGTTGCCTCACCACAGCCATTGCACTGAGTGCTGAGGCTTTGATCGCCACACGGGACAAATATTTTTTTTAAAGACAACTTCCGCCCTATGCGTAATACCTGTTCACGTTCCTAATCTGGTGTTCCTTGTGTCCGTTATTTGAAAGTTTGTAAAGTCTATCGCGACAAAGGAATAACAGGAAGAGCGGTGTGTGCGTGTGTCTTTAAAAAAAGGATGATGGCAATAAAACCAAAATTTAACCAATAATTGATTTTAAGCATGGTGTTTTATGCTAATTAATAATATAAATAGTGAATAGATAATCCATCCAGGACATGGACGTGCGACTTTGTCAAACCGTGTCGTGGCTTTTACTCTAGTCATGATCGTCCGTAGTCATTGAATAAAGTTTTGATTCAATATGATATTTACTAAGATCTATAAATAAGAGACCAACTTAGGCTTTATGCATCATGATCATATTTCTCGTATTCGTTACGTCCACCTACTAGATTTCAAACCTATTTCCTCCAGACCGAATTTCAGCCACGGCGGCCAATCTTAACGGAGACTGGCCAACTACGCAGGAGATATTATAGTGCACAAATGTGTGCGCAAACACAAGTGCACTCTCTGTTCCCTAACTCTCATAATCCGATGGGACGGTCATACGACACGACCGGAGAGAGATCAGGCGCAGGACCAAAGGCTTAACGTGCTTTCCGAGGCACGGGGGTCACACCGCCAACTTCCTAACTCCGGGCTGCTATTGCTTTTTGTTGGCTCGACCTGTGATTCGAACCCGAGACCTCAAGCACAGCAGTCGCATTCACTACCGCTGCGTCACGGCGCTAGTTATATGTATATGCCTATTTCTTAGAGAGAGATAGGCACATAATCATTCATATCGCTCTTGTTTCATTCACTACCATTACATCGTACACACTTGTTGTAGCTTTAAAGTATCTCAAACTATAAACATAAAAACAAATAAAGTTCTAAAACCCTCGCCATTATTCCACACGCTCACTCGTTACCACAAACTGGAGCAATCACCTTCAACGTTGATAAAATGTAATGATACTTGTAACCTAAATAGCGGAATGACATGACAAACAATACGAACAATAGCATCGCTAGTTAAAAGTTTGTGTTCGGTAGTTATATGCACGCCGCAGAATTCACATTACTCGATAATAATGGTAGTAGAAATGCGCAAAATGAATATCGATTTTTGATCAAAAATGTATGTGTCTGAACTGCAATGCATAAATGAAAAAATGTCGCGTAACCAAATATGAATATGGCTGGTGAAGTTTGATCTATGTATGTGTGATCGAACATCGTTAACGTGTTTTTCTGTTAGAAAATGTCGGCCTCGGTGGCGTAGTGGTTAGTGTAACCGACTGCCACGCCTGAGGTCGCGGGTTCGATTCCAGCACAAGTCAAACATTTGTGTGCATGAACATGGATGTTTGTCTTGGTCTGGGTGTTTCTATGTATAATATGTATGTATTTACAAAAAAAAGTATATAAGTATGTTTATCCATTGTCTAGTACCCATAGTACAAGCTCTGCTTAATTTGGGCTAGATGGTGTTGTGTGTATGTGGTAGAGTATTTATTATTATTATTAAAATTTTCAATAGCAGCACAAACTCACTAATTGTGCCCGGTACTTTGGTATAGGGATTTGGTATATGCGGATGCGAATAGGAATTTCTCATTGAAAAGTGTTATTATGATATAAGAGACTTTTTAGCCGATTAATAAGAGTTTTTAATAATATATAAATTAAACTGACATGAATTATATTTGAAACTGTAATTGCTGCATCGACATCCTTAGTAATTGAATTTTATTTTGTAATTAGCCGCATTGACATATTTAATTCTTAAATTTATTTGTATTTATTGTATTTATAATTAGTAATTGGCAGCTATTAATTCTGCATGTTTTCAATATTTTTAAGTTATGCTAAAGTGAATTTAATATGTTGTATTATTTTAATAGAAGTGGTTCAGACGTATTATTTTTGCATGTTTTAAAATTTAGTGATCTACCAAATTAATTTTAAATTATTGTAAGCCTAATTGGCAGAACATAGTTTGATCATTATCATTACTGTAAACATCTTATATATACCTATGTTTCACAATATAGAATATTTGATTTGATTTGAATATTCGCATCCGCATCCGTAATTGCGGAGCTTCCGCATCGATTTGGACATCTGCATCCGCATCCGCATCCGCAAAAATCAACGCGGATGTTTATGCGGATCCAGATATAGAGCAGTTTGCGATAAGAAAGAAAATGGGTGGGGCGATGAATGGCGCAATGATTCTTGAAGTGAAGATGAGAATCAAGAAACACCAGAAAATGGTATAGGTAACTAACTTTTATGAACCTTTGCAAAACAGGCTTGAACCTGCAAAGGTGATATTAGATACTTTTTATTAAATAAGATGCACAATTTTCATCGACATCCGCATCCGCAATTGCGGAGCTTCCGCAGCAATTTGGACATCCGCATCTGCATCCACATTCGCGGATGTGAGCCTTTAAACATCCGTATCCGCATCCGCGGATGTCAAAAAATGTGCATCCGCAACATCCCTGCTTTGGTAAAGCCTTATCTGGCGAAATGTGGATATATGCGATTCACCTTTGCCTATCTTGTACTTATGACATCGAACGCGCAAAACTCGGCAAAAGTGGAAATGGCGAAGCAAGATTTATATGCTAAGTTATCTTATCTTATCTTATGTGGGGCCAGTCAGTGGAGACTGGCGACACTTCGACCCAGTGGGATCTTTTGTGTCGACACTCTCCCAATAACGACTGCCATAGATGTTCATGGCAGCCGGAACCGACGGCTTAACGTGCTCTCCGAGGCACGGAGCAGGCGATAATTGTCAATTAATACGCATATAATTTCGAAAAGTCATATAGCTTCCGAAAGTCAGAGGTGCGCGACGTGGGTTCGAACCCGAGACCCTCTGCATTGCAGTCGGTTAGTCTCCCCAGTGAGCTATCGCTGCTCTTTAATATATATATCGCATTCTTAATAAAACAGCGACTCAACACGAAATTTGGAAGTTCGGCAATTTCAACTCTAATTGTGTGACCATTCTATTCTAATATTATAATTGTGTTAAGTAATTGCAATAGAGTTCAAATTTGTTTAACCCAAAATTCTCAGATAAGTATCTGTATTATTAAGAGTGCGATATGCTAAGTTAAAAGTAAAGCAGCAAAAGCATTTATTACCAAGAAAGCTATTACATTTTGTGGATATACGGCTGCCTCACACTAAGCAAGCCTGTCCTGTAGGTGCCACCTGCTATTTACAGTTTACGATTTGTGCAAAAATAATAGTGTGGGCGACATCAATAGCCTTAAACAGTTATCTATTCAAAACGTATACATTACAGAATGGTTTATACCAAAAAGGGCAGGTTACGGGACTCCTAAATTCCATTTAAAATTAACAGGACTTTGTGATCGGATATCTGTCACAAATTATTCGCATTTTTGGCGAGCGATGAATGTAATTTTTAATTTACATTCAATTATATAATATTGTCTTCTGTTTACGCGAATGTTATTCATTGAAATTAAACTACTATATACGGATTTTATCGCGTTGTTTATTTGACACTTTATTAAAAAAAATTGAAAAACTGTTACACTACTATTACTACTAAACTTTACTAATTTTAAGCTAATTAAATTATTGAAACTATTAATACTATTATACTATTTATATTTATGTTTACACTTTCCCCGACGTTTCGGTTGCTTTTCAGCAGCCGTGGTCACGGGGAGACTAAGATGGCAGTTGTCTCAATGTTCCAGTGTAGTTATTTCTATCTTATCTTATCTTATGTGGGGGCCAGTCAGTGCAGACCGATGACATTTCGACCCAGTGGGATCTTTTGTGTCGACACTCTCCCAATAACGACTGCCATAGATGTTCATGGCAGCCGGGACTGACGGCTTAACGTGCTCTCCGAGGCACGGAGCAGGCGATAATTGTCAATCAATACGCACATAATTTCGAAAGTCATTATAACTTCCGAAAGTCAGAGGTGCGCGACGTGGGTTCGAACCCGAGACCCTCTGCATTGCAGTCTGTTGGTCTCCCCACTGAGCTATCGCTGCTCTGTAGTTATTTCTAAGTACCCGAACATAATTTAATCATGAGTGTTTCTATTTACGCAGAATGAGCTCAAAGTATCATGAAGTCTAGCTGTGGTTTGCTTCTTCTTGAGTTTAACTATTTGAATTACTGGATCCCAAGCTGGTGGTACATTCCAACCATCTTCTCTATTGAAATTAGGATGTTTCTTGTTTTCAATAGCCTCGCGAAGCATCCTTGGTAGGAATCGGTGTTCTTTAGCGAGCATCTGTGGTTTGTCAAATCTCAGGTAGTGGTTGGTCCCCTGTTGCACATGTTCACACACGGCAGACTTCAACGAGCGTTTGTGTTTTACATCAGCTATGTGTTCTTTTATGCGGGTTAGTAATAGTAGTGTAACAGTTTTTCAAAATTTTGTAATAAAGTGTCAAATAAACAACGCGATAAAATCCGTATATAGTAGTTTAATTTCATTCAATTATATGTTGCTATATTCCTCCTTAGTCGTTCACTCTTGACAGAGTGGTCGTGGTTGATGACGCTGCATTTTCATTGGCTAAAACAGCCCCTGCGATGCGCCTCCACTTGTTGCGGTCTTCAGCGTCTCTGGAACTTTGGATCATGGAGGTTTGTGTCGCAGCTTTGATAAGGTCTGTCCAACGCGTAGGTGATGGAGCGCGTGACCGTTTGCCCTCCACCTGTCCTTGGACATCGAGTCGTTCCATGGATTGTTCGTTTCGAACAACGTGTCCAAAATAAATACTATATTACACTCTTTCCTACCTTAAAATGCTTCCTATACCGCGATATAGTTAAGCCTCAAAATATTCTAACAAATATCAAAAATCTACCCATAGTATACCTTATATCCAGTAATGATGTCTGCAGATGGCTGTTGGCAATTTATTTAGGACTAGCTTTTGCCCGCGAGAATTTGACAATCAGTTTGGGTTGTACTCTGCTTTTAATAATATATATAATAATATAATTCAAACATGATTCGATAGATACTTGGCGCCACCTACGAACGTTATTATTGTTTTCCTCGGGAACAGTAATTTTTTTCGGGATGAAAGGTAGCCTATGTCCGTTTCTGTACACCTGACAACGTATATGCAAAATTTCAGGATGATCGGTTCAGTGGTTTAGGCGTGAAAAGGTAACAAACAAACAAACTCATTTTCGCTTTTATAATATTAGTTAGGATAGGATTACTAAGCTAGTAAGAAAGTATACGAGCATATTCATAGCAGAGTTACCCATTTATAGCTCGAGTTTAATTTAATAAAGTCTCCTTTGCATGCGAGAGTAACGGTTACGTTATTGATGTAAAAATTCAATTTTCTTTTCTCTTTTACAGATGTGAGCAGCTTTTGTGGAGCTGAACTACAGGAAATATTATAAGGTAAGTTAATCTCGGTATCTTGTTTGTTTGGAAACTGAAAGCGTCGTGCTTAGTATAAAATAAGACGATTACATATGTACATATTATATACCTAGTCTCATGCTTATGTGTCTAAAGGGTTGGCAGGGGTTTATTTGTCTGGAAAAATCTGGAAGTCTAGTAGAATGCCGGATGAACTATTGAGAATTTCTTGTCAGAAAAATCCAATAACACTTTGCCTGGATCAGGAATTGAAACCGAGACATTATGCACATCAGCGCATCGAGGTTCGGTCAATAAGCTTTTTAGAACGAACAAAATGTCAAATGTCTTTTGAAGCGTACTATTCTTTTATTCTTTGTAAAAGAAAGAAAGCTACCGCGCCAGGCATGATTGCTGTGTTGAGGAGGACTTTACAATCATTCAGATACCGGACACAAAGAATAGCCAGACTCCGAACAACAATATGTGGATCACACAAAATTTTGCCCCGTGTGGGAATCGAACCCACAACACTCTGCGCAGTGTCAGTGGCGAGGCGACCACTTATCTTATCTTATCTTATGTGGGGGCCAATCTGTGCAGACCGGCGACACTTCTGAACACCACTACAGACAATGAGGCATCTGTTGTTGTGCCCCATGAGCCCAGAATCGTGCACACTGGATGACCTGTACCAGGCTAAACCAAATGCAATCCGCTTTGCCGAAAACTGGTCGAAAATTATATAAAATATGTTGCCATCGACACGATAAGTAAGTAAGGCGACACTTCGACCCAGTGGGATCTTTTGTGTCGACACTCTCCCAATAACGACTGCCATAGATGTTCATGGCAGCCCTACTGTGCTATCGCTGCTCTTTTTAGGCGACCACTTAAACCACTACGCCATCTGTGCAGTCATAATGAATTCTCCATAGACGATGTTTTTAATTATGTTGCGTGATTCGATAGAGACAAGCGTTTAACCAACACGGCGGATATCGCGAGACTTATAGCATGCGCGTTACTTACGCCTAGAATATCGGAATCGAACTGTGCGAATCACTATCCAGTTGTATGTGTAATTTGCGACTTTGAGGCTTGGGTGGAATACCAATCGCCTGTAAGCATAGCAATGTATAAAGGGCACCAGGTTAAGAGCACCTTGAACCGACGGGCGTGTATGAGGAATGTGATGAAAGTGAATGAAGTCAGATAAGTATGTCAGGATAGCGAATAGAAATCCGTAGTCTCTGCCTACCCCTCTGGGAAACAGGCGTGAATCTATGTATGTATGTATGTATGTATGAAGGGCGTTAATGTACAGTGCAAATCCGGATCCCTCCGATTATTACTTATTGCTAATTCATGTCAGCTCGGCTTACTAAAGCGGTATTCGCGTTACGAATTCATATTCTCAATAATAAATATTTTTACGTTATTGTATGGTGCCCATTCGTAATTATGTGTAGTTATTTCCACGTAGGTATATTAAGGTATAGAGCGAGTAGCGATAACCCAGTGATATCCCATTGGACCGCTACGCAGGGGTATAGAGATTGATCCCAAGGCACGGAGACAACTCTGGTTTTTCGAAATTATGCCTATTAATTAGTTAATGAGCGCTTGCTTTAATGGTAAGGGTAAAAATCGTGAGGAATCCTGCATATCTGAGAGTTTTCCATAATTTTCTCGAGTATGTGAAGGCTAAAAATCGCACAGGAGCAGCGTGGTGGCCTAACTATTCTCAGACAGAAGAAACTCCTGCTCAGCAATGGGAGTAATATGCGATTTTAAAAACGATTTAGTTAGATAGTTTGAAAACGATCAAACTATTCAATGTATTATAATATTTCAATATACACTTGCCGCCACGTTTCGGAAGTATTTCACCAGCTATGGTCTCGGGCAGACCTGAAGTAGCCACTAGTTTAATTTCAAGGTATACATTCGCGTAATTGTAAAACAATATAACGTTTGCTTACAAATTTTATGTTGATTTGCGTTCCAGAACCGGATGAAAATCCTAAATTAATAAATGTTTTTACTTTTAAACGGAAAATTACCATTTTCTTATAATCGAATCTGTATGTTATTCAAATTTCTTTATTTTAAATTAGGTACAGAAGATGTTGTGCATAATTAATTATTTCTAAGCGGTTACTGCATAATTACTTATTTCTTAGTGCTACGCAGAAAATTAACTATATAATGGTTACTCTAACGTATATTATAAAAGCGAAAAAATAAAACTACTACCTAGTATACATACATTTGAGTTCGGAAAGAATAAAAGAATAATTCGGTTCTCAAAGGAGCGAAGCCGCAGTATCACTGAGTAACATTGGCTATATTTTATTTAAAAAAATTTTGCACTCCGGGTGTGCCGGCAGAAGTGAAAACTTGAATATTAACGTTGTGCATTTTTTATATTTTGGAATAGTTAGAGAATCATTGTGACGAATTGCTTTAACATTGCCTCATTGGCATGTTTCTACAGAATATACCACGGGGAGTGCTCTGAAGAGATATTCCACCTTATCCCGCCCTCCCCCTTCCTATCCAGAACAACGCGTGCTGGGCTCAGATGCCATCCTTACACAGTAGAGTCGACTAGAGCGCGTACCAACAAGTTTGGGTCCTCAACAAGTTTGGGTCCTCATACCTCTGCCGAACGACCAAGGCATGGAATTTTCTGCCAAGGCACGTGTTTCCTTCTTCCTTCAATCCTGGGTCCTTCAAGCGGGGCGTGAAAAAGCACCTTTTCAGGCCGACAAAGTAGAGACGTCAACATCGCCTCGGCTGCTATGAGGGCGGTGTGGAGGCCACTGCTCTTAGACCACACGACTGCTTACCATCAGGTGGAGTATAGTCATTTTGAAGAGCAAAATAAAAAAAAAATATTATCAGTATAAAACTACTATCATTTATGTGGTAAAATACAATATTCATTTATTGCGCTATTGTACACAAACATGACAATTCTCTCTCCGTCTTACGAATTTTCGATCGGGTCACGTGTCCTGACGCGAGTTTGACAATTCTCCCTCCGTCTTACGAATTTTCGATCAGGTCACGTGTCCTGACAAAAAATTACGGTTCTCAAAGGAGCGAAGCCGCAGTATCACTGAGTAACATACCCTATATTTTATTTAACAAAGTGCTGTTACTAGCATAACCTTATCTAGTTTTCGCGAGAGAAGCCGCGAGCGAAAGGTAGTATAACACATATCGAATATGTTTAAAGTTATTTAAGGAGCTGATAGTCTTGTAGTACGTTCGAGCTGTGTACGTAAGCACTTTAACAGCTTACGTTCGGCCGAACATCTTACAAGATGTAAGGCCCAAGTTGGACCATTACGAGCTGCATTTAATAATACATCTACCAACATATTGATGTTGAACAACTATTTATTATTAAGATGGGAACTGGTAAGTGTATTTAGTTTGTTGAGTGCGTTGGTATTTATACCTTAGTTCTGTATAAAACAGGAGGGTGGAGATGCATCAGACTTACGTGGCGGGAAACGTGTTTTAAGTTTTTTTTTATACGACTAAGGTGGCAAACAAGCGTATGGCCCACTTGATGGTAAGTGGTCACCGTAGCTTAAGGACGCCTGCGACACCAGGAGCATCACTTGCACGTTGCCGACCCATTAGGAAAGGAAGTGGGAAGGAGAAGGAGCGAGATGGGGGAAAGGGGGTGATTGGGCCTCCAGCACTCTCAGTCACCAAACGAAAACACAACAGTAGGAATACTGCTATTTCACGTCGACACGCTGTGAGAGGGTAGTCCTTCTCCGGTCGAGCCGGCCCATTCATGCTAGAATCAGCGAGACTCTACTACTCTTGAAATTTATCTTTCAGCTTCTGGTAAGCGTTGAAACTTTCATAATAACATATAGATGAGAATATATTATTAATCTCTTATTTAGGCTTGTAATATATAACAAGAAAAACAAGCAGTACGCAGGCAGGCATAGCTAAGTGGGTGACCATTGGGCTGCCACTCAAACGTCTCGGGTTTGATCCCAAAGCACGCACCTCTAACTTTTCGAAGTTTTATGCGTATTAGATACTAGATGTTCCCGCGGTTTTGCTCGCGTTTATCGTTACTGCGCCGCCCCCATGGGTCGTAGCATGATGTTTTATAGCCTATATCCTTCCTCAATAAATAGGCTATCCAATACTCAAAGAATTTTTCAAATCTAACTAGTAGTTCCTGCGATTAGCGCGTTCAAACAAACAAACTCTTCAGCTTTATAATATTAGTATAGATTTAATTATCGCCTGCTTTAACCTTTTGACCGCCACGGACGTCCATTTACGTCAAATTAAACCGTGCTCACGACGCCCCCGACGGCATGGCACGTCGAAAATACGACTATTTTACAGTTCAAAATAAACATAAAAAAATATGTTTGTTATGTTCCTTTTACCTATTATTTAAAACTACAATAATCATCGCCTGGCGTAGGGGGCACGACGCTACTTTTATGCTGTGGCGGTCAAAAGGTTAACAGTGAAGGAAAACATCGTAAGGTAACCGGCATGTCTGAGAGTTTTCTAAGATATGTGAAGTCTGTTTAATACAGGACTGATATTATTATATGGTTACCATGTTTTTGTAGCTCAGGCAGATATTATTTATCTTTCAGCTGTTTTATAATAACATATAGATGAGAATATTATTAGTCTCTATTTAGGGCTATGTAACAAGAAAATCATACATACATAATAAAGACTTTCTCATGTCAATCATCCTAGGAATAGGTAAAGATGTCCGCCAACGTTACGCTAGCTAAGTTTTTGGGGCCCACGTAATAGGGAGCCAGCTTTGTGAGTTCATCATCTCAGCCGAAAGACGCCCACTGCTGGACATAGGCTTCCCCCAAGATTTTCCACAAAAACTAGTATTGGGCCACCCGATTCCAACCGCTTCCCGTGACCCTTACCAGGCCGTCGGTTGTGAATTTATCGGCAAAATTCAGACACAGTGCTGCTATTGAAAATTTGCTAACAGAAAAACCCAGTAACTCTTTGCATGACTCAGGATTCGAAAGCACGAATCCACTACTACTACATATATACATACTTATTTAATTATACATTCTGACTGTTCTGTACGTCCGTTGTTTAAACATTTACAAATAATATCGTGACGTACACACAACAATTATTTGTTATGTTTGTCATTTAATAGAAAATTTGTGTTGTATGCGATTCCTATGCATTAAATCTGGGGCTCGTCATTCGTCCCAGGTATTGACCTCTGAAAATCTCTTAGTAGCTGCACGAAGCGTGGAGCTGTATTATATATAAGGGCCGTTTTTCCATACAAACGTAGTCCCCTGTTTCTTCCTTGGATAATGCCAGTAGAGCAATAATTTTTCCAAAAAATGTATGGGCTCTATTGTCATTCCCTTATGTTTTCCTTTTTTTCATAAATTAATTATTAAAAGAGACATGAGCCTTCAAAAACCTCAAAAACTGACCAGATTTGCCGCTGTGTTCAAACATCCAGAAAACAAATTTGACTAGATTATATAAAAAAGGCAAACATAGGAACACAGCCAAAGTCTTTCTTTAATTTTTAATAAAAAAGTAATTAAATCAGTCAAGTTTTGGAGAAGGAATCAGGGGACTACGAATCGTTGATTTTGTGTACTTTTAATAGGTGTTTTCGGTCCAGGCTGCAGTTGTTTCTGTCGCTCTATACATGGCACTGCGCGACAACAATAGATTTTACAAATACCTATTTTTTTATTCTCTCGCCCTTAGTGTTTCCTCTTAAGTGTAAATGTTGGTATTATACACCTATGCCTATCTCTTTGCCTATATAGGTCACTATGTATGTACATATATAAATTAAATGGGATTTAGAAAAGGTATTTGATGTACGGATCAGGTCTTTTCCTTACGGAGCATAGCCGAGAAAGTTTTGGGCATAGGTCAAAAGGTTGCGCATTCGTGGATCTGGAAAAGGCTTATGATAAAGTGGTGAGGAATGAACTTTGGTCAGTATTGTCCATATATGGAGTGAATAGCAACCTCACGCGTGCTTTGAAAACTCTTTATGGCGATTCCAGGACTTGTGTTAGGATAAATGGGACCTACACAGAATGGTTTAGTATCGAAAAAGGTGTTAGAAAAGGATGTGTAGCGTCAACCTGGCTGTTTAACCCATATATGGACAATTGTTTGAAAGATTATGAATGAGGAGTAAAAATCAATCAGTTACTTGTCAAATGTCTTCTTTATGCGGATGACCCAGTAATACTTGCGTCATCGGCAGAAGAGTTACAGGCAATGGTAACTATGATGCATAGTGCTTTTGAGAGTAAAGGAATGAAAATGAATGTAAGCTAGACGAAAGTAATGTTTCATATATTTTAAGACAGCCATATTATTTCTAAAAGTTATTATTCAAAACATAATTTATCTCGTGCGTATGAAACTTAGAATATTGACGTTCGAGAGAATAAACATCGCAACACCCCTTATTGGTTCATTTACAAGATACGACTATAAAAAATCCGTCACACAAGGAGATCGAAATATAAAGCTAAGGACACATTTGACATTTACAATATTCTATATATATTCTATCACATACACACAACACCATCTAGCCCAAACTAAGCAGAGCTTGTACTATGGATACTACACAATGAATCAACATACATACCTATACATATACTTTTTTTGTAAATACATTCCTACATATTATACATAGAAACACCCACAAGAAGACAAACATCCATGTTCATGCACACAAATGTTTGACTAGTGCGGGAATAGAACCCGCGACCTCAGGCGTGGCAGTCGGTTACACTAACCACTACGCCTTCCAGGCCAATACAATACAAAATAATTCACAACAAAATTTTGAATAAGAAAGTATATAAGCCCAATTTGAAGGGAGTAGGGAGCTTGACTAATGTGTTCCGTATAGGGAGAGCCTGATTAAAAAGAAATACCGTAAAGCAAGTAAGTATGTAAACTTATGATACGAACTGACTGCACGGATGGTGTAGTGGTCGCCTCGCCACTGCCACTGCGCCGAGTGTTGTGGGTTCGAATCCCACACGGGACAAAACTTTGTGTGATCCACAAATGGTCGTTCCGAGTCGAAGTGTTCTTTGTGTCCGTTGTTTAAACGTTTGTAAAGTCCCCCGCGACATAGGATTTATTTCTAATGAACCCTTAAAATAAAGAAAAGTATGCTACCTAAAGGTACACTGCGTGACAAAATGAAGTAAGATACCAAAGTATGAACACACTGACTTGACATACATACTTACGTTGTCACCTCAGTATATACGTGCCCTAACACACACACATACACACGTCCAACAATATGACATATAACATACTCAAACATACAGCCTATATATTCTGTCTTCCATTACTTTTCAAAGAAATGGATATTTTTTACATACCCCGAAAGTGTCTTCGAGACGTAAATCTAATGTTTCTTTTTCATCTGCCGAGCTATACGTGATTACTTTTTTATACATTATCCTATATTGCAGTCTTATATATATGTTTTAAAACTTGAGGGTAGTCTGACATTCGCTTAATTAAGATTTTATAATAATACTAGATTTTGCCCGTGGTTAGCATTAACCTAGAATTTGTCAATATTGTCTATTCCTAGGGCACAGCAGATTTTTCTAGATGAAAAATAAACCCTATGTCCTTTTCTGTACGTTTTACAACGTGTATGAGAAATTTCATGATGATCGGCTGAGTAGTTAGGGCGTGGAAGCGTAACAAACAAACAAACAAATTCACATAATATTGTCTTATGTTTACTTACGCGAATGTTATACATTGAAATTAAACAAACTTTATACGGATTTTATCGCGTTGTTTATTTTTATAAAATACTATTATTACATAATTTTGAAACTTTAAACTACTAAGAATATCGACGTGAAATAGCAGTATTCCTACTGTTGTGTTCCGTTCGGTGAGTGAGAGTGCCGGAGGCCCAATCACCCCCTTCCCCCTTCCCGCTCCTTCTCCTTCCCACTTCCTTTCGTAAAGGGTCGGCAACGGCGCAAGTGATAGCTCTGGTGTTGCAGGCGTCCACAGGCTACGGTAACCACTTACCATCAGGTGGGCCGTATGCTTGTTTGTCACCTTAGTAGTATAAAAAAGGTGCGAAGAAAAAGCAATTAAATAATTATGTCTGGCTTGTTGGTATATTTAGGTACGTCCGAGCCACGTACCTAACTGCTCATTGTCGGGTTCCGGGGTTCGATACTTGTGTCAGAATTAAAACACTGTTACTACGTTTTGTCCGGTAAGTGTGCATTCCGAAGGCACACATAATTTAATTCCTTTTCTGAAGGGACCATTCGAATGATACCCCTGGCATGCCAAGCAGTCATAGGCTTAACCTCCAGCAGATCGCCTTTTGTTTAAAGTCGTGGCGGTGTAAAAATATAATAAAGAAATGAATATTAAAGACTAATCTTTGTACAAAAGATTACTCGTAAATAATTTATTCTTTAAAATATTTGACTGTGAAGGTCAACGCCTTCTGCAATAAAAGCTTGAGATACAACATTTGTTTTCTTTTTAATAAATTAAATTCTATATCTTCTACAGAAAAAGAAAACTCTTGAGACTTAATACGCGCAGCTCAATTGATCTTCGAGGATAATTAACTTTGCCAATATCAGGAGTCAAAATTCTTAAATTTTTTAACATCTACTAGTATCTTTATTATAAAGAGGAAATATTTGTTGGTTTGTCTGCTACCGATGAACACTGAAACTACTGAACCGATTTTAGTCATTCTAATTCTTCATCCTCGTTACTTTATTTAACCAGAGACGGCGGGGCCGCGCGAACCACTTTCACATGCAATTGCGACCCTACCGAGGAAACACTAAGGGCGAGAGAATTAAAAAAAAGGTATTTGTAAAATTTATTGTTGTCGCGCAGTGCCATGTATAGTATAATGAGCGCGATAGAGACAACTGCAGCTTGGACCAAAAATACCTATTAAAAGTACACAAAATCAACGTTTCGTAGTCCCCTGATTCCTTCTCCAAAACTTGACCGATTGAACTACTTTTTTCATTAAAAATTAAAGAAAGGCTTTGGCCGCGTTCCTATGTTTTCCTTTTTTTATATAATCTAGTCAAATTTGTTTTCTGGATGTTTGAACATAGCGGAAAATCTGGTCAGTTTTTGAGGTTTTGAAGGGTCATGTCTCTTTTAATAATTAGTTTATGAAAAAAAGAAAAACACAGGGACATGCCAATAGAGACCATACATTTTTTGGAAAAATATTGCTCTACTGGCATTATCCAGGGAAGAAACAGGGGACTACGTTTGTATGGAAAAACGGCCCTTGTGTTTCCTCTTAACACCTTCGGCGCCAGTGTATCATTTTTGCACACACTGTTTATACAACGTGTATCAAAAATGATACACCGTGCCTGTGAATTCCGTTCGAAATGTATTTGAAACAAAAAGAAAACACCACTAAAAACTAAAATATTATGTGTATCACAAATGATACACATGGCCCTGGAGATATGAGAACACACAAAAGTATTTGGTAGGCCAGTGTATCATTTTTGATACACACACTGAAAAAGCTGAAAAAAGAAGGGAAAGGGAAGAGGGAAGTTTAACACACATTAATACAACAAATCAAACCATATAAACAAAAAAAAACAAAAAGTGTGATTTTGGAAATCATGCTTGGCGCCGAACGTGTTAACACATCTCTGCTTACTGCTTCATATACAAGCGACTGGTTTAATATAATCCGGATATACCCAGGTGAAAGCTCAGCCACCAGGTAATAAAAGAGAATATTGTTTAGTCACGTATGTTCCCGCCAACGTTGCCGGATATCACGAATTATGTGGGACACTGAACAGCTGATCGGCATGTAATAGAAGATTTACTCTTTGACAGCGAACTATCAAATCAATCAAAATAATCTGCGGTTACAATAGCGGTTCAAACGATCTGACATTGTTTACATCCTTTTCACGCCTACGATCTTTATGGGGGGGATAGACGAAGATGTGTTATGTGGGGGATAGGCTCTGCGGATGAAGGCCAACAAAGTACTCGAATAATGTGTGTTGATGATTTAGTGAAAGCGAACTTATGCCTTGAGTTGCTTGCAAGTATCTTCTCGGGGGTTATAGGTTCAACTCTTGAAACTAGCAATTGACATGAATGTAAGTTTAGTTATTCAAGTAAATTCACTAATTAATGTCATGTCAATCATTAGTATATCGATATATTATTTATATGTAACAATAAAAGTTTGATTTACAAGTCTGAAGTGATTGTATAATTTAATTTATTTTGACTTATTTTTAACTTATATATCATAAGCTCGAAGGACGTTCCTTTCAGTTTTTTTTGCTAACATTCAACGGGTTAATAAGAAACTCGCAGCTTTGCCATGTTCCTAAATAAAATTCGTCACTGAACGCAATGACGAGCGTCGAGACTCAAAAGGCCGAGAGTGCAGCGCTGTTTCAAATGGTATTCACTAACACATTTATCCTCCTTAAGAAATGAACTGTTTCAATTTGCTGTTCATCGCTATTTGCGAAACGAATTTTGGACATGAAACAATTTTTACCGCGTAGTATTAGGATAGGAAGCAATAATTTGTCTAAATGTTTAAAAAAATATATGTATACTAGCTTTTGCGCGCGGCTCCGCCCGCGTGGTAGCTACATCAATAAAAAGTAGCCTATGTCCTTTCCCAGGTTTAGAACTATATCTGTGCCAAATTTCATCTAAATCGGTTGAGTGGTTTAGCCGTGAAAAGTTAACAGACAGATAGACAGACAGAGTTACTTTCGAATTTATAATATCAAGTAAGCATGTTAATTTACCCGCTGTTAAGTAGTTCTGATTTACGGCTATCACAGCTTAAGCACTGGTGTAGCACATTGCAGTCAAGGGAATACCAGCGTGAAATAATCTGATCTTTTGTCGCCGCGCTATACGTGAAACTGTATTTCAACAGAATGGCACTGTTGCAGTATGAATAAATAATTTCTGTGTCAGGAGTTTACAAACTAGCAACTTTTACAAAGCTCATCACGCGACAATTATTTGTAACTTAATATTTTGTTCCTTCTTTCTACCTGCAACACTCGATGCGACACTGACGTAGTGTCTTAAACCAATGCGCCATCTGTGCCAAATATTGTTTTTATTACTTAACTAGCTATTTTTTGTGGTATCACCCATGTTTATGATTATAGCTTCGCTACCGTAGCTCGTAGCGTTATGTTATATAGCCTATAACCTTTCTCAAGAATAAGGCTAAAAAATGCATAAAATATTTTTAACGCCGACTGATAGTTTCAAAGATTAGCACAACAAAAAAAACTCTTCAGCTTCGTTAATATCTTAGTACTATATTTTGCAAAAAGCTTTTATAGCTTGCGTAAAAGTAGGTAAGTTATGTTAGTAACAGTTCTTTTTTTAAAATAAAATATAACTTATATTACTTGGTGATAATATAGCTTTCTAATAGTTAAAGAATGATTAAAATCAGTTAAGTAGTTTTGAGTTAAAACCTTACCAATAAACAAAAAAAAATCTAATCTTTCCACTTTATGATATTAATATATAATATTCTATCACATACACACAACACCATCTAGCTTAAACTAAGCAAAGCTTGTACTATGGGTACTAGACAATGGATAAACATACATATATATATTTTTTCGTAAATACATACATATTATAAAAACACCCAGACCAAGACAAACATCCATGTTCATGCACACAAATGTTTGACTTGTGCGAAAATCGAACCCGCGACTTCAGGCGTGGCAGTCGATTACACTAACCACTACGCCATCAAGGCAGATATTAGTATAGGTTTATTCCTGTCGCTTATGCCATTAGCCTTTTAAATACCTCCAACATTTCTTCCCATATAACTCACAATCCACGTGTATATAACTTTAGCCACACATTGCCTTATAGCGTGGAGAGAAATCTCCATCTTCAATAGGCTAATGTGTTTACATTACAATGATTTTCGCTTTCCACTCTCGACGCATACGAAATGCTATCAGCCATACATATGATACGATAAGCGATATTTTTGATAAAATATGTGTTGCTTAGGAAGTATTCAGTCTTACTTCAATATTTAAGAGGTAGGTAAAAAAAGAGCAGCGATAGCTCAGTGGGAAGACCAATAGACTGCAATGCAGAGGGTCTCGGGTTCGAACCCACGTCGCGCACCTCTGACTTTCGGACGTTATATGACTTTTCGAAAGTATGTGCGTATTGATTGACCATTATCGACTGCTCCGTGCCTCGGAGAGCACGTTAAGCCGTCGGTCCCGGCTGCCATGAACGTCTATGGCAGTCGTTATTGGGAGAGTGTCGACACAAAAGATCCCACTGGGTCGAAGTGTCTCCGGTCTGCACAGACTGGCCCCCACATAAGATAAGATAAGATAAGAGGTACATGAGTGTTAACACATTGAATGCCATGTAGCAGACACAATAGAAAATGTATTGTTGCCGGTCATTTATGACCGGCATGGCGTTCAATGTGTTAAGTAGCGACTAATCAGAAAAAAATTACTCGACGTTGAGTGTTGTTGCATAATACTGGCGGGTCTTTGATCAAAGGTTATTCATTGGTCAATAACTTAAGAGCTATTTAGTTGAGAGGTAGCCAAGTTTTAGTTTGCGATATGTTTATAAGTAGGGATTATGTGCAGCAATTTGACTCAACTTTAATGTCTTCCGGAACGAATTTTAAACACGACGGCCCTTTCTTAACACGTTCACTGTGCAGCTATGATGAGAGAGACTACCCCATAAGTGCAAACGCAAATTGTAGATAATATGTTGCGTTAGGTATAAAAATTATATTATTATAGCATTGTTTTTCATTTTTTATATCCCTTTCATATAAAAAATATAGTTTTTATACACGTATGATCTCGTAAATTCATGCCCCACCCGTGTGGCATGCACGTATGATCTCGTACCTTCATGACCAACCCGTGGGTCATGCACATACGATAAGCAACTCGATATGCCCCACCGGTGGGGCATGCACAGTGAACGTGTTAACGAACATTAGTTAATTGCGCAGGCGATCGTAGTGCAGAAGCATATATAAGTGCGCTCTGTCGAGAGACAGAGAGCACTTGTGTTTACAAAAGAGATCTCGCATACCCAGTTGTTACAATCAAGTTCAGGACAAACGGCTTCACACGCTTACCTTAAAAAACTAGACATCAAAACAATAAAAAGGTTTAGTAAGGGACGTGCCGGGCACATTTCTAGACTGCTACTCAGTCCTTTCTAGCAAACCCAATACCACCATTATCACTGTGGACAAGACTTGGACTCACTCCAGACTTCGCAATCGACAGACTTTAACATAATCGCAAACCTATACCGAGGAATGCGTTTCATTAAGTTGAAACTGAGATATGTTATGGGTACTCAAACCACTTAAATTTTTATCTTATCTGGCATAACTTGTTGAAATTTTTTGCGTACTTTGTTGAGTATCACTTAAAGAAATCACAGCTTTTTATACAAAACATTTTTTAGAAGTTAGTGGTGGAATTTATATTGCTCGTGCGGCTTAGAGTTGTTTGCCTTTGGCCTTTAAATTGTCGACATTTGGACGAGATTACATATTTTTCTACAATTTATGTAGTTCATGGAATCCGCCTGATGATGGTACTATAGCTCTATGATCGCTGGGGATCGGGAGGGTGGTACTGGGAGTGGCGTTTCTTCTTCAAATAATTACCGAGCTCTTTCACTAGTAATATTATAAAATACTAGCTTTTGCCCTTTTGAGTTAAATCCTAACAACAGAGCAGCGATAGCTCAATGGGGAGACCAACAGACTGCAATGCAGAGGGTCTCGGGTTCGAACCCACTTCGCGCACCTCTGACTTTCGGAAGTTACATAACTTTTCGAAATGATGTGCGTATTGATTGACAATTATCGCCTGCTCCGTGCCTCGGAGAGCATGTTAAGCCGTTGGTCCCGGCTGCCATGAACATCTATGGCAGTTGTTATTGGGAGAGTGTCGACACAGAAGATCCCACTTGGTCGAAGTGTCGCCGGTCTGCACTGACTGGCCCCCACATAAGATGAGATAAATCCTAATAAAGAAACAAAATATCTAATCTTTCCTCTTTATAATATTAGTATATATTCCAGATGTGACCCCTAAGTTCAGTATCACTAAGTTATGGGAGACTAAATCTAAAACACATTAATCGATATACGCAAGTAAATACTACGATCTACAATCTCTTAATACGCAGCTGTGTTGCACGTGTTTTCAAGACCCGTTTGAAATGGTTTAAAAATGAGCAAATCCACATTTAGAATGCAGTTAGTAAATCATTCTGTGTAATTAGTCTTAGGCGGGCGTGCTTGATGAATGTTTTGTGGGATACAGGCACAAGTGAGAGCCGATAGCGGTTTTAAGAAATTTTGTTGAAATAGGTAAGTAATTTTGTTACGTTTTCATCAGGATTATGAAATTGAGAGTAAACTTTTGGGATTTCATGCCCATTTTCAAACATTGGGAATGTATCCTGGGGAAGTAGGTATATAAGATGGTTCTTACATCTTACGTTATTATTCAATTCTCCGCAAACAAATTAAAAATATATTCAATAATAATAAAAATAACTTATTAGGAATATACCCGTGAAAGAGAAACAAAAAAAAATAACTTATGAAATTTAAAGTACGATGAATGATTATTATCATGCTGTCTTTATTTATATCCTAATCCTAACTAATATTATAAATACGACTGTGAGTTTGTTTGTTTTTTACGCTTTCACGCCTTAACTATTCGACCGGTCATCATAAAAATTCGCACACACGTTGTCAGGGGAACAGGACATAAGGTACCTTTCGTCCAGAAAAAGTACTGTCCCTAACCTACTCTACATTTACACGAGCGAAGCGTGATGGATGCGTTGTTTCACATCACACTGTCAGCCTGTGTCATGGTGCACCGATTTCATTCATCTACAGCAAATTGAAAACGAATCCTAAACACTTTGCGCGCATTATAAATCCAACCTTCCGAATCGCTAGCTATTCTTCTTTATTTTTCTTTTACATTACTCCATGCTATACGCAAGGAATCAAAAATCCCTAATTTAAGGTAAATCTCTTAATTTAAATGTTTTCGCCAGTTTTCGCCCGCCGCTCTCGCTCCCGCTGCAGCTTATAGCTCAGCACGTTTCATAGCTTTGTTTACCGACGTCTCTGTTTAGCCGGGACCAACTTATCTTGCCTCTGATGAATCGGCTACAAACTGGAGACAGCGATAATTTAAATTGATTCTAAGTGCTGCGGTTTCGGAAGGAAGGTGAACCTAGCTGGCGATTTAGTGTGATTATGTTCTGATAGATAATGTGGCGACGTTTCAGATATTTCGTAGATTATTACGATGTTAGATATTTCCAGATACTTATTCTAGCATATTGCGGTGATGGAATAAGTCGATGAAAGAAGATAAAGTCAAAAAGTTGACTGAAATCGTCCGACGATACCATTAAAGTATGGTAGGTCGATTAAGGTTGCCATGGTGAATATAAAAAGCAGATTTTGTGAAGATATCAAATCATTTTTCACTAGTGTGGAGCAGCGCTTTTAGTGACTACTTAGTCAATGATTTACATAATATATTGTCTTCCATACTTACAGGGTCTGCTATCTGTACAATAATACGTGAAGCAAAAACTTTGTACCCCTTTTTACGGAAATTGCGCTGACGAAGGAGTATGAAATTTGGCACAGTTAAAGTTTATATGGAGAAGGAGGGGCGAATCTTAATATTTATATAAAATATGCATTAGAAATACAATAAATTAATGAAAAAACACTATATGCACACAACCATGCATTTGACACACGCACTGGAAGCGCGTAACTATGGTTACATATATCAATATATAATGACATATATCAGCAATATCTTACAGGCAAACTTTGGTCGAATTTTGAGCACTAGGCGACCGCTAGCTTTTATAAATTCGTCATACCGACACGACGTAACTGCAATTCCATTGTCATTTTGCTAAAAATTCGCAATCTGCTAAATTTATAATGATCGATCATTGGTCGGTCAGTGGTCTCGTAACAGGATTGTGGTAGAATGACATGTTGTATGGCCATTATTATAAAACCCGCTAGTAGAAGTGATTTTTGAAAAACTACTACTAAATTTGAACATTTATTCATGTCAGATTTCGTTTACCTATATATATTTTTACATATTATTTATTAGTGTTAAAAGCAATTTGATCAAAGGAACTGTCAAAATTTTAGCAGATTACCGCCAGTCATTCGTTTGGAATTATGTACGAGATTACCATTCTATGCCATTTTTTCAATGGAGTGTCAGTGGTTGCGGAAAGTCATAATGACGCCATTATATTAGTAGAACTTGTCAAAATCAACAATTATGAAAGCAATGATAGACCATTCTGACACTAATGTAATAGCAGACTTGGGCCCCAGGGGGAACAATTGTTCGATTTCAATGAGCCACATATTGTGACTTTAATCCCCAAAAAGGGCATATAATTATTCGTTTTAAAAATGCGTAAGTTAACATATTACACCGAAATTTTCGAAAGGGATTTGCAGAAGCGTATTACACCACTCCCTACTGACTATGATTTTATAACCCACATACTAGAAGGCGAGCCTATTACCTGAAACTACTAGAAGGTTCAGTTCCATACATCAAGCTGCAACTTTTTTAAATTTGTCGTCAAAACCAATACACTTTGTGCGGCCTTGGTATCAAACCTGTGACCTACATGTCGTATTTACTACCATTACGCGTAGGAACTTCTGTCAGTTCATTCCTATACAATAAGATTGTTTTTTAATAGCAATATATTCTGACGAACGATGCTCATGTGAACGAATCGAATGTTATAGATGTAGACAGACACACAATATCGAAGAACAACTTACCGTGCAATTTCGAACCGACCTTTCGCCAGGAAACGTTAGTCAAGGTCTTCCCCGTATCATCTTACCCACATACAATCTTTATGCTATTAGCCCTCAAGAAGTTTATACAATATTAAACTCATGGGGTCGCAAACTATTAACAATTCTGAGCGGCCATCGCCCAAGCGCTGTCGGCATTATACGCTTGACATTGATGTATTCCTCCCAGATCTTTGGCACGGCACCCCGAAACAATCACAGATCCGCAACTGGGTTACATTTGATTTATATCTCCTCGGATTATATTTTTGTCTGCCATTCGTTATGTATGATTTGTATGCTAGTACGGTATATATCTTCTGATGCGATCCCTAGAAGTAGGTCAAATTAATCAATGTAGTGAATCGATATGCAACCGAATTAAACGCTATCGAGAAATGTGAGATGATTGTGATGATGGAGGTAGAGATGTGAAAATATCGATTTCTAAATCGATATTTACTAGCTACCCGAGACGCGCAGTAGTGTCAAGTTCTTTGGGTTTGATTCTGACAAGAGGCATTATGTATCTACCAATAACTGTTTAGTGTTTGTTCTTGATTTGTGTTTGTTGTTTTAATTTTTGTGAATTCCGTCATTAAAACAGAGAGATATATAAAAATATACCAAAAGTTAATGTCATAAAAATATTCAAATAAAGTAATTCAAATCCTTAACTTTATGTTACGTACTTATAAACTGGAACATTTCTGCATAATACGGTCAAATTGCGGCTTGGCAGACCCGCATTCACTTCTACGTCAAACATAAATTCAGAGAAAATTTTGTAACATTTGATTTGTGTGTTTTTTTATATGAAATAGACTAATACTTACATATTTAAAGTCAAAGTCAAAAATAATTTATTCAATTAGATCACAAAGTAACACATTTGACCGTCGAAGTTTATTAGTTAGTGAAATTACCTTAGTTACTGAAATTATATTTAGGTTAGTTGCTACTTTAAGACATTGACTCGCATCTACAGGGTGTAACAGAAAGGATTGGTCATATTTGTGTCACATCATATAGCCCCCGTACAATGGCATCCCGCGATAAACTCCGATAGGACACAAAGATTGACAACAAAGTACATTTATTACGGATTGCCACTTGTTTGCAGCTTGGCAAATCTTTCTTGTAATTTTTTATGCTTATCGGTTTAGGTTAACTTAAGTCATCGATTTAGAGCTTCCATAGCATTCCAGGCTTCGGTAATTATGATACCATACTAGACTAAGTACAATTTCCCATTTTTACTATAACTTTTCTATTTCTTCTTTCTTTTAATTTTAATTTTAATAGTATGGTAATGTATTTATAGCTTTTTACTTAGTTTTTGTGGCGAAAATTTTTATTTTTGTTAGATGTGGTTGCCTGTAAGTGAATGAGCACAAGGCATGTCTGTAAATTATTATTTAGAAGTAAGAAATGTGTATCATTTGTTGGCGATCCAAATAAATAAATAGAGTGCTCTTAATCTGGCCTTTCTCCATAATGCTTCTTATCTAGTCATAGAACTTTTGCTTGGGTATTTATACTTTCATATTGCTTCATCTACTTTATTTAATCCTTTGTCATTCGTGCTATTTATCACCGCTGTGCGCAGGGTGTGAATCCGTTGGCCTAATCAATGCAACTGCCTATCGGTACAGTATACTAATCCCTACTTTGTTTTGTTTCAGGTAAATAGTCTACACGGTGGTACATCAAATTAGCTTTTTACAAATCTCCAGCCAATAATAATCTGGTAAAATTGGTAAGTTGGTCATGACCAGAAACGATGCTTTGTGGTCTTGTGAAGCTTACCTACGTTACAGGTACTGATTTAAACTACATTCATACTTGTAGTATCCATGTGTAGATATTGCTGTATTTTTCCAACTCAAGAGCCAAATGACCACAAAAACCATTCCATAATTAGAGCGCCAATAATAAATGGACTGAAATCATGTCTTTTTTTTCTTACGACGTTTTGTTAAACTGCCTATACCGCAGAAATTTTCCAGACATTGAAACAACGGACAAAAAGAACACGCAGACTCTTAACAATTATATTTTGTGGACCACACATGATTCACTTAGATCATTGTCCATGACACTATTCGTGCTAAAAGTAAAGTATTTTAAGCTTTTGATATCAACTATACTAAATTTATATTTAATGAAAACAGAAAGGTGTGGTAATCTCTTCACAAAATCAGTTTCCAGATTAACACCGAAAGTTTGAACTAACGTTTGAAATTTTAAATTTAATTTGGTGTCCGCTCAAAGGCCGTGTGTGCGGTCCCATGATTGTTTACACTGTATAGTTAATATTTTACTATGTGCCACTCGAAACGAGCCTTCGCCAAAGAGTAATTGAATGACACGACATATTAGGCAAATTAACTGGCCTAGTTGAACTATGAACATGTTTCAGTTTAGAAATTACTCGTGTTGAAATTTTGGTACTTTACCCTAAATATTTGGTGTAAATTTCAACAGGTATCAATATATATTTTATCGTTTACACATCTAAGCTTCTACAGCTTTGTAGCGGCTGTAAGGCTACCAGCCAAGGTTTTCAAGTTTGGCTCTACAGTCGGTCAGTCAGTCTACCTCGTACCTTTCATAATTAGGGGTACGCAGGGACTACGGATTTCGACTTACTGCTACACTGTCGGAAGTTATATGACTTTTCGAAATTATGTGCGTATTGATTGACAATTATCGCCTGCTCCGTGCCTTGGAAAGCACGTTAAGCTGTTGGTCCTAGCTGCCATGAACATCTATGGCAGTCGTGATTGGGAGAGTGTCGACAGAAAAGATCCCACTGGGTCGAAGTGTTGCCGGTCTGCACTGACTGGCCCCCACATAAGATAAAATAAGATACTGCTACCCTGGCATATCTCTCTTGCTTTTCAAAGTTATGTGCATATTAAACGACTAATTATGACTCGATTTAAACTGTTAAGGAATACATAGCTTATGTTTTTTTATTTTCATTTTGCTCGGGTCGAAAAAAGTTGTCCTTAATTATCTCTAAGATGTGTGATGTCTGCTATCACAGAGCAGATTTATGTCCTACATACTGGTCATTAGGACGTAAGACTGTTGTTATAAACGCATACGAATAAGGTCCTTACAACTACGAGAAGAGTCAGAACCCTTATCATATTCAGGGGAAGACATTACTTAGACAAGGACTACGATATACGTAAGGAACGTATTAGGAGTTCGCGGTATTTTCTAAGTATCCATCCACTAAAGAACAACAACCGTTTCGATTTACAATTAATGTTTTGAGCGGCAGCGGTATACAAACTGCCACGCACAATAGATTTTTTAAAGTCTGGCATTCCAAGACTGGTCAGATTCATAAATATTAGTTGTCCCTCGGGAACAGAACGTTTTTGAAAGAACCCTATATCCTTTTCTGTACACCTAACAACGTTTATGCGAAATTTTATGATGATCGGTCGAGTAGTTAAGGCTTGAAAGCGTAACAAACAAACTTATATTCCCATTTAAAGTATTAGGATTAACGAATTGAGTATATGTTATCCAGTTTGCTTCTGATAACGTATTACATTTAACATAAGTACCTAATCTCTCTCCTAAAGTCATACGAAATCAAATAATTCTTCATTTGAACAGGATCTCTTTATAAAATATATCTCTAAATTAATTTTCGTTTCCCCGATGCGAATTGATATAACAGAAGCGACATGCCATCCGTTACGTCCCATAGCCCATGGCAGATAAGAGATCACCCAAAGTGACAAATTACGATGGGTCGCCGTAAATAATAGAATTTCTACTATTCTGTTCAGCTACGTTTCTGGAAACATTCTCCTATAAGAGAAAATTTGGTAAAGGAAAACTTCGTGAGGAGACATGCATTTCTGAGAGCTCTCCATAATGTTCTGAAAAATGTGTTAAGTCTGCTAATTCGCACTAGGCCAGCGTAGGAGATGCCACTGCTGGGGATGGGATTGTTAGACACGAAAATAGGGCTAGTCCGATTATATTATGATTTTTGTGTTGACGCCGGCGTCCGAACGCCTACGGAGAAATTAAATCTCTTTGTATTTGACTTATTGGACTTCAAACTTTACGAAAAAATGATTAAAATTATTTTAAAGAAGAGTTTGACTGCACTGATGACATAGTCGTTATAGTGGTCGCCTCGCCACTTCCACTACAACGAATGTTGTGGGTTCGAATCCCACACGGGACAAAAAATTTTGTGAACCTCGAATGTGTGTGCCGAGCCCGAGTGTTCTTCGTATCCGTTGTTTGAATGTTTGTAAATTCTCCCTCGATACAGGCATTATTCCTAGAGCGGCGATAGTCCTTTTTAAGACTAATCGAGTCGCATCACTTGATAGTTTATGTAACGAATACATTCTTTTCGCAAATGTAAATATAATTTGAAATGTTCATTTCGACTTTTTGATCATATAAATTTATAAAAAATTAAAATTAAGCGTGGAAGCGTGACGATGACGCAAGTTCCATGATTTTAATTCACCCAAGAAGTGCTCAACGCGCCTAAAGAGTTTTCACTTCAAAAATATGCGTCATAAAATTATATTTATTTTATCAGGCATATTTTTAATATAATTATTACAATACAATTTCGTTTTATAAAGTAATTATGCATATGAAACTCGTGCAATGAAACAGGAAAGACATTGTCTTAAAATGTAACTGTTGTGATCTTTTTTATATTCCACCAGTGTCCAATTATTTGCAGCATTCATTATTTTTTTGCCGTCGAGATGATACATTTTTAATAAATACCCTTTACAGTGGAGTTTACTTTTACGGATTTAATCAGTACATACTATACAGCGATAGCCTAGTTAATAGACCGTTGTGCTGCCACGTAGCGGTCTCGAGGTCGATCCCAAGGCACGCATCTCTGACTTTCTAAAGTTTTGTGCTAATTAAATAGTTATAAAAATAATAATAAATTTTTATTCAATAAATAAATAAAAGTCTTTACAAATCACATTACAGGCTACTTATTGTATTAAATTCACATTAAAAATATATTTAATCTGAAGGAAAACATTTTACAATTTAAAATTGTCGCACGCCATAACGGTAAAGGAAAACATAGAATATTATAAATACGAATGTAGTTTCATTTCTTTGTTACGCTTTCACGCCTGAATTACTCGACAAATCATCATAAAATATCGCATATACGTAGTCAGGGATACAAAAAGGACAGAGGGTATCTTTCATCCAGAAAAAAGGACAGTTGCCGAGAGATTGAAAATTGGCATAACCTTATCTTAACATGACATTTACGCTAATAAAGCCACGTACATAATTTAGTATTATATAACTTTGTAAACACATAAACATATTCAGAGTACCGGAGGCCTAATGTCAAAGTCAAAGTCAAAAATCATTTATTCATTTAGGTCACAAAGTAACACTTATGAACGTCAAAGTATATAGGTTAGTGAGTTTACTAAGTTACTGAAGCTACATTTAGGTTAGTTGCTAGATTCAGGCAAAGGGTAGAGCCTATGAGAAGAAACCTGCAAGAAACTCACGGCCACTCTTTTAAATCGCCAGTTAAATATAATTTCAGTATTTTACAACTCAGATTAACAAGGTGTTACAGCCATTATGCCATATACTACTGACTATAAAAAACTAAAGATAATAACAATAATAACTTAATAATATTATAGAGAGGAAATAATTTGAGCTAAGATATATTATTTAATATAAATCTAAAATAGACAGTAAGATGGCATGATGGCGCATACACTTACACTTTGTGACTATGCAAAGGCTTAAATTGACTTATAAGTAATACAGATCTTTGAATCCTGTATGCAACAAGCAACTAGCTCCATGAGTTTTTGTCAATTAAGTAGTCGTTGACTGAATAATAACCCTTCGAATAAGTTGTTTTTTAACGGCGTTTTTAAATTTAAACAATGGTAAATTAATTATAGTAATAGGTAATTTATTAAAAAAACGTATACCGAGTCCCGCAAATGTATTGTGAACTTTATGTAAACGATGATATGGGCCTACTAACTTATGCTTATTTCTAGTGTTTACGTTATGGATATCACTATTCTTATTATATAAGTAAATGTTATGTTTAATAAACATAATGTTAGCAAATATATATTGCGACGCAACAGTAAGTATGCCAATTTCTTTAAATCGATCTTTCAGGGAAACTCGTGGTCCTAAATTATAAATGCTACGTACTGCACGCTTTTGAAGAATAAAAATTGTCTCAATATCAGCTGCCTTGCCCCACAATAATATACCGTAGGACATGATACTATGAAAGTAACTGAAATATACTAGTCTTGCAGTATCTATATCAGTAAGCTGTCTTACTTTCCGAATTGCGTATGCGGCTGAGCTAAGTTTCCCTACAAGACACGATATTTGAGCGCCCCACTGAACTTTATGATCTAAAATTAATCCTAAAAAGACTGTTGATTGAACTAAAGTAATAATTTCATCATTTAAAATTATATTCACGTTAGGACTCTTTACGTTTGGCAATGTAAACTTGATACATTTAGTTTTTGTAGAGTTAAGTAGTAAATTATTCGCCGTAAACCAGTCCAGGACTTCCGCGAGTGAATCATTAACAGCACGTAAATTTGGTGCTTTTCGGTCTACCTTAAAAATAAGGGATGTGTCATCCGCGAATAAAACAATGTCACACAAATGCTGAACAAAGAACGGCAAATCATTTACGTACACTAAAAACAGAAAGGGTCCCAAAATCGAGCCCTGTGGCACGCCCATTGTGACTGGTAATCCAGAAGATCTACTTCCGTTGATATCAACGTGTTGTAGTCTATCGCTTAGGTAGGAATCAACTAGGTCAAGTGCAGTATCTCGGATGCCATAATGCCTGAGTTTTCGCAACAGCGTTTGATGGTCAACGCAGTCAAAGGCTTTAGAGAGATCACAGAATACGCCAATGACATCATGCGAATTCTCCCAGGCACTGAATATATGTTTTAAAAGCGTAACACCCGCATCTATCGTAGAACGGCCCTTCCTAAAACCATATTGATCTGCATGAAATAAATTGTTTACACTGAAGTGGCTCTCTAATTGCTGTAATATAATCTTCTCAAATATTTTACTAATAGCAGGTAATATTGAAATCGGCCTAAAATTACTGGGGTCACTTTTGCAACCATTTTTAAATAAAGGTATTATTTTACTACATTTCATTAAGTTTGGAAAAATGCCCACATCAATGCATCCGTTGAATATTGCGGCTAGGTGTGGCGCTATATTAACAATAATAATTTCAACAAATTTTACCGAAATACCCCAGAAGTCAGCTGATTTTTTTGAATTAAGCGACTTAAATACTTTAATTATATCATACGGATGTACACGCTCAAAACTAAATAGTATCTTGCACTCTTCCACGTTGCACCTAACTAAGTATTCTGCTCGAGCTGGGCAAGACCTAAGGGTACTAGTTATGTTTAAAGGTATTTTTGCGAAGTAGTTATTGAATGTATCGGCTACTTCCAAATTATTTGAAATTACGCTATTATTTATATTCAGTTCAAATTTATTATCACGCACCTTGCTGCGACCTGTTTCATTGTTAATAATGTTCCATGTAGTTTTAATTTTATTATTAGATTTTTGAATTTTAGTTTTTAGGTAAAGGGACTTGGCAGTGGCACAAGTCTTTTTAAATAATTTTGAATAATTTTTAACATATTGAATAAAATTTGGATCGAAATTGTATTGTTTCATACCATATAATTCATATAGCTTTGCTCTACTTTTATATATCCCAGATGTTGCCCAGTCACAAAACTTAATCCTATTATTCTGACTAAAGGTCTTACATTTAAAAATATTATTATATTCTAAAGTAGTTATGTTAAGTAAAGACTCATATAGTTCGTGTGGATTATCCAGAGAAAGGTCCATATTGACAACTTTGAGACTTATGTTATCATTAAATTCCTTTAAGCGATTAGATGTCATCGGTCTACATGTGACCTTATTCTCTTTATGAATTGTACTCACAGGAAATACTACCTTTTGCCCACAGTGGTCAGATGTAAGTTCACTCAATATGGCCCTATTTAGAAATTGGCAGTCGCAAAATACATTATCTAAGCAGGTAGCAGAATGTGAAGTGATCCTAGTGGGTTCAGAAAATAAATGCTGTAAATTAAATGATCTAAATAAACTAATTAGTCTTAAAGAGACAGCTGACTGCTCAAGTAAATTAACATTAAAATCACCACACACTACTATATGCCTATTACTAGAACTCATGCGCTTTAAAATATCCTCTATTACGGTTTCAAATACACTAAAATCACTTTGCGGTGGTCGGTATACACAAACTATGACATGTTGCTCTAATTCCACACAGGATAGTTCAACAGTGCGCTCGATAGAAAGATTTACTATATCTTTACGTTCTTTACATTTTAGATTGTTACATACATATATTAGAGAGCCACCATGTATAGAATTCTTTCTTACAAACGCACTTACAATTGAATAATATTCGTTATTAAATATTAATTGATTAGTTCTTAACCAATGTTCTGTTATGCAACATATTTGAATATTATGTTGTTTAAAAAATAAATCTAATTCTAACTCCTTGCCGGATAGACCCTGAATATTCTGATGAATTAATCACTCTCTTTCCCCCTTCCCGCTCGTTCTCCTTTCCACTTCCTTTTTTTCCTAAAGGGTCGGCAACGCGCAAGTGATGCCTTTGGTATTGCAGGCGTCCATAGGCTACGGCGACCACTTACCATCAGGTGGGCCGTATACTTGTTTGCCACCTTAGTTAAATAAAAAATATTATATTATTATTTTTTTAATATGTACACTAGCAAACTATAAAATTTTAGGTCCGTAATACGAATACTTGTATGAACGCTCCGTAGCGCTCTTGAAACAATTAAAATCCGATGTCCGAATGTTCGATAAAAAACATGTGTCCATATAGCGTCGTTTCAACGAGGCTTCTAAAAACAGAAAAAACTGAACAAATTACGCTACATACCAATGAAAAACTGTGTAGCTTTTCATTGGTATGTAGTGCTATTATTGATACGAGGAATATTGCAGAGTAACATTATCCCAAGATCAAGAGCCAAATGCGCTTGCTCACAGGAGCGTTCACTGGCCATTCTGGCACCAACGACTTCCTGTGCAGATTGAGATTGACACATGATTCGATCTGCAGAGCCTGTGGTGAACAGGACGAGTCCATATCGCACCTACTGTGTGAATGCGACGCGTTGGCTGGACTTAGGATGGGTCTGATGGGATTGGCATATCCAAACCCTGAAGACTTCAGGCTTCTCCCTCTGAATTGTACACTGCGGCTAATGCAGTACATTCATAAGGAGATAGGTAAGGGATACATCTTGGGTCTGACACAAAAGATCCCACTGGGTCGAAGTGTCGCCGGTCTGTACTGACTGGCCCTTACACACAAGATAAGATAACATTATCCCTTAAATCCTCTTACATAGCATAAAAGCCCGGTATTACTACGGTTGTTTTGATTGAAGTATAGCTTGATCAAAACCCAAATTCGAATCAGTATGGCTTCGTGAGTGCTCTTACTCAGAATCCTAATCCTAACTAATATTATAAAAGTGAAAATGAGTTTGTTTGTTTGTTACCTTTTCACGCCTAAACCACTGAACCGATCATTCTGAAATCTTGCATATACGCTGTCAGGTGTACAGAAAGGGACATAGGCTACTTTTCATCCCGAAAAAAATTACTGTTCCTGAGTAAAACAACAATAACGTTCTTATGATAATAGATGGCGCCACGTGTCTTTCGAATCATGATTGAATTATATTATTACCAGCAGAATACAACCCGAATTGATTGTCAAATTCTAAATTAACGCGAGTCAAGCCGCGGGCAAAAGCTAGTCGTTTTATAAAAAAATACATATTGACCACCACTCAGCACACTATACTGCTAATTTAATACTTCTACAGTCTACTGTAAAATGAAAACATATATTTACTAGCTGATTCGCGCAACTTTGTCTGCGTCACATAAGATAATTTTCCCCGTTCTTGCAACATTTTTCATTAATGCGCCACTATTATTGGTCGTAGCGTGATTGACGTTATGTAGCCTATAGCCTTCCTCGATGGTCTATCCAACACTAAAGGAATTTGTCAATTCGAACCAGTAGTTCCTGAGTTTGGCGCGTTCAACCAAACAAACAAACTCTTCAGCTTTATAATATTAGTTTATAGATATACAATATATATATTGATTTTGTCATTTAATTATTCTACATGTAAAAAATTAGTAGTGCTGTATTTTAGAGTACTGATACTGTAGACGTCAAAACAATTGCCTACGTGACCCCTTAGCCTTAGTTAATAAGACGGACTATAAGCCTCTTCTGACTAAACCTCAGTGAAATAAAATAATATAATATTCTATCACATACACACAACACCATCTAGCCCAAACTAAGCAGAGCTTGTACTATGGGTACTAGACAATGGATAAACATACATATATACTTTCTTTTTTGTAAATACATACAAGACAATCATCCATGTTCATGCACACAAATGTTTGACTTGTGCGGGAATCGAACCCGCGACCTCAGGCGTGGCAGTCGGTTACACTAACCACTACGCCATCGAGGCCGTCAAATGTAAAGAGGCTTCTAAACGGTCATTATTATTATTATTATTTTTATATTGACACGGTAAAGTGATTGTAACGACCTGATGGAAAGCCCAATTACAGTCCAGAGACAATGACGACGAGGAGAAGATAGATGTCTTCTAGCCATCGCCAGTGTCAAGCAGGTCTGACCAGATGCTTCTTCACACTATTATATTGTCATACTGGCCTGCAATTTTTTTATAAGTAGTTACTGCCAAACTATATAATAATAATAATTATTATTATTATTTATTTGCAGAATGTTGGGTTCATAAGATTAGTATTACAAAGCAACTTATTAACTATTGTTAGTAAACATACATACAATAAATACAAATGACAATAAAACACAGATAAACACAAATCACTGGACACTCAGACAGACATGACAAACAATATTAGTTAGTTACCTATTTCCTAATTGAGTGTGCAGTCTCACCCATCAGCCGAGCATCTGACAGTCCCATCGGTTTGTCAATGCTCTCAGCATGCTGTGGGCGCTGGCGCATGTTCGCTTCCGGATTATGGCATAGAAGTCGTCTACCCTTGCGTTGGCAAACATGCCTGATACGCTACAAAATCGCGGCAGCCACACAAGCATCCTGAAAGCAATAATACAGGTCGTCAATATTTTGCATATGGCTAAGTAAAGAATTAAGCTTGCAATACCCGATGCATCCAAATGTTTCTAAACTGGCTGAACTACAATTACACGTTAAGAACATTGCAGCTACGTATAGCAGTAGCATATTACCCGTAAAAAGTTAAAGTCAAACGACATCTAACCAAAAAGCGTGTTATCCGTTCTTAAAAAACCCGACCAGCGTATTAGCGGTATCTTTACACGCACACATACATTCCACTTGAAAAGGGTATCCGTCCAGTCGCAACATGGTGTACACGTCACCATGGTTGTCAATGTGCCCCGGCCAGCTAATTTGTATTCAAGCTCATATGCATATCCGTGTTGTTCCCTTCCCTATCTTTATTTATGTACGTTCTGATTTTATCTCGGACATACCCTGTTTTATGTAAAAAATGTTTTAATCGCGTAGGGTTAAATAGGGTGGAAAATTGTGGATGTGTTAGACGAAGGATTAATGGGTTGCTTTATGATTGTAAGGAAAAGCGTTTGTTTACTCAGTGGTGCTGTGGTTTAAGTGGTTGGATCGCCACTGCCAGTGTGACAGGTGCTGTAGGTTTGATTGAAGAAAAATAATTGTGCGATTGACAGTTTTTTATGTTTTTAAGTCAAGTACGGTATACGGATTCAATTTCGTGTGGGAGAAGTGTTTGAGTAAAGTAAGTAAGTTTGGGTTATATTTCTATAAAACAGCAAATCTTTTAAATTACATACTACAAATCTTCGATCAATAATACACTAGATGTCCGGTAAGCGCTTCAAAAACGAGCCGAAAAATAAGAGCACAAATACGGTTGTGCTCTTCTTTCAAATTAAAACAAAGATTGATCGAAGCTACAAATAGAAAATCTTCAGCTATATTTTACTGCCCTGCTTATATTCTAGACTTACTGGATGGGTATCATAATCCCAGTGCTAAGCTTTGAGGTTTCCTAAAGATGCGCAGGATAACTTTACGATGTATTAGGATTTTAGGTATCAGATGGGTTAATACTCAATTCAAAGAATTTTATGGAAAATGAGAGGCATTTAATTCGGGACTGGACCGCTAGAATGCCTTAATAAAGCGGAGATAGTTTATTTCGGCAGTGGGTCCGGACTAGCGTACGTCGTACGTAGCGTCGAAAAAAATCGAGAGCTTAAAGAAGCATTATTCGAGATCAAAAAACAAAAAAAAAATTCTATAAGTTAATATCTGTAGTAACAGGAGTGAAAAGACCGTCACGGGGTGTAGACTTTTTTGTATTTTTTAAATGAGCCATAATTTTTAAAATACATAATATAATATATAGCATATAATATATAGCGATAGCTCAGTGGGGATCCCAATAGACTGCAATGCAGAGGGTCTTGGGTTCGAACCTACGTCGCGCACCTCTGACTTTCGGATGTTATATGACATTTCGAAATTATGTGCGTATTGATTGACAATTATCGCCTGCTCCGTGCCTCGGAGAGCACGTTAAGCCGTCGGTCCCGGCTGCCATGGATATCTATGGCAGCCGTTATTGGGAAGTCAGTGCCCTCTAATATCCTGACACTAGTCTAGCATTAGGGTATCATTAGCTTTCGAGTTGCGGAGGTCAGATGGCAGTCGTTCCGTGTAAAAACTGATATCCAGTCAAATCCGGTTAGACTAGAAAGCCGACCCCAAATGACTTGGGAATAATAAACGCTAGGGAGAAGAGATGTGTATAAAAAATGCTAAAGCATAATTCTTATCTATTTTAAATTATTTCAATCTGTGTAACTGTCGCGTAAACGTGAATAATACATATACATATATGTGTTACAGTAACTTTAAAGAATATTTTGATGAACGAAGTATGGAAAAAGGAATATGGTTTAAAACAATTCAGTGTCAGCCTCCTCGAATACCTTGGTTTTATAATAGTAAATTAACTAGAGGTTATATAGTTGCAATGAATAGATTACGTTCTGGCCACTATCCATCGCGAAAATTTGCTTTCTTGATGAAGAAGGTTAACTCACCTAATTGTGATGTATGTGGTACAATAGAAGATGTTCAACACATACTTGTCGAATGTGTTAAATATCGAAGGGTTAGAGAATCATTTGTGCAGAATTTTAATATTAATAAGTATGATCAAGGAGCATTTTTAAGTATATTAGCCGAACCGATTTCTGAAGCTGCAAAATTTATTATAGAAAAGATTATTTATAACAAATGATTCTTTAACCCTAAACCTTTATAAATTAATAAAAAATATTTTAGTATGTAGTATATGTACTGTTTAGGAAACGCTGGGGCTCACTTATCCTTGATGGACATATGCCCCTAAATAAAAACCAGAAAAAAAAAGAAAATATATATATTTAAGTAAATGTTAATTCAATTGATAATAATTTTCTAGCTAAAGTTAACCAATAATTGTATATTTATACCAAAAATCACGCAATATAACCGCAATTATTACAAATAAAGGACAAAAAATAATACAAAAATGAACTATTCTTTCAGAAAACTAATGAAGACCGCGGGCTCATGAAACGTGACATGATTGAAGATTCGGTGAATCTCGCCCAACGATTTATCTCAAACAATAACTTTGCGGATAGATATAAAGACATATCTATACTTCATATAACTTTATCAAATAGGCCTAGTGATATAAGGCCACCTGAAAATCGTAAAAAATTACAATAATCCTGTTTTTTATGATTTCATAGTAAACATATACGCGCATCTTTATCAAATCCGTGACGTAGCGGTAATGATTGCGACTGCTGTGCATGTGACAAACTTTTTGAAACATTTTTCCAGATCCGGAAATTAAACTCGAGACGTTTTATTCCCGGATCTGGCAGTGACATTAGATTTTTTTAGGATAAGGATTTCCTTATCCTAACTCAATATTATAAATATGAATGTGAGTTTGTTTGTTTATTACGCTTTCACGCCTTAAATGCTTGCTCGATCATCATTAATCTTGCACACATGTTGTCAAAGGTACAGAAAAGAACATAAGGTGGCCTCAGCAACAGGACTTTTTTTTCAGGATGACAGGTTTATCCTGAAAGAAAAGTCCATGTTTTGTGCTCCGTAGTGCTTCTATTCTCCTTCCGATAACTATCTTGACGTAGCACCGGAACACTTTCTTTCAGCGAACAGATCGCCTGTTTGATTACCGTACGTGACACGACTATATATCTCTAACGAGGCTTCGAAATGCATTGAGGAAACACCATTATGTCTCTTGTCTCAAATCTTCCAAGAAACAGACTTGACCTAAATGGAACCATAGAATTGTTCCTTGAATTTTCTATTTTAGTAGAAGGACTTCTGCATTAGGATTAATTCCTGTATCGCAGGAAACTTTACAGACATTCAAACTACAGATACAAAGAACACCTAGGACAACTACTTGTGGGTCACATTTTTGTGCCGCGTGGGGACTGAACCCACAACACTTGGGACAGTGGCAGCGGCGAGGCGACCACTTAAACCACTACGCCATCCGTGCAGTCGAAGTCGAATTTAAATCATAAATAATCCCTCTTCATTCTTAGATCATACAAACAAGTGACAACACTAAGAACAGTGAGCTCACTCAATTAATAGAGAACGATAGTGTACAATATTCAATATAAGTGAGCGTGATAATACTATAATAATAAATAATAATATTAGCCCTATATTAAACTGTCCCACTGCTGGGCACGGGCCTCTTCTCACTGTGAGAAGGGTTAAGCCATAGTCCACCACGCTGGCCTAGTGCGGGGCAGACTTCACATATCTTCGAGAACATTATGGAGAACTCTCAAACATGCAGGTTTCCTCACGATGTTTTCCTTCACCATTAAAGGAAGCGATAATTAACTATTTAATACGCATATAACTTCGAAAAGTCAGAGATGCGCGCCTTGGGTTCGAACTCGAGACCTCTGCGTGGCAGTCCAACGGTTTCCCAATAGGCTATACTATGTATATTTATAATTCAAATATCATGTTGGCATTTTAATGGCAAATGACAGCTTAATGTCCAGAAAGGTGACCGTATTAAACGTAGCAGGAGGCATCTATGATTTCTGAATTAAATATAACCATTCATCTGATTTATATTAATGAAACCTTCGTTAGTAAATTTAGTTAAATCTCCAAACTAAGTTACAAACTTATATAAATCTAAATACATATAAATTACAATACCAGATCCACTGTTACCGCTTTGTTGAAACTTTAAATTCATTTAAAGACAATTAGTCTGACAGCATAAACCACTACATTAATTCCGATCTTGTAATGTATTGACTTTAAGAAAACTTTACTTGTTACCATAACGTGTAACAGATACTGAAAATTGTGGTCCTATTAAAGGTATAAATCCTAACTAATATTATAAAAGCGAAAATGAGTTTATTTGTTTGTTTGTTTGTTACCTTTTCACGCCTAAACCACTGAACCGATCATCCTGAACTTTTGCATATACGTTGACAGATGTACAGAAACGGACATAAGCTACCTTTCATCCCCAAAAAAATTACTGTTCCCGAGGATAACAATAATAACGTTCTTATGATAATAGATGGCGCCACGTGTCTTTCGAATCATGATTGAATTATATTATTCTAAGCAGAATACAACCCGAATTGATTGTCAAATTCTAAATTAATGCGAGCGAAGCCGCGGGCAAAAGGTAGTTAATTAATAATTCGTCCTGAACGAATTGCGGTTACGGCGGTCACTCTCATAATCTGATGGGACGGCAATCCGACAAGATCGCAGCGAGATCATGGGCAGGACCAACGGCTTGTCGAGCTTTCTGTGGCACGGAGTAAGCATCATCAGCAACTGCCTAACTCCGAGCTGTTATACGTAATATTGTTTTCTGTTTATATTAGCTTAAAAATTAGTAAAGTTTAATAGTAATAGTAGAGTAACAGTTTTCAAAATTTTGTAATAAAGTGTCAAATAAACAACGCGATAAAATCCGTATATATATAGTAGTTTAATTTCAATGAATCCGAGCTGATATTTAGAATTTGTTGCTAGAAAATTCCAATATTTACCGTAGCTTCAATACACTATATTTATTTACAGACAATTTACTACCAATATACAAATCATATTATGTAAGCAGCGATAGCTCAGTGGGGAGACCAACATACTGTAATGGAGAGGGTCTCGGGTTTGAACCCACGACGCGCTCCTCTGACGTTCGGAAGTTATATGACTTTTCGAAATTATGAGCGTATTGATTGACAATTATCGCTTGCTCCGTGCTTCGGAGAGCACGTTAAGCCGTCGATCCCGGCTGCCATGAACATCTATGGCAGTCGTTATTGAGAAGTCAGTGCCCTCTAATATCCTGACACTGGTCTAGCCTTAGGGTATCGTTAGCCTTCGGGTTGCGGAGGTCAGGTGGCAGCCGCTCCGTGTAAAAACTGATATTCAATCAAATCCGGTTAGACCAGAAAGCCGACCCCAAGTGACTTGAGAATAATAAAGGCTAGGGAGAAGATACAAATCATATGCAGGAGCAATAGACTGGTAGGAAATCGTTGGCCGGCCACGTAGAGGTTTCGAGTTCGATCCCAAGGTTGACTTTTCTAAGTTATTAGTATCTATAAATAGTTAACTATCGCTTACTTTAACGGAAGGAAAACATCGTAAGAAAACTTTAATGTCTAGAAGTTCTCCATAATGTTATTAAAGATATGTCAAATCTACCAACCTACACTGGGCCAGTATGGTGGATTGGCCTTTCCACACTGAGAAAAAGCCCATGCTCAGCAATGGAACAGTTTGATACAGGGCTGTCAGCCCTGTATCTGCCCTTATTATTACTGACAATATAGACCTGCAGTAATTCAAAATTTAATAAGCTATCAGCATGCAAGTGCTCGATGGTCATTAATATAGATTACCTTTCAACCAATTACTTCGAGATATCCCCCAAAAAAAATTCATAAGAGATTTTTACTGAAAAGAGAAAATGGATTATTAAAGAATATTCTGTGCCTTTTAATACCAAGCACTTCCTCCCCATTCCTTTTAATTAATTTTTGTCGGATTTTTTTTCGGATTACGGTCTTTCTATAGTATTATTCAATTCCACCTATCCGATCCTTTTTAATTCCAACTGAGGATGGTTATTTTTTATGATTAACCCAGCGAATATACGAAAATGTACGGCTAATTGGACATTTCTTTCGTATTTTTCGAGTATAGATATAATATTTTGTTAGGTAATGCTTAATAATATAAGATAGGCCGCGCCAGATCGTGTTCTTGGAATACCAGAGGTTACGTTATAGTCCAACATAATGTTATACAGAATACATTATAATATTATCGCTTCCCTTTCGACGGCTATTCTCCGTATGGCAATAAAATATATCAGTGATGGCCGAGTATGGAGAACGTTGACCTACCACGCAGAGGTCTCGAGATCGACCCTATGGCATGCATCTCGTTGAGTTCGCATGATTCGCCTGAACGGTGAAAGGAAGCAAAATGAGGATATCTGCTTGTCGTTGTGTATTGTTACATTATGCTCCCCAAGGCATGTGAAGTCTACCCCATTGCACCATTGTGTAAAGGGTCTAAATCTAGAATTCTATTTCTTAATAAAATTCCCTAAAGACACACCGTGAACCTCGTTTTTACGCATACATACGCACTCTACTAGTAAGAGATAATCCATAAAATCGCGCACAGTCAACAGCCATCTTTATACGTTTTCTATTTCAGCTGATATTACAATACCACACAAGCATTCCCAAAATACAACGTACAACTGACTTCATATTAAAACCTTGCTATTTGTATATGTAGATTTATTCGGCTGCCTACAGCGGCGAACATCCTAGTTCCATTTAAAAAACTGTTGTTATAACATCATAACTTCCGTTATCTGTATGAAAAAGGTTTATAACGTAAACATAGAGGCTGTGTTCGCGTAAACGGTGTTGTGTGTCGATACGTGAGTACGGGGTGCTTGCCAATGTTTATGTCGGCGAAAAAACTGACGCTGCTAACGGTATGTGCTGCCTGGGATGAGCGACAGCGGTTCCTGTTGAATATCAATTTATAAAACGCTATAAAGACCACCGCGTGTAAAAGCCCTGATGAAAAGTAGCTGCAATTTATCTATGCTTACATAAGCATAGCTGTATTACAGTCACTCGTCAGTTTTAATTAAGGTGCCACGTGATTGCAAGCTTATTGCTGTCTTCCTGACTCATTTCAAAATTTTGTGGAGCTACTCAAAATTTCTCACCAAAAAAACTCAAAAACATTGGAACTGAGAACTGCAAAAATAAGTGTAAGTTAATTTTATGGAAGGTCAGTGTAACGATTATGATGTTCTGTTGGATGAAGCTACTTCATCAGCCGGGCTGTTTAATTTTCTTTTCCTTGGGATGGGCGAATCGCGAATGATACCCTTGGTATCACAACCTATCATAGGCTACACAGCGCTAGGCGAGTTGTATGTTCGTTCGCCGGACATGAGAATAAAATCAGAGACACAATCCATCGCAGACGACAATCTTCGAGTGGATGAAGATGCTTCCTCAGCCAGTCTAATTCGGTTTAATTTCTCACGAACACGAGTCTCTTCGAACACTCGTCACACGGGTTCGGACACTGCTTTTTGAATGGATTAATCTAGGTAAGCGAAGCCCAGCTTTTGGCGCGGATCTCATTATTTTTCGCCGCTGTACCTCATGCTTTAGACCACATAGCTATGCGTGAACGATGGCAGTATGATATGAACATAAACACTGTCAAATTGTGGGCCGCGTTACATGTCAAATAAAGGGCGGCAGTACGTTGCGTGTTCTCTCACATTTGCATGTAATTGCCGCGGATTTATTCCACATTGATATGTTACCAAAGTTACCTCATTTGTCATGGCCAAAAGTGACGGTTGTTAACTTTCGAAATTTGGAGTCAAACTTAAGTAATCAAAGGTGAATACCCCTTACTCACTGAGCGCTGTGAGTTGTTATGTTTACTTGGTATTATTGAATTTGTTTTAGATTTGGACATTTAATTTTAAGATAACATATTGAACGCCATGGCAGTCATGAATGACCGCGAACAATACATTTTCTATTGTGAGTGCTACATGGCATTCAATGTGTTAAGGGTAACATATGTATGCATACATAGTATCATGCTGGTATCCTTGAAGGGGTCGCCAGTAGTGTAAAACACTCACATTTCGCTGGCTATAGTTTTAAGTTTTATTAACCTCTGAGTCTTATTTATTTATTTAGGGATAACAAACAGCAGCGTATTAAACATTACTATGATAGTACTTAGTAACTAAATGTACAAAATACGCCACCCACGGCATTATCCACAGATTACCATTGAGAAATGTTGTCTACTAATAAAGACAGCTTACATAGATAATACACTAATACCGGGCAAACAGCTTAGATGCTTATGCTATACAATATTAATGCTAAACAGCGAACAAAATAATAACAATAACGGAGAAAAAGAAGAATTTCTTCTAAGAGGTTAATGAAAACACTGTAGGTCTGTGTGTCTGTCTGTTAGTGACAAGCATAACTCCGGAACCATTGGACCGATTGACTTGTAACTTGGCGTCATACCTCGGTCGAGTTTGAATATTGCCCCTGTGGGTCAAAAGACCTCCGAGATATAGGGGGTCACATGTATTTTAAATGGGAAAATATTGACTTGTAACATGGTGTGCAGACACCTTGGGGCAAACCTCGGTCGAGTTTGAATATAGGCCCTGTGGGTCAAAAGACCCCCGAGATATAGGTGTCATTTCTTTTCATTACTTTTACATTTCAGACGAAGAGGTTGAATCCTGTGTTTTTACACCCATCTCGTTTTCATATAATAGTGAGCCTATTGCAGGCACGGTTCCAGATTCCGTGCTTCTATTAAGAATTTCTTGTTAAAATACCCAATAATACTGCCCGTCCCGGCAATCGAACTCGAGACGGACGATCAGCGGTGATCAGCTGTCGCCGATGAAATAAATGCCTTATGGAAGGTTTGAGGGACATGTGACTTCGGTCATATCATGTCATCATATATCTTGTTATGACTCCCCACATGAGTGATGATATACGGATGACAGATGCAATAAACATGATAAAGAAATAATTACCTACAAAAGAAAGATTTTTGTATAGAGTCTCGTTATTCCCTGCGGCATAAGTTAGGGTGCGATCGTGAGCTTTCGGCTTCCATACCCGAGTCAGGTAGATGTTATCTACTTGCTTTTTATTAGAAAAATCTCAGTATTAATACTGAGTCTGTTATTCTTTCCGATAGCTTACGTGGAAGCTTACCGAACTTAATGACCCTTCAGGAATATACAGGCGTAAGTCTATATATGTATTTTCTGCATTGTCCTTACTATATAATATTATAAATTCGAGCGTAACTCTGTCTGTCTGTCTGACACTTATACACGAGTAAACCACTCAATCGATATGGATGAAATTTGGTACAGAGATTCTTTAAAACTTGGGGAAGGACATAGGCTACGTTTTATTGATGTAGGTACCACGCGGGAGAGCCGCGCGCATAAGCCAGTGTACTATAATTGAAACTGTTCAAAAACAAAGTTGAACATTGAAAATGTGCTCGATGACCATTAACAACTCTCACAAATATGTTGAACACACAAAGGTATAGTCTTGGCGTATTATTAATACGATATTTGCTTCGACACTTTGCCTGACTCGATTTTTAAACCCAGGATCCCACAATTAGCTCCAAACATAAGCGTGAACTAATGCCACAGGCCCGGCATTCACATGAAATTCAATCCACGTTAAAAGAAACTGTATGTGTACCTCATAAATTAAATTACCAACTTCCATCACACATAAAAACCTCCGAATGAAATTATAATAAGAACACTTGCTCTTAAACAAAATGTGTTTTATTACTCCAAAAAAGTGTAAATGTGAGTTTACAGGAAGGAAATCCAATAAAACGCTCACACACAGATGTATAGAGAAAAGAAATGACAGAATGACGTCATCAAACATGACGGCCATGTTTGAAAAAACATGATTGATGATCTATTATGTGTTGTTAGATTTTGAACTTTATTTTTATGTAAGTAGGGTTGTATTTCGTGTTGTACGCGATTTGGGTTTGTTTAGGCGCGGTTGATTTTAGGTAGAATAGACAGTTTGGTAAATTCGTAAAATTTATTTTCTGTTTGCATTTCAGTTGGTTGGTATGTGAATAATTTAAATATGTTTGATTTAGTCAAACAATGATGTTGATAAATATAGAAATAATGAAACACAGAAGTTATATAATTATTATTGCTTCGTTGTTCGCATGGCATGAGTTTGGGATTGTGTATTCGATTGTAATATTTTAGGTTCAATGTTCGGATGTGGATTATCCAATAAGTTTTTGTTAGTATCAGCGAAGTTTGGCAATATGTCTTGTATATGATAATATAAATTTTTAAAGGTGAAGAAAAACATCGTGAGGTGACCTGCATGTCTAAGAGTTTTCAATAATGTTCTCAAAGATATGTGAACTCTGCCAACCCGCACTGGGCCAGCGTGGTGGACTATGGCCTAACCCTTCTCACACTGAGAAGAGGCCCGTGCTCAGCAGTGGGACAGTTTAATACGGGACTGATATTATACAGGGTGATTTTGAAATTCCTTTTAACCACGCATTCTACTGGTGGTATAGAATAACCCCAACCATATTTTTTTATAAGAATTATTTTTTTGGTAAAATTAATGTACCGTTTTTTTTCGTGAAATGGTTTTAGATAATCATATGTTAACCACCCGAGGTAATTTTAATTTTTTATTAATTAAAAAAAATATATATATCAATAATTAATGTCGTAAATAATAACGGGCGTCCTTTTTATTGCCCCTTATTATTTACGACATCAGTTATTGTTATAACTGATGTCGCAAATAAAAATTTCTAATGGGGAAAAATTTTGAAAATCGGTCGAGTAGTTTTTGAATTAAATCCTTACAAACAAACATATAAACAAACAAAATCAAATCTTCCTCTTTATAATATTAGTATAGATACACTAGATTTAAGTCGATTCATTTTCTTTATTACGATATCATCCATTTTTTGTGAGTTACGTTTAAGGGCAATCACCATCCCACTAAAAAATAACAGGAAAACAGATGAACACAGATATAAAACCCGCAGCATCTCAATTAGCCACAAGCGTGCTTTCACATCACTGATTTAATGAAGCAGTCACTTTTAGTATCTGTATATCTTGTATATTTGTTGTACCTATACATCGCCGGTAGGTCATTGGTCGATGTTGCTTGTGGAATGGTATTGAGTAACGGCATTATTTAAGTTATCTGTTTATTTAATAATTTAGTATTGATATGTTAAATACGTGAACTTGTAAGCCATTTGCTAAGAGTAGGTATAATAGAAGTTTTTGAACAATGTGTCATATGGTTTGTTTGGATGAAATTTTATGGTTATTGTACGTGTGTCAGGATCTTAGCAAATGGAAATCCGTAGTCTCTGCCTACCCCTCTGGGAAACAGGCGTGAATCTATGTATGTATGTACTTGTGGTCAAAACAGTTTAAAGATACATGTTGGGCAAGGCTTTAAAATACGTAAGTTTTAGTTAATCGGAGAAGGTAAACCGTCTCTTAATACTAGCGGGTTAGATTAGCTGGAACTGGAAGGGTTAAAAGTGTTAAAACGAACAAAATTAAATTATTACCCAAGCAGGTTGATTGAAAAAAATGAGTTCAGGTTATGCACTTTATTGGTTACGTTTAAGACAAGCGATAAAAAAAAACGGGTTGCACTCTGGAAGTGCCGGCAGAAGCGAAAACTTGAATATTAATGTTGTGCATTTTTGATATTTTGGAATGGTTAGGGAATCATTTTGCAAGAATTGCCTTAATTATCAGTATAAAAGTACTATCATTTATATGGTAAAATACAATATTCATTTATTGCGCTATCGTACACAAACATGACAATTCTCCCTCCGTCTTACAAATTTTCGATCAGGTCACGTGTCCTGACGCGAGTTTAACATTTTTTACCCATCACAAAAAGTGCACAACGCCGCTATAGAAGATTTCACATAAAAAAAAATAAAAAAAAAATAAAACGCTCTATTTAGGCTTTGAATTACTAGTAATAAAATTAAAAGAGGGTTCAACTAATACTACCTACATATAGTTTCAAGAGTCAAACTCATTATGTAATACAATCATAACTTCCAAAAGCCAGACTTACCAATGAACTTAAGACCTCCACGTACCAGTCCAACAATCTTCCCCCTCGGCTATCACTTACCATGAATAAATATGCTGCCTTCATAATAACACAGCAGGGACTGTACGCTTCTCTCTTTCACTGAAAAATAAGTTAGTAGCTGCATAAAAGAAATTAATAACTACTCACAAAAAGTGAACAAAAGGCGCTTTTATAAGCGCTTTATTTTATAGAACAATGAGCCTTTTTGTGACGGCGGAACAGTGCCTTGTTTGTACCCTATATTACGAGTACGGTGAAGTAGAATTATGTTAGTTTTGTGGACGTGCCAACTGGCAGACTTCTAGGCAAGGGATGCCGAAAGAAATCAAAGATGTGTCATTGCTTCTAGCTATAAAATCCTAACTACGGACGGTGATCCGACACGAACGGAGAGAGATCAGGTGCAAGACCAACGGCTTTACGTGCTTTCCGAAGCACGGGGGTGACTCACACTGCCTACTTCCTAATTCCGGGCTCGTATTGAGATTTCTTAACAGAAAAACCCAATAAGTTATTGTTGGCCCGACCCGGGATTCGGGCCGGAGACCACATGCACAGCAATCGCATTTAACGGAGGCAGTTAAAGGAGCATATTCATTTGTTTGTTCATTACACTTAAATTTATTTTAATCAAAAATAATTTTCCCAGTTTGAATGTGATATAGGTATGAATGCCTGTAAAATCTCCGTGATATACGACTAATAGCTTAAGTATTGTTTTTTTTTTTAAATATTTAATCAAAATACAGTAGGTACTATAAGTAAAACTGTTTTAAAAGCAAAACAAAATACCAGTTGGAGTTGTCTTTATTTTGATTTCAAACATAATCACACCGAACCCTTAAACGTTTACTTCCCTAACCGAATTACTGACTCCGCATTTCATTACCAAAGAGTAATAAATTCGCGTTTACGCGCATTAAATGCGCCTCCGGATGGACCAATTTCTGTACGTCGGTCCGTCCGTCCGCGTCGGCAAACAGACGACCTTAATTACGCGACCAGTTGTAATCAATCAGCTGCGTCGGTGTGTTGACTCTGGTCAACATCGGTCATATTTACCCGGGCGCCGACGACGGGTTAGGACGTTTGATTTCGAGACCGACTTCGTTTCTGGGACATTTAAGGTTCGTTTGCGTGGAGAGTGCTCGATGGGTTGAAACGGTTTGATTTTGCTTTTGGCGCGGCTAGTATTCTAATGGTGTTGGAGGGGTTAAAATGGTTTTTGGGTTAGTCTGGCTTCTAATATAATAGTAATAATTTATTTTAATATATTGAGCAGCGATAGCTCAGTGGGGAGACCAACAGACTGCAATGCAGAGGGTCTCGGGTTCGAACCCACGTCGCGCACCTCTGACTTTTGGAAGTTATATGACTTTTCGAAATTATGTGCGTATTGATTGACAATTATCGCCTGCTCTGTGCCTCGGAAAGCACGTTAAGCCGTTGGTCCCGGCTGCCATGTACATCTATGGCAGTCGTTATTGGGAGAGTGTCGACACAAAAGATCCCACTGGATCGAAGTGTCGCCGGTCTGCACTGACTGGCCCCCACATAAGATAAGATAAGATATTTTAATATAAATTCTTAGTTTTACAATTGCAGTTGTTTTTGGAAGGATTTTAATGGTTTAGTCCGGCCATTAATATGAATTGTAGTATGTGTTTTTGAAATCGCCTCCTCTTGTGGCGAGAGATGCATAATAAGCATTTCTCCACGTAAGAAAAAAAAGATTTTTCTGAAAGGGGTTAAATGGTTTTTGGTTTAGTCAGGGTTCGAATATGACTTATAGTAGGTGTTTTTGGAAGAGGTTGAATGGTTTTGGTTTGGTCCGGCTTCTAATAATATGTCTTATAGTAAGTGATTTTGGAAGGGTTTAAATAGTTTCTGGTTTAGGTCGACTTCTAATATGACTTGTAGTAGGTATTTTTGTAAGGATTTAAATGGTTTTTGCGTTAGTTTGGCTTCTATATTCTATTATGAATTTAAATAATAAAAGTGTGCCGTGAATTCTTGCATGGCATATGACAATAGGGTCGCCTTCTATTACGTTCCTTTGTAATAGATCCTGAAAATATTTTTGGCAAAATGTAGCCGCACTACGCCTCTGCATACCCTTGCGTGGGATACCCATTTAGGTGTGTGAGCATAGACCATGTCCCTGAACAATAAAACAGCTTTATCATAGTCACGAACCGAATAACAATTTAAAGTGTTCACAATATTATATCGAATAAAAACTTTGCAAGTTCAAAATGCATGGTGAATCCTTTAACTCTCTTTTGCTTTCGATCAATCTGAACGGGTACGATGTTGACACAGTCCGTGTGTGCCCTGGGGACACGAGCGTTCTCTTATGCAATTGTTTGATTTTGCAAACATTTCTTGAATTCCTTCAACGTTTCCCCCTAGATGGCCCCCGGACAAGTCCTTGTGTAACGTAGAATTTGTTACAAACATCAGCATTTCGTTTACGTGTTTTGGTTTGGACTGATTGTGCTGTAATTGCTGACAAACAAACGTGACTTGATTCTTTGTTTTTAGTAAGACTAAGAGGTATCTTAGTAAGAATAGGGTTGTGTGGAAACTGTTACACTGCAGACTAGAGATACAGCGAAGAGAAAATACAAGTTCAGTTATTATGCGGGCCTTTCAGAGACCTGGTTGTATGTCTTATTTAGTCGAAAATGCATAATATCAGACTTCACAGCGTGTCACAAAATCAGTTGTACACTGGCGGAATACCATATAGTGACACTAGAATATTTGTCTACAAGGTAACACATTTGTCTGCTGTATTTAACTTCGTTGTCACATTAGCTTAGCCTGTATGTAAATGTAAGTTATATTTAATAAATAAATAATAAGTTATTGAAAGTACGTGTTTATCTAAATACTGACTAAGAAAGTTTATAAGGCTAGTGTAAATTGAACAGTCGCAAGGGGAGGACCTAGGCGAACGTTTCTTGATCAGATCGGAGACGTTCTGGATAAAGGCTAGGTTAAGAGCACCTTGAACCGGCGAGCGTCTATGAGGAACGTTATGAAAATGAATGAAGCCAGAGAAGTGTGTCAGGATCGTAGCAAATGGAAATCCGTAGTCCCTGCCTACCCCTCTGGGAAACAAGCAAAAGAGATATGCCAGGATGATTCCTGGCATATCTCTTTTGCTTCATTCACTTTCTTATATTTACACTAACCATCTCATTAAACCGTTTCATTAACCTAGCTTTTCTCCCAACGGTTCCAGATCTGGCCAGAGGATATTCGCCTACAACAATCTTTGATTACTATTTTAATTTCACATTAATTAAATAAACATCTACCATATTAGTTTCAAAATTATTTCCATTTAAAGCAGTCGCTATCACCATTACTGTTATGAACATCAATAACGATATCCTCGACATTAATGCTTGATTGATCAATAATTGTCATTCCGATATGGATCAACACACACCTCGTTGTCTACATACTTCAATCATAATTTCAAAGTGGTATTACATATTCAAATGTAAACAATCTACATTAATGTGCTTTATAATATTATAAAATACAGTTTTATGTTTGCTGAGACCGTAAACTAGCTAGAAATTTTTCTCTTGCGATGAATTGCGGGTTAAATTATGAAACAGTGTGGATAGAATAAGGAATAGTATGATAATAGACTGTAGAGAAAGCAATAAAATTATATTATATAAGAAGGATAGATGTTCCTCTAATACAAAAAGAAGATTCTGTATGCGCGGATGGCGCATTGATTTAAGACTGCGCCGAGCGAAATGTGCCAAAACAGGCGGTCACAGTTAAGTTGATAAAATCAACACTTTTTGTTTAATACTAATATAAAATATACATTTACCATAACAATGAATGTGTTTACAATTAGTCCGTGTGAAAAACTTAAAATAATTAATATTTTCGCCCACAAAATTACGCAAATTAGCACGAAAAATGCAAACCGTAAGCTCGTATTAAGTGATTTTTTAGATTATAACAATAGAAATATATCCTATTTTACAGCTTAAACGAAACATAAATAGTTATATTACAATTTGTCCGTCCCAAATATTTAAGTTATTGTTTGACAATAAAGATATATATTTATCAAAAAAGCATTTCAAATCCTCCATACAATTTTACTATGGCGGCCGCGCGCTGATTTGAATATCGAGCTCTGTCATTCAGTCCAACCGCGTCTTACGCTCGGCGCAGTCTTAAGTATCACTGCCATTGCGCTTAGTATTATATGTCCTAGAATAATCCCTAGAACGTCAGAATGTTTATTATAAAGAAAAGTAATGATCCAAACGGGGTTCTTGATCCTGTTTGATGAGCCACGGACAATAATTGATGAAACAACTCTCCGCGCGGAGTGCGTGAAACTGCTTCGGGGTGGTGAATCCTTGGCAGTGGGTTCAGCTGTCCTTTGATAGGGATACATCCTCGGAGGGAACAGGCCCTGAAGCACAATTGTTTTCTGGGAGTTGTACATGTATAGAATCGGTTTAGGCGTTACTTCAAGTCCATTGTATGTCACATCATGTCATGTCATATCATTGTGGTATTGCTTGGGTCTAGTAATTACTACTGATTGATTGTTTGTCTCTGTGTTTCACTTTTTACCGCCAAACATGCCAGGAAACTCAGTAATTTGCTTAAGTATAACCTTTTGTTATAGGTAGTACTAGCAATGAATTCTACGATAATCCTAGTGCTTAAGGCATTGTTCAATATTCTGGTTAAAGACTTTATTTTCTCATAAAGAAATTTACATTTCACTTACATGAGAACACTTTTGTAATATTTCTAGTGCTATCTACTTTCTTTTTCATGTGATAGGGTTGCCAGGTCGCCAAACCTAATAGCCGGACAGTGTATAGAAAACAAGCTGTTAAGTTTCTAATAAATAAATTGTAATAAAATAATTGCTTAGAGAGGAACCCACCACTCATACTCAGGTTGTCCCACCTAAACTATTGCATTGGGGGCAAACCTATTGTAGTCTACTGGGCACAGACCCTACACTGCTACAGGATTAATTGAAAGAAAAGTCATCTAACTCTTTTCTTGACATACACAGGCATTCACTACCGCAGTTCCACCCAGGCTCTATCATCGAAAGTGATGTGAAGATGTATAATAGTAATTCATAGGTCCCGATTCCTCTCAAAACAGTCTCCTTTCATAGAAAAGGTAACAAAAACAAGCAGTTCTAAGACATGTTTTCGTCATCGCTTATTATGACACCTTTGGAAAGATGCGATGCTATATTTAGCCAGTAACCATACGCGAACGATATCTCACCACCTACAACGAGTCTAAAGATAAACAAACAACGTTTTATCATTCAAAATGGCGGTGACAAATCATTTCTTCCACGAACCACAAATGTTTACAGGTAAATAGTATTATTTCTAAGAATATTATATGAATAAGTGTTTTAGAGAATTATATTTAGTCGGTCGCCTAGTGGACAAAATTCGACAATAATTGATTAAAATTTTATGTTTGATCATTATTAAGGTCGATAACTTTACCCATACCTCCTCATACCTCTGTTTATACAAAACTCTAATACGTTCGCAGTTAGAATACGCCGTAACAATTTGGAATCCGTACTATATAGAGTATATTGACATGTTGGAAAATGTCCAGCGTAAGTTTCTTCGTGCAATGCATTATAGATGTCATAGATCTTTCCTACCTTACGATCGATTACTCAATAAATACCAACTTCTGAGTCTCAGCTCCAGGCGTAAACAACTTGAGGCAATTACTTTGTATAATATAGTTCACTGCAGATATGACTGTGTGGATTTGAATAATGTTTTGTGTTACTCAGTCCCTAGAACAGTACACAGACGGCGGGTGCGTGCAGGCAAATTGTTTGCTGTAGGTACTTGCCGTACTAATACAGGGTTAAGATCACCAATTAGGCGTATGACTGATACATACAATAAAATGTTTGAGCATATTGACATATTTCTATGTTCTATTGGGCAATTTCGCAAAATGTTATTTGCAACACTCTCCAATGTGTAATTTTGTTGACTCAATTTCGGTCACCGTTCTGATATATATTATTATGTATTTTCATTCTAAATTTACTATTTACTATTATTCTATATATAAATATGTACTTATATAATGTCTAATTCGATGGTATAAGATGTATCATCTGTTCTAAATCAAATCGATGGTCACCTAGCGCTAACCTTAATTTTATTGTTAATCTGTGAACAGCGCTGTGGGCTTCACTATTGTTATCATTTGGAAATGTTCAACATTAATGTAAAATTTTATAGTGTTGCTGTTTGTTGTTCCTTCCTAATAAAATAAAAAAATAAAACATATAACCACATTTCATTTAGATTTCACCAAGGCTATACAGGTTAATTTACCTATCTTTTTCAAACAAACTATTATTTACTTAACTATACTCTTTCATTGACGATAATCCTAAGCTTGCTACTTTGTTTTCTTTTTTCTTTATTACATATAAATAAGGTATATGTAACCATAGTTACGAAGAATAATTGTACGACGTCAGACGAAGAATGCCGAAATACTACGAACGCGATTCGACTGCATGTGTCAAATGCATGGTTTTGTGCGTGTCGTGTTTTTGATTAATTTAATGTATTTCTTGTGCATATTTTATAAAAATATTAGGATTTGCCACGCCTTCTCCATATAAACTTTAACTGTGCCAAATTTCATACTCCTCCGTCCGCGCAATTTTCGTAAAAAGGGTACAAAGTTTTTGCTTCACGTATTAATATATAGATGTAACTACACGAAAAGTATTTTTGGGTGCCTGTGTCTGGTACATAGCAGTCGCATTCATAAACCCAAGTTTTGAGCTCAATTAGTGAGTTTAACAAAGTGGTTTTTAATTTTTTTTATACGACTAAGGACTAATCAAGCATACGGCCCACCTGATGGTAAGTAGTTACCGTAGCCTATGGACGCCTGCAACACCAGAGGCATCAGAAAGAAAGAAAGAAATATTTTATTTTACCTTTTTTTTTTTTCTTTTTTCACTTGCGCGTTGCCGACCTTTTAGGAAAAGAAGTGGGAAGGAGAAGGAGCGGGAAGGGGGTAAAGGGTTGATTAGGCCTCCGGTACACTCATTCACCGAACGAAACACAACAGTAGGAATACTGCTATTTCACGTCGATATTCTGTGAGAGGGTAGTCCTTCCCCGGTCGAGCCGGGCCATTCATGCTGAAATCAGCGAGTTGTTGGTTTCTCTTATCATGATATACTCAGTAGCACCATAGAGTTTGGAACTGTGCCGGAGGTTCTAGCCTAATGCTCTTTATTAGGTCGAGCTTTCTACGAGGGACGTTGGTGATAATATACTCTTGCCTTCACATTCAAGCATACAGTGTGCGTATTAAACAATTAATTATTGCTCGCTATAACAATGAAGCAAATCATCGTGTCTGATAAATACGACCGTGTTGAACACTTCAAGAAAAGAGCGTACCTACTCCTTTTTAAAAGGCCGGCAACGCACTTGTAACTCCTCTGGTGTTGCGGGTGTCAATGGGTGGCGGTAATCGCTTACCATCAGGCGATCCGTATGCTCGTTTGCCTCCTAAACCATATAAAAAAAACCTGCATTTGTGAGAGTTCTCTATAATGCTCTCAAATATATGTGAAGTCTGCCAACCCGCATTAGGGCAGCGTGGTGGACTATGGCCTAACTCCTTTCATACTAAGAGGATTCCTACCCAGCAGTGGGACAGTTTAATACGGGGCTGATATTATTATGATATTAGGATTTCCACACACTGTCAGATATACCACTCAACTCAAAATGTTTTAGTTTATTTATTTGTCTATCGGACTGACCTTTTAAAGGTTCCGTTTGTTGTTTATTTACAAACGGACAGTGTTAACGCCGTGACCGTTTGTGACTAATATTTAGTTAGCTCTCTGTGTGTAGCCTCAGTTAATTTGGTTTGTTAGACCGACGGTGTAAAAGACCTATTGGTTAAATCAACATCTGTGTAAATAAACTGCAAAATAAATCATATAGTAATTACATAAGTACATACACAGGGAGTCCGGTAATTAATGGATAACCTTGAAATGTCTTATAATAGAACTGATGGCCGTTCAGAAAAAAATATGAAATAAATCTATCCTAACTACTACCTGAGATATGATATTTTTTAATTACCTTATTTAACTTTCTTGTGCACTACGACGATAAATGAATGAATTCCATCGGTTTTTTGTTGTTTTATTATTAAACACTAATTATGCTAATAGATAGACAGTCAAAAGTATGACTAGCTATTGCACTTGTTTTTCTTTTTCTTCTGAACGGCCCTCGGTTCTAGTATAAGACATTTCAAGGTTATCCTTTAATTACCGGACACTGTATAGTCTGTCGCCTATATCGCCAAAGTGGTGGTCAGAGTTGACACGATATTTCGCCAACTATGGTTCTAAATCTCATGTAAGCCTTTTACCGCCTACTGAGCACAGTTTTAGACTCCGTACTGCTACTAAGCATTTCTGAGCAGAAAACCCTAAAAATTTGGTTACGGTACAGTTAGCAACAGAAGTGCCTAAACATTGAACAAATTTGCAAAAGAATTGTATAAAAAATCCCTATTACAATTCTGATCCTTTTTAACTTTTCTTGGACCTGAGATTAAATCAACAATCAAACAACTAGTGCTACAAAACATCGACTTATGATGCTGACAGACTGACTGTACTAATATTGCTGAGGGTAGAAATTTATGGTGTTCCATAGCTATAGGCTACGGTTACTACAAATTGGGTTATGCGTATAAGCTTAAGAGAGATATGCAACTTCTACTCCATCTTACTTCAATAAAATCTTGAATACGCAACTTCAACGTTCTACATAAGTTTTTACGAACGCGTTATCGTTGCCAATATTAACTAACAATCGTAAAGTAAGTCGTAACTGATCGCAGGTGTTTCACGATTCTCTGGTTACTGTATTCTTTAACATAGTTAATATACATTTGGTTATCTGAACCTAGCAATTCTAGTATCGTTTTCTGTACCCCTGACAACATGTATGCGTAATTTCGTGAAAGTGTAACAAACTAACAACTAAACAAACTTACATTCACATTTATTAGTTAAGATAATGACTGCAATTTAACTACCTTTTGCCTGCAACTTCTCATGCTAGGGAAGAGTAGTCTTTTCTGTTAAAGGTACTCTACCTCCTTTTCTGCCCCCTGACAGCATGTATGCGTAATTTCGATGATGATCGGTCGATTATAATGAAGGCGATATAGCGTTACAAACAAACAAACTCACATTCGCATTTCTATAATAGTTAGGATGGCTATTTAAAAGAATGACCGTGAGTTCCTTGCAGGTATTTTCTCATAGGCTAAACAAAAAGGGAAATTCAGTTTGGCGGCCTTGATGGCATAGTGGTTAGTATAACCGACTGGCACGCCTGAGGTCGCAGGTTCGATTCCCGCACAAGTCAAACATTTAATTTTGTGTGCAGGAACATGGATGTTTGTCATGGTCTGGGTGTTTCTATGTATAAATGTATGTATTTACAAAAAAAAGTATCCATAGTATCCATAGTACAAGCTCTGCTTAGTTTGGGCTAGATGATGTTGTATGTATGTGATAGAATATTATGATTAGTAACCTTAGTAAACTCACTAAGGCTATCCGCCTTTGAGGTTCATCTTCAGATATTAATTGACTGGCCAGTATTGTTGTTCTACCTACGGATATATGTGTAATTAATTGCTATAAGATATCGCTTTGTAATAATTCGTATTTACTGTGTATTAGTTATGCTATGTTTAGTTTTGTGTGATTTAAATATTTAAGTTGATCTATATTTGATTTGTTTATTCTTCACAATTTTAATTGGCGATTTAAAAGAATGGCCGTGAGTTTCTTGCAGGATTCTTCTGATAGGCTCAACCCTTTATCTGAACCTAGCAACTAACCTAAATATAGCTATGGTAACTTAGTAAACTCATTAATCAGTATAATAAGGTGAATGAAAAATTACACATCTATTCACTACCCAAACACCTTTGTAAAAAGACCACAGCTTTTTGGCTAAAATCCCTTAGCTACGAGGCAACGGAAAGTTTAATATATGTTTCTACCTAAAAATCTTACCTACACTGCTAACAGAGTGTACCAGTATTCCTACTGTTGTGTTTCGTTCGGTGAGTGAGAGTGCCGGAGGCCCAATGAATGCCTTTCCCCCATACAACTCCTTCTTCTTCCCACTTCCTTTCCTAAAGGGTCGGCAACGCGCAAGTGCTGCTTTTGGTGTCGCAGGCGTCCATAGGCTACGGTGACCACTTACCATCAGGTGGGCCGTATGCTTGTTTGCCTCCTTAGTTGGAAAAAAAAACCTTTGTCTTTTTCTTGCCCTTTACGTCCCAGACGCGCGGTAATCCTTTCGATTTGCTCCGTGACTCGAGCAGACACCGGCCTGCCATATCCGCTGCCAGACCCAACTAGGTATAATGAGCAGTGTGCTGGATAAAAAGCACTGCCGTTTCAAGCTTGTTTCTGATCGAACGACAAACTGTCTATTGTTCTCCACTGCCATTCTCTCCACTATCTGCCTATAGACCACGCTTACGATTACTGGAGAAGAAGCAGCTTCACGTAATGGCAGACCGGAGACAAACAATCTAGTAGGCCGTTTCTGCGATAAACGGATGCCAGTTTAGTTGTACTAACATTCAAACAACGAACATGGAAAACGCTGCGTCGGAGTACACATTTTCTTGTTACCCTCTGGAGAAACCGAATCCACGAAATCCGGTAGAACACAGTGACTGGGAGACTACTTGAATCAATGGGCAGTCCGTGTAGTCAAAACTTATCTTATTGGCATACCGAATATAATATTTAAAGACATGCAACTTCAGAACTGCATTTACAATATTGTCCTCGGATAACTTCTTCAATTTTACAATTTTCTAGTCCAAAAGTACAATAGTATGACTGTCAAAGAAGCGTAATGAACCAATCTGCATAAAATATGCATTAAATTTTACTTTCAACGGAAGCCAGTAGCTCTTGTCGGAAATATTTAGTCTTTAGCATAGACAGGAATGTAGTCTTTTGTAAAACTATCGCTGGGACACATTATGCAGGCTTTTGACTGCAGGATCATGCAGTGGTTTTAGTGGTCACTTAACCAATGCGAGATGCACACACGTAGTATTCTCATTATACTGTCCGGTAATTAATGGATAACCTTGAAATGTCTTATAGCAGAACTGATGGTCGTTCAGAAAAAATTAATGAAAAAATAATATTGAAAAAGTGCAAGAGCTGGTCATACTTTTGACTGTCTATCTATTAGCATAATTAGTGTTTAATAATAAAACAACAAAAAACCGATGGAATTCATTCATTTATGGTCGTAGTGTACAAGAAATTAAACATGGTAATTGAAAAGGAAATCATATCTCAGGTAGTAGTTAGGATAGATTGTTCTTCATATTTTTTTCTGAGCGGCCATCAGTTCTACTATAAGAAATTTCAAGGTTATCCATTAATTACCGGACAATCTGTACAATGTACTTGGTTGATAACGATGATCTTCCCGGGTCGGTCAAAAATGGTTTTCTGATAGTTCTTAGGTCCTAGCTCCGTGCTGCTAGCTCGGATTCTGAAACTGTGATTGGTGGGGCAATATGCTTCGGTTCGATGCCCGGATCTAGTGTAATTGGATTTTCTGTCTAAAAATCGTAGTGGCACTGTGCCCGGTTAACGCTAATAGACTCGCCCTCTATATTATCTTCTCTCTAGCCCTTATTATTCCCAAATCACTTGGGGTCGGCTTTCTAGTTTAACCGGATTTGACTGGATATCAGTTTTTACACGGAGCCACTGCTTTCTGACCTCCGCAACCCGAAGGCTAACCGGGACCGACGGCTTAACGTGCTCTCCGAGGGACGGAGCAGGCGATAAATTATGTCCTCCATATTATGTTGGACCTTAAATGATAGTTGGCAAAATGTTGGTGTTATACACCTCACTTACCACTTCGGGGATAGAGCCGCGAGACTATAATGTATAATGTAACGATGTAATTGACATAGACTTAACGTGGCATAAATCCTATTTATTTCAGTAGCTACTTAACATCTTTTTCTTTTATGAAGTGAAAACTTTTTTAGGCGCGTTGAGCACTTCTTGGGTGAAATAAAATCATAAAACTCCGTCATCCGTCCCTTTTTTTTTGTTTATATAGAAGTGTTTATGATCAAGGATTAAAGTTTTCACATCTATCGGCAGTCCGCAAAGACTGCCCCAATTTTTTTTTATACTTCTAAAGTGGCAAACAAGCGTACGGCCCACCTGATAGTAAGTGGTCACCGTAGCCTATGGACGCCTGCGACACCAGAGGCATCACTTGCGCGTTGCCGACCCTTAAGGAAAGGAAATGGGAAGGAGGAGTGGGAAGGGGGAAAGGGGGTGATTGGGTCTCCGGCACTCTCACTCACCAAACGAAACACAACAGTAGGAATATTGGTATTTCACGTCGATATTCTGTGAGAGGGTAGTCATTCCCCGGTCGAGCCGGCCCATTCATGCTGAAATAAGTCTCTACTACTCAAATCTGCTAACAAAAAGTTACAAAATCTGAAGTATTTTATTCTAACAAAACATTAAATGTAAAACATGATCCCGGGTTACAGCGGGTGAAACCCAATCAAAACGAAATTACGGAGAGGAACAAGAGTTCTTGTGACACAACGCAACCCTAAATGTGTCAGTGTGAGGGTTTTAATATGGGTTTTATGAAGACGCAATAAAATGGCCATTAGAGATGGATCAATATTGTCTCGGAATGTGTTCTCTATACATGAATACATTTCCGAGAGTATTTAATGACTAGCTTTTTCCCGCTGCTTCGTTTGGGAACAGTACTCTTTTCGGGATAAAGGGTAGCCTATGTTATCTTCTGTACCCCTGGGAACGCATATAATAATATAATATTCTATTACACGTGCACAACACCATCTAGCCCAAACTAAGCAGAGCTTGTAATAGTACAAGCTCTAGCAGCACTAGACAATGAATAAACATACATTATACTTTTTTTTTCGTAAATACATTCATGTTATACATAGAAATACCGAGACCAAGACAAACATCCATGTTCATTCACACAAATGTTTGACTTGTGCGGGAATCGAACCCGTGACCTCAGTTTGGCAGTGGGTTACACTAACCACTACGCCATCAAGGCCGACAATACTGCTGTCATAAGGAAAAAAGAAGTACCCGCCAAAAAAAAATCATTCTTTATAAATATACTGGCAGATTTGTCTTGTTTTACTGATTCCAAATATATAAAGATCTTAATTTCGAAAAAATGTGTTAGATACGTCTGTTTTCCTTATTGGTAGAATATACCGATGTATGCGAAATAACATGGTTTTCGGTCGAGTAGTTAAGGCTTCAAAGCGTAACAAACAATGTCTGTCACTGCTTAAATACCGCCAGTATAGATTCACTCATTTTTTTAAATAGTTGTAAAGTAGTTGAAATAATTATATACACAAATATAACATTTCGTTCAACTCGGGAACCGAACCCGATAGCTCATGCACAGTCGAATACGTAGAGTATACTGCACTACCGAGGCTGTTAAAAAACTACCACGCTGGCCCAGTGCGGGTTGGTAGCCTTCACTCATCTTCGGGGAATGGAATGGAGAACTCTAAGACATGGGTTTCCTCACGTTTTCCTTCGCTGTTTAAGACATACATACATACATACATAGATTCACGCCTGGTTCCCAGAGAGGTAGGCAGAGACTACGGATTTCCATTTGCTACGATCCTGACACACTTCTCTGACTTCATTCACTTTCATCACATTCCTCATACACGCCCGTCGGTTCAAGGTGCTCTTAACCTGGCCTTTGTCCTTTGTTTGAGACAAGCGATAATTAACTATTTAATACGCACATAACTTCGAAAAGTCAAAGAGCGCCTTTGTTTCGAATTTGAGACCTCTTTTTCTCCCTTTTAATTGAAGTCTAAAAACATAAATAAGTCTTTTCTAATAACGTTCAAGTTCAGATGACTGACTTCAGCAAAGAAAATGAGAAGATACTTAGTTATTTTTTATGTTCAATAATAACTATTTTTGCAACAACTTACAATTTTAACACGCCGGTACACACCATTACACAGAAAGTTAAAATGAATTTGCTATTTTGTAACTTTTTATTTTATAGTTTTTTTCACGGCTTCTCCTGGGCTCAACAGTAATGTATGCCGTGATAAATTGTATCTTAGTCAGTCCCCTCTAATATCAAGTCAGTCAGAAGTCAGTGCACTCTAATATCCTGACACTGGTCTAGCTTTAGGGTATGGTTAGTCTTCGGGTTGCGGAGGTCAGATGGCAGTCGCTCCGTATAAAAACTGATATCCAGTCAAATCCGGTTAGACTAAAAAGCCGACCCCAAGTGACTAGGGAATAATAAAGGCTAAAGAGAAGAAGATATATATATATATATATATATATATATATATATATATATATATATATATATATATATATCAAATCTGAGTAGCATAAAATTCTTTGCAGAAAATACCAATATCGTAACGCTACGAATTAAACCGATAATAACTCAAAATAACAAATATATGTATTATTATTAAAACTATTTATTATTACTGCAATGGTCATAAAACCGCTGCGACCGCAAACGAAAACATGGGTACGTTGAAACTAGGTCGTTTACAGCCTCTACGGGATTCCATACGTAAGGCTGGCTGCACGCTCACGACTGCACTTAGTTTTCGACATTTATTGCACTCGCACTTTACCGATGCACTTGAAAATCGAGACAAAATAACTACCGATCTCGCTTTGGTTTATTGTGCTATTGGATAATCACGGTTATGGTGCTACCAGATAGGATAAGAGACAATTTAAACAGATACCTATTAAGATAATACAAATTTTGCTTTACCGGCTCGACCGGGGAAGGACTAACCCTCTCTCACAGAATATCGACGTGAAATAGGAATATTCCTACTATTGTGTTTTGATCAGTGAGTAAGAGTGCCGGAGGCCCGATCACTCTATTTCCCCCTTCCCGCTCCTTCTCCTTCCCACTTTCCCACAACCAATTTTCTCTTCTTCCTTTCCTAAAGGGTCGGCAACGCGCAAGTGATGCCTCTGGTGTTGCAGGCGTCCATAGGCTACGGTGACCACTTACAATCAGGAGGGCCGTATGCTAGTTTGCCACCTTAGTAGTATAAAAAAAAACTTGATGTTACCCATGTAACCTGTATCTACACGTGTGCTAGAAAGACTATTTTGTAAAGACGGCTTTTTTGCTATAATTGTAAAACTTTTTTTAAGAGGCCTTTCTTTCTTTATACAGTGTGCCTGGTAAAACATTGTACATACATTGGACATAATACTTTATAACAAACACAAAGTCATAATATATTTTTCTGTTCTTTTCAGGTAAATATTCCACTGCTGCATTCCTGGGACTTTAAAACTTATAACAGTTATAACACCTCATTTGATAAAACGTTTTGTAAGTATATAACAAAACATGACTATATCACACATAAGCTTTATTTTGCAGAAAGAATAAGCAATGCCATTCAACGTGGCAATGCTGCCAGTCTTCTGGGCACACTACCGGTCGACTGTGATGCGGAGGAATTTTATGACGCCTATTAGAGGGTTTTAGTTTTCTTTTTCTTTGTTTTATAATATTTTAGGAATAAGTCATTTTTAAAGAATTGTGATTATATGTACATATTAAAATTTTATCATTTATTAGTTATTAAAGGTATCAAAGAAAATATCATAATATTATTTATGTACTTTTGGATTAATTTTAAGTATATGCTTTTATTTTTTAACCACAAAGTTATTAGGTTTTAGACAAAACATAAAAATAACTCTTCTTAAAAGAATAAAAATAATTGTCTTTAAAACTATTACGCAGTCGTGGATCTTGCTCAATGAAACGCCGAGATTTTTTTTTTACATTTATATAATACTAGCTTTTGCCCGCGGTTTCGCTCGCATTAATTTACAATTTGATAAACAATTCGGGTTGTATTCTGCTTGTAATAATATATTCAGTCATGATTCGAAAGACACGTGGCGCCATCTATTATCATAAGAACGTTATTGTTGTTTTCTTCGGGAAGAGTAATTTTTTTCCGGATGAAAGGTAGCCTATGTCCGTTTCTGTACACCTGACTATGTATATGCAAAATTTCAGAATGATCGGTACAGTGGTTTAGGCGTGAAAAGGTAACAAACAAACGAACTCATTTTCGCTTTTAAATATTAGTTAGCCTATTAGCCTATTTCAACAGAGTAACGTTCTAACTGATAGTTCTAACAAGAATAAATATTTGTTAATTTCCTGCCATATTTATATGTTTTTATCAACGTATCAAATGGAGAGTTAAATATCGATTAATTACATTTTATGGTGTAAAATTAGTACAAATAACAATGATAATTATTAATTATAGAAATAATCAAATGTAAATATACAATTATAACATAACAATTAAATATAATACGTCACAACCGTGTGCGACTATTGAGTACTTGATAACACTTGTACGTAGATTGCCCTGTCTTAGAATATATTTTGAATCAGAATCGGATTTTTTATTTGTTAAACATTGGTTGGTACATTATATTATATTGGTTTTAGATTATAATATGCTTTGTGCACCATGTCTTGTCAACATACAACAAGGATTCACAATAAAATTGGCATATTATATCTTTATATATATAATTCTACTGTACGTGTATGTCACTGAATTCCTCCTAAACGGCTGGACCGATTTTGATGAAACTTTTTATGTGTGTTTAAGTGGATTCGAGAATGGTTTAGATATGTTTTTTTGTCCTCTTGTGTACAGGACAACGTCTGTCGGACAGCTGGTAAATTATCAAATTTAAAAAATAAAGCGTAATTAATTGTGTATTGAAATTTTTAAAGCGTTGTTGAATTTTTCTTTAGTCATTTAGGCGTTAGCTTCACTGCGTATTGCCCGCAAAAATACATAAATATAAGATACCCATCTAGTTCTTAACCGCGGTAACACAGTCAAACCTCCAGTAACATTATACCAAACACTTTAATTTACATAATATACTCTTCAAAACGACTGAATAATCTTATACAACGACTACTTAATTTAATGCGACTAATCGCATTTTTTAAGCGTGCCTAACAAAATTATCTATGGCGCCAATTACTCGCGGCGCAATAATAACCGGCCGCTTTAACTCAACCGCTTAGTTAATGGCAATATGCCGTGACAAAAATCTCGTTTACTATGAATAAATATAGCCTGTGCTAGGTTTGGTTGCCTTTTGTTGTATAATTTAGGAAATTAGCGATTTCGTTTTATAATTGTTGTTTTCTTTTGTAGCGGTAACAATAGGATTAGTTTGTCGCGGATTGTAGAGATGATGTTTACCATATCACGACAGACATGTGGGCATCGGTCCGCCGTAATACATGCCTGGTTATTTAATTGGCATAAGTTTGCGCTTATATTTATGTATGATAACGACATCCCAGGAGAGCACGTTAAGCCGTCGGTCCCGGCTGCCATGAACATCTATGGCAGTCGTTATTGGGAAGTCAGTGCCCTCTTATATCCTGACACTAGTCTAGCCTTAGGGTATCGTTAGCCTTTGGGTTGCGGAGGTCAGATGGCAGTCGCTCCGTGTAAAAACTGATATCCAGTCAAATCCGGTTAGACTAGAAAGCCGACTCCAAGTGTCTTGGGAATAATAAAGGCTAGGGAGAAGAAGAACGATATCCCAGGATCGATTATTGGATTGGACAAAGTGTTATTTCTTTTATCTGTAAGTAATGTTTACAGCTTGCCGTGGTCTCTACATATACTTACTTTGGTAACTGTAATTATTTCTAGCGAAATTGAAGTTCAATACACTTTTTCACCCATAACACAAGTTCAATCTTAGCTTGGGTGTCAGATGGTTACAACACTGTAACAACCTACAATTTGTAAGAATAAAGTTTGATTTAGCACATAGTATGTAAAAAAAATTGTGGAACTGGTAATAAAGATTCTGCCTTTCATTCAACAATCTTTGTGTACGACTATGAAATACATAAAGCACAAATAATATATAATGTAAATCTTTGAATGTAAACTACTTTAAATGGATGACATTTTTGTTATACGTATAGTGTAATTTTAATGGCAGGTCTTTGAGGTAGAAGGGTTCTTGAGTGGCGGACACGCACCGAAAGACACACCAAGTCTCTCGATAAGGCGGACCGACGACCTGTACCTGGGAAGCGACTGTATGATTATGTAAACATTGTTTGTCTTTAACCCATTCGCTGTCCCGCGATAGACACAATAGAAAATCTATTGTTATATATAATATGTGATTCATCGGACAGGGAACCTGTTAATGTGGATATAATATATCGCGGCGGTTTTACCTATTTTTTACTGTACAAAATGCTCTTGATGCATATCCCTTCGCCACTAGGGAAGGCGAGGGGGTTATTCGGGGGTTATTTATTATGGGGAGCTTTCGAGACTTCGGCCCTGCCGACTAAAACCACCACGGTGTTCCAACTCGCTGCTTTGTATGGTGGATGAGTCGCTGGATCTAAAATTACACATAACCTACGTACATGATATAAATACATTTTTTTTTTATTAGCTTTTTGTAATGTCCCACTGTTGGGCAAAAGCCTCTCCCTTAGACTTCCAAATAACTCTGTTGGTGGATATGCCAGTCTCTATCAAATGCGTCTAGGTCGTCCCGCCATCTCCGTTTAGGTCTGGCCCGTCGCCGTCGACTGTCTTGTGGCACCCACTTGGTGACGATTGGTGCCCACCTCTCTGGGTGCATGCGGTACACGTGTCCGGCCCATAATATATGGCTATATTTATTCTATGAATTTATTAATAATAATAATAATATTCTTTGCTGACATAAAATGGATACAATATATCAAATAGAATACTAGGTAATTAATTTAAAGAACAAAATAACATTTAAAAACTAAAAACAAAAGAAAAAATATTTTTAAATTATTTCTTGGTAAGTGCATGTGTGTATGTGTTTGTGTGTGTGCGTGCGTGTCTGTATGTGTGCGTGGGTGGGTGTTTGTGTGTGTGTGTGTGTGTGTTGTGTGAGTGTGTGTTGTGTGAGTGTGACTGCAAAATTCATAACACTTTTAATAGATTTTCTACAGCGTCATAGTCCATTGGTTTTAGCCATTATAATTAATAATTTTAGCCATAATAACCATTTTAAATTCATAGAAGTATTTAAAGATAAACTTTCTACAATCTAAATATAATTAAATTATATTCACAAGTTACACAGCGGTTGTAAGATGCATGAGGTCATTAGCGTAAATTAGAATGCATAAGACGCATACAGATGTGATCCGGTAGAGAATTGTACATCCTTCCTGAGCTGCAATCACTACCGAGTTAAACATACAATATTTAACTTTACGTTAGTGGTGTTTTCTTTGTGTTTAATCTGTAACGTATAAATAAATATACATGAGAGCTCTGGTTTGCCTTTGTTTTATAAGACATCTTCTGCTCTAAAAAACGGTCACAAAGTATACACAGACATGGAAGGTGGACTTGTTTGAGGATCGCACATATCTTTTCCTTTATGGGGTTGAACCCATAACACTACAAGCAGTGTGTAGCGGCGAGGTGACCATCAGAAATTCTCATTATTAGCACGAAGTGAAGCAGTCTAAGGAAACGGCAATAGTTTAATATAATATTGTTAGGAATCGGATGTGCAACAGCTTAAAAAAATAACAGACGCACTTGAACCTTTAAATAATCGTTGACTTATTCAAGAAATGCATTAACAAATTAAGTAAGAGATAATTGATATCACCCAACAGCGATCACACAGCACGTCCGTTTCGTCCGCCGCTCGATGTCAAAGTGAGTCATTGCGCGCCGAGCGCGCTTTTATAACACGCTCGATCGGATGATTCGTGACGTTACTTGTTTACGTCGCATTCCGCAACTAACAATATAATAATAGTGATATTCTATCACATACACACAACACCATCCTGTCGATACTAAGCAGTACTTGTACTATGGTTACTAGACAATGGATAAACATACATACATATATACTTTTTCTTTTGTAAATACATACATGATATACATAGAAACACCCAGACCAAGACAAACATCCATGTTCTTGCACACAAATGTTTGACTTGTGCGGGAATCGAACCCGCGAGCTCAGGCGTGGCAGTCGGTTACACTAACCACTACGCCATCGAGGCCGACATATAAAACTACTGAACGGATTTTGATGAAACTACAGTATTATTGTTTATACATCTGAATAACTTAAAGCCCACTAAAAATGTATCACAACATAAATCTACCTTAACGCGAGTGAAGTGTAAAATCTAGTCTACTATCGATACTAATATTATAAAGCTGAAGAGTTTGTTTGTTTGGTTGAACGCGCTAATCTCAGGAACTACTAATTCGAATTGAAAAATTATTTTAGTATTGGGTAGCACATTTATCGAGGAAGGCTACATAATACAACGCTACGACCCACGGGGGAGCGCAGTAATCATAAACGCGGGTGAAACCGCGGGCACATCTAGTAATATTATAAAGCTGAAGAGTTTGTTTGTTTGGTTGAACGCGCTAATCTCAAGAACTACTAATTCGAATTAAAAATATTTTAGTATTGGGTAGCCCATTTATCAATGAAGGCTATATAACGTCACGCTGTGCACGCACGTATGTGTAAATGTTATACAAATATGTCATTTGGTTTTTATAGAAGCGATAGCTCAGTGGGGAGACCAACAGACTGCAATGCAGAGGGTCTCGGGTTCGAACCCACGTCGCGCACCTCTGACTTTCGGAAGTTATATGACTTTTCGTAATTATGTGCGTATTGATTGACAATTATGGACTGCTCCGTGCCTCGGAAAGCACGTTAAGCCGTTGGTCCCGGCTGCCATGAACATCTATGGCAGTCGTTATTGGGAGAGTGTCGACACAAAAGATCCCACTGGGTCGAAGTGTCGCCGGTCTGCACTGACTGGCCCCCACATAAGATAAGATAACGTCACGCTACGACCGATACGAGCGAAGTATCAATGAAAAATGTTACAAAAACGAGGAATATTCTCTTATATGAAGCAGACGAAGTTGCGCGTGTCAGCTAGTATGTAATAATCGTGTAAACATAAGACAAATACCACTTTCATTACATTAGATAGCTTCTACAAAAAAGAAAGTATTCTTCCTGACTTACAAATGGATAAAATCATAATTTCCTCGCCAGCAATAACTTGATTACATCGATTATAAGACAATGAGTGGCCTGTCTGGAGGCCATTACCGTAATTGGTGCATTATAACTAAAGCTATTACGTTTTAATAGCATTGTTTGAGTAACGTTACGCTTTTGTAGACAAGGAAAATTGATATTATGAAATAAACTGTCTTACGTAGAAAATACTAGCTGTCTTCAGCGTTTGCCTCCGTGTTTATGGTTACTGCGGTCCTGTGGCCCATACCGTGACGTTATATAGCCTTCTTCAAGAATCGCGCTATAGAATGCAAAAGAAAATATTCAAATATAAAAAATGAAATGAAAATAAATGAAATGAAAAGATTTTTATTTTTGTACCATCATGACATGCATCATCAAATTATTATTATAGATTGCGTAAGTAAAAAGTTTTTTTTCTTTTAAACAATTAAAATGTAAATATATGCAGATGCACGTCCCATCCCACGGCACAAAAACAACGGTGATACGCTCAGCATAATGCTGTGGCACTTGCATTGCTGCAAGCACTACACAGCGCTGATTTTCAGCGAACACCACAATTATTGATGTTTGGTCCGCCAATAGTGCACTCAAAATAAAGAAATAAATAATACATAAATAGATAGCCATGAAAGAAAATATGGCATAATAAATACTATTTTATTAAAAGAATACATTGTAAAAGTAGGTAATAGGTAAGTAAGTACAAAGTAAATAAATATTAGTTATGAATATGTACCTATGTAATTATGTAAAAAGAATAAAACGACGACGACGACGACGACGATCATGACGTAGGTAATGAGCGTCATAAGATGGCCTCATGTCTGAAAAGATGTTTCTGGCACTATATATTTATCATTAATCAGATTGCTATTTCCGGATATTTGCGCATTGACAAACTCTTCAGCTTCATCGTATTAGTTTAGTTTGGGAATACTAAGCTATCTTTTAACTGAATAGCTTTCAATGTGAGTTTGTTTGTTTGTTACGCTTTCACGCCTCAACTATTTAACCCATCATCATGAAATTTAGCATACATGTTGTCTAGGAAACATAAGCGGATATAAAGTACCTTTTATCCAGAATAAACCATTACTAACCTAACCTAACCTACATTTACGCGAGCGAAGCTGCAGGCAATTTTTATACTGCTAAGGTTGCAAACAATCATACGTAATCATGATGGTATGTGGTCACCGTAGGCTTTGGACGTCTGCAACACCAGAGGCATCACTTGCGCGTTGCTGACCCTTTAGGGAAGGAAGTGGGAAGGAGAAGGAGCGGGAAGGGGTAAAGAGGATGATTGGGCCTCCGGCACTCTCACTCACCGAACGAAACACAACAGTAGGAATACTGCTATTTCACGTTGATATTCTGTGAGAGGGTAGTCCTTCCCCGGTCGAGCCGGTCCATTCATTCTAAAATCAGCGAGGCTCTACTAAAAGCTAGTACAAAATAATACTTCAATCCGATTCAGGAATCAAACCCACGATACAGGCGTTATATTACATAATATGTACCTAATATTATCCTTGACCTCGGAGAAGAAAGAATCCTCAGACCACACAGAATAAAAATGTAATCGTAACTTAAAAAGAACCGCCAGCAATCCGGTTACAATTGTATGACGCTACTGTTGTCAATGAAACTGGTTGCTCAACTGGTTATTGAACTCACAACCTGTTCTTAAGTTATGTCCCATTGTTATATACAATCTACATTCGTTTTTCTATACTAATATTATAAAGTGGAAAGATTTGGTTTTTTGTTTGTTTGTAAATCAAAAACGACTTAACCGATTTTAAAAATTCTTTCACTATCAGAAAGCTAGATTATCACCGAGTAACATAGGCTATATTTTACGCATGTGAAGCCGCGAGCAAAAACTAGTATATAAATATAATCAGTAATCATTCATTTGACAATGTGCCAACGAGGCGTGTACGTTTATACATAACCGCAAAATTATATCAAGAAATTAAATTTGCCGGACCAGGGAATAGAATCCGAGACCACAACATCAGTAGAGAAACTGTAATGGTAATGCTGATATTCGGGTCTCTTCCAGTCCCCGGTCGGCAAAATTTATGGACTTTTTTTTTCAATGCGCTTTATTGTATAGCCTTTGTTACATAGGACTCAATTTTTTTTGGTATAATATTGGTGTGAAACACTTCTAGATATCAGACAGCCGAAAGACTATTAGTCTATTCCTATTAATAACACGACGCTAAAAAGTAGGTACTTGCATAATTCCAGATCCATTTTTATTTAAAAAATAAAAATGTCTATTCTAAAGCATTTCAATTCAAACAAGTGAACCTATTTTATACGGTAAACATTTGGATAACTGGCAAAAAATACTAAATCGAGAAAAGTGCAATCAAAACAAGATTTGCATAGGCCGGGTTTTGAATAGACGACCTCTACAAACATATGGCGGCGAGGAACATCTGGAATACGCAACCCAACATTATGATTAAAATAATTCTTAGAAAAAAACACAATGTATATCCGTATGTACAGTCGCATACAAAATTACTTATATATTGTGAGAAGTTTGTATAAGTTGTTTAAAAAATATATAATCACATTATATATAAAAATATATAATATAATACATACATACATACATAGATTCACGCCTGTTTCCCAGAGGGGTAGGCAGAGACTACGGATTTCCATTTGCTACGATCCTGACACACTTCTCTGGCTTCATTCACTTTCATCACATTCCTCATACACGCCCGTCGGTTCAAGGAGCTCTTAACCTGGCCTTTGTCCAGGACGCCTCCGATCTGGTCGAGAAACGTTCGCCTAGGTTTTCCTCTTGCGACTGTTCCATTCACACTAGCCTTATAAACTTTCTTAGTCAGTCTTTCCTCGTCCATTCTTTCTACATGTCCAAACCAGCTTAACATACCCTTTTCTATTCTTGTAACTATATCCACTTTCATGCCGCATCTCTCTCTAATCACACTATTTCTTATTCTATCTTTCAGAGTCACACCACATATGCTTCTCAACGCTCTCATTTCTACAGCATTTATTCTGCTCTCATGCTTCTTTTGCCATACCCAACTTTCACTTCCATACATAAGTGTGGGCACTAATAGTCCTCTATGAACAGCCAAACGTGCCTTTTCGGATACATTTCGACTGTTCATAAAAGCGCGTAGGGCTCCATTCACTTTGTTGCCAGCAATCGTTCTCCTTTCAATATCTCCGTCATGTTTACCATCCCTTGTAAACAAAGTACCCAAATATACAAACTCTTTCACTTGCTCCACTTTTTCTCCATCAATCATAATATTACACATCGTCACGCACTCTTCCTTTTCAAATACCATTACTTTCGTCTTGCTTACATTTATTTTCATTCCTTTACTCTCAAAAGCACCATGCATAATAGTTACCATCGCCTGCAACTCTTCCGCCGATGACGCAAGTATTACTTGGTCATCGGCATAAAGAAGACATTTGACAAGTAACTCATTCATTCTTAATCCCCATTCACAATCTTTTAAATCTTTCAAACAATTGTCCATGTATAGGTTAAACAGCCAAGGTGACGCTACACATCCTTGTCTAACACCTTTATCGATGCTAAACCACTCTGTGTAGGTCCCATTTATCCTAACACAAGCTCTGGAATCATCATAAAGAGATTTCAGAGCTCGCGTGAGGTTGCTATTCACTCCATACATGGACAATGCCGACCAAAGTTCATTCCTCACCACTTTATCATAAGCCTTTTCCAGATCCACGAATGCGCAATAGACCTTTTGACCTTTGGCCAAAACTTTTTCGGCTATGCTCCGTAAGGAAAAGACCTGATCCGTACATCCCATACCCTTTCGAAATCCCGTTTGTGCATCCCATATTTTCTTGTCGGTTACTTTCACAATCCTTTCAATTAACACTTTTGCATACAATTTACCGACGACGCTGAGCAAGCTAATGCCTCTATAGCTTTTGCACTCTTGCTGTGAGCCTTTTCCCTTGTATAAAGGTACTATGACGGCCTTGCACCAATCACTTGGTACACGGCCGGTATTCCAGCACAAGTTAAAAAGGCGGCACAACTGAGTTGCTATAAGACCCTGTCCAGCTGTCAGCATTTCGACTGTAATCCTATCATACCCACCAGCCTTTCCTGATTTCATGCTTTTCAATGCTTTCATTATTTCATCCATACTAATAGGGCTTTCATCACTACTATCATTATCATTCATTTCGAAACTTTGTCCTTGCCATTCCTCTCTTTCAAATAAACTTTCAAAATATTCCTTCCATCTCTTCAGTACGCTCTTTTCTTCATTCAGTAAACTTCCATTCTTATCTCTGATTGATTTCAGCTCTGTGGTTACGGTTTTACCTCGAACCGAGCGAATGGATTTCCAGAAGAACTTCGCGTTGGTCCGGAAATCTTCAGATACTCTTCTATCAAACTCGTCTTTCAATTCCTCTTTTTTCCATTTAATTACATCTTTCACTACTTTATTCATTCTTATAAACTTATTCCTAGCTTCATTCACATCCTCATTCGTTGCTTCTTGCATTCTTTCATTGGCTCTGACAGATAGCCAGTCCAACCATGCCTGCTTCTTCTCACGTACTACCCCTTGCACATCTTTATCCCACCACGCATTCTTCGATTTTATAACTTTCCTCTTCTTGCTCACACCGCATACTTCTGACGCTACAACAACCACTTCATGCTTAAACGACTGCCATAATTCTTCTATATCATCAGTGTCACAAAATCTTTCAAATCTTTTCCTCAATTGATTTTTATACTCGTCTTTCAATACTTCATCTTGCAAATTTTCTACTTTTATTCGTTCTTGGACACTTGTTCGGGTAGGTATACGGTGTCGCCATCCTTTGAAGAGGCCACGTATCCGGCTCATAATCAAAAAATGGTCGGTATGGACACCAATACCTCTATATACCCGAGTGTCTAGGACATTCTTTCTCAATCTTTCATCCACTACAACAAAGTCAATCATACTACTTCTTACATTCTTTGCTTCTCTTGTATACTGGTGGATTCTTTTGTGGGCAAACATAGTGTTTGTCACACAGAGATTCCACTCCAAACATAGCTCAAGCAACCTTTTTCCATTCTCATTCACGCTTTCGTCCCCATACTTGCCTAAAACCCTTTCGTATCCTTCACGCTTTACTCCCACCCAACCATTAAAATCCCCTAACATTATCAACCTCTCGTGTTCCTTGCATTTCCTCAAGACATCTCTCAAACACTCCCAAAAATCTTCTCTTTCTTCCCGTGCACTCTGAGACATACCCGTTGCTATGTTTACGGGTGCATAGACCCCTACCATAAACACCCGAGTAATCCCTACTTTCATTCTCATCCATAGTAACCTAGCATTCACATATTCGAATTCTTTTACACACTCATTCATTCTAGCAGACAGAATAACACCAACTCCCTGACAGGCTCTGGTATTGCTAGGCACGCCGGACCAATACGCCGTGTAGGGTCCATGCCTAGTGGTATTACAGCCTTTCCTTTTCGTCTCATTCACGCACAGAACATCAATCTTTCTCTCATTCATCATCTGACATACTTCATTCAATTTTCCATCCATCCCTCCTCCAACATTCAATGTAGCAAAACGGCTTTCCGTAGGCCACTTTTCGCCCTCGCGAGAAACGAGACGTGACGGGTGGCGGACCGCGTCGCCGCCATGCGGATTATTAATAAAATCAAAGTCCATATGCGTTCCCACGATTGTTAGGGAAAATACTGTCCACCTCCGCAGAGCCCTTTACAGAGGTAAGGTGGATCCATCCTGTGCCCTGTGACCACCAACACAGGCACCCTCCGTTCACGACCAGCTTTCCCTCTGGCCACGAATCCATCAGCACGGGTCGGTTAACACCTTGGATCGGGGTTTATTCTCGGGTCTGCTCCCTGAAAATTGGTTTGACTTCGGAGTTTTCCTTCTCCTAGACAGGTTGCAAACCAATGCTAACGAGGCCCATCTCCCCGGGTGTGATTTCGGAGTTTTCCTTCTCCTAGACAGGTTGCAAACCAATGCTAACGAGGCCCATCTCCCCGTTATGTGCGAGGCCCATCTCCCCGGTGTGTATAATATAATAATAATAATAATAATATTCTATTACATGCACACAACACCATCTAGCCCAAACTAAGCAGAGCTTGTTCTATGGGTACTAGACAATGGATAAACATACATATATATATATTTTTTTTTTTTTTTGTAAATTCGTACATATTATACATAGAAACACCCAGACCAAGACAAACATCCAAGTTCATGTATATATAATTACATCATAGTATTGAAATATAGACAGGTTTAATTCAAAATACTAAAAACCTTTTTACCCGAGACGTATTTATACCTTACTAAACAACTTTTTCCCTGCCACTTCAAAACTTAGCAGAAAAATTTCATTCTCAGGAAATATACTTTTTCTTCTCCCACTATAATTTCACCGCCGTCCAGGCTTAAATCCTTTATATTGCTAGAAACTGACATAGACGAAGTTATAAAGGTAATTTCTGGTCTAAAGGACACTTGTGCAGTTGGTTGGGATAATATGAAAGAAAGAAAGAAAGAAATTTGTTTATTTCGTACAGAGCACACACAATTAATTAAAACAAGATAAACAAACATATTATACTTATTATAAAACAAAATGTGTATGCCCTCGCCGAAAAGGGTCACCACCTCAGCATTAGCTGGGCGCCCAAATTGAGTGCACCAGCGCTGGTTTTCAGCTGGTCACCCGATACCGTGGTGCACGGACGGAGGCAAATGCTTAACATTACAACAAAAATACAGTAAATGTGGTTCTGCTACCCTACCAATGTTAATTAATATTCATCTAGGAAGCGAGCCCATTTTCCGTCCGGGCATAGTGCGTCCTGGTACTTCTTTTTCTTCTTCGTGTCAATGGTTCTAGTTTGGACTGTATATTATTTGCATAATATTCGGCCACTCTAATTGCATGATGCATTAGGAGTGGCCGCACAATGCTCTGATACTGTGCAAGTGCTCGGGCAAGAAGGGCATACCAATAAATGTGCCATTGTCTGATCCAGCTCACCACAGTCACACAGAGCAAGGCCGGGGTCCCTGAACCCCCACCTACACAAGTTCGTTCTACAGCGGTCAACCTGGGTGCGAAGTCTATTTAGGGACTTCCATACTACCCATGGCAGGGTGTGACCAGGTGGTAGAGACTCCTGTGGTGTGATATAATGTGAGGGTGGGGAATTCTTTTTCGCCCACAGTCTACGTCTTTCGGTCGCAGGGTCATCGTTCATGGGTTTATTGTGGCGTTGAAAACTTACGGCTTTTGAGACGATGTGGTGGCATGTGATTTCTGTGTAGGGGGTGTCGATAGTCGAACTCACAGGAGTTCGACTATCGAAACCCATAAACAGAAACAGTTCTGTTTTTCTATGAAGCAGGCTACATCACGTCGAATACCCGGCGGAGATATTCCTGCCAGCGACCATATTTAGTGGTGTCGACTTTAAACAGCCAATTACCACAAGTTTCATTTAACGCCACACTAACAAGATCAGCATGTGCAGGCCTGGTACTCAGAATTTCCTAACAGAAAAATCCAATAAAACCTTGCCGATCTCACGATCGGTCGCCATCTCTAAACGCTGGATTATAGTGACAGTCCTGTATCAATATTTATAACTAACTGTCTTCTGCGGTTTTACTCACACTTATGGTTACCGCTATATTATAAAGCCTATGCTACTCCTGGAAAAAGTAGCTTAAATGGTGAAAGAAAATTTAAAAACGGTCTATATGTTTTTTTATTTTATTATATACAAAAATACAAACGTACAAAAATACAATTTTTTTTCTGTTTATCTCACTATATTAGTATGGACATAAAAACAACAACTTAGTACAATCCTCACATCGCGAAGGCTTTACAAGCTTAAAGAACATTCCAGAATGAACATAACAATCTGTAGAAAACACAAATTTGCTACAACATACACACTCACCAAACATTTATACGTACCTAAATATCACAATACACATTGTTTAACGTCATAGTTCACCCATCAGTGAAAAACAATTATGTTTTCCTTAGAGAAATTACGTTCTACATCAATAGCTTTCACAAAATCAACGTCAAATAAAACAACATTTCCGGCAACAAAAGCTTTTGGTCCAATGATACTTACTATATCTTTGTAACCCTTACCCCTTTATAAAAACATAAGTGGGTAATATCGTATACTGATAGATTCTCCATTTGTTATTTCTTGTTCAGCGAGCGTGAAAAGCGGTTGAACAGTTTCGTTTCTTGCGGATGTCATGTTTTCTCAATTTACGTCGAAACGTGCGTAATAAAACTACCTTTCTTTATCACCATTCATGGATTTAAGTCATGAGTTACAGGAATGAATATTTAAGTGATTGCTATCGTGTAGACAAGATTTTCATGGATGATGGATCTTACAAAAACAATTCACATTTGTGTCTGCGGTTGTGAGTTGGCAGAACTTTTGTACATGATGCAAATATCTACAAACTATCTGAATATCGTTGGGTTTTATACATCTGTCTAATATTTTCGGATATTATTGAAACGATAGCATTACTTAAAAGGCAAAAGTCTGATTTCAATATCCTAAGCATGGGTTGCGGCCATACTCTTACAGTGTGATGGATCAGTTTATTGATACAGTTCACAAAATAACAAGAGTATATAGTTCTTTCTGCCGTCGCTTATATATACTACTAAATAAATGTGAAATGTGAATATGATATTTAGATGTTTGAATGTTTGTTGATGATGAAACTCATCACATAAGCAGAACATATCCCGGCTTAACATAAATATTGCTTTTGTTCCGTGCGCGATCTTGTGTGATCCACAAGGGCGAAGCCGTGGGCAAAAACTATAGTTTACATTTGCCACTGAATATCTGTAATTCGTGAAACCGCGGACACTTGAATTGAAATTACAACATGCTTGTGTTCTCCAATATTCAAAAGCAAAATATATTTTCAATTCGACACCCGTCGTGTCATATTTTATTCGAATGAGTTTTATCCACCTCTTGAACTTAAGTACATTTAAATGCGACTACTATAAATTCAACACTGCACCTCGATATTTTGTTGAATGCTTTCCAAAATCCAATACTAGAACGGCCATAATTTAAGTTTCTTCCACTTCCAGAATATATACGTTTACCCGTCTGATTTACTGGCACTTGTAGACTTGGCTGTGACAACATAGTTCCTTTCATGGATTAAACTATCATATGTGTTAATGACATGGACACTATGAGATGGATGGAGTAATCTCTTGTGATTGGGTAAACTGGATTTCCAGTGGCGAAATGGATTGTAATAATTCACTGTCCAGTCATTGCTTGGTGTGAATCTGTTCGTTATGAAGCTGATGCTCTTGATTTTGATTGAAATTGTATGAGAAAGGTCTGGAGTTTCGCAGTAACTACTAGGCAGAACAAGTCAACTCGAATATGTGCTTTAACAATAATTTAAGTAAAATTCATTTTGCTTCATATTTACTTCTGTAAATAGATTTTGCTCGAGGCTTTGCTCGCGTAAATGTAGAGGTTAGGTTAGTAACATTTAGTGTTACAATATTTTTGTCATTATAAATATACCAAAATACTTAAATTTAAAATTTAAATTTATTTCTGTTTTGCTTATAAATATGTATTCTAAATTGTGTTATCTGTTATCTTAGTTTGTAAGTTTATCTTTAATTGCATGCTGTGGTCTCCTATAATTGAAGGAGTACACATACCTTATCCTTAAGTGAGTATTTTTGTAATTTGCAGTGTACATTCTTCGTTGGAGATCCTAAATAAATAAATAAATAAATAAATACTTTTTTCTGGATGCAAGGTACTTTATGTCTTTTTTTTTTGAAATTAAACTACTATATACGGATTTTATCGCGTTGTTTATTTGACACTGTTACAAATTTTTTTGAAAAACTGTTACACTACTATAATCACTATTAAACTTTACAAATTTTTAAGCTAATTAAATTATTGAAACTATTAAAACTATTTATACTATTACTATACTATTATACTATTTAGATTTATTTTTACACTTTCCCCGACGTTTCGGTTGCTTTTCAGCAGCCATGGTCACGGGGAGACTAAGATGGTAGTTGTCTCAATGTTCCAGTGTAGTTATTTCAAAGTACCCGAACATAATTTAATCATGGGTGTTTCTATTTACGCAGAATGAGCTCAAAGTATCATGAAGTCTAGCTGTGGTTTGCTTCTTCTTGGGTTTGACTATTTGAATTACTGGATCCCAAGCTGGTGGTACACTCCAACCATCTTCTCTATTGAAATTAGGATGTTTCTTGATTTCAATAGCCTCGCGAAGCATCCTTGGCAGGAATCGGTGTTCTTTAGCGAGCATCTGTGGTTTGTCAAATCTCAGGTAGTGGTTGGTCCCCTGTTGCACATGTTCACACATAGCAGACTTCAACGAGCGTTGGTGTTTTACATCAGCTATGTGTTCTTTTATGCGGGTGCCTATGCTTCTCTTGGTTTGACCAATGTATGAGAGTCCACCCGCATAAAAAATCTTTTATGCGGAGACAACTACCATCTTAGTCTCCCCGTGACCATGGCTGCTGAAAAGCAACCGAAACGTCGGGGAAAGTGTAAAAATAAATCTAAATAGTATAATAGTATAGTAATAGTATAAATAGTTTTAATAGTTTCAATAATTTAATTAGCTTAAAAATTTGTAAAGTTTAATAGTGATTATAGTAGTGTAACAGTTTTTCAAAAAATTTTGTAACAGTGTCAAATAAACAACGCGATAAAATCCGTATATAGTAGTTTAATTTCAATGAATAACATTCGCGTAAACAGAAGACAATATTATACTTTATGTCTTATTCTGTACCCCTGACAAGCATGCAAGCCGTGAGGTGAAAGCGTAACAAACAAACTCACACTCACATTTATAATATTATATAGTTAGGATTCCACTTGCATATATTGGATGAGCTTACTAAAAGACACTAAAGGCAAGCTGGGCTTTTGGGCTTATAAAACAAACACTAGTGTTTCTTTGTCCACTATTATGACTTTTAAGACATGATGAAAAAGCCGTTTTCCTAATAGACGTTACTTTCAATCACTTATTTATTGGCATTCCTTTGGTAAGTGTACAATTCTGCTTTAAACTTTTATTGACTTTTCTCGCTCCGAAATATTCTCGTCAATCCATCATTATATTGAATTAGGTGTCGACCCAAGAAGTATCTTATTTAATATACCGTTTCGATAAAGTGATAATCCGCCAGATAATGAAAGAAATAATCAACCCCAGTGGCACCACCAAAATCCAATCGCACACAAATCAATATCCCGATTTTTATCATTGACACCTTATTATTCTACACATAAAGTCGAAAATTGAATATCAAAATTTGTTTTAATAAAAGCGCACACCCTACGTACTAAGTCTTCGCTCATTTTCTATTAGTATCATGAATTCCCATATCGAGACTGGTGGGAATCCTTTGCACTGTTATTATAGAAGACTATATTTTATAACAATCATGTTTATAAAAGGAAACGCTTCTCTAACCAGATCAGAGACATTCAAGAAAGGTGGTGGTAGTGGTTCAGAGTCCTCTACTCCACTGATCTTATATGAAGAATACAGATGATAGATTTGACATGCCAGGAGTCACCCTGGAACATGGAGCAGCGATAGCTCAGTGGGGAGACCAACAGACTGCAATGCAGAGGGTCTCGAGTTCGAACCCACGTCGCGCACCTCTGACTTTCGGAAGTTATGACTTTTCGAAATGATGTGCGTATTGATTGACAATTATCGCCTGCTCCGTGCCTCGGAGAGCACGTTAAGCCGTCGGTCCCGGCTGCCATGAACATCTATAGCAGTCGTTATTGGGAGAGTGTCGATACAAAAGATCCCACTGGGTCGAAGTGTCGCCGCCCTGCATTGACTGGCCCCCACATAAGATAAGATAAGATAAGACCCTGGCACATCATACTCTCACACTACACTCTACTACATTATATACTCATATAAATGGTCAAGACATACATATGTTAGCATAGACAAATGTACTCAACAAGCTATTATAAATTAATATACCGTACTCCAATACGATCCGAAATGTTGGCAAAGTTTTGGGTCTGGCCGGGATATGCCTAATTAGTTATAGGGCCAATTCGATATTGAACAAATTCGCAGAATCAATTAGATTCTACAGGTATTACACCCATACACCTGGTATTGATTTACGTTTACGCAAATTTTATACATAGAAATGAAATTATTATATATTTGTGATTTGAACAACCATGGCGCCCATATAAAGTAGATTAATTTATTTATATAAATTTCTAGCCTTTTAAATAAGTTCTTAAATAGAATTAACTAAAAAAACTGAATTATATAATTGCGTTGTTCTTAAAAAAAGCTAAGTTGCCTAGCGACGAAGATAACGGCTTAACCTTTTTTATTTAAAATAAGAGACCCAAATTATGTTGTCCTACTAAAAATAATAAGTAGATACATAAATAATTGCGTAACAAACCTATTAAACAAACAAAAAATGTAAACTTATTCTAAGGAACATTATAATATTATCCATTTAAAATTGAGTTTGGTAAGCAGTTACATTCCACATTACGTCTGACACCAATAAATTACAAACCGCTAGAGCTCCATTAGCTTTTAAAAAAAACTGATTTGAAAAATACAGTTGCTTTAATTAAATGGATTAAGAAATATAACTTTGAAAATGTGGTTACGCGAGGCAAAAAGAAAATTGCTTTTCTAGAAAATTATGTACGCGGTTCTCTTTTATAATAACGTTGTATGGTATCGCAAAGTAATCCTAACTAATATTGTGATCGTGAAGTCTGTAAATTTTGCACATCGTAAAGGGGCTACGGAGCGAGGTTATTTTTTATGGTGATACCTACCTGAAAACTGGCTAGTTACCTACGCTGTGGCGCTTTCTCATAGATAAAGATTTATTTATTGCTCAACTGTTGAGCCATAAAGCAATAGTTTTATGGCTCAACAGTTTATCCATATCCACATACATACATAGATTCACGCCTGTTTCCCAGAGGGGTAGGCAGAGACTACGGATTTCCATTTGCTACGATCCAGACACACTTCTCTGGCTTCATTCAGTTTCATCACATTCCTCATTCACACACGTCGGTCGGTTCAAGGTGCTCTTAACCTGGCCTTTGTCCAGAACGCCATTGTTATTGTTTTCGGACATACATTATAAATGAAAAATAATATTTAATAACAAAATATTATTTGATACCGGTGGATGCAAATCTATATAGCTGTAATAGAAATAGAGACTTAAATATATCGTTCATGGAACATCGTGAATGGAACAGTCGCAAGAGGAAAACCTAGGCGAACGTTTCTCGATCAGATCGGAGGCGTTCTGGACAAAGGCCAGGTTAAGAGCTCCTTGAACCGACGGGCGTGATTGAGGAACGTGATGAAAGTGATAGAAGCCAGAGAAGTGTGTCAGGATCGTAGCAAATGGAAATCCGTAGTCTCTGCCTACCCCTCTGGGAAACAGGCGTGAATCTATGTCTATGTAAATATATCGTTAGAACCTGCTGTTACGTTTTATTGGGTGACGTTGTGATTAAGCCAGCTCGCCTGAGATAAGCACCACCTACGTACAAGAAACGGTTTTAGCGTAAGAGTAGTAAAGCTGTTACTTCATTTCAGTAAATAATATTCTGGAAGCTCACATATCTATCTCTCCAAATCCTTTCCTTGCTTTTTATCATGTTTCTTGAGCAGCGATAGCTCAGTGGGGAGACCAACAGACTGCAATGCAGAGGGTCTCGGGTTAGAACCCACGTCGCGCACCTCTGACTTTTGGAAGTTATATGACTTTTCGAAATGATGTGCGTATTGATTGACAATTATCGCCTGCTCCGTGCCTCGGAGAGCACGTTAAGCCGTCGGTCCCGGCAGCCATGAACATCTATGGCAGTCGTTATTGGGGAGTGTCGACACAAAAGATCCCACTGGGTCGAAGTTTCGCCGGTTTGTACTGACTGGCCCCCACATAAGATAAGATAAGATATCATGTTTCTTTAGACTCAGCAATGAGTAAGTGATGATACGATAATGTAATCGTTCCTAGTAGGGTAACCTACGGTTAAGGTATCGGACTTGCTCGGGGGATCGTGGATCGTGAGGTCGTGGGTTCAATTTCCATTCTTAATACTACCAACGAAAGATAACTTGTTAGTTAACGAAAATACTTGCAAATAGCACTCCCAAATTGCTAGCTACCCTCATAAAACACCTACCCAGATTCTGATCACTATTTGCGCAACACATTTTTTGCCCTCAAAATGAACCCACAACACAAATCGCACTAGCAGATGGTACCACTTAAAATACTGCGACACCCGTGCAGTGAGAAAGGAATAAATTATAAGTAGAATATTTAATATTGTATGAATGAAGTTTGTCGGCGAGTGTACGCGTGTCAAGCCGGACCGGGCCAGGTGTTTCCGCTCAGGTGTGGTTCTTCTTATATCTTGAATATCATGATTGTTAGAACACTGTTTGTCTGTGTGGGTGTCTACTCATGTGTTGTGTTATTCATGAATGAACATTTTCATACAATGTGTTGATAGACATTCTCGCCACATATTAGAAACTTATAGAAAGAGGCATAATTAATTTTTTCAAAAAAATACCTTTTTGAAATACCCACTTTTTAATTCATGTTTAAGAGACATATGCATTGCGCTGTACGAATCTCTCTACTATTGGCGCACGACGACGCTTGCGGGCGTGTCACACAATCTATACTAATACATATTATAAAACTGAAGAGTTTGTTTGTCTGTTTGTTTGCTTGAACGCGCTAATCTCAGGAACTACTGGTTCGATTTGAAAAATTATTTTAGTGTTGGATAGCCTATTTATCGAGGAAGGCTATAGGCTATATAACATCACGCTACGACCCACGGGGGCGGCGCAGTAATGATAAACGCGGGTGAAACCGCAGGAACATCTAGTCATTGCATAAAAGTTGGAGTCTTGTAAGGTGCGCAACGGCCAGGTCCGTATCAATATGAAAAGTTAAATGTTTTATCTGTCAGATCTTTAGTTAACGTTTTATTCGTCAATATGACTGATGCATAGTAGAGGTAGATATAAGCTTCCATAATGCTTACTTGGTTATATGTTGCTACTCTTGTCGTTAGTGTCCTCTCCATTCCATCACCATATAACAGGCAACGTCGAGGTCTTCCACGTAATAATACTAATAACACAAAAAAAAACCGGCCAAGTGCGCGTTAGACTCGCGCACGAAGGGTTCCGTACCATTATCTATAAAATGGCAAAAAAATCATGCCTGTTGTATGGGAGCTCCCCTTAAATATTTGTTTTATTTTAATTTAATTATCTATTTTAAAGTAAATATATAACTAAATATTCTGTGAATATTTCAAGCATCTACCTTTTGCCGTTTTCAATATCGAGCCAAAACGAGCAAAAAAATCACGTTTCTTGTATGGGAGCTCCCTTAAATATTTATTTTATTCTGTTTTTTTTTGTATTTTTTGTCATAGCGGCAACAGAAATACATCATCTGTGAAAATTTCAACTGCCTAATTATCACGGTGCATGATATACAGCCTGGTGACAGATGGACAGACAGACGGACAGCGAAGTCTTAGTAATGGGGTCCCGTTTTACCCTTTGGGTACGGCACCCTAAAAACTCGTTATCGTTAAGTTTTTGAGACTTAAAGAATAATTAGCAAAATGTAGGTATAATATACGCCTGAATTAATAATTTTAAGACAGGATTTTGCTCGCAGCTTCGCTCGCGTAAATGTAGGTTAGACAAGGTTTGTAATAGTAGGTACTTTTTTTCTGGATGAAAGGTATCCTATGTCCTATTCTATATCCCCGACAACGTGCATGTAAAATTTCATGTTGATCGGTCGAGTCGTTAAGGCGTGAAAGTGTAACAAACACACTCATATTCGTATTTATAACGTTAATAAGGACGTACAAACAGGCGTGTGTATATATTATTTTAAGTCCTGCATAATTTTAGCTTACATTTTCTAAAGCAGGGTTTTAGTTATTAAACAAGTTGTAGCCGAAATAGTACCTGATACCAGTTGGAACAGTTCCAAAGGAGATAGTGTTAGATTTAAGGTGTTCTTTCGGAGAATAGTCAAGTCACGCTGAAATACTGTCCCAGCATAATATTATACAATTTTTATCACCTATTTGTTAGGAAGTGCGCCCATTCTTCTACAAAAATAAAGGCTTTCAGTTAAGGCTATGGCGTATGTACTATTAAACTTTAACATTTAACATGTCTGTCGTATATTGAAGAAAATTTTATATAATTAATGGATTAATGGATTGTAATTTGCTTACACATGTATCTCTGTGTGTCCCGCGCAAGGTGTCCCCCCCCCCCCCCTATATCCAATAACGAGAATATTAGAACTGCCCGTCACCTCCTAGCCCTACCCGTCTCCACTAACGTTGGCCGAAATTCTCCAATAGTGAGAATTTGTAGAGACCTTAATTCAGCCATTCACGCTCTCCCCGAAGTGGACATACTCGTATACACATGATAGATGATAGCAGAGCAAAATTTAAATCCAAAGTTTTGATATCCCTAACTACATCTCTTTAGAAATAATTGTAAATGTAAGCTGTTTATTTTATGTTTTCTTTTTATCCGTAATAATTATTTTAAACTTTAGATTAGTTTTAAGTTCTGTTTTTAATATTGAAGTTTATCTCAATTAAGTAGCATGTCTTAATAATAAGTATATATGACAATGTTGTGTTAACTCATAATAGGCATATGCATGAGACTATATGTACCACTTCTAAAATATTTTATTGTAACATGTATGTATGTGCTGTGAGTAAACCTTAATAAATAAAAAATTTTATTCAAAAATCATTTTCATTTCGTTTAGATTACATATGAACACTTATGGATATCGACTTATTTACTGAAGTTTAATTAACGTAGTTGCTACGTTCAAGCAATCAGGATATTTCAGTAAAATTGATTGGATTCGACTTTGAGTGTGGATCCAAAACAATCGTTTTCGCTGGCAATAGCTGTGTATGATATTTAAGTATAGTTTTATGCTTTTTAAAAGGTGCATACATCACGCTTTTGTACTTTTTGTAAAAACATGAAGCTGTACTTAATTATTCGTACAAAAAGGATTTAATTTTTTATTAATCATGTACTTATATTGTGTACTAGATGTTACCTGCCTTTGTTTGTATTTTTAAGATACAAACATAGGTATGTTCTTAACCAGTCTGCAAGCAATTTTCTTCTACCAATACCTTCAAAACCGTTTTATTAGTATTTTTTATACAGAAATCTCTAGCAATTTGGGCTGCAAACTACTGATATTCTCGTTAACCCCTTCAACTAAGCTAACCACTTGTAGTACGAGTGGGTTTTCATAGATAGTCCAATGAATGGGGTTTTAGCCCATGAGCTCTTGAACGAAACCGAAAACCGTAGCCTAACGGATATGATAAGACTTGCTTACCATATCTGTTAGTCTATATATTTTTTAAATAGACAGAGAGACAGTAACAGTTTACGGTAGGCAGCGGCTTTGCTGTGTCCTGACATGGCTGAAGTCCATGAGCAGCGGTTACCACTTTCCATCAGATGGGCCACTTGCTCGTCTACCATCAATGGCAATAAAAATATTAAAACAAGAACTTTTGCACTCATTACAATAATACGGATATGAGTAGACTCGATATTTTTTTGCAAAATGATGCTACTTCTTGGGAATCCTATGTCACTGAGAGATCTCTATATACTTACTATATTTAATTCTTTATTTATTCTAACTTACTCTTTAGTATCAGCAGGCAGTCTAAAACCTATATTATATACAACCCTAGGCTAGTCAAATCTTTGTCAAGCATCACGCAAAATATTGCTTATACATCCCATTACGACTGGGCTAAGCGATTTATATTACTCCACAACTGTATTGTAGCTAATTTCGTTGAGCTCTGCGATCAGTTTGACCCTGTTCCAAAATCCATTAGGCCTTCAGGTCATAAATTATAGCTTGTATCCTTAGACGTTCAATAGATATAAGGATAAGACGCGAAATGCCGCGTCAGTCCCTAAAGAATACAGGAAAATAACTATATTATTTTTTTCGGGCATCGATATATAATTAAAATATTCAGTACGTATAAATGGCTTTCATTTGTGTGTATTATTTAATATCGCTTTATGTAAGTGAGTATAATATTGTTGTAGTCAGGTCTTGTGGTAAAATTTCGTTATTGCAGATGATATTATAAAATATAGACATCGCATCGTGGTTTTAGAAATAAATGATTTTAAATATATTCGTAAAAATGTTTCTGGTTACGCGAAAATATGTGATAGTCACGCTTACTCCGACGTACCACGTTTCTTTTTATCAGTCGCTGTTAGGGTCTGTTAATATGACAGATGGAAAACAACCAAAAATTTTTGTCAAAGACTATATTTAGACCGTTTTTCTGTGCAGCTCAAACAAATAAACAGATATAAAAAAAATAAACATAGTTTTGAATTCAGAAACGCTACCTTTAAATAGTTGATCTGAGCTAGATTTTTTCGAGCACTAAGTCTTTTAATTTTGTTAAAACTGCTCTTTGTATTGTGATCTTATTTATACAAAAACTTACAATTTCACGTAGATACCTACACACCATCCAAAATAAAATTCTACCCTCGATTACTCGTGAATTCGCAACAGCCGCTATAATGCGGCACCTTCACAAATCTTCGAACTTATCACTTCGTATCCAAGGTGCTAATATGTAAATGCAAAGTCCCCGGATCTGGCGGATTTAGGGATCCGGCGACGAAACAGAATAACATATAGTTGACGGCGGTGCCAGACGAACGGATCTCGGGATCACGGGACTGCTATCTCCGAATTCAATCGCGTTTGCTATATTAAAATAATTCGGTGAATTTTAGAAACATTCTAGGTACGGTTTTAAGTTGCGTGATGTAGTTTTCGTAGAACTTCGTTTTGTTTTTGCTTAAAAACATATTTCGAGTTTATATTTGAAATCCAAATAAGTATACTAGATTTTTTTATTAAATGCCAGGGCCACCTTGATTAAAGCTAAAGATATTTTGTCTACTTTATACCTGGGAAAAGCTTAATAAGTCTTAATATGGTAGATTTTAGACCGCATTAATCTTTAAAAGAAGTTGTTATAATTTTAGTATGATAATAATTTTACAATTCTAGGTGTTTGTTTCTGGATTGGCTTCCTTGTAACGTTACCAAATTTTTTGGAATTAAAAAGGTTGAATGTGCAGGAATCCGTATAACTTTTATTTGTAACAAATAACGTCGATGCACGTCGCTTAACCGCGAACAAAGAGACGTTGGCCGTTTAGAAATACGCTGTATAGTAAATTCTTGGCAACGCTACGTGCGCAGTAAAGAAAATGTGCAATTTTACAAAATTATTTATATTTTTACTTTGCGAAAATCTTCTATGTTTTCTAATAAAAATAAATCCTCCGTGTTTGCCTTAAGGAGTCGAGATTGTTTTGCTCCCAAGCAATATGAGAAGAGCTGGTTAGAGGCAAACTATAACTTATAGTTTTTAACTGCCTTGTCGATATTTCGTCTTACGGATCCAGTGGATTGATCCCTCAATACACAACAGTTTGCTACCCAGAAAAGTACTATATAGTCGACCTCGATGGCGTAGTGGTTAGTGTAACCGACTGCCACGCCTGAAGTCGCGGGTTCGATTCCCGCACAAGTCAAACATTTGTGTGCATGAACATGGATATTTCTCTTGGTCTGGGTGTTTCTATGTAAAATATGTATGTACTTACAAAAAAAGAAAGTATATATGTATGTTTATCCATTGTCTAGTACCCATAGTACAAGTTCTGCTTAGTTTGGGCTAGATGGTGTTGTGTGTATGTGATAGAATATTATTATTATTAATATATCAAACATCAGCTGCGCTTGTCCCTTATGGTGCTCGCTTATGTCGCTTATGATGGTTGTACACGAAGCAAGTAGCTGGAGCGAGCTACATAAGGCATTGGACTTCGTATGGAGAGGTCGTTGGTCCAATCCCATTGCATTTCTGACTTGAACACAAGCATTTTAACTTAGCTGCAATGATTAACCAAAATACTTGTAATTAGTGGCTACTAATTACAACTATTTTGGTTCATATTTATGTTTAATCTCGCGTCGATCGATTATAACGGTACATTTAAGTTGCGTCATGTATAACTATAGGCACCATCAGGCTCGTTATACCCCAGGTTTGCAGTGTGTATAGGCAATGTTAAACTTAATATAAAAATAATAAAATTCATTTATTTCTCCCAAAAGGTGCATACATAGTTTTAAACACAAATAGAGTACAGTAACATTTACAAAATCAACCTTTGTGAGAGCTGGAGTTTGTAATAGATTCGAAACCTGTGTGACAAATCTCCAGGCTCTCTTTAGTTAGCTATCAACGCGCAGGCTTCTAACCAAAACATAATATTACATGACGCTAATGTTTACGCTTTAGGCGTCGAGAGGTAGTCAATAATGATAATACCATCCGAATTATGCGGATTTAGGGAAATGTGCCATCGTAAAGTGGTTAATTTGCATATCTTACTCACTCAAGACGGTACTAATAAAAGATGGGTTTTACGTACATGTGTATATCGCATTACTGCTTCAAAAATTTATTAGTAATTCAAGACGTGTTCGGTTGAAGCGTCTGAATACCATCTGAAATTCGACGAAATAAAAAGAAGGTTAAAAAGATTCTCTAGGATCCTAGATTAGGGATGCCCTTGCGAAATATATATTGGATCTATGCATACTGCTTTTAAATTCATAAGATTTATCCCTCTATAACGGTGTACTGCCTGATTGGTTAGTATAGGTTTGCGTTTATTTCTGCTGACAGCAGAAATCGTGAAGATTCTGGTTAGGCAAAATGTTATTGAGTTTTCATGATTGATAAGTTTCAGAAACAGCACAGCGTCGGGAAATAGGTTTGATAGATGGTGTCCTTGTCCCTGTAGGACCAAAATATTGAAATATGAGTGCCTAACTTACATTTTCGCCTAGCCCTACAAGGATAAATAGCTGTCAGTTCATGCACATAAGTACAAAAAAGGCGACTCTGACCAACAGAGCCGATCCATAGCTCTGTTGACCAGGAGATATAGGTACATCTAACACATATTCTGTTCAGAATCGATAGCTTTATCACTTCAATTAAGCGAGGCAGCAGCTTAGTGAAGTTACTTCTCATACAAATAAATAGAGGCAAACATCTCTATTCAAACCATATAAAAAATCTCTAATCTGTATCCATTAAGGCGTTGAATGACTGAAAGCGAGCGTTTTGCAGGCTTCCATCTTTCATCGTCAGACACCTAGGCTAAATATCCAGATATTAAATATCGCGGGCGTATTCAATTTGAGCGAAAAAATGCTGCCACAGATGGTATTGAAGGTTAATCAATCAATATCCGACGAAATCGCAGAATCATTATGAAAACAGTTCATAATGAACGATTACGTTGAATAGGAGTTAGCGCCATTTTGGAACAAGGGAAGACTCGTTAGCGATTTTATAAACAATTATTTAATAAGTAGACTGCCTGGTTGGTCTTTTGGAGAACGCTTGTGTGTTTTCTTTTTATTGACTTTAATGGCAGGTGAGTCAGAGTCACTTGTAATCGATAACTGTTGCTCATGGATATGGTATTGTTTTCTTGCTTTTGCAGTACTTAATTGGGAAAGGCGAACAGGAACCGCTTCTTAGTCGTAACGCAAATCTACTTGGCAGTTGAGGTAAATCGAAAAATGATAAACCGCTCGGAGTTCTATTTAGTAAAATATCTTATGTAGTTAATACAAGATGGTAGCTGACACTAAGGGTAGGAGTGTGGCGAAAAGAAAAACGATCCCAATACTGCAGGTGGGACAGGGTGTGCAATATTGATGTCTGGCTGGCTCAGCTAAAAACAGGACGCTCTGACTGAAGTATTAGGTGTTCCGTAACCAGTAGGTTAGCTACGTTCTACGTGGGATTTATACAAAGCTAAAATTAGCGTAGCATAATTATGATCGAATGTATCAAATTCCCATTCAATATACATGTAAGTTAACGCATGAGTTATTTAGTGACATACCGTCGCACACCGAGTGGCCACGATTTCGCGGTTATCACACGACCTCCATATCTGGTTGCATATCGTTGTTATGTCATAGAGCAATGACCTGACTTTTTGCACACATTACATTTTGTATGACAGTAAAAAACTGACATGAACTTGGTATTAACAGCTTTTGTAGTAAATAGGACAGCTGTGTATGAGATGTCTGTTCAATTTCTGGATCGGATAATTTTTTTTTTTTTACACACTACACCATCTAGCCCAAACTAAGCAGTGCTTGTACTATGGGTACTAGACAATGGATAAACATACATATATAGATACTTTGTATTCCTTATTTTTGTAAATACATACATATTATACATAGACACACCCAGACCAAGACAAACATCCATGTTCATGCACACAAATGTATGACTTGTGCGGGAATCGAACCCGCGACCTCAAGCGTGGCAGTCGGTTACACTAACCACTACGCCATCGAGGCCGTGCTAAGAAATTATTTGTAGTCGCACGGAGTCTCAAACTGTTTACCGGGATTTATTTCTTGATCAGAAATACGTACATACATACATTACCCTAAATTGTTTGTAAATTTACTTTTGTTGATTTCGATCGAGCCAAAATTGTATTTCAATTTGAATTATTGTATTCGGAATAAGGCATCCACAGGACAGGCTTGCCTATTGTGGGGTCAATGGATTCTATGTTAAATAGTGGACTCTTTTGGTAATAAATATTTTTTTATTTAATTTTTATTAATAGACGTCAATAATCGTCCTATTGATGTCTACCAGACCTATAATCATAGTTGGCGAAATGGGTGTGATTTCTATCTATCTCTTCAGACATATATATATAGTTGTGAGCTCATGCATATACATATTTACAAGAAGAGCGAAAAGTGAGACTAATAATCATAGTCATAAAATATACACATTCAAATCACAATAGCGATATATATGTATACCAATATTATAAAGAGTAAATATTTTTTTCTTTGTTTGTGAGGATTTAACTCAAAAATTAAACAACCGATTTTAAAAATTCTTTCACCGTTAGAAGCCATATTATCACAGAGTAACATACGCTACATTTTATTTTAAAAATGTCCTGTTACTAACATAACCCTGTTACTAACAGAAGCTGCGGGCAAAAGCTTGTATAGAATAACTTAATAAGATTACGATGATATTAGGTTTGTTGAACTTGATATAGAAGAAATCATAATAATTATGAAAAAGATTTGCTTAACTTTCAATGCTTTAGAAACATTCTTTATACTGATATGACATTACTCATCATTTACGAATAAGGGGCATTTACGAATTTAATCTGTCAATGCTTGGAATGCCAGACATAGTTGAAAGCTAATTGTGTCTGACCGATGGTGTGCCGCCGGGACTTAATAGGTTATATGCTAACACTTTTCAGTTTCAGACTGCACTATATATCGGACTAGCTGTTACTTGCGACTTCGTCCGCGTAGATTTTAACTAAAAAGTGTTTGTCTCCGCGGAACCCTATTTTTTTCTGAAATCAAAGTAGCCTAAATTACTCCTTATGACATCAGCTATCTGCCAGTGAAAGTCGAGTCAAAATCGGTTCAGCCGTTTCGGAGATTAGCCGGAACAAACAGACAGACAGACAAAATTTTTAAAAATAGATGTTTTCGTATAGGTACCTTATATACTTTCATATGCATTAGATAAAAAGCTGTTATTTTGACATTACAAACAGACACTTCAATTTTATTTATTTGTATAGACTACCGGTCGCCTAGTGCTCGAAATTCGACCAAAGTTGAGTCTGTAAGATATTGCTGATAATATGTGTCATTATATATTGATATATGTAACCACAGTTACGCGCTTCGACTGCGTGTGTCAAATGCATAGTTGTGTGCGTGTAGTGTTTTTTCATTAATTTAATGTATTTCTAATGCATATTTTATAAAAATATTAGCATTCGTCACTTCTTCTCTGTATAAACTATAAGTGTGCGAAATTTCATACTCCTCCGTCCGCCCAATTTTCGTAAAAAGGGATCCAAAGTTTTCGCTTCACGTATTAATATATAGATAAGATTCCTAAAACTAACTATCTTTAAAATACATACATTCATATCACAAAAGCGATATAGTATATCTCGCAATATATTTAGCGCTCGCTCTCGCCTCGCTAGCATTAGCAGCAGACTTATTTGTTTTCATAATATAAAACTGATGAGATTATTTATCCATTCAAGTACCTAAATGAGAAAGCAAAATTTTACTTCAGTTTTATCATAGTCATATTTTTATAGAGAGCTTAATAGCTATAATTCACCTTTCACTCAACTAATATCCCATTCTGAACATAACATAGACTTAACTTGAAATTTGAAAGTTAGGCAATTTGAACTCTAATAGTATGCTAGTTAGAGTACAAATTTCCTAATATCCAAATTTTGAGTTACGTTGCTCTTTTATCAAGAATGCGATATATAACTACATAATATGTACTTGTGTCTACACAATCACACTTACTTTTAACATTCGCATGCACGCACAACATATACCTATCACACATACACCTATCACACATACTGCCACACTCACTCATACTACACATCCACATAACACACCCACACACACACCGCACTCGCTCAATATAAACCCAGATGGAGGTCTACTGTTCCACTAAAATCTAACAAAAAAAAATGTTTAAAAAAATGTAAATTTACTTACTTCAAACAAATGTAATCCGCTGTACAGCAACATTCACGACTTAATCTAAATATATACTCGAGTGTCAATTACCACGACTGAACACTGTCAGCCAAAATACAGGCTCTTGCCTATTTGGTAAACAGTCTCAGTACCTTTTAACGAAATACAAACTGTATAGTTAGTGTTTAATAACCATGTAGCTTTGGCAAAAGTTAATTATGTAAGAATGTATTCTTTGTTTATGAGCACCAAATTGGCTTTGAAATTACAATATCAGCTTGTTTCTTTTTTATTTGAACTGCCTCGATGGCGCAGCAGATGAGCAGAAGTAGATGCTTCTATTGTGCACGAGGTTCGATGTCATTGTTTCGATTCGATGCTCAGGTCATAGAAAGTGTTATTCTGCCAAAGGTTTATTCTACCAAGAAAATGTAAGTGGAAGCATAGAGTTTGGAACTGTATTCATAAAACAGCTGTTTAATGAATACAATGTTCGTGGCTCGCCACACATTACGTGAAATCTAATAGGTACTATAGTTCCCTGCTAAATTTAGCCTAATAAAGCATTTGTGCGATCGAAATAGTTGTTATGCATGGAAGTGAAAGTTGGGTATGGCAAAAGAAGCATGAGAGCAGAATAAATGCTGTAGAAATGAGAGCGTTGAGAAATATATGTGGTGTGACTCTGAAAGATACAATAAGGAATAATATGATTAGAGAGAGATGCGGCATGAAAGTGGATATAGTGACGAGAATAGAAAAGGGTACGTTAAGCTGGTTTGGACATGTAGAAAGAATGGACGAGAAAAGACTGACTAAGAAAGTTTATAAGGCTAGTGTGAATGAAACAGTCGCAAGGGGAAGACTTAGGCGAACGTTTCTTGACCAGATCGGAGACGTTTTGGATAAAGGCCAGGTTAAGAGCACCTAAAACCTGCGAGCGTGTATGAGGAATGTTATGAAAGCGAATGAAGCCAGAGAATTGAGTCAGGATTGTAGCAAATGGAAATCCGTAGTCTCTGCCTACCCCTCTGGGAAACAGGCGTGACTCTATGTATGTATGTAAGTAAATACTTGTTCTGAATCTAGGTGTTCAATACAGGAATACAGGAATACGGTAGCCAGCGGCTTTGCTGTGTCCTGACATTGCTGAAGTCCATGAGCAGCGGTTACCACTTTCCATCAGGTGGGCCATTTGCTCGTCTGCCACCAATGGCAATAAAAATAAAAAAAATAATATCTCTAATACGAGATTAGTCTTTTATAAAAGAGAATCCTATAGCAATACATCGTCAGTCCTCTTACAAAATCTTCAGTTAAAATCAAGCGCATTATTTTCGTCAAACTTCGACGTCAGATTTGAACCTGAGACTTCTGATTGACGGTCCGTCCCTAAAATCTTATTAAGCTTCCTCGACATAATATGACGTAATCACACGCCGAAATAATGAAGATCGCTCAGCAATAGAAGATAATGAGATACTTAATATCCCGTTGTTTCATCTCGAATCATTTTGGTACTTTATTTCAATTAACTTAATCATTTTATCGCTATACATTTATATACAGTAGTATTTATATACAGTAATACTCCAAAGTGTCGTAATTGGTGCGACTGGCAGAAATCGCTTAACTCGATTTACGGATATTTCGAGTTATGAATGCGCGGTTGAATTAACTTTGAGATTGCATACAAATATTGGAACTGCGAAAGTAAGTCTGTTTTGCTTTCTCGACTACATAGGTGATAAAATTTGATGAATTTTGGTTGGAAATAGTCTCAATATTAAGGACCAATTTAATAAGAAATCACAAGACCACTAACCCATTCTTTTCTGCAGGGTTGATACAATTTGACACTATCTACCTACATTTTCAAGGTTTTTTTATTTTAAGTGTGTGTATTTAGAACCCATATTTGATCGAGGTCTATTTGGTATTCCCGCTTTTGAGGCGTTCCTCAATTTAAAATTAAAGATTAAAGATATCCTTACTAATATTATAAATGCGAAAGTAACTCTGTCTGTCTGTCTGTCTGTTACCTTTTCACGCTCAATCCGCTGAACCGATTTTGATGAAATTTGGAATGGCGATAGCCTGAGACTCTGGGAAGGACATAGGCTATATAACATCACGCTATGGTTTACGGGAGTGGCGCAGTATCCACAAATACCACTGACGCGGGTGAGACCGCGGGCACAGCTAGTAAGAAATAAAAATTAAAGAAATTGTCATTGTGGTCAGGCAGATATTAATTTAATAACATAATAATTATAATTGATCGAAGATCGTATCATAGTTTTTCTACATATGTGACGTTTGTATCTTTCTTTGGGTAAAATATATGTGTTATAAACTTATTACACATTTTAAGTTGAACGCCAGTCGAAATTTTCATACGCCACTGCTACCGGGAGCGTGTTCCGTGGTGTATGGTGTTTTTACTTTCGACCTATATTATAATAATACAATGGATAAACAAACATATATATATTTTTTGTTAATACATACATATTATACAAACACCCAGACCAAGACAAACATCCATGTTCATGCACACAAATGTTTGACTTGTACGGGAATCGAACCCGCGACCTCAGGCGTGGCAGTCGGTTACACTAACCACTAAGTCATCGAGGCTGCAATATGTACTTAGATATTTATGATCTATACATATTTTTTAAGTGTATAACTAATTATGGTGTGTGTATGAAAAGTTACAATCGTGTAACAGCGAATCCTCATAAGTCGAGATATCGCAGCTTGGAGTACAGTATACGTGGTGTCGAGTAAATTCTCGGAGATTCATTATTCAAGAGGATTGCTCAGATAGATGGAGGCTGTATTCTTTCGTTCCGTCTCTTTTATTGGTTATAACACGGTACAAATATGGCCGCAGTTATGCTTTATTTTTGTTGGAGAACGTTTGAAGTGATATGATGAGGACGTAAAGACTTTATATTTCTTAATATTAGTCAAGAATGCAGTCAAACTGCTTTATGTAAGATGTGACACCAGAAATGTACCTCTGGTTTAATAGGTATAGCAGTTTGAGTAAATATCTTGACGCTATTGCCAACATGCGAAGTTGTTTCCTTGTAGATGCGACGGTAATTGTTACTAGCTTAAATCTATACTAATATTATAAAGCTGAAGAGTTTGTTTGTTTGCTTAAACGCGCACGCTATCAACACACCGCCATCGCCAAGTAGCTCTCTACACGTTGGCCCAACACGCTGGCCCATTACCTTGGCCCAATGTGTACAGCCGCCTTTAACGAAATGCCCAAAACCGCGTCACCACAAATCCGGAGCTGTGGTGGTTTATTACTTTTAATTAACCATTCTCGTCTGTTTACAATTATTCTCATTAACGAGGGGACACTGCGTCTGAATTATATATTTTATATGCGCAATTAATTTAAATGTGATCATCTTTTAAATTGTATTTGACTAGCTTTTGCCCGCGGCTTAGCTCGCGTTAATTTAGAATTTAACAATCAATTCGGGTTGTATTCTGCTTGTATATAATATAATTCAATCATGATTCAAAAGACACGTGGCGCCATCTATTATCATAAGAACGTTATTGTTGTTTTCCTCAGGAACAGTAATCTTTTTCGGGACGAAAAGTAGCCTATGTCCGTTTCTGTACACCTAAGAACGTATATGCAAAATTTCAGAATGATCGGTTCAGTGGTTTAGGCGTGAAAAGGTAACAAACAAACAAATTCAATTTCGCTTTCATCATATTAGTTAGGATTAGGATTTGATACACGGTTGATGAAATGGCTTTTGGTTTGAGGAATTGTTGCAAAAGCATTTGTATGATTGAAAAGTTGTGTGATCGTTCGTAATTCTTAGTTACTGATTTATTAATCAAATATTAATGTCCTCCAGGCCGAATTTTGGTCATGGCGGCCAATCTTAACGGAGACTGGCCATCTGCGCCGGAGATGTTATATTGCACAAGTATGTGCGCAAACACAAATGCACTCTCTGTTCCCTAACCCTCGTGATCCGATGGGACGGTAATCCGACACGACCGGAGAGAGATCAGGCGCAGGACCAACGGCTTTACGTGCTTTCCGAGGCACGGGGGTGTCTAACACCGCCAACTTCCTAACTCCGGGCTCGTATTCAGATTTCTTAACAGAAAAACACAATAACTTTTTGTTGGCCCGACCCGGGATTCGAACCCGAGACCTCATGCACAGCAGTCGCATTCATTACCGCTGCGCCACGGAGGCAGTTAATCAAATATTAATCGTGTATTCGATTTGATGACAAGTAGAATAGAATGCATGAACGTGGTAAAGATTACATTCTTTGTGATTAATTTTGTCTGACAATCATTTTTGTTACGGATAACGATTAATGCACTTGAATAATTATCCATATTTCAATTACTGGAATATTTAAGTGATTCGAATGTTTATTTAATATGGGATTAAATATAATGAGCACCAAAAATAGTAATTGCGCAGCAAAATATGCTTACTAAAATATATCATAACGAGCACCTATATGCCTCAAATCACTGCATTCCGTTTCGGAAGGGTTAGGTTATGTTAGGTTCCTTCTTAAACCCACGCAAAAATAGGAACCCCGCGTAGCGGGGCTCCGTCGACTTATTTTGATCTCTTTAAATACCTATATTTTGCTGTGCAATTTGGTGATCATTTACTATTTTTGACTGTTATACTTTGCTATATCTGTGATAAGTTAAACATAAGCCATTTAAATTTTGCATATCGCGAGTCAGCTTGCAATCCCTGCACACGGCGATCATTTTGTTATTCATATTTAGTTTTTATGAGATTGGATTTTCTTCGTGTTGATTCAATTTAGATATGAATCGATGTAAAAAACAGAAAAGGGTTATTATAATTGTTGACTTGCATTTAATGTTAAATAAATAGTCGTGGGTAAGCTGGCGTTGCAAAAAGGCAAACGTGGATAAGTTCTATCTAATATTATAAATGCGAATGTGAGTTTGTTTGTTACGCTTTCACGCCTTAACTACTCGACCGATCATCATGAAATATCGCATACACTTTGTCAGAGGTACAGAAATTTATTGACAAACTTCATAAAAACGCGACCGGAGCCCCAGGCACAATCTAGTATAACATAAAAATAACATTGCCGATTTTTTGTGCCGCGTTATAAGCTTCAGTTTTCTGATAAATTGGAGATGAAAGCAGACTGATAATTTTTCTACCAGCATACTAATTAAATAAACGTTTGAGTTAGAATACTTGTTCTTTTAACAGAAATTGATTTCGTATTTTAGGATCGTTTCGTGAATACAACATAGCAATATACATATGTCTTTATCTTTGATACTTTGTTGGCCTTGTGGTCAATTTATGCTGGCTGCAGATCTTAAGGTCTCAGGCACAAAACCTGGGTGGAGCCTGCAAAAATAAATATAAGAATTTTCTGTAAAGAAATTATTGGTACCAGTACGGCGATAGCATGTTAATCCTAGTGCATCAGAAAGGGCATAAAAATCATTGTTCTTGCAACTGATCTTTCTTCAGCTATGTCTGGCTGCCGTTCCATTGGACTATAAGACAGGGCTTAAAAAGTGTTCACGCACACATTTGTTCGCAGATATCAAGTCTTAGTTAAGCGTAGCCGCCGTGACCGAAATTCAGTCTGAAAGACCTTACTACATGTCTATATCCCTAAAGGTTTAAACCTATGACAAGTGCTTTAGTAACACCACATTTTACGAGGCGAGTGTGTTGGTTCCTACAATGCTAGACTCGACTTCGTGTTGCTACTGAAAACCTTTTTCTTTTTGTTAAAGTCACTGGGAATAATTTCTGCGTCGCGGGAGACTTTACAGACATTCAATCATCGCACACAAAGAATATTCAGACTCGGAACAACCATTGGTGGATCACATATATTTATGTCCCGTGTGGGATTCGAACCCACAACACTCGGCGCAGTGGCAGTGGCGAGGCGAACACTTAAACCACTACGCCATCCGTGCAGACAAACTAAGTTGCAAGTTATGTTAATTCGGCCCCCTATCTATATATTAATACGTGAAACAAAAACTTTGTACCCCTTTTTACGAAAATTGCGCGGACGGAGGAGTATGAAATTTGGCACAGTTAAAGTTTATATAGAGAAGGAGGGGCGAATACTAATATTTATATAAAATATGCATTAGAAATACATTAAATTATTGAAAAAACACTACACGCACACAACCATGCATTTGACACACGCAGTCGAAGCGCGTAACAATGGTTACATATATCAATATATAATGCATATATCAGCAATATCTTACAGGCAAACTTTGGTCGAATTTCGAGCACTAGGCGACCGCTAGTTAATAATAATAATGTCCTCCAGACCGATTTCGGTCACGGCGGCCAATCTTAACGGAGACTGGCCATCTGTGCAGGAGATATTATAGTGCACAAGCGTGTGCGCAAACACAAGTGCACTCTCTGTTCCCTAACTCTCATGATCCGATGGGACGGTAATCCGACACGACCAGAGAGAGATCAGGCGCAGGACCAACGGTTTTACGTGCTTTCCGAAGCACGAAGGTGTCCAACACCGCCAACTTCCTGACTCTGGGCTGTTATTGAGATTTCTTAACAGAAAACCCAATAACTGTTTGTTGGCCCGACCCGGGATTCGAACCCGAGACCTCATGCACAGCAGTCGCATTCACTACCGCTGCGCCACGGATAGACACTAAACATAGCTATGAAATTTAGGTGTACCCACACGATATATATTTGCGAACTCCTTTGACATAGAGGCTTGAGTCTTTGTATATTTTACGACAGACAGCCGATTCCTGTGAAAACTTTTTACGAAAACCCAGCAACGGAATGTGAAGCATAATATCCACGGAGCACATTTTCCAAACTACGTACCAGAAATTGTGATTTGTTTTTGCTTTTTAGCTGTCCCAATGTATGTGCCGGCCCAGATCAGCACCAACAGATGTCCAGTGCATAGCGAAGCACTTAAAAAACGAAAGCAAAGAAAACAAACAGTGGGTTTCCGTCCAGCGTCACGCGCGCACGTTTGTTTTTCATAACGCCCGCTTGTTTTACAAACTGTATGGTGCCATGTTGAGCAAAACATGGACGACGTTTGGTGTTATATCACAGAAATATGGTTACATTTTAGAGATTTAACATACATAGTACCGGACCAATACATACTCCTCTCCTGTCCGCCTGCGTGGCGCTCCCCACATGCAGACAACAGTCCTAGTTCTAGAGCTATTAGCTTAATAAATTGTTTCCTTAAGGCCAATCCAGAAGCAGATATATTTATTGATAAACCTAGCGTAATGAACGAAAAAGTGTTACATTTCCTATATACCTCATTAAGGTAGTATATATAATCTATTATAATTGGATTATCATCATAGATTTTGTTTCTTGTGAGTGTATGGGATCATTATTGTATGTTTAGTATAGATATAAGCGATTTGGTTGTAAACACTGTGAGCTTATATTTTTATGAATAAATGAATTATGAATTATGAATAGTAATATTCAAAGCGACGACAGCCCAATGGATAGGTAAAGCGACGACAGCCCAATGGATAGGTAAAGCACTGGATTTAGATACGAGAGGTTATTGGTTCGTAACCCACCCATTTCAATCCCGACATGTACCCACTCCTGATAAAAGCATACTAGCTTAGCTGTAGGGTTACAATGCTAGTTATTTAGTAACACAAATTGCCAAAAAGAAAATGGACAATATTTCCTGCCTATACTGATCCCAAAAACGGGTAGACTGAGGCCTGAAAAAAGAAAGTAGAGATAATAATAATAATAATAATAATATTCTACCACGTACACACAACACCATCTAGCCCAAACTAAGCAGAGCTTGTACTATGGGTACTAGACAATGGATAAACATACATATATACCTTTTTTTTTTTTGTAAATACATGCATATTATACATAGAAACACCCAGACCAAGACAAACATCCATGTTCATGCACACAAATGTTTGACTTGTGCGGGAATCGAACCCGCGACCTCAGGCGTGGCAGTCGGTTACACTAACCGATACGCCATCTATACTTTCCTTTTTTCTAAAAAATAGAACTCGCACATTACGGATAAATCCTGTATCGCGGGTAACTTTACAAACATTTATTTATTTATTATGGGATAATAAACAACTACAACATATAATATAATACATAATGCTAACAAAGATATTGTAGTAATGTTGCAGTCCACTACATTATCCTCAGATACAACATATTTATAGGTTAGTGGTTACCACTAGAGGAGCATAACCACAGATAACAAATATTTTTAAATAAATTAAGTACTTTTACAGCAGCATCAATTTTGTTTACCACAACATTCAAACAGCAGACACAAAAAACACCCAGACTCGACACAACCATTTATGGATCACCCAGAGTTCTGTCCCGTGTGGGATCCCAAACCACAACGCTCGGTGTAGAGGCAGTCATTAGGCGACCACTGAAACCATTAAAGCCAGTCATAATTTCGACATAAAACACAAAGCATTTGTCCCTATTTACGTCTTCTACAATCAAGCAATACAACATACCTACAATAAAATGTATATGATAATATCTATATATTAATACGTGAACCGAAAACTTTGTACCCCTTTTTACGAAAATTGCGCGGTGGGAGGAGTATGAAATTTGGCACAGTTAAAAGTTTATATGGAGAAGGAGTGGTGAATCCTAATAATTTTATAAAATATGCATTAGAAATACATTAAAATAATGAAAAATCACTACACGCACACAACCATGCATTTGATATACGCAGTCGAATCGCGTTCGTAGTATTTCAACATTGTTCGTCTGACGTCGTACAATTCTTTGTAACTATGGTTACCTATACCTTATTTATAGTGATAGAGAAAAACAGAAAACCAAGTAGCAAGCTTAGGAATTTTGGTCGAATTTTGACCACTAGGCGACTGCTAGTATTAATTTAATATTCCAAGCATCAAAATTACTCGTCTGCTTTCAAATAGTATTTCAATGTGAAACACATTTCACTTCACACTCACTCTGGTTAACCGATCCAAAAAGTGATCAGTACTGACTTATTGTTGTTTAGTTGCTGTGTCATAGCCGACAGCTGTCATAACCATTCTATAAGCGGGTAAGCGGTTTGTTTGACAGAGCCGGGTGATTGCCACGAGAATAGTATTATGGTATTCAAGATTTTAGATTTGTTAATAAGGGAATACAAGATGTTCATTTTTGAAGTGAAAACTTCTTTAGGCGCGTTGAGCACTTCTAGGTGAACAAAAATCATGTAACTCGCGTCATCGTGAAGTGTTTATGATCAAGGATTAAGGTTTTCACTTCTATCGGCAGTCCCCAAAGGCTGCCCCAATTTTTTTTCTTTGACAATTATTAATTATATTACGTCTAACGTCTTCGGGCATTTAATCATTACAATTTAATTTAAGTCATCATTTATTATAATTTCAGCTATTATGTATGAAAATATTTACGTAGGCGCAAAGTATTTACGTAGGGTTTTAAGTTGAAGTTATCTAATATTTTATCAATGTTATAATTTTTTTTATTATATTCTTTTAACACCTTTAGCCAAGCTAATTAATATGTGTGAGGCAGTCAATGCCTTTTTTATCAGTGAAACTCGACTTTAGACCTCGTACAATGTATAATTGTATGTAATAATAATAATAAAATTCATATTATATTCATGTTCTAATGCTAAGTAAGCCCCTCTTACATTTAGTAATTATTCGTTCGTGCAGTTTTTGTTAAATAACCTTTCTTTTTAAAGCCAAACATCCCAAACAATTCTACTTAAAATGTCAGTCAAAGTTTAAAGTTTATTTGCAAGGTTAGTCGGAAAGGGTTACTAATTGGAATTTTTGCAAAGTTGTAGAACAAAAGTTGTTCATTATCACAGGCATTTTCACCCCTTTAACGACTCATCTTTTATTGTAATCATAATGGATATAGATATAATATGCAAGTTAGCATGTTGTTTTTGCAGTAAAGAGAACTTAATATTCATATCTGTTACAAACCTAAACCTGATATGGATATTTTTTGTATCATATCCGCAAGTGCCGAGTCTACCGGCAGATGAGTGGAGGAAGATTACCAAGTTACACCTATTAATAAACAAATAAACATACGAACTGGTTACTTTAGCCCAACGATGCTTACAACGGCAGAATTATTCACTAAGTTTTTATTATACTCCATAAGTAAGGACACAGTGGTCGTACATACAATTTTAAGGATAACATTTTGGTTTAAATGGTCGCCTCGTCAGTGCCACCGCGCCGAATGTTGTGGGTTCAATCCCCGGGACGGGACACGGGACAAACATTTGTGTGATCCACAAATAGTTGTTTCGAGTCTGGTTGTCCTCTGTGTCCATTGTTTAAATGTTTGTAAAGTGCCCGCGACACAGGAAACATTCCTAGTGAGGGAGTTGTAGTTTTTAAAATTAAATCAAATAAATTTTTTCGCAAACTGCAATCTCAATACAATATACTTATCGTATATTGCTCGACAAAGACATGGCGAAGTAAAGATAACAATTAATACAACAACTAGTTTTTTAAAATTCTACTAAGGTGCCAAACAAGCATACGGCCCACCTGATGGTAAGTGGTCACCGTAGCCTATGGACGCCTGCAACACCAGAGGCATCACTTGCACGTTGCCGACCCTTTAGTAATAAAAGGAAGTGGGAAGGAGAAGGAATGGAAAGAGGCCAAGAGGGTGATTAGGCCTCCAGCACTCTCACTCACTGCTATTTCACGTCGATATTCTGTGAGAGGGTAGTCCTTCCCCGGTCGAGCAGGCTCATTCTTGCTGAAATGAGCGAGGCTCTACTACTCTAAAATATCATTTCTATATAGTTATCTTACATGGCTCGTCAAAGACGCAGCGAAGTAAACATAACAATTAATATAACTAGGTGTTCCACTTATTTTTTTTTGGCATAAACTTGACACACAGTCATTGTGTAATCTACGAATAAAACTCTTTCTTAAATCTATATTTAGTAGTAAACTAGAGACGTAAGATATAGTTTGTTTAGGGTGAGTTGTGTTGTTAATTTGGCGTGAGTTAATACTGCGGTAGGTGTTGTGGGGGAGAGTTACCCACTCGGGAGATTTGTCCTTATCAAAGTAAATTGGAGACAAATTGCTGTGAGAGTTGACAGTAGAAGACGTCTGGTATAAGCGAAAGCGATTCGTGGATAAACTGGAAACTATCAGGAATACGCTATGATGCTATTCGTTATGGGTAGATAATGCCAACGTTATATAGAATAGAGGACTTAGTTAAAGAGGGTCCCCCTCTTTTTTGGACATTCTTATTGTTGAACACAAGCAACACAGCATCGATCGCTATAGAAATTTTGAAGAAGTCCGTGCTAAAGAGTGGATTTTGGCAACGACAATTTAATAAAATATCCCGTTTTGTTAAATTCTCATTGTCGGGATGCTGACATTTATTATTTAATTTAATAGTAGCCGGAGTTTCATCAGTTTAGTACCGCTGTGATCTATACAGTATTTTTAAAATATTTAGGAATACTAAACTAAATTATACATTTATCGTCCTAGTTTGAACAATGGACTGTATTTTATTTTTCTATAATAGGTTCTTGGTTGAAACGGAACAGTTCCCTATTAGGGCAGGTGCACATTAAGTAAGCCGCCGCGCAGATCGTTCTATATCACGAAAGCTTTATCCAACATTCTGCAGCTTAAATCAATAAAAAAACAGGCTTCGCTCTACTCCTCGCCCGATAAGCGGGAAGACCTACCTATGAAGACTCTAAACATAGCTACCGGTTTTAGTTCTGATACCAGTCTGCTAAACTAGCCAAACAAGATCAGTAGTATCGAATAATTGCTAGCTCCCTTGTCTTACTCCACGCTACACACCACTAACAGATTTTTTCCATTAAAATATATACAAAGGATGTTATCTGAGCTGTGTAAAGATCGTACATGTTTATAATAGCTAATTTATTTCGTACGCGAACACGGCGTTTACGCGGGCGTGTAAATGACGGTAATTCTGGCCGCGCTTTTCGTGTCCTACCGCAGCCGCCATTATGACGGCCGTTTGTTATTTTTTAGTATACAAGGATGTTTTCACGGTATTTGGGGATGAATAACCGTGTATTTATGTCCTGTTTGAATGTCTCGGAAGAGCATCTATGGCGAACATACTGTCGTGGAATGGATTTTCTTTTTCATTATGTCGTTCATATTTTGTTACCGGCCTCTTAACTTGGATTATTGTTTACTAGCTTTTACCCGCGGCTTCGCTTGCGCAAAAGTAGGTTAGGTTAGGTTAGTAACAGTACTTTTTTATATACAATATAGCCTATGATACTCGGTAATAATATAGCTTTCTAATGGTGAATGAATTTTTAAAATCGGATGAGAAGTTTTTGAGTTAAATCCTTACAAACAAAAAATCAAATCATACCTCTTTTTAGTATTAGTATATATATAGATAAAACACTGTGTTCTAGGGATTTAAAAATCTTTTCAAAGAAAGAATAGCCACCAGTGCAATCCATTATGGATTACATAATTTTTAATCAAACGCGTTTTCTTATTGGCGATGTTACTAAACCAAAGCGCCGCTTGTGCAATCGTCAATAAACCGAAAAGTATATAGTTGCTTTAACTTCCATGAAAGTGTGCAATTATGTAAGTTTCAGAAAAAAGTTTTATTGCCAGTTGCGACGGTAAAATTTAAAGATGTTATTTTAATTGTATTTTCTTTTATGTTTCAGGTAAGCAGGAGATTTAATTATTATTTATGTAAGTAAGGATCTACTATGCTTTTGCGTAATTGGTCGTGACTAAACATTTTCGCGCACTAGGTAACTAAACAAAAGTAAACATGTATAAACTTTTTACATATAATTATTTACCTACTCTTATATTTGTGTACCATAACTTAACTTTATAAGGCTAGTGTGAATGGAACAGTCGCAAAAGGAAAACCTAGGCGAACGTTTCTCGATCAGATCGGAGGCGTTCTGGACAAAGACCAGGTTAAGAGCTCCTTGAACCGACGGGCGTGTATGAGGAATGTGAATGAAGCCAGAGAAGTGTGTCAGGATCGTAGCAAATGGAAATCCGTAGTCTCTGCCTACCCCTCTGGGAAACAGGCGTGAATCTATGTATGTATGTATGTAACTTAACTACCAACTTACGAAGTACTTGTATTTATTATGACTTCACGAATATCATAATGTGCAAGCAGTCGCCTGATTTCGCACCGTTGAGTCAATCCCAACGGATTCGAATCTCATACGAGACATTTGTTTGTGATCTACAAATAATTATTCAGTTTGTTTTAGAGAGAGTTTGGATACACTTTAATGATTATGTGTTTGAAGTCTCCCACGAAATAGGGCCTGAACCACAATGAAGGGAATGAAGGAAGAATCAATAAACAGAAACTATTTACTGTCTGGGAAATAATTATTCGAAAAAATATAACTAGTATCTTCTTTTTAAGTAAACATTACTTATTATTGGTCGGTATCGCTACCACGTCCGCCATTAGCCGTTATCGAGCTGTCCTCAATTAATGACCCCAACTTCGTCCTGACGACTTTTCGATATCCGCTTTTGGATATTTGGCCAACATCCGATACTAAGGGTCCACAGAACTTAATAATGTATAAGTTCATGTCCCAACAACACGTCTTCTGTAATATTACTAAGATTATTTTAAAGATAACTTCTGCACTATCTACACTAATATTATAAAGCTGAAGAGTTTGTTTATTTGAACGCGCTAATCTCAGGAACTACTAGGTCGATTTGAAAAATTATTTTAGTGTTGGATAGCCTATTTATCGAAGAAGGCTATAGGCTATATAACATCATGCTACGACCCACGGGAGCGGCGCAGTAACGACAAACGCGGGTGAAACCGCGGGCACATCTAGTAAATATATATTTCTACGTCGTGGCGGACTTTATAAACTTTCAAACAACGGACACAAATAACACCCACACTTAAAGCAACTATTTATGAATACAATTTTTGTCCCGTGTGGGATTCGAACCCACAACACTCGACGCAGTGGCAGGGGCGAGGCGACCACTTAAACCACTACGCCATCCGTGCAGTAAAAATTTATTGAACTGCTAATGAGAAATTCCCAAAAGAAAACGCAATAACACGTTCAAGTCTGGTATCGAACCCGGGAACTTACATTCGCACACAAACATACCTCCCGGGACTAACAATAACCAATCCAATCTATACTAATAATATAAAGCTGAATAGTTTGTTTGTTTGTTGGAACGCGCTAATCTCAGGAACTACTGGTTCGAATTGAAAAATTATTTTAGTGTTGGATAGCCTATTTATCGAGGAAGGCTATAGGCTATATAACATCACGCTACGACCCACGGGGGCAGCGCAGTAACTATAAACGCGGGTAAAACCGCGGGCACATCGAGTGTAACTATAAGCATCACTCCAAGTAGCAAACTATGTTGATGTTTACGAAAAAAAACGACGATTGCCGAAGAGCATTATTAATCTATCCACGTATAAGTTACGGTCTGTTTGTCTAAGAACACACAATGTATTCGAACCGTATATTCGAGATGCATTATCTTCCATTAATCTTAATGCGTCTGGATATTGATTTTCCATTCGTGCATCCGTTCGGTGTACCGATAAACAACGGTTATGAATAATATCTGAATTTAGAACTATGCATTGAACTGACAGCTGAGCTCAAAACCGGTTACTTTGTAACCGATTTTATCGTGAACTAGCTGTCTGCTACGGTTTCACCTACGTTTGTGATTACTGTTCCGCTCACTTGGCTTGGATCGTGGTGTTATATATAGGCTTTGTTATTTCTGAATAAAGTAGCTATATAATGACAAAAAAACTGTTAGAATCGGTTCAGTAATTTCAGAGATTTTCGATCACAAACAATTTTTCCTCTATAATATAACTAGCTGTCCCGGCAGACGTTGTCCTATACAAAAGATAAAAAGAAACTTATCTAAACCATTCTCGAATCCACTTGAACACACACAAAAAGTTTCATCAAAATCGGTCCAGCCGTTTAGGAGGAGTTCAGTGACATACACACGTACAGTAGAATTATATATATAAAGATTATAAATGTATAAGGAGCTGTGTTTGGTTTTATCACCTATGTTACTCAATGATTACACTCATTGATTTCTAAATTGATTGATCATATTGGTCTCCTATAAGTAAAGGAGTACAATATACAAAACTAATGTCCATTTGTCTGTGCAATTTTGTGTATATTCTTTGTTGGAGATCCTTAATAAATAAATAAACTGTGTAATTTTTACGAAAATGTACCGACTTATAGCGATCTTTTTCAATTCTTATAATATTGTCTTATGTTTACGCGAATGTTATAGGTACTATCAACTCCAGCGACGGATGATTCCTAAGGTTAAAATCGCATAGCAGGCCAACACTTGGTACCCGTACCCGTGACACGCCCCTTTCTTTGTTTGAGTTTTTTTACACTTTACATTTGTGTATTGATTCTAAGGCGATACAAACTCAACTGGTCAACATGACGACGAAGTACCCCATGTGCAAGCAAAAATTTTTCTGAAATGGTCATCCGTCGCTGGAGCCGATAGTACATTGAAATTAAACAAACTTTATACGGATTTTATCGCGTTGTTTATTTTTTATAAAACACTATTATTACATAATTTTGAAACTTGAAACTACTATTGTTAAACACTTACTAGTTATTGTTTTCTATGTATAATATGTATATATGTATTTACAAAAAAAAAGTATATATGTATGTTTATCCATTGTCTAGTACCCATAGTACAAGCTCTGATTAGTTTGGGCTAGATGGTGTTGTGTGTATGTGGTAGAATATTATTATTATTATTACTTAAATTTAAGCTATTTAAATTACACAACTATTTAGATTTAACTTTACACTTTCCCCGAAATTAAAAAGAAGTAAACAGTAACTAGTAAAAGTGTTTAACAATTGTATTTTGAAGTTTTAAAATTACGTAATAATAGTGTTTTATAAAAAATAAACAGCGCGATAAAATCCGTATAAAATTCTTGTTTATTGACAGTCTTACTGTAAGGAGTTGCTCCTGGTACTCGCTTGGATTATACGCATGAGTTAGTCATACTTCGCGGGTGGCACAATTGTTTATACGATGTTTACAAACCGCGCTTATGCTTTAACTTGCGAAAGTTACTCCATTCGCTCGCTCAATATACAATACGTATACATATTTCTGGTCCGACCTCAAATCAAAACTAAAATATCGAATTCAATGTTCGTTTCCTTTCGTATATACATATTTCATTTTTACCTGTTTTTTATGTCCGAGACGAAATTCACAATTATGTAAAAAATACAATGCTAAGCTTGCTTATCCTAATTAATATTATAAATGCGAAAATGAGTTTGTTTGTTTGTTTGTTACGCTTTCACGCCTTAACTACTCAACTGATCAACATTTTGCATATACATTGTCAGGGGTAAAGAACCTATTCTTCTAACAGTTATTTTTCTGGATGAAAGGTACCCTATGTCCTAACATAGGGTACCTTTCATCCAGAAAAATAACTGTTGCAAACCTAACCTAACCTACATTTACGCGAGCGAAGCCGCGGGAGAAAGCTAGTTTTCTATATTTAACAATGCGTTTTTTTGTATTATGTACCTGACTTCCTTTACTACATGTAATAAAATAAACTCTTGCTTTCTGAGGTCCTCATGACATGTACATGTACCTTATTTACACGAGAAAAAGGGCTGTGATGTTTATCCTAACTCTCCTAACTAATATTATAAAAGCGAAAATGAGTTTGTTTGTTTGTTACGTTTTCACGCCTAAACCACTGAACCGATCATCCTGAAATTTTGCATATACGTTGACAGGTGTACAGAAAGGTGTTCCAGAGGAAAACAATAATAACGTTCTTATGATAATATATGGCGCTACGTGTCTTTCGAATCATTATTGAATTATATTATTACAAGCAGAGTACAACCCTAATAGATTGTCAAATTCTAAATTAACGCGAGCGAAGCTGCGGGCAAAAGCTAGTAAGAAATAATTTCCGAAAGTAGAACAACTTAATGTACTACAGAAGCCATCATCTATTGGATTTAAAGACACCAATAAAAAGTTAGCGCCGAAAAATAGTTGGACCCTTGCCTAATGGCACCAAGTACCTATCCTATTTGTTGAACTGTATACAGAATAACTTATTTTCAAGTCATTGAAGCTCGAGAGCATTCATGGAGTTTCCTTTTTCGAGCCCCTTTTAAAGACTCTCAAACTGGCGCTGTAATCACCGTGCTTGCCAAAAATACTTACAATTTTGCTGCAATGGTGATTTCAGTAAGTGCAATGTGTAGTTGTTGCACTTTGAAATGTTACACTTAAAAACGAGTGCTGAGTAGTCTCCTTCAAGGCAATTTAAATTTAAAGCAACTGGTTTTAATTATTGTTGTTTAGTTAAAAATGTGTATGCACTTTTTTAACTAAATTATGAATATGTATGTATGTAATATATTAATATGATATTTCGGTTACATGTCCAAGAAGTGTTCACACACGTTAATAGAATTTAAGATTGAATTTTGACATCCAGATTTTCATTATTTTATTATTGTAGGTAACTTTAGATTCTAGGTAAATTATACAGAAACAATACATACGTAGTCTATATTATTATTGATAGCTTCGAAGAGCCATGAGCATAATCAACCTCTGAGTCTTCTCCGCAGAAGTTATTGAAAACACTATGTCTGTTTGTTAGTGACCGGCATAACTCCGGAACTACTGGACCAATTGACTTGTAACTTGGTGTGCCCTTGGAATCTTGGAGTCATACCTCGGTCGAGTTTGAATATGGGCCCTGTGGGTCAAAAGACCCCCGAGATATAGGGGTCACAAGGTCACATGTATTTTAAATGCTTTTACACTTAAGACCTCGTAACTTGGTGTGCAGACACCTTGGGATCAAACCTCGGTCGAGTTTGAATATGGACCCTGTGGGTCAAAAGAAGATATATGGGTCATTTCTTTCATTACTTTTACGTTTAAGACGAAGAGATTGAATCCTGGATTTTTACACCTATCTCGTTCCATTTGGATAGGTTCTTTTAGTAGCACTAGTCTTTAAAACTGTAACTGAATTGCAATGGGTTCTTAAAACATATGTAGCGAATTGTAGGTGTGATACAACTTTTCCTCTCTTAAGAGATATGCAACGTCCATGCCTAGTTATGTTATGTAATGGAAAGACAACATGTAACCGAGGCGTGGAGCCAAAGTATTTCGATTTCACGGCCTTTTGACCGTTACGGTTAAAATCTACCATTCCCAAATCATTCTTTCATTCCCAAGTGTCGAAACTAATCGCCGAGAACATATCCAAGCTTCGTCCTGAACATAAAATGGTTTTATCGGTGCTTGGCGTTTGGGAGAGTTCCGAGAAGATCAGACAATAGGCCCATATCCGCGATGGTCGCCCGCAGACCGTGTAACGTGTGGGGCGCAAGCCTTGAGCGCAAGAAGGCTTTGTATTTTTATAAAAAGAATATTTAAGTGACGGATAAATGGACGGGAAAAGTTGTTTCGTAGGTTTTAGTCCTCGGCACTCACTATCGTCATTTTGCTAACATTAAAGTGCTGATTGTCGCAGTGGCTATTTTAATTAGTTAATTAAAGCTTTCGTTAACTCTAAGGACTCTCAGTGAGGCAGGTTTCTTTGTAAAAACCTGTATGACTGACGGTTATTTATATGCTTTTAAAGATGTATAAACTCCTCCAGCACTAACATGGTATACAATGATTTTAAACCGGTTATTCTGCAATACAGCTCTTTGCTACCCAGTTTATAATTTTAATCTGGAAATTGATGATAAGAAATTAAATGATACATAATATATGCAAGAAAGTTGTCGTTAATTAATTACGGTAATAGAACCTGTTCCATGGGAAAATGGCGCTCAAAGTTCTGGAAAGCGAAATTTATGCTCATACGGTATGTTCGTTTAACTGAATAGCATTATGAATAACATTATTTCTATAGACATATGGCATTTTCTATAGGGTCTCATATTTCGTGGGCCATATACCTGGTAATCTAATAATTGTATGACTATTAGGTATACGGAGGAGCATAGTAAAGATAGCTCTTTTGAATATTTTAAAATATTGTCGGTTCTACGAATTTCTCCTAAACGGAGATAGGACAGGAAGGCTTGTCTAAATCTAGAAATACCTGGCTGGGCAAGGATCTCTATCTGACGACAAATCACAACAAATATATGTTGTGTTTCTGTGAAGAGTAGGGCTTCCAATCTCCTTAGTCAATGTACTGTTAATACAGCGATATATGCTGATAGAATAACGCTGCTCTTTTTTTGAAAAACAATGCGAATACCTTAGGAAACTATTATCAAATGAAGTTCTTATATGATGTTGTTATTCAATTAATAATTACGGTACTGATATAATTATTGTCTAAATGAAACTGTCCCTTATCATGTGGCGACTTGTAAGTAAAACAACACTTAGCACATATTTGTATATCATGTTTGTAAACCCTGTATAAGTGTATGTTTTGTAAGTTGTCCTAAATAAATAAATAAATTTATTACACTGCCCATGCGCCATATCGAAGCTCGATTCTCCATATAAGACAAAAATGTATATGAAAATAATTGTGGAAATTATTCCGTATCTCTTCGTTGTGTCCATAGTACGAACGTTTGTAAAGTCGTCCGTAAAAAAGTGAAGGATGGCGTTCCTAAAAAACAATTATCTATATATTAATACGTGAAGTAGAAGCTTTGTGCCCCTTTTTACGAAAATTGCGTGGACGGAGGAGTATGAAATTTGGCACAGTTAAGTTTATATGGAGAAGGAGTGGCGAATCCTAATATTTTTATAAAATATGCATTAGAAATACATTAAGTTAATGAAAAAACACTACACGCACACAACCATGCATTTGACACACGCAGTCGAATCGCGTTCGTAGTATTTCGGCATTGTTCGTCTGACGTCGTACAATTCTTTGTTACTATAGTTACCTATACCTTATTTATATGTAATAAAGAAAAACAGAAAACAAAGTAGCAAGCTTAGGAATTTTGGTCGAATTTTGACCACTAGGCGACCGCTAGTAGAAACAAATCGCTTACATTTATAACTTGTTCAATCCATTGTTAACGCCCATTTTGTTCGCAAGCGATCAAGTAGAAAATAACTACGTACATTTCTGTGATTCGCAAGCCCTAAAAAAGATTTTTGTATTAATGTATTACCTGCTATTGTTATTGGCTGCTCCGTATATACGAATATGTTTGTATGGACCGAATACTTTCATTGATAGCCCTAATCGACAATTGGCATGCGGGTTAGAAGTACAACTTCAATTTAATTAAATAATAGTCGTAATGAGAGCAAATGCAATTACGTTTTTGTTTAGTAATGTCTTCTTCTCCCTAGCCTTTATTATTCCCAAGTCACTTGGGGTCGGCTTTCTAGTCTGACCGGATTTGACTGGATATCAGTTTTTACACGGAGCGACTGCCACCTGCCCTCCGCAACCCGAAGGCTAACGATACCCTAAGGCTAGACCAGTGTCAGGATATAAGAGGGCACTGACTTCCCAATAACGACTGCCACAGATGTTCATGGCAGCCGGGACCGACGGCTTAACGTGCTCTCCAAGGCACGGAGCAGACGATAATTGTCAATCAATACGCATATAATTTAAAAAAATCATATAAATTCCGAAAGTCAGAGGTGTGCGACGTAGGTTCTAACCCGAGACCCTCTGCATTGCAGTCTATTGGTCTCCCCACTGAGCTATCGCTGCTAAGTAATAGTAATGTTTAGTAATGTACAGAACGAATTTCGATTACAGCGGCCTCTTGTGGAGACTAGTCTTCTGCGCATTAGATTATAGCGCACAAGTGTGTGCACAAACACAAGTGCACTCTCTATTCTTTATTCCTCAGGCTTATAGTCTGACTAGATGTGCCCGCGGTTTTACCCGCGTTTATCGTTACTGCGCCGCCCCCGTGGGTCTTAACGTAATGTTATATAGCCTATAGCCTTCCTCAATAAATAGGCTATCCAACACTAGACATTTTTTTCAATTCGAACCAGTCGCTCCTGAGATTAGCGCGTTCAACTCTTCATCTTTATAATATTATTATAGATGGGACAGATTTAAATGTCATTGAGTTAAAAATCAAAAATCTAACAATTTCATCAATCTTACAAATGTTTATTATATTCGTTGAGATTTAATTATGTATGTCATTGAAATTGTGTCACTAAGCTGTAATTAAAGTCTGCTTTGGCGACGGTCACGTTGCCGACCGTTGTAAAAAAGAAAGAAAGAAAAATGTCCCATGTTCGATTGCCGGGTTGAGCAAATTGTTATTTAGTTTTCAGACTGGAGTCTGGGATTGTGCCTGCGTGCCTATATGCGTAACATAAAAGGACGTTGGATCCAAAGATCGATGCGATGGTTTTAGGTTCCATGTATACATATTACATGGAACCTAAAACCATCGCTAGTGAATTTCAGGTGTTATGCATATTATCATAATAATTATATAACCTATATCTTCGTGGATGTAAGGCGGGAGACTATATAATGTAAGATAAACCAAGATTAACTTATATTTTTGACAAAGTAGGTATCTGAATGAGGCTGCTTTGGTAAGCATTTCGTGAAAATAAATTTGATTTTTAATCCAACGATAGTCAAATATGAAAGAGGGATTTAATTCAATCATTTTTATTACTCCGTTTTAAGCCTTTTCAATTTAAGTTCAAATATTACTTTAGATCGCCAGACTGGTAATCCTGAGGCTTTGCGTTCGACCCATGGCCTTCTCAATGTCAGTCTCTTCTTAGAGTACCTACCTAATTATTGAATAGTACATAGCTTGACCTCTGTTTAGTATGAAGTGCTATACAGTTCGGCCTAGATGGCGTAGCGGTTAGTGTAACCGACTGCCACGCCTGAGGTCGCGGGTTCGATTCCCGCACAAGTCAAACATTTGTGTGCATGAACATGGATGTTTGTCTTGGTCTGGGTGTTTCTATGTATAATATGTATGTATTTACAAAAAAAAAGGTATATATGTATGTTTATCCATTGTCTAGTACCCATAGTACAAGCTCTGCTTAGTTTGGGCTAGATGGTGTTGTGTGTACGTGGTAGAATATTATTATTATTATTATTACTGGTTATTGGTTTTGGCAAAGTCTCTAAGATGTGTGAAGTTTACGAACTTGCACAGGGCCAGCGTGGTGGACAATGCCTAACCCTTTTTGCTTTGAGAAGAGGCCTGTTCCGAACTGTGAAACAGTTTACCTACAGAGCTGATTTTATTATTAGGTAAGGCCTTAGCCCACCACGGCAAATTCGGGTTGAAAGACTTCACATATCTTCAAGAGCATTATGCAGGTTTTCTCACCATATTTTCCGTCACCGGTAAAGCAGGCTATAAAAAAATGTTTTTTTGTTTTTTTTATACAACTAAGGTGGCAAACAAGCATACGGCCCACCAGATGGTAAGTGGTCACCGTAGCCTATAGACGCCTGCAACACCAGAGGCATCACTTGTGCGTTGCCGACCCTTTAGGAAAGGAAGTGGGAAGGAGAAGGAGCGGGAAGGGGGAAAGAGAGTGATTGGGCCTCCGGCACTCTCACTCACCGAACGAAACACAACAGTAGGACTACTGCTATTTTACGTCGATATTCTGTGAGAGGATAGTCCTTCTCCGGTCGAGCCGACCCATTCATGCTGAAATCAGCGAGATCAGAGCTGAAATCAGAAATACGCCTATAACTACGAAAAGAAAGCTAGAGGCGCGCGCCTTGGGATCGAACTCAAACCTCTGCATGGCAGTCCGACAGTGTTCCACTGCGCTATTGTTGTTGTATATAAACAATCAGGTGAGAAATGTTTAAAAGGCTTAAGAATTTAGATCTTATACTGATCAAATAAAACAAAATTCGCTTTTAATTTTTTTATTGGAATTGTTCAAACGTCTACAAAAACCACATCAAACCTTCTAACAAAGTTTATTTAAAACAGTTCATATAACACTTTCTGGGTTATTCAAACAGACGTCGGTATAAGGCCACGCCCGCGGCCTCGTTTGTCCAAACAACGGAAATTTGATCAACAGTACAGTTACGACTTAATTACAGAACAATATAGTTAATAATGTGTGGTTACGTTAAATTTGCGTGTACACGATGTAAGTTTCTGATTAATGCGACATGCGCAAGCTATCTACGCAAGTTACATGAATAAGCTATCGCGGGATACATTCCCAAAGTGTTTTGCGCGGACTACATGCGTAAATTATGCGTGTGGGTTACATGCGCAAGTTGTCCATGCGGGCGACATGCACAAGCTTGTCTTGTGTCTGTCATTCTTCAGAATTTGTATTCAATCTGCAATTAAATTTATATCAAATCATTAACATTTTTTAATCATATTTTCTTTACATAATTAATCATTTGTATGCCCAAGTGGCTGATTATGAAATGGACATTATTAAGTATATAATTATGTAATGAACACCTATTTGTAACCCATGTATCACAAATAAACGATTTGATTTGATTTGACAAGCTATTAGAGCAGCATTTACCGGCAAGCAGCGATAGCTCAGTGGGGAGTCCGACAGACTGCAATGCAGGGAGTCTCGGGTTCGAACTCACGTCGCGCACCTCTGACTTTTAGAAGTTATATGACTTTTCGAAATTATGTGCGTATTGATTGACAATTATCGCCTGCTCCGTGCCTCGGAGAGCACGTTAAGCCGTCGGTTCCGGTTGCCATGAACATCTATGGCAGTCGTTATTGGGAGAGTGTCGACACAAAAGATCCCACTGGGTCGAAGTGTCGCCGGTCTGCACTGACTGGCCCCCACATAAGATAAGATAAATAAGTAAGGTCTTAAAAGGATTTATTTTATAATAAGACTAGCGTCCGTCCTCGCCTTCACCTTCGTATATAAAGACGCAAGGCGCTATTAATCTTTTTTGTAATACTTCAGAGATAATCCTGAGGAAAACATAGGTCATGTAATAACACGGCCTTAAGCTCCTCTCATTAAAAGATTACGTCATTTTTCTGCTTCTTTTGAACGAAGTGAGGTCAAATAAATACTTTCATGGTATTAGATGTAGGATTTATGGGTTTTGTGTCTTTATAGTCTAATGTCCGTTAAATGATCGGTTTTTAATTTTAGTCGTTCCTAAAGACAACGTTTTAAATATCTCTAGTGCTATAACTCCTTTATATCTTTATAAATCGCTCGCCTCCTGTTATGTGGTAAAATATAATAATAATATATATAGTTCAAGGTGCCTGGTAACCCACAATAGGCATTATATTGCCGTTTACCGATCACATTATCGAAATTGCGTGCTGCTACTGAAAATTTCCTTGCAGAAAAACCCAATAACACATTGGCCGGTCCGGAAATCAAACCGGAGACCACAAGTCACTAAAGGGCCCAGTTGAAAACCAGCGTCAGGCTTTCGTCTGACACATGCTGAACTGGGCCCTATTTGACACTACTGTTGACACTTTATATGTACCTACTTTCCTTTTTTTTCGATTGGGTTTCGTTTCGATAAGTTTATTTTTTTACCTATTTCTTTTATTTTATACTTGTTATTATGTGTTTGTGGTATGTGTCAAATAAATATTTTTCTTTCTTTTCTTTCTTTCTTTCTTTCTTTCTTTCATGCACAGCAGTTGCATACGCTAGCTGCTTAACCATGAAACCACTCGCCAAATGTTTCCAAGTATGAAGAATCTATCTTTACTCACAAAAAGATAATAATCGTTCGATATTGAATGCTCCCTCGATACTTCTTATTCCAATCACTCGTATCCATTCCTTCATCAAACGGCCATTACAATCCCTATTTTCCTCATACCTGTTTCTACCCTTATTGACAGACAAGGGATAAAACCCTTCACCTCAATAGTCAACAGCGCGTTAACAGCGTATGTTACATCAGATTATTTATATGTCAGGCCAGATATCTCAACGTTAGCCAATTGCCGTCTTGATCGGGACGATTATTAGGAGCCGATGCAATGTATACATATACTCTTTGGTTTGCTCTGCTGAATTTGTTCAAGGCAAAATTTTAATAAGGTTTGTGCTATTTTAATTACAAATCTAACATATAGGGTATTCCATTAAAGCAGGTTTTAAACTATATCGCAAAGAAACGTAATACTCAGGTAGCGATCGCTTGTTACTAAGAGTATCACACCGGCATTGCCAATGCCCTTTGAGAAAGGAGTTCTGCTGTGACCGCATAGGACACAACAACCCACTAAGGTATTTCATGATGTCTCAATTTTTTTAATATTTATTATCCACTCTCGTTTTGTTTTAATATAAAAAATATAACACGCAATCATAACACCTAGCATCCCACCATGAATCCAGGCTTTCATTCTATAAAACAGTAGTTCCCAAAGTGGTCCAGGTGGACCCTCAGGGATCTATGGGAGACTCGACGGGGGTCTACGTTGGCGTGACAAAAAAAATGGGGTTCATAATAATTCGTAAGCGGGGAAATTTATTTATTTATTTATTTATTTCTCTATTTACTACATTACACATTTTTATAATTGGCAGCGGCTTCCGCACTAAGCTCGAGGCTTGTATCGCGGTTTGGTATTTGCTTTCGATAGTGAAGAACTAAAATGTTGACTTCACCTATCAATGTAGGCAGATAATATTTTGAGAAGCTCAGCGACTGTTACTTCTAAATACTTTTTCGGTAGAGAATCACTAAAAAAAAAACAAAAGATCAGCCCGTTGAGATTTAATTAAATTTTTTAATTGCATGAACTTGTTTGATTCTTCACCAACATAAATACAAATGCCAAGGAATATGGTAGAAATGTAGCTGCATGGGGTCCACCGGAACCAGAAAGTGGTCTATGAGGGAGAAATTCTGGGAACCTCTGCTATAAACGAAGTTTGCATTTTAAACTAAGCCTTTGCTAGCATAAACTACACCCTAGCTACTACGATGGATTAACGTCAAACTCGCCTATGGTTATAAGCTATGTATTTTAAGCAGTTTGAATGAAATCACACCTATTGACACTTAATACGCCAAATTGCCAATCTCAAACGAAGGACACAACCGATCGTCCCGACGGCGACGTCGAAATTGGGAGTAAAATTCGAGACATGTATCAGAAGTTTTAGGGAGGCTTTCTTTCACAGATAAGGCTTGTTTATAGTGTATTTTATGGTAATAGGGTTGCAAAAGAGATAACGTAGCGATAGTATTGGTAGGACAAATATGTTTAACGTAAAGTGTCTTATATATTTGGTCTAGTTACGTAATCTTAATAGAAATCGAGGAGATTTAATTTTAAGTTTCGGATTTTTAGTTATTTTTAATCTAACCTAAATCTTTATGGGTAGAATATCTCTAGTTTTAAGACAACAAAACATTTTTTAATAAATCTATAGTAGCTGCAGTAGTGTTAAATGTTGTTGTTCTGTGGCTAAATGAAATGCTTGATGTCGGATATGGATATATGTATACATATATATACTAAAAAAAGGGTATGTTAAGCTGGTTTGGACATGTAGAAAGAATGGACGAGGAAAGACTGACTAAGAAAGTTTATAAGGCTAGTGTGAATGGAACAGTCGCAAGAGGAAAACCTAGGCGAACGTTTCTCGATCAGATTGGAGGCGTTCTGGACAAAGGCCAGGTTAAGAGCTCCTTGAACCGACGGGCGGGACGGACGTGTATGAGGAATGTGATGAAAGTAAATGAAGCCAGAGAAGTGTGTCGGGATCGTAGCAAATGGAAATCCGTAGTCTCTGCCTACCCCTCTGGGAAACAGGCGTGAATCTATGTATGTATGTATATATACTGGTATCAGTTGCAAATAAATTAGGGCTTACATAACCCTTATAGTTGTCACTTATGCTATGAGGGCCCAATTGTGAAGCTAAGTGCGGATAACACATGTTGTTTGAATGTTTCTAAAGTCTCCCGCGACACAGGATTTACTCCTAGTGAAGGAGTAAGCGCTCAAGTACACGATTCCGCCGTCGCGCCGACACCGCTTCGTCACCGTGTGTCTCAGTTGTGTATACGTTCGCGACCGCACCGCCCCCGCGCCGCCGCCGCGCCGACACCGCGCCGCCATTTAGTCCATTGAAATGTTACAATTTAAGGACCTAATATTGCATTTATTAGAGGACGCAATTTTATTTTTGGGACATGTAATAAAAAAAGATCATAAAACTAAGTTAAACATTTCGTTTTGACCGGATTCTCATGAGCATTGACGAACCCGGTCAACTTTGCAGCGCTGTAACAACGTTTTAAATGAATGAGATTTAAAAAAAATCTAAAGGAAAATTTTCCTCAAAAGACCATCTACAAGATTGGTCTGAGATAACTTTTTGTAAAATGTATAAAAAAAAGTTACAGAGCAAAAACTTGGGGTTAAGCTTCTATTGACCCCCCCCCCGCACATGTCCCAAAAATAAAATTGCGTCCTCTAAAAAATGCAAAGCTCACGTAACATTTCAATGGACTAATTCGCCAGTGTTTGATTTTGCTTATTCCATTACTGGCCACCAACGTATGCGCTCGTATTAACTTTTTAGTAATCTATCATGGATAAATTTGATTACGAAACGTTCATAACTTTAGTGGAGGATAGAGCAGTGATGCAATGTATTACTAACAACTGTCTAGTGGTATATTAAAATCAAACGGCGGGGACGCGGTGGCGGCCGCGGCGCGGTGACGGTGCGGTCGCGGCATCGTGTACAGGAGCCGTTAACCTAGCTATAGTCCTAGGGAAATAGATATATGGTCGCCTGTTGTAGAAATTATGGGACATGCAAGTAAAAAATCACACAGTAAAAACCTAAAATGTAATATAAAAATTATTCATGTATATTGTGTACAGGAATGTATGAAGAAAAACGTAGGAAAAGAAGAAGCAATATTTCTGTTTCACAATTAGATATAATTAGGTCAAGGAAAAAAGGCAATTTCTTAAGTAACGACCTGATAATATTATTAAGAGTTTTTTTGTATATCCTTCAAAAAGTAATATAAGCTCGGCCTATTCAAACGGACGCAGATCGCTCAAATGTAATTTATATGGAGTATACTGGTAAAGGTGTGGTTTTATTTAAGCGGAGCGGAGCATGTACGGGTGATACTTGATGACGTACTTTAGTGTACCAAGAAACCAAGTGGTTTTTCTTTACACTCTTGAAGTATTTATTATCTTTATTTACCTTTATTATTATTAAAACTAAAACTTTATTGTAGTTTCAATATCAGAAATGTTATAATAGCTACTAGATGTTTAAATACATATTAACTCACAAAAATAATGCCCTATTAAATCTATTTCTCGTATACAGTCCTAGAGATATTGATTACGGCGATCCCTTACTGATGGTTTACACCATTAGGTCCCAAAGTGGTTCAGGCGAACCCCCAGGGATCCACAGGAGACTCAACGGAGGTCTACACGTTGGCGTTACAAAAAAATGGGACCCACGAAAATTTATTTGCTTCCGATAGTGAAGAACTAAAATGTTAGCTTGACTTCACCGAGTGTTCGACAAGCTCAGCGACTGTTACATGTAAAAACTTATATTGCATATTCCATATTCAGTACCAGTGGTTTTTCGTTTTCGGTAGAGAATTACTAAGAAAAAAAGGCCAGCCCGCCTACCGTGGTAGGTTCAGTACCAAGAATTTCTACAAAAAAGAAAAGGTCAGCCCGTAGAGATTTGATAATTTTTTTTAATTGCATGGACTTGTTTATCTGCAGGGGGTCCACTGGAACTAGCTAAATTTTGAAAGTCCTCTATAAGAAAAAAGTCTGGGAACCTCTGGTTTACACTATCTTTATAGTTAGGTATGTTTATTTTTACTGTTATTTGTTAGTGCGTCATCAATGCAGATTACCGTTTTTTTAAGGGATGCCGTAATACAGAGCATCTTCTTTTTGTATCGCGGAAAACTTTACAATAATTGAGAAATGGTTCCAAAGGAACGTATAGAGTAGAAATTATTAGTATTATTTTTAACTTTATTTGAAATTAAACTACTTAATACGGGTTTTGTCGCAGTTTTTATTTAACACTATTATTACATAATTTTGAAATTAATTTGAGACAACCAACATCTTAGTTTCCCCGTGAACACATCTGCTGTAAAACAACTACCAAAAAGCAAAAGAAAATGTAACAATGTTGTACGGTCTCACTACCGTACATTGCTGCCCACACCACAAGTTGCACAGCGCGTGTAGCTGCGCGCTCAGCATGTATCGTGTGCTACATACTATAAATTAGCGATACAACAAAATACATTGACTCAGTTGAACGTAAACCAAACATAAGCAAACTTTACGAGTGCATTAAGAGAAAGAATTAGTCTTATTTTTACTGTAAGTTATCTACTAATACTTTAAATAAATTATTTACGTTATAATTCTTTTCTCTACTACATACTTCAAAATCTTATTATAGTGTGCGGAGTTACTATAAACAACCCATACAAATGTTTAATAATAGTAGTTTAAAGTTGCAGATTTAACGTAAAAGTAAATAAATCAATGTAATCGGAATGATGGGCTTCTAAGTCTATAAGGTTTGGTCGTAAATATAAGCTAGATCACTTACTCGCTGCAATGTAACCTCGCCCTAAGCATTGGACATCAATCCGATTCATCTCGTATCGGATCGACAGTCGACACCGGCGGACACATGGAATCGGAAACTGAATGTATCATTCGCCTATATTGAAAGTTGCAGCCGCTTATCAATATTTTGCAGGAACTATTCATAATCAGTTCTAGATAGTATGTTGTATGTGCGTGTGTGATACTCCTATTGTATTATGCTATTGTTTTATTTCCTAACGAAATTGGTATGGCCTATGGGTATGGCCTCCAGCTCTTACTCCTTAAAATTTAATACTATATTTTGCCCGCTGTTTCGCTCGCGTAAATGTAGGTTAGATTCATAACAGTACTTCTTTCTGGATGAAAATCCATGTCTTTTTTTGTACACCTGACAAAGTGTATGCGGAATTTCATGATGATCGGCCTTGTACTAAAGGCGTGAACAAACATACAAACAAACTCACATTCGCATTTATAATATTTGTTAGGAAGTTAGGATTGATTTATAAGTAAGGCATTTTATCTTGTAATGTTTTCTTGAAATTGTTTTATTATTTAATGTGGTGCTTTTACACTAAATAATGACTATGATTAGCTTTATTTTTTGAGGATTTAGATTATCATAATATTGTCTTCTGTTTACGCGAATGTTATTCATTGAAATTAAACTACTATATACGGATTTTATCGCGTTGTTTATTTGACACTGTTACAAAATTTTTTGAAAAACTGTTACACTACTATAATCACTATTAAACTTTACAAATTTTTTAAGCTATTTAAATTATTGAAACTATTAAAACTATTTATACTATTACTATACTATTATACTATTTAGATTTATTTTTACACTTTCCCCGACGTTTCGGTTGCTTTTCAGCAGCCATGGTCTCCCCGTGACCATGGCTGCTGAAAAGCAACTTCAATGAAATTAAACTACTATATACGGATTTTATCGCGTTGTTTATTTGACACTGTTACAAAAAACTGTTACACTACTATGACCATGACCATGTCCATGACCCGTGACCATGGCTGCTGAAAAGCAACCGAAACGTCGGGGAAAGTGTAGAAATAAATCTAAATAGTATAATAGTATAGTAATAGTATAAATAGTTTTAATAGTTTCAATAATTTAATTAGCTTAAACATTTGTAAAGTTTAATAGTGATTATAGTAGTGTAACAGTTTTTCAAAAATTTTGTAACAGTGTCAAATAAACAACGCGATAAAATCCGTATATAGTAGTTTAATTTCAATGATTTAGATTATGTCCAGTTTATAGATAGGTAGGTTCTGCAACAGGTTTAGAACCGAGCCCTACCTTTCTTTAAAGTTGAAACTAACTGCCTGCAAATTGAATTAGCAAGTATAGTGCGCGTGCATAACCGGCACACTTGTTGTAATCGATGTAAATCGATACGGAGATCGGTAACTATAACCTAAATTAGTCGCTCGGTTAACCGAGGGTGACTGCTCCCATCCGGTGTAGTAATTTAAACGATAATTGCACACGGGGAATATGCATTTGTGCTGTCCCAAATACGAGATCAGTGTCGATATACCTGGACTTTACAAGAGGCCGCAGCTAAACAGACTACCTAATATGCTGTTGATGTGCGAAGAAGTGCTACTAGTGGTTTAAGGGGACGGTCTGTGAGCTGAGCTATCAATCCAACTGCTGGCAATGCAGCTCCTGTTTTTGTGGGTCGCCGAGGCTCATAGAAAGTCTATGAGCCTCGGCGACCCTCGGCGAGCCTGGTTTTTACTACGGTTTACAAGATTGTAAACCGTAGTAAAAACCAGGCTTAAATTTTTTTTAAATGAGCTTAGATGAGTTTTTAGGATTGTGACAGGGTTTTAGTACCTCAGGGATGCCAATGATCCTATTGTTAGTCTGCCGCGCTCTATCTGCCAGTTCGTCGATCTTTATAGGTATCTACCTAAAAATTTAGGTAGATACCTATAAAGATCGACGAACTGGCAGATAGAGCGCGGCAGATTAACAATAGGATCATTGGCATCCCTGAGGTACTAAAACCCTGTCACAATCCTAAAAACTCAACATTTACATATATATCTTTATAGTTTTGTTTAATTTTGATTGTAATTGTAACGCAGCGAGTTCTCTTCGTCGTTTGTTTGAAATTGTTATGTTCATCATCATTCACCTGGCAGCCCATGGTAAAATCAGAATTTAGATTATTATTTAAGCATCAAGTAATTCGAATTGCAAAAAACTAATATTCTTGTTAACCCTTCCAGCTGAGGTAAAAATTTGTCTTAAGAAGTGGGGTCACGGCAGTCGCTTCTGACGCGAGCCCCCAACTTCTCAAAATCGGATGCGGTTGCTCACAAAAATTTGTTTGATTGCGTTTACATTGCGTTCTGTGAATCGAAATATGTATTTTGTTGCCCTATAAATTAACTTCATAAGCCGATTAGAATCTTTTGGGAGAATTACATACGTAGAGAAGTTTGGGATTTAATATCCTTATTTGATTTCAATTACATTGTTAAATGTCTTTGATGCTCATCCTCCTATGTTTGGTACTTTAATACGCGTAAACTGTTACAATGAATTTGGATGTATCTTAGCACACAGATATACCACATCTTGGATTATTACTCGTATATAGGTTACTCTTTATTCTTTTAATTCCCATGTGCGTTTCTATGGGATTTATGGTAGCAAAACCGCAGGCAGAATAGTAAGGAATATATTCCAATACTACTGGGTACCATTGGTTAAATTACGCATTGCTGTATTTCCAGTCAGATGTGGCCGTAGGGTAGACAATACAGAACCGTCTATTTACGAGTTTTAAATTCAAAAGGAACTTAACAGACAGCTAAATGTGTGTGGGATAGATGTGCCTGGAACATTCGTGGCCCGCGGGCAGGAACGGGTTAAGACTTTGTTTGCGGCAAATGCAGCTATTTTTGGTTTTACCCTTTGTTCTGTGCGGAATATTAGGTCTTTATTTATAAAATTGAGATCTTTTCTTCGGAGTTTTTCTTTGTTGTGCGTCTTCGTCTATCCGTTTATTCATTGGTCTGTCACGTTTATCTATTGATTTGAATCTTGCTATTTCGAAAATAGACTATGTGGTTAGTAGCATTGATATTTAATAGTCTCCATTGATAAATGTCCCATTTGTGGTCAATGTTGGATCGATAAGAGTCTACCCATATTCCTTGCTCAATAAAATAAATAGGAAGAGGGGAACCCGAGTGTGCGACTCGGATACCCTATCTCAACTATTGCAATATCTCTCTCTCTTACTGTAGAAACTGTACTGCACAACAAAGTGTACTGCACCACTGAATTTATTACTCTTGTTCTCCCTAGCCTTTATTATTCCCAAGTCACTTGGGGTCGGCTTTCTAATCTAACCGGATTTGACTGGATATCAGTTTTTACACGGAGCGACTGCCATCTGACCTCGGCAACCCGAAGGCTAACGATACCCTAAGGCTAAACCAGTGTCAGGATATTAGAGGGCACTGACTTCCCAATAACGACTGCCATGATAGATGTTCATGGCAGCTGGGACCGACAGCTTAACGTGCTCTCCGAGACACGGAGCAGGCGATAATTGTCAATCAATACGCACATAATTTCGAAAAGTCTTATAACTTCCGAAAGTCAGAGGTGCGTGACGTGGGTTCGAACCCGAGACCCTCTGCATTACAGTCTGTTGGTCTCCCCACTGAACTATCGCTGCGTGTTAAACTTTATGTATGCACATAAAAAAAATGTTCAATCTAATGCTTGTTTCACATCGATTATTGCATGGATATTTCAAATATTGACGAAGTAGTGTATGCAGGGCAATACACATGTGTTTGTTAACTCTGTTAGCTTAATTATACAATGTACATCACGGGCATCCCGGCAGATGAACGGTAATTGATGAATGGGGCCGTATTACGCAACAAACTGTTTGTCGCGGCCATGAGTTGTTCTGGGACTAAGTAATATCTGACTACCTACCTCGTTTAGTAAGAAGCGTAATGATAGTGATGACGGAAGAGGTGGTGTAGTGATTTAAGTGTTTGCGGCAATACGGCGAGTGTTGTAGGTTTGAATCAAGTCCATTTTAGTATGCTAAGGTACCTTTATATTAAAAGAGAAAATTTGTTTGTTTGTACTTTGTAAAATATGAAAATACTGATCCGATTTCAATATTCCTTTGACGATTAGAAAGGTAAGCAGCGGTAGCTCGTGGGGAGACCAACAGACTGCAATGCAGAGGGTCTTGGGTTCAAACCCACGTCGCGCACCTCTGACTTTCGGAAGTTATGTGACTTTTTGAAACTATGTGCGTGTTGATTGACAATTATCGCCTGCTCTGTGCCTCGGAGAGCAAGTTAAGCCATCGGTCCCGGCTGCCATGAACATCTATGGCAGTCGTTATTGGGAAGTCAGTGCCCTCTAATATCCTGACACTGGTCTAGCCTTAGGGTATCGTTAGCCTTTGGGTTGCGGAGGTCAGGTGGCAGCTGCTCCATGTAAAAACTGATATCCAGTCAAATCCGGTTAGACTAGAAAGCCGACCCCAAGTGACTTGGGAATAATAAAGGCTAGGGAGAAGAAGAAGAGAACAATACATGCAATTGCAGTTTGATAAGAATCCCTACACGGGGCGTAGACTGGGTTTAACAAATGGATCCTGATTCTGGATGTTCTATGTGTCAATTCGGCATACATTGGTTTAAATATTTTTCTAAGTACCATGTGTCACAGGCATTGATCAGGTGCGGCAATTGTGTAAAAAAAGTATGTTGAGAACATAAATGACTCTTTTATACGACATGGGTAGCAGCAGATAACGATATGATTAGCTTGTTCATGTATCCTGTGCCAGTAGTTTGTATATGTTTAAAGCGCCTTAAATGCCTTGCAGCAGCACAGAAAGCGACTTCTGTGCTTGATGTTGCGGTTCGCTTTCCGGGTCAGGCAAAGTGTTACTATGCTTTGCTATCAAGAATATCTCAGTAACAGAACAGAATCTGGAACTTTAATTTTTATTTTTATTTTTTATTATTCTTTCACATACACACAACACCATCAAGCCCAAACTAAGCAGAGCTTGTACTATGGGTTCTAGACAATGGCTAAACATACATATATACTTTTTTTTTGTAAATACATACATATTATACATAGAATCATCCAGACCAAGACAAATATCCATGTTATTGCACACAAATGTTTGACTTGTGCGGGAATTGAACCCGCGACCTCAGGCGTAGCAGTCGGTTACACTAACCACTACGCCATCGAGGCCGACATATGCATAGACAATAAGCTCGCCATAAAACCATACTAAGCTAAATGTAGGTGCAATACATCTCTGCCTGCCCTTTAAAGAATACAGGCGTGATACTTTGTATGTAAATGTCAACGAACTTAATTGTATTAGATCCTATCACATATAACAATATCTTGAATATTATACCCTGTCCCTCGGGAGCCATAGATCGAAGGCCTGTCTAATATACGCTATATGGGAATTGACAACCTAAACGTAATGTGCGGTCGTGTGTATTATGTTATTGACTTGAAAATAACCTTGACGCCTATGAATGTTTCATGAACCGCTGGAAGACGGCTGGAACTAATTGGTTTCAGCAAGAGTATGCGAAATTAACCAGTATTCATAATATAAACTAGCTACTGAATTTAACAAAAAGTTTTAATTTTGTTTTGACGCAGATCCCAATTTTTCTAAACTTAATGCAGCCTAACTTTCTCCATATAACATCAGCTGCCAGTGAAAGTCCTGTCAAAATCGGTCCAGCCGTTTCGGAGATTAGCCGACACAAACAGATATAAGTGCCGTATATGCTTCCATATGCATTTAGTAAAAGCTGTTATTTTGACATTACAAACAGACACTTCAATTTTATTTATTTGTAGAGATAGCGTTTAAAATCGTATCCCGATTTGACAGTTTTGACAGCACAAGAAACCAATTGTTTTTGCCTTGCTCCAGCGGCAAATAGAGCTATAGTTCAGCGAGGTTAATGGCATAAGCATGTAGCATCGCAGTGACCTACATCTACCATATAGACGGTCACAGTCAGGCTTGTATCACGTTCCTGCGGTCTCCAGGCTTCTTGAAGAGGCGTTGTACAGCTAGGAATTTTGAACTGAAAGTTGGCGGCAAAGCAACTTTTTGAAAAGTTGCCAATCCGCGTGTGATTTCTTATCCTCGACACATCTATCTCAACATTTTCATCTCAGCTGCATGCATTCGTTTGCTATTCATCTTTCATATCTTAGTCGTCCAGCAATTAGATCCATATAAAACGATAATAAAGGATTAAACGTGTATTCAGCTCTGTATCATCACATGTTACCACTATCTATAATATAAAAATGAATCGCTGAATGTGTTGCTAAGCGCTAATTTCGAGAGCAGCTGAACCGATTTCGCTAATTATTTTTTTAGAATATTCCTTGAAGTACGAGGATGGTGTTTACGGAGAGAAAAATTTAAAAAATTGCCTGAGCAGGTCTAAAAACAACACTTTTCTATACTTCCATATAATACTTAAAAGTCAATTTGAACTTTAATACCATACCATAAAGTTTAAGTGTTAGTGGAGAGGTTTCGGGAAGGCAAAACAATTGAGTGACGTTAGTATGAGTAACATAGGCTATATCATATTTTCAAAAAAGTAGGTATCCCTACTAAAATTGAAATAATGTAACCCAAGGTTTGAAAAACTCATAAAATGTCTGTCATCGCATGCGCTGCGGAAACTATTGATGATAGAACAAAACAATGTTCTACAATATTATAGAACGTATCAATATCTACAAAAAAGTCCGTGATACCAAATGTCTAACTATTATAGTTATATCACTACAAGTACTTTTTTACATTTTAAAAGTTGATAAAAATTCCGTCTAAATTCAGATGATATTATTGATACCTACTTATGTCGCCATTGGGAATAACAAGGGGAAATGAGCATAATTTATTTACACTATAATAACGCGAACGAAGTTGCGCGGGTCAGCTAGTGGTTAAATAAAAGAAAAGATTAGCCTGGCATTTTATTAAATGTGACAATGTTACATTTAATTAAGTGTAACAAGTATCGTCTGTGCCTTAGTCAAAAAACTTAAACTGCCGTAATACCAATTTCAAGTTCTAAATATGCTGAATGATCGCTTTTAGTCGACAAAGGCAATGCATCTCACTACAAAGCCTTTGTTTTCTATGTTTTTTATTATTCTCCAATGCTCCCAAATATGTCATTCAATTTGGGCCTTAAATCGAAATCGGTTAAAGACCTTGCATTTCCTCTGTCAAAGGATATTTTTATATTCGTAAAACGCGATTTATTTTGGATACTGTTGTAGGTATGTGTTTAGTTTTTCGTCGTCGAAGGTGTTTTAATTCTGGTGACTTTTATTTGGTTTATAAAAATGTCTGATGTTTTGCTGCCCTTTGCTACGGTCAAGATTCTTAGCACAAACGTACCAGTACCAATACACTTTGAGTTCGTTAATTAATCCGGAACATCATATTTATTTTCTTTTGTTTAATATTTTTATTAATATATCATTTAATTGACGTGAAGAATTGTTTACACATTTTTATGAGAAAAAGATTTTTTTTTTTAATTTTGCTCGTTAAAATGACCACACTTCACCTGATGGTAAGCAGTCGTGTGATCTAAGAGCAGTGGCCTCCACACCGCCCCCACAGTAGCCGAGGCGATGTTGAGGTCTCTACTTTGACGGCCTGAGAAGATGCTTTTTCACGCTCCGCTTAAAGGACCCAGGATTGAAGGAAGAAGGAAACACGTGCCTTGGCAGATAATTCCATGCCTTGGTCGTTCGGCAGAGGTATGAGGACCCAAACTTTTTGGTACGCGCTCTAATCGACTCTACCGTGTAAGGATGGCATCTGAGCCCAGAACGCGTTTTTGTTGTTGTTTGTTGTTTTGACTTTGACTTGCCTTTGACATAATTGAATCAACAAAACACACCTTTATTCTAGAAAAAAATAATGTTGCATTTCGATATGAAGTCGAACTCGAGGCCTGGCTATCGACTGCAGACATACAAAAACTTATGCCACGGAACTAATAACGCTGCCAGTTGAGAAAACTATACATCCTTCACAATGTTTTCATCATATTCCAAGCAAACGCACAATGAATTGAATACACCGCCATGACAGCGAAGTGACGTATACGTTGAATTACGTCACCGCTTGTCGACGCCATCTTGAAACGGTTACGAACGGCGCGATTTTATTTGAATCTGCGGTGTCTGTCGTCTCGATATGAAAGGAAAATCCCATTTCGTGGTTAAATGTAGAGGTGACATAAAGGGTTGGGCTAAGGCTACATTTTATGGAAAAATATGTGGTGTTATGATTGCTTTCTTGGGATACTGTAGATTATGAGTTATGGTTCGATGATCGATTAAAGTGATATTGGGTTTTATGTAAGAAACAATCGAAATTGTGACAAAAGCATGGCTCTTTATAACGTGGCTGAATATATATTGACAGGCAGTCATTGTACGGCTGGTACGGTGGTGTAAATGGTCATATTGCCTCTGCAAATGGTAAAGATAGGCATTTTAAAATGATGAAAAATAAATGATGCGTGATATGGTATAATGCTTAGACATACGTTATCATTTTTCTTTTAATAAAGATGAATTTGTTACAACTGCCTTTTTACACACAATTCTTTGCCCAACGTGTGTGGTCTCGCAATCGGCTTGCCTTGTCATAGTGATAGGAGCTCCGTGCCTAGCAGTGGGACTATGTTTAAACAAGTCTAATATTTATATACATATAAGCATCGATCAAATATACCATAGATGCACGATCGTCGCTCGAAAAACGGGCCTAACAAAACTGTGCATAAATCAGTCGTATGCGCTATATTATGCACCTTTCCCACTCACTCTTGCGTGTGCTGCCCGTAAGCGAGAGTGAATCGACACCACTACTACGGTGGAGACCGTACCATATACTTAGTGCGCTTGCGTATCGCGAGTAACACACTTAGGACGCTTTACATTGACGCGTTTTAACTAAACTATTACAAAATGTTTCTCAGTGGGCGTTCAATGGTTATTCCGGTTTATTTCCTGGATTGCATAATAAATGCAGACACTTATAAGTAAGTAGTACTGGTCAGTGCCACATATTGACGCGGTTTTTGTATGAGAATGTGCATCTATGGTATATTTGATCGAAGCATATAAGTATGAAAGAAAGAAAGAAAGAAATTTTTTTTTTCTATATTGGTACCCAAAAGGCACACCCAAAACATGAAGACATAAAATAAAAAAATTAAAACTAAAATACAAAATAAAAAAGCAGAAGAATAATAAAACTAAAAAAAAAGGATACTAACACTGTAATTTCATTTCTGCTCACTGGTAACAACCTTCCGCTTAACTTAACGGTATCTATCTAGTCAATGAATAATCCAGGTAGATTACAAATAATATAATTAAAGCCTATAATAATCGGACCAAGTTCTAATGATTGCCAAGGCTTAAGATTTTTAAATCAAATAATTTATTTCGGGCTGCATAGGCCCATATTTACATATTATAACTTTTATAATACATACAACACCATCTAGCCCAAACTAAACAGAGCTTGTACTATGGGTACTAGAGAATGGATAAACATATATATATACTTTTTTCTTGTTTTATAAATACATAAATATTATACCTATATAGAAACACCCAGACCAAGAAAAACACATATTCATGCACACAAATGTTTGACTTGTGCGGGAATCGAACCCGTGACCTCAGGCGTGGCAGTCGGTTACATGAACCATTACGCCATCGAGTAACATCGAAAGTAACATTAACCAAAATGGTAACTAATGACCTATCTGTGAACACCTAGTCCAGAAAATGTGCTAAGCCATTGCGGGGTAGGCTGCGCACGTTTTGCATGTATCTACTAAGCCGCTGATACGGTGCTGGGACACATGCCTCGCGGATACCAAATGTACCGAATCGTTTAAGAGACGGTCGCATACGAGGAGAGGTATTGTATATGGATTTCCTTCATACGTATGCAGTACGCTCTCGATAATCGGTTACAGTGTAAAGCAACGTAGACATTCGCTTGTCGATCTTGCCAACTACGCTATTCTACTGACGCAAAAGACAAAGAATACGAAGTTTGATTGACGGCACGGATGGCGTAGTGGTTGGCATATCGCCACTGCGCCGATTGTTGTTGGTTCGATACCCACATGAGACAAAAATGGTGGGATCCACAAATAGTTGTTCCGTGTCTGAGTGTTTTTTTTTTATACAACTATGGTGGCAAACAGTCATACGGCCCACCTGATGGTAAGTGGTCACCGTAGCCTATGGACGCCTGCGACACCAGAGGCATCACTTGCGCGTTGCCGACCCTTTAGGAAAGGACGTGGGAAGGAAAGGGAGCGGGGTGGGGTAAAGGGGGTGATTGGCCCTCCGGTACTCTCACTCACCGAACGAAACACAACAGTAGGACTACTGCTATTCCACGTCGATATTCTGTGAGAGGGTAGTCCTTCCCCGGTCGAGCCGGCCCATTCATGCTGAAATCAGCGAGGCTCTACTACTCAACTTTGTAACTGTTGTTTAAATGTTTGTAAAGTCTTTCGCATCACAGGAATAAATCCTAGTGTGGAAGTTGCCTTTTTTAATACAAGAAAAACATTACAAGATGTACCCTGCTAACAGGACCGACTTGCTAAGTTCTGGAGACTGTACTATCCACACGAACTGACCACAGATTTATTTAGCTGTGATATTCTTTAGTCTTACTACTTCATGGTCTGGTCGCCCCGGGTATTATTGTATTAAACTGTCTTAAGATTCTCTAAGATGAAGCACACTCTTTAAATACCGATAGCAGACCCAAGCGGTAGACAGCCCTAACTCACGCTACAGTGGACATGTCTGTTCACGTAATCGTGAGAGAGACTAGCGATGGTTAAGATAAGACAAAAGGCTACTAACGACCGAAAGAGGTGACGATTCTCACAAGTGAGAGATCGATTTATTGATAATCGACTCTCGAAAGAACATAAAATTCAAGGGAATCGTGTCAGCTAAGCACATGTGCATAAAAACCTCGCTCTTATTGGCCATAGATTCTTTTGGCAACACTCAACGGGTTAACGAAAATAGGTCTTTTATTGCTTCTCAACGTGATAAAACGTAAATAATCATCTAGTTTCGGGCTGAATTACAAAAGGAAGCCATTAATTCGTACTCAATAGACTCACAAAATACTTGGTTGGTATATTATTGTTAGTAACAACGGAAACTATAGGCCCCGCGTCGCAAATAAACAGTGTTGTACATTCTTAATTACATTCCACATCGGTCGTAATATTTAACGATAACTCAACGCACATTACACCGGGTCATCAGATCGGAAACTGTTTGTTCGCGTCCTTACTGGGCGAATAGTTTGCGGCTTACTTGATGGCACTGATAAAAAGATATTTGCAAATAGTTCATAAATGAAATTTACACGGAGGGTGATACCTGTAAGCAGACCGTAATCCGCACAACAGACGCTTACGTTTGGAATCCGGGCGGACATCAGGGTTCTGAATCGGGACACACACACTCACCCTAGGAGACAAGAATTAATTTCAGACAGTTTTTCTCTGTAAGTTGATGTTGTATGTGGTCCAGACTACGTCCTCTCTCGTAGTACCTGTTCGCTTGCTTTAAACATAAACATTTATTTACATGTTACTTCAAAAACATAATCTTGAAATTAATTGTTACATTGCGTCTAAATAAAATGAATAAAATGATAATAAATACCGCTTAATTCTCATCTCATTTAGATAACTTCAACTAGGAATATTGTTTGTTCCACTGGATCGATCTCTTATACTCTCTCTCTCTACTGTTAATATAAAACCTTCCATTATTTTGAAGGCTTTTGTTTACTAGCCTGTAAAATTAGCAAAGAAGACAAACTATCATACGGCCAGCTTGCCGGTATGGGGGCACAGTAGCCTGTTTGATTGCAATAACAGGGTCACTCGCGGTTAACCGACTCTATGAAAAAATATTAAAGATCATATGAACGAAAAGGAATGTGTGAGCCTCCAATACTCATAATCACTGTGCGGAACGTAAATGCCGAACTAAACTATTAGCGGCCAGTCAGCCAGCGAACTATTTGCGTGATATATAAACAGTATAACGTCTGAACACGCCATTACCCTTTACTGTCCCGTTATCGATATTGTATCAGTACTTTAATGGTTTTATAATACTTTTAGCGAGGTAAGTAGGCAAAGTCCAAGTATCTGATAGTACTCTTATAGTATTGCAGTACAAACTTTAGATTAGACCTTCATTAGTGATGTTATCGACTTACATTAAGTTTTAGACTTCGAGCTGATTTTAAAGGCAACTCTTATTATAAAAGCCAAAAGGCCCATTGCTACGAGTGCGAGTTTCTTGAAGCATGCACGTATACCTACCTAGTACCTCTAGAAGTTCATGACGTGCTATTGAGGATTGAGGAGGCGTTGAATGTTTGCGGATGAATGGAAGAAGATACTGTCAGTGTGTAAGGAATATTGTGAAAAGATAGTATGATAGTTGCATCCTTAATTAGTAGATATAAGTGGCCTGTGGCCGTTCTAATTAAGTAAATAAATAAATAAATGATTCTTGCTCTACTCTTTAGCTGCTTTTAGTTAGACAAGTAGAGCACAGTTCTTGTTCCAAGTAACTTTCCGTGCCTAAATTGGCGTAAACTATTTACGCACTACTGTCACTGGAAAAATAATTTACCTACTAATCGTCAAATTACGGCACAAATTAAATAAAAATAGAAGTTCAGATTACACACAGAGGTATGGTAAGAACCATTTTGGAGAGGAGACCGCTGTACGCACACATCTATGCATGTGTGCGTAAAGCTGTAATGCAATTGTTGAGTTGTCAATCTGCATATATATGTCGGAGAGTAGGACGGCAACTCGCTTTTGACATGATGAAGCAACAAAATATAGGCGTGGTATTATACTTCGTACGAATACTAATGATAGGCAAATACAAGAGAAATAAAACAATAAAGGTTGATTGTGATTATCTCTGATTTGATTCGTAACGCAGCGAGTTCGCCACCCGAATGTGTCCGCACACGAGCTCCAGCGCTTTTATAATGTCAATATGACACTGACAGGTATAACTGTCACTCCAACTGACACATTGGCTCTATGGCGACCTCACTCAAGCTTACGCTTGACGTTCTGAAACAAACCAATAGATGACGCTTTATTCAGCTCCAATGACAGTAATAAATTGCAATCCAATTATTATTTTCTTGAAACTCCGACAAATAAATTTAATTTGTTGTCTTGGTATGGTAAGCTAACTATAACAAGCAAAGTAAAGCGCTAGGAAATAAATCCTGGCTTGGTTGCTCGAGTAAAATTTTTATGCTTTTGAGACTACCAATAATATAATGTGTACAAATTGTACACGATATACATATGTATGTACATATAAGTAATTATGTATGGTCTCAAGCCTATATTCCCAAAGGTGGTGAATTATTTTAATTTTTATTTGGTTTGCCAACAATTAATATATAATACACTGGAGATCAACAGACTGCAATGCAGAGGGTCTCAGGTTTGAACTCACGTCGCGCACCTCTGACTTTCGAAAGTTATATGACTTTTTGAAATTATGTGCGTATTGATTGACAATTATCGCCTGCTCCGTGTCTCGGAGAGCACGTTAAGCCGTTGGTCCCGGCTGCCATGAACACCACTGGCAGTCGTTATTGGGAAGTCAGTGCCCTCTAATATCCTGACACTGTTCCAGCCTTAGGGTATCATTAACCTTCGGGTTGCGGAGGTCAGATGGCAGTCGCTCCGTGTAAAAACTGCATGATATCCAGTCAAGAATAGAATAGAAAGCCGACCCCAAGTGACTTGAGAATAATAAATGCTAGGGAGAAGATACTGGAGTAATATACATGACACAAAATGAGTTTCTGATACATTTACCAATTATAGGTTAACCAACACTCATTCACTAATATATAAAACTGCTTAGTTATGAATATTTAATAGGAAATAATAACAAAAATATACATGTGATATTTCAACTTCATTCTGTATTATATTGCAACAAGCAAACAGCTAAACTTTGGTGAATATCTATATAGCTCAAACAGTTAAAGCCCAAAGGAAATCTTGTAAGCAGTGCGATACGGGTACATCGAACTATTCATACAAGCGTAACGTAGCTTATAAGCGACTGCACCAGACGCACAGCTTAACCCTTCAAATACCAATCACTTTGAAGATTCCTTAACAGATCGTAAACGGTTTACTATCGTTCAAGCAAACAATACAAACTTCTAAACAATAGTTGAGTAATAATTGAACCCATGAACACATTGTATGAGCGAGCATGGTATGTGCAATGCGTAACAAGTTAGAATTGATTCATTATGAGCTCGGTTAATAAGCAAAGGACCATCTCTCTAACGGTAGCTTAGTATGGATAAGCCAACAAAATCCTTACTTCCCTACTAATATTATACATTCTAAAGTAACTCTGTCTGTCTGTTACCTTTTCACGGCTAAACTATTCAACCGATTTAGATGAAATTTGGTACAGATATAGTTTAAAAACTTGGAAAGGACATATTCTACTTTTTATTGATGTAGGTACCACGCGGGCGGAGCCGCGCGATGAAGCTAGTTTACTATAATTCGTAATGAAACGAAGATCAATGACTTTTATAGTAAAGAGAATTTGATGAGCAGCGATAGCTCAGTGGAGACCAACAGACTGCAATGCAGAGGGTCTCAGGTTTCAACTCACGTCGCGCACCTCTGACATTCGGCAGTTATATGACTTTTCGAAATTAAGTGCGTTTTGATTGACAATTATCGCCTGCTCCATGCCTCGGAGAGCACGTTAAGCCGTTGGTCCCGGCTGCCATGAACATCTATGGCAGTCGTTCTTGGGAGAGTGTCGACACAAAAGATCCCAGTGGGTCGAAGTGTCGCCGGTCTGCACTGACTGGCCTGCACATAAGATAAGGAGAAAGAAATGCATACGCATAGAAGTGTAGCCAGAGATGTATATTATTATGATATTAGGTCGCCTCGTTAAAAGGGACAAGTCAATTATTATTTACCAAGTACAGCTCCAGGCTCCTTTCTACTCCTGAGAATTTCATGACAAAAGTCCTGAATAACACGTGTCCCGGTTCAAGCATTGAATTGCAGATATGAAATCTGCTGTCCCATTTACTACGTATACCGGAATTAAAATAGTATCCTATGCCCTTACATCGCACAGTCTAACTGTGTACCAAAATTCATACAATTTAAAAGTTTACGATCCATTGAATAATACCTAAATATCCAAACAGTATCAGGACAAAATATTTTGGTCGAAATTTTAACATCAACATTTCAACAACAAAGATATAATTCTTTATATGTTTATGATAATATATGTGTATGGATATACATTTACATGGATAGGTTCTAATTAACTAAAACTACACGTGCTCATGAATACCAATATCAAGAAAATTCAGAAAGGACGAAACTGTATAGAAATAAAGGAACACAAATCAAATAATATTTTATTCATGTACGAAATTCGATGAGTTAATATTAACAAGTCTCCACTGAATTTAACTAACACTTTGATTCACTTAGGAGTAATGATTAATTCTCTAGGCACTTTCGAGTGAGTGAAAACCGTTTTTGCGCAACCAGATTCTGTGATGAGCACTCCCAAAACAACGTAAAAGAGCGCAAATAGACATGTACTTGATTTTAGTAGACGTTTTTGTAGTTTGTATATTCAATTAAAATAATTAATCTTAATTATATAATATATTATAATATATTCCATTATAGCCTGATGATGATGATGAAGATGATATAATTAAGACTAATTATTTTATGTGTAGGATAACACATGTTTACATAATATTTTTTACAATATTTATGCTGTGCTTGATAAAAGCAGAGTGTTTATCTATACTAATATTATAAAGCTGAAGAGTTTGTTTGTTTGTTTGCTTGAACGCACTAATCTCAGGAACTACTGGTTCGAATTAAAAAAATATTTTAGTGTTGGATAGCCTATTTATCGAGAAAGGCTATAGGCTATATAACATGACGCTACGACCCACGAGGGCGGCGCAGTAACGATAAACGTGGGTATAATTATATATTGCATTAAAAATTAAAAGGCACCGAAACGTCGAGGATCGTTTAACTATTTAGTTTTGAATATTGTAAAGTATTGTTCTGAAATAAACTGAGATAAATCAGTAGTTTAATTTTAATGTATAACATTCTCGGAAACCAAAGACAATATTATATATCAGTTTAATTAAATTGTATATATCGACGGTAGATACAAATTGTTTTAAGTGTATCTGTTTTTATTGTATGTTGATGGCGTACTAAGTTGTGATTGCAGGGAGGTCACACGATTGATAGCACTTCTCTCAGCTAAGAAACAAAATAAATGGAGCATGGTTTGAAAACTTTTAGAATAACCCAGTTAACAAAAAGGTTCTCAGCAAAGTTTCCAATTAGGAGTAGATATTAATCAATGTAATTGTTGACTTCAGTTTAATGACATTCTTTAGTGATGTTTACTGTTTTACTTTAGATGTTTGCTTGTGTACAGTGCAACAAGTTTAATTGTATTATAATATTTAAATATTTACCATAAATTAATTTATTGTGAGTATTACAAGCGCGAATTCATTAAGAGTAGGTTTCGCTGTTCAACTAGCGCAGTACACCTGGAAAAGTATCTCCCAAAAAGTAATACAACCATTCGTAGTCTAAGGGTAATCGCTTACAATCCGGCCGCATTTTTGTTAGCCACTTAATACATTCATGGAAAAATCAGTAACCAAAGGATTATATCTGTTTAAACACGCGTCTGGTAAGCAGAAAATAAGGAGGTTAATAGTATAAAAAAGCTGACCTTTGTAGAACTTACCATAGGCAAAGTATAAAAATAGTTAATAAACCATCTTCTACGTTGCACTAAATCATTCAAAATAAAATGTTCTAAACTCTAATATTAATCTTTATTTCTATTATTACGTCGATTATTTGTAATTTTGTGTTTTTCGTTACCGCGATTTACCCACTTCTTAAACGCATTTTTTTGCTTTTTAAACCATGATGACATACTATTGTAAAACGGCTTTACAAGACTGGTATATTTTTTATTAGTGTCTTCAGGTTCTAAATCATCATTAGATCTATAATCGCAATTAAATCTATCTCCACGTTTAATAGCATCTTTGTAATCTTTGAAGTTGTCTTTTGATTTTCCTACGTAGCGTAATAAGTTGCGCAGTTTATCACTTTTGGTTCTTGTTGTTAGGTCGTGAAAGTCCCAACTCTGTAGGATCGGTATAATAAGCGTGTCTCCTTCGCTTGAGCTGTCTTCATAGTCTTGTGAAGTGGAGAAATGTACAGATTGTAGCACTAGAAACCAGCAAATATCTGTAATCAAAACACGTCAACTAAAATAGGATTACCTTCACGCCTCAACAGAGTAGAAACGTAGTCGATTCAAATTTTTAAAGCTTGACTCTAAGTTAATTATAGCAGAATGTGAACATTTTGGTATGCTATATCTAGTTCCAGATATCAAGCTGTTACTGAAAATAAATTGATGAAAATATTGTATGTTACTCGTACTGTGTTATCGAACACAAATCTTATCAATTGCTAAATTCAATATTGGTAAACTCCAAAAAAAGGTATTAATTATTAACGGTGAAAAGGTACAGGTAAATTGGCATAAAAGGAGCGATGAGCCGCTTAAATCTATCTGAATCTATCTAGTTATATGCACTGAAAATGATAGCGTCAATTCTGATTGAATATGACCGCCAAATTATTTGCACGAATGTACAAAACAAAGTATGTAGATGCCGCAGAATCATCGAATTCTATTAGTTAACATTTATAAATAACATTCTTAGATTAATTAAAAGAAAAGAACAAAACATCTAATACTCGAGTAAATTATTTTCCGATAACTCTGTTTTGATTTTGCATTTGTATTTGCAACGGATTGCTCGGGCTCAGATTGAACAAAACAACATCAACAAAATGATCACTTTCGCCAAAAATTGGCACCTGTTTACAACTCAATATTTGTGGCAAAGAAAATGAAATTGGTAAAATATTGACTTACTTACATACAATCGACGACATTGTAGTAATCAAATAATTATAGATGGCAGGGTTTTAGACCTTGCACTTGGCGGACTAAATCCGATGCTGAAATTTAAATTCTTTATATCACCTTGATGGAGGCTCATGTGATGACTTCGCGGGCCTTTTAATGTTTTATTTATAGGTAATTAGTAATAATCAGCGATTTCATACACGTCGCGAACAGCCTCTTTAATTAAATTGCTGTTGTTTTAATTATAAATTCCATTAAAAGTACTTGTACATTTTGTTTCGCATTTATGTTATTATTATTATGTGCTTACAGTTTATTTGCCATTGACTTACATTACGTCCAATTAATTTTATAATTATAAAATTTATGTTCAAACGATTAATTAATTATAAATGTCATGATCGCTTAATCGAATAATTATAAAATATTATTTAATTGGCTATTTTTAATAAATCAGGTATACCACTGAGTAGCAATGTCGTTACCATTGTTTTAGTTTTTGTGGATCTATTACACTAACATTGAACAGTTTAATCAAAGGCTACATAATCTGTAATTGATTTTTGATGTTTGCTATGTTGTACTTTAATTAATAATAATATGTACTGCACACTGAACATTATATGGTGACAAACAGTGATTCGTTTCAGTTATTTTATGCGTCTTTCGCTGAAACATGAATGTTAGTCTACAGTCGTATCTACCCCTACCAAGATCTCACATATACTAACCAGTTTATAATTACATATATATTAATTATTATTTATTTATTGTAATTTTATCGAGTCACATTTTTTATTATTCTCTTGTCTACATATTTACATACAAAGAATCAAACCTGGGTACTCCCAAGAGTGGAGGCAGAAATGACGAATTTCCTCTAGCCACCTTGAATCTCTCTTCATTAATTTGTTTTGCATTATTCATGCACACTCGTCTGTTCAGAGTTATTTATTTTTTGTTTATTCAGATATTGAGATAGTTGTCTTTCTATAATCTAGGTACTGCTTATTGGTACCTGATATTTCGTGACTATATTTAGATTCACATAATAACCTTATCTTATCTAAGGAAAATAGAATCCAGATTGCGTGTAGCTAAATTTTTTTTATTAACTTACTAAATAATGAGACTTTACTCAAATTGGAAATTAAAACCACGCTTTAACTTTACGTTTACGCTATTAGACGCATACATTTCCATTCTCATTTATAATAATAAAAAATACATAGAAATTTAAAAGAAATCACACTCACCAAACGCCGTATCTATATAAATCGAACGTATCGTACGTAACCCGTAAATAGCGGTGGGTCAATAAAAGCGTAACCCCGGTACAACAAGTCCTCATTGACGGCGTACCGACGTCCAAAGGGTTAAACGATAATTGCACACGGGAAATATACATTTATGCTGTCCCAAATACGACATCAGTGTCGACATACCTGGACTTTACAAGAGGCCGCAGCTAAACTGACTAATATGCTGTTGATGTGCGAAGAAGGGCTACCAGTGGTTTACTGTGAGCTGAGCTATCAATCCAACTGCTGGCAATGCAGCTTCTGATTTTGTTGGGTCGCCGAGTCTCATAGACTTTATACACCATGCATGTGGAATAATGACTCGCGACGAGCTATTTGTAAAAACTATTGATAAAAATGTTTTTGTACGGGATCCCCGTAACATTATTCTCGCAAATTTTTGAAAACAGGATCGCTTTTTAAAAAATTATTTTTTTATTTTTATTTAAGGGATTTAAATTTTAACACGCTTTTATTAGCTATGTATGTATCTATCTAACGGAATCTTTGAACGTGATTTTCACCCCTTTCAAACCGATGGATTGATTTGAAACTTTGCACAGTTGTCAAGGACCGATGACAACACAATAATTTCGAAAAGAAAAGTAATAGTTTAAAAAACTAAAAAACACGCTTTATTAAAAAACCAAACTAAAAAGTATAAAACAATTTAATTTTGATGTAAAAGGTGTGGTGTGCTTTCAAAGATATTTTGCTAACCCCATGCTTTTTAAGATATTTTGATAACCCATTGGGCGAATCACATACATATTTGATGTTTGGTGCTTTAACGAAAATAGGTCTTTTATTGCTTCTCAACGTGATAAAACGTAAATAATCGTATCTAGTTTCTGGCTGAATTACAAAAGGAAGCCATTAAGTCGTACTCAATAGACTCACAAAATACTTGGTTGATATATTATTGTTAGTAACAACGGAAACTATAGGCCCCGCGTCGCAAATAAACAGTGTTGTACATTCTTAATTAGTCTCGGAGAGCACGTTAAGACGTCGGTCCCGGCTGCCATGAACGTCTATGAGTCGTTATTGGGAGAGTGTCGACACAAAAGATCCCACTGGGTCGAAGTGTCGCCGGTCTGCACTGACTGGCCCCCACATAAGATAAGATAAATAAGGCTTTATTTTAGAGTATGAGAGTCCATTATTTTGTAGGTTTTTTATCAATTATCAAAATTATCAAGAAAGTAAACTATTTACGGCCCACTAGATGTTAAGCTGTGACTGTAGCCTATGATCGCTTGTAATGTTAAGGGCATCACACGCAGTTTACCGATTTTAGAAAAGGGTATTAAAAAGCGGATAAAGGGAATGGAATAGACGAAGTATAGGTATGTGAGCCTCCGAAACTCTTATTCAACACAAACTTATTGCCAAATTCCTAACTAAACTGTAAGCGGCCAGTCAGGCAGCAAACTATTCGCGCGAATCGCGATATGTAAACAGAATAATGTCTGAACACGCCATTACCCTTTACTGTCCCGTTATCGATATTGTATCAATACTTTAATGGCTTTAAGTCCAAGTATCTGATGTTAGTCTAATGGTAACGCAATATAAGCTAAAGCTTATATTGCGTTTTTTGAAGCATGTACCTATACCTAGTACCTCTAGAAGTTCATGACGTGCTATTGAGGATATTTGTTCCTAAAAATTACCGCCACGGCAGAAAGAAAGAAAGAAAACATATTTATATTCCTAAAAAACACGAATGCTTTCACAATATTTAACATGTAGATATGTACATTTTTTTATAGAATACATAATAAAGATTAATTAATACAAGTGAGAGCCCTGCGCCACAAATGCCACGTTTCAAATGTGCCACCAGTACATATCAATAATCTTTGGTGCCACCCGCTTGCGCTACGAGATTGCCATGAAGGTTTAGATAAACATTGTTTATCTATACCTTCATGGAGAAAGCACGTCACGCGCGATCGACTTTTAAGTATCTTATTCTGTGCCTCAGACGTGGCAGGAAGCACAAACTGTTTGCCTTACCAGCTTGGCGCACAGTAGCCCGTGCTAAGTCGTTTATACCTCGGTCTCTCGCCACACTCAACGCTCTCCTTGTGGACAACAGTCAGTGTGATATGTTTGCGGATGAATGGAAGAGGATACTGTCAGTGTGTAAGGAATATTGTGTAAATTACCCGTTCTAATTAAGTAAATAAAAAAATAAATGATTCTTGCTCTACTCTTTAGCTGCTTTTAGTTAGACAAGTAGAGCACAGTTCTTGTTCCAAGTAACTTTCCGTGCCTAAATTGGCGTAAACTATTTAGACACTACTGTCACTAATTTTAATTTACCTACTAATCGTCAAATTACGGCACAAATTAAATAAAAATAGAAGTTCGGATTACACACAGAGGTATGGTATGAACCATTTTGGAGAGGAGATCGCTGTACGCACACATGCATAGATGCTAGAAAGCTGTATTGCAATTGTTGAGTTGTCAATCTGCATATATAAATTTAATTTGTTGTCTTGGTATGGTTAGCTAACTACAACTAGCAAAGTAAAGCGCTACGAAATAAATCTTGGCTTGGTTGCTCGAGTAAAAATTTTATGCTTTTGAGACTACCAATTTAATGTGTACAAATTGTATACGATATACATATGTATGTACATATAATTATATATGGTCTCAAGCCAGGTAATGAATTATGGGTGCAATGTTTTTTATATTTTGTCATGTATAATAAATACACTGGAGTAATATACATGACACAAAATGAGTTTCTGATATATTTACCAATAATTATAGACTAACCAACACTCATACCCTAATATATAACACTGCTTAGTTATTCATATTTAATAGGAATTAATAGCAATGGATATCTATACATATATATAATTATTTTTTTTTACCAATGGAATTTATACTCTGCGAGACTGGTGCCTACGCTAGGCTTTTGGCCTGTATTTCAGGTCACCAGGTCGTCCCCTCTTCAAATACAAGTGATTGGAATTATATATATAAATCTTCTGTGCGTGTGTTTGTAATTAAACTCTTACTAAACGGCTGGACCGATTTTTAATGAAACTTTTTGTGTGTGGATTCGAGAATGGTTTAGATTAGGATATTTTATTTTTCGTGTGTACAGAACAACGTCTGTCGGGACAGCTAGTGATATATAATATACATGTAGTAGTAGTGATAGTTCAACATCTTTATTCTATATTTAAATATTGCAACAAGCAAACAGCTAAACAAAGAGGAATGCCTATTCTCCATAGTGTCTCAGGCCAAAGATCAACATCAAAAATTACTATAAAAATTGAGTGTTTTAAGATCTTAACAGTATTACATATCTAAAAAATATATTCAAATTGACGCTACTATTTTAGAAATACCTATAAAAGAAAATATATTGAGGTTATTTTTCTATACGAAAATGTGTCTGGCTGTGAGATAATTCAAAAACATCTCTTTTCTCAATGCTCTATTATTAATTATGATAGGAGGAGAGTTTGTAATATATTTTATCCAGTTATACTTAATCGGGTATGAAAATAAAACACATTTGTTATTTTAAACATCTATATTCTGTTCATCGTCATATACTATTAACAAATCATCTAGAAAAGGTGCAGGATAATATATTGGACTCATATCTTGCCCAATAGACTTACTCTTTTTAACTATTTTTTTGTAAATTGCAGTGGCGTCAACTTAAATGAAAGTAAATACATAGTTTTTAACGACAAAATCAACTAGAAAGTATTTTTTTCTCTGGCCCTTTGGCGAATGTCTATATATCAGGGAAGTTGCGAATATTCGCATCCGTATCCGCAATTGCGGTGCTTCCGCATCGATTTGGATATCTGCATCCGCATCCGCATCCACGATAATTAACGAAGATGTTAATGCGGATCCAGATATAGGGTAGGTTACGATAAGAAAGAAATCAGTTGTTCAGTAGTACGTGTTTAATTTATGAACCTTTACACAACAGGCTTGACCTGCGAAGGCGGTGATATTATTAAATACTTTTTATTAAATAAGATGAACAATTTTCATTAACATTCGCATCCGCAATTGCGGAGCTGCCGCATCGATTTGGACATCCGCATCCGCGGATGTGAATCTTCAAATATCCGTATCCGCATCAGCTGATGTGAATCTTCAAATATCCGTATCTGCATCCGCGGATGTCAAAAAATCTGTATCCGCGTGAAGTAGCTTATAAGCGACTTGACTTCACTAAACGCTTAGCTTAACCCTTCAACTACCAATTACTTTAAAGATTCCTTAACAGATCGTAAACGGTCTACTATCGTTCAAGCACGTAGTAGAAATTTCTTAACACATTGTATGAGCGAGCATGGTATGTGCAATGCGTAACAAGTTAGAATTGATTCATTATGAGCTCGGTTAATAAGCAAAGGACCATCTCTCTAACGGTAGCTTAGTATGGATAAGGCAACAAAATCCTTACTTCCTTACTAATATTATAAATTCTAAAGTAACTCTGTCTGTCTGTTACCTTTTCACGGCTAAACTAGTCAACCGATTTAGATGAAATTTGGTACAGATATAGTTTAAAACCTGGGTAAGGACATATCCTACTTTTTATTGATGTAGGTACCACGCGGGCGGAGCCGCGCGATCAAGCTAGTTTACTATAATTCGTAATGAAACGAAGTTCAATGACTTTTATAGTAAGGAGAATTTGATGAGCAGCGATAGCTCAGTGGAGACCAACAGACTGCAATGCAGAGGGTCTCAGGTTTCAACTCACGTCGCGCACCTCCGACTTTCGGCAGTTATATGACTTTTTGAAATTAAGTGCGTTTTGATTGACAATTATCGCCTGCTTCATGCCTCGGAGAGCACGTTAAGCCGTTGGTCCCGGCTGCCATGAACATCTAGGGCAGTCGTTATTGGGAGAGTGTCGACACAAAAGATCCCAGTGGGTCGAAGTGTCGCCGGTCTGCACTGACTAGCCCGCACATAAGATAAGGAGAAAGAAATGCATACGCATATAAGTGTAGCCAGAGATGTATATTATTATGATATTAGGTCGCCTCGTTGAAAGGGACAAGTCAATTATTATTTACCAAGTACAGCTCCAGGCTCCTTTCTACTCCTGAGAATTTCATGACAAAAATCGTGAGTAACACGTGTCCCGGTTCAAGTATCGAATTGCAGATATGAGATCTGCTGTCTGTCCCATTTACTACGTATACCGGAATTAAAATAGTATCCTATGCCCTTACATCGCACAGTCTAACTGTGTACCATGATTCATAGAATTCAAAAGTTTACGTTCAATTGAGTAATGATTATCCAAACACTATCAGGATAAAATATTATGGACGAAATTTTAACATTGACATTTCAACAACAAAGATATAATTCTTTATATTTTATGATGATATATGGATATGGATATACATTTACATGGATAGGTTCTAATTAACTAAAACTACACGTGCTTATGAATACTAATATCAAGAAAAAGTCAAAAAGGACGAAACTGTATAGAAATAAAGAAACACAAATCAAATAATATTTTATTCATGTACGAAATTCGATGAGTTAATATTAACAAGTCTCCACTGAATTTGACTAACACTTTGATTTACTTAGGAGTAATGATTCATTCTCTAGGCACTTTCGAGTGAGTGAAAACCGTTTTTGCGCAACCAGATTCTGTGATGAACACTCCCAAAACAACTTATAAGAGCGCAAATAGACACGTACTTGGTTTTAGTAGACGTTTCTGTAGTTTGTATATTCAATGAAAATAATGAATCTTAATTATATAATTAAGACTAATTATTTTACGTGTAGGATAATACATGTTTACATAATGTTCTTTACAATATTTATTCTGTGCTTGATAAAAAACAGAGTGTTTATCTATACTAATATTATAAAGTTGAAGAGTTTGTTTGTTTGAACGCGCTAATCTCAGGAACTACTGGTTCGAATTGAAAAATTCTTTAAGTGTTGTATAGCCTATTTATCGAGGAAGGCTATAGGCTATATAACATCATGCTACGACCCACGGGGCGGCGCAGTAACGATAAACGCGGGTATAATTATATATTGCATAAAAAATTAAAAGGCACCGAAACGTCGAGGATCGCTTAACTATTTAATTTTGAATATAGTAAAGTATTGTTCTGAAATAAACTGCGATAAATCAGTAGTTTGATTTTTATGTATAACATTCACGGAAACCAAAGACAATATTATATATCAGATTAATTAAATTGTATATATCGACGGTATATACAAATTGTTTTAAGTGTATCTGTTTTTATTGTATGTTGATGGCGTACTAAGTTGTAATTGCAGGGAGGTCACACGATTGATAGCACTTCTCTCAGCTAAGAAACAAAATAAATGGAGCATGGTTTGAAAACTTTTAGAATAAACCAGTTTACAAAAAGGTTCTCGGCAAAGTTTTCAATTAGGAGTAGATATTAATCAATGTAATTGTTGACTTCAGTTTAATGACATTCTTTAGTGATGTTTATTGTTTTACTTTAGATGTTTGCTTGTGTACAGTGCAACAAGTTTAATTGTATTATAATATTTAATTATTTATCATAAATGAATGTATTGTAAGTATTACAAGCGTGAATTCATTAAGAGTAGGTTGCGCTATTTCTCCCAAAAATTAATACAACCATTCGTAAGTCTAAGGGTAAATCGCTTATAATCTGGCCGCATTTTTGTTAGCCACTTAATACTTTCATGGAAAAATCAGTGACCAAAGGATTGTATCTCTTTAAACACCCATGTGGTAAACTGAAAATAAGGAGGTCAATAGTATAAAAAAGCCGACCTTGGTAGTGTAATGTAGGGTATTCATAAGTAATGTCATGTTATGTTTAAATATTGTTGACCAACCGCATCTAGTTCAGTTAATAAATGTCTACCGAGTGAGCTTCGTGTTTTACTCTAAATTACCACAGGTAGAACTTACCATAGGCAAAGTATAAAAACAGTTAATAAACCATCTTCTACGTTGCACTAAATCATTCAAAATAAAATGTTTTAAACTCTAATATTAATCTTTATTTCTAAAAATAAGTATTTTGTGGTTTTCGTTATTGTCGTTTACCCACTTCTTAAACGCATTCTTATGCTTTTTAAACCATGATGACATACTAGTGTAAAACGAATTTATAAGATTGGCATCTCTTTTATTAGTGAATCCAGCTTCTAAATCATCATTATAACTATAATCGTAATGAAATCTAGTCGGTCCATATTTAACAGTATCTCTGAAATCTTTGAAGTTGAATTTTGATTTTCCGATGTAGGGTAATAAGTTGCGTAGTTTATCACGTCTAGTTCTTGTTGCTAGATCCTGAAAGACCCAACTGTATGTGCTCAGTATAATAAGCGTGTCTCCATCGCTTAAGCTGTCTTCATAGTCTTGTGAAGTGGAGAAATGTACAGATTGTAGTACTAGGAACCAGCAAATAACTGTAAAGAAAACACGTCAACTAAAATAGGATTACCTTCACGCCTCAACAGAATAGAAACGTAGTCGATTCAAATTTTTAAAGCTTGACTCCAAGTTAATTATAGCAGAATTTGTCCAGATAAAAAACTGTTACTGAAAATAATTTGATCAAAAATATTTTATGTTACGTACTGTGTTATCGAACACAAAATCTTATCAATTGCTAAATGCAATATTGGTAAACTCCAAAAAAGGTATTAATTATTAACGGTGAAAAGGTACAGGTAAATTGGCATAAAAGGAGCGATGAGCCGCTTAAATCTATCTGAATCTATCTAGTTATATGCACTGAAAATGATAGCGTCAATTCTGATTGAATATGACCGCCAAATTATTTGCACGAATGTACAAAACAAAGTATGTAGATGCCGCAGAATCATCGAATTCTATTAGTTAACATTTATAAATAACATTCTTAGATTAATTAAAAGAAAAGAACAAAACATCTAATACTCGAGTAAATTATTTTCCGATAACTCTGTTTTGATTATGCATTTGTATTCGCAACGGATTGCTCGGGCTCAGATTGAACAAAACAACATCAACAATATGATCACTTTCGCCAAAAATTGGCACCTGTTTACCAAACTTAATATTTGTGGCAAAGAAAATGAAATTGGTAAAATATTGACTTACTTACATACAATCGACGACATTGTAGTAATCAAATAATTATAGATGGAAGGTTTTAGGCCTTGCACTTGGCGGACTAAATCCGATGCTGAAATTTAAATTCCTTATATCACCTTGATGGAGGCTCATGTGATGACTTAGCGGGCCTTTTTATGTTTTATTTATAGGTAATTAGTAATAATCAGCGATTTCATACGCGTCGCGAACAGCCTTTTTTATTAAGTTGCTGTTGTTTTGATTATAAATTCCATTAAAAGTACTTGTACATTTTGTTTCGCATTTTTGTAATTATAATTATGTGCTCACAGTTTATTTGCCATTGACTTAGATTACATCCAATTAATTTTATAATTATAAAATTTATGTCCAAATCGATTAATTAATTATAAATGTCATGTTCCCTTAATCGAATAATTATAAAATATTATTTAATTGGCTATTTTTAATAAATCAGGTATACCACTGAGTAGCAATGTCGTTAACATTGTTTTAGTTTTTGTGGATCTATTACACTAACATTGAACAGTTTAATCAAAGGCTACATAATCTGTAATTGATTTTTGATGTTTGCTATGTTGTACTTTAATTAATAATAATATGTACTGCACACTGAACATTATATGGTGACAAACAGTGATTCGTTTCAGTTATTTTATGCGTCTTTCGCTAAAACATGAATGTTAGTCTACAGTCGTATCTACCCCTACAAAGATCTCACATATACTAACCAGTTTATAATTACATATATATTAATTATTAGTTATTTATTGTAATTTTATCGAGTCACATTTTTTATTATTCTCTTGTCTACATATTTACATACAAAGAATCAAACCTGGGTACTCCCAAGAGTGGAGGCAGAAATCACGAATTTCCTCTAGCCACCTTGAATCTCTCTTCATTAATTTGTTTTGCATTATTCATGCACACTCGTCTGTTCAGAGTTATTTATTTTTTGTTTATTCAGATATTGAGATAGTTGTCTTTCTATAATCTAGGTACTGCTTATTGGTACCTGATATTTCTTGACTATATTTAGATTCACATAATAACCTTATCTTATCTAAGGAAAATAGAATCCAGATTGCGTGTAGCTGATTTTTTTTTATTAACTTACTAAATAATGAGACTACTCAAATTGGAAATTAAAACCACGCCTTAACTTTACGTTTACGCTATTAGACGCATACATTTCCATTCTCATTTATAATAATAAAAAATACATAGAAATTTAAAAGAAATCACACTCACCAAACGCCGTATCTATATAAATCGAACGTATCGTACGTAACCCGTAAATAGCGGTGGGTCAATAAAAGCGTAACCCCGGTACAACAGGCCCTCATTGACGGCGCACCGACGTCCAAAGTGTTAAACGATAATTGCACACGGGAAATATGCATTTATGCTGTCCCAAGTACGACATCAGTGTCGACATACCTGGACTTTACAAGAGGCCGCAGCTAAACTGACTAATATGCTGTTGATGTGCGAAGAAGGGCTACCAGTGGTTTACTGTGAGCTGAGCTATCAATCCAACTGCTGGCAATGCAGCTTCTGATTTTGTTGGGTCGCCGAGTCTCATAGACTTTATACACCATGCATGTGGAATAATGACACGCGACGAGCTATTTGTAAAAACTATTGATAAAAATGTTTTTGTACGGGATCCCCGTAACATTATTCTCGCAAATTTTTGAAAACAGAATAGCCTTTAAAAAAAAAAAATTATTTTTATTTGAGGGATTTAAATTTTAACACGCTTTTATTAGCTATGTATGTATCTATCTAACGGAATCTTTGAACGTGATTTTCACCCCTTTCAAACCGATGGATTGATTTGAAACTTTGCACAGTTGTCAAGGACCGATGACAACACAATAATTTCGAAAAGAAAAGTAATAGTTTAAAAAACTAAAAAACACGCTTTATTAAAAAACCAAACTAAAAAGTAGAAAACCATTTAATTTTGATGTAAAAGGTGTGGTGTGCTTTCTAAGATATTTTGCTAACCCCATGCTTTTTAAGATATTTTGTTAACCCATTGGGCGAATCACATACATCTTTGATGTTTGGTGCTTTAACGAGAATAGGTCTTTTATTGCTTCTCAACGTGATAAAACGTAAATAATCGTATCTAGTTTCTGGCTGAATTACAAAAGGAAGTCATTAATTCGTGCTCAATAGACTCACAAAATACTTGGTTGATATATTATTGTTAGTAACAACGGAAACTATAGGCCCCGCGTCGCAAATAAACAGTGTTGTACATTCTTAATTACATTCCACATCGGTCGTAATATTTAACGATAACTCAACGCACATTACACCGGGTCATCAGATCGGAAACTGTTTGTTCGTGTCCTTACTGGGCGAATAGTTTACGGCTTACTGTTTGCACTAATAAAAAAACTTATGGCAAATAATTTTCAAGTGAAATTTAATACTTGATAGTTGACAGGGGTGATGAAATACTTATACACATACCCAAGTTGGTAAAGCCGCCGCTTGCATATAGAACCAGGGCAAACAAGGTTTCGCAAACAGTGTAAAAGATTATGTGATCAATTTATCAAATTTATTGATCGATTGTGGCCTGTTCCAGACTTTGGTCTAATAGCTAGCTAAATATAATAATTTACAAATTTATTCTAATTTATAACTTTGATATTAATAAGGGTTACTATTCGAATAAAATAAAATTAGGAATGCCGAAATTGCCTCTCAATTCTCATTTAATTTAGCCCAACTTGAGGTGGGATATTGTTGCAATACTGGACCGAGAAAGTACTCTCCTACTCTTAAATAAGGCTTGAGCAGCGATAGCTCAGTGGGGAGACCAACAGACTGCAATGCAGAGGGTCTCGGGTTCGAACCCACGTCGCGCATCTCTGACTTTCGGAAGTTATATGACTTTTCGAAATTATGTGCGTGTTGATTGACAATTATCGCCTGCTCCGTGTCTCGGAGAGCACGTTAAGACGTCGGTCCCGGCTGCCATGAACGTCTATGGCAGTCGTTATTGGGAGAGTGTCGACACAAAAGATCCCACTGGGTCGAAGTGTCGCCGGTCTCCACTGACTGGCCCCCACATAAGATAAGATAAATAAGGCTTTATTTTAGAGTATGAGAGACCATTATTTTGAAGGTTTTTTATCAATTATCAAAATTATCAAGAAAGCAAACTATTTACGGCCCACTAGATGTTAAGCTGTGACTGTAGCCTATGATCGCTTGTAATGTTAAGGGCATCACACGCAGTTTACCGACTTTAGAAAAGGGTATTAAAAAGCGGATAAAGGGAATGGAATAGACGAAGTATAGGTATGTGAGCCTCCGAAACTCTTATTCAACACAAACTTATTGCCAAATTCCTAACTAAACTGTAAGCGGCCAGTCAGGCAGCAAACTATTCGCGCGAATCGCGATATGTAAACAGAATAATGTCTGAACACGCCATTACCCTTTACTGTCCCGTTATCGATATTGTATCAATACTTTAATGGCTTTATAACACTTTTAGCGAGGTAAGTAGGCAAAGCCCAAGTATCTGATGTTAGTCTAATGGTAACGCAATATAAGCTTTAGGTTAGATCTTTATTAGTGATGTTATCGACTTACATTAAGGTTTAGACTTCGAGCTGATTTTAAAGGCAACTCTTATAATAAAAACCAAAAGGTCCATTGCCACGAATGCGAGTTTTTTGAAGCATGTACCTATACCTAGTACCTCTAGAAGTTCATGACGTGCTATTGAGGATATTTGTTCCTAAAAATTACCGCCACGGCAGAAAGAAAGAAAGAAAACATATTTATATTCCTAAAAAACACGAATGCTTTCACAATATTTAACATGTAGATATGTACATTTTTTTATAGAATACATAATAAAGATTAATTAATACAAGTGAGAGCCCTGCGCCACAAATGCCACGTTTCAAATGTGCCACCAGTACATATCAATAATCTTTGGTGCCACCCGCTTGCGCTACGAGATTGCCATGAAGGTTTAGATAAACATTGTTTATCTATACCTTCATGGAGAAAGCACGTCACGCGCGATCGACTTTTAAGTATCTTATTCTGTGCCTCAGACGTGGCAGGAAGCACAAACTGTTTGCCTTACCAGCTTGGCGCACAGTAGCCCGTGCTAAGTCGTTTATACCTCGGTCTCTCGCCACACTCAACGCTCTCCTTGTGGACAACAGTCAGTGTGATATGTTTGCGGATGAATGGAAGAGGATACTGTCAGTGTGTAAGGAATATTGTGTAAATTACCCGTTCTAATTAAGTAAATAAAAAAATAAATGATTCTTGCTCTACTCTTTAGCTGCTTTTAGTTAGACAAGTAGAGCACAGTTCTTGTTCCAAGTAACTTTCCGTGCCTAAATTGGCGTAAACTATTTAGACACTACTGTCACTAATTTTAATTTACCTACTAATCGTCAAATTACGGCACAAATTAAATAAAAATAGAAGTTCGGATTACACACAGAGGTATGGTATGAACCATTTTGGAGAGGAGATCGCTGTACGCACACATGCATAGATGCTAGAAAGCTGTATTGCAATTGTTGAGTTGTCAATCTGCATATATAAATTTAATTTGTTGTCTTGGTATGGTTAGCTAACTACAACTAGCAAAGTAAAGCGCTACGAAATAAATCTTGGCTTGGTTGCTCGAGTAAAAATTTTATGCTTTTGAGACTACCAATTTAATGTGTACAAATTGTATACGATATACATATGTATGTACATATAATTATATATGGTCTCAAGCCAGGTAATGAATTATGGGTGCAATGTTTTTTATATTTTGTCATGTATAATAAATACACTGGAGTAATATACATGACACAAAATGAGTTTCTGATATATTTACCAATAATTATAGACTAACCAACACTCATACCCTAATATATAACACTGCTTAGTTATTCATATTTAATAGGAATTAATAGCAATGGATATCTATACATATATATAATTATTTTTTTTTACCAATGGAATTTATACTCTGCGAGACTGGTGCCTACGCTAGGCTTTTGGCCTGTATTTCAGGTCACCAGGTCGTCCCCTCTTCAAATACAAGTGATTGGAATTATATATATAAATCTTCTGTGCGTGTGTTTGTAATTAAACTCTTACTAAACGGCTGGACCGATTTTTAATGAAACTTTTTGTGTGTGGATTCGAGAATGGTTTAGATTAGGATATTTTATTTTTCGTGTGTACAGAACAACGTCTGTCGGGACAGCTAGTGATATATAATATACATGTAGTAGTAGTGATAGTTCAACATCTTTATTCTATATTTAAATATTGCAACAAGCAAACAGCTAAACAAAGAGGAATGCCTATTCTCCATAGTGTCTCAGGCCAAAGATCAACATCAAAAATTACTATAAAAATTGAGTGTTTTAAGATCTTAACAGTATTACATATCTAAAAAATATATTCAAATTGACGCTACTATTTTAGAAATACCTATAAAAGAAAATATATTGAGGTTATTTTTCTATACGAAAATGTGTCTGGCTGTGAGATAATTCAAAAACATCTCTTTTCTCAATGCTCTATTATTAATTATGATAGGAGGAGAGTTTGTAATATATTTTATCCAGTTATACTTAATCGGGTATGAAAATAAAACACATTTGTTATTTTAAACATCTATATTCTGTTCATCGTCATATACTATTAACAAATCATCTAGAAAAGGTGCAGGATAATATATTGGACTCATATCTTGCCCAATAGACTTACTCTTTTTAACTATTTTTTTGTAAATTGCAGTGGCGTCAACTTAAATGAAAGTAAATACATAGTTTTTAACGACAAAATCAACTAGAAAGTATTTTTTTCTCTGGCCCTTTGGCGAATGTCTATATATCAGGGAAGTTGCGAATATTCGCATCCGTATCCGCAATTGCGGTGCTTCCGCATCGATTTGGATATCTGCATCCGCATCCGCATCCACGATAATTAACGAAGATGTTAATGCGGATCCAGATATAGGGTAGGTTACGATAAGAAAGAAATCAGTTGTTCAGTAGTACGTGTTTAATTTATGAACCTTTACACAACAGGCTTGACCTGCGAAGGCGGTGATATTATTAAATACTTTTTATTAAATAAGATGAACAATTTTCATTAACATTCGCATCCGCAATTGCGGAGCTGCCGCATCGATTTGGACATCCGCATCCGCGGATGTGAATCTTCAAATATCCGTATCCGCATCAGCTGATGTGAATCTTCAAATATCCGTATCTGCATCCGCGGATGTCAAAAAATCTGTATCCGCGTGAAGTAGCTTATAAGCGACTTGACTTCACTAAACGCTTAGCTTAACCCTTCAACTACCAATTACTTTAAAGATTCCTTAACAGATCGTAAACGGTCTACTATCGTTCAAGCACGTAGTAGAAATTTCTTAACACATTGTATGAGCGAGCATGGTATGTGCAATGCGTAACAAGTTAGAATTGATTCATTATGAGCTCGGTTAATAAGCAAAGGACCATCTCTCTAACGGTAGCTTAGTATGGATAAGGCAACAAAATCCTTACTTCCTTACTAATATTATAAATTCTAAAGTAACTCTGTCTGTCTGTTACCTTTTCACGGCTAAACTAGTCAACCGATTTAGATGAAATTTGGTACAGATATAGTTTAAAACCTGGGTAAGGACATATCCTACTTTTTATTGATGTAGGTACCACGCGGGCGGAGCCGCGCGATCAAGCTAGTTTACTATAATTCGTAATGAAACGAAGTTCAATGACTTTTATAGTAAGGAGAATTTGATGAGCAGCGATAGCTCAGTGGAGACCAACAGACTGCAATGCAGAGGGTCTCAGGTTTCAACTCACGTCGCGCACCTCCGACTTTCGGCAGTTATATGACTTTTTGAAATTAAGTGCGTTTTGATTGACAATTATCGCCTGCTTCATGCCTCGGAGAGCACGTTAAGCCGTTGGTCCCGGCTGCCATGAACATCTAGGGCAGTCGTTATTGGGAGAGTGTCGACACAAAAGATCCCAGTGGGTCGAAGTGTCGCCGGTCTGCACTGACTAGCCCGCACATAAGATAAGGAGAAAGAAATGCATACGCATATAAGTGTAGCCAGAGATGTATATTATTATGATATTAGGTCGCCTCGTTGAAAGGGACAAGTCAATTATTATTTACCAAGTACAGCTCCAGGCTCCTTTCTACTCCTGAGAATTTCATGACAAAAATCGTGAGTAACACGTGTCCCGGTTCAAGTATCGAATTGCAGATATGAGATCTGCTGTCTGTCCCATTTACTACGTATACCGGAATTAAAATAGTATCCTATGCCCTTACATCGCACAGTCTAACTGTGTACCATGATTCATAGAATTCAAAAGTTTACGTTCAATTGAGTAATGATTATCCAAACACTATCAGGATAAAATATTATGGACGAAATTTTAACATTGACATTTCAACAACAAAGATATAATTCTTTATATTTTATGATGATATATGGATATGGATATACGTTTACATGGATAGGTTCTAATTAACTAAAACTACACGTGCTTATGAATACTAATATCAAGAAAAAGTCAAAAAGGACGAAACTGTATAGAAATAAAGAAACACAAATCAAATAATATTTTATTCATGTACGAAATTCGATGAGTTAATATTAACAAGTCTCCACTGAATTTGACTAACACTTTGATTTACTTAGGAGTAATGATTAATTCTCTAGGCACTTTCGAGTGAGTGAAAACCGTTTTTGCGCAACCAGATTCTGTGATGAACACTCCCAAAACAACTTATAAGAGCGCAAATAGACACGTACTTGGTTTTAGTAGACGTTTCTGTAGTTTGTATATTCAATGAAAATAATGAATCTTAATTATATAATTAAGACTAATTATTTTACGTGTAGGATAATACATGTTTACATAATGTTCTTTACAATATTTATTCTGTGCTTGATAAAAAACAGAGTGTTTATCTATACTAATATTATAAAGTTGAAGAGTTTGTTTGTTTGAACGCGCTAATCTCAGGAACTACTGGTTCGAATTGAAAAATTCTTTAAGTGTTGTATAGCCTATTTATCGAGGAAGGCTATAGGCTATATAACATCATGCTACGACCCACGGGGCGGCGCAGTAACGATAAACGCGGGTATAATTATATATTGCATAAAAAATTAAAAGGCACCGAAACGTCGAGGATCGCTTAACTATTTAATTTTGAATATAGTAAAGTATTGTTCTGAAATAAACTGCGATAAATCAGTAGTTTGATTTTTATGTATAACATTCACGGAAACCAAAGACAATATTATATATCAGATTAATTAAATTGTATATATCGACGGTATATACAAATTGTTTTAAGTGTATCTGTTTTTATTGTATGTTGATGGCGTACTAAGTTGTAATTGCAGGGAGGTCACACGATTGATAGCACTTCTCTCAGCTAAGAAACAAAATAAATGGAGCATGGTTTGAAAACTTTTAGAATAAACCAGTTTACAAAAAGGTTCTCGGCAAAGTTTTCAATTAGGAGTAGATATTAATCAATGTAATTGTTGACTTCAGTTTAATGACATTCTTTAGTGATGTTTATTGTTTTACTTTAGATGTTTGCTTGTGTACAGTGCAACAAGTTTAATTGTATTATAATATTTAATTATTTATCATAAATGAATGTATTGTAAGTATTACAAGCGTGAATTCATTAAGAGTAGGTTGCGCTATTTCTCCCAAAAATTAATACAACCATTCGTAAGTCTAAGGGTAAATCGCTTATAATCTGGCCGCATTTTTGTTAGCCACTTAATACTTTCATGGAAAAATCAGTGACCAAAGGATTGTATCTCTTTAAACACCCATGTGGTAAACTGAAAATAAGGAGGTCAATAGTATAAAAAAGCCGACCTTGGTAGTGTAATGTAGGGTATTCATAAGTAATGTCATGTTATGTTTAAATATTGTTGACCAACCGCATCTAGTTCAGTTAATAAATGTCTACCGAGTGAGCTTCGTGTTTTACTCTAAATTACCACAGGTAGAACTTACCATAGGCAAAGTATAAAAACAGTTAATAAACCATCTTCTACGTTGCACTAAATCATTCAAAATAAAATGTTTTAAACTCTAATATTAATCTTTATTTCTAAAAATAAGTATTTTGTGGTTTTCGTTATTGTCGTTTACCCACTTCTTAAACGCATTCTTATGCTTTTTAAACCATGATGACATACTAGTGTAAAACGAATTTATAAGATTGGCATCTCTTTTATTAGTGAATCCAGCTTCTAAATCATCATTATAACTATAATCGTAATGAAATCTAGTCGGTCCATATTTAACAGTATCTCTGAAATCTTTGAAGTTGAATTTTGATTTTCCGATGTAGGGTAATAAGTTGCGTAGTTTATCACGTCTAGTTCTTGTTGCTAGATCCTGAAAGACCCAACTGTATGGGCTCAGTATAATAAGCGTGTCTCCATCGCTTAAGCTGTCTTCATAGTCTTGTGAAGTGGAGAAATGTACAGATTGTAGTACTAGGAACCAGCAAATAACTGTAAAGAAAACACGTCAACTAAAATAGGATTACCTTCACGCCTCAACAGAATAGAAACGTAGTCGATTCAAATTTTTAAAGCTTGACTCCAAGTTAATTATAGCAGAATTTGTCCAGATAAAAAACTGTTACTGAAAATAATTTGATCAAAAATATTTTATGTTACGTACTGTGTTATCGAACACAAAATCTTATCAATTGCTAAATGCAATATTGGTAAACTCCAAAAAAGGTATTAATTATTAACGGTGAAAAGGTACAGGTAAATTGGCATAAAAGGAGCGATGAGCCGCTTAAATCTATCTGAATCTATCTAGTTATATGCACTGAAAATGATAGCGTCAATTCTGATTGAATATGACCGCCAAATTATTTGCACGAATGTACAAAACAAAGTATGTAGATGCCGCAGAATCATCGAATTCTATTAGTTAACATTTATAAATAACATTCTTAGATTAATTAAAAGAAAAGAACAAAACATCTAATACTCGAGTAAATTATTTTCCGATAACTCTGTTTTGATTATGCATTTGTATTCGCAACGGATTGCTCGGGCTCAGATTGAACAAAACAACATCAACAATATGATCACTTTCGCCAAAAATTGGCACCTGTTTACCAAACTTAATATTTGTGGCAAAGAAAATGAAATTGGTAAAATATTGACTTACTTACATACAATCGACGACATTGTAGTAATCAAATAATTATAGATGGAAGGTTTTAGGCCTTGCACTTGGCGGACTAAATCCGATGCTGAAATTTAAATTCCTTATATCACCTTGATGGAGGCTCATGTGATGACTTAGCGGGCCTTTTTATGTTTTATTTATAGGTAATTAGTAATAATCAGCGATTTCATACGCGTCGCGAACAGCCTTTTTTATTAAGTTGCTGTTGTTTTGATTATAAATTCCATTAAAAGTACTTGTACATTTTGTTTCGCATTTTTGTAATTATAATTATGTGCTCACAGTTTATTTGCCATTGACTTAGATTACATCCAATTAATTTTATAATTATAAAATTTATGTCCAAATCGATTAATTAATTATAAATGTCATGTTCCCTTAATCGAATAATTATAAAATATTATTTAATTGGCTATTTTTAATAAATCAGGTATACCACTGAGTAGCAATGTCGTTAACATTGTTTTAGTTTTTGTGGATCTATTACACTAACATTGAACAGTTTAATCAAAGGCTACATAATCTGTAATTGATTTTTGATGTTTGCTATGTTGTACTTTAATTAATAATAATATGTACTGCACACTGAACATTATATGGTGACAAACAGTGATTCGTTTCAGTTATTTTATGCGTCTTTCGCTAAAACATGAATGTTAGTCTACAGTCGTATCTACCCCTACAAAGATCTCACATATACTAACCAGTTTATAATTACATATATATTAATTATTAGTTATTTATTGTAATTTTATCGAGTCACATTTTTTATTATTCTCTTGTCTACATATTTACATACAAAGAATCAAACCTGGGTACTCCCAAGAGTGGAGGCAGAAATCACGAATTTCCTCTAGCCACCTTGAATCTCTCTTCATTAATTTGTTTTGCATTATTCATGCACACTCGTCTGTTCAGAGTTATTTATTTTTTGTTTATTCAGATATTGAGATAGTTGTCTTTCTATAATCTAGGTACTGCTTATTGGTACCTGATATTTCTTGACTATATTTAGATTCACATAATAACCTTATCTTATCTAAGGAAAATAGAATCCAGATTGCGTGTAGCTGATTTTTTTTTATTAACTTACTAAATAATGAGACTACTCAAATTGGAAATTAAAACCACGCCTTAACTTTACGTTTACGCTATTAGACGCATACATTTCCATTCTCATTTATAATAATAAAAAATACATAGAAATTTAAAAGAAATCACACTCACCAAACGCCGTATCTATATAAATCGAACGTATCGTACGTAACCCGTAAATAGCGGTGGGTCAATAAAAGCGTAACCCCGGTACAACAGGCCCTCATTGACGGCGCACCGACGTCCAAAGTGTTAAACGATAATTGCACACGGGAAATATGCATTTATGCTGTCCCAAGTACGACATCAGTGTCGACATACCTGGACTTTACAAGAGGCCGCAGCTAAACTGACTAATATGCTGTTGATGTGCGAAGTAGGGCTACCAGTGGTTTACTGTGAGCTGAGCTATCAATCCAACTGCTGGCAATGCAGCTTCTGATTTTGTTGGGTCGCCGAGTCTCATAGACTTTATACACCATGCATGTGGAATAATGACACGCGACGAGCTATTTGTAAAAACTATTGATAAAAATGTTTTTGTACGGGATCCCCGTAACATTATTCTCGCAAATTTTTGAAAACAGAATAGCCTTTAAAAAAAAAATTTATTTTTATTTGAGGGTTTTAAATTTTAACACGCTTTTATTAGCTATGTATGTATCTATCTAACGGAATCTTTGAACGTGATTTTCACCCCTTTCAAACCGATGGATTGATTTGAAACTTTGCACAGTTATCAAGGACCGATGACAACACAATAATTTCGAAAAGAAAAGTAATAGTTTAAAAAACTAAAAAACACGCTTTATTAAAAAACCAAACTAAAAAGTATAAAACAATTTAATTTTGATGTAAAAGGTGTGGTGTGCTTTCAAAGATATTTTGCTAACCCCATGCTTTTTAAGATATTTTGTTAACCCATTGGGCGAATCACATACATCTTTGATGTTTGGTGCTTTAACGAGAATAGGTCTTTTATTGCTTCTCAACGTGATAAAACGTAAATAATCGTATCTAGTTTCTGGCTGAATTACAAAAGGAAGTCATTAATTCGTGCTCAATAGACTCACAAAATACTTGGTTGATATATTATTGTTAGTAACAACGGAAACTATAGGCCCCGCGTCGCAAATAAACAGTGTTGTACATTCTTAATTACATTCCACATCGGTCGTAATATTTAACGATAACTCAACGCACATTACACCGGGTCATCAGATCGGAAACTGTTTGTTCGTGTCCTTACTGGGCGAATAGTTTACGGCTTACTGTTTGCACTAATAAAAAAACTTATGGCAAATAATTTTCAAGTGAAATTTAATACTTGATAGTTGACAGGGGTGATGAAATACTTATACACATACCCAAGTTGGTAAAGCCGCCGCTTGCATATAGAACCAGGGCAAACAAGGTTTCGCAAACAGTGTAAAAGATTATGTGATCAATTTATCAAATTTATTGATCGATTGTGGCCTGTTCCAGACTTTGGTCTAATAGCTAGCTAAATATAATAATTTACAAATTTATTCTAATTTATAACTTTGATATTAATAAGTGTTACTATTCGAATAAAATAAAATTAGGAATGCCGAAATTGCCTCTCAATTCTCATTTAATTTAGCCCAACTTGAGGTGGGATATTGTTGCAATACTGGACCGAGAAAGTACTCTCCTACTCTTAAATAAGGCTTGAGCAGCGATAGCTCAGTGGGGAGACCAACAGACTGCAATGCAGAGGGTCTCGGGTTCGAACCCACGTCGCGCATCTCTGACTTTCGGAAGTTATATGACTTTTCGAAATTATGTGCGTGTTGATTGACAATTATCGCCTGCTCCGTGTCTCGGAGAGCACGTTAAGACGTCGGTCCCGGCTGCCATGAACGTCTATGGCAGTCGTTATTGGGAGAGTGTCGACACAAAAGATCCCACTGGGTCGAAGTGTCGCCGGTCTGCACTGACTGGCCCCCACATAAGATAAGATAAATAAGGCTTTATTTCAGAGTATGAGAGACCATTATTTTGAAGGTTTTTTATCAATTATCAAAATTGTCAAGAAAGCAAACTATTTACGGCCCACTAGATGTTAAGCTGTGACTGTAGCCTATGATCGCTTGTAATGTTAAGGGCATCACACGCAGTTTACCGACTTTAGAAAAGGGTATTAAAAAGCGGATAAAGGGAATGGAATAGACGAAGTATAGGTATGTGAGCCTCCGAAACTCTTATTCAACACAAACTTATTGCCAAATTCCTAACTAAACTGTAAGCGGCCAGTCAGGCAGCAAACTATTCGCGCGAATCGCGATATGTAAACAGAATAATGTCTGAACACGCCATTACCCTTTACTGTCCCGTTATCGATATTGTATCAATACTTTAATGGCTTTAAGTCCAAGTATCTGATGTTAGTCTAATGGTAACGCAATATAAGCTTTAGGTTAGATCTTTATTAGTGATGTTATCGACTTACATTAAGGTTTAGACTTCGAGCTGATTTTAAAGGCAACTCTTATAATAAAAACCAAAAGGTCCATTGCCACGAGTGCGAGTTTTTTGAAGCATGTACCTATACCTAGTACCTCTAGAAGTTCATGACGTGCTATTGAGGATATTTGTTCCTAAAAATTACCGCCACGGCAGAAAGAAAGAAAGAAAACATATTTATATTCCTAAAAAACACGAATGCTTTCACAATATTTAACATGTAGATATGTACATTTTTTTATAGAATACATAATAAAGATTAATTAATACAAGTGAGAGCCCTGCGCCACAAATGCCACGTTTCAAATGTGCCACCAGTACATATCAATAATCTTTGGTGCCACCCGCTTGCGCTACGAGATTGCCATGAAGGTTTAGATAAACATTGTTTATCTATACCTTCATGGAGAAAGCACGTCACGCGCGATCGACTTTTAAGTATCTTATTCTGTGCCTCAGACGTGGCAGGAAGCACAAACTGTTTGCCTTACCAGCTTGGCGCACAGTAGCCCGTGCTAAGTCGTTTATACCTCGGTCTCTCGCCACACTCAACGCTCTCCTTGTGGACAACAGTCAGTGTGATATGTTTGCGGATGAATGGAAGAGGATACTGTCAGTGTGTAAGGAATATTGTGTAAATTACCCGTTCTAATTAAGTAAATAAAAAAATAAATGATTCTTGCTCTACTCTTTAGCTGCTTTTAGTTAGACAAGTAGAGCACAGTTCTTGTTCCAAGTAACTTTCCGTGCCTAAATTGGCGTAAACTATTTAGACACTACTGTCACTAATTTTAATTTACCTACTAATCGTCAAATTACGGCACAAATTAAATAAAAATAGAAGTTCGGATTACACACAGAGGTATGGTATGAACCATTTTGGAGAGGAGATCGCTGTACGCACACATGCATAGATGCTAGAAAGCTGTATTGCAATTGTTGAGTTGTCAATCTGCATATATAAATTTAATTTGTTGTCTTGGTATGGTTAGCTAACTACAACTAGCAAAGTAAAGCGCTACGAAATAAATCTTGGCTTGGTTGCTCGAGTAAAAATTTTATGCTTTTGAGACTACCAATTTAATGTGTACAAATTGTACACGATATACATATGTATGTACATATAATTATATATGGTCTCAAGCCAGGTAATGAATTATGGGTGCAATGTTTTTTATATTTTGTCATGTATAATAAATACACTGGAGTAATATACATGACACAAAATGAGTTTCTGATATATTTACCAATAATTATAGACTAACCAACACTCATACCCTAATATATAACACTGCTTAGTTATTCATATTTAATAGGAATTAATAGCAATGGATATCTATACATATATATAATTATTTTTTTTTACCAATGGAATTTATACTCTGCGAGACTGGTGCCTACGCTAGGCTTTTGGCCTGTATTTCAGGTCACCAGGTCGTCCCCTCTTCAAATACAAGTGATTGGAATTATATATATAAATCTTCTGTGCGTGTGTTTGTAATTAAACTCTTACTAAACGGCTGGACCGATTTTTAATGAAACTTTTTGTGTGTGGATTCGAGAATGGTTTAGATTAGGATATTTTATTTTTCGTGTGTACAGAACAACGTCTGTCGGGACAGCTAGTGATATATAATATACATGTAGTAGTAGTGATAGTTCAACATCTTTATTCTATATTTAAATATTGCAACAAGCAAACAGCTAAACAAAGAGGAATGCCTATTCTCCATAGTGTCTCAGGCCAAAGATCAACATCAAAAATTACTATAAAAATTGAGTGTTTTAAGATCTTAACAGTATTACATATCTAAAAAATATATTCAAATTGACGCTACTATTTTAGAAATACCTATAAAAGAAAATATATTGAGGTTATTTTTCTATACGAAAATGTGTCTGGCTGTGAGATAATTCAAAAACATCTCTTTTCTCAATGCTCTGTTATTAATTATGATAGGAGGAGAGTTTGTAATATATTTTATCCAGTTATACTTAATCGGGTATGAAAATAAAACACATTTGTTATTTTAAACATCTATATTCTGTTCATCGTCATATACTATTAACAAATCATCTAGAAAAGGTGCAGGATAATATATTGGACTCATATCTTGCCCAATAGACTTACTCTTTTTAACTATTTTTTGTAAATTGCAGTGGCGTCAATTTAAATGAAAGTAAATACATAGTTTTTAACGACAAAATCAACTAGAAAGTATTTTTTTCTCTGGCCCTTTGGCGAATGTCTATATATCAGGGAAGTTGCGAATATTCGCATCCGTATCCGCAATTGCGATGCTTCCGCATCGATTTGGACATCTGCATCCGCATCCGCATCCACAATAATTAACGAAGATGTTAATGCGGATCCAGATATAGGGTAGGTTACGATAAGAAAGAAATCAGTTGTTCAGTAGTACGTGTTTAATTTATGAACCTTTACACAACAGGCTTGACCTGCGAAGGCGGTGATATTATTAAATACTTTTTATTAAATAAGATGAACAATTTTCATTAACATCCGCATCCGCAATTGCGGAGCTGCCGCATCGATTTGGACATCCGCATCCGCGGATGTGAATCTTCAAATATCCGTATCCGCATCAGCTGATGTGAATCTTCAAATATCCGTATCTGCATCCGCGGATGTCAAAAAATCTGCATCCGCGTAACGTAACTTATAAGCGAGTTGACTTCACTAGACGCTTAGCTTAACCCTTTAACTACCAATTACTTTAAAGATTCCTTAACAGATCGTAAACGGTCTACTATCGTTCAAGCACGTAGTAGAAATTTCTTAACACATTGTATGAGCGAGCATGGTATGTGCAATGCGTAACAAGTTAGAAATGATTCAATACGAGCTCGGTTAATAAGCAAAGGACCATCTCTCAAACGGTAGCTTAGTATGGATAAGCCAACAAAATCCTTACTTCCTTACTAATATTATAAATTCTAAAGTAACTCTGTCTGTCTGTTACCTTTTCACGGCTAAACTACTCAACCGATTTAGATGAAATTTGGTACAGATATAGTTTAAAACCTGGGTAAGGACATATCCTACTTTTTATTGATGTAGGTACCACGCGGGCGGAGCCGCGCGATCAAGCTAGTTTACTATAATTCGTAATGAAACGAAGTTCAATGACTTTTATAGTAAGGAGAATTTGATGAGCAGCGATAGCTCAGTGGAGACCAACAGACTGCAATGCAGAGGGTCTCAGGTTTCTACTCACGTCGCGCACCTTCGACTTTCGGCAGTTATATGACTTTTTGAAATTAAGTGCGTTTTGATTGACAATTATCGCCTGCTCCATGCCTCGGAGAGCACGTTAAGCCGTTGGTCCCGGCTGCCATGAACATCTAGGGCAGTCGTTATTGGGAGAGTGTCGACACAAAAGATCCCAGTGGGTCGAAGTGTCGCCGGTCTGCACTGACTAGCCCGCACATAAGATAAGGAGAAAGAAATGCATACGCATATAAGTGTAGCCAGAGATGTATATTATTATGATATTAGGTCGCCTCGTTGAAAGGGACAAGTCAATTATTATTTACCAAGTACAGCTCCAGGCTCCTTTCTACTCCTGAGAATTTCATGACAAAAATCCTGAGTAACACGTGTCCCGGTTCAAGTATCGAATTGCAGATATGAGATCTGCTGTCTGTCCCATTTACTACGTATACCGGAATTAAAATAGTATTCTATGCCCTTACATCGCACAGTCTAACTGTGTACCACAATTGATAGAATTCAAAAGTTTACGTTCAATTGAGTAATGATTATCCAAACACTATCAGGATAAAATATTATGGACGAAATTTTAACATTAACATTTCAACAACAAAGATATAATTCTTTATATTTTATGATGATATATGGATATGTACATTTACATGGATAGGTTCTAATTAACTAAAACTACACGTGCTTATGAATACTAATATCAAGAAAAAGTCAAAAAGGACGAAACTGTATAGAAATAAAGAAACACAAATCAAATAATATTTTATTCATGTACGAAATTCGATGAGTTAATATTAACAAGTCTCCGCAGACTTTAATTAACATTTTGATTCACTTAGGAATAATTATTAATTCTCTAGGCACTTTCGAGTGAGTGAAAACCGTTTTTGCGCAACCAGATTCTGTGATGAACACTCCCAAAACAACTTATAAGAGCGCAAATAGACACGTACTTGGTTTTAGTAGACGTTTCTGTAGTTTGTATATTCAATGAAAATAATTAGTCTTAATAATATAATTAAGACTAATTATTTTACGTGTAGGATAATACATATTTACATAATGTTCTTAACAATATTTATTCTGTGCTTGATAAAAAACAGAGTGTTTATCTATACTAATATTATAAAGTTGAAGAGTTTGTTTGTTTGAACGCGCTAATCTCAGGAACTACTGGTTCGAATTAAAAATTATTTTTGTGTTGGATAGCCTATTTATCGAGGAAGGCTATAGGCTATATAACATCATGCTACGACCCACGGGGGCTGTGCAGTAACGATAAACGCGAGTATAATTATATATTGCATAAAAAATTAAAAGGCACCGAAACGTCGAGGATGGCTTAACTATTTAATTTAGAATATTGTAAAGTATTGTTCTGAAATAAACTGCGATAAATCAGTAGTTTGATTTTTATGTATAACATTCATGGAAACCAAAGACAATATTATATATCAGATTAATTAAATTGTATATATCGACGGTAGATACAAATTGTTTTAAGTGTATCTGTTTTTATTGTATGTTGATGGCGTACTAAGTTGTGATTGCAGGGAGGTCACACGATTGATAGCACTTCTCTCAGCTAAGAAACAAAATAAATGGAGCATGGTTTGAAAACTTTTAGAATAAACCAGTTTACAAAAAGGTTCTCGACAAAGTTTTCAATTAGGAGTAGATATTAATCAATGTAATTGTTGACTTCAGTTTAATGACATTCTTTAGTGATGTTTATTGTTTTACTTTAGATGTTTGCTTGTGTACAGTGCAACAAGTTTAATTGTATTATAATATTTAAATATTTATGATAAATGAATGTATTGTGAGTATTACTAGCGTGAATTCATTAAGAGTAGGTTGCGCTATTTCTCCCAAAAAGTAATACAACCATTCGTAGTCTAAGGGTAATCGCTTATAATTCGGCCGCATTTTTGTCAGCCACTTAATACTTTCATGAAAAAATCAGTGACCAAAGGATTGTATCTCTTTAAACACCCGTGTGGTAAACTGAAAATAAGGAGGTCAATAGTATAAAAAAGCCGACCTTGGTAGTGTAATGTAGGGTATTCATAAGTAATGTCATGTTATGTTTAAATATTGTTGACCAACCGCATCTAGTTCAGTTAATAAATGTCTACCGAGTGAGCTTCGTGTTTTACTCTAAATTACCACAGGTAGAACTTACCATAGGCAAAGTATAAAAACAGTTAATAAACCATCTTCTACGTTGCACTAAATCATTCAAAATAAAATGTTTTAAACTTTAATATTAATCTTTATTTCTAAAAATAAGTATTTTGCGGTTTTCGTTATTGTCGTTTACCCACTTCTTAAACGCATTCTTATGCTTTTTAAACCATGATGACATACTAGTGTAAAACGAATTTATAAGATTGGCATCTTTTTTATTAGTGAATCCACCGTCTAAATCATCATTATAATTATAATCGTAATGAAATCTAGTCGGTCCATATTTAACAGTATCTCTGAAATCTTTGAAGTTGTATTTTGATTTTCCGATGTAGGGTAATAAGTTGCGTAGTTTATCACGTTTAGTTCTTGTTGCTAGATCCTGAAAGACCCAACTGTATGGGCTCAGTATAATAAGCGTGTCTCCATCGCTTAAGCTGTCTTCATAGTCTTGTGAAGTGGAGAAATGTACAGATTGTAGTACTAGAAACCAGCAAATAACTGTAAAGAAAACACGTTAACTAAAATAGGATTACCTTCACGCCTCAATAGAGTAGAAACGTAGTCGATTCAAATTTTTAAAGCTTGACTCTAAGTTAATTATAGCAGAATGTGAACATTTTAATGTGCTATATCTGGTTCCAGATAAAAAACTGTTACTGAAAATAATTTGATCAAAAATATTTTATGTTACGTACTGTGTTATCGAACACAAAATCTTATCAATTGCTAAATGCAATATTGGTAAACTCCAAAAAAAGGTATTAATTATTAACGGTGATAAGGTACAGGTAAATTACCATAAAAGGAGCGATGAGCCGCTTAAATCTATATGAAAATGATAGCGTCAAATGACCGCCAAATTATTTGCACGAATGTACAAAACAAAGTATGTAGATGCCGCAGAATCATCGAATTCTATTAGTTAACATTTATAAATAACATTCTTAGATTAATTAAAAGAAAAGAACAAAACATCTAATACTCGAGTAAATTATTTTCCGATAACTCTGTTTTGATTATGCATTTGTATTTGCAACGGATTGCTCGGGCTCAGATTGAACAAAACAACATCAACAAAATGATCACTTTCGCCAAAAATTGGCACCTGTTTACCAAACTCAATATTTGTGGCAAAGAAAATGAAATTGGTAAAATATTGACTTACTTACAAACAATCGACGACATTGTAGTAATCAAATAATTATAGATGGCAAGGTTTTAGGCCTTGCACTTGGCGGACTAAATCCGATGCTGAAATTTAAATTCCTTATATCACCTTGATGGAGGCTCATGTGATGACTTCGCGGGCCTTTTTATGTTTTATTTATAGGTAATTAGTAATAATCAGCGATTTCATACACGTCGCGAACAGCCTCTTTTATTAAGTTGCTGTTGTTTTGATTATAAATTCCATTAAAAGTACTTGTACATTTTGTTTCGCATTTTTGTAATTATAATTATGTGCTTACAGTTTATTTGCCATTGACTTAGATTCCATCTAATTAATTTTATAATTATAAAATGTATGTTCAAACGATTAATTAATTATAAATGTCATGTTCCCTTAATCGAATAATTATAAAATATTATTTAATTGGCTATTTTTAATAAATCAGGTATACCACTGAGTAGCAATGTCGTTAACATTGTTTTAGTATTTGTGGATCTATTACACTAACATTGAACAGTTTAATCAAAGGCTACATAATCTGTAATTGATTTTTGATGTTTGCTATGTTGTACTTTAATTAATAATAATATGTACTGCACACTGAACATTATATGGTGACAAACAGTGATTCGTTTCAGTTATTTTATGCGTCTTTCGCTGAAACATGAATGTTAGTCTACAGTCGTATCTACCCCTACAAAGATCTCACATATACTAACCAGTTTATAATTACATATATATATTAATTATTATTTATTTATTGTAATTTTATCGAGTCACATTTTTTATTATTCTCTTGTCTACATATTTACATACAAAGAATCAAACCTGGGTACTCCCAAGAGTGGAGGCAGAAATGACGAATTTCCTCTAGCCACCTTGAATCTCTCTTCATTAATTTGTTTTGCATTATTCATGCACACTCGTCGGTTCAGAGTTATTTATTTTTTGTTTATTCAGATATTGAGATAGTTGTCTTTCTATAATCTAGGTACTGCTTATTGGTACCTGATATTTCGTGACTATATTTAGATTCACATAATAACCTTATCTTATCTAAGGAAAATAGAATCCAGATTGCGTGTAGCTGAATTTTTTTTATTAACTTACTAAATAATGAGACTTAACTCAAATTGGAAATTAAAACCACGCTTTAACTTTACGTTTAAGCTTAACAGCTTAAACGTAATGTTAAAGCGTGGGTTTGCGTCTAATGACGCAGACATTTCCATTCTCATTTATAATAATAAAAAAATACATTGAAATTAAAAAGAAATCACACTCACCAAACGCCGTATCTATATTAATCGAACGCATCGTACGTAACCCGTAAATAGCGGTGGGTCAATAAAAGCGTAACCCCGGTACAACAGGCCCTCATTGACGGCGCACCGACGTCCTAAGGGTTCTCATTGAGTACACTGCCTCACTGTTCTCCCATTATTGGTTTATTTGACCGGCATACTGAACTTTATGATGTACAAATTTGTAGTGAATTGAAGCTTGTTAAATGGATGTTTATTTGACATGATTTGGACACCAATATTAATAAAATAAATAGCACACCAATTTTAATAGCTTTGAGAAACATAGCCTTGTTTTAAAGCTGTCATATTGCTTTGTACGTGCCTGCTCTTAGTATAAGAAGGGTGAGAACGTAGTTTACTAAGCTAGCCAGCCCTATGCAGGTTGAGAGAATTTACACATCTTTGAGAACATTATGAAGCAGTATACAGGTTACTTCACGATGTCTTTTTCACATTTAAAATGGGCGACGTTAACTAATTTGACAAATATCACTTAGATATTTTGTAAGTAATTATTGTATAATATTGTCTTCTGTTTACGCGAATGTTATTAATTGAACTTAAACTACTATATACGAATTTTATCACGTTGTTAATTACCTTAAAAATTAGTAAAGTTTAATAGTAATAGTAGAGTAACAGTTTTCAAAATGTTGTAATAAAGTGTCAAATAAACAACGCGATAAAACCCGTATATAGTAGTTTAATTTCAATAATTATTATTGTATTTTCATTATAATATATAATTTCCATTCGGGTTAATCCCTCAGGCACACTTTTGGATAAAAAGTATCCTTTGTTTTACTCCAAAATTTTGTTTGTCTAAATGCCAAATTTTATAAAAAAATATTCATCCGTTTACGTGATTGCGTAACGAACATCCTAATCTTCACGAATTTTCACATTTTTTTTATACATCTAAGGTGGCAAACAAGCATACGGCCTCGCCTGATGGTCAGTGGTCATCGTAGCCTAAGGACACCTGCAACACTAAAGGCATCACTTGCGCGTGTTCGACCCTTTAGGTAAGGAAGAAGAGGAAAAGGAAGTGGAACAGAAAAGGAGCGGGAAGAGGGAAAGAGGGTGATTGGGCCTCCGGCTCTCTTACTAACCGAAAGAAACACTTCAGTAGGAATACTGCTATTTCACGTCGATATTCTGTGAGAGGGTAGTCCTTCCTCGGTCGAGCCCATTCATGCTGAAATTAGGGAGGCTCTACTATCACATTTATAATAAAAAATACTTAAAATCATTTAAACACGCTCTTTTTAGTCAGAGATATGTTCATACAGATTGAGTACTGAAGTACTAGTAGCAACTCAATTTATAATGTTTATATTAACGCAAAACAAGCTCGGAGTATCTTGAGTCTCGCTGTTTTTATAGACTTGGGCTCGAGTAGATTAATTATGAATCGCAAACCACCGGAATATTCCAAGCGTGGTCTTGAACGTAATCAAGACGTACCTTTTTAATTTCAATAGCCTAGCGAAGCACAAATTAAAAATATAGAATCATAAGAAAATAAAACCACGTTAATATCCTTAAAAACATTTCTTACTTACTAATATTATAAATATGAAAGTTTGGGAGGATGGATGTATGTTTGTTACTCTTTTACGCAAAAACTACTGAACGGATTTTGATGAAACTTTACAGTATTATTGTTTATACATCAGAATAACATATAGGCTACAAAAAAACTCTAATCTTTACATAAATCTACTTAAGCTACTGTTGTGTTTCGTTTGGTGAGTGACAGTGCCGGGGACCCAATCACCCCCTTTCCCCCTTCCCACTCCTTCTCCTTCCCACTTCCTTTCTTTAAGGGTCGGCAACGCGCAAGTGATGCCTCTGGTGTTGCAGACGTCCATAGGCTACGGTGATCACTTACCATCAGGTGGGCCGTATGCTTGTTTGCCACCAAAAAAAAAGCGAGCGAAGCCGCTGGCAAAATATAGTGTACTAGCTTTTGCCCGCGGCTTCACTCGCGTTAATTTAGAATTTGACAATCAATTGGGGTCGTACTCTGCTTGTAATAATATAATTCAATCATGATTCGACAGACACGTGGCGCCATCTACTATCATAAGAAAGTTATTGTTGTTTTCCTCGGGTATAGTACATTTTTTCGGGATGAAAGGTAACCTATGTCCGTTTCTGTACACCTGAACACGTATATGCAACATTTCAGGATGATCGGTTCAGTGGTTTAGGCGTGAAAAGGTAACACACAAACAAACTCATTGTCGCTTTTATAATATTAGTTAGGATTAGGATTATAAAGGTAAAAAATTATAAAGTTTTCTATTTGATCACGTGTAAACCATCAAATGTATTTAAACCGTGAATGGGTGGACAAAGATGTATTACACTCACATTTCGCAATGTATGTATGTTTTCCAAGTAATATATGGCGAACCTATTGCCATCCCCCGGGCGCAAACCCAGACTCCGTGATGCCACTGAGAACCTCTTAAGAGGAAACACTAAGGGCGGGAGAATTGAAAAATAGGTATTTGTAAAATCTATTGCTGTCGCGCAGTGCCATCGTACAGTATCATGAGCGCGATAGAGACAATTGCAGCTTGGACCGAAAATACCTATTAAAAGTACACAAAATCAATGTTTCGTAGTCCCCTGATTCCTTCTCTAAAACTTGACCGATTTAATTACTTTTTTCATTAAAAATTAAAGATAGGCTTTGGCTGTGTTCCTATGTTTTCCTTTTTTTATATAATCTAGTTAAATTTGTTTTCTGAATGTTTGAACAGAGCGGAAAATCTGGCCAATTTTTGAGGTTTTTGAAGGCTGATATCTCTTTTAATAATTAATTTATGAAAAAAAGGAAAACATAGGGACATGCCAATAGAGACCATACAAAATTATTGCACTACTGGCATTATCCAGGGAGGAAACAGGGTACTACGTTTGTATGGAAAAACGGCCCTTGTATTTCCTCATAACAGAAATACTCAATAACGCTTTGCGTGACCCAGAAATCGAAATCGAGATCTTTCTAAACAAACCAGTAGTATTCACTATCGCTGCGTTTCTAAGGCAGTCTGTATCACTTCTGATACGTCCATGACTCCACCGTAGGAGTCATGGACGTCGACGTCGTTGCGCGTCCGTGAGTACGGGGAAGTCAAAAATATTTGGTATTTTTCGCGACCACTCACAACGAGTTTTCTTGACTACCCCGTAGGAGTCACAGACGCACAACGGTAGCGTTTTTTATGAGTTATGGGACATTCCAAGGGATAAAGGAGACGTTAAAAATTAATTCGGACCTGAAACTATGTTGTTTATATTGATGACTGTTTGTTCCTTCGAGCCTTACCTGAAAACCACTGAACTTAACTGTGCAGACGGCGCAGTGCTTTAAGTAGCTGCTTTGCCAACGTCACTGCGCTGAGTGTTGTGGATTCGATCCCCACACGGGACAAAAATCTGTGTGATATGTGTTCCTTGTGTTCGTTGTTTGGATGTTTGTAAAGACCCCCGCGATACGGACATCAAGCTTGTGCGGGTGTTGTCTTTTTAAAAATAACAAATAATTTGATATACACAATATAACAGATAGATATCAACTACAAGATAGACCACGCTTCATCTTATTCCTTTCAACGGAAATGAAATTATAATGCACTAGATGTGCCCGCAGTTTCACTCGCGTTTATGGTTACTGCGCGGCTCCCGTGGATCGTAGCGTGATGTTATATAGCATATAGCCTTCCTCGATTAATAAGCTATCCAACACTAAAATAATTTTTCAAATCGAACCAGTAGTTCCTCAGATTAGCGTGTTTAAACAAACAAATAAACAAACAAACTCTTCAGCTTTATTATATTAGTATAGGTAGGATGAACTCTATAAATCCCGTTGCATTTGCAACTCTACGCGAACGAAATCCCAGGCATAATCTGGTCCACAATAAAATGCATAAAGGTCTTACAAACTCAAAGGTACTCTGGAGGGCACACGAATGTAAGGAACAATAACATACCGGGACATAAGAAAGAGATCCCGTTTCACGGTACTTAGAACATTCGCGACATTACTGCGTAGTATTATTGTATTCTGGTTCAAGAGAACAGCGTTGGCGATGGACGCAGTATTTCAACAGAAATAAAACTAAGCGCCAATGCTAGTTGGGCAGAAGCCGCTCTGCCCGTAGTAGTTGGTATTACCTCAGGCCGGAGTATGGGGTTCTTTTAAAAAACTTACTACCGTAATTGCGTTTCATACAAGGTGAATTAAAAAAAAAAATGTTATTGCCCTGGTGGCAGATGAGCAAGTGGCCCACCTGATGGAAAGTGATAACCGCTGCTCATGGACTTTAGCAATGTCAGGACACAGCAAAGCCGCTGACTACCGTGAAAAAAGAACTCTGTTTAAACCTCGTTTGAAGGACATATCATAGCGCTCGGGAAACACCGAAGCAGGGAGTTCATTCCAGCTTAGCCTCATATTTCTTTGACTAGATTTTTTTAGATTTCTAGCATCCTTAAACTGCAATCTTAGGATATTTGAATTCCGTGTTAGCTATCTTTACTGTTTGTTCAGTCAGCTACTACCTGATCTTTTGAACTATGATTAAATCATTAAATATATAAAATACATAAAATTAATATTTTTTAACTATTACTGCTATAAAGCATTAATATATTATGATATCATTAAAAAAAATAGAGAAATTCAAAATTTCGCATGTGTATCTACTTATGTTGTCAACTTTACTATATAGAAATATATAATTATAATAATAATATTCTATCACATACACACAACACCATCTAGCCCAAACTAATCAGAGCTTGTACAATGGGTACTAGACAATGGATAAACATATATATATATACCTTTTTTTTCTAAATACATACATATTATACATAGAAACATCCAGACCAAGACAAAGATCCATGTTCATGCACAAAAATGTTTGACTTGTGCGGGAATCGAACCCGCGACCTCAGGCATGGCAGTCAGTTACACTAACCACTATGCCATTGAGGCCGACATTATATATATTTAGGTGCTGGTGAGATACTTTTCAGTGATCGCTGACTGTCGTATTCAGACTGTAAAGATAAATCGTGACGACTTGTAGCCTGGTCGTATTGGCTTTATATAAATTAATTATAATTAATTCATATAAAGCCAATATGGAATGAAAGTGAATGGAATGAAAGTGAATGGAATGGAAGTGAATATGTCGTTAAAATTCATTTTTTACATTCTCACCTGGATTTTTTTCCTGAGAACCTGGGAAGCGTGAGTGATGAGCACGGCGAACGTTTTCACCAGGATTTGAAGGTTTTTGAGGAAAGATACCAAGGATTTTAGGATAAAAATATGTTAGCGGATTACTGCTGGTCTATAATAAGGGAAACTGATACTAACCAGTATAAAAGGAGGAGTAACGCGACCCATTTTTGATTTATTTTTGATATAAATGTATAAAAATTATAAAAAATGAATATAATCAATATTTACAAAATTGGACGTCCTAATTTTTTTCCAACTTCAGTTTTTGAGTAAGGGTTTATAACTCTATCGATACATATCAGTTTCATCTCGGGGTAAAAAGCCTTGTAAAGTAGTGTTATCTTTCTGATATCAGCTTGTATCTTGTGCCTCACATTTTACACATACAAGGCACAGATCACACTGTGGAACGCACTTACATCCAAATTGCTCGCACTTTATGTACCCCCTCAGTCTCTCTGGATGTAATTATCGCGAAGTCTAATAACGTCAAACTAACTACAAATCTTAGGCGAATACTACACTCAATATTCATCTTGATATTATGTGTTAAAATTGAAAAATGTAACATTTAATAACCCTACTAATATTAGAAATATGAAAGTTTGTGAGGATGGAAGGATGTTTGTTACTTTTTCACGCAAAAACTATTGAACCGATTGCGATGAAACTTTTTATCCCGATATTCCATTGGGACTTACGAGGGTCAAACCGCAGGGCGCAGCTACTAAGCAATATGCGCAAGTTTCGGTCTTGCGTGGATCAGCGCGAGCCACCTGCTCAAGTAATCCGTATGTAGCCTACGCGACTAGCTTGCGTATGTAGCCCTTGCCAGCTACTTGCGCCGTGTGCAAGCACGATGTAGGCTTAGAACTTGGAACAACTATTTGTGATCACACAAAATTTGCCCCGTGTGAGGATCGAACCCACAGTACGGTAGAGCGGCCGTGGTAAGACGATCTATACAAATAAATAAAATTGAAGTGTCTGTTTGTAATGTCAAAATAACAGTTTTTTATCTAATGCATATGAAAGTATATAAGGTACCTATACGAAAACATCTATTTTTAAAATTTTTGTCTGTCTGTCTGTTTGTTCCGGATAATCTCCAAAACGGCTGAACCGATTTTTACGGGACTTTCACTGGCAGATAGCTGATGTTATAAGGAGTAACATAGGCTACTTTGATTTTAGAAAAACAATAGGATTCCGCGGAGACAAACACTTTTAATTCAAATCTACGCGGACGAAGTCGCAGGCAACAGCTAGTATTACAATATACAATAGACACAATAAACCTACTATATACATACATATTTATCACATACACATGTTACAAATTTTACTAGTTTTGTTTTCCATTAGGGAGAGTTGTTACAAAATGAAAGATTCTTGCATATCATTATACAATATTTAGAACACTTTTTGATTCCATAATATATTGCAGGTATACACATAGAAATGACTTAACCGATGTTACTTTGAGGGCATTGCTACGTGTACTATGTTTAATGAATTTCTTCTAAATTGTACGGCAGTTTCGTCCTCATAATTGTATGTTTATTCTAACAAATTGGCTTTGAATGTATAAGAGCCCCAAAATTCAACAGCTGTTAAACGTTTGATGTGTGTCTACTTAATCATTCACAGAGCCCTAATCCATTTCGAGTTTTAACAAAGCGCTCTATATATTTGCTAAGTTTACAACCCTCGATACATAAAACGACGCCGGCTGCATTCTTAATGTCGCCATTAAAGTTACCGTGCGTGCTTCAACGCCTTCTATTTCGAGCCTCGAACCGTTTAACTGCACTATTAAAATGCATTCTCTTTTGTTTCAGATTCGAAGCACATGATCTCAAAATGGAGAAGCAAATCTTGATGCTCCTAGGCCTCTTGGTGGCAACTACCTTTGCTGACTTCACAAGCAACTGTCCACAGGAGTGTAAATGCGTGTGGGCTAGCGGGAACAAGCAAGCTGATTGCTCACACTCTCATCTCGAAAATATACCTAGAAACCTAAGCTCTGAAATACAAAATCTAGAGCTCACTGGAAACGAACTGTATGAAATAACTCGACTAGCATTCCAAGATGTCGGCCTAATTAATCTTAAGAAACTTGTACTCCGAGAATGTAAACTTATAACAATTCAAAGAAATGGCCTCAGTGGACTTGCAATAATGATAGAATTGGATTTGTCTAAGAATGATTTGAAGATTCTCCATGCAGACACCTTTCGTGAAACTGTTAAAATTAGATGGATTCTACTAAACGATAATCAGCTAGAGAAACTAGAAGATGGCCTATTTAACAATCTGCAGTTCCTACAAAAGGTTGATTTGAGTAATAACAAAATTTTCCAAATTGGAATGAAGACTTTCCTGAATGTGCCGAAACTGAATATCCTGAGACTTGATGGAAATAAGTTGGAACATCTTAAAATCGATACATTAAATGCTTTGACTTCGCTGTCAAACTTGGACGTGCACGACAATCCGTGGCGTTGCGACTGCTATTTACAACCTTTCAGAAACTGGGTTATCAGCAAGAACTTCTATACTTCACCTATTTCGTGCGTGGAACCTCCAAAAGTCCATGGTAAACTATGGAAAGAGTTAGATTCCAGTGACTTTGCTTGCAGACCGAGCATCGTATATCCTTCGACGAGCACAACGCTACGCACATCAGACAATAACATTACTCTATCTTGTCAAGTGAATGGCAACCCATTGCCCGAAATCAACTGGGTCTTGAACGCACAAATTTTAGATGGTTCCTACAAATATCCTGGTGAAATCAAATACTTTATTACACAATCGAATATGGTAAACAGTAAATGGGTTAACCTAACTATCATAGACGTGGCCACTACTGACAATGGAGAATATTTATGCGTGGCTAAAAACCCTGGCGGTGTTGAAGAACGAAGTGTGACTTTAGCAGTAACGCATAGCATGCCTGGTACAGTGGTTCCAACAGGCATTAAAACTAATATGACGCCTGTACTGATTGGAGTTTCTTGCACTGCTGCAATTCTGCTAGTACTCTTGGTGATCATTTGCTACTGCTGCTGCACTCGACGAGGGTCTGATAAAAAGAAAGCTGATGCGTCGAACGGTGAGGCTTTGATCGAAGGGTCAGTGATCCCCGAGATGGAAAAGAGCTTGATTACTGCTGTTAACCCAGTAACTAAACCGCCGCGTAGGTACGACGCGCCGCCTTCCATCACTAGTGGCGCCACTGAAATGTCGGAGTTGAACAAAACATTGCTGGACAATGATTCTGTGTTTGGTAAGTTATTTTTCTTTATGTATTACACGCAATAAATTAAATATTTATGGAAGTTCAGTTAAAGTAATCACTTGCACTTTTGTAATTATTTTATTTAACCAATTAGAATATAATTATATAATATAATATAATATTCTACCACATACACACAACACCATCTAGCCCAAACTTAGCTGAGCTTGTACTATGGGTACTAGACAAAGGATAAACATACATATATACTTTTTTTTTGTAAATACATACATATCATACATAGAAACATCCAGACCAAGACAAACACAAATGTTTGATTTATGTGGGAATCGAACCCGCGACCTCAGGCGTGGCAGTCGGTTACACTAACCACTACACCATCGAGGCCGTCATTGTTAGTAATGCAATAGCATTCTTTATACCTTAGAATGTAATAAAATTACCGTCGATAACTTTACCGTTTGCTAGAGGGTCAAAAGCATTTCACATTAAACATTCGGTATAAAAATCACACTAGGTTACTATATCTCGTATCTCTAACTAGAACAAGTCCTCAGAGTCACCTTGATTGTTTTATTGCCAAGCGTATTGAGCTGCGCTCCTTGTTTAAACAATTACGAATAACTAACGAATGCTGGATGTTTATTTATCCAAGCAACGCCTTCTATCTGACCTCTGAAACCCTAAGGGATAGGTAACGATATCTACAGGATAAAACAGTTGGCATATTTGAAAATTCCAAATCGCTTATTATGGATATTCACATCACAAACCACGTCGATTATACATGTTATTAACCATAAATTATTTGTTACAGCTCACAATGAAGATGAAAAACGATCACTTGACTTCGAGCAACCGTCCAAACGATCGCAAGATGCATTGAACGTCGAGTACGGCCGTTCTGATGGACGGGCTTACCCTCCGGATCTTCTCTCCTTCCCACCGAGAGCAGCTCAGATATCGCCTGCCGCTAGCAACGCATCTACTGTGCCTGATACAACTAGGCTGCCACCACAACTTAACCCGATAAGTCCAATCCATTCGCCTATTTACGGTATGACGAACCAAAATCTGTTCAGGACTCTGCCGTACTCTCGCTCGCAGTCACCGTTTACAGCACCCATAACTCCACCAGTTGTCACACCTAGGCAAGGATATGTAACTATTCCGAGAAGACCCAGGGTCCCTAGTTGGTCAAGCACGGCTAGCACTCAGATCCTTCCAAGCTCTGAAGCACAGGAGCCATTATATGATAACCTGGGATTGCGCACTACAGCAGATGGTAGCTCAGTGTTATCTTTAAACAAAGCCGGTTTGGAGACCCAGTTTTCGCCAATGAGGAATAGACCACTGCCAGCCACTCCGCAGGTCTACCCGACTCAACATACACATCCAGTCTTTTACGCACCGATTGAAGAACAGGAGCCTGCGCCTTCGCCCGTCCCGCCTCAAATGAACCCACGGAACAGTATTAGTTCCCAGTTATCACAGCAACTTTCTACCCCAGGGCCGCAAGAACCAGTGAATCCCCGTATGAGTTGGACAGCAAAGAATACCTCTACTCCTCAACCTGAACCAAGAAAAGTTTTATTCAGTGACAACAAAAATGATGCTCCGCCGTCTTCTCAAATTTTGGATAGCAGTACTCTGAGTCGAAGAGGCAAGCCTGAGACTGGATCTTTGAGGCGAATCCCACGAGTCGATAGCAAGGAGGAGCCCACATCTCCATCTAAAGACGACGGAAAGAAGAATGACAGTGTATCGAGCCAGTCGGGGACGCTGGGCAGGAGTGGAAAGATCCCACCGCGACCGCCCCCGAAGCCGAAGAAAAAGCCGAGTACAGAAGTGAACCCGAACGAACCGTTATTCGAAGACGAGGGAGAGGACGGGACGGAAGTGTAGTAGATTAGACTAAAGGTTAACCAAAGTGCCAATGAGCTTTTAGTGAGAGGAGAGACCAACGTCACGATATCAGTGAAAGAGACGTGTTTTTACGATTAATTTTCGCGGTGCTCCTGTAAATAAACATTTGTGCTAGATTTTTTACTTGTCGCATAAAATTTATGGACCATTTTTAATATAATCATTGTAACGCCATTGTCGTCGCGTACACTGTTGTTTTAAGTATTTATTATTTGTGGTACTCTTTGGTTAAGGACGGATCGTATGTAAAGTGACGGTAACTACTATAGCGACGATTATTTCATCAATTTCCAAGACTGATTACTCTAAATTGACATTCTGCGGTGTACGTGAATAGTTTCAAGTATGGCACAATATTTACGAAACAACGATTTATGATAAACTGTGAGTTGAGTGAGGCTATTTTAAGCTTAGAATCGAATTAAAATCGCCATACGCAATTGGTTACCAGCTCAAAACCAGAAACGAAGTAATTCTAAAACTAAAATGTATGATTACAATAATTATCTGCTCAACCTAAGATATAAACGCAATCACTTGACTTGCAAATCCGATCATCCATTATTATGCCTGTAACTCTTTTACGAGTTAGGCATATCATTTTCATCTCGAAATATAAAACACAATTGACAACTAGTTGAAACTATCCACGTACTCTACATTTATTTGACATTCCTTAAAGCATTCTTGAGCATCTATCAGCACATCAATGCTAGAATAATTTTCACATAGATGTAATGGAAGACTGAGACAAATGTTCGCTTTTCCACTGTTGATCAGGTCAATAGTATGTTATAAGCGTTAGTGTGTTTGTTTGATTCGTGTTTTATCTTTGTTTGTTGCACATTTTTCTGTAAAACACAAAACACCCTCAAAAATATCGATTTTGATTTCATAGATGATAAAATGACTGTTTTAATATTAGATACCTAACATAGCTTTGAAATATTGTACAGTTTTACAAATATCTGACAAAATGTAAATAAAATATAGTGGTCTAAATAAAATATGTATGTCACAAAATATTGATAAGTTGCTTTCACTACTAGGTAATAAAGTATTCATATTTGAAAACCCCGTCTGTTTTGAATGTTCAAAAATGTGCAACGTACATAGTCACCGGTCACCGTCTGCTAAAATATTTAACTTCGTATATTCTAAGTTAACAACATTTTAGATTTTACCCCGAGGCTGTTTTGCTAATGTTTGATTTCATTTATAACAAATGTTTTAGATGTATTTATGGAGTCATTCCATTTTCGTCAATTCCAAAATAAATTTCTATGGTACTAAGACTTCAAGATGATGTTGGAACTTATGGAACTCGCTGGATAACCAAAGCAGGCATCCATTTGAATGGAATCGTTTATTTTAATGTCACAATTATTGTTGTAATTGTTTTAACAATATGACTATCAGTTTAGTTGGACGTCAAATTGTAGATAATATGAATATCCAAATACAGTGACGGTATTCCATAAAATATAATGACCACGAGTTAGGAAATCATTAAAACGTGTGTCGAATGTACGATACTATATATATAAAACCAAAATTTACAGAACATAAAACAAATGTCATATAAAAAATTGTTTCTGCTGCAGTCATCGGATGAGTATTTTAAAATTCAGGATTGATGCAGAATATATGATGGATTCGGAAATGAATGTTACCGTTGCTGCGCACACTTTTAAATAATCTGAAAATTTCTAGATCAAGTTCTGTTAAGACATCACTGATCGTGCGTTGAAAATACTCCAGCCACTCGAATGACTGTAGTTAAGCGTAGACAACAACCGTTAATAGCATTTTAGTCTTCGGCAATTCTTGGTGTATCCATACTATACTGAATTCCGAGGAGAAAATACCCTTTAAGCACTAACTATTAAATTTCTGCAATGGACTTTTGAAAATACTGGCTAATTAGGACGTTTACGTTTGACGCCATATGCGTACACCAAGTGATCTTTAACGGGTGAGATATGGTCGGTGAATGATCGAATTTCGATATTTATATATTATTGTCGGTGGCGAATCGTCCTTTAACGAAGATTGACGAAGCGCCATATATTGTGGTTTTATTTGAGTTTATTTCATAATTTCTACAATTCGACGTCCGCCCCGTAATTATGAGAGATAGTTCCTAAAAGTTTTAAACCATGTATTAGCTAAATCGGTAGCTATTTTTATCATGTTATAATTTTAGGATTCGCTTGTTTCTGGTGCATATTTTTATATACATTTTATTTTGTGTCTATTTATTTTTTTAATGTATACCAACGCCTCTTACTTGGCAATGCTTACGTTATAAAATGAGGTATTTTCACCTCTAAGTTTAGAGTTGACTGCTCATATCACGTAAACTTAAGCACAATGGTGACTGCCAATTTATGTTCTGGGTACAATTCTCGGATCGAGCAAAGTGTAATTGGATTTTTCTGTAAATCCTCTATAATACGAAGAGCGGCATTTCCCCAGCCGACAACAATAGGTTGACCGCCTGCTTCATTTCAGTCTGAGCAATCTTTTGGGGACAGCTTAAATCAATGATTTAACTCCCTCTTTCGAACAATGCACTTTATAATTAAACAAGCATTTTAAGTAAGAGGCTTTTAATTAAGTTGAACAAGTACATGACAATGTTGTATTAACCTACATGAGTTGTTGTATATAGGGTTTTGATAAAGAATCGTGTGTTAGGGCGCGTATTCAAAAATTCAGTGTAATTTAAATCATCAAGTTAATGCGTCAATGTATTAAAAAGAAAATAAAACGTAGATTTTGACAACTTTGAAAATAAATGTAATATAAATTATGATTGAAGTTGTATACGCCCTTTGTACAAATCTAATGTTTCACAAATGTTCTTGTTATTTTATGTGTAAATGCTGTTAAGGTAATGAGTTTTATAAAAAGAACTACAGCGATTTTAAAATCTGCCGCAATTTGTAAGAAATGCCGCAAATTGTATGAATGCCGCAAATTGTAACAATTGCGGCATTTTGGAATGTTTTCCAAAATGCCGCAATTGTTATGTACGTTGTATTGTATAAGAAAATCGCTACGTTATTGTTAACGGCGTTTATTTTAAACCGCTGCCTCTACCGTCTCGCATTAATCCACATTTTATTTGTAAAGTGTACAACGTACGATATTTTTACAATGTTTACTGTAGAAATCCAGTTTTTATAGTTTTAAGCCCAATGTAAATAGAGACATTATTAAAACGTGATTAAAGCTATATTTCATACGTTTCGTTTAATTTCCTCATTAAGATTATTTAACATGCCTTGTTCCTAAATTAACGTATTAAGACGCAGTTCACACCGGTGGCCAGACAGAATAGGTTTTCAATTATATCGAGCATTCCAATAATAGGGTAGTTGCAAATGTTTTATTTTGTAGATTATTATTGTACACACAAGAGCAAGTAGCAATTGAAAGAAATCTTTTTGCTAAACAGTATCATAAGTGGTTGCTAAGTAAGGGAGAAATTAATGATATTTTACCCATAGTACAGTTCAGTTGTCCGGTCAAACGGACTACGGAAAATATTTACTTTCCGTGGATATACGATATAAAAATACAAATTCAGTGTGGACACTAAAAAAATAAAATATTTTACGTGGTCCGGTTAACTGTAGCCTGGATAATTTCTTTTATGGATATTAAAAATGTGGGTTCGTTGTGGAGATGTTTGCTATCTTCCTCATACGGATATTATTAGTTTATAATATTAGTATAGATAGGTGCATCCATTTACGTGTATACAGATTAAAACAATAATAATATCATGCCTGTATTAAACTGTTCCACTGCTGGGTACGGGCTTATTCGCAGTGTGTCCAAGCTGGACCAGTGTAGATTTGCAGACTTCACATATCTTCGAGAACATTATGAGAAACTCTCAGATATGCAGGTTTCCTGATATAGCGAGCGATAATTAACTATTTAATACGCAGAAATCTTCAGAAAGTCAGAGATGCGTGCCTTGGGATTGAACTCGAGACTTCTACGTGGTAGTCCAACGGCAATTCTCAAGTCTCCTACTCGGCAATTGCTGCACAACTCAAAATCATATTTTTAAATACTAGTAAACTCAAAGAAAATATACTTCACAAAAAACAACAACGGCTTAAACCAATCTTACCATAAAATATCTCGAGCTGATGTTCTTTACAAAACGTTAAACTAAACGCAGTCAAGCAGGAACTGAAAGTTTTGACTCTTGTTCGAGCAATCTCTGGACAACAAAAGTGCTTGGATGGACTAACGGAAAATTCAATTAACTCCTAGTGAGTGAACTTTTACGTTCCGAACAAACTGTCAGCCTGTTCAACTTCTACTGTAAATGCTATTATATAGCTCTAATTCGGTTATATTTCGTTTCTCTATTAAATTCCGGATGGGCGATTGAAATAATTTTGAAGTGAAAATTTCTTTAGGCGCGTTGAGCACTTCTTGGGTGAACAAAAATCATGGAACTCGCGTCATCATCACGCTTCCACGCTTTATTATTTTTTTTAGAATATTAACAATATCTCAGAAATGGTGCGTCCTACGCAAAAAATAACGACTTTTGACCCCCTTAATAACTCCTAAGAGAGTATCAGGATCTAGCATCCGACCCGCCCCTTTTTGTTTGGTTAATATAGAAGTGTTTATGATCAAGGATTAAAGACTTCACTTCTATCGGCAGTCCTCAGACAACCCCATTTTTTTTTAAAGCAACTGTTTGGAAAACTGCGCTCGCGATGCTAATGAGGTTTATTTTTATATATACATGCAGTCACTTTTTACAGTGAGTGAGTAAGAGGGTTAAAAGTTGACAATAGTGAAATTAAGTGCTTATACGTAGGTCTCCCCGTGACCATGGCCGCTAAAAGCAACTAAAACGGGCAAATATAAAATATTTAAGTAATTGAATTATATATTAGTGTCGTGGTTAGTTTGTACGTCTGTGGATTATAGTTTCAGGTTCGAATTCCAAGTCGAGCCAGCAAAAAGTTATTGAGATTCTCTAAAAAGAAAGGACGACCTCGATGGCGTAGTAGTTAGTGTAACCGACTGCCACGCCTGAGGTCGCGGGTTCGATTCCCGCACAAGTCAAACATTTGTGTGCATGAACATTGATGTTTGTCTTGGTCTGGGTGTTTCTATGTATAATATGTATGTATTTATAAGAAAAAAGGATATATGTATGTTTATCCATTGTCTAGTACCCATAGTACAAGCTCTGCTTAGTTTGGGCTAGATGTTGTTGTGTGTATGTGGTAGAGTATCTATCTATCTATTATCACTATCGCTACTCGGAGTTGGGCAGTTTGTGGTGGTTCATCCACGTACCTCGACAAGCGCGTTGTGTCATTAGTCCTGCGCCTGATATTTCTCCCATCATCTCGGGTTGGTATCCCCTTTCTAGCTATGACACTGTGGAAATTGAAGGTGCGCTTATATTACGCACATACTTATATACCTACAAAATATATTCTGCGCAGATATTGTCTAGTCTGTGAAGTTTTGCCAGCGTGACTGAAATTCGCTTTAGCCTTCGCAGTGGCCTTCAGCTTTTTCTTTTCTTTAATTGTCTGGTTTGATTTATGAGAAAGCATAAGTTCTCTCGCCACGTTTTTGTAATTTATATTGAGCTAACTATTTCTATTTAATTTGTGATACTTTGTCGGTCGCTATTTATTCAAATATGATTGCGAAACTATGACGACAGATTGACTAAGACAGGTTATAATTTCGAATCATCAGACATAAATATAAAGACATAAGACAAAAATAGCTGTATGTAATTTATTGTAATATATTCTTGATAGCAGCATGAAGTCTTGAACAGAGTCTTGACAGCAATAGGTGAGCAGATTACAACGCTGAAGCTTGGCAAAATGTTTATTTTATTTTATTTTATAATTTTTGGAAACCTTACAGCTAGTAAATATAATTAGAAAATTAATAGTTAAATATGGCCAATTATAAGTTTTCACGTATACATGATGACGTCGCTCATAGCCAGTTGCGAGATTAAGCAACGTTGGGTGCGGTCAGTCTATAGATGGGTGACCGCTTAGTGGTATTTCATCTGAGCGTCTCCGTGCTTCGACGGGCACGTAAAAAGTCGGTCCCAGTCATGTCAGAGGCCTACGGGCGGCTTGAACAACTCTTGACAATAAGTTGGCTACTAACCACACGAAAAAGAAGAAGAAGAAGACGTAGGTATACATATTAGTAACGTAGGTACAACTTAACAATGTATACATATAATACATCTGTAGAAGTGTAAATTCTGTACATTGAAAATATAAAAAAATAAATAGCGGAAGGTGTTACGAGATCGAAACAGAACCCAAAAATGTGATTAAAAAAGTTTTTGTCTGTCTGTCTGTTTGTTCAAGCATCACGCAAAAACTATTAGTTCGATTACGATGAAACTACGTCTTATTATACTTTAATATCCTGTGCACCACACTGAGTACTTTTTATCCCGGAAAAGTATATACAATAAAAATCAAACTTAATTTTGCGGTTCAATCCCTAGACACGGTTACTGTACCAACCGCAAATAATAAGTTTGTCGCCCTTTATGTCACCCGCAGTTCACTAACGTTACGCTGTAAATGTAGGGCCGAAGGTCGAATTTGGCTTGAACCGTTCGCAGCACTAGCGTGGCGCGCGACGCCACGGATTACAAGCCTATATAAGGACGGCGTCTCCGGTGGCATTTTTTGACTGTTGATGCGGACGGATGTGTCGAGCGGCGAGTCGTTCTTATTGATATTTTATAAAATCGCGAGCGAAGCCGCGGACAAAAAATTATACATATTGTAAACTGTCCCACTGCTGGGCATGGGACAGTTTACAATATGTATAATTTTTAACCCTTCTCAGTGGGAGAAGGGTTAAAAATAGTCCACCACGCCACATGGCAAAGTGTGGGTTGGCAGACTTCACATATCTTCGTGAACATTAACAAGTCTCAGATATGCAGGTTTCCTCACGATTTTTTCCTTCACCGTTAAACGAGCGATAATTAACTATTTAATACGCACATAATTTCGAAAAGTCAGAGATGCGCGCCTTGGGATCGAACTTGAGACATCTGCGTGGCAGTTCAACGGTCTCCCTCTATTATAAGTTATAACTAATTAAATATAATATGCCATTGTTCTCAAAGAACACGTTTACGCACAAATAATAAAAACTAAAAGTCTTATTTTGAAGCCTTCGCCACATAAAATCACAATGGACTCCAGAAAGTTTGTCAGTAGCCATTTTGAAGTTTCTTATAGGCATTTGTTTTTGTTCTAATAATAACAATGAGGGTAAAAAATAACGGGTCAAACTGGAGGTCACGGTATAAAGAGTGGAAATGATCCCATTCTGTTTATTTATGGGTGGGTTAAGTAAAAATTGTGTGTTTATATTTTAAAGGGATAACGTTAGAATTTTTAGAGACAATGGTACGAACCATTGTCATGCGAGAGATACAGTACGTTGGGTCTATCGTGGGTTCAAACCCCACCATTGCAATTACGACGTTAACATGTACCTAACACAAGCGATAAACTTACCGTTTTTTTTATACGGCACATAATTTCGAAAAGTCATAACTTCCGAAAGTCAGAGGTGCGCGACGTGGTGGGTTCGAACCCGAGACCCTCTCCATTGCAGCCTATTGGTCTCCCCATTGAGCTATCGCTCAAGCAAAAGCTACTAAAAACAAACAAGATTTTATACACCTCTCCACTACCTACATTAAGTAACTAACCTAACTAGATTTAAAAACTTTGTGCTGTCGCAGTCACCCGTGTGAAGGTGACTGAGATGCCACGATGTTTTAAATCTATTTAGTGCTAACATCTTTATCTGACAAGTCTTAGAATACCCGACAGAATTAAAAATATATCGTCTCTGACCGCCGGTGTACTGCTGCGACTCAATAGGCTACTTAAATCTTCACTTATCGTGTCCTTATATACAGAAATTTTACCGGAAACTAGCCATGTGCGCAAGAAATATATTATTATAGTGCGCGAAAACATAAACGCATTTTCTATTTCCTTACTCCTGTAGTCTGATAGGACGATAATCCGACATGTCTTGAGAGAGACCAGGTGCAGGACCAACAGCTTCACAAACTTTCCCAAACATAGAAGTATGAGTTTGAGCTTATTATAAATCCAGGGAAGAAAAATATTTTTTTAAAGACAACTGCCGTATTAGGTATATTTCCTGTGTCGCGAAGGACTTACAAACATACAAACAACGGACACAAAGAACACCCATACTCGGTACAACACATGTGGGTCACACAAATTTTTGTCCCGTGCGGGATTCGAACCCACAACACTCGGCGCACTGGCAGCGACGAGGCGACCACTTCTCTATCCATGTAGAAATAGGAACTGAGACCTCATCCACAGCAAACTTTCAATTAGTCGGTCTGGAACACGCAAATTATAAATTCATGATGACAATTCACGCAATCAGAGGGTGCAATCTATTTCTATAGAAACAAGCAGTAGTGTCTGAGCAGGGGTTGAACTGGGGATTAAAGTTACCTCGTCAGTTTTACTGTCAAACTTGTATTAAACTGCCTCTTCACGGGCACGGGCCTTTTCTCAGTGTGAGAAGATGAGGCCATAGTCCACTAGGCTGGCCCAGTGCGGGTTGGCAGACGTCACATATCTTCGACAACATTATGGTAAACTCTCAGATATGCAGCTGGTTACCTCACAATGTTTTCCTTCGCCGTTTAAGCGAGCGATAATTAAATATTTAATACGCATATAACTTCGAAAAGTCAGAGATGCGCGCCTTGGGGATCGAATTAGAGACCTCTAAGTGGCACTCCAACGGTCTCCCACTAGGCTATCGCTTCTATTTGCATTCCATGGTGTTTATGATAAAATGCAGTTTGGCACGTGTAGTCAGTACCTACCCGCATTGGGTCATTTACAAACAAATCTTGTAGAATTCTCAGACATTCATGTTTACTCAAGATTACATTTGACAGTAATTATAATTATATCACACATAGATAATATAATAAAAAAGTCATCTAAAATGTTAGGCTTCGTAATAAGAAATTGCAAGCATTTTCATCAGTCTAAAACAAAAATTATACTTTATAACAGTTTGGTTAGGAGTATGTTGGAATATTGTAGCGTAGTCTGGCGGCCAAATTATGCCGTACATAGTTTGCGCATCGAACGTGTTCAGAAGCGCTTTCTTTGGCACCTCGCGTTTTCCAAGGGAGTGTCAAAAAAAATTATTTCATACAAAGCTAGATTAGAACACTTTTCCGTAACCTCTCTTGACAAACGAAGACGCCTGAACGATGCTTTATTTGGGAGTAAAATTTTTAAAAACTGTATTCAGTGTCCCGAACTGCTAGCTTTGTGCAATATTCGTGCGCCGTCTAGACTCCCGCGAACCTCTATCACTCCACTATGTCCTCCGCTTAGGCGAACAGTTCTAGGCACTAATTCACCATATGCCAGACTTTGTAAGGTTATAAATGGCTGCAGCGATCAAATTGACCTACACCATGACTCTGTTGCAAATCAAAAATTTAAGATCCTCAAATGTTTGGCGGATATTTAATATTTAATATTTTTATCGAATTAGTCGAAATTATTGTCATCATCCTTGTCATAATAATTTAAATTACAACAAGCTGGCTCTATCTTTGTTATTTTTGTATATTTTGTTTTTACCATGCATAGTTTTCTTATTCTTATTCTTGTGTTATATTAGCAACCGTGTTTAGATTATAAGTTTATTTTGTTAACATTTAAATAATTCATGTGGTGTTTACCTATAAGTAATTGTTACACAATGTTATTTACTATAAGTTTGTATTAAGTGTAAGTAATTGTGTATACAGTTGTTGGTGAACCAAATAAAAAAAAAAAATTAAAAAAAAATATTACTGTCAAATATATAGTGGTAGATTGTTGAGGCTTCAATATGTCAAGCTGGTACCATGGCCTAGTATGTAGTTTAGATAGTAGTCTTGTCACTGGAAATTATTTTCATTTCGTTTGTTCGATTACTATTCGGAATAATTTTTGGTCGTAATATCGAACCTGGGCATTCTTTGTGCGCCTTGTATCCAAAACGTTTCTGTATTAGAGCATTGAAAGGCAACCGCGACATTAAATTTCATTAAAGGATTCTCTTTAATGATATTTATTTATTCGCACGTACATAAGTTGTTATATCACATTTAATCAAATAAATTACAATTTTATACATATCTATACTAATATTATGAAGCTGAAGAGTTTGTTTGTTTGTTTGAACGCGCTAATCTCAGGAACTAATGGTTCAATATGAAAAAATCTTAGTATAGATTATTTACTTTAATGCCTCGTTAAGCCTACTGTCCATGTTTGCATACTTACGCTAAAATCGGGTTCGATTCTCGGGTCGTGCGAAATGTTATTAGAGTCTTCAAGCAAGCAGACTATAAATTTGAAAGATCACAATATCGATCTTTATTCCATGGCATTTAAAAATACATTTAATTAAACGTAGGTGCGCAATGCAATCTTCTGCCTACTATTTTAAGAAAACACAGTCATGACTAATGAAATATATAAATGACAAATGTTGCAGATTGTTTGTGCCTAACAACTTTTGTCGTGGTAGAAAGCACTGATTGCTGGCGGTTCTAGCGTGCCGTACTGTGGCACGCAACTCACCCTACCTTGGTCACTAAAGCAGCTTATTGCTCTCTTAGACTTTAACCCAGCAGTTAATATTTTTGCGGATGAATGGAAAGTATTATTATTAGAATGTATAAGCAGAATGCATGAATGCTAAATTTTAAATTCATATATTATATTACTAGCTGTTACCTGCGACTTCGTCCGCGTAGATTTTAACTAAAAAGTGTTTGTCTCCGCGGAACCGTATTCTTTTTCTAAAATCAAAGTAGCCTATGTTACTCCTTATAACATCAGCTATCTGCCAGTGACAGTCCTGTCAAAATCGGTTCAGCCGTTTCGGCGATTACCCGGAACAAACAGACAGACAGACAGACAAAAAATTTAAAAACAGATGTTTTCGTATAGGTACCTTATATACTTTCATATGCATTAGATAAAAAGCTGTTATTTTGACATTACAAACAGACACTTCCATTTTATTTATTTGTATAGATTAAATAGTGTAATTGGTGCAAGTCGTTCTATTTGATGTAAATAAATAAATAATGCGCAAAAAAAATCCTACAATGTAGTTAATTATTTGCAATTCAACATCAAGCTATGATTTGCTATTAAAAACCCTCTCTTGGCTATAAAACTGCCGTCAAAAGCAATGAAAACGAACACAAAAGGAATCTGAAATTAAATCTCTGATGTGATGGCTCCACCGGGTGTATTTGTGTTGACCGGTACATTTACATAAGGCTATCGGTAGCGCAGCGGTTATGAATGCGACTACTCAGCATGAGGTCCTAGGTTCAAAATGCTGTTGGTTATTTCAAGTCTTAGAATACCAGGCATAATACAAAAAACTATTGTATCTAGCCACCGGTGTACCGCTGAGACTCAATAGGTTAATCTGAACTTGTCGTATCCGCCAGATAGAAAGTTTTATAAGGCTAGTGTGAATGGAACAGTCGCAAGGGGAAGACCTAGGCAAACGTTTCTTGATCAGATCGGAGACATTCTGGATAAAGGCCAGGTTAAGAGCACCTTAAACCGGCGAGCGTGTATGAGGAATGTGATGAAAGTAAATGAAGCCAGAGAAGTGTGTCAGGATCGTACCAAATCGAAATCCGTAGTCTCTGCCTACCCCTCTGGGAAACAGGCGTGAATCTATGTATGTATGTATATACTAGCCATCTGCACAAGAGATATATTACTATAGTGCGCGAAAACAGAAACCCGGGACGGTAGCAGGATGAAGTCTGGAATTAAGCCCGGTACACGGCAAAAGAGATGCCGTTAATTCCACGTAATCAACCTAAAACCGCTACAAGACTAAAACTGGCCAAATGTGGATCTATACACCTCTGCCAATCTCTACAGAGGTATATGAGAGATTATATGTATATGTTTGTATGTGGATAGAGCAGGGACGAATAAACGATAGAAAGAAAGAAAGAAAGAAAAATAATTTTATTTGTTCCACGCTTGTAAGGTAACAGGGAACACAACCATGTATAAGAACAAATAAGGTCCTGCGTCAGCAATGTGTATATCCACAACGCTGGTATTCTCGCAGAGCCTGCATGATTCCGGTGCATTTAGGCAGTAACATACATACATAATTAAAAAATAAAGTAAAAACAGAACAACATTTTATATAAATTAGGCAGAAGGTGGTCATAGATGGCAAAAGTAATTTTATACTAAACTAGATGTGCCCGCAGTTTCACCCGCGTTTATGATTACTGCGCCGCCCCCGTGGGTCGTAGCGTGATGTTATATAGCCTATAACCTTCCTCGATAAATAAACTATCCAACAAAAAAAGATTATTTTAATTCGATCCTATAGTTCTTGATATTAGCGCGTTCAAACAAACAAACAAACAAACAGACAAACAAACAGACAAACAAACAAACAAACTCTTCAGTTGTCTAATATTAGTATAGATAATAATATTGGTATTTATTATAGGTTAGGTTATTAAAGATATCTTTTAAATATTTTATGTTGACGCGATGCTGAAAAGTACCGAAATATCGGGGTAAGTGTGAATAAAGACAGTATTCAAAATAGTGAGTAGTATTATGAAATAAACCGCGATAAATCCACATAAAATTAAAATGAAATTAAAGTACAACAATAAAATTTCAATTGCAAATCAATTCAGAAATCATTTACTTATTTTCCATATGTTCTGTTATTGTAGACTAGCTTTTGCCCGTGGCTTCGCTCGCGTTAATTTAGAATTTGACAATCAATTCGAGTTGTATTCTGCTTGTAATAATATAATTCAATCATGATTCGAAAGACACGTGGCGCCATCTATTATCATAAGAACGTTATTGTTGTTTTCCTCGGGAACAGTAATTTTTTTCGGGATGAGAGATAGCCTATGTCCGTTTCTGTACACTTGACATGGTATATGCAAATTTTCAGGATGATCGGTTCTGTGGTTTAGGCGTGAAAAGTTAGCAAACAAACTCATTTTCGCTTTTATAATATTAGTTACGATTAGGATTAGGATTAGGATTTTGTTAATTTTATATCTCTTGGGAACAGTGAATGAAAGGTCGAAATTTCATGATGATGAGTAGCGTTATTAAGGCGTGAAAACGTAACGAACTAATATTTGCATTTAAAATAGGATGTCATTAAGTAAGTCGTATGAACGTCAAGGTTTGTGTAGTTACAAGTATCTTATCTTATGTGGGGGCCAGTCAGTGCAGACCGGCGACACTTCGACCCAGTGGGATCTTTTGTGTCGACACTCTCCCAATAACGACTGCCATAGATGTTCATGGCAGCCGGGACCAACGGCTTAACGTGCTTTCCGAGGCACGGAGCAGGCGATAATTGTCAATCAATACGCACATAATTTCGAAAAGTCATATAACTTCCGAAAGTCAGAGGTGCGCGACCCGAAACCCTCTGCATTGCAGTCTGTTAGTCTCCCCACTGAGCTATCGCTGCTCGTAGTTACAAGTAAAAAGTTAAACCTGAAAGAAGATACCTACAAGACACAGCCACTCTTTTAGATCCAAATTGCTGTCATGGCCTGACGCATACACTAAAATATTGGGGCAGTCTTTGGGAACTGCCGATTGAAGTGAAAACTTTAATCCTTGATCACAAACATTTCTTTACAAGAAAAAAAAAAGTGGTGGCTCGGATTCCTGATATTCTCTTACAGGTTATTAAGGGGTCAAAATTTCGTTATTTTTTGCGTATAACGCACCATTTCTGAGATATTGTTAATATTCTAAAATAATTCAAAAAAGCGTGGATGCGTGACGATGACGCGAGTTCTATGATTTTTGTTCACCCAAGAAGTGCTCAACGCGCCTAAATAAGTTTTCACTTCAAAAAAGGCCCATCTATTCAATAAATATATAAGTTATATAAGTATAGTTATATAATAAATAATATAAGTTATTGTGTACACTACCATATAGACGTTGCATTTCAAAGACCGTTCATCACAGTTTTATTTAAGGCTCACATCAAATACCTAGACAGCTTAAACCGAGCCTAGCGGAGCGATCGCTGACAAGAGTAACATGTGCAAAGATTTAGCATCGAGTCTAATGGACGGGACACGCTATCCCAGTTTATCCAGCCATCGAGTCCTGCCAGCTGATGAAAAACCACTCAATGGAACCACTGTTTTAGTTCCTCACGTAGCTACTGAAAGATATTTACATGCGTATGTGTATTCCAGTGAACATACCCTACATTAAATGTAGTCTTGCACTTAAAAATTGCTGACTGAAGAGTTTTTGATCTGTTTTTTTTTTCAAATCACCTTACAGTCTTATCATTTTCGAAAGGCTAGTATTTAACTGCACAGCCAAAAAATACTAATTACACAGCAAAATATGCTTACCAAAAATACTAATTGCACACTAAAATATTTTAAAGAGATCAAACTAAGTCGACTATTTTTGGGTGGGTTTAAGAAAGAACCTAACATAACTTAACACTTCCGAGACGGAATGCAGTGATTTGAGGCGTATAGGTGCTCGTTATGATATATTTTAGTAAGCATATTTTGGTGTGCAATTAGTACTTTTGGTAGTCATTATATTTAATCCCTTTTCGAAATACATTATGTTAATAAATGTCTAAAGTTGTGTCATATGTTTTTTAACAATTTTTGTATTCAATAAATTGTACTCATTAAACATACAGGACTGATAGAGGCAGACCGTTAGACTGCCACGCAGAGGTTTCGGATTCGATGCTCAGGCGCGTATCTCTAACTTTTCGAAGTTATCGCTCGCTTAAACGGCGAAGAAGACATCGTGGGATTTGCATGCTTGAGAGTTCTTCATAATGTTCTTAAAAATATGTGAAGTCTGCCGACTCGCACTGGGCCAGTGTGGTGGACTATGGCTATACTAAGAAGAGGCCTGTGCCCAACAATGGGACAGTTTAATACAGGGCTGGTATTATTATATACATATTATTATATTAAACATGTGTATGCAATTGTAATATGCAAATATACACATCTTATGCAAACAAATTTATTATTATTTATTTTTATTTATTTATTTATTTATAGACACGCCAACAGTATATATAACATTTAGACATTTAGCACTCTATACAATTATTATCCTTATATGTACACCTATAAAAGGCATGCACAGCATACACTAGAATGGACAAGGTTGACATACATACAAGCTATTTAAGATTAAAGATAGAAATACTATAACTAAAACACAGCTCAACATATATGAAAATTACAACAATAGACAAATACTAATAATACAACTATATCAAATATAATTAAAAATAACTAAGTTCATATTATTAGAGCTCTTATAATTGGACTAAGAATAACAATTACTAATTAAGCGAACGTTTTCAATATTTTATTTTTGAATGAATAAAATGCATCGGAAAAAATATCAAACTGATAATTTTTTTTATTAAATCCATTGTACTCATTGCACGCTCGCACCAACGGTGAGTTAAGTGCGAGGTTAGTTTTTGCGGGTGGGTGCCAAAAGGTTTTAGTGATTGGGTAACGAGGTGGTAAACGAGGAACTGCCAATTGGAGACGATTGAGTAGATCACTGCAATTTATGTTGTTATTAATAATTTTATGCAGAAAGAGCAAATCGTGCAATTTTCGGCGATTCGATAAAGATGTCATTTTAAAATGCTTTAGTCGCTGGTCATAACTGCACCTATGTGTGATACCTGAAGACAGATAGGCCAAGTGTCGAGTGAACGCACGTTGAACGTTTTCCAAGCGTTGGGAATGTATAGTATAGAAAGGATTCCAAATCACGCATGCATATTCCAGATGTGTCCGTACCAGAGCATTGTATAAGACTATTCGGGTTTTTGGGTGTTTGAAACCCTTAGTGTTGCGCTTCAAAAATCCATACATCTGGCAAGCTTTATTTATAATTATTATTATATAAGATTGTATGGAAATAAAATATGGAAGTATTCCCACTGCAAAAAATCTAGATAAACGCGAGCGAACACGCGGGTACAATGTAGTAATAGGTAATAGGCGTCTATTATCCATCTTTTCTCCATCTGTTAACAAATTATTGTATCTAATCTTTCAGAAATCTAGTACTAATTGCTATCAGCATTTGTACACTTAAAGACATTAATATTTTGAAAGCATCACACCAGTTCAGGTAAAAATGGCTCATTTTAAATAGTCTCGTAGGCCCCTAACGATAGGCTGTTTGTGAAAGCTACGAGCGTCCCCTACTCTCAGGGGGATAGGGGACATTTATAAATCCTCACGCCTCGTCCATAGGGGGCAACCGCTTCATGAATGTCAATCAATGAGGAATGTTTGGAGTGAAATGGTTCTATTGTGTCCTTAAGAAGTGATTGTAATGTAACACGAAATTAAATTGGAATGTAGATTATGGAGAAATGGAGAAAGAGGAGAGGAAAGAATTATATTTGACTAGTTTTCACCCGCGGTTTCGCTCGCGTTAATGTAGGTTAGCAGTTCTTTTTTCAGGATGAAAGTTACCTTATGTCCTATTCTGTACTCCTGACAACGTGTATGCAAAATTTCATGTTGATCGGTTGAGTAGTTAAGGCGTGAAACCGTAACAAACAAACAAACAAACTCATTTTCGCATTAATAATATTAGTAAGGATTACAAAGACAGGTAAATTTTGTTCTATATATATTATATTACATATTATATTATTATTATATGTGATGACTTATAACTGGTGCAAAACCCAGGTTGGGGCAACAAAATATTAATAGGTTCTCTGTCAAGAGATTCTAAATAACAGTTCGACGTTAAGACATTCAAACATGTTACCATTTCATTAATTAATATTCTAATAATATAATATAATATTCTATCACATACACACAACACCATCTAGCCCAAACTAAGCAGAGCTTGTACTATGGGTACTAGACAATGGACTTATATTTTTTTTTTGTTAATACGCACATATTAGACATAGAAACACCCAGACCAAGACAAACATCCATGTTCATGCACTCAAATGTTTGACTTGTGATGACATTGGCGGTGTTACACATTCTCGTGTCTCGGAAAACACGTGAAGCAGTTGGTCCTGCGTCTGATCTCTCTCCGGTTGTGCTGGACAGCCATCCCACTGATCTGTGAAAATGAGGAAATAAAGAGTGAGTGCATCTGTTTTGCGCACGCACTTGTGCACTATAAAATTTTTATACAGATGGCCAGACTCTAAGATAGGACGTCGTTACAAAAATTCGGCCTGCAGGACCTTACGATACTTGTAGTTATTCAGTACTTTCACTTTGATTTACTAAAATTCAAGGAAGGTATTGTAAGATCTTTATTATATGAAAGTAGTATATAAGAGTTAGTAGCATATCCAAGCCCTGAAGACTTCAGGCTTCTCCCTCTGAATTGTGCACTGCGGCTTATGCAGTACATTGATAAGGAAATAGCTAAGGGTTAAATCTTGGGGCCGACACAAAAGATCACACTAGGTCGAGGTGTCGCCGGTCTGCACTGACTGGCTCCCACATAAGATAAGATAAGATAGTAGCCTATCCATTAATTGTAGAATCGCAGGGATCGAACAAAGAACACCTGGACTTGAAACACGAATGGGTGCTCTGAGTATAGGTGCTCTTTGTGCTCATTTTTGGAATGTTTGTAGAGCCCGAAAAATTGTTAAGTTTGGTTTAATACTTTCAGAGTTTACCGCTTACAAGCTTTTTACCGCGGCTTCGCTTGCATAAAAATATGTCGGTTGGGTTGTTAGTAACGGTGCTTCTTTTTCATAAAATATAGCCTATGTTACTAATTGATAGAAAAGCTAAAGTTACTTGCTTTCTTATGGCGAAAGATATATGTATTTTAAACAGTATGGTGTATACCCTGGATATCCATTACTGTATCCTAACCTGTTTCTATTAGGTATTATTGGCTATTTTAAACTTGATGTGAGAAGGGAGGTAGCTCTCGTCTCTTATGTATTTAAAGTTATGCGTGGTAAGATACACAATCCAGTCGTCCTAGGATAGTCAGGTTGTGTGTCCCGGATGAGTACGTGTCGCACCGCCGCTGCTGTGGGTGCCGGTGGCGCGCACCAGCTTGCTGCAGCAGGCGCCCCTCACGCGCGCGTTGCGGGCGCTCAATGCGATATCGCAGAAGGTCGATATATTTAGCTGCACACTGAGTGAATTTACACGAACCGCTTATTGCATATTATCTCATAGCTATTAATAACAGTGTCAGTATAACAGGTATTAATTAGAATAAGAATATTGCATTTATATTAGATATAACTAGATACAAGTACTAGAACTACGCTATTGTATTAGGTTAAGACCTGTGATAATAGTTGTATGTGAGAATAAATAAATAAATAAATAAATAAATATTTTTAAATCGGTTGATTAGTTGAGTTAAATGCTAACAAACAAATTAACTAAAAACAAAATTGACTTCAACTAGACAACAACTAGGTAAGTAATAAAATGAGAACATCAATGTAGTCAAAGTCAACCACATACGCATTACTAAAGATAACTTAAAAACTATAGGTCAGATCTTGATAAAACTGAAATGTGACTACATGGAAAGCACTAGCTTTCAAATAAAAAACGAATCAACAAAATCGGTTCACCTAGAAAAAGTACTGAGGTAAAAAAAATATATACGGTCGAATTGAGAACTTCCTCCTTTTTTTGAAGTCGGTTAAAAAGCAAATATTTTTCTTTATAATACAAACAAACCAATCTTGCGTCAAAAAACACCTCGTTTCCCCTCTTTGTATTATTTACCTTGTTACCTTGTAATCACATAAAATCCTTAATTTACCAAAAGTTTCGTGGACAACGATCCAATGAATTAGGTACTTTTAGTTTGTAATAAGCTATTAAAAATTATGAGCAAACTTTCTACGATAATAATGATCTAATAAAATCTATGAAAATTATTTAAGATGCTTTGGTTCCGGGTGAGAAGTTTACGAACGGTCGTTAGGTACCGACTTCGGTGCTCGGGCCGGTAAAAGAGTTTTTAGGTTTTCCTCTTAGGAAATTTTCCCAGTAGGCTTAGAATGCCGAAGTTTCAGGCTGATTGTTGGTACCGTGAAAACATTTTTTCCGTAATTCATTCGAGATTTTATACATAATATAATTTTTCATTATTACAAGGTATTATTTTAAATAATTTGTTAATTATGCTTAAGAATGGGTTATTTTAACACCAAATTATTTTAAGTTCAACCGAATATGCTACATAAAACGGAATAGTCAAAAGAAAGGGAATGGATCCCTTATGGCATCGCTTGCAATCTGTTATGCATAAAAAATGGATAGCTGAATTGAGAAATTGACACGTAGATAGGCGATTAATCGATAGATACAAATCCAACATAACATTTTATCTAGGATTGAAGATAGTTACTTTATTTTAATAATGGCCGTTATTTCTTTCATGAAGCAGTCTGAACAACGGAGTAATGTCATTTGGAAAGAAAGAAATCCGAAGAAACTTCCTGGTAAGATTTTTTCGTTCGGTCCTAAGTTTCGAATACACATTTGCATGGTAGACCTAGCTTTTTTCGTACTATATCATAGACAATACAACTTAGGAATTTTATGTAAATAAAGACCCGTTTATCTAAAAAGAGACTTCAGCGTGTGTCTTGACTAGACATTTTAATCCCTACGGGATTCTATTTCACGGCGCATCAAACAGAGATTTGGCTCGGGTATATAAGCTAGCATTAGACTTGTACCGACGGTACATGTTAAATATTTTAGATGAATCCAATATTTATTTATAGGCTCTTTTAAACGGGCAATATATTTATTATATTGTATGACTAATGTACTTTCCGCATATAACAGTCGTATATAATAATAGAGTATCCTTATTCGTTCGTTCGTGTTTCTAGCAAATAAAGATTATTATTATAATTATAACGAATATTATAAATGCGAATGTAAGTTTGATTGTTTGTTACACTTTCACGCCTTAACTACTCGACCGGTCATCATGAAATTTTGAATTACTTCATGTGTTGAGATACCCTATTTCCTTTTCTATACCCCCTGTTAGTAAAGTAAATAGGGTATCTTTCATCCAAAAAAAGGACTGTTCCCGAGGGATAAAAATATTGTCAAAATTTACGTTAATGTGAGTAAAGACGCGGCCTAAATCTGCTAATCGGCCTAAGTCAATATTTTGTATATGGCTATCTAAAAATTATTGTTGGGATGGCATTAGCTTAAAATCATATATGTCTATCCAATAATTAAATTTTTATAATTAGTTTTAAATCATATATTAGGTATATCTATAAGCTGGTCGAGCGATTACTGAAAACATTGCAGCCACATATTGCAGTAAAATATTGTCTATTTAGGAACCCTTTAAACTGTTTCAAATTTAATTATTAAAAAAAAAATGTTGATATATAATTGTTTTAAATTATAAATGGTATTTAAAGAGGTTAGGTATTTAGTGGTTGGTAAACCAAAATAGCTTACTTTGCCCTTTACTATTCAGTGGTTGGTAAACCAAAATAGCTTACTTTATCCTTTATTATTTAGTGGTTGGTAAACCAAAATAGCTTACTTTATCCTTTACTATTTAGTGGTTGGTAAACCAAAATAGCTTACTTTACCCTTTACTATTTAGTGGTTGGTAAAACAAAATAGCTTACTTTGCCCTTTACTATTCAGTGGTTGGTAAACCAAAATAGCTTACTTTATCCTTTATTATTTAGTGGTTGGTAAACCAAAATAGCTTACTTTATCCTTTACTATTTAGTGGTTGGTAAACCAAAATAGCTTACTTTACCCTTTACTATTTAGTGGTTGGTAAAACAAAATAGCTTACTTTGGCCTTTACTATTTAGTGGTTGGTAAACCAAAATAGCTTACTTTACCCTTTACTATTTAGTGGTTGGTAAACCAAAATAGCTTACTTTACCCTTTACTATTTAGTGGTTGGTAAACCAAAATAGCTTACCCTTTACCTGGGGCCTAACGAAATTGGCGAAATGTGAGTGTAATGTTGCGCGATAATATAACAATTAGCTTAAAACGACATATTTTACAACATGTTATATAAACAAGTAAGTGAACAATGCAGAATTTTAAAAAGAAATGTCTTTAAAAGACAAATCACTCTTTTTTAACACAATAGCCTAGTTCATAGTGTAATTGTTTTATCACACCTTCACTTTACTATAAAGCAAACGATTTAATACGTTTTCGTAAATATTTTTGCTTACATTTTTCGATAACTTATCCAATTGAAATCAAATTTTTATTAATATTACATTTTAATAAAATTTGTTTTAAGTAGTACAAATTTTCATCATGCTCGCGAAAACAACAACAAAAAAATAACCTTTATTTATATTGAGCCACCTTCTGAAGTTTTCTCGTGTGTACTTTTTGACCCTGGGGTCGGAAAATTAAAGAAACATTTGTGTGAACTGTTTGGCAGGGTCATGCTCGTCGAGGTATTTCTCTAGAGAGCTCCAGTGCATCGCTATCGAAAAGGCAACGATTGTAAATAGGATTCTAGAGAGAGGACTATGGCGATAAAAATAATCGATTGTTTCAGAGATTTGCTTTTAAATATATGTTTGCTAATTATTATCTACAAGTATGTTAGTTTAACAGATATTTTCTCCACATCATCGCTGCTGAAAAGCAACCCAAACATATTAATATAGGTATTATTGAAGTGAAAACTTCTTTAGGCGCGTTGAGCACTTCTTGGATGAACAAAAATCATAGAACTCGCGTCATCGTCATGCGTCCAGGCTTTCCATTTTTGAATTATTTTAGAATACTAGCGCTCGCCTAGTACTCCACATTCGACCAATAATATTGCAGATATATCATAATATATTAGCAATATTATTGGTCGAATTATATGTCCTATCTCTATTCTCCTTGTCTGCACTGCGCCGATCTATGTCAAGTCGTGTGTTAAAATTTAATAGCAATTTATAGTTCGCTAGTTAAAAATAAAATTATATAAAAAAGTACTATTGTTAAAAAGCATCGATATATTGGTGTCACATCTCTATTCTCCTTGTCTGCACTGTGCCGATATCTTTTCAGGCATTCAGGTAGCAGACTAACGTTTATAAGAACAAATAGAACATTCTGCCTCCAGAACTACATGTTTCTTACACTACAATTAGTGGCGGAAATCTCGGATGTCTTATTACTCTGCTCTCGAGTGCAAGAGAACAACGTACGTAAGCTCTTACATAACATACCCACTAAGTGGGTAGGTATGTAGATGTAAGTACATATATAATAGAGATAGAAAAAAAAGAAGACAGACAGATTTTGCCAATTGTATTTTAAGGCAATCTCAATAGCGTAGCAGAAGGATAAGCTGTAGTTGAGGTCTGACGTTTCAAACAAAGTGTTATATTTTGTTAAATTATTTTCGACTAGATTTTGTCCGCGGTTTCGCTCGCGTAGATGTAGGTCAGGTTAGGTTAGATTAGTAATAGTACTTTTCTGAACGAAAGGTACCCCTTTGTCCTTTTCTGTTCTCCTGACATCGTGTATGCGAAATTTCTTGATCATCTGTTGAGTATTAAAGGCGTGAAAGCGTAACAAACAAACAAACTTACATTCGCACTTATAATATTTCTACTAGTAATATTATAAATGCGAATTTAAGTTTAGACTAGTAATTTACTAGCTTTAGTTCGCGGCGCCTGCTCAGTTAAAATATAGATAGAGTCATATTATGTTGACTATTCGACCAAAGTTTGCCTGTAAGATATTGCTGATATATGTCATTATACATATATTGATATATGTAACCATAGTTACGCGCTTCGACTGCGTGTGTCAAATGCATGGTTGTGTGCGTGTAGTGTTTTTTCATTAATTTAATGTATTTCTAATGCATATTTTAAAAAAATATTAGCATTCGTCACTTCTTCTCTGTATAAACTATAAGTGTGCGAAATTTCATACTCCTCCGTCCGCCCAATTTTCGTAAAAAGGGATCCAAAGTTTTCGCTTCACGTATTAATATAAAGATAATTTTCAAAATTAAAAGTCATAAATATTGAAAAATAATATATGCGAATGTAAGTTTTCTTTGTTTTTTACGCTTTAACTACTTATTTATTTATTTTCAATTTCAATTTCAATTTCAATGCTTTATTGCTCTCCATATGTACATACATACATAGATTCACACCTGTTTCCCAGAGGGGTAGGCAGAGACTACGGATTTCCATTTGCTACGATCCTGACACACTTCTCTGACTTCATTCACTTTCATCACATTCCTCATACACGCCCGTCGGTTCAAGGAGCTCTTAACCTGGCCTTTGTCCAGAACGCCTCCGATCTGGTCGAGAAACGTTCGCCTAGGTTTTCCTCTTGCGACTGTTCCATTCACACTAGCCTTATAAACTGTCTTAGTCAGTCTTTCCTCGTCCATTCTTTCTACATGTCCAAACTAGCTTAACATACCCTTTTCTATTCTTGTAACTATATCCACTTTCATGCCGCATCTCTCTAATTCTCCATATGTAATTACATGTTGTTACAAAAAATAATACAAAAGACCAAATATGGACCCTGTCGGGCACGGCAACATAGATAGAAGAGAAGAAAGGAGGAAGCCACTGGTATAATTTTTAGAATATTGCAACAATAAATAAATTACAATTAATTAAATGGAAATAAGTAATCAAAAATTTAAGTAGGTACCTAAATTCTATTTTCAATTTGTTTATTTTTTTTTGTAATTAAAGTTTGTCATTTAGATATTCATTTATGTTTTAATAGCTTTTGTTGAGGAGAAATTGTCTTAGTTTATTAATGAAGCTGTTGTATTTATTTTCGCTTCTTATGGTACTTGGTAATTTATAATATATTTTTATAGACATTACAAATGTACTAGTCGAGTGCATGTTTAGTCGCGAATTAGGTAGGTTAAGTCTGTTTCTGTGCCTTAATGTAATTTTCGTTTGTATGTCTTCCCTTTTAGTATAGAAATCTCGGTATTTGTGGACAAATTTACATATTTCAAATACATATAAACTAGGCAAGGTAAAGGTTTTTAGTGTTTGAAAGTGAGGCTTACAACTATCTGTTTCATCGATGTTTACAATTATTCTTATTAGTTTTTTCTGAAGTGTAAATAATGTGGGTGCATCTGTACTATTTCCCCATAAGATGATCCCATATTTTAACCAAGCATAGGCATGCGCGTAGTATGTGGCTAACGCTGGTTTTAGGTCTGTTGTCTTTTTTATCTCACGGAGAGCGTATGAAAACTTAGACAATTTGGCTCTTATCCTTTTAATATGCGACTTCCAGTTGATGTGCGAGTCTATGTCTAGGCCTAATAGGGTGAAATTATTTACGACTTCTAATTTGTGTCCATTGTAAGAAAAGTCTATATTTATCGGTGTTTTTTGGCGGGGGTACAATGTTATTATTTTAGTTTTGTTGAAATTTATTTCAAGATTGTTTGCTATCATCCAATTTGACGTAGAGTTTAGTATGGTGTTTAATTTTTCGTTTAGATTAATATTTGTATTACAGGAGGTAAGTATGGGAATATCGTCCGCGAATAGAACACATGGTTCGTTGATGTTATTTAGAAGGTCATTGATGTATATAATGAATAGAAGACATCCTATGACGCTTATTATTTTATTAAGGTTAACCAACAGTTGTTACAGATATAATACAGATAGGAACATACAAGTATTTGTGTCGTAACTCTAACTGCACAACCAATTATAAGTAAACACCACATGCAAAATGTTTAATGTATCAACATCTATTACTTATATAATTTAATATACTTATATATTATGTGTACTTAAATTCTAGATATGATATTTCTAGATGTTCCCGCGGTTTCACCCGCGTTTACCGTTACTGCGCCGCCCCCGTGGGTAGTAGCGTGATGTTCCGTGTACCGTTCCGTGAGGAGCCGACTATGACCACGCGTCTGAGCCGCGCGGCATGGTATCTCGCAGAGTTTTCGACCGGCCTTGCACATCATAAATGCGCGCGCAGTACTTAATCATTATTTTGCTGCGTATGTTATTTTAAAACTGCGATATCGCCTAAGATATTCATTGAAATCGAATAATGTAAAGGGCAATTTCGTTTTAAATTAAATACTTGTGATGAATAACGTATTTATTTGGATAAGGATTAATATCATGTTTATAATAATACCTTCGCAAATAATGCATTATTTTAGAACAAATTTGGTTAGCATAAAAAAGGTTATAGTGAGCCAACCTTAAAAGATAGACATAATGCTGCCGCGGACTTTTTTTTAGAACTTTTAAAGGGGAACAATTCTGTCATACACGATTTTTGCGAAACTTTAACTGTTTACGTAGCGCACGCAGCGGGAGCTCTCTAAAGGAAAAAAACCCTCCGATTTTGAAACATTCTTCATTGGTGCTCCGCTCCTATTAATCTTAGCGTGATGATATATAGCCTATAGCCTTCCTCGATAAATGGGCTATCTAACACTGAAAGAATTTTCAAATCGGACCAGTAGTTCCTGAGATTAGCACATTCAAGCAAACAAACAAACAAACTTCAGCTTTATAATATAATATTAGTATAGATTAACCCCGACGCAAAATCGTCAGGGTGTTATAAGTTTGACGTGTGTGTGTGTGTGTGTGTGTGTGTGTGTGTGTGTGTGTGTGTGTGTGTGTGTGTGTGTGTGTGTGTGTGTGTGTGTGTGTATGTGTGTGTGTGTGTGTGTGTGTGTGTGTGTGTGTGTCTGTCTCTGGCATCGTAGCTCCCGAACGGATGAACCGATTTTGATTTAGTTTTTTTTTTTTGAAAAGTGAATTAGTCGGGAGTGTTCTTAGCTATGTTTGATGTAAATCGGTCCAAGATGGCCGCCGCCACAATATAGCGGATTACATATTTTTCATAACCCCCTTAATATGGGTATCAAATCAAAGGGCTTGACTAGTAGAATACTATACTCTATGATAAATTTCAAATCCAAGATGGCCGACACCGCAAAATGGCGGTGTACTATTTTTATTATTTTGTGTCGGGGATCTTTAATTTTTTTATTTATAGTTTGCAAATATAGTATACTTAATTACTATTTATCACATTTTTGAATACATTTGATATGTCTGACAAACGTCGACCGATCATCATAAAATTTCGCATACAATTTATCAGGGGTACAAAAAACGACATAGGGTACCGTTTATACAAAAAGTACTGTATTGTTATTGAGGTATAGGAATTTGTTAACAATATCTTCATTAAAAATCAAATCTAGTAGCGTCATAATTAGGTGTGATCTATCTTATCTTATCTTATGTGGGGGCCAGTCTGCACAGACAGGCGACACTGACACTTCGACCCAGTGGGATCTTTTGTGTCGACACTCTCCCAATAACGACTGCCATAGATGTTCATGGCAGCCGGGACCGACGGCTTAACGTGCTCTCCAAGGCACGGAGCAGACGATAATTGTGAATCAATACGCACATAATTTCGAAAAGTCATATAACTTCCGAAAGTCAGAGGTGCGCGACGTGGTTTTGAACCCGAGACCCTCTGCATTGCAGTCTGTTGGTCTCCCCACTGAGCTATCGCTGCTCTAGGTGTGATCTAAGATTTGACTGATCAAATATGGATGCAATACATTTCTATGTAACAATTTAAGGGATGAACAAGCGAGTATCTATATTTTTATATTTTCGTGACTTTCATAAAGTTACCTTTATACGTCAAGCTTGTAACAAATACATCCTTAGGGAAAAATCCTTACTCATTTGTATAATTATGTTCCTTAATGTAAACAAATTATACACGAAATGTTGTTTACATAATCTCAGTGGATTCATTCTACTGACCGAGTTTAACATTTATTTATTTATTCTGGGTGGACTGACTTGCTAGTTCTGTAAAAATGTTTGCTTATTTCTGCGCTGAAAAAACTCTTTGACTAGAGTTATATTACAGTGACTAACTCTCACCACTGTCACTGCGCGGAGTGTTGTGGGTTCGAATCCCACACGGGACAAAAATTTTTATGTTTTCTATATATGTTGATCCATACAAGTAAATGTAAATTCACATTAATAAGTGTTACTTTGAAGTTCATATGTGTTACTTTGTGAACTACATAAATAAACATATGCTTGATATTAGTTTTTAAATTTTTTTTGTTCGGTGTCTGGATGATCTTTGTCCGTTGCTTGAGTGTTTGTAAAGGCCCCCGCGACACAGGAATTATTCCTAGAGCGGGAGTTGTCTTTTTTAAGGTAGGAAGGAAGATAGGAAGTATTGTAGGAATTTTCTGTTAGGTAATTATCAGCAAGAAGTGGGATCAGGAGATAAACCTGGTGAAAGGCAATGAGCTAGTCTATCTGTCCGTCGTCATATTTCGCGGGACCTAAATGTGTTACTGGCCAAGTGGGTGTGTATATATAAGTATATACATTACTGCTTAGCTCTTATCGGATATATAGCCGCAAGCCTATGTATGTATGTATTTATTTGCCTTTTTATGGCGCTGGTATATATTATTATGTTTTCTGTACTAACTTAATTAGCAATCACTACTGATATATTTTTAATTTTATATTGATATGGCGATATATCGATATGTTGACATACATAGGTATATGACATCGTTGATATGTCAACAGTTCAGAATATATAGGTATTAATATGTTAAGTACACTTATAATTTTTTATTTAAGATTGTTTCAAATATCCTATTTTATTTTAAATAAACAATTACGTAATTGAATAATCAACATTCTGCGCTTAGGTACGCGACGATGGTGGTGAAAGTTATTGCTGAATGCATCCATAGTCCTATTTGGAGGCACTGGATAAGGAAGCATATTCTGTAGGACACATTTTTTATTGTATTTTATCTTTTATTTTTCTGTTGTATGTGTGTGTAAATGACTAACATAGTTTTAAGTGATCATATCCTGTTGTACTACTAACACTCTCTGGACCGAATTAGTCTGACAATAAATGTTTTGAATTGAATTGATGCTAAGTGACCAGGTGGTATGTAATTATTGCCATGGAAAATAGGTCGGTAGGCTTTTGGTGTAGGGCTGCAACTTGTGCCGACACCCTTGCGCCATCACATAGTTCTAGCATGGACGCTCAAACGGCCAATAAGGTTTTGATATCTGATGAACACCTTGGTGATAATATTGAGCCGTTTGGTATCGAAACGCTGAGACCATGGGCCATGGAGTCCTAATGCTAAGTCTGTTTAAAGAGACCTAGTTAAGCGGCTGATCGACGCTTCGTGTGACCAAAGGGCTGGTATTTCTTTTGCACAAAGAATAAGCATTGCCATTAAACGCTGCAATGCTACCAGTCTTCTGGACACGTTGGTAATTGACGACGATGCGACGGAGTATTATGATATTTATGATGCTTTTAATTATGTTGTTTTATTTTTGCCTTTAGATTTTAAAGGAAATGTTTTTAAAATATATATATTTACTGGAAACGAAAATATTTTTCTCGAGACGTATTGATCCGAATTATAATAATATATTTAAATTAAATATAATCACGCTATACCCAAAAGGGGAAAAGGTAGTCATCATAATCGCCATTAAAACAACTAAAACAGCGCGACACAGCTAGTCATTGCTATAAACCTGTTTTTATTCCCATTGTAAACAAATAAAACAATGTTTAAACAAGCCCATTTATAATAATATCCATAAAACATCAATTCAACATTTTATAATCCTTAGCTTCAGAGTCAATTAAAATTTATGGACATTTAAACAGCAATAAATAAAACAGATACAAATAAAATGTTTTATAAATAGTTTTAAATCATAAAAAAATGGACGCCCCTCTGTTTATGTTGCAGTTATCGGAGTGCACGGTAGAGCAACCGCCAAGAGTGACACGTCTATTAATCGGAATAAGACAAGCCCTATATTTTTTCTTACAGTATGTGATGATGTGTGTGTGTGTGTGTGTGTGTGGATGTGTGTGTATGTATGTGTCTATATTCTTAAAGAAATAGGCAAAGATATTATATTATAAGCATTTTTCGTGAGCTGTGTTTTTCGGTGCCAGCTAATAGCGTGCGTTTTAAACTTGGACAAAGTGTAATTATTTGCATTTATAAGGCATATTCTTCACTGCAGGCACTTTGCCCGTTGGACTTTAATTGAAATCTGCAGATATTTTGGTTGGAATCAAAATCAAAAAAGCAGTTTTAGACAACACCTAGTGTTGTCTAAAATTGCTTAATGTGCTGTCTTAATAATCGTCGCCGGGCTATTATAACAAAGAGTGCATCGTACTCAGCGTTTTTTATTGTCTATCTATAACATTAAAAATATATGTATGTAATATATTATGTACATCAGTAAAATTAATACTATTGTTAGCAATTAAATGTGAAACAGCTTAAAAAAATAACAGACGCATTTTAACCTTTAAATAATCATTGACTTATTTAAGAAATGCATTAACAAATAAAGTAAGAAATAATTGATATCACCCAACAGCGATCACACAGCACGTCCGCTCCGTCCACCACTCGATGTTGAAGTGAGTCGTTGCGCGCCGAGAGCGCTTTTATAGCCGGCTCGATCGGATGATTCGTGACGTTACTTGTTTACGTCGCATTCCGCAACCACCACTATAATAAATTAAACATTGTGCGCGTAGTGTAAACACTGCGTCGAGTGTTTTGGATTCGATCCCCACATGAGACAAAACAATTGTGCGATAAGCAAATAGTTGCTCCAAGTCTGGGTACACTTTGTGTTATTGTTTGAATGTTTCTATAGTCCCTCGCAACACAGACAAAATTCGGCGAAAACGCTGATCAATAAGTTATGTTTATACTACAAACATATTGATTCATATTCAATATATTACACTCTTTTTTTTTAATCTACTAATGTATCAAACAAGCATACGACTCACCTAATGGTAAGTGGTCACCGTAGCCTATGGACGCCTGCAACACCAGAGGCATCACTTGCGCGTTGCCGACCCTTTAGGAATAAAGGAAAGTGGGAAGGAGAAGGAACGGGAAGGAGGAAAGAGCGTGATTGGGCCTCCGGCACTTTCACCGAACGAAACACAACAGTAAGAATACTGCTATTTCACGCCGATATTCTGTGAGAGGGTAGTCCTTCCCCGGTCGAGCCGGGCCATTCATGCTGAAATCAGCGAGGCTCTACTACTCTGATATTAATAGATTTATTTGAACATGGCTCACATTTTAAACAAAATGTTAAAGCTTACAACTCTTTACGTAAGATTAATGTCACCCAAATAAGATAAATTATTCCAAACAGTGAAATGTTTAATTTAAAAAACGATAAATCTGCGATGGGGTGACATAACATTACATAATAAGATATAATAATATGTAATACGAGTGTCGTACACACGACCCTTTCGGATGAACAGCTTATATCAACAATAGGGATTCAGAATCGTGGAAAATGTATGCTTATATAATAAAGATGAAAGATTTGTATTTTTGTTTGTAATGAATACATCCAAAAACTACTAAACCGGTTTTAAAAATTATTTTAATCAATCAATCAATCAAAAATAAGTTTATTCAAGTTAGGTTACAAGGTAACACTTATGAATGTCAAAGTTACACTATCTTTTTTCTGTGAATTTTCATTTACTGCCACGTACAGCAAAGCAAGGGTGTAGGGCTCATGAGAAGAACGGGCAAGAAACTCATGGCCACTCTTTTTAATCGCCAAATTTACAATAAAATTTTGTTTACAGATCATGACTGTAAGGTGTTGCAACCATTTCTCCATGAATTACTACTACTGAACATACTCAAGCATTTAATAAAATTTGATGGTAGCCTCTAAAGCAGCAGTATGGTAAACAGGAGCATACACTTACATGTACGTAAATAATCAAGACAACTCATGATTGTAGTCCGTAGTTTTCTCTAACTGTTTAAATAAAACTCAAAAGAAAACTTTACGGAACTGTCCATGATCACGAGTTGTCTTCACCATTTACCATTAGGAAGCTACTTTATCCAGGATGTTAGTCCAGGGTACATAATATAATCCTACAAGCTACAGGAGCGATGCAGTAGGTAATCATACACGTGGCTGCATCCGAAGTATTTTACGGATAAGAATTGCTTGGCGTACCTATACCTACAATGGGCAGGTAAATACCCCAGGATGGTTATGTTTCAACTTAAAATTCTAGGTTTGTTAGTTTTATTTTAGATTTTATTAAAAATAAGACCGTCTGAAGTCTCTTTCAGGAACAATTTCTGGGACGTGAGGAACTTTACAAGCATTCAGCGGACACAAAGAACATCTAGCTATTTGTGGATCACACATGTTCCATTTATTTTGTGCCGTTTGGGGCTTTAATATACAGTCAGCTGAGAAGCAGTGGCTGAGCGTCCACATAAACCGTGAAGTTCTTGCAGTTAATCGCTGTTTAGGGACCAGGCTCCTTGGCAATAACTCGTTCCTGAAGGGCCTGGAAAGTGTTATTTCCAGGGCAAGCTTACGGCAATGTAAATTTGTGAAAATAAAACGCATATACGGCTGAATTGAGATTAAAACAACATAGGCTTATGTGTTCACTGCTGAAGCGCAAGAGCTCAAACTCAAGAGCTCTACGTGGCAGTCTAAGGGTTTCCCACCATGCTATCGCTGCTTAAAAGAACTGAATAACTTTAACTATAAATAGCTAAACCACTTGTATGTCTGTGTATCCCATGTGTTAGAGCGGCGTTAACAAGGAGTTTCCACATAAATCATGTACCAGCCATAATTAAATGTTAAATCACTTTTATTCACACGGTAAATCATCGCGGCAACTTTATGTTAACGAGGTAGGCAGGGTTCGAAGTTTTTTGTATAAGTGTGGTGTGAATTATGAAGAAATGTTTTATGGCGATTTACAAAAAGTTGTGGTTATGTTTGAAAGAAATGTGTTCAGGATGAAAAGTTTTGAAAGCCTAAAAAATTTAACTTGTACCTTAAGACTGCGCCGAGCGTAAGACAGATAATGACAGAGCTCGTGCGGCGCATATTCGAATCGGCGCGCGGCCGCCATAGTAAAATTGTATGGAGGATTTGAAGTGCTTTTTTGATAAAAATGTATCTTTATTGTCAACCAATAACTTAAATATTTGGGACGGACAAATGGTACTATAACTATTTATGTTTCGTTTAAGCTGTAAAATAGGATAAATTTCTACTGTTATAATCTAAAAATCACGTAACACGATCTTACGTTTTTGCATTTTTCGTGCAAATTTACGTAATTTTGTAGGTGGAAATATTAATTATTTTAAGTTTTTTACATGGAGTAATTGTAAACACATTCATTGTTATGGTAAATGTATATTTTATATTTGTATTAAACAAAAAGTGTTGATTTATTTACTTAACTGTGACCGTCTGTTTTGGCACATTTCGCTCGGCGCAGTCTTAACCATATATAATATCAGCCCTGTATTAAACTGTCCCACTGCTGGGCACGGGCCTCTTCTCAATATGACAACGGTTAGGCCATAGTCCATCACGCTGGCCCACTGCGGGTTGGCAGACTTCACATACCTTACGTATATAGTTAAATTTTTTGAATTTGGAATATTTTAAAGAGTAGCTGATTGTACATCCGGGCGTCACTTGGGTTACCACATAACATCAGGGTTGGTTTGAGGTATAAACCGCAAACCAACAATAAACCTGAGTGGCAACCTCGTTTTTCATTATATATGTACTATTTTTTTTTTTGCTGTGTTATAATATTTGTCTGTATTTTGTGTACCTATATTTTGAAAAATAAAATACTTACTTACTTACCTACCTTTCAGAACTTTCAGATACGCAGGTTTCCTCACGATGTTTTCCTTCCCCGTGAAAGCCTTCGAAAAGTCTTAGATTCTTAGGATCGAACTGGAAATCAGTAGTCAACAAGGGACAGTTTAATACAGGGTTGATATTATAAAGGAGTGCTTTATTTTTTTTTAAATTATACTTCCAACAATTGCAGTTTATTTTGTTACTGTTTTTTTCATCCTGTGTCGCAGCACAACGTACACAAATAACACCCAGACTGAAAATAACTGCATATGTGTAATCCACAAACAACTATTTCTGAATCACAGAATTTTTTGTTAGTTGTGGTGATCGAACCGACAACAATAAGCGCACTGGCAAATGAGTGGAGAATAATAAATAAATAATAATAATAAATAATATTCTACCACATACACACAACACCATCTAGCCCAAACTAAGCAGAGCTTGTACTATGGGTACTAGACAATGGATAAACATACATATATATACTTTTTTGTTTTTGTAAATACATACATCTTATACATAGAAACACCCAGACCAAGACAAACATCCATGTTCATGCACACAAATGTTTGACTTGTGCGGGAATCGAACCCGCGACCTCAGGCGTGGCAGTCGGTTACACTAACCACTACGCCACCGAGGCCGACAAATGAGAATGAGGCGATGACGTCACCCACTGCGCTGTTCAATTGTTACTTATCTTGATTAATCTAAATATCCGTGGTCTCTAACTCCATTTATTCACCAGATATGCCGTGATATTCGCCGTCCGGATGTGCCGGGATACTCGGAGTTAACCGCTCCATTCTAATCAAAGAACTTGGTTAAGTGAATAGTTTGTTACGATTGGATACCGACCGGCCTGTAAAGAAATTTGTTCGGTTAAACTCGGCATTTATGAGACGAATTTTAATTTTAGATAATATTTTATGTTGTTGGTATAGCGATAGCTCAGTGGGGAGACCAACAGACTGCAATGCAAAGGGTCTCGGGTTCGAACCCACGTCGCGCACCTCTGACTTTCGGAAGTTATATGACTTTTCGAAATTATGTGCGTATTGATTGACAAGTATCGCCTGCTCCGTGCCTCCGGAGAGCACGTTAAGCCGTCGGTTCCGGCTGCCATGAACATCTATGGCAGTCGTTATTGGGAAGTCAGTGCCCTCTAATATCCTGGCACTAGTCTAGCCTTAGGGTATCGTTCGCCTTCGGGTTGCGGAGGTCAGATGGCAGTCGCTCCGTGTAAAAACTGATATCCAGTCAAATCCGGTTAGACTAGAAAGCCGACCCAAAGTGACTTGGGAATAATAAAGGCTAGGGAGAAGATTTTATGTTGTTGGTCGTAAATATAATTAAACTTAAAACCTTAAACTTAGCTGCCGATATGTGGATTTAATACATCTCTGCCTACAATGCCGTCGAGAACATAGGCGTGACACTATGTATGTATTTTTTGGCCTTTGGGAAGTCGTTCTACTAGGGTTAATCTCTGTGTATCAAAGTAATTTATAAACTTTGACATATTGCCAAATTTGCCAACCGACAAACCCAGTAAGAGTTTACCACACCTGGGTATCGAAGTCAAAACCGGACGATTGATATATATTAATGCAAACTTATGCCAATCCACGTCACGTCATCCACCTCGCGCATCAACCAGTGGCTGGCAGTGGCGTAATTAGGAGATTATACATAAGTAATCTGGTTATACTGTTAAAATAGGTTTTTGTTAGGTTACCTACATGTCTTATTCGATAAACAAAAAAACTCTTATAACGTCATCTGTGACTGGAAGATTTGCTTTCACACTATATTTATTCTCTAATAAATAGAAATGCCAAATAAAGGAAAAATAGAATGTCTGTATATATGTCTCTAGCTACAAGTAAGCAAGTAAGAAAAAAAGTGATTGCAATAGAAAGGCCAGGCAAGGAACACATAGAACGTTAAAACACATGAAAAATTTTATGCAAATTAAAATCGAAATTTATGATTCATCGATTCATTAAATACATTAAACTTTGCGGTTATCGACGCCATGTAAACCCAGATCCCAATTACGGCGACCCAATATTCAAACTTAGAGGTATGCTACAACTAAACAGTTTAATTGTTCCAATCAGGTTAATGACGAAAAATGTTCGCGGATGTTGTGTGGTACGACTTTAAACTTACACCTAAATATAATAACAATAATAATATTAATATTCTATCACATACACACAACACCATCTAGCCCAAACTAAGAGCTTGTACTATGGGTACTAGACAATGGATATACATACATATATAGTAATTTTTTTTGTAAATACGTACTTACATATTATACATAGAAACACCCAGACCAAGACAAACATCCATGTTCATGCACACAAATGTTTGACTTGTGCGAGAATCGAACCTGCGACCTCAGGCGTGGCAGTCGGTTACACTAACCACTACGCCATCGAGACCGACGATATACCTACATTACTGCGTACCCCTTTAGCGAAAAACTGGCGTGAGTCTTTGTATGTATGTATAGAAAATATACTATGAAACTTTTAAGTGTACCTAAAAACCGTATTTAATCTATTAGCGACATAACATTTAACATAAACATATTACATTCTCATGTTAACGGCCCTTTTTAAAAGCAATACTTACAGGCTCATTACAGTTTAGTTTAAACTGTGCAGTTAAATTGAAACCGACTAATTAACAGATGTTAAGTAAACTGAATGGTTAACGATACTCTTAATTGGGCGACGACAGATGGCGCGCAGTTATACATGAGATGTGTGTTTGTGTGAGTTCAAAATAGAAAAATGTTTTGGATATTTATACTGCGAGGCACGAATAGTAAGCTAAATGAACTACGATTTTTTTAGGAAACTTGATACCTTCACCCTAGCCTTTATTATTCCCAAGTAACTAGGGGTCGGCTTTCTAGTCTAAACGGATTTGACTGGATATCAGTTTTTACACGGAGCGACTGCCATCTGGCCTCCGCAACCCGAAGGCTAACGATACCCTAAGGCTAGACGAGTGTCAGGATATTAGAGGGCACTGACTTCCCAATAACGACTACCATAGATGTTCATGGCAGCCGGGACCGACGCGGACGCCTTAACGTGCTCTCCGAGGCACGGAGCAGGCGATATTTGTCAATCAATACGCACATAATTTCGAAGAGTCATACAACTTCCGAAAGTCAGATGTGCGCGACGTGGGTTTGAACCAGAGACCCTCTGCATTGCAGTCTGGTGGTCTCCCCACTGAGCTATCTAGGAAACTTGATACAAAAACACAAAATAATGTTTAAGTAGTTTGAGTCGTTCTGAAATTGTAATTCTCAATTTGGAAACCGTAAGATGTTTGAAAGTGAACTTAAGTATAGTAATACTTACCTTACCTGACGGCCTCGATGGCGTAGTGGTTAGTGTAACCAACTGCCACGCCTGAGGTCGCGGGTTCGATTCCCGCACAAGTCAAACATTTGTGTGCATGAACATGGATGTTTGTCTTGGTCTGGGTGTTGCTATGTATAATATGTATGTATTTCCAAAAAAAAAAGCTAAATATGCATGTTTATCCATAGTCTAGTACCCATAGTACAAGCTCTGTTTAGTTTGGGCTAGATGATGTTGTGTGTATGTAGTAGAATATTATAGTATAAACGCACGGAAATTCTACTTGACACTAAATCGGCATATACTTATAGAATATTTAACATAATGTTTACGAGCCTATGATTTATGTATAAACAGCACCCCATAAAATAGTTATCAAGATATTGATTTTTACTTAACTACAACAATCTAAGTTGTGAACCCCGAACAGAGGGGTCCCTTGCGGAAGTGACCGGTAATGAAACGAAGCACTCCCCTGTATTAAATCACGAGGGAATTTGGGGAAAACCTGAACTCGTTAGTTTGTATACGTTTATAAATTACACTTTGTATTTATCTTGATAGGAATGCAATCGGTACTTGATAAAGACTCAATGTGTTAACGTAACACGGGGTAGGCTGTAGCGTTGTGTGACTGTAGCTAGACCAGAGGTTACCAGACCTTTTTTTCTCATAAACCACTTTCAAAATTTAGCTGGTTCCGATGGACCCCCTGCAGCTAAACAAGTTCAAGCAATTAAAAATTTGATCAAATCTCTAAGAGCTGACTTTTTTTTTAGAAATTCTCCGATCCGAGGCGGGGTGACCTTTTTTTTTATATGGAATATGCAAGTTTTTATAAGTAACAGTCGCTGAGCTTGTCGAACAGTCAGTGAAGTCAAGCCAACATTTAGGTTTTCACTATCGAAAGCAAATACATTTTCGTGGACACCCCCGCTTACGAATTATGAAACCCCATTTTTTTTTCATGCCAACGTAGACGCCCGTCGAGTCTCCCGTGGACCCCTGCGGATCCACCTGGACCACTTTGGGAACTAATGAGCTAGACTATAGACTATAATAATAATAATAATATATTTATTTATTCAGACAGAGTCCATAATGTTATATAAGGTGTACAGAATTTTTTTCACGAAAAATACATTAATTACAATTCTAACATTAGATGACTTTAGACTTTAGACTTCTAACATTTGATGATTATAGACCCCTGACAAGGTGGATGCAATATCATGATGAAAAGTCGAGTAGTTAAGGCCTGAAAGCGTAACAAAGACACAAACTCACAATCACATATATAATATTAGTTAGGACGTACAGATTTTAGTTGGCAACGCCAAGGGGCACAATTTGTAACTTATTATCAACTAGTTCCAAATTCAGTTCAGTATATGATACTATTGTTGAGTCACACTCAATCTGACGCAGTAACGTGAAATGTGTTCATTGAGCGTCACTTTAAGGTACTATTTCTCGATTAATGATACGTATGGCCCGAGGGAACGAAATGTTGCTTCAAGGAGTAAGATCATCCCTTGTCTCACGTGATTGAATCAGCATAAACAATAATGCCAAAGTTACAAACCTTGAAATATATTGTTCATATTATATAGATTTGCGAATATATCTTCTCATAGGCTCAAACCTTGCATACAATCTAACAAAATCAAGAATATGATTATTTATAATATGTATGTATTTACAAAAAAAAGAGGAATATATGTATGTTTATCCATTGTCTAGTACCCATAGTACAAGCTCTGCTTAGTTTGGGCTAGATGGTGTTGTGTGAATGTGGTAGAATATTATTATTATTATTATGTTGGTCTCAAAGTAACACTTATGAATGTCAAAGTTACACTTGTCACGTTCAGCAAAGCAAGAGCGAAGAATCAATAAGAAGAACTGGTAAAAAACTCACGGGCACTCATTTACCGACTTCAAGAAAAGGAGGAGGTACTCAATTCGTCTGTATTTTTTTTTAATGTTTGTTACCTCGTTACTTTCGACTGGGTGAACCGATTTTGATGATTCTTTTTTTATTTGAAAGCTGGTGCTTCCCGTGCGGTCCCATTTAATATTGATCAATATTTGACCATTCGTTTTCGAGTTATACTTAATAATGCGTATTTGGCTACATTGATGATGTTCTCATATTTGGCAAGGATCACTAAAAACCGAGAAATAAACAAAATTTTACAAAAAAGAAAACCGACTTCAAATAAGAATATTCTAAAACTTAAAATGCACTAAAATGTTAATAAATAATTGCATATTCTTGTGAATAATTAAATTATTGTTATTATTGGAGTCGGTGTCAGCCAAGGTAGGTTTGTAACTAATTAAACATGAGATGTCTTACTATAATCATAACATAACATTGGCATGCATAATTACACACATAGACGCAGCACGCGGCGCGGGCGGCTGACACCGACTCCAAAAATAACAATCATTTAATTATTCACAAGAATATGCAATTATTTATTAACTTTTTAGTGCATTTTAAGTTTTAGAATATTCTTATTTGAAGTCGGTTTTCTTTTTTGTAAAATTTTGTTTTAATTGCCAAGTTTACAGTATATTCTATCACATACACACAACGCCATCTAGCCCAAACTAAGCAGAGCTTGTACTATGGATACTAGACAATGGATAAACATACATATATATATATTTTTTTCTAAATACATACATCTTATAAATAGAAACACCCAGACCAAGACAAACATCCATGTTCATGCACATAAATGTTTGACTTGACTCGAACCCGCGACCTCAGGCGTGGCAGTCGGTTACACTAACCACTACGCCATTTTTTATTTTACACATCTTTTTTGTAAGGAGCTGCAACCATTTTATATTTTATTCTTATTAACCCCTAAATAATTAAGTGTTCATTAAATTGATAGCTTAACAGCTAGAGATCGAACGCCCGACCTTTTCATAGTAAATCAGTTGTCTTGACCATTAAGCTACTTCCACTTTTAAGAAGCATTAGGTATTTTATGATCCAGCATTATTTTCACGATTTTGTGTAAATTATACCCTTGGGAACACTGAACTCAACTATCTATCTTAGTTTAACTAATTTATTGTTCTTACCGACTCATACCTTTATGTCCCCGAAGAGGTGAGCTGAGGTCTATTATACCTATATTTCGTCAGCAATTGCAAGGTCCCACGTAACAAAGCGACCCTATTGCTTTTTTCAGACACATTTTCTCCCTGCTTCACACCTAAATGTGCTACTGTTGGTGTGTTCACCAAAAATTGATTGTTATATGCTACGAGTACAACGTACTGGTTGGTATGGAAAAATACACAACTGATTTGATTGAAAGATTTAATTGTACTAAAGAAATCATTACAAATGTCTTATAAAATGCAGTGTACACGTAATACCGCGGGTCAACTTACGCTACTTCGTAAGGACGCACGTGGTATGTGATATATTGTGCAACTTGCTTGTACAGCTACTGAAAAGCTAACGTGACCACGTGATAGTGAAATCGAACCTAAAGTAAGTGAGTAAGTAAAGGAGATAATTATATTTTCAAAACAAAGAGTAGTAGAGCCTCGCTGATTTCAGCATGAATGGGTCGGCTCGACCGGGGAAGGACTACCCTCTCACAGAATATCGACGTGAAATAGCAATATTCCTACTGTTGTGTTTCGTTTGGTGAGTGAGAGTGCAGGAGGCCCAATCACCCTCTTTCCCCCTTCCCGCTCCTTCTCCTTCCCACTCTCATTCCTAAAGGGTTGGCAACGCGCAAGTGATGCCTCTGGAATTGCAGGCGTCCACAGGCTACGGTGACCACTTACCATCAGGTGGGCCGTATGCTTGTTTGTCAACTAAGTTCAATAAAAAAAAACAGTCAAGCTTGTATACCATCGAATCGAACTCGAAAGCACTGCTTGGCAGTCTACTCATCTCTCCACTAATCTATCGCCTAACATAGTCGACATTTTGTCACATACTAACACCACAAATTTTACGACCATATTGGCGCCAACACACATAACCAAGCATATCAATACGCCAACACCAACTTAGTATTCAAATTTAATACTAACTTAGCCACAGTTTAGACTATACCTACTTATCTAGACTTGCTTAGTAATATTACTAACGGGTCTAACCCATTGTTACTACTAGTATGGAACATTTTATAGTTGACCGTTACATATAAATAAGGTATACGTAACCACAGTTACCGGCGATACCCGGCCGATACCGCCGCAACCGCTATGTCCCTGCATTTTAAATCTGTAATATCTTCGAAAATATTCATTTAAATGACATATTGTAAAAGGCCGTATTGATCTATATTTAATGCACAATGTATTTAAGGTACTTAAATGGATAAGGATTAATGCTGTATTGCTTAAAATCGCTTCGTAAATAAGCCATTATTTCCCGTAAAAAGTAAAGGATAAAAATGGTTATTGTGGGTTATCCCTAAGAGATAGACATATTACCATCGCAGACTTTATTGTAGACTTTAAGGTGTACAATACTGTAGTACATTATTTTGATCTATCTCGTAGGGTTCAGGCAGCGTTTGCAATGTAAGCGCAAAAAAATGTGTTTATTTACGACATCACATTAGAAACCTCTAAAATTATCAGTGTTTTTCTACTATATGATGCATGTTTTATACATATAAACCTTCCTCTTGAATCACTCTATCTTTTAAAAGAACCGCATCAAAATCCGTTGCGTAGTTTTAAAGATCTAAGCATACATAGGGACAGACAGACAGCAGGAAGCGACTTTGTTTTATACTATGTAGTGTATTTCTAATGTATATTTTACAAAAATATTAGGGTTCGCCACTCCTTCATATAAACTTTAACTGTGTCAAATTTCATACTTCTCCGTCCGCGCAATTTTCGTACAAAGGCGTACAAAGTTGACTTCATGTATTAATATATAGATACGTGTCAATATTACAAAGCTGAAGAGTTTGTTTGTTTGAACGCGCTAATCTCAGGAACTACTGGTTCGATTTGAAAAATTATTTTAGTGTTGGATAGCCTATTTACTGAGGAAGGCTATAAGCTATATAACATCGCGCTACGACCCACGGGGGCGGCGCAGTAATGATAAACGCGGGTGAAACCGCGGGAACATCTAGTAGATACGTGGCAATGCAGTTACCGGTTACTAATCTGGCGTGTGAGTAAGAGGTCCGATAAAATGATGATGTTGGAAGGAGATAGAAAATTATTTGTTTATGGTGGTTAGTGGCCTTTTCATGTGGTTAGTGGCCAACCTGTTGTCAAGAGTTGTTCAAGCCGCCCATAGGCCTCTGACATAGCTTAACGACTGCTGTCAATTTGATAATAACCGGAAATCGACTTTTCACGTGCCCTCCGAAGCACGGAGACGCTCAGATGAAATACCACTAAGCGGTCACCCATATATAGACTGACCGCACCCAACGTTACTTAACCTCACTAATCGTTTACCGATCAGTGAGTGCAACTGGCTACGAGCACCCTACCCTTAGGGGTGGGGTGCTCGTAGCCAGTACTACTATTAACACTTAATGTAGAAATTTTAAAGGTGTCACATCATGCGCCATTAAAGTAGCACTTAATCACTAAGACAATGCATTAATTGAAACAAAAATAAACATAAAATATAAAAAGACTTACCTACAGAAATATAAAAAATCTTACATAAACAGAGATATATAAATATCTCTGTTTATGTTAATAAGAAGACATGTAAATAATGCACTATAAGTACATAATATATAATTATAGTCCTCCTCATCGATTTCGATGACGGCGACCTCAGAAGTCATGGATCTTTTCTTTGGTGAGCTCTAATATGGCTTGCTAGAACGAACTTGGTCTTGAATGTCCTACGACAGATGTGGTAGTAGAGTTGGCCTGTGCTGTTGTACGTATGTGTAGCAGGGTTTAGGCCTTTCTTTAAGTATTTGGCGTTTTACGTCAATCGTTTCGAGACGGATTTTCTCAAACGCCTTAATCTTATTAAAGATGGTAGATCGCCATGTAGACCTACTTGCAGCCAGTTCTACCTATATTTAGCTTTTATTTTTTTTTTCGTTTGGTTAGTGGTCAACCTGTCATCAAGAATTGTTCAAGCCGCCCGTAGGCCTCTGACATGGCTTAACGACTGCTGTCAATTTAACAACAACCGGGACCGACTTTTTACGTGCCCTCCGAAGCACGGAGACGCTCAGATGAAATACCACTAAGCGGTCACCCATCTATAGACTGACCGCACCCAACGTTGCTTAACCTCGCTAATCGTTTACCGATCAGTGGGTGCAACTGGCTATGAGCGCTTTATTTAGCTGTTCAAGCAACAATAGCCTAGTGGGTGATGGTTGGACTGCCACGCAGAAGTCACGAGTTCGAACCCAAGGCGCGTATCTCTGACTTTTCGAAGTTATATGCGTATTAAACAGTTAATAATCGCTAACTGGTTTAAACGGTAAAGGAAAACATCGTGAGGAAACCTGCGTATCTCTGAGAGCTCATCAAAAAATATTCTCGAAGATATGTGAAGTCTGCAACCCGCGCTGGGCCAGCATGGTGGACTATGGCTTTAAGCTTTTTACACTGAGAAGAGGCCGTGCCCAGCAGTGGGCCAATTTAATGCAGGGCTGATTTTATTACTCAAATTGAACTAAATCACTTCAACGCCAGTTAATCTCAGCTCCCCAATATTAACAGCCAGCGGTCGCTAACCACATTGCCCGGTTAAACCGAGCGCGGCTGGCTTTAATTTAAATAATATGACAAACATTCCGCGGTACGTGGGTTCGGGCCATGCCGTGCAAAGATGTAATTTGCAACGAAATTCTACACTCACACAATTAAATTCATGTTCTTTGTTGTGTTTGGCCATAGCAAACGCGGAAGCGCAAATTTTAAAATGAGTTAGTCTGTGTAACCGTCGTGTGAGTTTATTTGTTTGTTATGCTTTCACGCCTTAACTACTCGACCGATCATCTTGAAATCGCATACATAAAAGGACAGGAAGTCTTTTACTATACCCACAGTACTTTTTTCTGGATGAAATACTTTTCAGCCAGACAAGAGCAGTAGTACCCGAGGGATAGTAGCTTATTGACAAAATCTACATTGACGTGAGCGAAGCCGCGTGTAAAATCTAGTTGTTTAATAATTTAAATAGTATCTTCTAAAGTTTAACAATAATTCATAATTCATTTATTCGTATGCGAATACAGGTACACCATCAGGCATGCAAGATCGAGTACTTATTATTTAGATTAATTAATTATTACATTTCATTCAACATTTTTCATCAAATTCTCCTTCACTTATCATAATTCCTACCACAACTGCAGGCTTTACTAAAATCACAAGAGTTTATTAAATCTTTGCATAAAATTCTTACAAACATTTTCGTGTTATGTAGTCTACTGTAGTGAAAGATAATATATATATTTTAAACATTAATTATTTATATTATATTATTTAAATATAGTAGTTTAAGGGCTTGTCGCAGCTTGTGCAGAGGTTCCCAGACGTTTTTCTCATAGACCACTTTCAAAATTTTGCTGGTTCCGGTGGACCCCATGCAGCTATATTTCTACCATATTCCTTGGCATTCGTATTTATATTGGTGAAGAATCAAACAAGTTCATGCAATTAAAAAAATTTGATCAAATTTCTACGAGCTGATCTTTTTCTTTCTTTTTTTTAATATTCTATAGAAAAATCGGTAGGTTCGAGACCACTGGTACTGAATATAGAATATGCAAGTTTTCATAAGTAACAGTCGCTGAGCTTCTTAAGATATATTATCTGCCTACATTCATAGGTGAAGTCAAGCCAACATTTTAGTTCTTTACTATCGAAAGCAAATAAATTTTCGTGGACCTCCCTTACGAATTGTAAACCGCTATTTTTTTGTCACGCCAGCGTAGACCCCCGTCGAGTCTCCCGTGGACCCCTGGGGGTCCACCTGGACCACTTTGGGAACTACTGATCAATAAGATAAAAGTCTCGCCATCTCTCTTCGTTAACCTAACAAGAGTGAGACAGCTAACGATTTATCTTTCGGATAACTTTTACTAGTTAGTTGTGGGGCTGGCCATGAGACTTCTTAGTCTGAAGAATAGAATAGAAAAATTCTTAGAATGTATAAACATTATATCGATGTCCACCACATCAATGTTATCAATGTTATATCATTCTAACATCTAAATATAAATTTCTGTAAACTACAATCCGCGCATAGATAGCTATATTTGATAACAAATATTAAATTTATTGGCTTTATTTCAGATCCACAAATCCATTTTAAAATATTATTCTATGTTGAAACTATGACTTTTCAATAATAATTGAGAGTTTTTATTTGATCCTCAAATTATAGACCTTGAAAACATGACTACGCCTTATATTTTTGAAGTGAAAACTTCTTTAGGCGCGTTGAGCACTTCTTGGGTGAACAAAAATCATAGAACTCGCGTCATCGTCACGCTTCGTCATCGTCACGCTTCCACGCTTCCATTTTTGAATTATTTTAGAATATTAACAATATCTCAGAAATGGTGCGTCCATAGAAATATGGTGCGTCCTACCAAAATATAACGAAATTTTGACCCCCTTAATAACCGCTAAGAGAGTATCAGGAATCCGACCCGCCCCTTTTTTATGTTTGTTTTTTTTTTTGTTTATAAAGAAATGTTTATGATCAAGGATTAAAGTTTTCACTTCTATTGGCAATCTCCGAAGACTGCCCCAATTTTTTTTTATTACTTAACACACTAAACTAGGTTTATCCTTAGTTTCAAGTGTTTCAAACCATTTCTAGTGGGTCCGTGTTACTCATCAATTTTAACCAGATATATTATCACGGCAGGGGTCCGTATTAAATGACTGGGTATGTGACTTTTTATCACAAGACCACTGTTGATAAATTACGGTTCTCATATGACCTCTACGACCTTTAACTGTGGTTAAAGCCGGGATAATAATAGTTCCCTATTTCGCTCGTTGGTTATTATAGTAGAGATTAATAATAACCGCTGTTTTGGTCCTATGGTGTGTGTAGGCGATCATGAGGTCACGGGTTTGATGTTATGGGACAGCTCGACCAACGAAGGACTATCCTCTCACAGAATATCGACGTGAAATAGCAGTAATACTTTTGTGCTCCGTTCGACGAGTTTGAGTGCCGGAAGCCCAATCACCCTCTTTCCTCCTTCTCGCTCCTTTTCCTCCTTTCCTAAAGGATCGGCAATGCGCAAGTGATGCCTTTGGTGTTGCAGGCGTCCATAGGCTACGGTGACCACTTACCATCAGGTAAGCTTGTTTGCCACCTTAGTAGTATAAAAAAAGTAATTGTCTTGAACCTACTGTCTTCATGCGTAGCGGTGGTGAATGCAACTGTTGTGTATAAATTCCCGGGTTCGATTCGCGGATCAGGTGTTATTGGGTTCGCAATAGCAGAGCAATACGTTCGCACTCATAACCATAGCGTGCGAAAACTGGCTGCTACACACCTTCCTCTAGACCTTGAGGAATACAGGCTTAGGACTTAATATCTAAGGTAAACCATTACAATTCTTATCTAAGGCATGACTCTGTTTTTTTTCTAAATAGTAATAGAGATTCTAAACAGTAATAGACGGTGACATCAGCTTTGACATAATTTTTTTTGTTTTCGTGTGGGAAATTATCAAATATCATTCGCCTAAAGCAAAGGATTTAGGCGAATGATATTTGAAAATTCCCAGATATGTCAGAATAAAATAATAAGCTACGAGTATGTCAGACTTCTACAGACTAAAACCACACCCGTGTTCCTTCTCTTGCCCTTTACTTCCCGGGGCCACAGGATTCCTTTCGGATTGTCTTTTGCCTCTAGCAAGTACAAGCCCACTACACTACTGACAGGCTCCACCAGTGTGAGGTTAGAATCCACCTGCAAAATTAATTCAGAAGAAAAAACATCCAGTCCATTTCAATAGCGTTACTCTTGCATTAAAACTAATCGCGTATCTAGTGGCCACGAGTAAAGGGCAGCCGGCGTCCAACCACAGTTAATTAGTGCAAGCCAGTACCTGCTGTGGTACCTGTATACCCTGCAATCGTGCTGACCCCTCTACCTACAACAGGGTTGACATCTTTGTAGAAGTAAATGATAGAAAGAAATTGCATTTATTCAAGGTTAGGAACCATAGTGACTATAATAAAATAATAATATTAAATGCTGCACGGTGGTGGGTGGATTTAAGTGGTTTCTTTGCCAATGGTACTGCGCCGAGTGTTGTGGGTACGATTCCCATGCGGGACAAAAAGCTGTGTGATCCATGAACCATTGTTTCAAGGCTAGGTGTTCTTTATGTCCATTTGAATGTTTGTAAAAATCCCATGCGATACAGGATAACTTGAAACTGTGGAAGTTCCATTTCTGAAAAGAAAAATATACAATGGAGAAATGAAAAATTTGTGTCTCACACAAGACAAATAGGTGCTTCAAAATAAGGAACACTTTTTATTCGTTGTTTAAAATTTAGTGCAGGTGTCATCTTTTTTGAATGAAATTATTAGCACGAAGCATAATATGAATTCAAGTAGACAAATTAATAATAATATCAACTCTGTTTATAAACAGTCCTACTTCTGGACATAAGCTTCGACTTAGTTTGAGAAGGGTTAGGCTAAGAATTCTGCTACTTCAGTCATCTTTGAGAACGTCGGCAATACACAGATACGACCAGAAAGAGATCAAGCCCAGGACCAATAAGCTTTACGTCCTTTGTCACGGCACGGGGATGCAAACATTGGCAACTGCCTAATGCCAGGTAGACTCTCAGTAGTAACCCTACCACTGAGAGTCTTAACTGAAAAACCTAATATGTTTTTGCTAGCCTTATTCTAGATTCAAACCCATGTACAACATTAGCCATTTAATTAACGAAGCCGTTATCCATAGACCACCGACCAACGAGTCAAACAACAGTAAATGAAAAAAGAAAAGAAGTTAATATATTTCTCCTGGCAACCCTAGCGAGATGAGAAATGATGGAAAACATTGCCAGAGATTTTCATCATTTCGCGCAATTCTGGTGAAACTCACAAGTATTTACAACACCCACACGCCATTTTTAAGGGAGGTGGAGGGTAAGGAGGTTTTAGACAACGCTTTTACATTTATTATGCGATGCAATTTCAAAGACCACCGAGCTAACGTTTTTTTTATTTTTTTATGGTTTTGGGGGTAAACGAGCAGACGGATCACCTGATGGTAAGCAATTAACGCCGCCCATGGACACCCGCAACCCCAAAGGAGGTACAAGTGCGTTGCCAGCCCTTTAAAAAGGAATGAAGGAGGGAAAGGACAAAGGAAAGGATAGGAAAAAGATCGGGGTAACTAGGCCTCTGGCTCTCTCACTCACCGATACGAAACGCAACAGTACGGGTACCGTTACTTCACGTTGGTATTCTGTGAGAGGGTAGTACCACCCCGGTCGGTCCGGCCCATTCATGCTGAAACCAGCGAGGATCTACTACCTTACATATTTTCATTACACACAAAAATAAATATTACACACGAGGTTATTACATACGCATTGCCACATCTATAGAAACATATTCCATATTACAATTTACCGAGCACAATTTCTCAACCCGTGCTTCTGCTAGTAATTTCTTGAAAGACCCTATAACATTATACCAAGCCGAGATCGAACTAGAGCCGAAACTTCCACGCGTTTAGTACCACTCTGCTTAAAAAGCTCGGTGATAGCGAGCCGCGAACACTAAATGTAGCTGCCATTTTGCTTATAAATCGATGACCTGTTACATGATGTTGTACCGTGCATCGTAGAGTTGGAAAACCCGTCAGTCTCCTAAAAAGGGAGTAAAGAGGTAGATAGATATCCACGTTTTACCTGCCTCCCCACATCCTTTCATCTTCCGGAAACCTTCGGCACTTCTACTCATCAGGTAAGACGCTATATATAATTAGTAACCAAGTACACACAATAGATGGCGCTCCCCGTCACCTAGCAAAAAATCTCAAGCTACCCTCCGATCTTAAATTTTCAATTACCCTCAAAAATATAAAACACAATAAGTAATTTTGGTTTATAACCCACACTCGATGAAATGTTAGAAGCGTAACGCCACATTATTGTATAGAAAATGCTAAATTTTACGGCGTAACGTAAAAACTTTACGATTGCAACGTATTTACGGAGTGTATGTGACGCGTGGTGCGTAAAATTGAACGTTTTTAGCGACAGTGACATTCAATTTAACATGATATTAGTATCGAAATGTTCTGCGGTATATTTTATGTTCACGATATTTGTTCATTTATAGCTGGACAGATATTCGAGGGCCCATCGTTTTGGGGGGAATGGTGTAAAAAGGTTTTAGTAGCTTAAGAGGTGAACTTTTATGAATACATTGCGGAGACACTTTCAAGTTGATAGATCAATGAAAATAGTATCTTTCGGATATAAGATTTGGAAGATGGCAATATTTAAAAGAAAGAAATAACTCGGCTGCAAAAACATTTGTAAGAATAATAATAATAATAATATTCTATCACATAACACCATCTAGCCCAAACTAAGCAGAGCTTGTACTATGGGTACTAGACAATGGATAAACATACATATTATACATAGAAACACCCAGACCAAGACAAACATCCATGTTCATGCACACAAATGTTTGACTTGTGCGGGAATGGAACCCGCGACCTCATGCGTGGCAGTCGGTTACACTAACCACTACGCCATCGAGGCCGACACTATCGGCAACCATATTCCCCTTACGCGAGAATGTGTAAGTTAATCAATGGCTATAGTGATTGTATAGACTTACACGGCGACTCTGTGGCCAGACAAAGAAGAATACTGATCAAAGAGCTGCCTAATTAGCATTATTATTGTTCAATACATATCGAACATCAGCATCTTTGGCTCATGTAGGTCACACGCGGCCGCAGTAGTGGACCGAGTGAGCTACACGAGTCAGTGCATAGCCGACCGTCACATTAACCGCACTCATGTCATCTTTGATCATTAGAGTAAATTAGCATAACGTGTCGGAATAAATCTACTATTATACCGCTCAACTCTATCGTATCATTTATCACCCATGAATCCCGGGGTCTAGCACCAACACTTCGTGCGATACCGTACATGTTGGTCCTTCGAGCCGGATCGGACTTCGCGATCGCGTACAACCGTGTCGTGAAGTATTTACATACATACAGGTTGTGTCGTAAATAGTGGTCCAGAGTAAAGGAGTCGATACACTGTATTCTTATGTATCACATACCGAAATTTTAACCATTTTTTTTATGCCCCTAAAGTCATATGATTTGCTGAAGATGAGTATTGAAATTGGAAACAGATTAATTTCTTTAAGTACCTTTGACTTTAAAACATAAAAAAGGGTTTGGATATGATAGTACACATATTCAAGAGTAATAATAAAAAAACAGAATTAAAAAATATTAATATTTGTTGAAATGACAGCCAAATTCGTGAAGCAAGGTGCAGAAATTTTAAAAAAGAACTTTTATTTTTTGTTAGGAGACCCTTAACTGAAAATGCTTAAAATGTCGGTATGTGATACATAAGAATACAGTGTATCGACTCCTTTACTCTGGACCACTATTTACGACACACCCTGTATACATATAAACTTGTAATATTCATGTCACACATTCATACATTGTCACTTTTGTAAATGCTGAATGTTGATTACCGCACTCATAAAAATCAGATGTGGTGTTTGTCTATAAGTGTTTGTTACACTCTTGTTATTGTTCGTGCTCCTTTTATTGTGTATAATTAGTGTAAACAAATGTTGGTGAACCAAATAAATAAAATAAAATAAAAATATTTATTACACTAATAAAGTATATGTGTTAAGATCAGAGAGCCAGTTCTCGTAATAAAATCTGTTATAAATAGTGTTCTGATCTAGTCTCTCTGATACTGGATCAGAAATATCGCAAATGGTATTTCCCTAAAAATCTAATGCAAACATGAATTTGCATTTTAGTTTATTTTAATTGTGATATTTCTTTGATTAAACTGGAATCATTCCTCGAGCGGGATTTGCCAATGTATAAAATTAAAGGAAATATATTGAAAGTATTTTAATCACGGTGATTGGCCTTCTTAGTTTAAAATAAATGTAATGACATCAAGTTTATTCATATCTATGAAACCAACCGTTTCGGTTACAGAGCGAGCTATAAATCTAAACTATGAGATTTACGGTAGGCAGTGGCTCGTCCAAGGGCGGCACTTTACGATTACCATCAGGTGGACTAGCGGTTCATCTGCCACTAACGGCAATAAAAATTACATTCATAGGTACTTTTATGACTGTATATCTCCGAAAGAAAGTACAGAACTCTATATCATTAAGATTTCTCCAGTTATGTTCTCAATCCAGCGAATCCAGCTTATTTTCGTCCATCAGACACTTTTCCATTTGCTACAGAAAATGTCCTAACAGAAAAGCCAATAATACTTTGTGCGATCTGACAATTGAACCCGGAACTTCATCGAGACCATAAACGTTAAACTAAGCCCCGGGTGCAAAGAGACAGTTTTGTTTTAATGTTAAAATAACGTTGATTCACTGAATATCTCAAACAATGTCGCCAAACTGAACTAAATACATAATTGCTAAGACTCGCTCCTATAAAATATTCATGCTGTAATTATTTTGGCGCTACTTATCATTTATATATTCATCTTTAGTTATTGTTTAGTTACAAATGCGAATAAATTTGGATAGTATTTAATTATTCGGAGGAGTTTGTCGTAATCATGGACCGTTCGTGCGTTTTGTTATATTTTTTGTTTATAGTGACCTATTTCGTTATTATTTATTTTGTTTTTAGGATATATATCCCGTCAACTGTCGAGCGAACATACGTCTGTCCGCGAAAAAATGAGTCATTAATACGTTGAGTGCGAAACCAGGTCTAAAACATCTTGTGCATGTCTTGCTAACAGTGCGTCAAAGAAAAGTATAGATTTCTCTGTCGTGCGAAGGGCATAACTTCAATTTGGTTCGGTTTAGGAAAGAGATGAATATATATCTAAGGTGTGTTATTAAAATAAAATCCAGTGGTGTGCCTACTTTAATACCAGGTTTCTTAGAACTGGTACCGCACGTAAGAAATAAAGTTTCATCACAGCGCGAAACCAGGTTAAAAGCATCTGGTAACCGGCACACCTGGTACCGCACCCTGCGCCCGCTCCGCGCGGCCAGTGTTGTGATCGTATTCGAAACAAACGCACGCGTCGACATCATGACGTCACGACCGACAAAAAGATGTCGTAAAAAATTTATTTTTGATGTCGATGATGTTCATGAAGAAAGAACAGAAATTGTGTGAGATCCTATGAAAAACTTCGGATCTTTTTGACAAGTCGCCAAGCTGATAGAAAACTTATAACACTTATAAAAAAAATTATAACTGAATGTGCGCAATGTAAAAGAACCTTTTGTTTGGACTGGTTCAATGAAAAACATCAATTAATGTAGTTTTTTCTATTCTTATACAATAAAACTCAATTATTTTTTTATTATTTTTCCGTATTTATTTATTTATTTATTTATTTAAGGATTGCTTACAGTTATTACATTATTACTTAATCTAATGACATATATAAGGATTATAAGCTAATGCACAACCACGTTGAAGCAAACACAACTTTCACAAATTATATTTGTTCTACAATACATAAAAACTAAACTAAAACTAAGACAGAACTAACTTATTATTTTAATTATATAGACATCTAAATTAAGGACTAGACAGGTAATATTTTATAAGTTTATATTAGTACTAATTTAAACTAGTGATTAATAATTTTTTTAAGAATTCGACGAAATCGTGACAAGGAAATATTGAATATATCCAGCGAGCTGCTGTATTCATTTGCCATCCTAATCAAACGGCAGATTGGAGAATTTGCGCCTAAGACGGTTTTTCTCAATGGTGGGTGGAAAGGTGTAATTGTGGATCTGGGATATCGCGATGGAACACGAAGTTTGATTTTACTGAGAAGCATCGGACAGTCTATTTGATGATTCAAAACTTTAAACAAAAATATCAAGTCAAGTACTTTCCTACGTTTTGCAAGTGAATCCATTTTAAAGTACTTTAGTTTTTGAAAGTAGGAAAGCGTTTTTATTTCATTTTTATTTCTGGATGTATTTATTAAATGCCACATGAAACGTTTCTGTATACGTTCTATTCGGAGACTGAACAGAAAAATGTGGACGCCATACTATACTGCAGTACTCCAAAGAACTTCTAACAAAACAATTATAAAGTAGTATTTTAGTACTAGGTTTTTGAAAAACCCTGCCGTTTCTAATAATAAAACCTAGCATTTTGGAGGCTACTTTTAATATGTTTTCCATGTGCGGAACTAACGTCAATTTCCTGTCCAGAGTTACACCCAAATCCTTGATACAGTCAACTTCTTCCAACTTGTTACCATGTATATAATAAGTAGATGGGATTATATTGTGGTTTCGGGTAAATTTTATGTGATGACATTTGGAAATATTTAGCTGCATTTTATTAGTTAAACACCAATTTGACAGTGCGTCTAGATCTGTTTGAAGATGTTGGATTTCGTCTGGAGAATTGACTACTTTAAGAATTTTGAGATCATCAGCAAACATAAACGGAGTAGAGTGTTTGAAGCAATTAGGAATGTCGTTAATAAATATATTAAAGAGAATGGGACCTAAATGGGAACCTTGCGGAACGCCAGAAGTTATTCTATAAGAATTGGATGTGTAACCATTTAATACGACCTGAAAAATCCTGTCTGTTAGGTAGGACTGGATCCATTTGTGAATAGTGCCCGCAAATCCATACTGTGTCAATTTCTGTAAAAGTATTTCATGCGAAACCCTGTCAAAGGCTTTACTAAAATCAGTATAGATAACGTCCACTTGTTTCTGCTTATCTAAAGCCTCCGACAAAGTCTCCACAAACTTACTTAAATTTGTGCAAGTAGACCGAGCCTTCAAAAAACCGTGTTGATGATCTGTGATATGTAGTTTAATAAAATGCTGTAAATATAGATTAACTACAGATTCGAAAACTTTGGCAAAGCTGGATAAAATAGAAATTGGTCTATAATTTTGAATTAATGAGCCATTACCTGATTTTGGCACAGGGACAACTCTTGCTTCTTTCCATTTGTTTGGGAATATACCGGTACTTAGGGATTTATTGTAAATCATACATAATGGGGTAACTAGGCTGGTAGCACATGAAGATAACAACAAATTAGGGATTCCATCAGGGCCCGCACCTTTAGATTTGTCTAATTTTTTAAGTTTGGTAAGCACTAATTTTGGTTCGACTGTCAGTGACGTAAAGCAGTTGCTGATTGGTATATTATATCTTGAACTTTCCTCTAGTGATGACACATTACTAGAACTGTTTCCAAGACAATCATGTGTATAAACTGAGGCAAAATGTGCAGCAAACATGTTGCGTATTTCCCCTTGACACTCAAGAAGATATAATACAGTAATTTTTCTGGATAAAAGGACCACCTTATGTCCTTCCATGTACCCCTGAAAACGTGTATGCGAAATTTCATGATGATCGGTCGAGTAGTTAAGGCGTGAAAGCGTAACAATCAAACTAAGTAACATTCAATTAAGAGTAAGGATTATTTCTAATGACATCATTCATGACTAGGATAAGCTGTGTCTAGCTGCATGCAAAATAAGGTTTTTCTAACACTTTAAATAGTCATTAAGTGAAAGTTAATTACTGTAGTCTGTAGTATGCCGGCCACGTTCACACAGATGTCCTGCAGGGAACAAATTAGTTGTCAACGCGAGCTAATTTCGTTCACACTGAACAATTTGTTACCACGCCATGTCTTAAAGTAGTTTTGTTTAGATACATATTAAGTAGTTTGTTTTTACATGGCCAAGGATTTTTTATACCAGAATGGTAGACAAGCCTGCCTGATGGATAGCTCTCGATCGCATACGACATCAGCATAATTTAAACCTGTCTCTGTGGCTCAGCGGTAATGAATGCGACTGCTGTGCATGAGGTCTCTGGTTATGCAAACCTTATGCTCTTAGATCCGGTTCGTAAATTCAGAAACGAATCGTTTTACCTACGAATGAAAATAATAATTTAATTTAAGTACCTAATTTTAATTTACCTTCTATTAAATTTTTGAGACATATTGGTGCCAATTCTGTTGTCACAAAATTATCTAAGCTTAACTAAAAATCACTAAAATTTAGTTTAGTACTGTCACTTTTAATGATTTCAGAATACGAAATGTCGTTTGACAGGACTAAACTAAATTTTAGTGATTTTTAGTTAAGTTTAGAGAATTTTGTGACAACAGAATTAGCACCATTGTATGAAATGTATGTCAAAATGTAACTATCCGTAGTAAACAAAGTTAATGATAGTCAAAGTCAAAGTCAAAAATCTTTATTTCCATAAAAATGTGTAAACAATTCTTGGACACGTCAATTCACTATTATCTTAATAAAGGAAAATTATAAAAATAAATAGAAGGAAATATGTTGTTCGCATGTTGTAGATACCAAAGTCTTTTAACTTGATCGTTCACGTATCCTTTTGGCATGCAGGCTTCCTAACAATGATTTCTTTTATCGTATAATATGATCATTCGAAAGCTTATAGTGTACAACAAATAAAGTTTTACAGCTACATTGCGCGTTTTATGGACATATATAAATGTTCATTGACAGAACTGATGTACTCGTAGTACATGCAAATTATATATTTCTTAGGAATTAAATCTCTACGTCAGTGCAATTTAGTGAAAACTGCTAAAAGCGAGCAAAGCCGCGGGCAAAATCTACCAATAAATATTTGTGGGATTCACAAATACCTATTTATTTGTAATTAAACCCACAACATTCGGCGTAGAGGCGACTCGACACTTATCCACTCCGCGATCCATAAAGCCAATTTTGAAGACTCCAGCTCTCGTATTTTAAGTTTTAACATTATATCAGTGTCATTATTTTGTAGCAAGGTATGTTAGTTATAATAGCGCCTCCTAAGGCCCAATATACGGTGCAGTTGATCATAACTGCTCGTAAATTCACATTAGCGCACACACCGCTAGCCCCACACCGATGCTATAAACGTTATTGGTCACTTTTATAGGGGAAATTACATTCTAGCTATTTATTTTCTCCTTTAAAAAGTTGAATGAAAATCTTTGTTGAGATTTCAGTAAGGAGATGATGTATGAACAACAGCGTGCAATTGCTAAAAAAAAATTAGAGCAGCACTTGTTTATAATTAAAAAAAAAAATATGGGTCGGGTCGGATGCTAGTTCCTGATACTCTTTTGGAGGTTATTAAGGGGATCAAAATTTCGTTATTTATTGCGTAGGACGCACCATTTCTGAGATTTTGTTAATATTCTAAAAAATAATAATAAAGCTTGGAAGCGTGACGATGACGCGAGTTATATGATTTTTGTTCACCCAAGAAATGCCCAACGCGCCTAAAGAAGTTTTCACTTCAATAAATCAAGTATTTAAAAAATATATGATCTCGCATCCGAATGTGGCTCAATGCAGTTATCTATATTATGTACAATAATATATAGTCTCACGCCTATTAAATGAAATATGGACTAGTCAAGCACCTCTATCCATTAACAGAGATCGATTTTACCTACATTTCACCGAGCCTGGTTTTTAAGGTCCCAGGTAATAGGGAACAATTCTATTACCGTCTGCTAGGCACAGTACCAGACTCCGTACTGTTACTCAAAAAATCTTAACAGAAAACTCAATAACATTTTACCTCACCCGGAAAACAAAACTGACGCCTTTCGGACGAAAACATAAGCATAAACTTATGCCATAGGACTAGAGATTTGTCTGTTATACGTGGCATTCAATCAATCAATCAGCCCACCGCAGTCCACTGCAGGACATAGGCCTCTCCCATTTTACGCCACAACATCCCGGTCTTCCGCCTTCCGTATCCAGTCTGACCCAGCTACCTTTTTCAGGTCATCGGTCCATCTAGCCGAAGGGCGGTCCTACCTTACGCTTACGTGGCATTATGAAATAAGTAATTTTAATGTAAGCCATATCTACACAAGCGGTTACACCGGTTACACCCACTGTTTATTTGTTTTAACAGTCGTTTCTATTTTTAATCGCTAGTCTAGACAGTTCCTTAAGTGGACAAATTGGCTGTGTCGATTGTGTTTATCGAGCGATCAATGATGTTTGGTATACAGTACGCTTATAGACGAGTTATGTACTTTGGTTTGGTTGCGTTTTCTATTTGTATACGCATTGAGAGCTGTTGGAAAGACATACAGAGTAGATTTCTAGATCGATGCAGTAAGGGCATGTGTTTAAACTGTTGTATACATGCCTACATACATATATAGATTCACGCCTGTTTCCCAGAGGGGTGGCAGAGACTACGGATTTGCATTTGTTACGATCCTGACACACTTCTCTGGCTTCATTCACTTTTATCACATTTCTCATACACGCCCGTCGGTTCAAGGTGCTGTTCCATTCACACTAGCCTTATAAACTTTCTTAGTCAGTCTTTCCTCGTCCATTCTTTCCACATGCCCAAAACAGCTAAACATACCCTTTTCTATTCTTGTCACTATATCCACTTTCATGCCGCATCTCTCTCTAATCACACTATTCCTTATTCTATCTTTCTACTGTTGTATATGCACGCAGTGCATAGTATACTGCTTATATCCCTGAAGGAATAAGCATGAACTATCCCACAGTTGGGCATGAGCCTCTATTAAGGATTACACAGGCCAAGTGCGCTAGTCAAGTAGACTTTTTATGTCTTCTGAAACATTATGTAGAGGTCCCAGACCAGCTGGTTTCTTTAGGATGTTTCCCGACAGCGCTAAAGCCAGCGATAATTAATTAATTAACCTGTTAAGTTTTAGAATATCAAATATAACTTAAAACCTTTTAATTCTGGTCGCCGGTGTGCCGCTGCGACTCAATAGCAATAATATACATAAAAAATTAAATGTATATGATAAGTCATCATTGCGTGCAATAGGATCAAACTCAAGACTTTTTCATGAGAAACCAACAACTACCTACCAACCTACTTGTCGATCACTTTTTACATCTAGTAGTAAAAAAAACTTCAGCCTGGCGCCAAAGCAGGTGGCAATTCTACCACAACTTGTGTTACCAGTTCCCATAATATTTTTAATTGCTCTTCCTTATTTCAACTGGCCACATCAAAAGTTCCCCACTTATTCTTGGAGTCGAAATCAAAACGGGGTGTGACTGCTTATTCTCTTACATCATCAAAGTTAAGCTTTAACATTTATGACTGGCCGCGGAGTGCCTATCAGATTATAGTGGCAAAGATTAATAATTATAGATGGGAGATTCGTTTGAGTGCTTAGACTAAACTACCTACGTCTATCGTAATGTTGTATCTCTCGCCCAACATATAAATAACACAATGTACAAATAGACGTGGCCTTTTCCTTTTTTGTCTTGTTGCTTTTTTAGCCTTGTTTTTTCTTGCCAATAGGGGCACCTATTGGCAGGTGAGCCATAGGTCTAGTAGGTGGTAAGTGGTAACTGTCGCCTATTGCCACCACAACGCCGCGCCGCACGCCACCGCTCCGTAACGTTCGAAAATTTGTTGCAAAGGCAGGATTAAACTGTCCCTCTTGGCTGACACCGACTCCAAAAACAACTGATTATAAATTGTAAATAGGTATATAAGTATCAATAATATCGTTGATTGTCATTTAATGTTCTTGCTTTGAAGTAATAAATTTTGTTTTTACTTTTAGTTTAAGTTTGCACATATACAAAGCTATAATTTTGAAGTCGGTTTTTGTGTTACTTTTTAAATAATCATTCTTTTTTTAATTTTTATTAGGATGTAAGTGTATTTTCTGTGTATATATTTTGATCTTTGTTGATTTTCTCAAAAAGCGCTGAATTCATTTCGATACAATTTATATGGATCACATCTGAAGTATGACTTACTCTACAAAAAAATCATTAAAATCAATGTTTATTCGGAGGAATGATTGCGTAACGAACGTACAAAAACATACAGACGAATTGAGAAGCTCCTCCTTTTTTTAAGTCGGTTAAAAATTACAGGTTATGGCGCTTGAAAAATACTGGGGCAGGTTATTAATTATCGTAAGCAACGTCAGGTGTCTACGCAGCTAAGCTGCTGCTTACGTACTTACCTAGTAGGTACTGCTTACAAAATTCGTATAAGCAATTACAAGTTATATCGTTCGCAGTCTTCTGGGCACGTTGCCAATTGACAACGATGCGAAGGAATATTATGACGCTTTTTAATTTTGTTGTTTTATTTTTCTCTTTAGTTAATATGTCTTGTAAATAATTTGTGTATATATTATGTTAATTACTTGTTTATTTGATGTGTAATAAACTATATAAAGTTATATCGTTTCGAAAACACCGGGGTAGGTATTATTCTAGATTCTCTAACTACGTGCTTGCGTACGTGCATGCGTGCGTGCATGCGTGCGTGCGAGTGTGTTACTGTGTTTGCGTGCGTATACGATGTGTATGTTCGTGTGTGTATGTGTGTGTGTACGCGCGTGCATACGTGCATGCGATTGTGTTACTGTGTTTGCGTGCGTGCGTGCGTATATGGTGTGTATGTATGCGAGTGCGTATGTGTGTGTGCGCACGTGCATGGGTGCGTGCGAGTGTGTTACTGAGTTTGCCTGTGTGGATATAGGGTGTGTATGTATGTGTGTGTGTGCGCGCGTGCATACGTGCATGCGTAAACTACTTAGTTGGTACCGTTGATTATGATTGCATGCCATCATGCAGTACTAAATTGGAATTTTGACTTACGTAACGTATGATTTGTTTTTTTTTTATTTAGTAAATTACTAATATCACAGTATTTGGTAATATGCAAAGTAAAACACAGCTGGCGAATTATGACTATCTAACTTCTCTAAGTGGAAATACAAACGTGTGTTTGTATATACCAGAGCGAAAAACGCAAATGTATAAAAGCGATTAATGCAAATGTTATACGTTCGATTACCGGAGCAGCGGTGGAATAAATGGATGCACGTTCATGTATTTAAATATTGTATTCTGTACCTTTGTCATTTACAATACTGTTAACCGTTGTTTGTATGTAAATTTTTCCCGTGGTCTTGCTCGCATTACAGTAAATCCTAGAGCCATTAAAATCTTCATGAATTGATTTGAATGTGATACACAGAGTAACTGACGTATGTGTAAATTTTATACAAATATGTCATTTTGTTTTTTATAGAAGCGATAGCTCAGTGAGGAGACCAACAGACTGCAATGCAGAGAATCTCGGGTTCGAACCCACGTCGCGCACCTCTGACTTTCGGAAGTCATATGACTTTTCGAAATTATGTGCGTATTGATTGACAATTATCGCCTGCTCCGTGCCTCGGAGAGCACGTTAAGCCGTCGGTCCCGGCTGCCATGAACATCTGTGGTAGTCGTTATTGGGAAGTCAGTGCCCTCTAATATCCTGACACTGGACTAGCCTTAGGGTATCGTTAGCCTTCGAGTTGCGGAGGTCATAAGGCAGTCGCTCCGTGTAAAAACTGATACCCAGTCAAATCCGGTTAGACTAGAAAGCCGACCCCAAGTGACTTGGGAATAATAAAGGCTAAGGGAGAAGAAGACACATTTCATACATAATAGACCTTAATGTACATAATTATATAATTTATGAAATGCCATAATTGATACCAAATCCCTGTAGGTCCTCTCGTATATCCACGAGAAAAATTATAATATTTGTTGCACTCTCAGATTTATATCAGCGATTGCACTAACCAATCCTATTTTAATAGGCAGAAACTGTTCTAAAAGTTAAAAGCAGTTGCGCTTCTATGTTGTACTTAATCTGTGTGCAGTCTAACATAAAGTTCTATAAATACACTGCATAAAAGCATCAGATCATTAACATTAGTACGATTGAATTCAAACGCGGCTATACTCGATATAAATACATTCATTTCGTTCATCACGCTATTTCCTTTGCGGAAGTAAGGAAATTACTACAGTAATCCGCTATTTGTGTCTGCCTCTTTGGTCGAGTAATTACTGAATTCAAATCCCGGATCGGACCAACAAATTAACTACCAAGTTATCTTTCGCGAAATTCTTAGCAACAGCCCGGGGTTAAGAAGTTAGCGATGTCATTGCCTTGCCTCGAAAACCATTTAAAGGTTCTGCGCCTGATTTTTTTTCAGTTGCGTGAAGTTGCAATCTCATCGGACTATGTGGACGAGAGAATAGAGAGTGTACTTCGTTTGCGTATATTCTTGTGTACTATAATATTTCCTATGCAGGGCGTTATGTGTGCTATAATAACTAAATCTGCTCAGTTTGGCCACCGTTTTGGTCTAGAAGACATTGGTATTATTTGTGCAGTAATGAAGGAACTTTTTCTTTTACCTTTAATGTCAGACAAACTAGAGATCCACCTGAAGCATTACCGTTGCTCATAGATTTAGATAATGTCAGAGGCATATACAGCAAAGCCACTGACATACTAGTATTCATCCCTTTAAACCAAGGTTAAAGAAAACATGTCATAGCGCTCGGGATAACTGCGGCAGTAGATCATAACTTGTAGTAGTACTTTTATGAAAAAAATTATCACTGATAACAAAGCATGCTGGACTTAAGGTCGTAGCCGACTTATACAATACCGCTCCAACACCACTCTCGCACAGCTAAGCCAAACGGAGAGGCCACTACCCGCTGTCCACGCACCGACAGCTAGCAGGCTACCAGTTGTCCACGCGCTTACCGCTAGCAGTCGACTACACTGTCCACGCGCCGAGCGCCTGCTTGAAGCGCGCGAGCCACCCGCTTGAAGCGCGCGGTAAGCGTGGCTTCAACTATCGAGTGGTACGATGGCGGTAAGCTTGCTTACAGCGAGCTATTTGCTAATTTGTGATATCAATATAAACTATGTCTACGCCCTAAAGCTCAAATTTCTATTAACATTATTTTGTCGTGTGAGAGCGGTGTTGTATATGTCGACTGCGACCTTTAATCGTTTCCAAATGGAATAGGTGCACCGCATTGCAGTGTCAATTACTCATATAAGTCTTTAAATAAACACGCCTGATATTCAACGTCTTTTCAGAGCCCGTTGTTAAAAGAAAAGCCATAAGCACTTTATCCGATACGGTTATCGCGCTCATAATAATCCATGGCACGCAATCTTATGTTCTGGCACCAATAAAGCAGTCTTTCTGTTTAATAAGACATCAGACGTGCTATGACATCGATATTTGACAGTGTCTACAGTCTTAGAATCAATGTTTGTGAAAAGAGAGCTAGATGGAAAATGTATCAAAAGAATTGGAATGGATCGGTTTGAATATATAATCATTTGCTACGCGTATTTATCAAGGGTTGAGGTTACCGTCCGTGGTCTTATTACAAAAATGGAGACGTGCGTTTACACGTAGGTAGGTACTTATTTTGTACCTTTGTTTTTAAACCTATTGTTTACTTAGATTTGCCTGTTTATTGTCTAAAGCCCTCCTGTCAATTCCTTATGCACTTTAAGAAAGGACCCTCAATAATTAAACACCCAGTCAACCTGAACCCATCTTGGGACTCAATACTAAAAGTGTGCCATCCCCACGTACTTAGATCTGCCTTTTACCATTTATCCACCCTACCAAATAACCAGTTTTAGGGGTAACAATTTAAAAACATCACGCCATAAACATAAGGGGGTGCCTGTCGTTCCGAGCGCTGAAAGGGCGATTTGCATTTGACAAATTTTTCGACGTTCCCCTACACTTGAATTAATGATTTTGCGTGACGAGCTGAGCCGAATAATTGAGCGGAAAATATACATTTTTGTCCGCAATTGTTAGGTTATACTTTGAGCGATAAGCGTTTTTATTTTTATTCGAGACAAGCGGTTATGGTACATATTTAATATCTTTTTAATGTTACTACTTAAGCTTTAAATAAATAAGAATACATATGATACATACATATAAGTATTATGTATCTTACTTGTACCTAATAATATTATTAAATAATTATAAGTTAAACCTATACTAATATTATAAAGCTGAAGAGTTTGTTTGTTAGTTTGAACGCGCTAATCTCATGTACTACTGGTTCGATTTGAAAAATTAGTTTAGTGTTGGATAGCCTATTTATCGAGGAAGGCTTATAGGCTATAGACCATTACGCTACAACCCACGGGGGCGGCGCAGTAACGATAAACGCGGGTGAAACTTCTTATACCCCAAAGATAAATGGCCAAAAATGTATTACATCCGTGCTCCAGCTATGTTTTAACCCACGAGATTGGGACATACGTATTTACCGGACGCATCCTAGACTCCATACTAATCATTCATTCAAGAACAAAACAAAAGAACTCTTTGCCACCCTAAAAACCACCACCACCTGTAAAACCTCACGTTTTTAATCCTATCCTAATCCTAACTAATATTATAAAAGCGAAAATGAGTTTGTTTGTTTGTTACCTTTTCACGCCTAAACCACTGAACCGATCATTCTGAAATTTTGCATATACGTTGACAGGTGTACAGAAACGGACATAGGCTACCTTTCCACCCGAAAAAAATTACTGTTCCCGAGGAAAACAATAATAACGTTCTTATGATAATACATGGCGCCATGTATCTTTCCAATCATGATTGAATTATATTATTACAAGCAGAGTACAACCCGAATTGATTGACAAATTCTAAATTAACGCGAGCGAAGCCGCGGGCAAAAGCTAGTCGTTAATAAAAGTGTTATATTACCAGATTAAAAGTGTTGTTTTTTCAAGTTTATAAATCCGCGGTTGTTACGACCTTAGCCTTATATAGGTAACAAATGGATGACAGAATTTACGTTTGGTTAACAATATTTTATGTTATCGTTTTAATATTAAAAGCAAACTTATTTTCCATTACTGCCTGCATATAGAGTCAGTCATTATAAAGGAAATGCTTATATTTAATCGTTGTATTGTTATTTTGTTCGGCTAATATGGTAATCAAACATGCATATAATACTTAAGGGGTAAGCAGAAGTGTTATCATCGTCATCTCAACCGAAAGATGTTCACTGCTGGACATATGCCTTCTCCAAGGTTTTCCAAACAGACAGGTCTTCAGGCCACCCGAATCCAATCTTTTCTCGCGACACTTATCAGATCGTTGGTCCACCTTCTAGGACACCTACCCCTACTGCGTCTTCCGGTGCGTGGCACTCCAGAATGTTTCTGCCCCAACGGCTAGAGGTGAATTAGACTCATGTTTTGGCTAACTTTGGTTTTAGATCCCACGGAATAAAGTTGCTTCCTATTGTCGTATCAGGTACAGACCTGTAGACTCTGAGGTTGTACTTCGCCAGCTATGATTTTAAGACCCACGTTATAGAATTCCATCCTAATGTCGTCTACCTGGTACAGATTACTAGACTTTGTATCTGAAAATTTCTTGACAGAAAATCCCAGTAACACTTCGAATCGAAGACGAGGCGTCACATCTGTCGCATCTACTACCACTGCCACCGAAAATAAAATAATATCAGCCCTGTATTAAACTGTCCCACTGCTGGGAATGGGCCTCTCCTCAGTGTGAGAAGGGTTAGGCCATAGTCCACCACGTTAGCCCAGTGCGGGTTGGCAGACTTCACATATCTTTTGAGATATGTGAAGATTGATTTGATTATTGAGTCCTCTTAGACATGCAGGTTTCCTCACGGTGTTTTCCTTCTCCGTTAAAGCAAGCGATAATTAACTATTTAATACGCACATAACTTCGAAAAGCCAGAGATGCGCGCCTTGGGATCGAACTTGAGACCTCTGCGTGGCAGTCCAACGGTTTCCCACTAGACTATCACTGCTTGAAATAAAATAACCTTTATAATATCCACAGATTCCAAGAAAAGTCTATATAACAAGAAATCGTCATCCTCGCGGGCAGAGTACATCTGAATGTGCAAAAAAGTCTTTTATAAATATTTTTAAGGAAAATCGTTGAATCGTTCATTCAGGGTCCGTCGGAGCGTGGGTCGGCACAACATTAATTTTTACCTAAAATCCGGCAATTTTAATGAGGGAATATGAAGAAATAAAGGCACAATAATAATGAGACTGAATATTCTTATTTTATGATACACAGTTCCTGTCTCAGCTAATAATTGTTGCTATTATTCTTTACTAAAATTCGTTTCGCGAAATGGGCTTTGAGAAGTATTTTGACGGCAATTTGGAAGGTTTTAAATGGAGGGAGTAATACAGATCATTACATTTAAATACTTGTATTATTTACATATTTTGAGTGTTATAAGGTTATTATATTTAAGTAGATTGTTGGTCCTGAGGCGTAAGTTTGCGCTTATGTTTGCGTAAGATCGTGATGTCTGATGTCCTGATTCAATTCCTATGTTGATAAAAGTGTGAATGGGTTCTTCTGTTAGGGTATTCTCAGTAGCAGTAGAGTCATGGTGCTCAGAAGACGGCAAGTGAGGTCAAGCAAAGAAAACTGTAAGGTTTTTTAGATGAGGCAAATCTGTAGTGCGTATGCTGCGTTATTCTGTTGAATACCTTTCATCCAGGAAAAGTTACTGTTCCTGGATGAAAGGTAGGTACCCTAGATAGGAGGCATAAAGGTACCCCAGAGGGATAGAAAATTCAAATAACCTATATTTACACAAGCGATGCTGCGGACAAAATCTAGTAATATATAAATAAGGTAGAAGCTTTTCAAATCTGTGAGAAGGGGTAAAGATGATGTAAATGAAAAAAGGACGCTCAATATTATACTATGACGTAAGCAATATTTAAAAGCAAACGTGCGAAGGAAAGCGAGGTACCTCTTTACAGCCCTACTTTTTCCCATACCAAAATTTTAAATATAATTTGCTCTTTCATTTTGTAACCAATTTTTGAGCTGTTTTGACAAAAAGTTATTTTCGAATGCTTTGCTGCGGTTGGCTTTAAAATAACGTACAAAATCTAGCATTCGTTTATACATTTTGTTTTTTTTTATTTGCAAGATTCGGTTATTGGTCAATTGTATAATAATAACGTCACTGCCTAGTCGAGCTAGTCGGATAAGTTAAAAACGTTTGACAATTTTAGCCGATTTTAAGATGTTGAACTCGACTGCCGAACCAAGCATAGTATTATTGAACTTAAAGATTTGTTTTGTAGTAGCTCGCAATTTGGATACGATCAGTTTTGCCTAACCCATCGAGGCAATACATTTGACAAGCCACGTTATCTAACGTTTAACCAAGTAAAGTTGTTACGCCAATTTGCACAGAACAACCCTGAAGCATATTACCCAATCTCTAAGCCACTAAATTAGCATTTACAATCCGGCATGTCTGCAACCGTCTGGCAACTCGTGCTTGAAAACAATAAGCCGCCAGCTATGCAGGTGTGCCCGTTAATTTAGCATGGCACGGGCCACCTGGCATTCAGCCAACTGCCAACCCTCATTACTCACTATCACTTCATTAATTTATGCCAGAAATTTAATTAGGGACTGAAATCAAAGCTTTTTTGCTGTCAGGGACAGAGCTCGGTGTAGGTTTTGGTAAAGGTTGATGAAGGTTTTGAAATTTTAATATATAAAACCCTAAGGTATAGTTATATTTTAGGATCCTAAAGTATTGCAGATAAAATAACGACCTAAAAGAGATTATTTCAGAATGCTTTTAAAAGTTTTTTTCTTTGTTCCTTAGTACTCAATACTCAATATATTTATTGCATTCCACAATATTAGCTTAGATAGTAGGTACAAAAGTAAATTGCGGACCTTGTTGGGCACAGCAATTTAGGAGAGAAGAAAAAGATTTTTTGTATCATTTTATATTATTATTTCAGAAGGTTATTGCTAAGATATCCTATAACACCATAATATGATTTAGTTATATTTTAATTTATTTGCTAATAAGTAAGTTTTATTTTTAGTTTTTATACTTTCAGGTAACATATTGTATATTTTAAGACAACATCTTTATTAATGTGCCCATTTATGTACCACGTCTAGGCAAGTCTAGAAATAAAATAAAAATCATTTTCGTCATAAGAAAATCGTCCATCAATAGAATTATCGATGAATGTTTCATGATAGTATTAATAATTAAAAAAAACAAGAGCAAATGTCTGCTTCTTGGAAGCTTGGCTTAGTAATATTAATTTATTAAGAATAATATTTATTTGTGTTTCTTATTGTTTTGTTTGCATTTTGCTAATGGTTGCTCAAAATATTTTGAGAGCTTAACGTTTTGAAATTATGCTTGCAAAGGTGCCAAAATGTGGATGTATTGCTTCCCTGCTAATTTTTCATCGCTATTCGTGTGAGATTATGTATGTACGTTTTTAGTTAGCCTATTGGCATTTCCCACTACTGGGCAAAGACTATCCCTCGGATTTCCATTCGTTCGTCCAGGTCATCCAGTTTTGTATCTACGTGAAATGACTATTGTTTTGTAAAAAACTTCAAAGAGATTCACTTTACTGCTGAAATGGCTCTATTAGATTTTATGATTTCCTTCATCAACACCAGTTCAGATAAATGGGCAACTAAACGTTTTCTCTTACTCAGGACAGATAAATTGATAATTGATAGCATTGTTTTCAAACACCTACGTTTTATATCGAGAAATTGTTGTTTCCGCCGGCATTTCAACAAGTTTGTTGGTAGAGAATAAGAAAATGTTATTTCACCCTCAACGTACTAATAGTTCTTGCAAATACAATTTGTATTAAAAATGTAGGTAGACTTTAAGGAGAAAGTAGTGTTATAGCGGTAGAGGATGTTAATAATTAGCATAAGGTCTCGGGTTCGACTCCCGGGTTGGGCAAAGTATTATTGAGATTTTTGACAATAAATTCTCAGAAGTAGCAAGGAGTTGGAAACTACGCCTGGTAGATGACAATAGGCTCGTCGGTTATTATATGGGACTTACAACTATAGCTGGCATTATGTGGGTATGAAACTCCCCTGTCTATCCTTCCAGAAATATAGATGATGGCCATATGGAAGAAGAATAAAACTAATTATTCAAAATTATCAGCGGCTTTACATACATTAATATAACGGATATAAACAGAACTCTAAATACTGGGTACCGTGCGTCTACTAGAGATGAAACCAAAATTAATATTGATGTGCAATGACGTACGGTGCTGAACGCTGTCAACATTGATAAGTTTATAATGTATAAGTGTATTCATAATAATAATTATCTGCGTAGTAATTGCCGACTTGGTTGGATTCTATAAACTATGGAGACGTCTTTATTTGGAAAATATTGTAGATTCGGTGCAGAAATCGTTGCGTTTTTTTTTCATATGTGTCATACAATAATTGTCGGCCGGTATAACCACTAGTATTATTGGTATCTCAATCATATCGTGATATTATGATAAAGCATTGGAATGATGGTTAAACATGATGGATAACATAAGCATCGAAGCTATGTCATTAATGACTTATGTTATCTTACATCATAGAATACTGTTGTCCTGTAGGACAACGGTATTCGAATCGGTAACAATGTTATGATTTTGCGTGTATGGACTGTAGTCCAATAATTAAAGTCCCACTAATAATAAACTTCAAAGATTGTTTAAGATGTTTGTTACTCAATCACACTGGGCGGATTTAGATGTTACTTTATACACAAATAATTGGATTAACACATAAAACCTTTTTGTTCTGGCATATACTCAGGTGTAAATCACGTGAGAGAAGACCCAGGCGTTTAATAAACAATAAATCTTCATCCAATTTATTCTAAACTCAAGCCCAAGATGGAATAGGAAACTGCCGAAAAAATCCGTTATCCCTATCCTTCAATAAAACTCAAAGCATTATAACAAAAATAGATACGTCAGCTGTTAATAGTTCACCCAAATTCCACTGAATTCAATTGTAACTCGGATGATGTAGAGATTTATTGGCGCCCAACCGTGGGACTAATTTGGATCACCTTTATGCCCTTGTATTAAAGTTTATTTTCGGTATGAATATTAGAGGGAAGGTAGTTGAATGGCTAACGCGATCTATCAAACGTCGACTTGGATAAATCTGCGACACCATGTGTTACTAATCGGTGCCCCATGTTTGGGCGCCAATAGCGAGCCGTCAATTTTTTAAGCGAATTTTGTGAAGCATTCTGGATTTGCTTGCGTATCAGTTATTGAGCTATTGTAAGGGGAAGGATAACAATTCACTTGTATATGACAATGTGATTTATTGTGATGGATTTTGCCTGCGATTCGAATATATATTGACTTGTATTTGTTCGGTTATTTTTCTGATTTGAAATAAGCAGATGGTGGCGCTTTAAAATTTATTGTTATTTATGACAAACGCATTGCATATAGGTATACTATAACAGAAAAGCTCGTAGAAATCGGCTTATCACCAGATACAGTAAAATATAACAGTCAAAAATAGTAAATGATCACCAAATTGCACAGCAAAATATATTTAAAGAGATCAAAATAAGTCGACGGAGCCTCGCTTCGCGGGGCTTCTATTTTTGGATAGGTTTAAGAAGGAACCTAACATAACCTAACCCTTCCGAGACGAAATGTAGTGATTTGAGGCGTATCGGTGCTTGTTATGATATATTTTAGTAAGCATATTTTGCTGCGCAATTAGTATATTTGGTGGTCATTATTTTCAATCCCTTAGAAATCTGGATGATACCGTGATAGCTTTTTAGGAAAAAACAACAGCCGTGAATTAGTAAACTCCGAACCAATTTAGTATATTTCGACTTATTTTAATAATATTTTCCATGCTAAAAACGTAAATTATAAACGAAATAAAATACAATTAATGAAACGACTTGAATTTGTGACCTCAATAAACCGTGTTGTCACTTTGCCGAGTAAGCTATTCATGATTTTTTATCAGGGATTAAAATTTTCCTCTGTGCTTTCCTCTGTCGTATAATTCTAGAACGATTATATGCAATACAATAATCGCGTAAACAGAAAACAATATTATGTAAATCAGTACGGACTGGAAACAGCAACAAAAATACGCCGGTTAGAAGATCTACAAACTAAACGCGCAAGATATGTAACATCGTTAAATTTCTTGAAGAGATGTCGTGATCACAGTCTCATTCCTACGTGTGTTAAGATATCAGCCAAAAAAGACATACGAGGAAGCGCTGAGATCTTAAAACAGGCAAGTCAAAAGTTATTAATACAAGTTATCAGAGAACATCGCGCTGACTTACGCAGCATAAATAGGCACGTTGAGATTTTGTCTAATGAAATACAGAGATTAATAACTCGATTTGATTTTAAACAATGCATCAATGCTATAAATCACAAAGAAAGATCAAAATATAATGCGTGTAAAACAAACAAAATTCAAAAATATGAAAAATTATTAACGAAATCAAATGCCAACAGCAAGAAACGAAACGTCAATGCACGGACCAATGACACGCCGCCGTCAACTCAAAGAGAAGCAGTTATTAATCTGTCAAAACAAACTTTAGACAAAACAACCGAAAAAGTATTGAGTAGAGGTTTAAATTATGCAATAACACGGCTAGGATACCGTGTGAGGCCATTATTTGCAACGTCGAGGACTGCCTAGTCAAGAATAACATAAGAAAGGAAGATTTGGAGGCTATACGTCAGGATATTTCATTGGTCTTGCGTCGAACTAAAGTGCCCAGACCGAATCTTCCCAAAGATGAATTCGTCGCACTGAAGAACTTGCGGTCTAGGCCAGATATTACAGTACTCCGTGCAGATAAAGGAAACACTACGGTCATAATGGATACGTCAGATTATAAACATAAAATTGAAAATTTACTTTCGTATGAAACAACATACAGACAGGTTAAGACAGACCCTACAAACAAAATATTGAAGAAAACCAAAGACATCATACATAAATACTCCGAAAAATTAGATCTAGACGTTAAACAATTAATACCAGCTTGCGTAAAACCTCCAAAGCTGTATGGGTTACCAAAAATACACAAGGAAAACGCTCCCCTACGTCCTATTGTGAGCCAGATCGACACACCAACTTACAGACTGGCTCAGCACGTAGCGAACATACTCTCACCACTCAGGGGCAACTCGAGAGCACATGTGAAGGATTCATACCATTTTGTGAGTGAGATTAAACACCTATGTCTCACAAACAATGAAACTATGGTTAGTTTTGATTTACAGTCATTATTTACATGCATACCTGTACATGACTGTATTGAAATAACTAAAAGGAAGCTAATAGAATACAATATGCCTGAGGAATATGCAGAACTACTTAATGCATTGCTTAACAACTGGCTATCTGTTGTGGGACAATAAATTCTACATACAAGTTGATGGTATGGCAATGGGCTCCCCAGTATCGCCTGTTGTTGCCGACATATATATGGAGGACTTTGAGGCTCGAGCTTTGCAGACTGCCCCCATCACACCCAGGACTTATAAGAGGTTTGTAGATGATACTTTTACAATATTACCAACAGATAGTGTAAGTGTATTCCTAGAACATCTTAATTCCATTAATAACAACATACAATTTACTATGAAATTAGAGGCAAATAATTCATTAGCTTTCTTAGATATCCTTGTCATCAGGAATTCTCATCATACTTTGAGCCACACTGTATATAGGAAAAAGACCAATACAAATAGGTACTTAAACGGTGAATCTCACCACCATCCTAAACAGTTAGCTACCGTGGGAATGTCTTTGTTTCAGAGAGCCCACGGGATCTGTGACAAGAAACACCTGGACGCCGAGCTTTAACATGTCAAGCAAGTACTACAAGACAACAAGCTCCAACAGCCGCGCCGCTGTCACAGATCCCGAGAAAAGCCAGCCACAGTCGAGCGCCAGCCTGCTATACTACCTTATGTGAAGGGTGTCACTGACAAGATTGGCTACATCTTGAAGCAAGCTTAAATCAACACATACTTCAAGCCGCCAACGAAGATAAGTCAATTTTTACCATCCGTCAAGTGCCAACTACCTTTACAAGATGCAGGGGTCTATAAAATAGATTGTGACTGCGGACTCTCATACATTGGTCAAACCAAGAGAAGCATAGGCACCCGCATAAAAGAACACATAGCTGATGTAAAACACAAACGCTCGTTGAAGTCTGCTGTGTGTGAACATGTGCAACAGGGGACCAACCACTACCTGAGATTTGACAAACCACAGATGCTCGCTAAAGAACACCGATTCCTACCAAGGATGCTTCGCGAGGCTATTGAAATCAAGAAACATCCTAATTTCAATAGAGAAGATGGTTGGAATGTACCACCAGCTTGGGATCCAGTAATTCAAATAGTCAAACCCAAGAAGAAGCAAACCACAGCTAGACTTCATAATACTTTGAGCTCATTCTGCGTAAATAGAAACACCCACGATTAAATTATGTTCGGGTACTTTGAAATAACTACACTGGAACATTGAGACAACTACCATCTTAGTCTCCCCGTGACCATGGCTGCTGAAAAGCAACCGAAACGTCGGGGAAAGTGTAAACATAAATATAAATAGTTTAATAGTATATTAATAGTATAAATAGTTTCAATAATTTAATTAGCTCAAAAATTAGTAAAGTTTAATAGTATTATAGTAGGGTGTAGTGGGTAGTGGTAGTAACAGTTTTTCAAAATTTTGTAATAAAGTGTCAAATAAACAACGCGATAAAATCCGTATATAGTAGTTTCATTTCAATGAATAACATTCGCGTAAACAGAAGACAATATGCAATACCTGTTCTATAGATTATTTTTCCTCGTTTATAATTTACATTCGAGGATTAGGAAAATTCTTTATAGATTCCTATTCCTAGAAAATCTAATGACACTGGTCAACTGAGCAATAGTGTTTGAGACCACAGTACCGATAGCGTGGTATCAGATAGAACGACAGTACCATAAGTTACGCTTGTTTACGGCCGAATGTAAATAGACGATCATTTATGTAACGAGGGACTACGAAAAATGTTCTCTGTAGCGTATCGATAGTGTATGCAATTGCTGTCCTTAAGATCCCAGGTTCGATCATCTTGTTCACAAATGTATTAATAGATAATATGATCTCACGGTTACGTGAATGTTATACTTTGAAATTAAACTGCTTTACACGAATTTTGTTGCATTGTTAATTTGAAAACGGATCATTTTTTAACATAAATCCTTAAACCAACATCTTAGTGTTGTGTGACCATTGCTACTGAAAACTAACCGAAACTTCGGAGAAAGTATAAATCTAAATAGATTAATAATTTAAATAGTAATAAACAGCATCAATATTATGTATGTGAAGTGCTTTCAAATAAACAGCACAGTAAAATCCGTGTAAAGTAGTTTGATTTCAATGATTTATTTGGTTTTTCAGAAAAGATATTATCCGTAGTAGCACGCTGTCTGGGTCTAAGCCCGATAAACGGATATTCATATCTGTTACAACCTGTTATCTGGGACTTAAAACTATAGCACTGCTGACGAAATGCCAACCCATGCGGGGATATATAGGTGACACCTTATATATACAGGATGTTCCCGAAGTAGACGTCAAGCCATAATCGGGTAACAGGCTAAGTTGTAATAGCTATAGCTATAAAAAATAACTAAGTTACGTATTTTAAAAATAATAGGCATTTATAAAAAAACAAAATAATCTTTTCAGATCTATTTTAATTCAAAAAGTAAATATCTGTAGTAACAGGAGTGAAAAGACCGTCACAGGATGTAGATTTTTTGTATTTTTTTTATTTGCCTATAATTTTGAAAATACGTAGCTTAGATTTTTTAAATATTTTTCTGATAGCTATTATAACTTAGTCTTTTACCCGATTCCGGCTTGACGTAGACTTCTGGGACATTGATTATGCTACGGGGTCAATCCAGTCATCACTTAGATGAGCAGTATTCTAATCCTTTAATTCGATCCCTTTGACTATGCACAGTGCACAAGTTGTCTTGCAAAACAATAAGTTGTCCAAAACTACAAGTGGAGAACAAAAGCTATCGCGTAGAGCTAAGTTATGTCCCCTAACTTGAGACAACTTGTTTAAAGTTACTGAGAACAACTTTAGATGTGTCCAGGTGCTGCCTTTTGTACAGACTCTTGTGTTTGCTTCCCTATTTAGGAGTATTTAAACTTGGTTTCTCGTTCAAAAGTTAAACACTATACCAACTGTTTGTACGTGTGAGTTTTGAGCAATTGTAGAGGGTTTTAGTTTTAGTGCAAACGAATATATGTAACTTCATTTTTGGAGGTTATATTCACGATATACTCTCCAAAATTGACTAAGAATGTTTGGTCCCTTGGCTCAATTTTGTCGTTATGTTAGCTAATAATCCTAAACATAATATGTAACTTCATTTTATCTTTGCATCACCCTACGGTTGACTGGTAGAGAATGCTCTTGGCATTTAGTCCGCCGATGTATTGTTTTATGCATCAAGATTAAAACAATTAAAATATAATAAATTTTTAAGATAATTAGCAATGTCGGTTTACAGATTACTAGTATTCCTGTTAACTTTTCCAGCTATGCTAGAATCATTGCTATATAATATTTATTTTATTTAAATCTTAGAGAGACGGATCCAGGGCATGTCGAGTGCATAGGGTAGTTGCCTATATTAAATTTTGTGCATTATTATTTTATTTCACAAAACAGCAAATAAGAATCTATATATTAATACGTGAAGCAAAATCTAACTAATTCGAATATAACGGTATTAATGTACAAGTGCAGGCGCACTAACTGTCATTTCAATTTGAATTTGGATCCACGTTTGGATATTCCTGGAGACATTAACACTATTGTAGCATTGTTCTACTGAAATTTACAACTCTATACATACTACATAAAGTAATTATAGCACCAATACAAAACAAATCACCCCATACCGCCTGTTGCAATTTAGAGGGATTACACGTGACGTTTACGACGCCATAAATTTGTGCATCCCCTGCATCCCTCCTGTGGAGTGCATTACCTGCATTTCCCTTGTGTCTGCTGCCCCTGTATTGGCAATTTTATATATATTTTAACATGCAAGTGCCTTTTATTGGGGCTGCTTGGACGTAGATGTGTGTGGTTTCTGAAATTGTAAACGGTACAATTTAGGGTTCTAGGTGATTTTCAAGATGTTGGCTGTATTTTATGCTAGAATTGTGGCATGGGAACGTAATTTTATTTATGGATACATTTTTAAAGTTGCGAAATATGTTCCATCTAAAACTATTTTGGTTTAAAGTTATATAACATGTATTTAAGAGTTGTTTAGGGCTTGTCCACAACACTGCGTCACGATGTCGTTAACGTAGAACGGTGCGCTGCCGCGGCGCGACACGTTGACCTGACGTCCAAAATTTACGTTACTATATCGTAAAAGGCCACGTCACGATGACGCAACGTTACAAATGTTTCGACAAACGTCCTTCCAGCCTTCGGTTTTTAAGTGCTTTTCCTTAAAATAATCTATTTTCCTGTCCTAGAGCACTGGACGTTCGTCAACAAGTGATATCAATAAATCCGAATCAATAATTTCTATAATACATCTCTTTTGCATAATAGCCACGTGCCGCTTCCGGCACCGTCCGACGCGTCGTTCCGCGGCGACATCGCCATACCATGCGTTAGCACGTCACGTCGACGTGCCGCGCCGCGACACCACATCGTTCCACGTTAACGACATCGTGACGCGGTGTTGTGGACAAGCCCTTACTCTCATAGGTTGAATTATTAACTGTATTCCTCTAACAAACACAGTTAAAACAGGCTAGTGTATGAAATAATAATAATATGTAATAAGTTTCGTTAAAAACAATGTGGATCTATTTAGTTTTGCATCTATGTATTGACGAGTAAATCTTTGTTTTGTAACGAGTAAGTTCAAAACACGCTGTATTGTAGCTTGCATAATATGTCAAGCAATTTGACAAACAAATAATTGAAGGTTTTGAGTTGTCAAGAGTTTTATTCAGATTTAAATTACGAACACGAACGTATCCAAACTAAATACTTACCAGTAAAAATATAACAGACCTGTCAGTCGTTCTAGATATAGCTGGAGTGATGCTATGTGGAGTGGAACATGGGTCCGTAAAAGCTTCAAGCCAAAGACTAGCAAGAAACGATGAACAAAGGAGGAGCGTTTTCTCGTATAGGAAGCTAAATCATAGCTTAGGTAACTCAACCAACGGAGTATATAATTGAAAAAAAAGGAAGAAGGAAACTATGCGGAGTATTTCTGTCTAAGTTACACTTTTTGCGATATAAGCTTTACAAAATAATCACATTTTTGTCCCGCGTGAGGATCAAACCCATAAAGATACTGATCCTTTAAAATTGATTTACAAGATTATATTTCAAAGGACTTGTTACTATGGACGACTGTAGAAAATATAAATTACTTACCTGCAACATACCGCTCAGAGAAAAATAACAATGAGACAAAATAATATTATAGAAACATTTTCAATAAGTCCGAACAATTTGTTATTTCCTCTTAGAAATCGTGTCCCGGGGAGAACTGTGTAAACGGCGTTTGTGCAATCCTACTTTAAGGGATGGCTTACATGACGTTGCACGGCGGCCGCGATTAATCGGTATGAGTGCTTAAAAATGTATGGCTTATGTATAACTTATCACCAGATATAGTAAAATATAACAGTCAAAAATAGTAAATGATCACCAAAATTAAAAAATATTAATTGCACAGCAAAGAGATCAAAATAAGTTGACGTTTCTTTTGGGTGGGTTTAAGAAGACACCTAACATAACCTAACCCTTCCGAGACGAAATGCAGTGATTTGAGACGTATAGGTGCTCGTTATGATATATTTTAGTAAGCATATTTTGGTGTGCAATTGAGCAGCGATAGCTCAGTGGGGAGACCAACAGACTGCAATGCAGAGGGTCTCGGGTTCGAACCCACGTCGCGCACCTCTGACTTTCGGAAGTTATATGACTTTTCGAAATTATGTGCGTATTGATTGACAATTATCGCCTGCTCCGTGCCTCGGAGAGCACGTTAAGCCGTCGGTCCCGGCTGCCATTAACATCTATGGTAGTCGTTATTGAGAAGTCAGTGCCCTCTAATATCCTGACACTGGTCTAGCCTTAAGGTATCGTTAACCTTCGGGTTGCGTAAGTCAGATGGCAGTCACTCCGTGTAAAAACCATATCCAGTCAAATCCGGTTAGACTAGAAAGCCGACTCCAAGTGACTTGGGAATAATAAAAGCTAGGGAGAAGAAGAAAAGGATAGCAAGACGTCAAACCAGCGTCAGACGCCATATCTGTGTGGCTTGGGCTTTAAATAACAATAATATAAACAATACTACGCCTTCTACTTAATACATTTACTCAATACTAAATACGTTTATACGGTCAACAGATTCATCATGTTCTTCCATACATCCTCAGTTAAAGTTGGGATCCAAGCCTTATCCCTTAAAATCTAAAGCTTCATTCAATTTCCAACTCTATCTGCTTAAAGTAAAGTGTAGATTTGTGTAAAAGATACTGTGTTTTGTCGAGCATCATCAAAATTAAGCCTAGATTGGATGGTTTACGATTACGTGGGATTGGTGTTCGACATTACGCTAAACTTGAAATCTAAATTCAATCCTATAGATCCGCATAGGGATAGGTAGAGAACTATTTCACCCAAAGGGGAATGCCCATCTGAGGCCACGAGTGGACAAGAGGCTAGAGAAAAAAATACTTTCCAGTTGATTTTGTCGTAAAAAAATATGTAGGTATTTACTTTAATTCAGAGCAGCGATAGTTCAGTGGGGAGACCAACAGACTGCAATGCAGAGGGTCTCGGGTTCGAACCCACGTCACGCACCTCTAACTTTCGGAAGTTATATGTCTTTTCGAAATTATGTGCGTATTTGATTGACAATTATCGCCTGCTCCGTGCCTCGGAAAGCACGTTAAGCCGTTGGTCACGGCTGCCATGAGCATCTATGGCAGTCGTTATTGGGTGAGTGTCTACACAAAAGATCCCACTGGGTCGAAGTGTGGCCGGTCTGCACTGACTGGCCCCCACATAAGATAAGATAAGATACTTTAATTCAAATTGACGCCACTGCAATTTACAAAAAATAGTTAAAAAGATTAAGTCTATTGGGCAAGATATGAGTCCAATATATCCTGCCCCTTTTCTAGATGATTTGTTAATAGTATAAGACAATGAAGAGAATATAGATGTTTAAAATAACAAATATTGTTTTTTTCATACCCTATCAAGTATAACTGGATAAAAATATATTACAAACACACCTCCTATCATAATTAAATAATAGAGCATTGATAAAAGAGATGTTTGTGAATACAGCCAGACACATTTTCGTATAGAAAAATAACCTCAATACATTTTTTTAATAGGTATTTCGAAAATAGTGGCGTTAATTTGAATATATTTTTTAGATATGCAATACTGTTAAGATCTTAAAACACTCAATTTATATAGTAATTTTTGATGTCCATCTTCGGCCTGACACTATGCAAAATAGGCATTCCCCTTTTGTTAACTATGATTTGAATGCCATGTAATAAGCTTATTGACAAGAACTGGGAGCATTTTCAGAATTTCGCTACAGAAAAAAATAACTGCAACACAGTAATCCTAATCCTAAAAATATTATTAACTAGATTTTGCCCGAGGCTTCGCTCGCGTCAATCATCATAAAATTAATGTGAATAAATTTCTATCCTTCGGGAACTGTACTTTTTTTTAGGATGAAATACTTTTAACATGACCCTATGACCTTTACTGTACCCCTGTCAACGTGTATGAGAAATTCCTGTTAGTAGACAAACCATACAGATTTACCATTAACTGTTTCTTGTATTCCTGCAGTAAGTAGTGAATTTTGAAAAATGTCCTTTAATAAAGCACTGTGCGGTCAGCTACAGTAGAAAGACTGAAGCAGCTCTCTCCCTTTTAATCTCTCCAGTAATGTTCCTGGTACCACCACAAGTTGGTGTCGCAAGCGACTACAAGTGACAATATCCTACGTACAGTATGTTCACATGGCACTTAGCACGTATGTATATGTACATACATAGTTTTACTTTCTTACATAAGTCTTTACTATGTTTTTTTTTTATATACTACTAAGTTGGCAAACAAGCATACGGCTCACGTAAGTGGTCACCGCAGCTTATGGACGCTTACAACACCAGAGGCATCACTTGCGCGTTGCCGACTTTTTGGGAGAAAAAGGAAATGGGAAGGAGAAGGAGCAATAAGGGGGAAAGAGGGTAATTGGGCCTCCGGCACTCTCACTCCCGAGCGAAACACAACAGTAGAAATATTGCTATTTCACGTTGATATTCTGTGAGAGGGTAGTCCTTCCCCGGTCGAGCCGACCCATTTATGCTGAAATCAGCGAGGCTCTACTAATCAAAAACTAATACTGATCGTAATGCTGGTACTAACTCTAGACAGATAAACCCAAAAACACTACCTTTTCTAATGCTGCTAGTATTAAAACATCCTTGAATTGTGTAAACCCATCCTTAGAACCGTAATGCGAAGAAATCGTCGACCACCGGTCGAACCAATTCTCGGCGCCTTTTGCTGTAGAATCGAAAACATTGGTGTTTCCAGCCGGCGACATTATTTCAACGTTTACATTGCGTTTTAGATACCTTTTCTCTCCTCTTTCGGGTTAATTTTCTTCCTACTCTTTGGTAGGCTTTGTTTATGTTTGAAATTAAATTACATCACAAGGCTTTTATTACCTTTATTTGAATTATTTTAATTAATTTTAGAACTATTTATACTACTACTACCTACACTACTTACTACCTTCACTTTCCCAGACGGTTCGTCTTCCCCTCAGCAGCCATAGTCACGTGGAAACTAACGTGATGATCGTCTCAATCGTTAACTGTTAAGTTATTTCTATCATAATATTGGTCTATATCATCAAAAGTGTTACTGGTGACCTAAATTAATAAATGATTCCTTTCTTTTAAGGTTGTTTGATCTATTTACGTAGTATGCGCTTAAAGTATCATGATATCTAGCTGAGTTTTAAACCTCAAGCTGGTGGCACATTCCAACCATTAAACATTTATTATATATTAATATTATATACGCATTAATTTATTATATTATATAAAAACCACACACACACACACACATAAACATGGACACACACACACACGCACCCTAACACACACACACACACACACAATGTTTGTAACATCTCTTAGATATAAGGTGTTAATTGATAAGTGTTTATAATTTGTAAACATAACAGAGATATAAAAGAGCGGGGCCTTCTGTTACAAGTATTGTATATACTTAAAAGGAGACCCGAACCACTAGGTTAAGAACGACCAAATGTTTACGAAAATAAAGATATTTTTTTGTTTTTAATATCTTTGGAGCATGGTCCTTTGTTACACGGTCACATCTAGCAGAATTCATCGAGCGATGGTGTTTTATAACGTTTTGGACGTTAAGTTATAAAAATATTACTATTTTTTATTGACAAGTATGATCACCATAATTATAAACTATTCTACAAATGGAATATATTCTATAAATTTAAAAAAAAAGGAAATAGTGTAGAACGGTTCAATTTTGCGACTATCAACAGGTATCAAGATAAATAACATATAGAGTTCGTCAAAGGATTACACATTTATAAAACCAACTGGAAAATTGGTTAGCTTATATAAAAAATATGCTCGGCAATTCAGGCTTTGCTTTGACGTATAATGTTTTGTACCGCGGTTTCTAATGTAGGCATTTTGCGCACAATGCCAGCACCGGCCATTGTGGGTAAGGCTCGTCATTATATAGATTGGTCACCATGACATAGAAGAAATGCTTTCCTATTGTCGTCAAATATATATGTAGGTCAGGGTAGGCGTTACTTTCTATGTATGCATGTAGCGGGATCATGTGTAGAAATATTTTAATCAAGGTAATAAATTAATTTAAATCAAATAATATTATATATAATTATAATACACACACAACACCCACACCACACCCACACCGACACACACACACACCCTCACACACACACACTCACCACACACTCACACACACACACACAAATACACACTTGATATTAACCTATATTGAAATTGTCTTCTTTTCTTATTCCTTTTTTGTATTGTCTTTCCCTTTGATTCATAAAATGATAAAGGCTTACAGTGGAGAAAATACTACTTCGATCCGTCCTGTCTTCCACACACACATTGTAGGATTAATAACAGAGAAGAGAAAGAAGCTGCTGGTAGCAGACAAGCCAGCGTACTATCTGATGGTAAACGGTAACTGCCGGTTATTAACGAGGCTTACGTTTTCTGAATTGTGTGTCTGAATATGATGCCTATAAGTATTGTACGATGAAACCATACACTATTGTCGCTAAGCATTTTAATTCACTTTATAATTTTATATTCATTAACCAATTCAGTACTCGATTAGCGGTCATCGCGCGTGCTCCCTCGCTCCTTTGTATTTTACCTTTGGTCCGGTTAATAAATTCGTTATTTTTATCTTAAAAAAGACTTATCATTAGCTAACCTAGAACCTTCTACATGGTCCTTCGAGCTACAGAGGGGGATCTCGCGAGTTTTGCTATTCGAATTTCTTTGGTGACACATATTCAGACAAACACTGTCTACGTGGTCAAGTCGCTGTCTACACGGTGTAAGTGATGTTGACGAGTGGGTTAGGAATAGGAAGGAAGGTATTATTGGTCGACCGTTAATGCACAGCCATTGATCTATTAGCGGTGGTTACCGCTTACCATAAGGGTATTCGTCGTCGCTCGTCCGTTATCAACAGCAATAAAAGGAAAAATTATTCTGGATCTGAAATGTCTTTTCTGTTCCATCCGTCCCACAGTTCAGTTAATTCTAATAAGTACTCCTAATGGTAGTGCTCATGTCTAAAGAGCTTTTCACTGTTTTCAAATCTAAACGACAGAAATAAATGATCGTGGTGATAACAGAAAAACGGATGACAAAAAATCTCTGCCTACCCTCAAGACAATAACGTTCATAACAATAGATTTCAATGAGGCAAAAAACTATGTATTTTGTCACAAAACATAAAGCTGTCACCATCTGATAAAGATGGATTATTTTACTCAAACAAATATACTGAAACCTGAAAACTACGTCTGCACAAAATGGACCTTATGGACTAAAATATAAGGTACGAATTTGATTGGTATTTGTTCGGAACAATAAATCCACAGGTGCTATTCATGTCTCATGCAAGCTTCCAAATAGATTAGTTTTGGAAAAAAATTATGTAAAAAATATTGCATGTGTGTGTGTGAGTAAGATTGATCGAGTTTCATTGTGTTACACTTGCATGTTGTAATATTGTGTGTGTAAAGGGTGAAAAGTATTTGAATTGCGTATACGTTGTACAGGAAGCCTGTGAAGCGATTGTTGCGGTTATGTCATAGACAGAGTAACCTCCTATAGACCAAACTACAGTGTAACCGGGTATGAGATAGAAATACTTTTACCCAATGAAATGTCATCATCATCATCATCAGGCTATAATAGTCCACTGCTGGACATAGCGCTCCCCCAAAGAGCGCCATAGCGCCCTGTCTTCAGCTTGCCGCATCCAGCATCTGCCTGCAGTCTTCCGCAGATCGTCATCCCACCTGGTCGGAGGGCGTCCTACACTACGTTTGTCGAGTCGCGGTCTCCACTCAAGAACACGCTTACCTTAGCGGTTGTCGGTTCTTCGCGCGATACGGCCAGCCCACTGCCACTTCAGCTTGCACAAATGAAATGTAATATCCGATGATCCTCGTTCTGTACGGCTATGACAGCCTTAAACACTACACTGCACCATTATGTTCAATTAGAACTCAACTTTAAATTCTTTTGAAATCGCTATCAATAATATTTGCCAAGAAAATCGAAATAAATCTTAATAAGGCCGCCAATGTTTGACACCAGATTCTCAAAAGCAGCTTGGAATCGCTTGTAGTCAACCGTTTACAGCGATAAGGACAGGACATGGCATCGCGTGTCTCTTTTATGCATTGTATTTTTATAAATGACTATTTCGCTAACGTGTGAAAGAGCTAGAACATGTGATTTGATCTATTGGTTCCTCTATCTACGGTTACGCACAAAATACTACAAGCTTGGTAAAAATGCAACAAAGCAATTTTTCGCCAAATTTATTCATGTTTTTTGATACAATGTTTCAAACAACAGATAAAAATTCATTTCGGCAATTAACGTGATCATGCATATTATTTATTTTTTGCCGTTTGGCCCAAGTGATGATGGTCATAAGTTAGAACGGCGATGTAACAACTCCGTTTGTTTTTTTAACGATCACGAAACACATAGATCCGGTATAACTATGTATATGTGAATGACAAAGATTATTCCCGTATAAGAATCGATCCACAATAGATACGCGGCGCACAGGCAGTAACATATCAATATGTCATACTTGTAGTAATTCATTTGTTTGAAGCTTTACTTTTGATGATTTTTACTAGCAACTATTTCTGTTGTTGCAAGTGTTCATAGTATTCTATCTAAGAGTTAAGGTGGAAACATACTTACGTGTCGTGGCGTGTCGTGACGCGCCATAAGCATATCGGTTTCATACATTTAATATGGTTAGATACATATTTGCATGCGACACGACATGCAAATGCATGGAACCGATATGCTTCTGGTGCCTCACGACACGCCATGACACGTAAGTATGTTTCCGCCTTTTCCCGCTTACTCTTGAGTCGTACGCTACAGGTATAATTTGCAGATATTACCTTTTAAGCGCTTAGATAAATATCGATTGCCGTGCCTCTAGCGCCCGGCTACAAATCGATAAAATAATACCAACAATAATTAGGTAGGTAATAGGACGAAAATAGAACAAAGAAATCATGCATGTTCTCTGTCGCAGAAATACGACACGGGCGGTAGGGGCACGAAACTAAGTGTCGCATAAATGCGACACAAGCGGTAAAAAGGTTAAGAGTTTCATAGCTATTGTAACTCCTAACTTGGTAGTCTATCAGACACCCTTTAGACTCTCACTGGTTTGTCAATGCAATAGCAAAATTCAAAGGCGATCAAAAAGAGTGAACCATTTACGTCTTACAGTTCTCTTCTCATAGGCTCAATCCTTGGCCTGAATCTAGCAGCTAACCTAAATGTATCTTTAGTAATTTTAGTAAACTCACTAACCATTTTTACTTCCACCAGTGTTACTTTATGACCTAAATTAATTAATAATTTCTGACTTTGAATAGTACCTACCTAATTATCCAAGAATCGACTAATATACCAAATATCTTTAGTAGTTTTAGTAAACTCACTAACCATTTTGACTTCCACTAGTGTTACTTTAAGACCTAAATTAATAAATAATTTCTGACTTAGTAGTAATTATCCAAGAATCGACTAATTAATATACCAAATTAGTAAACAGAAATGTCCCAAAACGACATTAATAAACCAATTAGGGTTTGAAGTATACACAAACGTCATCGACATTGGTGCGTGCCTTTGACAGATGCATGTCATAATTTAAAGTTACATTGGCGGATCTGCACCGAATTGCCTCTCATGCCCACTTAGCAACGGCGCAATGGACGCTGCCCATAATTATTGGTCCAAATTGTACCATTAAGCCTTGATTACATTAATTTAGTAAGGCTTTGTGTAAATTAATGTTTGTGCCAGCATCATTGGACAGTAGTGGACAGCAATAAAAAATACCAGTCAAGTTTGAGTTGTATTAGCGTACCGAGTATTCCATAATTTAAAACGAAACGTTAATAACTATATTTAGTTCAGTTCATTAATTCGAAAGGTCAAATCTTTTTTGAATGCATTAATGTGCAGGGACACAAAGATTGATCTTTTTTTTCTCTGACACCTCCACTAAAAATAATTTCCTCATCGCGAGGAACTTAGGAAAACCGGATGGTGTGGGGTTAAATAGGATAGGCCCATGTCCAGCAGTGGACTGCAGCAGGCTCATTGATTGATTGATTAAAAACAATCAAACAACATACACCACGAACATTCAGACTCGGTACAGATTTTACGTAAAGAAACACTGAAAAAGTTGCTAAGAAAATTTAAAAATTCTGGCAACACCAAAACAGTTTTATTTTATTTTGGTCAAGACAACGTCTGTCGGGTCAGCTAGTTTGCAATAAAAAACTAAAATATAAATTTACAATTTAAATTAAACATGGCCAAGCATTATTTATTTATAACTTTTAAGGTTCAAGCTTGGCAATTTCCATATTTAATTAAGCCGCAATTAATTATTCATCATAATGTTGCCATTATCATGACATAAATAACTTATAGACGCTGTCGGGTTATATGGCGTATACCCTAAAACTAGGGTCACTCTAGAGGACATTCGTCAAATTAACAATGTTAGCTAGAGGTCTGAAATTTGTTGTACATAAATAATGTGATTAATATTTTATAGCAAAAATTAAGTATTTGGTACTTTGTTTTGCAAAAATGCAACAATAAATAACCCTTTTGTTTCTGTATTTCTTCGAAAGAATTATAATTAAAGGTATATTATACCTATATTTTTTAGTACGGTTTCAGGACTCAGGGGGGAGTCTATTGGCGTCTACTGTCAGATTTCCATACAGCGTGCCGCTGCTGAGAAGTACTTGGCAGGAAAACCCAACATATTGTAAGAAATAGAACGCAAGACTGAGAAAACAGAAAACCGAGACAGTCCGTAAAATAACAAATATGATGCCTACCGTAGAGAAGAAACACGTCTAAAACCATTTAGTGCTTGAACGGGGGAGCATGCTGTATGCTGAAATACGCTCTTATACCAGGCCGCGGCTCTCAACCATCAGCGGACTTCAATAAATTATTGTCAACCATTTTACGACTTGATGGCGTAGTAGGTAGTGTAACCGACTGCCCATCTAAGGTCGCGGGTTCGATTCCCACACAAGTCAAACATTTGTGTGCATGAACATGGATGTTTGTCTTGGTCTGGGTGTTCCTATGTATAAAATGTATGTATTTACAAAAAAAAGTATATAATTATGTATGTTTATCCATTGTCTACTCTAAGTATCCATAGTACAAGCTCTACTTAGTTTGGGCTAGATGGAGTTGTGTGTATGTGATAGAATATTAATTTATTATTATTTCAAAATGTAAAAACTATTGAATAGAATTAATAAAGAAGTTTTATTAATATTATAATATTTTATTCTAGTTTATTTAATTACCTTCTTAGACCCTCTCCATAATTTTATGCTTAATTTTGCTTTATTTGGCTAGATGGTGTTGTGTGTATGTGATAGAATATTATAGTATATTATTTTTTATTTTATTTTATTATAATTTGGGATAATAAACAGCTACAATATACAATATGTTTAAATATAGAAGCTGCATAATAGTATGTTACAATATTGCAGCCCACTACATTATCCACGATTTGACAAGAGCAGTATGACATAAGACAAAAAGCTACTAGAAAGCATCATATCAATAGTACATAGGTATGTTTAAATATAATAAATAATTGTGCATATCATTAATAAATAATTATAAATACAATGAAATTATTAGTAGGAATAGGAATACTTAAAATTTAATAATGAAAATATTAATAATAATAATAATGAGCCCCCTAAAAACCAACCACACGTCAGGACGTCGATCAGGATCGACCACCTGATCACGTGGGGGGGCGGACACACGACAATATAAACTTTACTGGCGTGGCTAACGTGGCACTGGTAGGTGAGTAGGTAGGAGTAGGACCCAAGCTAAGGTGGAACAGCGTACGCCGAGAGCTTCGTGGCTAAGGGGGAGCTTAGTCGCTAGTATGCGGACTCTGGAGACCAGGGAATCTTTAGTTTTATTTGCCCTTACCGCGGTGAATGCAGGGCTCTGCCGTGGCTGACCGTTACGTCTCTTGCTACTCGTGGGAACATGATGAAGAAGTATAACACAAGAAAGTATAATCTTAGACCGCTTCCCGGAGTTCACCGGGGCTCAATTAGTAATGATGATACTACGTCATTATTTTCATCTGTGCCTTCTACTCGCCCTTCGTATATGACTAGGAGCACAACTACATCATCCACTACTAGTAAGCTCGATAGTGTTGTGCAAGATGTCAACCTTGACATAGAACTTGCACCCACCTCGGGCTCAACGCGCAGAAGATGGACTTCTGAAATGAACAAATTCATACTGCGCACTTATCTTCAACTAACAGCATTAGACACCGATACAAAAACTTATTTAGAACCTCTACATCTCAAATTTATAGAAAAATATCCAAAAATGCAAGTAAGCCGACAAAGAGTAGGAGATCAACGTAGAGTTATAATCCGGAACAAATTACTACCACAAATAATAATAGATCAGATACGAGACGAAGTAAAAGAAGAACTAAATCAACTACAAATTAACTCCCACACTAGAACCATAGAAAGTCATCCCAATCAAACAAGAACGCCCAACCAACCTAATAAATAACGTAAAACATACACAACCCACAAGCATAGACAAAGAAAAATCTCAAAACATAACACAAACTCGTATGCGATGGACTAACGAACAGAATGAAGCAATAATGCGGTCATATTATCGAACAACAAACCTGGGCACCAACGAAACTGCATACCGAAAACAGATGTACGACGATTTTATTAACAAATTTCCGTTGCTGGGACATCTAAGTGAACAACGTATAGCTGATCAGAGGAGAGCAATAATAAACAATAAATATATTAGCAAAGACCGATTAGATGCTTTAAAACAAGAAATATCTGAAGAGTTAGGACTTAATGATAATTATGCAAGCAATGAATCTATTGAACACTTGTTAAATACTGAAGTAAATACCACATCATCACACACCCAACACAACAATGGAGTTAATAGATATAATAACTATAACATTCAAACGCAAACCTCAAACATTAGTTATTTACAAGAGTTACCACAGATTTCAGATGCAGATTGTTTAGAGAGAAACACACATATTGATTACACCTTCCAGCAGGGATTTCAATTTTACAATCATACTGAACCTACAAATAGAGTCTATATCCCGAAACAAAAACCATCCAAACAACTTGCTAACATAATCAATTACATAAATAAAATAACTCTTCCGGAGAACACTAATTCAAACACCGAATTTCAGACACTACAAACTATTATATACAGCGCAGCTTGGACAGCTGCTAAAGTCAATGGAGCAAAAATAGCTCTTCAAAATAATGAGAGCCAGCAACGAACAAAAACTGAATATAAACCAAGCTGGCAAAAAAGACTAGAACGTAAACTAAATGCCCTACGAACTGAAATAGGGCGACTAACACAATTCATAAAGGGCAACAGGAGCAGAAATGTAATGAAACACGCCAACATAATAATAGAAAAATATAAAACTAATACCGTACACGAAGAGCCAAATATACAACCCGTACACACACTAGACACACTCAAACAAAAACTGTCAGTTGTAACAGGACGACTACAAAGATATAAAGCATGTACACTAAGGAAAAAACAAAATACTCAATTCATCCACAACGAAAAACTTTTCTATCGCAATATCCGACACGAAACTACCAACAGTTTACACAACAGCATAAATGATACAACGAACTACCCCACGCCAGAAATTATAAAAAACTATTGGTCAAGAATATGGTCAGATCCTATTCAACATAACACCTAAGCCAAATGGATACAAACAGAAATTACAAATAACAAGACACTTATACAACCAATGACGTTCGAGCATATATCACCTCAAATCTTTCAAAAAGTTTTAAATAATTTACACAACTGGAAATCATCAGGATCAGATTTCATTCATAGTTATTGGTATAAGAAATTTACTTACATTCACAGCTATCTACATAACTACATTAATATTTTCATTCAGGACCCCAACACTATACCATCATATTTAACATCAGGTAAAACATATATGATTTCTAAAGACAGCAATGATGTCTCTGATCCTGCCAAATATAGACCTATCACTTGTTTACAGACCCTATACAAGATAATCACATCCTGTCTATCAGAATTGATATATGAACATATTGATGTCAATAATATTTTGGCCGAACAACAGAAAGGGTGTCGTAAATTTAGCCAAGGATGCAAAGAACAATTAATTATAGATTCTGTTATCCTTAAGCAAGTCCGGAAAACACATTCAGATCTTTTCAGCATGTACATAGACTACAAGAAAGCATATGACTCAGTACCTCATTCATGGCTACTAAAAGTTTTAGATATCTACAAAATACATCCCACAATAATATCGTTTTTAAAAAACATAATGACAAAATGGTCAACGGTGCTTACACTTACTACCTCAACAGACATAATAGAAACAAGCCCCATCCGAATACAGAGAGGTATCTTTCAAGGAGATGCGCTAAGTCCGCTATGGTTCTGCCTTGCTCTAAATCCCCTCTCTAACATATTAAATTTAACTGCAATAGGATACCCTTTAAAAGACATAGAAAGCCATACTAGTATAAAGAAAAATGTATTAAATCATTTGCTTTATATGGATGACATTAAACTTTACGCTAATACTGAGAACGAATTATTAAAACTAGCTAACCTAGTGGAAGAATTTACAAATGATATAAATATGCAATTCGGCATAGATAAATGTAAAATAAATTCAGTTAAAGCCGGGCAGATCTATCAACATCAATACACGTTAGGTACAGGTGAAAATATTGAATCACTAGACGAGCATGACACTTACAAATATCTAGGGTATAAACAGTCACTACAAATACATCACAAAGACACAAAACAAACACTAAAATTACAATTCCAACACAGACTTAATACAATATTGAAAACACAACTTAACTCTAGAAACACAATTAAAGCAATCAACACTTGTCATTCCGTTACTCACTTACTCTTTTGGAGTAATAAATTGGACCAAAACCGAACTCAAGAACCTACAGAGAAAATTAAATACTACAATGACCAGGTTTCGCAAACATCACCCAAAATCTTGTTTACAAAGATTGACATTGCCCAGGAAAGAAGGAGGCAGAGGCCTCGTAGACATTTTAAATCTGCATAACAAACAAATAACGATTCTCCGGCAATATTTCTTCACCAAATCTCAATTATCTACTCTCCACAAATCAATAGCACAAATGGATCAAAAATTAACCCCACTAAACAAGGACACCGCCCAACAAAAAAATGAAATGCTGTTAGATGAAAAATCTAAACTATCAGAATGGCACCAAAAATCTCTGCATGGAAGACATCACACGGACTTATGCCAACAAAATGTCGACAAAGAGGCGTCGAGCGCGTGGCTAAGCCGAGGCGAACTTTTCCCAGAAACCGAAGGATTTATGATTGCAATACAGGACCAGATAATCGAAACCAAAAATATGAAATTATAATAATAATGGTATAATTACACGGCGAAAAATAATTAATTAGATAAATATTTAATAACATTTTGTTTGAATTTACATTTTGAACATATGAAAATATGAATATCAATAAAATTACGATTATAAGAATCTACTATTCGTCGAATAGGACAGCGCAATCCCGAGTTAGTTCGACATGAGTTTAAGGCGAATAGAGTACCTGTACGGACACTTCGTTTATTTACAGTTCGGGGAACAGTGTAACATAATTTGCATGTAAGTTCAATAGAGTCAAATTTGTTATGTACAATGTTATGTAACACATTAGCCTCTAATAACTTGCGTCTAGATTCTAGCGTCAGCAGGTTGTACTTTTGTAATAGCTGTTCGTATGTTAGATATGATCTGCAACACCTGAAGTGCATGGCGCGAAGGAACTTACGCTGGACTCTTTCGATCGCATCTACATACTTCCGATAAAATGGGTTCCATATAGGCACGGCATATTCCAATTGAGATCTTACAAGTGTCTTGAATAAGTAGAAATATGTGGAAGGGCGTTTAAATTCAGTAGATGACCTCATGACGAAGCCTTACATGTTAAATGAGTTATTTACAATTTTGGCTACATGCTCATTCAGTGACAGCTTGTCATCGATTAACACGCCTAGGTCTTTAACTAAGGAGACACTATTTAGCGAGGTATCATTCAGCTTATAAGTAAATTTGACCATAGTGTTATTTTTAGTAAAATTTACTTTGTGACACTTGGCGATGCTTAAATGCAGTTTGTTAACAAGGCAATATGCCGCGAGTCTATCTAGGTCTTCTTGGAACAAGAGGCAGACTTCCGCATTGTGTATTATTTTGAAGGCTTTCAAGTCATCGGCGTATAAAAGAAATGTTGAGTGTTTAAAACAGTTGTTAATATCGTTTATATATAAATTAACAACAGGGACCCCAAAATTGAGCCTTGTGGAACACCAGAGGTTATAGACACTGCTTTAGACTGAAAGCCATTCCCAACAACCTTTTGTGTCCTGTTTTTTATATAAGATGAGAACCAGCGAAGCATATTATTATGATATTATTATTTGCTATTGCTGTAGTTGGGATGGATAATCTAAGACTGCGTAATGGGTTTCTCTCCTCCTCATTATTATTTTACGACGGATTGTCGCCAAGTGAAGACTAATTCGAATTAATGAATATTAATAATTAAATATTAATGAGAAATAAGAATGTCCTGACCGAAAAACCAAATAAATCCTTGATTGTCTCCATTTTTAACATGCTTTTATTAGTTTCACTTGTATTTTTATCTGTATGTAACCGACTCCTTTGAGCTCGGTTTTGACCCACTTTAAACGGTCAGATTTCATTTAAACGTTGTAGACTTATCGAGGACCGATGACAATGCAATAATTAAAAAAAAATAGAATAATAGTTTAAAAACTAAAAAGAACACGCTTTATTTGTGTGTAAAGAGTGCCATTCGGCCTACGACGCAACGCTGGTTAAGTTTGCGCTAAATTTCTAACGATTGTAAATATGTTCGAAACAGAATAATAGTTTAATAAAACTAAAACACCATGCTTTATTAAAAAAAAAAACTAAAATGTAGAAAATAATTTAATAATTTTAATGTAAAAAAGCGTGGGGTGGAGGTTATCAAAATATCTTAGAAAGCGACTCACGCTTTTAAAATTATTAAATTAATTTCTACTTTTTAGTTTTTTTTTAATAAAGCATGTTCTTTTTAGTTTTTTAAACTATTATTCTGTTTCGAAAATGTTTACAATCGTTAGAAACTTAGCGTAAACTTAACCAGCGTTGCGTTGTAGGCCAAATGGCACTCTTTATTTACACACAAATTATACACAATGCAACCACACATTAGAATTTGGGTCAAACTAACCAGCTTATATTAACACAAGAAACAGTTCTGATGCAATGAAATTCCGTTCGTACAGCCGTTTGAATAGCCAGATTCAACCGTAATGTGCGTTTAACTTTAATGGCCTGTGAACTTTAGATGGTTTAAGTAATATGGAAGTCTAACAATCTAGTTAGTATACCGGCCATCTTAAAATGTAGTTAGGTAATTAGGCGCGCGGTTCCAAGTATGAACCGGGAGTAGATTAGCGCGGGAAAGTAAAATAAAAAAAAAATTGGGGCAGTCTTTGGGGACTGCCGATAGAACTAGGTGAAAAGTTTAATCTTTGGTCGCAAAAACGTATTTATAAAAAAAAAACAGCGTGGCTTTCTAGATCAATCTGATCTACAGTAAATGACTACATAAAAGGTTACACTAGTAATAAAAATAAAATATTAAAGTTAGGATCCAAACCTATTGTTATCTGTCTGAACCAATTCCTACATTTTTGAGAGTTCTGCATAATGCTCTCGAAGATGTGTGGAGTCTACCAAATCGCACTGGGCCAGCGTTGTGAACTATGACTGACCCTACTCAAAACAAAAATAGGGCCCGTGGCCAGCAGTGGGACAGTTGAGGTGTAAACAGGGTTGATATTATAACATACCTATATAGAATGCCACGTACAGCGATAGCTGAGTAGACCAACAGACTGCAATGCAGAGGGTCTCGGGTTCGAACCCACGTCACGTACCTCTGACTTTCGGAAGTTATATGAATTTTCGAAATTATGTGCATATTGATTGACAATTATCGCCTGCTCCGTGCCTCGGAGAGCACGTTAAGCCGTCGGTCCCGGCTGCCATGAACATCTATGGCAATCGTTATTGGGAAGTCAGTGCCCTATAATATCCTGACACTGGTCTAGCCTTAGGGTATCGTTAGCCTTCGGGTTGCGGAGGTCAAGTGGCAGCCGTTCCGTGTAAAAACTGATATCCAGTCAAATCCGGTTAGACCAGAAAAGCCGACCCCAAGTGACTTGGGAATAATAAAGGCTAGGGAGAAGAAGACTGCTACGGTTGCCATCAATAGGAAGTACCTAGTAGATACACTTGTACCTAGTAGGTATATTTATCACTAGCTCAACACTAGTTGGACTACAACTACCATCATAAACAAACATTACGACACACACTACATCAAATCCATAAATCTGTAGTTGACATATCTAAAAATAAAGGCATTAAGAGTAATTTTATAGGTTATATTTTCGAATTTGTATGTATGTTCGAACATATCAACGGTAGTATTTCCTATACTGCTTTGGATAATAGAAAAAGGTCTGTTATCACATGGAACACATTACGCGGGCACCGAAGACTTATTACGAAAGTATTAAAGGCAAATGTGCACAGCCCCTAAAAGTGCTGTATGAAATCCGTTATCGTTATCACGTAGGTAACTGCGGATGCATAACGATAATTCAAAATTTATCAGCGGGCAATATTCTGAATATCCCTACCGTGGATTTTTGAAAGTTATTGCAGTTGAATTGATATGAACGACTGTGATACACAATTTTGGCTTTTAATCATTCATGATTGATAGTGTGTATAACGGCGTTCGTTAATTTTAATGTGTTTGTACACTATGGTCGTTGTGCTCATCGCTTACATTAATAAATTCTAAATAATTGCTATGGATAACTGCTACTAAAGAATAAATAGGCTTTATTATCATTAAATATTTAATGAAGATTAATTGTTTTTGAAGTTCCTTACGTACTATGTCGATATTTTATAAATTTTTGCTTACCAAAATTACCATAAATAAAGCGCCCTCTTTTGGCTTACCTGCAAACACATATGATCGCAAGTACACATTTTCCTATTCAAACATCACAGATGTCGCTTGTGTCACCAGTTATTTATTTAGATATAATTAAATTTAACATTATGTTTTCATAGCAATAAATATGTATGAAGAAAAATGTAAAATGATATGTATATGTCCTAATATTGTTTTTATATTTGTGTGAAAGAATAAAAAATAACCGATAAAACCGAAAACATTTTGTTCCTGTAGCGTCGCGTACCTACATAAAAAAAAGTTATACACAAACAACATGGTGGATCAGCTGTTTTCGTTTTTCTCAAATCTGAATTTGTTTTCATAAAACGACGCCTTGTTATGGTATCATAGCCATGTGTGAATTAAAATGGGCTCAATCGCATCGGTGCTGCAATGGCATTGTCAGACGTGTGGCCAAATCAATCCAACAGAGAGTGTGAAGTGTTTAAAATGTGGTACAAAGCGGGTATCGAGTCATGACAGTGGCATATTTAAAGAAAATTGTAGAGATTCGTCGCCGGAATATACATCCCGAACAGGAAAAAGCGAGGGAACTACGCCTGGGTCCGAACCGATCGTCATTCCGACTGAAAATTGCTTTAACAGGTGTGTTTTTTTTAATGTAATTGCCATCGTCATTGTGAGTTTCTGTCAGCAAAATATCGATTTTTCGTGACCCGTATTTTAGGTTATATTTCTATTGTATTACATTGTCGCGCGCACTGAAATTGAGTTCATTAAGTAAATTAGATGTTAACGTGCAGATTTTGGTATTTGTGTGTCAGTAATTGTGTGCAAAATGTGATTTTCATCGGCGCTCCTTGACAATGTCTGTAGGTATGTATCGTAGGACAAACTGATTGTGTGAACACAATAATTATTCACTTCTATGTAATCGAACAAACATTCGTATTGAGTTCTTGTGGGAATTTGGTTGTGTCCTTTATTAAACGATGTTCAATTTGTGTTTTAAGTGATAAAGGTATGTTTTCTCTGTAATATTATATACCTACAGTTCAGCTACATATTATTCTGAATATAAATACGACAATGCTCAGTAATCTTTTATAAATTGATCTATTTTTATTCACTAGAAATCATAATGAATATGATTATCTATATTTCATACAAGAAAATTCAATTTAATTGACAACCAGTACTAATTTTCCATAAATAAAAACACCATTTTCATTGTCAATCAAGTAAAACCTTTCAATATTTAGTAGTTACCAACAGATATTAGTTATTTGTTAGTGAACTAACATTTTGGCCTTTGTGAGGGTGGTTTATATATAATATTAATAATAATATTCTACCACATACACACAACATCATCTAGCCCAAACTAAGCAGAGCTTGTACTATGGGTACTAGACAATGGATAAACATAGATATTTATTTTATTTTTATTTATTTTATTTTACAATTTTAAGAATAATTACAGCTAAATTAGTATATATACCTTTTTTTTTGTAAATACATACATATTATACATAGAAACACCCAGACCAAGACAAACATTCATGTTCATGCACACAAATGTTTGACTAGTGCGGGAATCGAAACCGCGACCTCTGGCGTGGCAGTCGGTTACACTAACCACTACGCCATCGAGGCCGACAAATCGTATATTCTTGTTCACATGCTTATTGTTCTTATATCTATACTAGATGTGCCCGCGGTTTCACCCGCGTTTATGATTACTGCGCCGCCCCGTGAGTCGTAGCGTGATGTTATATAGCCTAATAGCCTTCCTCGATAAATGAGCTATCCAACACTAAAATAATTTTTCAATTTGGATCAGTAGTTTCCGAGATTAGCGCATTCAAACAAACAAACAAACAAACTCTTCATCTTTATAATATTAGTATCTAATATGAGAAGTCTATTTGTTATGTATTCATGGCTAAATTACTGTACTGATTTGAATGAAGATTGTTGTAAAGATAGACCCTGGGAAAGGGCTCTGGCTATTGAATATTCATAACATCTTGTTTTGAATGCTGTGTTTTTATTAACTAACTAGTTAATAGATATGCATTTTTAATATTGACTAAGGTTGTAATATACACGTAAGGTGTAGATCATTAGTTCCCAAAGTGGTCCAGGAGGACTCCCAGGGGAGACGGGAGACTTGACGGGGGTCTATGTTGGCGTGATAAAAAAATGGGGGTTCACAATTCGTAAGCGGGGATCCATGAAAATTGGCTTGATTTCACCGACAGTTCGACAAGCTCAGCGACTGTTACTTGTAAAAACTTGCATATTCCATATTTAGTACTAGTGGTCTCGAACCTACCGATTTTCGGTAGAGAATTATTAAAAATAAAAGGCCTGCCCTGTAGAGATTTGATCAAATTTTTTACCAGCAAAATTTTGAAAGTGGTCTATGAGAAGAAAAGTCTGGGAACCTCTGGTGTAGATGAAAAGTTTATACTGATCCGATAGCATAACACATTCAATGCCAAGTAGCGGCCACAATAGACAAATATGTATTGTTTGCTCTCATTTATGACTGGTATGGCATTCAAAGTTTTAATTTATATTTAGACATAGTAATATAAACATTGTTTGGACGCTGGTATCCAAGAGATGGTTAATGAGTTAAAATAATTATCTTTTCATTCATCTAAATATTAATATCAAACTACTAGACAGTGGAAAATATGGTCACTTATGTAGCATTATTATTGACAAGTTATTATAATATGGCTTAGCTATAATGAGTTCTCTAAATATGACAGTATCTTGGTCTGATTAATTGCATATTATGGTATGCACCAATCAATTTCATATTGTGTCACAAGACAGCAAATGTATTACAAGACATGTAGATTAAAAATAACCAGCCATCTATGGGTTACATTAAGTTCTGTCCTGTGTAAGAGACAAGCTGCACTACAACATTTGTTGTAATGATAACGGTAAGGTAGCTCATATTCAGTGGTAATTAACTAAAATTAATTTAGCCATTCTAATTTAAATTTCAAATGTATAGCTGTGTCTGCCCTTTCTTCAAATTCATAAAAACAATAAAAGACAGCAATATTTGATTGTTGTTATCTATACTTCTATACTATAATATTATAAAGCTGAAGAGTTTGTTTGTTTGTTTGTTTGAACGCGCTAATCTCAGGAACTACTGTTTCGGTTTGAAAAATTCTTTTAGAGTTGGATAGCCTATTTATCGAGGAAGGTTATAGGCTATATAACATCACGCTACTACCCACAGGGGCGGCGCAGTAACGATAAATGCGGGTGAAACCGCGAGAACATCTAGTTAGTTATGTTTGTTGTGTTGGTATATTATTTTAAAAGCTCTTTTGTATGTCCCACTACTAAAAGCCTGTTTATTTGACTAGCAAAATATCTCTGTTGGTAGATATATTTTAATCTGCATAGATTAAAAGAAAGAAAAAACATGTATCTTGGTACCTAAGACAATGAAACAAATTGAATTGCTAGAGAAAGTAATAATAAATTTCTGCCAAGTGATAGATGGCTGAGGCCTGCCTGCCTCAGCCATCTATCACTGTCATAATGACTATATTACTAACCTTTTTTTATATATTTAAAAAACTTTGGATTGCTTAGAATATCACAAATGGTTTGTCCCTATTAGAAAGCTAGCATATACCACAATCTGTGTATTAGAGACTAATTTGATAATTTTAATTCTTTGTTCCTCACGGCTTGCTTAGGATATCAGTTGGTAATCAACCTGACCTGCTAGCATGCATTGCAGCTATTATACTAATTAGGCTATTTACTCTAATATCCTGACAGGGTATCGTTAGCCTTCGGGTTGCGGAGGTCAGATAGCAGTCGCTCTGTGTAAAAACTGATATACAGTCAAAATATCCGGTTAGACTAGAAAGCCGACCCCAAGTGACTTTGGAATAATAAAGTCTAAGTAGAAGAAGATACTAATTAGGCTTGCTGATTTTCTAATACATTTATTAGGTTGTTATAGGCCTCGATGGCGTAGTGGTTACTGTAATCAACTGCCACGCCTGAGGTCGCGAGTTCGATTCCCGCGCAAATCAAACATTTGCGTGCATGAACATGGATGTTTGTCTTGGTCTGGGTGTTTCTATGTATAATATGTATGTATTTACAAAAAAAAGCATATATGTATGTTTATCCATTGTTTAGTACCCATAGTACAAGCTCTGCCTAGTTTGGGCTAGATGGTGTTGTTGTGTGTATGTTATAGAATATTATTATTAAAAACCACAAAACCGATTTAGACCTTGACACTATATGTGTTAAATAGTTAATTATTGCTTGTCTTAAAATGGTGAAGGATAACAGAGTGAGGAAATCTGCATGTTTAAGAGTTCTTCATAATGTTATCGAGTATATGTGTAGTTTGCCAATCTGCATTGGTCTGGTGTGGTGGACTATGGCCTAGCCCATCGCATACAGAGAATAGGTCCATGCCCATCAATGGGACAATTTGTATACAGGGCTGTCATTATTATACTCGGTATATGTGTAAATTGGATACTTTATGTAAGGAAATGGTTAATAAAACGCTATGTGATACGTAATATATAAAATGCTATAGTATCCTCATGAAAGGATGTTCCTGTTCTGATGATTACCATAATTATATAACTCTGAGTATATTGATATAGAGCTTTGTTCACACTGTTGTCAGTCAGAACAGGTACCGATGGAATGCAAGCTCATCTCTTTTTTTGAGCAAAAACAAATGTCTATATTTGGGTATCTGAACCAGTATAACAATTTAATGACAAAATTAGACAGTCATATTAATGTACACATGCCGCTCACTTTGGGCACAAAATAAATACGTATTTATTTTGTGCTTTGGGTCAGTCAGATAAATGCTTGAGAATCGCTTGTTCAATAGACGGAGGGCCCTGTGGTATAATGATACCAATTCATGCTCCCAAAATGCCTATCTTAAGCAATGGCTTAAGATAGGCATTTTGGGAGCATGAATTGGAAAGCCACTTTATTCTTCAAAACATTGTAGACATTTGTCTAAAATGTTTTTAAGGGGTCGGGTACAAGGTAATAATCTTGGTTTGTGTGAAACCAGACCCCTTTAAAAAGTGCTATGCTGGCAGTAATGGGCTTGGAATGATTGCTCCTACTTCTCTTTTAATGGGCAACACATGACGTTTATGCCTGGCTTTACAAACGTTCATAAGCTATCGTAAATGGTAGCCAATAGCTGTCTATATTTCTCTTTTATTGTATGTATGAACGGAGCCACAAACACCTAGTAATTATAATAATGGATTGATACAAAAATAGTATTTTCTACATTAGTCATAATATGACTATTGTTATCTTTCATCATTTATAGTGTAGATAATATCATGCGTATGTATGTCATATTGAAAGGCCATTGTATTTTATAGACACTCAATATTTCTGAGCAGTTTTTGCCTAGTAGACACCGTTAGACTACCACGGCAAATGTTTTTTTAATAAAATCTATTGTTTTTGGTTCATATTATTTATTAATATAGCTTATAAAGTTATACTTATAAATGTTAAAGTTGTAAATCTGGCTGGAAATGTCTGGCAGCTGGAAGGAGAAGGAGAAACTGGCGTAAATAGAGTTTTTTCGCCAGTGAACTGCTTTGCGCAGATAGATGGTATTATACCATCATAGCTGCCTAATGGTTAACAGCAGGTATCATTCCGAAATTTGAAAGGTAATATAATAGTCTATTCTATCACATACACACAACACCATCTAGCCCAAACTAAGAAGAACTTGTACTATGGGTACTAGACAATGGATATACATACATATATACTTTTTTTTTGGTAAATACATACATATTATACATAGAAACACCCAGACCAAGACAAACATCCATGTTCATGCACACAAATGTTTGACTTGTGCGGGAATCGAACCCGCGACCTCAGGCGTGGCAGTCAGTTACACTAACCACTACGCCATCGAGGCCGTTTTATCGAGATTCTTAAGCAGAATTAGTAATAAAGTAAATAAAGTGGGCATTTTAGTTACAAATTGAAATAGAGGATGCATGTGAAGGTTCTTATAGTCTTGAAGCTATTCATGTATGTTTTGTTTTATTATTTACCTACTATCTAGGTAAATTTTGTTTTAGATTTCTTGATTAAAACTTGTGTTCTCAAAATATTGTCTTCTGTTTACGCGAATGTTATTAATTAACATTAAACTACTAGGTATATATACGGATTTTATCGCGTTGTTTATTTGACACTTTATTACAAATGAGTAAAGTTTAATAGTAATAATAGTAGTGTAACAGTTTCTAAATTATGTAATAAAGTGTCAAATAAACAACGCGATAAAATCCGTATATAGTAGTTTAATTTGTGTTCCCAAGTTTTTCTGTTAGGAATTTACTAATTATTAATTAGTTAAAAAGCAACGATAGCCTAGTGGGAGATTGTTGGACAGCTACGCAGAGGTCTCGAGTTCGATACCTGGGCGTGCATCTCTGCCTTTTACAAGTTATGTGCGTATTAAATAGTTAATTAATGCTCGCTTAAACGGTGAAGGAAAACATCGTGATCAAACCTAAACGAGTTCTCCATAATGTTCTCTAAGTGAAGTCTGTCAATCCGCACTGGGCCAGCGTGATGGACTATGGCCTAACATTATGAAGAGTCCCGTGCCAAGCAGTGTGACAGTTTAATACAGAGCTGATATTATTATAATCAATTAAAACTTTAGTTATTTGGTGTCAATTGGCCCGTTCTTTATTGTATAACTAGATGTTCCCGCGGTTTCACCCGCGTTTATCGTCACTGCGCCGTCCCCGTGGGTCGTAGCGTGATGTTATATAGCCTATAGCTTTCCTCGATAAATAGGCTATCCAACACTAAAAGAATTTTTCAAATCGAACCCGTAGTTCCTGAGATTAGCGCGCGCGTTCAAACAAACAAAGGAACAAACTCTTCAGCTTTATAATATTAGTATAGATATAATATTTGCCCGAGCAGAGTCCTCTCCATTACACATTGTTTTCATTAGTATACCATAGTCATGGTATCCATCCACCATAGGATTCATCTACGTGACTCAATATATACTAAAGCATACCATCCTTACTAATCCTTACTAATATTATAAATTCGAAAGTAACTCTGTCTGTCTGTTACCTTTTCACGGCTAAACCACTCAACCGATTTAGATGAAATTTGGTACAGATATAGTTTAAAACCTGGGGAAGGACATAGGCTACTTTTTGTTGATGTAGGTAGGTACCACGCGGGCGGAGCCGCGCGCGAAACCTAGTATTATAAATTCGAAAGTAACTCTGTCTGTCTATCTGTCTGTCTGTTATCTTTTCAAGACTAAACCACTCAACCGATTTAGATGAAATTTGGTACAGATATAGTTTAAAACCTGGGGAAGGACATAGGCTACTTTTTATTGATGTAGGTACCACGCGGGCGGAGCCGCGCGCAAAAGCTAGTATTATAAATCTAGCAGTAATCACTACACTTGATTTGTAAGCTGGGAGTTTGTATTAAATGTCAAATTCATTTTACAGCTGTAATATTTGTGGAACTTGTGTGGGTGGAACATTCACTCCCACACGACTAGCATACCTACATAAATCTGCAACTGGACTCTTAATATAATACTGCGTAATGTTAAAAATAGAAATGTACTATTAACCTGGAAATATTTTAACCCTTATCATAGACTGCTCTTTATTTTACACGCACTAAGTGTACGGTACTTCAGGGAAAAAGTTAATGAATGATCGAGCTATATCTGAATTCGCAGAATATACATGACTAGTTTTTCTGCCCGCGGCTTGCCTCGCTTAATGCAGGTTAGGTTACGTTAGTAACAGTATTTTTTTCTGGATAGAAGGTATCCTTATAATAATAATAATAATATAATAATAAAGTTTATTTATCATTTTCAAATATTGCAGTACATGGGTATACGGTTTATACATGGTAAGATTACTGATTTGCTACAATTAATATTGGGTGCAGTTCTGATCTAACTAGGTTACAGTATAACCTGTATGAAGGAGTGACAGTTCCGATTCCCCGAAATGATTACAAGCATAATGTAATATTATTATTTACATAAATTTGTATTTTACTGCTACTACACTCTGGTATAATCAAAAATATACAAATAATGAAAGGTATCTTTATAGAGAGAAAACGCACTAGCGGTAACGGGGGCGGTTCGTCTGAGCGGTCCAACCGCTTTACGCGGTTTCATTTCAGGTGCTTTACGCCGTAGAGGTCAATCGCTACGGCAACCGCATGCAGTTCAAGCCCATAGTCTTTTCTGTTCCCGTGACAATGAGTATGCCAAATTTCATGATCTTATTGGTGCGAAATAGTCTATACAAATAAATAAAATTGAAGTGTCTGTATGTAATGTCAAAATAACAGGATATAAGGTACCTAGAAAACAACTATTTTTTAAAATTTTGTCTGTCTGTCTGTTTGTTCCGGCTAATCTCCGAAACGGCTAAACCGATTTTGACGGTAATTTCACTGGCAGATAGCTGATGTTATAAGGAGTAACTTAGGCTACTTTGATTTTAGAAAAAATATAGGGTTCCGTGGAGACAAACACTTTTTAGTTAAAATCTACGCGGACGAAGTCGCAGGTAACAGCTAGTAACAAATAAATTCACATTCACATTTGTAATATTAGTTAGGATTATTATGTGCATGATTATAGCTGTTATTTGCCATTATATAGTTCGCTTGTCTTAACGGTGAAGGAAATCATCGCGAGGAAACATAAATGTCCAAAAGTTCTCCATAATGTTCTCGAAGATGTGTGAAATCTGTTAACTCCCACTCGGCCAGCGTGATGGACTATGGTCTTAAGAGGAAACACAAGTGCCCTTTTTCCATACAAACGTAGTCCCCTGTTTCTTCCCTGGATAATGCCAGTAGAGAAATAATTTAAAAAAAAATGTGTGGTCTCTATTGGCATGTCCCTATGTTTTCCTTTTTTTCATAAATTAATTATTAAAAGAGACATGGGCCTTCAAAAACCTTTAAAATTGACCAGATTTTCCGTTGTGTTCAAACATTCAGAAAACAAATTTGACTAAATTATATAAAAAAAGGAAAACATTGGATCACGGCCAAAGTCTTTCTTTAATTTTTTATGAAAGAAGTAGTTAAATCGGTCAAGTTTTGGAGAAGGAATCAGGGTACTACGAAACGTTGATTCTGTGTAACTTTTAATATGTATTTTCGGTCCATGCTGCAGTTGTCTCTATCGCGCTCAGGATACTATACATGGCACTGCGCGACAGCAATAGATTTTACAAATACCTATTTTTCAATTCTCTCGCCCTTAGTGTTTCCTCTTAACCTTCTCATACTGAGAAGAGGCCCGTGCCCAGCAGTAACACAGTTTCTATACAGGGCTGATATGATATATCTAGGTATAGACGTTACATATAAATGAAGACAGAAAAAAAAGACTACATAAAGCTAGCAGGAAGACAGTAGCACATACACCTCATTCGCATGGCATAAAATTACTCATAAACCCTGCCATAAAGCTTCGGAAACTTCGGTTCGGTAACGGCTTTACGTATTTTCCGAGGCACGGAGCAGGCGATAATTGTCAATCAATACGCACATAATAGAATAGATGCTTGATACTATACTTAATATTACAGATACTTCAATTTTATTTCTTTGTATGTATGTTTTGTTTACTTGTAATGTATATGTTGTGCACAGCGGATGGTCGTGCGTGGGCTCGGCCCCGGAGGCGTCGCGCGCGTGGCGTTGCGCGTGCGGGCTACGCAACGTGTCCGCCGCTTGGCGCTGCGCCGCGTGTGACGCTATCGCGCCACATGCGCCCGTCTACAGGTCAGAAAAATTATTCATTCTTCACTATTTAGTATCGCTTTAGGGGTCTTCGCTTATTTAGCTCTAGCGAAACCTCCCTTAAAGTATGGAGCACCCTAATTTTCAAGTATCAACCAAGTTGCTAAACTAATATACGGCGTGCTTGATGGTCAGCGGTTACCACAGCCTACAGACTCTCTCAGTATCAGCAGGATCGAGTCTGCCGACTTTTCAAGACAGGAGACGCTGTGCTGTTAGTGCAAAGAGGAAAGGTTACTAACCTGTCGCCTTCTATAGGTATAGTGTCTCCTAAAGGTCCTGATTTTTCTACTCACTGCAGGACCACATTACTAGGTTATTTGGTTGCAATATTTTGTATAGTCGATGTTTGTCCCCTGCCTGGCCTCTTCAGTTACAGCAGATTTTGTTGATTTTGATTCTATTCCCTGACTAGTGACCTTAGCCCCTTGCACTAGTTGCAAAATGACTCTTGTTTGCATTGGACTGCAGACTACTACCCGTTCGCGCCAAGTTTGCCGCTGGCGATACGACGTCACCCGACGGGTAGCACTTGTCAACGACGCTGAGAGGGCGATTTGGCGATATGACGTCACCCGAGGAGTAGCGCTTGTCAACGATACTGAGAGGGCGATTCAGCGGTGCGGTAGGCGGTTGGGGAGGAGACGCGCATTCCACGGACCGGCAAACTTAGCGCGAACGGGTAGTATGAACGTTGAAAACATCAGGGATATTTGGGAAAACGCAGCGCCATTTTAAAAGTTTCAAAGAAATTGAGTTATAAAGTACAAGGCTTTTCCCCTGTGTTCTATCTTAACTGGGTGGCTCTAGTTTAAGCATAATCCCAAGTTATCCAAGACATGAACCACCCTTGTTCTGCCTCTCTCTCTACCGCAGAAGTTTCACAAAAGAGCTAGTTTCTATAAGGTAAAAATACTCATTCAGTCGGGCTGGTCCAAGATAAAAATAAGCCAATAATTGCAATTGAAACTACCTGTCCATAAGTTCTTCTCTTTTAAACTAAATATTGTTATGTTTCAGGCTGTCTGATGATGAGGATCAAGCTTCAGGGATGACGGACAAAGAAAAGTCTGCTCAAGGTAAACTTATTTCAAGGTTTTAAAACTAGATCTCATTGTTACAATTCAGAACTAAAGTGTCATGTTTGTTTTTCCAGACAACACTATGATAAGGTCCAACACCCTAGCTGTCCCATCACAATATAAGCCTACGACGAGCTATTCTGACGGCCGACGGCTGAATCTCGATTTGCAATCTCTCCGCCTCTCGCCCACGCAATTGACGGATCACGCGCATGGTGTCACCAGATCCCTGTCGCACGGATCCGTGATCAACTCCCAACATAAATGGTGGAAGGTAGATGAGACTGGACGAGGGACTATTAACAGGCCCACAAGTTTAATGGTCTCTGAAAGATACGGCCAAGCGAATCCACGTGAGTCGTTCTTGAGAAGTCTCCATACAGTCACACGAAGACCTAAGAAGTGCAATGAAAGTAAGTCCAATTGGGAGCTGAATTATGTTAAAGAGTATCAGAGGGAGCAGAGTAAGGGCTTGCATTTGAAGAAGTGGTCTTGCAGTAAGTGTACGCTGGAGAATTCTGGTATAAGGACGCACTGTGAAGCTTGTCTATCGCCCAGAGTGTCTCCTCTGGCGAGGATTCCAAATGCTAGAGGCTTAAGTGTGACCACTTTGGGGAGGCATGAGACAGCAGCCGGCAGAGATGGAGCGACATCACTTCCTACGTCAGGAGGTGTCATGATCACAGTTCCAGATTGGCCGACTGGGAGTACCACTCTAGGCGCCTCGTTTCGAAGGTCAATCAGCGCGCAGAACTCTCCAGAAATCCGCCCGACATACCGACGTTCTTTCTCTGAGCAGACGAACGCGGAAAGACCGGTTGGAAAGGTGATTTCGAGTCGAAGAAGTTTGAACGACTACCAGAAATCATTGGCGAGTTATTGTGGGAGTTTGACGAAGCCAGATGTTAGGAAGGAGTTGAAAATTGACGAGAATATAGATGTGATTGACAAAGAGTGCAGTTGGGACACGAACGCTGAAGGGGTGATATACGCACTGCCGAATAAAGGGAAGTACAAGGACCTGAATCTGCAGCTTCAGGTCAATAATAACGGGACTAGATACTCTTACGTATCAGTTCAGGACACGAAGACAGTCATGAGCAATTCTCAGAACGAGGCGTTGTACTCCAACGACATTAGTGACGGTGACTACGCGAGAATAGATGAGTTGTTGGGGGCTGAGAATTGTATATCGCCAGTGAATGAGGTGGCTTCGAATATAAGGACTTCGCATATAGGTCAGCAGAGGGAGCCTCCGAAGGTGTTTAACATGTTGCCGTCTGTGGGAAAGGTTTCTCATAACCCTCGCGAGCCGTCCAAAGTGCCTTTGACACAACAACAGCCCACGTAAGTAAATCTGCTTACTTTTTTCTTTGAAACGCTGGGACCGCTACACAACACAAAAGTTTATGTGTTCAAATAGTTTTTCCAAGTTTTGGTGTTCTTTGAGTCCGTTGTTTTATTGTTTGTATAGTCCTTCGCGATACACAAATTATTTAGTGTGGTCATGGTCTGTTTTCAATTTTTTTTATATAAGAAAAAAGGTTATATGACAAAATGACATTAATGTGGACAATAGCAACTTAATATCATCTAAGTTTTTTTTAATATAATAAAGGTGGCAAACAAGCATACGGCCCACCTGATAGTAAGTGGTCACCATAGCCTATGGACGCCTGCAATACCAGAAGCATCACATGCGCGTTGCCGACCCTTTAGGAAAAAAGTGGAAGTAGGAAGGAGAGGAAGCGGGAAGGGGGAAAGAGGGTGATTTGGCCTCCGGCACTCTCACTCACCAAACGAAACATAACAGTACTTAGGAACACTGCTATTTCACATCGATATTCTGTGAGAGGGTAGTACTTTCACGGTCGAGCTGGCCCATTCATGCTGAAAAATATGTTGAGATGTTAAGTTTCTGATTTCTTATTATTTTTTAGCAATTGTTAATTCTAATGTTAAAGGGAAAAATTTTGTATACTGTATAATTTCAAGCTAGATTATAACTACTGTTTGGCCCCGTCGCATAAGTATGCGCTTCTTCAGATTTTGGGGCGGTTCGGGCTAAATGTTACTATAGGCTCGCCACCTATTACGCGGGTGTTAAAACATGGATGGCGAAATGTGGGTGTAAAATACCTACTGCTAAAGAGGTCTACAGGCGCGAGAGTATGTACATATGTGTGTAAAATTGAAACGGACACTCTTGGTAGGGCTTTGTAACATATACAGGATGATTTTGAAATCGTGTAATTCCTTTTAACCACGCATTCTATTGGTGATATAGAATAATCCTGACCATATTTTTTTTTAATAGAATTGTGTTTTTGGATAAATTAATGTACTGATTTTTGAAATGGTTTCATATTAGTCATACGTTAACCACCCGAAACAATCTTAATATTTCACTAATTAAAAAAAAAACAATAACTGATGTCGTAAATAATAAGGGGCAATAAAAAGGACCGCTATTATTATTTACAACATTAATTATTATTAAAGTAATTTTTTTTTAATTAGTAAAGAATTAAAATTGCCTCGGATGGTTAACATATTATGACTATCTGAAACCATTTCACGAAAAAAACGGAACACTAATTTTAAAAATAAAAAAATCTAATAAAAAAAATATGGTTAGGGTTATTCTATACTACCAGTAGAATGCGTGGTTAAAAGGAATTACACGATTTCAAAATCAACCTGTAGATAATTAGTTAAAAAAATCTTAAGTCACATACCATTGCTTGTTTTATATAGACGCGAAAATCGCATGTGGCAATGCAACGAGTGTTGGTTCGCGTACAACGCGTGGTGGGCGCGCTGGTGCGACGTGTGTCGCAGCGGCAGGCCGCCACACGCCGCCGTCACGCTAACCACGCGTGACGTCATCGACGGGAAGCATAATAGGTATGAATAATTACATGCTTGTGTATAAACGCACATTAGCAAGCTGATGAAGATTCAGTCATTCCATAGGCTTGTAGGTAATGTGTCTCCGTTAGGGTGTATAAAAGGAAAATGACTCCACTCACGGTTACAGCATATTTATTGTCCCTAGACACATACACAAAGGTTCAGAAGGCACTAGTAAGTATAGACAAGTACAAGCACAGAATACAGTTCAAAGTTAAATTCACTAAAACAATTCATAATATTTAAAGCGAACTATATAAATAGGTACATGTCGATAACTTAAAAATATCTCCTAAACTGATGGCCGGTACCGTTGACACATCGAGCCTCGAATATTCTAATTTTTGAATTTTAAATTCGCGTTCTCGCTATTCTTGCGACCAGTCAGCACGATAATTATGTGCCGGTATATTGTGTATATAATATTATATAAATGATAAAAATATACTTTACACCGTAGGTAGCCCACTCATAAAGGTAGGCTCATAAATTCATATATTTTATTAGAGTTCGTTCAGACAGATTTATAGATAATACATAAAAATTTATACACATAATATGCCACATACTCTCTGGCACTTTAGCATGCATGCATTTCATACACCAAATTATATGGCTACCAACATACACTCAATCACGGTAATTCTATCTATACAGTATTGTAACTCGGCCCTGTCCTTGAAATAATTTCCTACAACAGCGCGATTCGTAGACACGCGTTAGGGCTGCCCGCCTACTATATTTTAACTAGAGGATGCCCGCAGCTTCGCCCGCACATGTTTTTTATTTATCCATTTCTACCCAATCCCGTGGGAATTTCGGGAAATTCCTTCTTAGTGCATCCCACAGTACCGAAGGAACATACATGTCAAATTCAGCTTCTTGCGCCCAATAGTTCACTCAGTAACGGAAGAGTTTTATATATATAGATTTTATCTACCTACTTGAGTTTCTTTCTAGTTTAGTAATTGTAAATATTATATGTCTCTTATATTATAAAAAATTAAATTCGTAGTGAATGAAATAGAAAGTGTTCAATAAAATCAAATCATCACAAATCGCACGCTTATAAAACAATCACACCGTTCTTTCGTCACTGCGGCGCATTCGCGACTGGTTGCGAACCAAGCGCATACCAACGCCGAGGCGCGCAGGTATGATTCGAGTGCCGACCGTTTGTATGAAGATAAAATACTGTTAATAACATTACCGTGACTCAATATATAAGTTACGTAAACACACACTCCATAAACTTACTACCATCAGACATTTCTACTACGCATACCTTTTCACTCTTAGGAATATTAGCTTTTGTATGTAGTGTTTGTGTGTATGCACACTCTCTAATGCTCGGGGTTTCCCTGCGGGATCGAATCAGAAATGAGGAGATCCGCAGGAAAACTAAAGTTGCCGACAGCTCTCCGGATAGCCAAGATTCAAATCAAATCATTTTCAAATCATTTATTTCGGGCTGCATAGGCCCATAGATAAATACCTTAACCTAAATTTACATATTATATAATTTTATAATACATACAACACCATCTAGCCCAAACTAAGCAGAGCTTGTACTATGGATACTTGACAATGGATAAACATTACATATATACTTTTTTATTGTTTTATAAATACATACATATCATACCTACATAGAAACACCCAGACCAAGAAGTGGCAATGGGCAGGGCACATAGCACGTAGAACCGATGGCCGTTGGGGCAGAAAGGTTCTGGATTGGCGGCCACGCAGCAGGGGTAGCCCCTCCACAAGGTGGACTGACGACTTGATAAGGGTCGCGGGAATCAGTTGGATGCGGGTGGCCCAAGACCGGTCTGTGTGGAAAACCTTGGTGGAGGCCTATGTCCAGCAGTGGACGGCTTTTGGCTGAGATGATGATGATGATGACACTCTCTTACGCATTTCCACGCCTAGTCATTCTCATCTACTCTCACTATAACATCTTCACACGACCAATAACCAATATCTTGTGCAAATACACTCTCACACATCAAGTACAATATTTTCTAAAATTTATAGATACATACACCTGTCTTATACATGTTTCAGATACGTAACTAAAATACTACTTAAAACAATAATATCCTTTATTATATCCTCAGCCCAAGAACTGCCATCACGTCTTCAGAAGCCAGTGGTAGCAGTAAGCCAGAGATTAATAGGAGTGAGCCTAAGAAACTGACAGTGCCCATCGCCTCGTTAGACCACGATCTCAACAGCGATGAACTGTTGTTCGCTGTTGGTGAGTTCTTTACGACTTTTATAATTAATGTAAATACCTAATAATACAATTTTACATGACAATATATATTTTTCTAATTATATTCATTATTTGCATGTCACTATAATGACTAGTGTTTAGTATATGTATACTAATTTTAAGACTCAAACGATATGCATAAATGCACACAATCTTCTAAGGGCGGCGGTATGCCCCAGTTTGGTTGGTTGAAGTGGGGTAAAAAATTTATTGAATGGAATAGTCGTCGTTACAAATAAGGCAGCATGAACTGTTATTAGTAATGAGCTGACTCGCTCGGATCATTCTCTTATAATCATCCCATATCCAGGTCTATTAAAGTAATTAATATGATAAGCAAGAATGTTGATATATTTTGCTGTCACATTAGTGAGTTGACAAAAATTACTATTTACACAGTGTCCTATTTTTGTTCCTAGTATTGTAAGTAGTTATAAGTTAAAAGTTTATTTGTAATTTTGTAATTTTTACTTTAGTTCTATTTTTGTTCCTTTTAGTTACTTAGTTGAGTCTTATGTTTATTTTTTCATGTACATATATAATTAAGATGTAGCGCACTATCGAATTGGGGTTACCTGTAATGATAGTTGTAAGTTTAAAAATGAATAAATAAATAAATAAGAAAATTGAAGAATAGTAATATAGTATTACTACCTACGCACCTAATAATTGTGTTTTAAAATAAACAACACGATCAAATCCGTATAAATTAGTTTAATTTCAAGCTATTACTACGTATTGCCCGGTGTTATTACACTTCCGAGTTATATCTCTAATATCGTAAGCAATGATAGTCTACCGGATATCATCAGACGAACTACAAAGGTGGTTAATTTGTCACATTTGTTTCGTAAAAATAGGAAGATAACCCAAAGTTGATTCTCTTACTGAAGAATGAAGGAATTATCACAGCTGAACTGATTATGTTTGAGCAAAATCGCCGAATAGCCCTCTGTGCACGAGCTCGATTAAGGTCAAGTTCATAATTTGTGGTTCTAGATTCGACCCCCACCCCAAGTCCAGTAACGACATGGTCATGTACCCGCTGCACTCTGGTCAACGAGTCGACGGCGGCCGCCTGCGCCGCGTGCGCTGGCTCCAGACCACAACCACACAATTTTTGGTGAGCATTTTTTGAAGAAGCATAGCACAGCCTTATGGGAATGCGTTGGAATGTCACGCAGAGAAAATTCTAAAGGAGAATCAAATCATATAGAATGAAAATCCTATAATCCTCTTTTGACTTTTTGTAGTTATGCGCACATAAGACTAGATATAAGTTAAAGCAGGTAAACGTGTCCGAATTCAGCTGGCGTAAATTCAGGTCATAGGTAGTAGATTGTTCAGAAAGACCAAAACCTCACACGCGTGCGTCTTGCCATTTGCCCACGAAGTCAGAGATTTGATGAGTGGTGGCCGAAGTGGAAGCTTCTTAAGGTTATTATTGCTTGCTTAATGGTGAGGCTTTGAAAAAGTAGTACTTAGATAGTTTGGGCATGTGGAAGGAATGGAGCACACAAGGTTGACCAGGAAAGCATATGAAGCAAATGTGGATTTACAATACTAACATATACTTACAAATGTTTTGTAGTTTTAGACTACTCCAGTCTATGAGAAGTTATACACTGGAGTAGTCTAAAACTACAAACTACCGTCAATGTTAATTGAGTAATTTCAGTAAACTTACTAACCATAAAGGTTTGACGTTGTAACCTAAATAAGAATAAATTATATTTGATTTTGACTTAGGGAAGATCTGGGCCAACTTACATTGACCAGACCGAATATTTTGGCGAAAGGCTAGACAAACCTGAACCGACCAGAGGTCGACCTACGTGCTGTTGTTTAAATTTTTAATGGTCACTTCGCTTCCTCTCATATTTTCACTATTCGATCATCAAGCGAAGCATTATTTAACACAGGTTATTTTAATTCCAGGTCGTGCAGTTCATGCACGCTACAAAACCCGTTATCAGCGAACTTGTGCCTGGCATGCAAGACACCGCCGGTGCCGAAGCATGGACTCACCGTACCAACTACTGACTCTAACCACGGCGCAAGTAAGCAATCATTAATTATCTATATATATTAATACGTGAAGCGAAAACTTTGGATCCCTTTTTACGGAAATTGGGCGGACGGAGGAGTTTGAAATTTCGCACACTTATAGTTTATACAGAGAAGAGTGACGAATGTTAATATTTTTATAAAATATGCATTAGAAATACATTAAATTAATGAAAAAACACTACACGCACACAACCATGCATTTCACACGCAGTCGAAGCGCGTAACTATGGTTACATATATCAATATATAATGACACTTATTATCAGCACTATCTTACAGACTCAACTTTGGTCGAATTTCGAGTACTAGGCGACCGCTAGTTATTATATAATGTACTAGATGTTGCCGCGGTTTCACCCACGTTTATTTTTACCGCGCCTCCGTGGATTGCAGCGTGATGTTATATAGCCTATAGCCTTCCTCAATAAATAGGCTATCCAACACTAAAATAATTTTTCAATTCGAACCAGTAGTTCCTGAGATTAGCACGTTCAACAAAACAAACCAACTCTTCAGCTTTATATTATTAGTATAGATTAAAAGCAGTATGTGCTGTGAATGACCTCGAAAACTATGAAACATTCTAAACAATAACGAAGGAAACCAGTTTGTAGGCATTGTATATGAGAACGGAAAACGTCAATCAAAGTAAAACAGACTTTAATATAATTATGGTTGTAGGGTATATATTAGCCTGACCACACAACTTGGTTACGACGAGACGCTTACATGAGAATCTTTTATTGCGAATAATAAGAATATTGTTATCTTATAAGAAACGTAAATTATAATAAGATATAGATTATCTATGAAGCAGGACTTGAACCTGCGACCTTGAAAAACCGGATTATCGCTCTACCAACTGGTAAATATGGTCCTATATTAAAGCTTAAAATTTGCATCTATGTTTTACATCTAAGATGATGCTAGGTGTCATTTATTATAATAAAGTTATAGAACTGTGCGATCAACAAGTGCATTATAACGAATGTAACAATTGCTGTTAAATATGAAATTTTTATATGTTACATTCGTAAATGTTACATTTATTTAATAAGCATTGCACATGGTAAGGTATTTTTCCCTCTGTTGTAGTTTACATTCATTACATTGCACTCGAACTCAGGTACAGAATAATGTTTGCCTACGAACAAAATAGTGAGTCATCAAAAGTATCTATAAAATATACTACCCACTATAAATTTATAAATTCACTAGCTTTTGCCCGCGGCTTCGCTCGCGTTAATTTAGAATTTGACAATCAATTCGGGATGTACTCTGCTTGTAATAATATAATTCAATCATGATTCGAAAGACACGTGGCGCCATCTATTATCATAAGAACGTTATTGTTGTTTTCCTCGGGAACAGTAATTTTTTTCGGGATGAAAGGTAGCCTATGTCCGTTTCTGTACACCTGACAACGTATATGCAACATTTCAGGATGATCAGTTCAGTAGTTTAGGCGTGAAAAGGTAACAAACAAACAAACAAACTCATTTTCGCTTTTATAATATTAGTTAGGATTTCTAATTCTTTGCTTCTTGTTTTACCCTAAAATGTGTTCTTTTCTTAAATAAATTATTGTGAATAGATTTAAGAAAAATTGTTTGATGTAATTTATCAAAATTGAGTTATTAAGAAATCTACTTCTTTTTACTTTACCATAGAAAATGATTGTAAAGTAAATCTAAAATTTACTAGATCTGATAAGGAATATTAAAAATTTCTTGTTGCTCCTACGGCATTCAATTTAGTCTGAATACGGATAAAGGAATCATCACTGTGATTATCGTATATTTTAATGTTAAATATTGCAGACTTAAAGAATAGCGATATTGTGAAGCAGTATATAGCCTCTGGCATGTATAAATACATAGTATACTAATGCGGTTATCATAACTCTCACAATATGGCGCATGACCTAAACAACGAGTACAATAGCTTATCTTATCTTATGTGGGGGCCAGTCAGTGAAGACCGGCGACACTTCGACCCAGTGCGATCTTTTGTGTCGACACTCTCCCAATAACGACTGCCATAGATGCTCATGGCAGCCGGGACCAACGGCTTAACGTGCTCTCCGAGGCACGGAGCAGGCGATAATTGTCAATCAATACGCACATCATTTCGAAAAGTCATATAACTTCCGAAAGTCAGAGGTGTGCGACATGGGTTCGAACCCGAGACCCTCTGCATTGCAGTCTGTGAGTCTCCCAACTGAGCTATCGCTGCTCTAGTACAATAGCTTATCTTTGTGTCGGTATGTTCCAGGTGGGCGCAGTCCCTCCCCGCGGCGCAGCGCGCGCCACACGCCGGCGCCGCCGCGCCGCGGCTCACGGCACAAGACACCGCCCCCTGAGCCCAAGTACGTATACAACCAACACACCTCAAAGTAGTATATGATAATTATATCCTATGCACCAGTGTCCCTTCTAAATTATATAATAAATCGAATGAAGAGGACGTCTGCGGTCTCTTCTACGAACATTCGCGAATACGTAACGACGAAGCGAATTGAGCACGGATTATGGAACACTGCTGTTGTTTACGACTTTATTATTCCCAAGTCACTTGGGGTCGCCTTTCTAGTGTAACCGGATTTGACTAGATATCAGTTTTTACACGGAGCGACTGCCATCTGACCTCCGTAACCCGAAGGCTAACGATACCCTATGGCTAGACCAGTATCAGGATATTAGAGGGCACTGACTTCCCAATAATGGCTGCCATAGATGTTCATGGCAGCCGGGACCGACGGCTTAACGTGCTCCCCGAGGCACGGAGCAGGCGATAATTGTCAATCAATACGCAAATCATTTCGAAAAGTCATATACTTCCGAAAGTCAGAGGTGCGTGACGTGGGTTCGAACCCGAGACCCTCTGCATTGCAGTCTATTGGTGTCCCCACTGAGCTATCGCTTATCTGTTGTACTTTAACGCCCTCTATACTAAATATTTTTGTTATAGGACGGAGGTAACGGAGTGGCCTTGTTCTGAATGCACGTACATGAATTGTGGCGGCGCGGTGTCGTGTGAGATGTGCCAGTCGCCCAAGACTAGACTCCTGCCGGCTGCGCCCGACCAGCCGTCTCTAGACGATGAGGAGTCACGTGAGTTCTCATATATGACCAGCTTCCCAGCCTTTTAGATCCTTGATTTGATAATCGGGTCGGCAAAAGTGTTATTAGATTTTTCACAATAAAGAATAAACCAGAAGCACTAAAGTGAGGCATAAAAATGATACCCAAATAGTGTGATTATACGTCTACTAGATGTGCGCGCTTCGCGTGAACGTATAGTCACCTGTAATAGTGCATGGATACATTAAGGTCCAAAATCCTGTGAACACTCCAATTAGAATAAATATGAATGAACTAGATGGCGGTGTTTTAGAAATATTGCAACGCGTACTCATTTTAGCAAATAGGTGAAATTTATAAGAAACTAGGTGTGCTCGCGGTCTTACCCTCGTCTTTGGTATTTGTGGTTACTGCGCCGCTCCCGTGCAGCCGATCCCGTAGCGTGATGTTATATAGCCTATGTCCTTCCGAGGGTCTTAGGCTATCTTCATTCCAAATTTCATCTAAATCGGATCAGCGGATTGAGCGTCAAAAGAACAAACAGACAGACCGACAGACGGAGTTACTTTCGCATTTGTAATATTAGTAAGGATTATAATCTCAACCGAGAAGGCACTCGAACACAGGGACAGAATAATGTTTGCCTACGAACAAAATAGTGAGTCATCGAAAGTATCTATAAAATAAACTACCCACTATAAATTTATAAATTCCTTTCTAATTCTTTGCTTCTTGTTTTACCCTAAAATGTGTTCTTTTCTTAAATAAATTATTGTGAATAGATTAAAAAGAAAAATAGATTGATGTAAATTTATCAATATTGAGTATTATTAAGAAATCTACTACTTTTTATTTTATAGTAATGCATCGCCATCTATCACGATATAAATCAGAAGTTACCAGACTTTTTTTCTCATAGACCACTTTCAAAATTTTCGTTGGACCTCCTGAAGCAAATTTTTTTTTAGTAATTCTCTACCCTACGAATTGTGCACCCCCATTTTTTTGTCACGCCAACGTAGACCCCTGTCGAGTCTCCCGTGGACCCATGGTGGTCTACCTGGCACACTTTGGGAACTAATGATATAAATAAACTACTTAACAGTTCTTATATAGATTCCGTTAGATGGCGTCAGATACCGGCTTAAAACATTTTAGTTTTGAAATGGGTATGCATATTTGCAGCTCACTGTACATATATCATGCTGTAAATTTTAATTCCCTTATTAAGTTTTGTTGTCTAATCTTGTAAAAATGCTTTCAGACGTGAATAAAATCGGAATGGCATCACATTTTCGGCGCGTCTTTTCAACATCTTTACATAGTTGTTATAATATTCCCTTGTCCACAGCGGAGGGGTCAGATGGCGAGCGGCAAGACAGCACTCCGATGGAGATTCTGCGACTCAGTGAGGAGAGTCACGCCTGGACGCAGTGGCAGGAAGTACTAGCGCAATGTGCCTCGGTTAGTACTAGTGATGGGACGAATTGGATTTTTTTGACTCGAGTTACTCGAGTTGATATGGCTACTGACTCGAGTCGCAACTCGAGTTGACTCGAATCGCAACTCGAGTTGACTCGAATCGGTGTCTCCTGTAGGGAAAGAGAGGGGACTCGGGGAGCTCGAGTCACCTCGACGCGAGACTGATAGGTTCCGATCCTGGACCAGCGAGCCCGACTCAGCCGGCAGCCCGAGTTTTGAGCCGCCCCCGTTTCAAATCGAACCAATAGTTCCTAAAATTAGCGCGTTCAAACAAACAAACAAACTCTTCAGCTTTATAATATTAGTATAGATGATATTTGTATGTGTCGCCAGACGGGTGAGCCGTACGTAGACTCCTCATTCCCGGCGTCTCCGCGCTCGCTGTACTACAGCGGTGGCGCGGAGACGGGTGCGGCCACTCGCTGGCTGCGCCCGCACCAGATACACGTGGACGCCGATCATAGACTGCCCTGGGTTGTCTTTAGAGACCCTCGACCTTCGGATATTTCTCAAGGTAAGAATAGGATGCGAGAAAAGGACAATATCCTTTTTATACTGTTGTTGTTGCTGTTCTACATGAATGAGCCAACTAGACCCAAGTTTCGTGCCAAAACAACCTTCCTTCCTTATCTTCCCCGGGATGTTGACTACTCAGGGTTCAGTAGTAGTTTCAGCACCGTGTTTCATTTAGTAGCGCCACTTGCTTCGCTGTTACATTTGTTGGAAGGCAGGTGGGTAGTCTCAAAAAAATTGCCTGTAACAGAATTTCTACTTGAAATAACAGTTTAGGGACTATAGCATTTATTTCTGGGTGTGAGAACGCCGGCAACCTTAGAATCGTTTCCCACTCCCACTCCCTTTCACCCGTACCTTTAACATACATACATACATAGATTCACGCCTGTTTCCCAGAGGGGTAGGCAGAGACTACGGATTTCCATTTGCTACGATCCTCACACACTTCTCTGGCTTCATTCAGTTTCATCACATTCCTCATACACGCCCGTCGATTCAAGGAGCTCTTAACCTGGCCTTTGTCCAGAATGCCTCCGATCTGATCGAGAAATGTTCGCCTAGGTTTTCCTCCTGTGACTGTTCCATTCACACTAGCCTTATAAACTTTCTTAGTCAGTCTTTTCTCGTCCATTCTTTCTACATGTCCAAACCAGCTTAACATACCCTTTTACTCTTAACATACCTTTAACATAGGCTATTGCAGTGATTTGAGGCGTATAGGTGCTCGTTATGATATATTTTAGTAAGCATATTTTGGTGTGCAATTGAGCAGCGATAGCTCAGTGGGGAGACCAACAGACTGCAATGCAGAGGGTCTCGGGTTCGAACCCACGTCGCGCACCTCTGACTTTCGGAGGTTATATGACTTTTCGAAATTATGTGCGTATTGATTGACAATTATCGCCTGCTCCGTGCCTCGGAGAGCACGTTTAGCCGTAGGTCCCGGCTGCCATGAACACCTATGGTAGTCGTTATTGGGAGAGTGTCGACACAAAAGATCCCACTGGGTCGAAGTGTCGACGGTCTGCACTGAATGGCCCCCACATTAGATCAGATGAAGATCAACATAGGCTAGAATAATTGATTACCATAAAGTATTAATAACAATATTAATTTTCAGTAGCCTAAACTAAGTAGAAAACATTATATGTACTATGAAGTTTAATATCAAGTTCGTTAAATAATATACATTTTCTTGTTAGTCTCTCCCTACCCCTCTGGGAAACAGGCGTGAATCTATGTATGTATGTATGTCGGCCTCGATGGCGTAGCGGCTAGTGTAACCGACTGCCACGCCTGAGGTCGCGGGTTCGATTCCCGCACAAGTCAAACATTTGTGTGCATGAACATGGATGTTTGTCTTGGTCTGGGTGTTTCTATGTATAATATGTATGTATTTACAAAAAAAAAGTATATATGTATGTTTATCCATTGTCTAGTACCCATAGTACAAGCTCTGCTTAGTTTGGGCTAGATGGTGTTGTGTGTATGTGATAGAATATTATATTATATTATTATTATATTATATTATTTTCTTTTTATCGATTGCAGGTGTTCTAGGTAACTGCTGGCTTCTATCCGCGTTAGCTGTTTTAGCTGAACGCTCGTCGCTAGTCCGGGGAGTGGTGGTAAGGGGAGAGCCCAGCGTAGGAGCGTACCAGCTTCGACTGTGCAAAGATGGTCGTTGGCTGACAGTCACTGTCGATGATCTACTACCGGCGAATAAGAAGGGACACCTGGTTTATTCTCAAGTAAGTATTGTTGAGTCATACAATTCGCCTGTGACTGAGGCGGGGACTGCGGGGAGCGGGGCGAGCGGCACAACGGCCATCGACCCGACGGTGCCCGAGCGATATTCAGTCTGAAGGATCTTGAGTAAAACAAATTCAATTCAATCGTTTTATTGCGAATATAGGTTACAATAGGTGTTTACATAACATTTGATAATAACAAACATTTCGTACAGCTATATTCCACCGTTTGGCATGCAATATATTTATAAGATTATTTTATAATTTAAATATAGTTATGTCTGAGTGAATAAAAAGTAATATTAATAATAGAATTTGCTTTCAAAATATATACAGTCAATTTTTTTTTTTATGTCCTAGCTTTATATGAATTATTAAAGTGAATTTCTCAGTTTGTTAGGATGCTTCGGCTTGGCGTGGACATTAATTATAGTAATAATTGCATTGCTGTTTTAATATCTGATACCCAAAACAAACTAAATATAATAATAAAGCTGCAGCAAGTTGTTAAAATATGCCTTTTCTTGATATACATAATATTGCAATATTGTCACTTATAATTGACTGAAAATGGGCATTTCATTGATTGAATAGTATCTATGTTTATTATAAAAACGATACTTTATCTATGTAATAAAGAAAAACATTTTAAGAAAAACAAGTATCTTATTAAAAATGCACGTTTATTTATATGCTAACCCAGCATGGAGCGCAAAAGAAGAACAATGGCGGTGCCTATGATTGTTATCAGTTGAAATATTTATTTATGCGTTCTTTTTTACCGAAATATTTCCTGCAACGAGTTATTATTTAATATTTTTTAATTATTTAATTATAATTATTTGTAAATAGATTTTTTACTGAGCAATTGTCCACGCAAAGCCGAAAGTAGTTATTCCCTTTTGTCATCAAAATATTCATTTATGCTATAGTATGCCTTATTAATAAGTAATTGCTTCAATTTAAGTTTTAACAAATCTATGTTGGAGCATTGTAATATGTTCAATGGTAAATGATTATGGATACGTGGTGCCATACAATATATGCTATTGTTTAATTGGGCTGTTTTATTAAACAGACACAGAAACAAAGCGGTTTGATAATAAATATCTTTACTTGAGAAAAGTAAGACACTTTTTATGACCGTACATGGATAACGCTTAACAGCCAGAGAGACAGAGAGTTGCACCATAGATATAAAACTAACAATCAACCAGTGTTGCCAACCTAAAGGTAGGTATTACATTGCGTTTATATCAACACAGTCAACTATAATATGCGCTTACGCATCGTCGTGTTCACGCTCTCAAACTTTATTTACGACTTTCTGAATTTATGTAATTACTCGTATTGCATATTATATCATTTAAATACAGTCCATTTTTTTTATCTCATCCACTGAGCCATCGTCCCAACAGTATGCTTTGCTGGTTTACAGTATACAGGTTACAAGATATTTATGTCTATATCTGGCTTTCTCTATTCTTACTCTCTTTATATCTTACACCAAATTCCAAAATAAGTTCTTAAATTGTTATATTATAATGACCCTACCTACCTTTATGACTTTTAAGACTATAAAAAGAATGTATTTAAATGCTTTCGTCTCCAACAATAGCAATTTCGTTGTCACATAAATTCATAAATAAGTTGCGTTATGTTTCTCTTTTATTCGGTTATAGGGTTCGTTTCCCGCACAAGTCAAACATTTGTGTGCATGAACATTGTATGTATATATGTTTATCCATTGTCTAGTAGCCATAGTACAAGCTCTAGGACTTTGGACTAGATGGTGTTGTGTGTATGTGATAGAATATTATTATTATTTGGAAACTGTTTTAATACTCGGCTAAAAGCCGGTGTTTTATTATTATTATTATTTTGATTTTTTTTTGTTATAATAATTTAAGTTCTTTACATAAATTATGTCACAACTATAGATGAATGCTGGTTAATCAATTATTGGCAAATGTTTCAGCCACCATACTTTGTGATTTATTTGATATCAATCTGTAAACATTTGCTGTTGATTAACCATAATAATAAATAAATAAATAATATATTATCTTGTACACACAGCGACGCATCAAGCTAGACTGTTTGGACTTTGAACTATTAGAAGTTGAACGCTGCGAATCGTGCGAGAGAGTGCGTTATATTCTAGTTACGCTCTATCCTTACCATTACATCGACACCACTATGCACTGTCCCTTTCCGACAATTCTGTATTTTGTATGTAGCGTAGTTATGCGTATATAGGATGTCTAACTTGATGTGTAGTCGTGTGTACAAGATAACTTTCGTTTTTACCTTGCCGTTTATCTTGGTAATATCATAAATGGAATCTATGTGCTAATTTCTGCTTTCTTGATTGATCAAACGTATTACGCATTAGCAAACGCTAACGGGGAATTTATGAGTCAATCAGGTAGTGATTTGGGAATTTTCTTTTTATAAATGTTATGATGGACTATTTTTCTGGTCTTCAGGCTAAAAGGAAACAATTATGGGTGCCGCTGATTGAGAAGGCGGTCGCCAAGCTACACGGATGTTATGAGGCTCTCGTCTCTGGGAGAGCTATTGAAGGTAAGTGACGTGTTAGCAATGTATCACAATGATTTAAATCATAGATGTACCCCCAGCGTATTAAGATCGCATTGAAAAGTGTCCACACAAGAAGCTCACATGTTAAAATACATGACAGAGAACGATAGTTCCCACCCTCGTCGCCACTGTTAGGTAGTGTACGGGAGCGAAGTAAAACCAACGACGGCTATTAGCAAACTCACTTATTAACGTGTTAACACGGGGGTACGCAGCCCGCGCACACAAGCTCATCAATCAATAGTTACATAGGTACTCTACGACTAGTCCAGTTTATGATATAGCGTTCCCCTACACCAACCATCAAGGTTATATTAGGTGGAGCCGCTGTACCTTCCAGCGCCCGAGAGCACCTCCCGGGACCAGTTATAGACAGGTCTTGTACCTAAATCTCGACTCTCCATCCTAACCTCAGAGATCCGGTTCTCGTAAGCGAGTTAAACTCTCCACCTGAAACCCTATCTACTCGGGTCCAGTAGATAGGGATATAACAATAGTGCAGGCAGCGGCTCTGCTGTGTCCTGATATTGATGAAGTCCATGAGCAGCGGTTACCACTTTCCATCAGGTGGAACGCTTGCTCGTCTGCCGCCAAAGACAATAAAAAAGAATTCAATTTTAGTATACGTAATAATGCTATATGCATAATTCAAATGTAAATCAACTTAACCGCCAGAACAATTACTATATTTAAACGCAGTGCACATTTATGATTGAAATATTTTCTGTGTCTTAACATACTATAGAATAATACCTTGAGTAGTACAACCTTGTTGGTTTCAGCATGAATGGGTCGGTTCGACCGGCGAAGTAATACCATAAGTGTAATAAATAACTATTTAGTAGCGTAACTCCACCGAACGGTTGACTTATTAGCTTACTGTATTAGGCAGCTTAGATGACAAGTAAGAATGGAATGTGATGAAAGTGAATGAAGCCAGAGAAGTGTGTCAGGATCGTAGCAAATGGATATCCGTAGTCTCTGCCTACCCCTCTGGGAAACGGGCGTTAATCTATGTATGTATGTAGATGACAAGTGAAAACGGGCTGGCAAAGTCGCATGCGAGGCATTGCATGCGACGTCACCAGCCTGTATTCACTTGCGCCGGAGCGGCAACGTGGCAATGTTGCCGCGCCGGCGCAGACATTGAGCGCCTACCCGCGTTTCGTTGCCTAACAATCTATACCATCAGCTTTCTGTTTTATTCCTATTTCGCTCGTTATGTTAAGTTCTGGCATACTTATATGTATATGCGATCATATGTCTATCATCTTCTGCCAAAGGAAGACGATGATAGACATAGTGCATTTTGTATTACTCCGCGTTGCTGCTGAGAATTGAACCTTCAGACAAAGGCTATCAAAGTGCGGCGGTCTCTGGACAAAACGAACGCGAAAAACTAACAACTAGCGACAAAAAATGGTGCTATAATCAATAACGCACTATAACTAGTTATCATTCCGAAATCAAAGTGTGCATTATGAATTACTGTAAACATAAATGCCCGGCATCGATTGTCAGGCTGTACCTCACTACGCTCGATCGAGCATAGTGAGGTACAGCCTAGCAATTGATGTCGGGCATTTATGAATTATGAAGTATGAAAGGTAAGGGTAAGGGACATCTTCCCCTTATATCTAAAGAACTTCATACTTCATTCCTATAAAGATGTAGCGAATAACAAATTTATAGTCCCATCACGAGCTCTAAATAAGATAACTTGCAACATCATATGGTTTCCAGGCCTATGCACGCTAACGGGCGCGCCGTGCGAGTCCGTCTCCCTACAGGCGGGGGGCGCGGGCGGTGCAGGTGGGGGGGCACCTCTGGAACAACTGGACCGTGATTTAGTATGGGCACAGCTGCTGTCGTCGCGACAGGCCTCCTTCCTCATGGGGGCTAGCTGCGGCGGCGGGAACATGAAGGTGTGTATACAGTATGTGTAAGTGCAGGCGAGGAATGCAGGTGGAGGGGCACCTCTAGAATAACTAGACCGCGACAGTGTGGGTGTAAAGGAGCACGAACGGGTGGTGCTATTATAGTTGTTTAAGAAAGTCGGGGTCAACAGTTACATATGATTTTGGAGGAACGATTACACTTTTTAGTCCATCACACACATAGCGGAGGCGGAGCGGCAGCGGTGGTGGTGTTTTTGTTTTGTTTGAATTATTATGAAAAATTATGTTCCGTCCTAGACGTAATTTTGCCACTGGCAACTTTTTGGTCGCAATTCTCGTTGTCTCAAACGCGGAAGTCATAGATAAAACGAAACGTCAAAAACGTCACTTTGCTTAAATCTTTGGAAATAATTATTGTTGGACTTGGTTTATAATCACTACACGTATAATATTGTCGTGTCTTTTGGGTGCATTATAAACACTTGTTAAAAACGTGAACTTGTGAATACTTGGAACCTTGCCAGCGTGCTGAGGGCGCCCGCCTGCGAAGAAGCTGTTCTCGGTTGGGGTAAGCTTTTTGACTATAATCGGATACGTTTTATTGTTCAATTATGCTAACCTAACTTGACTTACAGCCCGGCGACCGTGAGTCTTAGATGTAACCACACCTTTTTATATTTGTAACGTTAACACGTGTGCATTCACGGTTGTTGCTAGATCGGGCTAGAAAATAGCTATTGCAGGGCGACAACAAATTCCTAGCAGGTCTTAGCACTGAATGGTACACATGACAAACACGAACACTTAAATGATTCGAAGTGATTGTGTCTGTTTCTGCGTGATGGGCCTTGTGGATCTTTGGATCTGTGAGGCTAGCTTCACATCATTACTCATTAATAAATTGGCTTCTCAGGTGGACGAAGAGGAATACCAGAGACTAGGTCTACGACCACGGCACGCGTACTCCGTGCTCGACGTAGTAGAAGTTTGCGCGGGGGTAGGTGGTGCGGGGAGTGCGGGGGCGGCAGGCGCAGCGGCGGCACCGACGCGTCTGCTGCGGCTGCGCAACCCGTGGGGGCACTACACGTGGCGCGGCGCGTGGGCGGCGGGTTGCGCGCGCTGGACCGACGCCGCGCGCCGCGCACTCGCGCCGCACGCGCCCAGTGCCGACGTCGACCGGGACCAAGGCGTGTTCTGGATCAGCTTCGATGATGTGCTCAAGTGAGTACCGCGTGGGGTCAGGGTGTCTAGTGCAAATTGTTTTTACGTTAACGCGATCGAAACGTTTATCGCGTTTGACTCTGATTGGTTAAGAGCTTGGCGCGGGCAACTCGTAGCACCAAACGCCATACATGTGTCGATCGCGTTAACGTAAAACAAACTCGCACTAGGCACTCTGTACGTATGTAGGCGTGACTGCTGCGTGACCTCTTGATAATGCAAGCGAACCTAGGCTGAGCTATAGGACGTCATCTCACAGAAGGAAGCGGCGCCGCGGCGGAGTGGATGCGTGAAGAAAGTATCCTGGCGGATCCGTACCGCAACCGGCGTACCAGGCGGCGCAGAAAGGCTTACGCGTGCCTTATGCCGCTGTTGTAAAGGCCACGGGTAAGAGAACGGGAATCTCGGGTGATTACCGTTCTCCTCTCCTACTCGTCGGAGCGTCGCCCTCTGTCGTGCCAAGGAGTCGCCCAGGAGTCGTCGCCCGCAGACCTTTCCTGTCTGCATTGGGCACTGCTGGGTGTGTCGCTGATGTAGTTTCAGTTCCAAGGACCCACCTACCACAAAGCAGCGAGTTGACATACCGTGATGGTTTTAGTCGGTAGGACCGAAGTCTCGGGAGAGCCCGACATAACCCTCTCGTTTCTCCTGTGGCGAAAGGGCATGCATAAGGAGCATTTTGCCGTTAAAAAAATGCTATGCTATTACCATTTGTTTTAGGTTTTTTAAACAATGGCGGGGCAAGCGTAATCGATCAGCACCCTTTTTAAAATATAACCTTTGTTACAATTAAATGTATGTTTCTAGATACTTCGATTGCATAGACATTTGCAAAGTGCGAGTGGGTTGGCACGAGGTGCGATTAGCAGGGATCCTGCCACCCATGTCCTCTACGAGGCACCTCACGTGTCTGCTACTCACTGCCACGCAGCCCACCGAAGTGGACTTCACTCTCTTCCAGGAGGGGCAAAGGTCAGAATCTTTCCTTTGTATATATATCTTGAATTCAGTCGGTAATTGAGTTAGGGTAACAGGAGCGACAAATATAATTATGTATACGTAATGCCGTAGAATATCCTACATTTTTTGTATTCTATGAGCACTTATTGATAGACCTAAAGTAAAAGTAAACAAGAAAAACCGTACTCCTTTTTAAAAGGCTGGCAACGCATTTGTAACTCCTCTGGTGTTGCGGGTGTCCATGGGTGGAGGTAATCGCTTACCAGCAGGCGATCCGTCTGCTCGTTTGACTCATATATCATAAAAAAGTGTTTTTAAAATCGTTACTTATTTTCTTTTAATCCTTACTCATTTAACTGCATATTGTTGATATCCCAGTGTGATGTCGAGTTCGAGGTACAAGTGAAACGCGTGAATTTCGATATTAGACTGCGTTTATTTAATGAATTAGACAATAAATATACTAATTGCTAGTATAAATATATGACACCACTACACAGTTCTTTACCTTAAAATGTCAATAACTGTCTTTTAGGGATACTTATGTATTTAATTAGGCCTAGTACGTTAAGTGGTGAGAGAGGAAACCAAAATTTGCGTTACGTAGGGAAAGAAATTTGGAGAATATTGTGTTATGTATTTTGCATGTCGCTCTATAATTTTTCCATTGTAATTTTACTATAACAAGAGAAAGAGACAGGGCTATACGTAGCGTGTAATAATGTCTCTCTGACTCTTAAGTTAGACGATACGCAAAAATTTTTTAAGCTATTTGAAGAGAAATTTTCTCTTCAGATTTTTAATAGCGGAAAATAGCAGGGCAGCCTCTTTTCAGTGGTTCTTTTGTTCCTTAAAACAATCTTGCACTCGATGTTTACAACTTTTTTATATTATTTACAGAAACTCAGCCAAAAGCCAGAGATCGCAGCTGGATCTGTGCGTGGTCGTGTTCCGTACAAAGTCAGGACCAAGCGCGCAAGTTGGCAAACTGGTGGCCCATAGTAAAAGACAGGTAGGGTTTTAATTTATCTACTTAAAAATCAGTCTATTTCTTTTTTACCGACTTCAAGAAAAGGAGGAGGTATTCAATTCGTCCGTATTTTCTTTTTTATGTTTGTTACCTCGTTACTTTCGACTGGGTGAACCGATTTTGATGATTCTTTTTTTATTTGAAAGCTGGTGCTTCCCGTGCGGTCCCATTTAATGTTGATCAAGATTTGACCATTCGTTTTCGAGTTATACTTAATAATGCGTATTTGGCTACATTGATGATGTTCCCCATTGGATTTAATATATAAGAAAGCATAGGTTATAAACAAAATTTTAACAAAAAAAACCGACTTCAAATAAGAATATTCTAAAATTTAAAATTCACTAAAAAGTTAATAAATAATTGCATATTCTTGTGAATAATTCAATTATTGTTATTATTGGAGTCGGTGTCAGCCAAGGTAGGTTTGTAACTAATTAAACAGGAGATGTCTTACTATAATCATAACATAACATTGGCATGCACAATTACACACATAGACGCAGCACGCGGCGCGGGCGGCTGACACCGACTCCAAAAATAACAATAATTTAATTATTCACAAGAATATGCAATTATTTATTAACTTTTTAGTGCATTTTAAGTTTTAGAATATTCTTATTTGAAGTCGGTTTTTTTTTGTTAAAATTTTGTTTATAACTTATGCTTTCTTATATATTAAATCCAATGGGGACGAAATTACACGAATGGTGTTAAAACACTGAAGTCCACCACACACAGACAGGGGAGGCGGAGCGGTACCGGAGGCGTTTTTGTTGTATTGTTCTAATAAGTATGAAAGATTATAAACAATATCCGATTGTATGTACGTACGCATTAGTTTTTGTATACTCACGCTCATGCAGTAGTACCGCGCCGCAGGTTTTCTCCCTGGAAACACCTTGGTCCTGCGGTTGATCTTTCCCCGGTCAGAGTGAGGGAGTAGGGAGTACATTAACTAAGCTCACCACCTACAGACAGCAGAGGTGGAGCGGTAGTGGAGGCGTCTTTTTTGGATGGTATGAATTAGTATGCAACGTTACACAAACGATCCATCAAACAGCGGCAGTGGCGCGGTGCGGAGCCAGAAATACGTCATATTCCTTTCAAACGTATGAGAGACTTCGCACAGAGCAGAAGCGGCGCGGTGCGGTACGGAGACGGATTAATAGCGGTTGAGATAGTTGTAATGTTTTACAAAACTATAAATTTTTTTAAAGGACTGTCTGAGTACGGAAATATTAATGGACTCTTTGGATGGCCCTTAGGTGTCTGGCACACTCAAAGAAATTCATTGCAAACGGAGCCACAGGCTTCACCCGGAAGTTCTGCGGATATAGCAAGAGCCAAATTCGCCTGCTCACAGGAGTGTTCACTGGCCATTTTGGCACCAACGACTTCCTGTGCAGATTGAGATTGACATACAATTCGATCTGCAGAGCCTGTGGTGAACAGGAGGAGTCCATATCGCACCTACTGTGTGAATGCGACGCATTGGCTGGACTTAGGATGGGTCTGATGGGATTGGCATGTCCAAATCCTGAAGATTTCAGGCTTCTCCCTCTGAATTGTACACTGCGGCTAATGCAGTACATTCATAAGGAGATAGCTAAGGGATGATTCTTGGGGCTGACACAAAAGATCCCACTGCGTCGAGGTGTCGCCGGTCTGTACTGACTGGCCCCCACACACAAGATAAGATAATGGACTCTTAGTACTTTTTTACTTTATGGATTCTTAGTACATTTTTGTAAATGTTATGAATCGACGGAATTTTGGTGCTGCGTCTATTTTTCTCAGTGCTAAAGGTAATAAGCAAAATACATAAGCGCACTGATCCCTGCAAACACCGCGACGCGTACACACAGACAGCTTCGCACCGCCTCTGTACCGCCACCGCATAAATGCTATGGTAGCGAGTCGACATCGGCAATGCACCATCGGCATACCGTCACGCCTGGCACGGCTCCGCACCGCTACTGCTTCGCCTCCGGTTTCTGTGTGTGGCGGGCTTTATGAGTATATAGAGCAAATCTATGGCAAATACGCGGCCATAGGTAATAGGCTCGTTTTCACGTTATAGGAAATCAATGTGAGGTTTAAAACATTATTTACCTCTACACGCGAGTGTGATACACCTAATTGAAAATCTGGTATGTCATTCAAAACAGGTACGAGGTTTCGTGGGCTGCCACAAAATGCTGGAGAAGGGCTTCTACCTAGTGGTGTGCCTGGCATTCAACCACTGGCACACGGGGCTAGAGCTGGCGGCCAGTGCAGCGTGGCCACGACACGTACTAGCGGCGCACTCGTCCAAGCCGCTGGCCGTGGAGCGGCCGGCGCTGCACCCGCACATCCTGGCCGACGCCATCATCGGCCTCACGCTGGCGCGTGGCCAGCGCCACGAGGGCCGCCAGGGGATGACTGCTTACTACTTGACTAAGGTAAGTGCGCCGCCACCACACGTCTAAGCCGCTGGGCTTTTTTTGCATATTCCTCTCGACAGGCTTTCGATAGAAAACTGATAGACTGGCAACCCCATGACAGGTCTTCAGAGGCGCTGAGTTATTAGCAGTATTTGTCATGTTCGTCTTTTCTACTGGCTGAGCTCTGAGGCTTTGTTTTAAGTATAGCAAGCGCCGCTAGATTACAGCAATAACTTGTGATCAGGCTAGCTGTATGTTTGTTTGCCTCTCTTGTCATATATAAACATCAATGGTTGTAGTGACAACTAAAACGAACAAAAAGCTTTTGTATTAAAAAATGCAGAATGTTTCATACAAATAAAGGTGCAAGAGTAGGCAGTAAATAGTTAAAATAAGAGCATATTTGGTTTTCCAGGGCTGGGCAGGTCTTGTCGTGATGGTGGAGAACCGTCATACAGATAAATGGATTCACGTAAAGTGCGACTGCCAAGAGAGTTACAATGTGGTGTCCACCAGAGGCGAACTGAAGACCATCGACTCCGTTCCACCTTTACACAGGTATGTTATTTATTAGTGAAACGTTTCTAGCATAGCAGAACGACAAAAACATGGCTGCAATATTGCTACCTAGATGGCAAAAGCAATGAATATGTTGATAACAGAAGACGCATTGAAATGCGCATAGCAACAACGGTATAGACTTCCGCTTGTCAGTTTTTCATCCGGCGTCTGTGCGAGATAGATGCGTGTACGTCCGCAAGCCGCGTCCGCTCATAGTTCGCTAAGTTACTACTCACTAGTCGTGCAGTTTAGATGATTTGATATCAAATTATCATCACCCACAGCTTGACTATAACCACTGCCGGCCACATTTTGCTTGTTCCATTCTCTACGATCCTGTGCCAATTTCATCTACCTATATTTAATTTCGCAATAATGCCATCTGGCCACCTCAGGTGGGCGATTCATATTAGGCCTCTTGTATGGATATTATAGAAAGACAGATGTCAGAAAGATGTTTCAGCCAGTGTTTTACAAAGAAATTTGTTTATATTGTTTATAGTGTAATATCACGCCTAAAATAATGTTAGAGGATAAGTCAAGATTATTATTACTTTTATACTTTCGCGTTGCATGATATATATTATCGAAAATGGATCAGTCGGTATATCGAAAACTCGTTATTAATCTCTGAATCTTCTTCGAAGAGGTTAATAAAATCACTTTGTGGGTCTGTGTGTTTGTCTGTTAGTGACAGGCATAGCTCCGGAACCACTGGACCGATTGACTTGTTACTTGGTGTGCAGACACCCTGGGGTCATCCCTCGGTCGAGTTTGAATATGGATGTAGAGAGATGTGGATGGATATAGGGGTCACAAGGTCACATGAAGACGAAGAGGTTGAATTCTGAGTTTTTACACCCGTCTCGTTTACATATCTTTATGAAGGCCACTTTTCGACCACTTCGACGTTGCACTGGCCTAGTAACATGTAGACTGGTCTTCTAAATAGAAGATCAGTCTACATGGGACCACGTGAACATACAAAATGAAATAATTTTGCTACAGTTTCTGGTAATGTACGTAACCTTTACATATGATCTATAGACAGGTGATAATCGTGCTGACGCAACTAGAAGGCAGCGGTGGGTTCAGCATCGCCCACCGCCTCACGCACCGGCTGGCGGGCGGCGCGCGCCTGCAGGACTGGGCGCCGCGCGCCGACGCCGAGCCGCGCCACCGCCCGCCGCTCGCGCGGCGACTCTACGGACTGCACGCGCCCAGGCTCATCACCTAGCCCGACCAGACCTACCAGACTTCTCTGCCTACTGCCAGATGTACTGCTAGCCGCATCGTTCAACAATATCAGCCGGTCGTACTCACACACCATGCGTAACTCTGCATGTCTATGTCAGCTCATTGTTTTATTTAAGGTGTATAAAAGAAAATTGAGAAGCACAAATTACATAGGAACAGATGATGCGCGAATATAGCACTTTTCAATTGACACAGAAATATGAGAGCGGTAGGCATGTTAATCTCTGAATCTCTTACTCATGCAGCGATACACAGTGACAGTTTTACTAATACTGTTTCCTGATTTTCCACGAACGAGCTGCTTCAATCGTATCGTCATCAAATTATTGATCTATGTAAGTAACATCCTCTTAAACATACCGACATATGAAGACTAAGGGTGCGTTTCCACGGACGTGAAGCAGGACGGAGTAGAGCGGAGAAGAGCAGTGAAAAGTAGCAAGTGTTTCCATTGAAGCGGAGCGGAGCAAAGCGGACCGGGGCGGAGTCGAGCTGAGCAGACCAGAGCTGCAATGATCTTGTAATCCGGTGTCTTTCACTATGATTTCCCACGCCATATCTTTGGTTCATTGTATTTGTATGTTGTCAGTCGTTGTATCCCATAAACATGGGATATTTTTGACATTCTCAATTATTATTAGTTTCTCATCCATTTTGATTCACATACAATGTCGATGACGTGTGAAGTGTATGACGTAATATCGTTAACTAAACTAAAATGCAGCGCACGAGTCCTATCCTGAACAGTCAACACTAGCCGCCGCGCCGCACCGTCCCGTTACCCTCCGCTTCGTGCGCTCCGCTCGGCACCACAGCCTGCTTGACTCCGTTCTGTCCGGCTCGGGGCCGCATGTTCATATATTTTATTTGAAAGTCGGCTCAGCTCCACTCTGCTGCACTTGCACTGTTTCCACTGATGCGGAGTGGAGATATCAAGCACTGATTGGCCAATTCACGGTCCGCTCCTCTCCACTCCGCCCAGCTCCGCGTCAGTGGAAACGCACCCTAACACTAGGTCGCGGTGCCATCCAAAAAGAATCTCAGAGCTTTGGAATGTAAAAGACAACAGGTGGAACACGGAGGTAATTTTAGTCTGTAAAATTTTACCTACCACTACATACCGCTCAGAGCGAAGATTTTTTGTTGATGAAACTTCATAAAAAGGACTGACATTTTTACTGAGTTACGCTCGATGAGTAAAAGTTCCGGCGGTTCATTATACTCCTTCTCCCATTCAACCCTTCTATAAATCCTTATACTACGTAAATGTTATCCTGGTATTGCAGTAATCGCTTATTCTTCAAGTATGACATAAAATTGTCTGCCAACTTGGTTGTATAAAAATATATTTAACTATCTCTCAGAGCATCAATTTTCGCGCATTCTATTCTGTATCTAATTAATTTGTGCCATCATGTCTGATATGTTTGACTCGGCTAAATATTAACAACGGAATTAAAAAGTCGTAAAAATAAATATTAATTTTACGGGTATCATCTTAAAAATATCACAAAGTGTGAATGTGTGTATTTGACGCGTAACAATGAACTAAAAAAAGCGTATCGGCGCGTAAAATTAATTCATATTTAAAGTTTAAACAAGTGAGTGATATTGTAACTAAATTCAAAATGGAGTTGTTAGTATAAATGTAAGCGCAGTATTGACACTTGACTTTAGTGATAAGATATAGTTTATCTTTGTACTGTTCAAGATGTTGGAGGGATATCTCCAGGACTTGGATCGCATTTCACGTATTCAACAGTATTTGTAACTATGTAATTCTATGTCGGTTTGTGGCATAACCTTACTACTGATTGTCAAGGTTTCTTACCAGCAGACTTACGCTTATTGCTCGAAGGGAAGGGTTCCATACAAGCATAGATACTTTACTGTTTCGCGATAATGTAGGCTTCTGGCTATTAATTTCAATTTGCAGGTTTAACGATCCGGCAAATCTAGGTAGATTGTGAGCGGCAATATGTTCTGTAGTTCTTATAGTAGAGGCAAAATAACACAAACAACTACCTAACGAAACATTTATTCCTAAACAACTTTTTTGTTTTGTTTCTGAGGGGAGAAAAGTTTTATTCCAAGTTCCTTATCTTATGTGGGGGCCAGTCAGTGCAGACCGGCGACACTTCGACCCAGTGGGATCTTTTGTGTTATTTGTGTTATATGACACTCCCAATAACGACTGCCATAGATGTTTATGGCAGCCGGGACCAACGGCTTAACGTGCTCTCCGAGGCACGGAGCAGTTGTCAATCAATACGCACATAATTTTGAAAAGTCATATAACGTAGTGTAGGACGCCCTCCGACCAGGTGGGATGACGATCTGCGAAAGACTGCAGGCAGATGCTGGATGCGGCAAGCTGAAGACAGGGCGCTATGGCGCTCTTTGGGGGAGGGCTATGTCCAGCAGTGGACTATTATAGCCTGATGATGATGATGATGATGATGATATAACTGCCGAAAGCCAGATGTGCGCGATGTGGTTTCGAACCCGAGACCCTCTGCATTGCAGTCCGTTGGTCTCCCCACTGAGCTATCGCTGCTCTTTTTCGAGTTCCTTAAGGAGCTTGGAATAAAAAACTAACTAATAGCCATGTTTAGGTCTCGCATAATAGAAGGTAACCTAATGCCATCTATGGGCTCATCTCCAGCTACTATAACAACACATATTAGACCCGATAATCCCATTAGCCTTAAGCCTTACTGTAAACTTATGCCATAGTTCCAACATGACAGTCAATTTATGGTGAAATAAAAAATAACAGTATTTAAGCTACGTTAAATGCTATTCAAGTTTTAGAGGACGCGTAGTTAGACACTAGGCCTATATCGCTAATAACACATAAATAGCTATTAATATTTTTTCTACAACACTAAATGTACCCATAGTTACACGTCTGGACAAAATAATGTATACATGCATTTTTATTTTTTATTCTGCCTTACGATATAAGGATTTTTGCCGATACAAAATGCGGTTAGATCGCAGCGAGTGTTATTTTTGACAGAAAATAGATAATAAGTCACACTAATTGTATCGTTATAAAATGTAAACGCCTTTACTAATAAACGTTGTGGTATTGTGGATAGTGTAGTGTTTTGTTCCTTTCTCTCAAATTTGATATAAACTATCGTAGAAAAGAAGAAAACATTTTGTATAACACCACGTTTATTGGCACAGGAGTAAATTTACAAAAATGGTATAAGGAAATTTCGCAAAGCTATACTTAGAAATTGATAACTTTTGATATTTTCACTATTATAATTTTGCGAAATTAACGTATAAGTACAATGATGATATATCACATAGATTGTAAATTGTAAGGCATTATCATTATTGTATAAAAATCTTGTAAAAGCAATGATTTTTAAAAATCATTATTGATGAATAGTTCGTTGTACGTAGCTGTTTATATTATTGTAACTCGATGTGTATCTTGCGAATCTCACTACAAAATAAAAATTATAAAAAGTGCGATGGTACTTAGTGATTTATATTATTATGTCGTAGAATAACTATATGATACGGATACTATGATTGTTACTATGATCGGCATGCAGATAATTTGCAAAAAACCTGGTTAAATTTATTGCAAATAATTTGTAATTTTTATCAATGGTACGGATTTGAGAATAATTATTCTCAACGCTTCGCCTTCCGAAATAAAAGAGCTGATTGGTTACATTAGGTTAATGTTTATATTAACCAATCAGAGCTGCTGTTCAAGCATCGTGGAGAAATGAACATTATTGCGATTATCCGTCACATGTAATTATCCTACATTAGACATAAAAAAACAATAGTATTACGACTGAAAATAAATTTTTAATAATCTTTACTTTCTTATTTTTTTATAAAACTCTCGGCAAAATTGTTGTGTGACGTTGAAGTAGATCCCTTTGATAAAAGTACATTGATATTATAATTAATAAGCATTAGTCGTTATAATAAATTATTTAGAAGGCTATTATTTAGACTATTTATAGAAGCTTCTCGAAGCACTTACATTCAGACCATCTGAAGAATCTGTGACAATTACGATATTATAATTGCGTATTTATTGAATTATATTATTGCTTAATCTTGATATATACAATTTAGTTGTTGATATTATAATCCTATAAAAATATCAAATTATCATGATTTTGTAAACGATATTACTTTTATCCGTAAAGATAACTAAAATATTTTCTTGTTTCAGTGAAATATCCAAACGACTTTAGCATACGCTAAGTGTTTTGTTATAGTGAGAAAATCGCAATTTTGTACGTAATATTAAATATAATAAACATTGTAAATATTTAAACTGCTTTACTAGACGTAGGTGTGTATTTTGATTATTATTAATAACTTGATACTAATAGAATGCCTCGCGAATTATCGAATTTGATTTTATTTATATTAACGATCTTAAATTATGCAATAATTTTATAAGCGGAATTTATTTTAATCGTCACTAAATGTATTATATGTAACCTAAAACAATACTTACAAAAATAATTAACATATTTTTTTATCGTTGATTAAAATAAAAAATTAAATTCGGTCGTTTAAGAGGTGTTCTTTATTTTGCACTGAAGTGTAAAAGACAAATTGGTGTTTTCATTGAAAGTGATAGCTTTCATTCCATTAATACTCATTAATTTATATAATTTTATTATTAATTGTTATAAATTTTTAATAAAGATAATCTAGTGATTCTAAATGATTCTTGCCATTACTTTGCTTTACAACGATATTATAATTAATTAATAATTATTACGTCTAGTATTATTATTTAATTTTTAAATATGTTTATAGATTAAGTGGCCTATGAACAAGATCGTGCAATAATTTTTATGTCACGTTATATGTTATATTAGTGATCATAATTTACACTTGCTGGCACAAAAAATGCACATACATTAGTGTGGGTTCAAAGTGATGCATTTGACTATACTTTTATTAATAAATACGATTGTATATTACCTGATAGGGCTGAGTAATAATTTCTAACGTAACTTGATATCTCAACTTATAAAATTTTGCAAAGTAACGCAGGGCAATCTTCGCTCATACCTAGAGCTGCCTGATTCAAGTAAGAAGCAGCTTACAGGAGATATGATAAGTAGGGATTGAAGACCTAAAGGAAGTGCTATACTAAAGGGAGTAGTTTCTTGCCCTCGCACTGTCAACCTAGCAACTCCACTTTAGCAAGACCAGCTATGCGTTAGTATCTGGCCGTGGTGAGGCAAGCTTCTATAATTTACGATGGCTGCCACCAGGTGAGCGTGTGTTTATTGCCGTTTTACCATCAGATACCTTTAACTGAGGATTACATTTTGAGATTGGACAATCACAAACCTGAGCAATAATTTTGACAGAAATTCTGTAAGAACAAATTCAATATTTGATAAATACTGGGCAAGGAAGTAGGATATATTTGTAAAGCAATATCATTTTTTAAAAGAGGTTTATGCAACAGGCAGTTTTTATAATACGTTTAAATAATTTATGACATGAAGTACATGGACAAAAAGTCGTCAGTATGTTAAAAATAAATCACGAAGAATTATACTTTTAATAATGGTTTCTAGTATAATTCCAATATTTTAAGTAATTAAAGACTAATCTCACTTAGTGTGGAAATGATAACTTTAGAAATTATTACCCAGACTTGCCAAAAATTTCCATTTCGTTTAAACGAGTAAAAACAATGCTTACGTCATGGATAGATGACGTTGGCATCGTTTATCTAGCTGCGTGTGATAAGCGAGACAAAGTCTTACGATTGTTTTCTTTTTCATATATCAGATGACTGCTAGCTGTCCATCACACACTAAACTATAAATATAATAATATAATAAATAGTCGTAGTTAAGTTTTAGATCGCATAGTGTTTTGATATTATATAGCGTACGGTGCGTCACAGGTTCGATTCACGGCTGTATATTTTTACACTTTGCATCATAATCTCGAAAATATGTATACACGTATAATATCATTCATATAAGACGTCGAACGGAGAATTTACATTTTTGCGCAAAACGCACAACTTACTACTTAAGTATGTGAGTCGTGCGTTTTGATAGCTTATGTAGAAAAATCTGTGCGATATTTAAAGCATGTAACTAATTTCTTATCTACTTCCAATAGTTGTTTAATAAACTTAACATTTTGTATATCTATATAAATGAATATAGTATTTCTCTTACAAACACGTACGGAATGCAAGCAGTAGAGTCTACAAGAGATTAGAAATTGGCATTTCTTGTGTCCGCATTGAAGTATAGGTAACTTCTACAAGTGATACAAAAACAAATTACTGTAGCAATCGTGTAAATCAGTAAAATCAGAATGAGATATTATGTATATATAAACTCTGACCAATACCCATACTTACAAATTAAATATTAATAAAATGATACATAATTTATTATTGAATATCTAAATATTTGAATACCTATGTGCCTCATCTCGTCTGTCGTGATAATATGTTCTATGGACTAAAATATCATCTTGCTTAGTCTGCACTTCCGTAGCAGGGTATAACAATAAAAATAATCAAGGCTTCAGAAGTTATGCTCAGCTTTTAACCCTTTAGTTCCCAAAGTGGTCCAGGTGGACCCCAAGGGGTCCACGGGAGACCCGTCGTGGGTCTACGTTGGCGTGACAAAAAAATGGCAGTTCACAATTCCTAAGCGGGGGTCCACGACTCGGCGACTGTTACTTGTAAACACTTGCATATTCCATATTCAGTACCTGTGGTCTCGAACCTACAGATATAAAAAGAAAAGTCAACCTGTAAAGATCTTTGATTCTTCACCAATATAAATACGAATGCCAAGGAATATGGTAGAAATGTAGCTGCAGGGGGTCCACCGCAAATAGCAAAATTTTGAAAGTGGTCTATGAGAAAAAAAGTCTGAGAATCTCTGATTTAAATCATAAATGCGCCCTAGTATTTTTAAATATGATCATCTTTCTGGAACGTTGAGTTGTCATCCAACATGACATCTGATTTATAAATATCTATAGTATTATCACGCTCACTCATATAGACACCTAGCTGACCCGTGCACATTCGTCTGCTTCACTTATGAGATTTTCCCGTTTTTGCAACATTTTTCATTGATGCTCCACTCCTATTGGCTGTAATGGGATGTTATCCTATAGCCTTCCTTGATAAATAGACTATCCAACACTAAAAGATTTTTCAATTTGAACCAGTAGTTCCTGAGATTAGCCCGTTCAACCAAACAAATTAACTCTTCAGATTTATAATATTAGTATAGATTGTTCTTCTTTAACTGCCTCCGTGGCGCAGCGGTAAGGGGAAAGTCTGGGAACCTCAGTTTAACTAATTGAGCCGGATTTATAAGTATTTAGTATGACAAAAATCAGGACACAGGTTAGAAGGCATTTTCTAAGTTATAAAAAAGAAATCTTTTGAAGATGGCAGTTTTTAATATCCTGAATAAATTTATATTTGACGATTTTATCTCTTGTTGACTCTCAATGTTATACCGTTCGTGTTACGCTAATTGTGCCATAATTAATTTTATCAAAATTTTATTATACTTTGAATAATATACAATTTTGTCATGGTAACATTCCCTCAAGAAAATTATGACATTTTACTTTCTATTTCCCCTTTCCGATTAAATGTTGAAATTTAAATAAAGAAGTGCTGTACCCAGCAAAGTGCACTGAAATGTAATGCAGACTTTTGATGAATATATCACTTTTTTAAATGTTGTTTTTGTAGCATAAAGACGCTTGATTTACATGTTAGTCGTACGTGAATGCATGTTAAACTATTTATGATAAGGATAAGTAAATAAAATTATTTAAATTTGATGTTGCATTTTTATTACATATATCTCTTATTTTTACGTGAGGGAATGAATTGACGCATACCCCACCGCGGAGGCGGGCGGAGGGGTTATGTCGGACTCACCGGGGTAAAAGAAATATGGTAATGATGATAATGGATCGCCCGGTAATACCGACTAAACCTACCACGGTGTTTCTCGACTAAACCACAATCGACGCAGCCGCGCGAATCACTTTCACATGTAGTCGTGACCCCGCCGAGGTTTCGGCCATTCGATGAAACGGCAGACCACTACACAACGAGACTACCCTTTTAAGCCCTATTGTTCTCACTGAAGACTACGCCGAGCGTAAGACAGATAATGATAGAGCGGTGCATATTCAAATCGGCGCGCGGCCGCCATAGTAAAATTGTATGGAGGATTTGAAGTGCTTTTTTGATAAATATGTATCTTTATTGTCAACCAATAACTTAAATATTTGGGACGAACAAATTGTAATATAACTATTTATGTTTCGTATAAGCTGTAAAATAGAATAGATTTCTACTGTTATAATCTAAAAATCACGTAACACGAGCTTACGTTTTGCATATTTCGTGCCAAATATTGATTATTTTAGGTTTTTTACACGGAGTAATTGTAAACACATTTATTGTTATGGTAAAAGTATATTTTATATTTGTATTAAACAAAAAGTGTTGATTTTATTCACTTAACTGTGACCGCCTGTTTTGGCACATTTTGCTCGGTGCAGTCTTAAGGGTGGGACAGACACACGACACGTAGGCGCGCGTGGGAACACGCACGCCGCCTAACTCTAATTTAACATAGGTACAGATAACGAAATGCTCTAACGTAGACGCACGTTTATTGTGGATGACACAAATTTACATCCCGTGTGGGGATCAAACACGACACTCGGAGCGACAGCTATGACAATCTGACGACTCAAACAAACTTTTATGAAAACATTTTCCGTCAACGTTTTTGAACACTAGTGTGATCTAAAGCCAACAGCCCATTAAACTGCGGGTAATTACACTTGAGCGGAACAAAGGACACCGCGCAGTATGCTATGCATGCATGTACGAGGGTGCTAAGTAAACGGAAGAGCCGCTCGGGCTGCGCCATCAGCGCGTCATTTCCGGTACCCGCTATCTACGGCCTTTTTCGTTTCTAGGACTTTCATGGATCTAAAGTCTATAGAACGGTACCTAAACCATTTTACGCGTAAAGTCACTGTCCCAATTGTAATGTGTCAGCTCATGACAATTAGGTAAGGCCTCGGTGGTTTATATCTCGAGTAGGCTAAAATGTTAATCTATTGTCTCTAAATTTATATTTCAGATACAACATATTTATTGTCTCTAAATAAATAAATAAATATGTTGTATCTGAGGATAATGTAGTGGACTGCAACATTACTACAATTTCTTTGTTAGCATTATGTATTATATTATATGTTGTAGTTGTTTATTATCCCATAATAAATAAATAAATAAATAAATGATTCACGGTATCTGCATAGCTTTTGGAACTGCATTCGGTATTGAACTGACTTATCTCCTATTTATGCACAAAACTTATGTCCATTATTGTATTTGACTGCACGGATCGCAAACAGTACGTTAATTCGTATCCGTGCCGTTACCGCCGCCGCGCCGTGACAGTGTTGTTCGAATCCAACACGGGACAGTTATTTGTATAATTTGCACATGGCCAGATCCATAGAGAAAAACACGTAGTTAAGACATTCTTAGGTCCTCCGTGGGATATATATATATATGAAAGAAAGAAGTTCGTATGTAAAAACTGGGCACTGTTTATTCAATATTGTTTATTAAGATTACTACGCGACAGCGTGCGAGAGTGTTTTTATAATAACGTTGCATTCAGTTATATAGGTTATACAATAAACTTGTGTGTGTTGCTTGTGTGACTACGCTCACCCCTACACATTTATTACACCCACAGTCGCTAGCTGTAACTTTATGCCCCACGTATCTACAACAGGAAGCGAGTTTTCTCCTATACACCGATCAGAACTCCTAATTCTATGTTGCTACTGACACTTTCCTCGCAGAAAAACATGCTGTCCAGGAGTGGGTTGACTTACGCCCTACGGGGCGTAACTACGCACACGCCATGTATTCCAAAAAGCTTACTTTTTGGAATACATCGCGTGTGCGTAGTTTAAAAAATACTTTAAAATGTAATGACACATCTAGTACAACACAATTCCGTGACATTCAAAGGTTATGTTCTCATTACGTAATGTAGGAGCAGAATTCATTCCATCAGGGAAATTGTAAGGTTTTCTATCATAACCTTGTACTCCACAGAAATCTTACAATCTGACGACAACCTAATTGAAGACGAATTATTTTTCTTTTTATGACTTTTCTTTTTTATTTGATCTCTAATTAATATAGAAGTTGCGATCTTGTAGGAGAGGGAAATGGGGGATTCTGGATACCGTGGTTAGAGTGAGAACGACTTTGATGATGATGTTGGCTGGTCGCCTCACCTCGCTACGCTGATGACGCTACGTGTTATGGGTTCGATCTGCATCCAAGGCAAAACATTGTGTCCAGAATAGCCGACCGTGGGCGGTCTTTGTGTCCGCTGTTTTAGTGTTTGTAATGTACTCCGCGACAGATAATTCCTATCCCCTATTACGAGAGTTGAATATAAAAAAGATATTACAGCGTGCAAATGAGCTAAGAAATTGGGGATGACCAGATGGTATTATCATTTTCTCTTTACTCCACGATATATGTACCTATTTACATTAAAATATAATTATTACTTACATAATTAGGATGTATTTCTAAGATCATGTCTGTCTATTTTAAAGAGTTACTTATAGTGTAGGTAACTTCGAGATATCTATGAATATAATAGTTACGTTACTCTCGTTTAACATCAAGCGTGTGATGTGTCTAGATTGATTCTCAGGCCGGATAAAATAAAGTAGCTTTAGGTTTTCTACTAACTTATAGGTAAACTTGCCTAATTCGTACTCCTTAACTAAAAACAGTAATACTATCAAAATTAGTAAAGAAAAATTATATATTATTTCAGAAAACGTTTATTTAGGAACCATTTTATTACTTTCATAGTCAACTTCAACATAAATCTTATAAACTTTTAAGAAATTAACAATTTAAAAAAAGAAAAAATAAGTACGATTTGGAACCATTCATTTTAAATCGTACTCATATATTCTTAAATCGTACTTTGAGATCTTAGGGGGATCTCAGTACGGATTTTTAATTTGTCCGTATTTTCATGCTAACTAATAAGCTAGGCGCCGGAAGTCCGTTATAGTCAGGCCAAAAAATTTAGATTCTAACAGCAATACATGTCTGACCAGTTCTTTTCCATTTCCTCAGATAAATCCTTTCGGCGTCAAATTTTTTGATGCAAATTTAGCCCTTTTAAATGTCGTCTAAATGTTGGTTTTGGTATATTGTATATACAAGCTTCGTTAAATTGTAAAGACCCTTCATTTTATTTTTTTCTTATTCCATATTTTCTTTACTCTTGGTATTCTATATTATTTTTGACATAATTATTGTTCTGAAAATAAAATAATGCTGTTTTAAACTTTAGCCCTTAAGTTCCACTACCGGTCATGGACCTCTTACATTTGAGAAATCAAAGAAATAAAATAATTCGTTATAATAGCTAACAGTTTGATAACATTTTAAAATTCATATTCCTAAATCGTACTAGTACGTTTTAAGACCTTGCCTAGAGTACAAAATAGGCGCATAAGTCATACAAACTTTAAAATTACCGCAAAAAAATGTCAACAAATACATGTTTAGTTTCACATCGGACGAAATCACAAATATACGTATTAATACATCACAAATACTTATATAAGCTATACCAGATCCAATTTGAAAAATATTCCTTAAAAATAAGTAAAAATATTAATGAAATAGTAGATAAAAACTTACTTTTTCAATATTTTTGTTGCTAGCAGCGTAACGACGTCTATTTGTCCAATAGTAATAAGGCTGATTAATGTTTACAGTTTTTGTCACTAGAGACGCTGGTAGCTATTACCGGCGCCGGCGCTGAGATATATGCGAGGTACGAATAAGGCGCAAGTACGATTTAAGCAAGTTTACCCTAAATACACGAACGACTAACTCACCCTTTGTGATAAGTGAGATATTATAATAATATAGATAATAATAATATAATATTCTACCACATACTCACAACACCATCTAGCCCAAACTAAGTATTGCTTGTACTATGGGTATTAGACAATGGATAACCATACATAGGTATATACGTTTTTTTTGTAAATACATATAATATATTAGTATACATAGAAACACCCAGACCAAGACAAACATCCATGTTCATGCACACATATGTTTGACTTGTGCGGGAATCGAACCCGCGACCTCAGGTGTGGCAGTCGGTTACACTAACCACTACACCATCGAGGCCGACAAATATAAACACAAATTGCGAAATATCCGCATAATACATTTTTACTTAACCCTTCAGGGACATAGGCGTGACATTAAGACAAGAACTGTACATCACGTCATAAGGACTAAATCACTTATACAAATATATGTGTTTGTAATATAAACATCTATTTGATATTTCACAGAATTTGTATCTTTCAGTACAGATTGAATGAAACTCCTCAGAGATTCTCGTGTTCTAAGGGAAAACGTGACGGTCTTACAAAAATCACATTTATCATTGGCAACATATGAAAGGTTCCAATGTAAGTGAATGTGAGACACGTTTTTGTCCGTTTTATACTCCGCTAAGTAGGTATGTCGTATAAAGCAGCAGGACTCAGGAGCTATCCATTTAAAATACATAGGTACATATATTATAGTCTCACGCCTACAAGATTTTGATTAAATCACCCGCGAAACTTTAATATAGTGTAGTATTGGTTGGTATGGGCTTAATAATATAATATGCACCTACATATCCTAATTAATATTATAAAAGCGAAAATGAGTTTGTTTATTTGTTTGTTACCTTTTCACGCCTAAACCACTGAACCGATCATCCTGAAATTTTGCATATACGTTGACAGGTGTATAGAAACGGACATAGGCTACCTTTCATCCCGAAAAAAAATACTGTTTCCGAGGAAAACAATAATAACGTTCGTATGATAATAGATGGCGCCACGTGTCTTTCGAATCATGATTGAATTATATTATTACAAGCAGAGTACACCCCGAATTGATTGTCAAATAATTTTCATAATGTATTGTAGGTACCTATCGTTCTGCAGGAGCGATAGCTCAGTGGGAGACCAACAGACTGCAATGCAGAGGGTCTCGGGTTCGAACCCACGTCGCGCACCTCTGACTTTCAGAAGTTATATGACTTTTTCGAAATTATGTGCGTATTGATTGACAATTATCGCCTGCTCCGTGTCTCGGAGAGCACGTTAAGCTGTCGGTCCCAGCTGCCATGAACATCTATCATGGCAGTCGTTATTGGGAAGTCGGTGCCCTCTAATATCCTGACACTGGTCTAGCCTTAGGGTATCGTTAGCCTTCGGGTTGCCGAGGTCAGATGGCAGTCGCTCCATGTAAAAACTGATATCCAGTCAAATCCGGTTAGATTAGAAAGCCGACCCCAAGTGACTTGGGAATAATAAAGGCTAGGGAGAAGAATATTGTACATATCGTTATCCTAGCTAATAATTATAAATGACATGCGAATTTGTCTGTTTGTTACGCTTTTACAGACACAGGAATTATACCTGGTGCAGGAGATGTCAGAGTAAATAAATTTGTGATACCTAGCTACATAGAGAATACAGAAGAATATCAGAATTACATTTTGCGTAAAAATAATAAAGCCTGATTATCTTTACTCCAATATAAAGTTTCATTTTGATAAAGTTAATCCAATCATCGTAATCCCTAATCGTACGCCGAGAACCAGATATTATAATCTTCTGTAGAATTTATTTTCATTATTTTTATACTAGCAAGATGGTAAACAAGCAGGAAGCCGTTATGGGTATGGTAAGCTGTTACCGTAGCCTATTCTTGTATTACTTCGCGAAGGGATCACTCGCGCGTTGTCAACTGAAGAAAAAGAAGCGTGGCAGAAGAAAAAAGGAATGGCAGAGATAGACATAATAATATAAGTAGAACAAATAACGAGTAACAGTACCTAGGACGAGTGGCAGTGGGCAGGGCACATAGCGCGCAGAACCGATGGACGCTGGGGCAGAAAGGTTCTAGAGTGGCGGCCACGCACTGGAACACGCAGCAGGGGTAGGCCCCCACAAGGTCGACCGACGACCTGGTAAAGGTCGCGGGAATCGGTTGGAGGCGGGTGGCCCAAGACCGGTCTGTGTGGAATACCTTGGGGAGGCCTATGTCCAGCAGTGGACGTCTTTTGGCTGACATGATGTATGTATGTATGTATGTACGCGCATCACGCAAAAACCACTGCACATTTTCACAGTTCTACTGCTGAAGGTCTAACGTAAATGTAGTTGCATGCTTCTTGTTATTACGCCGCCTAGAAGCCAAGTATGAATAATAAGAAAATTTTAATACGCCGTCTAGAAACTGTAACAAAAAAAAACCTGATTTAGGATCGTAGAGAGAGATACAAGCTTTTACCTTTTTATGTCTGTAGATCAGTTTCATCTCACATAGCATAGGCGCTCATAGCCAGTTGCAATCACTGATCGGTAATCGATTAGTGAGGTTAAACAATGTTGGGTACGGTCAGTCTATAGATGGGTGACCGCTTAGTAGTATTTCATCTGAGCATCTCCGTGCTTCGGAGGGCACGTAAAAAGTCGGTCCCGGTTGTTGTCAAATTGACAGCAGTCGTTAAGCCATGTCAGAGGCCTACGGGCGGCTTGAACAACTCTTGACAACAGGTTGGCCACTAACCACACGAAAAGAAGAAGAAGAAGTAGTGCAAAATAATTAGCTGTCGTAACGTTGTTGTAAGGTCCCTCTAGAATAGACACCAACTATGTATACTATATATTATATATTATACCATATATTATGTAAACTACTATGTAAAAGACTAAGGCTGAGGCTACAGTAGGCAGCGATTCGCGATGCGACTGTGAAAGCGAAACGATATAAACATGGAATGGCTACATTATAAGCGAAAATTTTTAATGAATTCGCTTCAATTTCGCTGACAAGTTGATGTAGCCGATGCCGTGATTACACTAATGTTGTTTCTATCGCATGAACAAATCAAAGATTAATAGCGATATATGGCGTACGGTGTAGCCATAAATGTGCATATGAACTATTTGTTTTTATCGCTTACGTATCGCAGGTCGTGTCGCGGACTAATGTAGCCTCAGCCTTACGATATAATTATTCGATAAAGTACGACCTATTCCTTGCAAAAACTCATTTGAGATTTATCTAAGCTTAGAACGCAGTAATTAACATGTTTTCACACTTTGTGAGGTAATGGAAAACTTAACTTACACGCCTACTTCCAAATTCCACGTGTACGAGGTCTCAGTGCCTCAAAAAAAAAAAAAGAATAAAGAGTTTGTCTACATGTTAAAACTTTGAACTTAAACACTGGTGACTCGCGCCAAATTAAATTGTGCTAAAACGTTGTAAGCTGACGGCTAGCAGCGCGCAGCGCCGCGTTGACGAGGGTTCCGCATAGAATACATAAATTCTCACGTTGAATAATAAACTCCGAGTCTGTAATAATTGTGTTCGTATTAATAAGTAAACATTAGAAATATCGCTGGTCCAATATTACAAGGTTCTATGTTACATTTTTGAAAAAAATGAGTTATGAATATTGCATGGTTTTATATGTCATTCCTTTTTGTTTAGACTAATATATTAATAGATGGAAGCACTTACCACCTCACAATATTAAATCGCAAATAGTTCTAAGTTACTTTTTAAGTTATTTTTACTGATATGCAAATTTTAAACCTCATTTCCCCGAAGTTAAAAAAAAAACATAGAACCTTGTAATAGGGAGCCAGCGATATGCCTTCGAGGTATTAGGTAAATTAATTATTATATCGTAAATGTAGTGATAGCATAGAATGGGAACCTAAACTTAGTAAAGAACTTTAAATTACTATTTCGATCCATCGTAGGGTCATAATATTTTCTACAACTATGTAATATTTCCCACCACTGTGTATATGTATATAGATATCTATGTACCTACTTATAGATATAATAAAGCTGAAGAGAGAGCTAGTTTGTTTGAACGCGTGTCTTCTTGAACTGCCAGCCGGATTTGAATAATCTTGCTTGGTAGCCCAATTTTCGAGGATGATTATATGGGCTACATTAAATCACGTTACGAACCGAAGAAGCGAAGCAGTAATCTTAAAGGTGGGTGAAACTGCGGTGAGCAGCTAGTTGCTTATACAGAGTAAATATTTCAAGTTTGCGTATATGGCAAAATAATAATATGTAAAATTTTATAAAAAGTTTATTCTCGTTGGTTAAATTAACACGGAAAATATCGTTTTGGCTCGATTTTAATTGAAGTTAGTTATAATAATTATTATGGTAGGTAATGATTACGATTGCTGGCCATTAGATCTCAGCTTCAATTCAACTCAACCAGATCGATTAAAGTGTTATTGGGTTTTTCTAGAAGCACGAAGTCTAGAAGTTTGCCCAATGACGAGCAATCCTCTGCTGCTGTCCGCCAGCCCTTATTTGGGTCAAGGTAGTCAATCTTAAGGTCAACTGACCATCTTCACAGAAGATAGTAGTGCACAAATGTGTATCCAAATACAAGTGCACTCTCTGTTCCCTCACTCTTATAATCTGATGGGTCGGTAATCCGACAAGACCGGCGAGAGATCAGGAGCAGGTGCAATTGCTTTACGTGTTTTTCGAGGCACGGGGGTGTTGCTATTAAACAATTGCTTGTTGGAAAATCCTAATAAGATTTTTAGCCCTTCTCGAAATTCGAACCTAGTACCTTGTAGTCTCCTCAAGAAAAACAGCGATAGCTTAGTGAGAAACATTTGGACTGCCACGCAGAGGTCTCGAGTTCGAACCCAAGGCGCGCATCTCTGGCTTTTCGAAGTTATATGCGTATTAAATAGTTAATTATCGCTCGCTTTAACGGTGAAGGAAAACATCGTGAGTAAACCTGCATGTCTGAGAGTTCTCCATAATGTTCTCGAAGATATGTGAAGTCTGCTAACCCGCACTAAGCTAGCGTGGTGGACTATGGCCTAATCTTTCTCACACTGAGAAGAGGCCCGAGTCCAGCAGTGGGACAATTTAATACAGGGCTGATATTATATTATAGTAGTCTCCTCTTATTACATGGGATCTGAAACCATTACAGGAAATGTGGATGTACGGCTATCCCTTCAGGGATGCAGGCTATCTATATACGTATATTTTGTCACTAATATTGTATATTCAATAACTAAACTTATAATTATTGTACAATATTCTATTACAATATGCCCGTCTGCAATAAATATAGTCTGTCTGATAACTCTGTCGGCGAGGGTCATCCCTTAGGAAATTATCTGCAGTATGTGTGGAACATTAGTAATAAGGTTGTACCTATCACGCATATTTTATATACATGTTTGTATTCATGCATACATCATTTTAGGATAATACCTCTCATAGGGGTAGGCATATATATAAACGACCATTCCCTAATTAATGCCTTAAGACTGCGCCGAGCGTAAGACAGATAATGATAGAACTCGTGCGGCGCATATTCATATCGGCGTGTGGCCGCCATAGTAAAATTGTATGGAGGATTTGAAGTGCTTTTTTCATAAATATGTATCTTTGACAACCAATAACTTAAATATTTGGGACAGACAAATTGTAATATAACTATTTATGTTTCGTTTAAGATGTAAAATATGTATATTTGGGTACTTTGTTTACAAGGGATGGTAAACATGAGGGAGATATTGAAAGGAGAACGATTGCTGGCAACAAAGTGAATGGAGCTCTACGCGCTTTTATGAACAGTCGAAATGTATCCGAAAAGGCACGTTTGGCTGTTCATAGAGGACTATTAGTGCCCACACTTATGTATGGAAGTGAAAGTTGGGTATGGCAAAAGAAGCATGAGAGCAGAATAAATTCTGTAGAAATGAGAGCGTTGAGAAGCATATGTGGTGTGACTCTGAAAGATAGAATAAAAAATAGTGTGATTAGAGAGAGATGCGGCATGAAAGTGGATATAGTTACAAGAATAGAAAAGGGTATGTTAAGCTGGTTTGGACATGTAGAAAGAATGGGCGAGGAAAGACTGACTAAGAAAGTTTATAAGGCTAGTGTGAATGGAACAGTCGCAAGAGGAAAATCTAGGCGAACGTTTTTCGATCAGATCGGAGGCGTTCTGGACAAAGGCCAGGTTAGAAGCTCCTTAAACCGATGGGCGTGTATGAGGAATGTGATGAAAGTGAATGAAGCCAGAGAAGTGTGTCAGGATCGTAGCAAATGGAAATCCGTAGTCTCTGCCTACCCCTCTGGGAAACAGGCGTGAATCCATGTATGTAAAATAGGATAGATTTCAACTGTTATAATCACGTAATACGAGTAATTAAGTACGTAATTTTGTAGGCGAAAATATTAATTATTTTAAGTTTTTTACACGGAGTAATTGTAAACACATTCATTGTTATAGTAAATGTATATTTTATATATTTTGTGTTAAACAAAAAGTGTTGATTTTATTCACTTAACTGTGACCGCCTGTTTTGGCACATTTCGCTCGGCGTCGTCTTAAGTCAAACATAATTGTTAGAAAGATTCCATATTTGTTGTTTAATTACGCCCGAATAGCGATTCGTCTAAAAAATCTATCAAAATGTATTTAGCGGAATACATTTTGATAGACTTTGGTATATTTGGCATGCAAACAGTTTCAGTTCTAACATATGGATTACGCTTAGAAAGTCATGTACTTACTACTATTTCTATTATATAATTTTTTTACCATTAATGTTATTAATATATAATAATTATATGTATGTAGATATGTGTCCAAGCCTATTATTAGTTTAGTTTATGAATTATGACGTATCATATTTTATATTATACTAGCTTTTGCGCGCGGCTCCGCCCGCGTGGTACCTACATCAATAAAAAGTAGCCTATGTCCTTCCCCAGGTTTTAAACTATATCTGTACCAAATTTCATATAAATCGGTTGAGTGGTTTAGCCGTGAAAAGGTAACAGACAGACAGACAGACAGAGTTACTTTCGAATTTATACTATTAATATACATATAATATATAAGTAAGGACGTAAGGATAAGGATTTGACAGATTGAATGGTGAATATTATATAGACAACAAAAATACTTTATTTTTTTATACTACTAAGGTGGCAAACAAGCATACGGCTCACCTGATGGTAAGTGGTCACCGTAGCCTATGGACGCCTGCAACATCAGAGGCATCACTTGCGCGTTGCCGACCCTTTAGGAAAGGAAGTGGGAAGGAGAAGGAGCGGAATGAGGAAAGAGGGTGATTGGGCCTCCGGCACTCTCACTCACCGAACGAAATACAACAGTAGGAATACTGGTATTTCACGTCGATATTCTGTGAGAGGGTAGTCCTTCCCCGGTCGAGCCGGTCCATTCATGGTGAAATCAGCGAGGCTCTACTACAAGTTCTAACTTATTCTTATGACTACAAGTTCTTCAAATAGTATCCTAATACTATATCTTTTTAAAGAACTCTCCATCGAGTCACTAATTATGTTCTATACATCTAAAGCCAAAACATTATACTTTAAAAGATACGTGTACCTTAACGAAAAAATGAACTTTTATAACATAATATATTTATTGTTCTTTCATTTACATTTTGCTTGATTTGACTTTGAAGTAAGGTAACACAATTATCGCAGTTCTTGCATTCTTCTTCATGATTCTTGCTATTCTATGCCTCGCAGATCAAAGTCGTAGTCTTCTGACCACTCGCACTGAGTCCTCCACTCGTTCAGATCCAGTTGATACTTGGAAACCAGCTCATGGAACTTTGACAGCTCGCAGAAACCTTCACATTCCTCCACTTGTGGATATGTTACTTCATATTTGCTAGGAGTGTGCAGGTAAACGGGCTGGAAAGCATATAATATTATGTATTGGTTTTTGGATATTGAGAAACTAGTACCTAGTAAAAGTTCTAAGATTTGAGTGTTGTGTGTGTGACTGTAGACAGAAAGAAACAACTGTTCCGATGGCATAGCGTTAATACATGCGCCCGCTGTGCATGGAGGTTCGATTATTTGGTCGTGCAATCCTTACTAATATTATAAATTCGAAAGTACATAACTCTGTCTGTCTACCTGTCTGTCTGTCTGTCTGTTACCTTTTCACGGCTAAACCACTCAACCGATTTAGATGAATTTTTGGACAGATATAGATTAAAAACCGGGGAAGGACATAGGCTACTTTTTATTGATGTAGGTACCACGCGGGCGAAGCCGCGCGCAAAAGCTAGTATTTAATATTTATGTTATACTAGCTGTGCCCGCGATACCACTCGCGTCAGTGGTATTTGTGGTTACTGCGCCGCTCTCGTGAGCCGTAGCGTAATGTTATATAGCCTATGTCCTTCCCAGGGTCTCAGGCTATCTCCATTCCAAATTTCATCAAAATCGGTTCAGCGGATTGAGCGTGAAAAGGTAACAGACAGACATACAGATCGACAGACAGAGTTACTTTCACATTTATATATTAGTAAGGATTATATATTACATGGTGCCTGGAACAGATGGCGCATTAACATGCGCCATCTGTTCCGATCTCGAGATCTTAATACATTGCTGGCGACATAAGGCTGAAATATACTACCTGCTATTTCTGGGATAGAGCCGTAAGACAATATACTTTTTATATCTATAAAGTTAAAATGCTCACCACAACAATATGCTGCCCAGTTGCCAAATCCTTTCGTAATTCAAGAGCATACACGGACCCGTATTTTGGGACCCCCGGTAGGGGTCTAGCCCGTGTGATCGCCATGAAGGTATACACGTTGAAATCATGCCCAGAGTAGACGTGTAGTTTGTGTGCGTTTGTACCTGATATCGTTTTATTTGCTGCTTCGAAAAATTTCTTTAGGAGCACTCCTGAAATATAAAACAAATGTGGGTAAGGTTTACCTACATTGACATATATTTAGAGTATTGCCTAGCAAATCTACGTGTTCTGTTCTTGCCCGGCCACAATCGCTTTCGCTATCGCAAGTGATGTAAAAGTAATGTACTTCAGGTGTACTTAATGTACTTGGAAGAGATTTTTTGTGTACCTCAAAGGATAACTCGTAATATACTTAACAAAGTGGCCGGGCTGCTACGTGTACGCCCCGCAGCCCGGCCACAACGATTTCTATAGATAGGATGGTTAAAATCAAACGTAATATCAATTATATATTTGTACCTTTATTGTTCTTCCATTTTCTATGTATAAATGTACATTAAAACTTCCTTACTTTTTTACACAACGAAAAAAGTATTATTCATAATTTTGTACGTAGCACCTGTACAAAAAAAAAATAGCAGTAATGGTTTTAGCTTTATTACTAAGTAAAATACTTCAGATGATTACATATTACAATTATGTTTTAAACCTGATTACATTCATATATCGAGGCCGACAATTCATATACAAATATAATCAGGTTTAAAATAAAATTGTAATGTGTAATCATCTGAAGTATTTACTTAGTAATAAAGCTAAAACCATGACTGCTATTTTTTTTTGTACAGGTGCTACGTACAAAATTATGAATAATACTTTTTTCGTTGTGTAAAAAAGTAAGGAAGTTTTAATGTACATTTATACATAGAAAATGGAAGAACAATAAAGGTACAAATATATAATTGATATTACGTTTGATTTTAACCATCCTATCTATATAAATCGTTGTGGCCGGGCTGCGGCGCGCGGCGTACACGTAGCAGCCCGGCCACTTTGTTAAGTATATTACGAGTTATCCTTCGAGGTACACAAAAAATCTCTTCCAAGTACATTAAGTACACCTGATGTACATTACTTTTACATCACTTGCGATAGTGAAAACGATTGTGGCCGGGCAAGAACGGAACACGTGCAAATCTAGGCAATATTGACAGAAGAACGCCACAGTAATAGCTCAGTGGCGAGACCAACACTCTGCAATGCAGAGGGTCTCGGGTTCGAACCCACGTCGCGCACCTCCGACTTTCGGAAGTTATATGACTTTTCGAAATTATGTGCATATTGATTGACAATTATTGCCTGCTCCGTGCCTCGGAGAGCACGTTAAGCCATCGGTCCCGGCTGCCATGAACATCTATGGCAGTCGTTATCGGGAAATCAGTGTCCTCTAATATCCTGACACTGGTCTAGCCTTAGGATATCGTTAGCCTTCGGGTTGCGGAGGTCAGGTGGCAGCCGCTCCGTGTAAAAACTGGTATCCAGTCAAATCCGGTTAGACTAGAAAGCCGACCCCAAGTGACTTGGGAATAATAAAGGCTAGGGAGAAGAAGATTGACAGAAGAAATTTATATAATAAAATATCAGTCCTGCCTCACTGCTGGGCACTGGCACGGTTTTTCTCAGTGTGAGAAGTGTTAGGCCATAGTCCACCACGCTGGCCGAGTGCGGGTTCACACTTCACATATCTTCGAGAACATTATGGAAAACTCTCAAACATGCAGGTTTCCTCACGATGTTTTCCTTGACCATTCAAGCCACAATGTTCACATATATGTCGGCCTCGTTGGCGTAGTGGTTAATGTAACCGACTGCCACGCTTGAGGTCGCGGGTTCGATTCCCGCACAAGTCAAATATTTGTGTGCATGAACATGGATGTTTGTCTTGGTCTGGGTGTTTCTATGTATAATATGTATGTATTGACAAAAAAAAAGTATATATGTATGTTTATCCATTGTCTAGTACCTATAGTACAAGCTCTGCTTAGTTTGGGCTAGATGGTGTTGTGTGTATGTGGTAGAATATTATTATTATTATTTATTATATGTGACAAGACCCTAACCTACAATTTGCCAACATGGTAGAGTATGTTTAGCCCTTCCAAAACTGAGAAGAGGCCTGCGTACAGAAGTTTAAAAACAAGGCTGATATTATTATTATCAATAGGAGACGAGCGTGATGCAGTCAACCGTTCACAGTTACCAGACTCGATGCTATTGAACGTTGACAGGAAATCTTCACTATTGTTAATAATTTGTTGACAGTTTAATTGAGTCGGCTACCTACTCTTACAGGAAACCAGCATAACAATAGTAACTATGCTACTGTGTTTTGCTCCGTGAAGAATTCCAGAGGCGCACAAACATATCTCTCTATGATTTTCCTGAAAACTTTAATTCCTGCAGTTTTGGTAATATAAAATAGCCACTCAATCTGTCAAGTCTTAGAAACGAGACATAATAAAAAAAATTGGGGCAGTCTTTGGGGACTACCGATAGAAGTGAAAACTTTAATCTTTGATCATAAACACTTCTTCAAAAATGGAAAGCGTTCGGTGATGATGACGAGAGTTCCATGATTTTTGTTCACCCAAGAAGAGCCCAACGTGCCTAAAGAAGTTTTCACTTCAAAAATCTATTAACTATTCTAAACACCATCTCCACATATTTGTAAGTTAATTTTTTCATTAGCACTGATGAACCTTCTGAGATACGACGGAACTTTATTGTTAAAAAAACCTAATCTATATATTAATACGTGGAGCAAAAACTTTGAACCCCTTTACGAAAATTGCGCGGATGGAGGAGTATGAAGGCACAGTTAAAGTTTATATGGGAGGAGGAGGAGGTGCGAATCATAATATTTTTACAAAATATGCATTACAAATACATTAAATTAATGAAAAAACACTACACGCACACAACCATACATTTGACACAAGCAGTCGAATCGCGTTCGTAGTATTTCGGCATTGTTCGGCTGACTTCGTAGAATGCTTCGTAACTATAGTTACATACATATGTATGTGGAGTATGTGACTACATGAAATGTGATTATAAGGGTATAGTTATAGACAATAACATTTAAATACATTTTATGGGAGAATTTAGACCACTTGGCGACCGCTATTTTAAATAAATCTATAAACGCAATTCTAAAGAAAACAACTTTTTTTATTTTTTTTTATTGGTATTGTGGCAAATGAGCAGACTGATCGCCTGATGGTAAGCGATTACCGCCGCCCATGGACACCCGCAACCCCAAAGGAGTTACAATTGCGTGCCAGCCCTTTAAAAAGGAATGAAGGAGGGAAAGGACAAAGGAAAGGATGGGAAAAGGATCGGGGTAACTAGGCCTCTGGCTCTCTCACTCACCGATACGAAACGCAACATTACGGGTACCGTTACTTCACGCTGGTATTCTGTGAGAGGGTAGTACTACCCCGGTCGATCAGGCCCATTCATGCTGAAACCAGCCAGGATCTACTACCTTAAAATCATCATCAACATCTTAGTTTTAAGGATTGTAATATACATGTATGCTCTTTATATTAGATTTATAGGTTAATTTTTAGTGAATAATAATTTATAGGTTAATTTGAATTATTGTGTTTGGCTACTGATGTGCCGCTCCGATTCAGTAGGTTAATACTAGGAATGATCTTGTAATTAATGACTATACATTTCGCATAGGTGGAAAAGAGTTGCAGCAACTAGAAACTAATCTAAACTGTTGAACTAGAGCTTACCTGCACTCAAATGTAAGTAATCATCATTGCCAAACATCTCGTGGATGCCAACTCCCGCAACTTCTTCAATCTTTGGCAACATCTTCTCTAGTTCTGGACTTAGTGGTACGCCCATGCTTATCTGTATTAAATGCAATAATATTTTGTATAAATCTGGATAGTTAAAGATGTATAATCAGCCCTGTATTAAACTGGCCCACGGCTGGGCACTTCTCAATGTGAGAAGGGTTAAACTTCACTACGCTGGTCCAGTACTGGTTGGCAGACTTCACATATCTTTGAGAACATAATGGAGAACTCTTAGACATGTAGGTTTCCTCACAACGTTTGCCTTTACCGTTAAAACGAGCAATAATTTACTATTAAATACGCACATAACTTTGAAAAATCAGGGATGCGCGCCTTGGAATTGAACTCGAGACATCTACATGGCAATCGAACGGTTCCCCACTAGGCTAAGCTGTAAGTTAAGCTTAGTCTTGTGGGAAACCGATAACCTTGTTTTCAAAATCTGTTTCTTTGGCCGGGGCGAGTTTTGGTTGCTAACTTAATTTTGGTAGAATACTAAATACCTCCAATATTTGCAGCCAATAACATCATGAAAAAGCTCTCCTTCTGTAAAATGTTCAGTAGCAGCAAGAAATCTGAAAATGTGCCTGATGAATAAAGAAACTTTTTGTCTGCTTTTTCTTTGGAGTACCAGAATTGATGAAGTGTATTTTATTCAGTACAAGCTGACCCAGCAAACTTTGTTCTGCCATATAAATAATTTCTAAGCGGTATGAAAAATATGAAATATACATTACGAGCTATTCTCATACCTTTAAAATATACGTAAAAATCATAAAAATCGGCCGAACCGTTTCGGAGGAGTGAAACCACAAACACCGTGACACTTTTATAGATCATACTATAGATAAATTAGATAATAAAATGAAATTCCTTGGTATATTTCTAGACCTCACAAAAGCTTTTGACACTGTGTCGGTTCCTCATCTCCTATCGAAATTAGAAGCTACAGGTATACGTGGACTAGCATTTAACATTTTTCAGGATTACCTCTGTGATCGAACACAATGTGTAAAAATAAATAGCTTAGTAAGTGACAGTAAACCGGTGAGTTTCGGTGTGCCTCAAGGCTCAATTTTAGGCCCAACATTATTCTTAATATATATAAATAACTTATGCAAACTGACTATCAATAACTGTTGAATATTTACCTATGCTGATGACACCGCTTTACTTATACATGGTCATGATTGGGACGAGACATTAAAATACGCAGAAGAAGCCTTTAAAACGATAATGTGTTGGTTATCTAAAAATCTTTTAACTTTGAATCTAGGACAAACAGTATATTTGCCTTTTTCTTTAAAATCTACTTCACTTCCTGATCCAGATTCATTAGTACTTAAAGCCCATACATATATGCAGCCATAACTTGTCCAATTTACAGTGTAATTGCCCACAGTTAAAAAGATTGGCCACTATAAAATATCTTGGAGTCGAAATAGATAACTTACTGAACTGGAAGCACTATCTTGCAAATCTCATCTCACGGGTTCGTAAGCTAATCTACATCTTTAAAAAACTAAGACACTCTGTTGATTATAGCACTTTGCAAATGGTGTATTTTGCACTATGCCAGTCCTTGTTGATATATTGCATCACAGCATGGGGTGGGGCCCATAAGATACATTTTCTGCAATTGGAACGAGCACAAAGAGCTGTCTTGAAGGTTATGACATTTAAGCCTTTTAGATATCCTACAGCAGTCCTCTACAATGATTGTCAATTCCTTACTGTAAGACAACTTTTTGTTCTCCAAACAACTCTCCGAAAACACCGCTCCCTCCCTTTTGATGCATGTGTTATAAATAGACGTACATCTTACAGAGTATGTCCTTCTCTCAATTTTAGAACAACTCTAGCTCGTCGACATTTTCGGATTATTAGTGGTCACATTCACAATATGATTAATAAACATTGCAAAATTTATTCCCTCACTTTAAAAGAATGCAAGGCAAAAGTTTTAAAATGGTTACAGACACAAAATTATGATGAGACAGAAAGTTTAATCAAATAAAAGATATATGTATGTACTGATATATGCACACGCTAAACACTTCATAACATATACGCACCGCACACACGCACATACACACACACACACCCTCACACAACACACATACACACCTTTGTCATAGCCAATTGAATATGCCATGTATGACGTGTTACTGAAGAGCGCTGGTACCCATAACACAAGTTAGATCTTACATTGAGTACCAGAGTTCAACAAAAACACTTACTTTTATTGTTTATAAAATATTATTGTTTCACCAATATCATTTGTAAGTGTACTAAATTGTAATTTTTTGGTAAATAAATTATTATTATTACTAGATTTATATATATATATATATACATATATATATATATATATATATATATATATATATATATATATATATATATATATATATATATATATATATATATATATATACATATATATAGATATAGGTGATCTTCACTGCATGGATGGCGTACCGTGATGGCGTGTTGAGTGTAGCTAGTGGGTTCGATTGCCACACAGGACAATTATTTGTGTGATCCACAAAGATGAAAAAAAAACCAGACTCTTCGTTAGTCTGGCTATTATTTAGCTATAATACCAGTGCGCCGATTATTGTGGGTCAACAATTTATATTATGTTCCACAAAAGTTTCGCCGAGTCCATTTTCAGTTATTTGTCTCCATAAAAATACATTCTAATTTTACTATACTGTAAGTATTGTTTTCACACATACCACTCAAACCATCCAGGGTTAAACCGAAGTATTTCAGATAGTGCTTATTACTTAAATATCAATGTATCTATAGAAATATGATAATAGCTGGATAATTATTTGATAGTAAGGCTATTCAATTTGTGGAGCAGCATACTTTTCGGTTAAGAGAACTATTATGAACTTGATCTTACCTGACTGGTATACACATCGTAAATCAAATATGACGTGCTTGGTTGCCTGGTGATGTTGACTCCAATGATCGTCGACCACTGGTCCAGGATCTCGGAATATTTCGCCATTGCTGGTGCGGGCCCGTTGAAAGCTTCGTTGGTCATCGATATGTATGTTGGGCAGTTGATCACTGCTAAGTTCTAAAAACAAATAGACCTTTTAAGATCAAACTCTCTTAATAATATCAGCCCTGTTCATGAACTATCCCACTATTAGGCTCGGGACACATTGTAAGTAGGTAAGGTGGAGTGCAAGGTAAACAAAGGACATAGTCCACTTTTGGCCATCCGTGGACACGATGTTATGAAAAAAATAAATTCATGAATATTTTTTATTTATTTTTCGTTTACGTTATTTTAAAAATCTTTGTGTAATTTAAACAAAACATAGATGAAATAAAATACAAACACAAAATAGTAACAAACAACTTCAAAATATAAATTTTTTATTAAATTTACATATACATAAATAAGATACTAGCGTTTCAAGTATAGTATTTGTCAGAAGACAGAAAAAGGATGCACGGTCCGGTACAAATTGTGACGTGTTTCAATGCACTTGTGCGAGGGAGATAGCGAGATATCCCCACTATACTCCCACTTTCTCATATATGCAAATAAATTACAACCAATTCTGATACTGTCTGCACAAAAAGAGGTATTTTGCTCTTGTGTGTAAAATTATGTTTAAAACCAAATACAAGTCACTCTATTACTTACAAAATCATGAATAGCAGACTCAGTAGTGTAGGGGACAGGTGTCCAGTTATTCTCCCCGCATCCCTCTATATCATCACACCAGCTGTCCTCGACGGGGTAGACAGCGGCCATAGCCGCTAGAACTGTCATCTTCGTCCTTGTAGAGTCGGTGGAACGTATGTAAATCTCTGATTGATTGTATTGAGAGGACAAGAACCCATCATATCGACGGCGGATGAACTCACCTACTTTGTACCCACGTCGCTTGCCACTCTGCGAAATATAAGTACTTATGTTTGTTGTTTATGGAAACGGCTGTTTTCTTAGCATGGCTGAAGCAATATCTTAGCAATACGACCAATTCGCTGCCTATTACTAAGAGGCACGAAAAGAGAAACAGGAATGGCTATTCTGTCGTTAGTCGAAACAAATATCTGCTTGAAATAGAAATTGGTATTATTTCGCACTGGGCTAGCATTAAGTGGCCAATGCCAATGAATACAGGATTATTTTACTTGGTTTAATATAATAATAATAATAAATAATAATAAATTCATTTATTCTCACCACATTACATCACATAGTACATGAAATACACGCACGTACGGTTCACAGAATTAGGACTATTAGGTACATAATACTAGGTCAAATAATCTGTGGTGACCAGCATCTTAGCTAAGTTATTGAGAATAACTTGTGTTAAAGATGCTGGGCCCTCTATTTAATTTCTAACAAATGTGTGGATTGTGCGTCTCATACATTTATTATAATATTAAAAACCACTGTTTCAAATGCAAAAAGAAGAAAAGATAATTACTATTAAAACTCTATCAGTGGCAAATAAAACATTATTATTTAAGATGAGAACAAAAATATTAATGTTAAGATTGAATATAATATAGCTCTCTCCGTTTTCTAAGGTAAGTATAAATTAATGTATTTAAGTGAGTGGTGTGAGTGTGTGTGTGTGTGTGTGTGTGTGTGTGTGTGTGTGTGTGTGTGTGTGTGTGTGTGTGTGTGTGTGTGTGTGTGTTTGTGTTGTGGGTAACCTAGGGTTGTCAAGAAGTCAACTGTAGTAGACGTTCTGTTTCCTGATAATTATTTGACAATAGCCAATTTGTGACAGTTTCTTTGCATGAGTGTACCGAAAGTGAGTATATGTTCAAGTACTTATTAAGGATGTTATAAAGATGAGGTCCTAAGAAACAATGAAATCTTTGTGTGAAAGAATAAGTACATTGAAATGGTTGGCAAACTTTGTCCTTACGTCTCTTTGTGACTGACTCAAAGGGGGTGCTTTTATGTTGAAAAAGGATAACATGTAGAATGAATAGTTGTCTAACAGTTAGTACTTTACATGACTTATAGAGGATCTCTGTGGGATAAAGTATAGGACGGAAAGTACTCACTTTCAGTACAGCTCTCTGCGCCCTTTCCAGTGTCAGCAATTACGTTTTTGGTGCTCCGCCCCACACCGTTACGCAATAGGACAGAATAGATTGGCAGAGTGCTTGGTAAACTCTTCTAATTGTGCGTGTATCAGCTATATGACGAAGCGTTTTAAAGATAAATATCATTTTCCTTACACGCGTGGTTAGTGTCTCTATGTGAGTTAGAAAGTTTAAATTTTCATCGAGAATTATGCCCAGGTATTTGGTGTTGGGTGCGCGGTTAAGCTTGGGGCACAGGCATGAGCAGTTTAAAGTGGCGGATACAGCGCATGTGTGAGCAGTTAGTGTGAATGTGTCTTGTGGCTGTGTTGATTGGCGTAAAGTGTATGTCAGTATTTTTGTCTTCTCGGTATTTAGAGTGAGTACCTAGATGTTGCGATAGCCAGTTTGTTACTATGTTAAGACCTTTTTGAGCAGCTTCAAAGGTAGTTTGCCAAGTTTCTCCTGAGAAAGTGAGAACAGTGTCATCCGCAAAAGCTGTGATTTTACCGTCATTTAGAGCTATACTGCACAGTTGGTTCACGTAAATAAGAAACAATGACGGACCGATCACGCTGCCTTGTGGGACATCGGAAGTTATGGGAAGTTCTTCACTTGTGTATTTTTGTACTTTGACGCATTGCGTTCGATCACTAAGGTAGTCCTTAAATATTTTAAGTGAGCAATTACGAATACCAAATGCTTCTAACTTCGAGAGGAGGATGGGAACAGAGACTGTGTCAAACGCTTTTTTGAGGTCTAAAAATATAGAAAGTACTTTTTGTTTTTTATCTATTTGCTTGGTAACATAGTCTGTAAGGTCTAAAACTGCCGCATTCGTGGATTTATTTCGCCTAAAACCGTACTGACTATCAGACAAAAGATTTTTGCCTTCAAGGTAACCGATTAGTCTTTTGTTGATTAACCTCTCTAGTATTTTTGAAATAGATGGAAGCACAGCAATAGGACGATAGTTATTTGCACAATCTCTATTCCCTCCCTTGTATATTGGATGCACAATTGCCTTCTTAAAGTAGGAAGGAAATGTACCTGTATTAAGGCAGAGATTAAATATGTATGTGAGCGGTGGTACAAGAATATGCCTATATCGTTTGAGAAACTTTGTCGGAATGTTGTCCCAGCCAGTAGCCGATTCAGTTTTTAATGACATGAGTAATGCCTCTACTTCTTCCTCATCGGTACTAAGCATAACAAACGACTGCAAGGTGGGTGACACTGTTGAAGGAGTTGACGTTGTTATGTTTGGATGGTGCTTGCCCTTGATATCATTGGCTAGATTTGTTCCAATACTGACAAAAAACTCGTTCACTAACATAGCCGATTCTATTGGGGATGCTGTTAATTTAAGCAATTCAGTTGGAGATTCCTTTGATTTGACGGTATTTGTCACTCTTTTTATAATTTGCCAGATTTTTTTGTTATCTTTACCAGCCGCCATCAATTCTGACTTTTCGTACTGCCTTTTTAGTTTTTTTAATATTTTTGTACAGAAATTTCTGTATCTTTTATAGGTAGTACTTAGAACCTGGTCGTTAGGAAACTGCTTTAGCTTTCTATGCATCGCGTCTCTATTTTTCATACATCGCAACATGCCCGTGGTAATCCAAGGTTTCAATAATCGCTTGTGACTAGGGAATTTAATAATGATTGTGTTGGTATTAAGTGTGTTAATTAAGATATCGACTAAGTATTTCGTAGCTTCGTTGGCATCGGTCAATTGGTAAATAGGTAGTAAATCGATTTTGCACATGTCTTTATCCATAGCACCGTAGTTTATTTTAGAATTTGAAGTGTTTTCTATTTTATGTCGTTTTTGGCTTTGAAGACAGAGCATTACTGCATAGTGGTCTGTGACAGTAGATTCTATGACTACTGTTATTGCTTTAAGGTTAGTTTTCAGTATAACGTGGTCAAGACAAGCGTTATCGCGAGTTGGGAGTGTATGTACTGGTAGCATACCATGATATGCAGTAAGGTTTAAGTAGTCTGATACATGATAAGAGCATGGTTTACTTATAATATCCAGATTAATGTCTCCAATAATAACGACGGTTTTGTAAGCAGCTAATGAGAGTAGTACTGAATTTAACGACTGTAAAAAATTTGAAATATCCGAAATTGATGGCGACCGGTAAATACAAATAATCGCGATTTCGGTTCCATTTTTTATTACGATACGATAATGTAGAGGGTAGGATACCGAGTGCTATGGTTGGGGCAGAGGGAGCAGCATCGGCGGCTTGAGATACCAATTACAATCAGGATAGTCTCTAACTTTAAAATCAATCTTATCAACTCATACTTATATGTCGGATCGTCAAGAAAATAATCATTGGAATGTAATTTATGTCTGTAATTGGAGTTGAATAAAGCGCCATCTATTGGTTTGTTTCGGAACGTTAAGCGTAAGCTTGAGTGAGGTCGTCACAGAGCCAATGTGTCAGTTGAAGTGACAGTTATAACTGTCAGTGTCATATGGACGTTATATAAGCGCCGGAGACTCGTGCGCGGACACCAAAGAGTAAAGTAATACATAGGGAAAAGAGAGCCCTCTTATGGTCAATTTCAGCCAACCCTATTTGAAACAGCGACATCTGAACCTTTGGCCCCGAACTAATCTTTCTATACATAGCTATAGCTATATCGTATTCTGTACCTATAGCTATTTATATTATGTATTACTAATCCAGAATTCGTATCTAAATTGTTTTGTACCAATCGTATTTTTGTAACATAAAAAATATGCAAATAAAAATTACAAATAGAACAAGTAGAATGTTACAAAAATAGATCCAAACAAAACAATTTAAATACAATAAGTATAGGGTGCATATCGTAGTATAAGAATAAAACAACAACAAATAACATTTTATTATTATAGTTTAATTTCAATGAATAATATTCGCGTAAACAGAAGACAATATTATAACATTTTATTATGTTTATTAAAATATAACTGTGCAGCGGACTCTAGGTTCACAGTGAAAGGCGCAGCATCTCGGCATTTTTGTAGTTGGAAAAACCGCACCACATTAAACACTAAAAGCGTCACTATCGCACACTGATAACAACAGTTTTCTATGGGAAGATTAATTGACACAAGGTGGAGCAACACAGAGCTCGACTCAACGCACTTATATGAGACCTTCACAGCCGAAAAGTATACAATATAGGACGAAAAACTACAAACGTGCGCACGGGCAAGATGCAGTCGCCATCAAGTACTCTGTGGTCGCCATATTGTGACTGACTTACAAATCCAATGTTTGAATCATAGTCTTTAACCGACATATTTACTAATTTGTATTTTATGACATTTTTATAATAAAACAATTAAAATGAGATTAAAATATGATTCTAGATAAATTAAAAATATAAAAGTATAGATAGGTAAGAACTGACACTAAATAATAAATTAAAAATTTGTTTAAGCGCCATCTTCTGCGATTGATTTACAGCACAAGTACGGGGCCAAAAACACAGATGTCAGTCCTATCTTTGGATATAGAAAAGGTATTGGGCAGTGTCCCCCCCCTGGCGGACACATTCAGGTGACGAACTCGCTGCGTTACGGATCAAATCAGAGATAATCACAGTCAACCTTTATTGTTTTATTTCTCTTGTATTTGCCTATCATTAGTAGGTATACGTAGAACCTCGCTGATTTCAGCATGAATGGGCCGGCTCGACCGGGGATGGAGTACCCTCTCACAGAATATCGACGTGAAATAGCAGTATTCCTACTGTTGTATTTCGTTCGGTGAGTGAGAGTGCCGGAGGCCCAATCACCCCCTTCCCTCTTCCCGCTCCTTCTCCTTCCCATTTCCTTTCCTAATCCTTACCTAGTGTAAACAAAATACGTACAAAGTATAATACCACGCCTATATTTTGTTGCTTCATAATGTCAAAAGCGAGTTGCCGTCCTACTCTTCGACATATAAATAAATTATTATGGCGTATCAAGTTTTCTCATATTTTCTACCGTAGCAGGACAAAGAGCACAACTGTATCTAGTAACAGTTACGTTTAATGCATTTACTATGTCCTAACTATGATATTATCAATACCAATGTGAGTTAGTTAGTTTGTTTGTTACAGTTTCATACCATAACTTAAATGCCAACGATCATCATGAAAATACGCATATACGTTGTCAGAAATACAAAAACAAGACATAGGGTACCTTTCATCCAACAAAAAGTGCCTATTGTTCCAGAGCAAAGGCGCAGGCAAAAACTAGTTAACTATATATAAAATAAAAAGACTTTTTAGATCCTTTTTATATAGTCAAATATTCTGCCTCCGCTGTTTTCAAACTAGTTCTATTTCTATTTTATTTCTCGAAATAGGCGCTGATCAGTCTTAGCTTAAAATTAAATTGTATGTACTTACGTCAGTAAGCTGTCCATATCCAACTTTTTGGATTAGATTCAATACCTTTTCCTTGTCAGTAACATATTGTACATTCAATTCAACGGGCGCTCTATCGCCATGGCGGAATACCTGCAAAATAATAAAGGAATTACAGACGAAGTATTATGTTCAGATTTTATGGGCAACATCGTGTATAATCAATCACTGCACGGATAGTGTAGTGGTTTAAGCAGTTGCCTAGCCACTGCCGCTACGCTCAGTGTTGTGGGTTCGATCTCCATACGGGACAAAATATTGTGTTATCTACAAATATTTATTCCGTAAAAGGCATTTTTTGAATGATTGTACAGTCATCACAAGGCGACACAAGAATGATTCCTAGAGGTTTCAGTTTTCTAGTTGATTCTTTTAACCTAAACTTAAAACAGATTTTATCGCAATTGAATTATGCTTATAACTTTTATAGATTATTTATATAACCGCTTTCTCCGACGGACGTTTCGATTGCTTGCAGCCATGATCTTAGATTATGTATTAAAATATGTCGTCATATTTTATCACATATTTTTGTTACGTAGACTTTTAAGGTTGACCGAGTGCCTATCTTTTTTATTGTTAAAAATAAACTCTTATGAATAATGCCTATCTAGCGAGGGCAAACAGAGACAATATACATAGAGATCATTCAGAATTGGATCACAAAATGTTTTATTATATATGGGGACTGAACTTACAACACTCGGTGCATTGTGAGCGTCGAGGCGACCAACTCAACCATTCCGTCAACTTTACTGCCCCGCCTATATTTATTTATTACTAGATGTTCCCGCGGTTTCACCCTCGTTTATCGTTACTACACCGCCCCCGTAGGTTGTAGCGTGATGTTATATAGCCTATAAGCCTTCCTCGATAAATGAGATATCTAACACTAAAATAATTTTTCAATTCCGACCAGTAGTTCCTGAGATTAGCGCGTTCAAACAAACAAACAAACTCTTCAGCTTTATAATATTAGTATAGATTAAAAACATTACGGTATACACCAAATCGTTGTACAAATTAAAACTTATAAGCAGCCTTGTATTAAATTATCCCACTGCTGGGCACAGGCCTCTTCTCAGTGTGAGAAGGATTAGGCCATAGTCTACCAGGCCGGCCCAGTGCGGGTTGGCAGACTTCACATATCTTCGAGAACTTTATGGAGAACTCACAGACATGTAGTTTTCTTCACGATGTTTTCCTTCACCGTTAAAGCGAGCGGTAATTAGCTATTTAATACGCACATAGCTTCGAAAAGTCATAGATGCGCGCCTTGGGATCGAACTCGAGACCTCTGCGTGGCAGTCCAAGACCCACGGTCTCCCACTAGTCTTACATTTAACATAACGTCACATTTTTTATTTATAATTTATTTTTATTTCGGTGCTTCAAATATTTACATTATTAATTTTAAAACGAATTAACGTAATATATATTTACAAACGTATTAAACAAGGTAACATAATTACAAAAACACAAATATTTATACTACTAAATATTTACAGAAAAGGTTTAGGCATCGTAGAATTCTTCAGCATCGCTGTCAACTGGTAACGTGCCCAGAAGACTGGCAGCATTGCCACGTTACATTAATATTTCCTCTCTCCTTTATGGATGTATTTACTATATTTAATGATAGTTTTATGAACGAACACATACATATTTTCATGCCTATATCCTAAAGGGGTAAGCAAAGATATAACAAAAGAAACTTACCATAAAAGTCATGAGCAGTTCTGTATCGTCCAGAACCTTTTCTTCATATTTGGAGAGGCTTGTACACAACGGGACGATAAATATTGAACAAACTAATATTTTGAACATTATGTACGCTTGCAAGAACTAATAGGAAAGCTAGCTTCAACAACATACATATATTAGGTATAATATATTATGTATACGGCCAACCTAATCTACAAGAGAATAAAATATACCAGTTGAGACAACCTGTGAGTTGTCTTTTAGACTTTTTTAGTGAAGTGTAAGATGACAGGTAAAGATAATACTATCTATAATAAGATATCTTATAGAATCCTAACTAATATTAACATGCTTTTATTAGTTTCACTTGTATGTTTGTCTGTATGTAACCGACTCCTTTGAACTCGATTTTGACCCACTTCAAACGGTCAGATTTCATTTTAGACTTATCGAGGACCAATGACATTAAAAAAAAAACTAATTAAAAAGTAGAAAATAATTTAATAATTTTAATGTAAAAAAGTGTGGGGTGCTTTCTAAGATATTTTGATAACCGCACGCTTTTTTACATTAAAATTATTAAATTATTTCTACTTTTTAGTTTGTTTTTTTAATAAAGCGTGTATTTTTAGTTTTTTAAACTATTAGTTATTTAACATTTTTTTATAGCTGCAAATGTGAGTATGTTTGTTACGCTGTCACGTCTTAACTACCATGATACCATACCATACCACATCTAGTTATATTTGTTACAAGGGGCAAGACACACAGAAAAGACCTACGACGAGGACGCGTCGCAGACGCGGCGCCCCTTCAATCAATTTTCATTCTAAATGTCTATACATTTAGTATGCAAATTGATTGAAGCGTCGCTCGTGTCCGCGTCTCGTCCGCGCCCTGTCCGCACCCTGTCTTTTCTGTACGTTTTGTGTCAACGCTTCTATACATTTTGTAAGAAAATTTACTGAAAAGGCGCCGCGTCTGCGACGCGTGCTCATCTTAGGTCTTTTCTGTTTGTCCTGCCCCTTAGGTTGCCTGTCCATTGAAGCTTGCATACATGGATTGTGGATTGGACAATGGATTGGAGCGGAACAGAGATTTTATGCCATCCTATTCGTTAATATTTCTCCGTTTCTTCGCTCCGCAGCTTCGCTCCGCTTCAATGGACAGGCAGCCTTAGACCCGTGTTTGGTTGGTTGGTGCTATCGATAGTGATACGTTCAAGATAAAATTATAAGTTTGTGTACACTCAATTGATGTAAATATGGATACTCAGTAAGTCAATTATTGTAATTCTTATGAGAAGAAAGTTCTTAAACCAGAACTATGCTGCCGATCATCATGAAACTTCGCAGAACAGAAAACGATATAGTTCAGAAAAAAGTACTACTAAAGTACTACTAAAAAAGTACTAATCTTACCGAACCCATATTTATGCGAACGAAGCCACGAGCAAAATCTAGTTGAATATATACATTTTTTAGAGCTCCAAGCCTTCAATAATATAACTTACAAAATGAGATTCCGATATATTTTTCACGATTACTATTAGTTTTTAAAAAAGCCTGCTCTATAGTTATAGCCCATGATCTATGTTTTTTCTGTATCCCTGAAAACGTTTATGTGAAATTTTATGATGATCGGTCGAGTAGTTAGGGCGTGAAAGTGTAACAAACAAACTCACATTCGCATTTATAATATTAGATAATATAGACAGAATAACGTCCTATAATAATAATAATTATTATTATTAATAATAAACAGGCAAGCAATTGAAGCAACTGATATGTGCCTGTATCCTGCTAAATACCCACTAAGTAGTCTTTTGTCGTTGAAGGTATTTGTCGAGTTTATTTTTAAATATGTTTGTATCTTGAGCTGAGAATAATAATTAGAGTAATTAATTAGTGAAGTTCAATTACAGATAGAAATAGGAAAATAAGCTAAACTAATTAATAAGCAGTAGTGCTAAGCGGCTAGATACAGAGATGAAAGAAAAATTTGTCTTGCTTGGACATTACAGATTTATAATAAATAATTATTCGAGAACCGTTAAAATTTTCTTTACTTTAACCATCTCCCACACTAGGGATTATTTCTGTGTCGCGATGGACTTTACAAATATTCAAACAACGGTCTCAAGGAACACCTAGACTCGGCACATCCATTTGTGGATCACACAAATTTTTGTCCCGTGTGGGGAACATCATCATCATCAATCCCAACTTTTGTATTTGTTGGATGCGGGTGGCCCAACACCGGTCTATGTGGAAAACTTTGGGGGAGGCCTATGTCCAGCAGTGGACGGCTTTCGGCTGTAATGATGATGATGACGTGGGGATCGAACCCACAACACTCAGCGCGGCGGCAGTGGCGAGGCGATCACTTAAACCACTAAACCATCTGTGCAGTCAAGTTAGTCGTTATAATTTTAATTAAAAGAACGCCATTTTGTAAGGAACCAAGTATATCAATTTTATGTATTTATCATATAGGTGAGTAATATATAGATAACTTCATATCTGATAATCAAATATTATCATTTAGTGATGTCACTGATGTCTCTTTCTGCCCTTGTATGTTTGTATATGTATTTTTAGATAGCTTGTGACCGCTATTACCTTCACGTTATACTAATAAGTTAAGCTAAATAGAGACATTAGTTACAAATAATCACACAATGACACTACGCCATTTATTTTATATTATAGTTAACTAAATTGTTGACGAGTAAGTTTATGCTCTGACATCACTTAAGAATACTACAGCAACACGTTCGAGAGCATAAACAGTATCTAAATACACAAATAGGCATATATTAGTCGTTTAAATTATTTTTTTTAATTTTTTTTATTTTGCTCGTCAAAAAGACCACACTCCACCTGATGGTAAGCAGTCGTGTGGTCTAAGAGCGGTGGCCTCCACATCGCCCCCACAGTAGCCGAGGCGATGTTGAGGTCTCTACTTTGACGGCCTGAGAAGATGCTTTTTCACGCCCCGCTTAAAGAACCTAGGATTGAAGGAAGAAGGAAACACGTGCCTTGGCAGATAATTCCATGCCTTGGTCGTTCGGCAGAGGTATGAGGACCCAAACTTTTTGGTATGAATTGAATTGAACCGACGCGGACGGGCGTGTATGATAATAATAATAATAATAATAATATTCTATCACATACACACAACACCATCTAGCCCAAACTAAGCAGAGCTTGTACTATGGGTACTAGACAATGGATAAACATACATATATACATTTTTTTTTGTAAATACATACATATTATACATAGAAACACCCAGACCAAGACAAACATCCATATTCATGCACACAAATGTTTGACTTGTGCGAGAATCGAACCCGCGACCTCAGGCGTGGCAGTCGGTTACACTAACCACTACGCCATCGAGGCCGTCGTATGAGGAATGTGATGAAAGTGAATGAAGCCAGAGAAGTGTGTCAGGATCGTAGCAAATGGAATCCGTACTCTGCCTACCCCTCTGGGAAACAGGAGAGAATCTATGTATGTATGTATGTATTAAATATGAAGTGCTGCTTTGTATTAAGAAAATCGGTATCTCGATGGCGTAGTGGTTAGTGTAACCGACTGCCACGCCTGAGGTCGCAGGTTCGATTCCCGCACAAGTCATCATTTGTGTGCATGAATGGATGTTTGTCTTGGTCTGAATGTTTCTATGTATAATATGTTATGTATTTACAAAAAGAAAGTATATATGTATGTTTATCTATTGTCTAGTCCCATAGTACAAGCTCTGCTTAGTTTAGGCTAGATGGTGTTGTGTGTGTAATAGAATATTGTGGTTTTTATACTATTTCATCAATAATTTTTGGATGTTCTATTCGAATAAAATTATATGTTATTTTTATGTATCTATAGTTTGAATTTAGACTACTATAATTTGTCTTAAATTAATAAAAACATCAACTGTTATGTAAAAATACCGAATTAAAGCAAAGAATATAGGCAGACACTAAGCGATATAACTTAAATTACAAATTGTATAAAAGACTAAATTTGCCCGCGGTTCCACCCGCGTTTATCGTTACTGCGCCGCCCCCGTGCGTCGTAGCGTGATGTTATATAGCCTATAGCCTTCCTCGATAAATAGGCTATCCAACACTAAAATAATTTTTCAATTCAAACCAGTAGTTTCTGAGATTAGCGCGTTCAAACAAACAAACAAACTCTTCAGCTTTATAATATTAGTATAGATTATTGATATTTATTATTAATATTATATATAGTCTATTCTCAAATTTTTAAAATAACCATTACATTTTGTATAGGAAACACGCAATTAAATGTTGGACATACGCGGCAATATCATAGTTAAATACCTAATATTTTATACTCAAACATTTCGTTCTACTAAGCGCATGGCTCAGAACTCTGACTACACCTTCCGTAATGCGTTGGTGTGATAGTCCGTAGAGCCTACGACAGTGCACTAAAGTATACAACTCGTTTGTAAAGTATATTGCTCGAGTTTCATCTCGACAATTCAGTTTGTCTCCTCTTATAGACGAACTTATAAGAGATGTAGCTAAGAACTTATAAAAAAAAAATTGGGGCAGTCTGTGGGGATTGCCGATAGAAGTGAAAACTTTAATCCTTGATCATAAACATTTCTTAATAAAAATAAAAAAAATAAAAGAAAGGGGCGTGTCGGATGCTAGTTCCTGATACTCTCTAATTTTCTATGAAAATATTTAATATTTTTATATCAAAGTGGTTTTAGAGTTCTTTTTTACGTCTACTACTTATTGTCATGGCCTGACCATTTACAAAACAAATTATTGATAGTAATTAAATTATAACGCTAATCACTTCGAAGTAAGACAAATGCAATGAAAAATAAACTTGGCACTCATTGCAAATAACTCTAGTAACATCAAACAACAACGACTTATTGCAAAATCAAAACCAACAATAGTCACTTAAATCAACACAAGACACTATCACTGTTTCAACACAACAAATCGAATGTCATAATACAGACAAATTATATCTTATATGCAAAGGATAGATTTTAAGGGCCTTTTCACTGTCATGCGTGTTTGCGCCCGCATGCAGGCCAGGCACGCATGCGTGCTGCCCGCAACCTATCGTATCATACATGTTTTTATTGTCATGCGCGCCACAAGCACGCGGCGTACGGGCGGCGGGTCGAAAAATATCTGCTCTGCGTGCAGCCCGCAACACGCATGCGCGCCTGGCCTGCACGCGGGCGCAAACACGCATGACAATGAAAAGGCCCTAAATATAAGGTTCATATTAAGGCCCGGTCTAACTAAACTGACACGGTGCACATGTAGTGCAGACGTGGCGTGGTCGTGGGATCGACGTTGCGTGGCCGTCGCTCGTACGGCGATGTGACGGGTCATATCGCGCTTAAAAGGGAAAGCCCCTATGAGGCTACGAGTGGACAAGAGGCTAAAGAAAAAATACTTTCCAGTTGATTTTGTCGTAATAAATATGTATTTACTTTCATTCAAATTGACGCCACGGCAATTTACAAAAAATTGTTAAAAAGAGTAAGTCTATTGGGCAAGATATGACTCCAATAAATTATGCCCTCCTGCGCCTTTTCTGGATGATTTGTTAATAATATATGACAATGAAGAGAATATAGACGTTTAATATAACAAATGTGTTTTTCCATACCCTATTAAGTATAACTGGATAAAAATATATTACAAACACACCTCCTATCATACTTAAATAATAGAACATTGAGAAAAGAGATGTTTTTGAATTATCTCACAGCCAGACACATTTTCGTATAGAAAAATAACTTCAATACATTTTTTTATAGGTATTTCTAAAATAATGGCGTCAATTTGAATATATTTTCAGATATGCAATACTGATATATTAAGATCTTAAAACACTCAATTTTTATAGTAATTTTAATGTCCATCTTTGGCCTGAGACACTATGGAGAATAGGCATAAACCTTTGTCCAAGCAGTGGGAAACTTATTTGACTTTTATTATGGAAATTTGCATTAGTTATCCCGTTGGTTTTTGGGCTTAACATTTATGTTAATAGCTGATCGTAAATACCAGGTTCGGTGGCCTAGTCGGCAGTGTTTGCCTGTTTTTCTGCTTTGAAATTTTCAGTAGCATCACGGAGTATGTAGATGTTGCCAGTAGCCGGCAATAAGCTTGTCCTCTATAACATCAGTTTTGAAAACAATGCTGTTATTGTCGTTATCTAATAGACTTTTAATTACTTCTTTAAGAATAAGCAGCATTTACCATTTTTTTTTTTTAATAGCGGTGTTTGTTCAGCGGGACACGTTAAATAGCGGCGTTTGTTCGGCGGGACACGTTAAATAGCGGCGTTTTTTCGGCGGGACACGTTAAATAGCGGCGTTTGTTCAGCGGGACACGTTGCCGCGTATTGTGTAGATATACTCTTATAACACTAAAGTTAATAAAACATGAACTAGGCCAGCGCCTTATATAATAAACATGATTAATTTGACAAATAGTAGATATGTCGCAGGCAATTTGTATGATTACGTTTTACAAACGGCGTCGTCCGTTTAAAAACGCTCGTTGATTGTTATAGTAGGGTGACCGTCGACGGAGCCCCGCTCCACAGGGCTCCTATTTTTGTGTGGGTTTAAGAAGGAACCTAACATAACCTAACTCTTCCGAGACGGAATGTAGTGATTTGAGGCGTATAGGTGCTCGTTATGATATATTTTAAGAAGGAACCTAACATAATCTAACCCTTCCGAGACGGAATGCATTGATTTGAGGCGTATAGGTGCTCGTTATGATATATTTTAAGAAGGAACCTAACATAACCTAACCCTTCCGAGACGGAATGCAGTGATTTGAGGCGTATAGGTGCTCGTTATGCTGTTGAATTGTCTATCAAATGTTGTGGCATATTATAAAGTGACAAGGCAATTTACATTTTGCCTTCGGCATATTTTAAAACAGCGAGCGTTTTTAAACGGACGACGCCGTTTGTAAAACGCGGAATCATACAAATTGCCTGCGACAGATATACTTGAAATAACTAGGCAGTGATAATAGCCGATAGATGACTAGTATTGATACGCAAGAATAAGAAATGCGGTTTGTATGTCGTATTTGAACTGTATAATATGTAGTGGGATTCTGCTCATTCATAATATCATCTTCTTCTTCTTTATTAACCTCTGAGTCTTGTTTGAAGAGTTTAATGAAAGCACTTTGTGGGTCTGTGTGTCTGTCTGTTAGTGACAGGCATAGCTCCGGAACCACTAGACCGATTGACTTGCAACTTGGTGTGTAGACACCTTGGGGTCATCCCTCGGTCGAGTTTGAATATGGGCCCTGGGGGTCAAAAGACCCCGAGATATAGGTGTCACATATTTTATATAGAAAAATATTGACTTGTAACTTGGTGTGCAGACACCTTGGGGTCATACCTCGGTCGAGTTTCAATATGGGCTCTGTGGTCAAAAGACCCCCGGGATATTGGGGTCACAAGGTCACATGAAGATGAAAAGGTTGAATCCTGGGTTTTTACACCCATTTCGTTAACTATTACTGCTGGACACGGGCCTATTCTTAGTGTGAGGCCAAGGGTCAAGAAGGAGGCCAAGGACCAAGAAGTCAAGGGCCAGGCGGCCAAGTGAGTTGTAATACACCTTTGGACTACTTCTTTGCAGATATAGGAGAGACACATTGTATTTAGGTTATATTTTTGTATTTGACTTTACGATACCTACCAAATACATATTATGTCAATATGGATACTGATATACCGAATTCTACAAAGAATGTTCCACAAAGATCTTCTTCTCCTTAGCCTTAATAATTCCCAAGTCACTTGGGATCGGTTTTCTAGTCTAACCGGATTTGACTGGATATCAGTTTTTACACGGAGCGACTGCCAACTGACCTTCGCAACCCGAAGGCTAACGATACCCTAAAGCTAGACCAGTGTCAGGATATTAGAGGGCACTGACTTTCCCAATAACGACTGCCATAGACGTTTATGGCAGCTGGGACCGACGACTTAACGTGCTCTCCGAGGCACGGAGCAGGCGATAATTGTCACAAAGATATTGCAATAAAAACGTGCTAATTCCAGTAGAAAAATTGGTTAGAATGTTCCACCAGGGATCGTATAATTTGTGTAGGTACTCAAAGAGTTTTGTTTGACAAAGTAACAAAAAGTCCTACTTGAAAATACAATACACTATATTATGATACTTTAGCTACAAAAATTACATTTTTGGTCTTTTAAAATAACTACACCTTACTCTGCCCTGGACCATCATTTATTCTCCCCTGGATGCCATGGCTGCTGAAAAGCAAGTGATATGTTAGGTAAAGTGTAAATATCAATAGTTTAATATTTAAAAAAATAATTAAATGTATTCAGTATATTTAAATTTTTTGTTTTCGATTGGTTTAGAAACTCATTTTATAACAAGTGACCCTTTTCTCAGAAACATGATAGACTATGTTCCAATATTGTTATCTTGGGTCAAAGATCAATAGTATAATGGTTTTGATCTGTCATATATTATTATAATATGTTACGCGTACATACTTACTTTTACTGCGAATCGTGAGGACTCGAGGTCAATGCCTGGATCAGACAATCTTTTTAGGGTTCCGTACCCAAAGGGTAAAACGGGATCCTATTACTAAGACTCCGCTGTCCGTCCGTCTGTCCGTCTGTCACCAGGCTGTATCTCATGAATCGTGATAGTTAGACAGTTGAAATTTTCACAGATGATGTATTTCTCTTGCCGCTATAACAACAAATACTAAAAAACAGAATTAAATAAATATTTAAGGGATATAAAAAATTAACAAAAAAATCACGTTGTATGGGACAACAAACGTGATTTTTTTGCTCGTTTTTGCTCGATATTGATAACGGCAACAGGTAGACGCTTGAAATATTCACAGTATATTATTTATATATTGACTTTAAAAATAAATAATTAAATTAAAATAAAACAAATATTTAAGTGGGGCGGGCTCCCATACAACAGACATGATTTTTTTGCCGTTTTTATAGACAATGGTATGGAACCCTTCGTGCGCGAGTCCGACTCGCACTTGGCCGGTTTTTTAAGAATTCGCCGCTTAGTAGACAGCTTTACAATTATTAAGACAAAGGACATAATAAATACCCGTCACAACTAAATTTTTAACCCTTGTGTGAATAAACGCACATTATACTCGGCGCACTGCAGGTACTGCCAGAGCAGAACGAACAGTAATTTTTGGCAGACAGCAAAGCGTGTCCTTAAAATTTTCATATCAATCCCTCACTGCAGGAATACAACACAAGGTTATTTGTCTGCGATCTTTTGGAAGGGCGGCAGTAACTATCGCTCCAGCCAGGCTGCTCTATTTTGACCGAATCCTATTATGCGAGTATCTAGTTGTATCCAACCTCTAATTATCTAAAGGCTGTTATCATGTGACCTGACACCGACCGGACGGCACCTGACGAATCAGTAACCAAGGTTCATCTGACACCAGAGATATTGTAGTGTTTTAACTGGTCGCCTTGTCACTGCCTGTGCACCAAGTGTTGTGGGCACGATTCATAAATAATATTGTTTTTTTTTTATACAACTAATGTGGCAAACAAGCATACGGCCCACCTGATGGTAAGTGGTCAATGTAGCCTATGGACGCCATCAACACCAGAGGCATCACTAGCGCGTTGCTGACCCTTTAGAAATGGAAGTGGGAAGGAGATGGAGCGGGAAGGGAGTGAGTGGGTGATTGGGCCTCCGGTACTTTCACTCACCGAAAGAAACACAACAGTAGGAATACTGCTATTTCACGTCGATATTCTGTGAGAGGGTAGTCCTTCCCCGGTCGCTTGGTCGAGCCGGCCCACTCATGCTGAAATCAACGAGGCTCTACTACTCTAAACTCTGTGGTGCACAATTAATCTGTGCCTAATATTGATGTTCTTCGTGTCCATAGTATGAATGTTTGTAAAGGTTCTGATATACTAAACATTCTGTGGTTATGTTCTGTATAGGTGTTTTATTTTAAACAACGATAAAGAAGATCAATCGTTTTTCCATTAGTTAGCTTACTGGTTCCCTCTAACATTACAGAGTCTATCGTCGGATCGGATGGCACGTGATGGCACTGTAACGTTAAGCTTACTGCAAGTGAGCGCTACTGATACATAATATTGTAAAAATGACTATATTATAGCAATACCTACAAATTTGTTTGAAAAAGGGAGAAAATCAATTATTCGGGCATACTGACTCCATAGCGGATATGATTGCCTTGGTGGGGCAGGTATAGTGTAAGCGACTGTGCTGCTTTGCTGCAGGTCTCGAGTTTGATTTTCGGGTCAAGCAAAGTATAATTATGTTTGGTTGAGCAATTACTAATTATTTGTCAACCAGCAAAGCAAAAATTCTCATATTAGGAGAGGTTTCACGTCAGTAGTGCAATAGGTGGGCTACAAAGTCTTGAATCGCATTTACAACTTCAATACTTAAGACTGCGCCGAGCGTAAGACAGATAATGACAGAGCTCGTGCGGCGCATATTCAAATCGGCGCGCGGCCGCAATAGTAAAATTGTATGGAGGATTTGAATTGCTGTTTTGATAAATATGTATCTTTATTGTCAACCAATAACTTAAATATTTGGGACGGACAAATTGTAATATAACTATTTATGTTTCATTTAAGCTGTAAAATAGGATAGATTTCTACTGTTATAATCTAAAATCACGTAACACGAGCTTACGTTCTAGCATTTTTCGTGCATATTTACGTAATTTTGTAGGCGAAAATATTAATTATTTAAAGTTTTTTACATGGAGTAATTGTAAGCACATTAATTGTTATGGTAAATGTATATTTTATATATTTTGTATTAAACAAAAAGTATTGATTTTATTCACTTAACTGTGACCGTCTGTTTTGGCACATTTCGCTCGGCGCAGTCTTAATTTATTAATTGGTTAAAAGCGGTACGTTTGTTAAATCCCTGCGATAAGGGAATAATTAGTGGAGAATCTTTCAATTTATTTTTAATTTTTGTCTGCTATACAATGCTGTACGTCCAAAAAATTCTTTTTATAATATTGGCATAGATTTACGCGCAACTTATAGCATAATTAAACGATAAGTATTATTTCCCCTTCACAAAGTAGATAGTTCGATGATGCGTATATAATACTATCTACACCGCAGGTTTGTTCATAACATTTTATTGAGGCTGTTACATAGGGGGGAGGGGGGAAGAGGGGGGGGGGAAGAAGGGGAAGGGAAGAAGGGCTATTTGATTCGTAATAAAAATAGTTCGCTTGTGAAGTACTTTACTATTATAGTTGTTGTTATCCTTGAACGGTTCCTGGCTGGGCATTTGAATGTTATAGTTTTTACGAAAAGAAAAATATAATCGCAATGTAATAATAGTAATATTATTTTACCACATACACAGAGAAGTGGCAGTGGGCTGGTCACATCTGTCGCAGAACCGACGATCGTTGGAGCAGACGGGTTCTCGAGTGGAGACCACGACTCGGCAAGCGTAGTGTAGGACGCCCTCCGGCCAGATGGACCGATGACCTGAAAAAGGTGGCTGGAGGTGACTGGATAGCGAAAACGGGAGATCGGGCCTTGTGGCGCACCCTGGGGGAGGCTTATGTCCAGCAGTGGACTGCAATAGGCTGAAATGATGATGATGACATACACACAACACCATCTAGCCCAAAATAAGCAGAGCTTGCACTAATAAGTTGTTGCTAGATAATGGATAAACATACAACAAACCGCCATAGGATATTTTTTTTAATAATAATAATAATTAAAACATTTATTAAATATAATACATTACACAAGCTAAATATACCCACCAAACTGTGTGACAGTTTGTCGGCGGGAATAGCGCTCGACCAACATTTGGTATGAGCTAACAACAATAACAGTTTTATTTAATAGCTACAAATATGCATATATCCGTGCAGGTACTATGTTTAGTGTTATAATATAAGGTAACAGTAAATACTACAATAATTCTAAATTTTTATCTGCATGCTCTGTGAGTAAAATATTTTTGTACTTATATTTCAATGTTTGTTTACTCGTTTTATTATTAAGTTGCCGAAGGCAATTATTAGTATTATATAACGTCGGGATCAAATACTTGTTGGTTCTTTTACCGTAATAGTTCTTTACTGGTTGACGGACTACTTTCTGTTCTCTTACACGTTTTGTATTATAAGTATTTTTAATTTTGGTTTTATATTTATCATTGTGAAATTGCTCAAGGACCACCAAGTATTTGACCCTTTCGTGAACAGGAAGTATTTTACATACAAGAAACAATTTATCATAATTATCTTTACAGTTGCGTTTTGTCTTAGGGGTAACAAGGTATTTTAAAAAGCGGATTTGCAGTGACTTAATATAATCTAAATAAGTTTTGAATGTGCGACCATATGTACTTAGTCCATAACTTATTAAAGATTCGGCTAACGCGAAATAGACAACACGTAATGTTTTTCTATTTAATGGCGCGTTTAGCGTATGAAACTTACTCAGTACTGCTCTGAGTTTTGTGCACACTGTATCAACATGTGTCTTCCAGTTAGCATTACAATCCACCCATAGACCCAGGTACTTAAATGTTTTTACGTACTCTAAGTTTTGACAGACACACTTCAAGTTCGCGGCGTGTAAGCACTCATATGTGTGGCCAGTTATACTGATATCTGATCTAGCGATATTCTTTGCAACTAGATTATGTGGTGAATGTATGTGCATAATTTTAGTTTTGCTAATATTTATTAAAATGCCATTGTCGTGTGCCCACTTGGTGATATTATTAAAGTCTGTTTGGATTGCTGCTCTCGACTCTTGTATGTTTTTAGACGAATATAACAGGCACATATCGTCGGCGTACATGTAAACGCGGCATTTTTTAACTACATTGGTTACACTATTTACATGCATGATGTAACCAACTGGTCCGTATACGGAACCGGTTGGTACTCCCAGAGTAACTGCGGTTTCCCTGCCAGTGATACCTGATATGCTCGTCTGAAGAGTTCTGTCACTTAAATAGCTCTGGAACCACTTATTAGTCGGTCCCCTGATTCCACACTCGTCCATAGCCTGGAGAAGTACCTCATGGTCCAAGGTGTCGAATGCCTTTTTGTAGTCTATAAATAACGCCAGGACCTGATGACCCTGGTCCATACTGTCATTTATATACTCCGAAAAGCTCGACAGCGCTGTTGCGGTACTACGTCCGCGCCTAAAACCATGCTGAGTATCAGATAGTATCTGATGCTGTTCCAAGAATTCACTAACCTGACCTACCACCATTTTTTCTACTATTTTATTAATCACAGATAGGATAGCAATTGGTCTGTAGTTAGTGTAATCGGTGTGATCTCCCTGTTTGAATATAGGTCTTATTATGGCTTTCTTAAGTAGGCTAGGATATTGACCCGCCGAAAGACACCTATTGATAAAGTGTGCCAAAACTGGTGAAATTTGTTTTTTTATTGCTTTTAAGTCTATTATTCTAATGCAGTCTATTTCTAGCGCCTTTTCATTGCTAAGCTTATCTATCACTTTACAAACTGAATGACTAGTCACTGGCTTAAATCGAAATGTTACATTACTGAGATTAACATACTGAGATCTATCAAGAAATTTCTTATCACATTTATGTTTTATACTACTAATTTCCTCAGTAAATGTATCTGAAAACTGATTACATATATCATACATTGTATAATTATTACCAAAATATTTATTTAATATATCATCTATACTAGCTTTCTTTTTACCTATCCAACTATTAATTGTTTGCCAATTTTTATACAACTAACGTGGCAAAGAAGCATACGGCTCACCTGATGGTAAGGTCATTGTAGCCTATGGACGCATGCAATACCAGAGGCATCACGTGCGCGTCGCCAACCCTTTAGGAAAGGAAGTGGGAAGGAGAAAGAGCGGGAAGGGGAAAGAGGGTGATTGGGCCTCCGGCACTCTCACTCACCGAACGAAACACAACAGTAGGAATACTGCTATTTCACGTCGATATTCTGTGAGAGGGTAGTCCTTCCTCGATCGAGCCGGCCCATTCATGCTGAAATCAGCGAGGCTCTACTACTCATAGCATATTTTGGATATAGGTGTTTTATACCCTCATTTTACGTTATGATGTAGGTTTACGTAATTAGGGGCGAGTCTTGGCGTCTACGAGGCACAGTTCAATACTCAGTAAAGCTATTGAGAATAATTGATTGCCAGAAAAACCTAATACCACTTTGCCCGACCTGATTGCAATATCTTAAACAAAGTTGTTAATTTGTAGAGATATACTTTAATGGTGCTCGAAGACTCTTCTCGCTGATGCTTAAATTGTTTCCAAACTATTGTTAATCGATATCAAAAACAGTTTTGAATCTATTTAGGCGTCGAGCTATTGTCTCCAGGCTAATTAAGATCCTAATCCTAATCCTAACTAATATTATAAAAGCGAAAATGAGTTTGTTTGTTTGTTTGTTATCTTTTCACGCCTAAACCACTGAACTGATCATCCTGAAATTTTGCATATACGTTGTCAAGTGTACAGAAACGGACATAGGCTACCTTTCATCCCGAAAAAAATACTGTTCCCGAGGAAAACAACAATAACGTTCTTCTGATAATAGATGGCGCCACGTGTCTTTCGAATCGTGATTGAATGATTACAAGCAGAGTACAACCCGAATTGATTGTCAAATTCTAAATTAACGCGAGTGAAGCCGCGGGCAAAAGCTAGTTAATATTATAAATGCGAATGTAAGTTTGTTTGTTGCGTTTTCATACCTTAACTACTCGACCAATCATCAGGAAATTTTGGATACACGTTGTCAGGGGCACAGAAAAAGGACATAGGATCACCACAACCTTTCATCCAGAAAAAGCACTGTTGCTAACTTAACCTAACCTATATTTACACGATAAAAGCCGCGGGAAAAATTTGTAATAATATAAAACAATATTTTCTTATTCTGCGCGACTTGGTTATTTATAGTATAATAATAACATAATATTGTCTACTGTTTACGCGAATGTTATTCATTGAAATTAAACTACTATATACGGATTTTATCGCGTTGTTTATTTGACACTTTATTACAAAATTTTGAAAACAGTTACACTACTATTACTATTAAACTTTACAAATTTTTAAGCTAATTAAATTATTGAAACTATTAAACCTATTTATATTATTACTATACTATTATACTATTTATATTTATGTTTACACTTTCCCCGACGTTTCGGTTGCTTCTCAACAGCCGTGGTCACGGGGAGACTAAGATGGTAGTTGTCTCAATATTCCAGTGTAGTTATTTCAAAGTACCCGAACATAATTTAATCATGGGTGTTTCTATTTAGGCAGAATGAGCTCAAAGTATCATGAACTCTAGCTCTGGTTTGCTTCTTCTTGGGTTTAAACAACGCGATAAAATCCGTATATAGTAGTTTAATTTCAATAATAATAACATTTATTTATCTTCCACAAAGGCATTTTATATCTATTGTAATGTGTTATATAGGTTCGGATCGTCATTCTAATGTCCGTCATTCAAAGGACCGTCGCGGCGTCGTTACCAGATCAGTTTTATTCTATCTCTCTGAGACACATTCCAAGATAAGTGTATCCTATATGGTAATCCAGGACACAGTCTACCCGTGTACCAAGTTTCATTTAAATCCATTCAACAGTTCACACATGTTTGAGTTACTATTATCCGATTACCTTTACAAACTGTCACATTTATAATATTAGTAGAACTTTTTTTTTAATGGCAGGAGACACAGGCTGTTGGACGAAAAATACCATACGGAATATAAATGATGTCGAAGACTCTTCAATACTTCTTCTTCCTCTTTTCTCACTATCTTATTCATTATCAAAGTATATAATGCCATCTATACAAATAAATAAAATTGAAGTGTCTGTTTGTAATGTCAAAATAACAGCTTTTTATCTAATGCATATGAAAGTATATAAGGTACCTATACTAAAAAATCTATTTTAAAATTTTTTGTCAGTCTGTCTGTCTGTTTGTTCCAGCTAATCTCCGAAGCGGCTGAACGGATTTTGACGGGACTTTCACTGGCAGATAGTTGATGTTATAAGGAGTAACTTAGGCTACTTTGATATTAGAAAAAAAATTGGGTTCCGCGGAGACAGACACTTTTTAGTTAAAATCTACGCGGACGAAGTCGCAGGTAACAGCTAGTTACAAATAAATTTAAAGTATAAAATATGCTCTAATAGACGTTTTATTGACAAAATATGGTATAAAGGTTTCTAAATATTCCTTTTATTTGTAATAGGCATACTAAAGATTCGCTTATTTTCTATTATTCTGTATGTCTGTCTGTTAGTGACAGGCAAACTCCGGAACCACTGGACCGATTGACTTGTAACTTGCTGTGCAGACATCTTGGGGACATACCTCGGTCGAGTTTAAATATGGACCCTGTGGGTCAAAAGACCACCGAGATATAGAGGTCACATATTTTAAATGAAAATAATATTGACTTGTAACTTGGTGTGTAGACACCTTGTGGTCATACCTTGGTCGAGTTTGAATATGTCTATGGATACCATTGGGTTTTTGCGAAACTTTAACTGTTTACGCAGCGCACGCAGCGGAAGCTCTCAAAAGGAAAAAAAGCCTTCCGATTATGAAACATTCTTCATTGTTGCTCCGCTCCTATTAATCTTAGCGTGATTATATACAGCCTATAGCCTTCCTCGATAAATGGGCTATTTAACCCTGAAAGATTTTTTAAATCGGACCAGTAGTTCCTGAGATTAGCGCGTTCAAGCAAACAAACAAACAAACTCTTCAGCTTTATAATATTAGTATAGATATGGCAATCAAGGGTACTGTCCGCCTGATATTAAGCGGTTACCGTAGCCTGTAATTGCTTGCAATTATCTTCTCCCTAGCCTTTATTATTTCTAAGTCACTTGGGGTCGGCTTTCTAGTCTAACCGAATTTTACTGGATATCAGTTTTTACACAGAGTCTGACTTCCGCAACCCGAAGGCTAACGATACCCTAAGGCTAGACCAGTGTCAGGATATTAGAGGGTTTTGACTTCCCAATAACGACTGCCATAGATGTTCATGGAAACCAGGACCGACGGCTTAACGTGCTCTACGAGGCACGGAGCAGGCGATAATTGTCAATTAATACGCACATACTTTCGAAAAGTCATATAACTTCCGAAAGTCAGAGGTGCGTGACGTGGGTTCGAACCCGAGACCCTCTGCATTGCAGTCTGTTGGTTTCCCCATTGAGCTATCGCTGCTGATCTCTACATTTACTAAGTTCTTTTATTCATAAGTCAGGACATAAAAATATATATTACTTTTCCTAATATTGCTTTTGTTCTTCATTGGTTGCAATCAATTTATTATATGCCTCCATTAAACACTTAAATGAAACATTAGTGAAACTATAATTGAAGCGGCCCTATAACGCTCTTTTTTTAAATTTGACAACTAGTAGCGACCTCAAAAACGTAACAAAAATTAAAAGCATGTAATCATACATATAAAATCGATTCAAAAGTCGAAAAATAAGGATGGTTAAGCTGATAGGTTAATATGAGGATACCAGTGGATTTATCACTTTGTTTTACATTTCTATGGTCTCATCTGATGGTATAAGTGGTAATATCCACTTCAGCAATGTCAAGTGTATACTCAACTAGACCTCTACTTATCGTGACGATATTTTACGACGGTAACTCTATTTTAAGAAGAAACCTAGAGTCTACTTGAACCCAGTAGTAATAATCTCTGAAACTGTGACGTGTTGAACGAAAACTTTTCCAAATGGAGCCTTCTGCGTAGAGTGAAATAGCAGGAGTTATTAATATAGATTACACAGCAGATCGCCGCCATAAGTAATATTAAGTGTAAGTATTTTATTATGCCATAAATACGGGCAATTTCGCGGCTACCTTTAAACAGTACCTTATCTAGTGTCCAGTTTTATTATAGTATAATATGACATTTATTATCAGGGTAATATTGAAACCGTCATTTAGCTCCTATCGTGCGGTGGGTCGAGTACTTTAATTTTGGATAAGCTGCCGATTGTTAGGGGAAATTATTACCTAATATTATTAACTTTTCATTTATTTTTAGAATTTAGTTTTGTATGGACAGTGACATGGCATAATGACTGCAAGACCTGATATATAAATGAGTTGTAAAATACTGAAATTATAATTTGATGGTGATTGGCCTTGAGTTTCTTGCAGGTATCTTCTCATAGGCTCAAAATAGGCTCCTGAATCTTGCAACTAACATAAATGTAAATTCAGTAAATGTAACAAACTCGCTAACCCCTTTGACGTTCATAAGTGTTACTTTGTGACCTAAGTGAATAAATGATTTTTGACTTTGACTTGCGTGAATTGGCTGAGGGGAAAACCTCGTTTTGTTAGTATTGTGTATGTACATATTATATGCTTTCGTTCAAATAGCATTAATGCCTGTAGCGACACTGCCGACGCGTTAGTTTTGTGTAGTCAGGCGCAAGTATGCTGTAGGCTGTAGCGCCGCGCGGCAGGCGTCTCCCCGCAACCACTCAGTTAGGTCATAGTCCAATATGTATTTATCTTAGTAACTAGCTGTTACCTGCGACTTCGTCTGCGTAGATTTTAACTAAAAAGTGTTTGTCTCCGCGGAACCCTATTTTTTTTCTAAAATCAAAGTAGCCTAAGTTACTCCTTATAACATCAGCTATCTGCTAGTGAAAGTCCCGTCAAAATCGGTTCAACCGTTTCGGAGGTTAGCCCGAACAAACAGACAGAGAGACAGACAAAAAAATTTAAAATATATGTTTTCGTATAGGTACCTTATATACTTTCGTATGCATTAGATAAAAAGCTGTTATTTTGACATTACAAACAGACACTTCAATTTGATTTATTTGTATAGATGTATAGATATAGATTATAACTGGTACCAGAAAATAATATCCTTATACCAAGTATACTATCAAGAAATTATTTCATTTGACTGCCCACAAGATCACTTTTCATTTACCCCTACAATGACCTATTTATCATTCCATACTTAGAAACTTAAAACTAGATTTTATCCGCGGCTTCGCTCGCGTAATTGTAGATTAAAAAAGCACGTTAACTAACCTTAGTAGCAGTGTAACAGTGCCTTTTCTGGATAATAGATACCCTATGTTCTTTGGTTCGGTCTAGTAGTTAGGGCGTGAAAGCATAACAAACAAACACACATTCGTATTTATAATATTAGTTAGGATAGACATAGGTATCTACTCTTCTTCTCCTTCCTAGCCTTTATTATTTCCAAGTCACTTGGGGTCTGCTTTTCTAGTATAACCGGATTTGACTGGATATCAGTTTTTACACGGAGCGACTGCCATCTGACCTCCGCAACCCGAATGCTAACGATACCTTAAGGCTAGACCATTGTCAGGATATCAGAGGGCACTGACTTCCCAATAAAATTTAGTTTACTATGATATATATGCACCTACGATACACTACACTTTCACATGAACTGCTTGTTGCAATTAATTACGAGAGTCCTGGTACCCAAGGTACCACAAGTTAAATCTTACTTTGGGTACCAGTGGTCAACAAAATTATTGTATATGTTAATTAGTTTGTTATAACTCATGTATTCTTTTGTATGTACCTTCTTGAGTCAATAAACTATTATTATTATTATATATTTCTCTTTCACGGGTATATTCCTAATACGTTAGGAAAATACCCGGCCCTTTGGGAGGCTTACACGGAGACATAGGTCCAACGTGAAGAGGCCCTTCGAGAGTTTTAATCAAAGGTGGGATGGAATAACTACAGCGGCACTAGCCGCAGCAGGCGTAGGACTATTGCTACGTATGGATTCTAATATATGGGCTATGGGTATGGGTGTTTGATGGACTGGTATATTGGTAACTATGGATGATAAAACGGCGTCTGCCCTGAATACTCTAATAGCGTAAATCGAATGGACAGACGGTGACTCGCCAACTCACTAGATGGGCCCCCTGAATAGCCACGATAGGCATACAAGCCAGCAGCAGGGGGCAACACCGGTGCGAGCGGCTAGGAGTGTCGAGCGGTGCGGCGCCGGTTTCACCATCACGGTTCTCGTGAAATCGGATACCCGGAGCGGGTTTCCCCGTAGTTATGCCCTTGAAAATAACACTTCCACCCCGAAGCATGTAGCTCTAGCGGCCACCCTCTGACCGGCCGATCAAGGCAAGCCAGAGTTTAGAGTGCTACGGGCGCTCTTGAAGTTCCACCCCAGCCAACCAGTAATGGCAAGCTGAGGACGAGGCCCTCACCGACTCTCTGAGGCATTCAGGACCGCAGTGTCGCCACTCACATTCAGCTCGCCACAAGCTGCCCTGCCTTATTATTATTCATTATTATTATTATTGCATGTACAAATGACATTTCTTCAAAAGTTTTTCTAAATGTCGAGAATAATCTATAGCCCACTTGCTTTGCCAAATTAATTCTGGTGTTACGACTTCAGGATGAGGCAATTTTTATTTGATTTTAACTCTGACATGATATTTCGTGTAATGTAAATGCTATTATATATTGCGACATAACAGCGCGTTGCTTTTATCCTTTCAGCGTAAATTTTGAAATGTGGTGGACATTATTTGGTAATTTAAATTTATTATTAAAAGCTCTAGTTTATTTTATGATAGCAGCCGTTGTGCAATGATGTTGCCTAAGATCAATCGAACTGCGGGGTTTCTGATTACCAGAACTCTTTGAGATATGAGGTCATCGTCCTTTCGTAGATGGCAACAGGTAAATGGATATGTAGATTCACATTAAGATAACTATAACTTTGACGTTCATAAGTGTTATTATGCGATCTACATGAATAAACATATTTTGATTTGATTTTGATTTGATTAGTGAGTTTCTATTTTCTGGGTATTAGCTGGTATAAATAGCGACTTACGACAACCATCGCTGCTTACCGTCGAACGGGTATGCTTGTTAACACATTTAACCCTTACTGAAAGAGACACTGGCAGGCAGCTTGAATGGGCCAGCTCGACCGGGGAAGGACTACTTTCTCACAGAATATCGACGTGAAATAGCAGTATTTCTACTGTTGTGTTACCGCTCCTTCTCCTTCCCACTTCCTTTCCTAAAAGGTTGGCAACGCGCTAGTGATACCTCTGGTGTCGCAGGCGTCCATAGGCTACGGTGACCACTTACCATCAGGTGGGCCGTATGCTTGTTTGCCACCTTAGTTGTATAAAAAATAAAAAGAAATATACAAACAATTACGGTGCCACGGTGTTTGTGGTGGTTATAAAGCTGAAGAGTTTGTTTGTTGGTTTGTTTGAACGCGCTAATCTCAGGAACTACTGGTTCGAAATGAAAAATTCTTTTAGTGTTGTATAGCCTATTAATCGAAGAAGGCTATAGGCTATATAACATCACGCTACGACCCACGGGGGCGGTGCAGTAACGATAAACGCGGGTGAAACCGCGGGGACATCGAGTATAGTATATAATAAAAATAAGATCAAATATCGTAACTCTATAACAGGTGCGTCTTGTCCCTCAAAAGGCTACGGTTCGATTAATTTATTGACCAAAATAATTGAATATGTCCAAAAATCAGCTTTACAAAACCCATCCACTCTAATAACAAATTTAAGACTTTATAATAGAGTTCAATTCTGATTAACGAAGTAGCTGTTCACGTACGTTTCGTCAAAGTAACTTGATTCTCATGCAACTTAAAGTTAAAAATGATTAGGCAACAAAGTGTCGACAGCATTGTGTCTCTAAAACATCAATTTGCTGTTTTATTTCATGGTTTACAGGTTTCAAGTTTTATTAATTATTCTCTATATTTCTAGCAATTCGATTTTCAAATGGGGTTACGCAAGTTTTTGTATGAATACAATCAAACAAATAATATTGTTCCGTTTCAAAGTGCACTAAAGGAGTTGGTTTAGAAAGGAATTACGTGTGTTTATTGTCTATGGAATTGCGATGTGCTATTGCTACGAAAAAGGAAATAAATCGAAAAAAATATGATTCCGCATTCGAATGTTGATCGATTTGTTGTACCTGATAATTTGAAAATTCGATACACAATTAATTGAACTTGAAACTTCATTGGATGATGGCACGGTTGATTGAAAGATCGATCGCACTGCTTTTGTAGGTGGCGAGTGTGGATATTGACCTGAGATGACAATGACAACCATTTTTAGGTCAGATGTCAAATTTAAATTTTAATATTAATATTCAAATTTTTAAACATAAAATTTATTAATTTGCTAGAAGCACGGTTAAAGTAAAATCAAAGAATAAAATAATTAATCAAATTAGTTGAAGCCGCCCTCGTGTATAAATCATTAATGTAGTATAAACGATATCTGGCAGTATCTAAATACGTAGTTGTATAATAAGTTAGTAGATATAGATATATCTACTAATATTATAGAGCTGAAGAGTTTGTTTGTTTGAACGCGCTAATTTCAGGAACTACTGATTCAATTTGAAAAATTCTTTTAGTGTTGGATAGCCTATTTATCGAGGAAGGCTATAGGCTATATAACATCACGCTACGACCCACAGGGGCGGCGCAGTAACTATAAACGTGGATGAAATCGCGGAAACATCTAGTGTTTTTATATTTTATCAATAACTAGATGTTCACGCGGTTTCATCCGCGTTTATCGTTACTGCGCCGCCCTCGTGGGCGTGTGATGCCTATAGCCTTCCTCGATAAATAGACTATCCAACAATTATAAAATGTACATTTACCATAACAATGAATGTGTTTACAATAATTACTCCGTGTAAAAAATTTAAAATAATTAATATTTTCGCTTACAAAATTACGTAAATTTGCATTTTTAGATTATAACAGTAGAAATCCATCCTATTTTACAGCTTAAACGAAACATAAATTTGCCCGTACCAAATATTTAAGTTATTGGTTGACATTAAAGATACATATTTATCAAAAAAGCATTTCAAATCCTCCATACAATTTTACTATAGTGGCCGCGCTGATTTGAATATGCGCCGCACGAGCTCTATCATTATCTGTCTTACGCTCGGCGCAGTCTTAAGGAGTGTGATATGGTTCCGTGGTCTATGCGTATCACAGAATTGGCGGTGAGCTTATTCCCGTTTATCAAGACTATTTTGTGATGCTGAGCTGTTAGTGAGTAGTTACTAAAAGCAAAATTCATAAGTCTTGGCGGAAATAGCACAAACTGCACAGAGGGATTGGTGGTTTAACTGAGCGCTTGCTACTGCCATAACGCCGAGTTCTGAGTTTGATACCCCTCAGGACAAAATAATGTGTGATACATGAATGAATAGGTAGTTGTTCTAAGATCGGATATTCTTTGTGTATTCTGTTTTAATAATAATAATGGAGGCTGGCAGGCTTTTGAGGCTTGCGTTAGATGGCTGGATCAAGTCTTCGATCCAAAAGGCAGTACTGCTCGACACGGCGCGTATTGTTAGAAGATTCCTCTCTCTGGGGCTCTAACCACCGGCAGCTTGGACCCTGTTCCCGATGTCGGTGGATCATTTCAGTTTTTATATTTTTAAATATGTATAGTTTTAATACTTATATTTAAAAATGTAATCATTAGAAAGAAAAAATAATAAAGAGAATAATAATAATACACATCTATCACATACACACAACACCATCTAGCCCAAACTAAGCAGAGCTTGTACTATGGGTACTAGACAATGGATAAACATAAATATACACTTTTTTTTTGTAAATACATACATATTATACATAGAAACACCCAGACCAAGACAAACATCCATGTTCATGCACACAAATGTTTGAGTTATGCGGGAATCGAACCCGCGACCTCAGGCGTGGCAGCCGGTTACGCTAACCACTACGCCATCGAGTCGTTAATAATAATACTTGTAAAGTCTCTCTTGTGCAGTCTGTTGTGGGCACTTTCTATGACCAAAAGACTACACAACTCCCAAGTTATGATAGCAGAAACTGTCGATAAATAACCAAATGCGTATTGAAATAAAGAAAGAAAAAACAAAGAAAAGACTCTTTGTTGCCACGAAGACTACTACTTTTATTAGGCTAATTATATTTAAGTTAGACACCAAAAACTTTTCCGTCAAGGACATTTAATCAACTTCCATTCACCCCAAGCAAACACCGTATATTTGAATTAACCGAGATCAAATTACCGGAAATATAACGCAAAATGCAATATTAATAATTATTTACGCAAGACCCTACCAAGGTTGCTAATAATTAAAGCCTCAGATATCGCCGGTAAAACCGTGAGTTAATTAAAAACTCTAAGTAAACTCGTCTGGCAAAAACCCTGCAATTTGCATAACCTTTTTAGTTGTAAGATCGATATTCAATTTGAGTAGTTGATTTTAAATTCGAGAAGTGTTTTTATGGAGTGATTTATAGTAGGAGAAAGTTTATTATTATTTGTTTTTAAGAATAGGTATTAATATTGCGACTGCGACGAGCGAAATGTGCCAAAACAGGCGGTCACAGTTAAGTGAATAAAATTAACAATTTTTGTTTAATACAAATATAAAATATACATTTACCATAACAATGAATGTGTTTACAATTATTCCGTGTAAAAAACTTAAATAATTAATATTTACGTTTATAAATTTACGTAAATTTGCACGAAAAATGCAAAAACGTAAGCTCGTGTTACGTGATTTTTAGATTATAACAGTAGAAATCTATCCTATTTTACAGCTTAAACGAAACATAAATAATTATATTACAATGTGTCCGTCCCAAAAATTTAAGTTATTGGTTGACAATAAAGATACATATTTATCAAAAAAGCACTTCAAATCCTCCATACAGTTTTACTATGGTGGCCGCGAGCCGATTTGAATATGCGCCGCAAGAGCTCTGTCATTATCTGTCTAAGCTCGGCGTAGTCCGCGAATGTTATACAAGGAAATTAAATTACTGTATACGGATTTTATCTATACGTTGAAGTAGCGTTTTTTAAATAAACTGTAATAAAACTGTGTAATTTAATTTCAGAATAAGCGTTAAGGAACAACTCTTGTTAGTATTGCAAGAAAGTTGGGAATACAATTAGAAACTTAAAAGAAACGAAATCATAAATGTATATGTATAATGTATATTCAGAAAATATTAAAGAGTGATTATTTATCTCTTTTAGCTTGAACATAATGTAAATTATTGAAAGCTTATTAAGATCGGCTACACAGAAGAATGAATGGTGAATAAAAAAATTAATGAAATGGTTTTAAGACTTTTTGCTTGTTTGATTAAAAAATATTTTGCAGACACATTATCAGAATTATCAGAAATCGTTGCTGTTTTTGATCGCAGCACGACGCCGACGTGGCATAGATTTTTATTCCAACCTATTGTTTTGTTGTGACTTTAAATCTATGCCACGTTATACATTTTGTTTGTTATTTAATTGTAAATCCTAACTAATATTATAAAAGCGAAAATGAGTTTGTTTGTTGTTACCTTTTCACGCCTAAACCACTAAACAGATCATCCTGAAATTTTTACATATACGTTGTCAGGTGTACAGAAACGGACATAGACTGCCTTTCATCCCGAAAAAAATTACTGTACCCGAGGAAAACAACAATAACGTTCTTATGATAATAGATGGCGCCACGTGTTTTTCGAATCATGATTGAATTATATTATTACAAGCAGAGTAGGACCCGAATTGATTATCAAATTCTAAATTAACGCGAGCGAAGCCGCGGGCAAAAGCTAGTATATTATAATATATTCGTAAAGACGATATTACGAGTGAACACAGGACTTTTTCTAGTGGTTAATGATATTAAAATCTTCTTCAAGTGTAGTCTAAATGTCACAAATATATACTTTTAAATAAAAATAAACGCCTAATGAGAAATTAAAGGCAATTTAAACAAAAATTGTTTACATTTCACTAAATTGGAACTCTATTACGAGAGATATTACTTTAATATTTGAGCAGATGAATTCGCGGGTAATGTCTAGTTTATTATTATCGATTGATAATATTTTATTATATTGATTCGGTGGGTACATACTCGTACAATTACAGAGCTGTAGCAATTCAATTCAATTCGGTTCTTGCAAATCATGAAATATGAAGTTTCATGATTCTTGGTCAAAAGTTTTTCAGCAATTCCTTCTTATGCCGTACCATACAACTTTGGAATGGTCTTCCGGCACATGTGTTCCCTCCCTTCTACGACATTGGGTCCTTCAAACGTAGTGTGAAGAAGCATCTGGTCAGGCTTGACACTGACGACGGCTAGAAGACATCTATCTTCTCCTGGTCGTCACTGTCTCTGGACTTTAATTGGGCTTTCCATTAGGACCGTTACGATCACTTCGCCGTGTCACTATAAAAAAAAGGAGTCAGAATAATATAAATATTTTTTAAATCATTACTTATACATACATATTATATTTTCGGCTACAAGTTACTAATACAACCCTATAGCTAATTAATTATAGGTTTTGATAAATGAGTTTGATAATATAATAAAATGCGACGTAAATAGCTGTATCTTTTGATTGTGTTGGCTTAGACGCTTGAATTTTTTACACTTTCGAGGGACCGCAGACTTTATTATTTGATATTAATTATTTTTTAATACATTTACCCTTTGTTACGAAAAAGGGTCTTGACGTCTATAAAGTGATTTTAGAAGGGCTTAGATTTTACTTTTTAATTACAGAATCCCAAAAATCATTTTATAATGCGTTACGATATTTCTATAATATGATATTTCGATAGCCTAGTAAGGAGACCGTTGGATTACCACGCTGTGAATTCAAGCGTAAGTATTTCGCGCCAATTAGTGGATTTTATGGCATAGTAAAAGTTGATATGAGGAATGAGTTGGCGATTAAAAAGAGTGGCCATGAGTTTCTTGCCTGTTCTTCTCATGAGCCCTAAACCCTTGCTTTGCTGAACATGACAGTAAATGAAAATTCACAAAAAAAAATTATGTAACTTTGAAATTAGTGTAGTTACCTTGTAACCTAACTTGAATAAATTTATTTCTGATTTTGATTTTGAGTGCGTTACGCTAAAATGTATTATAAATATTGTTATTTTCCTTTAATGAATTACGGCCATATTTCAACCTCTAGGCGACCTCTAGTAATTTGACGGTGGTCTTGTGGCATAAGTTTCTGTGAAATCCCGAGTTATATAATTCCGAGTGACAGACATTACAGCGATAGCTCAGTGGGGAGAACAACAGACTGCAATGCAGTTCTCGAGTTCGAACCCACGTCACGCACCTCTGACTTTCGGAAGTTATATGACTTTTTGAAATTATGTGCGTATTGATTGACAATTTTACTATAGCCTGTTCCGTGCCTCGGAAAACACGTTAAGCCGTCGGTCCCGGCTGCCATGAACATCTATGATAGTCGTTATTGGGAAGTCAGTGCCCTCTAATATCCTGACACTGGTCTAGCCTTAGGGTATCGTTAGCCTTCGGGTTGCGAAGGTCAGATGGCAGTCGCTCCTTGTAAAAACTGATATCCAGTCAAACCCGGTTAGACTAAAAAGCCGACCCCAAGTGACTTGGGAATAATAAAGGCTAGGGAGAAGACGAAGACATTACTGTAGAAAAATTTTCGATGACAGAGTCTGGAACTTTCTACGACCCCTATGGGTTTATATGCGTGAGTTTATCTTATGTTATACGAGTAGGTGTAATTCGTAATACATTATGCCGTTAAATAACAATTGACTAGTTTATTCGCATTATCTATGATATAATGAAACGATTGTGTTTTTATATCCGTCAGGACAAGTTTACAGTAAATTTTTTTTCATACATGTGTATATGTAATAATGAGATCTATAAGAATAGATATTGTTTATCTGTATACAAGATAAACGTATACATCATATTGAAATTGAGTAAATCTAACTAATATTATACAAGCGAATGCGAGTTTGTGTGTTCATTTGTTACGCTTTCACGCCTTAACTACTCAACCGATTATCATGAAATTTTGCAGATACGTTATCAGAGGTACAGAAAAGGACATAGGGTACTTTTCATCGAAAAAAGTACTGCTACTTACCTAACCTAAATTTACGCAAGCGAAACTGCGGCCGAAATCTAGTGGGTATGTTTGTTTGTTACGCTTTTATCCAGAAAAAGAAAAGTACTGCTACTATCCTATGTACATTTACGCGAGCGAAGCCGCGGGAAAAATCTAGTAGTACATAATTGTCATTGTAAATCTTGCAAATGGCAAGCGAGCGTTTTTTTAATGGAAGCTACCTAGTTTGCTGTCTAGCTGACGGATTGTTTGCAATACTAGGTCGCCTCGCACGTTCTCGAAACTACGAAAAAGGAATTTAATTAATGATAGAGAAAGAAAGAAGATAGAAGTGCTCATAGCCAGTTGCACTCACTGATCGGTAAACGATTAGCGAGGTTAAGCAACGGTGGGTGCGGTCAGTGTCAGATGGGTGACCGCTTAGTGGCATTTCATCTGAGTGTCTCCGTACTTCGGAGGGCCCGTAAAAAGTCAATCCCGGTTGTTGTCAAATTGACAGCAGGCGTTAAGCCATGTCAGAGGCCTACTTGAGGCTTGAACAACTCTTGACAACAGGTTGGCCACTAACCACACGAAAAGAAGAAAAGAAGAAGAATTATTAAAGATAGGATTTAAATTAGCAGCGCAACAGATAGTTAATATGACTCCTGTGCGGCTATGTGTTATTGGATATTTCTGTCACGGAATTTTCAGTAGCGGTATTTTTTTTTATTTTTTTGTTGCGTTCATCGGTGACAGACGAGCCAGTGGCTCACCTGATAGTAAGCGAGAACCGTGGCTCATACACATGACTGTGTTTTCTTAGCATTACAGAAGCAATATCAAAAAAACACAACCAAGTTGCTGCCTACCGGAAGGAAAAGGGGAATGGAGCAGGATGGAGTTTGGGAAGGGAAGGGTAATTGGGCCTCCGGCGCTCTCGCTCGCCGAACGAAACATAACAGATATTGTTTAGATATTGTACAGCCAGCCCTTTCATGCTGTAACCAGCGGGGCCCTACCACTCATTATATAGAATTACAGTATATATTGAGTACACAGTATAGAATTTAAAACAGTGCTCAGTGGGCGGCAATAGATTAGCAGGGTGAAGAAGTGTAGAACTCCTTGGTTATCAGAAATGCCATGATTATGCAGGGATGGAGTTACATAATTATACTGTAACCTTAAGGGTTTAAATATGAGTACGACAGGCCACGCTGTAGGGGCGTGGTGTCTTGAGGTTACTTTAAGCAGAGATGATTCAAAGATAGTACAACAATTAAAACTTTTAATAACAATGAGTATATAAAATACACTTAAAGCAAGCTAAACAAACAAGAGTCAGGGCGTGGTTCTTAAAGGCTTCCTACGTGGTTCTTATAAGGAAGAACCATTTAACTTAGTTCTGCAGCTCAGCGGAAGGAAGGAGGACTCCACCAGGGCACGATCCACTTACATAGGCCGCCGCCGCTCGGAGGGGGACGAGTGATGGCACCATCTTGTTCGCCGCGCACGCAGCCGTGCGCCGCGAGTCGATTACGTGACAATACTAATAAATATAAAATAATATCAGCCTTGTATTAATCTGTCCCACTGCTGGGCACGGGCTTCTTCTCAGTGTAAGAAGGTTAAGGCTTATTCACTATGCTGGCCCGGTGCAGGTTGACAGACTTGACATATCTTCGAGAACAATATGGAGAACTCTCAGACATGCAGGTTTCCTCATGATGTTTTCCTTCACCGTTCTTATTCTATCTTATCTTATGTGGGGGCCAGTCAGTGCAGACCGGCGACACTTCGACCCAGTGGGATATTTTGTGTCGACACTCTCCCAATAACGACTGCCATAAATGTTCATGGCAGCCGGGACCGACGGCTTAACGTGCTCTCCGAGGCACGAAGCAGGCGATAATTGTCAATCAATACGCACATAATTTCGAAAAATCATATAACTTCCGAAAGTCAGAGGTGCGCGACGTGGGTTCGAACCCGAGACCCTCTGCATTGCAGTTTGTTGGTCTCCCCACTGAGCTATCGCTGCTCTTTTCCTTCACCGTTAAAGCGAACGATAATTAATTTTTTAATACGCAATAAATTATATTATTATTATTATAGGTATATAACTTCGAAAAGTTAGAGATGCCGCGTTGGAATCAAACTCAAGACCTCTGCTTGGCAGTCCAAAGCTTCCCCACTAGACTATCGCTTGTATTATTGTTGTATTATTTTATATATCACTTTTTATCCTGGAATATCGTTTCAATTCATCCCATCCCTCTAAAACTTAAGTGCACTTGTCGAAGCTATTTCCATCTTTTTCAATCCGTTGCTTACCCATTCTTCATTTATCTATGTCTCTACATTATTTTTCTTTATTTTCTTTAGGTAATATCTATCTGTGTATAGGGTTACCTATTATATTTTGGAATATTAAATAAAAGGAATATACGTGTTCACGTAAACTGTCTTTATTCTCGACTAAACTTATTATATGATTGCGGACGCAGCCGCACGTAGGCACACACACTAATGCATTATGCATTACATATTAAATGCTTAGATAGCAATATCAAACATGTGTCCCTACATTTTCTTTCTTTAGTTTTCTATAATACTATTGCTTGATTATTACTGTCACTAGATGGCGTTGTTATAAATGTTGTCGCGATAACACTTATACACATAGCCCGAGCCGGCAGCTTATACTTACATGTATAGCTCTTTTTCTAATATAATGTTCGCCAGTGCATATCCACTCACGTTTCAGCTTCCTACTGAAATGACGAACTAGTCAATGAAAATTGAAATCATTGAAGGCAACTTATTGATTAATGGATGGGCAGGCCTGGTGCGCTTAGCGCGTAGGCATGCAACTATTGATCGTGAAGCCAGATTCAATTTCAGGGTATAGAACAATGGTTTTTAAAATGTTCTATGAACTATGAAAGAAAAACTACACCTACCATAAACTTTGAAATATTCTAATACAGTAAGTAAAATAACGAAAGGCGTTCCCTTAAGGGTCAGCGCCGACGGACGGAGTGGCGGCGAAGAGACTAATTTAAATTCAACCTAAATTGCTTCAAAATATGACTGTATTTGGTACAACGAAATAAAATGACCGCCCTTTGAGTCGTTCGCCGACATTTTATTTCGTTGTACAAAATACAGTCGTATTCTGAAGCAATTCAGGTTGAATTTAAATTGTTACTGAATTAGTCTCTTCGCCGCCACTCCGTCCGTCAGCGCTGACTCTTAAGCGGTTATTATACATCGTTAATAGATGCAAATGAACATATTTGCATAGAAAAATAAGCATGAAAAAATGCAAGCATAAAAAATAAATTAAATATAAAATTAATTAAAAAGTCATTTTAATTAAAAATTCATAACTAAGTAAAAAGCGACGTTGCCGTTTTGCATTGGTAGATACTTTTGTGCGTATGCAAAGAGTGTTTCTTTTTCATGTCTTTTAAAATATATTGAATATTTTTGATGTTATTAAAATAAAATATCTTTTGTTTTTATGGGAACATTTTTTTTAGGAATCCCATAATATTGCCAGTTTAAGGGAACGCCTTTCGTTAGTTAACGTACTGTATAATATATACATATATCTTTGAAATATTATAATATTCATATAACGTTCTCTGTTACACATCTCTTAGGAGCGGCACGGGTCTAAACAATGTACCTATGTGAAAGAACACATTAGGCTCGCTCCTGTCACGTAGCACCTAAATTCCTGCCAAAAAGTGCGTGCTACACATCTCTGCCTACAACTTCGAGAATAAACAACTCTATGTATATGTCAATGACCGTACACTGACAGTGTTGACATCGTACTGGCAAGTCACAAAAAATTACACATAGTGCCATTTAAATCAATTATAAGAAATCAATTGTAACATAACGCTATACCTAGTAATTGGGATCAGCAGACAAGAGGTCAGTGACGTTGTCGCAACAGTTACCGATCGTCAGCTCGTCACACAAGACTGTTTCGTCAGATAGCCTTGAACACACAGACGGGCTTAGAAACGCTGCGGTTGAAACGCCGCGTCTTTGAATAGTTAATTTTAGTGCGTCGCGGAGTAATTAGATAAGAATACCGTGGTCTTGGAAATTGGTGCCCATAGACGAAAAGGTGAAAGGAAATCGTTTGGCTTGGTATGACTTGTTATGTGAAGAGATGATACGTCTTTAGGTAAGCAAGTGATGAATATGAGGGTAGAGGGACGAAAAGGGAGAGGAAGGCCAAGGAAAAGATGGATGGACTGTGTGAGGATGGATATGAAAGAGAAAGGGGTAAATGATCAGATGACGGGTGACAGAGAAGTATGGAAGCGAACGACATACTGCGCCGACCCCAAATAAATTGGGACCAGGCAAGAAGATGATGACCGTGGTCTTGGAATGTGAAGAGCTAGAGTAGGATCACAGATGTGGTATTAGTTAATTCATATATATTATTGCTTTGCATCCCCTCCCCAGACAATGACGATAACCCAAAAAGAAAATAAAATTAAGGAGTGAAACGAGTTTGATTCAATTATTGGCGTTTTGATGAATGTAAGATTAAATTTTGGGTATTAAAATTTTCACAAAACATGGGACAAAGTAAGACTATTTTTCTTGTAAAATATAAGTAGCAAGCTTCTGGGTAAGAGTCTTAAAGATGAAAAAGAAATGAATGGGAGGTGATATTTTGTCGGGAAAATTAGGTGATTGCGTGTACTATTGGCATAGGCATCCCCAAAAAATACCATTTTGTTTTATGTCCCTTGTAATAAACTCAAAACGGAGTGGTTCTTCTTCATTTGGGTTGGCCAGGTCTGAGTGAAAAACATGTTACAGCAGCGATACCGCTCAGTTTCAGCGCGTTCAGCACCAGGTCCGAGAGGCAGCATGCGTTTTCCCACGCGCATTTTTAAAATCAGTTGATTAGGTTCGAATTAATTAAACTCTTACAAACAAACAAACAATAAATCAAATTTTTCTATTTATAATATTAGTATAGATAATAAACTAAATAAGAATCAGAAGAATCCGAATCGTAAAAGTCATATACTCAATATGATATCACCTATTCCCAAAAGAAAATACACATACACGCTCGTCTGCAAGCGCTCTTGCACTGAGTATTGAAGATTTCGTCCAACCGTCTCTGCGTTTAGACAGCGGAAATAATAAAGTGGATATGATCTCAACAGATAATAACGTTTGTTACTAAAATTTATTTCTGCAATATATATTTACGAAGGTCGCCACCGACATATTTCTTATTGTCGGGCTCAATGGCGTAGTGGTTAGTGTAATCGACTGCCACGCATGAGGTCGCGGGTTCGATTCCTGCACATGTCAATCATTTGTGTGCATGAACATGGTTGTTTGTCTCGGTCTGGATGTTTCTATGTTCAATATGTATGTATTTACAAAAAAAAGTATATATTTGTCTAGTACCAATAGTACAAGCTCTGCTTAGTTTGGGCTAGATAGTGTTGTGTGTATGTGATAGAATATTATATTATTATAATTATTAATCTTATTATATGTCACAAAGTGTAAGTGTATGCGTCCTCATGCCATACTACTGTCTATTACAAATGACTACAGATAAATATTATTTCAAACCTGAAATGCTTCTTACCTAATATTATTAACTTTTCTTTTATTTTTAGTTTTAGGACAGTGACATATGGCATAATTACTGCAACACCTGGTACATAAATGAGTTGTAAAATACTGAAATTATTATTTGATGGTGATTTAAAGGAGTGGCCTTGAGTTTCTTGCAGGTATCTTCTCATAAGCTCAACCTTTTGCCTGAACCTTGCAACTAACATAAATGTAAATTCAGTAAATGTACCAAACTCACTAACCCCTTTGACGTTCATAAGTGTTACTTTGTGACCTAAGTAAATAAATGATTTTTGACTTTGACTTTGACTTTGACCAGGTCAATTGATGACATAATGAAAAAGGTGAATAATGTGATGAAAAAAACTGCATGGTGGTGCATGATATAGAAGAGAGTCATTAACAGTGCACTGCGATAGGCTTATCGGTTAATAATTATTACTATGAAGCTATCATTACAATTTATTTGATTAGCATATAATTATTTGTTTTAAGTCTATGCTATTTTTTGTACTTTACTTAAAGTAATTTCTTTTATAACGTAGAGACAAAAGAGGAATTGTTATCAATATATAGAAATATACTCGACATTAATTCAGACTTAATTTGGAAAATTTTGAGTATCATGCAAATCTACCTACAGCATGTTCAAAAAATTAAACCAAACCCAAATTGAAATATTACAAAGCAGTATATTACCAAATCCTTACTGCCTTACTAAAATTATAAATTCGGAAGCAACTCTGTCTGTCTATCTGTTACCTTTTCACGGTTAGACCACTCAACCGATTTAGATGAAATTTGGTACAGATATAGTTTAAAACCTGGGGAAGGACATATACTTCTCTTCATTCATGTAGACACCACGCGCCGCGCGCAAATGCTAGTTTTCTATAAAAAGACAAAAGCGCTTTTGATAATGTCATGAACATTAAGAGCCTAGAGGCTCAAAATTTGTAGAGACTCATCATTCTTATATCACAAGCACTATATAGTATACATTTCCATATTTTACCATCAATACATCATGTATGTAATCTTCTCATCTCTTTGCATATATGACATGATTACAAATTACTTAAAATGACACCAACTTAAGGTTTCGTTAGTAAATCTGTTCTTTTCTTTAATTGCTACCGTGTCAACGTAATAGTAGCAAACGTCAGCAATAAAATAATATTTTGACAATGAAAGTAATTAGTTAATTAATCGAGTATAGTTTTGATTAGGTTCAGCGTATAAAGTCAAAACTATAACCTTTGTTTTATATTCTGTGCTTGTACAACTTAGACGCAGAAGCAATAACAGGAAGAAGGACAAAAAGAAACATAGACCTCTCACCGTAATGAATGATGTAATCAATCGATTATTTCAATCGAGATCCGGTTAAAACTACAGTCTTTGTTCATCTTTCTGTATTTGCACAACCTAGACTTAGAAATAATAACAAAATGAAGCCGATATAATATTATAGTCCTCAGTATAAAGACGTAGGTGTATAAATTTTGTTTAAATCTGAGCTTAATATAATACAGCATTCAATAAACCGGAGACAATTCCACGCTATTCTTTAGCCGCTACAGTTGTGGTGACGACGAGAATCGTTTTGTAAACAATATAAATAATAGTTGATTGCACTGACAAAACCAGTTGCTCGCGTGCAGCCGCCGCACAATGGTCACAGTGCAGTGTCAAATAGAGCCATGCATAAAAAGTTTAATAAAAATGCTATCAATATACTTTATTGTAAGTTATTTTGTTGTAAACTCTAGTGCGTTGAGTATTGCAAGAGTGCGTGCTCAAAATGTGACTAAACGTGAAGCAAATGTGGGCGATCTTTTCCCTGATTGGGTGCCTTTTAAAAACAAACATGGAGAGGAGCTTGGAGAGTTCGTACAGGTACCCAAACGTAAGCCTAAAAAGAGATTGGCGCCACCTATAAACTTCATACTAAGGGCGGTGGCTGAGCCTGAGGGCGATGATTATTACGATAAAGGTCAGGGTGAAAGTGATAGCGAGGATTATTATGAAAAGAAAGAGTGGTCCGATTTATATAGACCTGAAATTGACCGCAAGCATGCAAAAGAGAGAGCAAGAGAACTAAATCATACCGAGATTTCTGATATTGATGGCGTTGTTGACATCATAACTAAAAGTCAAACTAACCCTGTAGTAGAAGCCCTCAAAAGATCTAAGCTTGCCACGCCAAAGATTAACGACGATACCGAGAAGAAAGAAAATGGGAAAACAGGCAAAGAACAGTTATCGAAAGAAGACGTTAAAGCAAAAACTGCACGGCCGAAACAGGACAAAGCTCATAGATATGAAGATGATTTAGATTACGAAGACGGCAATACCGAAAAACGGAAATCTGATTCATTGGAAGATGAACAAAGCGAGAATGAAGCGAAAAAATCAAGCATTTTAGACAGTGTTGACGAACTTAAAGAGAGGCACGCCGAAGAACAGAGAACGATAAGCGAAAAAATAAAAGAAGAAGAGATATATAGAGAAGAACGCGAAAGGGATAAGATTGTAGCACGACTCTCTAACGGCGAGCCTGATAAATATGCACCAAGTAGGACAAACACTTTGTCAAAAAAGCCATCGCAATTAGAATATGAAGAATACGATGATACTTCTGCAGATGAGAAGTATGCAATGACTCCAGAAAGGACGAAGGCGACTTCGACGAAACTTCCGATAAGAACAATTAAACATAAAACAAGGAAAGAAAAGCAAGTAGAAACTGGAAAATTGTCTGTCTTTAAGAACCCTCAACTATATATGATATACGACTACGATACCGACGAAACATCTACTGCTGTCCCTACCACCACTACCACAACACCGAAACCTAAATCATTAAAGACAAAAGTAATAAACAAACAAAAAGAAAAATACTCATCAAAATATACGTCAACGCCAGTTAGCTCAGAGGATAATGAAAGAATTTCTTTAGTGCCCGATGAAAGTGATGGCAAGGCGGGTGAGCCAACGCTCTTTTTCCCAAAGAAGAGGAAGAATAAGAAGCGTAAGAGCAAGCCTACTTTACCGATAGTCGATTCTTCTGCGGCCGAGACGATATCTAACAAAAGGGCCAGAATAAGCGCATCAGTGGCTGAGACTGCGACAAACTCGATGCCGGCGGCTGACGCATCAGCTTCGGATAGCATAACTTTGGACACAACTGCGGAGTCCGGCCCTTCAGCGTCTGATGTAGGTCCTTCAACCACAGACCAAGAGACTACTAGCACGGATGCTATAGCTGCTTCTACTGATCATAAGGCTGCGAAGAAAACTGAAGACTATCATCGCGAAAAGGGTAAGTAGCAATTTTATTTCCTAACTCAATCTGAATTCCTTAGCTCTCTTTTTAACTAAATCTTTTTAAGTAAATCGTATGTATTACTTAGCCAATATTATTGACGTCCAGATTTTTATAACAATTTAGCCCTCTCAAGGTCTCTCCGTTTTAAGGTCGTATGAAGTTTGGCCTGGGTTGTCATCTGACTTGTATTGGGGGCCACATTATGTGACCGATAGTAACCATTTGTCAAGAAATTATATATTTATAGATTATATAACATATTCTAGTCTATGCTATTTTTCATTGCTTACCATCAGGTAAGGAAGGCAGGAATCGACCTAAATTTTGCACTAAATATTCATTTTTGTAATATAATAAATATAAAATAAGAAATTATACAAAGAATACGATTTACTTCAGCTTGGTCAGATCTCTCGGTGCAATTGTTTTATTTTATTATGAAACAAGTAATTTCCCGCGGTTTTAATTCGTGTATATTTCTTTTCCTGAAATTCTATATTATGTTATATTTATAATTAAAGGAAATTTACTAATAAAAACTGTATCCGTAAGTACCAGTTAATTTATTTTCGGAATATCTTCTCATGAAATCTTAATCTATATCTACTAATATTATAAAGCTGAAGAGTTTGGTTGTTTGTTTGCTTGAACGCACTAACCTCAGGAACTACTGTTTCGATTTGAAAGAATCGTTTAGTGTTGGATAGCCTATTTATCGAGGAAGGCTATAGGCTATATAACATCACGCTACGACCCACGGGGGCGGCGCAGTAATGATAAACACGAGTAAAACCACGAGAACATATAGTTCCTAATAAATGTGAGGTAATGTAAATTCTGTCAGCTTACTAATATTACTGCTAGGCAAACTGGAAATGTATGTAGGACTGTAGGAACACCGCCGGTTTAGTCCTACTGGTGAAATTACCAAATCTATCACATAGGTATAATTCCTAAGTAAAGAAATTAAACTTAAACGTAGTAACATAATATACTCTTTTATTAATTTTTTTTATGGTATTTAAGCTAACAGCATCTGTTAAAGTCACTTCAGGTACCAAAATAGTATAATTTTACAATCTAATCTATACTAATAATAATAATGTCCTCCAGACCGAATTTCGGCCACGGCGGCCAATCTTAAGGAAGACTGGCCATCTGCGCAGGAAATATTGTAGTGCACAAGTATGTGCGCAAATACAAGTGCACTCTCTGTTCCCAAGCCCTCATGATCCGATGGGACGGATAATCCGACACGACCGGAGAGAGATCAGGCGCAGGACCAACGGCTTTACGTGCTTTCCGAGGCACGGGGGTTTCTAACACCGCCATCTTCCTAACTCCTGGCTCGTATTGAGATTTCTATACAGAAAAACCCAATATCATTTTGTTGGCCCGACCCGGGATTCGAAACCGAGACCTCATGCACAGCAGTCGCATTCACAACCGCTGCGCCACGGAGGCAGTATATACTAATTTCTATATCTAGTTCTATACTAATATTATAAAGCTGAAGAGTTTGTTAGTTTGTTTGTTTGAACGCGCTAATCTCAGGAACTACTGGTTCGAATTGAAAAATTATTTTAGTGTTGGATAGCCTATTTATCGAGGAAGACTATAGGCTATACAACATCACGCTACGACCCACAGGGGCGGCGCAGTAACTATAAACGCGGGTGAAACCGCGGGCACATCTAGTATGATATATACATAACTTAAACTATTATTACTTTTGGTGCATTCGTTTGGTCATGCTCTATGTTGATTGTATAATTGTTGCACAAACAAAATTGTACGTCTTTCAATGTCTATTAAGTCACTACATAATACACTCGTAGTTTGTTACATTTAGAACTAGCCTTTCCCTGTTGCTTTGTCCGCGTGTTTTTTCGTTAATTACCTGCATCATTATTTACATATCAAATGCAGCGACAGTAGACTAATGCTCAGTATTAGATAAAATGAATTTAAGTTAAACTCCAAGCTATCGACTTCCAAAAGTCGTTTTAAAAACCTTGAACCGTATTTACATGATTTATTTATTTAATGTGGAAGACTTACAGCGAATATAACGATAGTAGCGATAGCTCAGTGGGGAGACCAACAGACTGCAATGCAGAGGGTCTCGGGTTCGAACCCACGTCGCGCACCTCTGACTTTCGAAAGTTATATAACTTTTCGAAATTATGTGCGTATTGATTGACAATTATCGCCTGCTCCGTGCCTCGGAGAGCACGTTAAGCCGTCGTTCCCGGCTGCCATAAACATCTATGGCAGTCGTTATTGGGAGGTCAGTGCCCTCTAATATCCTGACACTAGTCTAGCTTTAGGGTATCGTTAGCCTTCGGGTTGCGGAGGTCAGATGGCAGTCGCTCCGTAAAAACTGATATCCAGTCAAATCCGTTTAGACTAGAAAGCCGACCCCAAGTGACTTGGGAATAATAAAGGCATAAATATAAATATAGTAATAGTAAAAATAGCTTTAATAATTTCAATAATTTAATTAGCTTAAACATATTTTGTAAAGTTTAATAGTAATAGTAGTGTAACAGTTTTCAAAATTTTGTAATAAAGTGTCAAATAAACAACGCGATAAAATCCGTATATAGTAGTTTAATCTCGATGAATAACATTCGCGTAAACAGAAGACAATATTATGTTAGTTGCAAGTTTCAGACAAATGCCTAGGGGATACTTACAAGAAAGTCGCCGACTTTTTCTTTAAAATATGATAATATCAGTCGTGTATATAAACTGACCATTGCGGCACGATACGGGCCTCTGCTCAATGTGAGATGATTAAGCCTATATAGTCCACCACACTGGCTCAGTGCGGGTTGGCCGAGTTTATATATTCTCGAGGACATTACGGCGAACTCTCAAACATGCAGGGTTCCTCACGATGTGTACCTTCAACATTAAAGCAGCCCTTTCAAATCGCCATTAAATTTAAATTCATGGCTAAAATAGGGCAAAGTATTGCGTGATCAAAAAAAAAGTTGTTTAGTGTCTGAGTGCTTAAAGTGTCCGATATTATTGAATGTTCGTAAAATGCCTTACAGGAATAATTCAATTCTATCAAAAATATTAGATGACAATTATCGTAACTTACATAAATTTTATTTCTTTAGAAAATTGCTCTCATTGGTCTATCTTTCAGTGTCGTAGAAAAAGTGAAACATAAACGTGTAACATTACCTCACAAACGATGTCACTTTGCCTGACCTTAGATATACTACACCAAATATACATGTATAAGAAAATTGTAACACATAAATAATATACATCGGTTATCCATAGAGTTGGCATAAAAATTCCAATGGTCGAAAACACTCCTGCTTACTGTCAAAACAGTATATGCCCGAAAATAAAACTCTTTCCAACCAATATACCTCGTAATACTTTGGAATAAGGTTTATTGTAAAGGCGTTTTCTACTTTTACATGAAAAACAAGGATGTATTGCTAAGAAATTCTCCAAATTTTTTGAACAAGGTTTTCATTTTATGCCGCGGCCACACATTGGATTCAACTTTGCGTCCAAGCTTGGCTCTAATTTCGAATGGCCAATATTGAATCAAACTACTGCACCACACATTGGCTTCAATACCAACTTTGCACCAAACACTGGAAATAGACAAGCGTGGTCCTTATTGTTCAGTTGACGCAGAGCGGACTATGGACGATAACTTATTTGCACTAGCGGCTTACGCATATAGTTTAGGTACATATGCTTATTATTTGCACCGTACAAGAAAACAACGAATGAAAAGGCGGTGGTGGATGATTACAATGACTAACCAAATGACCATTTTGTCCAAGATGCCCGCGCGCACTCCCCTTCCATTCCCCTCGCCTTTGAACTTGTTGAAAAAACCGACTCTTTGCGAGTCGGTGTTGGACACAGGATGGTGATTGGACGCAATGTTCACATAGTTGCAAAGACTGATCCACATATTGGAGTATTGGCCGCAATAAGCTACATTAGTGCAAATATAACCAATGTTTGGCCGCGGCATTAGATATAAACAATGGAAAAATATCACATACCCACTAATAGATGTATTGACTTATTTCGGTGAAAGTTCCTAATACTCTGTAGGATTTTTCCTTAAACTAATAAGCCTATGTCTTCTGAGGCGGTATTACATTTACTGATTGACGTTAGTTGTCAATGTTATTGGTCCTTAATTAGGGACATTTCTATATATTTCTGCCCAAAAATATATTAATGACATATATATCAAAAAAGGACATAGGTTCTCGTATGATATTCTACTTGATTGACACATATAAAGTGATTATATATCATAGACTTACGTCTGTATTTTACTGTATGGAAAGCAATGTTTTACCCTCAATTTTCACCAGCTCTGGTTTTGGGTTCCACATAAAGGGCAATCTTATTGCCATCAGCTAGGCACATTTATAATAATTTTCTAACATAATAATAATAATATAATATAATAATATTTTATCACATACACACAACACCATCTAGCCCAAACTAAGCAGAGCTTATACTATGGGTACTAGACAATGGATAAACATACATATATACTATTTTCTTTTTGTAAATACAGACATATTATACATAGAAACACCCAGACCAAGACAAACATCCATGTTCATGCACACAAATGTTTGACTTGTGCGGGAATCCTCAGGCGTGACAGTCGGTTACACTAACCACTACGCCATTGAGGCCGACAAATATAAACAATAACACTTTGTTTGTCTCGAGAATCGAACCCGATTCGATTTCTCCGTCCTCCTCACAATCAAACAAACATAAGAGCAAACTTATGGCCTAAGACCGACAAGGAATATTAGACGCATGTATTAAAGAAAACAGTGATAGGGAAACGGTTATTGAAACGACATTAGCCAATTCAGCAGCAGCAATAGTTTAGTGGAAGACCGTTGGACTGCCACGCAGAGGTCTCGAGTTCGATCCCAAGGCGCGCATCTCTGACTTTTCGAAGTTATGTGCGTATTAAATAGTTAATTATCACTAGCTTTAACGGTGAAAGAAAACATCGTGAGGAAACCTGCATGTCTGAGAGTTCTCCATAATGTTCTCGACGATATGTGAAGTCTGCCGCCATGAACATCTATGGCAGTCGTTATTGGGAAGTCAGTGCCCTCTAATATCCTGACACTGGTCTAGCCTTAGGGTATCGTTAGCCTTCGGGTTGCGGAGGTCAGGTGGCAGCCGCTCCGTGTAAAAACTGATATCCAGTCAAATCCGGTTAGACTAGAAAGCCGATCCCAAGTGACTTGGAAATAATAAAGGCTAGGGAGGTGATGATTGTAAGCGTTCCTACGTAACTCATCCATCAATCAGAAGTTGAAAGAACGGCCACAAAAACACTCAGTTACACAAAAACAACAATTTATTACTTACACTTTTGTTTGAAGATTAAATCCTAGTACTCAGTGTAAGTAGATCACTTCAACTATTGCTCCATCCGTGCAGAATTTTTTTAATTTTACTTAACCATTTTTTATGTATCAATCGATTATTTTTTATGTCTGTATCAATCGATTATTTTACCGTTCAACAAATATTAGCTAACCACTGGACCGTTTCATTGCATCTCCGGACAAAATAAAGTTGTTACCAAAAACTATTCAATGTTGTCTCGTCAGTTTTTTGTCCAGTAATTAAAACCAGTGTGCAATCTTTATAAATAAAAAATGTAAGTCTGTGTGTTTTTGTAAGTGTTCCGAGGTGGTAAACAAGCATGCAGCCCACCTGCTGGTTAGCAGTCACCGACGTCTTTGATTGCTTGCAATGGCTAAGAATATTGTAAACTCTTAATGTATCTGTTTATAATCACAATCTGTATTTATTTAGAGACAAGGTTCCAAGCATGCAGTTAAATGTATTGAAAGCGATTGTTAAAAGTAAAATAATACGAAAAATCTGCTCACACTCTGGTAGTCTATGAGTTATGTACACGTTCTATAGTTGTGTATATTCTAAGGATATCCTAACTATATATGAGCAACGATAGTTCAGTGGGGAGACCAACAGACTGCAATGCAGAGGGTCTCGGGTTCGAACCCACGTCGCGCACCTCTGACTTACGGAAGTTATATGACTTTTCGAAATTATGTGCGTATTGATTGACAATTATCACCTGCTCTGTGCCTCGGAGAGCACGTTATGCCGTCGGTCCCGGCTGCCATGAACATCTATGGCAGTCGTTATTGGGAAGTCAGTGCACTCTAATATCCTGATACTGGTCTAGCCTTAGGGTATCGTTAGCCTTCGGGTTGCGGCGGTCAGATGCCAGTCGCTCCATGTAAAAACTGATATCCAGCAAATCTGGTTAGACTAGAAAGCAGACCGCAAGTGACTTGGGAATAATAAAAGGCTAGGGAGAAGAGATCCTAACTATTGTTTTAAATGCGAATGTGAGTTTGTTTGTTTGTTGCGCTTTCACGCCTTAACTACTCGACCGATCATCATCAAATGTTGCATACACGTTTTTCATCTACAAAAATTACTCTTACTAACCTAACCAACTTTTACGCAAACGCAGACGCGAGCAAAATCTAGTAAAATATTTAATAATAATATTCTGTCACATACACACAACACCATCTAGCCCAAACTAAGCTATACTAGACAATGGATAAACATACATTATACATAGTATTATAATCATATTGTTTGTATGAAAAACACAACGTTGCCAATTTTCTTCATACAAAATGGCAGTTTCATAAATAAAGAATGAATATATTATACCGTAGATACAACTACTTTCTCCGATATCCGATATTGAACTACTTAATAATGACTGTTTTGTTGAATACGCGATACACACCTCTATGTCTCTAGAGACGGTTAGTAGAATTGTATTAAACGATTACATATTAAAAACGACTTTGATGACGCAGCGGTATTCGTTGCGACTGGTATTCTTCTTTTTTCTTTTCTTTTCGTGTAGTTAGTGGCCAACCTGTTGTCAAGAGTTGTTCAAGCCGCCCGTAGGCCTCTGACATGGCTTAACGACTGATGTCAATTTGACAACAACCGGGACCGACTTTTTACGTGCCCTCCGAAGCACGGAGATGCTCACATGAATTACCACTAAGCGGTCACCCATCTATAGACTGACCGCACCCAACGTTGCTTAACCTCGCTAATCGTTTACCGATCAGTGACTGTAACTGGCTATGAGCTCGGATTGTACTACCGGGTCGGACAAACTGATTTTAGTTTAATATTGTCTTAAGGCGGCTGAACACATTGGGCAAGGTAGTGGGCCAGCGTGTTGGGCCAACGCATGCCAGGATGTTAGTATAATTGATTTACAAGTCAAGATGGCATATTCAATATTATTTTTATATAGTTATCATCGGTGTATGTGTGTTGTGTGTGTGTGTGTGTGTGTGTGTATGTATACCCTTCAGAGATACGCATACGCATAAATCTCGGAAGGGTTAGGTTATGTTAGGTTCCTTCTAAAACCCACCCAAAAATAGGAGCCCCGCGAAGCGCGCTCAGTCGACTTAGTTTGATCTCTTTAAATATATTTTGCTGTGCATTTCGGTGATCATTTACTATTTTTGACTGTTATATTTTACTATATCTGGTGATAAGTTAAATATAAGCCATAGAAAACTCTCGCACTAGGAATAAATCCTGTGTCGCGGGGACTTTACAAACATTCAAACAACGGACACAAAGAACACCTAGACTCAGAACAACCATTTGTGGATCACACAATTACTTGCCCCGTTTGGGAGTCGAACCCACAACACTCGGCGCGGCGGCTGTGGCGAGGCGACCACTTAAACCACTATACCATCCGTGCAATCAAAACAAAAAAGGTTTTAACCTCTTGTGAGACAGCTGGATGTTTACATTATCGCCCGTTATCGCCGCGTGCCACTTGAGATTTTGTTATTGTTAATTACCGGCCCACTCATAGCTCGTAGAATCAAAAAAATGGTACTACAGAATTTGTTATGATGTCAGCTACGTAGTAAAATATAAACAAGAGCTTTTTGCTGGCTCGCATGCGAGCCCCTGGCACACTAGAGGTTAAACAAGAAAAGCTCAGTAGTAGAACAGAATTTTGATCCGTGACCAATAGATGGTAAAGGCTTTGGGCTCCAGTGAACTGGCTAAATGTATGAGAGTTATACACTTCTGTCTAATCTTATCTTATCTTATGTGGGGGCCAGTCAGTGCAGACCGGCGACACTTCGACCCACTGGGATCTTTTGTGTCGACACTCTCCCAATAACGACTGCCATAGACGTTCATGGCAGCCGACCACTAGGCGACCGCTAGTTTGCATTTATTATGTAAACGTTTTTGTAATCCTCCGCGACACAGAATGTATTTATATACTAAAGCTTCATCTTCACCACATCACTACATATTAAAAAACAAAGTCCCCAGGCGCGACTGTCTGTCTGCTCGCGATAAACTCAAAAACTACTGAACGGATTTTCATGCGGTTTTCACCAATAGACAGAGTGATTCACGTGGAAGGTTAAGATGTATAGTTTTTTAAGGTTTTGTACTATCCGTGGAAAGCAAGAGCGGGTCGCTAGTTTAAAAAAAAAAGAATTGTGGCAGTCTTTGGGGACTGTCGATAGAAGTGAAAACTTTAATCCTTGATCATAAACACTTTTCATAAACCAAAAATAATTCAAAAATGGAAAGCGTTCGGTGCCGATGACGCGAGTTCCATGATTTTTGTTCACCCAAGAAGTGCTCAACGCGCCTAAAGAAGTTTTCACTTCAATTATATATTTTGACGGCTTCGATGGCGTAGTGGTGAGTGTAACTGACTGCCACGCCTGAGATCGCAGGTTCGATTCCCGCACAAGTCAAATTTTTGTGTGCATAAACATTGATGTTTGTCTTGGTCTGGGTGTTTCTATGTATAATATGTATGTATTAACAAAAAAAGTATATATAAAAGTATAGATATATGTATGTTAATCCATTGTCTAGTACCCATAGTACAAGCTCTGCTTAGTTTGTGCTAGATGGTGTTGTGTGTATGTGATAGAATATTGTATCATGCAATAAAAGTTTAAAAACCACAAAGATCTATATTTAGTGTAATTTGCCTACATTGCAAATTATTTTAGGTATGCCAATATTGATTGCCACAGCTACATTATTCCCATTTTCACTACATTGTTAAATTATTACGTAAGCAAACTTACCACACGTATTGCCAACAGTTCTAAATTGAATTCTATTAATCTATTAACTTTAAAAAGCAATGTTGGTTTTGTGGTCAAAATAAAAAAGTAGTCGTCACGATACTGGTGTATTATGGTTGAACAAGTGTGAAATTATCTGATTGTACGTTTGTCTGTCACAATCGTGCTTGACTCTGATTTCATGTTGTTAACTAAAAGACCGGATTTTAATGAAAATTGTGTTTTGGAACTAGTATATTCATCTCATAACATGAATTTGTCATTATGCCCACAGCCGAACGTTAAGTTTAATTTTCTGGTATTGAAATATATTAGGTACTTAACTAGCTTTTGCCCGCGACTTCGATCGCGTTAATTTATAATTTGACAATCAATTCGGGTTGTACTCTGCTTGTAATAATATAATTCAATCATGATTCGAAAGACACGTAGCGCCATCTATTATCATAAGAACGTTGTTATTGTTTTCCTCGGGAACAGTAATTTTTTTCGGGATGAAAGGTATCTTATGTCCGTTTTTGTACACCTGACAATGTATATGCAAAATTTCAGAATGATCAGTTCAGTGGTTTAGGCGTGAAAAGGTAACAAACAAACAAACTCATTTTCGCTTTTATAATATTAGTTAAGATTAGGATTATATTTTGCCCGCGGTTAGGCTCGCGTAAAAATAGATTAGGTTAGTTTAATAACAATACTTTTTTCTGGATGAAAAGTACCCTATGCCATTTTTTTTCCCCTGACAAAGTGTATGCTACATTTAATGATAATCGGTCGAATAGTTAAGGGGTGAAAACTTAACAAACAAACTCACATTCGCATTTATAATATTAGATAAGATTATCATGCAACGACGTCTGTAAAGGATTGGCAGAGTTTTATTATACACCTAGCTAGCCCGGTGCTTAATGCCACAGATGGAGTGCTTATCTTCTACTGGGTTTAGCCGGGTATCACTTTTATATCTACATACATGAACTCACGCATACATATCGCAGAAAGGTTAGACAGAGCAGCGATAGCTTAGTGTAGAGACAAACAGACTGCAATGCAGAGGGTCTCGGGTTCGAACCCACGTCGCGCACCTCTGACTTTCGGAAGTTATATGACTTTTCAAAATTATGTGCGTATTGATTGATAATTCGACCAAAATTCCTAAGCTTGCTACTTTGTTTTCTGTTTTTCTCTATTACATATAAATAACTTTGTAACTATGGTATAGGTAACCATAGTTACAAAGCATTGTATGACGTTAGAACAAGGTCGAAATACTACGAACGCGATTCGACTGCATGTGTCAAATGCATGGTTGTGTGCGTGTAGTGTGTTTTCATTAATTTAGAAAGAAAGTAAGAAAGAAAAGAAAGAAAATACTTTTATTTACAGCAGAATTATGCACTACATACATCAGACACAGTTAATTACAAAAAAAAGAAAAAACAAATCTTACTGCAAATTGGTCGCAACTCAGCCAAATGCTAGTTTTGAAAAAAAATAGCGCTGGTCTTCCGTTGCGACCATGTTTGTAAATAATAATACCTAATAAACTTAACACAAGTAATACAACAGACGATACAAAATAATAATAATAATAGCGTTTACGGTAGCAATATGTTAACAATACAATATTTATTTTTGCACCCAGTTAACTCTAACAATTTCAGTATTAAAAAAAATAGACATTAATGTCGCGACTGTAATTTCTCTACATAGCTATTTATTAGACTGTGGTTATATAGCACTTGTGTCATGCAGCTGTGTTTCCTGGCCTTCTGGTGATCAAATAAATATTTCTTTAGTGTTGCCCTAAAACATTGAATATGTTGCAGACTCCTAATCGGGGGTGGAATGTTGTTGAATTTAATGTATTTCTAATGCATATTTTATAAAAATATTAGGATTCGCCCCTCCTTCTCCATATAAACTTTAACTGTGTCAAATTTCATACTGCTCCGTCCACGCAATTTTTGTAAAAAGGGGTACAAAGTTTTTGCTTCACGTATTAATATATAGATAACACCCAAACTTAGAATAACAATTTTTAAACTCAAAATATTCAGCGCCGTGACAATGGCGATGCAACCATTTTAACAACTACCCTTCTAGCAGCACCAAATAGGTATAAAATAAAATTTACAAATAAATACCATTTATAGAAATTACTAGATTTTTTCTATATTCGCCAGATAAGCTACAAGTGGGTTCATAATAAGTTAAATGTGTGGATTGAACCTATGACCACAAATCCAATACTGAATGAAATGATTACTAGCAATTATTTACAAATTAGATACTTACTAGTACCTATATATTAATACGTGAAGCGAAAACTTTGGATCCCTTTTAACGAAAATTGGGCGGACGAAGGAGTATGAAATTTCGCACACTTATAGTTTATACAGAGAAGAAGCGACGAATGCTAATATTTATATAAAATATGCATTAGAAATACATTAAATTAATAAAAAACCACTACACGCACACAACCATGCATTTGACACACGCAGTCGAAGCGCGTAACTATGGTTACATATATATATTATTATATCAGCAATATCTTACAGGCAAACTTTGGTCGAATTTCGAGCACTAGGCGACCGCTAGTTTTTATTAACTCGTCAATTTAACGGCTGGCACCGGCCTCTTCTTAGTGTGAGTTAGGCCACAGTCTGCCACGCTGGCCCAGTGCGGGTTGGCAGACTTCACATATCTTTAAGAACATTATGGAGAACTTTCAGACATGCAGGTTTCCTCACGATCTTTTTCTTCACCGTTAAAGCGAGCGATAATTAACTATTTAATACGCATATAACTTCGAAAAGTCAGAGATGCGCGCCTTGGGATTGAACTCGAGACCTCTGCGTGGCAAACCAACGGTTTCTAGCGAGGCTTATATTTTACATTACGTTACATTAATAAAAAGCATCTTCTTAGGTCGTCAAAGTAGAGACCTCAACATCGCCTCGGCTACTGTGGGGGCGATGTGGAGGCCACTGCTCTTAGACCACACGACTGCTTACCATCAGGTGGAGGGTGGTCATTTTGAAGAGCAAAAAAAATTATAACTTATACTTAGACTTCAAGTAACTGCGAGAGCATTATAGAGATATCTGAATGCAGATATATAATTATTTATCGTTAAAGCAAGCGATAATTAAATATTTCATAACGGTGAAGGAAAACATCGTGACAAAACCTATTAAATTATTAATTATCGTTTGCTTTAACGAAAAAGGATAACATCGTGAGAAAATCTGCATGGATAAGAGGTATGTATAATCCTAATCCTAACTAATATTATAAAAGCGAAAATAAGTTTGTTTGTTTGTTACCTTTTCACTCCTAAACCACTGAACCGATCATCCTGAAATTTTGCATATACGTTGTCAAATGTACAGAAACGGACATAGGCTACCTTTCATCCCGAAAAAAATTACTGTTCCCGAGGAAAACAACAATAACGTTCTTATGATAATAGATGGCGCCACGTGTCTTTCGAATCATGATTTAATTATAATATTACTAGCTATTGCCCGCGGCTTCGCTCACGTTAATATAGAATTTGACAATCAATTCGGGTTGTACTCTGCTTGTAATAATATAATTAAGATCGAGACCTCTGCATGTAAGTCTGACGGGCTCACTCTAGGCTATCGCTAGTAAGATAAAGATTAAAACTTCTGCATGACAACCCTATGAAGGTCACCTTAACTCAACACAAAGGTGTAAAGCAACCACAATTAAGCGAATTAGCCAGGGTTCCGGCGATGCATTTAAATCGTTCGACACGTCTGTCAGTATCGATCAGTTTACGAAACATAACCTCCAAGATACTCTTGCGATATCTAATTAGATTGATTTTATGCTCTTGTGATCTGCCAACGAGTTGGTGACTCAGTGGCGTAACTTTGTGCTGTTGTGCAACGATCATGTGGATTTGATGTTCGGTTTGGGAACAATGTCTACCCAGATGGCGCTCTGGATTAAGTGGCACTATTGCCAGTGGGCTGAATGGTGTGGGTTGGATAGCTACGTAGACAAACATAAATATGATTTATTTATAATACTTAAACACCTTGTTAATCTGAGTTGTAAAATACTGAAATTATATTTAACTGACGATTTCAAAGAGTGGCCGTGAGTTTCTTGCAGGTTTCTTCTCATAGGCTCTACCCTTTGCCTGAACCTAGCAACTAACCTAAATGTAGCTTCAGTAACTTAGTAAACTCACTAACCTATATACTTTGACGTTCATAAGTGTTACTTTGTGACCTAAATGAATAAATGATTTTTGACTTTGACTTTGACTTCCAAATATGACGCAATCAAAGTCACGGGCAAAATCCAATAGAAAAGAAAATTATGTTCTTACGTTATCAAATAATTGAAATGTATAGTCATTTTACTACGTTAGAGCTTAAACCATGGTTGGCAAAATGTGACTGAAATACATTTATTTCTGCTCGGATGGATATTTGGAGACGTAGGACTACGTAGGTAAATATTTATGTAGTTTTCTTAGCGGGCAATATATTTACTGCAATATATGGCTGCAATATTCTCAACTATAGTCCGGCCGGCACATAAACATGTGAATGCATCGGCCTTTCGAACCATAATTGTCTGGAGAGTCATATGCAAAATATTGTCGATATGAGCTTGTTACAGCCATAATGCTTATTTAGAAGTGTCTTTACTAATCGCTAATGAATTAAGTACATATTTTATGTTTCTTTGCGTTACATTAATGTATTTCTATTAAAATGTTATCTTATGGGTTCTTTTGCAGAACTTTTACAGATTCAAGATTGTTATCAAGGGAAAAGTCTTTGAAAACAGTTCTCAGAATGTGTTTTTACGTACGTATTGATGTTGCTACGAAATATTTATAATGTTTAACAATTTTGTCAAAATGAGTTATTTTCTCTCCCAGCTCGTAACCCAATTGTATTGTATTTATTTCAAATTTTTATGGAATTTTTAGGAAGATGTTGTATTGTTAGTTAGCGAAAATATGCCAAACTTATATAGAATTTAAAGAAAGGTATTAATATGCACTTGTTTCTTATCGGCAATCATCTATTGAATAGATTTTTGAACCTTTCATACCGTGACGGCACATCGGCGACCAGGTACAATAAATTTTGAATCCTGACTGGTATTCTAAGCCTTGTGAGAGAAACTCTTCGGAAGTGTGGTGTAGAAATATTTTGCGAAAACAATTTTGCCTTGTTAATTGTACCTTTGGGTCTAAAGGTTTTTACAAAAGTCAATTGCCACCCACGGAAGTACACCGAAAATGGTTTTATTTTTTGTGGCAGGAAAGATGACACATTGGCTTCATTGACCATCCAGCCGTACTTTACACTGCGCGTAGATTTGAATCCTACACGAAACAATTATATTTTGTGTGATCCAAAAATTATTGTTTTGACTTTGAGTTTTCTTTGTCCTCTTTTTATTTCTCGCTAGTGTAATTTTTTTTCTCCCTAGCCTTTATTATTCCCGTCACTTGGGGTCGGCTTTCTAGTCTAACCGGATTTGACTGGATATCAGTTCTTACGCGGAGCGACTGCCACCTGACCTCCGCAACGCGAAGGCTAACGATACCCTAAGGCTAGACCAGTGTCAGGATATTAGAGGGCACTGACTTTCCAATAACGACAAATCGAACCAATAGTTCCTGAGATTAGCGCGTTCAAACAAACAAACAAACAAACTCTTCAGCTTTATAATATTAGTATAGATAGAGCTTAAAAGCTGATTTGTGTTTACTTTTAACGCGCTAATCGATATGGAAAATTGCATTTAAAAGCCTAATTATTGATGAAGTTTATATAATAATAACATACGAGGCACGAAAGCGGAGCAATGGTAATCATAAATGTGGGTGAAACCACGGCGGACAGCTAGTGTTGAATATTACACAAAGTTATCTAACTTCAAAAACCCACCAACCACCCAACGCTACACATCACCGTCTTCTGGGTTGTGCAACCGGTCACAGAACCCACAACCGCAAGTTCCGTTTCGTTGATGCAATAAACGTTGACAAAATAAATCGAAATTTGCCGCAAATTCAAGTAAATTGTTGCGGGAAACTAACTATAAATAGATAGTTGGTAATAATGTGGTTATTGTAATTTAGGATATTATATTATGTTTATTTATTTATATATAATACTAGATTTTGCCCGCGGCTTCGCTCGCAAAAATGTAGTTTAAGTTAGGTTAGTAATAGTAATTTTTCTGGACGAAAGGTACACTATGATCTTTTATGTTCCCCTGATAACGTATATGCGAAATTTCTTGATGTTCGGTGGAGTAGTTAATGCGTAAAAGCGTAACAAACAAACAAGAAAATAACCAAACAAACTTACATAAATAGAAACACCCATGATTAAATTATGTTCGGGTACTTTGAAATAACTACACTGGAACATTGAGACAACTACCATCTTAATCTCCCCGTGACCATGGCTGCTGAAAAGCAACCGAAACGTCGGGGAAAGTGTAAACATAAATATAAATAGTATAATAGTATAGTAATAGTATAAATAGTTTTAATAGTTTCAATAATTTAATTAGCTTAAAAATTAGTAAAGTTTAATAGTAGTATAGTAGTGCAACAGTTTTTCAAAATTTTGTAATAAAGTGTCAAATAAACAACGCGATAAAATCCGTATATAGTAGTTTAATTTCAATGAATAACATTCGCGTAAACAGAAGACAATATTACATTCGCATTTATAATATTAGTTAGGATTACGTGAAAATATTTTACTACAAAAAACATGGGTTTAGCACGACCTTTGCCCAGCGAGTAAGAGTCCTGGAGATCCCGATCGCCTCTCTCTCCTGGTCGCTTGCTTTCATCCCTTCTTTAATTCCTTTGCGTATATCGTATATCATAGCAATCATAAGCTACGGTAACTGCTTACCACTAAACAGGCTGTGTGTACATATATTTATCAACTTGATAGTATAGAAATGCCTCCGTGGCGCAGCGGTAGTGAATTTGACTGCTGTGCATGAGGTCTCAGGTTCGAATCCCGGGTCGGGTCAACAAAAAGTTATTCGGTTTTTCTATTAAGAAATCTCAATAGCAGCCCGGAGTTAGGATGTTGGCGGTGTTACACACCCCCGTGCCTCGGAAAGCACGTAAAGCCGTTGGTCCTGGGCCTGATCTCTCTCCGGTCGTGTTTGATTACCGTCCCATCTGATTTTGAGGGTTAGGGAACAGAGAGTGCACTTGTGTTTGCGCACACGCTTGTGCACTATAATATCTCCTGCGCAGATGGCCAGTCTCCGTTAAGATTGGCCGCCGTGACCGTAATTCGGTCTGGAGGACATTATATATTATTATTAGTATAGAAAAAGTAACATCATTACTATTCGTTTTAGTTAGTGACTTACAGCGCAAGTCAGCTTGTTCGCGCCGTCACCAAAAGTATTTTTGTTCCAGCTTATATTTTTCTCGCGTGCTAAATTACATAATTATGAATCAGTTCAGCGGTTCGGACGTTATTGATCACAAAGATCCACACATACAAACTTTACTTGCTGCTTTCATTGGAATTTTCCACATTAAAATCCACAAACTCACAGAAACACATACCGGAATAAAAGTATTTTATGTGTTAATTCTGGATATGGTCCACATATACTTTTTCTTTTTTTTATATACAAATATCATGGCAAACAAGCATACGGCTCACCTGATGGTAAGTGGTCACCGTAGCCAATGGATACCTGCAACACCAGAGGCATCACTTGCGCGTTGCCGACCCTTTAGGAACGGAAGTGGGAAGGAGAAGGAGCGGGAAGGGGGAACAAGGGTGATTGGGCCTCCGGCACTCAATCACCGAACGAAAAACAACAGTAGGAATACTGCTATTCCACGTCGATATTCTGTGAGAGGGTAGTCCTTCCCCGGTCGAGCCGGCCCATTCATGCTGAAATCAGCCAGGCTCTACTACTCAAAAACACTACTACCTTCCGTTTATTGGTTTGCGTATTACTGCCGATATTTATAAAAGATTGATTCAGTATCGCAGCGGTAGCGATACGTCAGTGATCCATGAGGTTTCGATTTCCCCGTCAAGCAGAGTGTTATTGGATTATTCTGTCAAAACATTCTTAGTACAATGGAGTCTGGAACTATCGCTGAGAATACCAATACGCTTGTCCTATATTACGCGTGATATGTGATCATAGTTGGCAATATGTCTATAGCACATCACTGCCTAGCCTTTTAGGGATAGAGACGTGATTATGTATGTATGCAATTAGGATTATGCACTCAGAAAGTACTTTAAAAGACGTACTTAGATGACAAACACTGTTTATGAAACTGTAAGTAAAATACAAATCTACAGTGATGCGGGCAAAACTACTAGTTTACGTCTCTGAGTAGGAAATAATTTGCATACGATTATGGCGTAAGGTCTACTATGATTTAATGTAGTTCAACATTCGATAGGACCTGTAGTTAAGTATCAGTGAGACACTGTGGGACACTGACAAGTAAGTCCTTCAACGACGCTGGCCTTATGCGAGTTGGCGGACTTAAATCTTTTCTTTCTAACGTTTATTGAACATGAAAATGATATTTATTTCTGGCTTATTTTAGGTACAAGATTGTTACACTGTTTCCCATATTAGGTATCCCTGTGTGGTGGAAAACAGGCTCAGTAAAAACGAGTGTTAAGTATCAACCACAAATAACAACACAAGAAAAAAAAAAGGTTTGTGTGTGTGTGTGTGTGTGTGTTATTGCTACAGTATGATGCGCAATGCTTTGTAAAGTTATAGGTGCATGCCGTGGTATCAAACTCAAAACCACAGCATGGTTGCGCAACCATAGCACCATTACGCTATTGCTTTTCTTATTGTTCGCGGGTCTAATAGCGAAACAATATTTTTCTCATTGATGGGTAGATGTTACGTGAAAGTCGATATTCTTGTACGTTTCTGTATGTGGTCTTTGTAGGAGGATGTCAATATTATAAAATTAAATAGAAACAGATGGTCGAAATAAAGCGTCAGTTGATTAAACTGAGTTTTAAAGAAGCAATGTAGTATAGTTTGAATGTTTACATCAAATTGCGGGCATCAAAACATTCCCGCCAGGCCCGAACGAAATATCAATATGCGAAAGAGATCGGAGCTCGGAACTCGCAAAATTGACAGAATCATTATCTCGTATTCCCGTTTCCTCTTCCTACACTAAAACGATTTCATTATTAAAGTCATGTCTGTATATTTTTTTAATTTTATTAGTTTCGTTAAATCTGTATGGTAGATGTCGAAAAACAAAAGTACATAGTACGATAGTTATAATTTTTGAAAGTAATAATAATAATAAAATAAAATAATTAAATAATAATAATTTAATTAAATATTTTTATATAATTTCCTTTATAATAATTAAATCATAATTTATGCAGAAAACAGGAAAATACGTTTGTTAACTAAACGCATTTTCTCGTAACTACTGTAGAAAACTCATGGTAGCCATTTGTCTCGTGCTCAACAATCCGCATGTAGTGATTCAACCATATGAGGAAAATTGTGTTCAATATCAATCTCCTAGAAGCATTTCATTTTCCGCGCATTAGTAGCGGATATCAACAGACGGGACTGTTCATGCGTGACGAACTAGTTATACCGCGCGGAATCTTTCGAAAAAAATGTTTTGGTTATTTTAGTAAGTTTGTGTATCAAAAGGTTTTTTAAGACAGGTTCGTATTGTTATAGATTTAAGTTTTTATTTCCATTTTATAATTTTTTGGATACGTTATAATTGCTACTTGATGTCTAGAAACTGTCCTCTAGGAATTACGCGACGCTGTATGGTGGAGGACTTTAAAACATTGTATTTTGAACGAAAATAGTATACCGATTCGGTGTGATACTTGGAGTGATTCAGGGTGGTATTTTGTGCCCATTATTTAAAAGTTTGTAATTTTCCGTAATAGAAGGATTCGAATGGAACGTTTTGTAAGTCGCAACGACTTTAATTAGAAGTATCTGTATACTATATTTGTATGTATATGTATCTGTATATTTTCGAACATCTGTAATCTGTATGTTCGAAAATAATTGCACTGCCCTCATAATTAAAGCAGTAAATAAAGAAGAGAATATTTATATATACCAGAAAAGATAAACACTATGGACGTGCATATAAAGGGGTCTAATTTTCCCGATTAACTAGCCCGATTTTATGCATATGAATGGTAGAAACGCCTCGACGCACGGCAATTCGTACTACTTGATACAAGATTTCCGTTACATATCTACAGCAGTGATTTGTAAATTGTTTATGTAATGTTACGTTGACTTGCCCAAATCACAGATAGATAAATTGTTCATAATCGTTGTCAGGTGTTGAACATTAGCAAAACGATGAATCACCTAGCTTAAAAAATATAATTTACTCTTAAAATTGTCGTGATCTTTATGAAAATAGCAAAGGATAGTAAGTAGTGACAGCCCATGGACACAAGATAAGGGGATCGCTAGCGCTTTATCGAGCCTTTACATAAAAGGCCGCTGGGTTTTTTTCTTTTTTAACGCGTTTGACCGCGATCTCACCTGATGTTAAGCAACAATGCCGTCGACTCACTATTCACTCACAACTTGTAGACTACTTATCGGGCAACACAGATTGTCTACTGTTGATAGTATGTGCCTCTTTATGGAGTTTTGAATAGCTTACCCAGGGACACAATACAGGCACTTCCTTAGTCAAGTTGTATATACAAACTCCTTTATTAATGTACATGGCAATGTATTGTTTCGTGATATTTTGTTTAAATGCGTGCTTGCTATGATTTAATTATATGTTTCGATGTTTGAGTCCGTAAATTGTGGTATAAAATATTAGTATTAGAAATTACTACATCCACACTTTGGCATCATTTTGTTACGTTTAATGGAAGAAATATTATGTAAATGCTTTTTAATTAAGTTTATATAAAATACTCGCTAATGAATGCAATTCCTGCCTCCTTTAAAAATTTTGTTCATGTGTGTCTTTCAGTTTGCAGATGCAACTTTATAAATTGCTTAAGTTTTGTCGCCACAAAAGTGAAATAGGAAACAATATGTTAGAAATAAACAGACATACATTTTAGGTAAATCATCAGTAATTACAACTAATATTTTAAACGCGAATGTGAGTTTATTTGTTTTTTATGTTTTCATGCCTTAACTGCTCGACCGATCATAATGAAATACCGCATACATGATGTTAGTGGCACAGAAAAAGACATGGGGTACCCATCTTTAGAAAAAATACAGTTCGCAAACGAATCCGCGGGCAAAGGCTAGCACATAATATTTACGAGAACATTACAAACACTACAATGGAAGTTTAATAAACGGTAACCATACCATTTAGTTAAGGTCGAGACACATTAAACCGAAGAGACCGTGTCAAGCAAAATCGGTGACATTACGCAACGCAGAAATTCGCAATATAGAATTTGTCGCGCATTGTGACAATTTGACACACTTGTTGATTGGTATTAGATGTTTTTGTAAGAGAACGTTTTTGCGTATTTTGCAAAGTGCCCTACTAGTTCTTCTTTATTAAATAATAATTATTAATTATATTTGATGGATAGCTCAGTGGGGAGACCAACAAAATGCAATGCAGAGGATCTCGGGTTTGTACCCACGTCACGCACGTCTGACTTTCGGAAGTTATATGACTTTTCGAAATTATTGATTGACAAGTGTCGCCTGCTCGGAGAGCACGTTAAGCCGTCGGTCCCAGCTGCCATGAACATCTATGGCAGTCGTTATTGGGAAGTCAGTGCCCTCTAATATCCTGACACTGGTCTAACTTTAGGGTATCGTTAGCCTTCGGGTTGCGGAGGTCAGATGGCAGTCGCTCCGTGTAAAAACTGATATCCAGTCAAATCCGGTTAGACTAGAAAGCCGGTCCCAAGTGACTTGAGAATAATAAAGGCTAGGGAGATGATGATTGTAAGCGTTCCTACGTAATTCATCCATCAATCAAAAGTTGAAACAACGGCTACAAAAACAACAATTTATTACTTACAGAAAAGGGCATAAGTGCAAATAAAGTCGCGGTCAAAAGCTAGTACTCTATTTTAATATAAATGGACATATACCGCTCACTAAGCACTCTGCGACATGATTCATCGGAATACATTTGCCTCATGCAGCAAGTCGCACCGCAACGCAATGACGCAACACTCCGCATGCGTTAAAATATCGCGTCGCTTTAATGTGTATCAGCCTTTATTTATCAACGTAATTCACGATAGCAATAGAAAGTAAATATTCAATTAAATCAAAATTGACTTCTGCGGCTGATAGATAAATTACCATCTCATTCATAACTGTCTAAATATCTCGAGTGGGCTTAAATTATATTATTTCGTTAGCGCTGTTCAATGTTTAAATCTTTGGTTTAAATAATAACGAGGCTATAGACTTCATAATTGTATACCGCATCTATACAAATAAATAAAATGGAAGTGTCTGTTTGTAATGTCAAAATAACAGTTGTTTGCTAAATGTGTACACGATACTTATATCAAAAAACAATTTAATTTTTATCTGTAGTCTGTTTGTTCCAGCTAATTTCTAAGACGGCTGGTCCGATTTTGACGGAACTTTCACTGGCAGATAGCTGATGTTATAAGGAGTAACTAAGGCTACTTTTAATTTAGAAAAAAATTAGGTTTCCCCGAAAAAGAAATTAAAACATTTTTGTTAAATTCCACGCGGATGAAGTCGCAGGTAACAGCTATACTATATTATAAAATTTCAGCAAGCTCTTATTCTTTGTTGGTTTCTATTTAGACTTATTTTTAATTCATAGAGTAAGCCTTAGGCAGTATTTGCACTAGTTTTACAATACACGAGACACATTTCACTTGTGTTGACGACCCTGACAAAATGTCTGTCCTTTTTAACCTATTGTGTCGTAGCGGTACATCGGCGGTCAGAAACAATAGCTTTTTAACTATGTCTGGTATTCCAAGACTTGACAGGTTAAAGATATTCACTTTGTAGTCCTTGAAAAGAGGTATTTTGTAAATTTATTTATTGAAACACGCGCGAACGTGCGCCTTGAGTGTTTAAAAGGTGTGAGTTTTAATATTCGATCGATGGTTACCAGTGGTAAAAGCTAATAATGGTATATACCATTTATTCCATTAACCTGACTTATCCGGTGGTAACAAAGTTAGTAGTAGTCACAATAACAGGCTCCAGTTGAAGACCAGTGCCTGGTTCTTGAGCCCAGGCAAATGCTGAACTGGAGTCCTGATTGCTGCAGCTGTGGGACCCATGTCAGGATGTTAACTGAATATTTTATGTTACTGTGTTTTTATTTCTTCCTTTTTTATTATTATTTTTGTTAGGGTGTTATTTAAATGGTTAGCATAATATTGGTATTTTTGTGAGCAGAAATAGCTAACTGATCAGCAACTCATGGCCAGCAAACTTTAAAGAGATCAAACTAAGTCGACGGAGCTCGGGGCTCCTATTTTTGGGTGGGTTTAAAAAAAGGAACCTAACATAACCTAACACTTTCGAGACGGAATGCAGTGATTTGAGGCGTATAGATGCTCGTTATGCTGTGCAATATTTGATGACCAATTAGTATTTTTGCTGATCATTATATTTAATCCCTTTTTGTTATATCTTTATACACATTATGCCCAGCTGTATAGCAATAAAGATTTCTTTCTTATAATAATAATAATAATCTTTATTTGCCAGAATATGGTTCAGGTATACAGGTGGTCATTTTAAATTTTGTACTGCATATTCGGCCAGATGTGGCGTGCAAAATTTAAGCAATTACATTAATACAATTTTAACATGCAAACTATTGAAATAACATATTGCTATCAATCAATTAGTAATATATGCCCATTGTTTGTTTATATTTTTTGCTAAATAATTTATTCTTATTCACTATTTAAAATACATATTCAATTTATTATCTTATAATTTATCAATTTCATAAAATAAGAATTTAATAATTGTATTATTAATCATGTCACAGGATAATTGGCAGCTTATAAAGTCATATTTTTTTCATTGAAATAGTCATCTTTCTTTCTTTCTAAAAGAAAGCTTGATTTATTATTGAATATAATAATAATACTTATTATTGAAGAGCGTTACCAGTCCGAAATAGCGTATTACTGTGTTTTGCAATTAGATAAAGGCACTGTAGTGCGTTAGGCTTGTGCCAACAACAGATGCAATGGTAGACAGCAAAAAGATCCTCTATTACTAAGTGGGTATTTTGAGTGACTCAATACATTTGTAAGCCATGCACAGTTTGTGCTTCACCGTGTGTCTTTTTCTTTCTTATTTTGGCTCTTATCTTGCAACTTGACATTTATTCGCCTAGGTCACAGTGGTAGGTTCTTCATGGTTGACATTTTACCATGGTACACTAATACTTTATGTATAGTCTTTTATTTATCTTTCCACTTGTTCAGATCACGTCAGTATACTTTTCTTAATGATTGCTTAAAATGGCCTCAACACGAAATACGATTAAAACCTTAAAGGAGGTTACCCTTCTGCGTACACGATATTATATAGACTAACGGACAGCACTTTCTACTTCCTTACTGAGATAACCGATGTACTCGTACGACAATCGAAGATGATTTTTGAGAGCATGCTTTACGTGCTTTCCGAGGGCATGTCTGGAAACTCTGCCAACTTTGGGCTGTTACTGAAATCAAATCAAATCATTAATTCAATTGCGAACATGGGTTTACAGTTAGGATGACATAGTCATCCTCCCAAGTTAAATTTTCAGGCATGCAAATTTAAACAGTCTTGCTTAACAAAATATAATTGTTGAATTATAAATGAACTATTCTGAAAACTCTTATAATTCTGTCATGACTCTGAATTAAAAATAGGATCTCATGATCCTTAATCATCTACATAGCCACGAGACCCACGAGCATACATTTATCACTGTTACCAAAAAAACCAAAGAATTTTCACATCGAACATTAGAAAAGTTCAGAACCTTCTGACCTTAGAGCATTCCATCAGAACTAATCAGTCTGTTCCAATCCACTATGGATCAGTGAAACTAATAATATTTGGAAATGAAAGTGTTTAGTGAAAGTTATAATTATGGGAAAATCAATTGTCTCTAAGAATTCCAACGCAAATTTGTCTACTGTTAGTAAATCATTTGACACAGTCACGGAATAGTGAAAACGATGGATGAGGTGTAACGGCTGCTGTACGCGTGCCATAGTTCTGAGCATTTGACCATAATTATTATTATAGGTACAATTCTGCGTAAATAGAAACACCCATGATTAAATTATGTTCGGGTACTTTATAATAACTACACTGGAAAATTGAGACAACTACCATCTTAGTCTCCCCGTGACCATGGCTGCTGCAAAGCAACCGAAACGTCGGGGAAAGTGTAAACATAAATATAAATAGTATAATAGTATAGTAATAGTTTTAATAGTTTAAATAATTTAATTAGCTAAAAATTAGTAAAGTTTAGTAGTAATAGTAGAGTAACAGTTTTCAAAATTTTGTAATAAAGTGTCAAATAAACAACGCGATAAAATCCGTATATAGTAGTTTAATTTCAATTATAGGTACTGTTAAATTTAGATGCAAACATATATGTATCTGAAATAATAATAAAGTTAAATTTGAATGCACTCATAGTCCTTATAGTCCAGACTAATTAGTCTCGACTTTTTGTTTATTCCTAGTTATTATTAACTTGTTTTCACCCGCGTCTTCGCTCGCGTAAATGTAGGTTAGGCTAGGTTAGGTTTGCAACAGATCTTTTTTCTGGTTGAAAGATACCCTATGTCCTATTCTGTACCCCTGACAACGTGTATGCAAAATTTTATGTTGATCGGTTGAGTAGTTAAGGCGTGAAAGCGTAACAAACAAACAAACTCATTTTCGCATTTATAGTATTAGTAAGGAAGTAAGGATAAGGAAATAAGGAAGTAAGGATTTGCATTTATGTTGTCAGCCATCTTTGATTTCCTTCATCTCTTATAACGTCGGCCCTAGGGATATACACCTGTCCATCTCCACCCATGTATCCGTCTCGAACTATCTTACTAATATGCAACTTATAACGTCGGCCCTAGGGATATACACCTGTCCATCTCCACCCATGTATCCGTCTCGAACTATCTTACTAATATGCAACTTATAACGTCGGCCCTAGGGATATACACCTGTCCATCTCCACCCATGTATCCGTCTCGAACTATCTTACTAATATGCAACTCTAGAAGAAAGTGTTATTGAATTTTTCTATCAAATAATTATCACTGCCATTAAAAAAGTTACAGTAGGCAGGATCTGTGCCCTATAGGATTTAAAAACCTTAGCGATGGAAATGAGGGTATTAAACAGTTATTCCTTAAGTCTGCGCCGAGCGTAAGACAGATAATGACAGAGCTCGTGCGGCGCATATTCAAATCGGCGCGCGGCCGCCATAGTAAAATTGTATGCAGGATTTGAAGTGCATTTTTGATAAATATGTATCTTTATTATCGACCAATAACTTAAATATTTGGGACGGACAAATTGTAGTTTAACTATTTATGTTTCGTTTAAGCTGTAAAATAGGATAGATTTCTACTGTTATCTAAAAATCACGTAACACGAGCTTACGTTTTTGCATTTGTCGTGCAAATTTACATAAATTTGTAGGTGAAAATATTAATTACTTTAAGGATTTTACACAGAGTAATTGTAAACACATTCATTTTAATGGTAAATGTATATTTTATATTTGTAATAAACAAAAAGTGTTGATTTTATATATATATATATATATATATATATATATATATATATATATATATATATCTATGTACGCCTCTTTTCAAGGTACAACTCTCGGTGTATGACGTGCACTTTACTGGTTTTTATCTGATTTGACTATCGTTGATTATTTCTCGAACGATGACGGTCATTCGCCGCATCAGTTCCGCTTCAGTAAAGCGACGTGATGCCACTAGTGATAGCTACTGTTTATTGACCCGACAAATATAAACAAGTTAAATAAGGAATGTTAGAGAAAGATATTTGTATCTATAGGCCTTGTTAGTTCCGTGGCACAATACTGTGCTTATGTTATTCGGTCGGTTAGGTGATTCTCAGATCGGCTAAAGTTTTGTTGGCATTTTTGAAGTGTAAACTTCTTTAGGCGCGTTGAGCACTTCTTGGGTGAACAAAAATCATGGAACTCGCGTCATCGTCACCGAAAGCTTTCCATTTTTGAATATTATATTTTCGGTTTATAAAGAAGTGTTTATGATCAAGGATTAAAGTTTTCACTTCTATCGGCAGTCCCCAAAGATTGACCCAAATTTTGATAGGAAATTCTCAGGAGTAGTACAGAGTTTCGAAATTTGTCTGTGAGACAGCGCCAAGGTTGACGAGTTTGTTGCAGTTTATGGCCTATGATTTTAGTCCTCACGAAATTATGTGGTAACTAACATTATAGTTTTTTTTTTTCACGTACACACAACACTATCTAGCCCAAACTAAGCAGAGCTTGTACTATGGGTAATAGACAATGGATAAACATACATAAATACTTTTTTTTTTGTATTACGTACATATTATACATAGAAACACCCAGACCAAGACAAACATCCATGTTCATGCACACAAAAGTTTGACTTGTGCGGGAATCGAATCTGCGACCTCAGGTGTGGCAGTTGGTTACACTAACCACTACGCCATCGAGGCTGTCAATAGTTGGGGAAATGTGGGCATAATTAAATTCAGTTTACCACTTCCTAGATAGAGGCGTGGGACTATGCATGTAAATTTTGTATATTCTGGGTTTAAGCTCTTACTAGGGCAAGCTAAGCATTTCAGCGTCTTACGTTACTTTTTTAAGTGGGGGAATGCATTGACGCTTTCCCCTCCGCGGGGGCGGGCGTAGGCGTTATGTTAGACTCAATGAGGCAAATATATCCCGGTAATACCGACTAAACCTACCACGGTGTTCCTCGACATAACCAGAGTCGGTGGGCAGAATCGCAACCCTGCCGAACCATCTATAAAGGATTTGTCTTAACTTTATACAATCTATTAAAACCTTTTTAATTTTATAATACCAACTAGATGTTCTCACGGTTTCACCCGCGTTTATCGTTACTGCGCCGCCCCCGTGAGTTGTAGCGTGATGTTATATAGCCTATAGCCTTCCTCAATAAATAGGCTATCCAACACTAAAATAATTTTTCAAATCGAACCAGTAGTTCCTAAGATTAGCGCGTTCAAACAGACAAACTCTTCAGCTTTATAAAATTAGTATAGATTTGAACATATACCAGTCTAACTCATTTAAGTCTTATTTTCACAACGTGGGCGTCCAGCGTAAATAGTAGCTCGTTATGAAATAAAATCCCTCTTGTCACTATTTCAATTTAAGATAAGACTTTTATACAGTTAATGCACTGTGCAGGCGATTAGCAGAAAGTTTATTTATCATTTGATCCCTGCATTGTTTAACAAACATGCCTGGCTTAGAACAAATGTTGATTTAATGAAGAAACAAACTGTTAGAAGCAAACTTAAAAAGGTATTGCTGAGTTAAACCGCTTAATTTTTACTTACTTCTTGCTTTATTGTTTGTATTTGATTTGATTGTTATATTATCAAACCACTGTAAACCGAGAGCGTAAAACTGGTTCCATATATGTAGCACATATGTTATAATCGAGCGCTAATCCTCCGACAAACTGTTATGCAGTTTGGTGGGTTTCAAATAATTGTAACAATATGCTTTTATTTCAATAAAATTCTTAATTAAAAAAAAAAAAAATAAGTTATAAAATAATCTTTGGTGGCAAACAAGTATACGGACCGCTTGATGGGTATATAGTAACTTTAGACCTTAATTGCAACAGTGCTCGCGCTTAGTTTACTTTAGAACCACCAGTCACAGCACCAGTCAGCTTGTGACCACGGCCGGTGTAACCTGGTCGAAACGTCAAGCCTAAAAAAGGTAAACATTATGCATGATCGCGTTAATACCCGTTACATATTATATATATATATATATATATATATCATGCAACGTGAAAGTTTAAAAGTTATTATTTTAGAAAAATAATTTAAAGATAAGACGTAGGGAAAGTCATAAGTCAGTTTTCAGTACTTTCCTGGACGAATTAGTTAATTCAACGCTCGTTGGCATAATATATAGTATTTAGTAAGAGCAGGCTCTAACCAATCATAACATACATAAATTTGAAACTTGCCAACATAGTATGGAACGTAGCATACTTAACATCAAATTAAAAGGTAAAATAAAACTTGTTACTATAAGGAAGAACACTAGAATCACAGATATTGCATACTGTATAAAAAAAATTAAAATGGAGATGGGCAGGACATATGATTAGGAGTGATAAGGACAAATGGTCTGAGGACGTAACAGAGTGGTGCCCGAGACAATACAAAAGAAGGAAAGGGAGACAGCGTTGTAGATGGGAAGACGATATTAAAAAATAGCGGGACATACTTGGAATAGACAAGCGCAGAATCGCATTCGATGGCGAACTCTAGGGGAGGCCTATGCTGGACAGCAAGACAATCTGCACGGTGTCAAATAATTAAATAAGATTATTGTAACTATATTGTAAGAAAGATTGTTAAATAAAGGCTATTATTATTATTATTATTATTATTGAAGGGCAGGCTCCTCTTCAACTTTTTCATGTAGTGTCAAAATAATTGTTGCTTTGTTTCTGTGTTCTAATTTATGGGTGGTTGACCCTAAAAGTAAAGATAACTGTAGGTGTATATGTAAGTTAATTTTACAGTATTTTTTTTATTTCCGCACTTCGTATAGTTCCTTTATCGCGGTGGATTTTACAAACATTCAAACAATGTATTTATTTATTTATGGTTAATTACAACCGTTAAATAAACCAATTACAATAATTAACATAGATTACAAACTGATAACAATAATAACATAAATTAAATAAAAAAAATTCTAATAATTATTATTTATACAAACAATTAATAACTAATACGGCACCGTAGAATCTCTCGCATACTTTTCTCGCAGAACACCAGGCATACTCTCATAATTTCATTCCACCTGTCAGCAAAAATATCACACTCAGGGTTGTCAACCAGGAGGGCGTTGAGCACTTCTAAAGTGCGACGCACTGGACACTCGGCTCTGGCGACTGTGTGGCACACCGGCTGCTCAAAGAACAACCAAACTCGGTACAACCATTTGTGATTTGCACATTTTTTTTCCCATATGGGATTCGAATCCACAATATTCGGCGCAGAAGTAGTGACCACGCGACCACTTATACCACTAAGTCAGCCGTGCAATGTAATAATAATATTCTATCAACCAAATATATCAAAGTTCGTTGCTACGCTGCCTCCCAGAGGAACTTATTTATCACTCGTAGTCGGTGAGTGAATCAGCCACCTCAGTAGTCAGTGCCCTCCTGAAAGCATTAGTTTAAGAGTATCAATAGGTTTGAAAAAGAAAATCTACGTTCATCTTCTTCCTTTGTATCATTTTCCATTCTTCCCTGTTTTTCTTATTTCTCCTTTTCAGGTAGCACATACACTACCGTTTTTGCTTAACCACAGGCAAGCCTTAGGAATTTCGTTACCAGTCGGCAAAGAAAGTATGGTATAAAAAAACAAAGCTTAACAAAATTAACCTTCTGCTTCATACTTGTCTATAGACTAGTTGCACAGAGTAATTGCATTGCGTCTGCCATGACACCGTCATAGTCGCTAACCGTGGCTCCACTGTAAATTTAATCTGTGTCCCGTGTGACACTACCTCCTTAAATGAGTATCATTCATGGAATATACGAAGTGCCCTTTATGTCGTGTTGTTAATCAAACGTACAAGATTTACATCGGTGCAAAAAAAATACTCTAAAATAATGCGGCGATTTCAAAACTACGTCAGTTTTTAAAAACAATCGTTTGTAGTTTGACGAATTAATCCTTCACTAATAATAATAGTGGAAAAAAGAAAATTGGCCATAAACGTAGCACCTGTAGTTAAAAGTCTGAAAATGTCGTACTTTTTTAAAAACTTAGATTTTTTTATTTTACCATGCAAAGGTCATAATTTATATTTTTTTGTTAAGCATATTTGAAAGGTCCTTACATAAGGAATTCTGCGTTACAATTTGATTTATATCTTCTGGGACAGTCTGTATAAAGAAAATATTTTTAACGAACGAACGAATTATCCATGCTTATTGCTACAATATGGGATCTTTAAACTTAATTGTCAAAATATTTATTAACGCCTTAGGGGATATATACGTGGCACTATCTTATCTTATCTTATTTGGGGGTCAGTGCAGACCGGCGACACTTCGACCCAGTAGGATCTTTTGTGTCGACACTCTCCCAATAACGACTGCTATAGATGTTCATAGCAGCCGGGACCGACGGCTTAACGTGCTCTCCGAGGCACGCACATAATTTCGAAAAGTCATATAACTTCGAAAGTCAGAGGTGCGCGACGTGGGTTCGAACCCGAGACCCTCTGCATTGCAGTCTGTTGGTCTCTCCACTGAGCTATCGCTACTCAGAAGACGTGGCACTATAATAATATATTATTACTTACTAGCTTTTGCCCGCCACTTCGCTCGCGTAGAAGTAGGTTAGGTTCGATTATGTTAGTAGCAGTAAATTAAAAATATATAAAAAAGGATATATGTGCGACCAACGGGAGCGGAGCAGCAATCATTAACGTATGTAAAACTGCGGGGCGAGCTAGTATGTAATATATACAAATAAATAAAATTGAAGTATCTGTTTGTAATGTCAAAATAACAGCTTTTTATCTAATGCATATGTAAGTATATAAGATACCTATACGAAAACATCTATTTTTAAAATGTTTGTGTGTCTGTCTGTCTGTTTGTTCCGGCTAATCTCCGAAACGACTGAACCGATTTTGTCGGGACTTTCACTGGCAGATAACTGTTGTTATAAGGAGTAACTTAGGCTACTTTGATTTTAGAAAAAGGTTAGGGTTCCGCGGAGACAAACACTTTTTAGTGGACTACGCGGACGAAGTCGCAGGTAACAGCTAGTAAATAAATAAATTTAATGAAACTTGAGACAGTACAAGTTCTGTGAGCTTTAGATGACCTTTTAAGTATTCTAGTTTCACTTTATCTCATGTCACACGTCTCATTACATATTCTATCCTTCAGAATAATATACAAGTTATACATTTCTAAGTAATTTTCTGACAAATTACTTGTGATTTTATTTTACACAGGGTTTCTTTGTGGGCTACGTGAAGATATGAAGTTTATATTGGTGTCGACTCGTGACATAAAATAATCGTAATAGTATACACTGTTGGCAGTAGCGATGTGTGAAAATCGATTAAACTTCGTCTCAGGTCGATATATTCAAAATATTCGAAACATTGATAATTACTATTGTCACGCCACCAAGTCACAACAAAAATATTACATTTAATTATATAATATTATAAAATTTTTGAGTAGTAGAACCTCGCTGATTTCAGCATGAATGGGCCGGCTCGACCGGGGAAGGACTACCCTCTCACAAAATATCGACGTGGAATAGCAGTAGTCCTACTGTTGTGTTTCGTTCGGTGAGTGAGAGTACCGGAGGCCCAATCACCCCCTTTCCCCCATCCCAATCCCTTTCCTTCCCACATCCTTTCCTAAAGGGTCGGCTACGCGTAAGTGATGCTTCTGGTGTTGCAGGCGTCCATAGGCTACGGTGACCACTTACCATCAGGTGGGCCGTATGCTTGTTTGCCACCTTAGTTAAATAAAAAAAAAACAAATTTAAATAATAAACAATTTTAATTAACGCATAATATATGATATAATATTGAGTGCTGAGGTAACATTGATCCATTAATTCATAGTCACATATCTATATCTCCAAAAGTTTAGACAGTTATGTTCACTGATCTCTGCCGCCTCTTTTCGCCACCGTCCTACGCGACAGAATTTCCATCCCCATAATTTAGATTGCAGTCCACAATTGTGCGTTTTCCAGAAATTTTCTGCCTCGCACGACTAAACTGCGGAATGAACTGTCGCCTGCGGTATTTCCGGACCAAATCTTTTTAAAAGGGTTGCCAGCCTTTGTGACTCCTCTGGTGTTGCGGGTTTCCATTTACGGCGGTAATCGCTTACCATCAGGCGATCCGTCTGCTCGTTTGCCTCCTATATCACAAAAAAATAAAAAAATTAAAACACTGTTTCGTCAATATTGCATACAGTTTTAAGACATAGGTATTTAATTACTATTTAAAACTTTAGCTTGCTTTGGTTAGTGTTAGATTTCATGTAATAGGTCCCAAGACGCTTGACGTCTACCGAGCACAGATCAAAATTCCGTATTACTCCCGAGAATTTCTTGCCAAAAACTCCAATAACATTTTGCCTAAATCAGAAATCGAATCCAATCATCACACAGTGTGATGAATCCTCTGTTATTTAATTTGCAATTTTTTAATTTTTTTTTGATTTGTTTTAATTTGCCATTTGTTGTGCAGGTGGCGGCAAAGAACATTCTTCATCGCACGAAGAAGAACACAGCGAAGAAGGGAAAAAAGCATACGAAGTAAGTGTCATGTTATATTAATTAATCTAAAATTAGCCAATTCAGTAACCATTCAAAGATGTCCAGTATTAAAATATATAATATTTAAGTATATGTATTTAATAAGTTTTGCTATTTTAAATTAAATTTCGCATAAGTAAGCAAACTTGAGTGAAATAGTTCAATATCAGTTTATTTTTATTTGGAAAAATAATATTTAAAAAAATGGGGCAGTCTTTGGGGACTGCCGATAGAAGTGAAAACTTTAATCCTTGATCATAAACACTTCTTTATAAACAAAAAATAAAGAGGGGCGAGTGTCGGATTCCTGATACTCTCTTCGGGGTTATTAAGGGGGTAAATTTTTTTATTTTTTGCCTAGAACGCACCATTTCTGAGATATTGTTAATATTAAAAATAATTAAAAAATGGAAAGCGTGGAAGCGTGACGATGACGCGAGTTCTATGATTTTTTTTCACCCAAGAAATGCTCAACGCGTCTAAAGAAGTTTTCACTTTAATAAACGAATATAAGTTTGTATGGAGTCTAAAAAGATATTTAATAATATTTATGAAATAGAAAACGACGAATTTAATGGCACCGAGAAACCCGCACATGAATACGAAGATAATGAAGTCAAAACCTTGGTACTATCTTTATGTTGGCGTAAGTTAAGTGTTATGTAATGCTTCTAACATTTCCACAAATATTCATTAATATTTATTAATTATTAATAATACGTTAAATAGATAGACTAATTAATATAAATGGTAACGAAACCGTCTAATAAATCACACAACATGTATGTTGATAAAATTGTTAATTAATATTTTATAAAAAATATACTCCGTATAATATAGCCTTTATTGAAGTGACATGTTGAACTTCATGTCACAGAGATTGGGACAACGTAAACGAGATGGGTGTCAAAACTCAGGATTCAACCTCTTCGTCTTAAATGTAAAAGTAATGAAAAGAAATGACTCCTATATCTCAGGGGTCTTTTGACACAGGGCCCATATTCAATTTCGAACGAGGTATGACCCAAAGGTGTCTGCACATTAAGTTACAAGTCAATCGGTCCAGTGGTTCCAGAGTTATGCTTGTCACTAACAAACTGTTACTAACAGACAGACTCACAGACCCTCATAGTGTTTTCATTAACCTCTTTGAAGAAGACTCAGAGGTTAATAAAAATAGGAATCGATTAAAAAATGATCCAATCGATTAAAAGTGCACAATAGCTCGCACATGAAAGGCATACGGCTAAAATAAAAAGCTACAGTTTACAGGAAAATTTTACATATAATTAGGTAACAAAAATCAATTAGAAACTGATCTAATCATTGAACATTCTGTCAAGTGTCAAATGTAGCCTGTTTCCTTTTCTGTATACAAAATATTATCCTTACTATGACTATTTTATTTGATAGTGGATTTTAATAATTATCATCCATTAATTTTCATACAGCATCTACTTCTAACTTGATGAATTGTTATTTCGATTATGCTATATTTAGCGGAGTATAATAAAGAAGCAAGTTTTTGAAACATCGAAAAGTTATTTTATGTGAAGGATTCCATTTATATCCATTTATGACATCATTTTGCTAGGACAACCTATGTCGTGGTAGTTGTATCCTATTATATAATTAATTTAAATGTTTAGATATATGTTACTCATTGATGCCTAAACTACTGAATAGATTTTGATTAAATTTAGCTTATAGGTAGGCTATGACCTGAATTAAGCTAACTTGTCAATTCGGAAAGCTATTTATTTTTCCGGTTATCTATAAATATCATGTTGCATACCTTTTGTTGCACTGACCCGGGCGAGCAAAAGATATGTATATTTGATAAAAAAAGAGAGGGCAACTTTAATTGTTCTAAATATTTTGCAAATTGCGTGATACGAATAGCTAAATCACGTCACAAAAGCGAAAAACATCGCTATTTTTAGGATGGTAGCCATTCATTTTCCTTTACACTGGTAAAATGCCAGATTTTTATGAATTGTAACTGTGTGTTCATAATAAACTGGCATTGCAGTCATAGGTTTGAAGTAAAATAATTTTACAATAAAAATTGCAATATTATATCCTGTTGTATTCTGCGTGAGTTGAAGATATTTCCAAACTCTTTAAGGACACGCTGTCTTATCAGCAAGAGTGAGAAGCTAATTCTCTTTGATCCATGCACTGATAGTATAGTAATGACTTTTTGAAGGGTTAAAACTCGAGTGATGTCTCTAAAGTTTCAAACGTCAAGGCGTTAAAGTTACAAATATTTTAGGAGCGAACTGACATGCTGTTAACAATTTTGAAAGGCTACTAAAAACGATTTTTATTGGCAGGCTCTAAAATAATCGGCAGATTTCTTCAGCAATAAAGTTTTAAGTGCTATTCCACGATTGTATTATTCCTCACTATACATTTTGTAATATGCAAACAGTTCATTCACGGACAATAGCGTTGATTTTCTACATGGAGATAAAGTAATTTTCATCTCTCTGTATAATTTCGTACAAAGGGTTTTAATGCATACGTATTCAAGATATAGACTCACTTATGTATGTCCACGAGGCAGTAGGTAGAGATCTATAGACCAACATTTACAGGCTATTTTTTAGGTTTAGCGTAGTAACAACTGCACGGAGTGGCATCCGTAAACGGCTATCTATCTATAGCCATCTACGGATGACATTCCGTGCAGTTGGTAAGAAGTGCCTAATACGAAAATCCCTTTGCTCGATAGTGGCTTTCAACCTTGAAAACGAGCGAAGATCGGCCGTAAGCGTAATCAGGACCAAAGAGGCAGTTTCGAGGTATAGCGAAATCCAGTAGCTTTGGAATAAAAATTATGATCCCTAAGTTCACCAATTTATTGTCACAAACCATTATTCGAATTCGGACTTGAATATTCGAAACTTGACTTGATGATGGCACGATTGATTCGTAGTTTATTGTTGCAATTTTGTTGTATCCAGCAAACGAAGTCAAAGTCAAAAATCATTTATTCACATAAGTCACAAAGTAACACTTATGACCCTCAAAGTTCAGTGGTTTGTGAGATTATTATGTCTTTTAACTAGTCAATAATAACTTCATCTAAATGAACAAGTTACTGACCTAAATGATAAAGTTAGTGAGTCTAGTACCCGACATTTAACGCTTGAGAATGTCACGGGACAACAAGTTAAACCTACGTCATCCAGTCCAGCGTGGGTTTAAGCCTTCGCAATGCAACAAATGAAAGGTCTCTAGTTTAAAGGGTGCTTATACCTATACGGGACAACACGTTTTGCTAATGGTTTAACTTGATGCCATTCCATAAATCTATGGTGTCTATAAATCGGATAAGGTGTTATTTGGCGGCAATCCCTTGCAATAAAATCGCATTGCAATAAATTGTACCAAACTAAAGAACGCCCCATTAGTATTGTGATTTTATTTATTTTAATATTGTCTTCTGTTTACGCAAATGTTATTCATTGAAATTAAACTACTATATACGGATTTTATCGCGTTGTTTATTTGACACTTTATTACAAAATTTTGAAAAACTGTTACACTACTATAATCACTATCAAACTTTACTAATTTTTAAGCTAATTAAATTATTGAAATTATTCAAACTATTTATACTATTACTATACTATTATACTATTTATATTTATTTTTATTACTCTCCCCGTGACCATGGCTGCTGAAAAGCATCCGAAACGTCGGGGAAAGTGTAAAAATAAATATAAATAGTATAATAGTATAGTAATAGTATAAATAGTTTTAATAGTGTCAATAATTCAATTAGCTTAAAAAATAGTAAAGTTTGATAGTGATTATAGTAGTGTAACAGTTTTTCAACATTTTGTAATAAAGTGTCAAATAAACAACGCGATAAAATCCGTATATAGTAGTTTAATTTATTTATTTTATTATATTTTATTATAATCGGAAAACAAACAGTATTGACAACTTAAAGATAAAAACTAATAATATAACTTGCTACCAATTACATGTTTTCGCATTTAGATAACAATGAGAGAGAAATTGTTTATAAAAGAAAAAGACAAATGATTACAATATTACAGTAATAAAAGGATTATACACACTGTAACAGTAATAAAACATCACATACAATAATACGTCGTGAAGTGCAATATAAACAGTTATTGAACCAATACGTACCAATGTTATTCAAATATTTAAAATACATGCGGCTTAGTAATAAATAAGTCAAGTTCAGAAAAGTCAACCAATTTATTGTAACACTTAGCGGATCTTACGTTTCGATCTGCAGAGCCTGTGGTGAACAGGACGAGTCCATATCGCACCTACTGTGTGAGTGCAACGCGTTGGCTGGACTTAGGATGGGATTGGCGTATCCAAACCCTGAAGACTTCAGGCTCCTCCCTCTGAATTGTACACTGCGGCTAATGCAGTTCATTCATAAGGAGATAGCTAAGGGATAAATCTTGGGGCCGACATAAAAGATCCCACTGGGTCGAAGTGTCGCCGGTCTGTACTGACTGGCCCCCACACACAAGATAAGATAGATAAGATCTTAAAAGAAAGAAATTTGTCTATAATTTGTGCTGCAGAGAGGGCCGTGAAGAATAAGAAAATGTATCCTAACAGATCTAGTAGGGGCACGTAGCTGAATCTTGGAGAGAAGTTGTGGGGCGTCAATGTAAGATTGTGCTAACTTAACGAGAAAAGAGATATCTGATATATCCTCCCTAAGTGGTAATAAATGGTACCTTTTACACCTCGATTCATAATTACGATCGAGGGTTTTACACTAAAAGAGAAAGTTGCGTGATGAAGGCATCACGGAACTATATAAAGTTCTTTAGTTTTCTATAGGGTTAAACCTATACCATACAACATATCAAAGGTGTGTAATATGCCGTAAGTTTTAAACGGCTTATGTTTAACTTATCACCAGATATAGTAAAATATAACAGTCAAAAATAGTAAATGATCACAAAAATAGTAAATGATCACCAAAATTAAAACCGCATTTTTATACCAAAAATATTAATTGCACAGCAAAATAAGTCGATATTTTTGGGTGGGTTTAAGAAGAAACCTAACATAACCTAACCCTTTCGAGACGGAATGCAGTGATTTGAGGCGTATAGGTGCTCGTTATGATATATTTTAGTAAGCAGATTTTGGTGTGCAATTACTATTTTTGGTGGTCATTATATTTAATCCCGTTTTAAACTACGCCATACAACAAATTATAAGTCACTAGTTTGCCGTAGGATTAAACTTGCGCAATATTGCATTGCATAAGTTCAAACCTATAGTAAACTAAATGATCTACAGTTTAATCAGAAGATATATATGTACATATATACATATGATTAGGAAATATAGTAATGGTATTTGAAAAGGAAGAGTGCGTGACGATGTGTAATATTATGATTGATGGAGAAAAAGTGGAGCAAGTGAAAGAGTTTGTGTATATTTGGGTACTTTGTTTACAAGGGATGGTAAACATGACGGAGATATTGAAAGGAGAACGATTGCTGGCAACAAAGTGAATGGAGCTCTACGCGCTTTTATGAACAGTCGAAATGTATCCGAAAAGGCACGTTTGGCTGTTCATAGAGGACTATTAGTGCCCACACTTATGTATGGAAGTGAAAGTTGGGTATGGCAAAAGAAGCATGAGAGCAGAATAATTGTTGTAGAAATGAGAGAGTTGAGAAGCATATGTGGTGTAACTCTGAAAGATAGAATAAGAAATAGTGTGATTAGAGAGAGATGCGGCATGAAAGTGGGTATAGTTACAAGAATAGAAAAGGGTATGTTATGCTGGTTTGGACATGTAGAAAGAATGGACGAGGAAAGACTGACTAAGAAAGTTTATAAGGCTAGTGTGAATGGAACAGTTGCAAGAGGAAACCTAGGCGAACGTTTCTCGATCAGATCGGAGGTGTTCTAGACAAAGGCCAGGTTAAGAGCTCCTTGAACCGACGGGCGTGTATGAGGAATGTGATGAAAGTGAATGAAGCCAGAGAAGTGTGTCTGGATCGTAGCAAATGGAAATCCGTAATCTCTGCATACCCCTCTGGGAAACAGGCGTGAATCAATATATGTATCTATGTATGATTAGGAAATCCAAAGTTCTAAACTGTACCTAAGTCTCCTAAATAAAACGACTTCTTTAATTTCGTAATCCTATGATATTTTCATCAACAATTGGCATTGTTATAAAATTGTTATGAGTACTGTATTGTTCTATTTGGCTGTGATACATTTCTAAAATATTGTTTATAAAACATTCGCCTTTTGTTGAGAATGATGTTTTAATTTATTGTCTGGGTACCTTTATAAGGGAGGTTGTTATCACCGGCTTATATTCAACGTTATTGTGTAATGATCATTCATAAAAGATATAGATCATAGTTTTACATTAAAATTTACAATTGCAATTGTTATATACCTAATAACGCATTAGCCTTATTTATAAACTTTTACATAAATTCAGTCATAATTATGTTGAACAATATGGATAGCAGCAATTGTATAGGATCGATGTCATCGATTTTATTGTTTTAAGTATAAGCAATTCTATTATAAAACAGAACACAGCATGCTTACGCAATATTGCAATTGTATTTAAGACAGTATTTAAAAAGAATACATTCAGATATTTGAAATATTGTTATATAAATATCATGTAAAAAATAATAGGTGAAAGTATGTCGTATAAAAACAGAATCTGCCAGATATAATCAATGTTAGGTATTATTACATTACAAATCAACTGACCAACAGTGTTTCAGTAGTTGTCTCAGTCCGTTTACGTAATATTTAGTTATTGTATGTTTTGTTTACGTAAACGTTACTACTTCCTACTATTACATACACAAAAGATTACTGGCAATTTGAGTTACAAAATATTACAATTCTTGGAAGCTATTTCAGCTAACCTGAGTGCTTGTATTACGAGTAGAGTTTACTCTACGTTGGTTGTTGTAATAGATGAGAATCGCACGTTCAATATCTTAGCCATTAGCCTATCGCCTCTTTAAATATACATGTAATACTACTCAGATGTCAACAAAGTTATACTATTTTCGAGCTGTTTTTCAAATAGTCAGTAGTATATTAAATAATATAGGTTTTTAGTAGCAATCGGCTATTAAAGAGACTTGGCATAAAGGAGCTCTCCTTATAACAGTTACTGAGAAATTACTATAATCCAACGGAAGATTACGGTCAAATGATCGGATGGAGTTTAATTTCTAGAGTTACTTTGAGGAACTGAACTGTGAGAACCCAAGTGGTTTCGTTCCCTATGCGATGTAGTAACTCCCTTTGTCAGGGTCAGCAGTGCCTGAACTGTACCTATTACGGAAGAGTGCTTGTTTTAAATCTGTTTTGACATTTGTATGCTTAATTAATTTTGAGTTGAACATACTGTAGAAAAGATTCTTAAAAATCTATTGCTGTGACGTATCCAGTAATGTAGATGACACTTAGGGACTTGTACATTCTATTAAGTTAAATTACATACTGTAATAATATTTTAGCGATTTAATTTGTAGGCTTAATTAATTTTAAGTTGAACATACTGTAGAAGAGACTATTAAAAATCTATTGCTGTGACGTATCCAGTAATCTAGATGACACTTAGGGACTTGTACATTCTATTAAGTTAAATTACATACTGTAATAATATTTTAGCGATTTAATTTGTAGGCTTAATTAATTTTAAGTTGAACATACTGTAGAAGAGACTATTAAAAATCTATTGCTGTGACGTATCCAGTAATCTAGATGACACTTTGGAACTTGTACATTCCATTAAGTTAAATTACATACTATTTTAGCTATTTAATTTACTTTTAACTATTTAATGTCAGTTAGTTGTTTGAAGTCGCCCTTTAAATTAATGATCGTTTCTGTAACTGATTGTAAGTGACAAATAAGTTATTGAAGCAACCGGTTGTTTTAAACATTTTACATGATAATGGTTTGTGTATCATTCAGTTGATCGCTTTAAAGTTTATAAAGTTTTATCTAGGTATTAGGGTTACTATCTTGAGATCTAAGCCCGGACTGACTGCATTAATGACGCGATAGTTTATTAGTCATTTTAATTACAATAAGCTGAGTATTGGAAGGTTCATACTCATGAGTAAATTTGTTTATATATTATTTAGATGGTTGTTATGAACTTGCTTGATACAGAGCAATTGTCCCTAGTGCGATGTGTCTTATAAAACATGTATACTGGCAGCTATATTGAATTCAATGTGAATAATTTTAATTTATGTTGAGAATTTTCTACAGCTAAAGTGTCAAACGCTGCACTCACGCTTTAGCAACCTTTCGAAACGCTCTACTGACAGCGAAATGAATAAAGACTACTATCTGCACAGTACACCTTAAAGGAGACCTTATACAAAGGATGCAAACAGCATTCTGTTTTTAGCTTGCCCTTTTGTGTAAGGTATTTTTATTACAGTGCTGCTTTAGTTATAATGCAATACATTTAAGCGAAGATCTCAATGCTCAAGAAGTAGGGTACTTCTTATTTCATTATTAAATTCTAAATAATTTATCCCCGAAAATATTTTACTCGTACAAGCTGGAAATAAAATGAGACAGGTTCTTAAAATCCAACCTTTTGCTTACCCTAGCTGGGTGTTTAATTATTTTTTATCTAGAATAACTTGCTTACTTACTTTATAAAACAATCACAGTTTGCGACAGTTGCATATTAAAAACTTACTTAATTGTCTAAGTTAGTTTAATTGACTGCTTCGTTGATCTTGTGTACGGTTGCGCTTATGTTTGTGGGCGGTTATAAGGTCCAACACGACGGTGTAAAAGTATTGTAGAGGCAACAGGAGAAACTCTAGAATTATCTATTTAACTGGCGCAGGACAGAAGCAAATGGATACAAATTGTATATGGTCACGATCCTCATTAGTGAGGGAACGGCAAAGAAGAAGATAAGGTCCTGGGTTTAATGTCCAAGTTGAGAAGTTTATTGGTTTTTCTTAGTAGGCAGTTCTTAGTAAAAATTACGGATTCTGAAAGTATGTCTGGCAAATTATAATAGTTTAGGGTAGCCGGTACACTACAATACATCGAAGTAGTGGATGAGCCCATTGTGACCTAAAATATGACAGACAAAACGTAGAAATATGATAAATTAATATCTGTCTGTCCCATCCGTACAGGAACGAGTCTATGTATGTATATAACTTAATTGGAAGGTATTTTTCTGAAAAGATTTTTTGAATTTTATCTTCGTTTCTTTTAAGAAATTTGTAAACTAAGAGTTAGGAAATTAGCGATTCCTTAATCCCCGTATATAGCTAGTCAACATTAAGATTGAGCAATGCAACTGATATGGTCTGGATGATTACTATTTGCTGCATATCGTTTAAGGCTTCTTAGTCTTCTCCAATCGAAATGCTAGAAACGTGCGCTTAAACTTTTTTCAAATCGGATGCCTCTCGATTTAAATATATGCTAAATCTCTTAAGAACTTTGCCTTAAAACATGTAAACTACTGTGTTACACCATTAAAAAGATGCGTCTTTTGAATACAAATGTCTGATACGTTGATAACATTTAAAAACGAGTAGAAATCAATGGAGATGTGATAAGTAGTATCCTTTAAAAAACAAGACATAAAGGCAGGTGCTATATGGTGAAACCTTCATTTAGGAGCGCGGCAAAAGCCCAGCCATTCACAGAAGTCACAGCCAGATAAACTGGTGTTACTGATAGCGTAGCAGTTTTAGAAGCCCTTGTAAACTGCTACGCTGTAGTACTATGAGGTCCCATGTCTGTTGTATTGGAAAAGAAGCGTTATTTAACAGCAGACTAGCGATGCTTCTCAAAATAGAATAATATTGCAATCAGGTCTATTTGTGTACATTCATAATAAAGCCAGTTCAACCGAATCGTCACTACAAGATAACTAAAACAACATTTCATAGCAGTAGCGTTTTTGTGATGTAGATAGTATGCAGTATTTTTGCATATTTGTTTCCTGGATTAACAGATACCGCTCAAAATACTAAAGCAATCTTTTGTAAAAAAATTTAGGGCATTCACAAAGAATCCAAGACTGCAAAAGGTCATCACGAGAAGGAGAATCATCTGGGCAAATACGATGACAACGCCGGCGTCCACAAAGACCACGAGACGGAATCCGGCCATTATGGAGCCCACCATCACGAGGAGCATGGCAAAAAGCATGCCAAGGTTTGATATACGTTAACAATACTAAAACTTAAATCGTAAAGTTTTCTGTTTGTTTCTTACATTTACACAGCTAATTTACCGGACTGATTTCATAAACGAGGCAAAAAGTACCTATATATGAATATCATCCCTCGGTTGATCTACATTGTTCATAATAGTTTTTACACATAATAATAGAAGCCAGTTGCACTCACTGATCGGTAAACGATTAGCGAGGTTAAGCAACGTTGGGTGCGGTCAGTCTATAGATGGGTGACCGCGTAGTGGTATTTCATGTGAGCATCTCCGTGCTTCGGAGGGCACGTAAAAATTCGGTCCCGGTTGTTGTTAAATTGACAGCAGTCGTTAAGCCATGTCAGAGGCCTACGGGCGGCTTGAACAGCTCTTTACAACAGGTTGGCCACTAACCACACGAAAAGAAAGAAAGATAGAAGGACACTATGAAATGAGTAAAAGAAGTAAAAACAAATGATTCCTCACTGCACGGATGGCGTAGTGGTTTAAGTGTTCGCCTCGCCACTGCTAGCTGAGCCGAGTGTTGTGGGTTCGAATCCCACACGGGATCCACAAATGGTTGTTCCGAGTGTGGATGTTCTGTGTGTCCGTGGTTTGAATGTTTGTTAATTCACCGGCGATACAGGAATTATTCCCAGTGCGGGACTTATCTATTGTTAAAAAATATCAGTAGAAGTGCAAAATATTAAGTTTCTATATGTAGACTTAATATTTTTCACAGCCCCAGGGTTGACCCTTGAGGCACGCTCTTAGTTGCTTCTATATTAGTAGTGGTTACAAAGTCAATTCCAAATTACTTAATTAAATCAGTGCTTATTTCAACCTTTTTTTTTCTGTTGCTCCTGTTGGATCAATTTAAGTACTACCATTTAACAATCTTGTCACATATTTATTTATATTCAAGAATTTTGTATATCTATTTATAAAGCCAGAAATATATGGTCAAATTGTGTTTGTTCCCAAAACTTTGGGACTAACAAACTACTAATGAAATGCATTGATTTTATTTATTTATGGTATTAGTGTTGTAAATATGTTAGATAAAGATACAATAGCACAAACGTGATGATATTTTTTTACCTGTCATTACGTAAGGAATAAAATTACCATTTAAACACAAGTTATTTGATTATATTTTATAACTCAAATGTTTCTAGTATGAAGAATCGGGTAAACATTCGAAAGGGCACAGCACAAAAGGTAGCCATGATATCCACAAGAAAGAAGAATATGAGAAAAACGTGGAGTTCTTTGAAGAAGAAGGGGACTCCGGGGAAGAAGAAAAGCATGGCGGCTACAACAATGAAAACAGCCACGGCAAGGTACGAACACATCACTACATATTATAAAACAAAATCCTTCGCCACGTCTGTCTGTCTGTTTGTTCGCAATAAACTCAAAAACTACTGAACGAATTTTCATGCGGTTTTCAAGAATAGACAGAGTGATTCACGTGGAAGGTTTAGATATCGGGTAATCGAGGCGGATCGCTAGTTGGTTATAATTCAGTCTTTATTTAAGCTACTAAAACGACAACCGTTTGAATGTAGCAGCTGTCCATTAAAATTTCAGTTGCGATGAATAAAATTAAACCATACAAAATATGTAGGTTTGGTTTTAATGTTATTTAATGCAAATTACTCTTTCCAAAGTTGAGCATATTAGATAGTTCATTGTCGCTTACTTTAACATTGAAGGAATATGTATGTATGTAGTTGACTACAAGTTCTCAATAATATTCTCGAAAATATATTAAGTTTGCCAATTCGCACTGAGCTATGGCGTAATCCGTTTCACGCCAAGAAGGGACCCGAGCTAAACAATCCTTGCAATAATAGGTCAGTTTGAAACAGGGCTGATAATATAATCTTTCATAGCAAAGCAAATGAACACTATGCTTAGAGAATTGCTCTTTACAATATTGTAAATTTTATTTCGTCGTTGTTCTTTTAACTAGGGATAGAAAATAGTCCGCATTGACTCATGATCCCTTCGACGTTAAAGCGAGCGCTTATTTTATATTAAACTTTTAAATTTTGCATCTTTGTATCGCGGAGCGTTTAATAAGCATCAAAGTAATCTACACACATAAGCTTGCAACGTTAGGGGCATATTTAATAGGTGAGTAAATCTTAAAAGATGGCAAATTGTTTCGAGAAATCCGCATGCCGTGTATTAGTTCTCGAGACACTTATGCCTTCCAATGGATTTTTTTTTAAACACAAGGAGGATATTGTTTTAAGGTACGTTGATTAAGGGGAATCTTGTCAAACACATAGAAATGCAGAGATTTTCACATGGTTTAAACTAATTTATAGACAGCTTAGATATATCAATATATTTTTCAAAAGCTGCAGGCTGTAGTTTTAAAATATTACGTAAGTAATATTCCGTTTTTCTTTTCCCACCAGTAAGGAAATATTAATTAAGTGTGTAATCAGATTTGTTTATGAACTGAATGTTAATTAGTTTTGGCAATAGTTTCGGAAGCCAAGGCTTCGGTTTTTGCAACCATATTCCAGAGGCTTATTAGTTTGGTGATAGAATGTGTAATATTTGGATTGTCGAAGGCTCGTTTACACTAAATAGATTACAGGATAAGGAGTAAAATTATTTTGATTTAAGTTTGATATGCAATTTGTTATCAGAATCGTTATTCTATAATTTGAAAATCTATCTAATATATTGCGAAAAAAAAATGAATATGCCTTTTTAATAAAATACCGGAGGAGTATGATATTTGGTATAGTTAAAGTTTATAATTATAGAGGCTTTGCTCGGGAAAATACTTTTTTAGATGAGACATATGTCCTTTTCGGTATCCTGATATTTTATGATCATCAAGTAATTAAGGCGTGAAAGCATAATAAACAAAACAAATTTATCTTCGCATTTAAAGCAGCGATAGCTCAGTGGGGAGACCAACAGACTGCAATGCAGAAGGTCTCGGGTTCGAACCCACACGTCGCGCACCTCTAACTTTCGGAAAGTTATATTATGACTTTTCGAAATTATGTGCGTATTGATTAACAATTATCGCCTGCTCCGTGCCTCGGAGAGCACGTTAAGCCGTTGGTCCCGGCTGCCATGAACATCTATGGCAGTCGTTATTGGGAGGGTGTCGACACAAAAGATCCCACTGGGTCGAAGTGTCGCCGGTCTGCACTGACTGGCCCCCACATAAGATAAGATAAGATCTTCGCATTTATATTATTGATAAGGATGAGTGAAAAATCTATAAAGATCAATAGTAAAATTTATAAAAATAAAGATTTTATAAATCACAATCAAATTCAAATTTCAATAGCGACTAGTGTTCGCTTAGTAAGTAGTGGAATTTCATCGTGATTTATTACATCCTTATAATAAGATTTTAAGATTAAGCGGTTATGTCTGAAAATGTAATTTTAAAGTAGTCAACTTGCCCTGGGGTTGTACAAAGGTATAAATATAAAGCAACAAATAAATAGCTGAAATAAAATGATACCAAAAATAATCATAATTAAAATGTAATAATTTTTTATCGAGTTTCTATACTAGTAGCTCGTTTAAATCAGTTTTGGCAAGAATACCCGGTCGTGTAAACGCACCTCGCATTAAAACTATTAGGTTATACAATCATGTTAATTATAAATTAGTATGAGTGTGTGTAGGTACGCTTAATTCGTATTGCGTATAAATTTATGTAATGAAGGTGTAAATTAGCATCATGTAATACGAGGCATATTCTTACATGGCTTAGTTTAGATTGTTTTACCATTTTTTCATCTGAACGCATAGACTAATTTGAAAACGTTCAACTAGATTAAATATAATATTCTTGGCTTTAATAACTGATTAGTAGTTGTTTCGATGCTATTTATTGCTTTTGCTAAACTCTGAGCCTGTCTTGATCCATCTAAATTATTGTAACAATCATAAATATTTTGTAAATATTCATGCCAAAATTCGTTTTATAAATATGTGTGTGTTGTCTGGTAATCTAATATTGTATTCTAGCAATAATTACGATTTAAAAAGCGCATATTTTTGTTCAATATTTACTACTAGCAGAAGGTATAAAGTTTTGAGAGTCGTTTTCATAATAACCGATTACCTTCGAACGGACAGCTATGCTTACATGCCTTTTTAAAAAAGAAAAAATATAAATATTTATCTAGATTTGCGACAGGATTACCAATATATTTAGTGACGAAAAATTTAGTGATTTTCTGCAGAAATTACCTATTGTTAGTTAAAAACAGGTGCACTGACCTGGAATTGCAACTATGTGTTGACTAAATATTTAAATGAAGTCTAAATGATGACCAATCTGTTTCAAAAGACTGAGTTTCAAAACTGTCTAGACATTATTCGTTCTATGTTTAAAACGTTAACTTTTTCTTAAACTTTTTTACTATCTTCGTGACAGTTCAAGGCTTATTCATATTAGTTTTTTGTAGCCGAGTTTGGTCAAGGTTTGATACCCAAGTAAGGGAAAGTAGAATTTTATTTGATTTGAATTTAGGCTTATATTGTTGCGTATTTGACCTTTTATAAATGATTTAAATAAAGAGTTAAGGCTGTGAAATCGGACACCAGGTCAGTTATTTTGAGGTTAAGTTTTTATAAATTTTCAAAGGAGTGATAATAAGATGACGTGATTGGACAGAAACTATTAGTTAAGTTTGTTAATTTAACAGATTCTTTTTGATACACTTGTCAAATTAATATTTGAATAACAATCTAAATATTAACATCAACCCTTTATATAAACTGTGCATCTGCTGGGCATGTGCATCTTCTCAGTGTGAAAATGGTTAGGCCATAATTCCCTGGCCTACTGCGGTTTGGCAAAGTACACATATTTTCCAGAACATTACAAAGAACTCTGTCATACAATTTCCTTACGATGCCTTCCACACACTTCTCTAGTAAAGCGAGCTATAATAAACTATGTAATACGCACGTCATCGAATTTCAGATCTTTGTGTGGCAGTTCAACAGTTTTTCAAGGCAATATTAAAATCCCAACAAGAGTGTCACATTGATAAAACCGCGAGAAGCTTTCATTTCGAAAAATAAGTACGTTTACTGAGCAATATTAGAATATAGGTGTTTTAAACGGCACACTGTTTAAAAGTAATATATTCAAATCCTCTTTACAACATAATAGATTTTAGTAAACGAACGTTGCCAACAAAATAAGTACGTTGTAAGCAAATTAACATTTACTTCGGTATTAACTTAATCGTAACTCGGCTGATCCCTAAGCTTGCGACTTGCATCTAACTTTACGAGTCCGTGTAATTAAACCGATAGTAGCTATACCTAATGATGATAATATGAAAATGTAGAAGATCAAAGGATTAGGTTTGATTCTCGTGGTAGTTATTAAAGTTACTAATTGATTAACTGGTTTATAATATAAGCTGACTACCTGACCCGACAAACGTTGCTTTGCCATATAAATTATTGATGTTCCCGCGGTTTTACCCGCGTTTATTGCTACTGCACCGCCCCCTTAGGTCGTAGCGTGATGTTATATAGCCTATTGCCTTCCTCGATAAATAGGCTAGCCAACACTAAAATAATTTTCAAAGATTTTTAGATCTGCTTAGTTTGAGCTAGATGATATTGTATGTATGTGGTAGAATATTATGGATAGTATTTAACTGTTCCTCAATTTTTTGCCTTTTTTCCACCAAAAATACTAATTGCACACCAAAATATGCTTACTAAAATATTTTAAAGAGATCAAACTAAGTCGACGGAGACCCGCGCAGCGGGGCTCCTATTTTTGGGTGCGTTTAAGAAGGAACCTAACATATCCTAACCCTTCCCAGACGGAATGCAGTAATTTGAGGCGTATAGGTGCTCGTTATGATATATTTTAGTAAGCATATTAAATTTACCTGTGCAATTAGTATTTTTGGTTTTATTTTTCCATTATATTTATTCCTGAATATTATTATTATTATTATATTGTATTTCATGTGATAGTAACTGACTCAGAGAAGATTAATCTTGTTGTCTTTTTCTTTAAGGGCGGACACTTTAAGAAAGGCAACTTTAGGGAGGGCCACCAGGAGCACTCCAAGGGTGATTCGGCCCACTCTGCGAAGGGTGGACACCTGCACGTGTCTAGGGTAATACCATCTTCGCTATTATGAAGTCTTGTTATTATTATTTATTTAAATTTCTCCATCGCTGGTTTAGTGGCTACGGATCATGACGGCGGAGATTAAATCCCACAAAGAAGTTACCTGGTTTTCTCGTAAAGGTAGTAACAGCCAGCCAGTTAGAGGGTTGGTACTGTTTTATCCCCGTGCTACGTAAAAGCACGCACATTTTTTTTTTTATACGACTTATGTGGCAAACTAGCATACGGCCCACCTGATGGTAAGTGGTCACCGTAGCCTATAGACGCCTGCAACACCAGAGGCATCACTTGCGCTTTGCCGACCCTTTAGGAAAAAAGGAAGTGGGAAGGAGAAGGAGCGGGAAGGGTGAAAGAAGGTGATTGGGCCTCCGGCTTTCTCACTCACCAACGAAACACAACAGTAGGAACACTGCTATTTCACGTCGATATTCTGTGAGAGGGTAGTACTTCCCCGGTCGAGCCGGCCCTTCATGCTGAAATCAGCGAGGCTCTACTACTCAAAATTTACTCAATTATTGGCCTCGCGCTTAATTCCGCTCTAGTCGTACCGGATAGTGCATTATGTTTGCGCATGCGCTTGTGCACTAATACCTCCTGGCAAAACACAGCTTGATGAATACATTTTGTGAGTTCTAACCCCATAAGGGACGAAAATATCTGTAGTCAATAACTAGGTCCCAATCTGGGTGTTGTGGGTCCTTTACTTGAATCCCGTGATTGAGAAATTATTCCAAAAGCAAAATTTGCATTTTAAACAGTATTATAGCCAGTTGCACTCACTGATCGGTAAACAATTAGCGAGGTTAAGCAACGTTGGGTGCGGTCAGTCTATAGATGGGTGACCGCTTAGTGGTATTTCATCTGAGCGTCTCCGTGCTTCGGAGGGCACGTAAAAACTCGGTCCCGGTTGTTGTCAAATTGACATCAGTCGTTAAGCCATGTCAGAGGCCTACGGGCGGCTTGAACAACTCTTGACAACAGGTTGGCCACGAACCACACGAAAAGAAAGAAGACAGTATTAATAGCATGCTGATTGCTTTTTCCAGGGACATAAAGAAGCAGGAGGCCATGATGGCCATGGCAAAAATGGAAAGAGTTTGTCGGAAAAAGGAAGCATAGTCTCGGACAAAAATTGGATCTTTCACCACGGTAGCCCACCGAAAACATCCAACCTGGTCCTAATAGATCGAAGAGCTGACAAGTACTTTCATGGCCCGCAATACTTTGGATAAATACCACTGTAATTTTCCAATTTAAAAAATATGTTTCAATGAAAAGTTTAAATAGTGATAATATTTTTTTATTTTCTCATGGGTTCAGTGGTTTCTTATTCGCGTTTACGTTTTTGTGCTTCTTTGGTCGAAGGACTGACCTAGTCGAATATTCGGAAATAATGCATCGTTCGCAACTTGGTTTTTCGACTAAGTCCTTATAACGTTTGAAAGCATGATTTGAAGTTACGAGATTAGTCGTTCGACGTTGACAATGTAAATGTAAATGCGTTGAAAGAAAAAATGTTAAAATATGTAACAAGAGTATAATAAATAATTATTAATGATATAAGTTATTTTAAATTATTTTGAGATGTATTATTTTGCTATTATTTCATGTGTATATCGTGACATCACGACATAAAAATGTTATAAGTGATGATTACTAGATTTTATCAATTTCTAATTATTATTCGCCATTTTATAAAATATATAGAATTGTTTAACAGTTTTATTTTAACACTGAAATTATGTATGAAATATTGTCTATATACATATATTTACTTGACTAAGATATGCACTTATTGTGGTTAGCACCTTATAGTAAGTTTTAAATATTCTTGCGATTTGAATATATTCAGAAAAAAACAATACTTTTTGATAAAATTATTTCTATATTTTTAATAGAATTCAGATTTATCTTACAATATCTATATTGTTTAAGACATTAATATCACCAAAAACAATAATATCCGTATTATTTTAATATCTAAATTTTATTATTTAATTTAAATGTAATTAAGTTAGAATAAGTGTTTTATTATTAATATTTTTTGTAAATATCTAAACTGTGATTTATTAAATGTTTTGTAAATAGGTTTATATTTCATATAAAATATATATTTTGTATTTAATGTTTGAGTTATTTATTTATTTCCTTAATAAGATTTACTCATTCAGACTGTCAAATAAGTGCATTCAAAGTCTGTATAAACAAAGGGACAATAAATTCTCGTAATAAAATATGCTCGCAATAGCTCGCTTGAAGAGTCAGTAAGAGCGTTTTAAACTCACATTTTGCCAGAAGTAATCATTTAATTTTGTACCGGGCATAGCTAAAACCTATATACATACATCGCGCAGAATATTTTCATGTTTTCTACGGCGAACTTGACCAATCCGGGATTAAAAATCGATTGAACCAAGATAACGTCCATTGTTGTGCAATTAGAAGTCTTCTTGTATGGGTGCCCAAATGAAATACTTCATGATATATATGGATATATATTTACTGGTACCAGTTATAAATAATACAAATACATATTGAGCTACGACCTAACTCAGTGATTGGGAGACGACTGCCACGCGGCGCTACTAGCCCAGTCATATTAGGGGTTTCACCTGTAAACTCATATACACCTGCATTTTGGTGTTCTAAAAGTTGTCTCGAAAGTCTCATTAAATCTCGTGTCTGCGCCGTAAGTTATTCAAAGTCACACGGGACAGGGAGTATGGCTGAGCGCTGCGGACTCCCCGCCCTCTATCTCAAAAAAGGTTGGACGTATGAAAACATTTGTTGCAAATTTTATGGTCTAAAATTTTGTAATAAATGTTAACATCATTGGAGCTATACAAACCGAGATAATCGCGAAAAATGTGACATTTGACCTTGAGTAACTTACGACGCAGACACGAGATTTTATGATTTTATGACATGAGACTTTTGAAACAACTTTTAGAACACCAAAATGAGGGTGTATACGAGTTTACAGCTTATTATTTTTCATTCCGAGGCTGACACCTTTTTCTGCTTAAGTGACTGGACTATACCGCATACATGCACCTGACTGTATAGGTATGAAACTAAAGCGTCAGCACTGTCGCTATAGTTGGACTTACAAGACTCCTTACTAACAATCTATACTAATATTATAAAGCTGAAGAGTTCGTTTGTTTGTTTGTTTGAACGCGCTAATCTCAGGAACTACTGGTTCGATTTGAAAAATTATTTTAGTCTTAGATAGCCTATTTATCGAGGAATGCTATAGGCTATATAACATCACGCTACGACCCACGGGGGCGGCGCAGTAACGATAAACGCGGGTGAAACCGCGGTAACATCTAGTTCTTAATAATACAATCGTTTAAATAAAAGTTTATCATTTTAACTCGAAGTATTATTTCGAAGGATTAAAGTGGCGTTTGTTGAAATGTTTTCAGTTAAAAGTTCTTTCTGCACCTGCCCTGCGGACGTTAACAAATGTTAGAATCATTTCTGTTAATATCATTACAGGTCATATTTATTTTTTTGATACTATGGCAGAATTCTTTTTTGTTGTAGCGAGGTACACTAGAGGTACTTTTATTTTGTTATTGGCAAAGTATTGAACTAAACTTAAAAGAAGAAATCCATAGTAGTACCTTTAAAACAACTTTAAATAGTATTAATTGGACATCAAAATAGACCATATTATCAAAGAATAAAAATTTATTTGATGGAATTTTCTATAGCATTCGTACATAGACTTAGTTTAGTAGGTATATCCCCAAGGGATAAGGGTAGGTTAGACAGTATGCCTTTGTTTTTTTTTAATCCAGGAGGCAGTTCTTTTCCCATCCATTTGGCAATACGTTTCAAGAGACCGCGCCTGCTTCATGAATAATTTTATTGTCGAAGAGAAAATGTCAATAACACTTTACACACGTGCGAATCGAACCAGAGAGTTCACAATCTCTCACAAACATAAGAGTAAAGGATTGCCACTTAAGTTGCTAAGAAAAATACTACCTATGAAGCTTTAATTAAAATAATCAGTAATGAACAATCTCAAACTTATTAGAATTTTCTTCTAGTGAACCATTTGCAAATAACTGCTCAGATAGCGTAGTGGTTTAACCGGTCAGCTCGCCGCAGCCGCAGTGTCGAGTGTTGTGAGTCCGAATCCCACACGGGGCAAGAAATTGTGTGATCCACAAATGTTTGTTCCGAGGCTAGATGTTCTTTGTGTCCGTTGTTTGAATGTAAAGTCCCCGCGACACTGGAATTATTCACAGCGCGGGAGTAGGCTTCTTTAAAAAAGAAAAAAAGATATATCGTTATTTTGATATGTTACATAGGTATCACCGACAATTCCTTATGTAAAGAAAGAAACAAAGAAAGACAGAAAAGTAATTTATTAGACACACCAAAAACACAACATATTAACATACAAACAAGAAGAAAATACAAAAAAATAAAGAAAATGTAGAGGTTGTATGAAAACCGTGGATACACGTGGCACTGAAAAGCGTGAGCAATCAACAGGCGAGGCTGATTGAACCAGATAAGATGAAGGAACCATTACCACCTTGGGAAGCAATGCTAACTCTTTTCGCAACGAAAATACTAGCTCTCTGGTCACGCAAGGCTTCGATCAGCCGGTTAGTCTTTATAAACAGACCTAGGACCCTATTGCGTCCTTATTTCGACTCCAAACGGTTTAAATATGCTCTGATAACTGCACCGTTTGAGTGTCAGTAAATGGCAGTGGGCAGGGCACATAACGTGCAGAACCTATGGCCGTTGGGGCAGAAAGGTTCTGGTGTAGCGACCACGAACCGGAAAACGCAGCAGGGGGAGGTGTACAAGGTGGACCGACGACCTGGTGAGGGTCGCGGGAAGCTGTTGGATACGGGTGGCCCAAGACCGGTCTGTGTGGAAAACCTTGGGGCCTATGTCCAGCAGTGGACGTCTTTCGGTTAAGATGATGAGCGTCAATGCTGATGCAGCAACAGCGCCTAATAATAATAAAAAGAAACGATGAAAATAAGTTAATATTAAAATACATTTTGTTTTGTGCTGAGTTGCGAGTAACCTCAAAAATAGTACTTAGATGTAAAATTAAATGTAAATAGTGTACATCATAATTTACTGATATGAATACTCACCGAAACACGCAGCGGTTTCACCAATAATGTTCTTTGAACACAATTTAATGAAATAAAATTTCCATAAATTATTCATCATACGCAAAATACTCGACACGCGAAAATTTAAATTTTAAAATGATCTGTTGTTGCACACAGTTTATTTTACATGCTATCTACGTCAAAGGATGAATATTATCAGAAAATAACTCGTTAAAGGTCATATTTGTATGAGGTGCTCAAAATTGCGGTTACTAAAATTATTTGGCTAGTATTTAACTGCACAGCAAAAAAATACTAATTGCACAGCAAAATATGCTTACCAAAAATACTAATTGCACACCAAAATATATTTAAAGACATCAAACTAAGTCGACAGAGCTCCGCTTCGCGGGGCTCCTATTTTTGGGTGAGTTTAAGAAGGAACCTAACATAACCTAACTCTTCCGAGACGGAATACAGTGATTTGAGGCGTATAGGTGCTCGTAATGATATATTTTAGTAAGCATATTTTGCTGCACAATTAGTATTTTTGTGGTCATTATATTTAATCCCAAATTATTTTATGTACATGAATAACCATGTATCTAAGCATGTAGGTATATAATCCTGACTAATATTATAAACGCGAATGTGTGTTTATTTGTTTGTTATGCCCGATTATCATGAAATTTCACATACATGTCAGGATAACAGAAGAGGACATACACATTCATCGAGTAAAAGGAATGTTACTAACATAATCTAACTAAACTACATTTGCGCGGGCAAAACCGCGGGTAATCGAAAATCTTATGCTGACAGACGCCGGTCGAATACAGTTTTGCATACAAAACTCTGTAGAAATGTAACGTAAGTCGCAGTTTTAAGCACATCAATAGCAAGCAAGCTTCATAATAAAATAAAACATTTCTATGAAATATACCTACAGTGTATATAATAAAAGGTGTTATACCGTAGCTTATTATGAGTACGTAGGTGTCATGATTTTATAAACATTGTTAAAAAAAAAAAATTACCCGGTAAATTTTATTTATTTAAAATAATATCTTAGGTTGCCCATGGTAACACCGACAATTTATAAATCAGAATATCTAGGTATCACTAAAGTCCATAAAGTTTGACCACCGCCGGTGTATCAAAGAAGCCGCCATTTAGTGAAGTGTTGCTAGACTGTGCGAAATTTCCGAAATTTGAGGGTAAAATGCTGATCAATCCCGTACTTATAAATATTATGTAGACGTTTTAAGGTGCCATAGATTTTTTTATTATTTTTCTTAATGTGTTCACATTTAGCATGTCTTTTAAGAGAGAATCAAGCCCTTAATGGTTCGGACAGGGTTTTGTATACATACTGTCTAATAATACATTTAATATATTTCCTTTTACTTTAAGTATATTCCCTGTGACAAGAAATTTAAGAAAGAAATTGAAGGCATGATTAAAATCTATGGTATACCTATGTTTCAACAAATTAATGTCATGGTACCGCATGCACAAACACACACAAACATACATCGTTTCCTTGTTAAAATTGTTGTCAATTGTTAATGTGCCTAATAAAAATTAATAGTAAACCTATTAAAGAAATTATTCTCAAAAAGACAAAGTCACTTACATGAGAAAATTGGATAAAATTGTGTATGATAACATTGTGTCTCCCTATCAACATGGCTGCTGAAAAGCAACCGAAATGTCGGGGAATGTGTAAAATTAAATAAAAATAGTTTTATAATTTAAATAGCTCAAATAGGACAGTAATTAGTAAAAGTGTTTAACAATAGTTTAGTCGGCCTCGTTGGCGTAGTGGTTAGTGTAACCAACTGCCACGCCTGAGGTCGCGGGTTCGATTCCCACACAAGTCAAACATTTTTGTGCATGAACATGGATGTTTGTCTTGGTCTGGGTGTTTCTATGTACGTATTTACAAAAAAAAGTATATATATATGTATGTTTATCCATTGTCTAGTACCCATAGTACAAGCTCTGCTTAGTTTGGGCTAGATGGTATTGTGTGTATGTGATAGAATATTATTATTTGTTTCTATATCAATATAATGACATATATCAGCAATATCTTACAGGCAAACTTTGGTCGAATTTCGAGCACTAGGCGACCGCCAGAGTGTTTCATGAGGAATGTTTTTTAAATTGTGTGTTGAATTTGGTTACCCGTGCGTCACCGGGGCGGGTCCCTGGTTATTAAATAAACGGGAGACTAACTTGACTTCTACTAAATAAAACTTACTTAAAAGCATTGTATAATACCAAAAACAGTTCTTGTAACATAGTTTTGTAGAAAGCTTTACTTTGGCGAAGTACGCGTGCTTGCAATGTTAAGACAATTGACTAAACTTTCAGAATAACAGACAACTAGAAATCAGTTTATTTTCTATCTTTGTGTGAATCATTTATTACTGATGCTTTCATACTCAGGTATGTTTTTACATGAACTACGCAACAGTAAGCCAATTAAATAATATAATTTAAAAAGAAGTCGATATTACAATCCTTACTAATATTATAAATTTTATAATATTCTATCACATACCTACACACAACACTGTCTAGCCCAAACTAAGCAGAGCTTGTACTATGGCTACTAGACGATGGATAAACATACATATATACTTATTTTTTTGTAAATACATACATATTATACATAGAAACACCCAGACCAAGATAAACATCCATGTTCATGCACACAAATGTTTGACTTGTGCGGGAATCGAACCCACGAGCTCAGGCGTGGCAGTCGGTTACACCAACTACTACGCCATCAAGACCGACAATGTGAAAGTGAGTTTGTTTGTTACGCTTTCACGCCTTAACTACTACACCGGTTATCACGCAATTTTGCATACACGTTGTCAGGGGTACAGAAAAGGACATTGGGTACCTTTCATTCAGAAAAATGTACTGTTTCCAAAGGGATAATCTATTGACAAAATCCATATTAATGCGTGCGAACCCGGTGACAATAGATGTTTCTTTTTTAAGTCTAAGGTGGCAATCAAGCATACGGCGGCCCACCTGATGTATTCTTGGTAAGCATATTTTGGTGTACAATTAGTATTTTTGGTAAGCATATTTTGCTGTGCAATTAGTATTTTTGGTAAGCATATTTTGCTGTGCAATAAGTATTTTTGGTAAACATATTTTGCTGTGCAATTAGTATTTTTGGTAAGCATATTTTGCTGTGCAATTAGTATTTTTAGTAAGCATATTTTGCTGTGCAATTAGTATTTTTGGTAAGCATATTTTGCTGTGCAATTAGTATTTTTGGTAAGCATATTTTGCTGTGCAATTAGTATTTTTGGTAAGCATACTTTACTGTGCAATTAGTATTTTTTGCTGTGCAGTTAAATACTACCCTTATTAATATCACTACATCTATATATTTAATACGTGAAGCAAAAACTTTGTACCCCTTTTTACGAAAATTGCGCGGACGGAGGAGTCTGAAATTTGGCACAGATAAAGTTTATATGGAGAAGGAGTGGCAAATCCTAATATTTTTATAAAATATGCACTTAAAATACATTAAATTAATTAAAAAAGCACTACACGCACACAACCATGCATTTGACACACGCAGTCAATTCGCGTTCGTAGTATTTCGGCATTGTTCGTCTGACGTCGTCGTACAATTCTTTGTAACTATGGTAACCATAGTTACAAGTTTTCTTTAAATAGTACCTTATTTATATGTAATAAAAAAAAAACAGAAAACAAAGTAGCGAGCTTAGGAATTTCGGTTGAATTTTGACCACTAGGCGACCGCTAGTATTAATAGAAATACTATCTCGAGAACATTTATACATTAAGTTTTAACCATTACATAAATTAGTTTCTATTAGAATCGTCAAGCCTAGAAAATGCGATGGAATATTCGAGAATACATTGTCGCCTAGTAACGGCTAATTGAATTCATTAATAACTATTTCGGTATTCCGTTCACATCATAAATTATTGAGACTACACTTTGTGAATTTCGTGGGAAGTCAATATCTGTCAACCTCTCTTACGTTGTGTTTACAACTTTACAGTTTATCTAATCAAGAATGGTGTTTCAGGAATTCAGTGTCGTATGACAATATCGCTGAATTTTTATATATAATGACTAGCTTTTGCCCGCGGCTTCGCTCGCGTAAATTTAGAATTTGACAATCAATTCGGGTCGTAATCTGCTTGTAATAATATAATTCAATCATGATTCGAAAGATACGTGGCGCCATCTATTATCATAAGAACGTTATTGTTATTTTACTCGGGAACAGTAATTTTTTTTGGGATAAAATGTAGCCTATGTCCGTTTCTGTACACCTGACAACGTATATGCAAAATTTCAGGATAATTGGTTTAGTGGTTTAGGCGTAAAAAGGTAACAAACAAACTCATTTTCGCTTTTATAATATTAGTTAGGAAGTTAGGATTACATGGCTGATCGTATCGTCAACTAGATTTTGCCCGCGGCTCTCGCGTAAATATTATGTTAGGTTAGTAAAAGTAGTTTTTCTACCTAATAAAGTGTCCTATGTCCTTTTATGTTCCCCTGACGACGTCTATGCAATATTGTCGGCCTCGATGGCGTAGTGGTTAGACTAACTGACTACCACGCCTGAGGTCGCGAGTTCGATTCCCGCACAAGTCAAACATTTGTGTGCATGAACATGGATGTTTGTCTTGGGCTGGGTGTTTCTATGTATAATATGTATGTATTTACAAAACAAAGTATATATATAATTATGTACGTTTATCCATTGTCTAGTACCAATAGTACAAACTTTGCTTAGTTTGGGCTAGATGGTGTTGTGTGTATGTGGTAGAATATTATTATATTATTACTTGATGATCGGTCGAATAGTCAAGGCGTGAAAGTATAACGAACAAACAAATTCACATTTACAGTTAGGATTTCAAAGTCCCGATCCAAAGATCCGATCCAAGATAAAAATTACATAAAAAAAGAAGCCCAGTCCTCAGACTAACGAGTATATAATAAATTAATATGTTGTTTACTTCGTTGTTGTTGTTGTTTGCTTACTTACTTGCCTACTTACTTGCTATACAACTGCTCGGATGGCGTAGCAGGCCAGTGGTCGCATTCGCCCTACCAACCCACCGATGTTGGTTCGAATCCCATATTTAAAATTTTTTCAGTCAACCTACGAAAAATCCAAGTCTAGATGTCCATACACATGTGAATGGACATGTGATGGTTAATTATATGTTTCTTAAGTCCCCAGCGACAAAGCCAGATGAAGTCTTATGTCGTTAGGGTCTAAGCTGATGTGGGAATTGTAGTTTTAGGATAAAAACTACATATTATACATAACTAGCATCTTTATCTATTAAACAAAAAAACTGAATGCCGCTTTTGTTTTTCAATATGCATGACTAGAAACCACATTGAAATCTTTATTATTATTGGTTCAGAGTATAGCAAAGGCTTTACAACTTTTAGGACAATAAAAATTCTCTTAAATTATTGTTTTTTAATGCTATCCTATAAAACGCCTAGAAATAAGACGAAACTCATCTTAGAACTTTGTGTCTAAGATGAGTGGTTTATGAGATGAGGTGCACTTCAAAGAGACTGAGTCGACGACTCTTTCTGGGTAGTTAACAAAAAAATAATCATCGAAGGCTACGGCGCGACGGGAGCTACGCTTCCGCCTCCGCCTTCTAACCTAACCTAAAAGAGTCGGTGTATTCTGAGTCGAGGTGTTTTCCTACCTTCTAAGCAATTATCTAGAGACTCATAGACAAAAAGTGCTAAGATGACTTTTGGCTTATTTTTAGTCGTTTTATAGGATATAATAAAGAAAACATCAATTTAAGAGAACACCCTTTGGTACACTCCAACCTTATTATTGTCATAGTGTATAAGTATAATATTATTATCGAAGTGATATTCGATCTTAAGGTGAAAACTGTGGTGAAAACTTTGACAGAATAACACGGCTGATGGTAAAGCGAGTGAATAAACACACACGTTTCGTTGACTTCGTTTGCATTTTTATAGAAACTTGACACCGCCATTTTGGTTCGTAAAAGTGTTGTTACGTTTTCGTGCAATTGTTACTCAAGTACGACATTCGATATCATTCTATTTTATTGTAAAATGGTAGCGATACAAATCGATATTATTATTATTTATGTTCCATGCCGCCTTATGTCCAATGCTGTATACTAAAATGCATGTAAGAGGCTTGCTGTGAAGTAAAGTCTGGCGGTAGACTTTGGTCCGATGGTTTTTGACTCATATATAATGATTTAAGTAGAAGTGTCTGAACAAAGCTTATTATAATGACTATAATTATTTGTTACACTTTGTTTAATCTTTTTTTTATTTGATTTTACTGGTATGTTATAGTCTAAGTAAACGATGGTATAATATTGTCTTCTGTTTACGCGAATGTTATTCATTGAAATTAAACTACTATGTATGTATTTGATCGCGTTGTTTATTTGACACTTTATTACAAAATTTTGAAAACTGTGACAGTTTTCAAAATTTTGTAATCCGTACATAGTAGTTTAATTTCAATGAATAACATTCGCGTAAACAGAAGACAATATTATACCATCGTTTACTTAGACTATAACATACCAGTAAAATCAAATAAAAAAAAAGATTAAACAAATAAACAACGCGATAAAATCCGTATATAGTAGTCTAATCTATATATTAATACGCGAAGCGAAAACTTTGGATCCCTTTTTACGAAAATTGGGCGGACGGAGGAGTATGAAATTTCGCACACTTATAGTTTATACAGAGAAGAAGTGACAAATGCTAATATTTTTTTAAAATTATGCGTGAAAGTACATTAAATTAATTAAAATACACTACACGCACACAACCATGCATTTGACACACACAGTCGAAACGCGTAACTATGGTTACATATGTCAATATATAATGACATATTATTATATCAGCAATATCTTACAGGCAAACTTTGGTCGAATTTCGAGCACTAGGCGACCGCTAGTATATATAAATGATGGTAATACTAAAATAAAATAACAAATAAATACATAGATCGCTGCTTTGGATGTTCTATGGTTCTCTGTTACTGGGATGATGATTTTAGTGAGTAGAATTCTCATAAAACCTTATCTCAAACCCTGGTATATTGAGTATCATTTGAGGATTACTCCAGCCCACACCGTGAAAATGTAGTAAGTCACAATGTATTATTTATAAACATCAAAATAAGTCAGCTTATTGCCGTCTATCTCCATTTCCTGACTCCGTGCTGCTTTTGAAAACTGTTGAACAGATAATCATATAATGCTTTTCCTAATCTGGCAATAGAATGTAGGGTTGTGTGTATTGGAGACAAATGAAACGGTCAAGGTTCGAGAATACACTGTCTATATTTTAATAATGAATGCTTATTATATACCTTACTACTACACCACACCTTCCGCCTTATTAAAAAATAATAATAAATGGTTACAATTATTATTTTTGTATATATTTTAATGTATATACCTGCGCAGGGTATATTTAATTAATTAACAACTAAGTTTGATTAAATACGCATGTTCATAATATTATAAACATGGTAAGTAGACGTAATAACACAAAAATTATATTTAAAAGTCTTAAATTATTAACTATGTAAGACACTGAAGAGTAATTTGGAAAAAGAAATAAAAATAAAACGTTTTTTTTTTTACAAATTTACATCTCCGTTACATAATACCGAACCGATCGCTTTTACTGATGCGTCAGTTTGTAGTATAAACTCATTTCTATCTGAAAAATTTGGATATTGCAGTACAGGTGGGTTGATCAAGGCTGATTTTAGAATTCGAAAAGAATGCTCACATTCTTTTGTCCATACGTACTTAATGTTCTTGCAACATAGTTTATTCAAAGGAAATGCGAACTCAGCAAAATTTCTAATAAATTTACTATAATAGTTTGCAAACGCTACAAATCGTTTTAACTCGTCAACGTTTTGTGGCCTTGGATAATTCTCTACGACCTTAATTTTTTCTGGGTCTGGTAAAATACCTGTACCTGAAACTATATGACCTAAATAAAGAATCTCTTTTTGTAAAAATGTGCACTTAGCCGGGTTTAATTTTATATTTACTTTGCGTAATCTAGAAAAAACGTCCATTAAATTTTGGAAACAGGCGTGAATCTATGTATGTATGTATGTAAATTTTGGTTATGACTAATCAAATTCCGCCCCATAACAACTAGATCGTCCTGATAGATAAGACATTTATCGTAGTTAAGACCAGACATCGCTATGGTCATCATTCTACTAAAACTACTAGGACTAGACTTCAACCCCATGGGCATTCGAGTCATTTGGTACTGATTATTACCTGTAGTAAATGCCGTATTTGGTCTGCAGCTTTCTTTTAATGAAATTTGAAAAAATCCCTGATATAAATCTAAATGAGTAAAGTACATGGCTCCTGACAACGAGTCCAGTATTTCGGTGATATTGAGAAGGGGAAATTTATCGTCCTGTATGTTATCATTTAACTTACGATAATCAATTACGACACGCCACTTTTTATTACCAGACGCATCGCACTTTTTGGGTACCAACAGCAATGGACTAGACCATGCACTTCGGGATGGCTCAATTATGCCGTCATTTAGCATATTTTTTATTTGTATATCTATTTCCGGTTTTTGAGCATAAGGTAAACGGTACGATTTAGTATAAATAGGAGTAGTGTGTGGTTTCATATCAATTGTCTGTTCATACACAGGGGTAGTGGATAATTTATCCCCCGGTAAATGGAAAATATCCGGAAATTTTGCACAAATACATTCTATCGCTTTCTGTTCTTCACTATTTAATTCCTTTAAATTTAATAAAGAGAATAAAGTTTTCACTCTTTCTGAATTAATCGCTGTTCTATTAAATTGACAAATATAGTATTCACTTAATTTACTAGTGTTTACTTGAAAGTGGTTCAATTTTACATCCGTATCGCGAGTGTTTAAAATACGAATTGGTATTTTTCCATTTATCGGTTTATTTACGCTGCTAGCTAAGAAAACACCGTCACATAATTGTTAATTATACACCACACACTCTTCTTTGAACTCTGTATTAATATAATGTGTCGATTCACTACGTGCTGGTATGGTCAGGTACTGACTATAATGATTTGACTGATTGTTTTCGAAAGATAACGTTACTAGCTCAGAGTCATTAACCATTAATTGTAATGTATTGATTTCAAAATTTAATATTGCTCTATAACGTGACAAAAAATCTTGACCCACGATACCATCAGTACTACAAGGTAAATCTTTCATCATCATCATCATCATTTCAGCCTATTGCAGTCCACTGCTGGACATAAGCCTCCCCCAGGGTAAATCTTTAAATACTATAAATTTATGAGGGAAGTTATACTTATTATAACTAAGAGTTAAGTATACATAGCCAACCGAGAACAATATTCCCCCAATACCTTTAACGCTAACCCTCTCTCTATGGTAAGGAATCTTTAAATGCTCTAAACATTTCAATTTGATTCCTGATATGGATGCACCAGTATCAATTAATAAGTTATGTTTATAGTTACGAATATTAAACAACACTTTGTTTAAATTGTTACACGAGAGTATGATATCATTCACGAAAAAAATGATTTAGTGAATCATTACTCGATGTGCCTGTTGTTACCTGGCTATTCTCAGTCATGATATTCATATTTCGTTGTAACCCGACACCTCGACCGCGGTTACGCGGGGCTCTGTTCGATGCATGAAAACGATTGTTATAATTGCTGCGATAATAATACTTACTTAAGGCATGTGGTACCTGGGACCGATGACCTCGTTGTTGGAATGCATGTTGCGCACCACTCTTTGCAGCAAAATTGCGTTGACCTCGGTATCCTCGCTGGGCTCTCCTAACAGGATAATGCGACTGTCTATACATGCCTATAATATCTGGTGAACCACTCGATGCGGGCGTCTCCTCGTCTTGGGCTGCCTGGATTGCTTCTGTTAAAGAAGAAAAGTTACGCGAGGCAATAATCGTACTTAAGCGACGATCTCGCAAACCGTCAGCAAAACGCTTAATTGCTAGTTTTTCGTTCATAGGTTTTAATAATGCATACTTGGCAGAATCGTTGTCGGCTTGCGATATTGTCAAATTCACAAAGAGTTCTGATATCTCTTTGCCGTAATCTGTAACAGTTTTACTATATTGTCTAAAGTATTGCAAGTTGGTTTGAATAGCTATGTAACTCTTGTGCGGCAATAATAATTTACGCATATCCTTTATAAGCTCATCGACAGTCTCGTATTTTGACGATAGTAACAATTTCGCACGCTGGGATAGCCTGTTTTTTAACACAAACTGAATTAATTTAATTTTACATCCTGGTTTGTCTAAAACTGAATCATAGTATTCAATACTTTCAATCAATTGCTTGGTATTGTCAGAACTATCGTCCATAATAGGCAACAAATGTAACGCTGTTTTTAATTCAAATGTATCAGCCATGGTTTGCAATGAGATATGGTCCTCTCTGGTTACTCTACACAAAGAAATTGTCTCTGAAAATAATCTATCGAATTCTTCACAAATCCTAGTTATTATTGCAATTTCCGAATTCGAAATATTTCCCAGGCTTTCTTTATAAATATTTAAAAAATTATTATATTTAAATAGAACGGTATCAGCCTCTTTCCTCTTTATGTCTAGTATCTTGCCGTGTCGACGGCTAGGACCTATTTTAATCAAGTAATTTCTTATGGCTCTTAATTAATTTAATATTATATTAAAATCTTCAGCCATAACACGTTAGCAAGATAACTAATCACAAGTCTTAATTCAAAATTACAAAATGCAACTAATCATAACTTGAAGATGCACATGATACTTAACATAAAATAGCTACGCTGTGAAATAATAACTATATGTCCAATAAATGTAAACACTATATACTATAATTTTCCATTGTTAATCCTTACATAACTATCCTTACATAACGCACAATTATTTATTCACGGCACTGATATAGAATATAGGACCGATCACATCGCTACCGCTAGGATTTTCCGCACCGAACCGTCATCACTGCTTTTACCATGTTGGAATACGCACCGTGACGTTATTACCAGCTATACGTCGATTACCTCGGCCTTGCCAATCTGCGACGCGGGCCCCTTGTATGCCTTGTGCCTGCGCAAGATACTGGAATACCGTCTCAATGTCATTTCATCCAAGCAACGTTGTATTTTCTTCTTATGGCAACGGTTATACAGCTTGTAAACGATTATCAACAACCCAATTGCCAATATAGTGCATATAACCACGAGAATAGTGTTCGTGGTTGTCTGCAGCTGCTGCGTGTGAGCTGTATTACTACCAACTCCGGCGTTTTGGGCAATCACCACTTCTTCCTTCGAGCTAGAACCACCCACTTTTCACAAAAAATGTGCAAGAAATCGTAACGATTAGACGCGTTTTATGCAACAGAGCTCTAAAGTCTTTTTGATTCATGATTAAGTCCACAAAAACATTCCACTAATTGTTTCTAATACTATAACCGTATACGGAGCGCACGCGCGCGGGCTCGTGCCGACTTAAGTTACAGGCAGGGTCGCCATGTAGGGTTGTGTGTATTGGAGACAGATGAAACGGTCAAGGTTCGAGAATACACTGTCTATATTTTAATAATGAATGCTTATTATATACCTTACTACTACACCACACCAAGAACATGAGAAGTAGAGGCGCACAAACATAAACTCTTCTTTTCTTTCCGTGTGTGTGTGACCAACCTGTTGTTAAGAGTCCTTCAAGCCGCCTTTTTAAGCCTCTGACATGGCTTAACGACTGCTGTCAATTTGGCAACAACCGGGACCGATTTATTACGTGCCCTTCGAAGCACCAAGACGCTCAGATGAAATACCACTAAGCGGTCACCCATCTATAGACTGACCGCACCCAACGTTGCTTAACCTCGCTAATCGTTTACCGATCAGTGAGTGCAACTGGCTATGAGCGCCTAAATAAACAACAAACATAAACTTATGCTACAGAACTAACAAAGCAAACCCTGAAAAATGCACTCAACATTTATATTGCAAAGGGATAGCAAAATATGGCTACCATGTGGGTAATATTCAATGCCTTAATAAACCCGTATTTACAATGCAAACACAGTTTTTTACGAAGCCAGAAATAACACAATGTATGGCAGAAAATAAAATCTAAAACAGTGAAAAAAATGGCTATTGGAAAAAGTTAAAAATACAACAGCGACTGCACCGATGTGCGTAGGATTCATAATAATGTTTGTGTCGATGTGGTGGGCCGTGGGCGCCATACGTTAATAAACGGGGAGGGATAGCAAGAAAATTCGTTATATTCCCTTTATAATATACTAGCTGAGCCCGCGGTCTTACCCGCGTCATTGGTATTTGTGATTACTGCGCCGCTTCCGTGATGTTATATAGCCTATGTCCTTCCCAGGGTCTCAAGCTATCTTCATTCCAAATTTCATCTAAATCGGTTCAGCGGATTGAGCGTGAAAAGGTAACAGACAGACAGAGTTACTTTCGCATTTATAATATTAGTAAGGATTATGCGTCTGCCTCGGTGTCGTAATGGGAATGGATGCGACTTGTATGCATAAGGTCATCGGTCAGTTTCGGTTGCCAGGTGCCGCAAAGTGTCACTGAGTTGGCCTGTCATGAGACTCCCGTAGTAGCGGCACGGAGTCTGGGAGTTTGCCCGGTAAACGGTAATAAGTTCGCTCGCTATTAAGTCGGTTGTAAAAGCTTAGCTTTCGAAATGTATGTGTCTATATAACTCTGCCTGCTCCTTGAGGAATTTAGACGTGAGACTGTTTACAAATTATGACTGTATAAGTTACCCTGACCACCTCATTAGTTGGTTTGCTGGACGAGAAAAAAATTGATTGATATCCAGGTTGACTTGATCGGCAGATCAAGTCAATCTGAGTATTAAGTCTGTGTATTCTCTGTGTCAATTCATTGTACGTTTATTAAGCGCTTATTTTTACGTAGGGGCATTGATACATACCTCTCGCCGGGCGTCGGAGAGGTTTTGTCGGACTCACCCGGGGAAAGATGATGACGTTCCGGTTCTACCGAGTAAACTTACTACGGTGTTTCTCGATGTTACCAGTATCAGCAGGCCCGCGCAAATCGTTCTCACATGCGAATCCCGACACCGCTGATGTTTATGTGCTAGGTATATATAGATCTCCGTCTGTTAGAAACACCAGTGCGTTCTTAAACTCTCTCGAGTTAATTACAAATAGCATGACAAAAAGCCCTTGCCTTATTATTGCTGGTGATATTAATATAAATATTAATAATCCCGAAAACAGTTCGGAATACCTATGTTTAATGGCTCACTTAGGTTACAGAGCTACCATTAGTAAGCCCACAAGAGGTAACGCGTGCCTTGATCATGTCTTTGCTAGAACAAAATTTACGTTGGAATCCCTTATTTGTGCCTCTTCAATCACAGATCATGATCTGATTATGACTGGTGTAAATATGGAAGGTTTAAAACAATCAAGTCATGGTTGCACATATCATAGGTTTGATCGTGTGGCTATTGAATAAGAGTTGGAAAGGGTCCAATGGCAATCGGTCTATAATAAATTAAACTCAACTGATGCCTCTCAGGAATTTATGGACATACTGTCCTCTATAATACATAAGCATTCTGAAATAGTGAACGTACGCCGCTCAAAGGTCACTCTCAAGCCCTGGATGACGTCTGGTCTCATCAGGTGCTCTGCACATAAGGACAAGTTGCATGTGGTGATGCGTAAATACCCAAAAGATCCAGTCCAAACACTTATATATAAAAGATACAGAAATTTCTACCGAGATCTCATTCGTAAATTGAAGGCACAGTATCAGCAACAAGAAATTGAAAGAATGCTAATAATTCTCGCAATCTGTGGAATGTCATAAAAAGAATGACCTATGCCATTCCCAACAGAAGCGATGTAGTGCAACTCTGTAAAGTGAAAGATTTTCCTGTTGAATCCTTAGATCAGTGAATGATTTCTTTATAAATACTGGACATCGACTAACAAACAAAATTTTAAATCAGTCAAACGAGACAGAAATATCTTTAGCTTCAAAAATTTGTACCACTAAATCACCTCTAAACCTTCTTACACCCTACTACTTCAGTTGAAGTTGAAAGCCTCATCATCCAGTTAAAAAATAATAGCGCCCCTGGAATAGACGGAATTACAAACAGCCTTGTAAAATCAATTAGAAACTACATTATAGAGCCGCTTACATACATCTATAATCTATCGATTTCGTCTGGCGAATTTCCTAACATATGGAAAACCGCCACAGTAGTACCAATACATAAAGCTGGTCCCACAAATGACCCTAATAATTATAGACCTATTTCGCTATTGAGTGTTTTTGGGAAAATGTTGGAGAAAGTCATTAATATGCAACTGATACGATATTTAGAATCGCACAATATATTATCAGCACACCAATTCGGTTTTCGACAAGGAAAATCTACGGAAGATGCAGTTGTTTTATTAACTGATATCGTGAGCAAATACCTTGATGAGGGCCGGGCGTGTCTAGGGTTATTCTTGGACCTGGCAAAGGCTTTTGATACTGTGTCTATGCCAATCTTGCTGAGGAAGCTAGAGGGAATAGGTATTCGTGGTGTTCCTTTAAATCTACTCCAAAGCTATCTCACTTGGATAAAACAGTGCGTAAAGGTTGGCAATTATTTTAGTAACTCGCAAAACGTTTCTTTCGGAATACCACAGGGTAGTATATTGGGACCTACGCTATTTCTCGTCTATATTAACGACCTGACAGAACAATGTAACTTTAGGAATGCTAATGTTATTAACTATGCAGATGACACAGTAATAATATTTAATGAAAGATCATGGGAAAAAAGTGTTTGAAGTTGCACAGGACGGTTTTAATAGAATAGTAAGCTGGTTAAATAATAATCTGCTATCGCTCAACGCTACTAAGTCTAATATGTAATAATCTGTTTTCATAAAACAGCTGCCTCAGCCCCAACTGCAGGCTTGGAAATTATAGCTCACTCTTGCTCCACTGACGCTGATGCAGATACTTCCCCAAGCTGTCAATGTGTGCGCATAAGCAAAGTAAAGACAGTTAAATATTTAGGCATTATTATAGACGAGAGACTCACTTTTGGGGAGCACATTGTGGCCACATCGACAAGAGTCAGAAAAATCATCCACATTATGAAAATACTACGTGATGTGGCTCCGGTGTGCTTGCTAAAGAATGTGTATACGGCTCTTTGCGAGTCTATTTTAACTTACTGCATCGCGGCTTGGGGAGGTACTGCTGCATCCCATCTAATAATTCTGGAAAGAGCCCAGCGTGCTGTTCTGAAAACTATGCTGAGAAAGCCTTTCCGTTTCCCTACAACACTCTTATTTAAAGAAACTGAATTACTAAGTGTAAGAAAGCTTTTTATACATAAAATAACACTTTTAACTCATAAGTTAGTTCTTACCTCTAGTAACTACGAGGACATGATCAGGAAATGGGTTTTCAAACTTCCTATCATTAAGACAAATACTGCTTTTGCCAAGCGGTTCTGTGCCTTTATGAAGCCGTATATTTATAATAAAATGAACAGGTTATTGCCTTTAGCCAACATATCGATGTACGATGCTAAAATAGCTGTAAGAAAAAAAATACTTACCTGGACGTACGACGACACCGAGAGCTTTTTAAAGACTATAGTTTGATTTTTGCTATTCTAAACTAAATAATTTTGCATTTATTTCTTGTTTTTGTGTGTAAAATTTGTTGAAATATCGCCGTATTTAATTATTTAATTGTATTAATTCTAATAGTTGCATGTTTATTTTTCTTGATTTGTTTGTTTTATTATTTAAATATTGTCATTTATCCAAATTGGCAAATTGTAATTTAAAGCTTTCCTGCGTGACAGGCTTTGCCTAGTGCAGGACGCTTTGCAAAAATCCGACATAACAGGTTCTTTTATATTACTCCGCCCGCGTGGTACCTACATCAATAAAAAGTAGCCTATGTCGTTTCCCAGGTTTTAAACTATATCTGTACGAAATTTCATATAAATCGGTTGAGTGCTTTAGCCGTGAAAAGGTAACAGACAGACAGACAGACAGAGTTACTTTCGAATTTATACTATTAATATATAATACTAGCTGTACCCGCGACTTCGTCCGCGTGAAAATTTGTATAAAATGTTATATGTTTTAGGACAGAACTTCTGTGTAAACGATGTTAGATGTGGAACCATTGGGGACGTACACATATAGATTTTAGGGATTGCTAACGCGAGACAATGCGACATAGAGTTGGCCATGAGTCATGAGTAAAACAGCCCGTACTGAGATCTACACCTGCAACGTGTAATCTCTGACCTTGCGCTTTATTTATTGTCATTGCATTACATAAACTTACTGGGAATTGAACGCGCTTAAAGCTGAACAGATAATTATTTGGTATGATGGGGTTTCTCGGAATAAAAATTATTTCACCGGCGCCACATCCTGTTAAAATTTCGGCTTCAACTAAGTTACGTTGCAAGATTTTTACTTTAAGTCTGGTTTCGTTACAAAGCCTAGGTGGACTCAAATTTCTTAGCAAGATTATGGGAACGCCCACTTGTAAAGAAATTTTATGGGCTGGAAGACCAGATGCGCGTCAAGAATTAAGAAACTCTACTGGATAATGGAGTAATGTCGTCTTCTGCTGTGACATTGTGAATAGACGTATATTCGACACTATCACCGTTAATTTGCCTTAGCATCTCAGAATTAATAGCTGTTGCTTGGTCGTTTCGAGGCGGCAAAGTTGTAAGTTGCAGCTTTTTTTTTTACTTGGGCTATATATTATGAAACGGCAGGCCACTATACGAAAAGACCTACCCTAAGGTCACCACTAAATGAAATCCCTACTGTCCCCCTCCCCCTAGAGGGGAGACGGACACGACACAGAGGCGCGCGTGTTAACACGCACGCCGCTTCTCGGACCTGGTGCTGAACGAATGGCGGGCAGGCCCACAAAGTCCGCCACCCCCAGGTCAGACCTCAGGGTGGCTGGAGGTCGTCTTGGGCCCTCCGGCGCCTGGCTCTGCGGTTGGGGACAGGGGTTTAAACGCACCCTCTCCCACTCTGCCGCCTCCTTGATGGAAATCACTTCCTCGGCGAGGCGACGGCATTCCACGACCTCTCGCTCCGGACCATAGACTGGACTACGGCCGGGAGCGAGAGGGCAACAAATCCGACTGCCGCGACCAACTCACGGCGCTGCGATGCCCAGGTGGGGCAAACCGCCAAAGTATGCAGCGCCGTGTTCTCAACAACGTCACGGCAGTCGCCGCAGTGGTGACAACTGGGCGTCTCTTGCCGGCGTATACGACACAGGAACTGGCCAAAACAACCGTGGCCAGTCATTACCTGTGTCAGCCGGAAGATGAGGGCGCCATGCTGCCTTTCCAGCCACTCCTCAAACACGGGACTTACCGCCACGATCGTGGCGTGCCCGATAGCCATGCAGCTGTCTGGTTTATTGTATCTGTAGGTGACCCATATACTGACGAAATTAAAATTTGCAACGATGGAACCATACAACATAAACTATGTGATAAAATTACCTTATTTTCTGCTCGCTGCTGAAAAGTACCGTCTCCTATTTTACAGTAAACCGATTTTAATGAAATAAAGACTAAATGTTACCCGAGGATATTCTCTATAGTGTTCTTACTGAGTCTATCGTATTAACTTTGTACTTTAGGCGTGATGAAGTAATAAACAAACAGACAGACAGATTTTTCTAAAATGATTGAAATGTGTTCAGTTAATTATTCTGAGTCCCCTTAATTCATTTATTTCGCAATATTCTAAAATGTACAGACACGTGAAATTTAGAGTTTTATATTCCTGTTGCCCAAAAAATACCAAAATCGAAGCGATTATTATCTCCATATACCGATTCGGTTTTGTATTAATCTAATAAACAAATTTTAGGAAATCGGATTACAACTTTTATTTACATTATATCTCTAGAACAAAGAGTGGTTGTTGAAAGCCAGCATGCCATACAAAGGGGTAAAACCTTAATATCACGATTTAAAAAATGACGTCATTTGCACAGTGCCATCTATCGTGATATATTTGTCTGTATTTTGTGTACCTACATATATTTTGAAAAATAAAATTACTTACTTACTTACTATATGTATAAATCATTACGTCGGGTCTAGTACTAAACACATATTACTAACAAATTAGAGATGTCATTGTCAATTAGTAAACATTCAACATTGTTTTAGAATTAATTATTATTTATTATTATAACAAAAATTACGAAATTTATATTATATCCGTATAACTGGCTTTCTGTATACGATCCTGATCTGTAATCACAATCTATGAGCTTAAATTTAAGCAAATCTCAAGCTTATTTGTAAAACATTACGGCGGATCTAGTACAGTACGATCACATTGCCTACATTAAAATTTAATTTAACTTCAAATGCTCATAACTTTTGATAGAGAAGACCGATTTTAATGAAGTATAGACTAAATGTTACTTGAGGATATTCTTTATAGTGTTCTTACTGAGTCTATTGTATTAACTTTGTGCTTCAGGCGTGATGCGAGAACAAACAGACAGACAGACTTTTTAAAAAATGATTAAAATGTGTTTAGTTAATTATTCTGAGCCCCCCTAAATCATTTATTTTGCAAAATTCTAAAATGTACAGACACGTGATATTTACAGTTATATTATGCTAGATGTTCCCGTGGTTTCACCCGCGTTTATCGTTACTGCGCCGCCCCTGTGGGTCGTAGCGTGATATTATATAGCCTATAGCCTTCCTCGATAAATAGGCTATCCAACACTAAAAGAATTTTTCAAATCGAACCAGTAGTAATCACGCAGAATAAACCAGGAGAAACATCGTTTATACTATGTCTGTAATGGGTAATTATTTTGCTGCGATGTTATTTTAAAACTGCTATATCTCCTAAGATATTCATTGAAATCGAGTGATGTAAAGGGCAATTTTATTTTAAATTAAATACTTGTGATGAATAACGTATTTATTTGGATAAGGATTAATATCATGTTTCTAAAAATACCTTCGCAAATAATGCATTATTTTAGAACAAATTTCGTTAGCATAAAAATGGTTATAGTGAGCCAACCTTAAAAGATAGACATATGCTGTTGCGGACTTTTTTTTAGAACTTTTAAAGGGGAACAATTCTGTCATACATGATTTTTGCGAAACTTTAACTGATTATGCAGCGCACGCAGCGGAAGCTCTCAAAAGGAAAAATACTCTCCGATTTTGAAACATTCTTCATTGGTGCTCCGCTCCTATTGATGTTAGCGTGATGACATATAGCCTATAGCCCTCCTCGATAAATGGGCTATCTGACACTGAAAGAATTTTTCAAATCGGGCCAGTAGTTCCTGAGATTAGCTCGTTCAAGTAAACAAACAAACAAACAAACTCTTCAGCTTTATAATATTAGTATAGATTTAATTTTTGATAAGCTCTCACTTATTATTATAAGAACTTGTATGTTATGTTCTTATTGGCAATAAATTTATTATTATTATTATTATAAAGCCCCGAAGTAATATAGGGAAAGTAGTCTAACAAGGTGATATTTTAATAAACCACATCTCGCAGGGTCCAGAAAAACTATAAACTATAACTAACTATAAATTTTTTTTACTATATCTAAAAGTATTCAATAAAAAATAGGTACTTATTTAAATGTATGCTGCCAGTGTAACAAAAACAATTCTTAAGGTCAAGCCAGGATTAAAGGTGAATTTTCGGTAATACATTTTGTATTGTTATTTTAGAGAAAACGACAAACTTTTAACGACAAATTATGAAATCAATATCAATTCTTATGAAACTGCAATTAGGTACGTTGATATAAAAGTTGTGGAGGAAACTCGCAAACTTATTTCAGATTCATAAGCTTGAACTGAATAAATAATTGAGAAAGCATTAGCATATTTTTTAAATCACTTTCCAAAGTGGTTCGTGTAATATATTAAAGCTTTGGAGGAAAAACATTTTCCGACAGCCATGGCTAAAGGTTGCAATTCTTTTCTAGTTCTAGTTTAAAAGATAACTCTCGCACTTATCCTGTGTCGCGGGGGCCTTTTTCAAACATTCAAACAATGGACACAGAAAAAAACACCCAGACTCGGAGCATCTCTTTTGGATCACACAAAGTTTTGTCCCGTGTTCGAATCCTGAACACTCGGTGAGGCGACCATTTAAACCACTACGCCATCCGTGCAGTGAATATGCTTTTAAATAGTTTTTAACATATGCTTTTTTGGTATAAGACTGAGCTGTTCCAGTAAATATAGTCATTTCCTTAATCAGTGATTAACACATACCAACAGGCACACACAACATTTTGGTGTGTGGTAACCAATGTTCGTGGAAATGACTGTAATCTCTTAGTACATCACATCCAATACTTCCAAGTTGCCAACTACCTACAAATGAGGGGCATCATAAAATATATAAAACATATCGACACGCTTGCTTTTCGGCTTTTTATATACACGAGTTATTTGCACATTGTATTGTGGTGGTATCTACCTACACATAGGTGAGATAAAATTGGCGATTAAATGGATGATAGCAGAAACATGATGACGTCAAAATTCTAAAAGTCAATGTTCAGTGGTAGCCCTACGGGTACTCATCAGCCTGAAAATACATGCATCCTCTAATGGATATATTTTCCAACCCACGCGGAACGAAAATTTGTGTGATCCAAAAATAATAGTTCCTCGGGCTTGCCAGCTTATGGCGTCCTGCCACCAACTAAATGGCAGCGGATCTGCCACTTAAAACTTGATTTGACTGCACGTATGGCGTAGTGGTTTAAGTGGTCGCCTCGCCACTGACACTACGCCGAGGGTTGTGGGTTCGAATCCCACACGGGAAAAACCTTTGTGTGATAAATAGTTGTTCAAGTCTGAGTATTCTTTTTTGTCTATTGTTTGAATGTTTGTAAAGTCCTTCGCGAGACAGGATATATTCTTAGTGCGAGAGTTTACCTTTAAAAAGTAAAAAGAAAAGAAAGAAAAATTACTTTCGGCGATAATTTGATAACATCTGTCTAACATAACCTAGAATTTCATGAATCATAGTTGCCTTATACGTTTTCAGCAACGTTTCCCACGTGGCAGTTACCCTTGACACATAGACAATAATGTAATTGTAGTAACTTCCTAATAAATTCAGCTCAAATAACAAGCCTCTTTATACAAAGCACAAAGAGTAGTTCCATTGTATTTTATTTAATAGAATATTCAGTTACAAATTGAGACAAAAGAGAAGTGGTAACCACAATGTTTTTCAAAACACTGCAGTACTTCCTAAACATATTAATTAACAAATAATTAAGGAAATAGAACAACCATTTTCAAAAAGAAAACTAACAATAAATGGGTTATTTTTTTGCTGATGGTGTTGTATATGCAATGTGCGAAGCTAGCGACATCCAGTGTGTATCCAAGCGCAACTCTTGTATTGTTGCAGCCGCCTGACACACAGCACTTTTGTTTAAAAGCATATATCTGTTTATTTTTGGTGTAAAATGTTTCATGTGCCGACAGTGTCGAAGTATTGACGTTGGTGCGTTGTGTAACAAGTTTGGCTTGTTCAATCGAGTTTTTTTATAGTTTCATCCCCTTTCTTGAAATTGGCAACTAATCTAAACTATTCCAAGTTTACTTTAAAAAATCTATAATTCTAATCCTATTAATAATTAATTTTAAATGTTAAAGCATGTGACATAAATTATTTTATTATAATTTCCGTGTATGTAATTAAAAAAATATCAAATGAGCCGTCACGGGACGCCTGGCAGATGTGAAACATCGAAATTATGTTGTACAAGGAAGATGCATAAAAGAACAGATTACGACAGGAACTAATACGGCATAATTTAAGTCTGACATTCCAACAATTATCAATCAACAATTATTAATTCCCAATTAATACGCTGTTGTTATTGAGCTTACTTATTTAAAATCCCTTTATTTTCGGTCAATACTTTTTACATACCTACCTACCTACATTGACAGGTCTGACGTCACAAGCATAACCCACGTGGGCGTACATACATTTTTAAATTAAGCTAGCTATAATTTATCACCATATGTATTTCTATTTTTACCTTGAGGAATGCCTTGACGCATACCCCTCCGCGGGGGCGGCCGGAGGGGTTATGTCGGACTCACCGGGGTTAACGAAAGATGTTGAAACAATGAAAATGGACCTCCCGGAATACTGACTAAACCTACCACGGTGTTCCTCGACATAACCATACTCGGCGGGGTCGCGCGAATCACTTCCACATGCAATCACGATCCCGCCGAGGTTGCTGTATGAAACGGCAGGCCGAAACGAAACACACACGGAACACTCACGAAAAGACACTTTGGTCACTTAACCCTACCGTTCCCTTGAAGGGGGACAGACATACGACACAGAGGCGCGCGTGGGAACACGCACGCCGTCTCTCGGAACCGTATGTATACCACAAGTCCACACTAAGTACCTCATTATTGTCCCCGGCAGCGCGCGAATTCTGACATAATGAGTTTTGTGGAGCCCTGTTTATTTAAGCTAAGCAAAATCCTTACCAACGTTACTAATGCTAAATAACAGAGGTAACTTTGCTCTAAGTTCATTTATGATATAAATTCTGCACTTGCTTTGTACGAAGAGAAGCTAACTCACGTAACAAACATAGATCTAATATGTACGTAAATAAAACATAGACATTGCATTCTTTAGATTCTGGAGTGGCGGCCACGCACTCGAAGACACAGCAGGGGTAGGCCTCTTACAAGGTAGACTTGCAACCTGGTAAAGGTCGCGGGAAGCGGTTGGATGCGAGTGGCCGAAAACTTGTCTGTGTGGAAGACTTTGGGGGAGGCCTATGTCCAGCAGTGGACGTCTTTCGGCTGAGATGGTGATGATGACACTGCATTCCCGAAGGGGTTTAAAATTTCGTCAGCTTTGGTTTTGGTTCCACGTAATTGAGACGGGCCTATTGCTTTTTATTAGGCACAGTTCCAGACTCGGTGTTGTTATAGAGAATTTCTTGACAGTAAAACCGAATATATATTTTTTTTTTCACAACTAACAAAAAAAAGAGATACATACCTGCATGTCTGAGAGTTATCCATAATATTCTCGAAGATATGTAAAGTCTGCCAACCCGCACTAGGCCAGCGTGGTAGACTATGGCCTAACCCTTCTCACACTGAGAAGAGGCCCGTGCACATCAGTGGGACAGTTTATTACAGGGCTGATATTATTATACAACTAAGGTGGCAAACAAGATGGTAAGTGACGGTAAGTGGTCACCGTAGCCCATGGACACCTGCAACACCAAAGGCATCACTTGCGCATTGCCGAGCCTTTAGAAAAGGAAGAAGACAGAAAGGAAGTGGTAAGGAGAAGTAACGGGAAGGCGGAAAGAGTTTGATTGAGCCTCCGGCACTCTCACTCACCGAACGAAACACAATAGTAGGAATACTGCTATTTCACGTCCATATTCTGTGAGAGGGTAGTCCTTCCCCGGTCGAGCCTTCCCATTCATGCTGAAATCAGCGAGGCTCTACTCGCCTGTCCTGGGCATTAAAACCCTCTAGATCTTTTGCGCAGCCTTTGCATACAGGTTCTGCGCCACCGATTATTATTAGTAAATTAGTATATATGTCGCAGGCAATTTGTATGATTCCACGTTTTACAAACGGCGTCGTCCGTTTAAAAACGCTCGTTGATTGTTATAGAGTAGGGTGACCGTCGACGGAGCCCCGCTTCGCGGGGCTTCTATTTTTTGGTGGGTTTAAGAAGGAACCTAACATAACCTAAAACCTAACCCTTGCGAGGCGGAATGCAGTGATTTGGGGCGTATAGGTGCTCGTTATGCTGTTGAACTCTCTATCAAATGTTGTGGCATATTTAAAGTGACAAGGCAATTTACATTTTGCCTTCGACATATTTTAAAACAGCGAGCGTTTTTAAATAGACGATGTCGTTTTTAAAACGCGGCATCATACAAATTGCCTGTGACACATATATATTAATTCCAAAGATAGCAAGTAAGTAATCGATTGTTGTTGTCTAATCGATCGCATAACTTTACAAAATTGAACTCACATAATTTTACTTGCAATGTGTGCTAAGAGTAAGCCCTTCAAATATAGAGTGTCCTTCCCACCATTCCGAAATAATTTTATGCAGGCGGTGCTCCGATGTTCGGCCTTGCAATGCTAATTTTAGTCACTAGTTTTCGCACTATTGTAACGGAGTCACGCGTAGGCATATGTCACATGTGTATTACATTTCATTTGTATATTTAGTATGGCATTTATATTTTTAAGTATTTCATATGTGAGGTGAAGGCAGCGATAGGTCAGTGGGGAGACCAATAGACTGCAATTCAGAGGGTCTCGGGTTCGAACCCACTTCGCGCACCTCTGATTTTCGGAAGTTATATGACTTTTCGAAATTATGTGCGTATTGCTTGACAATTATCGCCTGCTCCGTACCTCGGAGAGCACGTTAAGCCGTCGGTCCTGGTTTCCATGAACATCTATGGCAGTCGTTATTGGGAAGTCAGTGCCCTCTAATATCCTGACACTGGTCTAGCTTTAGGGTATCGTTAGCCTTCGGGTTGCGGAGGTCAGATGGCAGTCGCTCCGTGTAAAAACTGATATCCAGTCAAATCTGGTTAGACTAGAAAGCCGACCCCAAGTGACTTGGGAATAATAAAGGCTAGGGAGAAGAAGATAATAATATGTGAGGCGAGGGCAAGCCAAAGAATAATACCTAATTATAGGTAAGTAGTTTTGCGAGAATTGGTCGCCATGATAACGGTACGACTGGCAGTACCGAGTGGCGACGCTAATCGGTTGTTACGTCACCACTCGCTCGCGAATGAGTTTTAATTAATATATCGCTTATTTGGAAGAAAAGGAATACAAAGTATATACAAATTGAAACTGGAATTAAGTTGAATTAAGTGGAAACAAGTTGGTTCAGATAAGTATTAAAGAAAAACAAAAGATAATAGTAATGGCTTTTAAAGTAGATACGAAATATTAGCGTTGTGTGTGTGTGTGTGTGTGTGTGTGTGTGTGTGTGTGTGTGTGTGTGTGTGTGTGTGTGTATGCGTGTTTGTATGCTTGTATGTGTGTGCGTGTGAGTAATTCGATTACGATGCTTCTATATAGGTTTCTTCTCGTCCTGCTCGATGAGCTCTACGGTGATTAGATGCTTCCATAAAAAAGATAAATAATTTTTTGCTGAAATTAGGTACACTTTTTAACTATATGTAAGTAAATAATGCTTACTTACCTACTCGCTAGTTGTTGACTGCACGGATGATGTAGTGGTATAAGTAGGCGCCTCGCCACTGCTACTACGCCCAAGGTTGTGAGTTCGAATCCCACATGGGACAAAAATTTGTGTGATCAAAACTTGATTGATCCGAGTCTGGTAGTTCTTTTTCGTTGTTTAAATGTTTGTATAGCCCCCCGTGACTAAGGATTTATTCCTAGTGTGGGAGTTATCGTTTTTAAAAAGAAAGAAGAATGTTTGAAATTGGGCGCTTATATAATAACTATATTGCTATATAGCATATATAGGTAGGCATTTCGAATCGATGTGACACCCAACAAAAAGGCTTAAAATAGTCACCCAAATAATATATATAAAATTCAGTCTGACTATCTTAGTTGTTTAAGTAAAAAGTTTGAATGTTATTTGGCATTTACTGTAAAAAATTGCTTAGCTAAGATAAAGTAGATCATTTTTTTTGTTTTCGTGGGGAAATGTATTGACGCATAGCCTTCCGTGGGAGCGGGCGCAGATAAAGTAAATCTATCGGATCTGAAATCTTTAACTGATTGGATATGAAAGATATTCATAAAACTTGATGAAAGTGAATGATGCCAGAGAACTGTGTCAGGATCGTAGCAAATGGAAATCCGTAGTCTCTGCCTACGTCTCTGGGAAACAGGCGTGAATCTATGTATGTGTGTTTGTCATAAAACTTGCCGATTTTTATTTGTTTACTAGATGTTCCCGCGCTTTCATCCGCGTTTATCGTTGCTGCGCCGCCTCCGTGGATCTTAGCGAGATGTTATATAGCCTATAGCCTTCCTCGATAAATAGGCTATCCAGCACTAAAAGAATTTTTCAAATCAAACCAATAGTTCCTGAGATTAACGCGTTCAAACAAACAAACAAACTCTTCAGCTTTATAATATTAATACAGATTTATTTCTTTATTGTACAATATCGATAGAAATCTATGTGTTTGTATTGTTAAACTTTAAAATAATATCACAGTGAAGTAGATTGGTATCGGTATATCTCCGACTCTAGTACCGATTGCAATAATAGTTGAATGTTCAAGTGCTATTGTGTTTTTACTTTATTGAATCTCGCTCACATGAGATGTCAACTTGTTGCCTTAACTTTAAAATTGCTTTATACTGCGTTGTATACGGACTTGGGTTTACAGGATATTAAGTTTGTTTCAAGATATTAAAAACTTTGTACAGTTCATTTTTAAAGACTTGAGAATATAAACCGCAGTGGATGTAAGGTTTTCCTTTGTAGACAAGGAATAGTTGCTTTCTCGCTTAAAGTTTAGTTAGTTAGTTGATCTACATGTTAACATAGTGTGTCTTTAATATGGGATTAAATATAATGATCATTAAAAATACTAATTGGTCAGCAAATATTGCACAGCATAACGAGTATCTATACGTCTCAAATCACTGCATTCCGTCTCGGAAGTGTTAGGTTATGTTAGGTTCCTTTTTTTAAACCCACTCAAAAATAGGGGCTCCGTCGACTTAGTTTGATCTCTTTAAAGTTTGCTGGCCATGAGTTGCTGATCAATTAGCTATTTCTGCTCACAGATTATATTTTTCTGCTTACAAAAATACCAATACTATGCTATGACCATTTAAATAACACCCGTTTAATATCGTGTATTTTCATGGCAGAAGGTAATATGGAAATTAGTTATGTCTATTGTAGCTTTTGATGTTATTTATAACTAACTACGGATTTATCGCCCACGGCCGCCTGATTTTGATTCCGGTTGTATAATAACATTTCAAACGCAACGAGTTTATTTTGATACGTTAGTTAATTAAATTTTAATTCCAAATGTGTGTATTACACGCTGACGATTTTAAGCAATGATAATATCTTATTCTATCTATCTATATTCTATATCTATACTAATATTATAAAGTGGAAAGATTTTTGTTTGTTTGTAAGGATCTAACTTAGAAACTACTCATCCAATTTTAAATTTTTATTTATTTATTTACTAACCATCATTTAATTATATTATTTGATATAATTATTTTACAGATTTATCTCCCACGGCCACCTGATTTTGATGCCGGCTATTCTGTATCCGTCAAAGCAACATTGCAAACGCAACGCGTTCATTTTGACACGTATGTATTTATTACAGGCTGATGATTTTAAGCAATGATAATGTATTGTCTTATTATATGTATTTATATCTATACTAATATTATAAAGAGGAAAGATTTGTGTTTTGTTTGTTGGAAGTGTTTAAAAAAACTGTATTCTACTGATTTTGAAATTTCTTTAACCGTTAGAAAGCTAAATTAGCTTCGAGTAACATAGGCTATATTTTATTTAAAAGATGGTACTGTTTCTAATGTAACCTAACCTACTTTACGCGAAGCCGCGAGCAAAAGCTAGTAACCTAATAAATTTGGACTATTGGGTTGCTGTTTGATGGTTCTGTAATTGATGAAGACCGATGACTCGGTCTTTCTTTACAGTATCCAACGATTTGTTTGTGTTTCCTTCTTCTATCAAGCCAAGATAATACAGCCGTGTCCATGTGTGTTGGTTATCGCGTACCATCCAGCAGCTAGGCTATTTGCCACTGAAGCCAATGAAAAGAATCTATATATTTGCGGAGACATGGATAATACATAATTGCCTATTTCAAACTCGTATCTTGGTAAGCACGTTTAACCGTTGGTACTACACCTGATCTCTCGCCGGTCGTGTCAAATTGTTGTCCCATCAAACTATGAGATTGACCTAAACATAAGAGCACCCATTTGTATACTCAAATATCGGCCGCGCAGACGCCAAGACTGTGTAAAGATTGGTCACTGTGAACGAAATTCTGCCTGTAAGATTTTGCTATGTAACATTTCTAGAATAAAATTATTAGAAAGAGAGGAACCCGCTACGCATCCTTGGTTTGCCCACTGTAACAATCGTAATAGGAAAAGTTTGAGAATATTGAACTCCTCTGAATAAGGACAGCTACGTCGTGGGACATAGGCGTACCCCAACTTGCAGTATTCTGCTTCGAGCACAAAATATGCGTCGACACGTGTTTCGACTTAGCGAGAGGCGTCTTTAGGACCTATATATAATATGTAATAGATACTAACACGATCATGCATAATGTTTACCTTTTATAGGCTTGACGTTTCGAGCAGGTTACACCGGCCGTGCTCACAAGCTGACTGGTGCTGCGATGTCATGTCTTCGTTTTGAGGCCGAAGAATTTTGATTCACCCTCACTTTTGGCATATTTTTGTTTGTCCATGTACCGTCACAAACTACACTCACGGTATCCCTATTATGTATGCTAGCCGTCGTGACCACTTGTGACTACAGCCAGTGTAACCTGGTATCATGCAACGTGAAAGTTTAAAAGTTATTATCTTCAGGACCGTTTGGCAACGAATGAGCCAAAGGGCTCATAAGGCTCAAATAGGCTTATTCGTTGCCAAACGGTCCTGAAAATGCCTCGCGCTGAAGACTACCGCCAATGGACTTCCGCCTAGTAACGCCTACTTTGAATCAATCCTTCTTCTTAGTCGGTCACTCTTGTCAGAGTGGTCGTGGCTATCATTGATGGACAGAGTTGCGGCGCAATATATTTTTAGAATATATGTGTGGTAAATATATATATACATAGATTCACGCCTGTTTCCCAAATTGATAGGCAGAGACTACGGATTTCCGTTTGCTACGATCCTGACACACTTCTCTGGCTTCATTCAATTTCATCTCATTCCTCATACACGCCCGTCGGTTCATTTATATGTGTGGTGTCAAGAATAAATATACACATATGAATTTCCATAGAACACACTTTAAATAATCAAATGAAAGGAGTCCTAGTTTAAACAGATATGAATGTGATAAAAATGGATTAAGTTAATGGTTGTATTATAAATTAAGATAACTTTGCGTTCTCTGCACAAAAAATATATTGTACAAGGATAAACGTGCACACATATTATGTAGTTTCACGTCTATATCCCCAAAGGCACAGGTCTACTTCACATATTTTGCCAGCTATGTTTTTTAGTTCCAAGTAATAGAGAGCAAACCTACTGTCGTTTACTGGGCACAGTTTCAGACTCTGTACTGCTACTAATTATTTTATGACAGGAAAACCCAATTAAACTTCTGGATGCCCAATCACCCTTTTTCCCCCTTCCCGCTCCTTCTCCTTGCCACTTCCCTTCCTAAAGGGTCGGCAACGCGCAAGTTATGCCTCTGGTGTTGCAGGCGTTCATAGGCTACGGTGACCACTTACCATCAGGTGGGCCGTATGCTTGTTTGCCACCTTAGTTGTATTAAAAAAAAGCTTTATTTGACCCGAACCCGAAACCGCTAAGCCACAACGGTAAATAGCATACGTACAAAAAAAACAAGTAAATAGTGTAAATTATTACATCGTGAGTATATCCATAAGCCATTTATGAATTTATAGATAATATGACGTCATCATTCTGAAAGTATTATTGTGACTTTTAAAAGACCGACGCGGCATCTTATCTACCAATCAGTAAACAGCCTTTATTTACACACAGACATACACAGAATCCTTTCAAATCAAATCAAATAATCAAAACACATTCGTATTTGAAATAATACATTTTATTTCAAACAGAAGCTTTGAAAGCCACATCCATTTACTTAATGCGTTTATACAGAATATAATGTGAGATTCACAGATAAACCAATTTATATTGTTTTACTTTGAAACGGGAAATCATTTTGGATCACGCGTGCTCTTAATATTGTTTACTTTTAGATTTTTATATGTACGTATTGGATTAATGTTCGTTTCTTATTTTAACGTATATAACCTGCAATGTAAACAGGTGCGTTATATTTAAGTATAGAAGGCTAATTCGGAATAAAATATGTTCAAAATAGAGTTCCGATTTAAATACGATTACGTTTTACAATAAACTACCAGGTGACATTCAAAATCTAAGTTTTAATAAATTTAAAACACTTGTAAAACGTAAATTATGTTCCAAAGGTTATTACTCAGTTACTGAATATATAGAAGATAAAAATGCTTGGGATTGAGTTGCTTCCACTCACAGGTTATTTCAAATCATATTATTAAGTTAACTGTAATATGAGTTGCTGTGACTATTATTTCATTTGTTATTAATATGTATCTTAGTTTTAACAAATTTTTACTTTTTAGATCTTATTGAAATAAATGGGATTAAATCTTTTGTTTTGCATTGATGTGAATGTTTTAATGTTTGGTATATTGTTTGTTTTTTTATTTTTATTTTTTTGATATTTTAATAATTATCTTATTAACGCTATAATATGGTGCATGGTGTGACACCTTAAAATGTTGTGCATTTATTCTTATTACTGTGTAAATTTTTAATGTATAAGCACTAATGTAACCACTATTGGTTGTCCAAATAAATAAATAAATAATGACTAGCAAAAACACTAATTGCGCAGCAAAATATGCTTACTAAAATATATCATAACGAATAATATAGACATAGAATACGCCGCAAATCACTGCATTTCGTCTCGGAAGGGTTAGGTTATGTTAGGTTCCTTCTTAAACCCACCCAAAAATAGGAGCCGGGGCTCCGTCGACATATTTTGATCACTTTAAATATGTTTTGCAGTGCAATTTGGTGATCATTTACTATTTTTGACTGTTATATTTTACTATATCTGGTGATAAGTTAAACATAAGCCTAAATAAAATACTGTAACAACTACACACAGCAGCTCATATAAGGTAAAGAATATAACATTGAATTGTATTGTGTAGGGAAACTCCAGAATCAGTTCTCAGGAATTTATTTTCCTTTAATAATTTGTAACATAATTACAATTTGTATTAATAGTTTACACTTTACATAGTTATGCAATATGCATACCTTATCTAATTCAATGCAATATCCCCTACTTAATATATTTTTACTTCACAACCTTATCCGATCGCCATTCAATGCACGACTGCCCGTTATCATTCCGCGCGTTAGTTTTTTACTATCAAGCGTAGTGGGGCAGTCGAGCAAAATCAGTGTTGCCAACAGAAAATAACGGGTACAATTAAACATATTCAAATAATGCTTATACATCGCTACACTTTATAATTATTTTATAGAAATATATAATATTCTACCTATAATCGCTAACAATTGTTAATAAACATTTGGCGATTGAAAAGAATGGTCATGAGTTTCTTTCTGCTTCTTCTCATGAAAGCTTTACTCCTCGAACAGACATTTTTCAAAGCAAAATTTATTCTTATTATTATTTTTTATTAATATAATAGTGAATTTATGTGTCCAAGAATTGTTTGCACATTTTTATAGAAATAAAGATTCTTGACTTTGATTTTGAATAAACGTCAAATGTAAACTGAAATGTAATTATGTGATATTATCTTACTTTTACACGATTGGTATACATTGAAATTAAACTACTTTATACGGATTTTGCCACATTGTTTATTTAAGAACACTTTTAAATAATACGCGGCAAATCTAAACATATATGCATACGTACATACATACATAAAAATAAATAAAATTGAAGTGTCTGTTTTTATTGTCAAAATAACAGCTTTTTATCTAATGCATATGAAAGTATATAAGGCACCTATAGGTAAACATCTATTTTTTTAAATGTTGTCTGTCTGTCTGTTTGTTCCGGCTAATCCCCGAAACGGCTGAACCGATTTTGACGGGACTTTTACTGACAGATAGCTGATGTTATAAGGAATAACTTAGGGTACTCTGATTTTAGAAAAAAATAGGGTTCCGCTGAGACAAACACTTTTTAGTTAAAATCTACGCGGACGAAGTCGCAGGTAACAGCTAGTAAAGAATATAAGCGGTAATAAAGAATCTCGTCGAAGTCTCGTGATGATGTTAATTTTCTTTTTAGTGTTAATATTATATTATCAAACTGAAAAGGCGCCTAGCAGTGTCATAGACATACCAAAGGACTGAAGAAAAAAATACTAACATGTTTTTCTAGGATTTATTTTAACTAAAGATCATTTGTTATTTATAATTAGTGTTGCAACTCACCGTAAAATCTGACACGCTTGTATTGAATAGAATATGACTTGCGGGATGCGAGCTAGTGTATCCCTTGCTCTCTATGTTATAAAGTGATATTATATCATGATTATTGTCGACGAACCAGTAATTTTACCCTGTTACACATAAGCCCTGTAAAATATATTTACAGTAATCGATATTTATCTTATCTTATGGGGAGCCCGTCAGTGCAGACCGGCGACACTTCGACCCAGTGGGATCTTTTGTGTCGACACTCTCCCAATAACGACTGATAGAGATGCTCATAGCAGCCGGGACCGACGGCTTAACGTGCTCTCCGAGGCACGGAGCAGGCGATAATTATCAATCAATTATTTTGTTTATTATTATTTATTATTATTATTTTCAGCCTGTATTGTCCCACTGCAGGGCAAAGGCCTCCCTCTCGCTTTTCCACATATCTATTATGCGCTATTATGCGCTATTATGCGCTAGTTTGCGCTAGTTTGCACCAGTCCCTCCTGTAGTTAATTAATTCGTCTTGCCATCGACGTTTTGGTCTACCACGTTGGCGTTTAGCACCGTCTGGGATCCAATCTGTGCTGATTTTAGCCCAAAGCTCCTGCGGCATACGGCAAACGTGTCCAGCCCAATCCCATTTCAGTTTGGCGGCTTTCTGGGTGACGTCTGTGATTTGTGTTTTGGAGCGTAGTGTAGAGTTTTTAATGCGCCGTTAATCAATACGTACATAATTTCGAAAAGTCATATAACTTCGAAAGTCAGAGGTGGGTGACGTGGGTTCGAACCCGAGACCCTCTGCATTGCAGTCTGTTGGTCTCCCCACTGAGCTATCGCTGCTTTTTATATACATTAAATGTCGTCGATGTTTTGAAATTTTTACTACGTCACTGCCCTGCACTGTTGTACCCCACGTGTATACACACACATACATATTGTACATGTATGTATGTATTTATGCTTGTGTGGGTATGAAAACAGTGACGTTAGCACGTATCGGGAATCGAGACCTATGGCTTATCTCGTATTCGCTCGTCCTATCTATGTACGTTATGCGAGCCAAAAACCAATATTCCGCAGATATAAATAGCGATACGTTCGTTTTAATTACTTTGTGTATTGATAATTGAAATAACAGAACTAAATTGACTGAAAATCATGCTCATGTATGTGTTAGTTGAGTATATATCGTTTAATGAGAGTAACAGCAGTATTTATCTATATTATGTTACTATTGTGAGAGAAGAAGCGTAGCCTTGATGGCGTAGTGGTTAGTGTAACCGACTGCCACGCCTGAGGTCGCGGGTTCGATTCCCGCACAAGTCAAACATTTGTGTGTATGAACATGGATGTTTCTCTTGGTCTGGGTGTTTCTATGTATAATATGTAAGTATTTACAAAAAAGGAAGTATATATGTATGTTTATCCATTGTCTAGTACCCATAGTACAAGTTCTGCTTAGTTTGGGCTAGATGGTGTTGTGTGTATGTGCTGAAAATTATATTATAGTAATAACGGAGTAAAAAGAACGTATAAAGCCTAAAGCTATATATGTATATTCTGCGTTCAAACGTATAAATGACGCAGGTCAGTGATGATAATCGATGAAAGTGACACTACTGGCAATGATTTTCATGGCTGCTTCTTTATGAGAGCTCTACTCCTTCAACGGAAATTTAAAACTTGATAAAAATAATATTGTCTATTTTTATGGATATAGACATACTGAGTTTGAGTATTATGCTGCTATAGCTTCTTAAAGGTTTTATGTGTAAAATAATATTGTAAGTTTGCGATCAAATAGACTGAGTTCCTTGCTAGTTCTTGACACATGTATTGTTGAATGTATACTAACTCTAACGTACATATATTTCAAATAGAGAACCTACATAATAATAATAATACCAGCCCTGTATTATATTGTCCCACTGCTGGGCACGGGTCTCTTCTCTATGTGAGAAGGGTTAGGCCATAGTCCACCGTGCTGGCCCAGTGCGGGTTGGCAGACTTCACATATCTTCAAGAATATTATGGAGAACTTTGAGATATGCAGGTTTCGTCACGATGTATTCCTTCACCGTTAAAGCAAGCGATAATTAACTATTTAATACAGACATAACTTCGAAAGTCTGGTGCGTGCATTGGGATCGAACTTGAGACCTCTGCGTGGCAGTCCAACGGTCTCCCACTAGGCTATCGCTGGCTAACCTACATAAATTAATTTTTTTAATTTTGCGTTTAATGTTATAGCCCGAAGTGGTAGCTTGAGATGCATTACATAATACAAATACATAATATATCACCTGCTCTATTTTGGACACCACATAATAAGGGGCAAGTCTATTGTGCTCTACCGTGCGACAGTATTAGATTTCGTGTTGACACAAAAAAATACTAGCTAGCAATGCCCAATAAATACCCAAAATTAGAGTAGTAGAGTCTCGCTGAATTTAGCATAAATGGGCCGGCTCGACCGGGGAAGGACTACCCTCTCACAGAATATCGACGTGAAATAGCAGTTTTCCTACTGTTGTGTTTCGTTCGGTGAGTGAGAGTGCCGGAGGCCCAATCAGACCCTTGCCTTCTTCCGGCTCTTTCTCCTTCCCTCTTCCTTTCTTAAGGGATCGGCAACGCGCAAGTGATGTTTCTGATATTGCAGGCGTCCATAGGCTACGGTGACCAGTTACCATGAGGAGGGCAAAAAAAAAAAATAACACTTGGGCCGCCTGGGGACCCAAGCCTTTTACTTTCACGGCACCACCGAGTGGCTTTAATAAATTTAAGAGCTCTTATTTTTAAACCTGCATATCTACAGTGAAAGACAGCAACAGTAACTTCAATTTTGATTATTTGGAATCAATTTTCTCTGATGTCGTATGTTAAGTCGAATGGATTACAGAAAAGACTTGTAAAATATACAATACTGTAAGCTTAGCAATTGAAAAGAGTGGTTGTGAGTCTCTTGCCAGTTCTCCTCATTGTTTCTACGCCCTGGCTTTGCTGATCATGGCAACAGGTAAATGTAAATCTATATATTAATACGTGAAGCGAAAACTTTGGATCCCTTTTTACGAAAATTGGGCGGACGGAGGGGTATGAAATTTCGCACACTTATAGTTTATACAGAGAAGAAGTGACGAATCCTAATATTTATATAAAATATGCATTAGAAATACATTAAATTAATGAAAAAACACTACACGCACACAACCATGCATTTGACACACGCAGTCGAAGCGCGTAATTATGGTTACATATATCAATATATAATGACATATACATCAGCAATATCTTACAGGCAAACTTTGGTCGAATTTCGAGCACAAGGCGACTGCTAGTTCACATTAATAAGTGTAACTTACATGAATAAACATATTTTGATATGATTTTTGATTTGAATGTGTATAAACGTCATTCAATAATAATAATAACTAGCAGTCGCCTAGTGCTCGAAATTCGACCAAAGTTTGCTTGTAAGATAATGCTGACATATTATGTAATTATATATTGATATATGTAACCATAGTTACGCGCTTCGACTGCGTGTGTCAAATGCATGGTTGTGTGCGTGTAGTGTATTTTAATTAATTTAATGTATTTTCAGGCATAATTAAAAATATTAGCATTCGTCACTTCGTCTCTGTATAAACTATAAGTGTGTGAAATTTCATACTCCTCCGTCCACCCAATTTTCGTAAAAAGGGATCCAAAGTTTTCGCTTCACGTATTAATATATAGATAAGTATAACTTACATGAATAAACATATTTTTGATATGATTTTTGATTTGAATGATTGAATGATATTGATTTCGTTTACTACTTTTTACACCGAACAACCAATTGGTTGTTCTATGTAAACAGTAGTAAACGAAATCAATATAATAAAAATAATTCTTTTAATTGGTCTCTCATTTATTTAAATCACAGAAATAAATTGCAGTTGATTTCTTAGTTGTTTAATTACCACTTCCCATTCACGACTCCACTGGGATGAATGTTTATGAAAGTTGAAAGGTGCTCGCGATAAAAATTAAACTTGCACAGTAATTAGAAAATAGAATTTATAATTTCTTACGTCGTAGCAGCACGGACGACCTTATAAACTATTGCGGTATTGCTACAAAGTATTGTGGGTTAGTTCTCGCGGCAGTATTGAGTAATAAAATGTAGCACTAATAGTAAGAAAGTAGATCCTGGATGGTGAAACATAACTGGTTATAAATATAAAGTCTTTATAAGCATTCTATGTTTCTATTGTTGACTATAAAGTGATTTTGATAAATTTACAAATATATCAGTGATAGTCTAGTGGGCTACCATTGAATTGCTATGTAGAAAGAATTCGTCTCGAATTCGTTCCCAAGACACATATTTCTGACTTTTTGTAGTTATGCGCTTATTAAATAGTTAGTTATCGCTATAACGGTACGCTTTCAGCGATCATTTTGCCCGCGTACGTGCAAGCTCTGAAAAAAAATTGTGAGGTAACCTACATTTCTGAGAGTTAATAATAGTAATAAATAATATTCTATCACATACACACAACATCATCTAGCCCAAACTAAGCAGAGCTTGTACTATGGGTACTAGACAAAGGATAAACATACATATATACTTTTTTTTTTGTAAATACATACATATTATAGATAGAAATACCCAGACCAAGACAAACATCCATGTTCATGCACACAAATGTTTGACTTGTGCGGGCATCGAATCCGTGACCTCAGGCGTGGCAGTCGGTTACACTAACCACTAGGCCATCGAGGCCGACAAAAAATAACACTTATGAACTTCAAAGTAGTAAGTTATTCTACTATACTTTGACGTTTATACGCGTTACTTTGTGATCTAAATGAATAAATGATTTCTAATATGTATTTGTATATGATAATAAAGTCTTTTCTTTCGATACTTCTACATAATGTACAGTTCTACATAATGTTTTCAAAATTGTGTAGAGTCTGGGTTGCTACGGGAGCGGTAAGTGTAACACAGATGTAGGTTGACACGTGTATTTGCTACAGAGAGCAACGGAGGACTGCTTTTACAAACACTCTAATATAAAACCTGCTTTTGCATACCGATTACACACTTAGCTTTCGCTATGACTCTATATAAACTTAATATTTGTAGCGACACTGCCGATGCGTTAGTTTTGTGTAGTCAGGCGCAAGTATGCTGTAGCCTGTAGCGCCGTACGGTAGGCGTCTCCCCGCAACCACTCAGTTAGGTCGTAGTCCAATATGTAATTATATTAGTAATTATAACTGCCTCCGTGGCGCATCGGTAGTGAATGCGACTGCTGTGCATGAGGTCTCGGGTACTAATCCCGGGTCGGGCCAAAACAAAGTTATTGGGATTTTCTGTTAAGAAATCTCAATAGCAGCCCGGAGTTAGGAAGTTGGCGGTGTTAGGCACCCCCGTGCCTCGGAAAGCACGTAAAGCCGTTGCTCCTACGCCTGATCTCTCTCCGGTCGTGTCGGATTACCGTCCCATCGAATCATTAGAGTTAAGGAACAGAGAGTACACTTGTGTTTGCGCACACACTTGTGCACTATACTATCTCCTGCGCAGATGGCCGGTCTCCGTTAAGACTAGCCGCCGTGATCGAAATTCGGTCAGGAGGATATTATATACTGGTACCTGTACTGGTACTGTATACTTGCGCCTGACTATACAAAACTAAAGCGTCAGCAGTGTCGCTACAATATACACTATCCTATGCCGTTACAGATGTAAAGCCTGCCGAGCCGCACTGGTCCATCATGGTAGACTGAGACGTGGGGCAGTTTATGAACAGTCCTGATATTGTTATAACTTGACAAATAATAATAATAATAATAATAATAATATTCTATCACATATACACAACACCATCTAGCCCAAACTAAGCAGAGCTTGTACTATGGGTACTAGACAATGGATAAACATACATATATACTTTTTTTTTGTAAATACATACATATTATACATAGAAACACCCAGACCAAGACAAACATCCATGTTCATGTACACAAATATTTGACTTGTGCGGGAATCGAACCCGCGACCTCAGGCGTGGCAGTCGGTTACACTAACCACTACGCCATCGAGGCCGACAATGATAAGCAGATTGATAGTAAGAGGTAACCGCAGTTTACGCGTGTTATCATCTCTTTAAATAAAAGAATCGTTGTGCTACTAGCCCATATGTCATAAATGACACTGGAAAGTGTAAGTGAGAGTGGGGAGAGATCTTCTGCAGAAAAACACTTCCCCAGTTAAGTTGCTTCAGCTTCCTCAGTATCTAAGGTGGATATTCGTTGTGTTCTACCTCATATTATAATTTAGGTAAAATGCTAACATACTGCTATCTATATGTATAAGCTCAGCAATGTTATGTTTTTCATACAAACAGCTTCATATTTTTTAAAACATTATTCAGTTATATTTTACATGATGGTTGCTTCACTTTAGGCCAAATTTTGTCTTAAATTATTTAAAATAATAACCATCCATGTGATTCTGAAAAATTAAAGCAACGAATCCGGAGAATTGTGAAGACAGTAAGTAGAAGACCTAACTAAAAAAGAATTGATGGTGATGATTTACCGCTGATGTTATTAAAAAAAATATCGTGTATTAATTTCTGTATAGGAATCACAAAATTAGATGTAGTAAAGAATAGGCTTTCTATGGGTAAGGAACAAACCTTATTCAAGCTTATGGTATACTACAAATATGAATGTCTCATTCAACGTCCTAAAAAAGGCACTTAACCTTTAACACGTCGATGTGATATCGTTTATCGTTAATGAACAACGCCTATATCAAAATTTGAATACCAATCATCATAATATCAAATAACAATGAAATTGTATGGGCAGTTATTTGCATGAAGACCACATTTAATCTCGCTGTAACAGAAAGGGTTCGAGTAGGCACGCGATTCGCGATTTTGCAAATGGGTCGAGGCATCTTTTATCCAGGGAAAAATACTGTTACTAACCTAACCTAACTTACATTTACGCGAGCGAAGCCGCGGGCAAAATCTAGTAAGTCAAACAACATAAATTTGAAGTACTTGAGTAGCTTAATGTGTAAAACGATGACAGTCAGATTATTGCCTTCCTAATGTAGTCGAATAAACAGCATCTTAACCGTTGCAATAAGTATTTATAAAAATAAATAGTAGAGTTATTGATTGCTTGATTTCAATTTCAATTTCAATGCTTTATTGCTCTCCATATGTAATTACATGTTGTTACAAAAAATAATATAAAATACCAAATATGGACTCTGTCGGGCACGGCAACATAGATAGAAGAGAAGAAAGGAGGAAGCCATTGGTATAATTTTTAAAATATTGCAACAATAAATCAATTTAAATTAATTAAATAAAAATAAGTAATCAAAAATTTAAGTAGGTAGGAACCTAAATTCTATTTTCAATTTGTTTATCTTTTATTTATATTTATATAATAATAATAATAATATTCTACCACATACACACAACACCATCTAGCCCAAACTAAGCAGAGCTTGTACTATGGGTACTAGACAATGGATAAACATACATATATACTTCTTTTTTTGTAAATACGTACATATTATACATAGAAACACCCAGACCAAGACAAACATCCATGTTCATGCACACAAATGTTTGACTTGTGCGGGAATCGAACCCGCGACCTCAGGCGTGGCAGTCGGTTACACTAACCACTACGCCATTAGTTTGTAATTAAAGTTTGTAATTTAGATATTCATTAATGTTGTAATAGCTGTGGTTGAGGAGAAATTTTAATTGTCTTAGCTTACTAATGAAGCTGTTGTATTTATTTTCGCTTCTTATGGTACCTGGTAATTTATTATATATTTTTATAGACATTAGATTTCGATTATTTATACTAACCAACAAGCATAATTATGATTGACCTTATAGTAAAGGAATATATTTTTTGAAAATTACTACTCCCGTACAAGTAAGATTCATTACATATGTATTTATGCGAGGAATTTTTTTTATACAACTAATGTAGCAAACTAGCATACGGGCCCACCTGATGGTAAGTGGTCACCGTAGCCTATGGACGCCTGCAATACCAGAGGCATCACTTGCGTGTTGCCGACCCTTTAGGAAAGGAAGTAGGAAGACGAAGGAGCGGGAATGGGAGAAAGGGGGTGATTGGACCTCCAGCACTCTCACTCACCGAACGAAGCACAACAGTAGGAATACTGGTATTTCACGTCGATATACTGTGAGAGAGTAGTCCTTCCCCGGTCGAGCCAGCCCATTCATGCTGAGATCAGTGAGTCTGTACTACTCAATTTTATTTTTTATATATATTAATATATTAATTCAAAAAACGGACACGAAGAACACATAGACTTGAAACAATAATTCGTGGATCATACAATTTTTGGCTCGTATGGGGATCGAGCTTATAAAACTCGGCTGTGGCAGTGTTGAGGCGACCACTACTACTGAAATTTTGCGCTATTAGGTGCAAGGATCAAATGGCTTATAGCCAGTATAATGCCTTCTGAAGAAGCATTTTTAAACGCAGGAATACACAGAGCTATATTCCTACAGAACTAGGTATAAAGCCACAAAAAGTTATACATCTGCATAGACCCTAATGATGTGGTCTCACACTTAAAGACGATAGCCTGAAATCCCGCCTACCTACGTCATAAGGCAGATATCATCAACCAATAGGAAGCCACCGTGTGGGACGGGCGCCCACGCAAATTGCGTCATCTCAATTTAGCCCGCTTGTATGTACTTGGTATTCCGAGCGCGAAGTTAAAAATAGTTTCGTGTGAGATTCCTCTTAGATTTTATCTAAAAGTCATAAGTATTATAGTATTTAATTATATATGTAGTATTAAGTAAATAGGCTTTCTTTATGTTTTATCAGATGAGATTCAGTAGGATAATCTTTTAGGTCCTGGTTTAAGTTTAAAGTTTCAGCGATCTTTAGAAATCTATCTGATAATAAGAAATATGACGTTTTCACGTAAGACTGAAATGTGGGCCTGATAATAAAATAAATAAATAAAAGATAAGGCTTTATTTGTTCTTAATAAATTACATAATATTAAACTACTTCCTAAGTTAACTTAAATCTATGTCAAGAACCCCGGGTGGGTAAAGGCGTCCTCCAAGGATGCCCAAATTTCCTTATTTTGAGCTGTTTGGCACCAATTTGGGCCAATTGCAAATTTTTTTGGTCCTGATATAGTTACATAATTCTGTCTAACCTGTTAGTGTTATACCAGCGTCGTCTAATGCTTTTCTGCCAGGGATGTCTGAGTGGTTTGAGCAGTCGTCTCCCTATTGGCATTGCGACTAATATTGTGGGTTTGATCTTTACACGGGGTAAAAGTTTGTGTGATAAAAATAATAATTTTCTTCAACATAATAGTTAGAATAATCTTACTAATTGTCTCTGTGGCGCAGCGGTAGTGAATGCGACTGCTGTGCATGAGGTCGCGGGTTCGAATCCAGGGTCAGGCCAACAAAAAGTTACTGAGTTTTCTGTTAAGAAATCTGGATAGCAGCCCGGAGTTAGGAAGTTAGCGGTGTTAGACACCCCCGTGCCTCGGAAAGCACGTAAAGCCGTTGGTCCTGCACCTGATCTCTCTCTTCTCACATTGTGGCCATGTGTTGTATTATATGGAGTCTAATATATCTAGCGACATGTCTTTGTATGCGTGTGTGTGTGGCTGTAATTCAACCCTGGCTACCCTTTTACAGGCGTAATATGAAATCACTTTTTTTTAATTATTGTTCTTTCACGATTATCGGTCCCGTTCTAACCTTGAAGCTGTGACACTCGACGAATTGTAAGCAGGTAATCACACAATCTACTGCGCCATGCAATCAGAGCTGAAAGTCATCAAATGTATTTTCCAGTTTTAAAGAATGCTTTGAATAATTTAAATTAATTGAAAAAGCATTTCTTTGCAAAGCACCTTGTATAAATATAACATAAGAAAAATCTTAAAATTTTATTTAAGAAGTTAAACATTCTTTATGAAAGGATTTATACAAATAGAATGAAAGTTTGCAACCTTGAACCCGTGCGTAAGTTTGCGCTTAAGTTTACGTGTTATCGTGAGGGCTCAAGTTTGATTTTTAGGGTAGGTAGGGTGATATCGGCATTTATTTGCAGCACGTAATCAGCATCATCATCATGCAATGCAGCATGTCATAGTGTTGATACTGTCATTTTTTTTTATTTAGTGTCACTATATTAAAAAAACTATTGTGTAAAAAGTTCTCTCATTAGATCTAATCGAGTGATATCACAATATGTCTACTTTTACATATAACTATATTCACATTCATATATCAACTTATTAGTATGAATAATTGTATTTCTAGCTGTAAGTTTTCCTAAAATATTAAAATAAAAATAAAATTAAATAAAATGTCGGCCTCGATGGCATAGTGTTTAGTGTAACCGACTGCCACGCCTGAGGTCGCGGGTTTGATTCCCGCGCAAGTCAAACGTTTGTGTGCATGAACATGGATGTTTGTCTTGGTCAGGGTGTTTCTATGTATAATATGTAGGTATTTACAAAAAAAAAAGTATATTTGTATGTTTATCCATTGTCTAGTACCCATAGTACAAGCTCTGCTTAGTTTGGGCTAGATGGCGTTGTGTGTATGTGATAGAATATTATTATATTACTAGCTTTTGCCCGCGGCTTCGCTCGCGTTAATTTAGAATTTGACAATCAATTTGGGTTGTACTCTGCTTGTAATATAATTAAATCATGATTCGATAGACACGTGGCGCCGTCTATTATCATAAGAACGTTATTATTGTTTTCCTCGGAAACAGTAATTTTTTCCGGGATGAAATATGCCTATGTCCGTTTCTGTACACCTGTCAACGTATATCAAAATTTCAGGATGATCGGTTCAGTGGTTTAAGCGTGAAAAGGTAATAAACAAACAAACAAACAAATTCATTTTCGCTTTTATAATATTAGTTAGGATTATGTCTAATTATAAAGGCCCTAAAAATGTGAAATGTGGGTATAATTATTCATCTCTGCCTATCCCTTTGGGGTTTATATAGCCGTGAGTTTATGTAATGTGACTTTGTTTACTATATTATGCGATCAGAACATATGACGTCATATTACTGTATTGCCTATTAATCCAATTGACATTGACAAAGTTATTTTTAGCAACTACAATTACTTTTTCTAATTATTCGTGTTATTAAAATTCGTTGGTCTAGTGGCATAAGTGTGCATATTTATATTCGACCAGTGATGTCCTGGGTTCGTTTCCTGGGGTGAGTCGAATGGGACTATCTGTAAGAAAAATGTAGTAGAAATCAGGAGAAGTAGGAAGCTAAATGAGTGGTAATCATGATATTATTTGTTAAGGCCTGTTACATGCAATTTTATTATGATATTTTGTAACAGTGTCAAATAAACAACGCGATAAAATCCGTAGTTTAATTTCAATGATATTTATATTCGTATATTTTTTATAGCTTGGGTCCTCATACCTCTGCCGAACGACCAAGGCATGGAATTCTCTGCCAAGGCACGTGTTTCCTTCTTCCTTCAATCCTGGGTTCTTTAAGCGAGGCGTGAAAAAGCACCTTCTCAGGCCGTCAAAGTAGAGACCTCAACATCGCCTCGGCTGCTATGAGGGCAATGTGGAGGCCACTGCTCTTAGACCACACGACTGCTTACCATCAGGTGGAGTGTGGTCATTTCGACGAGCAAAATAAAAAAATAAAAATATGTATTTTGTCGGCCTCGATGGCGTAGTGGTTAGTGTAACCGACTGCCACGCCTGAGGTCGCGGGTTCGATTCCCGCACAAGTCAAACATTTGTGTGCATGAAGATGGATGTTTGTCTTGGTCTGGGTGTTTCTATGTATAATATTTAGGTATTTACAAAAAAAAAGTATATATATGTATGTTTATCCATTGTCTAGTACCCATAGTACAAGCTCTGCTTAGTTTGGGCTAGATGGTGTTGTGTGTATGTGATAGAATATTATATTATATTATTTAGCAAAACTTCCTTTCAATGCGAAAATTAATGTACAGCATGATTAGCACAGCGGACAAGCGGTCACTTCCTCGATGCCACAGCGATGTATAGTATGGGTTCGAATCTCACACTAAGCAATAACATATTTGTGTAATCCACAAATGATTGTTCTGAGTCTGGGAGTAGTATTCATAGTATGTTTATAAAATCCACAGCGATAAAGTGTGTGTGGACTGAAGTATGACCGTTGTCATTTTAATTAAAACAAATAAATATAGAAAACCTCTCTGCCTTCCCCTCTCGGTGAAGATTGATGGCGTAAATCTATATGTTATACCTATATATAACACTGGCTTTTGCGTAGGTATTTTCAATTGCGGAAAATAGACTAATTAAAGTCAGTAAAGCTACTTTTTAAATCAAATATAGCCTATGTTACTCGGTGATAATATAGCTTTCTAAAGGTGAAATAATTTTTAAAATCAGTTGATTTGTTTTTGAGTTAAATCCTTGCAAACAAACAAAGCAACAAAAAAACAAATCTTTCCTGTCTATAATATTAGTATAGATATATAATCAACTTGGTTAAGTGAACTGTATTTATATCAAAGCTAAAACTGTTAATTTCTTTAATGTTTGAAATTCACTGAATCTGTTTGCACTACTGAAAGCAACGGAGCCTGAAGATAAAAATATATCTAAAGTTAAAAACATTTTGTAAGTTTGTATTTGTTTGGAAAAGTTTCAATTTTAATTTCCTCATTTCCTTCCTTATCTGTGTGCCAAGATTCATTTAATATACGCCATATTGAGTAACAAACTTATTTTTATAAAAAGAGACGTTTCCCTACTAGGTATAACTCTTGGGTAGCGAAGGACTTTATGCTCCGGCTACACATTGGAACTTTGGGTCTAAGCTTGGCTCTAATTTGGAATGGCCAATATTGAATCATACTACTGCACCACACATTGGCTTCATTACCAACTTTGCACCATACATTCTGTCCAAGATGCCCGCGCGCACTCCCCTTCCATTTCCCTCGCCTTTGAACTTGTTGAAAACAACCGACTCTTTGCGCGTCGGTGTTGGACACAAGACGGTGATTGGACGCATTGTTCACATTCAATCAAAGACTGATCCACACATTGGAGTATTGACCGTAATAAGCTACATTGGTGCAAATATAAGCAATGTGTGGCCGCGGCATTACAAACTTTCAAACAAAGAATAACCAGATTTAGAAAAACCATTTGCGAATCACATAAATTTTTGTCCCGTATGGCAGTACGAGAGCGGCCGCCTATGTAAATGACTACGTCATTTGCGTAGCCTAAACATATATACATATTTACAAGTTTTCTTACATATAAATTTAGTAGGACGTAGGAAAACCACTACACTTGTATTCCTATTAGCAAATGTTATATGTCTCATGATTAACTTGCTGTTGGAGAAGTATTCTATTTTGTGATCTAAATAAATAAATGATTTGTGACCGTGACTAGGTACTATTAATCCTAAATGGAATAAAATCTCTAGAACTCTTTAATGAATAATTTCTATACGAATAAAATAATGATATCATATCGATATATATATAGGAAATAAACAACTTTATATGGATTTTTACGCGGTTTATAGTAAAAACACAATTTTTGTATCGATTGAAATTTACATTCTCACTTCTTTTTCAGCAAGCAGCCATATTCACGAGGAAGTTTTCTAAAAACCGCTATATTAGCCGTGTATAATATTGAGATACGTTACAATATAATTAATATAAACATACCCGAAGCACTAAGCTAGTCTTAAGGTTTCAACTTGACCACGTTTCAAGGTTCACAGTTTGATAAAAAATTTGTATTTTGCTTTTTGGAAATAAACTTTTTTTTTTATATTCAGTAAAAACGTTTTAAATTTGTTTTTGACTAAACATTTAGTACTTTTACTTTACTTTGCCTAACTTTGTCTGGATTAAAAGTTTGAATTGTTATTTTTTATACCACTAATTGCACGGATATCGTAGCGGGCAAGCAGTCGCGGGTTCGAATCCTACCGTGGACAAATATTTATGATCTACTAATAATTTTGTTGTAATTGTGCCCAGTCTGAGTGAGCTTTGTGTCTATTAACTAAATATTTGTTAAAAAATGGGCTCGACCGGGGAAGGACTGTTACAGAATATCGACGTAAAATAGCAGTATTCCTACTGTTGTGTTTCGTTCGGTGAGTAAGAGAGTGCCGGAGGCCCAATCACCTTCTTTTACCCTTCCCGCTCCTTCTCCTTCCCACTTCCTTCTTTCTTTCCTATAGGGTCGACAACGCGCAAGTGATGCCTCTGGTGTTGCAGGCGTTCATAGGCTACGGTGACCACTTATCAGCAGGTGGGCTTAGTATGCTTGTTTGACACCACGGTTGTAAAAAAAAATAAAAAAAATGTTTAGTACTGTGATAGAAGTTATTTGCGTTTGCGGTGGATCTTGAGTATCCAATTTAAATCCTTGTTCAGTCAAAATGTTTTTAGTAAATTCTCAGCAGCATGTAATCATCAATCAGCATAATGTCAAAATAAATTGCATATGTGTGTATGCAATCTATAGGACTTAATATATTTATATTAATTATTATTTTAATAATATACAAATTAATAAATCAGTATTCATGTAAACGCTCGCAAATATTATTAGGTAAAATCCCATATATTTGCGTTTGTTATGGATCTACAATTTGAACATAAATAAAGTGAAATGAAATCGTTTATTCGTAGGGATATGGTTACAATAGATATTGTACATTTATTTACATATATAACGGGTGATTTTTTAAGAGGTATAGGATTTGATTTTAAAAAAAAACACAAAAAATTTGAAAAATTTGATGAAATCTTTATTGGAATCGATAGAACGATCAATATAATTTAATGTTTGAAGATGATTTCATGCAAATGCTGGCCGCGGCTCCGGTTTAGATGGCCCATTCGCAAGGCCCAATTTCGGCACACTCTCTCCAACATATCAGCCGGTATATCACGAATAAATGCTTCAATATTGGCTTCCAGTGCGTCAATCGTTGCTGGTTTATCCCTGTAGACATGAGCCTTAACATGGCCCCACAAGAAATAGTCCAAAGGCGTTAGATCACACGATCTAGGCGGCCAATTGACAGGCCCAAAACGTGAGATAAACTGTTCACCGAAGGCGGCTCTCAATTGGGCCATTGTTTCGCGTGCCGTGTGGCATGTGGCACCGTCTTGTTGAAACCACATGTCAGGCATGTCCAATTCTTCCATTTTGGGCAAAAAAAAATCGCCAATCATCACACGGTAGCGCTCGCCATTCACAGTAACGTTACGGCCATTGTCGTCTTTGAAAAAGTACGGCCCGATGATGCCACCGGCCCATAATCCACACCAAACAGTACATTTTTCGGGATGCAGTCGTAGCTCTTGCAATGCTTCTGGCTGGTCTTCACTCCAGATGCGGCAATTATGCTTATTGACATATCCATTCAACCAGAAATGAGCTTCGTCGCTGAACACAATTTTTCGATAAAAAAGTGGATCTTCCTCCAACTTTGCCAATGCCCATTCACCAAATGTTAGACGTTGTGGGAGGTCGTGTGGCTTCAATTCTTGCACCAGCTGTATCTTGTAAGGTTTTACACCCAAATCCTTTCGCAAAATTTTCCACGTAGTGGAGTAACAGAGGCCCAATTGCTGCGAACGGCGGCGAATCGACATTTCACGGTCATTACTAACACTGGCGGATATAGCCGCAATATTTTCTTCGGTCCTCACTCTACGTATGCGTGTTCGTGGTTTAATGTCCAATAATGTAAACTGGGTTCGAAATTTAGTCACAAGCTTCCGAATAGCTGCCTCAGTAGGCCGACCAAACTGCCCATAAATTGGAAGAAGTGCGCGATGCACTCTCTTAACCGAGCATGCATTTTGATAGTAAAATTCAATAATTTGCAAGCGTTGTTCGTTCGTAAGTCGATTCATGGTTAAATTATAGACCAAACTGAACAAGTTTGACAATGACACAAGACACGATTCACGCGTGATCTGTCAAAAACAGTGTTGCCAAAACGATACCAGCAAAAAAATCACCCGTTACCTTATCACATCCCGCCCTCAATAAGCATGCGATTGTGTATTTGTGCTTTAAGAAGAAAAAACATAAGAATAAAATGAATGCATAAGAATGAAATGTTTTAAATAATGATCTGTCTTGTTCATTATCATCATCTCAGTCGGAAGACTTCCGCTGCTGGACAAAGGTTTTCCATATAGACCGATCTTGGGCCGGCCTTACCAGGATCTCGGTCTACTTTTTAGCGACTACAAAATAATAAGGAACGTTGTACAATGGTGTAACAATGTCTGATAAAACTTAGATAATTGATAAATTCATAAATAACACTTATAAAAATAAAAAAACTTAAATTTGTAATACGTATTTCATTTATTGTAGAGATTCGTTTTCCCCTTCCTATTTCACTGGCAGTTTATTAGATAACAAGAAAATCATACAACGCATGATTTTTGAAATTGAATAACACGAATCTTCGATTATTGAAGTGAAAACTTCTTTAGGCGCGTTGAGCACTTCTTGGGTGAACAAATTTTTTTTTTTTTAGAATTTAAACTGTATCTCTGAAATGGTGCGTTATACGCAAAAAATAACGAAATTTTGACCCCCCTTAATAACACCCAAGAGAGCATCGGGAACTAGCACCCGACCCGCCCTTTATGGCTTTTTTTGTCTTTTTTTTGTTTTATAAAGAAGTGTTTATGATCAAGGATTAGAAAGTTTTCACTTCTATCGGCAGTCCCCAAAGACAGCCCCAATTTTTTAAAATGTTTTTATTGCCTTTAGTGGCAGACAAGTGAACGTCACCTGATGGAAATCGTTCACCATCGCTCATGAACTTTAGCAGTATCAGGATTATACATAGCCAAGCTGTGAAAGAAGTACATACTCTCTTTAAGCCTCGATTGAAGAAGGACAAGTCATAGCGCTCTGAGCGTTAGGAAGGTTCCATTATCTGCGTATATGTGGGCGAAATGATCTTTGAAAATGTACCATACTTGATGACAACGTTTCCCGATGGAAGAAATGCGATGCTGGAGTATTGATAGGTATGATGGTAGTAAGATAATGATAAAGAATGAAAGGGACAATAAAACACACAGAGATGCAACGCCGAATTTTTTTAAGGTAGTTAAATCTATTACTTATTTTGTTAGACTTTTGCATTGAAATAAAATTGGTCGACTTCAGACCTCCAGAAATTCTCCAAGATGCCGGAAAAATTTTACACGAATAGTCTCGTGTGGGGATCGATCCCAAAACATTTGGAGCACACAAGTGAAAAAGCGGTGACCTAAACCACCATTCGTACAATCAAACCTAATTCTTTATTTCGCGTGACGTCATCATATTCCTCAAATTATTTCGAGAATCGAAGGAATCAAAGCATGGTTATTATAAGCTTATTTCTTTTCAATAGTTTCGTAGGAACATATCCCGAGGGAAATCGGCGAACGAAACGCATTAAGGCCCATCGGCTCGTAATGAAAGTTGTTTTTTGTCTTTTCATGTTTATAGAACAGTTTCGTTGTTTCCTGAGAGTTACGCGATGAAGTACAAGCTAGCTTGAAACATATTTCGAATTACACTTTGTCTGGCCTAGGAATCAAACCCACATATCTAATGCGCAAAACACGAAAAAACGTAAATTTTCTGTTAGATAGTGAGGAATCGGATAGGTTAGGTTATTTTTATAATTATTTTAGTATAGATAATTTAGTTAAAGTGGATAAATATTGTGTAAATAAAGTAAAATTATGATAAAATAATACCAAAAGGTTGTTTTCTATTCAAATGAACCGCTAAACAAAAACTCAAAACTATTAAAAGATTGAAAGCTTTTAAAGTTTTCCAATTAAGTAAATCTCTTTATGCTTTAATTTACTGTCGATCTAGCAATTTTTAAATATCGATTGTGTAATCTTATGTGTTCTTATAGGTGTACAAATGAAATGACTTGATTATATATTATACTGTATGGATATATATTTTCTGGTATCTGTCATAACTAATATAAATACTTATTGAGCTACGACCGAACTGAGAGGTTGCGGTGAGACGACTGCCGCGCGGCGCTACTGTATACTTGCGCCTGACTATATTAAACTAAAGCGCCAGCAATTTCGCTTCAGATAGGCTTGCCGCCTATAATGACGAACCTACCACCATATATTGCACGTATGGTGTAATGGTTTAAGTGGGCGTCTCGCCTCTGCCACTGCGCTGACTGTTATAGGTTCGAATCCCTGGGCAAACATTTATGTGATCCACAAATTTAGAGTAGTAGAGCCTCGCTGATTCAGCATGAATGAGCCGACTCGACCGGGGAAGGACTACCCTCACAGAATATCGACGTGAAATAGCAGTATTCCTACTGTTGTATTTCGCTCGGTGAGTGAGAGTGCCGGAGGCTTTATCACCCTCTTTCCCCCTTCCCACTCCTTCTCCTTCCCACTTCCTTTTATTCCTAAAGGATCGGCAACGCGCAGGTGATGCCTCTGGTATTGCAGGCGTCCATAGGCTACGGTGACCACTTACCATTAGACGGGCCATATGCTTGTTTGCCACCTCAGTTGTATACAAAAAAATAAAATTTATTCTGAGTCTGGATGTTCTTTGTGTCCGTTCTTGAATGTTTGTAAGGTCCCCCGCGAGACAGCAATTATTAGTTATTATACTTCATTATAGTTCTTTAAGAAAATAGCTGTTGAAATGTTGATGAGTAATAAACCCTACCTAGCCCTTCGCGAGATAATTTATGTGTGAGACTATGTACGGCGAAGAGGTTTATATGATGACCTCACCATTTCTATTGCGTCCAGTGTTTTGGGTTCGATCCCTACATGGGAAAATTTATGTCATCCACAAAATAAGTAATTGTTTTGACTCTGGCTGTTTTAAATGTCCGTTTTTTAAATGTTTGTAGAGTTCACCGCGATACAGGATTGTTTGTCTTATAAGTAGACAGTTAGTTGTCTTATGAAAAAGGAATATAGCTTGTGGAACTTTGCCACGTGCGTGTATGTGTGTGTGTGTGTCTGTGAGGGTGTGTGTGTGTGTGTGTGTGTGTGTGTGTGTATGTGTGTGTGTGTAATAAAAGTCAAAAACCCTGCACCCTATTTCGAGACCTAAAACCATATTATGCGAAATGTGAGTATACCGCTTCGGGAACAGAGGCATGGATCTATAAATATGTATATATAATATTTCATAATCATTATTAATCATATCAACAAATTTATGATACATAAAAAAAAATTGACTTTATCGCAGTTTCCCCGAAACTTCGTACTGCTTGCCAAAACATACGGTCATGATGCGATTCCGATAGCACTCCAGAGTATTCATATTATCAGACACTTAACAGAACATGACATTTCCATACAAACATCGGCAGACCCACTACACAGAGTGTTATCGGCATTTCTTTGAACATATAGTTTGAATGACTGAGCTAGGGTTCCGTTGCAAGAAGAAAATTTAATTTACGTTTAAAATGAATTATTTTAACAAATAAACGATTTGATCGAAACGGTTAAACACTAAGTTTAATTATCACATAAGACTAGACTAGACTAGTTCGGAATTAGAGTGTTATTTTGTGGCCATGTTTTTAAAAATATTTGTGTAGCTACTCATGGCGTAGGGATTATAAGCATCAAGGCGTTATTTATTTGCATTAAAAAAGAGTATCTGTGGGAATAAAGTGAACTTTTAAGTAGCTAGTTATTAATTTAATATATTTCTTATTAAACTATTATAACGGCCTAAATATTGATAATTGGGATTGATATCATTATCATTATGAAAAACACGAAAGTATGCACAAGAAGTATATATTAGCAGCTTTTACACGTTATGACAAGAGGAAGAGATAAAAGAAAACTTGGCAACATAAAGCACTTAATTAGATACCAGTGAAGCCGACATAAAAATAATATGTTTGCGTTCTCGAATCCCAACAGTAAACAGTTAATGGTTCCTATAGCTTATAAACACATGCAATATGAAAGGAATCCTCCTTTCACATTTGTTATTGTTTAGCAAAGCAACATGGACATGTTGTCTTGCTAAACAAGAATGCCTGCGCTGTCAAGGCAAGGGGCAAAAGTCCATCTCACGTTGCCAATAATTTAGTGATAAAAGTCGCTAGTCTGGTAAAGTACCACCCACAATTACAGATTATTTTTCTCAATTTTTATTACCTCTTTCCGTAAAAGAAAAACATATGTATAATTAATTAAGTTCATTGAAAACACAACAAATTATTGTACATTTTTAGGAAAATAATAATTTTGAGTTTAAGTTTGATGTAACAGTAGTAACACTGTTTAGTCTGGTAAGTGAGAGCACCGATATCTTTCCTTTCACCCTATTTTAATATTTTCTCCCCTAGAAACACCAATGCACGAGTGATAGCTTTGCTACTGCAAGTAATCGTAAGCTGCGTTAACCGCTCACAGGTAGGCCGTATTCTTGTTTGTTACCTATAAAATTATAATACCTTCCTTCTAGAATATTCACTTAGTTTCTACGGAACCTAGCACTTCCTCAAGCTAATAAATCGTAGTTCTTATGAGATAGCATCAGTGTTCACTAAGTGGAGAGGGGTCGATTAGCGGTGACGTCACTTGAACAGTGTATCGCGACTTAATCGCTCTTGTGAGTGATTAGTAGAATTGGTTCACCGGTTTATTGGTCAAGCAGCGTATACAGTAAGCGTATATCGATAATCGCTGATTTGTTATTATGTACTTCGATTATGACTGCTTCGGTAGCCTCGTGGCATATCTTATCTTATGTGGGGGCCAGTCAGTGCAGACCGGCGACACTTCGACCCAGTGGGATCTTTTGTGTGGACACTCTCCCAATAACGACTACCATAGATGTTCATGGCAGCCGGGACCAACGGCTTAACATGCTCTCCGAGGTACGGAGTAGGCGATAATTGTCAACCAATACGCACATAATTTCGAAAAGTCATATATCTTCCGAAAGTCAGAGGTGCGCAAAGTGGGTTCGAACCCGAGACCCTCTGCAATGCAGTCTGTTGGTCTCCCCACTGAGCTATCGCTGCTCGTCTCGTGGCATAAGTTAGTACTTATGTTTGTGTGCGGCTTTGAGGTGTCTTGGAATCTCGAGTCATGCATGGTGGTTCTTTTCAGGAAATTCATAGGAATGGCACAAACCGTGTCCATTATGTGAATGAGATGGCGATACGATCATCTATCGGACACTGCTCACATAGCACTCGTCACCTACTAGACTAGATACATAGAGAAAGAAGTCAATCAAGTGAGTCAAGTCAAGTGATTCAAATCAAGTGAGTCAAGTCAAGTTTGCTACATATATGAATAATGTATTTGAAAAGTTGTTTTAGTATATTGATTTATTAATCAATTAAGCACTCAAATATCTTTATATATATAATTCTACTGTACGTGTGTATGTCACTGAACTCCTCCTAAACGGCTGGACCGATTTTGATGAAACTTTTTGCGTGTGTTCAAGTGGATTCGAGAATGGTTTAGATATTTTTTTTTTCTCTTTTGTGCAGGACAACGTCTGTCGGGACAGCTAGTTAATTATAAAAATTACAAAAACTTTCATCAAAGGTAACATAATTCAGTAATTGAACATAGAACCTGAGAATCAGCACTTGCATTTTCAATCACACATTTCTAGAGGACGTACATTTTCTCATTTTATTTATTTGTGTTAAAAGTCATCTAGTTAAGCGTCGTAGATTGTGCTACGCTCTCGTAGATGGTCTACGAAAGGTCTACAATTGTCGTAGCTCATGTCGATTGCCGATTGCAAGTAAGATACTCGTCCCATGGATAAACAATCTATCACCTTACCTTGCCCTCCTATCTAAAAAGGGATTGACTTTCAAAAACGAAGGCAGTATTAAACGGAGATACCTTTCAGACGAAATTGCATCGTATTGTTTCAATAAACGTTTGATTGTATGAAGATAGAAGCCCAATCAAAATTCTTGCTGAAGTCAGATGATTCAATTTCGTTGAAATGCCACGTATGCGGTCATTTAGATGTCAAGTTAGAAGAAATGTCCTGTAAGAGATAGATACTACATGTAACTGTAAGTTGTGGTCATATTTTAGGATCGACACAATATGTAGAAACAACGAAATAAACACTTGAATATTAGACACATTTCGTATGCTATTTTATGAATAAAAAATCAACGGGTTGCACTCCGGGAGTGCCGGCAGAAGTGAAAACTTGAATATTAACGTTGTGCATTTTTGATATTTTGGAATGGTTAGGGAATAATTTTGCACGAATTGCTTTAATTATTAGTATAAAAGTACTATAATTTATGTGGTAAAATACAATATTCATTTATCGTATCGTATCGCGCTATCGTACAGAAACATGACAATTCTCGCTGCGTCTTACGAATTTTCAATCATGTCACGTGTCCTGACACGAGTTTAACATATTTTACCCATCACAAAAAAAAGTGCACAACGCCGCTAAAGAAGTTTTCACTTCAATAAAATGTTTTAATTATTGATCTATAGTAATGAATTGATTTGTGATTGAAATAACTATCATTTAATCGTTTCTGTATAAAATAAAGCGTAATGTATTATAAAGCAATTCGAAATCGCACACATATTTTAGGCCACCAAGTTCAAGAGTATATCGTGAAGATTTTAGAGTTTATTTCCTGCTTATTTTTGCCGGCCACGGTCACGGCTTCGCCCGCGTGAATCCCGCGGGATCATACTTTTTGGGGTACAAAAATAGCTTATTCCAAGAATGTGTCACCCACAGATCTCTACAAAGCCAGGCTTTTGCTGTACCGGGCAATAGTTTCGTGCCATAATTATCGGCAGACTACCAAAAAGTTATTGGATTATTCTGCCAACCTGGAGCCAGGATGTTGACGGTGTTGCATACCCCCAAGCTTCTGGAAGCATAAAGCCGTTAGTCCTGCACCTGGTCTCTCTCTTCTCACATTGTGGCCATTCCATCAAATCAGAGAGTTATAGAATAAAGAATTTGCTTCTGTTTGCGCACATACTTGTGCACTATAATATCTCCTGCGCAGATGGTTGGTCTCCGTTAAGATGAAATCCCGTAATTAATAATACGCAACTTCGCCGTTTTGCACAGTCAGGTAAATCACAGAATAAGGACACGACGGCTAGCATACATAACAGGGATACCGTGAGTGTAATTTGTGACGGTACATAGACAAACAAAAATATGCCAAAAGTGAGGGTGAATCAAAATTCTTCTGCCTCAAAACGGAGACATGACATCGCAGCAGCTTGTGACCACGGCCGGTATAACCTGGTCGAAACGTCAAGCCTATATAAGGTAAACATTATGCATGATCGCGTTAATACCCGTTACATATTATTATTATATTATTATATATATCCGTTAAGATAGTCGAAATTCGATCTGGAGGATCTTATTTTTATTGCTAAACAATAATAATGCCGTTATTCAATATAGAGCCTCCAGCACCAAGTTGTCAAGTTAAAGTTATTGTAAATTTAATAAAGCGTTGTCGTTAGTTTTCAAGTAGTGGCTGGTACAAACTATCAGTTGCAAACTCTTAAGTCTGAAGAAGGAGAACCGTGTTCGAGAAAGTTTATTTTTAAATCCGTTTTCCAATAAATTGATTTTACAGCTAAGGTAATGAATTACCTAAATATGGCCTCGATGACGTAGTGGTTAGTGTAACCAACTGCCACGCCTGAGGTCGCGGGTTCGATTCCCACACAAGTCAAACATTTGTGAGCATGAACATGGATGTTTGTCTTGTATGTTTATCCATAGTCTAGTACCCATATTACAAGCTCTGCTTAGTTTGGGCTAGATGGTGTTGTGTGTATGTAGTAAAATATTATTATTATAAATAGCATAACAGTTACAGATACAGGATCTTCAAATTAGGTAACCATTTCGTTACGGCTCATTACCTACTGAAGTTAGAATGTCAGCGGTATCACTCTATGGTTTTATTGGTATACTATTCTGCCATAGAAAATGAGTAGGCCTTTGGTATGGGACGCAACTTGTATTGATACCCTTCCACCATCATTATCATCATCTTCCTAGTACAGCAGGTTATCCTGGTGCTGGTTCTGCATCAGCGGAGATACTCAAACGGCGCTAATATTGGAAACCTCATTGGTGGTTACATATTTGAGCCGTTTGGGGTCAAAAGACAAGGGCCATGGGCTTGGCTTGGTATGGTCTTTCGTGACCAGAGGGCTGGTATTTTGTTTGCACAAGAATAAGCGTTACTATCCAACGTGGCAATGTTGCTAGTCTTCTGGACTAGCAACATTGCCACGGAATGTTGCGAAGGAATATGGGGATGCTTTACATTTTTCTTTATCCCTTTTAATTTAATCTTGTCGCAAATAATTTGTTTCTGTTTAACCAGCTTAACATACCCTAAACAAACAATCGTTAGGATATGATAAGCTGCTTTGGACATGTAGAAAGAATGGATGTGGAAAAACTGACTAAGAAAGTTTATAAGGCTAGTGTGAATGGAATAGCTGCAAGAGGAAAACCTAGGCGAACGTTTCTCAATTAGATCGGAGGCGTTCTGGCCGAAGGCCAGGTTAAGAGCATCTTGAACCGACGGGCGTGTGTGAGAAATGTGATGAAAGTGTATGAAGCCAGAGAAGTGTGTCAGGATCGTAGCAAATGGAAATCCATAGTACTACACAGAGACAAATTTTAAACCGTGACGTAGGACAAAGAATGGCTCTGTTGGCAGAGGAACGTCACGGTTTTTTAAGATCGCAGGTTCAAGCGCTGCTTCGTGGATAGTCGTTTCCTTCTGTTATATATCTATGAATATATAAAGGTACGTTATACGGTAGAATCTACGGCTAATTGCAGATTTTTCCAATTAAGTCTATCATACTAGGGATAATCTCAGTATCGTGGGGGCTTAACAATAATTGAAACAACAGATACTAATATCAATCTGGTTGAAACACGAATTTCATACAAATTTTTGTACCGTGAGGAAATCTTGTGAGGTCCCGTAATACTCACTGTATTCCTAACCACTAGACCTACACACATATACCTATGTATTTAATAAACTAGACCTTTAAAATTGTGTGAAATTTGGCACTTCTACTTTTATTTTTATTTCAGTTATTATTATACTTAAATATAAATTACGAATAATTGAGTTGTTGATATAAAAGCTTAATTTTATTTTATTTTATTATAAGCATATATTCAGCTGTCTTCTCCTTGAAGAATATATAATATTTTTTAAGGAAAAGACAGACATTTCACCAGCTTTGTTTTAGGTTCTACGCATTAAAGTATGAGGCTGTTGCAGTCCATGGGACATATAGTCTCGTTCCGTACCGTTGCTGAGATTTATCTTACAGGAAAAGCCAATAATGTCTATGCTAGACTCGAGAATCCAACCCGGGTCTCACGAACGCACGTAAACATAAGCAGAACCTTATGCAAATAAGATCAACGGGGAAGGCATAACTTAATCCATATACATGCAAAATATACACGAAACACATTTGATTTAAAAAGTTTATGTGACAACGATACAAATATTTATTTGTTGTATATTTAAAACATTTAATGACTTTAGATCGAACCTCTCTAATGATGATGATAATAAAATAATAGGTATCATTTTAGACATAATAAAGAGTATTAAAGAATTTGTAATTAGTTTAAAAGAATTGTGTTTACTGATAGTATCCAAATAAATTTCTTCTTAGTAGAGAGTATACTATTTCTATAGAAAGTATATAAGGTGTATACGTTTTTTAGCCAAATCACAAACCTTTTTTAAAAATTCCTAAAACTGGCAAGAGAGATATGTCAGAATCGTGGCGTGGAATTCCGTAAACTCTGTCTATGCCAAAACTCTAACCAGAAAACCGTCTACGTCAGCAATCATGACCTTATTAGTCCTTTCAACCCCCACAAAAACAGTTATATTTATACCGACGCTAAAAACATACAACACAAACGAAACACTTCTAACCAAACATAAAAAAATACTTCCAACTTCTCAATATCGTAATATTTTACGTATAAATAAATTTCTACTCCCATCACTAATTTACGTAAGTTGACATCACATGAAAAAGTTCTTTCATTCAATTGACCACTGCTATCTGTTAGATATCATTCCGCCCGCCCGCCCAACGCCCATTGGCCACTGTTGGGCTATATAAGCGGGGAAGTTAACGGTAAGCGCACAGTATTTTGCGGTCGCGCGTCAAGCACGCCGCATTGAGTTAGTGTGTGTCTGACCTTACGAGACCTGAGCGATTTCAGGTAAGTTTTTTTGAACTTATAAAACTTGTGAAAACCTTTCCTTCTTTTCGTATACTCGGATGTGTTTTACAGAAAATATTTCATGGGTAATCTCGCGGTAAATAAATAAAGTAATAGCGGATAAAGTATAAACGAAAGTATATTCTAATTGATGAAAAATAAATGAAGTTTTCGTGTATCGTGTGTCTACTCCAACATGCAATATTTTTTTCAGTACGGTATTTTGTTGTTTTCTATATGACTTTTAAACGTATTTTTATGGACATGCTTTAATTAATTCGATTAATAAATTGGCATTACGTTATGTAATGTTTTTGTTAATTAGTTTGATGTATTGTGCGTCGCGTTAAGTAATCGTATGTTAAAGTTTGTAAAGAAATTATGCGGGCTATATTCGGGGGTACGTGTATACTAAAATATTACTATAGTATTGTTGCTGTAATATTTAAGAAATCTTACAGTTCAGGTTATCATTTTATACAATACAATAATTATGAATGATTTTTAGGAGGAAATGCATAAAATGAATTCTTATATCTGTAACAAACCATACAATATTTTAAAGAATAACGCGTCTGGCGATTATAATATTTAATTTATTATAAAATTACAAGTAGATACTCCTAGTTACTTATACTTGTATTCATCAGTAAAAATATGTATTTAGTTCAGCAGCATTATGTGTTAAAAAACCCATTGATTTTACAAAAATAAATGCATATAATGCATTAAATTAACCGAGTTAAATATAAGTTTAAATTATATTTTACATTTATTAATTTGTATTTAGCTTAACCGTTACTCAATATCCAGAAGATACATAACAATAGGTTTTTTATTGTGTCTATAAAATGACAGACGATGGGATATAATATTATAAACGCAAAAATAAACCACACAAGGTCATGCCAAATATAGCTACAACCTGCAAAGAATATTTAGAAAAACGGAAATTCACGTAACTATCTACATTTAAAAAGGTTATTTTACATAACTTTTATTACGTGATATTATCATTCACTGGCATATTAAAAACTACACAAAAACAGAGTAATTGTATCGTAGAAAATATGCATTATTTGAAAATTCCCTGTTCATTCAGACAGGATAGGCACTAATAAAGTTTCACATGGAACGGGTGATTTCCTCTCTAAGATGAGAATATGTTTTTATGCATCGCTAAAATACTTTTATGAACACCATAGTAAAATCGCTTCGGTGATTTGAAAATACTTGTAAACTTTTTACTCTACAATAACTGGTTACCGAAAAATAAATGATTATAAACGTAAACTTATTAACAAGAAAATATTGTTTCTCCGAAAATTTTGCCCTAAACCAGTTACGTAAATAATAATATGTATATATATATTGTGAAAACGAAACCAGTAAAATCTGGGGACAGATTCTTGTAAAATTGGTAAAAAATAGAGCTCGTAGGTTTAATTTAGAAGAATACAAATCATGATATTTATGACTAGATTGGCACTCTTCAGTTTTTATTGCGAGGCTCAGCTCTGAGATAATTATAATCTCAATTTCAAAGGTCCTATTTACAAGCAAACACATTATACCTAAGTAAATCATTAAACGAACTTAAATATTTTATGTTGCCTAATTTTATTTGTGCATGGAAACGTATAAAATTACTAAGATAATTATCACAGTCAATTAATTATCATTGTTAAATGTTACGCCAAATTCAATAGGTATAAAAAGTAGGTATGAAAATATGCGAAAATACCACTTAATTTAAAAATGTCCATGACGATCATGTTATTATTACTTAACTAATTTTGAAACTTTTGTATCTATTATTTAAAAAGCTAGCTAAACCCGTCCACGCCTCGCTATGGTTAAGTCTGGTTCAGTCTGATATTTTAATTGCCAGTACCCGTGGGAAATTCGGCAAAAAAACATTTTTATGTTGAAATGCAACGTTTTATATAAAATCGAGTATATGCATCGACTACTTTTCCAGTTGCAGACAACAAAAATATTCTCAGTATTTTAATTTATATTTCAATAGGAAAACAAATACCTGTATGTATTTGCAAATAATTATTTATTTTTCTTTTGAAATATATTACCTACTAGTTATTTGAGTTTCAAATGACTAGTATTCTTGTGAACCACTCCAGCTAAGCTAGAATGCTTGTACTAGGAGCGATTCGAACCCGCGACCTTTCGATCGCAAGTGCAATACCTTATACATTGGGCTACCGCCGCTTCAAATATATGTAAATAATCCAACATTTCTTATCTCTTATACTTTCTACACTTGTTCAATATTGATATCGTTTGATTAACAAATCAGCAATACAGTTAAAACAACAGACATTTTAATTGGACGTAGCTTAACTTAAGTTCATTAGAAAACCCATTTGCAATATATAAAATAAAAAATAAAAAAAAATATTCCTTAAACATGGGTGAAGGTAGTGGCAACCGTTCCGTGTAAAAACTGATATCCAGTCAAATCCGGTTAGACTAGAAAGCCGACCCCAAGTGACTTGGGAATAATAATGGCTAGGGAGAAGAAACATGGGTGAAGGTTCTAATACGGAAGCTGGATTTTTATATGTAAAAAAACAAAGATAAAGTTTGGATAAACAGAATGATAAAGCTTAGTACCAACAGGACCTATAACTAAAATAGGTCCTATTGATACCTCTTGGGTAGGCAACCATAAAAATTATGAGTTACCTCGGTGCCTATAAATTCCTGTCTGTCAGTTTCAAGTGTTGTTTTCAGACTATTTAACGTATACAAATTAATTTTAGCAATTTCTAATTGTTATAATTAGCAGTTCCAAACGTGAAGTTCAAAAGTCGTTTACATCTTAATTAGTTTTAGAATCTTTAATGAGAAGATATTTCATTAACAACTATTAGTTTGAAGCACAGACAGTATAAAGCAATATATAGTAGGCGAAGACAATATCTATTGAATATGTTTAGATTTTAGTCGAATATGGCGAAATTCTTTGACCTAGAATAGAATAGAATAGAATTCTATTCTATTCTATTCTTTGGCCTATTTTTTATCTATATATTAATACGTGAAGCGAAAACTTTGGATCCCTTGTTACGAAAATTGGGCGGACGGAGGAGTATGAAATATCGCACAATTATAGTTTATACAAAGAAGAAGTGACGAATGCTAATATTTTTATAAAATATGCATTAGAAATACATTAAATTAATGAAAAAACACTACACGCACACAACCATGCATTTGACACACGCAGTAGAAACGCCTAACTATTACATATATCAATATATAATGACATATATATCAGCAATATCTTACAGGCAAACTTTAGTCGAATTTCGAGCACTAGGCGGCCGCTAGTATATATAAATGAGCTATGGACACTGAATATATGTAGTTTACGATACTTATAAATAATAGTAAGTAAGTTTAGTTATTTTGTGTGTGGGGTTCGAAGCCTCAATAGTCGGTGCTATGGCGACACGACCTCTTAAATCATAACGCTATCCGTGTATATCCGTAATATTTAATTAATTATACAATAAAGCTTGTTAACGAAGTTCTTCGCCAGTACTTTCTATGGATACTTGAACTAAAATGTTTTTAAATAACGTCAGTGTTGAACTATTGCTACGTGAATATATTACCGGGAAAAGCCTCGGCCTCGATGGCGTAGTGGTTAGTGTAACCGACTGCAACGCCTGAGGCCGCGGGTTCGATTCCCGCACAAGTCAAACATTTGTGTGCGTGAACATGGCTGTTTGTCTTGGTCTGGGTATTTCTATGTACAATATGTTTGTTATTATATAAAAAAAAGTATACAATAATATGTATGTTTATCCGTTGTCTAGTACCCATAGTATAAGCTCTGCTTAGTTTGGGCTCGATGGCGTTGTGTGTATGTGATAGAATATTATATTATTATTATTATTTCATTTAAATTCATTCAACGGCTTACGTCTGATTGATTAACAACATTTCCACGATCTATCATATTTTAATATTAGTAGTATATCAGCCCATTTTTAACCGACTTCATTCCATTGTATGTTATGATTGCTGGATACTTGTCTACTCTCAAAATTGGGTAGTTGTCTATGTCAGGTTTTGTACATTATTTTCACATAAGAGGAAATAGCAATCAGATGAAATCTTTTTGCGCAAACAGTATCAAATTTGATTTCAAAAATGGATATAAGAAAGTGGGGTTGTAGTGAGAAAATCTCGCTCTCTCCCTCGGACAGCTGCGTTTAAATAGTGCTTACATCACAGTTTGTATCTTGCATCCTTTTTCTGTCATTTGACAATTACTCTTATTACCAGATTTAAAACGCTAGCATGTTATTTATTTGTTAGGCTATTTGACTCAAATAATTAAAAAAGTGAGTCTTCTACCCTATTAAATAGGGCTAAAGCTATACATTAAAATAGCCAGGCAAATAAAAAATGGCAGAGTTTACATACTACTTTATCCTATAGTTTGAAAGAGCAGGACAGTGCCAATTGCTTGACGGTACGAATAATCCAATCTCCCGAGGGAACCTCTGACAGAACACCGGTGTTAGAATATTAATATGGCTACTACGTTTTACTTGGTAAATTAAAGTTACCATTCCTTTTTGAAGTAAAAACTTCTTTAGCGGCGTTGTGCACTTTTTTGTGATGGGTAAAAAATGTTAAACTCGTGTCAGGACACGTGACCTGATTGAACATTCGTAAGACGGAGGGAGAATTGTCATGTTTGTGTACGATAGCGCAATAAATGAATATTGTATTTTAACACATAAATGATAATTATTCACTAACCATTCCAAAACATCAAAAATGCACAAAGTTAATATTCAAGTTTTCACTTCTGGCGGCACTCCCGGAGTGCAACCCGTTGATCTTTTTTCTAAGGTATAGCAAGCATTCACGGGCTACGGTATCTCGTAGAACGTATGATAATGCTAGTTTGCTACCTTAATAACAAAATTCTTCTATATATTTATTTATTTACATCAAATAGAACGACTTGCGCCAATTACACTATTTAATAATATAATATATAAATTTAAAATTTAGCATTCATGCATTCTGCTCACGGTACCTCATACATTCTAATAATAATACTTTCCATTCATCCGCAAAAATATCAACTTCTAGGTTAAAGTCTAAGAGCAGCTTAACGCTTGCTTTAGTGACCGAGGTATGGGTGAGTTTATAAATTCTTATACTTCCAAAATCAATTTACAAACACACTTTTAGATGTGCAGATTGCCTACCAAAGTTATCTTTCAATGTTCAAGCGAGCCATAATTTCTTATTCACACATAAGTTTGAAAAGTTAGAGACGCGTGTTGTCGTATTATACTCATGATTTCTTACCAGCCAGGCTGATAGTCTCATCACTATTATAGATTTGCTAATCTATTTAATTAAAGTAAATAATCTTATAATATGGCTAAGAATCCCTTTTACTAAATAACTAGTTTTCACCCGCGGCTTCGCTCGCGTAAATGTAGGTTAGGTTACGTTAGGTATGCAACAGTCCTTTTTCTGGATGAAAGGTACCCTATGTCCTATTCTGTACCCTGATAACGTGTATGCAAAATGTCATGTTGATCGGTTGAGTAGTTAAGGCGTTAAAGCGTAACAAACAAACAAACTCATTTTCGCATTTATAATATTAGTAAGGATTTACGCCAAGTATAATAACTGTGGACCAAATATGAGCATGTACGAGAAGATTAATCAGTATTTTTTTATTTTATACAGACTCTGAACAAGGCGGTAATACTAAACTCAACCTGTGTTTCTTTAAGAAAAATGCATACATGCCTATGGAATTTATAAAAACAATTTGGATATTGCTAAAAGTTTATTCAATTACTTGGCACTGTTTAGGCATTGGCTATATTCGCGAGCATGCTTAATTAAGTCTCAAATACAATTTTTATTTCTTGCTTTTCAGTGTTTCGCAGTCCATTTATTCTGCAGTGTAACAATGATCAATTCAATCCTCTGATCCTAGTGGTTCGACCATAACACCGTAAAACTAATTATATTTTTAAATTTTTGTATTTAATTTGACTCATGTCTATAGATTAAAGGGGTTGGTAAGGATGCAGGATTGCATTATATCCATCATTATTACGCGAGATATTATTTAGGTCTTTAGGGAACGAGTCTATTGTCATCTGTCGGGCTCATCATCAGACTTCGTGCTACTACCGAGATTTACCTAACAAAAATACCAACAACAATTTGATCGACCTCACTTATTTCAACATGAATGTGCCGGCTCGTCCGGGGAAGGACTACCCTCTCACAGAATATCGACGTGAAATACCAGTATTGCTACTGTTGTGTTTCGTTCGGTGAGAGTGCTGGAGGCCCAAGCACCCACTATCCCCCTTCCCTCCTTCTCCTTCCAACTTCCTTTCCTAAAGGGTCGGCAACGCGCAGGTGATGCCTCTGGTGTTGCAGGCGCCCATAGGCTACGGTGACCACTTACCATCAGGTGGGCCGTATGCTTGTTTGCCACCTAAGGAGTATAAAGAAAAAAAACGAATCGAATTCAGAATCTCACAAACATAAGAGTAAGCTAGTCGGGTGAACGTACATTTAAAATGATACAATACATATTAAATTTAAGCAAATGGTACGTGAAGCATCGAGTTATAATGTTTATAAAACACACAGTCACTTTATTGACCATAGTTTATTATCTATGGTATAATTCAATAGACCACCTTGTCATTACCCAGGGGTGTCGTTTAGGAACTGTGTCACCAGTTATGTCATTATTACCACCACATAAGTATTGTTGTCGAATGTGTGACGATTACTGAACGGTTAATTTAATGTTTTAGTATTTTCGGCTATGACAACATTGAACAATAAAAAAGCTACGAGAACATAATTATAGTCTATATTTAGTACTGAATCTAATTAAAAGGTCGGTCACTATTTCAGTCAATAATAAGGTTATACGTACTGGAAGTATTTTACATATTTTTTTATAATACTAAAGCTGATCCTTAGCGTATGATTGCTTGTATTAACAGGGAATCGAGTCAGAGAGTATGTTTACGTTTAAGTTTGTCTACCATTCTAAGGCCCCGAGTTCGATTACGGGTCGCACCAAGTGGTATTGAGATTTGCCATCAAGAAATTCTAAGTAGAAACAAGGAGTGTGCTACTGTTCCCAGTAGACGGCAGTAGGTTAGCCCTTTAGTTTAAGAACTAAAACTACAGGTAGGGATATGCGGGTGTAACAAATTGATTGAAATATAGGTGTGAAATTATGTACGTATAATCTTAGCCAATAATTTTATCCATTTAAAAGCAAGCCAATTATTAAAATCATAGCATTATATCAAAACATATTTCGTCACGAAAAAAAATTTAATCTACAAAAACAATATGGCTGCGAAAAAAATAAACACATTCGTCACCAGTCAAGCTGAACTAGTGAAAGTCAAAAAGATAATTAATTACGGTATTATTCAGGCTCGCCAGCTAACGATTTCTTTTCCTTTTATCCGTCTCCAATGACAAAGGGGCTCAACTAATTGGCAAGGTTTTTCTGGATGTTTAACTCCTTATATTGGTTACTAGATCCTTCCTAAATCGACAAGCGTGTATGAAGAATTTAATGAAAGTGAATGAAGCAAGAGAGGTATGCCAGGATTGTAGTAAGTGGAGATTTGTTGTTGCTACTTGCCCCTACCCCATTTATACAGAATTCTTGCTAATCATAGAGCAAAGGCATGTTTTCTGTTGATATTGTTAAATATTATAAAAAAGAAAGCGGTTAGATGCGCCTAGCCCAAGACCGGCCTGTGTGGAAAATCTTGGGGAAGGCCTATGTCCAACAGTGGACGTTTTCGGCTGAGATAATTATATAATGTTGTCTTCTGTTTACGCGAATGTTAATCATTGAAATTAAACTACTATATACGGCTTTTATCGCGTTGTTTATTTGTAATAAAGTGTCAAATAAACAACGCGATAAAATCCATATATAGTAGTTTAATTTCAATGAGATGATTATTCTAAAATACGTTTTTAAAAGGAATTTACTATGGGGTAAAAATTCTATTTTTATACATCTGTAAACTTACTAAGCGCTATACATAGTCAAAGTTAACAATAATTTATTTACTTAGGTCACAAAATAACACTTATTAACGTCAAAATAGTACGTTATTCTACTGTACTTTGACGTTTATACGTGTTACTTTGTGATCTAAATGAATAAATGATTTTTAATATGTATTTCTATTTAAACTAACAGTAGAAACAGTTTCTAAATTATGTAATAAAGTGTCAAATAAACAACGCGATAAAATCCATATAAGTATAGTAGTTTAGTTTCAATGAATAACATTCGCGTAAACAGAAGACAATATTATGTATTTGTATAATTATGATAATCAAGTATTTTCTTTCGATACTTATCATCAAATGATATTGACTTTAAAAGCCGGATATATAATGGGATTAAGTTTTATTTTTCTATCTTACAAACCATTCTTTGACATTCATATTAATGACTTTAAGACGTAAATAAATAAATACTTTTTCGATTCTGACTTTCTTCTTAGACAGTGTGCGTACATTTACTTATGTCCTTATATCACTAACCTTTTTATCCTTTACAAGGCACAGCTGTTATAGAGATTGTATTGTTGCTGAATATTTCCTAATAGAACCTGCACGATTCGAGATTAAATAACGGGTGCGATTGGCTTGCCCAAACCCTACACCTGAGCTTTTTATAGTTAAACCCGGCTACGCTTCGCTGTGTCAGTCTGATATTCTTAATTTCCCCTTCCGGTAAGAACTTCAGGATAAAAGAATAAAAACATATTAACTATGGAGATATACAACGTTGTGTAAACATCTTAAATCAATTACTTTTAGAACGTTGCGGACACAAACATTCGAAAGATGAATTTTTTTATGTTTTTAGTTCCCACATCTATTGGTCAGACATATCCAGATTGAATTTCTTAACAGAAAAATCCAATAACCTTTTGCCCGACCCGGAATAAAACTCAGTACCTCACAAACGCACGCAATCGCAAAGAGCAACAAAGCAAATTTCACAAAAAACATTAATTATGATTTTCCTCGTCTCCATTTTGGAATGAGCTAGCATAAATCACTCGAAGTGTAGATTAAAAAGATAATATTCAATTAAAACAGAATATTTCGATAACGTTGCGTTTGAAACCGAATTGTGGTATGATTGCGGAAATTGGACACTTCGATATTTTATACTGTATCTCTACAATTTTATTATAAAATTATAACGAGGTTGTCTGCAATAGACAGACATTTTGAAAAATTTTTGTTTGTGTATTTTTTTTTATAAATTTGGACTAAACCTTTAATAATGATTTTTTTATGTCTTGCCAGTCTACGTATTATATGTTTGTTCCAAAGTTTACTGGCACTGGCCGGATTTCGATTCGGTTTTTGCAGCATACAACCAATTTATTTACCTCCCAAGTAATAAGGGATCAGCCTAGCCTAACCCATCTGTACGTATGGCATGGTATGCATACTCAAGTAAAAAGTTATTATATGTTCACCCACGCCTAGTTTTATTTAAATCCAATAACTAAATAACCGTGGCTAAATAACAAATATCCAAAATTATTACATATTAGCAGGATTATATGATACTAGCTGACCTGCGCAACTTCGTCTCCTTCACATAAGAGAATTTCCCCGATTTTTGCAACATTTTTCATTGATGCGCCGGTCCTATTGTTTATAGCGTAATGTTATATAGCCTTTCGCGATAAATAGGCTATCAAACACTAAAAGAATTTTTCAATTCGAACCAGTAGTTCCTGAGATTAGCGCATTCAACCAAACAAACAAACTCTTCAGCTTTATAATTTTAGTATAGATTTGAATATTTGTTTTAATTTTATTACAATATTATAAAACAGAAAGAAAAAGAAGACTAAAACCCTCTAATAGGAAAGAAAACTAAAACTCTCTAAATAAAATTCTGCCGCATCACAGTCGAGCTGTAGTGTGCCCAGAAGACTGGCAGCATTGCCACGTTGAATGGCAATGCTTATTCTTTCTGCAAAATAAAGGCCAGCCCTCTGGTCACGGGAAGTGTCGATTAACCTTTTTGCTATGTCTCTATACAGCGCACGAGCATTGGGACCCCATGACCTTAGCGTTTCGACCCCAAACGGCTCTAAAACATAATTCCCCCTATTTTAGCTATAAATTAGTTTTAAAGAATTGAAGTTATATGTACATAGCTAAATACTCCTCTAATAAAATGTTTCCCTGCTATAATAGATAAACCAATAAAACGGAGTAGGTACTTTAACTTTTAATGTCAATTTTAATTAGCTGTATATTAATTAACGCCCTCGGAGTGTACCCATTAGACTTTATTCATATCAGCTGTTCTATTGGTGTATAACGCTTTGAAACTGTTGTTTTCAAAACTCCGGCCTGTAATATAAATTTTAGCTATAACGTTAAACAATACAAATATGAAATGGGTTTTATTTCACTGAGTACCAAAGAAGTACCGATTGATATACTTAGAAGTAAAGTTAAATTAATGATATACTAACTAATATTATAAGGACTATTAATGCCCATACTTATGTATGGAAGTGAAAGTTGGGTATGGCAAAAGAAGCATGAGAGCAGAATAAATGCTGTAGAAATGAGGGTGCTGAGAAGCATATGTGGTGTCACTCTGAAAGATAGAATAAGGAATAGTGTGATTACCGAGAGATGCGGCATGAAAGTGGATATAGTAACAAGAATAGAAAAGGGTATGTTAAGCTGGTTTGGACATGTAGAAAAAATGGACGAGGAAAGACTGACTAAGAAAATTTATAAGGCTAGTGTGAATGGAACAGTTCCAAGAGGAAAACCTAGGCGATCTAGGCGATTCATGATGATCGATCAACTAGTTAAGACATGAAGGCGTAACAAACACACCATGTGGGTTATTTTGTTGCGCATTTATAATACATACATACATAGATTCACGCCTATTTCCCAGAGGGGTAGGCAGAGTCCGGATTCCATTTGCTACGATCCTGACACACTTCTCTGGCTTCTTCACTTTCATCACATTCCTCATACACGCCCGTCGGTTTAAGGTGCTCTTAACCTGGCCTTTGTCCAGAACATCTCCGATCTGATCGAGAAATATTCGCCTAGGTCTTGCTGTTCCATTCACACTAGCCTTATAAACTTTCTTAGTTAGTTTCTCGTTCATTCTTTCTATATAGTATTAGTAGAAAGTAGTAGAAGTTGTTTACATAATATGGTAAATATACATAGATACGTATATTACAGCACTTCGCTCCAGGCCCCAACTATTTGGATATCGGTTCTTTTAACTAAAAGTGTCGCAGACCTTATGTGATAGGAGGCGAGGCGGAGTCAAAAACTTAAGGCTGTGTTTATTTCTTTTATAAAGTGAGCCTTTGTAAGAATTCTGTAATAAAAATAAAGAGGCTAGACAAATTCTTTAGTAATTTTTATTAGAATTTTTGCCTAGAAATCAGGTAAAGAATGTTATTAAAAAAGTTATCAATTTAACTAAACGAAAAAAAAATGCGTAGATAGAATAGCTGTACGTATTTTTTTTTATTTCGATACCAATGTATTGCCAATTTATTATTGTAAATTAAGTTATAAGTACTACGAAATACTAAATTGGAATGAGCATTACTTTGAGGTAATCAAATGTTAAATGACGAATGGCTAAGTAGTTTGAATGGTCTATAAATAAAAAGAAAAAAAGAGCGAGCGGATTCCTGATACTCTCTTAAAGGTTGTTAAGGGGGTAAAAATTTCGTTATTTTTGCAGGACGCACCATTTCTGAGATATTTTTAATATTCTAAAATAATTCAATAATGGAAAGCGTGGAAGCGTGACGATGACGAAGCGTGACGATGACGCGAGTTCTATGATTTTTGTTCACCCAAGAAGTGCTCAACGCGCCTAAAGAAGTTTTTACTTCAAAAATTGTATGAATTTTGTTCCGTATCAGAAAAAGTTTTTCCGAGTCTGAGTGTTTTTTGTGTCTGTTTGTAAAGTCGCGACACAGTAAAGTGTACCTAGTACTGGAGCATTGTACTATAAGAAAGAAAATAGTTCTTGTTCTTGAGGTCTCTTCGATTCCCGGATAAAGTGTCTTAGGATTTTCTGCCCAGAAAAACTGAATAACAGCACGGGGTATAAAACTGTATCCGGTAGACGGCACTAGGTTTGCCTTTATTACGTAATCATAAAACTATAACTGGGGAAATGTGGGTAAATACATATCTGTCCACCTCTTCGGCAATATAAAAATACATACATACATAGATTCACGTTGTTTCCCAGAGGGGTAGGCAGAGACTACGGATTTCCATTTGCTACGATCCTGACACACTTCTCTGGCTTCATTCACTTTAATAAAATAACATTCGTCATACACGCTCGCCGGTTTAAGGTGCTCTTAACCTGGCCTTTATCCAGAACGTCTCCGATCTGATGAAGAAACGTTCACCTAGGTACCCACCCCTTGCGACTGTTATATTCCCACTAGCCTTATAAACTTTCTTAGTCAGTCTTTTCTCGTCCATTCTTTCTAGATACCTAAACCAGTTCAACATACCCTTTTCTATTCTCGTCACTATATCCACTTTCATGCCGCATCTCTCTCTAATCACAATAATATAATATTATAATAATATTCTATCTCATACACACAAAACCATCTAGCCAAAACTAAACAGAGCTTGGATTATGGGTACTAGACAATAGATAAACATACATAATATACGAGTACATACATAAATGAAGTTAGAGAAGTGTGTCAGGATCGTAGCAAATGGAAATCCGTAGTTTCTGCCTACCCCTCTGGGAAACAGGCGTGAATCTATGTATGTATGTATGTATACTTATTATACATAGAAACACCCAGACCAAGACAAACATCCATGTCCATGCACACAAATGTTTGACTTGTGCGGGAATCGAACCCGCGACCTCGGGCGTGGTAGTCGGTTACACATCACTACGTCATCAAGGCTGCTGTATATAGGCGTGAGGTTATGTATGTATTTACCAATTCGAAATCGACTACAAATTAATTTAAGCGTTGATGCGTTTAAACGGCTGTTATGGCTTCTGATATTTAAATAATAGTACTAGATTGGATTTGGCTAATTACAAATTTAAATACTAATTGATCATTAAAACATTTCTGTGTGAAAATGTACGTTTAAACATTTGTGGGTAATAGTTGGCTTCCCGATTAACAAATTGTTAGTTCTGATTTAAGTCCTTAATTAATAGTTGTATAATTTATAGTTTTTGCCAGTGTGAAATATATTAATTACAATATGAAATACAGTGGTTTTCAGTCCAATTATAGAATAAATTTATGATACGATATACATACGTCTGACTCAGTTAGTCAGTGGCACAATAGCAGTGAATGCGATTGCTTTGTAAAGTCCTGGCTTCGATTCCCGGTTCATGCAAAGAGTTATTGGGTTTTAATAATAATGTATTTATTTTGCTTCAAATGTGGTACACAAAGATGATACAGAATATGAATTAGAACAATACATATTTCACCTGTAATACAGGTATGCAAAAATATATGTCACTTAAGCTACTTAATTACATGTTTATTAACCAAATTAGGTCCATAATAATATTGAATTTGAGATTAATTATTGTAAATAAATTCATTTAATATAATATTGTCTTCTGTTTACGCGAATGTTATTCATTGAAATTAAACTACTATATACGTATTTTATCGCGTTGTTTATTTGACACTTTAATACAAAATTTTGAAAAACTGTTACTTTACTATAATACTATTAAACTTTACTAATTTTTAAGCTAATTCAATTATTGAAACTATTAAAACTAAACAACGCGATAAAATCCATATATAGTAGTTTAAATTCATTTAATATTTTAATCAAATTACATGTCAAAGACTTCTCGTTTTCGTTTATATGTCAGAATTAATTGAATTAGGTGAGTAGAAATAATTAATTAAATAATACATGAAGAACATTAAATTAGGAATTTTAAAACACCGAGTTTTAGTCGTAATACAATGTCTCTTAATAAGTGCAGAAACGACAAGAACTATTACATAAAAAGTCTTTGATAGAATAAAAGTTTTCCTGGATTAGCCATTCCCGCAAAGCACAATAAAAGTTCCTGTTCGGTAAATTCACTATCCTCTTGGGCAAGGAGTTGAAAATAAGTGGTGCCATACAACTTTTCCTAAATAATTCCAACTTGGGCACAGGCATTCTTATGGATAAGTGGGTGACATGTCGCTTATTCGTATTGTCGATTTTTTCAAAGAGGTAATTGTGAGATTTGACAAATTTTCTCGGTAGTAGCACGTTTTGCGACTACGCCTGGCGATTGACAATGGGTTCGCTCCCTATTACGTGGGACCTTTGCCTATCCCTCATCCTCCTCCTCACACTTATATCACAGGTGTGAGACTTTACATGTAAGTAAGCTATTAAAACAATACACAGAATCGAAAACATTGATTAGTACTTAATCTTCTCCTTAGCCTTTATTATTCCCAAGTCACTTGGAATCGGCTTCCTAGCCTAAGCGGATTTGACTGGATATCAGTTTTTACACGGAGCGACTGCCATCTGACTTCCGCAACCTGAAGGCTAACGATACCCTAAGGCTAGACTAGTGTCAGGATATTAGAGGGCACTGACTTCCCAATAACGACTGCCATAGATGTTCATGGCAGCCGGGACCGACGACTTCACGTACTCTCCGAAGCACGGAGCAGGCAATAATTGTCAATCAATACGCACATAATTTCAAAAAGTCATATAACTTCCGAAAGTCAGAGATGCGCGACGTGAGTTCGAACCCGAGTCCCTCTGCATTGCAGTCTGTTGGTCTCCCTACTGAGCTATCACTGCTAGATATCTACTAATAATAAATAATTAATGTCCTGCCAGTCCCTTTCAGAGAAGTCCAAGTTATCTCGCCATCTTCGTTTATTTACAATTGTTGTTAAATTAATATTTTCATATTTATTACACAAGTTTCTGCACGTGGCTTTGTCCGCGTGAATCCTAAGAGTAGGTACACAACACTGGGTTTAGAAATCCAATAGTTAATACAGGAATTAGTCTATCTTCATGCAAAGTTTTATTCAAATCCATTCAGTATAGGTTTAAATATCTTTCGTATTGCTTTTTATCAGATAATTTACTCGACAATTTTACTCGACAGGAGAAGCGAATTCGGGACCTTGTGATTGTCTACTATCGATCAAAATGGTATATCATACCTACGCGACGGACACAAAACTAGCTAGTAAAATAGCGTTGTTTAGTGACAAATAATTAATGATTCGATCTAATTAACAGGATAGTCATCAAATGCTATATTCATTTGTAATTAATAGATTAGTAAGCAAATATCACTAAATGAATAGAATTAAATTGCATGATCATATTTGACAAATCATTGATACTTGTAAGTTAACACCGATGATTAGCAACGCTGATATGCTATACTGCCTCCGTGCCGCAGCGGTATTGAATGCGACTGCTGTGCATGAGGTCTCGGGTTCGAATCCCGGGTCGGGCCAACAAAAAGTTATTGTGTTTTTCTGTTAAGAAATCTCAATAGCAGCCCGGAGTTAGGAAGTTGGCGATGTTAGACACCCCTGTGCCTCGAAAAACACGTAAAGCCGTTGGTCCTGCGCCTGATCTCTCTCCGGTCGTGTTGGATTACCGTCCCATCGGATCATGAGAGTTAGGGAACAGAGAATGCACTTGTGATTGCGCACACACTTGTGCACTATAATATCTCCTGCACAGATGGCCAGTCTCCGTTAAGACTGGCTGCCGTGGCCGAAATTCGGTCTGGAGAACATTATTATGTAAATGTTATAATGAGTAGGCATAGAATGCTTCACTGCCGCCCCGGCAATAATTCCTGTGTCACGGGGGACTTTATAAGGATTCGAATAAAATAAAGATCACCTGGATTCGTAACAACAATTTATGGACCACACAATTTTTGAAGTGAAAACTTATTTAGGCGCGTTGAGCACTTCTTGGGTTAACAAAAATCATAGAACTCGCGTCATCGTCACGCTGCCACGCTTTCCATTTTTGAATTATTTTAGAATATTAACAATATCTCAGAAATGGTGCGTCCTACGCAAAAAATAACAAAATTTTGACCCCCTTAATAACACGTAAGAGAGTATCAGGAATCCAAACCGGCACTTCTTTTCTTTGTTTTTGCTTTTCTAAAAGTGTTTATGTTCAAGGGTTAGAGTTTTCACTTCTATCGGCAGTCCCCAAAGACTGCCCCAATTTTTTTTTGTGCGGACATCAAACTCACAACACTCGGAATAGTAAAGTCAATTTAAAATCATATATTCATTTAAGTCACAAAGTAACACTTATCAACGTCTAAATATATTGGTTAGTGAGTTTACTAAGTTACCAACGGAGCAATGGCAGGGCGACTTAAAACACTACGCCATCCGTGCAATTAAATTAAAACACTACGCCATCCGTGCAATTAAATTAAAACACTACGCCATCCGTGCAATTAAATTAAAACACTACGCCATCCGTGCAATTAAATTCAGACGAATATTCAATCCTTTGTCGTCTATTCTGTTTACATATCCAAACCAATGTATTTCATAAAGGCACTATTTTATGTTTTATCAAAATAACTGACATGTGACCGGCGTCCGAACAGAATATTAGCCATGTTGCCCTCAATCTGGGCATTGTTTGATTGTGTTTCGACGTAGTTGGATCTATCGTGTACTGTTCACATATTTGCATACTGAGGTACCATTTAAAATGCATGCTCTACTGAATATTATATAACCCATGAATAGAGATCGTTATACCAACAAGAATAACGTTTGTCTCCTGAATTGACATCTTTATTCATAAATATGGTATTATCTCTTATACAATATCATTTGATAGTGACTGACGACTGTTATAAAAAGTTCATTGAGATTCGTGGCTTCTTCCACCTTTATTAGAAATAGCTCATGACTAATAATTTGACTATAGCGCCATCTATCGGGTTACCTAAAAATAGGAATAGTACTTGAATTTCGGTTCAACGAATGAATGTGACATAGTGTGAATATGAACTCGATTGATCAAGTCCTTCAAAAGTTGCAGAATCAAAAATAATAGCACAAACGATTTTATCTACCCCTGACAATTGGTATGCGAAATTTTATGATGGTCGGTCGAGGAATTAAAGCGTGCAAGCATAACAAACAAACTTACATTCGCATTTATGATATTAGTTCGTACTGCCCCATTTTGTAAAGAGTCGCCACTACACGGCGCTATTTCTCGAACTAATGTACAACATTTATTTATTGTTAATTACAACGGTTAAATAAACCAATTACAATAATTAACATATATTACAAACTGATAAAAATAATAACAGATTAAATACAAAAACATTGCTAATAAAAATAATTAATACAAACAATTAATAACTAATACGGCACCGTAGATTCTCTCGCATACTTTTTCTCGCAGAACACCAGGCATACTCTCATAATTTCATTCCACCTGTCAGCAAAAATATCACACTCAGGGTTGTCAACCAGGAGGGCGTTGAGCACTTCTAAAGTGCGACGCACTGGACACTCGGCTCTGGCGACTGTGTGACACACCGGCAGCGCAAACAACCTGTGCCGACGGCTCCGGCAATGTGCAGTATAGTTGTTGGGCACAAATAAACGACTGAATAGGTTATGGAGATCAGGACAGTCTATTCTTCCTCGAAGGGTTTTACCTACTGCCATTCAAAAGCTGATCAAGGCCAATTCTAACCTCCAGTGAATTGAACCCCAAAGCTCCTAAAACTTTACAATGTATGGTCTTATCCATTGCCCCACACTAGGCAAGCCTGTCCTATGGGTACTGTGACGATTACAATTTACGTTTAGGCACATCGCTCGGTCGACATCTTTAATGTTAACACTTGTGAGATAATTTTATACTACTAAACTAACATTTAACACTTATTTATTATACATTAACGACGAAAATAGAAAGCGTTATATAATATAGGATAACCGCGGGTGGTGTATGTGTAATTATGAATATTTGTATATTATATAAATGAATGTATATTATATATTTAATACTTATATGGTGTTATGGTAAATGGAACAGTCGCAAGTGGAAAACCTAGGCGAACGTTTCTCGATCAGATCAGAGGCGTTCTGGACAAAGGCCAGGTTAAGAGCTCCTTGAACCGACGGGCGTGTATGAGGAATGAGATGAAATTGAATGAAGCCAGAGAAGTGTGTCAGGATCGTAGCAAATAGAAATCCGTAGTCTCTGCCTACCCCTCTGGGAAACAGGCGTGAATCTATGTATGTATGTATATATGTATGTATTATTTATATATTATTTAGTGTTTAACTAAAGTGCAAAAGAAGATTTTCAGTGCTGTCATATGTCATTGTATTGAGCCATTTGGATACCTTTATTTTTGCCTCTTTTGTAGTTGGGTTACACGTGGCATAAGTGTATAGGTGACAACTTATATCATTGTGCTATTCGTCTAATGTAAACCTACACAACTGTAAGTACTTGGATTGAGCCAGGAAATACTTGATCCTTCTCTAAGAAGCCGGTAATTAATTCTAACTGCGCTCGTGAGTCTCTCGTAACGTAAGATTGTAAGATGGGGTGCTAATGGAGGTCTTAAGGTACACAAAGTCAATTATCCTGCTAAGAACAGAAATACTGGAGCTTAGCTTTATCTGTAGGAATGTTAGCAATCTTCTCATGATCGTACACGCTGTTCTAGAGAAATGTTCGAGCTTACGGTTTCTGCTGGTCGGCTTTATATTGTTTTCTGAGTTTACAGAAACAAATTTACAGGATATTGCAATCTGCGTGAGATTGGAATATCCTGAGCTGGTCGGTATTATTGGGATATCCTTGTAAGAAAGTTTTGACACAAACACTTTAGATTTTTCTTTATTTTTTAAGAGACACTCAACTCCCCATCTAAAAATATCACCTGATTGAATGCGCACTTTCAGCCAGCCAACCCAGCCGTGGCAGTCCGACTGGGTTTATGTGAAATAAGCTACGATAGTGATAGACCATCTAACTGCCTCGCAGAGGTCTCGAATTCGATCCCAAGACGCACATCTCTGAAGTTATGTGCGTATTAAAAAGTTAATGTCTGAGAGTTCTCCATAATGTTCTCGAAGATATTTAAAGTCTGCGAACCCGCACTGGGCCAGCGTGGGGGACTATGGCCTAACCCTTCTCACACTGAGAAAAGGCCTGTGCCCGGTAACGAGACAGTTTAATACAGGGCTGATATTATTATAAGCCCAGCAACATTGTTCAAACAACCAAAAATTACATTCGAGACATACAAGCAGCATTCACTTCCGCGACATCAACGTAAAAGAGGCAGCATTCCATTAAAGATCATAACGCACCAATCACCTGATAATAACGTCCATCTAAAATTCGACCTCGGCAATATTGCTTACCCTCTATCTGCACTACATGAACACAGTATTGCAATTACTGTTTGGACGATGTAATCGTTCCGTGCTAGTGGCAGACTGAAGTGTGACAGAATAAAGCACTCTGCTTATCTGCCGCGATATGGCCTAATGATGACATGACAGAACATCGCCGTATTTAAATTGTTACTATGACAGCCTTAATCATTTTATATCTGAACTAGATTTCGCCCGCGGCTTCGCCCGCGTAAAAGTAGGTTAGGTTAGGTTAAGTCAGTAATAGTACTTTTTTTAATAAATAAATTATAGCCTATGTTACTCGGTGATAATATTTTTTTTTAATAATATTCTACCACATACACACAACACCATCTAGCCCCAACTAAGCAGATCTTGTACTATGGGTACTAGACAATGGATAAACATACATATATACTTTCTTTTTTGTAAATACATACATATTATACATAGAAACACCCAAACCAAGACAAACATCCATGTTCATGCACACAAATGTTTGACTTGTGCGGAAATCGAACTCGCGACCTCAGGCGTGGCAGTCGGTTACATTAACCACTACGCCATCGGGGCCGACAAAGGCCGACAGCGTTGAATGGAAAAATAATTTAAAAAATCGGCTGAGTAGTTACAAATTTGGGTGTAGGTATTTAAATACTTACCTCTTCTAGGTATTCCTTACCTTACGGCCTCAATTACCTAAAACCTACTTATATATTTGTGTGTAATATACTACTATTAATATTAAGATCATACATAATACGGCCACCTCTTTGAATAACGTATTTAGAAGTTTTCGTTGAAGTTGTAAGTTGCCCATTTTAAAAGTTTATTGGTTGGATTTTGAAACTCCTTCAAAGCACTCCTAAACGCGAAGAAACCATTTGAATGCCTCAAGTCACTTAGAGAGTTTCACATTTGGAGGTATTTCAAGACAAGTGGTATTTAAAAATTTATTTAACGCTATGTGGCCTTCTATTTAATTTCGTTTTTCCCGCCGTAGACTTGAATCCTGAGTCGCGGGGGACTTTACAAACATTCAAAAAACGGACAAACGGACAGAAAGAATACTCAGACTCGAAACAACTATTTGGTATCCACACAAATTTTTGTCCCGTGTGGGTATCGAACCCACAACACAGCGCAGTAGTAGTTGCGAGGTTACCACCTAAACTATGAGTAGTAGAGCCTCGCTGATTTCAGCATGAATGTGCCGGCTCGACCGGAGAAGGACTACCCTCTCACAGAATATCGACGTGAAATACCAGTATTCCTACTGTTGTGTTTCGTTCGGTGAGTGAAAGTGCCGTAGGCCCAATCACCCTCTTTCCCCCTTCCCGCTCCTTCTCCTTCCCACTTCCTTTCCTAAAGGGTCGGCATCGCGCAAGTGATGCCTCTGATGTTGCAGATGTCCATAGGCTACGGTGACCACTTACCAGCAGGTGGGGCCATATGCTAGTTTGCCACCTTATTTATATTTTTAAAAAACTACTACGCCATTGGTGCAGTCATTATTTTCCACTTACATGAATAATAATTTGCCTTTCTACTGGTGATTGTAAAAGGCTTATATTTAATTTATCACCAGAAATAGTTAAATATAACAGACAAAAATAGTAAATGATCACCAAAATTTAAACCGCATTTTAATACCAAAAATATTAATTGCACAGTAAAGAGATCAAAATAAGTCGACGGAGCCTATTTCTGGGTGGGTTTAAGAAGGAACCTAACATAACCTAACCCTTCCGAGACGGAATGCAGTGATTTGAGGCGTATAGGTGCTCGTTATGATATATTTTAGTAAGCATATTTTGGTGTGCAATTAAATGGTGTATCATTATTTGGTGGTCATTATATTTAATCCCATTGTATAAACAGGTTAAATTTTGAGGTCTGGCTAGGTCTCTAACCATATCATCATAACATAGACTCAGACATGTGTGTCCCCGTAGGACAGGGCATATTTAGCCAATAATGTTGTTAGGACTCACAAAATAGCCAACCAAAACTATATGAAAAGTACTAATATGAGTCTATGAAATCGGCTATTTTTGATTATTTATTTCCCTGATATCTAATACCTACATTGAATTTAAAAATAAAACAAGACATTAATAATGCTGCAATCCTATACTAAGTTCAATAAGAACCAAATTGCGTTTAAATCAAATAATATTTGATACGCAATTTAAACTCAAGACGTATCATATTTCCAAATTTCTTTCGGATTTCGCCATTCTCGCACACTTGAAAATTTTACCCTTTATACCGGTGACATGCGATCTCCTTTCCTTATCATTAACTGATGGTGAGCAATTATTCCAATAATAAAGATTAATCGCAACGGCTGACATTTCAAACTGTCATGGTAGCACTTTAATGGTTTTAAATGATCCTTTTCCACGACCATGTTCAAAGAGATTTAAATTATTTAGATGACAAAGTTTCATTTGTCAGATTGCCAAAAGCCTTCCCTTTTTGGAATCTTCATAAGAAGTTTATGCTGATTCAACGGTAACCTCGGAAAGCGAATTGAAATGAATCATTTTCGAAACTCAAAGTATTTTATAACTCCAGTGTTTATAGATGGAAAACGCTTTAGACAGCCATATCGGTGTTTGTTTATGAATATTATAACAAATCTTTGTTTTGTTGCACAGGAAGCATAAGTTTGCAATTACGTATATTAATGATCAAGTGGCTTTGGTTTCGATACAAACCTGTATAGATATAGTAATTATTTTTCACCTATTTTGGTTGATAAATTCATCATTGCATGCACGGTATTTGATTTAATGAAATATATACTAAATAACTCACCTTTATTCCAGAAAGGAAAGGGACTGTTACTCCTTAATACACATTATTTAATAATCTAGCTAGGAGAACAGTGCAGCTCACTCATTAGATTGTAGATTAATTTAGTATACTAACTAGAAAATAAGACAAAAACTACAGTTTTTGTCTTATTTTCTAGTTGTAGTACACTACAATCGTGTGGCTGCCTCTCCATTGAAACGGAGCGAGGCTGCGGAGAGAAGAAACGGAGGAATATTAACCAATAGGATGGTATAAAATCTCCGATCCGCTCCAGCTTGCAATCCTATTGGTTAATATTTCTCCGTTTCTTCGCTCCGCAGGCTCGCTCCGCTTCAATGGATAGGCAGCCTTTATTTGATAAATTATTTTATTATTATTATATTATTATCTTTATAGTTTACATTGATATCAAAAGTCAATTGTTACTTGTCGCGTATATTAGTTCCAAGTAAACTCACTTCCGATCTCAGCGCCAAGACATAGACATAGACATATACGTATTTATTGCATAAAACTGTGTGTAGAATGGTGTTACATAATTTTCGAATCAACAGTTACCCATTCGGATATTGCAACTTTACAGTAAACAGTAACTCTAGTAAACATCAAGAACTACTTAAAGACTATACATATTATTTATTATCAAAAAATTCCCTTAGACTATAGAAGGCATTAATAATAAGCCACTTCTTTAAGGTATTTTTAAACATATTGCCATTTAATTGTTTTATGTATACAGGGATATGATTAAACACACGTATAGCAGTAATATAATGGTGAAAATCAAATGGTGTCATCTTGGTGAGCGATAACCCGTCCTACAGAGATCAGTATTCAGGAATATAACAGTGCGATAATATTTCTATTTTAACTTAAAAAACAGTGCTGCTAGTGTCATTTAAATGATAAGTAAAGTATTTTTTATAAAATAAAATCTTTAATAAGTTCAGTGACAGTATACAAGTTCGTTGTCGCTTGCTAATGCGGCAACATAATGAAAAAGGTGAGTAGAATACATTCACGGAAGGCGCACAATTATCGCATCTTAATTACCGAGCTAATAACTTGACATCCATTATAATTAATGTAACTAAAAGTCATAATTTTTGTCAATAATTAAATGACATACATTTGGATCGTTGAGGCAAACGATTTTTTAGAAATCTTCTTCCGTACTAAGAATAATTCCAAAAATATATTCTTGTCTTTAAAAGACAACTCTAGATGAGTCTTTTAAAGACAAGATTTTCATTAATGTAATTAAAAGTCAAAATTTTTGTCAATAATTAAATGACATACATTTTGATCGTTGAGGCAAACGATTTTTTAGAAATCTTCTTCCGTACTAAGAATAATTCCAAAAATATATTCTTGTCTTTAAAAGACAACTCTAGATGAGTCTTTTAAAGACAAGATTTTCATTAATGTAATTAAAAGTCAAAATTTTTGTCAGTAATTAAGTAGCATACATTTTGATCGTCGAGGCAAATGTTTTTTTGGAAATCTTCTTCCGCACTAAGAATAACTTCTGTATCGCAAAGGACTTTACAAACATTCAAACAAACACTCGGAATAACTATTTGTAGGCCACACAAATTTTTGTCGCGTGTGGGATTCGAACCCACAACACTCGGCGCAGTGGCAGTAGCGAGGCGAACACTTAAACCACTACGCCATCCGTGCATTCATCATTATCAATGATGGCGAAACAACACAGCTACGTCTGTGCGTGGCAGTTACCATTTATCGTCAGGTGGATCGCTGACTGTCTGCCACCAAAGACAAATAAACTAAAAAATAATGGCACGTAATTGTTCGCGTAACAAAATTTTGTGTTTCTTCCCTTTTCATCTTTATACAGTTCTGTGGTACCCTTGGGAAGATATAGTAATATTATGGTATGTTCTAATGCATATTAGAATCGCACATTTATCTCTAATATGTATGTAATATGCGTTGTAACTAACCTCGGGGAACAGAGGTGTAATTTTACTTATTTCGTTGGGTCTGCATACAATATGTGTTACTCACCTCTTGTGACGTCATCCGTGTAGGCTTTATGTGTCGAAGAACCTTCTAAATATTATATGATACTTGTAACGGAACTTTAACAGTGATAGCTCAGTGGGGAGACCAACAGACTGCAATGCAGAGGGTCTCGGGTTCGAACCCACGTTGCGCACCTCTGACTTTCGGAAGTTATATGACTTTTTGAAATTATGTGCGTATTGATTGACAATTATCGCCTGGTCCGTGCCTCGGAGAACACGTTAAGCCGTCGGTCCTAGCTGCCATGAACATCTATGGCAGTCGTTATTGGGAAGTCAGTGCCCTCTAATATCCTGACACTGGTCTAGCTTTAGGGTATCGTTAGCCTTCGGGTTGCGGAGGTCAGATGGCAGTCACTCCGTAAAAACTGATATCCAGTCAAATCCGGTTAGACTAGAAAGCCGACCCCAAGTGACTTGGGAATAATAAAGGCTAGGGAGAAGAATACTTGTAACGGAGCTTTAAACATTACTACAGTAATTTTAAAGGTTTATAATATACTAGATTTTGGCTATGGCTTTGCTTGCTCGAGAACAGTATCTTTTGGGATGAAAGGTATTCTCTGTCCTTTTTTGTGCCCCTAACAACATGTATATGCAATATCATGATGATCGGTCGAGTAGTTAAGGCGTGAAAGCTTAACAAACAAACACACAAGCTCATATTTTCATTTATAATATTTCGAATGTCTCGTTGGTGCAGCGGTATGTGGATGCTGTTAAGGGGACACCGCGAAACGCGACGCCCGTAATCATTGACACTCATTGTGTATCAATCATTAAAGAGCGGTCATAAGGTTAAAAATTGCGATGCGCCCGCAATGATCGAGAGCGCTTAGAAATTGTTTGTTAAAATCTTAAAATATTATTTAAAAATGATTGGTTTTAGTTATGGAAATAATGAGCTAGCAAATTACTAATATTGATGTTACGTATATATTTAAGTAATTCCTAAGCATAATGATAGTGTAACTTCCTTGTAATTTCAAAAATAGTAATTTTTCAGAGGTGTTTTCGAAAATAATTATGATCGAGCCAAAATCTCAATATCGTGTTTTTGAGCTAGGAAATTCTAGTTATAGACATTAATTTACCTATATCAAAATTCTAGATTAATTGGTCTTCTCATATTCCTATACTATTCGATGAAAGTTAGTGCATTTTTTCAGTGTATCCTCTTAAGGAATCTCGGGTTCTTTTACGAGTGAGTTTCTTTTAAAAGAGTGGCCGTGAGTTTCTTACAGGTTTCTTTTCATAGGCTCTACCCTTTGCCTGAACCTAGCAACTAACCTAAATGTAGCTTCAGTAACTTAGTAAACTCACTAACCTATATACTTTGACGTTCATAAGTGTTACTTTGTGACCTAAATGAATAAATGATTTTTGGCTTTGACTTTGACTTTTGAGTCGGGTAATTTTATTATTGGGTATTTTCAGATAACAAATTCTTAGTAGCAACACTGATTCTGAAGATCTGTTCGATATAAGGTAGTAAGGTCGTCTCCTATTACGTAGGAGCTAAAACTTCCATCACTGGATTTTTTATGTAGCCAAGTTTAGCATGAAAACACTAAGTCTCAATAATCTAGAAGAACTGGGTAGATATTAACTGGCTTGAAACCCATAAAGAATAGTATGGTTAGATTTTAAGCAAAGTGTATTTGGGTTTTTCAGTCGAGAAATTCATAGTACACTAGTTTTCACCCGCGGCTTCGCTCGCGTAAATGTAGGTTAGGTTAGGTTTGCAACAGTTATTTTTTCTGGATGAAAGGTACCCTATGTCCTATTCTGTACCCCTGACAACGTGTATGCAAAATTTCATGTTGATCGGTTGAGTAGTTAAGGCGTGAAAGCGTAACAAACAAACTCATTTTCGCATTTATAATATTAGTTAGTATTACACAGTCTAGAACTCCGTCTGATATACGACGATAGGCTTGTCCTCTAATACGTGTTCTTTAAAACGATAGTTGACAAAATGTGGTAATGATACACCTTCGCTTCTTCGTGATTAGAAACATTAGACTATGTACAAAAAAGATAGGGGTAAGAAAAAGATTTGCTACTTGTAAAACTATGTGTTTTAATAATATGCCGTTTGAAGAACAGGGTCTCGATAAAAAAGAGGAAGGTAACGTTAACAAAAAGGTAGGGTGCCCTAAGGGGTCAACGGTTGCAATATTGTAGCCACGTCCTTTGTATGCCTGTAATCATAAGATTGGGGCAAATGGAATAATATTTCTTTGAGTTCCGTCCTGTACTCGGGCTACAGTTTCTTTATAATTGAATTACGAACTTTTTTGTTAACATATGTATGTATATGTATGTCTACCTCATCACTAAAAGTTCTGATTCTCGGATCAGGAAAGGCTTTTTCATCACACTGAAGTGGCGAAAAAATATACGAAGCACTCGTATATACACTAATGCATATGCAAAGATAGTTATAATATAATATAATAATATTCTACCACATACACACAACACCATCTAGCCCAAACTAAGCAGAGCTTGTACTATGGGTACTAGGCAATGGATAAACATACATATATACTTTTCTTTTTGTAAATACGTACATAATATACATAGAAACACCCAGACCAAGACAAATATCCATGTTCATGCACACAAATATTTGACTTGTGCGGGATTCGAACCCGCGACCTCAGGCGTGGCAGTCGGTTACACTAACCACTACGCCATCGAGGCCTCCAATTTTTCGCACAGATGTCTTAAAATACGCACCGGTGCAGTGATCCGTGCTGCTAGGATGCTGAATGTAGTTGCACAACGTATTTTTGCTGTACGTTGGCGGCATTTGAGAGGGTGACATTACAATACAAAATGTATAGTTACTATTATTATATATTAATGTCCACTATGTCGCATTAGGTTTTCCTGTAATGACTTAAGTGATCTATTTTATAAATAAAAAAAGAAAAAAATTCAAAATGTTGCCCGCTATGTTTATAACGTAAGCATTAAGTATATCTATTGTAATGCCATCTACAACGTAATTATTTATCAATTTGCTGAATTTACTGGTGCTTCTTGCGTAATAGCAAAGTCAAAGTATAAAAAATATTTTCATAAAATGTTTAAATAATTCTTGGACACGTAAATTAACTTATATATTAATAAAATAATAATCTATATCTATACAAATAAATAAAATTGTAGTGTCTGTTTGTAATGTCAAAATAACAGCTTTTTATCTAATGCATATGACAGTATATAAGGTACCTATACGAAAACATGTATTTTTAAATTTTTGTCTGTCTGTTTGTTCCGGCTAATCTCCGAAACGGCTGAACCAATTTTGACGGAACTTTCACTGGCAGATAGCTGATGGTATAAGGAGTAAGTACGAAGTCGCAGGTAACAGCTAATATTAAATATAAATAAAAACCTAACAACACTTACCGACCCGGGAATCACACTTGGAACATCGTGAACGGATGCAAATATAAGCGCAGACTTATGCCATGGGATTAACGTGGTAGACAAACCGTTATCAACCAATTTATTACATTCTAATCCTAACTAATATTATAAAAGCGAAAATGAGTTTGTTTGTTTGTTTGTTACCTTTTCACGCCTAAACCACTGAACCCATCCTTCTGAAATTTTGCTTATACATTGTCATACAAAAACGGACATAGGCTACCTTTCATCCCGAAAAAAATTACTGTTTTCGAGGAAAACAACAATAACGTTCTTATAATAATAGATGGCGCCACGTGTCTTTCAAAGGATGATTGAATTATAGATATTATTACAAGCAGAGTCCAACCCGAATTGATTGTCAAATTCTAAATTAACGCGACCGAAGCCGCGGACAAAAGCTAGTAAAATACAAAAGCAAAACAACACTTTTACTAAAAACTACATTACTTAATATTCCAAATAATACCAACAAATAAAAAAGGGGAAACGGCTTTAAGGTTTAAAAAAGGCTTATCATACAAATTTGCATATCTAAGCATCCTAAGGATTGTAGCATAGATGTACAGGTAGCTCTGCTTAAAATTGTTTACGTAAATCTATTGAAGACGTCGCAGGAATACGTAATGTGAAAACCATTGACATTCAGGCGGTGATGGACTAATTTCTTTCACTACGGCGTAACGAGCGTAGCAGAAAATTCGTTTAGCTTTAACTAGGTACCTATATAAGGGTTTATACACATGTGATATACTAGGATTTGCTTGCAACTTCATCCATTTCAATTATTTTTTGACAAAGACATTTGCTTTTCTTGGAATAATTTCTGTGTCGCGGTAGACTATGCGAATATTCAAACAACGGACACAGAGAATATTCAGACTCCAATCAATTATTTGTGGATCATAAAATTTTTTGTCCCGTGTGGAATTCAAATTCACTACACGTGGCATAGCGGCAGTTCACTATGCATTTGCAGAACAAGAGATTATGTCGTCTTCAGTTCTACAAAATTAAATGAACCTCAAAACGACAAAACATATTGCTCCGCGATGCTGAAAGAAACAGACAAACAAAAATTCTAAAAAACTATTCTCGTGTAGCAGCGATATCGTAGTGGGAGTATGTTAGACTGTCACGCAGAGGACTCATGACACGCATCTCTGAATTTCCAAAATTGTAAGCGTACGTGAAAAAAAAGGTTGCTTTGAAAAATCATCATCATCTAAAAATCATCATCATCTAAAAATGTTCTTAAACATATTTGCAGTTTGCCAACCTGCACTGGGATTAGCTTAGTATGCTAGAGAGAAAACATCAGATAGTTTATAAAAAGGGTTAATACTATTATTAATTATTACTGTTTTTGATTTTATTTACATATTTATATCTTATCTTATCTTATGTGGGGGCCAGTCAGTACAGACCGGCGACACTTCGACCCAGTGGGATCTTTTATGTCGACACTCTCCCAATAACGACTGCCATAGATGTTCATGGCAGCCGGGACCAACGGCTTAACGTGCTATTCGAGGCATGGAGCAGGCGATAATTGTCAATAACGTCATATAACTTTCTGAAAGTCAGAGGTGCGCGACGTGGGTTTCAACCCGAGACCTTGTACATTGCAGTCTGTTGGTCTCCCCACTGAGCTATCGCTGCTCATACATATTTATATAAAATATCTTGAAAATTAACTGAACACAATGACGGACTTAATTTTACCAAAGCCATTTTCTACTAGACAGTATTTGGTGAATGCAGAGATAAACCAGTGTAAAACAACGTGGGTACATTAAGTAAATCAAAAAATGGTTCATTGAACTCTAATAGATGATTTAAAATGGCTTTCCAAAAACTGCTCGAATGTACAGACGCCTTCGTTTCAGTTTTACAATAGTAGCTAAGATAGATCAAATATTTTATCAATAGTCGGCACACGTCTGCTCTGTCCTCGAAAGCCTTAAAATAAACAATCCTAAGTTGCTAATCCACTTGGCAGACGAAATAGTGGTCGCGATAATTTTATTAGAACGGGCCTTCGAGCCAGCTCACTAGGTACTGACCACCGGTGTGGCTATTATTCTCACGAAAATGAGTTGGTATTAAATCTTTCGGTGAACTAGTCATGTTTCGTTTTTGGAAAAAGTAATTATGAAACTGATAATGACTGCAAAGTTAGATATGCGTCTTAGATTTATTTAATAAAATGTAGATGGAATACGTACGATGATACTAAACCTTTGATTGTTTGCGATCCCAGGAGTGTTGGTTACGCGTTGCCTACCCTAGGTAAAAGGAATCCTAACTTCCTAACTAATATTATAAAAGCGAAAATGAGTTTGTTTGTTTGTTACCTTTTCACGCCTAAACCACTGAACCGATCATCCTGAAATTTTTCATATACGTTGTCAGGTGTACAGAAACGGACATATGTAGGCTACCTTTCATCCCAAAAAAAAAATTACTATTCCCGAGGAAAACAACAAAAGCGTTCTTATGATAATAGATGGCGCCACGTTTGTTTCGAATCATGGTTGAATTATATTATTACAAGCAGAGTACAACCCGAATTGATTGTCAAATTCTAAATTAACGCGAGCGAAGTCGCGGGCAAAAGCTAGTATAATATATAACTAGATTTTGCCAACGGGACCCTTTGTCCTTTTCTGTACCTACTCTTGACAACTTGCATGCAAAATTTCATGATGATCGGTTGATAAACATAAAAGAAAACTCACATTTGCATTTAAAATATTACTTGGAATTTATAGAGCAATATGCTCGTTTTTATGCAAGCCTTTGGACCATGGCTGGCGAAATGCGGGGTTCCACCACTGTCTTACAGTTTCCAGATCATGGCGTAAGTCTTCTATAAAACAAAACATTTTCTTTTCTCGTATGTTTCTAAATTATGCCGCTACTTAGTGGTTCATATCGCGTTGGCTGGACTGAGGATGGGTCTGATGGGATTGGCATATCCAAACCCTGAAGACTTCAGGCTTCTTCCTCTGAATTGTACACTGCGGCTAATGCAGTACATTCATCACATTCATTAAATCTTGGGGCCGACACAAAAGATCCCACTGGGTCGAAGTGTCACCGGTCTGTACTGACTGGCCCCCACACACAAGACAAGATAAGATAGGGGTTGAGCCCTAGTTGAGATTTTACACATTAGATATAAATTACACCCTGTCCTAGAAAAATAATTAGAGTAACTAGTAAAACAATGAATTTTCTATATCTACGGCAAACTTTTGGATTATGTCGGCTATATCATATCGCAATGTTTTATAAGGCATGATAATCTCTACGTAATATTGTCCTCTGTTTACGCGAATGTTATTCATTGAAATTAAACTACTATATATACGGATTTTATCGCGTTGTTTATTTGACACTTTATTACAAAATTTTGAAACTGTTACACTACTATTACTATTAAACTTTACTCAGTTTTAAGCTAATTAAATTATTGAAACTATTAAAACTATTTATACTATTATACTACGTCTATGTTTATGTGTATGTCTACGTATTTAATTACGAAAATTTACTTGAAGATCTTTATTGGGATTGATTATTGGAAAGTGCCTGAATTATTTTTGAAAATTTATTTCATGTACTATTTTGGGTTTAATTATTGGAAGGAGTTCAAACCTAAACAACTCGATGAGTTTTAAATAGGACCACTTAACTAACCACACTGGCCGTGCAATCAAAACAACAATGCTCAATGAACATGTGAACTTTACATAATCTCTGAGTCCAAAAACTTGGTTCATTGTGATGTGTTATCTCATAAGCTACGCGTTTTTAGAACTTCAATCTCAGTATACGGGTGTAATTACAACTTGGACATAACAAAGATGTTCTAAGTGGCCTAATTTATAAACACTATGAATACCATACGGGCGTCGATCCTGTATGAAAACTTGTTGTAACTAATATTTTGACATTATTATACCATATCTTGACATAGTAACTTAATTTGATAATATTCTGACATTTTTATTGTTAACTGAAATATTATATTAATTTAATTCATTAATCATCCTAATCGTAATCCTAACTATAATATTATAAATGCGAAAATGAGTTTGTTTGTGTGTTTGTTACGCTTTCACGCCTTAACTACTCAACTGATCAACATGAAATTTTGCATACACGTTGTCAGGGGTACAGAATATGACATAGGGTACCTTTCATCCAGATAAATAACTGTTGCAAACCTAACCTAACCTACATTTACGCGAGCGAAGCCGCGGGTGAAAACTAGTTATACTATAAAATTCATGGTCTACTCAAGGAATGAAATCATAATTTTAATATTGTCTTCTGTTTACGCGAATGTTATTCATTTAAATTAAACTACTATATACGGATAAACATAATTTTAATAGTTCTACATCAACAATGGTAGTATGTGTGAATCAATGCTGAATATACATATATGACCCTAATGTACCATATACTAAGAAATAAATGCTATTCTATTCAATTCTATTCTATAAACTTGAATTCAAAATAGGCTGTATGATTGCATCGACGGTCTAGTCAATTAGGTTCCTTTTTATTGGGCTTCTAGCTAAACCCGAGCACGTTTTTTTGACGTGACAACGTCTAATAAATCGATGAACGCCGGCTGCACGCACTAAAAAGGATGACTCATTGTCCCGTTACGCTCATTGTCTCGTTACGCTCATTGTAACGTTACGATCGGAGCGAGAGCGCTACACGAGCGATCGAAAGGCACGATCGGCTTGTATGAAGTTGTCACGTTAAACTATCGTCCGTAAACCGATAACTTTACAGACAACCAATGTTTTTTTCTTTAAAAAGATTACTATCTATTTGTGTTTCAAATTACTAGTATTTTTGTTAACTCCTTCAGCTAAGCTAAAATGCTTATGTTAGGAGTGGATTCACGTCAGTCGTGCAATGAGTGGGATTCAAACCCGCGACCTCTTGATCGCAAGTCCAATACCTTATCCATTGTGACTTAGTGTTATTAATTACTAAATTTCGCCCGCGGCTCGGCTCGCGTAAATGTAGGTTAGGTTATTATAGTAACAGTTCTTTTATCTGGATAAAGGAGGTTGCCCATCTTTCTTAGGGTTGCCGTTGCGCAACATATATTAAAGTATGGCAGCAAATATTAGATATATAAGAGGAGCTATAATGTACTTTTAAAACAAATAAAAACTAATCTTTTACTTAAATAAAAAAGTAATAATAAATAGAATGAATTAATCGATTCGAAAAAGTCGATTAAGTAATTAATTATATATAGAATAAGTAGACGTACTTTCTGAAAAACGTTCCAACCCACACACGGGTGAAAATCGAGTTATTATTAGCAAATTAGTCACGGGGTTACTATTTACTAGCTGGAAAAATTTGGTAGCTCTACTATCACTCTAAATATGAAATAATGACTTATGAATCCACATGTATGAAGAAGCACTACGGGATTGAACTTCAATCACGATTATATCAAAATGTTAACTTTGTGTAACGTTTGTTTTTGGAACGTTTTTCAGAAAGTACGTCCAAGTATCTTACATATGATTTTGATAAATTTTACTCATAGAAAGTATAAAAATGCGTTATGATTTAAACATAATTTATCATGACCATACTCCACTGCTTTTAAATATTAACCAAGAAACTGCTTTGAGTAATGTCCTTTACCCTATGTCTTTATCTGTTGCCCTGACAACGTGTATGTGAAATTTCATAATGATCGGTCGAGTAGTTACGGAGTGAAAACGTAACAAACCAACAAAAAAATAAATAATGAAACAAACTCACATTCGCATTTATAATATTAGTTAGGATTATGGAAGTCAACCCGTTTCCGTCGGTACTTCGGCATAAAAAGTAAATAAATCAATTTCACTTGCAACGTTGTTTAAATATTTTCAATCAGTACAACGAATTTTGCAGACATCAACATAGGAAAACTGTATTGTTATATTATATAAAGATGACATCAATCAGTACTAAGAGCATCGGCCATCCGCTGACAAGCGGTCACGGTAGCCTCTAAGCTGGAATAATAAATAACAATTCGCCTATAGTGACGCCAAAAAAGAAATCAAAGGTGAGATGAAAGGAGAGGAATTATATTTATAGATTTTATGTGAGTATCAAAACAGGAAGTGTATTAATAAATTAACGATCCTTTTCAGCTGCTTGAGGCAAATAAAATATTGATAAGTTTTCCCACAAATAAATAATAAACAATAAAGTTTTACAATGTTAATTTAAATTTTCAATTAATGAATTTTCTCTGTTTGAAGAGATATAAAAATTGGAAACATGTAATCTTTGACTCCTAGATCGGTTAAAATGTTTATTTTTTGTGAATAAGATAATATGAATATGATGAGGGAAGGCATTTCCCTTTGGGGTATCGCGTGAAACTATATTATTACATTATATACTTATGTATGAATATAAGAAAACCAGAAGCGCGCACGTCACGGACTACGCAAGGAGCGTGAACAGTTTCTGCTACTATCAGTAAAAGAAAGTAATAACCGAAATACTATACTGCATATTTGAATCCTTATCCCTTAGGCGCAAATAAATAGATCTTTTGAATATTATTATATGTGTATTTATAATGTTCGTAACGGCGGTAAGCTGTTCATAGCTTATATATGAATACGCGTGCTTTATATTTTTCTTCAGGATATAGTTCCGAGGCAAACTTCAGCCGAAACGTCTTTCTTCACAATAAGGCGTTTTGCAAAAGACATTTTCCCTATGAACAGGAGAGTCCGGGTCTGTTTAATTTTATCCATGTAAACATGTTTCTTATGCTAATATAATAATCCTAATCCTAACTATAATATTATAAAAGCGAAAATGAGTTTGTTTGTTTGTTACCTTTTCACACCTAAACCACTGAACCGATCATCCTGAAATTTTGCATATACGTTTTCAGGTGTACAGAAACGGATATAGGCTACCTTTCATCCCGAAAAAAATTACTGTTCCCGAGGAAAACAATAATAACGTTCTTGTGATAATAGATGGCGCCACGTGTCTTTCGAATCATGATTGAATTAAATATTTTTACAAACAGAGTACAACCCAAATTAATTGTCAAATTTTAAATTAACGCGAGCGAAGCCGCGGGCTAAAGCTAGTAATATTATAAATTCGATGAGAGTTTGTTTGTTTGCTACGCTTCCACGCCTTAATTTCTCGACTTTGACATCATCATGAAATTTCGCACATATTGTCAGGGACCCCTGATATGCTGTATGCTGTGTCCTTTTCTGTACCCGTAAAAAAAAGGATGAAGCATACCTTTCATTCAGAAAAAGGTCTAGTTTCTGAGGGATAGAAATTATATAGACCAAATATAAATTAACGCAAACGATGCCACGAGCATAATTTAATTAAAGATAATAACTACTTCAAGATTGCTCTGGCACTAGGAATAAATCCTGTGTTGCGTAGAACCTTTACAAACATTTTAATAATGGATAAAAAGAAAACCCAGCCGCCGTGCCTACAACTATTTGGGGAACACACCAATTTTTTCCCGTATGTAGATCGATGGATCCCGGATGTTGTGGCGTAAAATGGGAGAGGCCTATGCCCAGCAGTGAACTGCAGTGGGCTGATTGATTAATTGATGTAGATCGAACCCACAACACCTGCCGTAGAAGCAATGGTTACTACATCACCACCACTTACAACACAACACACACAACTACACAACACTACACAACGCCATCCGTGTAGTCATAAAAAGTTATGTGTAGAAATATACCAATTTTCAGCAATCATTGACCCATTTCAAACTAATTTAATGACACTTGTCATGTGTCGATATTAATAAACTTAATTAATTGATATTGGCACAACGACAGTTAGACAGAAGGACCCTATTAAAGTCTATAAATGACCCATTTAGCTAAGCTGCTACAACTGTAAATGGTTTTGTTATGGAATAACAAACAGCCATTGAAATGGCGCAAGGTCTATGCGATAGTAATGATGACTACCCTCTAGTGACGCGCTATTATTTTATGGTAAAATAAATCGTTTGGAAAAAGTACGATGTTGCATTCAAACTCTATTTTTTTTTATGACACAGATTATTTTTAATTACTATTAGCCTAACTGTAACTTCGTCTCGAGTTTGGTCCCTCAATCCTTTCGCAGTTAAATGAGTATCTATTAGTTAATTATCGCTACTTTTAACGGCAAAGGAAAACATCGTGAATCTGAAAGTTCTCCATAATCCATTCGACAATATGTAAAGTCTGTCAACCTATACTAGTTCAGCTACTTCTCATATGCAGCAGCAATGGGCTTATCCTTTTTTTTTCGTGTGGTTAGTGGCCAACTTGTTGTCAAGAGTTGTTCAAGCCGCCCGTAGGCCTCTGACTTGGCTTAACGACTGCTGTCAATTTGGCAACAACCGGTACCGACTTTTTACGTACCATCCGAAGCACGGAGACGCTCAGATGAAATACCACTAAGCGGTCACCCATCTATAGACTGACCGCACCCAACATTGCTTAACCTCACTAATCGTTTACCGATCAGTGAGTGCAACTGGCTATGAGCTATTATATAATTGAATATTTGGGTCCGTAATATATATCTGATACCAGTTTAATATGCGCCAGAAAGCTCTTTCGCTGTGACCTTATGTCATTCACGTGTCAATGCTAAATACTGTCATTCTCATTATATATTTAATATACTCCTGTTCATTTAAGGTACACTATAATGAATAGTCCAAAGAATGACCATTATTTTTCAGGCTAGCGAATAACAACTTGTGGAGTACATAGGTATTTTGTTGCCCGGGTATTGGCAAAGTGATTTTCTCCGCTACACTAACCGCGCAGACTAGTAATTTGTCCTAACAAAGGCAAGTACGTTATACTGAATGGTTACTAAAGCTACAATAATCAAAAAAGATAAAAGCGTTTCATGGTATTTACTTCCTTTATGAAAGATCGGAGTTTTTGAAATCAGGCGCTGTCTTGTTTCGGGGCATGATTGAGTTAGAAATGTTTTGAATTCACTTGAAAAACATTTCTTTTGAAGTTTCTGTGAATTTTTTATACGAAATCTTTGGTCTACAACTGCGTCACTGCGTCAGTGGAAAATAAAATTGCGCTTGTTTTCCTCGATCTTGAGATCTCGGTTTCGAAGCCATTTGGACAGCGGTGTCTGGTAATTGTCTGGCGGCAATATGCTCCCTCGTAATGATGCCTAAAAACATACTGCGTGATATTATTTAAGTGTAATACGTATAGGTACTGTGCCTACCCTTCCGAAGATGTGCAGGAATAAACCTATATGTTTGTATCTTTCCATAAAAGAAACAAATCGTTAGAAGGACGTTAATCCAGTCTGTCAATGTGTCAAATTTCATTGAAATTCATTCATCGGTTCTGGCATATATTTTGCAATTTATCCCTCAATATTACGTTTCAGGTTAATTGATTTATATTTTAATGTTAATTATACCCCGGTAAATAATAGTGCTCCGTAATTATCATAAGAAATAACAACTTAATCTCCGTAGGCATAACTTACCATATTTAATAAAGTTATGATAAGAAAATTTCCATTTTAATATTCACGGAGATTGTGGCGAAAATTATAACGTGACGGCTCCCTGGCTACATTATGAGTAAAGGAAATAATAATTTAAAGCGAAAATGTGAGGACGCATTCTGAATAAGAGAATTTTAATATGTTTAGATGTGTGTTGTATAATATCAGTTCTGTTTATATAATAGAAACAGCTGTGTGTAGGAAAGCTTACCTCGTTATTGTAAGAGATCGGTTAGGCTATACTCAATGTCGGTGGTCTAGGTTAATCTTCGAGAACATTATGAAGATGCCTGCGCCCCTGTACCTGCTTTCGAGTGGTTCGTTACACTTGTGACTAGGTTTCGATTGGTCAGAAAGAAGGAGGAGGAGGAGGCTCAAAAATGTACCTCTTTAATATCTTTATTTATTACAACACATTTTTATTTAAATATACCACAAATTTTAACTATCTGTAAATGATTTTAGACTTTGTGTTATAATGAAGTATTTAATACCGAAGACGTAAAAATCTAAGGTGTGTGCTGTAAGATGAGAGCTTGGCAACTGCCGTCGCATTCCAACAATCTTTCCTACTAAGGTTTCACTGATATTTCTGTCATGTTATGTGTAAACACATATTAAATAAATTGTTTAAACATTTATTGTATACATACATACATAGATTCATGCCTGTTTCCTAGACGGGAAATAACAACAAAAAATAATAATAATAAATAATATAATTAGCTTTTAAACTAACACCTTCGCCTTGTGATATAAACAAAAAATGTATCACCAGGTTAAATAAAAGCGCACAAACCGCAGGGCAGCTTGTGGCTAGCTGAATGTGAGTGGCGAGACTGCGGTCTTGAATGCCTCAGAGAGTCGGTGAGGGCCTCGTCCCCAGTTTGCCGTTACTGGTTGGCTGGGGTGGAACTCCAAGAGCGCCCGTAGGACTCTCAACTCTGGCTTGCCTTGATCGGCCAGTCAGAGGGGGGCCGCTAGAGCTACATGCTTGGGGGTGGAAGTGTCATTTTCAAGGGCATAACTACGGGGAAACCCGCTCCGGATCTCCGTTTTCACGAGACCCGTGATGGCGAAACCGGCGCCGCACCGCTCGACATCCCTAGCCGCTCGCACCGGTGTTGCCCTCTGCTGATGGCTTGTATGCCTATAGTGGCTATTTAGGGGGCCCATCTAGTGAGTTGGCGAGTCACCGTCTGTCCATTCGATTGATGCTATTAGAGTATTCAGGGCAGACGCCGTTTTATCATCTATAGTTACCAATATACCAGTCCATTAAACACCCATACCCATAGCCCATATATTAGAATCTATACGTAGCGATAGTCCTACGCCTGCTGCGGCTAGTGCCGCTGTAAGTGTTCCATCCCACCTTTGATTAAAACTCTCGAAGGGCCTCTTCACGTTGGACCCATGTCTCCGTGTAAGCCTCCCAAAGGGCCGGGTAATTTCCTAACGTATTAGGAATATACCCGTGAAAGAGAAACATAATAAAAATAATATAATAACATAAATTAATTAATTATTAAATAATTATTAATTATATATTATAATTATTAAATAATTATTAATTATATATTATAATTATAAATTAATCATATTATATCCATTGATCCAACGGGTATTATTACTATTCTCGAATAAGATCAGGCATTTTGCGAACAAAATAAGACCGGAGTGTTATATATTATAATGATCTAATCATAGCTAACAGAATGTGGTAAAATACACATCTATCAGACAAAAAGATGTTGAAATGTCATTGATATTAGTGCCCTTTAAGTCCATCTTATATACTAAAATTGTGGTTGGTAGATTTACTGGCATTTATGTCCATTAGAATCTTGTTGGTAACCGCCTTAAGTGCTTGAAGGAGGCAACCATCAAATAACCAAGTGCATTTCCCGAGCCAGCGATCCCACTTGTCACTTAAGACGCTCTCAGCTGCAAAACGATATCTGCACATAAACCTCATTGTAGTTAAATAAATAAATGTATATGACGTAGAAAAATAAATTAATTCCTGAAGTTTGTAAGACTGTGGAGTTTTATTCGATGGTCCAGAATCCGATAGTACATTATAATGTTACTACTTGTCTGCTGATAACACAGTCTCTTCTTAGCCTCATCAGTTTAATAAAGCCTTCTGTTAACTCGAAGGTTCCAGTGATTTCTTGGGTTTCAGTGTGAGCTGAAAACACGCTGTAACACACTACGCACTAAGCTGTGCAAGACCCAAGCAACGTGTGTCCTATTGGTCACAGATTTTTCCTGCCGTCAAACGGGTTAAGTTGCTTTCCAAACTCACTGTAGGTAAATACTACACAAGGTAATTTGTTGCTTACTGTTTTAAGATTGGTACAGTAGCACTATTATATACCTGCCACCTACTTCCTGCTACCTACTCCACTCGCGCTGTTTCACGTTTGAGCAGGAACCCCGCAGTGCTTCTTTTCATTATGTCACAGCATCGAACTTTGAAATTCCAACTGACGAAATAAGGCTTGTTTAATTATGAATTAATGAATGGCGATATTTTATTGTTGAGTACATTTATTCTCACTGGGTCAGAAGGTTAAAACCAAAATATCAAAAATAATTATTGATTAAAAAAAAGTGCAATTGTAACAGAGCATTCCAATACAAATTGCGAAGGAAAATAGCCTATGAGTAAAAAGCTTACTTTAATTTCATGTAGTAGATGAATATTATTTTCGACGATATACATTAATATTGGTAGACATATTATATGTGGCAGATATATTAAACTTAAGAGAAAGTTTAATTTCCATATTTTAAGATTATTTAACACTAGCTTTTGCCCGCGGCTTCGCTCGCGTTAATTTAGAATTTGACAATCAATTCGGGTTGTACTCTGCTTGTAATAATATAACTCAGTCATGATTGATGATACGTGGCGCTATCTATTAACATAAGAACGTTATTGTTGTTTTCCTTGGGAACAGTAATTTTTTTCGGGATGAAAGGTAGCCTATGTCCAATTCTGTACACCTGACAATGTACTCGTATATGCAAAATTTCAGAATGGTCGGTTCAGTGGTTTAGGCGTGAAAAAGTAACAAACAAGCAAACTCATTTTCGATTTTATAATATTAGTTACGATAGGATAGGATAGCTACATGGCTACATATAGATGGTAAAGTAGTGAAAGTGGACCTCTCAAAAGAACAACACACCTGCGACACCAGAGGCATCACTTGCGCATTGCCGACCCTTTAAGAAAGGAAGTGGGAAGGAGAAGGAGCGGGATGGGGGAAAGGGGTGATTGGGCCTCCGGCACTCTCACTCACCGAACGAAACACAACAGTAGGACTACTGCTATTCCACGTCGATATTCTGTGAGAGGGTAGTCCTTCCCCGGTCGAGCCGGCCCATTCATGCTGAAATCATCATGTATCCATTGTTTGTTACGCTTTCACGCCTTAACTACTCGAACGATCGTCATGAAATATAGCATACACGTTGTCAGGGGTACAGAAAAGACCATAGGACAGCTTTAATATAGGAAAAAGTACTGTTCTATCGGGATACAAATTTATTAATAAAACGAGCAAGATCTAGATTTTAATAAAATTGTTAAAAATTATTGCATCTTGATTGGTTCTTCGTCTTTATTGTAGATACGTATATTTTTTGTTTGATTCGCTACGAAATGCCGTTTATTCTTTGCAGGAGAGATATCCATCTTTAAAAAAGATACTTTTTAAATGTAATACCCATGAGTGTACTAAGAATAAAATGGATCGTAATGGTTTCTCGTGCACCGATTTTCACCACTGTCGTATGTTATTCTACCCTAGAATCCTCGTTATGGTGCAGTTATTTATAAAACTCCTTTTACGTGGAATTATGGGCTAATGGGTGAGTTTTTATTGGCTGCCTTTTTAAGCGTTATTGGTCGCAAGGGAACTTTGAATAAAGATGAAGGAGTCAAAGTATTTATATTATATTATATTATACTATTTATATTATAAATATTTATATTATATTATATATACTTATATTATAAGTGTCTGCCCGGTTATTAAAATTTGACCATCATTATTTTATTAGAAAATATAAGTATAAAATGTTCCAAAATTTTTTACACTCACTCTCGTTAATCATCATATAAAAAAAAGATTTCTTGCAATTTGGTTTTCAAATTACTCGAATTCTTGTTATCTTATCTTATCTTATGTGGGGGCCAGTCAATGCAGACCGGCGACACTTCGACCCTGTGGGATCTTTTGTGTCGACACTCTCCCAATAACGACTGCCATAGATGTTCATGGCAGCCGGGACCAACGGCTTAACGTGCTCTCCCAGGCACGGAGCAGGCGATAATTGTCAATCAATACGCACATAATTTCGAAAAGTCATATAACTTTCGAAAGTCAGAGGTGCGCGACGAGGGTTCGAACCCGAGACCCTCTGCATTGTAGTCTGTTGGTCTGCCCACTGAGCTATCGTTGCTCATGTATGGTTATATCATTCTTGTTAACTCCTCCAGCTAAGCTAGAATGCTTGTATTAAGTGTGGGATCAGTCAGTCGTGCAATGGGTGGAATTCAAACCCGCGACCTCTCGATCGCAAGTCCAATACCTTATTGTGCTATCGCCGCTTCTTATGTCCACTCACGTTAATTATAGGTACATATATCTGAAACTATACACAAACAAAGAAGAAAAAGGTACTATACTGTTTTGTCTTTACCTATCTGTATAAAATAAACTGCTTCTAATATTTTATTGATAACACTAAAGGTCGCCTATAAAAAAAACAAAAAAAATGAAAATTATTTCATACTGATTTATACCAACTCATTCATATTGTTAAATACTCTGATTGCGATAATGGCGAATTTTAATGTTTTATTCTATGAATAATGTGTAGATATACGTTGTTCATACTAATACATGAAAAGGTTTCAGTTTCCATTAGTTAATATATTTGATTTGTTTAGGGCCTTTCTATTCTACCTGGGGTCTATTGTTACGACAATTACAATAACTTCTTATTGATTTTAAATCACCATATATATTATATACCATATATCCCTAAAGTACATATTACAGAGTAAATATTGTGAACCCCCATTTTTTTGTCACGCCAAAGTAGACCCCCGCCGAGTCTCCCGTGGATCCCTGAGGGTCCACCTGGACCACTTTGGGAACTAAGGGTATAAAGTAACAAAATTTTTATGTCGCTACGCTTCTGAAATAATTTTACCAACCATATACATTCTTACTCTTTTTTAAATAATTTTATGAATGGGGCAATGCGGTTTGTCCTTCTTTTACGCTGCGACCGAACAACGGTTGGACGTGGTTTTTTGCATAGCGATAATTTATAGACCGGCGAATAACATAGGCCTACCCGGAAAACGGCACAATTCATGTGGGATAGATTTATAGAACTAAAGAAGGAAAGACGCGGGTACAGGCTATTAATACACATAATATTACATATAATGTTCGGTTCGATTCCCGCACAAGTCAAACATTTGTGTGCATGAACATGGATGTTTGTCTTGGTCTGGGTGTTTCTATGTATAATAGGTAAGCATTTACAAAAAAAAGTATATATGTATGTTTATCCATTGTCTGGTACCCATAGTACAAGCTCTGCTTAGTTTGGGCTAGATGGTGTTGTGTGTATGTGATAGAATATTATTATATATTATTATTATTATTATAATGTTATTATTTAAGTTAATTTTTAACCTATTGAGCAAGCAGCGCAATGGCGGCTAAACACAAATTGGTTTTTAGGGTTCCGTACCCAAAGGGTAAAACGGGACCCTATTACCTACTAAGACTTCGGTGTCCGTCTGTCACCAGGCTGTATCTCATGAACCGTGATAGTTAGACAGTTGAAATTTTCACAGATGATGTATTTCTGTTGCCGCTATAACAACAACTAATAAAACACAGAATAAAATAAATATTTAAGAGGACTCCCATACAACAGACATGATTTTTTTGCCGTTTTAATAGATCATGGTACGGAACCCTTCGTGTGCGAGTCTGACTCGCACTTGGCCGGTATTTAATTATGTCTAACATTCCAAGACAGGGTAAAAAACATTAAAAAATGTTTGGGATACATATTATATGTATGTATTCTCATTAGCCCTAAACTTGAATGCCTGTGTTAGAAGTGAGTTCACGTCGGTCGCCCATTAGGTAGGATTCGAACTTGACCTCTCGATTGAAAGTCCAATGCTTTATTCATTTATAAAAAAGTGTATTATAATTACAATCAGAGTACCGTATGGTAACGCCTTATTACTACGCCATCCGTGCATTCACAGCTACCCTATAATAATATCCTCCAGACCGAATTTCGGTCACGGCGGCCAATCTTAACGGAGACTGGCCCACTACGCAGGAGATATTATAGTGCACAATCGTGTGCGCAAACACAAGAGCACTCATTATCCGATGGGACGGTAATCCGACACGACCGGAGAGAGATCAGGCGCAGGACCAATGGCTTTACGTGCTTTCCAAGGCACGGTGGTGTCCAACACCGCTAACTTCCTAACTTCGGGCTGTTATTAAGATTTCTTAACAGAAAACCCAATAACTTTGTATTGACCCGACCCGGGATTCGAACTCGAGACCTCATGCACAGCAGTCGCATTCACTACCACTGTGCCATGGAGACAGTTACCCTATATTTCCAGGTAGACCACTGACTTGGGGAACTGATATACCAAACATTTTGTTTAATGCCATAGTAGTTTTACTTACTGAAATAAGTGCCACCTATCTACCCGAAAGAAAAGTAAGGGTTCATTGGTAGTCCACCCAAAAACTGTTTTAACTATTTAATGGGAATAACTGAATCGACCTTCTAAGCAAAGACAAATGAAATCTTATTTTGTAATATTGTCTTCCGTGAATGCGTATATTACAATACATTAACATCAAACATTTCACATAAGGACTATATATTGTGTAAGTAGAAATATACTGACATTACTCAGATGGAGACATATTCCCTAGCGGATATCGTCATTCCCCGATAGGAACAAGGCAGGAAGAGGGGTGAGTTTCCTTAGCACAGTGCTAGTCGTAACCTTAGCGACTTGTTGCTCGTTCAATATGTTTGTACTCATGAATTACATAAGGAAGAAATTTTGGGTGGATTTTAGCTACAATTTACATTTATATGGTAATCAATATTATTGCAGGGCCTGAATGCAGGATTTGCCATGATGTCTTATAATAATAATAATAATGTTCTATCACATACACACAACACCATCTAGCCCAAACTAAGCAGAGCTTGTACAATGGGTACTAGACAATGGATAAACATACACATATACTTTTTTTTGTAAGTACATACATTTTATATATAGGTTTCTATGTATAATATGTATATATGTATTTACAAAAAAAAGTATGAATGTTTGTATTGCTCTGGGTGTTTACCCAGACCAAGACAAACATCCATGTTCATGCACACAAATGTTTGACTTGTGCGGGAATCGAACCCGCGACCTCAGGCGTGGCAGTCGGTTACACTATCCACTACGCCATTGAAGCCGTCATTATGAAACTCATATAAATGTGAGAGTCTATTAGACACGCTCTTATCATCAAAGAGGTGGACAGATACGTTTTTCATCCACCTTGCATTAGCTACAGTTGTAGGCTATCCTACTTCCATTCTCCAGATTCAGTATTGCTATTGAAAAGTACTTCGCACTGGAATTGAAGTCGGAGGCAGTCAAAACAATTGGGTTAAAAATTTGGTATTATTATGTTTTTGTATGCGTATCAATCATACATAGATTCACGCCTGTTTCCCAGAGGGGTAGGCAGAGGGGTAGGCAGAGACTACGGATTTCCATTTGCTACGATCCTGACACACTTCTCTGGCTTCATTCAGTTTCATCACATTCCTCATACACGCCCGTCGGTTCAAGGAGCTCTTAACCTGACCTTTGTCCAGACCGCCTCCGATCTGATCGAGAAACGTTCGCCTAGGTTTTCCTCTTGCGACTGTTCCATTCACGCTAGCCTCATAAACTTTCTTAGTCAGTCTTTCCTCGTCCATTCATTCTACATGTCCAAACCAGCTTAACATACCCTTTTCTATTCTTGTCACTATGTCTATTTTCATGCCGCATCTGTCTCGTATCAATCAGTTAAAGTAAATAAGAAAATTATCTCGATATTAATTTTAGAAGTATCACCTTATCGTTTTTACAGTATTCTTTTAACCATTCTATAAGAAAATCAGGCAATACTAAGTACTCTTATGTAGAGTGTATATAGTCATCTATATAGGGTGACAATCTTCTAATAGTACCTCTAAGTTGTAAGTCGACAAAGTGACTTTTGAACGCTGTCCACGTAAGTTTCAAATCAACATTGTCCAGAAGGTTACCGATCTGAAAAGCTCAAGTATCTTGTAGTTCCGCTTGTTGTGAACTAGTAAACACTACTTGTAGAAGGCTACGGTTCCATACAAACATAGTTTTACAAGATTGTTCACCAAAGGATAGGTAAAGATGCGTACGGTCAATTTTCCTAAAGGATGTTTTCTTTTAACGTCCTCGTCTTGAAACCACCTCCCAATATGTCAATTTCTTCTTTCCTCTTTTTCTTCTTTTTATTTCCTTTCAATCCTTTATTTTCCATTTTGTCATCTTAATGTACCATAAATTTCTACATCTATCACTTGTTATGATGCTAACATACATATATATCTTGTTCCATTCCTTCTCATAAGAAACTTTGTGAAGTGGCATATTTGTCCTGGATATTTTGTAAAATCTTCTGATTTGGGCAACATCTTGAACTTTATGGAATCATGAATATATTCGTAAACTTCTATACTGATCTTGTGCCATATGTGGAATCTGATAACTTAGCAGATTTCATAAATCGTCGAGAACATTAGACAACATTTCAGATTTGCAGGGTTATTAAGGATTGTATTCTTCAGAGTTAAATCCAGTATGAAGTCAACGTGATGTACCATGAACTCGATCTCAAAACTTCTTCGTCTAACGGTCTCCACTTTAAGCTCTCGCAATCAAAGCGGCACACTTGGCGTATTGCCAGCCAGTACTAAAAATTGTTTTAAGTCTCGATACTATTTTGCCGGCTACCTACCTATAGATGCCATGTTACAGCAGATAAGTCGAAATCTCCTTTACATAATTATTATGCTAAATTCAGTCGTAACCAAGAACGACCTTGTAATATAATTCTTATTCTAAACTGAGCATTGTAACTACGAACGTCAATATAGAAATACCCAATATTACTTTTTGGAAAATTTTAACTTTCTTCTTGCAACAAAAAAAGTCAAGGCTGAAAACCCACTATTATTTTTTTGCAGATTCTTATTTCAATATTCCAATCAGCAGAAACTAATTCGCGCATCTCTATCATGCATATAGAACATAAAACAAATTGGAAATTCCGATTGCAGTTGGTTCTCTTCGAACCACGAAACGATAACATAAAAATAAATTCGATTATTTTAACGATACCACTTACGGTTTCAACCATTTTGGCTGAAACAATTTCTTCTATCACCTTCAAAAGCTAAAAAATGTAGGATGAAGTGAAAAGCACTTACAACATGTTATTCCGTTACTGTTACTTTTACGTTACGCACGTGACGAAATATATTAGCTTTACAAATGACGCTCTTACGAACACAAACAGGTTTGATAATGTTGAACAAGTTTCAGACGTGACAGCCGTAAGCATTATGGAGGTTGAAAGTTTTTAGAGATGTCTTCAGATTGAAAAAGTGATGCTTTATTAGATTGTAGAGATGGTTCAGCTAGCTAATGTTTGTGTTATGTCACGATGAAAATATAGACAGTGAAGTAGTGTTTGTAAGTACATATAAGAGTTAGGTAACTGCTAAATCTTCGTTTGAATCTGAAGCATCAGGACTCAGAAAATACTTTCAGACTGAGATGATAAATTTTGTGTACTTGCTGTGGGTTGTCAAGGCAAGCTCTATTTTATATTAAAGTAACGGGTTATAGAAACCAAGGAATTGGTGATCTTTACTTCGAGCAACCCCTATTTACAAGGTTGGTCACCCACGGGTGATATTTGATAAGCGTGCGTTGGTGATGTTTTTATTTACATTTTATTTAGTGATACCTATACCAAATAGAATAGGTTCAAAACACTTTTTCAGTCAGGTCAAGGATATCTATATTTTATTATAACTATGTAATTAACAAATTTGTAAACGAATTTTATAAATTGAAAGTCCTACTTAAAATTCTTTTTTTGGAGCTATGATTTATTTTTGACCATTACTGCTATAAGGCCAATATTGAATCAAACTACTGCACCACACATTGGCTACAATACCAACTTTGCACCAAACACTGGAAATAGACAAGCGCGGTCCTTGTTGTTCAGTTGACGCAGAGCGGACTATGGACGATAACTTATTTGCACTAGCGGCTTACGCATATGGTTAAGATACATATGCTTATTATTTGCATCGTACAAGAAAACAACGAAAGAAAAGGCGGTGGTGGATGATTAAAGTGACCAATGTGTGGCGCGCGCGTGACATTCTGTCCAAGATGCCCGCACGTGCTCCTCTTACATTCCCCTCGCCTTTGAACTTTTTGAAAAAACCGACTCTATACCCGTCGGTGTTGGACATAGGACGGTGATTGGACGCAATGTTCACATTGTGTCACAGATTGACCCACACATTGGAGTATTGGCCGCAATAAGCTACATTGGTGCAAATATAACCAATGTGTGGCTGCGGTGTAAAGGAGAAAGCAGAAGTGGATTAGTAATAGTAATAGTAATATTCTATCACATACACACAACACCATCTAGCCCAAACTAAGCAGTGCTTGTACTATGGGTACTAGACAATGGATAGACCCACATTTCTTAAGCTATTTTATTCCATCTCGCGTAATAATAGGCGAGTCTATTGCCTTCTATCAAACATTCTAGTCTATAATAAATTTGGCGAAAAAAGAAAAAAAGAGTGGCTGGTTTCTTGTCAGTTGTTCTCATTGGTTCTACATCCTTGCTTTGCTAAACATGGCAACAGGTAAGTGTAAATTCACATTAATAAGTGTATCTTTGACGTTCATAAGTGTAACTTTGCTTTCTTTAATTTTTAATGAATAAAGTAGTTAAATCGGTCAAGTTTTGGAGAAGGAATCAGGGGACTACGCAACGTTGATTTTGTGTACTTTTAATAGGTATTTTCGGTGCAAGCTGTAGTTGTCTCTATCGCGCTCTGCGGGCACTGCGCGGCAGCAACAGATTTTACAAATACCTATTTTTCAATAACCCTTAGTGTTTCCTCTTAAAATAACAATGACAAAAATGAAAATGAAACGGTCACTCATCTCCAAAACTGACCTTACCATGCCTTACCTACCAAATTACATACCGCTCTCAGTGGATAACTGTAACAGACCATTTCTTGTAGTATATTAGGCATCCATATTTGTCAACGGAGTTACAAATAGCGTGGTCCATTACCCTCGTAAGAGCTTGTTGTGTAAGAGGGTGCATGTTGATTGCTACCCTTTCGCGTGGAGAGTCGTATTACACACTTCACCCTTTGCTGCCCTTACTTTTAAATTGTTCTGTATCCATCTACTTAGAAACTAAAAGTTTGGTATATATATACATACAAAGATTCACGGCGGTTTCCTTATGGGGTAGGTAGAGAAACAGCTCATTTGTTATCTGGTATACGTTTTTGCTACATTCACTTTCATTATATTCTTAATTAGGTTTTACCCGCGTCTTAGCTCGCGTTAATATAAATTTTGACAATAAATTTGTATCCCCGGCCGATAGTACTTTTTTCTGGATGAAAGGGTACAGGTGCTATTGTCAATGCGAATTTCATGATAATCGGCGTGGTGCATCCCCACAGACAATGGGTCATTTGCTGATGTGCCCCACGAGCCCAGAATTGTGCACGCTTGATGAAATATACCAAGCAATGCCTAGTGCAATTCACGTTGCCGAGCACTGGGTTAAAATCATAATTATAATAAAATATACCTAGTAGTAAAAATTTTATATAATATGTAGAATAAACATCTAACACATTAGTTCCTTTTTCCATAATAATGATTTGGTTTTAATAATGAAGGCATAGCCTTTGCTATCAACAAATTATAAATCGATCATTTTCTGTGACTGAAAATACATTAACGTCGTCATATTTACATATCTTAGTAGGCTTAGAGGTGTATTATATACCCAAATCTTACTGAATATATTGTATTTACTATATTATAGTAGGCGAAATGCCGAATACCGAGCAAATTGCCAGTCTCCGTATCCCAACTAAGAATTACCATACAGAAAAATAAATAAAATCGTTGCCTAAGCCAGGAATAAAAGCCGAGACTTTGCAATTGGCCCAAAGATAAGGAAATTAATGCCGTAAGACGTGAGTTATCAATTTTACATTAAAAATATTTACCAAATTAAGATAAAATATCACAAAATTCACTGTAGATTGTATATCATTCGGATACTGTTATAATAGAAACAATTAATATCACAACAAGAGATTTCCAATGAATTTGCAAACAATCAAAAAATCAAATTATTCATCACATATTAAAAGCAAACAATTCAACACTCATCTATTCAATATTCACTGCTCAAATAAGTAAAACACTGTTCATTGTTTTATTGAAATGCTTAAATAAGAAAATCGATGCCGTTTGTAAATAAAACCGCTTTACAGTAATTCTCCAATGTTATTCTTCAAAGTCGAGCAGTTTGTTACAGACTGTTCTTAATTTGGTATAGTAATGATAATTTCCTCACGAAACTCTTAAGTCACACGACAATACTCGGGATGTTTTTACAGTACCTATAGTCTATACCTTGGGGGAGGTCTACGAGTATGTCCAGCAGTGGACAACTTTTGGCTGTGATGATGCTAGTCTATACTAATGACATAAAACTGAACAGACCGTTTTTTGTATTTGGACGCGCTAATCCTTAAAATTACCAGTTAGATAAAAAATGATTTTCAAATTTGATAGCCCGATTTATGGAGAAGGTTATATTATTTATATATAATACTAACTGTTACCTGCGATTTCGTTGGCGTAGATTTTAACTAAAAAGTGTTTGTCTCTGCGGAACCCTATTTTTTTTCTAAAATCAAAGTAGCCTATATTACTCCTTATAACATCAGCTATCTGCCAGTGAAAGTCCCGTCAAAATCGGTTCAGCGGTTTCGGAGATTAGCTGGAACAAACAGACAGACAGACAAAAATTTTAAAAATAGTTGTTTTCGTATAGGTATCTTATATACTTTCATATGCATTAGATAAAAAGCTGTTATTTTGACATTAAAAACAGACACATCAATTTTAATTATGTGTATAGATTTAATTTGCGCTGCGTGTACTATGTGCTGTGTCCAAAAGTGTAGACATATTTTCGTGTTCACTGAGTGAGTTCACACAGGCTACTTATTCCTTTTTGTGTTTACAATAATAGGAAATAATATATAGTATTAGGGAGTAGGTATATATTAAGTAAATATAATTTGTACATATTAAGTAAATTCTGCATCCATTGCATTAGGTTAAGTATTACCTGTAATGACTAATGATGGCTGTATGTGGTATTAAATAAATAAATAAATTTTTTATGTCAGGCTATTTATACCATCATCATATAAACCACGGGAACGGAGCAGTAATCATAAACGTGAGTGAAACCACAGGGGAAAGCTATTTTGATTATAAACTTAGAACCTCTAACTTTTTGAATTTATATGCGTATTAAATAGTTAATTATCGCTAGCTTGAACGGTGAAGAAAAACATCGTAAGAAAACCTGCATAACTGAGAATTCTTCATAATGTTCTCGAAGAAGCGCACCTTAATAAAATTACCTATATATTATAATAGTCAATAAATATCAATCATAAGTAAAATATGTAAATAATAAAATATGTAAAACTTCCTCCTCTCTCCTACATGTTGCCGTGCCGACAAGGCCCACACATGTTTCTTATATTATACCATTGTAACATCTATTTAACTTGTGGAGTGCAATAAATGTATTGAGTATTGATATGTGAAGCCTGCCAACCCGCATTGGGCCAGCGCACGAGACTATGGCCTTACACTTCTGACACTGAAAACAGACCATGTCCAAAGGTGGGACAGTTTATATTATCCAGGATATTAACGCCGTGTAAAATCAGTCTTAAATGTATACAGGTTGTTCATTTAACGTTCTTTGTTTTAATTTAAGTTTATCTTTATTACGCTGGTATAGGTATATACTTTGCATCTTCAGCTGTTGTTTGGTATTATAAATAATTAATAGGCGAGAAGTTTCGTTGATTAGAAATGGGATGCGAATTAAGTCTGGCTTATTTAAGTCTTGGCGAAGTGCTGTTGTATGTTACATCTATGTGGTCTATTAACCTCTGAGTCTTCTTCGAAGAGGTTAATGAAAACACTATGTGGGTGTGTGTCTGTCTGTTAGTGACAGGCATAACTCCGGAACGACTAAACCGATTGACTTGTAACTTGGTGTGCAGACACCTTGGGGGCATACCTCGGTCGAGTTTGAATATGGGTCCTATGGGTCAAAAGACCCCTGAGATATAGGGGTCACAACATCACATGTATTTTAATTGGCAAAATATTGACTTGTAACTTGGTGTGCAGGTACCTTGGGGTCATACCTCGGTCGACTTTGAATATGGGTTCTGTGGGTCAAAAGACCCTCGAGATATAGGGGTCACAAGGTCACATGATGTACATTTAAGACGAAGAGGTTGAATCCTGGATTTTTACACCCATCTCGTTTATTACTTTTTTAATTGTCTATCATGCTATTTCATTTACGCTTAGCTTTATGACTGATCTTGATTTTATCAGATTTGAGCCTAGATTAGGCAATATACATCGTAGTCTTACGACTTCGTAGGACTACACTCACTTTTCGCAATTAATGTTTATGGGTTCCATGTAAAAGGGGACGAGCCTATTACTGAAGCGAATATTGGTGGATAAAAAAACCTAATAACATTTTCCCGACCGAGGAATCGAACATGTGACCATGCACCTCATGCACTTCAGTCGCATACATTACCATAGACAGACATATGAAAATGATTATTAGAGGCAAAACCAGAGAATGAAAGCATGATAAGGATTATCCAAATTATGAAATACTTGAAATTACAGACCTTTAAATCGAACCATTAATTAATAAAAATCCCACAAATTAAACCAAAACTAATCGTCGATAGCCTAATGAGATCGTTGGACTGCCATGCAATAGTCTGGAGTTCGATCCCAAGGCCTCTGACCTTGCGAAGTTTTCTTAACTTTCTTGGAAAATATCGTAAGGAAACCTGCATGTCTAACGAGTTCTCTATAATTTTCTCGAAGATATGTGAAGTCTACTAATACACCTGATGGTAAGTGGTCACCGTAGCCTATGGACGCCTGCAACACCAGAGGCATCACTTGCGCGTTGCCGACCCTTTAGGAAAGGAAGTGGGAAGTAGAAAGAGCGGGAAGGGGTAAAGAGGGTGATTGGGCCTCCGGTACTCTCACTTACCGAACGAAACAACAGTAGGAATACTGCTATTTCACGTCGATATTCCGTGAGAGGGTAATCCTTCCCCGGTCGAGCCGGTCATGCTGAAATCAGCGAGGCTACTCAAAAAATCTCTCTCTGTGTTATTTTTCAACCAAATCCATTCAACGGTTTACACGTGACTGAGTAATAAACAACGGAACATCTAAACATTTTTATATTAGTAGCATAATAAAAGAATATTAAAATATCTTGTTGTCCTTACTATTTCATAAAATATTTACAAGGGTAACTTTTACAACGGACGTAATTAGAAGTAGATAGTAGTTTGAACACAGATAAGTATTGGCTCCGTATATTTAATTACTTAAACAATTCAGGTACATTCTTTTCAAGAATTGTGAAAAAGGCAACTAATTAAAAATAATGAGATTACCTGTAACATTTTTTGTAACATTCGAGTTACACGTAACTTTACAATTACGCGGTTTTCCTTCCTTGAATCAGTTTCTTCATGATCCTTAAGAATGAACCACTGAGAAAAGAACACCGTAGCTATCTATGCAATGTAATCATTAAAGTCATTGCGCTATGGTATAAAATCCTAAAGCCTAAGCAGTATAGATAAGTTTATTACTTCATAAGAAAAACACTTAATCTAAGTACAAAACTAGGGCTTAAGGAATACATGACAAACTGGAGACCCTGACTTCTAAACTAGGTATAGACCTGTATCTTAGAAGCCAGTGCTACCTTCTGATAGTAACATTAATATAAGCCTCACAAATGGTTACAATCATTGATATTCTCATAGATAGTGAGAAAATACTAAGTACAAAATAGGGTTAGTGTAAATAGTTATAGTACAAAGAAGATCGTTAATTTGGTCGCTTCGCCTCGGCTACTCCGCGGAGTCCTATGGCTTCGATCCCACTGAAGACAAACGGGAACAATTGTGTGATCCACAAACAGTTGTTACGAGTCCAGGTATTCTTTATCACCGTTATTTGGATGTTTGTAAAGTCTCACAATATAGGAAGCATTCCTAGTTATCCGGGTTATTCTATTTAGATCTGGGAGTTATCTTTTACACAAAGAAATGTGTTATGTGTAGGTAAACAACGCATTCATTAGTTAACACGGACCTACAAGAGCAGCGATAGCTCAGTGGGGAGACCAACAGACTGCAATGCAGAGGGTCTCGGGTTCGAACCCACGTCGCGCACCTCTGACTTTCGGAAGTTATATGACTTATCGAAATTATGTGCGTATTGATTGACAATTATCGCCTGCTCCGTGCCTCGGAGAGCACGTTAAGCCGTTGGTCCCGGCTGCCATGAACATATATGGCAGTCGTTATTGGGAGAGTGTCGACACAAAAGATCCCACTGGGTCGAAGTGTCGCCAGTTTGCACTGACTGGCCCCCACATAAGATAAGATAAGATAACACGGACCTGATGTAATATTTTTATTTTATAATATTCTTCGAATACAAAATATGTAAACACACGTATTTCGCCTCTGACATTCTCAGAACAATTTAGCAACGATTAAGATAACGATTTTTTGATCTCTTATAGTATTATAAGAGATCAAAAACTTATATGCCACCTTAACAGTGTATAAAAAAGATCATGTTTCGTTACGATGTTTTAAATCAATACCTCTCCGGCTAAGCGACGGTCCGTCGACAGTCAAGTTGTAAACATCTCGTAAAATCCAATCAAACAGTACTAAACGCTTCTGAATGAATATTTACTTCGCTCGCGCTGCTCCCTTGCTTACAGATCTGTTTACAACATAAATTACATATTTAACAAGCGTTTAACAAGTAACCATACGATAATTCCTTAGCTGCCACAGCTAGACTTCATGATACTTTGAGCTCATTCTGCGTAAATAGAAACACCCATGATTAAATTATGTTCGGGTACTTTGAAATAACTACACTGGAACATTGAGACAACTACCATCTTAGTCTCCCCGTGACCATGGCTGCTAAAAAGCAACCGAAACGTCGGGGAAAGTGTATAAATAGTTTTAATAGTTTCAATAATTTAATTAGCTTAAAAATTAGTAAAGTTTAATTGTAATAGTAATGTAACAGTTTCCAAAATTTTGTAATAAAGTGTCAAATACACAACGCGATAAAATCCGTATATAGTTGTTTAATTTCAATGAATAACATTCGCGTAAATAGAAGACAATATTATGTAAACCATACGATAAGGTTATTGATAAAATTGTTCACGTAGGCTTTGTTTATTGATTTGTGGTCCCATGATACTACTCAAAAATAATGTTTGTATCTATAGGTGGCATTCGGGACCATGGTCCCGGTCCCAAAAGCCCCCCGACCCATGATAACTGTTACCATTAGGCAGACTATGTGTTTGTTTAAGGACCGTGGTTATGCTAGGCAGCAGATTATTTATTAACCGATTCAAAAAAGGAGCAGTTTCTCAATTCGACTGTATTGTTTTTATGTGTGTTACCTCAGAACTTTTTTTTTCTAGGTGAACCAAGTTTGATGATTTTGTTTTTATTTGAAAGCTGGTGCTTCTCTAGTGGTAAATGTTATCAGGATCTGACCAGTAGTTTTTGAGTTAAGCATAATAAGCCCGATTTATTAATTGCCTAATATTTTCACGCGTAATTATAAGATTTAAAATGTAATGACTCATGCATCTCAAGGCAAACTGAAATCCACCCGGTCTCTGCAAGTATTCTTTTAAATCACTGTTTCATCCTTCGTTGTTTAAAGAGGAATCGATTTCCAGTCATCATTGTAGCACATATACGTCACCACAAACATTTTCGCGATGAAAGCGGTGAACCTGTAAAACACGCGAGCTAAAAATACTCCACACAACATATATGTATGTATGGGCCTTTGTCTCCGTTTGTATCGCGTCGACACTCGTACACGAAAATTAGTTGAATTGTGATGATGTTTCAAACTTTTTACATTTTAGGCCACTTTGAATATACCATCTAAATTTAGAATGGTATATCTATACAAATAAATACAATTGAAATGTTTGTTTGTAATGTCGAAATAACAGCTTATTACTAAATGCATATGAGGGGATAATAATAATATATACGATACTTATACCAAAAATCAATTTTAAATTTTTTGTCTGACTGTCTGTTTGATCCTAATTGTTTGGCTAATCTCTGAAACGGCTGGGCCGAATTTGATGGGACTTTCACTGGCAGATAGCCGATGTTATACGAATTAGCTTGGGCTACTTTTACTTTAATTTAAATTTTGTTAAATTCCACGCGTTCGATATCGCCGGTAATAGCTAGTATATAATATCCCGTCAACTGTCGAGCGGACAAAGTCTGTCCGCAAAAATGAGCCGACAAAAAAAAAAGACAAACGTATGTCCGCTGCACACTTGACTCGTTAATGAGTCAAGTGTCGAGCGGACATACATTTATCCGTTTGTGTATTGTTTGCCAATGAATTTTTAATTATTTTTTACGTATTTCCCCTAGACGTTCAAGAAGATATATAGAAAGCTGTTTTCATATCATATTATTATTTAGGCATTTGAAATCTTGATATTTAATTTTAATCACGCATAAATAGTTAAATGGATTTACATAGGAAAATTAGCTCGCATATAGATCATAAATAGATCTATTCTTCTTCCTAGCTCAGTGGGGAGACCAACAGACTGCAATGCAGAGGGTATCGGGTTCGAACCCACGTCGCGCACCTCTGACTTTCGGAAGTTATATGACTTTTAGAAATTATGTGCGTATTGATTGACAATTATCGCCTGCTCTGTGCCTCGGAGAGCACGTTAAGCTGTCGGTCTCGGCTGCCATGAACATCTATGGCAGTCGTTATTGGGAAGTCAGTGCTCTCTAATATCCTGACACTGGTCTAGCCTTAGGGTATCGTTAGCCTTCGGGTTGCGGAGGTCAGATGGCAGTCGCTCCGTGTAAAAACTGATATCCAGTCAAATCCGTTCAGACTAGAAAGCCGACCCCAAGTGACTTGGGAATAATAAAGGCTAGGGCGAAGACTTTAGTTCTAAACTTAGGAATAGGTACTTCCTAATAATGTATCATGACAACTAAGCTACATTTTATGTTTCGAAATATCCCATATATATTATACAAAAATTTGCTCGAGTGAAGCCACAGGCAAGAGTAAGCGTTAACTAAGAGTGTAACAGTAATTACTGGACCTCGTCTCACACAATGAAGGTACAATTTCAGCGTCAAATCATTTCGGTACTGACTGCACTTGACAGCTTAGAAACAATACGCGGATTTTGTACCACCTGTATATTATTATATCTATAGTCTAGACCAGGGCTGTACGTCTAATTATATGTATAATTACTTACTCACATAGAGTGTAATATATTTTCTTTCGAAGATTTATTTCGTTACTAGCTGTGCCCGCGGTCTCACCCGCGTCATTGGTATTTGTGGTTACTGCGCCGCTCCCTTGAGCCGTAGCGTGATGTTATATAGCCTATGTCCTTCCCAGGGTCTTAGGCTATATTCATTTCTAATTAAATCTAAATCGGTTCAGCGAATTGAGAGTGCAAAGGTAACAGACAGACGGACAGATAGACACACCGACAGACAGAGTTACTTTCGCATTTATAATATTAGTAAGGATTTGACTCACGAAGCAAATTATGTATAATAATAGAGAAGTAGATTATAGAGGATAAAATATAAATCCAGATTGACGGTGTAACTGTGTGTACGCAAAATATTCCAAGTAAGAAAGTCAGTTAGGTAGTATTAAAGAGTATTACTTGTAAGTTGGGTTGCAAATTATCGTTAAATCCTTTAGCCAAGTGACATTGCATGTATTAGGATTTATTTTACGTCAGTACAATATGTAAAAATTTAATATTACGCAGTGTATAAAATTTTTGTTCATTGGATTAAAAGTTTGTAAGGTATTTTACTACGCATGAATTGTCGTAGTTATGTCGCAGTCGATGATGCACCGTAAAACTCGAACGAGTTTGTGTTTGCATCACAAAAATAAAATGTAATTGTAACTTTTATTATTTATGTTGTGAATAAAAAAAAAAGTAATACGACGGGTCGGATGCGTACGCATGACCACCGGTTGCAATTCCAAAGCCTAATCCATTGAACTACCGCCGGAGCACCCAAATTTCGTCCCGACGAAATTTGGATAACAGATAACAATAGGCAATAGATCCGTCTATTGCCTATTGTTATCTGCCGGGCACATTCAAATACACTGTTCTGTTAGGGTTTCCTAAAAGAAAATTCAGTAACACTTTGCTAAACTCATGAATTAAAACCTAGACATCACGATTGCACGCCAACGTCACGTAATCAACGAAATTATTAAAGCCATTAATTAACAGGTGACAGCCCTACGAACAATCTGTAAAGAGCTGTTTCATAACAATTATCTCACATTGAAGGGTAATTCAGATTGGTATTTTGAAATGTACAACCGCTGAAGAGGTCAAATTATTATTGTTTAATAATATTAACAATTCTAAAATGCCATTCTCATCAACGAAAGCTTACCTTTAACTGTATTGTTTATTACTGAATACTTACCATAATTTGTGTTTTTGTGTGTATATCTAACACACACATACATGACTCACAGAATATCGACGTGGAATAGCAGTAGTCCTACTGTTGTGTTTCCTTCGGTGAGTGAGAGTACCGGAGGCCCAATCACCCCCTTTCCCCCATCCCGCTCCCTTTCCTTCCCACGTCCTTTCCTAAAGGGTCGGCATCGCGCAAGTGATGCCTCTGGTGTTGCAGGCGTCCATAGGCTACGGTAACCACTTACCATCGGGTGGGCCGTATGCTTGTTTGCCACCTTAGTGTATAAAAAAAACATAAGCCCAAAATACATACTGCACAGATGGTCGCCTCGCCACTACCACTGCGCCGAGTGTTGCGGGTTCGATTCCCACACGGGACAAAACTTTGTGAGATCTAAAAATGATTGTTTCGAGTCTGAATGTTCTTTGTGTCCGTTGTTTGACGTTTGTAAAGTTACCCGTGCTACAGGAATTATTCATAGTGAGGTTTAGTCAAAAAAAAAAGATAAAGATGAACAATATAATGTAATGCGAGTGAACAAATAGCTCAGTAGTGCATGCGACTGGTGTGCATGGAGTCGGGTTCGATTCTAAGAGAGCCCTAGATATTAGTTATATTAAGATAAACTCAAGACTACTGGATTGTAAATACCTTATTAAAATGTGTTCATTGCTTTTTAATTAATGGCGGAATAAACAAATAGACTGAAGAAAATACTTCAAGCCAGTGTATTTTGTTAAAACTCTTCTTAATAGACAACCCCTAAAATATAACTTTGCTAAAATAACGTAGATCTTGAATCTGTGGTCTCTAAAAATACTATAATATTATCCTACCGCAAGGTTTAGTTACAGCACAGACACAATCAAAGCTCAAACAAAAGTCTGACATTTAATATTGACCACCAAAAAATAACGATATCACTAGCATTTTGTCTTTATGTCCAACGATATTCTCAACGATGAATACTGTTTTTAACGAGATTAAATCGTTAAATTTTACGAGATCGTCTCTCGCAAAACATCAGGCATATTGCTGGACAAATTAAAATCGTTCCAATTATGAACACATTTGGCAAAACTGTAAATATATTGTAGAAGTATTATCTCGAAAATACATGACTGGCGCAGTGGTTACGACGTTATTACTGATACACGAGTATCGTGAGTTCGGTGTTTACACGGAGAATAAAATAGTGTTACATAGGTTACGTAACACAGAAAATTAAAAAAAAAATAGAACTTGTCTTGAATTAATACTTAATGCTAATCTGCATTAGAAGGTCCATAGGTTCAATATCTACATACATTCATATATAGATTTACGCCTGTTTCCCAGAGGGGTAGGCAGAGACTACGGATTTCCATTTGCTACGATCCTGACACTTCTCTGGCTTCATTCACTTTTATCACATTCCTCATACACGCCCGTCGCCGCGTCGGTTCAAGGTGCTCTTAACCTGGCCTTTGTCCAGAACGTCTCCGATCTGATCGAGAAATATTCGCCTAGGTTTTCCTGTTGCGACTGTTCCATCCACACTAGCCTTATAAACTTTCTTAGTCAGTCTTTCCTCGTCCATTCTTTCTACATGTCCAAACTAGCTTAAGGGCGCGTTCCCACCATGTCGTGACGATAGATTATCGTGTCGTTTAAAGCGTCGTGGCTTGTGTATTTAAATAGAGGTGTTCACATACAGGACGACACGACTAACTATCGTCCACGACTTTTTTCGCAGTGACGACAGATTGTCAAGTCAATGGGAACTGCTAGCACGGTAGTCGTAAAACGATAAAATAACGTCACGACTAATCATGACGGCAAATCGTGTGTCATTGTTGCAACTATCCATCGTAGCCACGATAAAAATGTCGTCTCGTCGTTTATACGTTCGACGATAAAATATTGCGACGACACAGTGACGATAAACAGTCGATATAATGAGAACAACTAGAGACGACAGTCGTCCAACGATAAATTAGTCGTCACGACATAGTGGGAACGCGCCCTAACTTATTATTATTTCTAATTGCTATGTAATCGATATTAACCCAACCTTAAAAGCGTTAGCTTAACCGAATACATAAAAAGAAACCTGTTGTATACACCTAGGACTATTGCACGTGATTCATAAATAGTTGTCCCCAGTCTGGATGATCTTTAAGTCTGAAGTACATCCTTTATATATAAAAAGCGTCCTAGTAAGAAGATCTCTTTAAAAAAAATGTCAACCCAGTTTAGTACTCTACAAAATACACTACAGAAATCGCCGTAGAATTACTTATCACGGCATTTACTGCTGAAATTGTCTCCTTGAAACTAAAAATGTAGAGACACTTAACTTTCAACCTGAGTAGGCTAACTTTTAATGCCAAGGAAAGATATTATAAATAAGGCGGGCGCCTACTTTCAGTCTAGTGCTTAGATGAAAGATTAAAAGTTTATATATAAAAGTTTGCTAGATGATATGGCCGGGATAAACAGAAAATTTGCCTCGGATATATAGGAAAGTGATTGCTTTGCTAGTTCGACGATGTAAGCGTAACCTAAGAAAACATCACATAAACTTGTGTTTAGAGTGGTGTGACCAAGAGATTAAAAACCGGTACAAATATGAGTTACGGTTCTTGTTTTCGGTCGTTGTCGTCTACCGGGTTCATTTACAAAGTCAAAGTCCAAAATCATTTATTCAATTTCAATTAGGTCACAAAGATTATGAACGTCAAAATTTATAGGCTAGTGCGTTCATTAAGTTACTGAATCTACATTTAGATTAATTGCTGTCTTCAGCTAAAGGAAACCCTATGAGAAGACACCTGCAAGAAACTCACGGCTAATTAAATCGCCAAATTGCATGATCACATGTTGCCCCATCCTATGAGAATAACCGCAAGCTCAACTGCCGAAGGCTTACTCTAGTTTGATGACGAGGTCAGCCAAACATGATAATTACCAAATAATGGGGGAAGTTTTACCACTAATACTTATTAAGAAATATCTGAGTAAATTGTAAAACCGACAGCTAATTCAAATTGACATAAAAAGACTTAGATATTGGTTGTCTCTTGTCTTAGTCTCCCTGTGAACATGGCTGTTGAAAAGCAATCGAAGTATAAACTTTCATCTAAATAACTTTAATCATTGAAATTGCTCAAATAAGAGATAATAACAGTGTTTAAAAGTAGCAGTTTAAGGGCCACTTGCACGACAACTTGCTTAATACGTTTAGCGCTAAACTCATTTACAACATCGTGCTGTCATCCGTGTGAAGGTGACTGAGATGCCACGATGTTTTAAATCTATTTAGTGCTAAACATATTTTGTGAGTTTTCGTGCAAGAGCGTTTCAAAATTACGTAATAAAACTATTTAAATTTAAAAAAATAAAACGTTAAAATAATATAACATTGTTGAATTTCAATGAATAACATACACGTAAATATAAGACAATATTATTTAAATTACGATAACGTGAAGTTTTTGTCTTGATCACAGACATTTTTAGACCATAAAATGATTGAAATAACTAAGCTGACATGGCTGTTTATAAAATTTTAATGTTATACGCTTAAACATAATAGTTTATTTGCAATAAATGTAGGTAATACATAATAGGTGTTAAATACATTTATATGGATCCTTGTACATTTTGCCATTAAGGCATGCGAATCTTAATGGCACATAATGATGTGCCATTAAGATTCAACGATCAACATATCATTATATTATCATTTAAAAAGTCTGCTATCGAATAATACGACCGAGCAATCATGTAAACGCATTGTAAATTCTTACATTCTTGTCAAAGGTACCCACAGGATAGGCTTGCCTAGTGTGGGCCCAAGGGTTACTACGTAAATATAAGGTTTTATTCTGGTAGTAAAAGTATTTTGATTTTTATGTTTTTGATTTTTGATCATTTTAAATGTTTGTAAAATGTTTCTTAAATATATTGAATGGCTGTTCTTTAATATTACTGGGTATCTTCTTATATAGTATAGTGTAGTACGCAAGATGAAAATAAATCAGTCTGCGTACGGCTCTCAGTAAACTCAGCATGAAAGTCGATAGGAAGTCCACGTAACTAACTAATCAGCTTACAGGCAGTAAGTAGACTTTATTTTTATCCGTAATGTAAATTTACTCCTCGATTTAAACACAGAAGACTCACTATTTTCTTGAATGTAGTTTACTTACTTACTAAATCCTTACTAATATTATAAAAGCGAAAATGAGTTTGTTTGTTTGTTTGTTTGTTACGCTTGCACGCCTTAACTACTCAACCGATCAACATGAAATTTTGCGTACGCGTTATCAGGGATACAGGATAGGACATAGGGTACCTTTCATCCAGAAAAAATAACTGTTGCAAACCTAACCTAATATACGCGAGCGAAGCCGCGGGTGAAAACTAGTATATTATAAATGTGAAAGTTTGTGAGGATGGATGTATATGGATGGATGTTTGTTACTCTTTCACACAAAATCTACTGAACCGATTGCGATTAAACTTGGTAAGTAGATAGCTGGAAACATAGGCTATAATTTATTTCGGTATTTCCACGGCATCGGCACTTACGTGGGGTGCAGCTACTTGTAAGTATTTTTGAATGAAAAACTTACCGAGTAGTCAGGCTCCTGCCTACCCTGTAAGTTTCATTTACATAAAAAATATGAGTGTTATAAACCCGTATTTTTGGTTGGCTAAAATAAAATATTTTGTAACTCTATTATGTAGATAAATGACACTGCTGGACAAAGACAGCACATTTCTCGTCGATGTACCTCTAATGGCCAGTTTCACAACTATCAAGCAAAAGTTAAGTAAGATAAATCGCAAAGAGCAGCGATAGCTCAGTGGGGAGACCAACAGACTGCACTGCAGAGGGTCTCGGGTTCGAACCCACGTCGCGCACCTCTGACTTTCGGAAGTTATATGACTTTTCGAAATCATGTGCGTATTGATTGAAAATTATCGCCTGCTCCGTGCTTCGCAAAGCACGTTAAGCCGTTGGTCCCGGCTGCCATGAACATCTATGGTAGTCGTTATTGGGAGAGTGTCGACACAAAAGATCCCACTGGGTCGAAGTGTCGGCGGTCTACACTGACTGGCCCCCACGTAAGATAAGATAAGATAAATCGCATGCTGTTTCACTCTTGTTAGGTTAAAAAAGAGAGAGTGCGAGACTTTTATCTTATAGATAAATGCTATTTGCAGGTGGTGAGACAGGCCCTAAGTCTTTTATAATAAGACCTATCTATTTATCCGTAACAATTAAACATCGTAAGCGTAGTTCGGTCTTAAGTATTTATATTATTACTGATCTAGACTTATTTAGGTTAGCAGATTTCAGACATATTCTGGACACACACGAACATTATGGCGAACTCTCAGACATGCCGGTTTCACGATGGTTTTCTTCACCGACAAAGCGAGCACATGACTTCGAAAACTAAGCGATCGACTTTGGGATCGGACTTGAGAGTCCGCGTGGCAATTCAAAATACCTTTGATCTCCACGTAGTTGGCATGCCGGTAGCCTATCGCTGCTTTTCATCCTATACCCCTTACATGCAATATTTCTTTTATAATGTACAGCAATATTTGAACAGTCCCATCACGCATGAATACAATTGAATACACATGCAATTTCCACACTAGTATTTAATATTCAAAGCACGTGTTTCAAATAATAAATACACTGAATATTGTATACCCTCACTAAAAATATTTACACCCATAAATCAGCATGAAGTAACAAAATGCGGGACTGTATAAATCTTTATTAATTACATAGTATTTGTTTAAACAAGGAAAGTGCGCATGATTTATTGTAACGAACATGATAATACGTTTATTAAACGGAACTAGCGGTCGCCTAGAGCTCGAAATTCGACCAAAGTTTGCCTGTAAGATATTGCTGATATATTATATCAGTATATATTGATATATGTAACCATAGTTACGTGCTTCGACTGCGTGTGTCAAATGCATAATTGTGTGCGTGTAGTGTTTTTCATTAATTTAATGTATTTCTAATGCATATTTTATAAAAATATTAGCATTCGCCCCTCCTTCTCCATATAAACTTTAACTGTGCCAAATTTCATACTCCTCCGTCCGCGCAATTTTCGTAAAAAGGGGTACAAAGATTTTGCTTCACGTATTAATATATAGATTTATGTTTTCATATCCTCTGGTAATGATAATGCTTGTGCTTGCTTATCTCTGGAAGGTAAAAGGGGTTAGACATTACATTATTAATAAATTTTTTACACACTTTGAATGTCATGCCAGTTATAAATGGCCGCAAACAATACCTTTTGCATTGTCTAATATAAGTTTCCAATTTTGGGAAAGGCAACTTACGCAGTAGTTGTTATCCTTGAATCACGGGGGTTCTGCAACATTGAAACATAGAACACCCAGAAACGAAACAACTACCGTAACTTCGTATGACTTTAGCCCTGATGGGTGACATTGGCCCTTAACTGGAAAAAGTTTGAAGTTCCCACCAGACCACTATCATACTTTTTGCTGAAAACATACACGTGGAAATCAATAGATAGCACTATAAACTGTCAGTAAAACAGCTTCTTCCAATTAAACAGCTTTTTCTAATTAAGGGCTAATGTCACCCCTCAGGGCTAAAGTCATACTAAGTTACCAATATTTGTAAATCATACAATTTTTGTCACGTGTGGAGATCGAATTTATGACACTCGGCGCACTAGCAGTGGTAAGGCGGCCATCTAAACATATGCGATCCATACAGTCATTTTATAATAATTTTCCTCTAGTAATATCATATAAGTGGTCAAACTATTGTCGTCGATTCATTTCCTTACTTGCTGTTCCTGACAAGGATTTTTGTCAGATTATCTACCTTCAAAAATATATTCTAACAAAACAAATTAAATATTTTTCATTTTAATTATTCCAATCGGATCTAACTAACGTAGAGCCGATTCCATAGGTCTATCCATATAAAACTACTTCTGCAGAACTCGGATAAAACGAGTCATAATATTATTAAGAAGCGTAATTAACTAATTTATGAGTGATCAAATTTTATTCGAATGATCGAGCGATAGACGAATAATAATAGTCACAACGCATAAATTGATATTCGAATGCGGCATAGTTCAATTTTCGAATCTTCGATAATATTTCGGTACAAATAGCGCATCGTTTTGCAGTTTTATTTTTATACGCCTTAACCCAAATACGGTAACAGTATCTCCATTATAACGCCCACGGGATGATACTTCTTTGATTGGTGAGAGACAGATTATTTGCATGTTAATAGCTACCTTAACAAGGCTTCAGTGAAGGAGATAAAAATAAATAAAATATAAACTTGTGGATAACACACATTTTATATATGAAGTAATCATTCTGTGTAGTTGATGTTGTTTTATCGTATCATATCGTGCCTCTGTGGCGCAGCGGTAGTGAATGCGACTGCTGTGCATAAGTTCTCGGGTACGAACCCCGGGTCGGTCAAACAAAAAGTCATTGGGTTTTTCTTAAGCTTGTTAAGAAATCTCTATAGCAGCTCGGAGTTAGGAAGTTGGCGGTGTTAGACACCCCCGTGCCTCGATAAGCAAGTAAAGCCGTTGGTTCTGCGCATGATCTCTCTCCGGTCGTGTCAGATTACCGTCCCATCATGAGAGTTAAGGAACAGAGAGTGCAATTGTGTTTGCGCACACACTTGTGCACTATAATATCTCCTGCGCAGATGGCTAGTCTCCGTTAAGACTGACCGCCGTGCCTGAAATTCGGTCTGGAGGACATTATTATTATCGTAGCCTAACCTGGTAGCGCGACGGTAGTAAATATGACCGACTGTAGAGTTTGATTTCAGGGTCGGACAAAGTGTTATTGGATTGTTCTTAGTACTTAAGTAATTTTTTGTAGCATTGCTGTGTTTTGAACTGTATACGATAGATGGCAATAACATTTTAAGATAAGTAGAGCTTCGCTGATTTCAGCATGAAATACATGAGGCACCTCTCGCACTAGGGATAATTCCTGTGTCGCGGGGGACTTTACAAACATACAAACAACGGACACCCAGACTCGGAAAAACCATTTGTGGATTACACAAATTTTAGTCCCGTGTGGGATACGAACCCACAACACTTGGTGCAATGGCGGTGGCGAGGCGACCACTACGCCATCCATGCAGTCATTCGTAGTTGTATTTTCTTCTAAACATAGTCACATTCTTCGCCTGAAATTTCTGAAACACGGTCTATAAACTAACTTAATATAAGTACTCAAAACTTTGAGGTACATTTTACATTATACATGTGGTCAAAATTACACGTCACAACTTTAGACTGACATAAAACTTCTCAAACTGACCTCTGACAATGATTTCCCAAGAGGTAGACGTGTTTAAAAATAAACAACATCTTTTGTTCCCCCTAAATTTAATATTACCGACTAGTTTCGTCGTTAAGTTGAAGCAATTATAAACTACTAGCTTTTGCCCGCGGCTTCGCTCGCGTTAATTTAGAATTTGACAATAAATTCGGGTAATTTACATAATCATGATTCGAAAGACACGTGGCGCCATCTATTATCATAAGAACGTTATTATTGTTTTCCTCGGGAACTGTAATTTTTTTCGGGATGAAAGGTAGCCTATGTCCGTTTCTATACACCTGTCAACGTATATGCAAAATTTCAGGATGATCGGTTCAGTGGTTTAGGCGTGAAAAGGTAACAAACAAACAAACTCATTTTCGCTTTTATAATATTAGTTAGGATTAATTTGATTGCATGGTGCATTTACATCAAGGCGTAGTGGTTGAAAGGGTCACCTCGCCTCTGCAGCCGTCGAGTGTTGTGGGTTCAATCCCTACACGTGACAAAAATATGTGTGATACACAAATAGTAATCTGATCTTCCAAGTTTAGGTGTTCTGTGTTTCCGTTGTCTGTAAAGTCCCTCGCGACACAAGATTTATTCCTAGTGCAGAAGTTGTCTTTTTTTTAAACACTATATTATGTGTGTCAAGTATTACATCTGACTGTGTTCAATCCTCATATGGGTAAATATTTCTACCTTCTCAATCTATATATTAATCCGTGACGTGTAGACTGCTTCTGTGGCTCAGCGGTAGTAAATGCGACTGCTTTGCATGAGGTCAGGCGAACAAAAAGTTATTGGGTTTTTCTGTTAAGTAATCTCAATAGTAGCCCGGAGTTAGGAAGTTGGCGGTGTTAGACACTCCTGTGCCTCAGAAAGCACGTAAAGCAGTTGGTCCTGCGCCTAAAACTCTCTGGTCGTGACTGATTACCGTCCGATCGGATGATGAGAGTTAGGGAACAGAGAGTGCACTTGTGTTTGCGCACATACTTGTGCACTATAACATCCCCTGCGCAAATGGCCAGTCTCCGTTAAGATTGGCTGCTGGGACCGAAATTCGATCTGGAGAAAGACAGAAAAACTTTGTATCCCATTTAAAGTATATGCCGCATACAGAGGAGCTTGGGATTTGGCATAGTTAAAGTTTCAAGAAGTAATATATAAAAAAGTAATATAGAAAAATTATTTTTTTTCTATTTTACTTTCAAATTTGGGTGAATATTATGCCATTTTTCTATCATATTGTAAGGTAATATTGTAAGATCCCTGTGACAAGGAGATTAAAACTATTTTGTGAGTATATAAATTACTAGATATGTCCGCGGTTTCACCTGTTTATCGTTACTGCGCTGCCCCCGTGGGTCATAGCGTTATGTTATATAGCCTATAGTCTTCCTCGATAAATAGGCTATCCAACACTAAAATAATTTTTCAAATCGAAACATTTGTTCCTGAGATTAGCGCGTTCAAGCAAACAAACAAACTTTTCAGTTTTATAATCCTTATCCTTACTAATATTATAAATGCGAAGATGAGTTTGTTTGTTTGTTACGCTTTCACGCCTTAACTACTCGACCGATCAACATGAAATTTCACATACACGTTGTCAGGGGTACATAATAGGACATAGGGTACCTTTAATCCAGAAAAAAGAACTGTTGCAAACCTAACCTATATTTACGCGAGCGAAGCCGCGGGTGAAAACTAGTATTAGTATAAATGGAAAATAGTGTCTGACAACTTTAATAAAAATAAGTATAATCTAACTGCACGGATGGTGAAGTGCTTAAGGTAGTCGCCAAGTCATAGTCATCAAGTAGTCAGAGTGACAGTACATTGTGTGATCCACAAATAGCTGTTCTGAGACTGGATGTTCTTTGTGGCTGATTCAATATTAATAAAGTCTCCCAAGTTACAGGAAGTTACCTAGTGCTAGGTTAACCTTTAAAAAATATATCTGTGTTAACTTACCAGAACAAAAAATACCAAATTAAAAAGAGCAGCGATAGCTCAGTGGGGAGACCAACAGACTGCGATGTTCGGGTCTCGGGTTCGAACTCACGTCGCGCACCTCTGACTTTCGGAAGTTATATGACTTTTCGAAATTATGTGCGTATTGATTGACAATTATCGCCTGCTCCGTGCCTCGGAAAGCACGTTAAGCCGTTGGTCCCGGCTGCCATGAACATCTATGGCAGTCGTTATTGGGAGAGTGTCGACACAAAAGATCCCACTGGGTCGAAGTGTCGCCGGTCTGCATTGACTGGCCCCCACATAAGATAAGATGATAAGATACCAGAACAAATCTTACTAAAACATATTCAAAGGCTCATTTCTCTTCTCGAATATAAGATTTAAGAATTCCGAAAGATAATTCCAAAGTCTGCTAAAAAAGAAATAAGATACAGTGATCTACGAGATCGTTAAGTATCACGAAAGGTTTAAATTTTACCGAACTTACCAACGAGATGGTAACAATAGCCCAAGTAAGGAAAAACTTGAACCTTTTTTATCGCTTCGTATAAAATCTCCTGCTTCCATATTTACTTTCAAAGGCGTAAAGGTATTTTATATTTTGTACACCATTTTTAGTTTCCATTGACAGAGTACGTTGTAGGTCACGCAAAATATCACCGGGTTTGTAAAAGGCAAAGCAACGACGAGAATCAATTCCATGTCAAATATTTTCATTGCTGTTGTTTATTCAAGCAGCCAACCACAGTACTTGACATGCGTTTTACTGTCTGTTAACAATTTTTATCTTGATCTGCGAAGAAATCGGATGCCAAAAACAAAATCTTTGCTGCCGTGAATTCAATGTACTATTTCCGTGGGAACATCGAGTAAAAGAAGGTATATAAAAACATACTGGCAGTCTTTGGGGACTGCCGATAGAAGTGAAAACTTTAATCTTTGATCATAAACACTTCTATATAAACCAAAAATAATTCAAAAATGGAAAGCGTTCGGTGACGATGACGCGAGTTCCATGATTTTTGTTCACCCAAGAAGTGCTCAACGCGCCTAAAGAAGTTTTCACTTCAAAACTCTCCTAGATGTAAATGCAACGATGTGTAAAAATACAAATCAATCCATCAACTACTTTTTGAGTTTTGCGGTAACAAATATACGTAAGCTAAATTTTTATACATAAAATTCACTCACGTGAGTCCGACAATATTTGCATGTAAGTACTTTATGTGTTGTATCGGAGTGATCTAATACAACACATAGAGTCATATCAATGTAACATTGACAATTTAGCACTATAGTTCTGGACTTTGTTTGTACGTATTCTCAGCTAATAGTCCTAAGCTAATACTCATATAAAAGCTGTTCGCTCCTTCGTATCTCGTTTAATTTTCTATCCAAACACAGAAAGGTTTAGATGCCCCGCGTCACAGCGATAAGTCACGTGTCAATAATTATTTTCTCGTGAACGTGAGTGAAACGCCCCTGCTTCTGTTAAACCTCTTACGGAAATATTAATTTGCTCAAGATTGAACAGATTTACTGAACAGTTTCTACAGGCTTCGCGTGAATCTTATGGGATCATGTACTGGGGTAAAAGTATGACATATATTAATTTAAAACATGGTCTATCTGTGTGCCAACTTCCATCTTAAGCCGTTCAACGGCTTCCAAGTAATGGAAATGAACACCTTCACAAACTTTCACATTTTATAATATTGGTGGATTTTTGAACTTAAAACTTCTTTAGGCGCGTTGAGCACTTCTTGGGTGAACAAAAATCATGGAACTCGCGTCATCGTCACCGAACGCTTTCCATTTATGAATTATTTTCGGTTTATAATTTGGTTTATAAAGAAGTGTTTATGATCAAGGAATAAAGTTTTCACTTCTATCGCTAGTCCCCAAAGACTGCCCCAATTTATTTTTATTAAACTATTAACAAAGCAGCGATAGCCTAGTAGGAGAACGTTAGACTGCTACGCTGAGGTCTCGAGTTCGACTTTTCAAAGTTATGTGCGTATTAAACAGTTAATTATTACTCGCTTTAACGGCGAAGGAAAACATCGTGAGACAACCTGCATGTCAAAGAATGCTACGCAATGTTCTCATATCTTATATGTGAAATCTGCCAACCCGCAGTGGGTCAGCGTGGTGGACTATGGCCTAAGCCTTCTCACATTGAGAAGAGGCCCGTGCCCAGCAGTGGGACAGTTTAATACAGGACTGATATTATATATATAACATATTCAACAGATTTCGTAGTAATGGATTTTGGGTAAATCTCGAGTTCCCTTTCCAGCTCAATTGGAAAATATTATTTCTATTGATTACTTAAATTACTCTGGTAAAGGTTAACTATATAAAAATTGTACTAATAAACACTTAAATAGCTATTAAATATATCTGACCGCACCAGTTATTGTTTTACGTGTTCAGACAATCTCGATTTCAGCACGGAATTGGAATAGTTCTCGATAAACGGTTATTTGAGTAGTAGAGCCTCGCTGATTTCAGCATGAATGGGCCGGCTCAACCGGGGAAGGACTACCCTCTCACAGAATATCGACGTGGAATAGCAGTAGTCCTATTGTTGTGTTTCGTTCGGTGAGTTCGAGTACCGGAGGCCCAATCACCCTCCTTCCCCCATCCCGCTCCCTTTCCTTCCCACTTCCTTTCCTAAAGGGTCGGCAACGCGCAAGTGATGCCTGGTGTTGCAGGCATCCATAGGCTACGGTGACCACTTACCATCAGGTGGGCCGTATGCTTGTTTGCCACCATAGTTGTATCGAAAAAAACAGAAACAGGCTCGCTCTCTATCATATGTGACCCATATATAGCGATGTAACTAACTTCGGCCATGTCTTAGACGTGAGAATATGCATTTATAAAATGAACATCTTAATACATAAAAATCTCGTGTCACGATGTATGTTCGGGATCAACTCTGAAACTACTGAACCGATTTTGATCAAACTTCGTAACTATCTGTATATATATAAATCTTGTATCACGATGTATGTTCGGAATAAACTCTGAAACTACTGAAACGATTTTGATCGAACTTCGTAACTATCTGTAATTTGGTCCAACTTAAAGGATAGGATAGTTTTATCTTATAAATTTTTTTTTTCGTGTGTACAGGACAATGTCTGTCGGGACAGCTAGTGTTCATATAAATAATTGTTAGTTGTTGTGTAGTACAATTAAATATTTTTGGATAAAATATTGGTAGGCTATCTAGAAGTTTCGGATAAAGTGTAGACCACATCAATGGCGATAGCTTACAAAACTATCTCGCTACCACCAAAGCCACTTAGTGTAGTAGGTAGGTTGGATCATAATACAATCAAATTATTGATTATTATTCACATACAATCAACTGATTGATTATTTACATACAATCAAATTATGAATTATTTACATTTATTTATTTATATTTATTTCAGCCTGTATTGTCCCACTACATGGCAAAGGCCTTCTCTCGCTTTTCCACATATCCCTGTTAGTTTGCACCAGTCAGTCCTGTAGCTACCTAATTCAGCCCGCCATCGACGCCTTGGTATAACATGTTGACACTCAGCACCTTCTGAAACCCAGTCTGTGCTGATTTACGTAACATTCGACGACAAACGACAAACGTACATTATATTATTTACATACAATCATATTATTGATATACATACAGTCGAATGTCGATACCGTGGTCGATACGAATCTAGATGTAACATTTAAACAGAAAAATCATCACAATCGATTATTCGATCAATTTAGAAGAGTGGTTGTGAGTTTCTTGCAGATATTTTCTCATGGGGTCAACCCTTTAAATAAACCTAGTAACTGACATAAATACTCTGAATGTTTTGAACCTTAAATATCCTAAGTACGTACTAAGTTAGGTGTCTCTTGGTTTCAGTGGAATCACATGATTATAGTCTTTTGAATACGATTGATAAAGCATTTTTTATTTCGTCAGCTTTTTGTAATGTCTCACTGCTGGGCAAAAGCCTCTCCCTTAGACTTCCAAATAACTCTGTTGATGGATATCACCTGCCAGTCTCTATCAAATGCGTCTAGGTCGTCCCGCCATCTCCGTTTAGGTCTGCCCGTCGCCGTCGACTGACGTGTGGCACCCATTTGGTGACAATTGATGCCCACCTCTCTGGGTGCATGTGGCAGACGTGTCCGGCCTAGTCCCACTTCAATCTGGCGGATTTCACACCTACATCAGCTATGCGTGTTTTGGAGCGCAGAGTAGTTTTTCGGACGAGATCCGTCCTTTCACTCCGAGAATGCTACGCTCCATAGGCTATGGAGCGTTTGGATAAATGATATAAATACTAAATTTAGTTACTGTTGAAGCGTCAGTCTTGTTACTGAATTATTTAAGTTGAAGTAAAGCGCCGACTGGGCAGCTATCATATTAATTGTTGAATAGATTGTATAGTTCTTAAAGTTTTGTTTGTCAATAGAACCTTGAAATGAATAACCCTCAAAAGTCTGCACCTTTTAAGGTTCAAGGTTTCCCTGTAAATGGGTAGTCTGCAGTATTGCTGACATCATATGATAGTACTACGCACTCACTCTTTTCAAAATATAAGTGCTTAAAATAATTTGGACATTGAAACAAAAAATGTTTTCTTTTTACATGATTTAATTTTAAAGTAATATAAAAGTTACGTTTCTCGATCAGATCGGAGGCGTTCTGGACAAAGGTCAGGTTAAGAGCTCTTTGAACCGACGGGCGTGTATGAGGAATATGATGCAAGTAAATGAAGACAGAGAAATATGTCAGGATCATAGCAAATGAAAATCTGCTTACCCTTCTGGGAAACAGGCGTGAATCTATGTATGTATGTACAAAAGTTACCTGCTTTGTCTAATAGCATACACTGCGGCTGACTCTCGGTTGTAACTAAAACTAAATTGCGACAAGAAGTTTGTTATTGTGCCCCGTAGAAGGTAGGCTCATACCGCTATTATAAGAAATCTAGACAGGTGGACATAGATATCAAAATGTGGCAATACAACAGTCCCTGATCCCTAAAAGGTTAAACATTACAAAGACATAAAATCACATTTATTTGATCCGAGCAGTTTTAAGTCCTTGAGGAGGCACTCTGCTATCAACAGTTGGCCAAGTTGATCCTTGCCTCAAGCATCGGCAGCACACCGGTTTTTTTTAAAGATCGGATTTTTTTTTAAATGGTGCAACTGTATGTAGTTAAAAGTAATCAGCCAGTACGTGTGTTTGTTTACCATTTATCATTTTCATACTAGCTTTAATATTATTTTACGTTCTAATCCAAGCATGAGTTAAATTAGCTGTCCTATTATTATGAACAATAACTAAGGCGAGTGACTTTTAATCCAATCCAGTGACAAGTTATTAAAAGAAATCTAAATGAAATTAACTTGAAAACATCTTATTATTTTGGTTATAATGTCAGACACGACAGGAAAAGTGTTAATATTTTGAAGTGAAAACTTCTTTAGCGGCGTTGTGCACTTTCTTGTGATGGGTAAAAAATATTAAACTCGCGTGAGGACACGTGACCTGATCGAAAATTCGTAAGACGGAGGGAGAATTGTCATGTTTGTGTACGATAGCGCAATAAATGAATATTGTATTTTACCGCATAAATGATAATACTTGTATACTGATAATTAAAGCAATTCGTGCAAAATTATTCCTTAACCATTCCAAAATATCAAAAATGCACAACGTTAATATTCAAGTTTTCACTTCTGCCGGCACTCCCGGAGTGCAACCCGTTGATCTTTTTAGTTTCATATCTTGTAAGATATGAAATAATTTAAAATAAAATTAATTTGTAAATTCATTTTATTTTAAATTATTTTTCTAATAAATTTGACAAATACGCATACTGCCTGCCCAATGGTGACCGGTTAATGTAGTCTATGATCGCTTGCAATATTGAAGGTAGAAAAAGATAATGGACAACAAGGAAAGGAATAAAATAGATATGTGAGTATACTTACTCACATATCTCTATCATTCTCTCTTTCTTTCGTCCTTAGGCTCACGTAACTTTTACTTACTGGGGAAAACGCAGTTACAGCGTAATTGCTCTAACATAATTTTCCTGGAAGAGGATGATAATGATCCCACAAAAGATCTCTCGTGAGGTTCATTTGTACCAACCCCAAATATGTAATTGGCAACGGCAGGTTGTTTTACATTTAATAATAAATTTTGTTATCTATATGATGAATATATAAATATGAACTAATATCATGAATGCCAATGTGAGTTTGTTATACTTTCACGCCTAAACTACTCCACCGATCATCATAAAACTACACATACACATTGTCATGAGTGCAGAAAAGAACATGTTTATCTTTCATCTAAAAAAAGGTACTGTTCTCAAGAGATAGGCATTTATTGTTAAAATCTATATTAACGCAAGCGAGGCCGCGGGCAAAAGTTAGTAGTTTTTAAAGATTATTATATTTTTAGTGCTTCACGGATTTCCTCTTAAAATCATTCAAACCACGTCAGTAGGTGCTTTTTCCGGGAGAGTTTCCGTAGCGTTTTTTGCTGTAATAAACATTCTGTAGATATTTCAAAACACATTAAATATACACCATACATGACTGTTTAAATGTATTTAACTAAACTTCTAACATTTCACAAAGTTATTGTCGATTTATACAATTTGTAGAACATTTTTACAAACTATATTTTCAATCTCCGTTTAAGCAAGCTCACCTGCTCTCGACATCACAGATTACAGATAGGGCATGCCTGCGATAGCAGATAGCAACTTAACTTGTTATAAACTCTATGCTTGTGTAGTTTAAGAACCGATTTTTGTTATAGGAACATCAACTTTACGGTTATAGAGTAAATTAAATCCTTTGTGTACTTTCGCTTGAAATTTAAACGTAGTTGTTCGATTTCTTGAGTTAGTTTTCTAATTAGTTTGCAACTAAATTTCTCGTGTTGTGTTTTTTTTATACAACTGAGGTGGCAAACAAGCATATTGTGGCCCACCTGATGGTAAGTGGTCACCGTAGCTTATGGACGCCTGCAACACCAGAAGCATCACTTGCGCGTTGCCTACCCTTTAGGAAAGGAAGTGGGAAGGAGAAGGAGCGGGAATGGGGGAAAGGGAGTGATTGGACCTCCGGCACTCACTCACCGAACGCAACACAACAGTAGGCATACTGCTATTTCACGTCGATATTCTATGAGAGGGTAGTCCTTCCCCGGTTGAGCCGGCCCATTCATGCTGAAATCAGCGAGGCTCTACTACTATTAATCAGCGATTTTTGCGGTGAGTGAGGTTTCTAAAGGATATTGACATTAAATAACGAAACCGTTATAACTACCTTTATTATTAATATAATATAATATATAATATAATAATATTTTATCACACACACACAACACCATCTAGCCCAAACTAAGCAGAGCTTGTACTATGGGTACTAGACAATGGATAAACATACATATATACTTTTTTTCTGTGAATACATACATATTACACCATTATTGACTTCACGATAGCGTAGTGGCTTAGGTTGTCGCTTCGCTACTGCCACTGCGCCGGGTGTTGCGGGTTCGATCCCGGAACAAAACTTTGTGTGATTCACAAATGGTTGTGCCTAGTCTGAGTGTTAAAAACCTCCGCGACACAGGATTTATTCCTAGTGCGAGTGTCTATATAAAAAAAGTAAAAATAATGAGATTGTAATGCGAGACTCAAAAACAACTGGACCTATTCTATAATTTTTCCAGAATTAAAAACTTTTTCATCTAAATGTAACATAGACTATATCTATATAATATGTAACGGGTATTAACGCGATCATGCAATTATCCCGTGATTAATAATACGCAACTTCGCTGTTTTGCACAGTCAGGTAATTCACAGAATACGGACACGACGGCTAGCATACGTAATAGGGGTACCGTGAGTGTAGTTTGTGACGGTACATGGACAAACAAAAATATGTCAAAAGTGAGGGTGAATCAAGATTCTTCTGCCTCACAAACGGAGACATGATATCGCAACACCCAGTCAGCTTGTGACCACGGCCGGTGTAACCTGGTCGAAACGTCAAGCCTATAAAAGGTAAACATGCATGATCGCGTTAATACCCTTTACATATTATATATATCATGCAACGCGAAAGTTTAAAAGCTATTATAGACTCATTACGCTACAAACCCTGGGATGGTAATTATAAACGTGGATGAAACGTCGGCGGAGAGCTTGTCTATAAAAATAAAAATCAATTGCCACATTTATGACGGAGCAACTCTTAAGAACGGCTCGACAGATTTGGCTGCCTTTTTTGTTGGGTTTGTAATTGTTAGGACAAGGTTTGTATGAACAAAAATTGCGAAAAATCCGTGGGAAATGTCGATAATTTAAATAGTTATTTTATATGGAAAATAAATTGATTGACGTTTTGACATTGAATTTAATTACGTGAAATGTATTTTTGTATATATTGACAGAACAACGACTCACGGTCAACGGTCAGCTAGTTACATAATATAAAGTAATTGCTACGCTTTGGTTTTTGGTTAAATGTAGCGTCGATCGCAGCGTGAGACTCGTGTCATTTTATCAAAGTAGTCAAGGCGAACGAAGCCTTGGTCGTTTTCACGAATTTGTTTGCAATAATAGTGCGAAACGACAATCTTTTAAAATAAACTCTTTTATGTGTGTATCGACCTAAAAAAATATCATTTTAAAGATTGTCATTTCGCACACCTTCTTTTTCAGACCGGGTCATATCGCAGTCAAATTACATAGATGTATAACACTAAAAAAAAATACTTTGGATAGTTTTTTAGTGTCTATTCTGTTTCGCACGATTAGTTCGAACAGATTCGTGCGAAGCAACCGCTAAGCCCAAACGAAGTGCGGTTACCGCGTGCGTCTTACGCACGCACGAACGAACTGAGCCCTTTATAATAAAGCATATATAGCTAAAGTAATTATTACGCTTCATCTCAGACAACCAAACATTAACGTTACAAATAGCTAAAATAAAAGACCCACTTAATAAGAGTTTGTGTAGAGTGTCCCTTATAAAGCTTCAAATGTACTTTCATTTAATATGCACAAATTAGCATAAACAAGTGCTTACGTACCACCAAATAATATTGTACTCAATTACACGTAATATACACAAAATGCTCTTCTATTTTGTAAATAAGAACAAAAATCCTGCATCATAAACTCCTTAGTACAACCCACCAACAAAAAGATTCAGTTTCTTACTATAAGAGTTATGCAAAGTAAGATTTGCATTGTCGAGGTTTAAACAATTTAAATTTTCACTTGAGGACGTTTAAAAGGCAAACCGTAGATATTATGTGAAAAGAACAAAGCCGAGCGTCTGTTTTGTATTCACAAAATAGACGCTCAGCTTTGTTCTTTTAGCCTGAATAGATTTGCACAAACATGTTTGCGAGCAGGTCTCTATATACCTGAATCGGTAGGCAGATTTATATTGCTACAACTTACAATTTACCAACTACGTTTCAAGTCACATGTATGTAGAGAGCCAGCTTGTTATCGGGAATCTTGCCAAATCCATAATGCTTCTAATATTAAATTCCAATGACACAATACTCTACCCAGGAAGCAATCAGTTTTCCACAATGACTTGTTCCCTTATTAAGTATCCATTAGTTACATCCTTAACGCATCCATCCATATGCATTCAGTTGCATTGACCCGTCCAAAGCCTTTTCAGTCTGACTAACAGAAAATGTACGTCAACAATACCTGCCACACACATACACACACACACACACATACATAATAATGTTATTTAAAATTCGAATTCATTACGTATATCCATCTCCATACAACTCGTCTGACCCTTTTGACATTATGGTCAGCAAAATTTCCTTATACGGCGTCCTCTTTTTCGCTCGATGAGTCCTTTTCGTTAATCGTCTTTCATTCATCCTTACGACAAAGCCAGTGGAGCATATCTCTCTTATACGTGTCAGTACATCTCGTGAATTGCTACGATTATTTTATCTTACTAATTTAGTGTCCATTTTGTAGATATAGGCTATGAGGCAGGAGATGGAGTGTGTTCGTATAAGAGTTTATTTTCATTGCTATGTTCGGACAGTTAGGACGTTATATACGCTGTTATATTGTAATTTGAGAGAGGCTGCCGAACTGTAATCTTCATTTTAAACAGAAGCTGTCTAATTGAGGCAGGAAAATAGCCTAGACGTCGACCTAAATTTTTTGAGAGGTTTAAGTTCAAGCGAGAATCCCGCTTAACCCTAGTTCAACGGTATCTTAAGCCTGACTGAGGAAGTATGACTTAACCAAATACAACAACAAAAACAGTTTTTCATTAGCAGAGGGGTCCATGCGATGTCTACTTTTTGGCAGCACATTAATGGTATATGAAGGGTTAAAACACGCCCAAAAATTAGTATTTTTGGGCGTGTTTTACTAACTTAACTGTTTGCCGGTCAGGTGTTCTTGTTCACCAAATTAGATGAAAATATTTGAGATTACTGGGTCCTCGTATTTCGGATAATCTATCAGTAATTTGTCAGTAGCAAAAATCTGATTATTTCAGTGTCATTTGGCTTGGTCAAATGCAAGATGTTATATGAACGACATTGGTATAAAGCCGATTTTTGTAGTGAAAACTTCTTTAGGCGCGTTGAGCACTTCTTGGGTGAACAAAAATCATAAAATTCGCGTCATAGTCACGCTTCGTCATTGTCACGCTTCCACGCTTTCCATTTTTGAATGGTGCGTCCTACGCAAAAAATAACGAAATTTTGACCCCTTTAATAACCACTAAGAAAGTATCAGGAATCGAAACCGCCCTTTTTTTGTTTATAAAGAAGTTCTTATTATCAAGGATTACAGTTTTAACTTCTATCGGCAGTCCCCAAAATTTAATTTTATCGATATTCTTGTTAACCCTTCCAGCTAAGCTACATCCTTTTGTTCAAAGTCAAAGACATTCCTACAATATATCTATCACATTGACCACTAAGTCATACTTATAAAAGTCGAAATCTATTAGTAGTGAGTTTACTATAGTTAAATAATTTACATTCGCGCTAATTGCTACCTTTTTGTTCGAGTGCATTCCCTTCAGTAGTACAATAAACGACCGAACCTCCGTAGACGCAAATCAAATGCCTCCTCTATTAAGTTCCATAATCTTAGCATAAAACAACGCACTATAAGTACTAATTTATAATATTTTATATCTACATAAAAATGTAATTTACAGCGTCAGGCCATAACTTGGAGATCTCTATTAGCAGTTAACCTACAAATGGTAGAACTTATAGCATTTCTCATTCAGATTAAATGACCCTTGTCGATGTGGTGATGCTTTTAAATAGACGGAGCATCCAATCGTCAACATGGCGTTCCCTGACATGACATTTACTTTTAATAGTCGTACAAAAAGTAGTTATGTCATAAATTGTGTTAAGGTTAAAATAAACATATACACAATAATATTAAAGAAATTGTGTCATGTTAAATATATGTACATATGTTACCTTAAAAATACCGTTAAAATAAATAATTTATTTATTTCTTATTTAGTTGTGTTACAGTAGTATTAGCGCCTATCCTTACGAGCCACGCGTGCGCATCGTCCATATTTTTTTGTATTTTATATTTTATTATAACAGTCAATTGCTACAAAATAGTTTAATTAAAACGCACACAAACCTAGCCAAAGAACACCAGCCAAGAAACTGGATCTAGGCATTCAAACAGTAGTTTTATTGTTTATTAATAAAATATAATAGTGCAACTATAATTTAAAAAAAACTGCTAATCAAAATATCAAATAGTTTTGATGTTATGATGTTATGAAAAGTGCAAAAATTCCCTAAAAGTCGCTCGCGCGGGGCGGGACCGCGAGCTAAATAATTCTCGTTGGGAAAGTGTTAACAAAGGCTAACAGTTTTATTTTAGCCTGTATTGTCCCACTGTGGGGTAAAGGCTTCTTTCTCACTTTTCGATTTAACAAAAACCTTCGTAAAAAAAGGAACGAGAAAACAAATTATTTTAAATAAACAGTGACGAAAATAGTCGCCTCGCCACTCATACGCGCCGAGTGTTATGGATTCGAATTCGATCCGATCCGATTTTACAGTCAAAGTCAAAGTCAAAAATCATTTTAGGTCACAAAGTGACACTTATGAACGTCAAAGGGGTCAAAATTTCGTGATCCACAAATGATTGTTCTTTTCTTGTCCGTTAATTGTATTTTTATGTTAGTATAATAGGCACAGGGCCTGAATCTAAATGCGGCATGTGTCCTGCTTATGAAAACTAAGATACAAAGAATCATGTACCTACAATGACATTTCTGTTATAAAGCCCTTGATTACTAGGTTAAGCTTTCCATTCCTTCACAAAGTGTGCAAACATGTTAATTACTGCGTTCTAAGCTTAGATAAATCTCATATGAGTTTTTGCAAGAAATAGGTCGTACTTTAGCCAATAATTATATAGTTAGTCTTTTACATAGTAGTTTATCCTAATCCTAACTAATATTATAAAAGCGAAAATGAGTTTGTTTGTAACCTTTTCACGCCTAAACCACTGAACCGATCATCCTGAAATTTTGCATATACGTTGACAGGTGTACAGAAACGGACATAGGCTACCTTTCATCCCGAAAGAAATTACTGTTTCCGAGGAAAACAACAATAACGTTCTCATGACAATAGATGGCGCCACGTGTCTTTAGAATCATGATTGAATTATATTATTACAAGCAGAGTACTACTACCCGAATTGATTGTCAAATTCTAAATAAACGCGAGCGAAGCTGCGGCCAAAGCTAGTATAATATATAGTATACATAGTTGGTGTCTATTCTAGAGGAACCTTACAACAACGTTACGACAGCTAATTATTTTGTACTTCTTCTTCTTCTTTTCGTGTGGTTAGTGGCCAACCTGTTGTCAAGAGTTGTTCAAGCCGCCCGTAGGCCTCTGACATGGCTTAACGACTGCTGTCAATTTGACAACAACCGGGACCGACTTTTTACGTGCCCTCCGAAGCATGGAAACGCTCAGATGAATTACCACTAAGCGGTGCGGTCAGTCTATAGAGACTGACCGCACCCAACGTTGTTTAACCTCGCTAATCGTTTACCGATCAGTGAGTGCAACTCGCTATAAGCGCCTCCTTTTGCACTTAATAGGGACGAGCCTATTGTCTATTACTGAGTACAAATACAGCTGCTGTGCAGTTACTAAGAATTCCTTGTCAAAATAATAATAATAATAATTTTTTATTTTGTGCTTTCACACAGTACATAATATTTGACATCATAATCAAACAGTCCATACAAGAAAGCAGCGAATATATAGTCTGTGTGGAAGACTGGTCTCTGTACAAGGAGGTCCTGTATTACAGATAACCAGCCTCTCCGTGCTCTGAATAGGTGGAATATGTATGAGTGGGGCTAGTATGTTCGTGTTGAGAATGTACGTCATGTTGGGAGATGTGTGACTGTGTCCGTCCATGTGAGTGTGATTGTGTGTGAATGCGTGTATGTGTATGAATGTGTGTGTGTGTGTGTGTGCGTGTGTGTGGGTGAGGGTGTGAGGATGTGTGTGAGTGTGTGAGAGTGAAATGATGAAATGACGTAGGGTTATCAAATCATTTCACTCTCACGCACAAGAATAATCTAATCACACTTAGCTCGACCCGGTAAACGTACCTAAGAGCTCATCCGTAACAGTCGTATATGCCACCGCTGCATCACCGGGACAGCGTGATATTAATGTACGGTACGCTTTCAGCGATTATTTCTCTCACATTTCTGTATTTCCCGAGCGCTATGATATTATGTCCTTCTTCAAGCGAGGTTTAAAGAGAGTTTGCTGTGTCCTGACATTGCTGAAGTCCATGAGCAGCGATTACCACTTCCCATCAGATGGGTCGCTCGCTTGTCTGCCGCCAAAGGCAACAAAAAGAAAAAAAAAATTTAGTACATAATTAAAATATTTTCTTATTTTATTAAGACTGTTATCCTTAACTTCACGAGTACTCCATTGTATGACAAGAAAAATAGGCACACAGACTTTGCTCAAATAAAACAACGTAACACAAGAGTGCCTTCAATAAGTAAACCTCTGAAAAGCTGGGTTTTGTGACTGTCAAATGTAACACAAATGAATTGGTAAGTTGTTACACAACAAGTTTGTATGCTTGCCCCCGTTCAAATATAAAAGGTACTAAGTAAATAGTATATAGGATTTTCAACGGGCCTTACGTTTAAGTTACACAAGTTTCGTAAAAAACACAGAGAAAAGCATTTATGTATATCCGTCCGATACAAATGCGGTGCATACTTAAAAATTTAATGCAAAAACAAATCTTTTAGTCAAAGTTAATTCAAAAATCATTTATTATTCATTTACGTCACATATTCATTCATATTAATTTATTCACAAACAATTATACAATTGTGTTTGAATGATCACATAAAATTATATGCATATCAAAAAAGAAGTCAAACAAAATTAATTAAATAGAAGAAACAATATTAATTTAAAATAAAAAAGTACATGCATAGGAACATTTATGAACATCAAGGTTTATCAGTGAGTGAGTTGACTAAAGTCCTATTTATGTTAGTTACTAGGTGCAAAGTTTTGACCCTATGAGAAGCAACATGCAAGAACCTCGCGGCCACTATTTTAGTTAGTTAGTCGGCGTTCGAGAAGTGCGTGCAAGTAATATTATATTAATATAATAATATAATATATTCTATCACATACACACAACACCATCTAGCCCAAACTAAGCAGAGCGTGTACTATGGGTACTAGACAATGGATAAACATACATATATACTTTTTTTTGTAAATACATATATATTATACATAGAAACACCCAGACCAAGACAAACATCCATGTTCATGCACACAAATGTTTGACTTGTGCGAGAATCGAACCCGCTACCTCAGGCGTGGCAGTCGGTTACACTAGCCACTACGCCATCGAGGCTGACTAATGTACAAGTATCTACTTACTCATATTCATAAATCGCAGAAAACTAAATAACTTAACATAAATTTCATTCAACCTTTGAGCACAAAAACACAAATGATGGCAATTTTACTCTCTCATGTAACACAGAAATTTCATTAATTACTTCGTATAATTATGCTCGGCAATGCAACTATTTCATTATAAAACAACTATTATTCCACCAGTAGCAGTTTCCTTTATCGTTTATCTTAGCTATTTAGTTTTAACACCCTCACACAGTTTGTTGTTCATTCTTATATACAGGAATTAAATAATGAGAAAATTTCCACAATATATTTTGCTATCTACCTGCCATGTTTTCACCTACTTTTATGATTACTGTTCGTAGCGTGATATAATATAATAATAATAATAATATTCTATCACATACACACAACACCATCTAGCCCAAACTAAGCAGAGCTTGTGAAGAATTCTGACGACGAAGTTGCTTTATACGATTCCTATGAGTGAGCAAAATAAAAATGAGACATTGTACTATGGGTACCAGACAATGGATAAACATACATATATATATATATATATATATATTTTTTTTTTTTGTAAATACATAAATATTATATATAGAAATACCCAAACCAAGACAAACATCCATGTTCATGCACACAAATGTTTGACTTGTGCGGGAATCGAACCCGCGACCTCAGGCGTGGCAGTCAGTTACTAACCACTTTTAGATAAAGTAGCTTTCAAATGGTGCAAGAATAATAATTATTAAAATAAATTCAGTAGTTTCAGAGTTTATCGAGTATAAAAAAACAAATCTTTCAACTTCATAATATATTCGGTTTTGCCCGCGGCTTCACTCGCGTTACTCTAGAATCTGCCAATAAAGTGCTATACCTTGGTATTAGTGATTTATTTCTGGATGAAGGGCATGTGTGTCTTGACCCTATGTATTTTTCCGTACTTAATTTTATAATTATCAGTACAGTAGTTAAGGCGTGAAAGCGTAACAAACAAACTCACATTCGCATTTATAATATTAGCCAGTAAGTATACATTTACTGAAGTAGCAACAAGAGACGAGAGAGTAGTAGGGCCTCGCTGATTTCAGCATGAATGGGCCGGCTTGACCGGGGAAGGACTACCCTTTCACAGAATATCGACGTGGAATAGCAGTATTCCTACTGTTGTGTTTCGTTCGGTGAGTGAGAGTACCGTAGGCCCAATCTCTCTCTTTCCCCCTTCCCGCATTATCGCCTTCCCACTTCCTTTCCTAAAGGGTCGGCAACGCGCAAGTCATGCCTTTGGTGTTGCAAGCGCCCATAGGCTACGGTGACCACTTATCATCAAGTGGGCCGTATACTAGCTTGCCACCTCAGTTGTATAAAAAAAAAGAATAAGCATTTATACTACGTCGACTTGTCTGTAAAATATGCAAGTGCCCCTGTATTTAGTTTTTTGTCCCTTTTATACATTAATGCCCTTTTACTCTCTTCCTTACGGTCCATTTCATCTAACAATTCCACTTAATATATAAGCCCAAGTAATTGGGAAAATACGAGAGAATGCCTAATAACTGTTTCTTAGCTCATTGGCCATAATTACAAAAGCATAATTACAAAAGATATAGATCAAGTAACCTTATGGGGCTATACTCGGCATGACCAGGCATAACTGTCTCATTGGCTAAGGGCCATATGTAAAGGACGACGGTTGATAGTGTAGTCACCGGGTCTTATAGTTATTATTTGATAATTGTTATATCCTATTGGTAAAGGTCTTTCTTTTGGGACTATAGCTTCCAAATTTTGTGATTCTTGCGATATTATAGCATAAACAAAGTTGGAAGCTGCAGTTTTGATTATTATTCTGTGTTGCTATTGATAATTTTTTGTTCTCTGTTTTTATATCGTTATATAGGTACATAAACAATTAATTATATAACTAATATACTAAACAAGATTGAATCATCAATTATTGAGCATGAATCTCTCATTCATGCTCAATAATTGCGGTGATTCAGAGCAATTAATATTTCAAGAAACTGAAAATCAAGAAATCTTGCTCCATTACCGCGTATAGTATTTACAGGGAATGCTTGAAATCGTGCAGACAAAAGGCTAATACAAATAGAGAAATTCTCAATAAGTTCACAATAGTCTTACACGACTGGCGCATTTGTTGATTCTACAATGCGTCCAACGTATATTGTTTCGCGAATGTAGGACTCCACGATTCATTAAACTTTGACTGAAGCTTGCATCATTGTTGTGAATTACAGAGACCAGTCTCTTTGTACACGACTAGACAATCCTACCAGTATTATAAATGTTGAAGTGCACTCAGTGCCTTTGGTATATATTCACTCGCGTGCTGAGTGGATTGTCTTGAATTTTAGCATTCAGATAGACCTACATTGATAAATGGAATACTTTTCATCGCATAGATTTGGTTAAGTTTAAATAAATTTATGTATAAATATATCTTTTTCCTCGCTATAAAATATGTACTTGACAACTTTGTTTTAAATAAAATTTAGCCAGCATGCTTTTAGCAGCTTTAGCTATGCCATCATTTTAGTAAAGGCTCTTAGTAATGGCATTATGCAGACACAGTATTTCAGAATAAAAAATAATCAAAATTCAAAATCTCTCGATTTTTTATTACTAGATACATTTTTAATAAACCCATTGATCACAACTCAGCCAAATATGTTCAATTTTGATATTTTTATTAGTTTCGCTATCAATATAAGTTAAAGAATCCTATTACATAAATAGACTGACACTTGTTTACCGGTAGGGTAGGGTACCTGTAGAGACTACATATTTCCTATGATTGTGATATTTGCACCTTTTCATTATGATATAAACTCTATACCACGTTTAGTTATTAAATGTAGGCAACACTATCCGTTACCTACTAACTTGCACCTACTAAATATATGCACATAACAAAATATGAAACTAAAATTAGAATCGACAATCCTAACTTTTGGTCGATAATAAATCAACGCTCTGATTATGGCCTCGATGGCGTAGTGGTTGTTGTAACCGACTGCCACGCCTGAGGTCGCGGGTTCGATTCCCGCACAAGTCAAACATTTGTGTGCATGAACATGGATGTTTGACTTGGTCTGGGTTTTTCTATGTATAATATGTATGTATACATTTACAAAAAAAAAACAGTATGATGTATGTTTATCCATTGTCTAGCACCCATAGTACAAGCTCTGTTTAGTATGGGCTAGATGGTGTTGTGTGTATGTGATAGGATATTATTATTATTATTATATTATTATGTGAAGTGAGTGCTGAATGCCTACGGTTTCCTTCAAAGAATAAGTTTAAGTAATATATCGTTGAGCACTTCGTTCAGTTACCAAACTTCTAAGAGTTCGTTAGAAGAATGAGAAACAACAGCCTAACTCGACATAATTCAGAGTAATCAGGCGAAACTACACAAGTAACACTTAATTGGTCACGGAATAATACTGTCATAGTATAATTAGTTCTAGTTCTATATGTAGTAGAATCTATTGTACATTAATCAGTTTAGTATTTTAGGTAACACTAAAGCATTTTTGTAGCAGCGATAGCTCAGTGGGGAGACCAAAAGACTGCAATGCAGAGGGACTCGGGTCGCGCACCTCTGACTTTCGGAAGTTATATGACTTTTCGAAATTATGTGCGTATTGATTGAGAATTATCGCCTGCTCCGTGCCTCTGAGAGCACGTTAAGCCGTCGGTCCCGGCTGCCATGAACATCTATGGCAGTCGTTATTAGGAAATCAGTGTCCTTTTATATCCTGACACTAGTCTTGCCTTAGGGTATCGTTAGCCTTCGGGTTGCGGAGGTCAGATGGTAGTCGCTCCGTGTAAAAACTGATATCCAGTCAAATCCGGTTAGACTAGAAAGCCGACCCGAAGTGACTTGGGAATAATAAACGCTAGGGAGAAGAAGACTAAAGCATTTTTTTTAAGGATGACACCCGCTTTGGTAATAATTCCTGTGTCCCGGGGGACTTTACAAACATTCAAGCAACGGACACAAAGAACACCCAGACTCAAAACAACCATTTGTAGATCACACAATTTTTTGTCCCGTGTGGGATTCGAACCCATGACACTCGGCGCAGTGACAGCGGCGAAGCAGCCACTTACACCACTACGCCATCCGTGCAGTCAAATCAAGTCGTGCTTTGATCTAACTTGGTCGGGCTGGATGTTGAAATTAGAGAGAGGAATACAAGTCGAATAAGAATAAGAAATTAGCCATGTTTAAATCTCTTTCTTTGGATACTAGAGTGTCTGGTCTCTATTCGTTTTACTTGCTTCCAAAGTAATATTTCCAGTGCCTTGACAAATATTTGGCTGTTAGACGACTGAATTGAGACGCCTGACGTTGATAAAGTCTATGGGGGTTCATTACCACTTACCATCAGATGAGAAACAATTAAAAAATAACCATCAGATTAAAGTTTTTTCAAGGAAACTGATGTTCGGGCTTTAGTTTACTTTTCTTCAGCATTTGGTCTCTCTGATATTGTTTACGATAAACGTATATGATAGGCTCTGCGTAAATGCTAAAAATACACCAGGTATTTGTCATCATCATCATCTCAGCCGAAAGACGTCCACTGCTAAACATATGTTCTCCCCCAAGATTTTCCAACAGAACGGTCTTAAGGCATCTGCACCCAACTGCTTTCCGCGACCGTTACCCGGTCGTCTGTCCACCTTGTCGGTACGTCTGCTGCGCTTTTCAGTACCTGGCCGCCAGTTCAGGTGTTGGATTGAGAAGTGGGGATGCAATACGCCTCTACATAACTCTTAACACACAGTTTATTGTACCGCGTAGAAAGTTAAAACATTACACCACAACTGCTTGAACTTTAACCCGTTACTTAAAAAGTCGGAGTCACGTTACTAGACAAGACAGTATTCCAATATAAGTTCCCCACACAGCCCAGTTTGTTTACAAAACCATACGATTGAATTTTAAATGAGACTGCATTCCTTTAGAAAGAACCGCCAAAGATACTCCAACCATCGCCACACGAAAATAGCCTTTATGTTGTAGACTATAAGGAGAGATGTGATGTCAGGGTATAGTGGTAAGGCAGTATAGTAGAGCAAGAGGGGAAATACAGAGTAAGGTTTCTAATAGTTGCGGCTGCAACGTCAGCGGAAAGTTAATGTCTGAAGTTCGATAGTTTTATTAGAATTTGGAAATACCTACATGTCGTGTAACAGTTTATTATATAAGCAACTAATTCTTACCAAATAGCCGTTAAATGCAATATGTTGACCACAACATTGGGAGCAGCGATAGCTCAGTGGGGAGACCAACAGACTGCAATGCAGAGGGTCTCGGGTTCGAACCCACGTCGCGCACCTCTGACTTTTGGAAGTTATATGACATTTCGAAATTATGTGCGTATTGATTGACAATTATCGCCTGCTCTGTGCTTCGGAAAGCACGTTAAGCCGTTGGTGCCGGCTGCCATGATCATCTATGGCAGTCGTTATTGGGAGAGTTTCGACACAAAAGATCCCACTGGGTCGAAGTGTCGCCGGTCTGCACTGACTAAGATAAGATACCACAACATTTTTGTAGGTACTTAGGTAATATAGATTTTGGAAAAATATTAAGTTAGCATATCAACTTTGAAGATGCGACAGCTTAATGGTGTGACGTCTGCACCATGTGTACAATCCTAACTAATATTATAAATGTGAATGTGAGTTTGTTTGTTACGCTTTCACGCCTTAACTACTCGACCAATCATTACGAAATTTTGCATACATGTTCTCAGGGGCATAGGAAAGAGTAGCGTTCATCCAGAATAAGTATTGTTTTCGTGAGATATAAATTTATTCACAAAATCTAGATTAAGAGAAATCGCGGGCAAAATCGAATCAAATAATCCTAATCCTAACTAATATTATAAAAGCGAAAATAAGTTTGTTTGTTACCTTTCACGCCTAAACCACTGAACCGATCATCCTGAAATTTTGCATATACATTGACAGGTGTACAGAAACGGACATAGGCTACATTTCATCCCGAAAAAAATTACTGTTCCCGAGGAAAACAATAATAACGTTCTTATGATAATAGATGGCGCCACGTGTCTTTCGAATCATGATTGAATTATATTATTACAAGCAGAGTACAACCCGAAGTGAATGTCAATTTCTAAATTAAATCGAGCTAAGCCGCGGGCAAAAGCTAGTATAATATAAATTTAATGCCATAAGTAACACTAGTTCAACATCAATAAACAAAATGGACATAGTTTCAACACTTCAAACAGATGAAGGTCTCAGACAGAACAGCATTCTACTCAACGAAACATCGACTAAAAGTTGACACCAACAAAAGTTGCAAGCGACATCTCACTAGCTTAACAATTAGCAACTTCAAAAACTTTCTGCTTGTTACCAAACAACAATTAGCAAGAATTTCTTGTAACTCCGTTTATAGAGTTAAAATACTGGCTTTTAATTGCCATTAATTCTAGTTTTCCAGATAAATGGCGTAGTCAGACGACTCTGTAATTAACAGCGGACAATAGAGATCTTTGATGAGATAGCAGGCAAGGTATTATCAGATACGTACTCAATTTGTTTTGATTGGCATTCAAGTTCTCATTTTCACGTGAATTATGTTCAATACACGCGTAAGCGGTAGGTATTTACACCCACGTTTTGTGAACTAGAAGCGGCCTCCATTTAATTAGTTAGGGAACGTTTAAAATAGATACAGTAGTTACGGAGATTACTATCGCGGAATATAAACTTACAAAATTTGTAATAATTTTCTCTCTTCTTTATAATATTATATGCCAGTACAGAAAAACTGATTGTTGTCGTCTACCAAGAAAAATGTCAGTATCCATTATTTTTAAGAAAATTTTACTAACGACTAGCTTAAAATTGCGCCGAGTGTAAGACAAATAATGACAGAGCTATTGCGGCGCATATTCAAATCGGCGCGCGGCCGCCATAGTAAAATTGTATGGAGGATTTGAAGAGCTTTTTTGATAAATATGTATCTTTATTGTCAACCAATAACTTAAATATTTGAGGCGGACAAATTGTAATATAACTATTTATGTTTCGTTTAAGCTGTAAAATAGGATAGATTTCTACTGTTATAATCTAAAAATCACGTAACACGAGCTTACGTTTTTGCATTTTTCGTGCAAATTTACGTAATTTTGTAGGCGAAAATATTAATTATCTTAAGTTTTTTACACGGAGTAATTGTAAACACATTAATTGTTATGATAAATGTATACTTTATATTTGTATTAAACAAAAAGTGTTGATTTTATTCACTTAACCCGTCAAGTGTCGAGCGACATACGCTGTCCGCAAAAATGAGTCATCAAAATTAAAAAAAAAGACGACAAATGTATGTCCGCTGCACACTTGACTCGTCAATGAGTCAAGTGTCGAGCGCACATACATTTGTCCGTTTGTGTATTGTTTGCACAATAAATTTTTAATTATTTTTTATGTATTTCCACTAGACATTCAAGAAGTTAACTGTGACCGCCTGTTTTGGCACATTTCGCTCGGCGCAGTCTTAATACTTAGTGGTCTATAGCCTATATATAAAACAAATAAGATCCCCCAGAAAAGAATACTGGCCATCTGCGCAGATAATATTATAGTGCACAATTGTGTGCGCAAACACAAATACACGCTCTTGGTCTCCGAGCTTTCATAATCCGATAGAACGGCAATCCGACACGTTCGGCGAGAGATTAGGCGCAGGGCCATCATCTTCAGGTGCTTTCCGAGACACGATAGTATATAACGCCGCCATCTTCTTAACGCCACGCTCCTATTGAGAATTCTTTACAGAAAATTCAATACTTTCTGTTGGTCTGTCTCGAGATTTAAACCAGAAACCTCAAGCACAACAGTCGCTTACACTACCACTGCCACCGAGGAAGTCTACAATACCATGGGTTCCGATCGCCCATTGCCAACTCTAGGAAAAAGAATTGAATATGGCTGAAATTGAAAGCTATAATAATAATAATAATTCATTCTGTCCAATCGATTGATGCTATTAGAGTATTCAGGGCAGACGCCGTTTTATCATCCATAGCTATACCAGTCCATCAAACACCCACACCCATAGCCCATATATTAGAATCCATACGTAGCAATAGTCCTACGCCTGCTGCGGCTAGTGCCGCTGTAAGTGTTCCATCCCACCTTTGATTAAAACTCTCAGAGGGCCTCTTCACGTTGGACCCATGTCTCCGTGAAAGCCTCCGAAAGGGCCGGGTATTTTCCTAAAGTATTAGGAATATACCCGTGAAAGAGAAACAAATAATAATAATTTATTTATTGATTACAGTGGTAAAACATGAATACAGTCCATGAAGTACTTAATATAGGTAATATAATATGGGTGCCTGTACTAGGGTCCACAGGCGTTAAGGGCACTTACAATATACTACTAGGAACTAGGTTACATACAATTAGCCATACTTATTATATAAATATATGCACAAATAGGCCAATATTATAATTATTATCATGGACCTTATTTAACAACAATCAACAAATCTTGAGTATCCTCATAATTTAAAGTTTGTAAGTACCGGCAGACTATCCGCTTAGATCTTACATAACTTGGGTCATATCTTGTTATAAAGAAAAGGCCCTAGGAATGTGAAAGACGCTCACATTCCTACCTCTCCCAAAGAGTCTCCCGAGGCCTGATTAGTAACTCGGGAGTTAGTAAGAACTAATCAGGCCAAACGCAATAGCAGTGTTACTATTCTAATGACGTCCTATAAAAGTGTTTTCGTACTGTTGCCAGATAACTGGCAACGGCGTGATGCATCATTCTAAAAAGCTTCCTTATTGGACTTTAAAATCTCTAACTAAACACCTAACATACAGAAAGATTAACTACGGAACTAGTTATTTTACCATTTTATGTTGTACTAGTTTTTGCTCGCAGCTTCGCTTACGTTAATGCAGTCTTAGTCAATAAAATATAATAATATGTTTTGACTAAATCTCCATTAACGTGTAACAATGCACCGTTTTTTTTTACTACTAAGGTGGCAAACAAGCATACGGCCCACCTCATGGTAAGTGGTCACCGTAGCCTATGGACGCCTGCAACACCAAAGGCATCACCTGCGCGTTGCCGACCCTTTAGGAAAGGATGTGGGAAGGAGAAGGAGCAGGAAGGGGGAAAAGAGGTGCTTGGACCTCCGGCATTCTCACTCACCGAACGAAACACAACAGTAGGAATACTGCTATTTCACGTCGATATTCTGTGAGAGGGGTAGTCCTTCCCCGGTCGAGCCGGCCCACTCATGCTGAAATCAGCGAGGCTCTACTACTCTAAAAAACCTACCTAGAGATACCTCGATAATAGTACTTTTTTCTGGATGAAAGGTATTAGGGTATAGATACCTTTTCTGTACCCTTGACTACGTGTATGCATAATTTCATGATGATCGGTCGAGTAGTTAAGGCGTGAAAGCCTAACAAACAAACTCACATTTGCGTTTATAATATTAGTTAAGATGAAACCTTCACTGAACACTGCGAAAGGACATTAAAACAATATATACCCTGTTTACAGCTATATTAAACTAATTATTGCTCAACACTGTATCTTTATACTACTGCTACAATCCAATTTAAACTTTGCAACCATCCACATAAAGTCTAATATGAATATCGTTGCATACGTTTAGTGACAACCCTGGACCGCTTTTGACCGGCACTAACCAGTTTGAACCGACTTCAATTAGTTTGCTAGACTTCGGCACTTGAGTAGAATGAACGGAACGTTTAGAGCATAATATACTATTTATGAACTCTGTAGAAGATTGTAGGTATATGCTTGGCCACACACCATATATACCATATATACCTATATAAAATTATTTTAATAATTATTTCGCTAGAAATCACAAGACAATTTAATTACAATTTGCTTAAATAAAAGCAGATAAGATGTGCATCGAATTGTACATTGACTCAATGTATCGTCCTGTGGCACTTGACCGCAAGGGAGCTACCGGATGGAATACCATGTTAAGAAATTAAAGTACTTTTTGCTAATATCGCTTATACGTCGTGGTTTCATTCACACTGAACACATATCTAGAACGTGGTTAACATCTTCAATGTACAACCATATTAAAATATTTTTGCTCTTCTATCACGATGTAACACTTATAAATATCGAAGTAACTTATCGATTTGAATTTACATGTCCTTTTACCTGTCGTAATCAACTATACAAGGTTATAGAACATACGAGAAGAAGTATTAAGAAACTCGTCTCTCTTTAAGGCAGAGACATCAGGTGCTACAGAACTTGCAAGTTAAACTTTAAGAATATTAACACGGCCCGTTAAATGTTAGCAAAAAAAAATGAAAGGAACGTCCTTCGAGCTTATGCACACACGGTGTTCATAAGACACGCGAGAAGTTAACTTGTGTGCATTTAGGACTATTCAAACCTGAGCGGTATTCGCTGCCGCTGTGGGTAGAGGTATATACCGTGCGGGTTTCGCTCAGGTATTTAGTATCAATTTCCGCGGCTAGAGCGACCTGAGAGGTATTCGCTGCCGCTGTGGGTAGAAGTGCCTGCCGCGCGGATTTCGCTGAGGTATTTAGTATCAACTCTACCAACAAGGATAGCGAGATCCGCTTTGGTGTAAACAGTAATATTACCGCATACCCACTCGGTTTTCTCTACTGCAGACGGTAGCGAATACCGCTTAGGTTTGAACAGGCCTTTAGGCGCACATATTCCGTTTCTCGAATATTCCGCTACGCCTACGCTGTTACGTCAGTAACGTTCTGCAAAACAATTGTTTCACGCCAATCATGCTGTCATCACATAATTACCACAGATTTTCCAAGTAAATATACATCATTTTTGCTTCTATATTAGTTAATACTCATATTCAGCGATAGCTCAGTGGGGAGACCAACAGACTGCAATGCAGAGGGTCTCGGGTTCGAACCCCCGTCGCACCTCTGACTTTCGGAAGTTATATGACTTTTGAATGAATCGAATATTCATACATTTCTAGTCAACACTGAAGAAAAATTGTTGTTGTTGAAATGTTTAAATTAAAGCAAGAGAGTACATTCTTGAAATACAATCAAATTTTAATTTCATATGTTATTGCTTCTACCATGTTAACCTATGTCAAAAAGAAAGGGTGTCGTTTGATTAAAGTGAAAAACAAAAAGGCTTTGTTTTATGATGAACAAACAGATATCGTGTGTTGTTTTTTTAGGACAAAACCCAAGGTAAATATTGTGTGTTCAAGTTCAAGTAATATTGATAATGTCTACTGTTAAGCGTCTGTTTTGTTGAAACTCTTTTGGCTTTTTTAATTAAAATTTTAACTTCGGTTTTTAAATTACATTTGTGAAACAATGCAATGCTTCGTGGTTTACCTTCGTGCGATTTTTAAATGGCTTTAATAAAAGATGTTTGCTTTGCTTCTATTAAGAGTGTGATAGGTATTTTTTTTTCTATTATCAAGCCTCAGAATATCAATATTTTGTCTCTACACAACATCATGCATGCATCTTCAAAAAGGCTAGCAGGTTATCCTAAAAAAACATGGAACTATTTATGGCTACCACGTATTAAAATTTGAACCTACTGCATACACAGCCACACTTTGTGAAGCTATTGAAGTTATTTGACAATACATTTCTATAAAATCTTGTTGACCCAGAAATCGTCGCACAGAATTCAACGCAATCAATCGATATGAATAAAGAGTTACTCCAACAACACCTTATACATATACTACACACAATTATTGCACTAGAAAATTGTACAGTGAAACTATTACTTTCTTTATTCTACTACAGAAAAATCTTGACGCTTTCTTCAACAATGCTCACTCAAATGGAAGCCACAAAAGCAAAACAATATACGTAGAGAACACTGTCCTTTTCACATATTTGTTTAGCAAGAAAGGTCCTTATAAATAAAATTATAAGAAAAAGTGGATGTACGATCAAATGAGGAAGGAAGGCACGATATGTTCCACTTACTCGTAAGTACGGGTCGTGGATAAGAGGTTGATTATCCCTTAAATATATAAAAGAAAAACGATGTATTTTATTCGACTGATTTAGTTTCTTTGTTTCACCGATTAACGCTTAAGTTGACAATATCTTTTGTAGCTTAAAATGATAGACAGTCGGTAAAAATACTTCGGTTTTAGAACACAAGAGTGGTTAAGCTATATTTGTGAATTAATTTGAACTGTCAGTATCGTGTTACTGTTGGAACATGTTAGAGTATTGACCTGGAAATAATGGTCAAACCCATAATTCGGGGTACAACTATATATAATTTAGTACTATAAATAAAATATGTAATACGAAATATCCACTATATACCAACAGCGTACTGACAACTGAAACAGTAGATTAAGACCATTATACCAAGTTAAAATCTTTGCAATTTGCCAAGAAAATCCTATATTTTTATATTTGCCCATTTTTCTGGTAACGAATTTTAATATGAGGCATGAACAGTTCGTTTCATTAAAAAGAAATAATTTTGCAAAACCGTCTATATTTGACGGAGTTATGCCAGAACATACATAAAAAAAAATACAAACATCCGAATTGAGAACCTCCTCCTTATTTGGAAGTCGGTTAATAAAAACGAAAATATCACATCTTAAAACGGAAATGTAGTTATATCACACGTGATGTAAACAGTTCACGAAAATAGTTTTACACTAGCGCGTTGCGTAGAGATCCCTGTGCGGTGTGCAGTCCTTCGTGCTCAGTGGTTTCATTGGATTTGTTCCAAGTTAACTGAGTTATTGAGTTATATTCGTACGTTGTTCTTTCTTAAGTTTGTTACTTCAACTAAGTTTTTTACTAAGTTACTGTTTTCTTGACTGCTACGATGGTCTAATATTGTAAAAATTGTGTAATTATAAAGTCTGGTAAATGGGTACCATTACAGGACTTTTGCTATTTAGTACTAGAACTAGAGATAAAAACGCTACACTGATGCTTCCAAAAACGACGCAAAGAGTCACTTTAAGCGACGCTTGTCTAATAAATAAGACACTGAGATTACAATTAAAGTAGTAGAGCCTCGCTGATTTCAGCATGAATGGGTCGGCTCGACCGGGGAAGGAGGGTAGTCCTTCCCCGCATACACGTAGTCAAGGGTACAGAAAAGGTATCTATACCCTAATACCTTTCATCCAGAAAAAAGTACTATTATCGAGGTATCTCTAGGTAGGTTTTTTAGAGTAGTAGAGCCTCGCTGATTTCAGCATGAGTGGGCCGGCTCGACCGGGGAAGGACTACCCCTCTCACAGAATATCGACGTGAAATACCAGTATTCCTATTGTTGTGTTTCGTTTGGTGAGTGAGAGTGCCGGAGACCCAAGCACCCCCTTTCACCCTTCCCGCTCCTTCTCCTTCCCACTTCCTTTCTTAAAGGATCGGCAACGCGCAGGTGATGCCTCTGGTATTGCAGACGTCCATAGGCTACGGTGACCACTTACCATCAGGTGGGCCGTATGCTAGTTTGCCACCTAAATTGTATAAACAAAAATCGCGGGTCGCTGATTTGAATATCATCCAAGGCACTATCGACCTGAACCCACTTTTAACACAAGCATTCTAGCTTAGCGGTAGGTATTAATAAGAATACTAGCAATCCCCACATTGCTAGTAACCGCGTTTTTTTTTTATTGTGACACGGCAAAGTGATTGTAACAGACCTGATGGAAAATCCAATTACAGTCCAGAGACAGTGACGACGAGGAGAAGACAGATGTCTTCTAGCCGTCGTCAGTGTCAAGCAGGTCTGACCAGATGCTTCTTCACACTACGTTTGAAGGACCCAATGTCGTAGAAGGGAGGGAACACATGTGCCGGAAGACCATTAATTATAATAAACGTACTAAAAATATCTAACAACAAAAACTGCTAATGATGAAGTTGCCATAGACCACTCTCCTTGCAGAACAACGCCTGAATAATTTTCGAAAAACACACTCGAAACCACCATGGCTAATAAAGTGGGGCACTATGGCTACTACAAAGTGTAAGAGTGTATGCGTCCTCATGCCATACTACTGTGTATTACAAATGACTACAGATAAATATTATTTCAAACCTGAAATGCTTCTGACCTAATAGTATTAACTTTTCCTTTAGTTTTAGAATTTAGGTTTATATGGTCAGTGACATATGGCATAATGACTGCAACACCTGGTACATAAATGAGTTGTAAAATACTGAAATTATAATTTGATAGTGATTTAAAACAGTGACCTTGAGTTTCTTGCAGGTATCTTCTCATAGGCTCAACCTTTTGCTTGAACCTTGCAACTTACATAAATGCAAATTCAGTAAATGTAACAAACTCACTAACCACTTTGACGTTCATAAGTGTTACTTTATGACCTAAGTGAATAAATGATTTTTGACTTTGATGATTTTTGGCTTTGATTTTGACTTTGACTACAGGTAAAATCTATAAACATTCATATTATACAGTATCATGATATCCTATATCGCCGAAGGGTTAGACAGAAATGTATTAGCTGGCCCGCTACGCTATTGTCGTCTACCGGATTCACTCTCAATATAATATAATTATGTATGACTAAAACATGTCGAACAAATCCTGTCATAGCTCTTCTTACAAAATTGATGACGACTGAAGCTTTAATTGGTATTTCTTTGTTCCAGAATGCTGTACTCATCTCTCCCCGTGTACTTTCTGGTGATCGGCGCAGCTCTATGTGCGCCGGAGCGGATGCAGAACGAACCAGATGCGCACGAACAACCGCACGACGTTGAAGATCCACACAGCGTCCATGTCGCCCCTCTAGCGAAAAGGTCACCGCATTACGACTTCGGTTTGGGCAAGAGGGCCTACAGCTACGTGTCGGAGTACAAGAGGCTACCGGTTTACAACTTCGGATTGGGCAAGAGGTAAATATTTTTAATAATAATGTATTCTAATGGCGGGTATTAGTCAGCAGTATTTTAAATCCATAAATCTTGTAGGTTTAGTAGCTGCAGGATATCAAAGACTCGGATTGCGGTCTCAGGACTTTTCCGATAACACATCACTTTAATTTTATCCTTTATATATCTAACCATCAGAAAGAACGTCACAATCGGCTTAATATAAACGGAAACTTGTCATTATTGTACTAACGAGTTTTTTGCATACAAAAAATTAAATATAAAAGTTCATTAGGTACTTATGATGTAACTCAGTAGTCCACTATGACCACAACGGGTGAAAAAACACCGGGTTGTAAGTGTATTTTAGGACCTGTGCTCGCACACAACCACTTCCCGGCGTATTTGAGGACTGCTGTCGACTTATGAGAACACATGAAATCTCAAGGCGCTAAGTTAAAACTAAGTTACCCGGGTGTAAGAACACCGTAGTAGCATTTAAGGGTAAAACGCAGATTTGATTTCAACTTGCATCTCAATCCGCCGTATAAAATAGCATCAAAATACGTAAAGTGGTTTAACACTATGCTAAAATAAACGAATAAACACACAAAATCCAAAGAGCAATTTTATTTTTGGTTTAAAACAAAAAATATGATTGCGTAATCACTCTGAAAATATCTTCTATATACAGACATAATCTTGGATTATAGATAGATTTGCTAACATGTCATTTTTGTTTAGGTCCAGGCCCTACTCTTTCGGCCTCGGCAAACGCTCTGTGGACGACGATCAGTCTGAGGACGAAGTTACCAACGATATCGACCAGGCTGCACTCGCTGAGCTTTTCGACCAGTATGACGACGCAGGTAAGACTAAAGATAAATTTTGTTCCTAGCCCTTACATAACAGTAAAGCAATTTAATAACAGCATCTTAACTAAAAGATCGGTAATTTATTTTAATTTTACTTGTCTCTGTAATTCACATGACACTCAAAATGTAATTAATAATCACAATATATAACTAGAAACATTTTATAATACTAAAACAGACAAATAAATAAATAAAATTACAAATTAATGATTACAGAGCCGAGACGTAGGATTGAGAGAGAGAGAGAGAGATTTAAGAATTTTATTGAAGTAAAAACATATTGTTACAATTATTTTAAACCCACCAAACTGCATAACAGTGGTACTCGTAGCTTGTCATCAAATAAGTTGAATGACAGCCTTTAGGGAGATATTACTTTTTTGAGTATGTTGTTACTTTCTTCATATATTTGATCATTGTAATAACTTTCATATAATATATATTACTTAAGAAAATCAATATCTTTGAATAATATTAAGCATTACTTACAACTTATTCTTTCCACAGGTTTCGAATCAAAGCGCGCTCGCCCCTACAGTTTCGGCCTCGGTAAACGCTTTGCCGATGACGAAACTTCTGAGGAAAAGCGAGCCAGGATGTATGATTTCGGACTAGGCAAACGACTCCCACTGTACAACTTTGGACTTGGCAAAAGGGCTAGGAACTACAACTTCGGACTAGGAAAGCGATTGAGCAGCAAATTCAATTTCGGCCTCGGTAAAAGACAGAGAGATATGCACCGCTTCAGTTTCGGCCTCGGCAAACGGTCGGCCGAAGACGCTTCGGCCGAGGACAGCGAGAATTATTTCGAAGACAATTAAAGAATTTTGTTGTTTTATATTTAAGTGATTCCGCTACTGAGAATTTACGTGGGAAACAAGATTTACTTATTTGTTAAAGGTACCAAAGACCTATTTAGGGTAAATTTATTACCCAGTCATACTAAATATATTTATTTGTAAACAAACTTTAGTACACTAAAGGTATTCGTGTGAAATATCCAGCCAATTTTCACATGAAAATCTTTGTGATTTTTTAACATATTATTATAAATTATAAATATTTATTCCTTTACTTTGTAAACTTTTATTGTTATTTAATATTTATTTTTATATTTCCACGCAAGTTTTCATACAAACAGTTAATTAATAATGATAAGATTTTTGACTGCGTAATTCACTTAATTTAGTAATTTCGAATATTTAAAATGAAGTAGAAGGCGTGATTTGAAAAGAGAATGTATTTTTATGGTGTTTATAAATTTAATATTTATTTATCGTTTAAATATGAATTCATTTATTTCTCAATAATTTATTCATTTGATCGAATAAAACCAAATGTCAATGCGAACATTATTGAATGATTTTGTAAAGTATTGTTATAAAAATATGTAGTTATTAATTTTAAATGAATAAAAAATGTAAGGGCATTCTAGTCACTGTGGAGTTACGATTTATGAAGTAAGTCATAGAACAAGCTTCCATATTTATGTTATCAAATAAATAATGAAGTGAAAAGGTATTTTGATTTCCCTGGAGGAAAGCATTCCTTCAAAATTCTTAGTTGATAATATTATAACTGAAATTAGTATCTACCTTCAACTTATTAAGTATTCTTTAATTAGAATGATTTTCATAATTAATCATTTTCCATTTCTATCTGTAATGACACTTGAAAATGCGTATTAATTATTTTCAAAGACCTTTTTCTTAATTAAATATTCATCATAGATGTTATCAGAGGCAATATAAATTTTATCTAAACTGTTTAATCAGTCTTGCCAATTTCATCTCATTTATTTATTCTATCTTAAAAAACTGCAATACAAATACAATTTTAATTAGATTTGTAGTATTTTAATATTTTGTATTAAGTTAATATGACTTATTTCTGTAAATATATCGTATCTTCACATTAGTTAAGGAACATTAAGTAATTGTATCTAAGACTTAAAATGTTGTTTTGAATATAACCATTGTGGACTATACAAATCAAAATCAAATTATACAAATAATAGTGAAATTGCAACGGCTATCTGTTTATTTATTTACCTCTCTATAAAGCTTATCTTCAATAAATTCATCGTGAGGAAAACTGTTGCGTTGATCCAGTGCATCAAACATCCCCGAAAATATTATTGAGAAGTCTAACTCTACCATATAATCTCTAACATAATATTCTCGATGTGTCTTCATCGAGAATATTATTTAACCAATACGGATTGGTTCAGCGTGGTGGACTAGAGACTATCCCTTTTCATACTCAGAAGAGACTCATGCCCAGCAGTAGAACAGCTTATAAATAGGGCTGATAAATAATAAACTCAACCCTAACCCTAACCCACAATAAGGCAGGGTTAACATGAATACTACTACTTGGTACTCAAGCGTGAGCTCTCGAGTTTAATACTCAGGTGAAATAAAATGTTATTAGACTTTTCTGTCTAGTAACTTTCAGTAGCACTTGGAGTCTCGAAATTTATCCGGTAAACAGCAAGTGGCTGGCTGCTTATTACATGGGAACTGAAAACATACCTGGCAAAATGTAGGTGTGATAAATATCTGCCTCTTCTTTAGACGATATACTGGTGTGAGGTTTGTACATGACACCCTGTGAATAACCTAAGGCATTAATTATATAAATAAATAATACCAACCCAGCTAAATTATTGAGTTTTCTTTAGCATGTGTTATTGAGTCGCAGCGGCACACCGGCGGCCAGACACAATAGGTTTTTAATTATGTCTGAAATTCCAACAATTGACAGGTTAAGTGAATTCTGCTACTTCGGTTACACATCGGTATTGAATACGACTACTTTATATGACTTCTTGGTTTCGATTACCGAACCGAAAAGTGCTATAATTGGGCTTTCTGTTGATATATTCTTAATAGCAGTCTGTAGTTCTGTCAATTAGTAAGTCTAGTTGTTCGTCTATAATAATAATATCAGCCCTGTATTAAACTGTCGAACTGCTGGGCACGGACCTCTTCTCAGTGTGAGAAGGGTTAGGCCATAGTCCATCACGCTGGCCTAGTGCGGGTTGGCAGACTTCACATGGCTATATTAAAGAACATTATGGAGAACTCTCAGATATGCAGGTTTCCTCACGATGTTTTCCTTCACTATTAAAGCAAGCGATAATTAATGATTTAATACTCATATAACTTTGAAAAGTCAGAGATGCGCGCCTTGGGTTCGAACCCGAGACCTCTGCGTGGCAGTCCAACGGTTTCCCACTAGGCTATCGCTGCCTTTACATTTTTTAATTTCTTTATAGAAATACAATAAAATGCATCACTCCCTTAACACGTTGAATGCGAGACTTTATAACTACAAATTACGTTCAGTGCTATACATACCAATTTTGACAACATGTACCGTTTTTTATTCTGGTACGAGACAAGTCGAATTTGTCTTGTATACTTTAAACCTACCGATTGGATACAATTTGAAGTAACAAACCTAATGGTATACTTGTCACTTTCTGGAGTAAAGGATTTCAATGATAAAGCACCCCCCACACCTGACAGAAAAAGCCTACTTTCAACGCCGCATCAAACGAAAGTCTAATACAAGTCAAAATTGGCATGTACCGCATTCAAGGTGTTAAAACCCCTGGGGGTTAAGCAGTAATCTATACCTACTAATATTATAAAGCTGAAGAGTTTGTACTGGCTCGATTTGAAAAATTATTTTAGAGTTGGATAGCCTATTTATCGAGGAAGGCTATAGGCTATATAACATCACGCTACGACCGACGGGAGCGGCGCAGTAACGATAAACGCGGGTGAAACCGCGGGCACATCTATGTATCATATGCATAACTGCACGGATGGCGTAGTGGTTTAAGTGGTCGCCTCGGCGCTGCCACTGCACCAAGCGTTGTGGGTTCGAAACCCAAACGGGACAAAAATGTTCTTTGTGTCTGTTGTATGTTTGTAACGTCCCCCGCAATACAGGAATTACTCCTAGCGAGAGCTGTTTCTATACTAATATTATAAAGCTGAAGAGTTTGTTTGTTTGTTTGGTTGAACGCGCTAATCTCAGGAACTTCTAGTTCGAATTGAAAAATTATTTTAATGTTGGTTAGCCTATTTATCGAGGAAGGCTGTAGGCTATATAACATCACGCAACGACCCACGGGGGCGGCGCAGTAACTACATATAAACGCGGGTGAAACCGTGGGCACATCTAATTTGTAAATATCTGTATTTACAAACGATGTTAAATTCAGCTATTTTTAAGTATAGGATTATGTTACAGAATAGTACATAGGGTACTGTTTCTAAGGGATAGTTTATTGACATCATTTAGATAAAGCGAGCGGGCCCACAACGCTTAATTCCTGAGATTAGCGCGTTCAAACAAACAAACTCTTCAGCATTATAATATTAATCCAGATTTGTTAAATGTAAAGCTACTTCTGTTTCTGAGTATATTGCGCGATCGCAACTACATCATAAGCTCCTCTAATATGTAAATTAGAGTGTGCATCAATTATCACTTGCTATTTACTATTATACGTAACACATTAATAATTTAGTTGAGAGAGCGTTGGTGTCGGCGTATAGCAATGGAACTTGCAAATTCAATTAAAACGGCATTTGATATTTAACTGAAAATAACACGTAGATTCAATCAATCAATCAGCCCACCGCAGTTCACTGCTGGACATAGGCCTCTCCCATTTTACGCCACAACATCCGGTCTTCCGCCTTCCGCATCCAGTCTGACCCAGCTACCATTTTCAGGTCATCGGTCCACCTGATCGGGGGGCGTCCTACCTTACGTTTACCAAGTCGTGGTCTCCACTCTAGAACTCGCCTGCTCCAACGGCCATCGGTCCTTCTACAGATATGGCCAGCCCATTGCCACTTCAGCTTGCTTATTCTATTGTGATGTACATTCGGTTCGTAATTAATACAAAGTGCTATTGTGTTTCCTATAAATAAATAAGTTAAATTCACAACGAATTTCCCAATTACTTAAGACTGTTAACAAACATTGGCTTAACCTAAGTAAAAGAATCTTATACCCAGGAAAACCAGTAAATAATATCCATGACGAAGTTCAATGTTAACCTCTCCGAGGCACGAAACAGGCGATAATTGTCAATCAATATGCACGTAATTTCGAAAAGTCATAACTTCCGAAAGTAAGAGGTGCGCGACGTTGGTTCGAACCCAAGACCTTCTGCATTGCAGTCTGTTGGTCTTCCCACTGGTACCATGCCCATCTACATAATAATATTTATAACACAAAAACAATTTGAATACAATTCAAACATTAAAAATGTATCCTAAATCCTTCCAGTAGGTAAAATTAAAAACAAAGTTACGATTTATTACACAGCGAAGCACAATACTCTAGTGATCAACCACCTATCAAAAATTGCATGAATTTTGATTGTAAAGTTTTCAAACTAACAATATTTTTGTACCAAATTCTGGACGGATGGGAGAGTACGGGGAAATTCATCCAGTATTTTAGTGGAATAGTAATAATAATAAAAAATATGACTCTCAGAGGAATAGTTTCTACTGTTTATAAAAATTTTATTTGCCGGTAATTTGTAAACTATATAAACTGTTTCTCAGTTACAGGGCACGAGCCTGCACTCAGTAGGAGAAGGTTAGACTAACAACGTGGTGGTCCCACGGCCTACGCCCAGTGCGGATTGGCAGATTGCACATAACATCTTCCAAAACAATTAAGAAAACTCAAACTTTTTCTCACGATGTTTTACCGTTAAAGCGAGCAAAAAGTAGCAATTTAATACGCGCATGAATTGAGAAGTCAGAAGCCTTGGCAGCGAAGATGAGACCTCATGGACAGCAGTCGTATTCACAACCGCTAAACCACGGATACAGAAAAAAAAAGGGGCGGGTCGGATGCTAGTTCCTGACACTCTCTTAGCGGTTATTAAGGAGGACAAAATTTCGTTATTTTTTGCGTACGACGCACCATTTCTGAGATATGATTCTAAAATAATTCAAAAATGGAAAGCGTGGAAGCGTGACGATGACGCGAGTTCTATAATTTTTGTTCACCCAAGAAGTGCTCAACGCGCCAAAATAAGTTTTCACTTGAATTAACAATAGATTTGATGATAACTATAGTAAATCTGTAAAATCCATTTCAATTTAAAATATTCTGTTTCGATATAAAGAGAGAGAAATTTCAAATTCTGACGCGGGATCATTAATAGCTTACTTACTTGGTAAAGCGACGATACGGTTTGTTGAGTTGTTATTTCCTGGATTATATTTTATATTCTGCTATCAATACTATCCTTACTAAAGAGCAGCGATAGCTCAGTGGGGAGACCAACAGACTGCAATGCAAAGGGTCTCGGGTTCGAACCCACGTCGCGCACCTCTGACTTTCGGAAGTTATATGACTTTTCGAAATTATTGACAATTATCGCTTGCTCCGTGCCTCGGAGAGCACGTTAAGCCGTTGGTCCCGGCTGCCATGAACATTTATGGCAGTCGTTATTGGGAGAGTGTCGACACAAAAGATCCCACTGGGTCGAAGTGTCGCCTGTCTGCACTGACTGGCCCTAAGATAAAATAAGATCCTTACTAATATTATTAATGCGAATGTGAGTTTGTTTGTTACGCTTTCACGCCTTAACTATTCAACCGATAAACATTTCGAGTACACGTTGTCAGGGGAACAGAAAGAAACATAGGGTACCTTTCATCCCAAGTACTGTTACAAACCTAACCTAACTTATATTCACGCGAGCGACGCCGCGGCAAAAATCTAGTGTATATTATATTATAATACATACATACATAGATTCACGCCTGTTTCCCAGAGGGGTAGGCAGAGACTACGGATTTCCATTTCTTACGATCCTGACACAATTCTCTGGCTTTATTCGCTTTCATCACATTCCTCATATACGCCCGTCGGTTCAAGGTGCTCTTAACCTGGCCTTTGTCCAGAACGCCTCCGATCTGATCGAGAAACGTTCGCCTTGGTTTTCCTCTTGCGACTGTTCCATTCACACTAGCCTTATAAACTTTCTTAGTCACTCTTTCCTTGTCCATTCTTTGTACCTACCCAAACCATCTTATTTATATTATAAGTGTGTAATTAATTAATGACAAGTCAAAATTCTCATATAAAATCTTTAACTAGTTGACTATAAGGGCGGGTACATATGCCGAGCTATGATTTTGAATACCTCGAGGTATTCATCTAATTCAATGGCTTACCCTTGGATTAGATCATGGCAAGCGTGGCAAGCGATCACAGGCTCCAATCAAAGCTTACGTTTATTGCCTGTGATCACTTGCAATAATTTATTTATTTTATTTATTAAGTTTTACAGAAGTATCACTTGCGTATAGCCGACTTTTGGTAAAAGGAAGTAGAGATGGATTACGTCTTCTTTGTTGACCTCACAAAAGTTAAACGCGACAAAGAGAACAAGGTTGCTAATGCAAACTTAAATATGGAGGTAGTTTTCTAACCTGTCTGCTACAGTTTGTGCGAAAACCTTGACGATAGGTGTACGGGTAGCGTACAGACAGTTGTCTAGCTAGCGCTGCATCTCACCGACCTAGTTATAAGTTATTGCTTTCTTAAATTAATTAACGTGCAGTTGACGAATCGATCGCCGCGGATTAGCATCTAAACCTAAAACTGTTCTACTAAAATATAACGTGTTAATACATACATACATACATACATAGATTCACGCCTGTTTCCCAGAGGGATAGGCAGAGACTACGGATTTCCATTTGCTACGATCCTGACACACTTCTCTGGCTTCATTCACTTTCATCACATTCCTCATACACGCCCGTCGGTTCAAGGAGCTCTTAATCTGGCCTTTGTCCAGAACGCCTCCGATCTGGCCGAGAAACGTTCGCCTAGGTTTTCCTCTTGCGACTGTTCCATTCACACTAGCCTTATAAACTTTCTTAGTCAGTCTTTCCTCGTCCATTCTTTCTACATGTGCAAACCAGCTTAACATACCCTTTTCTATTCTTATAACTATATCCACTTTCATGCCGCATCTCTCTCTAATCACACTATTTCTTATTCTATCTTTCAGAGTCACACCACATATGCTTCTCAACGCTCTCATTTCTACAGCATTTATTCTACTCGTGTTAATAAACATAGACTATTACTAAATCTGTGGTTTTTTGTTAACTCATCCTTAACTAACTTTCACAAATAAATCGACGCTTTAGACCATACAATAGGAGACTATCAATTGAAATTCGAATTATTCGAATTTTCAAGAAAAGGAAACCTAAAGACTCGAAACTTGGATAAAAATAGAATGTGAAAACATTAAGAGTTGGACCCAAAAATGGGCACCGCTGTCATGCGTGGTCAACGGGGAACACGATCACTGACATCGAGGTATAGAATTTTCAATTATGATTCAAATAGACTGATTGCGAAATCGACTGCACTGTTGGCGTAGTGGTTTCAGTAGTCGCCTCGTCGGTGCCACTGCGCCGAGTGTTGTGGGTTCGAATCCCACACGAAACAAAAATTTGTGTGACCCACAAATAGTTGTTCCGTGACTGGATGTTCCTTGTGTCCATTGTTTGAATATAATAATAATATAATATAATATTGTATCACATACACACAACACCATCTAGCCCAAACTAAGCAAAGCTTGTACTATGGGTACTAGACAATGGATAAACATACATATATACTTTTTTTTTGTAAATGCATACATATTATACATAGAAACACCCAGACCAAGACAAACACCCATGTTCATGCACACAAATGTTTGACTTGTGCGGGAATCGAACCCGCGACCTCAGGCGTGGCAGTCGGTTACACTAACCACTACGCCATTGAGGCCGTTGGTAAACTCCCCCGCGGCACATGAATAGTGCAGGAGTTGTCTTTTATAAAGACAGAAAAAAAAAGAATGGTCATCAGTGGTCAACTTTCGGATGCGGAATCGTACAAGTTTAGAATATTCGACGTGTTCGAAAACCATAATTATGACAAAAAAATCGGTTCCAGAAATCAACCTACATCTCGTTATTACTTACTGTTTATTCTGTCGAAAAAGAAAGAAAACATAATATTGTACGAAGAATAAAATAGAAGGCTGATTCTAAGAAGAGATGACTACAGAGATTATACGAACAGACATAAATGAAACGAAACCAAAACAGAATGGGACGGCCGTAAATAATACACGATAAGACGATAGGGTGACAAATATTCTTTGTTACGTTTCAATAAACTTATTTACTTATACGATGATGAACAAATGATCTTCATTGTATCTTATGGTAAGCGGTTACCGTAGCATCAATAATATATTACCTAGCAAGACACTATGCCAAAGAAGAGTATTTTAGAAGAGTATTCCTGCTCTTGGAATTTTATTCTTGTGTCGCGTGGGACGTCACAAACGTTCAAACTACGGTCATAAAGAACACTTAGTTTCTGAACAACCATTTGTGGATCACTCAAAGTTTTGTCCCGTGTGGGGTTCGAACTCGAAACACGGCGTGGCAGCAGTGGCAACGCGACCACTTAAGAGGGAACACTAAGGGCGAGAGAATTGAAAAATAGGTATTTGTAATATCTATTGCTGTCGCGCAGTACCATGTATAGTATCATGAGCGCGATAGAGACAACTGCAGTTTGGACCGAAAATACCTATTAAAAGTACACAAAATCAATGTTTCGTAGTCCCCTGATTCCTTCTCCAAAACTTGACCGATTTACTACTATTTTCATTAAAAATTAAAGACAGACTGGCCGTGTTCTTATGTTTTCCTTTTTTATATAATCTACACTCGCGTGCAAGTAAATCGACTCAAGCCTCAAGTGCGCATAAAAAGTGATATAACTTAAAAATGCCTTATTTTACCTCTATATAATGTTTTACATAATTAAAGCCTAGTAATTGAGCTTTAAAATTATGTAAGTTGCATGAAAATCGATTCAGTAGGTTAGTAAAAAAGGTGAATGTCAAAGATATTGTAAAAAATTTTGAAAATTCATACAATTTCACAGTATGGGGGTTATTGGGTATAAATGAAACAAAATGTGCATAAGATAAAAAATTTATTCGTGTCAATATTTGGTGTTCCCTCCTCTAGCCCTGATCACTGCTCTCAAGCGATTCTTAATCGACCTTATCAACTTTTAAATTGATGATTGTGGTATTCGGCCCCACTCTTCTACCAACGCAGTCTTGAGCTCATTGATGTTTGTCGGAGCTGGATTCCTCGCCCTAACTTTACTTTTGAGCTCGTCCCATATGTGCTCAATGGGATTTAAATCGGGGCTGAGCGCTGGCCAATCCATAGTGTGAATTCCAACTTCACTCAGGAACTCACGTGTGGCCCGAGCAGTGTGACATCGGGCATTGTCATGCATCAAGATGAAATTATCCCCAATAAAGCCTTGATAAGGGACAACTTGATCCAGTAGAACATTTTCAATGTAACGATCACTGGTCAGACCTCCTCTCCGGCCTCCCCCAGGAACGAAAACAAGGTCCGTTTTTGCTTCTAAGGAAATTCCAGCCCACATCATGCAAGAACCGCCACCATATGCAACGGTTTCAACAAAGCAGCACTGTGAAAACCGTTCACCAGGACGCCGGTACACCCGACCTCTCCTGTCACTGCCATGGAGACACATCCTCGTCTCATCTGTGAACAGGACCGACTGCCATTGCTCTATGCTCCAATCCAAGTGCTCTCGAGCAAAGTGAAGGCGTGCTTGACGGTGGGCTGTGGTCAACTTCGGGCCTGTAGCGGGTCTTTTCGGAGTAAGGTTAGCTTCCTTCAACCTTCTTCTAACTGTCCACTGACTGACAGTTACTCCGCGAACTTGACGTAGCTCCTGCTGCACATCCACGCCGGTAAGGTGTCGATTTCGGAGAGAGGTCGAGACCAAAAACCGGTCGTCACGCTCCGAGGTGCACCGGCGTCGGCTGGTATTAGGCCGCCGAGTGAAGGCACCACTCTCTTGAAACCTCCTGTACACTCTCGAGACAGCAGACTGACTCATATTCAACCGACGAGCGACTTCTCGCTGGTTCTACCCTTCTTGCAACAGGGCAACGACTTGAGCGGCTTCTTCAGGTGTTGTATCCATAATTTTCTTCAAATGACGGCTTTAATTTGCAGAGATGTGTGCAGGTCAACGTCTAGTGAGCGACTGATAAGAAAAAACGATTACAGGGGGTTTTTATAGCGGGTTGTGTCGCGCAAGTTGTATATAGAGCGCAGAGCAGTTTATGGGAGGTTGCGTTCAGTTGCATTCTAAGGACATGTGTTTATTTAAATTACTGAAATTATGCTACCATTTTAAAGCCTAATTACTAGGCTATAATTATGTAAAACATTATATAGAGGTAAAATAAGGCATTTTTAAGTTATATCACTTTTTATGCGCACTTGAGCCTTGAGTCGATTTACTTGCACGCGAGTGTAGTCAAATTTGTTTTCTGGATGTTTGAACACAGCGGAAAATCGAACTAATTTTTAAGGTTTTTGAAGGCTCATGTCTCTTTTAATAATTAATTTATGAAAAAAAAGGAAAACATAGGGACATGCCAATAGAGGCCATACATTTGTTGGAAAAATTATTGCTCTACTGGAATTATCCATGGAAGAAATGGGGGACTACGTTTGTATGGAAAAACGGCGCTTGTGTTTCCTCTTAAACCACAACGCCATCCGTGCAGTCATATTTTAGTACCTTCTTTCAAACTGAAGACAAGTATATTGAAATGAGTTGTACTCCTGAAATTTGTGAGTTAATGAGTTGTGAATATAATCTCGATCCAACAACAGCTCAAGTTTACAATAGTATAACTTTTTTGCATATAACAGTACCACTTACTCCTGGCTGTCTGATACAGCCTAGTTAGTGCCTATAGGCGTCATGCTATTCAGATCAGTCTACAAATTAAACTCAATATGTTAGGAACGCCTGGAGGATGATGATGTCATAAAAGGCAAATATTTCCATTTGTAAAATTTATTCAACTGAAATACATGTAAAGATAACTAAGGGCTTGTCCCACTAACTCCAAATAGCATTTATCTATTATAAGACAAAAGTATCGCCATCTCTCTTCTTTAACTTTACAAGAGTGAGACAGCATGCGATTTATCTTTCGGATAACTTTTACTTGTCAGTTGTGGGACTGGCCATAACTCTTCTGAAAACACAGCGCATTCGTTAACATTTTCGAAAGTTTAGAATCTATACTTGTTAACAAACAAAAATGAAAGAAAATATTTTCTTTAAAGACAACGTACTAAGTTTATTCCTGTATTAGGTGAGTCTTTATATAATATATGGAACAATAGACACAAAAAACATCCAGACTCGAAACAAAAATTTATGGATCTTACAATTTTTGAAGTGAAAACTTCTTTAGCGGCGTTGTGTACTTTTTGTGATGGGTAAAAAATGTTAAACTCGCGTCAGGACACGTGACCTGATCGAAAATTCGTAAGACGGAGGGAGAATTGTCAAACTCGCGTCAGGACACGTGACCTGATCGAAAATTCGTAAGACAGAGGGAGAATTGTCATGCTGTGTACGATAGCGCAATAAATGAATATTGTATTTTACCACATAAATGATAGTACTTTTATACTGATAATTAAAGCAATTCGTGCAAAATTATTCCCTAACCATTCCAAAATATCAAAAATGCACAACGTTAATATTCAAGTTTTCACTTCTGCCGGCACTCCCGGAGTGCAACCCGTTGATTCTTTTTTATTTTTATTAAATAGGTACAGTAACAGACAACAGATTAAATATTGACACATTACTCAATCGAACATTAAATAGTTGCCAACCTGAAGTCCAATTAAAACTATACACATCATTCAGTTAATATTTAAAACTTTAGTGAGCTAAGGTAAACAATGGTAAAATATGAATACAAAAGAAAGAATAAATGGAGCACAATATTTCAAACAATTTTCTTTAAAAGGACATTATTAAACACATTATAACTATCATGGCTTATATCCGATTCAGAGCAAATGAAATTGTATTATGCTGTGTAAATATAATTTTAATAGTTTTATAGTTACTTTTAATAGTTCTTAATGACAGCGTTGACACTTTTCATACAAATTAATGTATGAATATTTAAACATTTGCTAAATGAAGTACATACGACGTTTTATTACTGTACGGGAAAGATCCACTATTAGAATATTATTCAGTGTGGTCTGTTCGCTAGAGATAAAGAGTTATTGGTCATATAAAGCAGCTAGCGGTGGGGTTATACTGCAGCGATGCGGAGTGGAGATGTGCTGCGGTAAAACAGAGTGAGTGCTTAACACATCTTGTCTAAAGTCTGAGAGTTTGTTAGTATCTGCCAGCGACATTAGACATGGACTTTTTTCTGGATCGTAGTGGGAGATAAGCCAGCGGCCCACCTGATGGTAAATGTTAACCACCGCTCGTGGACTTGGCAATATCGAGAATGAACACTCGTTTAAAGAAGGACATGTGTGCACTCTGGAAACACCACAACAGATAGTTTATTCCAGAGCCTCCACGTACGTGAGAGAAATGATCGCCGAAAGCGTGCCGGGCGTTTCAAGGTGGCAGAGATGAGCCCTGCTGCGGTATCGAGTGGTACGATGATAAAAAGGTGACGACAGTACTAATCCAAAAATATCTTCAGACCACTAGTGAAAGAGATAGTAAATCATGCACAGAGAACCAAAGTCTGTTCCAGATAGTTACCTACCGCTTAAAGAATAAAGTAAAGACTAAAGATTTAAATTTACAAAGGTTTTGGTATATTTCCTTTATTCTTTTTCCTCTCTTTTATAACGCTCGTCGGCTTAGAATATCATTATTCTAGTTTTCCCAGAACTTCTGTGATAACAGTCAGATAATAAGCCTTCCGATACGTTATTGTACAGTACAATATTATATTTCGGATATAATAAATACGATTTCGAAGTATCCGTAATAATCAAATATAGAAGTTTATAGTTAAAAATTTTCCTAAACTAAGAATGATAATATGAATATTTTTTACAATATAGCATTTAAATTCATCGATCAATAATTAAGATGTCAAGGCAATTGTAATTAAGATGCCTGGTGTTACAAAAATCATTTGTTCATTTACGTCACAAAGGAACACTTATGAACGTCAAAATATATAGGTTAGTGAGTTTATTAAGGTACTGAAGCTACATTTAGGTTAGTTGCTAGGTTCAGGCAAAGGATTGAGCCTATGAGATGAAACCTGAAAGAAAGCATGTAATGAGAAAGTTCCATAGTTACTACAATCTTGTGGGCATCGAACCCACAACACTCAGCGCACTGGCAGTGGCGACGAAAACCACTACCTTATTTATCCGTTCAATCAAAACAGTCACTATTGTACAGACATGTATTCAGCACATTTACCAGTATGAACAAAGCTTTACGGACCACTTTTTATCATAAAATGTTGAAATCATGTCGAATGAGCATGTGTTTGTTATTTTTTGTTAAGACTGCGCCGAGCGAAATGTGCCAAAACAGGCGGTCACAGTTAATTAAGTGAATAAAATCAACACTTTTTGTTTAATACAAATATAAAATATACATTTATCATAACAATGAATGTGTTTACAATTACTCCGTATAAAAACTTAAAATAATTAATATTTTCGCCTACAAAATTACGTACATTTGCACGAAAAATGCGAAAACGTAAGCTCGTGTTACGTGATTCTTAGATTATAACAGTAGAAATCTATCCTATTTTACAGTTTAAACGAAACATAAATAGTTATATTACAATTTGTCCGTCCCAAATATTTAAGTTATTGGTCGACAATAAAGATACATATTTATCAAAAAAGCACTTCAAATCCTTCATACAATTTTACTATGACGGCCGCGCGCCAATTTGAATATGCGTCGCACGAGCTCTGTCATTATCTGTCTTACCCTCGGCACAGTCTTAAATATAACTTTCAGTACTAAATGAAAGCAGTATGAATTCAAGTTTATATTTAGTAGTTTTATTAACCCGCCTTTTGATACGTTTTGATTGCACCTTTTTATCATGTAGATAATTTACAATGATATGTTTGCATTTAACATATTATTGTTACCATTGAAGTATTTTGTAATTGTACACTTGGCTTGTTTTACTTCACTACTCACTACATATCCTATCCTAATCCTAACTAATATTATAAAACCGAAAATGAGTTTGTTTGTTTGTTACCTTTTCACGCCTAAACCACTAAACCGATCATCCTGAAATTTTGCATATACGTTGTCAGGTGTACAGAAACGGACATAGGCTACCTTTCATCCCGAAAGAAATTACTGTTCCCGAGTAAAACAACAAAAACTTTCTTATGATAATAAATGGCGCCACGTTTCTTTCGAATCATGATTGAATTATATTATTACAAGCAGAGTACAACCCGAATTGATTGTCAAATTCTAAATTAACGCGAGCGAAGCCGCGGGCAAAAGCTAGTATTATTATAACACAAAGTTCGCCGCCGCGTCTGTCTGTCTGTTTGCGAAAAACTCAAAAACTACTAATCGGGTTTTAATGCGGTTTTCACCAATAGACAGAGTGATTCATGAGGAAAGTTTAAGTGTATAATTTTGTAAGATTTTGTACTACCTGTGCAAAGCCGGGGTGGGTCGCTAATATTGTTATAAATTTTGCATACACGTTGTCAGGGGTACAGAATACTGTACCCCAGACAACGTGTATGCAAAATTTCATGTTGATCGGTTGAGTAGTTAAGGTGTGAAAGCGTAACAAACAAATAAACTCATTTTCGCATTTATAATAATTATTTTCGCATTTATAATAATTATTTTCGCATTTATAATAATTATTAGTTAGGATTATGCTTGTACCATTGTAAACTTGTACTTGTAATTTGAAAAGTTCACTGTATAGATTTTTTTCAACTAAACTCATTTTCGTACTATTCTCATTTTCTAAATAACCTTTTTACTGTAAAAGCTTTGCATTTTCATATAATTTTATGAATTTTACGTTGCTAACAGAGTGCGGGATACGACTTAAAATATGACTACAGTTTACTGTTACATGTTGTATTATTAAACTATTTACCACAGCAAGCATAAATGTTGATATTGTTCAATCACAAAGCAGTAAAAATAGTTTATAGTTTTAATCAGAAATTTATACAATGGGCGTGATATTTTATATAGCCGATAGCAAATAGAAAAGTCATTGAAAAGGAATCAAACAGTAGTGTAATGAATAAAGTTTAACAAAAAGGTTCATTATAAACACTAGGTATTTTAGTAATACCTAGAGTTTCTTGTCGTATAAAAGGTAGTGCTTTTGTATGTACAACAAAGTTTACAAGCATATGGCCTACCCGATGGTAAGCGATTACAATAGGCTATTGAAAAGTTTCTGCCTTTATCAACTCTATATATCTATTAATTAAAAAATAAAATAGAAAATAATGTTTATCAGCATGGCAGCTTAGTGAGAGACCGTTGAACTGCCACGCAGTGGTTTCGAGTTCGACCTCAAGGCGCGCATCTCTGACTTTTCGAAGTTATATGCATATTAAATAGTTATTTATCGTTCGCTTTAACAGTGAAGGAAAACATCGTGAGGATACCTGTAGGTCTAAGTCATCATAATGTTCTAAAAATATGTGAATTCTGCCAACCCGCAGTGGTTCAGCGTGGTGGATGGCCTAACCCTTCTCACACTGAGAAGAGGCCCGTCCCCAGCAGTGGAACAGTTGTGTTGGTCGTCTTCGTTAAACTATATTCTTTATGATTGTTGCTTTTGTGCAAGTAAATAATAGAAAATTTATATTTAACGTATTCTCACTTGAACGATATTAAACGACTTCATATCCGACATAGAGACGCTTAAATTTTACTCACCAGGAAATATTATACAGGCATTCCTTGGTGGTAGGTATTAGATATAACACTATTTTAAGAGCTGGGGTAAAGCGCTTCATCCCTATAACTGGAATATTCACTATATGCCGGTGTATTGTCGGTATTTTCATATAAGCCTCAAAGACTGCCTTAGCTTACTGAAATACTCGATCCAATATATTGTGCACGCGACTGCACTCGCCTATATGTAGGTTAGGTTAGTTTAATAACAGTCCTTTATTTCTGGGTGATAGGTACCCTCTGTCCTTTTCAGTTTCCCTGACAATGTGTTTACAATATTTTGCAAACATTTTACAAATATTTTAATTAATAAATGTTATTATTCGATAGCAGATTTCTTAAATGATAATCTTATGTATAATAATAATGTATTAAACTGTCCCACTGCTGGGCACGGGCCTCTTCTCACTATGAGAAGGATTAGGCCATAGTCCAACACGCTGGCCTAGTGTGGGTTGGCAGACTTCATATATCTTCGAGAACATTATGGAGAACTTTCACACATGCAGGGTCCTCACAATGTTTTCCTTCACCGTTAAAGCAAGCGATAATTAACTATTTAATAGGCATATAACTTTGAAAAGTCAGAGATGCGCGCCTTGGGTTCGAACTCGAGACCTCTGCGTGGCAGTCCAACGGTTTCATACTAGGCTATCGCTGCTTATTATGAATTAATATATGTTGATTATTTATTGTAACATTAAGATTTGCATGCCTTAATGGCAAAATGTACAAGGATTCATATAAATGTACCTATTTGACCCCTACTATGTATTACCTACATTTTTTGCAAATAAACTATTCTATTCTATTCTATCAAATTTTCTTCAGAAACATCCCTTAAACGTAGTCTAGATATTATTATTGTATCAAGTTCCATCGCAAATTAATTCTTCATAAAATTATAGTAGAGATATCTTATCCGAAACGGAATACTAGAAGATCTTATTTTTATAATAAAAATATAATATCAATGATTATTGTGTTTCGACAAAGGCGAGTTCATTACAACAGCTGTCTTTGTTCCGCAAATAATCTTGTTATATGGATTGGTTCTGCGGCTTTGTCTTCCCACTCTTGATTATTTTTAGTTTATCTTCAAGCTTATCTTGAAGGTTTGGGTAGAGTTACGCAGTCAAGGTTATTTCTTTTTTATACAACTAAGGTGGCAATCAAGCATATGGCCCACCTGATGGTAAGTGGTTACCGTAGCCTATGGACGCCTGCGACACCAGAGGCATCACTAGCGCGTTGCCGACCCTTTAGGAAAGGAAGTGGGAAGGAGAAGGAGGTAAGGGTGTGATTGGGCCTCCGGTACTCTCACTCACCGAACGAAACACAATAGTAGAAATACTGCTATTTCACATCGATATTCTTTGAGAGGGTAGTCCTTCCCCGGTCAAGCCGGCCCATTCATGCTGAAATCAGCGAGGCTCTACTACTCTAAAAATCTCTATTTACCTTGAAATAAAGGCTGTTACTATTATAGGATTCCTGAGACTTTACACACACACATATTCTCACACGTCTACATATACATCCTGGAGTTAGATAGAGAAGAGTTACGCAGAGGTATAGTAAACACACATGTCACCAGCTATGTATTCAAGTGTCTCATAGAAATCGAGAAAAATCAAAAATGAATGAAATGTGCAGCGGTAGCCTAGTGGGACACCGTTAGACTGCTACGTAGAGGTTTCGAGTTCGATCCCAGGGCGCGCATCTCTGACTTTCCGAAGTTATTCCTTCGAAGGTCCTGTAGGGACACATGTTTGATATTGCTATCTAAGCATTTAATATGTAATGCATAATGCATTAGTGTGTGTGCCTACGTGCGGCTGCGTCCGCAATCATTTAATAAGTTTAGTCGCATTAAAGCATCCAACTTGAACTCTTGTTTAGTGTTATCATTTACGCTCCTATACACAGTACCTAAGAATATACATAACACATACAGACTAACGTTCTAAAGTCCTTCAAATGTAGTGTGAAGAAGCATCTGGTCAGACCGACTTGATACTGACGACGGCTAGAAGACATCTATCTTCTCCTCGTCGTCATTGTCTCTGGACTGTAATTGGGCTTTCCATCTGGTCCGTTACAATCACTTTGCTGTGTCACTATTAAATAATTTGTCTATGAAATAGTTAATTATCGCTCGCTTTAACGGTGAAGGAAAACATCATGAGGATACCTGCGTGTCTAAGAGTTCTACATAATCTTCTTTAAGAAATGTGAAGTCTGCCAACCCGCACTGGACTAGCGTGGTGGACTATGGCCTAACCCTTCTCACACTGAGAAGAGGCCCATGCCCAGCAGTGGGACAGTTTAATACAGGGCTGATATTATTATTATTATAGAGAAAGAACCTGCTTTTAGAATTCTTCAACAGAAAGCCCAATTATGGCATTTTGCGCTACTTGATAATCTAAAACAAGAACTCATAATTATAAAGTAGTCGTAATCTTATATTATCTTATGTGTGGAGGCCAGTCAGTGCAGACCAGCGACATTTCGACCTAGTGGGATCTTTTGTGTCGGCCCCAAGATTTAACCCTTAGCTATCTTTTTATGAATGTACTGCATAAGCCGCAGTGTACAATTCAGAGGGAGAAGCCTGAAGTCTTCAGGGCTTGGATATGCCACCCCCATCAGACCCGTCCTCAGTCCAGCCAACGCGTCACATTAGTCGTAATCACTACCGATGTGTAACCGAAGTAGCAAAATTCACTTAACCCATCAATTGTTGAAATTTCAGACATAATTAAAAACCTATTGTGTCTGGCCGCCGGTGTGCCGCTTCGACTCAATAACACATGCTAATGAGAAACTCAATTATTTAGCTCAATTTAAGTATCAATACCGAGACCTTAATATAATAATAATAATAATAAAAGCCTTTATCAACAATCTTATATGTTACATTTCATCTTATAACTACTTAAGTACTATTTATATTAAACATGGTTGTTTATGAAAGCAACGTAATTAAAAGTTATTATTTGTATTACACACCGGTTTCGTGATTGTATTGCTCTTTGGCATAGGCCTCCTCAAGTGTTCTCCGAGACCTTATGAATATCGAAATACATCACGAACGAAGCATAAACCGAAAAATTATGGTACTGGAAACTGTACTAAGTGACGTGTCATTGTCGACCAAACATTGCATTTATCAAAGAAAATGCAAAACACAGGTTGCTCTTTATATCGCACTACGGGTGCTTTTAGAGAGCTCGCGTTGTACAGTGAGTTATAATATGTAGTAGGTACCATTTATAAAACCTACGGATCGCTTTAGTTGTGTTTATTTTAGATATGTTTACGTCCTTGAGTTAAAATATACTTCATACTAGATTTTGCTCACGGCATAAATTAATCAATCTTAATCTTGCGTTTTTTTATTAACAGAAGTTTGCTTTGAGATAAGTACGTATAGAAAGCCGTCTTGCTAATTATCTCCTTATGCTCTGCTGAAGTTAAAATCACTCTAGCGTATTACCAATAATTTTTCTCGAGCAGTTTATGGGTAAGTCATACCCGTCGGGCCGCCATTGTGTTACGTTTGCAATGAGAGCAGCGATAGCTCAGTGGCGAGACCAACAGACTGCAATGCAGAGGGTTTCGGGTTCGAGCACACGTCGTGCACCTCGGACTTTCGGCATTTATATAATTTTCGAAATTATGTGCGTGTTGATTGACAATTATCGCCTGCTCCGTGCCTCGGAAAGCACGTTACGCCGTTGGTGCCGGCTGCCATGAACATCTATGGCAGTCATTATTGGGAGAGTGTCGACACAAAAGATCCCACTGGGTCGAAGTGTCGCCGGTCTGCACTGACTGGCCCCCACATAAGATAAGATACGTGTGCAATACAATAACACATTTAGGATGCTGATGGGGCTGCCTCCCTATTACAGTGCGTCTTTAATGTTTGCCGAAGCTCACACGGATGACTATCACGCCATAAGACGTAAAAATGTGGCTTCATTGTTAAGGCGTTTGAGAGACAGTAGCAACAGCATCCTAAAACTTATTGCTTCTCGGTTTGACTGTCCCATAAGTAAGTAGTCATATAATAACAGGACTAGTCGAAAATGTAATATTAATTTATGAATTAATTTTAGTTAAGTATTAAGTATTTATATTGTGACGTTAGAACACAATGAACTGATTTATGATATTCATGTATGACATGCAAATCTAATTTTTATTTCAATGTTACTTTTAATATTTTCTTTGTAATTATTTCTTAGTTATTTTGTTGTTAAATATACCTATTTTGATATAATAATGTATGTGTATATGATAAAATGTTTTTCTAATGCTAACTCTCTTGACATTAAGGGCGATAGAATTGAAAAATAGGTATTTGTAAAATCTATTGCTGCCGCGCAGTGTCATCTACAGTATCATGAGCGCGGTAGAGACAATAAGTACAGCTTGGACCTAAAATACCTATTAAAAGTGCACAAAATCAACGTTTCGTAGTCCCCTGATTCGTTCTCCAAAACTTGACCGATTTACTTACTTTTTTTATTAAAAATTAAATAAAGACTTTGGCCGTGTTCATATGTTTTCCGCTTTTTATATAATCTAGTCAAATTTGTTTTCTGGATGTTTGAACACAGCGGAAAATCTGGTAAATTTTTGAGGTGTTTGAAGGCTCATGTCTCTTTTAATAATTAATTTATGAAAAAAAAGAAAACATAGAGACATGCCAATAGAACCCATACATTTTTTGGAAAAAAATATTGCTCTACTGGCATTATCCAGGGAAGAAACAGGGGACTATGTTTGTATGGAAAAACGGCCCTTGTGTGTCTTCTTAACAAGAAAACGTTCACAGTAACTATTGATCCACACAAATATGGAATTAGAAGTGGTTGATAGATCGTACTTTTTGTTTCACATAAATGTAGCTCCATACACTACGAGGGTCAATCCATCAATCATTTCAGTCAGTCGTAACTTGTTTAGAAGATTTTACTTGTAAATAACATTGAATATCCATTTACTCTTCTTTGAAATACTCTAATTTTCGTCTCGGCTTCCACTAGAGAGAATGTCAGTTAGTTTTAATTTTTTCTTAATATCACACCCACATATCGATAGATATATTGAAGTCTTAACTATCACGAAATGAGAGGCGTGCCTATTGTAATATTACAGTACAGTTTCAATATCTATACAGATACTGAAAACCTTATGAAATCCTAATCCTAACTAATATTATAAATGCGAATGTGGATTTGTTTGTTTGTTTGTGACGCTTTCATGCCTTAACTACTTGACCGATCTTCATGAAATTTTGCATACACTTTGTCAAGGTAACAGAAAAAGACATAATATAGTACCTTGCATCCTGAAAAAAATATTGGTAATCTAATCTACATTTAAGCGACCGTAGTCGCGGGCAAAAGCTAGTAATAAAATATAATAATATTCTATTCTATCCCATACACACAACACCATCTAGCCCAAACTAAGCAGACCTTGTACTATGGGTACTAGACAATGGATAAACATACATATATACATTTTTTTGTAAATACCTACATATTATACATAGAAACATCCAGACCATGACAAACATACATGTCCATGCCCACAAATGTTTGACTTGTGTGGGAATCGAACCCGTGACAACAGGCGTGGCAGTCGGTTATACTAACCACTACGCCATGGAGGCCGCCTACGTAAACAAACTGGGCGGGATATTAAATAAACTGTACTAGAAAATAAATAAGCTACAATTTCAAACGTTTTCTATAAATATAAATGACGACATTTCCTTTAAAAGCCTCGATTAAACATTAACGAATAAAATGTCTTAATGCTTCCCTCATGATGCTGAAGACTTATTAAAGTAACAGGAAATACTGAAAAAGGAACTAAGTTTGGACGGAGCCGTGCAAAACAATTAGCTATATAGGAAAATATTTTTAAGCATTCAACAATATATAACTGACTGCATGATTATTTACTATAGCTCATTACCTACCCACAACAAAATTTTAATGTAGATTAATTATGGTATTATGGTCAAATATACACAGAGGGCATACAACGCTCTGCGCATACAGTATAACAATGCTTTCAGGATGCTTGTGGAGCTGCCGCGATTTTGTAACGCATCAGGCATGTTTGCCAACGCGAGGGTTGACGACTTCTATGCCATAATCCGGAAGCGATGCGCCTCGCTCCGACACAGAACATGCGCCCGCTCCCACAGCATGCTGAGAGCATTGACAAACAGATGGGACTGTCAGATGCTCGGCCGAAGGGTGAGACTGCACACTCAATTACGAAATAGATAACTAATATTGTTTGTCATTTCTGTCTGAGTGTCCAGTGATTTGTGTTTATCTGTGTTTTATTTTCATTTGTTTGCTCAAATCGATCTAGTCCAAAACCCAGTACCTCTCAGGATCGCCCAAGACCAATGGTTCATAACCTTGGGCAGACGCCAAACTCTGTGCCCACGTGCCGCTATTGCAAGAACATAGGGCACACTATCGAAGTGTGTAGGAAACGTGAATTCAACAATAATAGGGCCAAAACCAACACCTTTTCTCAACGTCCTAATCCAAACAATATCCGCCCTCCTCAACGCCCGAATTTCCAAGGCAGAGTTAATTACACAACTCACGAGGACACATTCGTTGGCCATGATACAGTGGACCAGCATTTAAACGAATAAAGGGCTCACGACGGTGTCTCGTGAGACCCCAATACTATAATCCTACCAACAACATTTCCAAAGACACCCATCTCAAATCCACTGCGTCCACTATATCCCGAGGTACGCGCCAGGGTAACCAGCCCCAAAAAGCAACCTCGTTTACTACACCAAATAAGACGTATGCATCCGCAACGTCTTATAAACCCACTGTATCTACTAAACCTACTAAATCAAGAGTTACACCACAGGGTAACCAGCCCCAAAAGGGAAACTCAATCTCTGTATCCACTGTATCCACTGAATCCACTATATCTTATAAACCCACTGTATCTACTAAACCTATTAAATCAAGAGTTACACCACAGGGTAACCAGCCCCAAAAGGGAAACTCAATCTCTGTATCCACTGTATCCACTGAATCCACTGTATCTCCTAAATCTACTATATCCAAAGTTACACCACAGGGTAACCAGCCCCAAAAGGGAAACTCAATCTCTGTATCCACTGTATCCACTGAATCCACTGTATCTCATAAACCCACTGTATCCACTGAATCCACTGTATCTCCTAAATCTACTATATCCAAAGCTACACCACAGGGTAACCAGCCCCAAAAAGGAAACCCAATCTCTGCATCCGCTGTATCTTCTGCATCCCATAAAGCCTCTGCTCCCACTAACTCCACTCAGTTCAAACCCTCTATTACCACTGTGCCTCCCAAATCCACTGCCTCTACCAAATCCTCTACATTCCCAGAGCCCTTTGTGCCTTCTAGACCATCTGTACCTACAGAAACCAATCCTGCCAAATCCTCTAAACTCAACCTGACTCCTAAATCTACTAGTACCTGTCCTGAAACAAGAAACAAAATATACGAAATTAGTGCTAACGCTTCAAAACGATATCTACCTCACGTAAATATTAGAACTCAAGTCAACAGCCGTGACCTTTCCTTTTTAGTTGACACCGGTTCCTGTGTCAGTCTTATAAAACGAACATCAATGAACACAATGCCCGCCTTACAAAACCAAACCATCAAACTCAAAGGCATTAATACAAGTGACGAAACTGTAGAAACAATAGGTCATTTTCAATTACAATTATTCGCAAATATCAAGTCACACCTCACTTACCAGTTTCATGTAATCGAGGAAATCGATTTAAACTATGATGGTATTATTGGTACCGATCTTCTTAACGACCTAGACGGTATCGTCGATTACAATTCCGGTATATTACAAATTGGACACTTTACAGTTAGACTGAAATACTACGAAATAGTTTATAAAATACCACCCCGTACTGAAACAATAATAGAATGTACCGTTACCAACCCCGAGTACCGTGAAGGACTCATACTAGACCAACATATATCCGACTCCCTTCTAGTTGCAAATAGCATTGTTACTGTAAAAGATAACAACAGAGTAAACGTCTCCATACTAAATACATCCGAAGACACGGTAACTATAAACTCTGATATCAAAATAAATATCCAACCCTTTAATATCAATTCCTCCTATATCTATGACTCTGTCCCACACACTTCTAAATCCTTTAGCACTCGCAGAGACCAAGTTCTTAAAATGTTAAGGACAGAACATTTAAATAATGAAGAAAAGTCTCAACTCCTAGAAATATGTTCCCAATATTCCGATATATTCCAATTGCCTGACGAAAAACTAACTACCACCGATTTGCTGAAACACGAGATAAATACATCCTCCTCAGAACCTATAAATGTCAAATCCTATAGATTTCCAGAGATCCACAAAAAGGAAGTAGAAACACAGATCTCTAAAATGCTTTCCCAAGACATTATAAAACCCTCTGTTTCACCCTGGTCGTTTCCTATATGGATAGTCCCAAAGAAAAACGATTCTTCTGGTCAAAAGAAGTGGCGTATAGTCATTGACTATAGAAAACTTAACGACATTACTATTGGAGAAAGTTACCCCATTCCTCAAATAAACGAGATACTAGACCAACTAGGCCAAAGTAAATACTTTTCTACACTTGATCTATTTTCGGGCTTTCATCAAATTACCATTTCAGATAAAGACACTTCAAAAACTGCTTTCACTGTGCCCCAGGGCCATTTTGAATTTAAACGTATGCCATTCGGGCTAAAAAACGCCCCTGCTACATTTCAACGCCTTATGAACACGGCCCTAGCCGGTCTTCAAGGCATTCACTGCTATGTTTATTTAGATGACATTGTTATTTATAGTCACAGCTTAATATCACATTGTGATAAATTATCAAAGATCTTTGACAGGTTACGCCAATATAACCTAAAGCTTCAACCCGACAAATGCGAATTTCTCCGCAAGGAAGTCGCCTATCTCGGGCATATTATAAGTGATGAGGGAGTAAGTCCAAACCCCGAAAAAATCAAAGCAGTTACTCATTTTCCAACCCCTAAGTGTCCGAAAGACGTAAAATCATTTCTAGGGCTCGTATCCTATTATAGACGTTTCATACCCGAGTTTTCAAAAATAGCCAAACCCTTAACCTCTTTATTAAAGAAAGACGTTATTTTCAACTGGTCTAATGAACACCAGCTATCTTTCGACGATCTGAAAGGAAAACTCGTAACTGCCCCTGTCCTCATATATCCTAACTTTGCTGAACCTTTCGTACTTACTTGCGACGCCTCAAACTATGCTATATCTGCTATTCTCTCTCAAGGCGAAATCGGCAGAGATCGCCCAATAGCATTCGCGTCCAGAACCTTGAATAGAGCCGAAACAAACTACTCCACTACAGAAAAGGAATGTCTAGCTATTGTATTCGGTACTAAAACTAAAACACAGGCCCTTAAAATGGCTTTTCAATTGCAAAGACCCGGGTTCACGTTTAGTTAGATGGCGTCTAAAACTAGAAGAGTTCGATTACAGAATCGAATATAAAAAGGGAGTTATCAACAGTAATGCTGACGCTCTATCTAGGTTTCCCGTACATCCTGTACAACCAACCCCAGACATAATCGACAATTCTATTCCTTCTACCTCAAGACAAAATGACACATACGATAACCCTATTCCCTCTACTTCCCGACAAGACACTCAACATCCATCACCTGCCTTCAGCCCTTTAACTCTCGAAGACCTCGATATCCAGATACCTTCCATTCCTTTAGACTCCGACGAATTTCCATCAATAGACCTACTAGAAAATGATGACCCAATATCCGATATCCTGAGCCCCGAAACCAGAAATCAATCACCCGTTATTGCCAATCCTCCGGTCGCCCCCGCCGTATCCGCTGAATCCACTGAATCGACTCAACCTATACTAAATCCTTCATCTAACTCTGTTCCTGCTGTTTCACCCGTAAACTCCCCGCCTCTTTCCGATGAAAATTATAGCAAATTCCTGAAAACTATGTCTGAAAAACAGTTCACAAGCAATACCAAGATTATAGAATACAATGAGGGCATTTCTAAAACAACTTGTAAGCATGTTGTTATACCTACTTCAATTGACCTCGATACCTCAAACCCGTATATTGAAGAAATTCTAAGCGAAATCGAAGATCCTACTGAACTCCTAAATAGGGAAAGAACCCTATATACATACATATCTTTCGAACACAAAGGATCAACCATATACTTCCTATTTACTAAAGTATACCATTTCGATAACTGTCCTTATGAGGCTATTTATAAAAGCTTAATATATCTTAGAAATCAACTATCAACACTCTTAACTGCACCCCAAGAGGGTTTTGAAATAGCCATCACTGATTTCCGCGACCCTTTCGACAAACACATTTGGTCAAGGATATACAATATGTTATCCTTTATATTTAATAATACTAACATCAATATAAACGTATATCATAATACACTCATATTTCCAACCCTCTCAGAAATACCGAAAATCCTTCGCGAAAACCACGATATTCCTATCGCGGGCCATCTTGGTACAGCCAGAATGTTAAATAGAATAAGAGAAAGGTATTACTGGAAAAACATGCGCTCAGATATCGAAACCTACGTAAAAAATTGCTCACAATGCCAAAGCAATAAGGCGCTCAGACAAACAAATAGAGCGCCCATGCAAATAACAACTACTTCTACTAAACCTTTTGAACGCCTTAGCATGGACTTAGTAGGCCCCCTGCCTGAAGCAGGACTAAGACAACTAAAGTTCATTCTTACAATGCAAGATGACCTCACCAAATTTTCATTTGCCTACCCTATTGCCAATGCTACGTCAGAAGACACCTGCGAGTGTCTAGTACATTTCATTTCACTTTTCGGTATTCCCAAAACAATCCTTACGGACCAAGGCACAAATTTCACCGCAGATATGTTCAAGAGAACCTGTGAGTTCCTTAAAATTAAACAAATATGGTCGTCACCATACCATCCTCAAACGCAAGGGGCGTTAGAACGTAGTCATTCCACTCTTAAAGAATACTTAAAGTCCTACGTGAATGACAATCACACAGACTGGCATAAATTCGTGTTTACAGCAATGTTAGCCTACAACACTTCAGTCCATGCATCAACCAACTTCACCCCCTACGAACTTCTATTCGGTCATAAAGCCTTTATTCCCGACTCTATCTATGAACTACGTCCAGAACAAACATATCCAGAATACATAAAATTCTTACATCATCGTCTCAAACTTTCGAGGGAAAAAGCTCTCGAAAATGTTCAAAAGTCCAAAGAAAGATCTAAAGAATACTATGATAATCATTCGCGTCCTGTGCAGTATAAAGTAGGTGACTACGTTTACCTGAAAAATCATGTGAGATTACGTAAAGCCCTATCGCCGATATGGAAAGGGCCATACAAAGTTATAAAAGTAAACGGCAGGAATACTTTGACTCTTCTCATAAATAGGAGACACATTACTCATCACTATGATGAAGTAAAGCTAGCGCCCAGATCAAATGCCAAAGAGTAAGACTAATATGCATACTCTATTCCTTTACAGCAACCCTTCAACGGGCCAAGAATTCGTCAAACCCCTAACAAACAGTTCAGGAATATATTTTGATCCTCTAGGATCCTTAAACTTAGTTGATAGTTACCTTAATGTAATTATACCTGTAGACATATCCTAAATACTTCCGCATATTAGCAATTTATACCATATTCTTAATAATTCAAAATCTCTTTGTGAAAATAGTAACGCACTAGATAACATAGAATGTTTCAATCTCTTTCAACCCCTAATCACTCGTTATGACGATTTATATCGTAATAGCGAAACTATTCTTTACCACATCCCTCACCAATCAAAGAGAAACGCAATTTTAGGTTTTGTAGGAACCATATCCAAAAAACTATTCGGTACTATGGACGAAGATGACGCTATCCGATATAACAATGCTATCCAGGAAGTCGAATCAGATCAAAAGAAACTAGCCTCACTAGTAGAACAAAACATCCTTATTACCACATCAACGCTTAAATCCTTTAATGACACCATCTATTCTATAAAACAAAATGAACACGAACTAAACGTTGCTATCGACGCCCTATATATAGATGTTAAAAATTTAACCTATATTTCCAAAGAATTAGGAATAAGATCACGCATCCTTGAACTAACTTCAATGATAGAAAATAGCCTTTTAACTTTATCCTTCAAGGTCGAAGACATTATAAACTCAATAATGTTTAGCAAATCTAATATACTTTATCCTTCCATTTTGACTCCTAAAGAACTCTATACCGAATTAATTAATAATTACCGATTCATACCGAACTCCAAACGGCTTCCAGTTCTCTTAAGCTTAAATAACATACAAACAATAATAAACATGTCCTCTTTGTCATGTTATCAAAATGATAACAGAATAGTATTTGTCCTAAACATACCATTAGCAAACCCAGTTAGCTTTTACTTATACCATAACTTACCTTGTCCAGCGCCCTATGAACCTCACAACCCCGTGTCTTATACCACTATCATCCCTTCTTCTAAATATTTAGGCATAAGCAAAGACAAATCCACGTATTGTAAACTGGATAACTTGAACGATTGTAAAATAATTAGTGATAACCATTACCTTTGTAATACACCAATATCTTATTCTTCAGTTGCAACCCCTTCTTGTGAAACCGAAATTATCAGTAAAGTACTTACTGAAATACCTGAATTGTGTAATACTAAATTCTTCACTGGCAATGTAAATATTTGGCAACAACTACAAAACAACAAGTGGTTGTTTGTTATGTCTGAAAAAACTAAATTAAGCATAGAATGTAATGCATCAATTGTCGAAATAGACATAAGCGGTAGTGGAATATTGTACTTACCCCAAAGTTGTGTCGCTTATTGTAAAGACACACGATTAGTTTCTAAGAATAATGTAAATATACTTCTAAAACCTTTAAAAAGTAAGTTAAGCATACTCAATGACTCTTGCTGTAATTTGTCAAAATATACTAGCATTGTATCAAATTTACCTCCTGTTAACTTGAAAAACGTTAATTTAGACTCTATTGCATTTGAAAACCCTAAATTGTTAAAAGAACTAAATAAAATAATAGAAAAGCCTCATATTGTCTTATATGAAACATATTATACTACTATTACTATTGTAATCCTATTTTTAGTCTTAAGTTACATTATGTTCAAAATATGTAAGAAATTTGGCATACTTAAGAAAATAATTTATTCCAACACTCCTAGGAATCCAAATACTGAACCCGAAAACGAAGAAGTCAAACTTCCTAATTTAACAGCTCCTTCTCTCCGCATTGGTTAAATCCTTGTTAAATATTCTTTTCCCGTAAACTTCATTCTAAAACATGTAGTTTACTCTTAATCGGGGGGCTGTTACGAATCCGTATTGTACCCTAATTCCCTTACCTAGTCCAAAATCCCCTATACTCGACAGAAACCCCTGCCAATGCCTAAAAGTCCCGTGTCAGCACTTTTGCCTTCATCATAAGCGCAGTACTAACGAACATTAGTCTGTGCACATCTCCCGTCGCGAACGCAACTTACTATTCCTAAGTGTGCCAGATACATTTCTATATCATTGTACCACATCTTTATTTTGCTATTTCTATTTTATATTCCAAGTGTTTAATAAACTTCATTTAGCCAGTTAAAATTTCTTTTTTTAAAAACACTTCGCCACGGTGCCGTGTAACAGAGCGAAATGTGCCAAAACAGGCGTTCACAGTTAAGTGAATAAAATCAACACTTTTTGTTTAATACTAATATAAAATATATATTTACCAAAACAATGAATGTGTTTACAGTTACTCCGTGTAAAAAACTTAAAATAGTTAATATTTTCGCCTACAAAATTATGTAAATTTGCAAAAACGTAAGCTCGTGTTACGTGATTTTTAGATTATAACAGTAGAAATCTATCCCATTTTACAGCTTAAACGAAACATAAATAGTTATATTACAATTTATCCGTCCCTAATATTTAAGTTATTGGTTGACAATAAAGCACTTCAAATTGTATGGAGGATCCATACAATTTTACTATGGCGGCCGCGCACCGATTTGAATATGCACCGCACGAGCTTTGTCTTTATCTGTCTTACGCTCGGCGCAGTCTTAAATACAAAAACAAAACTAAGACGTAGGAAATATGATTACGATCGGCAATATTTTATTCAGAACATGTGGGAGGATAATCCCGGATGATGAAATGTAAAGCCACCTTTGAAATCATAAAACTTAAAAGAAGACAGATCCGGTAAGGTCACTGTACATTATGACTTTGTTTGATGGAAAACATATTAACTTGTATCATCTCTTTACATTGTGACTACTTTTTCACGTTTATCACAGACTAGCTTTTGCTTGCTTTTCTGGATGAAATCTATATATTAATACGCGAAGTGAAACTTTGGATCCCTTTTTACGAAAATTGGGCGGACGGAGGAGTATGAAATTTCGCACACTTATATTTTATACAGAGAAGAAGTGACGAATGCTAATATTTTTTTAATATTATGCTTAAAAATACATTAAATTAATGAAAAAACACTACACGCACACAACCATGCATTTGACACACGCAGTCGAAGCGCGTAACTATGGTTACATATATCAATATACTAGATGTTCCCGCGGTTTCACCTGCGTTTATCGTTACTGCGCCGTCCCCGTGGGTCGTAGCGTGATGTAATATAGCCTGTAGCCTTCCTCGATAAATAGGCTATCCAACACTAAAAGAATTTTTCAAATCGAACTAGTAGTAATCACGCAGAATAAACCAGGAGAAACATCGTTTGTACTATGTCTGTAATGGGTAATTATTTTGCTGGAATGTTATTTTAAAACTGCGATATCTCCTAAGATATTCATTGAAATCGAATGATGTAAAAGGCAATTTTGTTTTAAATTAAATACTTGTGATGAATAACGTATTTATTTGGATAAGGATTAATATCATGTTTATAATAATACCTTCGCAAATAATGCATTATTTTAGAACAAATTTGGTTAGCATAAAAATGGTTATAGTGAGCCAACCTTAAAAGATAGACATATGCTATCCCGGACTTTTTTTTAGAACTTTTAAAGGGAAACAATTCTGTCATACATGATTTTTGCGAAACTTTAACTGTTTACGCAGCGCACGCAGCGGAAGCTCTCAAAAGGAAAAAATACCCTCCGATTTTGAAACATTCATCATTGGTGCTCAGCTCCTATTGATCTTAGCGTGATGATATATAGCCTATAGCCTTCCTCGATAAATGGGCTATCTAACACTGAAATAATTTTTCAAATCGGACCAGAAGTTCCTGAGATTAGCGCGTTCAAGCAAACAAACAAACAAACAAATAAACAAACAAACAAACAAACTCTTCAGCTTTATAATATTAGTATAAATAATGACATATATCAGCAATATCTTACAGGTAAACTTTGGTCGAATTTCGAGCACTAGGCGACCGCTAGTAATAATAGTAACGTTTATTGACATTAAAAGATACAGCCATTTGAACACATAAAAAGTATACAAATAATTTTACAGTCCACCTGTTAAACACTGGTACCCAAGCTAAGATTGAACTTGTGGTATGGGTACTTAATACATTTTATATTTTATCAACATACTTTACTTATCTTATATTCACAACATGGATAGATGACAGCTGCGTGGGTCATTGTGTGTATGCGACGGTGAGGATTTGCGCTGATTTGAATATGCGCTGTACGAGCTCTGTCATTATCTGTCTTACGCTCGGCGCAGTCTTAAGGTATGAAAGCGTAACAAACAAATAAAACTCACATTCGCGTTTGTAATATTAGTTAAGATATATAGGTTTGTATGTTAAACTGTACTATATTTTTTTATGGATTAGGGGGCAAACGAACACACGGATCGCCTGATGGTAAGCGATTACCGCCACCCATGGACACCTACAACACCAGAGGAGTTACAAGTGCGTTGCCGGCCTTTTAAAAAGGAGTACGCTCTTTTCTTGAAGTGTTGAAGGTCGTATTGGTCCGGAAATACCGTAGGCGACAGCTCATTCCACAGTTTTGTTGTGCGAGGCAGAAAATTCCTGGAGAAACGCACAATTGTGGACTGCCAACCATCTAAATGATGGGAGTGAAAATGCTGTCGCGTAGGACGATGGCGAAAAGATTCATGCTTCAATAAATATCTCGAAACCGATCTGTTCGTAAGTTTCTAGTAACTGAATATATCTAGCAATCAACAGGTGGTGATTGCGCCAATGTCTATGAGTCTAGAGAACGTGGCAACTGTAAACAATGGTTCCTAGACTTCAACAATTGAGATACGTGTGATTGCCTCGGTTTATATTGATTCAAACATGCTTTACTTACTACTTGTTTTATTTTTTTTCATTTTGCTCATCAAAATGACCACATTCAACCTGATGGTAAGCAGTCGTGTGATCTAAGAGCAGTGGCCTCCACATCGTCCTCATAGCAGCCGAGGCGATGTTGAGGTCTCTACTTTAACGGCCTGAGAAGGTGCTTTTTACGCCCCGCTTAAAGGACTCAGGATTGAAAGAAGAAAGAAACACGTGCCTTAGCAGAGAATTCCTTGCCTTGGTCGTTCGGCAGAGGTATGAGAACCCAAACTTGTTGGTGCGCACTCTAAACGACTCTATCGTGTAAGGATGGCATCTGAGCCCAGCACGCGTTGTTCTGGATAGGAAAGGGGAGGGCGGGATAAGGTGGAATAACTCTCCAAATTCTCTTATTACTTAAACAAAATGTTGACTATACGGATGACGTAATGGTTTATGTGGTCGTTATGCCACCGCCATTGCGCGTCTTACTCCCAGTCTGTATCTTCTTCTTCTTTTCGTGTGGTTAGTGGCCAACCTGTTGTCAAGAGTTGTTCAAGCCGCCCGTAGGCCTCTGGCATGGCTTAACGACTGCTGTCAATTTGACAACAACCGGGACCGACTTTTTACGTGCCCTCCGAAGCACGGAGACGTTCAGATGAAATACCACTAAGCGGTCACCCATCTATAGATTGACCGCACCCAACGTTGCTTAATCTTGCTAGTCGTTTACCGATCAGTGAGTGCAACCGGCTATGAGCGCCAAAAAAAAATAAAAAAGAAGTAGAAGTCTGTATTTCCTTGATTGGTTGTTTGAATAGTAGGTACCTTAGTACTTTAGTGCCTGTAAAAAGCAAAATAATAATTCTTGTATTTTCTGTTTTTTGCATGAGTGGTATAAGGTTTAAGTTGTCGCTATCAACGAAGTGAACGTTTGCCCACTATTGAACATAACATAAAGTAATTTAGGAGAAGCTAGCAAGGCTTTCAACGAACACGGCTAGCATCTCTAATATATAGTATGTACTAGCTGTCCCACGCAACTTCGTCTGCTTCACATTAGACAATTTCTGCCCGTTTAAAAACAAAAAAAACTATCCTATCTTTTAAGTTGGACCAAATTACAAATGGTTACGAAATTTTATCAAAATCGGTTCAGTAGTTTAGGAGCCCATAGCGGACAAACAACGTGACACGTAATTTATATAATATATATTAAGATAGAAGTATATAGACACAGTAGCAACAATGTCCACTGTTCAATTATAGTGAGCGTTGCTTCTTCCTGTCCAAGCTGTCTACTCTCCTTACCTCTCGTCTCAGGATTTTGGTACTTGACGCTAGATGTCGCCACTCACGATATGTACTCTTGTCTATTGACAGTAAATGGCGCTAACCAAGCAAAAACGTTGATGGTTTGAAAATATATTTAACGTTTTTATTATGCTTAATCTGTACCTAGCCTATAGAAGTCTTATATCTAGTTCTTATAGCAAGTCAAGCTACTAGAACTTCTCGCCGAAGTGAACTTAGGCAATTGCTTTTGCACACACTGACCGTGTGGCGTGTGACGTAAACGCTGTAAAAGTTACCTCTCCCATTCTCTTCCTTTAATTCTGTCTTTTACTTGGTGTTAGTAACACACAAATTACACTATACCCCTTGTATTAAAAGCGATCATAAGCTACATTAACCATTAACAATATGCTCAATAGCTGCCTTTGTTGTATAAAAACATGTACGTATTTCTGTATAAAACAAACTTTACTGAATAGCTTTACAAAAAAATAATGATTTATCGCAGTGAATGTTTTTCCTCGCTTTATTATAATTAATTAGCATTTAATAATAAAGTTATGGCTGCGGAAGACGTACAATGAATGCTTGGCAATTAAGTTCAGCGCGAATCAAAATCAAAATAAAAAACTTAAAGAGAAAAATTAAATGAAGTTGTTGTTGAAAACTTGAGTTTTAATTAGTTCTCGGCATTATTTTCTTGTTGAATGCAAACTTTCGTACCCATATTGTGACGTTGTACTTGACAATGAGTAGACCTTCTAAATTATTGAATAGAATATTTTTATGTGTTTTATACATCCACTAGATCGCGATTTCGACTTCTTTACTTGTAAGAATTTGATTTCATCATCATTATCATCATCATTTCAGCCTATTGCAGTCCACTGCTGGACATAAGCCTCCCCCAGGGTGCGCCACAAGGCCCGATCTCCCGTTTTCGCCATCCAGTCACCTCCAGCCACCTTTTTCAGGTCATCGGTCCATCTGGCCGGAGGGCGTCCTACACTACGCTTGCCGAATTGAAATAGAAATTTAGAATTTGATTTACATACATAATATTTAACTGAAACACCAAATACCAAAATTGAACAAGACCTCCAGCAACACAGTTATGAAAACCGCATTCAATTTCGTACAGTTAATTTTGCGTGATGCGCATACAAACATACAGACAGACAAAAATACTAAAAGTTATTGTGGTTCCTGAAGACCTCTCACATTCTTTTTGCTCTATCTCCTTTGTACAGACTGCCACTAGTTCCAATTTTATTATAGGTTTTGTTCTTGTGCTGCGAGTTTGGGTCCATAACGTAACGCACTATCGGCCTAATTGCTTGTACATACGTACATAATTATAGTCTTTACATACCAGTATTATAATAGCAGCGATAGCTCAGTGGGGAGACCAACAGACTGCAATGCAGAGGGTCTCGGGTTCGAACCCACGTGGCGCACCTCTGACTTTCGGAAGTTATATGACTTTTCGAAATTATGTGCGTATTGATTAACAATTATCGCCTGCTCTGTGCCTCGGAGAGCACGTTAAGCTGTCGGTCCCGGCTGCCATGAACATCTATGGCAGTCGTTATTGGGAAGTCAGTGCTCTCTAATATCCTGACACTGGTCTAGCTTTAGGGTATCATTAACCTTCGGGTTGCGGAGGTCAGATGGCATTCGCTCCGTGTAAAAACTGATATCCAGTCAATCCGGTTAAACTAGAAAGCCGATCCCAAGTGACTTGGGAATAATAAAGGCTAGGAAGAAGACATACCAGTATTATAATGATAGCTTATAGAAGAGCACTACTGAAGACCTACCTGAAAGGGTAGGTAAAGATATTGTAGTACCCACACCAGCATTTCGCCATTTTAAGTCTCATTTAATTAAGGTCGATTGCCGTTTACCTGGCATAATTTAATGCTGCTACAGATATATTCATGATCATATTCTGCCCGCGGCTTCGCTCGCGTAAAAGCGTACGTAAGCCTACATTTACGCGTGCGTGTTTAAGTACTGTTATTAGCATAACTGTTAGTAAAAGTACTCTTATAAAAATAAAATATAACCTATGGTACTCGGTAATAATATATGTAGCTTTCTAATGGTGACAGAATTTTTAAAATGGGTTCGGTAGTTTTAGATTTAAATCTTTACTAACAACCGCCGCGACTCGGCAAACGTAGTAGGTATAGGACGCCTCCCGACCAGGTGGGATGACGATCTGCGAAAGACTGCAGGCATATGCTGGATGCGGCAAGCTGAAGACAGGGCACTATGGCGCTCTTTGGGGGAGGGCTATGTCCAGCAGTGGACTATTATAGCCTGATGATGATGATAACAAACAAATAATCAAATCTTTCTTTATTATAATATTAGTATAGATAACAATGTAACTAACACGTCACTCGACTCGGCCATTGAACTCAAGACCTCAAGCACAACAGTCGCATATACAACTTTTGCGACTAAACTTATAACAGAAGTTTGACGTCAATAAGCGTTATCTTTTGACCTAATTAGGAAAATTATTTATGAATTTATACATCTAGGGGGACACTACGCAACTAGCGTAGTGTCGTATGTATGTATGTATAAAAATTTAATTGAATTAAAAAAGAATTGGGGCAGTCTTTAGGGACCGCCGATAGAAGTGAAAACCTTGATCATAAACACTTCTTAATTAACCAAAAAATATATATATAAAAGGGGGAGGGTCGGATGCTATTTCCAGATACTCTCTTACTGGTTATTAAGGGGGTCAAAATTTCGTTATTTTTTGCGTAGGACGCAGGAACATAGGAACGTTTGAGGTCAATAACATTTCCCAATGATTTCAAACACTGTGCAGACGGCATGTGCAATGATGTAAATCAGAGAGTCTATATTGATAAATTATATAGTGACATAATTAATTCCTTAACCGATGCCTCGATAAAGAGCTATGAAACTGGCGAGGTGCGGAGAGGGGTGTGTGTACCGGGGTGGAACAGTTTTGTTAAAGAATCTCATAGGGAGGCTAGGTCTCGTTTGAGGATCTGGTGTGATAATAATAAGCCAAACTCGGGCATTATGTCAAATCTTTCAATGTGAGTGTAAGCGTAAGTTATACCAAATGAATGATGTAGGTATAATGAAATTATCATCCCAAGGAATTGACAAGGATAAAAAGGTTCTACACCAACTTATATAATACAGTCACAAGTATATAACCTTTTTAGTATGTAGGTATTCAAACCACGCCCAAAACATGTTTCACTGAAAACCAATTTGTGAACTTGAAAATGTTTTTGTTAATTAAATTTACATTAATATGTAATATGCATTTTACTATTTATTGAAGTGCAAACTTCTTAAGGCGCGTTGAGCACTTCTTGGGTGAACAAAAATCATAGAACTCGCGTCATCGGCACGCTTCCACGCTTTATTATCTTATTTTTAGAATATTAACAATATCTCAGAAATGGTGCGTCCTACGCAAAAAATAATGAAATGTTGATCCCCTCAATAACCCTCAAGAGAGTATCAGGAACTAGCATCCGACCAGCACTTTTTTTTTTGTTTTGTTTATAAAGAAGTGTATAAGATCAAGGATTAAAGTTTTCACTTCTATCGGCAGTACCCAAAGACTGCCCCATTTTTTTTTTCTCCTCAAAATAACCACTTACATCATACATCAGTATACATGATACATCAGTACCAATAATTATGTATAATATGTTGCAGAGAGCTTAATTTCATAGCCTAAGTCTCATTTGGTTTCCTCACCAGGCAAGCTGGTATCGAGTAAAACTTAAATTGAATGAGAATAATTTTATTACTGAGTCTAGCAAAAGCAATAAAATAAAATAAATTAACAGTACTTAATATTTTCATTTCATTCGAACGTTATTTTGTTAGAAGTTTATTTTATTTCGATTTTTATATTTTACTAGATGTTCCCGCGGTTTCATCCGCGTTTATCATTACTGCGCCCCTGTGGGTCGTAGCGTGATGTTATATAGCCTATTATATAACCTTCCTCGATAAATGGGCTATCCAACACAATTTTTTTTTTAAATCGAACCAGTAGTTTCTGAGATTAGCGCGTTCAAACCAACAAACAAACTCTTCAGCTTTATAATATTAGTATAGATTTGTTTTCAAACCGATGTCTGCATACTTATGGTTAAGCGACTAATGTGTAACGTATGGTCACCGCGATACAAGCCTTGAGCTTAGTGCGGAAGCCGCTGCCAATTATGTAATGTAGTAAATAGATATATAAATAAATAAGAAATGAAAATCCTTTTTATAACAAAGTTATTGCATTGTATGTCGGCGTAGATGGCGTAGTGCTTAGTGTAACCGACTGCCACGCCTGAGATCGCGGGTTCGATTCCCGCACAAGTCAAACATTTATGTGCATGAACATGGATGTTTGTCTTGGTCTGGGTATTTCTATGTATAATATCAAAAAAAAGTATATATGTATGTTTATCCATTGTCTAGTACCCATGGTACTACATGCTCTGCTTAGTTTGGGCTAGATGGTGTTCTGTGTATGTGATAGAATATTATATGGGTAGCATTTAATTGCGCAGCAAAAAAAGCTAATTGATCAGCAACTCATGGCCAGCAAACTTTAAAGAGATCAAACCAAGTCGACGGAGCCCCGCGGAGCGGGGCTCCTTTTTTTGGGTGGGTTTAAAAAAAGGAACCTAACATAACCTAAAACTTCCGAGACAGAATGCAGTGATTTGAGGCGTATAGATGCTCGTTATGCTGTGCAATATTTGCTGACCAATTAGTATTTTTGCTGATCATTATATTTAATCCCATATTATATTATATTAGGTATATTCAAATAAATTGCATTTATATCCATAAAAATTTGCTCAGTTTCAATTTGTAAAACTTGCATATATCTAAGACAGTGCCACCTCTTACATTTAAGTTGCATAACGAGACTTACTTCACTGCTCACTTCCTCAGCATTGTTCAACAAACGAACTATTCAGCTAACAAGTCACAGAGCCTGCACTGAAGTACTAAACCCTCTCACAAATGCAACAATTACTTGCAATTAGCGCCACTGGTCTCACCTAATACAATTAGTATAACGTCAGGCAAACTAGTATTTTTGTTCATTTCACTTACCTCCCTTCTAGCGCTTGCCTTTGGATGTTTTTTACATTAGAAATTTTATCTTGTGAAAACATGGAGACTAATATTGTATTCTACCTAGATGGTTATGAGTAGTAGAGCCTCGATGATTTCAGCATAAATGGGCCGGCTCGACCGGCGAAGGACTACCCTCTCACAGAATACCGACGTGAAATACCAGTATTCCTACTGTTGTGTTTCATTCGGTGAGTGAAAGTGCCGGAGGCCCAATCACCCCCTTTCCCCCATCCCGCTCCTTCTCCTTCCCACTTCCTTTACTAAAGGGTCGGCAACGCGCAAGTGATGCCTCTGGTGTCGCAGGCGTCCATAGGCTACGGTGACCACTTACCATCAGGTGGTATGCTTGTTTGCCACAATAGCCGTATAAAAAAAAGCTGTCAAACAAGCTTAATTAAGCCTGATGTTAAGTGGTTAACATAGCCTATTATCGTGTGTAGCGGTAAATTATGTAAAGATGGATGAATAGAAAGGAATAAGAGTTATAGGTATGTATCAGGTGTACACAGATCTTTTGACGGCTTTTCAGAAAAAACTGACGATGGCTGGCCCATGCGACATGCTCGTAAACAGGTGCTACCTATACTGGTCAACTTTGATAACGAATTCGTGGATGAAAATTGAAATTACAAAAGCTAGCGAGTAAGAGAGGTGCCTCAAAGGTATACAACTGAGCGATGCCGCTCCAACGTCACAACGCATTCACCCCTCCCCACCTCGTCTCGGCGGTTGCAGGTCCGGTGCGGCGCCGCAGCTATGTAAGACGACGTAGCGACACCGCTCCGGCGACGCGCCGCCGCCGCATCGCATCGTGTGCTCCTGCACTTAGGGTTTGTACACTAAACTGCGAATCGGCGCGATGCGAATTCGCAAGGCAGACAACTGCAACACGAATTGCTGCGATGCGATTTCGTGCGGCAAGGCATCTCTCTTCGACGATTCGGGTGACCATTCCTTCGACGACCGTCAACCGTACTGAACGTAATTTGTAAACTAGGTCGTGACATGGATCGTAAAAAGAAGTGCGCACTTCTGTTATTACTAAGGAGATACAGAAAAAAGAACAAAAGAAGATTGAAAAATTGGATTGAAATATATAATTAATAATATATAATATATACTATAATTTATAAATTTTAAATATTTCAAATTGATTGAACCTGTCTCAGAGCGGACTAAATTGGCGTCAACAAGTGTGACGTAACATCGCAGGAATGCGCGATGCGAATCAATTCGCAAGTTCTTGCGATGCATAGTGGGAGCTCGTAGATTTTGACGATGCGACGTCGCATCGCAGTTTTGTGTACAAGCTAGTACTAGGTAGTACTAGGGCGAAGCCACAACACTGCATCGCGACAACACATCGAAAAAATCTGCAATGCGACGACGCGCTACCATTCAGTAAAGTGTCCACATTCAACGGGGTGAATAATTATTCATGATTGATAGAAATGGGTGCACGCAGTACTTTCTTTTCTGTTTCTTTTTCTTAATGCGTCGTAACGCAAGCAGAAGTTGGACCCGTGTAGTGCGGTCCATGTCTCACTAGAAAATGGACTGATGGTTAGCGTCTTGTCGTACGATGTCGTATGCGATGAAATTATTGCGTTAAATCATCGCATTGTATAACTGTGCGACGTTGTTTTTGCGATGCGTTGTCGCAACGCAGTATTGTGGCTTCGCCCTTAGTCATGCAAATTTCATGGCGGCTACTGCATTATCGCTGGTTTTATTACTTTTCGTCCGCTCTACTTGTTGGTAGAGGCTAACATTAACATTGTACAATGATCTCTCTAATGCTTGGTTGTGTTCAGTTAAGTTGAACGTAAATTGTATAATGGTTGTAGCTTCTTACAAATATCATTTGTAAAATATTATTATTACAAATTAGCATTGTAAATTTGGCAATTCGAAAGAGTGGCCTTGAATTTCTTGCCCATTCTTTTCATTAGTTTGCACATTTCCTATTTTGGTATTGTTACTCATCAATCGATATTGCATCAGATGTACCTACAATGTAATCATAATTAATATTGTATAGCCAGTCGATCAATATCCGTTGTACTGTCGCATTATGTCACAGATATAAATAACAGAACGTATTTCCGTATTTAATTGAAGACCCTTGAGTGGGAAGCCCCGCACACATACAGACGAGTGAATAATCACTACAAGTTCTACTCCTTTGCTTTGCTGAACTTAGCAATAAGATAATTCATATGTTAATTCATAGTATCGTTTAGTATTATCTTAACGTTCATAAGTGTTACTCTGTGACCTAAATGAATAAAGTTATTTTGATTTGAATAGACATAACTTTATCCTTAATTTTGCTTCTGTTGCACGAAATTGCATATAATACGGCCATTGTCTCTTAGAAATAAATAGTAAGAAATATATTATGTTTTGGCTATAATAAGACTAGATGTGCCCGCGGTTTCACCCGCGTTTATGATTACTGCGCCTCCGCCATGAGTCGTAGCGTGATATTATATAGCCTATAGCCTTCCTCGATAAATGAGCAATCTATCATTAAAACAATTTTTCAATTCGGTTCCTGAGATTAGCGCGTTCAAACAAACAATTAAACAAACTCTTCAGTTTTAAAATATTAGTATAGATATATAAGAGCGTTCACATGTTTATGCCTGCGATAAGCTATTACCAGTTTATACGTGTACTTTAGTTTAGTTATGAATTCTTTAACTAAATTACCAAAATCGAGCGTGTACGTTAGGAGTGAAAAGGGCAGTGAGAGTTCGACCAACATTTTTTTTAATTGGCAGTTAGTTCAACCAAAAACTGCGGTTAGTTTGCAAGCTACTTATTGCATTTTAATTAGTAATTTAAAGTGCAGAATGCCGCTACTCTGCTCTTGGACTGGTTAGTTTAAAGCTGCATAACATTTTAATTGCAAAAATTAATACTTTAATTTTTGATAAATTTAATATTTAAGTATTTTTATTTCGGCCGCTTTTGTGGTGTAGCGGTTGTGAATGCGACTGCCGTGCTTGAGGTCTTGGTTTGATTCCCGAGTCAAGCAAAGTGTTAATGGTATTTCTGCCAATGACTCATTAGCAACTAAGGCAGGCATTATATTGTTAGCGATTATAGGTAGAATATTAAATATTTCTATAAAATAATTGTAAAGTGTAGCGATGTATAAGCATTATTTGAAAATGTTTAATTGTACCCGTTATTTTCTGTTGGCAACACTGATTTTGCTCGACTGCCCCACTATGCTTAATAGTAAAAAACTAACGCGCGGAACGATAACAGGCAGTCGTGCATTGAGTGGCGATCGGATAAGGTTGTGAAGTAAAATGTATTAAGTAGCGGATATTGCATTGAATTAGATAAGGCATGCATATTGTATAACTATGTAAAGTGTAAACTATTAATATAAATTCTAATTATGTTACAAATTATTAAAGGAAAATAAATGCCTGAGAACTGATTCTGGAGTTTCCCTACAATATAGTATAGTTGATTATATGTTGTGATCCGTTTAAGGTACCTTTCCTTACACCTGCAGGGATATAAGCAGACATTCAAATTCAAATTCAAATTCAAATTGTTTTATTTGTGAAACATAGGTGGTTGAGGAACAAGTTATAACATATTAAAAAAGTATCACTATGTTTCGCCCTGTGCGGCGTACAAATTAATTATCTAATTGAATTTTAAATTACATACCATATCATAATAGAATGCTGCTATGATATATTTATTTTATACTAGCTTTTGCGCGCGGCTCCGCCCGCGTGGTACCTACATCAATAAAAAGTAGCCTGTGTCATTCTCCAGGTTTTAAACTATATCTGTACCAAATTTCATCTAAATCGGTTGAGTGGTTTAGCCGTGAAAAGGTAACAGACGGAGAGACAAATAGAAAGACAGGGTTACTTTCGAATTTATAATATTAGTAAGGATTTAGTTATATTATTGTTCAAACAGATACATATATAGATGTCCACTTTTAAAATAGATAGACAAGTGATCGCCTGAAACACAGGTCTAACCTAGTTCACGCAAGTAGCTTATAATAATTTAAAGATATTTAATTATCTTTCTTGACATAATAGATTACTATAATTATTATTTTGGTTATAAACTAGTTTATTAAGGCATTGAATTAATGTTAGATATTAAGATTTAATTTGAAGGTGATTTAAGTCCACTATTGTACTCTTTTTTTTAGCAGAATAAATTTTATTATTTATTTTATTTATTTATTTGTTTTTAACAGTGCTTTACAGCGCTCGTATTAAAATTTCTTAACAGAAAAATCCAATAACTTTTTGTTGGCCCAACCCGGGATTCGAACCGGGACCTCATGCACAGCAGTCGCATTCACTACCGCTGCGCCACGGAGGCAATAAAGTAAATAAAACATATCTAAATCATCTATCAGAACTAAATAATAATATTTTTTTTCTCTTTATTTTTTAATAGGGATTTAAGTACGCAGGTGCGACTATGTCAATCCCATCGTGCCCACACAGACTCTCTCACTATATTTAACCTAATACTTACCTATCTAATATAAAGCCGTACAATATCTTTGCTGGTTCAGATATAGGATCGGCCAATACACCGTGAAAAACGCCTACATCCAATCGCGGCAAATAATAATAATAAATAATAATATTCTATCACATACACACAACGCCATCTAGCCCAAACTAAGCAGAGCTTGTACTATGGGTACTAGACAATGGATAAACATACATATATACCTTTTTTTTTTGTAAATACATACATATTATACATAGAAACACCCAGACCAAGACAAACATCTATGTTCATGCACACAAATGTTTGACTTGTGCGGGAATCGAACCCGCGACCTCAGGCGTGGCAGTCGGTTACACTAACCACTACGCCATCGAGGCCGCCAAATAATAATAATTATAGTTTGTGAAGTAGACATAAAATCAACTTCAAATACCGCACGTTATATAAAATGGCTTTTTCAGACAAAGAACAGTAAAGTTTGTCCTAAAGGTTATCTTATATTATAATACTAGCTGTGCCCGCGACTTCGTCCACGTGAAAATTTGTATAAAATGTTATATGTTTTAGGACAGAACTTCTGTGTAAACGATGTTAGATGTGGAACCATTGGGGACGTACACATACAGATTTTGGGGATTGCTAACGCGAGACAATGCGACATAGAGTTGACCATGAGTCATGAGTAAAACAGCCCGAACTGAGATCTACACCTGCAACGTGTAATCTCTTACCTTGCGCTTTATTTATTGTCATTGCATTACATAAACTTACTGGGAATTGAACGCGCTTAAAACTGAACGGATAATTATTTGGTATGATGGGGCTTCTCGGAATAAAAACTATTTCACCGGCGCCACATCCTGTTAAAATTTCGGCTTCAATTAAGTTACGTTGCAAGATTTTTACTTTAAGTCTAGTTCTGTTATAAAGCCTAGGTGGACTTACATTTCTTAGCAAGGTTATGGGAACGCCCACTTGTAAAGAAATTTTATGGGCCGGAAGACCAGGTGCGCGTCAAGATTTAAGAAACTCTACTGGATAGTTAGTAACGTCGTCTTCTGCTGTGAAATTGTGAATAGACGTATATTCGACACTTTCACCATTAATTTGCCTTAGCATCTCAGAATTAATAGCTGTTGCTTGGTCGTTTCGAGGCGCTAAAATTGTAAGTTGCAGCTTTTTTTTTTACTTAGTCTATTTATTGGCTATGTACTTGGGCTATATATTATGAAACGGCAGGCCACTATACGAAAAGACCTACCCTAAGGTCACCACTAAAAGAAATCCTACTGTCCCTCCCCCTAAAGGGGAGACGGACACGACACAGAGGCGCGCGTGGGAACACGCACGCCGCCTCTCGGACCTGGTGCTGAACGGATGGCGGGCAGGCCCACAAAGCCCACCACCCCCAGGTCAGATCTCAGGGTGGCTGAAGGTCGTTTTGCGCCCTCCGGCGCCTGGCTCTGCGGTTGGGGAGAGGGTTTAAACGCTTCCTCTCCCGCTCCGCCGCCTCCTTGATGGAAATCACTTCCTCGGCGAGGCGACGGCATTCCACGACCTCTCGCTCCGGACCATAGACTGAACTACGGCCGGGAGCGAGAGGGCAACAAATCCGACTGCCGCGACCAACTCACGGCGCTGCGATGCCCAGGCGGGGAAAACAGCCAAAGTGTGCAGCGCCGTGTCCTCAACAACGTCGCGGCAGTCGCCGCAGTGGTGACAACTGGGCGTCTCTTGCCGGCGCATACGACACAGGAACTGGCCGAAACAATCGTGGCCAGTCATTACCTGTGTCAGCCGGAAGATTAGGGCGCCATGCCGCCTTTCCAGCCACTTCTCAAACACGGGACTTACCGCCACGATCGTGGCGTGCCCGATAGCCATGCAGCTGTCTGATTTATTGTATCTGTAGGTGACCCATATGCTGATGAAATTAAAATTTGCAACGATGGAACCATACAACATAAACTATCTGATAAAATTACCTTATTTTCTGCTCGCTGCTGAAAAGTACGTCTCCTATTTTAGAGTAAACCGATTTTAATGAAATAAAGACTAAATGTTACCCGAGGATATTCTCTATAGTGTTCTTACTGAGTCTATCGTATTAACTTTGTACTTTAGGCGTGATGAAGTAACAAACAAACAAACAGACAGATTTTTCTAAAATGATTGAACTGGTTCAGTTAATTATTCTGAGTCCACTTAATTAATTTATTTCGCAATATTCTAAAGTGTATAGATACGTGAAATTTAGAGTTTTATATTCCTATTGCCCAAAAAATACCAAAATCGAAGCGATTATTATCTCCATATACCGACTCGGTTTTGTATTAATCAGTCAATAGTTGTAAATAATAAAAGTTATAATAAACAAATTTCAGAAAATCGGACTACAACATTTAATTACATTATATCTCTAGAACAAAGAGTGGTTGTTGAAAGCCAGCATGTCATACAACGGCGAAAAACCTTAATATCCCGATTTAAATAATGACGTCATTTGCACAGTGCCATCTATCGTGATATGTATAAATCATTACGTACGGGTCTAGTACTAAACACATATTACTAACAAATTAGAGATGTCATTGTCAATTAGTAAACATTCAACATTGTCTTTGAATTAATTATTATTTATTATTATAACAAAAATTAAGAAATTTATATTCTATCCTACTATTACTGGCTTTTTATATACGATCCTGATCTGTAATCACAATCTATGAACTTAAATTTAAGCAAATCTCAACCTTATTTGTAAACCATTACGGCGGATCTAGTACAGTACGATCACATCGCCTACATTAAAATTTAATTTAACTTCAAATGCTCATAACTTTTGATAGAGAAGACCGATTTTAATGAAATAAAGACTAAATGTTACTTGATGATATTCTTTATAGTATTCTTACTGAGTCTATCGTATTAACTTTGTGCTTCAGGCGTGATGCGAGAACAAACAAACAGACAGACAGACTTTTTTTTAAACGATTAAAATGTGTTTAGTTAATTATTCTGAGCCCCCATAAATCATTTATTTTGCAAAATTCTAAAATGTACAGACACGTGATATTTACAGTTTTATTATATGTATATATAGATTGTTTGAAAACTCTGTTTGAAATAAATATGATCTAGTAGTTCATTATTAAAGCGAATAAAACAAGAATAATCTACACTAATATTATAAAGCTGAAGAGTTTGTTTGAACGCGCTAATCTCAGGACCGACTGGTACGATTTGAAAAATTCGTTTAGTGTTAGATAGCCTATTTATCGAGGAAGGCTATAGGCTATATAACATCATGCTACGACCCACTAGGGCGGCGCAGTAACGATAAATGCGGGTGAAACCGCGGGAACGTCTAGTATGTCTATAATTATATTTGTTTTATAAGTTCACTATTGTGTAATTCAATAAAATATTGAGTATTGAATGTCGTAGCCAGTACCATCATATATATTTACAAAGTCCCATTTTTTCCTTAGCTTTTTGTTATGTCGCACTGTTGGGCAAAAGCCTCTCCTTTGGACTTCCAAACCACTCTTTTCGAAGATATTCCCTGCCATTCTCTTTCTAAGACGTCCAAGTCGTCTCGCCATCTCCGTTTAAGTCTGTCCTACAAAGTCCCTATCTAAAAAGAATATCTTCCCTCATCTAAAATAAATATTTTGAATTACGATAACTACATAAGTTAAACTTTAATAAATCACCATTTATATTAAATACTTTTAGCTACAGTGAAATTATATAACCTATATTTAAGAAAGCCCCATCTGTTATAAATAATTTGAACTACAGTGGGCGTACATAGTCTACATAGTGTAAATAAAATACGCTCAAGTGAACTTCTTGTTGTACGTGAGAATTAGTTATGAAATGTAGCTGAATTACAGTAGTGTCATTATTGCGAGGCGTACAATATAATGTAATAGTTACGAAATATTTAGACAGATGGCGTTGATGAAAATCTTGTAATAACTTTGTTTTTGTGTTAGTTTTTTATTGTATTTCTGAAACGCAAGTGTGTGTATTAGTATATTGTTGATACGCATTTAACATTACTGGAAAATGCATTCGAATAATACTTAATATATGAAATATTCCAGCTTTTATCCATATATACCGTGTTTATAATAATAATAATAAATATTTATTGCAGACCAGGGTCCATAAAGTGTTAGTAACAGACAAAATACCTAACCTAGTGTTAGTAACATATCAATTTTACACATAATATTATGAGACAGGCCCAGTTTCTGGACACTGTCTACGTCATGTGTAGTCGTATCCAGCGTCCCAAAATCGGACTGTCCCACCGATCACACAATGTGCCTAACAAGCTGTGTGAGCTACCACGCATTCTGCGTAGCAGGGAAGCACACCGTTTGCGGATAATGGCATGAAAACCATCTACTCTTGCCTCCGCAAACATCCCAGAAGCGCTGCAATAGCGGGGCAGCCCAGCCAGCATCCTGAACGCGTTATTATATTGATCACGCAGAGCGCTGTAAGCCCTCTACGTATAGTGAACCCACAGACTGCACGTGTAGAATGTCTGACAGTAGGCTCTAAAAAGAGTTATTTTGACATCTTTGGTACACCGCGCAAACCTACGGATCAACATATTACACCGGACTGCCAGCGCCCTGCGCTCCCGTTCAATATCCATGTTGTCATTAAAGCTCTTCTGTGACCCAGTGACCCAGGTATTTAAACCTGGCTATACAATGGCTGCTTGGTTACTGAAAATTCAGGCTTCTTGTGTTACCCATAACGAAGTTATTGTTAGAGGTTATGGGTTAAATAATAACACACTATACAAACACTTTAACTATTTATTTTATACTATTAAACTTTAACACAAGGAAGTTTTATATGTCCGTTCACTTACAGCTCACAGCAAGAAGTGACAGGTAGCAGTATTGCTACGCCTTTTATAGCTAATTAAATTGTAAAGTATTTGACTGCTATTTATATTGTATGATGTTAAATTATACAATTACTAAGGTGCAATTATTCTAAATAGTTAAATATAATAATTAATTAATTTTTGCACATATAAATGTATATAATTCAACAGTTACATGGGGGGGGTCGAAAATGGCCTGAACTGTTTCGAGAAAAGGATGGTATGGCCGTGCCGCTTTTTTGCTCGATATATCGCCATATTAACTGGCCACAAACTATTAACAAATAGCTTTTCTCGTTACATCAATTTGTCAATTGTTTGACAAGTACATTTATTATTGTAGTGAAATAGGAATAATAAGCAAATATATAATAAGTTATTGATTCTCAGTATGTTTCGTAAGAGAAGAAAGCTGCAGCAACATGATCTGGTATACGACAATGTCCAAAGAGATGAAATCCCGGCAAGGGGATATTATTCCGAGCTGGTGTCTGATATGGTTAATGAGGAACCAACAAGAGAAGTTTGTGCAAGGAAACGAATGAAGCTTTTACTCCAAGTTAGTCTTTTTAACCCTTCCGCTGTCCCGTAATAGACGTTTTGATTAGTAGAGCCTCGCTGATTTCAGCATGAATGTCCCGTAATAGACGTTTTGATTAGTAGAGCCTCGCTGATTTCAGCATGAATGGGCCGGCTCGACAGGGGAAGGACTACCCTCTCACAGAATATCGACGTGAAATAGCAGTATTCCTACTGTTGTGTTTCGTTCGGTGAGTGAGAGTGCCGGAGGCCCGATCACCCTCTTTCCCCCATCCCGCTCCCTTTCCTTCCCACGTCCTTTCCTAAAGGGTCGGCAACGCGCAAGTGATGCCTCTGGTGTAGCAGGCGTCCATAGGCTACGGTGACCACTTACCATCAGGTGGGCCGTATGCTTGTTTGCCAACTTAGTAGTATAAAAAATAAAAAAAACAATAGAAAATCTATTGTTATGTATCATAATTATGGGATTCATCGGACAGGGAAACTGTTAATATCTTTGTGTAGGAGAACGCCTCTGACTATTATGTCTTCAATCTTTTCCTTATACAACTCCCTTTTCCAGTCTTATTTACATTATCTACCGTACTTACCATTATTAGATCGTCTGTTTGTTTGCCACCTAGGTATATGGGTTATGGTATGCAGCAACTTGGTTATGTTTCCTTGGGAAAAACAGCCATGTCCATGAACGGCGGTCACCGATTATCATCAAATGGGTTGGCTTGTCTGTTTACTATAGCGGTCCTGTGGGACACCGTTACTCTTATAGGCAGGAGGTAACAGGTTGAATGCCGAAACCACCAGAGATTAGGTTTTTTATGGAGCTAAGTGTACAGCAGTCAGGGATAAGAAAGAAAGAACGAAAGAAATATATTTATTCGCTAAGAATATGGTACATTAGATAGTGATACCGCCCCCGATTAGGAATCTGCAACATATTCAACGTTTTAGGGCAACACTAAAGAAATATTTATTCGATCACCAAAAAGGCCAGGACACACAGCTGCATGACACAAGTGCTATATAACTATGTAGAGAAATAACAGTCGCTAACATTAATGTCTATTTTTGAGATAATGCTATTATTCATTGAAATTAAACTACTATATACGGATTTTATCGCGTTGTTTATTTGACACTGTTAGTAGTTTAATTTCAATGAATAACATTCGCGTAAACAGAAGACAATATTATGTAATGCTATTATTATTATTATTATTTTATATCATCTGTTGTAATAGTTGTGTTAAGTTTATTAGGTATACTATTAACAAATATGGTCGCAACGGAAGACCAGCGCTAGTTTTTTCAAAACTAGCATTTTGCTGAGTTGCGACCCATTTGTAGTAAGATTTGTTTTTTCTTTTTTTTGTAATCAACTGTGTCTGATATGTAATGCATAATCTGGTGCAAATAAATGTATTTTCTTTCTTTTCTTTTGTTTCCTTCTGACATCAAGTAACAACCCGACATATTCGCCTATAACAGGCATGTGAATACTAGTATACATACATTAATTATTATTATATTACATTTTATAAGGTACTAACAATTTTCGACCTGTATTGAAAAACAAATTATAATATTAATAATAATTCAATTCGAAAAGAAAAACAAGTTAAAAATGATTAAATAAAAAATTCGTTCAGAGTGTAAAAGCACTTTTCAAGTAAACAAAAATTTAATTTTGATTAGTATTGCTGCATAAGTACCCGGTTCTCTTATTACTTGAGAGATTGAGGGATTGAAGCTTACCTATCACTTTAAAAATCCTAACTCATATTATAAAAGCAAATGTGAGTTTGGTTATTTTTTTGTTTATTACGCTTCTACGCCTTAATTACTCAACCGATCATCATGAAATTTCGCTGTCACACAAATATACGTTGTCACGGGTACAGAAAAGGTCCTTCGGTACCATTTAAGTTCGCAGCTGACTTATACAACACCGCTCCCACACGGCAAAATAATGTTAATAGAAATTTGAGCTTTAGGGCGTCCTCTGTAGACATAATTTATATTGATATCACAAATCAGCAAAGAGCTCGCTGTAAGCGAGCTTACCGCCATCGTACAATCGATAGTTGAAGCCACGCTTACCGCGCGCTTCAAGGGGGTAGCCCGCACGCTTCAAGTGGGTGGCCCGCGCGATATTCGCACGCAGACTGCTCGCTGATACATACAATACATGCGCGGGGACAGCTAGTCGACTGCTAGCTATAAGCGCGTAGACGGCTGGTTGCCTGCTATCTGTCGGTGCGTGGACAGTTGAAGCCACGCCTACCGCGCGCTTCAAGCGGGCGGCCTGCGCGATTTAGGCTGATTTTAGAGTCACGCTGACCGCGCGCTGACCGTCGGCGATGACAGTTGAAATGTATGTAATGTCCGCGCTGAGCCATCAGCGTGACTCAGGGACGATTGCTTTAATTACATATATATTGATCTGTCAGCGCCGGCGTGCAGCGCGCGTTCAGCGTGACTCTAAAATCAGCCGTACGCACGCAGACTGCTCGCTTGACACTTACAATACATGCGCGTGGACAGCTGGTTGCCTGTCCGTTTGGCTTAGCTGTGCGAGAGCATTGTTGGAGCGGTGTTGTCTAAGTCGGCTGCAACCTTTATTCTGAATAAGTACTGTTAGTAACCTAACCTAACCTACATTGACGCGAACGAAGCCGCAGGCAAATTCTAGTTAAGAATATAATTATGAGTATTATAAGTACATCTTTGCTATTCCTTTAGAGTTCTTCATGCTTAATTTTTTGTTTGTTTGCAGATGAAGACTGACCGACTTTGTCCCATGTTGGAGTCTTTACCGAATCCACAAAGACCGAGTCTATTACTGCCTAGAGGGCGATGGATCTCTTATAAAGAAGACGAAAGCATTGTAAGTAATTATCTTCAGTATTATAATAATAAATAATATTCTATCACATACACACAACACCATCTAGCCCAAACTAAGCAGAGCTTGTACTATGGGTACTAGACAATGGATAAACATACATATATACTTTTTTGTTTTTGTAAATACCTAGGTACATATTATACATAGAAACACCCAGACCAAGAAAAACATCCATGTTCATGCACACAAATGTTTGACTTGTGCGGGAATCGAACCCGCGACTTTAGGCGTGGCAGTCGGTTACACTAACTACTACGCCACCGAGGCCGACAAATCATCATCACAAATCAAAAGGAAACATAAATATTGTATATTTATGATGCTTCCTTTTTTACTACCGTGCGATACATGGCTATGCTTATACAGATAATATTCACTACATGTGATAAGTACCTTTAGAGATGGCGTAGTGGTTTAAGTGGTCGCCTCACCACTGCCGCTACGCAGGGTGCTGTGAGTTCGAATCTCGCACAGGACAAAACATTGTGTGATCCACAAATGTTTGTTCTGAGTCTGAATGTTCTTTAACTACTTTGGTTAAATGTTTGTAAAGTTCCCCGCGACACATCATTTATTAGCGAGAGTTGGCTTTTTAAATAAATAAAATAACTGAATAATACTTGTGTGGTGACTCTAGAGATATTCTTCTCCCTAGCGTTTATTATTCCCAAGTTACTTGGGTCGGCTTTCTAGTCTAACCGGATTTGACTGGATATCAGTTATTACACGGAGCGGCTGCCATCTGACCTCCCCGCAACCCGAAGGCTAACGATACCCTAAAGCTAGACTAGTGTCAGGATATTAGAGGGCACTGACTTCCCAATAACGACTGCCATAGATGTTCATGGCAGCCGGGACCGACGGCTTCACGTGCTCTCTGAGGCACGGAGCAGGCGATAATTGTCAATCAATACGCACATAATTTTGAAAAGTCATATAACTTCCGAAAGTCAGAGGTGCGCGCCGTGGGTTCGAACCCGAGACCCTCTGCATTACAGTCTGTTGGTCTCCTCACTGAGCTATCGCTGCTGCGTGACTCTAGAGACATTGACCTGACAATACCCGCAATTGGAATAACTGTTTAATTTTGTGTACCATACAAACTGGAGTTGGGATAAAACCCTCGACTTTCTACAGTGAAGTAACGTCGGGTGCTGTCATAAACTGCTGACTATGCAGGAATATTATTCCTAATTTATGTATTTTTATTGCAGCAATTTCCATTTGAAACATTTGTGCCGAAGTTGCAGTTCCTGAGTGTCGTGTTGCCAAAAGAACTACCAAGATTGGTTAAGATCGAAAGGCTACGGAGGAAGTTTCTTGGTGCCAATACAAAGGTTTATTTAATATGATTACTAGCTCCTGCATGTTGCTTGGTCTAGTTGGACTGTGGTTTACTTGTGACGATATTAACTGAAACGCAGGCTGTTTTTGAGTTGGATCCCAAGCTATCAAACTGTAAAATAATTACTAGCAATTTTGGTTGTAAATGTTTAGCATTTTGTTAATATAGCTATACATTATAAGTTAATATAGCTATACATTATAAGTTAATATAGCTATACATTATAAGTTAATATAGCTATACATTATAAGTTAAATGCTTGTGTTCGTGGCTGGGTTCACATCAGTAGCGCAATGGGTCATGTTCGAACTTATGATCTATTAATCGCATGTCCAACATGTAGTGCCTCATATACCTACTGCAATAGATAGGACCTGCTTTCGACAGCCAAGTTTCAGGCAACGTTAATAAGAAATCAGTATATAGGTACGCTCAATTCTTGTCTCATTCATAGCAATTGAGATCATGGTTACCAAATTGTATTATACAGGCTGATTTTGAAATCGTGTAATTCCATTTAACCACGCATTCTACTGGTGATATAGAATAACCCAGACCATATTTTTTTTATTAGAATTATGTTTTTGGAGAAATTAATGTACCGATTTTTTTCGTGAAATGGTTTCAGATAGTCATATATGATGTAACCACCCGACACAATCTAAATATTTTACTAATTAAAAAAAAATAACGTAACAATAACTGATGTCGTAAATAATAAGGGGCAATAAAAAGGACCGCCCGTTATTATTTACGACATTAATTATTGATATGTTATTTTTTTAATTAGTAAAAAATTAAACTTGCCTCGGGTGACTAACATATTACGACTATCTGAAACCATTTCACAAAAAAAAAACGGTACATTAATTTTTCCAAAAAAATAATTCTAATAAAAAAGAATATGGTCAGGGTTATTCTATACCACCAGTAGAATGCGTGGTTAAAAGGAAATACACGATTTCAAAATCATTCTGTATACTCTGAGGGCGTACCAAGGGATTACATAACACGGAACTGGTGGAAGAGGACTACAGGGGCTTCGGTCCCAGATCACTACCAAAAACAGGCCTTCACAGGGCAAGCTACTAAAATTACTGCGCGAACTAGCTTTTTAACCTGAATATAATTACTCGGATTTTCCTCATCTCTACTACCTGATGCATTTAAACCTCTAAATCTGCTCTTGTCAATACACCTGAAATACGATGAAAAATGTCACATTTGATGGTCAGTATCTCTGTCGCTTTGATTAATACTTCAACGCTTCTGCTCTTGAAGTGTCAAAAGACTTGTCAATTATTAAATGTGTTAAGATGTATCTAGAACTAGGAACACTCTGCTCTGGTTTCTGCATGTACATGCCACGTTGCGGACGAGCCAGATTTTCTCTAATACGCATTACCTTATATTGCAGAAGATGCTTCGAGAGCTTGGCGTCCAGCCTTATTTGTTGTTGCCTGTGGAGGAGTACAAGCTTGACGGCCAGGAGCTTTGTGCTCTGTATAGCCCATTTCCTAAGCTTGATCTCGAGATCTTCGACAATACTGACTTTGACTGTCGGTGAGTCCATAATACACCTACATACTTAGCAGCAATCAATACTAGGATTTGCCCTTATGGATGGCGGTTTAGTTGAAGTAATTACTAAACCGTCAAGGTCAAAGCTAAAGTTGCATATTTCAGTAACCGATGCGTTATTGTCATAGAAAAATATCAAACGATTTGTATCTTGATATCTTGATCTTGTATTTTTTATGTTTCCGTTGCGCTAACTTATTATATATTAAAACTAATTGATGCCGTTAATTTCAGCATTCCAGAAGAATGGCTGTCATTGGGCATGATTGAGGGTGAACAGCATCCATGTCCAGGATTAGCTTTCATCCCTAAAATTGATAACATGTGGAAACATTCTCCATACATTATGCAGGCTCTTAATAACGCTTATGAGGTAAATATAAGTTCCTTATTATAAAACTCGATTAAGTAGTAAGCGGTTACCGTATCCAGATGGCTTACAATAGCAGCAATATATACTACATGTTGCTAATACCTTAAAAGCCTTTTTATAAAGCTCTGGCAAACCCAGAACACAAGGGCAACTGGATTTTTGTTAGTGTATTGTTTTTTTTATACAACTAAGGTAGCAAACAAGCATACGGCATACCTGATGGTAAGTGGTCACCGTAGCCTATGGACGCCTGCGACACTAGAGGCATCACTTACGCGTTGCCGCCGACCCTTTAGGAAAGGTAGTGGGAAGGAGAAGGAGCGGAAAGGGGGAAAGAGGGTGATTGGGCCTCCGGCACTCTCACTCACCGAACGAAACACAACAGTACGAATACTGCTATTTCACGTCGATATTCTGTGAGAGGGTAGTCCTTCCCTGATCGAGCTGTCCCATCATGCCGAAATCAATTTTTAACAATGTTATCCTGCCATAGCTGCGATCTTCTGGATCGCAGCTGTTGCTTCTTCTTCTGAGGATCCTTGTACCCTACAAGGATCCTCAGAAGAAGCAACAGCTGGGTTAAATGTAGGTGTCACTGAAAACTTCAAGCACATATAGCTCGCGTGTAGGCGCAGTAGGCTGATACTACGATTTTTCACTTGCTACGATTTCTCACTTGCTACGATTTTCCACTAGCTACGATTTTTCACTAGCTACGATTGTTCACTAGCTACGATTTTTCACTAGCTACGATTTTTCACTAGCTACGATTTTCACTTGCTACGATTTTTCACTTGCTACGATTTTTCAACTGCTACGATTTTTCACTTGCTACGATTTTGAGCAAGTAGGTCACTAACTAAGTGCGATGCTTCACAGTGGACTAATGTTGCGATTTTGAGTTATGATAAAACAACAGACAGGTGGGATATATTGGCTTTGGATGGAACGAAGAGGCGATACACGTAAGTTTTTGAGCATGATATCTTAAAAATAAATATTGAGAGTGTTTCCGTAAAAAAATTATCTATATCAGGACAAAGCCTTGAATTGTACCCGATAGACTGCAATAGGCTTATCCCTGTAACATGAGACCTAAAAACATACGTAGTGAAACGTGATTGTAATACACCTCTACCTATCGTTTGGGACTATATATATCGACGACACACAAAAATTACTAAAACGTCTCTACCGTAACCTGAAACACGCATACACACACCCTACAAACACTATTATATACCACTCAGACACATACTCACGCAGGCATATACACATACACACATAAACACAAAAAAATACAAAAATAAAATACTGAGGAGGAAGATGGCTCATATCCTTTATTTCATTTTTCTTTCAGTTTCTCTAAAATAGTCTACTTGAATTTTGTTTGCAAATCAGTTTACTAAGCACAGCATCGTACTCGCATTTGCATCAATAACTCTGTATATAAACAAAATTATTTTTGTACTTGCATGACAAACAGGATTAAGGATGTCGCCTGTAACACAGGAATTTCCTAGCTCGGGGACATTGCTCACATTGTATACCTCAGATGTACCCGACCTATTTCATTTATTTAAATATGGTGATACAGCTCTAAATTATTATTATTACTAGCTTTTTCCCGCGGCTTCGCTCGCGTTAATTTAGAATTTGACAATTAATTCGGGTCGTACTTAGCTTGTAATAATATAATTCAATCATGATTCGAAAGACACGTGGCGCCATCATAAGAAAGTTATTGTTGTTTTCCGCGAGAATAGTAATTTTTTTCGGGATGAAAGTTAGCCTATGTCCGTTTCTGTACACCTGACAACGTATATGCAAAATTTCAGGATGATCGGTTCAGTGGTTTAGGCGTGAAAACGTAACAACCAAACTCATTTTCGCTTTTATAATATTAGTTAGGATAGTTAGGATTAGGATTAGGATTATTATATTATGTATATTTGAAAGTGGGGAGATCTCATGATTGAGGTAAAAAACACGAGATGTCGAGGTCTTTTACATAGAAGACCCGTTTACTAATTATATATATGCACTCATAGCAGTTACATGATTAATTGATTATTGATTATAGACGCATAATATACAACATTGTAATACTATTTAGTCCATTGAAATGTTACATGAGCTTTGCATTTTGAAAGGATTTAATACACAGTTGTAAGGATTTAACAAAACAATTTTAAGAATGTATTTACAATAAAAAAGAAGATCATAAAACTATGTTAAACATTTCGTTTTGACCGGATTCTCATGAGCATTGACGAACCCGGTCAACTTTGGAGCGCTGTAACAGCGTTTTAAATGAATGAAATTAAAAAAAATTATAGAGAAACATTTTCATCAAAAGAACATCTACAAGATTGGTCTGAGGTAATTTTTTGTAAAATGTATAAAAAAAAGACAGAGCAAAAATAAATTTTTTATAGAAATTTTCTCACTTTTTTGCTTATAACTTCTTTAATTTTAAATTTAGGGCATAAAGTTATATGTACATATTTGTAGGCAAAGCGATTTGCTACAAATTATGCCTTTACGAATTTTTTGTAGGACGCATAGTTTTCGAGATATTGCGAAAAAGGTGTTTGCACCCCTTTTTCCAAGATGGCGGCCGGGGGACAAGGGTGGCAACCCCACAAACTTGGGGTTAAGCTTCTATTGACCCCCCACACATGTCCCAAAAATAATATTGCGTCCTCTAATAAATGCAATATTAGGTCCTTAAATTGTAACATTTCAATGGACTAATTATCTTAATACAAAATGGAGAATTTCCACTCTAGGGATCACGCTCTGTGTCGAAAAGGACTTTACAAGCATACAAAAACAAACAACGATTAACCCCTCAACTCGCTTTTGACACGATTAAGCCACAAAATATAGGCGTATACAAAAGAAATGAAACAATGAAAAAGTTAACTGTGATTATCACTGATTTGATCGGTAACGCAACGAGTTCGTCACACCGAATGTGTCCGCGCACGCGTCTCTGGCGCTTATGTAACGTCAATATGACACTGACAGTTATAACTGTCACTCCAACTGACACATCGGCTCTGTGGCGATCTCACTCAAGCTTACGCTTGACGTTCTGAAACAAACCAATAGATAGTGCATTATTAAACTCCAATTGCAGAAATAAATTATTATTGCATTCTAATGATTATTTTCTTGAGGCTTCGACATAATAATATTATTATGTATAGATTTCTTGTATCAAGATTGCATAGTCCCAATGTTCAAATCATTGGAACTATGCAATCTTGATACTGTTTGAAGCATGTAAACCCGCTGGTCCTGTGCCTGATCTCTCTCCGGTTCTAACGGATTACTGTCCCATCGTATCATTAAAGTTAGGGAACAGAGAGTGCACTTATGTTTGCGCACATAATAATTGTGAACTATAACATCTCCCGCGTAGATGGCCAATCTCTGTTAAGATTGGCCGCCGTGACCGAAAATCGATCTGGATGACATTCATGTCTAGCTAATATATTCATAATTACTTGTAGCATTCCTCGTATCCGTCTCATGTTTAAAGCTGACGATCCGGATACCTTTGCTATGCGGGTCAAGTTTGCTGTGGACTTTAGGAAGGAAGTCGAAAACAATCTAAGGTTTGTATTAACTATTCTCTTAACTTCTGAAACGTCCATGACTCTTACGGTGGAGTCATGGACGTTGACGTCGTTGCGCGTCCGTGACCCCAACGGGGGAGCCAAAAATATTTGTCATTTTTTTCGCGACCAATCACAACGAGGTTTCTTGACTCCCCCCGTAGGGATCACGGACGCACAACGGTAACGTTGTTTTTTTTATGAGTCATGGGACATTCCAAGGGTTAAAGGAGTAATTAAAGATGAACAAAATCTAATCTTTGGTCTTATAACAATTGAATAAGTTATTTGATTGTTCCTATGATCTGAATACATTTCGATAGCAAGCAACATTGTTTGAGTGTTAATCGCTTTGTCGAAACCACCTATTGCCATTCATGCAAATTAATTATTGTATGTAAGACATTCAGCTTCCATAAAAATTTTACAAATAACTCTATTTTAGGAAAAAAGAACGTTAAATAATTGTAATTATATAAATTAAAAACAATCGGTTATTCAATTGCCATTCAGCATTAATAAAAAATGCATTCAATATTATATTTTAGAATAGAAAAAAGGAAACAAACATATAAGAATAAAGGTTTCAGTAGTAGAGGCAAGGTGCGCCTGGGTGGCTGCAACAGTAATGCTGTGTGGTTTAATTCTAGACCCAGGCACATTTATTGCGATGTCCCAATCAATCAAAATTTCAGTAGCAGCATGGAACCTGGACGTACTTCGGTAGAAGCCAATTGGCTCTCCCCCTATTACGTGAGACATATGCTTATCCTTTCAGGGATTATAAATGACTGATATTTTCTTTATTTCTGTATTAGGTTCAACTTCTACTTAGACTGTTTATTGCTGGATGGACTGCCAGAAATTCCGATAGAATACATGCCGAAAATTTTAAAGATGGTACTGATTCACCGCCAAGCAAAACATCACAACGAATTACACCTTAACGGGCTCACGCAACAGGTAAGATCATCATTATCATCATCTACGCCGAAAGACGTCCACTGCTGGTCATAGGCTTCTCCCAAGGTTATCCACACAGACCAGTTTTTTAGTGAGGTATTGCCACTATAATACAGCTTTCTTGAATTATACGTAATTCAAGAAAGCTGTATAGGTGGCACGAATGTCACAGGAAAAAAGGAAATACTTATTATGAATAAAAATTGTTTGATTGCCTCCTTACCGCATTATTCCTGTAGCATAAGCTAGCTCTGATGGTTGCAGTCGATTGTAATGTCCTCTCGCTCGCGATTTTGAAACGTAAACCGCGATCTTCTACCAGTATTTTATTGTGCCTATTACATGACGGCCTCACGTAGGTAGACCTAACCTTAAAAGAGAACGATGTGATAAACTTTTTTTCTTGTAAACGCCAATACCTAGTTCTATTACTTGTGAGCAAAGGAATCTTTATCCCACTTCTGATGACCTAGCATCAGAAGACAAACACCAAAAAAAAAGAAATTACTAACGTACTTTAATTGTTAAATAATCATTCAAATTTGCAGCATGCTTATTGTAACCGTTTATTAAAGAAATACATTAACAAATAAAGTAAAACATAATAATTGATATCACCTAACAACTATCACACAGCACGTCCGTTCCGTCCGCCGCTCAATGTCAAAGTGACTCGATGTGCGCTGAACACGCTTTTATAACCCGCTCGATCGAATGATTCGTGACGTCACTTGTTTACGACGGCGACGCCTTTCATAACCAACAATATTATTATAATAGTAGTAACAAAAAAATAAACAGTTACAAATCAATATTTATAAACAACTGAATCGAAAGCATGTTTTGCTATTTCTCATCAATACGGCCCCTCAACTTCCGGTCTCCAAACTTCACTGTGTTTAACGCCATAATTTTAGAGTAATTAATTTTAGTTAGTACATTCAACATTATAATAACTCGATAGATGGCGTCAAAGGCACTTTAGTATAAAATTATATTTTTATTTGATTTCAACAATGTATAATACCAAACTTCTTTTGACAACTTTGTCAATTACCATAACTAAGTGAAGAGACATAGCTTAATTAGCTGAATTTAATTATTTTGAGATAGCTGTGCCTAACCTAACCTATCTCGGGAACAGATTTTAATTTGGGATATCAGATTTCTACCGGGATACAATAGATCTTTTTTTGTGTACTCCAGGCATCACGTTGTAATTTATTTATTTATTTATTTTTATCTCCCTAACACTATCATTACAGGCTTACACCTAATGCGATAGAGTGGTCTTAATCTATGTACACTTATATCAAAACACAAAAATAAAATTTTACATTAAAAATACACATTCAGATTTTACATACGAATATAATAACAACGTGCATCATAAATATATTAAAAGAAAGAAACTAAATAAAAAAATAATCACAATCGTAACATAAAGTATATAACAATACCTTTGCGAATTCACTCAAAGTAGCTGTGAACACATCAAGCCTGTTGTGAAGCCTGTTGATAGTACGGATCGCGCGGATGAGTGGTGTTTTAGCGAGTAGGTTGGTCCTCGCCGTTGGCACGGCCAGCAGCGGCGGGCGCCTCCGTCGCCACACGTAGCGCTCTGGTACACACAGACTCAGGCGTCTCAGTACTCCTGGGTTATGCTCTACGCCACGGAGTAACCTCACCAAGTATGCAACAAGTATGAATTCCCGTCGTACACTCAGTTGGTTGTAGCCCACCATACCAAGTACAAATAAAGTGGGATACATTAGGGGGTAAAATGGGTAAACCCCATACAGTTTCCAGTATAGGTGTCGTGTAAATTTGTTTTGAACATGTTCCAACATTACTGAGTACTTAGCTTCATGCGGAGCCCATATGACAGCACTATGTTCCAGATGACTCCTGACTAGTGCGTCATACAGGACTTTAATTGCTGTAATGTTGGTGAAGTGCTTTGATTGACGCAGAACGAAGCCCAAGTTTCTAAATGCCCTTTTGCAGATCTTCATAATATGGTCGCGAAAGGACATTTCAGGTGTTACAATAACTCCCAAATCCCGTACATCTGTAACACGTTGCATAGGCACACCGTCCACCACGTACTCGTGCAGCAGGGGCGACCGCGCACGCGTTAGACTCATCACAAAGCACTTCGGTACATTGAAGTAAAGCCTGTTCTCCCTAGTCCATTTCAATACCCGGTCTATGTCCTCCTGTAATCGCTCACAGTCAGATTTACTATGGACTTCTAGCAGCAATTTAAGGTCGTCTGCAAATAATAAACAAGAGCCATGTCTGACAACTTCCGGTAAGTCGTTTATCATTATTACAATTATAATTCATTCATATCAGTAGGCCGAGTTGTTATAGCGGACGACCGGCTAAAAGTTATTTTTGTATCCCTCGGGAACAGTACTTATTTTCTGGATGAAAGGTACCCTATGTCCTCTTTTGTAACCTCGACAACGTTTGTGCGATATTTTATGGTGATTGGTTCAGTAGTTAAGGCGTGAAAGCGTAACAAACAAACAAACTCATTTTCGCTTTTCTAATATTAGTTAGGAAGTTAGGATTAGAATTAACTAATAAAATATTATAATAAAAAAATTAAGGCAAATAAAAATTTTGTATTGAAAAAATGCCTGTTCGAACTTTAAAGCTCTTGTCAGCAGAAGCAGGCAAGAAACTCATCTACCCACTTTTGTTTATGATCACATATATGTATATCATGAATAATAGGAATTTAAGTGTTATATGTTAGTCCATAAGGTATTTATCTATGCGTCTATGCCACGCGAAAAAAGGTTATTATTATATTTTATTTACTGGTAAATCATTCCCACTTCGTCACTGTTCTTACGCCGCGCCGGTCTCTTGACAGAAGGTGGAATTTCCCCGGTCAAGCCAGCGTTTCTTATATTCACCAAAATATTGGCAATGGAACATCCCAAGGATATGTCTATGTATGCATGTAACATTCTGTAACAAGTCGCAGTTTTCAGCTCACCTCACGTAGGTACAGTCCCCTGTAATATGGCATGGATACCTTAAGGTCCAAAATCCTGTGAACACTCGAATTATAATAAATATGAATGAACTAGATGGCGTTCTTTTATAAATATTGCAAAGCGTACTTATTTTAGCAAATAGGTGAAATTTATAAGAAATTATCGTCTCAACCGAAAAGACAATCGAACATAGGGACAGAATAATGTTTGCGTACGAACAGAATAGCGAGTTATCGTAGGTATCTATTAGATAAACTACCCACTATAAATTTATAAATTCATTTATAATTCTTTCCTTCTTGTTTTACCCTGAAATGTATTTTTTTTTAAATAAACTCTTGGGAATAGAGATCATAAAATTTATTCAAGAATATTTATCAAAATTGAGTTATTAATAAATCTACTTTAGATTCTCTCTAGAAGAAATTTACTTTTTATTTTATAGTAGTGCATCGATTACGATATAAATAAACTACTTCATAATTCTTGTATCAATTTCCGTTAGATGGCGTCAATTACCGGCTCTATATATCATTCTAGTTTTGAAATGGGTATGCATTTTTGCAGCCTGCTGTATGTACCTACGTCCTAATATAAAAGTTTATATAGTTGTATTACATTTTCAGGTAATGCTTCTATATCAAAAGATACAAGGGAAAATGGAAATTATCCACACTATACAAAAGTTTCCAAATCTATATAACTTTATAGATGTGCCGACCAAAGAATATGTTCCTCCTGTACCGGATTATGGTAAATTTATCTATCTATACTTTTATAACTCTGTTAAGTGTTAGCGATATGTTTCTTTGGTTATATTATGCGGAATTCCAAGCACAACATGAAGAAATTGCTTATTTTGGTCCATATGGACAACATACCTTTTTCTATTGCAATTATTGGAGTGGGCAATCCGAGGGAGTGTGGCGGGTTACTCTATTTCCAAAATATTTTAATAGAATATTTGTCTGTCTGTTTTGGCGTCACGTGAAAACCACATACCAGATTTGTATGTAGTTTTCACAGTTTGGTAGCTTGTGATTTAACTTAAATCTAAGTTATGTTTGATCTATACCTATTGGGTGATCGGGGTATGGTATCGGTGATGAAGTTCCGGGTAAATCTAGTATTAACTAAAAAACAAGATATATGTCCCGATTATACTGTCCCAGTGACAATATCTGGATAGTATTATAATAATATCAGCCCTGTATTAAACTGTTCTTCCAATGCCGGATTTAGAGGTCTGGAGGCCTCAGAGCAACAAAGGAGTGGAGGCCCATCTGGCCCCAAATTATTTTCCAAACAAAATGTTAATTTTTTAGAAAAGTTGTTCACTAGTGTTTAATAGTCTGAATTTGAAATTTTTGTCCGAAGTCTATTATGGGGGCCTCTCTTTTGTAGAGGCCCCGGTGTTGTAGCCCCGGTTGCCCTCCCCTAAATCCGGCCCTGGTTCCACTGCAGAGCGCGGGCCTCTTCTCAGTGTTAGAAAGATTAGGCCATAGTCCACCACGCTGGACCACTACGGGTTGGCAGACTTCACGTATCTTCGAGAACATTATGAAGAACTCTCAGACATGCAGGTTTTTTCACGATGTTTTCCTTAACCGTTATAGCAAGCTATAATTAACTATTTTAATACGCACATAACTTCGAAAAGTTAATGGTGCGCACCTTGGGATTGAACCCGAGACATCTGCGTGGCAGTGCTACAGTATCGAACTAGGCTAGGTATCGCTGTTTTTAGATAAATAATTAGTAATGGATAGTATTAGATAATTAGTAATAGAAGCAGTAGTATTGATCCTAAGGCCGATTCAGATAAACAGCAATAACCTCGATGAAATTAAACTACTATATACGCATTTTATCGCATTGTTTATTTGACACTTTATTACAAAATTTAGAAACTGTTACACTACCATTAATATTAAACTTTACTAATTTTTAAGCTAATTAAATTATTGAAACTATTAAAGCTATTTATACTATTTATATTTGTCGGAGTAGTTTCCTCCATTTATTAAAAAAATCACCAATAGTTCACTAAATTATGATTACTTTATTAACTTTGATTTTATAATGAATAAATCGCAATCTTTTTTAATAATTGATATTAATTATTACAGTATATGATTAAACAATTAAAACACAGCAAGTGTACCGAGCAACGTTCGCTCTAAGAATGACCGCTCCACTGCGCATGCGGCGCCTTTTATAGAACTGTGGAGGCGAGAGTGACGTGTCCGTCGAACGATTGCGCGCCGCACGTGTTGTTTACAAACTTGTAAAGGCGACGCCGTCATGTCGACGTGGCAGCGTTTATCTCGTACTTATCAGCCATTTTATAGGATCAAAGCACGTGGGCGTGCAGTGGGAAATGTTGGTTTCAATCAATAGAAAACACGTAGGTAGTCAGCTTGTTTTCGAATTCATCACTATGAAACGCGAGATAGTTCCCACGAGGCGTGCACTGGTCGACGGTAACACGAAGACAGCTCTGTCCGCCCCTCGCGCCGCCTTGCAGACTCCGTCCAGCGCCACTAGATGGTGCAGGCGTTCCGCCTTAATGCCTTTGTGTCACTAGATGGCGCTAGTATCCCAACTAACAGTATTGCTGTTCCGACATATTTATGTTTACACTTTCCCCGACGTTTTGATTGCTTTTCAGCAGCCATGGTCGCGGGAAGACTAAGATGGTAGTTGTCTCAATGTTCCAGTGTAGTTATTTCAAAGTACTCGAACATAATTTAATCATGGGTGTTTCTATTTACGCAGAATGAGCTCAAAGTATCATGAAGTCTAGCTGTGGTTTGCTTCTTCTTGGGTTTGACTATTTGAATTACTGGATCCCAAACTGGTGGTACATACGAACCATCTTGTCTAATGAAATTAGGATGTTTTTTGATTTCAATAGCCTCGCGAAGCATCCTTGGTAGGAATCGGTGTTCTTAGCGAGCATCCGTGGTTTGTTAAATCTTAAGTAGTGGTTGGTCCCCTGTTGCACATGTTCACACAATGAATAATTCGCGTAAACAGAAGACAATATTAAGCCATAACCTCGCCCTTTGTCGGCCTCGATAGCGTAGTGGTTAGTATAACCGACTGCCACGCCTGAAGTCGCGGGTTCGATTCCCGCACAAGTCAAACATTTGTATGCATGAACATGGACGTTTGTCTTGGTCTGGGTGTTTATATGTATAATATGTATGTATATCCATTGTCTAGTACCCAAAGTACAAGCTCTGCTTAGTTTGGGCTAGATGGTGTTGTGTGTATGTGGTAGAATATTATTATATTATTTTTCTTTTATGGATGAACTAAATTTAGGTGGTGCACTATGGTGATTCTACCTGAACCTAACTTCTGTCTATGCAGGTAACTATCCGTGCGTGATGGAAGACTTCGCTGGTCGACTAAAGTATGACCAGTGGTACTCTTTGTATGTTCTAACCGAGTCGGTCTCCTGCATTCATTTAGTCGTCGATGAATGCCTAAAGGTAAGATCCTAATACTCGAACCAAATATCATAACGGATTGAGCCTTAGTCAGTCACTATCTCTGACTGTTACTTCTTTGGATCCAGGATAAATTTTGATAAATAAAATAATATATATTGGTATTTTCATCACTTGCAATTATATGGGTTGCAAATTGCTGTGTTCTTGCTAACCTGTTCAGCTTGGCTGAATCGCTTATATGAGGAGTGGGTTTACATCGGTGGTGCAATGGCTGAGATTCGCACTGACGACCTGTGCCAAACACAAGTATTAGCAAAGGCATGCTTGTATACGAAAGGGTTACAGCGAAGCATAAATATCGTTCGCTGCTACTTTTCTCAATAATACAATATTCTGCTTAAATAATGTACATAAACGCGTACAAAAATATACACACACACACACACGCACACACACACACACACACACACACACACACACACACACACACACACACACACACACACACACACACACACACACACACACACACACACACACACACACACACACACACACAACTCACACACACAACACACACGCTTAATACATATTAAATAATGTTACCTATTGACATTTCTCAACTACCGCACATAGCTAGATCGAATCTTTTAGGTGTCTGGTGTCTGGTGCCTGAGGTACAGGTTCTACCTAGTTCGGGTGCCAGCGGCTTATTATGCATTGTAACACGCACTACCACTATTGTTCACCATGTAATGTCTTGTGTCTTGTAAATTAAGAAATAAAAAAATATTATTATTATTATTATTTTATATTTTTTGGTAAATCGTGAATATTTTTAATAGTCCTAATTCAAAATATATACCAGTTAGAACTTATTCGATGAACTCAATGATGAAAACCGTCACTATGACACTATTTCTTACTATAAGAAATAGTGTCAGTTAACATAATATTACGAAAAAACGTAATAAAAAGGTTATTTAAGCAGGATACTATTGTGTGATTAGAGAGAAATGCGGCATGAAAGTGGATATAGTGACAAGAATAGAAAAGGGTATGCTAAGCTGGTTTGGACATGTAGAAAGAATGGACGAAGAAAGACTAACTAAGAAAGTTTATAAGACTAGTGTAAATGGAACAGATACAAGAGGAAAACCTGGGCGAACGTTTCTCGATCAGATCGGAGGCGTTCTGGACAAAGGCCAGGTTAAGAGCACCTTGAATGACAGTGAATGAAGCCAGAGAAGTGTGTCAGGATCGTAGCAAATGGAAATCCGTAGTCTCTGCCTACCCCTCTGTACATTCTCCACACAATTTTTAATCTACATTGTAATGAACAAGTCTTACAATGTTTGTCATCCTAATATCGTCATTACAGGTGGAACCCATGTTATTCTTCACAACCAACTATGGGAGGAACGTTAGTTTAGACGAGTTCGACGCAGCACAACAACATTGCACGTGTATGGTAAGACATACATATAAGTCACCTCACAAGAACATTAATACACACAATTTTAACATCCCACCCATCGATCAAATATACCATAGATGCACGATCGTCGCTCGAAAAACGGCTCCAACAAAACTGTGCATAAATCAGTCGTATGCGCTATATTATGCACTTGTCCCACTCACTCTTGCGTGTGCTACCCGTAAGCGAGAGCGAATCGACACCACTACTACGGTGGAGACCGTACCATATACTTAGTACGCTTGCGTACCGCGAGTAACACACTTAGAACGCTTTACATTGACGCGTTTTAACTAAACTATTACAAAATGTTTCTCAGTGGGCGTTCAATGGTTATTCCGGTTTATTTCCTGGATTGCATAATAAATGCAGACACTTATAAGTAAGTAGTACTGGTCAGTGCCACATATTGACGCGGTTTTTGTATGAGAATGTGCATCTATGGTATATTTGATCGAAGATCCCACCTCTTCCCGTAACTTCGAAACATGTCCTAGAAAATTTTTCAGGGTTAATTTTATAATTTTTGAAGTGAAAACTTTTTTAGGCGCGTTGAGCAATTCTTGGGTGAATAAAAATCATAGAACTCGCGTCATCGTCACGCTTCCACGCTTTCCCTTTTTGAATTATTTTAGAATATTAACAATATCTCAGAAATGGTGCGTACTACGCAAAAAACCGCTAAGAGAATATCAAGAATCCGAGCCGCCCTATTTTTTTGTTTATAAAGAAGTTTTTATGATCAAGGATTAAAGTTTTCACTTCTATCGGCAGTCCCCTAAGACTGCCCCAATTTTTTTATCAATTCTGTAACCTATAAGTATTTATATTAAAATGATGTCCGTGCAACGCTCAGTATATGCTCAAAAGAAGGGAAAATTAACCAATACATATGTTGTACGTTTGTTTCAGATGTTGAAGTATTTGGACATAACTTGGCTGAACAATACGGCACATGCTATTCGGATGTCGTTCAGAGATGTTGGCAAAGGGTACTTATATTTTACTACAACTAGCTCAATTATTAAGTTCATTCATGTCTAGTCTAAGTACACTTTAACAAGAGTGTACAGAGATTTGAGCCATCTTGAAAATCGAACCTTATATATATTAATCTCTACTAATATTATAAAACTGAAGAGTTTGTTTGTTTGTTTGTTTGAACTCGCTAATCTCAGTAACTACTGGTTCGATTTGAAAAATGCGTTTAGTGTTGGATAGCCTATTTATCGAGGAAGGCTATAGGCTATATAACATCACGCTACGACCCACGGGGGCGGCGCAGTAACGATAAACGCGGGTGAAACCGTGGGAACATCTAGTCTATTATATGATTACAACATGTTTTAACTATACGTGAAATTGTTCAAGCATTTTATAATGTACATGTATATGTGTAAAGCATGGTAAACAGAAAATAGTGTATAGTCACGCACTTGGAATGGAAAATACGCACTGGCAGCGCAATTGCGGGTAAAATAAATGAAATATTATTTCCGTAAAAAAAAATTCGTAACATTTAATTAGAAAACCAAATAATGTTTATATGTATTAATAATAATATAATATTATAATATTCTATCACATACACACAACATCATCTAGCCCAAACTAAGCAGAGCTTGTACTATGGGTTCTAGACAATGGATAAACATGCATATATACTTTTTCTTGTAAATACATATTATACATAGAAAGACCCAGACCAAGACAAACATTTGTATGCATGAACACAAATGTTTGACTTGTGCGGGAATCGAACCCGCGACTTCAGGCGTGGCAGTCGGTTACATTAACCACTACGCCATCGAAGCCGTCAATGCTTTGCATTTAAACATAACTTTCTTCGCAGATGGTTCAACATCTACGAAAAGAATTGGGAGTTCTACAGCATCAGTAAACTGTCGAGATTCATGCAGCTGGTTAGATTTCGTATGCAGGTAAGTGTCTAGTACCTACAGATTTCAAACATAGTTTACGTCGGGGAAAGTGTAAACATAAACGCCTGAGGTCGCGGGTTCGATTTCCGCACAAGTCAAACATTTGTGTGCATGAACATGGATGTTTGTCTTGGTCTGGGTGTTTCTATGTATAATATGTATGTATTTACAACAAAAAAAGTATTTATGTATGTTTATCCATTGCCTAGTACCCATAATACAAGCTCTGCTTAGTTTGGGCTAGATGGTATTGTCTGTATGTGATAGAATAGAATAGAATATTTATGACACTGGACCAACTATACTTATTGAAGTATGGTCAATAACAAAATATCCATTACCAGTATGCTCTCCGCTACTGCATCGAGCAGTCCATGCTGATGTTGGTGAACATGTGTGAAACCCCGTGTCTATGTACTTACTGGTGTGAAGACGACTACGAATGGGATACGACGGACCTTATAAACTCGCCCTTCCGCTCTCCCGTAACCCTCTTCTATTTCTACCTCATGATGTCAGAAGACGGTCCGTATTACACCACCGATCCGGCACAGTTCGAGGTCAGTCTTTTTACGGCATAATATGATATTCTAGGCTAAGTTATATACAGAATTTAGCGTAAATAATGGATAACCCTGAAACTATCGACTGGTCAGATTATCATCTATCATTTACCTCATTTATATCACCACACAATGTAGTACCTACATTTTTTTCGATACACGGGCCCAAAAATGCACTATTCCTGAGAAAACATGTTAAAATTTGAGAATAAGTATTTTTTACGAAGTTGTCTTAGATTGTAACAAAAAAATTTGATACTGGTCTGATGATATAAGTATTTAGGAATGACATAAAAAAAACAGAACGTGAAAATGTCGCCAATTGTAGAAATGGCAGCTGATTTTGTATAAGTAAGTACCTTTTTTATTTAAAACTAGCTGTTACCTGCGACTTCGTCCGCGTAAATTTTAACTAAAAAGTGTTTGTTGCCGCGGAACTTTATTTTTTTTCTAAAATCATAGTAGCCTAAGTTACTCCTTATAACATCAGGTATCTGCCAGTGAAAGTCCCGTCAAAATCGGTACAGCCGTTTTGGAGATTACCCGGAACAAACAGACAGACAGACAAAAATTTTTAAAATAGGTGTTTTCGTATAGGTACCTTATATACTTTTATATGCATTCGATAAAAAGCTGCTATTTTGACATTATAAACAGACACTTCAATTTTATTTATCAAAAATATCAATAATTTGGTCATCCATGGGCATATGGTGATATAAGTGGAGTAAATGATACATGGTAATCTGGCCAGTCGACAGTTTCAGGGTTATCCATTATTGACGCCACAACCTGTATGTATATTATAGTAGAACTCCAATTATCAGAACTTCAACTATCCGAATCGCTTTCAGGGAAACATTGTATCCCATATGGTACAAACTTACATTGTTTATGTATTACATTTTCATTCAATTTCAAATTATAAATGCATACTGGTGGCTTCGATGGCGTAGTGGTTAGTGTAACCGACTGCCACGTCTGAGGTCGTGGGTTTAATAGTAATTCCCGCACAAGTCAAACATTTGTGTGCATGAACATGGATGTTTGTCTTGGTCTGGGTGTTTATATGTATAATATGTATGTATTTACAAAAAAAAAGTATATGTATAAGTATGTATGTTTATCCATTATCTAGTATCCATAGTACAAGCTCTGCTTAGTTTGGGCTAGATGGTGTTGTGTGTATGTGATGGAATATTATTATTATTATACGGTGCCAAAAAATAAGTAAAATCTGTTTCTTTAAAATATGTCCTATACATGCATAATATGCATATGTACATATTTATGTAGGTACATACAATATAGTAAGTAATAATAAAATTTAGGAAGAAAATACAATGACTTATGAACTAATTAGCAGCTCTCTGTGTACGTATAGTTGTATGCCTATGTGAAACTGTATGTGCGCCTTGTTTTTGAAAAGGGTTTGTATTGTGCGTGCGTGCTTGCGTGTGTGTATAGAAGTGCCTATGTGTTTAAAGCGTAACTGATAGATTAAATGCACATTACAATCTTTTTACATTATGGATAAGAAAGAGATAACAGGAGATTGTTTAAACAAGTCTAACTAAACAAGAGATTGTTTAAACAAGTCTAAATAAAATTTGCTCAGTATCCTCGTATGTTAAGATTTTAGCCACTTGATTAATATTACCTTTTTGGATACGTGTGAGACCCTATGGTGGAACTTTAATTTTACGTATATTTTATTACTAGCTTTTGCGCGCGGCTCCGCCCACGTGGTACCTACGTGAATAAATAGTAGCCTATGTCCTTCCCCAGGTTTTAAACTATATTTGTACCAAATGTCATCTAAATCGGTTGAGTGGTTTAGCCGTGAAAATGTAACAGACAGACAGATAGATAGACAGAGTTACTTTCGAATTTATAATATTAAGTAAGGATAGTAAGGATATGTCTGTGTACAAATCGCGAAAGTCAAAAAACGTTTAGTTAGTTCTAAATATTATATTATGGCTAACCTGCGTGATGATTGCAGATAGTAATCCAGAGACTATTCCGTGAAATGCTGTACCGGTCTCACTTCATACCACAAGTGCATCCCAGGATCATGACTGGCCTGGTCTTCGATAAGGAGTTATTCCTTACCTCAATTGGTAAGTTTAAGTTTCCTTAAGATAAACTAATTTCTATACTATATGTTCACTTTTTGATTTACTGGGGCCAGAGTCGTATAAAAAGGATTCCCCTTTAATACTGGTCTCAAACAAGTTGGTTCTACCGATCTACATATTTCAGTAGTTACTGAAATAGACAGATTTTTATTCTGACTAAAGGTTGCAAGATTTTAATTAAGCAAAGTAACTAATTTAGCTTTTAATGTCTATTAATTGTCGGCCTCGATGGCGTAGTGGTTAGTGTAACCAACTGCAACGCCTGAGGTCGCGGGTTCGATTCCCTCACAAGTCAAACATTTGTGTGCATGAACATTGATGTTTGTCTTGGTCTGGGTGTTTCTATGTATAATATATATGTATTTACAAAAAAAAATTAATATATGTATGTTTATCCATTTGTCTAGTACCCATAGTACAAGCTCTGCTTAGTTAGGGCTAGATGGTGTTGTGTGTATGTGGTAGAATATTATTAAAAATAAATAAAAAATAAAATAAAAATTTGTTTATTGCCAAGTAATTTTACAGTAATATGCGGTATGCAGTGGTCCCACACTAGGCAAAGCCTGTCCTGTGGGTACCTGCTTCGATTACAATTTAAGATTTACTGTTTGCTCGGTTGACATCATATACTTAAATAGGACAAAAATTTAACGTAATTACAATCATAAAATAAAAGTAAAAATAAAATCTGCATTAACCAATAACTTATATTATTACAAAACTAAAACTAAATACTTGTTAAATGTGTACCATTATATAAACTACTGAATTATCCGTACATATCGTTATTACTTATGATTATGTTATATAAGACTATAGAACAATCACGACAGATGTACAAAGAGTGTTTCTGTTGAATCATAAGTCAGAGAAGTGAGCCATTCTGTAACCTTTGCTTTGGCCTCGTGTACTGAGCACTGTTTTATCTCGCATGCACTATTTGTTTTATTATATATGTAGCGATCCTTGTATGGACTAAAACGTCTGGCAAAACTTGTGTTTACTTCAGGTAACGATAATTTGTACACCCGGCGCTTCAAAAGATCTGTGTAGCCCTCTGAATTAATCACTTCTCTGTGCACGCTGAGAACGGTTTTTAAAATATATAACTGACGTACATTCAGCAATTTACTTTCTTGGTATAGTTTAGATGTAGGGTACCTGAAAGGCTTCTTAAGCATTGTTTTTATTACGGAGCGTTGTGCTCTTTCAACCTGGATTATCACTGTTTTCAAGGCACTTCCCCAACAGCTTATACAGTACAAAATTAACGACTGAGTCAGGGCAAAGTATACAGCTTTTAAGATATTTGTCGTTGCTGACGAACGCAGTAATTTTAGTATGTTTACTGATTTACGCACTCTAGTTGACAAGGCGCTTATGTGTGCTTTAAAATTTAGATTTTGATCTACCGCAACGCCAAGGTATTTAACATTATTTGCTTTAGTCAGTGTCTCACAATCACAGAGCTCCTTCTGGTCAGTACACTTGTGTATTCGAATGCTAAGTGTGTTTTTTGGGGCTGATATCGTGGTTTTATGAAAACATATATACATTGTCTTGTTAGCATTCAGAGTGAGCAAGTTGTTTTGTAGCCATTTACTTACTTTGTTAATTCCCTTCTCAGCATTCGAGAACACCTCATTCCAGGTGGAGCCGTGATATATTATGGCAGTGTCGTCTGCATAACAGATTATCTCAGCCTCTAGAGTGTCATGTATATCATTTATATACATAATGAACAGAGTTGGTCCCAAGATACTGCCCTGTGGAACACCGAAATTAGTTGCTAGTAGTTCGCTTTCACAGCTGCCGACTCTAACACACTGTTGCCTCCCTGTCAGATAGCTCCTAAACCAATTTAAGGCTATACCTCTGATACCAAAGTGATTTTCAAGTTTTCTTACTAATATTTGTGTCGATACGGTATCAAAGGCTTTTGCCAGATCTAGAAAAACGCCTATAGTAGCCTTGTTTTTATCTAGATATTCTGCTACTGTCGATGTTAGTAGTGTAACCGCGTCTTCCGTAGACTTGCCTTTCCTAAACCCAAATTGTCTGGAGGGGATTAGATTGTTTGATTCTATGTATCTGACTAGTCTTCTATTTACGATCTTTTCAAGTAGTTTTGAGAAAGCTCTGAGAAGGGAGATTGGACGATAATTTTCCACAAATTCTTTGTTTCCATCTTTATAAATAGGTATTATATGTATGTAGTTGCTATTTTCCAGTTGTCAGGAAAAATACCCAATTCAAGGCTGGTATTAAATATAGCGGTTAGAGGTTGTACAATGGCTATCCTGATCTCTTTCAAAGTTGCATTTGTAACACCATCAAGACCCGGTGACTTGTCGTTTTGTAGGGACAGTATCAGTGACTCAACTTCATGTTCGTCTGTTGGCTGCAAAAAGAGTTACCTGTAGTCTTTTAAGAATATTGTCTGCTAGCCTCTCTCCTACAGTGGAAAAGTATGTGTTGCACATGTCCAGAGATTGTTTGGCATTTGTGCTACCACACAGAGTTAAAAGTTCTCTAGGTTCCTTCTTGGTTTTTGCCAAGTGGCTTACAGTTTTTATTGTCTTCCACATTTTTTTCGGGTTTTTTGTACTATTTGAGAGTTCGCTACTTTCATGATCTATTTTGAGTTTGTGGAGCAGGTTATTACAAAAGTTTCTGTAACGCGTGTAGATTTGGTGCAGGAGCGCATCATGAGGCAGTTTTTTTGATTTGATGTGCAATCTATCTCTGCGTTGCATACAGCGGATTAGTCCAGGAGTGATCCAAGGTTTAATGTTATACTTGGAATGGCTTATTCGGATTTGTGCCGTATGTTTATTGATTACTTCAACAACGCGGTTACAGAATGTGTTTGCTGTTTGGTTTAAGTCTTTAGTATGAAACAGTAGCGACCAGTCCACTCCCATAAGCTCCCTTCTTATGGCTTCTACATCCCGTTTGCAAATTGTCCTATTCTGATGGCTTTCCTTTGTATTGTTGACTGCTAAGCCCAGTATTGCAAATTCGTGATCGGTTATGTCGGTAGAACACACTAAGCCCACAGCATTTCGGACACTATTCACAAAGATGTGATCCAGGCACGCATCACCCCTGGTCGCTTTTGTTATCGCCGGAAAAAGCCCATGTTCGGCCGTTAGACAAAGGTATTCTAAGTCCTGATTGCTTGATGTTGAGTTTAAGTTTATATTTATATCCCCTGCAATAACCAATGTTGTGTTTCTGTTTAGAGAAATTTGCCAAAATACTGTCAAGAGAGCATAAAAAGTTATTTGTATTTGTGAATGACGGGGGACGATATATACCAAGAATAGTAATTGCGTTTGACAGTGTAATTTGAAGACAGTTTGCGTCCATAATCTCCGGTTCTGTTATGCAAACAGTCAACGTATCCTTGACGTAAACTACGACACCACTGTTTTGATTGAGATTTTTACTCGTGCTGTAAAAATTATAAGAAGGCATTTGAGGAATTATAGTTAATTTGTCAAGCCAGCATTCTGTTAGAATAAGCACATCAAAAAAGGTATTAAATCTTGCCAAAGTTGTAATGAAATTATTAAAATTTTTGTTTATGCTCCTTATATTAAAAGTTAAAATTTTGAATTTGTACTCTGTTGCAATTGCTGTATTTATTTGTTTAGGCGCTTGTATTGAATGGCATTTTATTCGTATCGAATCCAGCTCATCGACTGTAATGTTTTTAATCATAAGTAAGCAATAAAAAATACAATATTTTCATGTCTTTGACTAATATATTAGAGCAAATGCCATTCAATACCTGCATAAATGAATTACATTCATGTTTTATTATTATTGACAACGGTGAAAAATGCTTAGTAATCCGCATAATATCATCGTAACAAACAAAATTATTCGTAAGTTTATATTTATTACAATGGGAGGTGTTTTTTTTAGTTACTAATAGAAATAGTTTTGCATACATGTAATCATAATAACGTATTAGTTTATGTGGAAGTAAAAATAATATTAAAAGTTGCATTATAAAAAATATAGAATAGTAAATAAGAAACCTATTAATTCTAATGTGTGGAGAGAACATCCTTGTAGATCCTGGTTGGTTTGTTTCAATTTTCAAGAGGAGTTTCAAATATACGAGAAAGGTCGTCAAAAGTGCGTACAGGCAATGCCGCTTTACCTTCACGCTGCTTAACGAATATGTTTCCTTGCGTAACCCAGCAGTAGGAATATTCATATTCTTTACATTTAGCTCGTGCTGCGCGAAAAAGCATTCTGTTATCCTTCGTGAGCCGTTCATTATAGTAAACTTTGTTTGATTTACCTGGCACCTCTAGGTCGGTGCTTGTGATGTTCTTTCTAACTTTAGAAGCTTTAAGTAACTGGTCGCGAGTACTTCGGCGTAGAAGGCGCACAACGATTGGTCTCGGAAACTTTAAGCTAAATAAAAGCTTTTCCTCTCCTTTCTTTTTTGCCTACACGGTAGCCTCCTGACTATGGTTGGCAGCGTTCTTGCAATGTTCAGAAAACATATCCAGGAACGACAGTCACCACTCACTATCAAGTATACCGCTGGCTCGTTTGCCACTAATAATAATACAAAAGGAATAGCACTGACTCATCTACGACTAAAATCTACTAAGACTCGAATTTGTTGCTCGTTTGATTGCCAAGAAAGACGAAACGTAAATCTACCTGCAAGGGAAAATCTTCCTCTATTAAGAAAACTGCTTCGCAGTTCAGTACATTGTAGCCAAATTTTATTATGGGTGTTTATATCCTCGTCGCTCTCACTCACGAACAGTAAGGATACGTCGATATTCTGTGAGGAAGTGTAACCTTCCCCGATCGACGACCTTTCCATGCCAAAACCGACAAATCTCTACTACACTATTTTATCCGATTATTGTTTACGTATTATATTCTGAGCGTTAGATGTTGTTACTTACAAAAATATTTTGTTTACATAGGTCTAATGGAACCAAACGTGGTGGATTACAGAAATAGACTACTGAAGGCTTATAGAAAGGCGATAATACCGCTGAACGCGTACTTGCGACAGTTTGCAGAGTACAGGGATGTTTACATGTTGGATATCGAGGCTTACGTTGAGTGAGTATCATTATCTAATTCTTCCCATATAATATAACATAAATAATCTTACGCTATTCCTGAAGGAATACAAAAAGTATTACTACTACTAATCTTCTAAGCGTTTTGGATGTCTCATCTGGTAGCTTGTAAGATAAAATGAATAAATAAATACTATGCCCAATAGCCAGATGTTAAGGTTTATAACTCTAATTCCTGACTATTGGGCACAGTTTCCAACTCCGCACTGCTAATGAAAATTTCGTGACAGAAAATCTCAATAACGTTTTTAACGTGGGCATTGAATCTGAGATTCCACGCTCAGCATTAAATATTCAATTGTAATTTGAAAATAAAAACGGTGACAACGAATAAATTTTAAACTTACTTTATAAATATATTATTTTTTCATTTTATTAATTATATATCTACGTCTTACAAAACGCATTACAGGCTACTTATTGAGTCAAATTTACATTAAAACTATATTTAATCTAAAGGAAAACATTTACAATTTAAATATTGGACACAAAAACTTATTTACAATGTCTTTTTTTACATGGTATTGCCTGAACTAGGTCAGAGAACTGAGTGTCAGACTGTTTATACATATATTACAATTTTATTCTTCTGGAAATATAGTATGGGTTATTATAATAAAAGGATAATAAAAGATTCCGACGAATTGAGACACTCCTCCATTTTTTAAGTCGGTTTCAAATGAAATTAGGGTCGTTTCAAAGCTATTGTTTTTTTAAGTACCTTACAATCTCTTATTACTTGGCTCCTAAATGTTGTTAGCGAAACACTAGCAGAGATTTGGATCCAAGTAAACTCAGGGATACTATGCTGACGGAGTTTTCAAATGTGCTTTTAACGCGAGTTCTTCGAAGCAAATGTCATTCCATATCTATTTTCTCTCAAGTGAGACAAAGATAACACCACGCTTGTTTTTAAAAAGCACTACTATATGTGGTAATACTTCGACTGTTTCTCCTTTAGACAATTTCGTGGCGAGGAACATTCTCATTCGGAGACTAGGAACGAGATCCAGCTCCACTACGATGCAAAGCAAGACCTCATCTGGCGTTTTCCTCAGTTGATCGCTATTGGGCCGTTTGCCATTAATGTTGATTCGCTTAAGGTAAATAATTATACGTACGCAGCAGCTTGTCTGTAAATTCCCAAGGCAAAGGCTTATTAAGTATATCCACGTTTCTCCAACCTCAGTGGCGCAACGGTATTGAGAGCGAGTGCTAATTAAGCCTTTGGGTTTAAGACTGCGCCGAGCGTAACACGCGGTTGGACTGAATGACAGAGCTCGATATTCAAATCGGCGCGCGGCCGCCATAGTAAAATTTTATGGAGGATTTGAAATGCTTCTTAGATAAATATGCATCTTTATTGTCAACCAATAACATAAATATTTGGGATGGACAAATTCTTCTGCCATCAGTCATTTTGACTGATAGCAGAAGTGCTTTGCAGTATTTGGCTCGATGCGCCTCTGACGGCAGAGGTGTTTCGATAGCCTACGCCGTTCTAAGGAAAGTTAAAAAATTGATTTCTAGGGGTTTTATCTTGAGACTGCAATGGATTCCAGCTCATGTTGGTATTTATGGGAATGAAGAGGTAGATAAATTGCCTAAAAAGCCGCATCAAATGGTGTAGAGACATTTGTGTTTTCTGAACTGAGTGACTTCTTGATCTTGATCTTATTGAAGTTCAAAAATGTTGTAATAAAGTGTCAAATAAACAACGCGATAAAATCCGTTTATAGTAGTTTAATTTCAATGAATAACTTTCTCGTAAACAGAAGACAATATGAAGTACAAGAGAGTTATATATGACATGTGGAAATCGGATTTTAATAATATTTCAACTAACAAAGGCATATGGTATAAAATAGTCCAGAATAAACTTTCTCAGATACCATGGTTTATTAATTTATTTATTTATTAAATAGGCACAACTACAGATATCAAATTAAATAAGTATACGAATAATAATAATAGTAATAGAAATAATTTATGTAAATTTGAGATCCGATTAAGGTTGAGCACAGCATTTGAAAAAAATATATACAATTAGGCAGCTAGGTGAAGAAGAGAAAATATTATATAAGATAAATGTCAAAAAATAAAAAGAATACAATACAATAATGTAAAATTGTGCAGAAAGTTCATTGTAATTGCCTATACATTTAGGTCGTGTCATTTACCTTTAAATAAATTTAAATTTTTGGTTAGGAAATCGGACTCTCCTAACTGCTTGTCATGTAATGATTTTGAAGATAATTATATTTACCATTTATTAACAGAATGTATCCAAACTGATAATCTGGATCACCTAGAAGATAACTTTAATATTAACGTGAATGATGTTGGATTATTTTTAAGTATCTTGTCTGAACTTATGTCAGACGCAGCAGTTGCTGTATATAAACATATTTATAAATTAGATAATAGATAATTTATTATTAAGTAGTAGTTTCTACTTAACTATGCAGACAGTAATCTTGGATACTTTAAGTTGTTTGTAGTATTTGTAAGCCCGATGGGACTGACATATAATAGTTAAAGAGCCATTTTAGCCCCTAAAAAAAGAATTAAAAAAAGAAATTTAATAAAAGATACAACTATTTCAGTACTGCCTCTACTGTTGAAATAGTTGAATAAATAAGTGTTCTTCTATTGTTGTTTACAGATAATACTGGTGAAGAAACGATCGGATATAATCCACGCCTTGCTCGTGATGTGGTCAGAAAAAGTCCGTCTCGATATCGACGATGTGATAATCGCTTATAAAGACCTTATGCGCAAGCTGGGTGAGAAGCCCAGGAATATAGAGCACGTGTTCGAGATCAGAGAGTGGATGGAGTCAATACCGTTTGCCTTGAAAACGCAAGACGATATCATGAAGAAAGTTCATACGGTATGAACATCCATGCATAGTCACATGCTTTTATCCCCAATCGGGTAGGCAGATCTGTATTACACCAATATTTCACCAACTATGCAAAGTCCAGAGTCAAAAATTATTTATTCATTTATTACTGCCTCCGTGGCGCAGCGGTAGTGAATGCAACTGCTGTGCATGAGGTCTCGGGTTCGAATCCCTGGTCGGGCCAGTTAAAAAGTTATTGGGTTTTTCAATTAAGAAATCTCAATAGCATCCCGGAGTTAGGAAGTTGGCGGTGTTAGACACCCCCGTGCCTCGGAAAGCACGTAAAGCCGTTGGTCCTGCGCCTGATCTCTCTCCGGTCGTGTCGGATTACCATCCGATCGGGTCTTGAGAGTTAGGGAACAGAAAGTGCACTTGTGTTTGCGCACACACGTGTGAACTATGTATAATATCTCCTGCGCAGATGGCCAGTCTCCGTTAAGACTGATCGCCGTGGCCGAAATTCGGTCTGGAGGACATTATTATTATTATTCATTTAGATCATATTATTTTATTCATTTAGGTCAGTGAGTTTACAAATTTACTGAATTTACATTTATGTCAGTTACTAGTTTCAGGCAAAAGGTTAAGCTTATGAGGATCTTCTCATAAGGTTGAGCTTATGAGAATCTTCTCATAAGCTCAACCTTAAGATTTAAGAGTGGCCTTGAGTTTCTTGCAGGTAAAGGCAAGAAACTCAAGGCCACTCATTTAAATCGCCATCAAATTATAATTTTTGTATTTTACAGCTCATGTATGTACCAGGTATTTCAGTCTACATGCCATATATTGCTGTCCATACAAAACCTTACCATAATCCCAGACTTAATGCCACATCTCGTGTTTCATCATCATATTGGTGTCTGGTTTTTGTAACATATAATGTTTTCGTGCAGGACTATGAAGTTCTTGATGCGTTCTTCTATGCGTTGGAAAACGATGATTTCAAAGCCCTGTGGGAAGCTATAGGGTGGCCGCTACAAATAAACAAGGAGGTCAGTTTATAAATACAAAACCTTAACAAGTTATACATCTAAACCTTCCTCATGTGAATCACTCTACTAGTGAAAACTGCATGAAAATCCATTCAGTAATTTTTGAGTTTATCGCAAACAGACAGAGAGACGCGGCGGAGGAATTTGTTTTATAATATGTAGTGATATATAAATTGTCTCACGCCTTTCATCTCGAAAAGGTAAGCAGAGGCGTGTAATACTCACGTTACGCTTAGGTACTATGTTTTTGGTCCCACGTAATAGGTGGTGAGCTTATTATCATTTACCGAGCACAATTTTAGACTCCATGCTGCAGCTGAGAATTTTTTGAAAGAATATTTTAATAACACCTTGTCCGACTCGAGATTGGAACACGAGACATCATACACAGCAGTCGCATACACTTCTGCTGCGCCAAGGTATCCTATAAATATATTAATAATGAGTGTGGTTGTGAATGTGTCAAGGAGAGAATGTGTGATATATTTTTTTAAAGTTTTCTTTCTTAAGATTTTTTAAGAAAGGGACTTTTTACTGTTCTTTTTCTGGAGCGCCCCGTGCGTAATCAGACACAATTAGAATTTAAGTTATATGACATTCTAGAAATTACCAAATATCATGAAAAGGTTTTTGATTGATATTTATCTTATAATGTACACGAGGATTTGTGAATTCTATCAGCCAATATTTTTAATATAGACAGCCAATATTCATCAAAGAAACAGTTCATAAAAAGGGCTTATATTAATATTATTAAATTGCAAAGGCGCAAGCCACACGCGACTTCCTGGATGAAGAACAAGAGAAATTCTGGAAAATACATCAACAGGATGAGCAGACGCTGTATGATAAGATCGACTTGTTCACCGCGCAATGCATGCAACTGACCTTGCAGAACGATATTTCTAAGGTAATTTTTTTTCATAAAGGGGAGAGACGAAGAGAAGTCCAAAAGCAGTCTACGCTTAGTTTAATAAAAATATAACGTTATATGAACGTTAAGCTATTGGTTCTTTAAGCACATCTGATAAAATGATGATGTGACCTAGACCAGGCTTCCACCAAAGCGGTTATCACCACTTTCCTAAGCCCGGTCTAGGTTTAGGCAATAGATTGCCTTCTTCTTCTGATTTATCTCTCATAAAATATTTTTGACTTTTAAGAGATAAATCACACTAGAATGCCAAGCATAATCTTACAGAAGATCGCAGAGACCAGAAACATTTGACTTGATTTTTAACCGACTTCAAAAAAGGAGGAGGTTTTTGCCATTTGTAATATTTTTAAGGGTTCTTGAAGATGTATTTTTGGTGGTGATGGTAGTGGACATGATGCTGTCAGAAGCATTTGCATCGGTAACAATGTATAACATTTTGCTGGCACCGAAATGTCAGGGTGATACACAAAGTTGTTTTAAGCAAAGGCCTACCATCAGCATCTACAAAAAGACAATGAAAGAGTATAAGAATTGTTGAATTGCTCTCTTGGTGTTATTGCACTGCTCTTTGACCTTAGATAGTATCTTTATATCATTTATCGGTTATTTTATCCAGGTACATGAAGTAGCGAATGACATTAAAAAAGCTTGGAAAGGCATGAGGGAGGCCCAGGATTGGGGGCGTATTCTCAATCAGCGTCAGAAGTTATTTGGTCAACCAGCCGTGCCCTTCATCGAGCTGAACAAACTCGTGAAAGAGTTTGAACCCTATAGGAATCTTTGGGTTACCGGTTCAGGTTTGTTATATAACTTTCAATAAATAATACTACCCCGAAGACTATAGCAAATGCTCTAAAACCACACGTCAGATATCTTCTGGTGAGACTGGTTAAAAATGCACCATACCTCCAAGCCTGCATGCGCATTTTTACTAAAGTGAATGAACTTAGTAGAAAACCAGTGTCTTTGCTAAGATATCCCTTCAGTAAGACTACGGATTTTCACTAGCAATAATTCTGACTTACCGGTATGAATCTTTTTATGTAGATTTTCCTGTAGCTTTTACCGACGGCTTCGCTTGAAATCAGTACTTTTCCTGGATAAAAGGTATCCTACGTCCTTTTAGAATCCTGGCAACGTGTGCCTTTGCGAAATTTTATTATGATCAGTCGAGTAGTTAAAGCGAGGAAGTGTACCAAACAAACCAATAAACAATCTCACATTCGCATTTATAGTATTAGTTAGGATATAACTCAAGCGTGTACTTGATAAGCAGCTGTATTTTTAATCTATTAATAATAATATATTAATCTTTGTCTAATCTATTAATCTTTGTTACGCCGCTAACAATCAACGTATTACACAGGTGTTAACAGGACTACTCTATTTCTTCACTTTGTGACCACAGGCTTGTCACGCAGGCCTTTTATGTACATATTTGCTTGGTATTTGATTGTAGTATTAGTAGCAAGCGGCAGCATCCGAATGATGGACTTGCGATTGAGAGTTTGAATCTCATCCATCGCATTACCAACGAGCCAAGCTGATCCGTGCCAGCACGGATTTCAGTGGTTTAAGCGGTCGCCTCGCCACTGCGCCATGTGTTGTGAGTTCGAATCCCAAACGGAACAAAATATGGGGTTTTCGACAAATGGTTGTTCAGAGTCTAGATGTTCTTTGTGCCTGCTGTTTAAATGTTTATAAAGTCCCCTGGCTGTGGTACAGGAATTATTCAAAGTGCGGAAGATGTCCACTAAAAATAGGAAAATTTAAAAAAAGCTGGAGTGTTATCAGGAATTGTTGGAGATGAAGATGGAGTGTTATACGGAGTGTTACAAATTACTAGTAAACTTTCTAATGATGTCGAAACTTTCAGATTTCCTAAAGTCCCGCGAGGTGTGGTTCGATAATCCCTTGATGTACGTGGACGCTGACTCAATCGAGCCTTCAGTAAACGAGTATTACAAGACGATAGTCAAGTGCGTGCGCACGTTTGCAGACTTGCCTAAAGTGCAGGCTGTCGCTACTCGCATAAAGGTAAGTTATGGAATTGAAATTAGGAAATTTGCTAAGAAAATCTCATCAGAAACTCAATGTTAATAAGTTGTTGCTCATGTTAAGCCATATTGTGTGCTGTTATAACCCTATACTCACTCAGTCGTACATCACAGCATTTATGATAGGTCAACAGGTTGACCATTGACGGGACAGCTAGTCCGTATTAAAGTCAGTCTATTCTCAGCTCTCACGAACATCGGTTGCCTAAGGGTTCTCTCCTCACTTTGTACGTTTTCCAATAAATAGTCTAGTTAACTATTATTATTGAGAGTAGTAGAGCCTCGCTGACTTCAGCATGAATGGCCGGGGAAGGACTACCCTCTCACAGAATATTGACGTGAAATAGCAGTATTCCTACTGTTGTGTTTCGTTCAGTGAGTGACAGTGCCGAAGGCCCATTCACCCTCTTTCCCCCGTTCCTTCTCCTTCCCACTTCCTTTCCTAAAGGGTCGGCAACGCGCAAGTGATGCCTCTGGTGTTGCAGGCATCCATAGGCTATGGTGACCTCTTACCATCAAGTGGGCCGTGTGCATATTTACCACCTTCGACGCATAAAAAAGAAACTTTTTTTACAACGACCTCGGAGAGGGACCCCAAAACAATGCGATTCTTTCTCTTGGGTTATGTTATGTAAGTAGCTAGCGTTATGATTGGCCACCGTGACCGAAATTCGGTCTAGAGGTCATTATTATTACAATAAAGAGGTTAATTTTAATTTTGAATACCGTTCTATATTTTATTTTGTTTGTTGTTAGGCAGACATGGATGATTTCAGACCATTGATTCCGATAATACAAGCTGTAAGAAATCCTGGAATGAAAGAGAGGCATTGGAACGAATTTATGGAAAAAGCTGGTAAGATATTTCGAAGGGTAGCTATTCTGACAGTTCACCGGATGAATGATATTAGTCGAGCCCACCGTCGCGTCGCCAGTTATTAAAGCAAAGAAGCCGACTAATACTAGGAAACTTTACCCTGTTACATGAAATGTGTGAATTTATTATTGATCAAATGAGTTAATATGATAACATTTGAAACATGCAGATAATATAAATAATGAGAATAAAATAAAAAAGAAGCTTTCTGCTTCAGAAGACTTGAGTATTCTCTCGTTGCTTGTATAGGTAATTCCTAATTGAAGGGATATTGATATTTTAGAAATAGTTAATTATAAGTCTTACAATTTTGCCAAGCAAGACAATTTAAAAGAGATTTCTGATAATTCATTTAAGAGGACCCCCATCCAGAACGGTCTATCAAGGCACCTATTACGAAAATTTTATGATCATAAAATGTCAGTCATGAACAGTCTTCATCCTATATGGATCCTTTCAGACTAGGCGTATGTAACTCTTTACGGATAATATAGTCTGATAAAATGTCAATAAGGACGAAAATAGCATGCACCTATTTATAACAAACGCTATCGACGTCTGATCACTTTCCGATAGTCTTTTGTTTTGTTGACGTTCATTTGTTAAAGTAAAATAAATAAAAATGTACCTACAAACTATAAAAAATAAATAATATTATAAAGTCGTGGAATATTTTTTTTATTACGTGTAAAAGTAAATAATTAATTGTACCTTTGGGAATGTCGAGTAAACATTTGTTCGTTGGTATCGATAACCTATTTAATCTCTACAATGGGTGAATCACGAGGAATAGGGTCTTCCCCGTGGTTACCCTGGGGTAACAACTCGGTGTACTACGAGGAATGAGCCGTTTTTATTATTATTACATTATGTACATCACTATTAATCAGTGGTATCGTTTAACTTTAAGAGACCCACCGTACCACCAGGGGTATGGCCAGGGGTACGATGAATCTGAAAGGATATGGATAAAGACTGTACAAAGAGAAGACAGTTCTAATGGCAGATATTATTCCAGCATCAGCTACAATCATCATTATCTATTGCAGGTATAACGGTAACAATGAGCGAAAAACAAACATTCCAAATGTGCCTAAAACAGGGCATGGCAGAGCACGGTGAGCTCATTGCGGAGATCGGCGAGCTGGCAGGCAAGGAATACGTCATCGAGCAGTCCCTAGACAAGATGCAGAGTGACTGGTCCAACAAAGTGATGGAAATGACGCCTTATAAAACTACTGGTAACTTATCATTTTGTCACTTCTCTTCTTCTCCCTAGCCTTTATTTTTCCTAAGTCACTTGGGGTCGGCTTTCTAGTCTAACCGGATTTGACTGGATATCAGTTTTTACACGGAGTGACTGCCATCTGACCTCCGCAACCCGAAGACTAGCGATACCTTAAGGCTAGACTAGTGTTAGGATATTAGAGGACACTAACTTCCCAATAACGACTGCCATAGATGTTCATGGCAGCCGGGACCGACGGCTTAACGTGCTCTCCGAGGTACGGAGCAGGCGATAATTGTCAATCAATACGCACATAATTTCGAAAAGTCATATAACTTCCTAAAGTCAGAGGTGCGCGACATGGGTTCGAACCCGAGACTCTCTGCATTGCAGTCTGTTGGTCTTCCCATTGAGCTATCGCTGCTATGCTAAGTTATTAAGTTATAGCAGCGGTAGCCTAGTGGGAGACCACTGGACAGCCACGCAGAGGTCTCGAGTTCGGTCGCAAAGCGCCCCTCTCTGACTTTTCGAAGTTATGTGCGTATCAAATAGATAAAATTATCGCTCGCTTTACCGATAAAGAAAAACATCATCAGGAAACCTGCATGTCTTAGAGTTCTACATAATGTTCTCTAAGATATTATGTGAAGTCTGCCAATCCGCACTAGGCCAGCGTGGTGGACTATGGCCTAACTTTTCTTACACTGAGAAGAGGCCCGTGATCAGCAGCGGGACAGTTTAATACGGTTCTACAGATGACTGCTTAATTACACGTCCATTATTTTTGGCCGCTGTCATAATATATTTAAGTAACTAGAGGCAGCCGTACCAGATTACCTTAACCTTTTTACCGCTTGTGTCGCATTTATGCGACAAAATATATTTCCGTTCCCCTACCGCGCGTGTCCTATTTCTGCGACAGAGAACATGCATGATATTTTGTTCTATTTTCGTTACCTCCCTAATTATTGTAGGTATTATTTTATCGATTTGTATCCGAGCGCTAGGGGCACGGTAATCGATACTTAGCTAAACGCTTAAAAGGTTAATCAATTTATTGATCATTTTATCAATTGATTGCTGAGCGCTTGTAATTATTAAATAAGGATGTTTACAGGCGCGCTCGGGTCGGCGGCGAGAGCGGACGTGTTTTATCGGCTCGCACGGTCCGGTGTATTTTTTTGTTTGTATACCCAGCTTTTGTGATTATGGAGGAAGAAGGCAGTGAGGACGATAATAACTTGATAACTATTAATGAAAGTGAATCAGGAGTTGTGCAGGCAGCTGAGGATGATTTAGACAAGATTATAGATTGGAACAACCCAACAAAGATTGGTGAAAATAGAAGTGAGAAGAGAAAGACCCGAGAACAGAGTGAGGAATCGGTCAGTGACGCTGATTTCGTAACGGTTACTAGAAGGTAAACAAAAGTACGTATAAGAAGCGACTCGATCGGAAGTGAGTCAGTTCAGATACCTACAACAAAATATAACATAATAAGTGAGAGGGTGGAGGAAGAAGAAAAACACATAATATGTATAACCTCATCAGATAATCTTCCAAAACAGATGGCTATGGCAAAATTATTACGCCTACATAACCATAATAATATTTCAAGGATAAAATATAAGAGCCCCTATAAAATCTTGGTGTACAGTTCGAGAAATTAGAAGATGCAGAACAACTGTGTAACTGCCTTAAGTGTCGAGAACTTGGCTATCGGTGTGAAAAGACCAGTAAAAGAAATATTTGTTTTGGAATAGTGAAAGGTGTTGATTTGGAAATGAAAGAAGAAGAAATTATGGAAATTTTTGAAAGCTCAGTTAAAATATTAGATGTGAAACGGTTAAGAAGAACGAATTCAGAAGGAAAGTGGGTAGAAAGTGAAACAGTTCGACTACGATTCTTAAAGCCTACTTTACCAACCCATGTATACGCCTACGGAATTAGATTTAGAGTGGAATCCTATACTTTCCCTGTTACACAATGTTCAGCGTGTTGGAAGTTCGGACATTTTATTAAGTTCTGTCCAACAAAAAAGTCCTTGTGCCCTAAATGTGGGGAAACTCACGACAATTGCACAACCTTACATTTTAAATGCATTAATTGCAAAGGACCGCACATGGCTTTAGACAAATCATGCCATATGTTTCTAAAAGAGAAGGCTATCCGAGATATTATGGCCTTGGAAAATGTTTCATATAGAGAGGCATTGGCGAGCTACCTTAAGAAAATACAAGCTACGAATATACCGAATATCATACAAGAGAAAATATCTACACAAGAGAAAAGTATACCAGTCGAGGAGTCATCTGGTTCCAGACAAAACATAACAGCCGAAACATTAATGCAAGCTTGTGATACTACTAACTACTCAGATGACAGTATTATTGTTAGCAAGCCCAAAAATAATACTGTACCTAAAGGAAAGAAGAAAAATAAGAAAAATGCAATAAGTAGGATGACCACAACGGAACCTATGGAGTTAGCAAAGGAAAACTACACACCGTCGCTGAATAATCAAGGATGTAAACGTTCTCCGCCAACGTTGGAACATAAAAAAGGGTTTGATTTTAAAACATTCTGCACAAAATGCGAAAAAATTATATTTTCTAGTAGTAATTTTGAATCTAAATGCATGGACTTTATAAAATCATGTATCAAGAACTTAAATTATTACTATTTAACTACGTTACTAAAAGTGAGGTTATGTCAAGACTATTCTCATATTGTGATGAATAGTTTACGTCGTAAAAACATTGTGGTAAACATTTATCAATGGAATGCACAGAGTCTTTGCCCTAAACTTGTAGACTTTGAATTGTTGTTAAATAGAGAGAAAATACATATTGCTTTGGTGAGCGAAACATGGTTAGACCCGGAATATTCAATAAATATGAATGAGTATAATGTGTTTAGAAACGATCGATGTGATTCTTATGGAGGGGTAGCTGTCTTAACTCACAAATCTATAAAAGCGATAGTTTGTCCAATAAACGTGATGAATTCAGGTATAGAAGCTGTATATGTCAAACTACTTAACTGTGGTCAACTGAAACACATTGTATCTGTATACTGCCCTCTTCGGTAAGCACGTCTTACACCGATTGGGATAATTTATTCTCAAAGTTTGCCAAAAATTCTCTAATCGCAGGCAATTTTAATGCCCATCATACCTGCTGGTCGTATAAAAATGATACTAGAGGAGCGCATATATTGGACGCTATTTCGGGAAACAACTTTGTTTTTCTGAATGACGGCAGCTTTACGAGGGTGAAATTAGTGAATCACAATTTACAAGAAAGTTCACCTGACATCACCTGTGTATCTACAGATATAGCAATAGATTTTAAATGGCAGGTCTGTAGTGAAAATTTTGGTAGTGATCATTTGATTATCAAAGCGTCATTGAATTATCAAGATAACTTAACCTTTACAAAAAAACGTAATTTTAAACGAGCCGACTGGCATAGTTATCGAAAGTTCCTCGCACAATTATTTTCTAATACAATTTCGTACGACAATGTGCACGAAAAGTATGACTTCTTTATTGAGTGTATTAATCAATCCGCGGATAATAGTATTCGTTTTTCAAAAACATGTTTAAACCCTGTTAGTAATTTCAAGCCTAAGCGCTATTGGAATCAATCTCTATCTATGGCAGTAGCACGACATAGATTAGCGTTAAAGAACTTTCGGCGTCATCCAACACCACAAAATCTTAACGTGTTAGAACAATAACGCACTGAAGCTCAAATACTCATTAAAAAAGCTAAGTCACAACAGTGGCATGACTTTTGCAATCAATTAAACGAATATGTTTCCACATCAGAAGTTTGGCAACATATGAGGTGGATGAAAGGATATAATAAAAGCTGATCTTATCCATCAAAGACCTCATATACGATCTCGCTCCCCAGTCGGTAGTTAATTGTAGTCCTAGATTTTCTTCAGTGAACCAGCTTCTTGAGTCAAACTTTACCTTGTCTGAACTTCATATCTGCTTAAAAAAGAAAGATACGACACCAGGCGCAGACGGTATATCGTACTCCATGTTATATAACCTGCCTGATATAGCGAGACAATATTTACTAGATTTGTATAATCTTATATTTACAACTTGCTACGTACCAATGCAATGGCGGAATATACAGATTATTCCCATACCCAAAGATGGAGATTTAAAGCTTAGGCCTATATCGCTTATCTCATGTGTATGCAAAGTTTTTCATAATATTTTAGCCAAAAGGATAGAATGGTATATTGAAAAACACAAAATATTGTCCAACGGCACCAGTGGTTTTCGTAGAGGCCAATCTTCTGTGGAGTGTTTGGTTCGCTTAATTACTCACATTCAAATTGGATTCACTAATGAGACCCCTACATTAGCGTGTTTTATTGATATACAAAACGCATATAATAATGTATCAATAAACAAAGTTGTTAGTACACTTGATAGTTTGGGCATAGGAACCAAAGTATGTACATATTTTTGGTAATTTTTAAGTGAAAGGCGTCTCCAAATTAAAAATGAGGACGGTTTAACAAGTATTATTCGATGGACTAGTAGGGGATTGGCACAGGGTGATCCGATATCACCCCTTTTATTTAACATAGTAACTCATAATATATTATTTAATTTGCTGCAAAATGTTTCTGCTCTGCAGTATGCTGATGACTTTGTTATTTATTTAAGCAATAAAAATTTAGCATACTGTAAAGAACATATTCAGATCGCAATTCATAAAATGATTTACCTGTGTGATATGCTTGGATTAGATCTTTCTGAAAGGAAAACAAAACTATGCCTCTTCAGTAAGAGACGGCGAACACAAGTATTTAGCATAAAGATTTATGATACACCTCTTGAAACTGCAGAAAATATTAAATATTTGGGGATGTGGCTTGACCGATCGTTACTTTGGAAAAAGCATATAAATGAAACCAGCGAAAAATGTTTAAGATATATAAATCTATTAAAAACGTTGACAGGCTCGTCATGGGGCGTTCACACTAAATTTATACGTAGTTTGTATATGGCTCTTGTTAGAAGTCGTATGGATTACGGTTGTTTTTTGTATGGACATTGTGCGTAAACGCACTTGTACAAATTAGATAAAATCCAAAATATGGCATTAAAAGTAATTGGAGGATTTGTTAGAAGTTCACCTACTCGTGCCATGGAAAGCGAACTCTGTATACAACCGCTTCATGTTAGAAGACAATTTTTAGCATATAAGTTTTGTTTAAAGGCACTTTCTTGGGCTAATAATGCATCGATTAATTTATTGGACAGACTTAGCACTCTAAGTGATTCGCTATATTGGAGAAATAAGACAATACCTTTGCTTGTAACAGCCTATAATGATACTAAAGTAGATAACATACACTCATTTGAAGGTCTTGAAATGTTTAGTCTCAATATCTGGGTTTCGTATATAAACGTTTTAAACACAATCAATATAAAATTAGAAAGTGTTAATGTTCCAAAAAATGTATGTAACCCTAGCGTGATTAAACATTACATTTTAAAAGAGCTAGATGAAAAATACTTAGGTTATCACAGAATTTTTTCAGACGGTTCAAAGAACCTAAGCTCAATGTTTTCGGGTGCTGCCTTTTATGATCCTATATATAGAAAATCTGTATGCTTTAAAATTATGAATAACATCTCTATTATGTCAGTAGAACTGGTTGCAATTTCAGAAGCAATTATTTATTGTTATAATTTAAATTTAAGGAAGGTAGTAATTTTAACTGATAGTAAAAGTGCCCTTCAACACTTGGCTCGATGCGCCTCTGGGATCAGAGGCATTTCGATAGCCTACGAAATACTCAACCATTTAAATAAATTTAATCACAACGGTAGAATTCTGAAATTGCAATGGGTTCCGTCCCATATTGGGCTAATAGGCAATGAGGAGGCTGATCGACTTGCAAAGATAGCTATAATGGAAGGTATATCGAAAAGTGTTGCTCCATGTCATTCTGAGGTTCTCTCAAAATATAAATCGATCTCTTATAATCTTTGGAAATAATTTTTTGACAACCGTAGTAGAGAGAAAGGCATATGGTACAAAACGATACAGTCGGAGCCGCCTCATATGCCTTGGTTTATTAATTATGATTTAAACAGTTCTTTGTTAAAACTAGCTTTTCGTCGACGTTCCGGTCACTATCCATCGACAAAGTTTGCATTTCTTATGAGAAAGGTGGACTCTCCAAATTGCCGGACTTGTGGAAAGATTGAAGATGTGCGACATTTGCTGATGGAGTGTGTAAGGAACGAGGTGGAAAGGGAGTCGGTTCTGAAAACACATGGACTGGAGCGGAATAACGTAGGACTTATTCAGAGTGTGCTAAGTGAGCCTGCATCAGAGTTAGCGCGGGCTTTCTATCGATTGGTACCGCAGACCCAGCACCGACCCCTCTATAAAAATAAGTTTAAGGATTAGTTATATTATTAAGTTAAGCGAATTACTGTTTCGGGTACAATGGGTTTGATATGCTTCACATGAAGAAAAAACCCTTAATAATAAAGAAAAAAAAAAAAAAAAAAAAACAGGATGTTTACACTTATTGTAACAACAAACACAAAGAAGGAAAGACTAGAACAAAAAATTTATCACAGTCATCTATGATGTGTTTTTGTTACGAGAATATTGCCTAAGCTCCTTGAATGGACGCACGAATAGCGCAGTGCTTTAAGTGGCCGCGTCGCTACAGCCGCCGCGCCAGGTGTTGTTGGTTCGATGCCCGCACAGAACAAAAACTTGTGTGATCCACAAATAGTTGTTCCGAGTCTGGGTGACGATGTCCTAAGTATCCATTTCTTATCCAGGCACACATATTATGAAGATACCTGACGAGACGCTACAATTGCTCGATGAGCATTTACTCGGGACACAGCAATTGGGCTTCAGTCCGTTTAAGGCGGCTTTCGAGCTCCGCATCCAGGAGTGGTACGATAAGCTTCAATTGACGCAGAAAGTGGTCGAAGAATGGATCGAGTGTCAGAAGTTAGTTTTTATCGTAACAAAGTAAGATACCCTAAAAAATAGCAAGCATAGCATTCCGATATTTTTTTTTTGACGGTTGAATGCATTGACGCCGCACTCCGCGGGGGCGAGTGCAGGGATAAAGTTACACACATCTGGGGAAAGATGACGACATCCCGGTTATTATGACTAAATCTACCACGGTGTTCCTTAATATAACCAGAGTCGGCAGGGCCACGCGAATCATTTTCACATTCAATGCGGCCCGCCGAGGTATCGGCCCGAAGTGTGAAACGAAGGAACCCTACACAATACTAATCTACCGAATAACAAATTGTAAAGTTTGCTGTAATGTCCCCTTGTGGGGAAAACATTGCAACAACTCTACTCTATCAAATAATTTGTGTTCCAAAATCTCAAAAATCAACTCTTTTAAAATATATTTTTATGATCAAATCAAATATGTAAGTTTCTTCTTCCAGGGAATGGATGTATTTGGAGCCAATATTCAATTCAGAAGATATATCTCGTCAGCTGCCGCAAGAGGCTAAGAAATACGGCACCATGGAGAGAATCTGGCGCCGTACAATGGCAGCAGCTGTAATTTGTCCCAAGGTCAGTGCGATAAAATAAGATTTCACAAAGACATACCTTGATCGTAATTAGGGCTGTAGGATTAATATTCTACATTAAATCCGTGAATTTCATGCACGGCGTTCATCAGTGCAGCTATTAAAGTATAAAAAATTAATTATTCACAAACACACTTGTATTTATTCAAATGCAATTGCATAATGTACTTGCAACTTTTATCTCCCCGCTTATATAGCCCGATACTAGAACAATTCTGCATGATCAGAGAGAGATCTGACGCAGGTTCAATGGCTTGCAGAAGCTCGAAGGTGTGCAATGACCCCTTCTTTCTAAAGCCTTTTCGTCGACGACGAACAAAAGTTTATGTGAATGATGTTACGAAGAGATAATCATGATAACTTCTACAACAGTAATACATTATAATAATAATAATATTCTACCACATACACACAACACCATCTAGCCCAAACTAAGCAGAACTTGTACTATGGGTACTAGACAATGGATAAACATACATATATACTTTTTTTTGTAAATACATACATATTATACATAGAAACACCCAGACCAAGACAAACATCCATGTTCATGCACACAAATGTTGTGTGTATGTGTTCATGCACACAAATCTTGTGCGGGAATCGAACCTGCGACCTCATGCGTGGCAGTCGGTTACACTAACCACTACGCCATCGAGGTAAATTAAATAGCAGAAAGTATCTCAATTTTTTATTGTAAAAGCAATTGAATGTCCCTCACCATTAGTCCTATGTTTAATATTCTGATTTCATGTTTAAGCTATGATACATAGAAAAATAAGTATATTATGTCTGTCTTCTTTCTTTCTTTTGCTAAGGTATTTGGCTAGTACCGCTTTATACACAACTTTCCACAGATAATGGTTACCTGCCCAGACAGTCGTCTGCTAGACAGCTTGGTTGAGGCTCGACATCTGCTGGACGTTGTGTACCGCGGTCTGAACGAGTACATGGAGTTGAAGCGGCTACGATTCCCGCGCTTCTTCTTCCTCAGCGATGATGAGCTGCTGGAGATTCTGTCACAGTCACGCAACCCTCGCGCCGTTCAACCGCACCTCAGGAAATGCTTTGAGAATATTGCCAAGGTTATACAACTATTTATACATTATATTAAACGCAGCGTATGATTGTGGATTCAATCTTAATCCATTGTAATCCTAATCCTAGCTAATATTATAAAAGCGAAAATAAGTTTGTTTGTTTGTTACGCTTTCACGCCTAAACCACTGAACCGATCATCCTGAAATTTTGCATGTACGTTGACAGGTGTACAGAAACGGACATAGGCTACCTTTCATCCAGAAAAAAATTACTGTTCCCGAGGAAAACAATAATAAAGTTCTTATGATAAAAGATGGCGCCACGTGTCTTTCGAATCATGATTGAATTATATTATTACAAGCGAGTACAACCCGAATTGATTGTCAAATTCTAAATTAACGTGAGCGAAGCCGCGGGCAAAAGCTAGTACCGAATAAATTACAATGGATGTGGTGATGGTATTGCACATTGATACTTTAAAGCCAAGTTAAATGTTATTGTAAACTACATACGGGACAAACAAGCATATGACCTGCCTGATGGTAAGGAGTTAACGTAGCCTATGTCCGCTTGGAACATTAGCAACTGAAACCAGGCGGTGCTCTACCATCGGCAATTGTTTATTGTACTTACTTTCGAACTTTTTTTTTTATACAACTTAGGTGGCAATGAATCATACGGCCCACCTGATGGTAAGTGGGTCACCGTAGCCTATGGACGCCTGCAACACCAGAGGCATCACTTGCCGACCCTTTAGAAAAGGAAGTGGGAAGGAAAAGGAGCGGGAAGGGGGAAAGAGGGTGATTGGGACTCCGGCAATCTCACTCACCGAACGAAACATAACAGTAGGAACACTGGTATTTCACGTCGATATTCTGTGAGAGGGTAGTCCTTCCCCGGTTGAGCCCGCCCATTCATGCTGAAATCAGCGAGGCTCTACTAATCAAAACGTCTATTACGGGACAGCGGAAGGGTTAAAAAGACTAACTTGGAGTAAAAGCTTCATTCGTTTCCTTGCACAAACTTCTCGTGTTGGCTCTACTATAACATAGGAACAAAAGCACAAGGAATAGACAAAGTTAATATACAGATGCTAACACTAACACTACCACATACACTAGGTGCCATCACTAAAATATAATTAACACATCTATACGCACGCAGGAATACCCAAGGCTATGGAAATGCTCTATAGTGAGACCATTACCCAAAGTTCCCCCCCCCCCCCGTACACTAACAAGCACCTACGTCCGATTAGTATACTCCCCTGTATGTCTAAGATGCTAGCAAAGGTCAGGTCAGGTCAGGCAAGTTATGGAATATCTTGAAAATAATAATATCCTCCCTGATAAACAATCAGGTTTCAGGAAAAGGAAGAGGAACTGCTACAGCTTTAAGTGATGTAGTTGGTAACATACTGGAGGCTAGGGACCAGGGGGAGGGAACAGCGCTAGTGCTCCTAGATTATTCACGTGCTTTTGATGCTCTGGATACTTCACTGTTATTATCCAAGATGGCGTATAGATAAACAATGTTTATCTAAACCTTCATGGCAATCTCGTAGCGTAAGCGGGTGAGCAAAGATTATTGATATGTACTGGTGGCACATTTGAAACGTGGCATTTGTGGCGCAGGGCTATCACTTGTATTAATTAATCTTTATTAAATATGTATCTAAGTATTCTCTTAAAAAATGTACATAATTTACATGATATTGTGAAAGCTTTCGTGTATTTTAGAAATAAAATATGTTTTCTTTCTTTCTTACTCAAAAACCTCTCTTATTTGCCTTCTTAAGTGATCTGCTATCAGAAAATAATGACTTTGCAAGCAAACATAGGTTACGTTGGCTACTTACCATCAAGCAGACAGCACTTATTCGCCCTCTTTGTTGCTCTTTAAGCTGAGGTGTATATTCTGAATACTTCAGGTTACGTTCCAACCGGACCTGATGATCACACACATGCACTCCAGCGAGGGGGAGGTGGTGGAGCTCCGCTATAATTTCTTCCCCTCCACTAACGTGGAGCAGTGGCTGTTGCTACTGGAAGATACCATGAGACATACCAGTTAGTACCCAAATGAACTCATTCTCAGATTGTAGCTTCAAACTGGATGATTTTTCCAAGTGTTCATCGATAGTACTTATTGAAATCTAGAAGTCAAATTCTATTAAAAAAAAATTTAAGGTAGATTATTGAGTAATGTTGTTTGCTGAAAATATGAATAAGTAATCCTAAAATGTACCCTTTATTTGTATTAATCCATTTTAACCTTAATAAGTATTACGTTGGCGTTCATAAGTGTTATATTGACGTTCATAATTGCTACTTTGACGTATATAAATGTTACTTTGTAACCTAAATTATTTTTGACTTAGATTTTACTTCTACCTGCAGTACGCCTGACGCTGATAGCGAGCTTAGAGGAGCTTTACATATTACCACGCGCGGAGTGGGTTCTCCGTTGGCCAGGACAAGTGGTTATCGCAGGATCGCAGATCGCTTGGACCGCGGGGGTTGAGAATGCCATCGAAGACTACCGTGTGGAGGAATATTTTGAAGAGTTGCTGGCTCAGGTAAATCATCCATTACCAATTCTATCGTTTAAAAAAACAAATAGTTCAAAAAGACTTATGGCTCAGCTTGCCGCTGCACGATTAGATAAATATCTACCTCCAACAGAATAAACGGTAACGGGTTTAACCTTTCTGGTTAAGAATTCTAGCAATAAAATTACTTAATACAACTAAAAAACAGTAGATACTATTAAAAAACCACTGAGCATCTAAACTTAAGAAGATGGCTAATCCCTAAGGACGGATCGCTAGAATAATTGAGTAGTATTTCTCATAACAACATGTATAGAACAGCATTTCTTGCTAACCAGGACTGGCGATGAAACAGCAATAACTATGGTAATGGCTTACTATATGTGCATGCGGCCCATTATTTTGCATCAGCATCACTAGCGCGTTGCAATCTAAGATAAAAATAAGAAGGAACAGGGGTAGGATATCATTTCTGCCACGTACGTGCAAGCTCTGGAATGAACTGCCTGCTTCGATGTTTCCCGAGCGCAATGTTATGTCCTTTTTCAAACAAGGTTTAAAGAGAGTTCTTCTTTCACGGTAGGCAGCGGCTTTGCTGTGTCCTGACATTGCAGAAGTCCATAAGCAGCGGTTACCACTTTACATCAGGTGGGCCACTTGCTCGTCTGCCACCAAAGCCAATAAAAAAAATAAAAAAGTTACTGAAAGCAACGCAGAATGTGAAAAAGTATTTAGTGAACGGCAATGAACTTATCTGGAACCTCAACAAAAGCGAAATGTGGGCGCTGTCCACTTCTTCTCTTTCAGTGATATACAGACATGACGTCATTTTGCTTAATCAATATTAATAATATCAGCCCTGTTTAAAAACTGTCCCACTGCTGGTCACAGGTCTCTTCTCAGTGTGAGAGGGGTAAAGCCACTACGCTGGCCAGTGCGGGTTGGCCTTCGATCAATAATAGACTAGATACACAATCCCATACAAAAGTCCTCTTTAAAACTGTCGCCAATTGTGAGTGTAGGTAATTCTAAGAATTCTAGTTGAAATAAATATACATTAATGCAAATTCAACCTTAAATCCAATACTTAAAGTTGCATTCACAAAGCTATGTACAAAAAGCAATTAATTTTTACGACCTTTGTTCGCTGCTCAAATCACATAAAAACAATTTTAATCTTATACGCATGTTTTAAAGTCTAAATTACAAAGTGTCCAAAATAGTAATAACAATTTACAATAGTTGGCGCGTTGTCACAAACGTTGGTCAAACAATCATAATATTTGGTAATTGATTCATATTTACTATTTAATTAGGTTTTTACTTTATGAAAAATACTTAATGATATAAACTAACCGAAAAAAAAAAAATCCTTCCAAAATCTCGGTGTTACGGTGGTTATTTGCACAATTTTTGAACGCAAACTGCGGCATTTTGACGTCTTAATGTTGGCTATGATTGGATCATACTAATTTGAAATAAGAGCACAACCGTATTTGTGCTCTTATTTTTCGGCTCGTTTTTGAAGCGCTTACCGGACATCTAGTGTATTATTGATCGAAGGGGTTGGCAGACTTTTCTTTTTATCACATAACTTCGAGAACATTGTGGGGAACTCTACTACGATGTTTGCCTTCACCGTTAAAGCGAGCGATGCTTAACTATTTAATACGCCTTGGGATCAAACTAGAGATATGCATAATAATATTTTCTTGTATTGTAGCTGGATACTCTCCGCGCGTTGGTGAAAGGTGATCTGACGTACTTTCAGCGGGAAGTGATGTGCGCGCTCATTGTCATCGAAGTGCACGCGCGTGACGTCACCAACTCGCTGCTTGAAGAGAATGTGAAGAACGTGTCTGACTTCCAGTGGAGCTGTCAACTTAGGTACCAAATATCTTTACAACGAGACCCTAACTAATTGCCAATATGTTTTTGTTTTGTAACTCTTTCACGCCTTGAATACTCGACCGATCATCATGAATTTTTCATAGACGTTTTCAGGGGAACAAAAATGGACGTAGAGTATCTTTCATTCAAGAAAAGTACCTACTGTTACTAACCGTATCTAACCTACATTTACGCGAGCGAAGCCGCGTGCAAAATTAAGTGATTAATATTGAAGAGTAAGCGATCCAGCCATATAAAGGCAAAGATAAAACAGTACAGCACAATTTTTTTTTGTTTATTCCTTCTTGGGGGTTCTTTTTTCGGGTTAGTGAAACCAATAAAAAATTTGGATGCAGTTTTTTATATCGATACAAAAAGACATAACAGTCCAGTACCTTTTTCATTCTGTTTGTCTTCCAATTTTCTTTTCTTTGTTTTGGTTGACAACCTTTATTGTTATGAACGAAGGAATTTACTTTTTTTATAAAGTATAAATTATTACCGTGCATTTTAAAGTCGTGTCACAAGTATTATTTATATTTTGGTCACTCTTTTCCAGATACTACCAGATCAAAAAACCGATGTATCCATTGGAAGAGGGTGAGAAACCAGTGATCTACCAAGACGAGTTGAAACTGGACACGTCGCCGTACTACCGCCAGTTTAGTCAATTCTATTGTGATGTGCGCGCACTCAATTCCGTATTAACGTATCAGAACGAGTACTTGGGAAACAGGTTAGTGATAATTACAATATAAGGTTTATAAAGCGATACGATATTGCAATCACTTGGTTGGGGCTGGACCCAAATCGAAGAACTATAAGTCAATGGTTGTAATTACAGTACGTAAATGATTCTCATAAGCTCAAAATATAAATATTGTTTTATACTCGCTTCTGCCCACGGCTTTGCTTACCCCAGTAAGCGATGACGTGGAAACTTAAAATAATATAAGAAAATAGGATACTTTTATCCCGATAAAAGTATCTCATTTGATATTGATTATCTGTAGGTATGCCAAGTTAGATCCAGATCTGTTGCGTGATTAATCAACAAAGATTCAGACATCTTCATAAGCTTTTTATCCTAACTAATATATTTAATTATAAATGCGAATGTTGTTTGTTACGCTTTCACGCCATAACTACTCTCATCGCAACCGATCATCATACAATTTTGTAGACCTATTGTCGGTGATACAGAAAAGGACATAGGCTATCTTTCACAGCGATTTATTGACAAAATCTAAATTTACACGAAGCCGCGAGCGAATTATTAGCGAATGATCTAGTTTATAGTATAAATAGGAAAGTTTGTTCTATTGCCCGATGGACCGTTTTGTACGTTGTTTTAAAATGTTTTGGATGATGGTACAACTGAGCTTGCTCTGTAGAGTTACTACCGAGTTGGTCTCGCCACTGAGCAGTGATAGCTCAGTGGCGAGACCAACAGACTGCAATGCAGAGGGTCTTGGGTTCGAACCCACGTCGCGCACCTCGGAAAGCATGTTAAGCTGTTGGTCCCGGCTGCCATAAATATCTATGGCAGTCGTTATTGGGAGAGTGTCGACAAAAAAGATCCCACTGGGTCGAAGTGTCGCCAGTCTGCACTGACTGGCCCCCACATAAGATAAGATACTACCGAGTTATAACACGCTTGATGATAAGCAGTAACTGATGCCTATGATTGCTTTCAAAGCCAGGAGAATCACATGGGCTTCGCCTGAACCCAAGAAAAAGACACTCCAAAACTTATACTTACCAGGCGAAACGCAGTTACTGTGTGAATATCTCCGTCTGTCTAAATTGTCCCCGGGTGAATAGGTTAATTCGTACCATCACCAAATAATTTATACAGGTGATAAAAGCCTGCTTTTAGAAAGAAATAGAATACATAAGCTATTGTCATGTTCAGCGGTCGACTGGTAATAACTCCTCTGACTGACCGCTGCTATCTGACGCTGATGTGCGCGATGCATCTCAAGTTCGGCGGCGCACCCGCAGGGCCTGCCGGCACCGGCAAGACTGAGACCACTAAGGTAAATATTTAAACTAATACATATATAATATATAAATTTATCCTTCTCAAATGAAGACTGCGCCGAGCGTAAGACAGATAATGACAGAGGTCGTACGGCGCATATTCAAATCGGCGCGCGGCCGCCATAGTAAAATTGTATGGAGGATTTGAAGTGCTTTTTTGGTAAATATGTATCTTTATTGACAACGAATAACATAAATATTTGGGACGGACAAATTGTAATATAACTATTTATGTTTCGTTTAAGCTGTAAAATAAGATAGATTTCTACTGTTATAATCTAAAAATCACGTAACACGAGCTTACGTGTTTGCATTTTTCGTGCAAATTTACGTAATTTTGTAGGCGAAAATACTAATTATTTTAAGTTCTTTACACGGAGTAATTGTAAACACATTCATTGTTATGGTAAATGTATATTTTATATTTGTATTAAACAAAAAGTGTTGATTTTATTCACTTAACTGTGACCGCCTGTTTTGGCACATTTCGCTCGGCGCAGTCTTAAGAAGAGGCTCGTGCCCAGTAGTGGGACAGTTTGATACACGGCTGATATTATTATATTATATAGATAAATTCATGTCTATGGAGGCAGCGGTGTAATATGCCCGTCTTTCAGCTATATTTTAGGTCCCACGTAATTGGTAGTGACCCTAATAACACCTACGAGGCATATTTCCAGGCCCCTTGTCACTACTGAGAATTTTTAGATCCAATATCAATATGCCCGCCCCCAAACCAATCCTGAAACTCAGCATTGGACTCATAAGCGCAAATTTACTTTCTGGGACCAACAAGGCAGTCAAACATACCTAACTTTATAGCATACGGGGTTAAATCGATAGTACTCTATGATGCTGATCCAATGATTTTCGGGTATTTCATTTTTCAATTAAAACGTTGTTCATTTTCACCCAGGATTTGGCAAAAGCAATGGCAGTGCAGTGCGTGGTGTTCAATTGCTCTGATCAGCTCGACTACATGGCGATGGGAAAGTTCTTTAAAGGATTGGCTGCGTAAGTTCACTAAATTGAATACCAATACTTAATATTGTCTTCTGTTTACGCGAATGTTATTCATTGAAATTAAACTACTATATACGGATTTTATCGCGTTGTTTATTTGACATTGTTACAAAATTTTTTGAAAAACTGTTACACTACTATAATCACTATTAAACTTTACAAATTTTTAAGCTAATTAAATTATTGAAACTATTAAAACTATTTATACTATTACTATACTATTATACTATTTAGATTTATTTTTACACTTTCCCCGACGTTTCGGTTGCTTTTCAGCAGCCATGGTCACGGGGAGACTAAGATGGTAGTTGTCTCAATGTTCCAGTGTAGTTATTTCAAAGTACCCGAACATAATTTAATCATGGGTGTTTCTATTTTTCGCAGAATGAGCTCAAAGTATCATGAAGTCTATCTGTGGTTTGCTTCTTCTTGGGTTTGACTATTTGAATTACTGGATCCCAAGCTGGTGGTACACTCCAACCATCTTCTCTATTGAAATTAGGATGTTTCTTGATTTCAATAGCCTCGCGAAGCATCCTCGGTAGGAATCGGTGTTCTTTAGCGAGCATCTGTGGTTTGTCAAATCTCAGGTAGTGGTTGGTCCCCTGTTGCACATGTTCACACACAGCAGACTTCAACGAGCGTTGGTGTTTTACATCAGCTATGTGTTCTTTTATGCGGGTGCCTATGCTTCTCTTGGTTTGACCAATGTATGAGAGTCCGCAGATTGAGAGTGCAAAAAATTTTGTAACAGTGTCAAATAAACAACGCGATAAAATCCGTATATAGTAGTTTAATTTCAATACCAATACTTATTTTTTCTTTTTTAATTTGCTCGTCAAAATGACCACACTCCACCTGATGGTAAGCAGTCGTGTGGTCTAAGAGCAGTGGCCTCCACACCGCCCTCATATCAGCCGAGGCAATGTTGGGGTCTCTACTTTGACGGCCTGAGAAGGTGCTTTTTCACGCCCCGCTTAAAGGACCCAGGATTGAAGGAAGAAGGAAACACGTGCCTTGGCAGAGAATACAATATTAGGTCATATTTATGTCTTACTTGCTTGTCTAACATACATAGGACAGAAGTAAGAGATACTTTACTAACAAATTTCTATTTGTTAGTAAAGTATCTATCTCGTCTACTCTCATTATGTACATACATCATTTTCGTTCGTCGATTCAGGGTCGCTTACCCTGTCCGTTCACCAGATTGCCTGCCAACTGGTCCGAGAATATTCACCTTGGTTCACGCTTTCCAAATAATAATATTAATTTTAGATTCACATTTAGTGTATATGTTAAGAGCAGCGATAGCTCAGTGGGGAGACCAACAGACTGCAATGCAGAGGGTCTCGGGTTCGAACCCACGTCGTGCACCTCTGACTTTCGGAAAGTTATATGACTTTTCGAAATTATGTGCGTATTGCAATCAATACGCACATAATTTGTCAATACAAATCGCCTGCTCCGCGCCTCGGAGAGCACGTTAAGCCGTTGGTCCCGGCTGCCATGAACACATAATTAGGAACTTAGTTTAGAACATAGGTGTATTTATTTTCAAACCTTCTTGTACTTTGTTCTGTTTTGTGTACCTAAAAAAAAATATAACAAAAAAAAACCTAAGATTACCCAATATTTGGGCTTTTACAGTAACATAATATATAACATTTTTGGTCAATCTTTCGTTTCGCCTATAATGATGATTATTCTCAGTGTAAATTGAAGAGTAAGCTAACAAAATGTTAATCAATCAGGTCCGGGGCTTGGGCATGCTTTGATGAGTTCAACCGAATTGACATTGAAGTGCTTTCAGTGGTTGCGCAACAGGTATGTGGTTTATTATTTTACGTTATGAGCAATTAACTATTCTTGACGCGGAAGGCCTAGGCCTTGGCCTTTCGCGTCAAGTATATTTAATTGCGTTGTATTCTTCCTGGGGTTTGCAAAGCTGTTTAAAGGAACAAACATTATGTTATCCAGATGCTGGTGGCATTAATTTTTGCTATTATTATACACTAGTTTTCGCCCGCGGCTTCGCCCGCGTTAATTTAGAATTTGACCATCAATTCGGGTTGTACTGTGCTTGTATAATATAATAATATAATCCAATTATGATTCGAAAGAAACATGGCGCCATCTATTATCATAAGAGCGTTTTTGTTGTTTTCCTCGGGAACAGTAATTTTTTTCGGGACGAAAGGTAGCCTATGTCCGTTTCTGTATACCTAACAACGTATATGCAAAATTTCAGAATGATCGGTTCAATGGTTTAGGCGTGAAAAGGTAACAAACAAACAAACTCATTTTCGCATTTATAATATTAGTTAGGATTAGTTTATAATAAGGTTGTCTAGTTCTGTAATTTATGTGAAAGTAAAAGTAGATACTTACATCGCATACATCGTGTCACTGATGACACTTTTAAAGAAAAAATATTACCACGCGAAAGCTATTCATGATCAGACTTAATATAAAAGAAACTCAACTAAACCTCGAGTAGAACTGTGTGCAGAAGTCGCAAGTTATGGTACTGTTTTATAGCCCTGTATCATCCTAAGTAACTTAACTTTCTGTCAATAAAATTTTCAAGGCTCAAGGATAAAAAAAAAAGAATAAAAAAAAAATTAAAAAAAAATTGAAATTGAATTGATTGAATGATTGATTGATTGATTGAATTGATTTTTAAATTGTTAGTTTGCTTAAAGCAGGCTTTAAGCAACTAACAATTTAATAGACTGAACCAAAGTTACTTTTATAAAAAACGTCAACAAATACGTCGCTGGCAGCATATTGTTAGGAGATAGTTCCAATTCAAAACATGTATTGTCCACTAAGTGATGCTTATAACTTAGTGCCATTTCAAGGATTACAATATTGAGAGCAAACAATAAGTGATACTTACTATTATACAGCTAAAATATATTATAGTGCATTGCTGATAATTTATTATTATGTAGCTGCGAATCCTAACCAATGATATACACAATTTTTTATTTTTTTTGTACATCTAATGTGGCAAACAATCATACGGCCCACCTGATGGAAAGTGGTCACCGTAGCCTATAGACGCCTGCAACACCAAAGGCATCACTAGCCCGTAGCCAACCCTTTAGAAAAGGAAGTGAGAAGGAGAAGGAGCGGGAAGGGAGTAAGGGAGTGATTGGGCCTCCGGTACTCTCACTCACCGAACGAAACACAACAGTAGGAATACTGGTATTTTACGTCGATATTCTGTGAGAGGGTAGTCCATCCCCGGCCGAGCCGGCCCATTCATGCTGAAATTAACGAGGGTCTACTACTCTATTATGATATAATGTTTTATAATATAATTATAAGTTTGTTTGTTATGCTTTCATGCCGTGACTACTCGACCGATCATCATGAAATTCTGCATACACATTCTCAGGAGAACAATTAACCCTTAACTGTACATAGGGTACCATCCAGAAAAAAGTTTTGTTACTAACCTAACCTACATTTACGCGACCGGAGTCGCGGGCAAAATCTAATAGTTAATAAATGACAAATAATGGCTTTAAGATTATATTTATATCGACTTCGTAAGGTAATTTTAACTTCTGATTCAATTCTCTGGGTTTCTGGGTTCTACATGCAGCTTAAACGTATTTCGTCAAATTTCCAGGTGGTGACAATCCAAAAGGCACAGATTGCTAAATTGGACAAGTTCATGTTTGAAGGCGTTGACCTGCCGCTGAAGGCATCCTGTTCCGTGTTCATCACGATGAACCCTGGATACGCTGGTACGTATATTATCTCGGGTTTGTAAGATGGCTGATGAATATGATTGGATACCATACTGCCTTGCTAGGCCGAACTTCTAAATATTGCCTTTTTTTTATACAAAAAAGGTGGCAAACAAGCATACGGCCCGGCCCACCTGATGGTAAGTGGTCACCGTAGCCTATAGACGTCTGCAACACCAGAGGCATCACTTTAGGAAAGGAAGTGGGAAGGAGAAGGAACGTGAAGGGGGAAAGAGGGTGATTGGGCCTCCGGCACTCTTACTCGTCGAACGAAACACAACAGTAGGAATACTGCTATTTCACGTCGATGTTCTGTGATAGGTCTTCCCCTGTGGATCCGGCCCATTCAAGCAGAAATCAGCGAGGCTACACCCCTCGATGATCACCCCTCGAACCTATATGCTTCTGAGGTTCAGTTCGACCGAGTCAGGCTAAGTGTTATTGGGACAAACTATTACAAAGTATGCTAAGTATGATGCTGGATGCGGCAAGCTGAAGACAGGGCGCTATGGCGCTCTTTGGGTGAGGGCTATGTCCAGCAGTGGACTATTATAGCCTGATGATGATGATGATGATGATTACAAAGTATTATAAGTTGCACGGATGGCGTACTAATTCAAGTCGTCACCTCGCCGTTGCCGCTACGCTGTGCGTTATGGGTATTATCCCTACACGGGACAATAATATGTATTAACCTCAAATGGTTTTTAGTCCCTGTTTATTGTGTCCATTGTGTGAATATGTGTAAATTCCCGTGTGACACATCAACTATGTGCAGCGCAAGGATTGCTTTTAAATGTACGAAAATGAAAAAGTAACGTAGCCTAATCTCTGTGTATGAACTAGATTTAAATGTACTTTCTAGTTAAATTAAGAAAAATGTCTCTCTCAGGTCGTACGGAACTGCCAGATAACCTGAAGGCTCTCTTCCGCCCCATCGCTATGATGGTACCAGACTATGCGCTCATAGCAGAAATCTCTCTGTTCTCATACGGGTTTTCTGAAGCGAAGATCCTAGCTGGCAAAATCACGACCACGTTCCGGCTCAGTTCCGAACAGCTGTCTGTACAGGTTTGTGTTTATTCGTAAGAACAAAAAGGCTTTGATATGCGTGCCTCGGAGAGCACGTTAAGACGTCGGTCCCGGCTGCCATGAACCTCTATGGCAGTCGTTATTGGGAAGTCAGTGCCCTCTAATATCCTGACACTCGTCTAGCTTTAGGGTATCGTTAGCCTTCGGATTGCGGAAGTCAGATGGCAGTCGCTCCGTGTAAAAACTGATATCCAGTCAAATCGGGTTAGACTAGAAAGCCGACCCCAAGTGACTTGGGAATAATAAAGGCTAAAAAGACGTAGAATAATGCTTTGATATGATAACTAAAGTATAAGGCAAAGTTTTTGAAAAACGATAAACGTAAAGGGTATGCATATTAGCGAGTGCTGGTGGTTGGTGAGACTGTACCACGTTTTTGGCTCTCTCTAAAGGGTCCCAGCCTTAGAGGCCGCCGCATATGGTCAGCATGATAGTAATTGGCTACCATAGCCCATAATGGTTTGCTATATCATAGATATAACTTGCACTGACATGCCGTCGAAGGTGTTTAGCCGGAATAACACACATTAATATTATTAATATACTTTCTATAGGTGTCCAGTTCTCGCCCTCTTAAGCTGTCGCTTCAAAATAGAAAATTTACTTCGTTAAAATCGTACTAACGAATTAATTTCTCATCAAGGATCACTATGACTTCGGAATGCGAGCGGTGAAGACTGTGATCCTGGTGGCTGGTAACCTCATCCGACAGATGCTTGACTCTGACGAGAGACAGATCGTGCTCCGAGCGCTGAGGGACGTCAACGTACCCAAGTTCTTAGCAGACGACCTGTTGCTTTTCAACGGTCAGTTCATAATAAAATAGTAGAACTGCTACATACATATGGGGACACAGTTACACACATACATAGCCACGTACGTTATACGTAGCTACATGTCTATGTATGTAAAAAGGTGTCAACCGCGACGTTTTCACCAATGTAGGGTTGAGCCCGGTAGAGATAAATAAAATCCGTAAGAACGAAATATATGTATATTTATCACTTTTACATTTAAATATTATAATTTACGAACGTATATAATAACATATGCTTCCATATACAGCTTTTACCGGACTGGTGAAAACGTCGCGGTTGACACCTTTTTACATACATAGACATGTAGCTACGTATAACGTACGTGGCTATGTATGTGTGTAACTGTGTCCCCACACATAATATGTAAATGTTAAAGTACTATTTCGGTTTGTGCCGCTTTCACAGTTAAACCGATAAATTAGTTATATTTTGGTATAAAGATTGAACTAAAGAAATAGGTTTTTATTCTAAACAAACTCTAAACATATTACTTGATTTTCTAAATTTAGTGTTTTGATGGTCGTTTATATATGATCGGAGAATATGACCATACTTAATTGTATACGCTGTATAAGAATTTTTGACGTGAAAACTTCTTTAAGCGCGTTGAGCACTTCTTGGGTGAATAAAAATCATGGAACTCGCGTCATCGTCGCGCTTCTATGCTTTTTTTTTTAGAATATTAACAATAGCTCAGAAATGGTGCGTCCTACGCAAAAAATAACAAAATTTTGACCCTCTTAATAACCCCCAAGAGAGTATCAGGAACTAGCATCCGACCCGGCAGTACTCAAAGACTGCCCCAATTTTTTTAATTGTTTTCCCCCTTTTCTAAGGAATTAATATTGCAATCACTTTTGATTCAACTTGTTGAGGGTGTTACGGCAATTTGAACTTCTTGATTACAAAATATCTCGCTATTATGCGTATTGGTTCTGAACCAGATTTCACGGGAATTACTGTGTTAGCAGTGTAGATAGGATAGGCCATCAAAACATTTATATTTAGCGATAATATAATAATAATAATTTATTAGCATAAAGGTATTTTCCAATAGTTCACATTATACAGTTCCATTCATTACAGGTTTTTATAAATAATTATGATTAGCAATTTCCATTACTACCCGCACTAGGGTAAGCCTGTACTGCGGGCAGTTCACAATTATTATACACTAGATGTACCCGCTGTTTCACCCGCGCTTATGATTACTGCGCCGCCCCCGTGGGCGTGATGTTATATAGCCTATAGCCTTCCTCGATAAATAGGAAGTTTTCAAATCGAACCATTAGTTCCTGAGATTAGCGCGTTCAAACAAACAAACAAACTCTTCAGCTTTATTATATTAATATAGATTTAAGAATATATTTTTGAATTCACTATTAAATACTGAGGCAATGAACGAGCGGACAGTATATCTATATATTAAATAATTAACTATTATGTATTTCTCTATCATCAATATTATATTATATAATTATATAATAGTAACATTCCTAACTCTAAAATTGAATGTAGCGTATCTAATCTCTCTTTTAGGTATCATATCGGATTTGTTCCCACGCGTGGAGATACCGGTCGTGGATTACGGCATCATGGAACAGTCCATCAGGAACGTGCTCGTCAAGAGAGGTTATGATGATCTCTATTGTAAGTTACCTTATATCTCTGTTGCTGTTTTATTTGCATATCAATATAACAAATCAAAGATCAGCCATAGTACTCCATTCCTTTTATCTATATATTTTTTAAATATTTATAGATTTTTCGTTTTGAATGATATTCTTACCGCAGCAATACAATACATCTGTTTTGCTAATCTCTTCGGAGGTATTAGTACTTTCCTAGTTGGATCTCTAGATCAGAGACATCATGTAGTAGCAAGCTTATAAGCTTATCTGAAAAATGTTAACGAGTACGTTAGATAGATTAAGCATTTAATATAATTTCATATTACCTAGAACACCTTACAAACAAAGGCTCGGCTAGACCCCTGGGCGCTGCGTAGAGATGTCGACTCGCTGTGCGTCTTCTATCGCTTTTACTATGGGGAGTGCTCCGAGGAATTGTTCGGACTGATCCCTGCCACCTCTTTTCGCCATCGTCCTACGCGACAGAATTTCCATCCCCATCATTTAGATAGTTGGCAGTCCACAACTGTGCGTTTCTCCAGAAATTTTCTGCCTCGCACGACTAAACTGTGGAATGAACTGTCGCCTGCGATATTTCCGGACCAATACGACCTACAAACTTTCAAGAAAAGAGCGTACTCCTTTTTAAAAGGCCGGCAACGCATTTGTAACTCCTCTGGTGTTGCGGGTGTCCATGGGCGACGGTGATCGCTTACCATCAGGCGATCCGTCTGCTCGTTTGCCTCCTACCTCATAAAAAGAAAAAGTAATAGTAGTAGTAGAGCCTCGCTGATTTCAGCATGAATGTGCCGGCTCGACCGGGGAAGGACTACCCTCTCACAGATTATCGACGTGAAATAGCAGTATTCCTACTGTTGTGTTTCGTTCGGTGAGTGATAGTGCCGGAGGCCCAATCACCCCATTCTCCTTTCCCGTTCCTTCTCCTTCCCACTTCCTTTCCTAAAGGGTCGGCAACGCGTAAGTGATGCCTCTGGTGTTGAAGGCATCTATAAGCTACGGTAATAATAATAATAATAATAACTTTATTTCGTAAAGGTATGAAAATACACATACAATAATATTTATAACTGGTCCAGAGAAACACGATGTAGTTTGTAACGATGCACCTGTGCTAGTGAAATTCACTGTATTACAGGTGTCAGCGCCTTCCATTTCATGTGTGTACAGTTAAAGAAGTTAACAAACAAAAATAAGCATTATTGTAAATAAATGTTTTATATATATTTTAACCAACCACGGTGACCACTTACCATCAGGTGGGCCGTATGCTTGTCAGCCACGTTAGTTGTATAATAAAAAAATAATAACAGACACAAAGAACATGAAGACTCAAAAAATGATTTCTTGGTCACACTAATCTCTGTCCCTTGTAGGATCGAAATCACAAAACTTGCCGCTCTGGTAGCAGCGATGTAACCAGTTAAACGTATGCTCAGTCGAAGTTACGCTTCTGCTAAGTTATTAACCTCTGAGTTTTCTTCGAAGATGTTAATGAAAACACTTTGTGGGTCTGTGTATCTGTCTGTTAGTGACAGGCATAGCTCAGGAACCACTGGACCGATTGACTTGTAACTTGGTGCGCAGACACCTTGACGTCATCCATCTGTCGAGTTTGAATATGGACTCTGGAGGTCAAAAGACCCCCGAGATATAGGGGTCACAAGGTCACATGTATTTTAAATAGCAAAATGGCTTCATTTACTATATGCAGAGTGGTGGTGTGCTGATTCGAGTTAGTTGCTGCTGTTTGCTGTCGAGTTTTGTCTTATACTTCGTTTTGCAACACAACATGCCCTATAGTGGGCATGATGCCCAACAATGGAAGTGATATCCAACAATGGCCATGATGCCCAACAGTGGCCATGATGCCCAACAGTGGACATGATGCCCAACAGTGGACATGATGCCCAACCGTGGGCATGATGCCCAACCGTGGGCATGATGCCCAACAGTGGGCATGATGCCCAACAGTGGGCATGATGCCCAACAGTGGGCATAATGCCTAACACTTGGAATGACGCCTAACAGTGGGCAAGATGCCCAGAAGTGGACATGAGGCCCAACTGTGGGCATCATGCCCAGCAGTTGGTACGATTGACTTGTAACTTGTGTATGCAGACACCTTGAGGTCATACCTCGGTCGAGTTTGAATATGGGCTCTGTGGGTCAAAAGACCCCCGAGATAATAGGGGTCACAAGTTCACATGACACATGATGATGTTGAATCCTGGGTTTTTACACCCATCTCGTTCTAAGTCATATTAGCGTGATGATACATCATCTGGTACACATAATTATCATGATATACATTATTCATCAATATATTTCCCTTGCAGCGTTTATATTCAAAATAATACAATTGTATGAGACGACGGTGGTCAGACACGGATTGATGCTGGTCGGTCCCGCGGGCGCCGGTAAAACTAAAGTAAGCTTTTAATCATGTGGTCTTGTTATATGTAAGCTACTTCAATCTTCTCCCTAGCCTTTATTATTCCCAAGTCACTTGGGGCTTCTAGTCTAAACAAATTTGACTGGATATCAGTTTTTACACAGAGCGACTGCCATTTGACCTCCGCAACCCGAAGGCTAACGATACCCTAAGACTAGACCAGTGGCAAGATATTAGAGGGCACTGATTGCCCAATAACGACTGCCATAGATGTTCAATAATTACTTAAATTTTGTTGCACTCGCGCCAAAATGTCAACAAGCAGTTAATTTGAAATTAAGTTTATTTGATGATAGGTGCTTCTAAGTCACTTTTTTCATGACGGTACGCTCGTCTGGTTAAGCACAAAGGTCTAACAGGAAATTAGCGTCATAGTTGTTAGCACTGTCGCTGAGTTTTACCCTGTAGACCATTTTAGCTATAACCGATTAACAATAGATGGGCGGTATTTTCAAATAATAATAATAATAATAATATTCTACCACATACACACAACACCATCTAGCCCAAACTAAGCAGAGCTTGTACTATGGGTACTAGACAATGGATAAACATACATATATACTTTTTTTTTGTAAATACTTACATATTATACATAGAAACACCCAGACCAAGACAAACATCCATGTTCATGCACACAAATGTTTGACTTGTGCGGGAATCGAACCCGCGACCTCAGGCGTGGCAGTCGGTTACACTAACCACTACGCCACCGAGGCCGAATCTCTTTTAGTTGCAGAAAAATCTTTTCTTGAGCTTTTTAATTCGCGATTGGAGCTCTTGATTTTTACGCACGCAACATTATGTGCTAAATATGAGATTGGATCGATATCTGACATACATATTCTGGTAGCTATTCAGTTAGCCTAGTTTCAGAACTAGACTAAATTATGTTTCTATTAAATAAATAATCTATACTAATATTATAAAGCTGAAGAGTTTGTTTGTTTGATTGTTTGAACGCGCTAAACTCAGGAACAACTGGTTAGATTTGAAAAATTATTTTAGTGTTGGATAGCCTATTTATCGAGGAAGGCTGTAGGCTATATAACATCTCGCTACGATCCACGAGGGCGGCGCAGTAACGATAAACTCGGGTGAAACCGCGGGAACATCTAGTTTATTATATTTTGCTGATTAATTAAATTAAATTCGATTAAATAGAACTTTCGCCCACAGTGCTACGAAATTCTCCGAGATGCATTAACAGCAATCAAAGGAAAACTAGCGCCAGATGGGTTCCCGTTCACCCCAGTGCACACGTATGTGGTAAACCCGAAGTCTATCACCATGGGACAGCTGTATGGAGAGTTTGACCAGCAGACTCACGAATGGTGAGTGAAATTAACCAGAAAACGTAACACTTCTTCACTGCTTTCCAAGAATACATCATACGCATAGTAGACCTGTCTACTAGGGCTAAGCTGTCGATGTAGATATTCAATAACTAAATTATTCAATTATCCTAAAATTTGTGGAGGTCGCGTGCTCTATTCAGGTCTCCGGCAAGCATATTGCCCAGATTTTGGGTTATGTCCGTATAAAATTGCATCAAAATCGAATGAATGGTTTACCCATCAAACTTTGTATGTATCTTATCTTATGTGTGGAGGCCAGTCAGTGCAGACCGGCGACACTTCGACCCAGTGGGATCTTTTATGTCGGCCCCAAGATTTAACCCTTAGCTATCTCCTTATGAATGTACTGCATAAGCCGCAGTGTACATACAGCTTTGTATGTATATACAGCTATGTATATAATGTACATAGTCTCACTCCTCTCTGATGGTATAGGCTGCGTATATTACTTGCACATTTCGCTAATTATGGTTCTAGGTTCACGTAATAGGGATGTATTGCCATCTACCGCGCACAGTTCTAAAATAATGATGTGCTGTTACTTAAAATTATTTGATAGGAAATGTTAATAACACATTGCACTAGCCGGGAATCAAACCCGAAACCGCAGCCACAGCAGTTGCTTTCGCTACCGCTGCGACACCGAAATATATTCTATCGCCTCTATCATGGCGAATGCTCTGAAGAGTTATTTGACCTGATCCCACCTTCCCCCATCCTTTTGAGAACCACACGTACTGGTCTTCGTAACCACGGATGGACGGTTAGCACAATCCCGTCTCGCACTAAAAGGTTCAGCAATTCCTTATTATGCCATACCATATAACTTTGGAATGGTCTTCCGGCACATGTGTTCCATTCTTTCTATGACATTGGGTCCTTCAAACGTAGTGTGAAGATCTGGTCAGGCTTGACACTGACGACGGCTAGAAAACATCTATCTTCTCCTGGTCGTCACTGTCTCTGGACTGTATTTGGGCTTTCATCAGGTCCGTTACAATCACTTATACGTGACAATATAAAAATAAATATTCATTCAGACAGTTATTCAATATCTATTAGTGGTATTGTACAGGACGGATGGTATCCTGTCGAGTTTGGTGCGCGCTGGTATAGCCGTTGAGGATATGGACAAGCGCTGGTATGTGTTCGATGGGCCTGTCGACGCTGTTTGGATAGAAAATATGAATACTGTGAGTATAAACTATTCTTATATTCAGACATTTTCTTTTCTATTACCCCTGGTAGACGGACGACCAGACCGGATAATAAGTGGCAACCATCACTTTACCAGGGTTTAAAACGCAAATGCCTTCGTTTAATAATCAAAATGACGCCATAGTGGCATACGTTAGGTATGATTTGCAGTGCACCATTGAAACACCTATGTTCGAAGATGCAAATTGCTTAATAATTAAATTCTCTGGCAAGAATGCACTCATAGCTGTATATCGCTCTCCCTCATTCACAGATCTCCCGCCATTTTTTCGCAGTTTAGCGAAATATAAGGCTATTGCCCTAATCGGCGACATAAACATAAACATTGAACCCTCTAGTATGGACCCTGTTGCCGATGAATATTTAAATATCTCTGCGGCACATGAAATGCTACCTGCACACACTTTTCCCACTAGGCTAGCAAACTGTCTCGACCATGTTTTGCTGAAGGTCTCACGCATAGCCACCACATTGGTATTAGACTGTGTGTCAACTTACAGACCACTTGCCAATTGTCTTGTTCATTTCTTCAAACATTACCTCAAATAGTCCTTAGTCCCAAAAATTTATATTCCAACAGTCGTACATGACATGACATACTATGATAGGGAATTCAATCCAAACCCTACATTTATTTGGACGTAATTATGGCCTTAATTGTCTCGAGATGAGTGAACCTAGCCGAGTGATAAGTTAGTGGTACGATCATAGTAAAATATAAATGTATCGAAAAGGTAAGTATAACTTCGCGAAGTTAACATTCTGTCACTATAAATGACAGTCACACTTCGATCATTTCAGGTATTGGATGACAACAAGAAACTGTGCCTCTCAAGCGGTGAAATTATGAAGTTGACTGACCGCCAGCGTATGATCTTTGAAGTGGCAGATCTTTCTGTGGCCTCACCAGCTACCGTGTCGCGGTGTGGTATGGTGTATATAGACGCCCAAGTAGTTGGCTTGCGACCGCTGGTTAATGCTTGGTTGAAGAGCAACCTTCCGCCGGTAAGTGTATAACCAATCTGGCTTGGATATTACCCATTCAGAGCTAGCGCAAGGGGCAAACACTGCTGGATTTTTTATGACGCAACTACCTCGTTATTATATCTCATGGAGATTTTGCCATCGCAGCAATCTTAATTACCGCTGTTATACACGAGGTATCATGTTCGATTCCTGGGACAAAGTGATATTGTACTTTTATATAGGTAAAAAAAGAGCAGCGATAGCTCAGTGGGGAGACCAACGGACTGCAATGCAGAGGGTCTCGGATTCGAATTCACATCGCGTACCTGTGTTTTTCGGAAGTTATATGACTTTTCGAAACTATGTGCGTATTCATTGACAATTATCACCTGTTCCGTGCCTCGGAGAGCACGTTAAGCCGTCAGTCCCGGTTGCCATGATCATCTATGGCAGTCGTTATTGGGAGAGTGTCGACACAAAAGATCTCACTGGGTCGAAGCGTCGCCGGTCTGCACTGACTGGCCCCCACATAAGATAAGATAAGATTATATAGGTAAATAAATTCTTAGTAGCAGAGTCTGAAGTATATAGCATAGAGCCGTCTACTCTGTTGAGGGCAAAAGACTTGGCACCTTTTACATAGAACCTAAAACCTTAAACCAAACCATTAGGCGTAAAAGTGGAATACAGTTTATTTATTGAATGATTTTTTTTATACTACCTGCTTTGGTGGCAAACAAGCATACGGCTCACGGTAAGCGGTCACCGTAGCCTATGTACGCCTGTGACACTAGAGGCATCACTTGCGCCTTGCCGACCCTTTAGGAAAGGAAGTGGGAAGGATCTGGAGCGGGAAGAGGGAAAGAGGGTGATTGGATCGCCGGTACTTTCACTCACCGAACGAAACACAACAGTAGAAACACTGCTATTTCACGTCGATATTCTGTGAGAGGGTAGTCCTTCCCCGGTCGAGCCGGCCCATTCATGCTGAAATCAGCAAGGCTCTACAACGCTAATATAAAATATTATCTAATATAAAATATTTAAATGAAATAATAATTTTATTATTATATCCTCTACAATTATTGTTCATTATTTTAGGATAAAATTATTTTCTTTTGAGCTAAATAAAAGTAATGTCATAATTCATAGGTGTCTATAAATTACTGATGTACAAAACTCAACTATACATATTTAGTACGCAAACTTTCACTTCAGTAAAACATGCAATACTTCTCTGTAAATTCTCTTAATTTTCTAATTACGAAAGCTAGTTCATCTACAGTCTTAAATCAAACAGAATTCTCTGTATACAGATAGCAGACAGCATCCGCAAGCCGCTCCCTGGCCTCATCAATACCTACCTGTACCCCGCGCTTGAAGTGCTTCGAGAGAGCCTCACGGAGATCGTGCCGTCCATCGACTGTTCTCTGGTGCTCAAGTTCCTGGAGTTGTTGGACTATAGGCTGAGGCCTCTCACAGGGAAAGATGACAAGCCACCACCGCCACCACAAATCCTTGCTACTATGCGTGAGTTATTTATATAATGATTTTAGACTGGCACTGGTGTGCGAGTAGTAGAGCCTCGCTGATTATACGCAACTTAAAGCGACTTTGCTTTAACTGTGTAGGTAGTCGTACAAATACATTTGCGGGGTTGTAGTGTTTAGCGGAAGATAGAAAGGAAAGATAGTTCACAGTTCAGAGTTTATAGTTTATTACACCACACAATAGTTCACATTCAGATACACACGTAGAAGAAGCAGAGAATGAGATTGAGAAGGAGTACACAGTTCACAGTCTATATAGTAAGATGGGCAGAAGAATAAACAAGCGAAAGCGGATAGATTACAAGTTCGAGATTCACTATAATTACGATACTTTTAGCTATAATGCAGAGCTAAGTACGCGTAGGCTCGGTAAGTGAGTAAGGAACCGACTGGCCGGCGGCCGTGCTCTGGTATGCGGTAGGGCGTGTCACTCATGAAGCGCGTGTGAGTAAGACGGAGCATCTTGCGTCGCAGGCGCCGGCCGGTGGATTCACTACTAATATTAAATGTTGGTTTGTCAACATGTACAATACTTTTTATTAATTATTTATGCAATGTTTATGGTTGAACTAAATTAACATAAAAACAATAAATTCAACACAATAAATACAATTTGCACGCTACACATTCATGATAAATATAGTTTTAACAGTCGCTTTAAGCTGTCCCAATCGGACATTACAATAGTAGGTATTATAATAAAGCTAATTAGTAAAATAATTGTATCTAATCAAGTACTGTAATGGTAAGCATTATAATTTAACTGTTTGTATTTACTCTATGTAGCTCGCCTTGCGCCTCTATGGGTGGTGTGGGCTGTGATCTGGTCGGTGGGCGCGACGTGTGATCACAATGGACGAGCCATTTTCTCTGAATTCATAAGGCAGAAGACCGCGGCGGCTAAGCTCACGCCGCAGTTCCCGCCTGAAGGCAGGGTCTACGATTACACGTAAGATACTATAATTAAACTTACATGAATAAATGTTAGTTTAGCTGTGTTTAACCTAGGTTGGTCTAGCAGAACAGCCATTCTACGTTAATGGCCGACGTGCGATCAGCCAGTTACACCACCCTTCAAGTCAATTATTATTATTAAAAAAACTGCCTCCGTGGCGCAGCGGTAGTGAATGCGACTGCTATGCATGAGGTCACGGGTTCGAATCCCGGGTCAGGCCAACAAACAGTTTTTTTTTTATTGAATAGGTACAATAACAGACTACAGACTAATACATACACACATAATGTTAAACAGTATACAATACTCACATCTGGAGTCCAATTATAACTATACACATCATTTAGTTAGAGAGAGAGAACATGCGAGTGAAGATTCGATATAAACAATCGGTAATGTTCGTGCACTTATTATATAAATATAAAATAAATATTAGAAAACTTTTACATAGGTACTAGTTGATTATTTTATTATTTCCTTAAGGTTTCTGCTATCTTACTGTAGCTTACACTCTTCCAGTAAAAGTCTTTTAAATATATTTAGTTTGTTATAAAATATGTCAACCCGGGAACATACAGCATTATAGTGTTTGCACATTCGCGAAATTGGATTGTTCTGTGATACATTATTGTTGCTAATCGGTATACTAAATAATTGTGGGATGCGCACGGATCGCGTTGGTATTTTAAAATTCAGCTGGCCAACAAGTTGACAATCCAATGAGCCATTTACAATTTTGTGTAGAGTGCATATGTCACTTAACCACACATATTGGTTTTTTTTTGTTAAGAAATCTCAATAGCAGCCTAGAGTTAGGAAGTTGGCGGTGTAAGACACCACCGTGCCTCGGAAAGCACGTAAAGCCGTTGGTCCTGCGCCTGATCTCTCTCCGGTCGTGTCGGATTATCGTCCCATCGGATCATGAGAGTTAGGGAACAGAGAGTGCACTTGTGTTTGCGCACACACTTGTGCACTATAATATCTCCTGCGTAGTTGGCCACTCTCCGTTAAGACTGGCCGCCGTGGCCGAAATCGCTCTGGAGGATATTATTATTAAAAAAATAGCTCCCGCACTAGGAATAATTCCTGTATCCCGGAGGACCTTACAAACATTCAAATAATGGACACGAAGAACACTCAGACTCGGAACAACCATTTGTAGATCACACACGTACAGATGTGGCCTCGCTGTGCATCTTCTATCGCTTTTACTATGGGGAGTGCTCCGAGGAATTGTTCGGACTGATCCCTGCCACCTCTTTACGCCATCGTCGTACACGACAGAATTTCCATCCCCATCATTTAGATGGTTGGCAGTCCACAACTGTGAGATTTTCTAGAAATTTTTTGCCTCGCACGACTAAACTGTGGAATGAACTGTCGCCTGCGGCATTTCCGGACCAATACGATCTACAAACCTTCAAGAAAAGAGCGTACTCCTTTTTAAAAGGCCGGCAACGCATTTGTGACTCTGGTGTTGCGGGTGTGCAAGGGCGGCGGTAATCGCTTACCAGCAGGCGATCCGTCAGCTCGTTTGCCCCCTATCTCATAAAAAAACCACAATATTTTTTACCCACATCACTGGACGCAGAGGCGGTGCCAAGGCCACCACTCACCACTACGCCGTTTGCAGCAAATTTATCCAGAAAGCCAGTAGACGATCGATGTTTCGCAATGCCTTCTATAATAATTTTCTTTTAGGCTGTCCGTTTATCTCATACGCTTCTGGTATTAAACATGAGTTGGTGTTTTCACTGTCTTTATGCAGCTTCTGCAGATCGACACGGAGATCATGATAATGTCACAATGATATAAAGTAATATTATAATAATGACTTTACTTGTAGCCTGAACGATGGCGGGTTCACTGACCTGACGGAAGACAGCGAACCAATGCCCCCTTTCTGGTACAACTGGATGGCAAACTTGGAGCCTTATCGGGTCGAGCCTGAGTTGCAGTTCACAGGTTTGAAAATCCTAATTCAGTATTCGTTTATTGCTTCGAGTCATCATACAATTTTTACTTACTTATGACAACAATTATTATGAAATACGGTCTATGTTTTAATGCCAGAACAATCTATACAAACAAATAAAATTGAAATGTCTGTTTGTAACGTCAAAATAACAGCTTTTTACTAAATGCTTATGGAAGTATACACAGAACTTATATAAAAAAATCAATATTTAAAATGTTTGTATGTCTGTTTGTTCCGGCTAATCACTGAAATAATTAATAATTAAAAATAATTTTGACGGGACTTTCACTGGCAGATAGTTGGCGTTCTAAGGAGTAACTTAGGTTAACTAACTTACTTTTATTTTAGAAAAAGTAGTTTCGCAAAAAATAAATTAAAACTTTTTTGTAATAGCTAGTTCATAATAAACCAATACTAATTTCTAGGCAATGTAAACTGGGACAAAAAGTTGTTTATACGTACTACCAGTTCTTCTATACATACCAGAACTCGCGATATACTCTGTCAATATTTTGGTTTCCTCATCTTTACTTCGTTGCTTGAGTTAAATGTAAAATCACAGGAAAAAGTTTTAGGCTAGTTAGTCTAAGAAACTCTTTTTGTAATTTTAAACAGCATCATTGTAAAGCACTTTATGTGTATAATACATATCAAGTGGTTTACCTACTTTGTTAAATAAGTAAAACTGCTTATGGCTTTTTTTGCGATGACATTCATATACATTTGGTCAAAATCTATAAATATAAAATAGAAACAGATAATTTAAATTTACTTTATTTAATTTATATCATATCTCAAATACAGTTTTGGCAATAATAATAATATATCTTAAATACAGTTTTGGCAACAATAATTGATGTCGTAAAACTTCAAATTATATTTTTTCTACCACCATGAGTGTAATCGTAATTGACGATAATTATATAATGTTTTTAGATATCGAAGTCCCAACACTGGACAACGTACGCAGCGCGGCGATTCTCAAATGCAAGGTGCAGAACTGGAACAATGTCCTCTGCGTAGGACCCACTGGGACGGGGAAGACAATTACTATTAGCGCCACTTTGACCCATGAGCTGAACAAGAAGTTCATCTGCGAGTTTCTGGTCTTCTCTGCTAGAACATCTGCTAATCAGACACAAGTAAGTGTTCCTGATCTGTTCTGCTAAAGTATTTGTTAATAAGAAACAAGTTATGTAAGAGATCAGCAGTTCCTGCTAGGTCTTTATTGCTAGTTAGAAGCAGCGGAGTAGATCTACTGCGCAAATTATTGTAACCAAATACTCGTGTTATGTATAGATATAAATCATCATCATCATCAGGCTATAATAGTCCACTGCTGGCATAACCCTCCCCCAAAGAGCGCCATAGCGACCAGTCTTCAGCTTGCCGCATCCAGCATCTGCCTGCAGTCTTTCGCAGATCGTCATCCCACCTGGTCGGAGGGCGTCCTACACTACGTTATCTCTGTACTATGTATATAAATAGTTTTGTGGAATGTGTTCGGAATCCTAACTAATATTATAAAAGCGAAAATAAGTTTGTTTGTTTCTTTATTTGTTACATCCTGAAATTTTGCATATACGTTGTCAAGTGTACAGAAACGGACATAGACTACTTTTCATCTCGAAAAAAAATACTGTTCCCGAGGAAAACAACAATAACGTTCTTATGATAATAGATGGCGCCACGTGTCTTTCGAATCATGATTGAATTATTACAAGCAGAGTATAAGCCGAATTGATTGTCAAATTCTAAATTAACGTGAGCGAAGCTGCGGGCAAAAGCTAGTAGAAGATAAATAAAAGTCCCACTTTCAAATAAAGGTTAAATCCACTGTATTTTAGCTGTCTCCTAATCTGATGCAGGTAAAGTGTTTTCTAGTTTAGGACCTGTCAATGCTTGAAATGCCAGACATAATCGAAAACCTATTGTGTAATTGATAAAGATATAATGTAACCACGTACCCAAAGCGTAAAAGGACCTAAATAAAAAAAATATAGTGACGTACTTTTATACGTTCAATGAGAAAATAAGTTATTTAATTAATTTTTTGGTCGATAATATGAAAGGATCGAACTACTGCATCAACCATTTGACTGTTGCTAGATTAATATTAAAATTTCTTCCATAGGACGTGATAGATGGTAAACTGGAACGCCGTCGCCGCGGTGTGTTTGGTCCGCCGCCCACCAAGAGACAAATATTCTTCATCGACGACCTCAACATGCCTGCACTTGAGGTTCACATATTGCATACGAATATACCCCTATGTTGAAATTCAAATACGTGATAAAAAAAATCTGGTGATTCATTTAGTCTTGGAGAGACTGGCTGCTATAAAGTAACCGAATCTTTGGAAACGTAAATTTAGATAGTTTAATTTTAGTTAATTTGGTAATGAGGAATACACCAAGCACCCTCGGGTTTCCCATTCTATCAAACAATGTACAATACTGAACTACCTTGAGGGCGAAATTCAGCATCATGGTATCAAAATATACGTTTCGCCTCTAAATGGAGCATGCTTAAGAAAAATTAGGACAGGTCAGCACCAAATGCGCATAATTTGGGCTCTAAGCAAAATACCGCAACTTGGATAAGCCTGTATTGTGATAATTTGGGCATAATTTGGGCTCTAAGCAAAATACCGCAACTTGGATAAGCCTGTATTCTTAGGGCCTTAATTCACGCTTATCACATTCTTGAACGGCTTCTAATATGCTTCACTCTCTACATGGATCTGGTTTTAGTAAACATTACTTATAATGAGTTCAGTAAATGTTCCCTTCTAGGTATTTGGTGCCCAACCACCTATTGAACTTCTGCGGCAATTTATGGATTTTTCAGGTGAGCTTTCTTCATTTATTTGATTAACTTTTATTGCGGAGGAAGTTGTGCCGAGTTTACGTGAAAATGTTAAAACAAAGGGCAAGAAAATGAAGAAAATACCCATATCAGAATCAGCGATGTGAGGTTGCACAATTTGTGTCTTGTGTAAGGATTAAAACCGGAAACACTTCGGGCGGCTAAATTATGCATTTTTGACTCTCAATCCTAAGTGCCTCAACCACTGCTACTAAACGCATATTAGGCTTAAATCTAATAAGACATTTGAAAACTGCTATTATTTTACAGATACATAGCCATAGCGCTCATAGCCAGTTGCACTCACTGATCGGTTAACGATTAGCGAGGTTAAGCAACGTTGGGTGCGGTCAATCTATAGATGGGTGACCGCTTTGTTGTATTTAATCTGAGCATATCCGTGCTTCGGAGGGCACGTAATTAGTCGCTCCCGGTTGTTGTCAACTTGACAGCAGTCGTTAAGCCATATTAGAGGCCTACGGGCGGCTTGAACACATCTTGACAACAGGTTGGCCACTAACCACACGAAAAGAAAGAAGACAGATACATCCATCATTCTCTTAACATTTAACGTATTTAATTAGTTATTGGTAGTACTATGTAGCGAGATGATGACTTTAGGAAAGGTCAACAACATTCAGGCGACTATAGCAAAACGTAAAAAACCAACTCGAGCAACTTAAAACCTGAAACATAAGACGATGTGTAGGCGTTCGCCTCCTCTGCCTTCCCATGCATATATATATAAGCGTAATGATATATTTTGTTAATAACAAAGGTTGGTATGACCGCGAGGACATCGGTGAATTTAGGACAATTGTGGACGTGAACATCGTAGCAGCTATGGGACCGCCCGGAGGCGGCCGCAACCCTGTGACTATGCGGTTGATGAGGCACTTCCACTATATATCTTTTACTGAGATGGAATACAGCAGCAAGGTAAAATAAAGTCACTTTATAACACTCAAATGCACACACGGGTTCACAAATTCTCAGATGTTGAGTGACGAGTGTAGACGTTTTGGACATTGATTTATTGAACGAATTTAAAAAGATAAAAGCTACCGAAGGCCTAGACCGAACGCTTGCCTACCGTTACAACTATCCTAATCCTATCCTAATTCTAATCCTAACTAATATTATAAAAGCGAAAATGAGTTTGTTTGTTTGTTACCTTTTTACACCTAAACCACTGAACCGATCATCCTGAAATGTTGTATATACGTTGTCAGGTATAGAGAAATTAACATAGGCTACCTTTCATCCCGAAAAAAATTACTGTTCCCGAGGAAAACAACAATAACGTTCTTATGATAATAGTTGGCGCCACGTGTCTTTCGAATCATGATTGAATTATATTATTACAAGCAGAGTACGACCCGAATTGATTGTCAAATTCTAAATTAACGTGAGCGAAGCCGCGGTCAAAAGCTAATGCTAAATAATTGGCTTATTTGCTGACATTTCACTTCTTTACCAAGCTTTCTAGAAATCTCAAATATATTTAATTATAGAGGTTTAGCGCCATAGTTGTAAGAGTTCGGTCACATATATGTAAGAATGGCTCGGCGCCCTAACCGAGAAATAAGAAAAAATTAAACTTAAAAGACTAAAAAGGTAACTTCAAGAAGAAATAGGGGCATCGACTGTCACGTCACGTCGCAGTGTCATCGCACGGTTTCGTGGCGGCGCCGCGCTGTGTAATTACATGTTACGGCAACATGTCACGACAACATGTCACGGCAACATGTTTTTTAATTTTTATACTGCTAAGGTGGCAAACAAGTGTATAGCTCACCTGATGGTAAGTGGTCACCGTAGCCTATGGACGCCTGCGACACCAGAGGCATCACTGCCGCGTTGCCGACCCTTTAGGAAAGGAAGAAGAAAAAAATAAAGTTGGAAGTAGAAGGATCGGGAAGGGGGAAAGGTGATTGGGCCTCCGGCACTCTCACACACCGAACGAAACACAACTATAGGAATACTGGTATTTCACGTCGATATTCTGTTTGAGGGTAGTCCTACCCCAGTCGAGCCGGGGCCCATTCATGCTGAAATCAGCGCGGCTCTACTCTTGTCACGGCAATATGTCACGGCACATCGCCACACGTTACCGCGACGCGTTGTTATATTGTAGCCGGACCTTTAGGTGACAAACAGATTATTTCACATTTATAATATGAGTACTAATACTTTCAGTACGGCATATTCAGCGTAATTTTGTCATCTTGGACGTGTCAGTTTAACCCTAAGACGAAGATTCGTGAAGGACCATTCCTGACAGCTTCCTTAGCCATCTTCAACCAGTTAGTTCTTGAACTGCTACCGACCCCACTCAAGTCCCATTACACCTTCAACTTAAGAGACCTTAGTGCGGTGTTCCAGGGAATGCTTATGGTGGACCCTAAGTTAGTCGAAGTACGTACACTATTTGTGTTTTTCTATTGAGATAATATTGACTACGTAGATAGCGTAGTGGTTTAAGTAGTCGCCTCGCCGCTGCTGCTACGCTGAATTCTGTGGTTTCAAATCCCACACGTGACAAAAAATTCTGTAATCCACAAATGGTTGTTTTAGCCTGGATACCAGTAATGTTCTTTGTTAACATTTCTGTAAAGCAAAGTCCTGAATTCATGGAACAATTCCTTTCCAGCAAAGAAATTATTTCTAAACTGAGAGTTTTCGTTTTAGGGAAATATATTACATCCAAAAGTCCTTACCAGTATTTACATGACTATGTATGCTGCGCTTAATGCCTTCCAGAATTGGACAAGGAATTTCACCTCTAGTAGAAGTGCAGCGGACAGTATTTATTTATTTTAGACACGCCAACAGTATATATACAACATTACACACAATACAGTACATTAAAACTAGTTCTTATACATACACTAACATTATAGGCATGTACACATCTTATACATCTTATACAAAACGAAATTAAAATATAAAGAAAAATGAAAAAAGAAAAAAGAAACAAGAAATATAAAATTTAAGTATTATTATGCAAAGGATTTCAGTATTTTTCTTGAAATTCATAAGGGAATCGTGAAAAATATCCAACTGGTCTATATTATTATCATTCAGCATATTATATTCACCGCATGCACGAACCATTGGTGAATTATTCGTCTGTGTTAAGTATTAGTATTATGTGATCTTTAAAGTATCTATTGGTTCAATTAGTGCTGATATTAACTTGTGTACATAATGTTTGGCAGAGCGAAGACGAAGTGATAAGACTCTGGTATCATGAACACCAGCGGGTATACCAAGACCGCCTTGTTAATGACGACGACCGACTCTGGTTTAAAAAGTGAGTGGCCTGTTATACATTTTACATATTGTTTGTTTGTTTTCCAAAAGGTTAGTCTGAGATTATGAATTTCATCTTATTGCTGCCTAATTTAAATTCTTCATCAAAGTCACCTGCTGAGAGCCTTCCACCTGAACATCAATTGCCATGGTTGGTCTGGAAGTCCCTAAATAGACTCCGAATCCTGACCGGTCGGTGCCAAGTAAACATGTTTAGGTGGAAACTCTCAGACGGTACTGATCTGGCTTGTGCGTGCGGTGCAAGACAAACGATGTCTCACCTCACATCGTGCCCTGCATGTCCGACAACTTGCACGCAGGAGGATCTAATGGCTGCCTCTGACAACGCAGCTAACGTAGCTGCTTTCTGGGCGGCAGATACATAATTTAAAAGTGTTTGCCATCGATACAAAAAGAACAAGAACTAAGTCAAATGACACGGTCATTTGGTCATTAATTTTCTCTGGAAGTCTACGATCTAGTAATAGAACGTTCACCTAGAGTTTTGCTTGCAACTATCCCATTAACAGTGACATTTGCCTAACATACTTTCTTAACGAATCTTTAGTAAATATAGCTTGATTGAAATGTCTGCATTCACGACGACATTCTTTCGATTTAACATCAAAATGAAATACATAATCAAAATGAAAAATTTGTGCATTCGAATAACGAACAATTGTATTAGTATACATTCAAGTAATAATATAATATTCTATCACACACCCACAACACCATCTAGCCCAAACTAAGCAGAGCTACTATGGGTACTAGACAATGGATAAACATACATATTATATACTTCTTTTGTAAATATATATATATATACATAGCAACACCCAGACCAAGACAAACATCCATGTTCATGCACACAAATGTTTGACTTGTGCGGGAATTGAACCTGCTACCTCAGGCGTGGCAAAATCAAAATCAAAAAATCATAAATAAATTTATTCATGTTAGCTTACGTGTTAACACGTAGGTATGAATGTCAAAGTTACACTTCTTTTTTCTGTGAATTTACATTTACTGCCACGTTCAGCAAAGCAAGGGTGTAGGGCTCATGAGAAGAACAGGCCAGAAACTCATGGCCACTCTTTTTAATCGTCAAGTTTACAATAAAATGTTGTTTACAAATCATAACTGTAAGATGCGGCAGTCGGTTACACTAACCACTACGCCATTTAGGCCGCATTTGAAATAAAACAATTTAAAATTCGAATGTTTCAAAATTTTTCACTCCCATATACTTACTTATATATTGCGTGACGTACGACAAAAATACTCACATTCTATTTTAATGTCTCAGTTTGCTAGATAAAAAGGTTCGTACAGATTTCGGAAAGAAACCAGATGAGGTGATCGGTTCACGTCTGATGCTGTTTGGTGATTTCATGGATCCAGGCACCGACGACAAGAAGTATATTGAGATCGTCGATCAGGAGGAGGTGAGTCTAAGTCACCTGTGTTATTATTCTGTCTATACTAATCATAAATAGGAAAGATTTGATTGATTGTTTGTTTGTAAGAATTTAACTCAAAAACTACTTAACTGATTTAAAAATTATTTCACCATTAGTAAGCTATATAATCACCGATTAACATAGGTTATATTTTATTTTAAAATATTACTGTTACTAACAGAACCTAACCTACTTTTAAGCATACCAAGCCGCGGACAAAAGCTATTTGTTTATATTTTACGTTTGTGCTTACGGTCAATGGCAAAATCTTAGATTTTATGTCCTAATCGTTCAAAATGACACTAAGATTTTCTTGTCATGCATAAGAATATAGAATCGAACTCAAGATCTCTACATGGCAAAAAATTGCCCCACTTCTCCCTAGCCTTTAATATTCCCAAGTCACTTTGGAGTCGGCTTTTCTGGTCTAACCGGATTTGACTGGATATTAGTTTCTGCACGGAGCGACTGCCACGTGACCTCCGCAATCCGAAGGCTAACGATATCCTAAGGCTAGACCAGTGTCAGGATATTATAGGGCACTTCTCAATAACGACTGCCATAGATGTTTATGGCAGCCAGGACCTACGGCTTAACGTGCTCTCCGAGGCACGAAGCAGGCGATAATTGTCAATCAATACGCACATAATTTCGAAAAATCATACTTTAACTTCCGAAAGTCGATGAGATGAGAGATGCGCGACGTGGGTCGAACCCGAAACACTCTGCATTGCAGTCTGTTGGTCTCCCCACTGAGCTATCGCTGCAAAAAATTGCCCCACTAACCTATCGTAATTCAAATAATACTCTATGCCAATTATTTTAAAAAATATCTAGATTAAAACGCAAACAAAGAAAATTTTCCGGTAGCAAATAGCAAATAGCATAATATGTCACTATTTCATAGGTTTTATGCCTTTTCAATGGCTGATGTTTGTTATTCCATAACAAAACCATTTAGAGTTAGTAACAGTTTAGCTATCTTATCTTATGTGGAGGCCAGTCAGTGCAGACCAGCGACACTTCGACCCAGTGGGATCTTTTGTGTCGACACTCTCCCAATAACGACTGCCATAGATGTTCATGGCAGCCGGGACCGACGGCTTAACGTGCTCTCCGAGGCACGAAGCAGGCGATAATTGTCAATCAATACGCACATAATTTCGAAAAATCATACTTTAACTTCCGAAAGTCGATGAGATGAGAGATGCGCGACGTGGGTCGAACCCGAAACACTCTGCATTGCAGTCTGTTGGTCTCCCCACTGAGTTATCGCTGCAAAAAATTGCCCCACTAACCTATCGTAATTCAAATAATACTCTTTGCCAATTATTTTAAAAAATATCTAGATTAAAACGCAAAGAAAATTTTCCGGTAGCAAATAGCAAATAACATAATATGTCACTATTTCATAGGTTTTATGCCTTTTCAATGGCTGATGTTTGTTATTCCATAACAAAACCATTTAGAGTTAGTAACAGTTTAGCTATCTTATCTTATCTTATGTGGAGGCCAGTCAGTGCAGACCGGCGACACTTCGACCCAGTGGGATCTTTTGTGTCGACACTCTCCCAATAACGACTGCCATAGATGTTCATGGCAGCCGGGACCGACGGCTTAACGTGCTCTCCGAGGCACGAAGCAGGCGATAATTGTCAATCAATACGCACATAATTTCGAAAAATCATACTTTAACTTCCGAAAGTCGATGAGATGAGAGATGCGCGACGTGGGTCGAACCCGAAACACTCTGCATTGCAGTCTGTTGGTCTCCCCACTGAGCTATCGCTGCAAAAAATTGCCCCACTAACCTATCGTAATTCAAATAATACTCTATGCCAATTATTTTAAAAAATATCTAGATTAAAACGCAAACAAAGAAAATTTTCCGGTAGCAAATAGCAAATAGCATAATATGTCACTATTTCATAGGTTTTATGCCTTTTCAATGGCTGATGTTTGTTATTCCATAACAAAACCATTTAGAGTTAGTAACAGTTTAGCTATCTTATCTTATCTTATGTGGAGGCCAGTCAGTGCAGACCGGCGACACTTCGACCCAGTGGGATCTTTTGTGTCGACACTCTCCCAATAACGACTGCCATAGATGTTCATGGCAGCCGGGACCGACGGCTTAACGTGCTCTCCGAGGCACGAAGCAGGCGATAATTGTCAATCAATACGCACATAATTTCGAAAAATCATACTTTAACTTCCGAAAGTCGATGAGATGAGAGATGCGCGACGTGGGTCGAACCCGAAACACTCTGCATTGCAGTCTGTTGGTCTCCCCACTGAGCTATCGCTGCAAAAAATTGCCCCACTAACCTATCGTAATTCAAATAATACTCTATGCCAATTATTTTAAAAAATATCTAGATTAAAACGCAAACAAAGAAAATTTTCCGGTAGCAAATAGCAAATAGCATAATATGTCACTATTTCATAGGTTTTATGCCTTTTCAATGGCTGATGTTTGTTATTCCATAACAAAACCATTTAGAGTTAGTAACAGTTTAGCTATCTTATCTTATCTTATGTGGAGGCCAGTCAGTGCAGACCGGTGACACTTCGACCCAGTGGGATCTTTTGTGTCGACACTCTCCCAATAACGACTGCCATAGATGTTCATGGTAACCGGGACCAACGGCTTAACGTGCTTGCCGAGGCACGGAGCAGACGATATTATTGTCAATCAATACGCACATAATTTCGAAAAGTCATATAACTTCCGAAAGTCAGAGGTGCGCGACGTGGGTTCGAACCCGAGACCCTCTGCGTTGCAGACTGTTAGTCTCCCCACTGAGCTATTGCTGCAAAAAAATTGCTCTACTTACCTATCGTAATTCAAATAATATTCTATGCCAATTATTTTTAAAAAATCTAGATTAAAATGCAAACAAAGAAAATTTTCCGGTGACAAATAGCAAATAGCATAATATGTCACTATTTCATAGTTTTTATGCCTTTTCAATGGCTGATGTGTGTTATTCCATAACAAAACCATTTAGAGTTAGTAACAGTTTACCTAAATGGGTCATTTAAGGGGCTTTAATGGGGTGCCTCTGTCTAACTGTCATTGGCACACAATTTGATCTGCAGAGCCTGTGGTGAACAGGACGAGTCCATATCGCACCTATTGTGTGAATGCGACGCGTTGGCTGGACTGAGGACGGGTCTGATGGGGGTGGCATATCCAAGCCCTGAAGACTTCAGGCTTCTCCCTCTGAATTGTACACTGCGGTTTATGCAGTACATTAATAAGGAGATAGCTAAGGGTTAAATCTTGGGGCCGACACAAAAGATCCCACTGGGTCGAGGTGTCGCCGGTCTGCACTGACTGGCCTCCACACCTAAGATAAGATAAGATAACTGTCATTATGCCAATATCAGTTAATTACGTTTATTAATATTGACACATAACGAGTGTCAATAAATTTCATGGAAATAAAGCCATGATTGCTGAAGTTTATGATCATGCTACAGAACATTATTATTTTCTTTTTCATAGTAATTATTATTCAGTGTAATAAAAATAGAGTGTATTTAGATAATAGGATAATTTGTTTCTTTATTGTAAGGAAGTCATTTTGCATAATATTGTCTTCCATTTACGCAAATTTAAACCATGTGTGTGACCATAGCTACGCCAAAGCAACCAAAACTTCGGGGAAAGTATATATTTATATACCTACTTTAAATAGCAATAGTTTAAAGTCAAATTATGTAAAATAAATTTTAGCTAGAGGTTGTCTCTGAAAAATAATGAAACACACAGATCAACGGTTGCAAACAGACTAATTTATTTCTTATAACGATACACAGATAATATAGTACCTATTTGAACAATACATTTCTGTTTTCACTAAGTATCGTAAAAAGTATTCAATACTTTATTTATTCATTCTGATTATTTATTATAACAAAAAATTTACTACACTTCACTATAAAGCAAACGATCATCAACTATTTAATTTGTAGGTACATAACTTCAAAAAGTCAGAAGTTAGTAAATAGACTGTCACGCACACGGGTGAGCGTGACAGGTTAGGAGTCAGCCCACCTAGCTTTTTTTTTAGCCGAGTGGGAAACCGTTGGACTGCCACGCAGAGGTCTCGAATTCGAACCCAAGGCGCGCATCTCTGACTTTTCGAAGTTATATGCGTATTAAATAGTTAATTATCGCTTGCTTTAACAGTGAAGGAAAACATCGTGAGGAAACCTTCATGTCTGAGAGTTCTCCATAATGTTCTCGAAGATACGTGAAGTCTGCCAACCCGCACTACGCCAGCGTGGTGGACTATGGCCTAACCCTTCTCACAGTGAGAAAAGGCCCGTGCCCAGCAGTGGGACAGTTTAATACAGGGCTGATATTATTATTGGTGGCAGACGAGCAAGTGGCCCACCTGATGGAAAGTGATAACCGCTGCTCATGGACTTCAGCAATGACAGGACACAGCAAAGCATCGCAGTTTAAATAATATTAATTTCATAATTCGGTTTTATGTTTCTTGTTTAGCTGGATGATGTCCTGACCCACTACTTAGACGACTATAATCTCACTACAACGGCACCATTAGACCTCGTGCTCTTCGAAGACGCTGTAGCGCACTTGTGTCGGATTTCACGCATCATGCGTCAACCCATGGCGAATGCTCTGTTGCTCGGCATGGGTGGCTCGGGTAAGTACCAATATTTTATCGAGTAATATTGTTTACTGAGTTTGAAGACACTAATGTGGCAAACAAACATTCGGTCGTAAGTCTATAGGCGCTTGCAATTATAGGACGCCATTAGTATTTGAGCATGTAAGCATAGCTGCATTTATAACAGAAGGGATTACTGTATTGCTCCAGTCACAGTGCAGTGCCTTTTTCTATACAATTATGGCGACCGTATGTGGTCACCGTAGCCAATGAACGCCTGCAACACCAAAGGCAACACTTGCGCGTTGCCTACCCTTTAGGAAAAGAAGAAAAGAAAAAGGTAGTTGGAAGGAAAAGGAGCGGGAAGGGGGCAAGAGGATCATTGGGCCTCCGGCACTCTCACTCACCGAACGAAACACAACGGTAGGAATACTGCTATTTTACGTCAATATTCTGTGAGAGGGTAGTCCTTCCCTGGTCGCCTGGCCCATTCATGCTTGAATCAGGTAATGTTTTGAGTAGTAGATCCTCATCTACTACTCAAAAAATTACCTTCTAGGTATTAGTAGCATAATATATTGAGACTTTTCTTTTAATATTGTTTTGGCTGCGATCGCCTGTGAGTAGACATATTCTCAGTGAGTCAGCTTTCAAATCGAACTATGACCTACCGTGATCTGCTATATAAAAGAAACTTTTAAAAGAAAATGTTTTCCAGAAAAACAAGGCTATATTAGCAATGGGCTGACCGTTGAAGCAAATAAAAAATAGAATGTTCGCGAATCAGCAAATTTAAGTTTGGACGGCCGACGACCAGGTGGACCGACGTAACGACTTAAAAAAGGTGTCTGGTTAAAATGACACGAGAAAAGTGGAAAACTAGCAGTACTCTATAACAGGATGATTGATTCTGAATCTTTATATATATAAATCTTCTGTGCGTGTGTTTGTAATTAAACTCCTCCTGAACGGCTGGACCGATTTTGATGGAATTTTTTGTGTGTGTTTAAGTGGATTCGAGAATGGTTTAGATTTGTTTTTTTTTTTGTCTTAACAGGACAACGTCTGTCGGGACAGCTAATATAATTATAAATACGTTTTAGGACGGCAATCGCTATCTAAACTGGCAGCCAACATGGCAGAATTGGGTTGCATTCAAATAGAAATCACTAAAGCTTATGGTCAGGCAGAATGGCGCGAAGATTTAAAAAGGACAATGATGAGAGCTGGTGCCGACAACAGAGGGACGGTCTTCTTGTTTTCTGATGCACAGGTTTATGATTTGATTCTATATATTTTTAACACGCTTTTATTAGTTTCACTTGTATGTTTGTCTTGTAACCGACTCCTTTGAGCTCGATTTTGACCCACTTCAAACGGTCAGATTTCATTTAAACGTTGTAGACTTATCGAGGACCGATAACAATACAATAATTTAAATAAAATAATTTAAAAGCTAACAAAACACGCTTTATTAAAAAAAAACTGAAATGTAGAAAATAATTTAATAATTTTAATGTAAAAAATCGTGGGGTGGAGGTTATCAAAATATCTTAGAAAGCACAAGCGCAATAAAGCGTGCTTTTTTTAGTTTTTCACACACATACATATACACACCCTCCCACGCACCCTTACACAAACACACACACAGACCCCTCACACACACATACACACACACATTCTGCATATTATGTAGAATTTTATTATAGTAATTATATTATTATTTAGATACCTATAAAGTATGTTTATGACTTACCGACATCAATAAAACTATGTCATCCACTGTGACTAGCGTAAAACTTTTTAACTGAGCAGTCTCCCAAAATACAGGCTACAGTCTAGATTGGGAAACAGAACTAGTACAGTTTGTAAACATAAAACAACACTATTTTGTAATTACTTTGTTGGTATCTCATTTTTTGTTCAAATAAACATTTTTATTTTTTTTATTTTGTACCCAATTTTAGTTGTGATCGTCAGTGGGCTTCAGTTGGGCTATTCCAGATTTGAGAAGAAAATCGCATGCACCATTTCATTTGGATAAAAAAATGCCTATATAGCTAAGGGATTAAATATAATGACCACCAAATATAGTAATTGCGCAGCAAAATATGCTTACTAAAATATATCATAACGAGCACCTATACGCCTCAAATCACTGCATTCTGTCTCGGAAGGGTTAGGTTATGTTAGGTTCCTTCATAAACCCACCCAAAAATAGGAGCCCCGGGAAGCGGGGCCCCGTCGATTTAATTTTTGGTAAGCATATTTTGCTGTGCAATTAGTATTTTTTTGCTGTGCAGTTAAATACTAACCTATACTATAATATAGTGAATATTTAAAAAAATACGGTTTTCAAGCACGCTAGTATCTTATGGAAATATTTCTATATTGTGGGATTACTTTACAAAATCTATTTTGCTTTTATGGTTTTAGAATTCATTACTTAACTTCTATTATTGACTTGACTTTATTCTTGACTTCTATTATTTTAGAGGAAAACAACTATCTTAAAATATAGATTTCTAACAGCATCACAACTAAATAATAAAATAACATAATATGTTGTAGATTAAAATGGAGTCATTCCTCGAAGACCTGAACAACATTCTGAGTTCCGGTGACGTACCCAACATATACGAACCTGAAGATATGGACAAGATCTATCAATGTGTCCGTCACGCCGTGATGGAGCAGAACCTCGTTGCTACTAAGACTAACCTGTTCAGTTGCTATCAGCGGAGAGTTCGGAGCAATCTCCATATTGTGATTGTCATGAGTCCTGTTGGTGATGTAAGTTTGAAGCATAACTTGCGAATTTGAGGATGTGAAACATTTCCTGATGGAGTGTGTCAAAAGCGAGGTCGAGAGGGAGTTGGTGATGATAAAATTTGGCATTAATAAGTTAGATGTAGTGATTTTACTAAGTGCTTTCAGTTATCCTACTTCGGAAATAACGTCAGCCATCGATCAAATATACCATAGATGCACGATCGTCGCTCGAAAAACGGCCCCAACAAAACTGTACATAAATCAGTCGTATGCGCTATATTATGCACCTATCCCACTCACTCTTGCGTGCGCTGCCCGTAAGCGAGAGCGAATCGACACCACTACTACGGTGGAGACCATACCATATACTTAGTACGTTTGCGTATCGCGAGTAGGACGCTTATATTGACGCGCTTTAACTAAACTATTACAAAATGTTGCTCAATAGGCGTTCAATGGTTATTCCGGTTTATTTCCTGGATAGCATAATAAATTCAGACACTTATAAGTAAGTAGTACTGGTCAGTGCCACATATTGACGCGGTTTTTGTATGAGAATGTACGTCTATGGTATATTTGATCGAAGACGTCAGCACTTTACTGGCTAATACCGCAGACTTAGTATCAACTTCCTTAATAGCCAATTCTGGATTAATTACCTACATGGTAGTTAAAAGTACATTAGAACGAGTTGATTAGTTAATATCTTGCATTAGTATAATGGGATTGCTATGTTTAAAAAAAGAAATACCTAATTAAAATAAAATACTTGCGTATTGCTGAGCTCGTAAAAAAAGGTTTATAATCTTTGAAAAAAGGACTTTCTTTAAATATAATAAACAAGTCCCCGCAATGGCAAAGCGGTACCATAAAGAACTTAAAAACCCGTAACCTATGCAGTTTTAGCAAACGAAAGATGTTGTCAATGTATGTAGTTTTTTTAATATAGATAGCAAACGAGCCTACTCATGCGATCTGATAGTAACTATAGTCTATACTTGTTACTTCCTCTTTGGAATAGGGTCTAGAGAGAGGATGCAAGGAAATAAATTACGATATAAAGAGGTAGGTATATGATGTCGACACTGTCTAAAAAGAGAGGAATAACTCTCTTTTAGACAGTTCTACAGAAAAATCAGGTTTAAAAAATGTATTCTACATAGAACATTTAAATATTTAATGGAGGTTTAATAAATATATTTTAAGTGAGAATCGAGCGTTTGCTTCTTATATAATGAGATACTTAAATGAGCTAAATGTGTCAACATTTCTTATATGTGAGGGCAGACTATTATATAGTTAAATACCTTAAAAAGTTATGTTCTTTTTTCCATAATTGGTTCTTATGTTTGGCAGAACAAGTAGACTTGCTCGATGAGTGCTACGTTTATACACCGTGAATTTGTAGTCGTTTTGGAACCGAAACGTGGTAACTTAGGATAATTAGTAGTATCAATAAAAAATAGTAAAATAATTGTACTGCGTATAATAAAAAAGTTGGAATATAAATAATATTTTTCACTTATTCGAGTTTGATCGTAGTAACGCACGGACAATTCATTCACAAACGCATGCATACGTCACCGTCGCGGCGTCCGCGTTGCCGCGCCGCGCCGCCGCGCACAGTCGAAGTTATGAACGACGCACGATAGGTAACTACGTATATCAGCTGATACCTATCCAGAACCTCGTGTACCACGACCGAGTCCTATGCGTCATTTAAAAACTAGTGAAGCTACACAAGTATTATAAAATTAGGTAAATGCAATAGCGACGAAATTGATAATAGGCTTAGCACAGTTCAGAATCAGCTGATACGAGGCAATACGTTTTCTCTTTTTACTATGTAATTTCTGCATTGTGAAACATCACAATTAATACGTAAATGGATACTTCAATTTCTCCTTCATACTTTACACGGGCTTAGGACCGTCGGAAATACTTTATCTACTTAAACATTACTTTTCGATAAATAGCTAACTTTATTTATTATGTAATAAAATAAACACAGGTGAATGAACTGTGAGTATTTCGGGCGTATTTCAAAAATTGGAGCTATTTACAAAATAATTAAATTACATACCTATGGACAGTTTATTAAACGCCTCCACTATTGCACTACGTAGCTCCTCACGACTTCCACATTCACGAGAATACACAAGTCTTTTTATTTCCGACATTGAGTCTTGTCTGGGCTTCTCGGTGGCCAAGCCACGGGACCGCCGCGGCCTATTGTGTACCTATGTGATAGGTATCACGTATCACCAAACTGATTGTTGAGATAGGCACGTACTGCACTTGCATAATGAGTGGGACAGCCGTTGTGCTAGTAATACATATCGTGTATTGATAATGGCACTTCCTCCAATAGCTCGGATATTAGTTTGTAACATTTCTAAATACGAGCTGCCCGTTAGATGACCTTCAATAAAAACAGGCCCTATTAAATGGTCGTTTATAATATCGGCCTAAACATTCACACTGAACCTCACTTGGAGGTGGTCTTCCTGTATTAAGTGAGGGTTTACAGCGTTGCGATTATAGCGTCGTACAGTCCCACTCGAGTAAACAATGACTCATCTGTCCACAGTATGTTCGCATTCGTATTATTTAACAACCACTTATAATGAAACTCAATCGTTTAAAATATTATGTGACTATATTACCAAACTCACAGCAATTACACGGACTATTGAGAACGTCTTACTCAGTTGAATGCTAGTTCCTTACTGCTGAGCGATCTTTCGCCGAGAGAACGAGTTATTTTTCCCCTCTACAATAACCCCACTATTTAAAAATGATAGTTGGCTGTGTTGCCAATTGAATAAATAAAAACTCCCGAACAGAATTATTAACAAAAATAAGAAATCATGACACACTGCACTGACATGGCGATCCTTGCTGGTGCATCGTTGTTGTTAATTACGTGAGCCCGACAAAAATGATAAGGGTGTTATCTATTAGTATTTAATGTTTTCCATACAAAGTATTGGCTAATATTAAATTCTCGAGCCGCCATTCTCGTGCTTCGCCGCGGATCCCGCTCTAATATCCTCTTCGATCTCCGGGGGTCATTCAGGAGTCCTCGGCCTTGCGCATGAGTCGGCGTACGGAATTGTCCATGGTCAAGAAGGCGCTGAGTTGCATTTAAGATGGTGGGAGTGGTCGGAACTTGAGGACTTTCAATCCCTCGTAGCCGCAGCACATTCAAATGCTTCAGCTGGGAGTACGACCGTCTGGCCTCTTCCAAATTGTAATTGGCAACAGCATACAGCTGAACCAAGTAGTCAAAGAGTTTTCGTACTGACGACTATGTAATTTTCGCGTGACAATAAACAATGCATTATGCAACCATTTCGCGCGTCGGTTGCCGCGGTACTGAAGGGGGGGCGGGGGGGGTGCGGGGTCGGGAGCGCTCGCCGCCGTGCCTAGGCGCCTCGCGTCTGGGGTACATTAGGGTAGTTAGTGAACGCGGGTTGGCGGGCGGCGCGGGCGCGGCGGTTTCTGTGTTGTTATTGGCAAATGTTTTACCGCTTAGTTAAACATGAATGATATCGATCGTAGTGACACGCGTAATCGTAGTACGTGAAATTGAGTGGCGTTACCACGAGTTCTCATTTATTTTTCGTAAACGACATTAAATTTAATGTTTATAAATAAATATATTTTTATTTTATTAAAATAATCACTTTTATCGATTCTATGATTGATATAGAGTATAGGATTTTCGGTTCCAAAACGACTACAAATTCACGGTGTATATATCAGATTATTTTAATAAATGACAGATTTGTATGATTGGTTTTATTTAGAATTTTTCTAATTAGTAGGCAAGTACTATAAATATAGAGTTATTTAATATTCATAATTTTAGTTTACTTTGTAACGGCGGGCATTTTATTTTAGGATAGGAGGTTACTTGACTGCTAATATTTTATATAAACTGTAATTATAAGCAAGATCTTTTTCTACCAGATATTCCGTGCCCGCCTTCGTCAATTTCCCTCCTTCGTGAATTGCTGCACTATAGACTGGTTTAGCCAGTGGCCGAAAACCGCACTGGAATCCGTGGCGAAGCATTTTTTCGAAGCTATGGGTGAGCTACAGAGTGCGTCCAATGAAATCATCGAAGCTATGGTGGTAAGTTATAATTTTTATTTAACAATGTAACAGCTGACAAGGATCCTGGAAACATTAAGTTATTTGACTGAGGTCTTCTACAGCGTGGAGGTTCTATTTCAAGTTTGTGCATAATGTGTATTCTGTGAACATCTGTTTTAGAGTAGCTCGATCGCCGATGATACTCAATGGTGACCAAAAGCTTAAACCTGATCTTTAAAGCAGACGTGCTGCTAATAGTTGAAACACAATTTAATTATAGGTATTTATCACCGAACGAATTGGATTACAAAAGACACAATCCCGGTTTGTGGCTTCCTGGTGATACGTAGATTCCAGGCAGGCAGATAGGTTGTTGAAACTTAAGCGTGGCCAAGAGTCGAGAGCCAAAAAGGTCCTTTTCTTGTGTATGTTAATTGTTGACCTCAGATGGGCTTCACAACTTTACACGGACTGTGGGTGAGCGCAGAAGGCTCCCAGCCCGTAGCCCAAAAAAGTCCACCACGCGCCTTCCTTATATATCCTCGGCGCGAGCTAGCCCACGCAGTGGGGCTAAGTGGGGGGCGCCGTCACACGCCGATGGCGTGTCATAGTGCGGTGTCAACCAATGTACGCCGGACCAATGCCGACGGGCCCAATTGATGGTCTTCATCAGCTCGAAGTAGCTATACCTACATGCGAAGCAATTTATAAGTGCGGCACTATAGTTAATCGTGCGTTTTATTTGACCATTGGAGCCACAATAAAAAATATTATTATTACAGAAGTTTTCATATCCGTCTGAAATTTAAACTACGGTGAATATTATTTGGATATATTCACCGTTGTCCCGATGACAGCACATAGAGGACAGATAATTTGTAACATCTTTGTATTAACCTATGTTTCTACAAATAAATGATTTCTGATTTCTGGTTTATCAACAAATTAAAAGACTTTTTAATACAAAAATGTTACTATGACATAAACGAATATTTAAAACGATAAATTTTAATAATTTAAATTATGTAAGTAGGTATATTTTAGAAAATAAGTTTAATACTTACTTTTTTATAATAAATTAATAATAAACTATAATAGATAATTATAACATGTGAGCTATTAAATAAATATCTATTAAGCTCTAAAATTTATTTCAATATGATATAAGATAATAGAATGTTCGTTCTTCTCTCCTAATTTTGCCGTGCCCGACGAGGTCCATAATTGTTCTCTCTACATTTATAAGAGCTATATATATACATTATGAAGTGCAATAAACAAATTGAATTGAATTGATATGGATTTTTTTGAATATTGCTTTTTTTAAGTTATATTTAAAAGACGTCATAAATATTACTTAGTAGCGCTGGTGTTATTTGGAATGTAACAGGAGGAGATGTTACCAGTAATTTATTTAACTACCACAGGCATTTAAGGTAACATAATGTTTCTAGATATCCATATTTAACTACCCACGTGAAGCGGTACAGGATTTATGATATTCAAAATATTTATCTATGATGTCCTCCCAGACGTATCCGTCGACGGCGACACCCTGTCAATTCGTTTGTGTGCCCGGACATGGCTCGCAAAACCAAACTTAGTCTTGAAAATGTGGTCACAAGTAACGCAGAATAGTTCCCCTTGTGCGTTATACGTATACGCATAAGAGGGTTAACACAAACAATGATATATCAGAACATTAATTTCGCAGAATTGAAACCTGCGGATTCTGACGAAGAATATAAGTATTACATAAACTGTTGTTTATCAAGCTTCTTCTAATTCATGTATATCAATCAACATTTGTATGTAATCTATACTAATATTATAAAGCTGAAGAGTTTGTTTGTTTGTTTGAACGCGCTAATCTCAGAAACTACTGGTTCGAATTAAAACATTCTTTTAGTGTTGGATAGCCCATTTATCGAGGAACGCTATAGGCTGTATAACATCACGCTACGACCAATAGGAGCGGAGAAGCAATAGAAAATGTTGTAAACACGGGCAAATTATCTTATCTTATATGAAGGAGACGAAGTTGCGCGGGTCAGCTAGTATAGGTACTATCGGCTCCAGCGACCGATGACCATTTCAGAAAAAAATTCGCTTGCACATGTTGACCAGTTAAGTTTGTATCGCCTTAGAATCAGTAAACAAATGTAAAGTGTAAAAAAACTCAAACAAAGAAAGGGGCGTGTCACGGGTACGGGGACCAAGTGTTGACCTGCTATGCGATTTTAACCTTAGGAGTGGTCATCCGTCGCTGGAGTTGATAGTACATATAATTACGTACCTATTAGTAAAGTAATAGATGATACTTAATCAACCTGGTCATGTACATGATGTGTAATATTTAAAATGTATATGATAAAAATAAAAATAAAAAGCCTAAGTCTTTCTGTTCGGCAGTCGGTATGTTGCTTCGCACACGAGTCAGTGGTGGTCGCAAGTGAGAAGTTCAAAGAGCAACTGAACCGCATCAATTACGTCACACCAATATCGTATATGGAGATGCTCGGCGCTTACGCTGATATGTTCAAGAAAAAACAGAAGTTTATAGTAACTGAATCGCGTGCGCTTAAGACTGGTAGGAACAGTATTTGCTTGGTTATACACGTAGATTAAGGGTCAGCGCCGGCGCACGGAGTGGCGGCGAAGAGACTAATTCAGTAACAATTTAAATTCAACCTAAAGTGCATCAGAATACGACTGTATTTGGTACAACGAAATAAAATGACCACGCTTTGAGTCGCTCGCCGTCATTTTATTTCGTTGTACCAAATACAGTCGTATTCTGAAACAATTTAGATTGAATTTAAATTGTTACTGAATTAGTCTGTTCGCCGCCACTCCATCCGTCGGCGCTGAACCTAAGTATTTCTATATGTATTTGTCTAACTAGGTGCACGATTTGGAATGTCATGGTATATCCAATAGATTCAGTTAGATATTATACGTGTTAATATATTTTCAATTCAGAGATATTGTATCAGCGGCCAATTATTAATTACCTCAATTAATATTATTTTATAATCGAATCTAATCCATGTTTCTTTTCTTATAAAATACGATACCCGTATTAGTGATCAAATCGTATATTGCAACGGACTTTACAAACATATTATAAATAACGGACACAAAGTACATTCACGAAACACTGTTGTGTGGGCTCGGACCCAAAACACCCACCATGGCTGCAGCGTCAAGATGACCACGTGCCTGGGTGTTTGATTTAATTTTGTCTTTAAATCGTCATAGTAATACGATCGATTCTCTAAAAGTTCTGCGTTGTCCTACAAGTACGCTGTAACTTAATTCTTCATAGATTTCGTGATTAGATGACTAGCATACCTCAAAACCACAAATATCAGGCAAAAACTTGTATAAATATAATTTAAAATTATACAAAAATAACTCAATTAATATTAAATACTTCATGCTATAATCATCCGAAAATAGGTCACCTTTCAAAGATTTATTTTCAGCATTTAAATAATAATAATCTTTATTATTCAAAATTATATGACACAATACAATCAATAAATAAGGCTTAAGAATATGTCCTTGAACAGAAACTCTGACCCCTGAACTAGGTATATGTACCTGTATTTCAAACATTTTGTGCAAACTTTTTATATAAAATATAATTATTATCTTCGTTCCGATCAGGTTTAAATAAGCTGAATGAAACAGAAGTAGAAGTTAAAGAGTTACAAATAGAATTGGCTGAGCTAAAACCTCTGATGGAAAAGGCTGCCGAGGAGACTAGACAAGTCATCCAGCAAATCGCTGTCGATACTGTAAGTTCAAAAATCTATAAAAGTTTATTATAGACTTTTTAGTTACTCAGTTACTATGGAAATAAACAGACCATAAAATATTTGAGAAATCGGTAATAGGCATAATTATTATTATTATAAGCCTAATTGGCGTCTCACTGCTGGGCAAAGGCCTCCCCTTCCGACTTCCATCTATCTCGATCGCTTGTTCTGAGTTGCCAATCCCTTTTATAGGCATAATGATAAGGTTAAAAATAAGTGATTCTAATTAGCCCATCGTCATCATCATCAGGCTATAATAGTCCACTGCTGAATATAGCCCGCCCCCAAAGAGCGCCATAGCGACTTGTCTTCAGCTTGCCGCATCCAGCATCTGCCTGCAGTCTTTCGCAGATCGTCATCCCACCTGGTCGGAGGGCGTCCTACACTACGTTTGCCATCATAATCATTTTTTATTGTTTTGTTTAAACAAAAAATAGGCGTACAATATTTTTTACTAATCTAAAACACGGACTAAATCCTTTTTTTAGTCAATTTGCCTATTACTCTGATAGAAAAGTTGTCAAAGATTCGTAAGATGGATAGAATAATGTAAGCAATATGGTCGATTTCTTTGAAAATGAGCATATGCAAAGGAAAATGTTTAACAGAGGAAATAGTAATATTGGTCTTCTTCATCTCCCTAGCCTTTATTATTCCCGAGTCACTTAGGGTCAGCTTTCTAGTCTAACAGAATTTGACTGGATATCAGTTTTTACATGGAGCGACTGCCATTTGACCTCCGCAACCCGATAGCTAACGATACCCTAAGGCTAGACCAGTATTAGGATGTTAGAGTACACTAACTGCCCAATAACGACTGCCATAGATGTTCATGGCAGCCGGGACCGACGGCTTAACGTGCTCTCCGAGGCACGGAGCAGGCGATAATTTTCAATCAATACGCACGTAATTTCGAAAAGTCATATAACTTCCTAAAGTCAGAGGTGCGTGACGTGGGTACGAACCCGAGACCCTCTGCATTGCAGTCTGTTGGTCTCCCCACTGAGCTATCGAAATAGCAATATTAGTGATTACTAAAAATTTGGACATTTAACAGGTTTTAAAGAGAGTTCCGCATTTGTCGCATTAAAACAACACGTACTGTTTGCCAATGATAATACGACATCTGTTCTGTATTACTTTATCCATATTTCAGGCGATAGCAGAAAACGCTCGTGAGAAAGTAGAAAAAGAACAAGAACTTGCTGAGAAGTTGGCCACTGAAACTAACCTGATGGCTAGAGATGCTTTAAAAGATTTGGGTAAGTTTGCATTACTAATAATATGTACTAGCGACCGTTCCGGCTTCGCATGGGTAGTACAAAACCTTAACAAATTATACCTCAAAACCTTCCTTATGAATCACTCTGTCTATTGGTGAAAACCGCATGAAAATCCGTTCAGTAGTTTTTGAGTTTATTGCGAACAGACAGATAGACGCAGCGGAGGACTTTGCTATATAATATGTAGTGATTATACACAATTCCTTTTTTTAAAGATTGGATGGCTGGTGAACATGATTCGTGAATGTGATTGTATTGAACCAAATTCAAATGGTATATCTAGCCGAGAGAGTTAACTGTCTAAATTTGAGTAACAATAAAAAGTGCTGCGTATATTATTAGTAGTATTTCGTGACTTCAAATATGGACGCTGGTGGACAGGTCGATGCAAGCTTTACTGATTATAGCAAAGCATTCGATCGTATAGATCATCAAATACTATTGCAAAAGCTTTTTTTCGCAGGAGTTCACGGTAACCTTTACCGGTGGTTTGCTTCCTATATTGAAAATCGGTCGCAGGCAATAGTACGAAATGGGTTCTGTTCCACCTGGTGCAACGTCCCTTCCGGTGTACCGCAAGGGTCACTACTTGGGCCTCTTCTTTTGAACTTATTTATAAATGACGTTAACCATTATATAAAACATTCAAACTATCTACTTTACGCTGATGACATGAAAATTTTCAAAAAAATTACTTATTTATATGACTGTCTCCTTCTTCAAAATGATTTGGATAGATTCGAACAATATTGCTATATCAATAAATTAGACATGAACATTAATAAATCTTATTCTATAACTTTCACTCGCAAAGCTAAAACAACGCATTTTAAGTATTCCATTAGGGGACACGGCTTGCAACAGGTGGACGAGGTACGAGACTTAGGTATTATTCACGATTCTAAGTTGACATATAAAAAGCATATTGATCATATAGCCAAAAAAGCTAATAGGGCAATGGGTTTCGTTCTTAGATCGAGCTCACAATTTAAGAATTTAAAAGTTTTTAAAATTCTCTATTGCTCATTGGTGCGTAGTATCCTCGAGTATTGCTCACAAATGTGGAATCCACGGTACGTTATTTATAGAGAGAGGTTGGAATCTATCCAACGTAGATTTCTGAGGTACCTGCAGTACAAATCCAAAATCTTTGATCCATCATATGAGGCAAGATGTAGAAGACACCATATTCTACCACTGTATGAAAGAAGAAAATTATCTGACATCACGTGTCTTGTTAAAATTGCCCAGCACGGTATTGATTCACCTGATCTTTTATTCAAAATATATCTTAAAATTCCAAATAGAATGACTAGATTTCATGCATGTCTAGATGTTCCTCAGTGTTCTTCAAATTATAGGCAGAACTCGTTTTTCTTCCGAGCTATTAAAGAAAGTAATAAGGTGGTTAGCTTTCCAGAACTAGACTTATTCAACTCGAAATCACATGTTTTCAATAAAATATTAACAAAGGCATGGTTCTCAAGCTGATTCGTTCATAATTTGTAACTTACATTTCTTTGTTAATTTTTGTTTTGTTTAGTTTCCCTCTCATTACCATTTTCTAAAACTATTAGTATTATATAACAAGCTTTTTAGTTGTGTATCGGCGAAAACATGTAAATGGTGCATAGTTTTAACACATGTTGTATTTTCTGTTATATACACTGTATGTTTTCCCAACAAAAATAAAAAATAAAAAGCACTCTGAGACTGCCGCGGTAAAGCTATTGCATAGCATTTTTTATCAACTTATGCAATTATAATTATTTATTTATTTTATTTATGCAGTATTTTTTTTCCTTTGTTTTTTTGTCTTTGATATTAATTCAAGTTACACTTTTTGAGCATGGTGACCGATAAGAAAACAAATTTTTTTCTTTTATTAAATAAATGTGAAGTTAATATTGTTCAAAATATTTTTTATCTTACAATACATGTAGGTTCTTCAGGAATATTTATCATTGAAACTATAGGTTTATGGTAACTGAAATAAGAAACATAAGTTTGAGACTTGATATCTTCTAAATATCTGGAAAATACCGCGTCAATGGTGGTCCCATATTTTGTTGTGGATTCTTGTGGATCATTATTCATTTTCAAATTCAATATTTTCGAAAGAAAAGTTGTCAACCGCTCTGATTTTTTATCAGCGAAGTTGATGTTGAAATCGCCAGCCAAGATAAGTGGAAATTTATTACCATTTGTACCAAGTATTTTCGACCCTTCTTCAGTGTGCTCCAGTAAAGTGCGATGAATAAAATGCTCTACCTCGTCTAATTTTGGATTCGGAGAAATGTAAATTGCTACCATGACTATGTGTAGGCCATTTCTAAGTTTGCATAAGCACGCACAAATATCTCCAACAAATGAGCTCCTAACATTAACACCGCTAACGTGTGCAATATTTATTTCAATATTCGGAGTCATAACATTAGTATTATTATTATTATTTTGGTAAATAGCTACCCCCACCTTTTGGAACGAACAGTACCTCGTTTGAATTGAACAATACAATTGAAATTAGGTATTTCGATCAAAATGATTAAGTCTGTATTAAAAAATTATGAACTCAATAAAAAGATACCTAAATATAATAGGTACTACAATATTTATATTTTAGTTTAAATATTTTAATTCATGAAATTACTATTATTTTTGAAAAAATATTGATTAAAAGAAAATTATTATCAAGTTAAATAAAAACTAAAATATTTAATTGACCGTTTTTTAGAATTGATTATTAATATGAATAATATATTTCATATTAAATGGTATTTCTATCGAATTTGAAAATAACAACGTTTCGTTGGTTACTTTGCAACTAGCCTGTATATGAGTTAACTTATAGTCATTTAAAAAAATATATACTTTTAATTCTATTCTGTGGCCAACTTCAACATGTAGCATTTGTGTCACAGTGATGCGCGCGCATCTTAAAATTTCACTCTCATAATTTTTTCATAACGCGCCTAAAGAAGTATAACTTCAAAAAGCATCACCGCTGTGCCGGTCGGAGTGAGGGGTGTTAGGTTATTTACGTTACGGAATTTCTGGATTCGGTCTCCACGCTCAAGGCCCGCGATAGAAGCTATGCAATAGCTTAAAAAATAATAAATATCTGTGGATAGACATCAAATAGCAGTGTCTCAAAGTAAATTAATTTATTTCATTTATACTTCTGCAATATCATAATATGAATTGTTATGTTATGTCATTTCGACGTAGTGCTTATAACATAAGATTCAATCAATAATAATGTTAGCATTATAGCAAAGGAATAGCGAAACAAAAAAAAAACAGGTACTTTCAAAATGCTGTTTATTAAAGAGCAATGTATTTTTTTTACTGTTTCCCGCTCTGATAAAGTCTTAACAATGAGATCCAACAAACTACTTTACCACCATATGACATGTATAGAGACAATATTTTCTATCGAGCCGGTCTTTATCTGCTTCCTTTAGAGTCAAGCAAAAACTTGACTTTGTTTTTTAAATTTATTTTGATATACAGAGGAGGCGATGCCAGCCCTTAGGGCGGCTGAGCAAGCCCTGCGAGAGTTAAACCGTAATGACATAACTGAAGTGAAGGCGATGAAGAAGCCCCCTGCAGGAGTGGTGCTTGTCATTGAGTCGCTATGCGTTGTATTTGATATCAAACCTGTCAAGGTGAGCTTACAACTTAAAAAATAATGAATTGATCAAATTAAGTAGTATAAGCAGCAGACAGTTTAAAAAATCTATCACTTTTTTCATCTGAAAGTGACTGGTCACTGTAGCAAGAAAGCTTGAATTTTTTTTGACGTGACAACGTCTAATAAATCGATGAACGCCGGCTGCACGCACGAAAAAGGATGACTCATTGTCCCGTTACGCTCATTGTCCCGTTACACGCATTGTAACGTTACGGGCAAGAAATATTGTTATGACGTTGTCACGTTAAACTATCGTCCGTAAACCGACTTTACAGACAACCAATTTTTTAACTAATCTCTTGGAGTATCTTACTTTTCGGTCGCAATGCTACCAACGCTAGTGACACAGGCCGTTGAATGCCTAGTAGTAGCATTAATTGTTTAATTGTCATCTCACGTCCACTTTACAGCTGTTTTAACATAAAGCTCCCTGTTACTCTGAACTATCGCCGTATGACATTATTTTTACATTGACATTCTTTTAAAGTTCGACTCGTTTTATGGTGACCTTATTTGCCTTCTCGACTGACAAATACTTCTAAATCTATCGCTATATTGTGTGGTGGTACTATATTATTATTCTCATTACATACAAGGAACCAGGTCCTAACTACGGGGAGAAGATTCTTAACTTTTGGAAGCCAGGCTCACAGATGTTAGCTGATCCTGGTAATTTCCTGACATCCCTGATGGATTTTGACAAGGAAGCCATTACAGAAAACATGATCAAAAAGCTCAAGAGATTTATTCTTAATCCAGATTATGAACCTACCAAGATAAAGAAGGTATAACTATTTTGAACGCCTAACATCGCGCCTATGGAAAATTGTTAACCAATTTTTATACTGTCATTAAAAAGCAACGCGTAAATTTTTATTATTGTTTTAGAGAGAACTCTCGCACTAAGAATAAAAAATTCTTATGTCAAGTATTCAGAAAACGGAACAAGGAACACCCAGCACACCATCTATTTGTGGATTTTGATAAGATTGTATTGTTTGGTAACTGCCTCCAGGGCGCAGCGGCAGTGAATGCGACTGCTGTGCATGAGGACAATAGCAGCCCGGAGTTAGGAAGTTGACTGTGTTAGACACCTCCGTGCCTCGAAAAGCACGTAAAGCCGTTGGTCCTGCGCCTGAATTCTCTCCAGTCGTGTCGGATTACCGTCCAATCGGATCATGAGAGTTAGGGAACAGAGAGTGCACTTGTGTTTGCGCACACACATGTTCACTATAATATCTCCTGCGCAGATGGCCAATCTCCGTTAAGACTTGCTGCCATGACCGAAATTCGGTCTGGAGGACATTGGTAGCTTGTAATCACAACCATCATCGTATAATAAATTGTCAATTTGCAGACTCTAGTCCACTCGGATGCAAATAGCGACGATTTTCTTCTTCTTTTCATGTGTTTAGTGGCCAACCTGTTGTCAAGAGTTGTTCAAAGCCGCCCGTAGGCCTCTGACATGGCTTAACGACTGCTGTCAATTTAACAACCGGGACCGACTTTTTACGTGCCCTCCGAAGCACGGAGACGCTCAGATGAAATACCACTAAGCGGTCACCCATCTATAGACTGACCGCATCCAACGTTGCTTAACGACGATTACGACTTTTTAACGAAAAGTAACAATTGTTTTTTTTTTTCTGCAGGTGTCAAAAGCGTGTCAATCACTGTGCATGTGGGTGCACGCTATGTACAAATATTACCACGTCAATAAAGCCGTGTTGCCTAAAAAGATGGCTTTGGAAAGGGCCAAAAATGAACTTGCTGCTGTTGAAGGTAGTTTCTTTATCTGTTTATATAGTAAAATGTTAAATATTATATAATAGATTGAATCTATTTTAAAGTGGAGTAATTCGTGATTTACGTTAAACTGTCTTTGCCGGGATGTACGTCGTATATGTATGTCGGATATTTCGACAAAAATTATAACAACCTATAGTTATAACGTTTGCCAAAAAATCTATAGGTACTTGCCGAAGTGTTAGAAGGCTATGCTGATCTGCCTCTAGTTACAATAAATATCACTTTGGTTTTTTGAAGTTTTGATATCCTATTAATTCTTTATTTTCCCGTCGTTAGTTGTAGAGACCTATACTGATTGGCTTGCCCACTTAATGTAGACCCCAAATCGCTTAATACCACCATTTCATCAAATTCAGTCACCAAGCAGATTTGCTTTCAAACTAAAGAGCAGTATAGCCGTTCCCTTCTTTTTCTCTTTACGGCAAGCAAGACTAGCCTTGTCATGGTATTGCTTCCATATTTCCACAATTATTAGTGTAACTAGTTTCTGTTAGAATAATTCTACTATATTCATTTTATGGTTCTGTTGTAATTTATCGGAAACTTGGTACAGATTTCGTCCAACGTTCGAGCGTTCAACGGCTTACACGAGAATTAGTAACATCTTAATAAATATTAGCTGAATAAATTATTATTGATCGTTTAATCTGCGAACACTGTATTTGCCGACGTACACTAAGGGTCAATTCACACCGAGACGCGACGCGGCGCGACGCTGCGCGCACATTTTAATAGAGCGACTCAAAATATACTTTATTTACTACACGAAAAGATACTGTTAGGAATCTGATGTGAAATAGCTTAAAAAATAACAGACGCACTTTAACCTTTAAATAATCATTGACTTATTCAAGAAATGCATTAACAAATAAAGTAAGAGATAATTGATATCACCCAACAGCGATCACACAACACGTCCGTTCCGTCCGCCGCTCGATGTCAAAGTGAGTCATTGCGTGCCGAGCGCGCTTTTATAGCATGCTCGATCGGATGATTCGTGACGTTACTTGTTTACGTCGCAATCCGCAACTAACACGGTCTCTCCTGACAACAAGGCGTCCTCGACTTGATTGTATTGCGTTACGGCTCCTATAGAGGCCTTAAGATCGGACATGGATGGTCCAGCTGCTACGAGCTTGTTACACTCAAGTTGCTTTAACCTGGCATCGGTATCGTCAGTTTCGTCATCTAACGTTAAGAGTGGTGTTCACACGTGGCATATACGTAAATTGACCTTAAGTATTTCACAGTAATTATGTCAAAATAGCAAGGATACAGGATGGTAGGCGTCCCAGCCATCCTATATTGCTGCCCATACTTTACCACAGCGACTAACGCTAAGTAGGTGTCAGGCACCTTCGTTGGGCGACACACGCCTTTGGGACTAACCCATATGTTAGGCGACACAAGCCATTGGGACTAACCCATACGTTGGGGATACACGCCATTGGGAATAACCCATACGTTTGGCGACACACGCCATTGGGAATAACCCATACGTTGGGCGACACACGCCATTGGGACTAACCCATACGTTGGGCGACACACGCCATCCTTAGAGGAACACACCTCAGCGTTGGGCGACACACGCCATCCTTAGAGGAACACACCTCAGCGTTGGGCGACACACGCCATCCTTAGAGGAACACACCTCAGCGTTGGGCGACGCACGCCATCGTTAGAGGAACACACCTCAGCGTTGGGCGACACACGCCATTGGAGAAGTGCTCACATAAGTGGAGCACGCCACTGGAAAGCACTCAATTAGTTCTTGACGAACCTTTTCCTGTTCCTGATCCCAACGAAACTCAACTAACCTTTCCGGGTCAGATGAGCAATGCATGCGGTTCTCGTTGCATACCCCTTAATATTTGCGGAAGCGTCCAGCGAGTCACAGTAATTGTCGAACCTGTATGACATTCTCGGGGGATGGAGTTTTTTTTTTAAGGCCGTCACTTTACATGAGCTCGGCCGCACCTGACCAAAATTTATTATCCTCCCTAAATATTCTACTTCAGTTGTCAGGAAGCAGCATTTTGTAAGGTTTATTGAGAAACTTGCCTTAGTGAGCGTATTTAGAACCTTCTTTAGTAACGAGATGCCATGTTTTATGGTATTACTCATAAGGAGTACGTCATCGATATACACCAGGACGTTTCCTGCCTCAACCAATTCGCTAAGAGTTCGATTGATAATACGCTGGTAGACGATCGGGGCGTTTATCAAACCATACGACACTTTCAGGTATTCAAAGTGTCCTTCCGGTGTGACAAATCCCGTAACGTATACGGAGCTATCGTTCGAATCACTACGTTCGCGACGGCGCCCATACGGCGATTCATGACGCGAGCTACGCACGGAGTCACTATTAGCAGACCTATTTCACGAACGGTCTCGGGAACAGCGACGATCATGCCTTCGGGCATATTAAACACGAGTTTTGATGAAGCACGCACGCAATAACAACAATCCCACTGTAAATCACAAAAACACTTTTTAATAAAATAAACACCGGCAGAATGTAAAAGTGAAGGTAGGAAAGTTATTTATTTCTTTCCTCGTATCTTTGTGTTTAGTGGGCTTTGAAGTCCTTTATCCCACTTCTGATAGGAATCTGATGTGAAACAGCTTAAAAAATAACAAACGCACTTTAACCTTTAAATAATCATTGACTTATTCAAGAAATGCATTAACAAATAAAGTAAGAGATAATTGATATCACCCAACAGCGATCACACAACACGTCCGTTCCGTCCGCCGCTCGATGTCAAAGTGAGTCATTGCGTGCCGAGCGCGCTTTTATAGCATGCTCGATCGGATGATTCGTGACGTTACTTGTTTACGTCGCAATCCGCAACTAACACGGCCTCTCCTGACAACAAGGCGTCCTCGACTTGATTGTATTGCGTTACGGCTCCTATAGAGGCCTTAAGATCGGACATGGATGGTCCAGCTGCTACGAGCTTGTTACACTCAAGTTGCTTTAACCTGGCATCGGTATCGTCAGTTTCGTCATCTAACGTTAAGAGTGGTGTTCACACGTGGCATATACGTAAATTGACCTTAAGTATTTCACAGTAATTATGTCAAAATAGCAAGGATACAGGATGGTAGGCGTCCCAGCCATCCTATATTGCTGCCCATACTTTACCACAGCGACTAACGCTAAGTAGGTGTCAGGCACCTTCGTTGGGCGACACACGCCTTTGGGACTAACCCATATGTTAGGCGACACAAGCCATTGGGACTAACCCATACGTTGGGGATACACGCCATTGGGAATAACCCATACGTTGGGCGACACACGCCATTGGGAATAACCCATACGTTGGGCGACACACGCCATTGGGACTAACCCATACGTTGGGCGACACACGCCATCCTTAGAGGAACATACCTCAGCGTTGGGCGACACACGCCATCCTTAGAGGAACACACCTCAGCGTTGGGCGACACACGCCATCCTTAGAGGAACACACCTCAGCGTTGGGCGACGCACGCCATCGTTAGAGGAACACACCTCAGCGTTGGGCGACACACGCCATTGGAGAAGTGCTCACATAAGTGGAGCACGCCACTGGAAAGCACTCAATTAGTTCTTGACGAACCTTTTCCTGTTCCTGATCCCAACGAAACTCAACTAACCTTTCCGGGTCAGATGAGCAATGCATGCGGTTCTCGTTGCATACCCCTTAATATTTGCGGAAGCGTCCAGCGAGTCACAGTAATTGTCGAACCTGTATGACATTCTCGGGGGATGGAGTTTTTTTTTTAAGGCCGTCACTTTACATGAGCTCGGCCGCACCTGACCAAAATTTATTATCCTCCCTAAATATTCTACTTCAGTTGTCAGGAAGCAGCATTTTGTAAGGTTTATTGAGAAACTTGCCTTAGTGAGCGTATTTAGAACCTTCTTTAGTAACGAGATGCCATGTTTTATGGTATTACTCATAAGGAGTACGTCATCGATATACACCAGGACGTTTCCTGCCTCAACCAATTCGCTAAGAGTTCGATTGATAATACGCTGGTAGACGATCGGGGCGTTTATCAAACCATACGACACTTTCAGGTATTCAAAGTGTCCTTCCGGTGTGACAAATCCCGTAACGTATACGGAGCTATCGTTCGAATCACTACGTTCGCGACGGCGCCCATACGGCGATTCATGACGCGAGCTACGCACGGAGTCACTATTAGCAGACCTATTTCACGAACGGTCTCGGGAACAGCGACGATCATGCCTTCGGGCATATTAAACACGAGTTTTGATGAAGCACGCACGCAATAACAACAATCCCACTGTAAATCACAAAAACACTTTTTAATAAAATAAACACCGGCAGAATGTAAAAGTGAAGGTAGGAAAGTTATTTATTTCTTTCCTCGTATCTTTGTGTTTAGTGGGCTTTGAAGTCCTTTATCCCACTTCTGATAGGAATCTGATGTGAAACAGCTTAAAAAATAACAAACGCACTTTAACCTTTAAATAATCATTGACTTATTCAAGAAATGCATTAACAAATAAAGTAAGAGATAATTGATATCACCCAACAGCGATCACACAACACGTCCGTTCCGTCCGCCGCTCGATGTCAAAGTGAGTCATTGCGTGCCGAGCGCGCTTTTATAGCATGCTCGATCGGATGATTCGTGACGTTACTTGTTTACGTCGCAATCCGCAACTAACACGGCCTCTCCTGACAACAAGGCGTCCTCGACTTGATTGTATTGCGTTACGGCTCCTATAGAGGCCTTAAGATCGGACATGGATGGTCCAGCTGCTACAAGCTTGTTACATTCAAGTTGCTTTAACCTGGCATCGGTATCGTCAGTTTCGTCATCTAACGTTAAGAGTGGTGTTCACACGTGGCATATACGTAAATTGACCTTAAGTATTTCACAGTAATTATGTCAAAATAGCAAGGATACAGGATGGTAGGCGTCCCAGCCATCCTATATTGCTGCCCATACTTTACCACAGCGACTAACGCTAAGTAGGTGTCAGGCACCTTCGTTGGGCGACACACGCCTTTGGGACTAACCCATATGTTAGGCGACACAAGCCATTGGGACTAACCCATACGTTGGGGATACACGCCATTGGGAATAACCCATACGTTTGGCGACACACGCCATTGGGAATAACCCATACGTTGGGCGACACACGCCATTGGGACTAACCCATACGTTGGGCGACACACGCCATTGGGACTAACCCATACGTTGGGCGACACACGCCATCCTTAGAGGAACACACCTCAGCGTTGGGCGACACACGCCATCCTTAGAGGAACACACCTCAGCGTTGGGCGACACACGCCATCCTTAGAGGAACACACCTCAGCGTTGGGCGACGCACGCCATCGTTAGAGGAACACACCTCAGCGTTGGGCGACACACGCCATTGGAGAAGTGCTCACATAAGTGGAGCACGCCACTGGAAAGCACTCAATTAGTTCTTGACGAACCTTTTCCTGTTCCTGATCCCAACGAAACTCAACTAACCTTTCCGGGTCAGATGAGCAATGCATGCGGTTCTCGTTGCATACCCCTTAATATTTGCGGAAGCGTCCAGCGAGTCACAGTAATTGTCGAACCTGTCTGACATTCTCGGGGGATGGAGTTTTTTTTTAAGGCCGTCACTTTACATGAGCTCGGCCGCACCTGACCAAAACTTATTATCCTCCCTAAATATTCTACTTCAGTTGTCAGGAAGCAGCATTTTGTAAGGTTTATTGAGAAACTTGCCTTAGTGAGCGTATTTAGAACCTTCTTTAGTAACGAGATGCCATGTTTTATGGTATTACTCATAAGGAGTACGTCATCGATATACACCAGGACGTTTCCTGCCTCAACCAATTCGCGAAGAGTTCGATTGATAATACGCTGGTAGACGATCGGGGCGTTTATCAAACCATACGACACTTTCAGGTATTCAAAGTGTCCTTCCGGTGTGACAAATCCCGTAACGTATACGGAGCTATCGTTCGAATCACTACGTTCGCGACGGCGCCCATACGGCGATTCATGACGCGAGCTACGCACGGAGTCACTATTAGCAGACCTATTTCACGAACGGTCTCGGGAACAGCGACGATCATGCCTTCGGGCATATTAAACACGAGTTTTGATGAAGCACGCACGCAATAACAACAATCCCACGGTAAATCACAAAAACACTTTAAAAATAAACACCGGCAGAATGTAAAAGTGAAGGTAGGAAAGTTATTTATTTCTTTCCTCGTATCTTTGTGTTTAGTGGGCTTTGAAGTCCTTTATCCCACTTCTGATAGGAATCTGATGTGAAACAGCTTAAAAAATAACAAACGCACTTTAACCTTTAAATAATCATTGACTTATTCAAGAAATGCATTAACAAATAAAGTAAGAGATAATTGATATCACCCAACAGCGATCACACAACACGTCCGTTCCGTCCGCCGCTCGATGTCAAAGTGAGTCATTGCGTGCCGAGCGCGCTTTTATAGCATGCTCGATCGGATGATTCGTGACGTTACTTGTTTACGTCGCAATCCGCAACTAACACGGCCTCTCCTGACAACAAGGCGTCCTCGACTTGATTGTATTGCGTTACGGCTCCTATAGAGGCCTTAAGATCGGACATGGATGGTCCAGCTGCTACAAGCTTGTTACATTCAAGTTGCTTTAACCTGGCATCGGTATCGTCAGTTTCGTCATCTAACGTTAAGAGTGGTGTTCACACGTGGCATATACGTAAATTGACCTTAAGTATTTCACAGTAATTATGTCAAAATAGCAAGGATACAGGATGGTAGGCGTCCCAGCCATCCTATATTGCTGCCCATACTTTACCACAGCGACTAACGCTAAGTAGGTGTCAGGCACCTTCGTTGGGCGACACACGCCTTTGGGACTAACCCATATGTTAGGCGACACAAGCCATTGGGACTAACCCATACGTTGGGGATACACGCCATTGGGAATAACCCATACGTTTGGCGACACACGCCATTGGGAATAACCCATACGTTGGGCGACACACGCCATTGGGACTAACCCATACGTTGGGCGACACACGCCATTGGGACTAACCCATACGTTGGGCGACACACGCCATCCTTAGAGGAACACACCTCAGCGTTGGGCGACACACGCCATCCTTAGAGGAACACACCTCAGCGTTGGGCGACACACGCCATCCTTAGAGGAACACACCTCAGCGTTGGGCGACGCACGCCATCGTTAGAGGAACACACCTCAGCGTTGGGCGACACACGCCATTGGAGAAGTGCTCACATAAGTGGAGCACGCCACTGGAAAGCACTCAATTAGTTCTTGACGAACCTTTTCCTGTTCCTGATCCCAACGAAACTCAACTAACCTTTCCGGGTCAGATGAGCAATGCATGCGGTTCTCGTTGCATACCCCTTAATATTTGCGGAAGCGTCCAGCGAGTCACAGTAATTGTCGAACCTGTCTGACATTCTCGGGGGATGGAGTTTTTTTTTAAGGCCGTCACTTTACATGAGCTCGGCCGCACCTGACCAAAACTTATTATCCTCCCTAAATATTCTACTTCAGTTGTCAGGAAGCAGCATTTTGTAAGGTTTATTGAGAAACTTGCCTTAGTGAGCGTATTTAGAACCTTCTTTAGTAACGAGATGCCATGTTTTATGGTATTACTCATAAGGAGTACGTCATCGATATACACCAGGACGTTTCCTGCCTCAACCAATTCGCGAAGAGTTCGATTGATAATACGCTGGTAGACGATCGGTGCGTTTATCAAACCATACGACACTTTCAGGTATTCAAAGTGTCCTTCCGGTGTGACAAATCCCGTAACGTATACGGAGCTATCGTTCGAATCACTACGTTCGCGACGGCGCCCATACGGCGATTCATGACGCGAGCTACGCACGGAGTCACTATTAGCAGACCTATTTCACGAACGGTCTCGGGAACAGCGACGATCATGCCTTCGGGCATATTAAACACGAGTTTTGATGAAGCACGCACGCAATAACAACAATCCCACGGTAAATCACAAAAACACTTTAAAAATAAACACCGGCAGAATGTAAAAGTGAAGGTAGGAAAGTTATTTATTTCTTTCCTCGTATCTTTGTGTTTAGTGGGCTTTGAAGTCCTTTATCCCACTTCTGATAGGAATCTGATGTGAAACAGCTTAAAAAATAACAAACGCACTTTAACCTTTAAATAATCATTGACTTATTCAAGAAATGCATTAACATATAAAGTAAGAGATAATTGATATCACCCAACAGCGATCACACAGCACGTCCGTTCCGTCCGCCGCTCGATGTCAAAGTGAGTCATTGCGCGCCGAGCGCGCTTTTATAGCATGCTTGATCGGATGATTCGTGACGTTACTTGTTTACGTCGCATTTCGTAACTAACAATACACATTTCATTGTGAGAATTCAGAATACGTTGCACCACGCAGCACTGCGCCTCGAGATGTCTCGCGGCGTAGCGCGACGCAGCGGTGCATCGCCGGTACGCGCGGCGTGCAAGAGCGGTGCTGCGTCTCGTGATGCCGCGCGACGCAGCGCGACGCCGCGAGATGCAGCCTGAGGCCGCTGTGGCGCGCTTGCAAATGGTAGACTGCGGGTGGGCACGGGTGGAACGGTCACCCGCGGCGAGTAGACACGTTCCGCTGCGCCCCGCGGCGTCTCGCTGCGCAGCGAGGCGTCGTGTTGCTACGAATTTGCGATGTGCCTCGCGACGTTGCGATGCGTCTCGCGGCGGCGCGCGGCGCAGCGCAAAATCATTGGCCTCTTCGAGTGTCGTCACGTCGCGTCGCGTTTCGGTGTGAACCGACCCTAATGCATCAATTCTTAGTAGCGGTACGATATATAAAACATCATACTTAACTAATCGCTTCACCATACAGCACTGCTGGCGAATGCTAAGGTGAAAATGCAAGCGTTGCTAGAAGGTATCGCGAAGTTGAACGCGTACTTGCTGGAAAAGGAAGAAGAGAAACGAAAGATGGAGGATGATATCAACATGTGCTTGGAGAGGATGGACCGTGCGAACCGGTAACAGAATACAGCCATAGATTATTATAAAAATATAGACATAATAATATATCTATACTAATATTATAAAGCTAAAGAGTTTGTTTGTTTGTTTGAACGCGCTAATCTCAGGAACTACTGGTTCGAATTAATAAAATATTTTAGTGTTGGATAGCTCATTTATCGAGGAAGGCTATAGGCTATATAACATATAACATCAATGGCAATATGTTGAAAAATGCTTTAAAAAGTGGCTTATCAATAATGTCTTGTATTGCAGTCATTATGCCATATGTCAATGAAAAAAGGAATTAAGTACTTTTACCTGCCGGGTGAAACGCAGTTTCATGTACTATCCTACGAGTGAGGACAGTAAGATTTAACTATGTCTTACCATCCCAACTCGTTGAACTCTGTTTGCTTACGTAGGAGAGCCAAAGACTATGAGATGATTTGAAAACGGTCGGACAACTTGAATTCATAAAACCATATAACTAACTATAGTTTGAAATATTCTTTTAGATTGCTGAACGGTCTCTCCAGTGAGCGCGTCAGGTGGATTAAGACTATAGCAGAATTGGACGTAGCTAGCGTCAACCTCATCGGTGATATACTGCTTAGTGCCTGTAAGTACCATTTGACTACACTAAACAGTCCACCACTCCATTTTTCCACTGCTTCATTAATCCATTATTCCTGTTAAATAGTTTACGGCCAGTTTCACCACTTATCAAGTACAAGTTATCCGAAAGATAAATCGCATGTTGTCTCACTTAGACAAGATTATTGATAAATGCTATTTGGAGGTGATTTAATAGGCCACGTCCATCGGCGGGTCGGACCTTTGAATGCGACGAATTTGACGATTTGACGATTTGAATGCGAGAGCGATCCGCGCGGCTCTGCCATAAAGGTGTGAGGAACACCGCGGTAGTTTTAGTTGGTTCAGCCCAAATTTCCATCTTGGGCTGGATCCCGACATATTAAAATATAAAAACATTGGTACTTAGGTATTAAATATCTTTTTTTTAACGCGGGGAAATGTTCAATTCACATTCCCCATCGATTCACATTCCCCATCGCCGGCCTTGGGGCGGGCGATGAGGAATGTGAAATGCACATTTCCCGGCGTTAAAAAAAGAATTATAAGTACCAATGTTCTGATATTTTGTAATGTAAAATTGCTTTCATTCCGAAATTAAAAAAATAAAATCCTCATTATTAATTTAATTTCGATGCATAACATTCGCATAAACGAAAGACAATATTATTATGACCACACCTCTCTGATAAATAAGCATTTTATATAAATTCGCTGTATATATTAGTATTGTTTAATATTTGCCAGGTGCTGTAGGATACATAACGCCTTTCACAGACGCGTTTAGAGCAGAAATTATGGCTCAATGGTTGAAACATATTGAGGTTTGTTTATAATTAAACTAAAATTATCATTATCAGTTATATCTTTAGTGAATTAAAACTAATTTGGTCAGATCACAGCTGCTGAAATAATGATCTCTAGATCCAATTCCAATCAAAGCAGCTATATTTAATGGAACCTCGCTAGATGGCTAGTTTGTATACAAGTAAACACTTTTTTCCCCTTCTTTCATATGTTAATAACCTGAATATATTGTGAAGTATTGAGCTTTCATTTTCGTCCTACTCAAAGATAATGTCCGACTAAGCTTGGTCATCTGACTTGGTGGGTAGTGAGCCAACAATTAATGCCCCGAACTTGTATAATCTATTTTTTTCTTGCGTGGTACGCAAACTTATCTAGCGCCATGCAGTCTCTAATGTAATTTGTATGGAGCATGAAAATGGGAACAACGCCATCTTGTGACACTAGCTGTAACTTCTTCGTTGTTTATAATGATGATACAGGATTACAACGACAAAGTATTTCTTCAGGAGGTGAAAGTTCCACACACACCTGGCGCTACTCCATTGAGCACGCTCGGTGATGATGTACAAATAAGGTACTCAATCAGTATTTATTTATATTTAGCTGTTGTTTTGCAAGTATTGCAATGATGTGTATTAATGACGATAAAATATAGTTTAGGAACTTATATGTTACAAACTAATAGTCATTCATTATTGTATATATTCGATATGAGACAAAACACAGTGATCCTACATCTAAATTACATAATACTCAATTGTTTTTATATGAAATAAATATAATTCAATATAATCTAAAAGCACTTTTAGGCTCTTTTTGGCATCGGTGATTTAATATTTTCATTATCGCCCCACGAACAACATGATTGAAGTAGTTATTTCTCCCACGTGCAGTACACGGCAGTCTTCTTTCTTCTTTTTTTTTCGTGTGGTTAGTGGCCAACCTGTTATCAAGAGTTGTTCAAGCCGCCCGTAGGCCTCTGACATGGCTTAACGACTGCTATCAATTTGACAACAACCGGGACCGACTTTTTACGTCCTCTCCGAAGCACGGAGACGCTCAGATGAAATACCACTAAGCGGTCACCCATCTATAGACTGACCGCACCCAACGTTGCTTAACCTCGCTAATCGTTTACCGATCAGTGAGTGCAACTGGCTATGAGCGCCTCAATAAATTTTCATAAATGTACGTGTGCAGTTTTAGCTACGCCGTAGACCAATGACATTAAATGCTACACGGGTTCTCATATCAAGTGTTACCAGTAGGGACATAGCAAGAATACGAGTGTACTACAAATCTTTTAACATACATATATATACATAGATTCACGCCTGTTTCCCAGACAACATGTATAACAAATGCATGCATTTTTAACAAATATACTGTCAAGCATTTTCAAAATAATATTACTTCTTCGTTCTAGAACGTGGCAGATGTACGGCCTGCCTCGGGACACAATGTCTGTGGAGTCGGCGGTACTGATCTTCAACTCGCGCCGATGGCCGCTCATCATCGACCCGCAGGCACAGGCCAACAAGTGGATTAGGGCTATGGTAACGTTATAACCACTATTTAAGGGAAAATAAAAAAATTAAATCCACTGCAAACGGTATAGAAAACGGATACGGATAGGCTAACTGCTAACCTGCACTGGGCCAGCGTGGTGGACTATGGCCTAACCCTTCTCAACTGAGAAGAGGCCCGTTTCCAGCAATGGGTAACTTTAGTTATAAGCTAACTTCTGTGCCGTAGCTCTGTCTAGCCTCTTTTGTTTTGTTTTTTTTCAGTCAAAGCAGCATTAACAATTCGTCTAAACTTCTGTTAGGATTTTCTATGGTCAGGCATTCTTTATGGCGATGTTACACAGTACACACTTCACAGATATCTTAATCATATACTTATGTATGATGCAAAGACGTTTTTTTTTTTATTGCCATTGGTGGCAGACGAGCAAGTGGCCCACCTGATGGAAAGTGGTAACCACTGCTCATGGGCTTTAGCAATGTCAGAACACAGCAAAGCCGCTGCCTACCGTGAAAGAAGAACTCTCTTTAAACCTCGTTTGAAGAAGGTTATATCATAGCGCTCGGGAAACACCGAAGCTGGCAGTTCATTCCAGAGCTTGCACGTACGTGGGAGAAATGATCGCTGAAAGCGTACCGTCTTAGAATTGAACGCTTCCAGGTGATATGGATGAACCCTGCTTCGGTGTCCAGTGGTACGGTGATAGAAAGGGGCCGCTGGTACCAAATCAAACAGTTCTTCAGAGCACTCCCCGTGAAAGAGTCTGTAGAACACGCAGAGAGACCCAAAGTCTCTTCGTTGCTTCAACGACTCCAGTCTATCCGTGAGATTGGGATCATCGACGATTCGAACTGCCCGTCTTTGTAGGGAGTCAAGTGGGTCGAGCTGGTATGTGGGGGCCCCTGCCCAGAGATGTGAGCAGTACTCCACGTGCGGCCGGACCTGTGCTTTTTAAAGAACAAGACGTTGACCTGGTGTGAAATACCGCCTGGCTCTGTTCAGTACACCCACCTTTTTACTCGCTAATTTAGCTTTGTCCTCCAAGTGACTCCCAAACTGGACTTTATTTGAGATTTCGACGCCGAGGATCCCAATACTTTCGGAGATACGGAGAGTAACTCCTTGGAACTGTGGTGCCATGATAAAAGGGTCCTTCTTGGCAGTAAACGCGCACACTTGTGTCTTCGAGGGGTTGAATCGAACTAAGTTCTGTTCACCCCATTCGGAGGCCCGCCCAAGAGAGTCCTCGACTTCAGACACAAGTTGTGTTCGTCTTTCCTGTATTATGCTCCGAGGGACATTCTGATAGCTGGTATAACGCGCATCACCCGTGCTGTCATCCGCATAGCAATGTATGTTCTCGATTGACAACAAGTCATTGATATGCAGGATGAACAGCGTTGGAGAGAGCACCGAGCCTTGAGGAACACCAGCGTTAATGGTTTTGGTTTCGGAGCTGCAACCATCAACGACGACTGTAATGCTCCGACCATCCAGAAAGCTGGCTATCCATTTGCAGAGTCCCTCGGGGATTCCATAAGATGGTAGCTTCGATAGAAGGGCTCTATGCCAGACCCTGCCAAATGCCTTAGCGATATCGAGGCTAACGGCCAAAGCCTCTCCCCTTCCCTCCAAAGCCTCCGCCCAGCGGTGTGTGAGGTACACTAGAAGATCACCAGCCGAACGACCATGGCGAAAGCCATACTGGCGGTCACTAATCAGCTGATGATCCTCAAGGTACCGCAGCAGAAGGCGGTTTATTAACCGCTCCATAACTTTGGAGAGCAAGGAAGTAATCGCTACCGGCCTATAGTTTGAAGGATCCGACCGGTCACCCCTTTTCGGGATCGGGTGAACATGAGCAACCTTCCACGAAGATGGAACCCTGTTGGAATTGTAGGAAAGACGGTATAGGCGCGTTAAAACAGGGGTCAACTCAGGGGCGCACGTCTTAAGTACCACTGCAGGGATGCCGTCAGGCCCACTCGACTTATGGATGTCCAGGAGTTCGAGCTCACGCCTAACCGCACGCTGGTTGATGCGCATTTCAGGCAAAGAGCTCTCACACCTTGGGATGGTAGGTGGTATGACTCCCTCATCATCCAAAGTCGAGTTTGAGGCAAAGAGTTCTACCAAAAGATTGGCCTTCTCTTTTGCACTATGGGCCAGACTGGCATCAGACTTACGCAGTGGTGGGAGACTGATCTGGCAAAAATTTCCTTGCGCAGCCTTGGCAAGCGCCCAAAAAGCACGACTCCCTGAAGGATGTCTTCCAAGGCGCTCGCCAATTCTAGCAACGTGTTCCGCCTTAGCCTTGGCAATAGCCTTCTTGCTGGATCTAGAAGCGGCATTAAATTCTCGCTTTCTCTCCTTCACATCAGGATCCCGACACTTCCTAGCCCTATTCCAGGCTAAGTATGCCAACTGCTTCTGGTGTGCAGCATCTCTGCTAGCGTTATTGAACCAGGGGCGGCTGCGGCCGCCCACAGGTATTTTGGCAGAAGGGATGAATAATTCCATCCCTTGGTGGAGCACATCTGTGATGCAGTCAGCACAAGTTCCAGGTTCCCCGGATGAGAAGCAAAGCCACTTCCATGGGTAGGATGCAAGAAATTCTCGAAGTCCATCCCAATCTGCTGACTTGTATCGCCAGACTCTACGGTAACCAGTCACCGAAAAGCGATCTGGGCGCGTAACAGGGGCTGCACTGCGGATAAGGCAATGATCCGATGATCCCAGAGGAGCATCGACCTTCACCCTGTATCCTAGTGGATGTGTAGTCAGCAGAAGATCCAGCAAAGAAGGTTCATGGCTCTCGTTGTCTGGGATACGGGTGGGATGTAACACCAGTTGTGAGAAGCCATAGGCCGAGGCCATATTGAAGAGAGCCCGACCCACGGAATCGGTAGTCCGGGATCCCAGCCACTCTTTGTGGTGAGCGTTAAAATCGCCAAGGACCACCAGCGCCGCGGATGGGTACCCCTCCAATATTTGGTCAGTCTCCTCTTGAACGTTCTCAAGTAGCTAAGTTGACTCCGACTCACTGGCATGGGACCTGTAAAGGCATGCGTAAACTCGGGTAAAACCCCATGGTCTACGCGTAGCCATAAAATTGACAGGTGCCGATGCTCGAGGCCCCGAAGGCGGCGGCAACAGATATCGCCCCTGACGAACACGCACACCCCAGCCTTACGACGGAAAGAATGCTCCAACTCGTAGCCCGGGTATTTTAAGTACGACATGTCGTCCGGGGCGCATATCTGCATTGGTAGTGTAGATCTTCATTTTTAAATTAATATTTATTTATTAAAGTTTAGATTATATGTTTAAAAATACCTCTAATACCTAAAAGTTACTGTTGCAAAACCGAGCAATACTTGTTGTGTATGAATCGTTCTGGATGGAAGACGCTGGCGACTGTGATACAGTTCATACTAGTATGGTCGTCAACGATGACCTCTTATGAATGTATAAATTTGTTAATGGTTTTATTTTTATGTATCTAGCTTAAGATAAATTTGTAAATCTTTTTACTGTAATAAACTATTTTATTATTATTATTAACTCGTATACACCATCATTATGGTGTTCTAAAAGTTGTCTCTGATATTTGCTCTCCTTATTAATACGATATCTAGATATATCTCTTATGTCATGGTTGGAGCCCAAATTAATGACTTTAGTTAGTCTAGAAATTGTTCCGAACAGGTCTGTTTTAGTCTCTTTTTGTATACGAGTTTACAGCTTATTATCTCTCATCCCGAAACTGACCCGTTTTTCCTGCTTATTTGACTGGACTATTATGTTTTGATCTTTGGGACTATGCAATCTTGATACTATTTGAAGCTCCTAAAGCTTTTTTTTTGTTTTTATATTGACACGGTAAGGTGATTGTAACGGACCTGATGAAAAGCCCAATTACAGTCCAGAGACAGTGACGACGAGGAGAAGATAGATGTCTTCTAGCCGTCGCCAGTGTCAAGCCGGTCTGACCAGATGCTTCTTCACACTATGTTTGAAAGACCCAATGCCGTAGAAGGGAGGGAACACATATCCCGGAAGACCATTCCAAAGTTGTATGGTACGGCATAAGAAGGAATTGCTGAACCTTTTGGTGCGAGACTGGATTGTGCTCACCGTCCATCCGTGGTTACGAAGACCGGCACGTGTGGTTCTCAAAAGGAAGTGGGAAGAATACGCTAAGGGACGCAATGTCTCTACGAAGTTGTAGCGGTTCGGTGTCCTTCGTAACCTCCTGGCTGTCGATTATACGTAAGGCATGACACTGCAGTTTATCTAAGGCATCGAGTAGTTGTTGGTCCTGCGCCTGATCTCTCTCAGGTCTCATCGGATCATGAGTGTTACGGAACAGAGAGTGCACTTGTGTTTGCGCACACACTTGTGTATTATAATATCTCCTGCGCAGATGGCCAGTCTGGGTTAAGGTTGGCCACCGTGACCGAAATTCGGTCTGGAAGACATTACTGTTTGCTTTTAGGGAAAAATTGAAGGCCTTATGGTATGCAAGCCAAATGACCGGGACTTGTTGAGGAGCTTCGAGTCCGCCCTGAGATTTGGCAAGCCGTTACTCCTGGAAAATGTTGGGTTTGAACTAGACCCTGCACTGGACCCAGTGCTCAAAGTAAGTGTGTGTTGGAATAACAATTATTATTGACGCAAACAATTTTACCTTGTCAAAAAATATTGACGTTAAGTAGCAATATGCGTTCTGAAGCAGCAAGTTCGTTTCAAAAGAGCGCCTTTGATTCTATCATCCCCTTAGTCGTTTTTTGATTCTGCTTGTCCCTCTTTCTGCTTTTCAATTCAAATGGCATAACTGGCGTGACTATCGTAGTGACTTTTTAAGTTTCTTCTAAAGGAAGACCATACGCATGGTTGCCAGTATTGTGGCAACAGCGGGGTTTTACCACTAAGAAATGAAAATATTTCGTTTCCCAGCGTCAATACTTCCGTCAAGCAGGCCAGCTAGTACTTAAGCTCGGAGATTCTTTGATTCCATACATACCAGGATTCAGGCTTTTCATGACAACCAAAAATCCGAATCCTAAGTATACACCGGAGGCGTCTGTGAAGGTGCAGATTGTTAACTTCGCTCTAGTGCCAAGGTATAGAATTTATGTTATAATTTATATTGAACTAACATTTCGACTACAACATACCTCTTAGTACCCCTTAACGAATTTTGATAAAATTTAATATGGAGACAATTTGAAAGCACTGGATTTTAAGTTAGTAGTTTTACGTCTGCACAAGCTTTAAATTTAATTAAAATTAAGTATCAATTTATTAAAAGTTAAAGGTTGTGCAGACGTAAAGCGTTTAACGGATTTCGATGTAACTTTATTATTTACTTTTTGTTACATTTTATTTTTGATTTTAAAAAAGGAAAACTTCTGCACTAGAAATAATTCCTGTATCGCGGGGGACTTAACAAACATTAAAACAACGGACACATAGAGCGCCCAGACAAGGAAAAACCATTTGTGGGTCACACAAATTTTTGTCCCGTGTGGGATTCGAACCCACAACACTCGGCGCAGTGGCAGTGGCGAGGCGACCACTTCAACCATTATATTCTGGATAAATGGTAATTATCCTGGTTACCTATTATCCCGGGTTGCGATACCGTGGATATCATCTATATATTAATACGTGAAGCAAAAACTGTGTACCCCTTTTTACGAAAATTGCGCGGACGGAGGAGTATGAAATTTTGGCACAGTTAAAAATTTATATGGAGAAGGAAGGGCGAATCCTAATATTTTTTATAAAATATGCATTAGAAATACATTAAATTAATTAAAAAACATTACACGCAGACAATCATGCATTTGACACTCGCAGTCGAATCGCGTTCGTAGTATTTCAACATTGTTCGTCTGACGTCGTACAATTCTTTGTAACTATGGTTACCTATACTTTATTTATATGTAATAGAGAAAAACAGAAATAAAGTAGCAAGCTTAGGAATTTTGGTCGAATTTTGAGCGCTAGGCGACCGCTAGTTATTATTAGGTGATATTGAAACATAAACATATAAACCATATAATTGCAAGATATATTTCTAAGATAATTCTTTGACACTTAAGTACCATGTAAATTGCCTTGTCAGAAGTAACAAATAACGCATGAATTCATATTTCTGCAGTGGTCTGGCCGCACAGCTGCTCTCTACCGTGGTGGCTCAAGAACGGCCAGATCTGGAAGAACTTCGCGGTCAGCTGATCGTGTCCCGCGCTCAGCTCTCAATGCAGCTGGCGGAGATGCAGTCTGATATTTTGTATGGCCTGTCCAACAGCGAGGGCTCGCCGGTTGATGATCTGCCGCTTATATTGACCCTCGAGGCTATTAAGCTTAAAAGCATGGAGATCATAGTGAGTACTACAATATATCAGTTCATCCTACTTCCTTCTAAAATTATAAATGTGAAAGTTTGTGAGGATGGATGGATGGATGAAAGAACGCTAAAACTACTGAACCGATTGCGATGGAACTTAATATGTAGATTGCTGGAGACCTAGATTAACATATATAGGCTTTTTATCCCGATATCCCTACGGCATTGGGATTTACGAGGGTAAAATCGCGGGGTGCTGCTAGTTATATATAATTGTAAATTTCAACACAAGCATTACGATTTGTGCGAGAGTTGCAGTTTTAAAAGTATAATTATTTTACATGCTGGTACAAAAATATTTAATAACTTACCAAACGAAATAAAAGTTTGTGAAAGTATGTCTCTTTTTAAAACAAAACTAAAGACATAAGAGAAAACCACCTGGAAGCGTTCAATTCTAAGACGGTACGCTTTCAGCGATCATTTCTTCCACATACGTGCAAGCTCTGGAATGAACTGCCAGCTTCGGTGTTTCCCGAGCGCTATGATATGTCCTTCTTCAAACGAGGTTTAAAGAGAGTTCTTCTTTGACGGTAGGCAGCGGCTTTGCTGTGTCCTGACATTGCTGAAGTCCATGAGCAGTGGTTACCACTTTCCATCAGGTGGGCCACTTGCTCGTCTGCCACCAATGGCAATAAAACAAAAAAACGTTTAGAAATAAAAATAAAATAAATCCTTGACATTCGTTTCTTCTTTGGGTCATTGCCACTGTCTTAAATGTAATTTGTAAGATAGTTTATAATATCGAACTACCTCCTAATTATAATATGTATAATATGTATGTATTTACAAAAAAAAAGCATATATGTATGTTTATCCATTGTCTAGTACCCATAGTACAAGCTCTGCTTAGTTTGGGCTAGATGGTGTTGTGTGTAAGTGATGGAATATTATATTATATTATATTATATATATTATTATATTATTGTTTAGGTGTTTCCTCTTCTCGAGCTTTGGCTCGGTATACTGAGTACCCGCCCTGAGACCCTCAAGGAAAAGGTGGCTCAGTGCCCCCGCTAACAAAAACTGTATCTCCTAAAACTTTGCTGACTATTGTTGATGTGTGTATTGCTGCCTGTTTTTGAATTATTGAAATGTTTATGTTAGAATCAAATTTGCTACAATATCTATTTATGTTTTTGGCTATTACTCCGGTGGCTCCTACTACTATGGGTATTATTTCTGTGGGTGTTTTCCATAATCTAGTTATTTCTTTCTTAAGTGCATGGTATTTACTAAGCTTTTCTATTTCTTTTGCTCCTATGTTGTAATCAGATGGTACTGTAATGTCTATCAGGTATGTTCTATTTTCTATTTTATTGATGTATATTATGTCTGGTCTATTGTGTACTATGGTAATGTCTGTTTGTACCGGTATCTCCCACATTATTTTTGCACTCTCATTCTCTTTGACCTGCGGTTGCGTCAGGTGTTCTAGCCACCATAGGTCAGCGACCGGGAATTTGTGCTTTTTAGCTAGGATCCAGAAGATGTATTGCACTATATTGTTGTGCCTTTTGGTGTAGTAAGTGCCGGCCAGCTTTTCACATCCGGATACAATATGTTGCGTGGTCTCGTCCTTTACTAGGCATAGTCGACAACTACCATCTACTGCTCGTTTTAAAATATCCCTTTCGTGTTGTTTAGTGACTACTGCTTGATCTTGGATTGCAAATATGGACGACTCTAGTGATGGCGATACCGGTTGTTTCTTAAGCCACTGGAACGATTGTACTTTATCTATATTTTCTTTTTCTAAAACTGCCTTGTAAAATTGTCCGTGCAAAGGTTTTGCTTTTATTTTACCTACTCTAGTTTTTATCACTGCCTGTTTAATATCTCTATATGTGTGTTTTTCATTTGGGCGTAAACCTATTTCTGTTAAATTTATTTGTGTGTCCTTGAATATTGAGTATTTATCTTTGGTCCTATCATGTTCTACTATTGCGTTCAATATATAATCTTTTCGTGTTTCTAAATATGTTTTATACTTAATTATTTGTGTTTTGTACAGTGTTTCTAAATTAATTAAGCCTCTTCCTCCTTCATCTATTGGTAGGTATAACCTCTCTACATCTGCTTTCTGTTGGTGAGCTTTGTTCATTGCTAACATTTTTCTGGTTTTAATGTCTATTTTCTTTAAATCTATTGTTTTATAGTTAATAATACCGAATGTGTACAATAATACCGGGACTGCATAAATATTGATTGCTTTCAGAAAATTTCGTGAATTAAGGTGTGAGGTTACAAGGTTTTTTACTCTACGGAAATATTCTTTTTGTATCTGTTGTCTAACTTCACCATGATCTATTTTTCCTGCTTCGCTAATCCCTAGATATTTATACTTTTCATCTATTTGTAAATGATTGAACTAGTCAAGGTTTAATGAAACCGAATTTCCAAAAAAATATATTTATTTGGAAAGCAAGGTGTTTACAGAGTCGATGGCGAGAACAGAATGAATATTAATTAAATTATAAATTATAAACTAAGTACATCAATGTCGGTCGCACAGGTTTCATATATCCAGGATTCTAATAAGTAAAGTGACAATCAGCATTAATTGTTCTAGAACGTTCGATGTTTTACACGGGTTTCCAGTAACAAGTATTATAAGTAAAAGTCAGCATAATTTGTTCTAGAACCTTCCATTAGGTTTCTCACGCTGCCTTACACGTTTTATGTATATCTATCTGTATGTATAAAATACGTATCTGGTATATAAGTTATTTAGGGCTAAGTAGGCATATATCTATGGGCGCAGCATCCTTAACTCCTCCCCCCCTAAGAGAGAAATCAGCTGGAGTTGGGTTACTTGGCTCCAGGTGATTTCGTTTTAAAACAAAAATCATATTAAAAACTTTAAATTTAACAATCAAAAATACAATTAGGAATACAAATATTATAACTATGACACTTATTGTCCATACACTGATGTCCTTGGTCACTATGATATCACTTTCATTTACACTTTCACTGCTATATTTCGCACTGTTTAAAATGTCCTTGATATCGTTGAGGTCCACACCCCGAAGGTCGACTTGGTTATCTTCTACTGTGATTTCTTCTTGTAGCTCCGGCATATTGACTGGTCTCAATCGCAGACTGGCATCTGGTGTTCTTGTCTTGTAGATTTTGTTGATGGTTTTCTCTCCTATTTGCGTCTCGCAGTTTTGGCTGGGGATTACCAAAAATGTTCCTTGCAGGTTGTATCTCATGATTTCATCGTTGCAGTTTTCGGTGAGTATTACGTTTTCTTTAGCGAAGAGTAACCATATCCCATCAGCTACCATGTGGCTTCGTGTATCTTCTATCCGTATAGAGTGGCGATGACATGCAGAATAGTTTTTCAGCAGTATGATTTGTTCGATGCACGTCGTTTCAGCGTACTGTATGATGTTTTCTTCTTTACATAGGACTCGTTCATCTTCTATCTGCTCGCACGGGCTTACTACAGGTTTGTATTTCAATCCATTCACTAAGAGGTAAGGGTATCTTGGAATTATGATAGAGGTTTTAAGTGTATTGGGATTGTATATGGGGATAGGAATTATCTTGTAATAATTATATGTGACCGTGTCTAATAAAGGGACTTCTAGTATAAAAACTAACTTATTATTATATGAATACGCTTTTAACATAATAGTTTCTTCTAACTTAGTAAGCTTATCTTTATCAACTTTATAAACTAACCTATGGTATTTCTCTATTTCTATCAGAGTATTTAAAAGTTCTGTTGAATTAATTATTGATTGGTGTAAAATATGCAATCTACTAAACGCTATTGCTGTTTCGATTTCTTGTATAACGTTATAAATAGAACGAAAGTTATTTAGAATCTGGTATAAAGTATTCATTTGACTTACGATATTATGTATTCTTGTTTGATTGTACTGAAGTGTTTGTAATTGCGAAGTTTTTATATTTAACTGTAGTAAATTAAACTTCATATCATCTGATATATTAACTAGTTTATCAAACGCTTTTTGCATTAGTGATACTTTTCTTTCTACTGAATGTTCTTTATTCTTAAGTTGACTAATTTCTGAGTTATATTTGATAGCATCTTCATTATCGAGATTGCCTGAAATTAATTTGATAATAGAACCTAATGGATTTAATAATCCTCTTTTAAACCTTTTACTAGGAACTATTTGTTTTAATCTATCTTTTGTGAGTTCCATATGTGATTCTGTCTGTAAAGTAAGACCTATAAGCTCATCCCGTGACTCTTTTTGTGAGTAAATTATATCTTTTAACCTAAAATATTGACGAATATTAGTATCTAAGTACTTGTCTAACTTTTCTAAATCTAGCGTCTTAAAAATAGTCCAATGATTACTCTGAATCACTGCTGCACTTATCCGTATCGGCGCTATTCCAGGATTCTGAGTCATATCCTCTATGTTTACGCTGCTTGCCAATCCCACTAGGGCCAGGCTCACCAGGACTGCTTGGCGCCACCTGTGGAGGACGTCTTATATTCTTTACTGCTACTTTCGTATTTCTCTTTTTAAGTTTTACAGGCACAATGTTCCTATCTACTTTCCCTATTACTTTCGCCTTTTCATAACGTGGTTCTTCCTTAGCTTTTCTTGTCCTAGTCGTTTTCATAAATACAGTTTCACCTTCTTTCAAACCAGGTGGTTCTTCACCGCCTTTCTTTTCTAAGACCTTAACTTTATTATCTTTTATTTTGTCGCTGATATATTCGTATAGGACTTTTAACCGTTTCCTATGATCTAGCACAAGTTTCTGTAACAGATTTTTCTCCCTATCTATATCGAAAGCATTGCCTGAATCGGTATGGCCAAATACCATTTCAAAAGGTGTAAAATTGGTTGTACTATGAATAGTGTTATTATAGGCCATGATAGCGTATGTCATTACCGACGCTGCATCTTGGTCCGTTTTTTCATACTTCGCTAATCTGTAAATTTCTATGATTGTCGAATGGAAACGTTCTACAATCGCCATTGAACTGGGATCGTTTGGAGTCCCTACATGCATTTCGATTTTATATAAAGTTAACATTTCTTGTACAAGTTTATTGTTGAATTCTGTACCTGGGTCGCTACTTATTTTTTTCGGCACCCCGTACATGCTAAAATATTTAATTAATGCCTTCACTATTTCGGGTGTACTTCTATTTGGTATGTTAAAGGCTTGGGCTAACTTATTGAAAGCATCTACAATAGTTAGGTAATGGTTATTTTCTATATATAACAAGTCCATAAAAACTTCCTCAAACGGCATACATTGTGTTTGGGTAAGTTGTATGGTTGGTTTAATCGGGTTTCTATCGTATTTCATTTTTTTACACTGTTCACAGGCGTTTATGATAGCCGAAATTGTCTGTTTCATATTAGTCCACCAGTAATGTCTTTTTAGTTTAGTTAGTGTTTCTCTAATACCCCTGTGGACAGTTTTACCTTCATGATACTTGAATACAATGTCCCTTTGTTCATTCTCATCTGTAACATTAACTACTCCATCTGTACACTCTATCAAATTTTGGGTACCTTTCTTATATAACTCTATTACTACCTTACTAAATACCTTTCTAAAATCCTCTGTTTCGAAATAAATGTAATATTTATGCTTAAAATCTACGTATTCTTTTAAAAAGTTCTTAACTAAATATTCATTATTAGCAACTGGTATATGTACTTCTATTATTCTCTGATTGCTATTTGAAATATCTTTCACACAAATATCGTCTTTGTGCCAAGTATGTACGAGTATTTGTCTAGGTTTAGAATCTACTGCTTCGTTTAGAATAGGTATTTCCTCGTGTTCTCTATTTGTTATTGAGTGGGCCGTAGCTCCATCATCTGAGTCTGATATATCTAAAACTGGTTCCTCTTTACGACTTGCACTTAGTTTTGCAGCTTCTGAATCTGAGTCTGACAAGGAAATTATTTCGTCATTGTGGTTACTACCCTTATCAATATTAACTTGCATTGATTCGTTATCGTTGTCTAACACGTTAACCTTAATTTCTCTAGTTTTTAGACCATTTAAGTTGACTATAATACTACTATTTTCTGTGTTAATGCTTTTAATTTTAATACGTGATAACGCATCGGCATTGGAGTTCTGTGACCCTTTCTTATAATTGATTTCGAAATCATATTCCTCGAGTCTTAAGCGCCAACGCGTAAGTTTACTATTTGATTCCTTAAGTGTATACAACCAGGCCAACGGTCTATGGTCTGTGTAAATATAAAACTTTTTCCCCCATAAATACGGTCTGAAGTGTTTTATCGCCCATATAACTGCTAAAAGCTCCTTTTCTATCGTGCTGTACCTACTCTCTGTATCACTTAGAGTTCTGCTAGCATACGCGACTGGTCTATCTGAACCTATAGGGCCCTGAGAAAGTACTGCCCCGATTGCAAAGTTTGATGCATCCGTGGTCAAACTGAAAGGCTTACTAAAGTCCGGAAATTGTAGTAATGGAGCATTAGTTAATAGTTTCTTACATGATTCAAAGCTTTCTATGTATTCTTCATTTAATTCTATTTTTCTACCTTTTTTCAAACATACTGTAAGTGGTCTAGTGATAGTAGTGCATTGGTACCGCGTTGTTTAACGAGTTATTATTTAAATTACGATTCGGAGTAAGGTTATTGTAGCGTTGCGTATTTGGTGTGCTAGTGCTCGCACCATGCGTCGTTTGTGAATTATAGTTACTTAAGGTATTACGACCCTGGAAGTTGTGATTAAATTTATTTGCTCTTGGGTTTTTCTGATCGTAAACTTCTTGAAAGTTTTGTTCTTCTAAAACAGTTTTAAGTGCATCTTCCAGTGTAGTACTCCCTTTCAATCGTACCAACCTAACTAAGTATTGTGGTAAATTATAAAGAAAAACATTCAGAGAAAGATTTGTATAAATATTTTGTTTGGCTATCCTGTCTTCGGTAGTCATAATAGACTCGTTGACCTTCGCAATTAAAATATTTCGTAGCTGTTGAATTCGGTGGCAAAAATCTAGATAACTTTCGCCCCTATTTATTTTCACGCATTCTAATTCTAAGACCAGACAGTCTTCTGTCCTTGGGTCTCCGAAATGGTCTTGTAAAACCTTTTTTAATGCCGCCCAGCTCTGTATAGAGTCTCGCTCCCCAATTAAATTGGCAGCTTCCCCGCTTAATCTGCTAGTTATCGCGTGGAACAAATATTCATTTTGTATTTCGTTTCCACGGTATAAATTAATAATGTACTCGTACTCTGTCTTACGTATGAATAACGATAGGAGCCTTGACTCACCACTGAATAAAGGTATAATCTTTAATACACCGGGTGGTACAGCGACAATACCTATTTGTCCTTCCATTTTATAATAACAAAATTTACTTATTTAACACACGATGGAATAATATAGAATAATAGCTATAAACTAACGTGAAATTTATATCACTTTATACTAAAAATGTGCTACGTGCTAACGGGCGTTTCCTAATCCCTTATAAAACACAAATCACATATAATAATCACCAGGAAAATACACAGGAAAATTGACAGGATAGTGAAAAGATTTACTCACATAACCCGCAGCTTTTCCGCTCTCCTTCTGTGATCGTTGATTCTGCTCCGCTGACCCTGCGCCGTGGCTGCCCTTGACGAATTTGTTTGGTTCGCCGACCCGTTGAATCGTAGAAACGAACGTTGGCTTCTTCTTGGCTCCCAAAAATATCGATTCGCGAAGGCACAGAGGACCCAACGACCAGGTCGCTTACCGGCTGCGCCAGTCAAGGTTTAATGAAACCGAATTTCCAAAAAAATATATTTATTTGGAAAGCAAGGTGTTTACAGAGTCGATGGCGAGAACAGAATGAATATTAATTAAATTATAAATTATAAACTAAGTACATCAATGTCGGTCGCACAGGTTTCATATATCCAGGATTCTAATAAGTAAAGTGACAATCAGCATTAATTGTTCTAGAACGTTCGATGTTTAACACGGGTTTCCAGTAACAAGTATTATAAGTAAAAGTCAGCATAATTTGTTCTAGAACCTTCCATTAGGTTTCTCACGCTGCCTTACACGTTTTATGTATATCTATCTGTATGTATAAAATACGTATCTGGTATATAAGTTATTTAGGGCTAAGTAGGCATATATCTATGGGCGCAGCATCCTTAACTAACTCTTCTCCGCTAAGTAATATATGTCCTTCTCCTTGAAGTTCTTTTCTTCTGCCAGCGACTAAATGTAGGACGTTGCATTTGTTAAGTCCAAATTCCATCCCTATGTCCCTAGTGAACGTTTCTGTACTATCTATCAAAACTTTCAGGTTAGTTGTAGTATTTGCGTAAATCTTTAGATCGTCCATATATAATAAGTGGTTGACTATTGTTTTGTCTTTTAATCGGTATCCTTTGAACTCGTATTTATTAAGAATTTGGGAAATGGGATTGATGCCTAAACAAAATAGAAGAGGGGAAAGTGAATCACCTTGGAAGATGCCTCTGCGGATGTATATAGGGTCGGTTGTAACTGATGCATTCGTACCGCGAGCCGTCATGACCACATTCCATGTCGGCATGACCATCTCTTGAAAGCTTCGGATAACAGGTGGACATTTATAAAGGTCTAATATTTTGAGTAGCCACTCATGCGACATGCTATCAAAGGCTTTCCGATAGTCTACCCAGCTCATACTTAGATATTTTTGGCATCTGTGTGCATCTTCGAGTATGGCTTCATGAGATGATCTTTGCAACCCCGTACTTTGCGTCTGCATCCCCTTTGTTCTGGAGCTAAGATGTCGTTTTTGTCGCAGTGTATATAAAGTTCGTTAGCTATTATGGAAGTTAATATTTTATACATAGTTGGTAGACAAGCTATAGGACGCCAGTTCTTCGGATCCTGTGTGTCTTCATTTTTAAGTATTAAAATGACTTGCCCTGTCGTAAACCAACTGTCAACGGGTTCGAGTCCTTTTATTATTCTATCAAATAGTTTCGCTATATATGTGTGTGTGCTTGTTAAGTATTTTAGATAGTAGTTTTGTATTTTATCTGTGCCTGGTGTTTACTAGTTTTGAGTTTTCCTGATTGCTTCTTTTATTTTGTCTACATCTATTTGATCAAATGGGTGTTGTTCAATATTTTGTGCATTATCTTCTATTTCTGATATCCACGTAGCATGTTTATTGTAAGAGATGGGATTTGATAAGATCGTAGTCCAGAAACTTTGTACATCCTCTTTTGCCGGTATTTGGATCGGGGTATTTTGTGTATTACTAAGGGACTTGTAAAATTTATGTTGATTTGACGCGAATAGTTTGTTTTGTATCTTCCTTTCATTTATTTCATCATACCTACGGAGTCGTCCTGCTAGAGCTTTTACTTTCTGTTTTAATATTTCAATGGTATTGTTTAGTTCTTCTTGGTTGGTAATCTTGTATTTTTCATATAGCTTTTGTTTAATATTAGCCATTCTTCTACTATTAGCACCGCTTTTAATTTCTACTAATCTTCCTAGTTCTTTCCTAATGTCTTCTATTCTTAGTTTGAGTCTTCTTTTCCAAGGTGGATCTAGTTTTGGTTTATGTACGTTTGGTGGCGTGTATGGGGTTTGTTTGTTTAATGTTATTAGTGTTTTCGCAGCTGCATAAATTATGTCATTAACTTCACGTAGTGACTCGTGTGTGGTTAGAAGGTTTGGTAGGTATTTATTTATTGTATTTAGGTTACTTATGAAATGTTTGTTAAAGTTTGGTTTGGGTAAAAATTGTCTGTCTTGTATTGGTGTTTGCCTAATTTCCGATAGTGTTTGCAAAAATTCGAGTATAACAGGATCTTGATCTTCATTGACTTCAATTACTTCTACTTCTGTTTCATTCAATAATGTGTTATTTGTTTGTTGTGTGTTTGCTTCCGATTGCATGAGTGTGAAGGTTTGCTGGGTGTTAGCGTATGTGTGTTGTGTCGGGGTGTCAGGTTGCAATGTGATATCGTGTTGTAGTGTTTCAGATAATAGAGTAGTTGGTAGTGGAAGTATGTCTGTTGTGTTAGTATCTGTGTATTGATTCATATCTAATTGGGTGGGTGTTTCGAATATGTCCGGAATTGAGTGTGGTCGTTCAGCTCGTCTTTTAATATCTTCCAGTACCTCTGTTGAGATACATCTGCGTGATAGTATACTGCGTACCTGATTGGAAAGTGTGTTACCAGTGAATTTCCTAGCTTTTGGGTTGTGTGAGTTCCTGTCTTAAAAAATTTTCTCGAGTCGTTTTATGTAACCTGATCCTCCGACTCTAGCCCGGTAATAACAGAACATCAGTTCTTCTAGTTCTACTTGTGACCACGTTCTCCTCGCATCATCTTTAATTGAACTTGTGGTATATTATATTATATTATATTATTATTGTTTAGGTGTTTCCTCTTCTCGAGCTTTAGCTCGGTATACTGAGTACCCGCCCTGAGACCCTCAGGGAAAAGGTGGCTCAGTGCCCCCGCTAACAAAAACTGTATCTCCTAAAACTTTTCTGACTATTGTTGATGTGTGTATTGCTGCCTGTTTTTGAATTATTGAAATGTTTATGTTAGAATCTAATTTGCTACAATATCTATTTATGTTTTTGGCTATTACTCCGGTGGCTCCTACTACTATGGGTATTATTTCTGTGGGTGTTTTCCATAATCTAGTTATATTATATTATATTATATTATATTATATTATATTACTTAATATATAAAAATGTATTGCTCAATATTTAAGTAAACTGTAAAGTTTGTTTTGTTGAGTAAAAAAGTTCTCTAAACCGAAAAAGAAATGCGCGCGCATAATTCAGAAATTAATAAGCTTTTGTGTTGTTACACGTTTTTAAATATAAGCAGTCATATTATGTAGTCAATTTAGTATAGTCTAATAATGCTACAATCCAAAACAGTAGATTTTTTGCAGAAACTACACAGCTCGACGTAATTATACTCTACACGTTATCTTATGTATTAAGACTGCACCGAGCGTAAAGCCGGCAATTCACGTTGGCCCAACGTAGCCGAGTGACAGCCAGTGCCAACGTATAGACGGTGTATTTGCTTTGCCTTGCCAGTGCTTGGTACCACTCGCCTAGCTGGCAGAGCGAAGGCAAGCGCCAACCTGTATAGAGCTCATAAGACAGATAATGACAGAGCTCCTACGGCGCATATTCAAATCGGCGCGCGGCCGCCATTATAAAATTGTATAGAGAATTTGAAGTGTTTTTTGATAAATATGTATCTATATAGTCAACCAATAACTTAAATATTTGGGACGGACAAATTGTAATATAACTATTTATGTTTCGTTTAAGCTGTAAAATAGGATAGATTTCTACTGTTATAATCTAAAAATCACGTAACACGAGCCTACTTTTTTTCCTTTTTCGTGTAAATTTATGTAATTTTGTGAGCGAACATATTAATTATTTTAAGTTTTTTACACAGAGTAATTGTAAACACATTCATTGTTATGGTAACTGTATATTTTATATTTGTATTAAACAAAAAGTGTTGATTTTAATCACTTAACTGTGATCGTCTGTTTTGGCACATTTCGTTCGGCGCAGTCTTAAGCTACTGTAACCGTTCCTCATCAGGCAAGCTACGTACCTTTGCCACGTTTTTTGTATATCATAACTAATATTATAAATTTAAATGTAAGTTTGCACAGAACATACTCTACGTGTACTCTCATGTATTAAGCGGCAACACCAGCTTGCACATGCCACATGCAGTGCTGTTTTAAATCTAATACAGCTGAGATTATTATAACATCACGAAGGTCACTGACCCCTCGCCAATACACCGTCATCACGATATTGTATCATGATGGCTTTTACAGCCTATCAAGTTTCACGTCTTAACAATTTTTAGATAAAAGTCGAAGATATAGAACGCACCACGTTGGCGATAGAAGAAGCTCGTGAAGGCTACGTGCCTGTTGCTAACCGGGGTCAGATCCTGTTCTTCTGCTTATTCGACATGGCCAACGTAGATCCAATGTACCAGTACTCGCTCGAATGGTTCGTTAAGCTGTTCATCAGATCCATGGCTGAGACTGAGCAGAATGGTGAGTCTTATCTATACTAAAATTATAAAGCTGAAGAGTTTGTTTGTTTGTTTGTTCGTTCGTTCGTTCGTTTGTTTATTTGTTTGAACGCGTTAATCTCAGGAACTACTGGTTCGATTTGAAAAATTATTTTAGTGTCGGATAGCCTATTTATCGAGGAAGGCTATAGGCTATATAACATCACACTACGATCCACGGGGGCGGTGCAGTAACGATTAACGCGGGTGAAACCGCGGGAACATCTAGTATAATTATAATACTGCACAGATAGCGTAGTGGTTTAAATGGTCACCTCGCCACTTCTACTGCGCCGAGTGTTGTGGGTTCGAATCCAACATGGGACAAAAAATTGTGTGACCCCGCAACAAATGAATTATTCCTTGAGCAGGAGATGTATTTAAAAAACCGGCCAAGTGCGAGTCGGACTCGCGCACGAAGGGTTCCGTACCATTATCTATAAAAACGGCAAAAAAATCACGTTTGTATACAACAAATAAATATTTATTTTATGTTTTTTAGTATTTTTTGTTATAGCGGCAATAGAAATACATCATCTGTGAAAATTTCAACTGTCTAACTATCACGGTTCATGAGATACAGCCTGGTAACAGACGGACAGACAGACGGACAGCTGAGTCTTAGTAATAGGGTCCCGTTTTACCCTTTGGGTACGGAACCCCAAAAATAAAATTTTAAGTGTATTTGATGTTGTTTTGTTGAGAGTGCAATATGTACTAAAATAATATATCGCTGGCTCACCATTACAAGGTTCTATGTTATTTTTTTTAACTTTGGGGTAATGAGGTTTAAAATTTGCATAGCAGTAAAGATAACTTAAAAAGTAACTTAGAACTATTTGCGATTTAATATTGTGAGGTGGTAAGTGCTTCCATCTATTACTATATTAGTTTAAACAAAAAGGAATGACATAGAACCATGCAATATACATAATTTTTTTTTCAAAAGTGTAACTTAGAACCTTGTAATATTGGACCAGCGATATCGTTACTAATATTATAAATGCGAAAATAAATTTGTTTGTTTGTTACGCTTTCACGCCTTAACTACTCAACCGATCAAGATGAAATTTTGCATACATGTTGTCAGGGGTACAGAATAGGACATAGGGTATCTTTCATCCAAAAAAAGAACTGTTAACTAGGGGACGGCACCGGCGGGGCGTGTGGGACTCCCCATTCGGGTATACCCACTAAAAAACCTGGGGTGTTCCCTCTCTCACCCAATGGAGGGGCCTTAACCTAACCGACATTTACGCGAGCGAAGCCGCGAGTGAAAACTAGTGTAACGATATATCACATTTTTCAGAGGATATCCTCCAACGTGTGGACATCATTATCGAGCACTTCACCTTCCTTCTGTACCAGAACGTGTGTCGCAGTCTGTTCGAGAGACACAAGCTGCTGTTCGCTTTCCTCGTGTGCGCGCGCATACTACTCGACAAGGGAATCGTCAGACACATTGAGTTCAACTATTTGTTGAGCGGTTCCAAGATAAAAAAGGTACGTTCCTATATAAATGCTTTTATAATATACAAGATTTTTTAGATGATCTTATCTTATGTGTGGGGGCCAGTCAGTGCAGACCGGCGACACTTCGACCCAGTGGGATTTTTTGTGTCGGCCCCAAGATTTAGCCCTTAGCTATCGCCCTATGAATGTACTGCATAAGCCGCAGTGTACAATTCAGAGTGAGAAGCCTGAAGTCTTCAGGGCTTGGATATGCCACCCCCATCAGACCCGTCCTCAGTCCAGCCAACGCGTCGCATTCACACAATAGGTGCGATATGGACTCGTCCTGTTCACCACAGGCTCTTCAGATCAAATTGTGTGCCAATCTCAATCTGCACAGGAAGTCGTTGGTGTGAACGCTCCTGTGAGCAGGCGCATTTGGCTCTTGCTATATCCACAGAACTTCCGGGTGAAGCCTGTGGCTCCGTTTGCAATAGATGATAATAAATTATGTATCTGACTTTTATGTTAATTTTTCTTTATGGGACATTCTCTATTTTCTTTCTTGTATTTTTTTTTGTATTTATCAATTGACATTTTAATATTTTGCTATTTATTGATTTACTGTGTGACATTCTTTATACAATTGACATGTTATGTTTTGCTATTCTGTATGTTATATGTTTACTTGATGATTTAACTGACATTTTGCTACATTGATACACTAGCTAATTCTTAGACTAATTTGTTTAATTAATAATATAAAATATATCGAAATTAATTCTTTAAAATAATAACGCTCATAGAAATTAGGAATGTATCAGATAAATTTACCTAACTCCAAAAATATTTGTACTCCAGTTAATAGCAGTATTTTTATCATCATTTTGTACTCATATTCTGACAAATAAATGATTTATTATATTATTATTATATATACAGTACTAGATTTTTTTCGCGGCTTCGCTCGTCTAAGTATAGGTTAGGTTAGTTTAGTATTCAGTACTTTTACTGAATAAAGAGTACTATACATAGACTATCGATATTTTAACGAAATTGGTAGCCTTATAAGATTCAGATCCATGAATTTGGAGATTAGACTACTATAACGAATGCCCGAAGGTGGCTTTAAAAAGGTGGCTCGAGAGCCTCGATGACGTAGTGGCTAGTGTAACCGACTGCCACGCCTGAGGCCGCGGGTTCGATTCCCGCACAAGTCAAACATTTTTGTGCATGAACATAGATCATGGAACATCTTGGTCTAGGTGCTTCTATGTATAATATATGTATGTATTTACAAAAAAATAAGTATATGTGTATGTTTATCCATTGTCTAGTACCCATAGTACAAGCTCTGCTTAGTTTGGGCTACATGGTGTTGTGTATATGTGATAGAATATTATTATTTATTATTATAATCAAGAATTCGAGCATACAAGTCGAGAAATTCTCTAACAATTTTTCAAATTCTGAATATGTGGATGCCATGCAGATCGAACTCACAACATTCCGAGCAGTGTCAGGGACGACGCGACCACTTAAACAGCCACACTATCTGTGCAGTCAATTTAAACTATATGTTTACCTTATACGCAGATTTCGTCATTTTCATTTTTAATTATTTTTATATTAAAAAATATCTATGAAAGTGTCATTGTTTATAGGAAGTTGAAAACCCTGCTCCTAATTGGATATCAGATCGCATGTGGAACGAAATGCAACAGCTCTCGTCCGTGCCCACCATGCAGTCGTTCATAGATGAGTTCATGACAAACATTAATTTCTACAAGGCGTTCTACGATTCGACCATTCCACACAAGTAAGTGCTAGTACAGCTGTAATGTGATCAGCACCGCAGGCTTTGCAACCAAAATCTTTAGAGGCGCGGCATGAGAATGAATTTTAAGCCAAAAGTTCTTCCACGCTTTTTATTATTTATACAGGTTGCCGTACCCAAAAGACAGTCAGTTGGACCCGTTCCAGAAACTGATTGTGTTGAAGTGTATACGCCCAGACAAGCTAATACCGGGCTTACAGGTAATGCTACCTTTGGCCATTGAGGTATATATCGTTTAAGAGTAAAGTGTGTTCAATTAAATCGTATAATTTAATAAACGGTAGGTGTAAAGGTGTTTGAGAACAAATCGCTACTAAGTCGATTTCTGTAACTGGCTAAAAATTACCGCAATTAATTTAGTAGCGGTTACTTGTAAGTATTTTAGCTATTTTAATGGATAAACTTATTACAACAAAATACATTACATTCACCACTGTACAGTCAAAACTACTAGAGGACTAGAGGAGGGTAAACGAAAACATGGCGGTCAACTCCTCAGATACAAAGATGTTCAGAAGCGTCATATGAAAAGGTGCAACATCAAACCTTCTCAATGGGAGATTTTGGCAGCCCAGCGTCTGGAATGGCGCGATATTGTGAGACGTCAAACCCGCGAGTTTGAGGAGCAGCGTAGAGCTGATCTTGATACTAAGCACGATGAATTAAAGGCCCGTCCATCCGTTGCCATAAATTATAATTATGTATCCGGCATGCTGTCGTGCCCATACTGTTCCAGAGAGTTTACAGCAAAAATTGGCTATATAAGTCATCTTCGGGCGCATCAGCGTCGTCAAGCCGACTAGGAGTCAAAGCAGTCGCCATGGCCGAAAACGGTCGGATCGATCATCATCATCATCATCACAGTCAAAACAAACAAAAATGAATCATCAGTCAAGATATTAAGACTTCTTCAAAAAAGCAACGGCCACAGTGGATGTTATATACATTCATGAAACTGACACAAAGAACACCCACACTTCAGATAACTATATGTGGATCAAACAACTTTTTTTCCGTGTGGGGATCGAACTTATAACGAATGATGTCATTCAGCGCAGTTGCCGATGCGAGGCGACCACGTAAAGCATTACGCTATCTGTGCTGTCAAGTTTTAATAAAGGGTAACTATTCTAGGACTATGTGGTGATGGGACTTGGTGCCAGATTTGTGGAGCCGCAGCCCGCCGATTTGGCAGCGCTGTACGCCGAGTCCGACCCGCTTGCACCCATCATCTTCGTCTTGTCTACGGGCACCGATCCTGCTGCTGGTAAGTCTACCTCGACCTACTCTAGCATTATCTCCTCGAAGCATGGTACCTAGAATATAATTAAGCAATGCTGCCAAACTCCGAGTGTTACAGTACATTAGGCATTGGTTTCATCTATAGATACCGCTAGTTAAATGTTAGTATGTTATTCTGTAAAGCGGCTGCAAGAATGGCTCGTATATAGGCTTTTTTTACAGCTAGCTAAAGATTCTGATTTATAGTGCGTTTCAAATACGAAGTCCCATTTGACAGATGTACGTTGAACAGCGATAGTGAAGGACCGTTTCAATCGACACATCAAGAAATCGATTACCGATTAACTTTCCAAACAAACTGTAATCGTGGGTTTAGAATCAAAACAAAAATGATAGAAACAGAAAAACAAAAAAGGAGTACATCTAAGTTTGACATATCGAAAGAATAGTTACATCAAAGTTATATACAGGCTGTCCCAGAAGATGTGAATCAAATTGTAACGGGAGATTCCTTAAGTAAGGACTAACGTGTTGATTATAAAAAAAACCTGGACTTATCCTTGATTAATTTCTAGTATCATATACTTATTCAATACTTAGTATAAAGGTGAAATAAATGTGGTATAACAGATTTATTTCTCGGACAATTGTTTTTGCTTCGAATTAGTTCGATTTTATCCGATTCATATGGTCGCGTCACTATAACTGAAAGTAAAAAATTACCTTAGTACGTAACCATGGTATTGTAGTAAAATGTTATTTTATTTTGATGTTTAAACTATTTAAGACTAATATCAATAGAAATTATTAGTTGATTATGTTTGTGAAACAATTACATAATGTTTTGTATAGATTTTAATTATTTTTAAATAGTCTTCATTACCATAAGTAATCATTGTTCATTTTAGCAATTTATACGAAATGTGCAAAGTTACGTGCTATGCAGTGTCAAAAGGCACTTCGTATTTGAAACAGACTATAGAAAACAACATTAAATTGGACAGTTTAATCAGCAGTTAGCTGGTTTATCATAAGTTTATGAGTAGATCTACCGAGTCCGTCCTTTCTTGGGCATAGACTTACTTTTTGTTGCAGACCTGATGAAATTCGCGGAAAAGATGAAGATGGGTCGTCGTATTCAGAGCATATCTTTGGGTCAAGGGCAAGGACCGCTTGCCGAGACCATGATGAACACTGGATGTGATTTTGGCAACTGGATCTTTTTTCAGGTAATCAACTAAGTTTTTAAACTGTTCCACTGTTTAGCATGGACCGCTTCTTATTATGAAAAAAGATATCCGTACTGAAAAAACATAAAAATCTTAAAAATACTGGAAATTCCTTTCTGAGCGGACTGAGCGGACTTTCAAATAAACTATATGAACATGCGGCCCCGAGCCGGCAGAGCGGAGCGCACGAAGCGAAGGATAGCGGGACGGTGCGGCGCGGGGAGCAGGGTTGACTTGTCAGGAAAGGACTCGTACGCTGCATTTTAGTTTAGTTAGCAATATTACGTCATACACTTCACACGTCATCAACATTGTATGTGAATCAAAATGGATGAGAAACTAATTGAATGTCAAAAAAATTCCATGTTTATGATACACGACTGACAACATACAAATGCAATGAAACCAAAGATATGGCGTGGGAAATCATAGTGAAAGACACCGGATTACAAGATCATTGCAGCTTTGGTCTGCTCAGCTTCACTCCGCCCCGCTCCGCTTTGCTCCGCTGCGCTTCAATGGAAACACTTGTTACTTTTCACTGCTCTTCTCCGCTCCACTCCGTCCAGCTCCGCATCAGTGGAAACGCACCCTTACAGTGGCTTACACAATAATAATATATTATATTTTGTTAAAAAAACAACTTCACATTAATCAATCGATCAAATTATCGGTGGAGTGTGGTCATTTTGACGAGCAAAATAAAAAAAATTAAATAAAAATTACCACAGTTGAACAAGTGCGGGATTTGGGCATTATCATTGTTTCTAAGATCTCTTTTATACCATATTATGACAATATTGTCAATAGAGGTGCCAAAATGCTCGGTTTTAAAAAGCGCAATACTAAACAATTCAAAAGTAGTAAGTACTTCAAAGATCCTTCTGTACAATACTTTGGTAAGGAATATATTAAAGTTTGATAGCGTAGTGTGGCATCCTCGGTACACAGTTCATACGCAGAGTTTAGTGTAAATCCAAAGAACTTTCACTAGGCATTTGGCATTTGCTACTCCTGGAATCAACCATAGTTGTCCTTACAGTGAACGCTTCGTCTATTTTAAATTAAATACACTTCAGGATAGAAGAATGATACTGGATTTAATAGCCTACAAAATGTAGTTAAAGGGTTATCTCAGGTAGAGGGACTGCTTGAGCGTATAGGAATATGCGTACCTAGATCAAATGCCAGAATCCGAAACAATTTTCCATTTTTAAAGTACCGAGACACCGGACCAACCTAGGTGCTCAAGCTTCTATAGCTAGGTATACTGCAGCTTATAACCCTTGTTCGAGGAGACTTAAGGTCGCAGCTGACTTATACAACACCGCTCCAACACCGCACTCGCACAGCTAAGCCAAACGGAGAGGCCACTACCCGCTGTCCACGCACCGATAGCTAGCAGGTGACCAGCTGTCCACACGCTTACAGCTAGCAGTCGACTAGCTGTCCCCGCGCATGTATGTGTCAAGCGAGCTGTCTGCTTGCGTACATCGCGCAGGCCGCCCGCTTGAAGCGCGCGGTAAGCATGGCTTCAACTATCAAGTGGCACGATGGCGGTAAGCTCGCTTACAGCGAGCTGTTTGCTGATTTGTGATATCAATATAAATTATGTCTACAGAGGACGCCCTAAAGCTCAAATTTCTATTAACATTATTTTGCTGTGTGGGAGCGAGCGGTGTTGTATAAGTCGGCTGCGACCTTTAGTCTAAATATATTTAATTACCATTCTAAGAATTTTAAATATAAAATAACTAATAGCAACAACGTATTATAAGTTGGTAATTTTCATATAAATATTGTTTTCCCTGTTGTTGTTTTTAATTGTTGGATTTTTCTTTTGTTTAATTTTATTATTTAGTTTTTGCATGTTGTCTACCTGCCAGTGCTGTGCATATTTGTAATTGGGGTAGCGCATGCACTTTGATGTCTGTTAATTATATGTGAATGTCTGTGTTTACCCTGTAAATATGCCTAAATAAATAAAAATAAAAAAACTTCAGCACTAGAAATAAACCTTGTGTCGCGGAAGACTTTACGACGCAATCAAACAATGGACATGAAGACCACCACCAATTTTTTGGTCTTGTCAGGGGTCGAAATCACAACAAAAAAAGTATATAATTATGTATGTTTATCCATTGTCTAGTACCCATAGTACAAGCTCTGCTTAGTTTGGGCTAGATGGTGTTCTGTGTATGTGATAGAATATTTTTATATTATATTATACTTAGTTGCAATGGCAATCCGTAATGGCAATGGCTAACCGACCACTTCAACCAACCGACCAAGTCACAGACTGTATATATGAGTGATATTATTTCCAGAACTGTCACCTGTCTCCATCGTGGATGCCCACCCTGGAGTTAAACGTGGAGCACATACAACCGGATCTGGTGCACAAAGACTTCAGGCTATGGCTGACCTCCACACCCTCGCCTCATTTCCCAGTAGCCTTACTGCAGAACGGTCAGTTGCCATAAATATCTTCTTAATGAATATTAAATTTCATAACTAGCTGCTCTGCGATTTGTCCGCGTCAAATTAAATTTTCCCGTTTTTTTTTATAATAATAGCTTTGTTTCCAAGAATATAGTGATATATTGGCTCTTAAATTAAATGTTGTACAGCATATTCTGCCATTACAGGCGTGCAAATATAGTTTGTTCAGACATAAAAATTATTTATTTATTACTTTCTTATTGTTATCATTGTAGTACATTTTCTAAAATAAAGGTTGCCTAAGTTACTCCTTATAACATCGGGTATCTGCCGGTGAAAATCACATCAAAATCGGTCCAGCCGTTTCAGAGAACAAACAGACAGACAGACAAATATTTTAAAATTGTGTTTTTTTTTATAAAAGTGCCGTATATACTTTTATTTGCATTTAGTAAAAAGCTGTTATTTTGACATTACAGACAGACACTTCAATTTTATTTATTTTTATAGATAATTATGTCTGCTACATTGCAAGCATAACACCCATGCTGTTCAATACACATCAATATTCTGCGTATCGCTCAATCGCCTCAAATGGCTCGGTCAACTAAAAATATAATCTTCACATTATGTTTGGTATGGCTAACGCATTCAAATGTTGTTAAGATGGCGGAAGTTAAAATATTGCTTTATTGTTTAAAAGCCTAAAATCTTAAGCCTTTAAATATTTGACATGTCATTGACTAATTGATTGATTGCATTAAGAGGAAACACTGAGGGCAAGAGAATTGAAAAATAGGTATTTGTAAAATCTAGTGCTGTCGTGCAGTGCCCGCAGAGCGCAATAGAGATAGAGATAACTGCAGCCTGGACCGAAAATACCTATTAAAAGTACACAAAATCAACGTTTCGTAGTCCCCTGATTCCTTCTCCATAACTTGACCGATTTAACTACTTTTTTCATTAAAAATTAAATAAAGGCTTTGGCCGTGTTTCTGTTTTCCTTTTTTTATATAATCTAGTCAAATTTTTTTCTGGATGTTTGAACACAGCGGAAAATCTGGCCAATTTTTGAGGTTTTTGAAGGCTGATGTCTCTTTTAATAATTAATTTATGAAAAATAGGAAAACATAAGGTCATGCCAATAGAGGCCATACATTTTTTAGAAAAAATATTGCTCTACTGGCATTATCCAGGGAGGAAATAGGGGACTACGTTTGTATGGGAAAACGGCCCTTGTGTTTCCTCTTAAAAGCTATGTTCGCTCGCCTTACCCTTTTGTACCCAATGTATATATGACAGCATTTGCGGTCAAACTATACCTACTTAAGTTTGCTATGATGTTACTTATAGTTTACAAGATTATGCCCGCAGCTTCACTCGGGTTCAGCTAGATTATGTCAATAAATTTTTACCCTTGAGAACAGTTCGTTTTCTTTGGACGAAAGGTACCCTGTGTTCTGTTCTGTTCCTTTGACAACGTGTACCTGTGCAAAATTTCGTGATGATCGGTCGAGTATTTAAGGCGTGAAAGCGTAACAAACAAACCCACTTTTGCATTTATAGTATTAAGTTAGGATATCCATTTTATGTTTTCATAGGCTACAAGATGACTGTGGAGCCTCCAAGCGGTGTAAAAGCAAATCTTCTGAAAGCGTTCATGAATCAAGTGCCGGACTTTACTAATTACTTGACCTCTGAGGACCCCAAAGTTCCTAATTTCAAGGTACATAGTCTCACGCCTGTTTTATCACTGATCCCAGCTACCCGGCGCCTTATCATGTTTGTTGTATGGGAACTCTTAAATTTTTGTTTTATTTTAATTTAATTATTTATTTTTAAAGTGAATATATGCCTAACTAAATATTCTCTGAATATTTCAAGCGTCTACCTGTTGCCGTTTTCAATATCGAGCAAAAACGAGCAGAAAAATCACGTTTGTTGTATGGGAGCCCCCTTAAATATTTATTTTATTCTGTTTTTTAGTATTTGTTGTTATAGCAGCAACAGAAATATATCATCTCTGAAAAATTCAACTGCCTAACTATCACGGTTCATGAGATACAGCCTGGTGATAGACGGACAGACGGACGGCCAGCGGAGTCTTAGTAATAGGGTCCCGTTTTACCCTTTGTGTACGGGACCCTAAAAACAACACAAGATTGGCAATGACTTTGGCTATCAAGCTTAGCCTAACAACCGAATGCTTTTAAATAACTTACCTATCTTTGTTTGCACAGATAGCCTAATGAATGCGAACCACAAATAGCTATACTGGCTCTGGATGTATAAGTGTCCGTTTGTTCCTAGTGTGATAATTGTCTTTTTTAATTATATCGACTCTGGATGTATAAGTGTCCGTTTATTCCTAGTATGAGAATTGTCTTTTTTAATTATACCGACTCTGGATGTCTAAGTGTCCATTTGTTCCTAGTGTGAGAATTGTCTTTTTTAATTATACCGACTCTGGATGTCTAAGTGTCCATTTGTTCCTAGTGTGAGAATTGTCTTTTTTAATTATACCGACTCTGGTATAATTAATTGTCTTTTTTAATTAGACTGTAGAAATCTTCTGCTTAACTTACACTTATTCCCATTTTATGTTTAACAGTGGCTTCTGTTCGCTCTGTGCCTATTCCACGGAGTGGTGTTAGAGCGGCGCAAGTTCGGACCTCTAGGCTTCAACATTCCCTACGAGTTCACTGACGGAGACCTTTGCATTTGTATCTCTCAGCTGCACATGTTTCTCAACGAGTACCATGAAGTTCCTATAAAGGTTCATTTTGTATCATTATTTTATTTTTACATTATTATAACAGAATGATATAAATCAGTGTATAATGTGTGTATAAAAATAATATTTTCTGAAATAATTAATATCTACAAGGTGGCATATTCATAATTTTTTATTACAATTAGTACTCCGTGGCACAGCGGTAGTGAATGTGACTGCTGTGCATGAGGTCTCGGGTTCGAATCCCGGGTCGGGCCAACAAAAAGTTATTGGGTTTTTCTGTTAAGAAATCTCAATAGCAGCCCGGAGTTAGGAAGTTGGCGGTGTTAGACACCCCCGTGCCTCGGAAAGCACGTAAAGCCGTTGGTCCTGCGCCTGATCTCTCTCCGGTCGTGTCGTGTCGGACTATCCGTCCCATCGGGTCATGAGAATTAAGTAACATAGAGTGCACTTGTGTTTGCGCACACACTTGTGCATTATAATATCTCCTGCGCAGACGGCCAGTCTCCGTTAAGACTAGCCGTCGTGACCGAAATTCGGTATGGACATTATTATTATTATTAGTAATATTTATAAGTATTCGTCATTAAATAAACACATAATAATAATATAACATAAACATAACATAAAATTAATATATTTATTTTTCAAAAAGTTACAGTTTGCATGTACACAGTACATAATATAATATAATATCATGAGACAAGTTAGTACAAAATTTGTTGAACTCTGGCCCAATGTAAGGTTTAACTTGTGTTTTGGGTTGAAGTTAACCTACTATATACGGATTTTATCGCGTTGTTTATTTGACACTTTATTACATCATTTAGAAACTGTTACATTACTATTACTATTACAACATTATCCAGACAGTCTATAGTTAAGGATGGTGTATTAAAAATGATGATGTCTACAGATGCTGACGTATACAGCCGGACACATAAACTATGGGGGGCGAGTGACCGACGACTGGGATCGACGCTGCTTGCTGTTTCTACTCGCTGACTACTACACTGGCGCTGTTCTCAACGACCGATACGTCTTCGACGAGTTTGGCGCCTACAAACAGGTCAATGCACTGTCTATTTAATATTTTGATGATCCCGCGGTTTTACCCGCGTTCATCGTTACTGCGCCGCTCCCGTAGGTCGTAGCGTGATTTTATATAGCCTATAGCCTTCCTCAATAAATAGTCTATCCAACACTAAATTCGAACCAGCAGTTCTTTTTTTTTTTATTGCCGTTGGTGGCAGACGAGCAAGTGGCCCACCTAATGGAAAGTGGTAACCACTGCTCATGGACTTCAGCAATGTCAGGACACAGCAAAGCCGCTGCCTACCGAGAAAGAAGAACTCTCTTCAAACCTCGTTTGAAGAAGGACATATCATAGCGCTCGGGAAACACCGAAGCTGGCAGTTCATTCCAGAGCTTGCACGTACGTGGGAGAAATGATCGCTGAAAGCGTACCGTCTTAGAATTGAACGCTTCCAGGTGATATGGATGAACCCTGCTTCGTTGTCGAGTGGTACGGTGATAGAAAGGGGCCGCTGGTACCAATTCGAAAAGTTCCTGAGATTACTACGTTCAAACAAACTCTTCAGCTTTATAATATTAGTATAGATTAGGAGCTAATAAGTTTATGTTCCAAATAAATACCTAATATTTTTGTCAATCCTCCCAGCTACGCTAATAGAATGCTTGTATGAGGAGTGCACCTACGTCGGTAGTGCAATGAATTCGTAACCACGTCCTTTCGATCGCAAGTCCAATGCCTTGTAAGGATAATGTAGATATGGATATAATAATATATTGACTGGTTTATATAGATATAGATACAAAAAAAAAAAATTCATATTGAACTACGACCTAACTGATTGGTTGCGGGGAGACGACTACAGCGCGGCGCTAACATATACTTGCGCCTGGCTAGACAAAACTAAGTCCTCATCTACGGAGACGCGTCGCGCGTCGCGTGCGTTGGCGCGGCCCGCACTGAATTCAAACATATGGCGTTGTATGAGTGCGTTTACGGAGAAGCGATTTTACGCGCGTTTGCTTGAAATAGAGCGTGCGCCATAGCGACGCCCGCCGCGTGCGACGCAGCGATAGCCGCACGCTTGGCGACTCGCCGCGGACGCAGCAGCGGGCACCGCCACGCTGCCCACCCCGCCGCTCTATAAACGACATCGTATATTGCCCTATGTTTGTATTTACGCGTGCGATGATGCGTGCCGCTGCACGCGCCGCCGCTCCATAAACGAAAAAAACGCTCGACGCGCCGCGCGACGCGACGCCCGCGCGTTGCGCAACGCCCCGCGTCTCCGTAAATGAGGCCTAATGCGTCAACAGTGTCTAGCCTAATCCAATAAGCAGAATAAAATATTTATAAAAGACGTATTTTGTTACAGCAACCTGCAAGTGCAACCATCGAACACTACATGACGTACATTCGAGGTTTGCCTCTAAACGACGACCCCTCGCTCTTCGGTCTTCACGCTAACGCTAATATCAGCTACGCAATGTCCGAAACTCATGGTACTCTTGGTAAGTTAAGTCCTTCTTCAAAACTAATTATTATCATGGCAAAAATTTTTCATAATAATAATAATACCGTCCAGACCGTATTCGGCCCACGGCGAGTTGGAATTCATTATTGAGAGCTTCGTTGGTGTGCTCTCAGGTGACTGACATAACTGATTTTTGCCGTGAACGTGCGTCCGCAATCACTGCAAGTCAGCACCCCTCCGACATAACTGTAATGTATGGCCGCAGGTGGTCGGGCCTTGAGCTCGTCCCGTTTGGCATCAAGCCCTACTTTCCGTCGCCTTTCGAACTCGAACACCTTAGTGCGAACAGTGCTCCTCCACAGTGGCCTGATGTTTGTCTGGGTCTGGGTGTTTATATGTATAATATGTAATTACGTATTTACAAAAAAGTAGGTATATATGTATGTTTATCCATTGTCTAGTACCCATAGTACAAGCTTTGCTTAGTTTGGGCTAGATGGTGTTGTGTGTGTGTGATAGCATATTATTATTATTTTTGTAGCGCAGGAATTGACCGCCTTGTTTTCGCTTGCCATCCTGTATCTCTGAATAGAAGATGTGCTTAGCCACTCTGTCGTCAGACTTCCGGGAGACATGGCCGCTCCACCGCAAGACTGGCCATTATACGCAAAAGATATTGACGCGCTTCTTCTTGTTTTTTTTTGTTGTGTTTAGTGGCCATCCTGTTATCAAGAGTTGTTCAAGCCGCCCGTAGGCCTCTGACATGGCTTAACGACTGCTATCAATTTGACAACAACCGGGACCGACATTTTACGTGCCCTCCGAAGCACGGAGACGCTCAAATGAAATACCATTAAGCGATCACCCATCTATAGACTGACCGCACCCAACGTTGCTTAACCTCGCTAATCGTTTACCGATCAGTGAGTGCACCTGGCTATGAGCGCCTCAACGCATTGACGCGCGGAAGTGCGGTATCGTCTGCACAGATGGCGCACTGGTTTAAGTGCTCGCCTCGCCACTGTCGCCGCACCGAGTGTTATAGGTTCGATCCCCACACGTCACAAAAATTTGTGTGATCCACAAATGGTTGTGCCGAGTCAGGTTGTTCTTAGTGTCCGTTGTTTGAATGTCTGTAAAGTTCCCGCGACACAGGAACTATTTCTAGAACGGTAGTTGTCTGTTTAAAGAAAATACAAAAACAAAACAGTACTATTCTATTAAACTATTCAGATTTATAGTTTTCCCGAGGTTTCAGTTGCTAGAGATAGGAGAGGGCGTTCCTCGTAGAGTTATCAAATAAACCATCATATAATCCAAATCAAATAAAATCAAAATCAATTAATTAATTCATTAAAATCCCAATAAATTAGTTTAATTTCGATTAATTTACATTTATCGTTACTGATATATGTATTTGGTTTGTTTTGGTTTATGGTTTATAACTGCACAAGGACACCGCGGTGGAACATTACAAAATGACAACATAAATACTATTGTCTTCTATTTACGCGAATGTTATTCATTGAAATTAAACTAAACATAAATACTTATACATACGAGGAGAGGTCAAAAAATTCGCGGAATGGCGGGGTTGAAATGAAATGAAATGAAATGAAATGAAATTTATTGCATCAGATATGGTCGAGAAGATATTACAATTTCATATTATAAGTTTCACATATTTGGCCGTTTTACAGCATGCAATATAGGACTTAGCCTAGTAGTGAAATAATTATATACACAATATACTTAATACAAAATAGTAGTATTTTTAGATTCTTTATACAATATAAAGCCTTACCACATAGATTATATCACTTTATATTACATGAATCATCTACAATTTTGCATTGAAATATTCGTTAACACTGTAGAATGCTTTGTTCATCAACATCGTTCTTAAGCGACATTTAAATGTTTTTATTGGTAAGACTCTGAAACTTTGAGGCAGTTTATTAAATATTTTAATGATCATGGGGTAACAATTCCTACGATACAGTTCAGTCCTTATGCTAGGTAACATTAGACGCTCAGGATACCTGGTGTTGAAGTTACAATTGTCTTTCCATTTATTAAATAACTCTGGATAAGTTTTTACAAAGTAACAACATTCCAGTATGTAAATTGAAGCAACTGTAAGCAGTTTTAATTTAGGGAAAAGGGGCCTACAGGACGTAGGAGGTGACACTCCAGCTAAAGCCCGGACACATTGTTTCTGAGAAATAAAAACTTTATTTACTACAACAGAGTTTCCCCATATTAATATACCATACCTAATGGTTGACGCGACGTAACCATGATATGCTTGTAGTGCAGCATTTTGGTTCGTAATTTTGGTTAAACGCCAAAGTGCATATGCAAACCTATTAATTTTACTGCAAACCTTTTTGACATGTGCCTCCCAACGACATTGATCATCAAAAACCATACCCAGAAAAGTAGCTTCTTTGGTGCTTTTTATTTCCTGTCCCTTACATAGAACTTTGAGTTCATTTTTGTTTGGTTTTCTATTATAAAATTGCATGTATTTCGTTTTATCTGGGTTTACTCTCAAATTATTATTATCTAGCCAATTGGTAATATCATTAATGCACTTATTAATCTCGTCGTTATGGTTAGTATGTTCAGACTCCGTTATTATTACAGATATATCGTCTGCAAATAACGTGCATTTATGTGAAGTGATATCTGGCAAATCATTAATATAAATTAAAAATAGTAAAGGGCCCAGGATACTGCCCTGCGGGACACCTACTGAGTTTAATCTAGAGATAGATTTATAATGACACTCTTCTTTGTCTTTGTTTATGTTAGTAATGTCAACGTATTGTTCTCTATTATCCAAGTAACTGTTGAGCCATTTTTTAGCAGTACCTCGAATACCATATTTCTCGCATTTAGAAAGCAACCTATCATGTAGAACGAAATCAAAAGCTTTACTCATATCAAAAAATATGGTCACAGCACGCATATTTTTATCAATGCATTCAGTAATTTTTTTAATGACGTTAAATGCCGCTAATGTTGTGGATTTCCCCTTTTGGAAGCCATGTTGTTCATTTTTAAGGATATTGAACTTATTTAAGAATGAAACAAGACGTGCGTGCATTGCCTTTTCAAAGATTTTAGCTAAAATCGGTATCAACGCAATAGGCCTGTAATTACTCATAAGTTTAGCATCACCTTGTTTATAAATCGGCTTAATAACGGACACTTTAAGTAATTCAGGGAAAGTTGCATTTGCAAAAGATAAATTGATTAGGTACGATAAAATATCTGTAAGTAATATAGCACTTTCTTTTAATATGTTGGTAGGGAAGTCGTCGTAACCAAAAGAATTCGTCGTCCTCAGAGACATTATAATTTTATAGACTTCACTTCTTGTTGTTGGATACAAGAAGATGCTTGAATCTATGCTCTGAATAGGTATTGTATTAGGGATCGTATGAGTAGTATTGTTATTGTTAGTTAGATTTATGAAATAATTATTAAAATGATTGGATATGTCTTGAGGGTCAGATATAATTTTATTTTGTACCATTATTTCATTGATGTATTTATTATTTTTAACGTGTGATGTATGAGATTTTTTGACGACATCCCAGGTGGCTTTACAGATATTTTTTGATTTATTAATGTATAGTATATTGCTTCGTTTTTTGGCATTATACACACACTGTTTCAATATTTTTGCATACCTTTGATACGTATTTTTAGAATGTTTTGTTCTTTTCGTATAATAAGTGTACCGAAGCTTTCTTCTATTTTTACATGATATTTTGAGCCCCTTCGTTATCCACGAGTCATCATTACTCTTATTTTTAGTTTTTATTTTCTGTACAGGGAAACATAAATTGAAAAACATAATTAGATTTTCATGAAACATTTTAAAGGCTCGGTTCATATCAGATTCATTTAAGATCCAGTTCCAAGACATATTTGAGAGACATTCTTTAAATTTACGTACATTATCGATTTGTAAGTTGCGTTTATATATGAATAATGGTTTTTGCTCATATGATTTATATTTGACACTAAAGGTTAGAGTTTGGGCACTGTGATCTGATAAACCTAAATGATGTACCTTGGCAGTAGCTTCAGAAAAGTTACTTACTATCTGGTCATGGCATGCGCTTATTCTTGTGGGTTCATTGATATGGGAGCAAAAACCATAATTTTGTAATATGCGAAAATATTCATCTTTTATTTTTGAATTTTTAAGCAAATCGATATTGAAATCTCCTGTTATTATTATTTTCTTTTTATATTTATAACGAAGCTGAGATAAAAGTATTTCAAAATTATTGAGAAATTTATAAGGGTTAGAATTCGGCGTTCTATAAATACACATTACAAGACATATGTTGGGACTTCTATGCCACAATATTCGAAGCAAAGTTCAGTTACTAGATCATTTTTGGCATAGATTTTAGGGCAGGTTAGATCGCTCCTACATAAAATACATACACCGCCGCGTTTCTGATTTGGTCTAGAAAAATAAGCGATTAGACTATAATTATCAAGACGTAGATTAAGTTCCTCGCCTGATTTCAGGAAGGTCTCACTGAGGCAGATAATATTCACATTGTAATTATTATCATTAACCAGCTGATTTAGTGATATCTGCAGTAGGTCAGATTTGTTTAGAATTCCTGCAATGTTTTGATGGAATATAGTAACTTTACGATCATTAACATCGAAAAAGATCATTTGCTGGATTATGTGAAGGTGAAACACTTGGGGTAGTGAATAATAATTTTCTGGCGGTACATGAACCATTACTAGACAGTGTTTTAATAGTATTTTTAGAAAAATAATCCAATATAGATTTTTGGACCATCTTAAAGCTCTTTTCCCCATGAGAAATATACGCATTAAAATTGCCATTTCTTTGAACTATGGAATTGTTAGGCCTGCCATTATGAACAATAAATTTCTTCTCATAGTCAATACTATCAATAACAAGATTAATTTTTTTGCATAAATAAAACTTATTTTTACCATATTCGTTAACATTAACAAAATTTGTGTTTGGCAAATTACTACATATCAATTGAATGCTGCTGTTCAACATTTGTTCATTTAAATACATATTACTATTTACACCTAATACTATTACAGATTTCTTACGGAAAGTTTTTAATGCATTAGATAGTTCAATTGCTATCAAAGTTGGATTTTTGTCATTCTCACCAGTACATATGATTAATTTATCATCTTCCTCCATAGATATGTCGTCACACAATTTTAAAACTTCTTCGGATGTAGCATTAGGTTTTGTAAACGCTGATACTGTATACTTTTCATACTTGGTATTTTGTCTAGTCCTTATTAACATTGAAGCAAGCCCAACACTTTGTTGAGTTCCTATAATAATGATTTTCTTATCCGATTTGATTGAAGTTTGAGCTGGTGTAGTTTTCATGTTTCTGTGGTCAGGTGGTGTATCTTCATGAAGATTGATAGGAATTTTTATTTGATTGGCTTCTTGAACTGGAGCTGGGGATTCGCAGGGGCTATTTAATTTATTTTTATTTATATCCGATATATTACTATAATAATTTGGTGTTTGCCGTAGTGATTTCCGTCTTGATTTTATGTGACAATCATCTTTAGTTGTAGAACAGATCTGTATTAAGTTCTGGATTTTGCATTCCATTTTTATGATTTTTTCCTTAAGTGACGAATTTTCTAGTAGTAAGTTATTTATTTCATTATGGGCGCTTAAAAGTTCTTCTTTCAGATTACTATTTATATTGCTAAGTTTGCTAATTTCTTCTCGTTCTTCAAACTGCACAGTTGAGAGATCAGGTAGACTCCCCATTCGACTTGACTCCGTGGATAGAGAGCTTTCGTTTATATTGGGCAGAGATTCGCACGATCCGGCAACTCTGCGATTTTTACGGAACGTAACGTTGTTTTCCAAATCCATTTTATTTGATTTGATTATTACGTTTGGCTGGTATCACTGAGACTAAAAAACCTCGTACTCAAATTGGTATTGATCTCTATGGTCAGAAAATGCTAGAAGTGTATCGCAATATATACATGGAACGCGCCCTCGAGTCTTGTAGTTATGCTAAAGTTTATAATACTCGTATGACACTGGACCGCAATCGGTTAATGTTTATATTGTTGGTAGCACTGAATTTAGCGACGATGATTGTACAAAATGTGAAAACATAAAACTGGTTCGAAATTGTATCAATGATTTTTAAAGTTGGAGATAGTTTAAATGTTTAAGACACTGCTGCTTAAGGTATTTATACAGTATATATGCATTTTATGCCACTTACGCACTTAAATCAGTGTTTAAGAGTTATTTGTTTGTTGTTATACTGAGAGTTCACAGTTCACACCATAGATTATTTTATTGTTTATTTTTTGATGCACGAGTTATAACACAGGATAATCAAGATCTTATACACATATTGTTCACGTTTACTGCGATATATATGCCGAAATATTAATTAATTAGGTATTAAATACGGAGAGTACTTGTATGACAGCTGAGTGAGTGACGAACGAACGAGGAGTGAGTTTACTCATCCATGTAGGCGCTAATTGAGTGACTCATTGCTAGTATATATACCGAGTTTCAACCTAATAAGGTCAGTAGCTATTGAGTTTTCAACGAGTAAGCAAGTCAATTGGGAAGAAACTAGTCACTAAGGAGAAAAGCGTCCGTGCACACAAGCCATGTTGCGACGGCTGCCATTCACCGGTGCGGTTTTGAAAAACTGCGCCACCCACCCCACAACCCAGAAGACCAGGCACCAAGCGATTATTTTTGAAAAAAAAATGTGAAGAAAGAACTGCGTGGAAAAAAAAATTGCGACGATGATGAAGTGAAGTCAGCAATTTCGGCCTATTTTGACGCCCAAGACAAATCTTTTTTTTCAACGGTATTAATAAGTTATTTGTCAGATCTAATAAATGTACTAGGGTTAAGGGTTTCAATGTATTCTACATTGAAAAGGAAAAATAGTTTGATGTTTCATTTCATTATCCTTCCCTGTCATTCCGCGAACTTTTTGACCTCCCCTCGTAAATACTTATAATAGTGCTTGTACCACATAATACATATTAATATTTACAATACACGTACATTAGTACCAATATGTACCTACCCTATATGTTACTGCATACATTGCGCAGAGCTTAATTTCAAAACCTAAGTCTCCTTTGGTTTTCTCAATACGTAAGCTTGTATCGAGGAAACCTTTACTGAGTCAGTAATAATATACGATGGTGATACTTTCTCTATGCCTCGCCTCTCGTAAAATCCTAATCCTAACTAATATTATAAAAGCGAAAATGAGTTTGTTTGTTTGTTACCTTTCACGCCTAAACCACTGAACCGATTATCCTAAAATTTTGCATATACGTTGTCAGGTGTACAGAAACGGACATAGGCTACCTTTCATCCCGACAAACATTACTGTTTCAGAGGAACAACAATAACGATATAGATGGCGCCACGTGTCTTTCGAATCATGATTGAATTATATTATTACAAGCAGAGTACAACCCGAATTGATTATCAAATTCTTAATTAACGCGAGCGAATCCGCGGGCAAAAGCTAGTAGATAATATCCTTTTGTTTCTTCACAGCGATTTTACTCGATCTACAACCTAAAGAAGAACTGTCGAGTGGAGCTGGCATGACTGTTGAGGAGGTGATCGAAAATGCTGCCAATGCGATTTTAGATGTAATACCTGAGCCTTTGGACATAGCCTTCATAGCTACTACGTATGTCACCATACCTAAATTTATATACCTGGACACACATGCATTTTCTTGATGAGTTACACTCGTAATCTATCAAAAATTCTAAATAGACAGCACATTGACCTGTCTGTAGGTGCCAAACTTGAGTTAGGCGTATATAACACGTAGAATTTTGATGGCTGTACATAATCATCATGATCATTCAAATGAGTGAAGAGATGCGAAGCACTCTAGAATATTTATTAAATCCTGAAATATAATTAAAACTGGGGGTTGCTTCACTTGGACAGTAGCTCTAAAATATTGCGTTGTATTCATAAGTTTCTTCTATACCAATCATAAAGTTAACTAGCAATGTAAAGCAAAATTACGTCTAAAGCCGGCCATACACGCTAGGGTGTACCTGACAGGTTTACCTGTACAGTTCAACTGTTCAGGTAAACTGGAGTATGTATATTGCACAACTGTGCAGGTCTCCACGCCAGTAGAGGCAACTCAAAAAAATATGAATTTTGATATTTTTGCCTGTGCAGTTTAACTGTCCAGGCAAAACTGAGCGTGTGTAGCGGTCGCCTGCGCAGGTCTGCGCAGGCGTCAGTTGTGCGCTGATTGCTAGAGGTGAAAGACGCTCGCGCGGCGCTGTATAGGTACATTCCTTTACACCACTGTTCAGTGTCTTCGTTTAAATTTCCTTTTCTTTAATAAAACAAACAATAAACCTATTACCGCTACTGTGTCGAGATCAAGCGCCGCCGCCGCTGTCGGGGCCATGGTATCAACTGAGAGTTTGTACAGGTTTACCGCTACGTGTATGGTCTCTATGCAGCTCAACAGCAGCACGCGCACAAACATATACACACATACACACACACACAACACACACGCTTAATTCATATTAAATAATGTTACCTATTGACATATCTCAACTACCGCACATAACTAGATCGAATCTTGTAGGTGTCTGGTGCCTGAGATACAGGTTCTACCTAGTTCGGGTGCCAGCGGCTTATTATGTATTGTAACACACACTACCACTATAGTTCACCATGTAATGTCTTGTCTTGTAAATTAAGAAATAAAATATAATTATTATTATTAAAAAGTTTGCCTGTACAGTTGAACTGTACAGGCAAACCTGTCAGGTACACCCTAGCGTGTATGGCCTGCTTTAACGGTCCCATCGTAACATTATGAATTCAAAAATAATACATAAACCAGATAACTCAATGGGGGCTATCGTTTTTGTGCTCACCAGTCAGCGCCACTAACGAGTAAGGTGCTTTCAATCCTGTCACAGCTGCTGTCAAAAGCGGTATTTGGCGGTGATCGCTGTCAATTTCTATGGTTACTGTTAAACTATAGAGTATGAGGTCTAGAGACCTTACTATCCCATACTAGGACCTCAAGTGGTGAATTCAAGCTCGGTAGCCCTCGTTATGCTAACTTGATTCGAAATCGATCCAGCTTTCTGTGTCTTTGTAATCTTTGTCCCTTTACTAGCATACTTAAATGGATTTACGCCTACAACCGTAGTAGGAGTAGTAGAGCCTCGCTGATTTCAGCATGAATGGGCCGGCTCGACCGGGGAAGGATTTGAGTGAGGGTCATGTCTGTTGGCTAGTGGCGATGTTTTGTTCATCTATTTGTAGGTATTTTCTTACGATTCTGCGGGTGTTTAATATGGCGGTGTACGGGCAAATCACCCGTACATCGCGGTGTCAGCATTATGCCGACACCTGCCATTTGTTTTCTTTATACATACATAGATTCACGCCTGTTTCCCAGACGGATAGGCAGAGACTACGGATTTCTATTTGCTACGATCCTAACACACTTCTCTGGCTTCATTCACTTTTATCACATTCCTCATACACGCCCGTCGGTTCAAGGAGCTCTTAACCTGGCCTTTGTCCAGAACTTTGTTTTCTTTATATATAATTATAATAATATTATTCGGACCGTGATCGCGATAACACACGTGCAGTCATATTTTATAATAAATAAAAAATTAAATTCATTTCCTGGAATTCCGCGCGCACCTGCATCGCTACGTCATTTTGCACGTGCAACTATAACGCTTGCAAAACTATTAATTCAAGCGATCTTGCTAAAAGGTGAATAGGCAATAAGTTCAATTAAGGCGAAAGTGGAGTGAACTTTTTAGTGAATAATCACGAGTGCGACATCGCGTGGAGGTCCAACTAGCCGCGGTAAGCTCTTCCTCACTTCGGGGGAACGAGACGGGCTGCGAATTAAGAATAATTCGTCCTTGTCGCACACTACACGGAGCGCGGAACGATGCCGCTAAACGTCAACAAGCCCGGCACTCCCGCCAATACTGTTAATGCTAAGCGGGGTACCCGTACAAAACTGACACCTACAGTCGCAGAATCTGATGCATTAGTGCTTCAAGAACTAAGAGATCTACGAACTGAGATGATAACTCGTTTGGATAGTCAGGCGAATGCAATTACTCTTTTGCAAGATTTATTAGTACAATCTAAGAATGATTTCAACAATATGGTCGAGGTAGTCAAAGCACTGGAGCATAAAATAAATGCTAACTTGGATAGTCATCACACTAGGGCTAAGATACCTAAGGTATCTGTATCCTCCGAAAGTTCGGCCCACCAAAACAAGCCAACACAAAATAAGTCTAATAATATTCAACCGACCAAAAAACGGGTGGCCGTAAACAATGGTGGGGCCACGAAAACGACTTTACAGCAAACTAGCTCATTGATGACTAACGAAAACGATGAAAATATATCGCAAGTGGATAACACCCATGATAGGGATGCAGGCTGGAAAGTTGTGCAGAACCGGAAAATCAATAGAAGGCAGATAAATGAAGTGAGAATGGGACAGAGCGCGGAACGGATGACTACACAAGGTACGGAACGGCTGAGGCATTTGCATATTTGGCGTTTACACCCCGATACCCCTGAAGAAGCCATGGTAAACCACGTCAAGAAAATTTGCGGCCAAGAAACGTCAGTCAAACTTGAGAAAATCCAACATAAGACACAGCAAGACTACGCGTCGTTTATTGTGGGTGTACCCGAGCAAATGTTCGAAAAACTGAACAAGAATGAAGTATGGCCTATAAATACAAATTTCAATGAATGGATTTGGTTTCGGAGGTCACGGAGAACCCACCCCCACTGAATAAATAACACCATTGAGTTGTTTTACCAAAATGTTAGAGGACTCCGAACTAAATTGAATGAGTTTAAAAATAATATTGAGTGAGATTATGATTTATATCTAGTTACGGAATCAGGATGCAACATTGCAATACACGATTTAGAAATAGTACCACCGGGATACCAAATAATACGTTGTGATCGAGCGGACGGTCGGAAGCAAGGCGGCGCGGTCCTCTTGGCCACACACCGGTTTGAGCTAAGACAGGTACCCGTGCCCAACGTGGTGATAGACACCTGCGTGTTCGAAATTGCTTGTGCAACTGTGCATTTTAATAATAAGTTTTTATTTTTGTGTTGTGTATGTTATATCCCACCGAGTAGTTCGGAAAATGATTATTTGCTTTTATTTAAAATAATAGAAGATTTATGTACTAGATATAACAAGATATTAGTTATTGGAGATTTTAATTTACACTCTAGTCCTGTGAATGCTAATAATTATTTTGAATATTGTAAGTCATATTGTCAATTCACTCAATGTAATAGTACAAGTAATAGTTTAGGTAGAACTCTAGATATGGTACTGAGTGCGGGATTTAACGAGCAAGTGAAGGTAATCCGCGCGGACGACCCGCTAGTGCCCGTGGACGCGCACCACCCGCCGCTCGCGGTGAGCGTGCGCGCCGCCTCCGCCATGACCGTGCCGCGCGCCGCCCCTCCCGCTCCTAGTCCTAGTCTATGTCAACTTCATTCTCGTCCCCAATGGAATTTTTATAGGACGGATTTTCCTATATTGTATTCAAAGTTGTCTACTATTCATTGGAGCGGATTATATGATTTGGATACTGTGGAGGATACAATAAGATACTTTTACGGAAGTATTAGATGAATGTGTGCCGAGGAAAAAACGGGCTACGAATAATACAAGGTACAATTATCCAATTTGGTATACGAGTGATATTATAAGGGATATTAAAATTAAAGCTTCACTTCACAAGAAGTATAAACAAACAAAGTTACAATGTGACTACCTGACATTTGCTAATTATAGGGCCCGTATAAAACAAGCCATAGAATTTGCGTACAAACAATATACGGATAAAATACAGTGTCAGTTTGCGAGATACCCAAAATCGTTCTGGCACTATATAAGGGAGCTTAGAGGGACTGGAAACAAACCAGTTATTATGATAGGAGATAAGTATCTAAGTGATGAGGAGTGTGCTGTTAACTTTGCTGAGTATTTCCACTCTGTGTACAGTAGCGAACAGCCACGACTCGACGCGCGAGAGGCGGCGGCCTGCGGGGCGAGTAGCGCTCGCGTTCACATCGACTCGCTGACGTTGCAGGATGTAACTGAGGCGCTAGGATCCCTTAAACCGAAAGGTTCAGTCGGTCCCAATGGTATACCGCCGTTTTTATTTAAAGATTGTAATAGAGTGCTCACGGAACCTCTTCAACATATATTTAACATCTGCATAAAATCAGCCATATACCCGAGTCAATGGAAATTAACAAGAGTTATCCCGGTTCCTAAAGGTAAGCTGGGTCATGATGTTAAGGACTACAGACCAGTCGCAGTATTGTCAACACCTGCAAAAGTATTTGAATCGGCTATCCAGCGCAGTTTAAAGATGCAAGTACGGCCATTATTATCTGACGCACAACACGGTTTTCGCGAGGCGCGCAGTACATCGACCAATCTCCTTAACTTCATGACTACGGTGGTGCCTGCGGTGGACGCGGGGGCGCAGGTAGATGTCGCTTATTTAGATTTTAAAAAACCTTTCAACTCTGTGAATAACGATATACTTTTAATGAAGTTAGCTGAAGTAGGATGTACACCACAACTTTTAGAGCTGTTTAGTAGTTACATGAGGGACCAACAGCAATACGTTGACTACAATGGTTGTGAATCAGAACCCTATTTCACAAGGTCGGGAGTAAGTCAGGGCAGCAATTTGGGACCTCTTGAATTTATTATCATGATAAATGATCTGCCTGAGGTGATCAGTCATGGATCTTGTCTATTGTTTGCTGACGATCTAAAGTTGATGCATGAGGTTCGGAATCTGGATGATTGTAAACGATTACAAGAAGATATAGATAGAGTGTTAGAATAGAGTGAACTAAATAAACTGTATTTTAATGAAAATAAATGTTCAGTTATGACTTTCTCTCGCGCTCGTTCACCTCTTAGATACGATTATGTGATAGGCACAACGCCAATACAAAGAGTCATCCAGGTACGAGATCTTGGAGTCAACTTTGTACCGGACCTCACATTTCGTGAGCACATACAGCAGATTTGTAAGAAGGCGTTTAGAAACTTGGGATTTGTTCTGCGACAGGCACGACATTTCACCAACATGTCTACTGTTAAGGCACTGTACGACGCACTAGTCAGGAGTCATTTGGAACATAGTGCTGTCGTGTGGGCGCCCCATGAACAGAAGTATAGCATCATGATGGAGCGTGTCCAGAACAAGTTCACAAGACATTTGTATCATAAGTATTATGGAGTATACCCTTTTTACCCCCTTATGTACCCTATACTGTTTGTCCTGGGCATGGTAGGATATAACGAACTGAAAGTACGTAGGGAATTCCATCTTGTAATATATTTAGTTAGGCTGTTGCGTGGAATTGAATACAATCCTGGAGTACTGCGATGCCTTAGTCTCTGTGTACCAGATCGATACATATGGCGGCGGCGACGTCCACCACTCTTAGTCGTACCAAACGCCAGGACCAACTTACTGGCAAAGTGTCCCATATCCAGGTCTATTAAAGTAATTAATATGATAAGCAAGAATGTTGATATATTTTGCTGTCACATTAGTGAGTTGACAAAAATTACTATTTACACAGTGTCCTATTTATGTTCATTGTAAGTAGTTATAAGTTTATTTGTAATTTTGTATTTTTTTACTTTAGTTCTATTTTTGTTTCTTTTAGTTACTTAGTTGAGTCTTATGTTTATTTTTTCATGTATATAATTAAGATGTAGCGCACTATCGAATTGGGGTTACCTGTAATGATAGTTGTAAGTTTAAAAATGAATAAATGAATAAATATATAATCAATTAGTACCTAACAAGCATCGAACTCAATCGGTTGACCTAGCAAGCGTGTCATTGACCGTAACACATGTCATATACCAATAATATAGTATTAGATAATATTATATTTTAACATTACTTTGGTAGAGATAATCAAAGTTATAATAAGTTAACTTATCTCTATCATTTCGTCATCCTTGGTATATGGACCATTTATCATATTTGTCCGTACAGGCGGCTTTTTGAAGTTATGTGAAGATTAAGGTTAAGTTAGGTTTCAGGTCAATGAGTTTTAGACTGTGGTGTATGTGTTTCGGGATAACGCCATTAGTCGATAGCACTATAGATACATTATTATTTGTTTCTCTTTCACGGGTTTATGCCTAATACGTTAGGAAAATACCCGGCCCTTTGGGAGACTTACACGGAGACATGGGTCCAACGTGAAGAGGCCCTTCGATAGTTTTAATCAAAGGTGGGATGAAACACCTACAGCGGCACTAGCCGCAGCAGGCGTAGGACAATTGCTACGTATGGATTCTAATATATGGGCTATGGGTATGGGTGTTTGATGGACTGGTATATTGGTAACTATGGATGATAAAACGGCGTCTGCGCTGAATACTGTAATAGCATCAATCTAATGAACAGACGATGACTCGCCAACTCAATAGATGGGCCCCCTGAATAGCCACGGTACATACAAGCCAGCAGCAGAGGGCAACACCAGTGCGAGCGGCTAGGGGTGTCGAGCGGTGCGGCGCCGGTTTCACCATCACGGGTCTCGTGAAAACGGAGACCCGGAGCGGGTTCCCCCGTAGTTATGCCCTTGAAACATTATTAAAATTATTATTATTATTAAAATATTGCTCTACAGTTACCCGGTATTGTACAAGGAATCTTTGAACACAGTACTGCTGCAGGAATCGATCAGATACAATAAGCTACTCGCCGCCATGAAAAGCACTTTGAAGTGAGACATGTTTGTTATTATTAATTGTCACTAGCTGTATTAGAAAGGTGCGTTCGAATGTAAACGATTATATTTATACGACATTTTGTGCGATTTAATGGTTATTAATTGCATTCGAATGAATTGAATGGAAATTATTAAATGCAATTGTAAACAACTTGTTCCCTTAATATTGTATTCTGTTTACGCAAATGTTATTCATTGAAATTAAACTATTATATACGGATTGCAATGCAGGGGGTCTCGGGTTCGAACCCACGTCGCACACCTCTGACTTTCGGAAGTTATACTTATGACTTTCCGAAATTATGTGCGTATTGATTGACAATTATCGCTTGCTCCGTGCCTCGGAGAGCACGTTAAGCCGTCGGTCCCGGCTGCCATGAACATCTATGGCAGTCGTTATTGGGAAGTCAGTGCCCTCTAATATCCTGATACTAGTCTAGCCTTAGGGTATCCTTAGCCTTCGGGTTGCGGAGGTTAGGTGGCAACCACTCCGTGTAAAAACTGATATCCAGTCAAATCCGGTTAGACTAGAAAGCCGAACCCAAGTGACTTGGGAATAATAAAAGCTAGGGAGAAGAAACGAATTTTAATGCGTTGTTTATTTGTTCCCTTTTCCATAATCAAGAAGGCGACGACGCACACATGTGTAATGTCGTAAATTCTAGAATCCAGATTCAGTACAGCATCGTAATCCTAACTAATATTATAAATGCGAATGTGAGTTTGTTTGTTTGTTACGATTACCCGACCGATCTTGTGAAATTTCGCATACACATCATCAAGGGAATAGAAGAGGGTATAGTTCATTTTATTAAAATAGTACTGTTACTTATCTAACCAAACCTAACCTACGTTTACACCAGTGAAGCCGCAGGCAAAATTTAGTGATATATAAAAACCATGTTTGTTGAGTCGCTTGGTTCAAAGTTTTATTTGCATTTGAGTAATTTCAGCTCGCTTCATAATAGTTTATACCATGAATGTTTTATGCGCAGAGATCTTTTGAACGCTCTGAAAGGACTGGTAGTATTGTCGGAAGCGCTTGAGCATATGGGAGGAAGCCTCTCCAAGAACATTGTACCAGAACTGTGGAGTATCAAGGCATACCCATCATTGAAACCACTCGGTAGGTAACCAAACTTGAGTTTATACAAAATAAACGGATTGCGGATAAATAGAGGATTGGGAAATAAGACAGAATATCGACGTGAAATAGCAGTACCTATTCCTAATGTTGTGTTTCGTTCCGTGAGTGAGAATGCCGGAGGCCCAATCACCCCTTCCCCCTTTCTCGTTCTTTCTCCTTCCCACTTCCTTTCCTAAAGGGTCGGCATCGCGCAAGTGATGCCTCTGGTATTGCAGGCATCTTTAGGCTACGGTAACCACTTACCATCAGGTGGGCCGTATGCTTGTTTGCCACTCTAGTTGGATAAAAAAAAGACCTAGTACAAACTTTTGTTTTATAATTTACAATAAAATAAATAATAACAATTTGATTTACAGATGGATAGTAAAATGAGCTAGTCTATTTATCCGAAACTGTGACTTCTATTTTGCATTTCATGACTCAACTATTGATCTTGAGTCGCTTGAAAATATTATTTGCCTTCGGGTCTAGATTATGCATTTAAATGTCGATTTATATACTGTGTCTTAATATTGTAATTTAGCCAGGAATTGCATCTTTGGACCGTTTGGGGTGCAACCCAGCTCTTGGAGTCCGATGGCTCGTATTTCGTACAAAACAAGAGGTCACAAAACGCGTGATCGACGCTTCGCGTGATCAGAAAGCTGGTCTTTTATTGGCCCAAAGAATAATCAGCATTGCCATTCAAAAGGCAATGCTTAGTGTTAACTCATAAAAATAGACAAGTTGAGGAGTAGACATTTGTAAACGATTTTATGAAACAAATAGTTTTGAAATATGTGGGGTAAAAAAAGACAAATGCTGCCAAACCTCTGGGCACGTTACCTATTTGTGAATACGTTAGTAATTATATATTAGAATAATTAGTTTTAAAATAATTAACAATATACAAATATCGATCAAATATTCGAATCAAGTTATGACGTTTTTTGTGAGCTGTTTTGTTTGTTAAGCCGTGTTGATGACTTATTTTTATTTACGATTTTCTATCTGCCCGGATGCTGTATATGTGCTGTATTTGTGCACCTGGCCGTTAAAAACCTGATGGCCTTACAACTTGTAATGTCTTCCAATAACAATTATTATTATTCGGAAAATCTTCCGAGTACTTGAATATACAATTATTTAAAACGTTTTCATCGTGATTTTCTACGTGGTGAAGATATGTTCCTAGTTATGCTTAAATAAATCCAAACATGTGTTTCTCCATACTTGATCCCCACGATTTAAGCATGAGGAAACACATATTGGATTTCTACATTTTGCCGAAATCTCGGTTGAACTGAAATCTCAAATCCAAAGACTGGAGAAATATCTTACAAAATGTAGATTTTGCCAAAATCTGGAACATCTCGGTTGAACTGAAACATTAATTCCGCCTGGAAAATTTCTGCATCTTGCAGAAAATCATACATATTTGCATATCCTTGCTGTTCTGTTTTTGTCGCAAATAGCAGCAGTCACAGAACCGCTGTGATTGTCAGCCCCTTCCTCAATAAAATTAATAAATGAGTACCTATTTTTAGCGGCTTGGACAAAAGACCTTTGTCTCCGCGTGGCGTTTATGCAAGAATGGGTGGAGAAGGGCATTCCCAAAGTATTCTGGATATCAGGGTTCTACTTCCCACAAGCGTTCCTTACCGGAGCTCTGCAGAACTACGCTAGAAAACATGTCATAGCTATCGACACAGTGGCTTACGCGTTTGAAGTGAGTAGTCTTAGTACCAGTTGCTATTTATCCTGATCTCGATATAATTATATATTACGTAAATACGTTTTGAAACAGAGTTTAGTAAAAAAAAACAAAAATAATTCAAAACATTTATTTGCTCGAAACATGGTACATTATAGTTGTTATACATTATAAAAGGATCACATGTTCTGCTCCTTAGAGCGTGCAAATATAAATACATTAAAATGTTGTGATTAATATACATTATTTTTACTTAAGTATACTTATGTAGCTTTCACTTATATATATTTGTACTATAGTAACATTTTTCTAAAAGTAAATTAAACAATTTATTTTTAAATTGATGTAATGGCAACTGTTTAATGGTTTGGGGAACCATATTAAATATCCTAATAGCTATACAATACGCATTTCTCTTAAATATTTCTAAACGTATTTGGAGTAATTTTAATTTATATTGGTGCCTAGACATGTTATTAAAACTTTCAAAAACGGAGCTATAAGGGTGAGCCTCTACAGATTGTTTACTGTTATATGTATAATCGATGGATTAAAAAAGCGGGTTCTAAAGGGGATGGATCCAAAAACAATATATCTGTCTAAATATTCCGGTGCGAAGTAAAAACCACTACATGGATCTTGATGATGTAACTTTTATAGTATAGTAGTACAACTTTAAAATTTAAGCTGCGTTGTTTAAGTCAAAAACATATTAAAACTATCGTTCGATAGCTTTTCCAATTACCGATAATGATTTGACCCCCGCCGCCATATTGGCAACATTATTTTGAAGTTTGGTCAGACGCCAGAGTATTCGTGGGTATTGATCCCCAAATTAACTGCTTCAAATGTTAATTATGCTTTCCGGATTACAGAAATAGATATTATAGATGCATGCCTTTCCCAGTGTGAATTCGATGCTTCACACCAGAGACTTCACACCTTCACATCTGTTGGCATGTGCGAAGTGTCCAGGACCACGACCTAACGAACATCACTACATCTGAAGTTTGTTGCCACAAACATTGGGCCCAAATATTATAAAGAAAGTACCGTACCGCGCAACAAAAAGAGAAAAAGCATAGATATGTGTCCCCAAATCACGGACCAGAATATTTTTTATCGATCTGCTTGTTTACCATAACTCCTCGAAATCCTTCATAAACGTTGTAGTAACTTCTCTCAAACGTTGTAGGCGTTGGTGAGTCCTCCGACAAAGAGGCCGGAGGACGGCTGCTGTGTCCGGGGCCTGTACTTAGAAGGTGCGCGATGGAACACTGGTGATTCATCATTGGAAGAGAGCAAACCCAAAGAACTGTATACAGGTACGAAAATGTTTATTTGCTATAAGAAAGTTTTTTTTTAATACTTCTGAGGTGGCAAACAAGCATACGGCCCACCTGATGGTAAGTGGTTACCATAGCCTATGGACGCCTGTAACACCAGAGGCATCACTTGCGCGTTGCCGACCCTTAAGGAAAGGAAAAGGAAGTGGGAAGGAGAAGGAGCGGTAAGGGGAAAAGAGGGTGATTAGGCCTCCGGCACTCTCACTCACCGAACGAAACACAACAGTAGGTATACTAGTATTTTACGTCGATATTCTGTAAGAGGGTAGACCTTCCCCGGTCGAGCCGACCCATTCATGCTGAAATCAGCGAGGCTCTACTACCTTCAGATTATTAACATTTTTTTTTATCTATCTTATTATACAATTGATGTTCGATCCATTGAGTCAATGAAACAGCTTGCAAATTATTATAACTACTTACAAATAGTACCTTCAGATTATTAACATTTTTTTTTATCTATCTTATTATACAATTGATGTTCGATCCATTGAGTCAATGAAACAGCTTGCAAATTATTATAACTACTTACAAATAGAACTAATTGAAGTATGTTTTGTAACTATTTCATGTACCTATTGGTAATTTTTCATTTAGTATTTTAATGTGTATAGCCACTGCCTAAAAGGTTTTTAGCAGACTGAATTTCTGCTGTGTGGTATAAATTCTTACTAAGTAATATTGAGCTTTCTAATATTATGTTAGGGACACAATGGGGCCTATCGTTTTTGTGCTCGCCAGATGGCGCCACTACTACGAGTAAAGTCCTGTCAACACTGTCACGGCTGCTTTCAAAAGCCGTATAATAATAATAATATAATAATAATATTCTACCACATACACACACCATCTAGCCCAAACTAAGCAGAGCTTGTACTATGGGTACTAGACTTTGTAAATACATACATATTATACATAGAAACACCCAGACCAAGACAAACATTCATGTTCATGCACACCAATGTTTGACTTGTGCGGGAATCGAACTCGTGACCTCAGACGTGGCAGTCGGTTACACTAACCACTACGCCAACGAGGCCGACTAATTTCGCCGTAATAATTGATGGTTTCTATGGTTACTGTTGATGTGACTATAAAGTTTGGCGTCTAGACCTTACCGTCCACTGACACCTCTAGCGGTGAATCCAAGCGCGATAGCCCTCATTGTGTGACATTCTTTACCTTTTTATATTTTAGGGTACTACTTTACAAACTTGCCTACTTCTGTAGTATGTAAATACACGATAAAAGAAAGTATTTGTAAAATGTTTAATGGTAACGATCAGTCTAACAAAACAAAGTTAAACTAAACATATATATTCTTCACCAGAAATGGCAATTCTTTACATGAAGCCGGAGCAGAATCACAAGTTACAGCAAAACTTGTACGAGTGTCCGACGTATAAGACGCTGCTGAGAGCTGGCACCTTGTCGACTACTGGACACTCCACCAACTATGTGATGACCATCGAGTTGGCCACCCATAAGCCTCAAGCTCACTGGATCAAGAGAGGAGTGGCCTTGTTCTGCGCTCTGGATTATTAATTTTAAAAGAGAGCTATTTAGGTCGGGCGTCTGAATACCGGTTCAAATGTTGCCTATTCGGATACTGTGATTCCATTTTACGAAAGTGTTTTTAACGACTAGGTGCTTCCATAGCGAAGCGATATTAAACGATTGCATGAAGTCTCAGGTTTCATTCTCGGGTCGTGCAAAGCGTTATTGGGTTTCCTGTAAAGAAAACTTTTGTGTTAGACGATAAAAGATTCATGGCCTGGACGTGGCACGAAAATTTATAGCTGGCAAAATGTGTTGTTTAAGTTATTGTTATATTTCAATCTATAGTTTATTGAAGTTCGAAACTTAGTTTATTTTAAATGGTATTAAGTGAATTTAATTAATTGTAGTTAATTGCTTAAATATATTTTAAAAATATTATGTTATTTATTTGCAGCGATAGTCAGTGATTATATAGAATTCACGACATAAACTTATTGCCCCTTCAAGTTCATATGTGTTGTAACAAAAACATTAATAAAAAATTAAGCTTCAGTCGTTTTTTTCTCTTAAATCTTTAAATAGCTGAACCGCATCCTCTGACGGTAAAAATTGAAACAACAGACACAGTATGCATAAGGGTGTGTTGCTGTCAGCGTGATGGTTCTCTCCTCCTTTTCATAGTAACATGATAGTCGATGCCCAACTGTATATAAACTGGCTTATCTGATTTGGAGTCAGTGCCAAACAAACAGCCAACAAAGATTGCTAGCTTGATTCGAGTGTTAGTTTAGAGCTGGATTCGAGTGTTAGTTTAGAGCTGGATTAGAGTGTTAGCTTAGAGCTGGATTCGAGTGTTAGTTTTATTTACGCCCTAAAAAGATAAAATAAGATTCTTGCAAGAATCCACCTTCACATAGGTACATACAAGTCAAGTTAAATAAAAGCTTTTAAAAATACATAAACTGGTAAAAACATCATATAATAGTTTTCATTTAATTATGATAATGATTCAAGAAATATGCTTGGGCCACTTTCCGTGCCACGCAGTGTATTTTTTTACTTGAGTTACAGTGCTTGAATTTTAACCACTGGGTGACCGCTAGTATGAATAATGCAAATTTATTATCATTGTACATTAACAAGCTTGCCTAAATGTCAAAGCAGTCATTAACAAAATTATTTAAACAAGCTATCCCTCGCCGATTCACCCGCGATAAGCCAGGCTCCTGAGGCTCGTAGCATGATGTTATATACCACGTTACTTCTAGATAAAGTAACTTTCTAATGCCGAAAGCATTTTAACTCGGGTGAATGGTTTCTGGATTCGTTTATTACACGCAAAAGTACAAATATTAGTATAGATATAAATGGTAAAATATGGCTGAACCTGTATAATTTTATTAAAGATCATGTACTGTCCCCATGTTTGCGAAATAAACTATCTTATCTTATCTTATAAATTATTGAATACATAATAGTTCTTAATATTTTATGATTTACTTGTTTTATTATAAACTAGCTGTTGCCTGCGATTTCGTCCGCGTAGATTTGAATTAAAAAGTGTTTGTCTTCGCGGAACCCTTTTTTTTCTAAAATCAAAGTAGCTTAAGTTATTCCTTATAACATCAGCTATCTACCAGTGAAAGTCCCATCAAAATCTATTCAGCCGTTTCGGAGATTAGCCAGAACAAACAGACAGACAAATATTTTAAAAATAGATGCTTTCGTATAGGTATCATATATACATTCATATGCATTAGATAAAAAGCTGTTATTTTGACATTACAAACAGACACTTCAATTTTCTTTATTTGTATAGATACAACTTCCGTCATCATCATCATCATCATCATCAGGCTATGATAGTCCACTGCTGGACATAGCCCTCCCCCAAAGAGCGCCATAGCGCCCTGTCTTCAGCTTGCCGCATCCAGCATCTGCCTGCAGTCTTTCGCAAATCGTCATCCCACCTGGTCGGAGGGCGTCCTACACTACGTTTGCCGAGTCGCGGTCTCCACTCAAGAACACGCTTACCCCAGCGGTTGTCTGTTCTTCGCGCGATATGGCCAGCCCACTGCCACTTCAGCTTGAACTAAGATTAACTCCTGTGTCGCAGTGGACTTAGCAAACATTCAAACAACGGACACCAAAGAACTGCCAGACTCGAAACAAATAGTTGTGGATCACATTATTTCTGCCGCCCGTATATTTGCTGCGTCTTCCTTTCTGCCCCAACGGCTATCGGTTCTGCGAGTAGAATATATCCCACCAAAAACATAAGTGTAAAAAAGGAGAGCCAAGTTCAATACAAAAATTATGCTTGGCTGTGGGCTTCGCCGCAAAAACAATGAAGATCTAAATGAGTGCCAAGTTCTACGCAAAATCCAAATATGTATTTATAGGAACAAAATAGCATTATGAACAAGTATTAAACTCTATTTCTTTGCTTTATTGCATGGATACCTATAACAATTGCTGTTATTTAAAAATGTGAGATCTTAAAGTAGGTTAGATTTGACTTGGCCAGTTTTCATTACATCAGTCATTTTATAAAGTTATTCAACATATATATATTTTTTTAAATTCTGATAAAACCTTTCATGAAGAAAAAAGTAGTTTCCGAGGGATATAAATATAATGATAAAATCAACATTAGTGCGAGCGAAGCTGCGAGCATAATCTAGTGTTTTCATAATTATATTAATACGTAGTTACAGCCAAATCGGCTAATTTGAAATTTAAATTCGCTTGACTTGTAAAGCGGTTCAAAAGTTCAATATTATAATTAAGTAATTATAATTAATAAATCATCGCACGGTACTCAAATACTACAGTACTATTGTGGCAACATACACGACATGTATACTTGGTTAGTTATTTGTACCGTCCTCCTTTCAACAACAAGTAAGTAACAATTATACTAATATTATAGTACAGTCATTTGTTAGTTTTAACTGGAAAGATTTCCGGGAGTTTTGAAAATTGATAGTATTATAGATTTCGATGTGGTCTTTCCGAATTTCCGCTTTGCCACCTCGTACCTCTGCCGCTCGCGCGGCCATATTGGAAAAATGGCGTCTGATATCAGTTTTTTGACAATATCTCCTTTCCAACTTATTTTACAATAAAAAGATCTTATACAAAATTAAACTAGAGAAAAAAGATTAGGTTAACCCAGTGATGGTCGTGGAACGCCATCGCCTCCTATGAGAAAGTTATTTCCATCAAGGAGGCGGTGGAGCGGGAGAGCGAGCACTTAAACCCTCTCCCCAACCACAGAATCGAGCACCGCAGGGCGCGACATGACCTCTAGCCACCCTGAGGTTTGATCTCGGGGTTGTGGGCACCGTGGTAGGTTTAGTCGGTATTACCGGAAGGTCCATTATTATCATTACCATCTTTCTTTAACCCGGGTGATTCCAACATAACTCCTCCGCCCGCCCTCGCGGAGTGGTATGCGTCAAAGCATTCCACCACGTAAAAAAAAGTGATTATTGCAATCTAACTACATAATTGAGAACTCTTAGATGTTCAAGATGCTTTCCTTTACCGTAAAAGCTAATGCAATTATATTTGACTGCACGCATGTGACGCTTGCCGTAGTGGTTTAAGTGATCACCTTACCACTGCCGCCGCGTCGAGCGTTGTTTGTTCCGAGTGAGCGTGTTCTTTGTGTCCATCGTTTGAATGTTTGTAGAGTCCCCCGCGACACAGGATTTATACCCAGTGCAGGCGTTGTCGTTTAAAAACTTTGTACGCTCGCACTTGGACCTTTTCGAAAAAATGTGCCCATAATGTACAAGAATCCAAGGTATGGCTGTGGAGGAGTGGGATCGAACGCGAAACCTCAGTGTAGCAATCCAACGGTATTTTTACTAGGTTATTAATAATTATGTCCTCCAGACCGAATTTCGGTCACGGCTGCCAGTCTTAACGGAGACTGGCCATCTACGCAGGAGATATTATAGTGCACAAGTGTGTGCGCAAACACAAGTGCACTCTCTGTTCCCTAACTCTCATGATCCGATGGGACGGTAATCCGACACGACCGGAGAGAGATCAGGCGCAAGACCAACGGCTTTACGTGCTTTTCGAGGCAACTAACACCACCAACTTCCTAACTCCGGGCTGCTATAAAGATTTCTTAACAGAAAAACTCAATAACTGTTTGTTGGCCCGACCCGGGATTCGAACCCGAGACCTCATGCACAGCAGTCGCATTCACTACCGCTGCGCCACGGAGGCAGTTACTAGGTTATTACTGCCCACGTAAAAGAAAACTTAGAAATTACTTTATAATAGGTAATATAATAATACTAGCTTTTGCGCGCGGCTCCGCTCGCGTTTATTTAGAATTTGACAATCAGTTCGATTCGAAAGACACGTGGCGCCATCTATTATAATAAGAACGGTAATTTTTTTCGGGTTGAAAGGTAGCCTATGTCCGTTTCTGTACACTTGACAATGTATATGCAACATTTCAGAATGATCGGTTCAGTGGTTTAGGCGTGAAAAGGTAACAAACAAACAAACTCATTTTCGCTTTTATAATATTAGTTAGGATATTTATTTGCCTAAAAGCACGGTATACAATGATCTTACAATTCAATAAAGCACATACAATATGTTTTGCCAAGGTTACATAGCATGCAAATATTAGATAATTATGCAACTTTTACAATTTAGAATCAAAAAAATCTTTAAGACTGTACAAGCAACGCTGTACATTGACCCTTATTTATGCGTCACTCTTTTACGTTTACGTTATGTCAGCAATTTATTTATAACACATCAATTATTAAATATCATATACATTTTAGTAGCAATAAAACCTTTGAATCAAGTACTTGTCTACTCATTTAACATACTTAGCAATTTAGCATTATCGTTGGGATTCTGTCCCAACATTTGGTCCTTCGAGCAACCGTGCGGGACCTCGCGAGTTTTTGAAGTCCTCCGTCCGGAAGGTGACTGGTGTTAGCTTATACCGAAACTTGTGAGACCTCTCGTGCACTGAACTAGCATTGTGAGGACAACAGTTCTCTACGAAGCAGCAATCAAGACGTCAGCAGAAATGCGTCGCCATCACCCAGGAGCCAGCATCAGCAGCAGATCTGTGTCCTCCTGGCATAGCAGCAGAATCGTAAGCTACGGGGAATTCAAGTAAGATCTTTCCTTTTTACTTGTCATAAGCAAATATATCAATTAGCAGAATGGAGACTCTTTACGATTCTCAACTTGAGATTAGCGATGTGATGAAAAAATTGCAGATCAACCTGAAAAAAGATAGTGCAGATAGAAAGTCGGAAGAATATTTCAAACGTCGTTTGGAATTAATCGAAGGCTATTGGTTAGAATATCAGAACAACCATAAGCGAATCTGTGCGTATGGGGTCAGGGAGCATAATTATTTTAGGAATTCTGAGTATGAGCGAACTAGTGAGCTTTATAATAGCATTAAAGCGTTAATTAGTGAGCAAAGCATAGCATTAGCAACAAAAAACATACCTCCATCAGCAACTAAACGTCATCAAGCTGAAGAGCATGAGCAAGAAGAGGCGGGCCCAAGCGCAAGCCAAATGATGGTGTCACGCGAGTCCACCAGCAAGCTTGATGACATGTTAGGAAAACAAGCAGCGAACATAAAGGCTTTGAAACGAGTCATGAGTAACATCACGCTGGAATTCATCGATGAAAAATGGGACCTGGAAGACGCTCTCAAAACATTGAATTCGAAATGGAAACAGGTCGATGGACTTCACTGGGAGATCGATGGGGAAATGTGCGGTGTAGATGAAAAATATGACCTGATCTACAATGACAATGAAAAGGCATATATGTGCTTGAAAAGAGCTATCAGCAAGAAGCTCTGGTCAACGTCGCACAGAGAGCAGAGTACTCCTCAGATGGATATCCCCGTATTTACAGGCAAATATCAGCAATGGTACTCATTCAAGGATTTGTTCAATGAGACCATACATAGCAATATTTCCTTATCAAATGCACAAAAGATGCAATTTCTGAAAGGGAAGTTACGTGGCGAAGCAGAAAAAATCATACAGCATCTTCCGATAAGCTCGGAAAACTATAACACTTGTTGGGAGCTTTTGAATCACCGCTACAACAACAAAAAGCTCATTTTCACATCCATTATCAATACTTTGTTAGGATTACCTAGCATGCAACAACAATCATCAATTCAATTCAAAAAGCTACATGATGTAACACTCGAAAGCATTCATGCCATAAAAAATCTAGGTGTTGACGTCAGTACGTGGGATCCTCTTTTGGTGCACTTACTGGCACAAAAATTGGATGGAGAAACATACGGGGACTATGTGCAGTCTTTGAAGAATGCCAGAGAGCTACCCGTATTACAGGAATTTTTCGATTACGTAGAAATGAAGTTTACGAGTTTAGAGTCGTCGCGTAGAAAACAGGAAAATTCTACACAAAAAGCGACCCCTAACATCAAGCAAATAGGTATGAAAGCCCACAGTAGCTACGATAATCAGCATAGTAACAACAATAACAGATCATTCTCGAAATCATTGCACGTGTCTTCAACATTCAAATGCCTATTCTGCGGTCAACAACACGGCCTATATCATTGTAACAGATTTTTAAACTTGACTAATGAGAACAAGTTAAAAACAATTGCGAAATTAAACGTGTGCAAAAATTGCTTATTCGACCACAATGGACAGCAATGCATCTCGACAAAACGATGTCGCAAATGCGATGGAATGCACAACTCAATATTGCATGATGCGTTCTCTAAAACGAGGTCGATACCGGCTAGCAACGCCGTTAATACCAACTTGAACGCGAATGAGGAAAATGCAAGCATGCCAAAATCAGCTCAAGTATCTGTGAATGCCATGAAATCTGAAGTTATGTTAGCCACGGCGCTTATCAAGGTTGAGGCCGTGGACGGAACATATCAGATTTTAAGAGCTATGATCGATCCAGGCTCACAGATATCTATAATCAAGGAATGTGCAGTGAAGAAATTAAGTTTGCAAAAATCTCGATGCAAAGGTATCGTAGTAGGTGTCGGCGAACAACAAAACGAATGTAAGGGAAAACTTACTATTCACTGTTCATCGACGTGCAACAACTTTTCGTTTAGTACGGACGTTATTGTCATGGACAGTTTACTTGGGAACTTACCTACAAATACATTTGTTCAACCAAATTGATCACACATCGAAAATTTTAAGCTAGCTTATCCCGAGTACTACGCTAGCAATCCAATAGACTTATTGCTCAGTGCTAATGTCCACGGTATTATATTACTATCAGGATTGATAAAGGGAGAGAATCCTTCCCAGCCGGTTGCACAACAAACTCAACTGGGTTGTATTATATGCGGTGGCGGTGAGATGACGTCATACCGATGTAATGTCGTATTAAACAATATTGAAGATATTCAGCGCTTCTGGGAGATAGAAGACATCTCCAAGGATTCAAACTTGTCATCTGAAGATCAAGAATGTATTGACTATTATTTAGCAACCACAAAACGACGTGCCGATGGACGGTATGAAGTGAGACTGCCTCTCAAATCAAACATCAACGAGAAGTTAGGATCGTCTAAGGGATTGGCAATAGCACAGCTTCAAAGTTTGGAAAGAAAATTTACAAAGCAACCCGATTTAGCACAGCAGTACAAATCATTTATTCGTGAATATTTTGTTCTAGGCCATATGATTCACAATCAAAACAATAACAATGAAACAGGATCCTATTACCTACCGCACCACGCCGTACAACGCGCCGAGTCAGCGACAACGAAACTTCGTGTCGTATTCAACGCGTCTGCCAGAACGTCTAGCGGGTACAGTATCAATGACCTAATGTTTAAAGGACCTAATTTGCAACAAGATCTGCTAGAACTTATCATCAAATGGCGTCAATATCGTTATGCATTTACAGCAGATATTGAAAAAATGTATAGACAAATTATGGTCAATAAAACAGACCAGCAGTATCAACACATTGTGTGGCGAGAATCTCCAAATGAACCCATTAAATCATATAAGCTAGCTACCGTTACATATGGGACGAAATCAGCACCCTTTCTAGCACTGATGACCTTGCGACAGTTAGCGATAGATGAAAAGCATCACTATCCGCAAGCCTCCAAGGCCTTGACCGAATCATTCTATGTAGATGACTATATACATGGCTGCCATTCTTTACCAAGCGGTAAATTACTTACATCTGAATTAAGTAAGCTATTACAATCAGCTGGGTTCAATTTAAGGAAATGGGCGGCGAATCATCCAGAACTGCTAATGACGGTCAGGAATAACATGGGCCACGACTACGATGGTGATTTTATTTTCAACTTTAAAACCGAAAGCACATCGAAAACCCTTGGCCTATGTTGGAATTCGGCAAACGATGAATTTAACTTTAAATATCATTTAGAAAAACAACATCCAAAACTCACAAAAAGGATACTTTTGGGTGAGATATCAAAATTATTTGACCCTTTGGGATGGTTAACGCCGGTATCAACCAAACTCAAACTACTATTCCAGAAACTATGGTTAGATAATTTGAACTGGGATGAAGAAGTTCCATACAACATCAGCCAGGAATGGAACACGGTACGAACAAACATGCCATACATTAACCACTGCACAACACCGCGGTGGATCGGTTATCAACCTAATGATGTCATCGAATTGCACGGCTACTGCGACGCTTCGACAAAAGCGTACGCTGCAGTTATTTACGCGCGCATCAAAAGGCAAAATAAAACATCCGTAATTTTACTTGTCGCCAAATCTAGATTGGTACCGATTGCGAAATCAATATCTCTGCCTAAATTAGAGTTATCTGGTGCACATTTGTTAAGCAGGCTTATGAAAAAAGCGATCAGTTGTTTAAATGAGCATGAGATACGTGTGTTTGGTTGAGCAGATTCCATGGTTGTCTTGGAATGGCTGCATGGCGATCCAGGACGCTGGAAACCGTTCGTAGCAAATCGAACTAGAAGCATAACTGAGATAATAAAACCAGGCTGCTGGTTGTATATAAAATCAGAAGATAATCCAGCAGATGCAGCAAGTAGAGGGATCATGGCCTCTGAATTAAAGAATCATCCCTTGTGGTGGAAAGGACCTAAATCGTTGAATTCGTTCGATGAGAGGTTGGCGTTATCAAAGCAAACGCTTTTCAATACAGATCTCGAATTGAAAGTGAAGTGCGGTCAAGGTCAATAATCAGCAACTATCACTCATAAGCCTGATACCGAGAGCATTGTCATGAATCTGCTAGAAAAGTATAGTTCCTTAACGAAAGTTACCAAAATAATAGCATGGTTACTACGAGCAATAAAAACAATATGATTCACAAAGAACACATCGTCGGCTAAACATCGGACATTGCCTTCATATATCACCTTACGTGAATTACATAATGCCAAGTTGTTATTTATAAAACATATACAAAGAACTGTGTTTTATAATGATTACGAACATTTTAAAAGGCATGGTAAATTATGCAGCAAGAGTAAATTACTAAAATTATCTCCATTCATCGATCGAGAAGGTGTCATACGTGTAGATGAACGTTTGGGTAAAGCAACTATGTGTATGGAGATGAAATACCCAGCCATTATACCACATAGCAGCCGTTTAACAACCCTAATTATAGACCAAGCGCATCAACTAACCTACCACGGAGGACCTCGCTTAACTTTAACAAACATCAGGCAGAAGTATTGGATACTCGGCGGTAACAATGCAGTGAAAAAGGTGCTTCGAAATTGCGTAATATGCAGAAAATATACACCTAAATTGCAGCAACAGTTAATGGGTGATTTACCAGAAGCAAGGAGCAATCCTGCTCCCCCATTTTACCACACCGGTGTAGATTAAACAGGCTACGTGGAAGTAAAAAGCAACAAAGGACGTGGCATAAGGACAACGAAAGGCTACATCGCGTTATTTGTATGTATGGTGACTAGAGCTATACATTTAGAGTTGGTGTCGGACTTGAGTAGTTCAGCGTTTCTAGCTGCGCTACGTCGGATGGCAGCAAGACGGGGAGCTCCGCGTCACATATACAGTGACAACGGAACTAACTTCGTGGGGGCTAACCGGATATTAAACGAACAGTTAGTGGATTTACAACGTATGTTTGACGACAAGGTATTCACGGAGTTGACAGACCTTAACATACAATGGCACTTTAATGCACCATCGTGGCCAAGTGCCGGTGGATTGTGGGAAAGAGCCGTAAGAAGCTTGAAACATCACCTCAAAAGAGTAGTTGGCGAGCAAAAGCTTACTTTTGAGGAATACGCCACAATCTTAGCACAAGTGGAGACATGCTTAAACTCCAGACCGCTATGTGCGTTATCAGAAGACATCGACGACTTGGATGTCCTTACCCCGGCTCATTTTCTGCAAGGAAGGCCGGGAACAACAATCATTGAAACAGAAAACGATGCACGCACTAGGTGGAATCTAACAGCTAAAATTTCACAGGGCATATGGCACAAATGGCAATCAGAATATCTTACTCTGTTATCAACGCGGTCTAAGTGGGTTAAAACTCAAGACAACATCAAAGTCGGACAGTTAGTAACAGTACATGACGACAATCTACCTCCAGGCAAATGGATGATGGGTAGAGTGGTCGATCTTCACCCTGGTCAGGACGGATTCGTTAGAGTTGTGTCGTTAAAAACAAGAAATGGTATCATCAAGAGACCAATTGTCAAGTTATCCTTGCTACCAATTCCACCCGGTAACAACGATGAGCCCAAGTCAAAGAATAGCAATTCGGAAGAAGAGCCAACAAGGTTGTCGAAAAACCCAAGGTCGCTATTTGCTTCAATAGCGTTCGCCCTAATTTTTTTCTTGTCTTTAGCGACAACATCACAAGCAACAATTAGCATATCAGCATTACCCAACAATATGTCCTTATATTTTGATCCAGTCGATAACCTACAGTTAATACGAGACAAGTGGACTCTCATAGTTTACTATAATATGTCTCCTTACTGGGATGGTATGACAGCGGCGACAAAATTCGTGAATTATTTAGAAAAATCATGTGGTCAGCTAACAGACAAAGGTCGTTGTAACATGATTATATCGCAATTACAACATGAGTACTCTGAAATACAGCATTAAAACAAGTTGCTATTGAATCAGCATTTTGACGCCCATCCCAGACGGCGACGCGGTCTCATCAATGGAGTGGGCTATGTTGCAAATAGTTTATACGGAGTACTAGACGAAAGTTTCGCAGAAAAATATAGGCAAGACATACAACACCTAAAACAAAATGACAACTATTTGGCTAGCTTAATAAAAAACCAAACGTCTGTCGTTGAATCGGAATATAATATTCTGAAACGTACTGAACAAAATATACAAGTTCAACACAAGGCGATAAATAAACATCTCAATGAATTAGATCAAGCAACCAAAATCGTAAGAAAAAATATAGAAACTTTGAACGAACTACAAGATTTTACTTTATTAGCATTAACAACAATAAATCTATTTCAAAACATAAAAACTATTCAAGATACATTACTAGACACCATTACTGACATATACCATGGCAAGTTTAATTCACATTTACTGACACCAGATCAACTTACGAATGAGTTACAGTTCATCTCGGAACAGCTAACCAAAGACATTACTTTGCCGATCAACAACATACAGTCGGATCTCAAGTCAGTATACAGTATGCTGAAAGTGAAAGCAAGAGTAATGACAGACTACGTCATTTTTGAAATCACATTTCCTTTATCAGGTAGAGACAGCTACAAGCTTTATAAAGTCTTATCAGTACCTCATCAAGTTGGTAAAGCCATGCTGAGTGTAATCCCAGTGTCAGAGTATGTAGCCATCAATTTACAAAAGATACTTACCTCACAGTATCATTTATGGAGTTACAGTTGTGCTTACGTCACGAAACTTCCTATTTATGTGCAATTGATAAACCACTCAAGTATCTGCCAATAGACGAGAATTTTTGCAAAATCAATCAAACAACAAATCAATGTGTCATCAATAAGTCTCAATGTCTAGATAAGTGGATCAAATTGAATGATCCATCCAAATCTTTATATTTCTGTTGCAATAGTTATGCTATTCGAATAATTTGCCAAGATCAGATTACATACAAACAAGTCTCTGCAGCCGGTGTCATAAGTCTGCAGCCTAAATGCATTATTAAAGGCAAAGATTTCTCTTTATACTCACGCTCTCGCTCTGAAAACGCTATAAAATCTGACCCTGAAATAGACATACCACAGATAACCGAGCTCAATCACTTGGTTAATATATCACTATCACACTACACCGAGCCAGAGGACACGTCAACTAATGACAATGGAGACATCGAGCATCAGATCAGCCAATTGAAAACGGCTTCGGCAAATGCACCGATTCTTTAGATTTTAACATATCAACGCACGACGTTCACCAATACGCCATTTGCTATGGCTTGTTAGGAGCAGCCGTAACCGCAGCAGCAGTGTTCCTGTGGACAAGGAGACGAGCCTCCCCTAGAGGCCTAAATCAGACGGAAGTACCTTCAGTGAAGTTCTCGCGAAAGCAGAGTACGGCTGACCGTCAGCCTAGTGAAGTGAACGTCGCCGTCGTGGCTAGCACGTATAGTTTAAATAGCACACAAGAAATGGCTACGTCGCCTATTCTTCAAAAACGATCTATTTACACGGGAGATCTTGACTAGCGTAGTTTTAATTTTAAACCATAGTATAATTATTTGCAAGTGAGTCGAGTGCGCGCAACGTTCGTAACTATCAAGTACACGTGTACTCGACATACCAAACTGAATATGACAGTGCGTGGAGTGTAGTGTAAAACATTTCGATTTAATGACAATATTTATTACATAGCATTTTGAATTTATTCTTTACATTTTAATCACTAGATTATTATCATTAGTTTCTTATCATTATTATCCTTTCTGGGTGGGCAATATGTACAAGCAACGCTGTACATTGACCCTTATTTATGCGTCACTCTTTTACGTTTACGTTATGTCAGCAATTTATTTATAACACATCAATTATTAAATATCATATACATTTTAGTAGCAATAAAACCTTTGAATCAAGTACTTGTCTACTCATTTAACATACTTAGCAATTTAGCATTATCGTTGGGATTCTGTCCCAACAAAGACTGTAGAAATTATTTTCAGTTAGCCATTTGTATAACTGAATACCAAATTGTCTTGTATTTAACACTTTAAAGTAATTAGGAAACTTGTTAAAAATTCGGATACACATCGCGATACAATTGTTGTTGAAATTCGTGGTTTTCGGGATACAATTTGGAACCAGTCTATTTGGATCTCGTCGATTTCTAGGTCTTAAATCATTCACAGTTTTATAAGGTTTTAGTTAAGGTGTGCCGTGTGTGCGATGTATTATTGGGTCTTGCTATCAGGTGATTGTCAATAGCCGTGCGGATTCCATAATTATAATAGACGATGTGCAAGTGAGAACACAATCCCGTGACGAAAAAATTATCTTAGAAATTGTGATAAGGAAATAAATGATTCTGAATTTATATAAAACTAGATTTTGTCCGCGACTTCGCTCACGTAAATGTTGAGTATGTCAATTCCTCGGAAACAGTACTTTTCCAGTAGGTACTGTTGTGTTCTGAGTGCCTAGTGCGAATTTGTTTTACCGTAACGCAGTCGACACGTTTATGACGTTCGGCGCTCCGATTGGCCCGCTCTAAGCTCTTAACCAATCAGAGAGCCAAACGCGGTAAACGTTTCGTTCGCGTTTACGTAAAAACAACTCGCACTCAGCACCCTGTACCCCTGACTATGTGTTTGCATAGTTAGGATTAGGATACGAATAAATGTAAATTTTATATGTTTGTTTATAGATGTGGTGCGAAGCAGGTATGTATACCGGCCTCAGATCGAAGGCTGGTTAGCACAGCATAAAGTAGTTGAAACTTGGGAGGACGCTTATAAAAAATGCAGAAACGAAGTTAAGTACACAGTTACCTGATTAATTTACTTCCACAGACATTTAGGTTGTAGCGACTCCACACAGACGAAGAAGTTTCGATAACAGACAACAGATGGCTCTGTACACAATAGGCGCTTATAATCTCGCTCGCCTTACAAACCTGCATCACGCAAGTGAAGATTATACAGCGACTGAGTATATAATAATAATATGAGTGTATACATATATGAGTGTCTTGATGATTGTGATTTTATTATTTACAGGGTTTGGAATATTAGCGTCACCCATTAGCCCAGAAGTTCTATACGAAATGAGGTCAATGATCGGAGAAGATGATTTTACTTCATATTATATAGGTACCAGTGCGGCCATCTATCCCGGGAACCAATTTATGTCTATAGAAGGTAAGCAATGATTTTGAAACATGGGAAGTTTTCAATTATGGGGTGGAAAAATAGCATATTTCTTGGTGTCGTATAATTTATGTTACGTACTATTATAAACGTGGCGAATGCTAAAATATATAGTTGTGTTTGTGTGAGAACTACTACAAGTTTGATAAATAATACCACAACCGTGTTACGGTATCATTCGACAAGTTATCTTAAATTTCTTTGGCTTCAGAATCCAAACCATATCGCGTCTCAGTGATGTTATACAACGCCATCTATCGCATGTTACGAATACTTCCAGACAATACGGCTGTATTGAAGTGTATTGTGTGTAAGTATATGTGTATAATTATGGTGATGATGTTCTCCAGACCGAATTTCGGCCACAGTGGTCAATCTTAACGGAGACTGGCCATCTGCGCCGGAGATATTATAGTGCACAAGCGTGTGCGCAAACACAAGTACCTACACTCTCTGTTCCCTAACCCTCATGATCTGATGGGACGGTAATCCGTCACGACCGGAGAGAGATCAGGCGCAGGACCAACGGCTTTACGTGCTTTCCGAGGCACGGGGGTGTCTAACACCGCCATATATGGCATAGATCATGTATAGGGACTAGGTTTGCAGAGTCCTGTTCTTGCACTGAGAAGTCTCAGTGTGAGAAGGTTAGGCAATAGTCCACCACGATGACCCAATGCGCCTTGGCAGTTTTGTAAAATCCAACTCACCAAATAAAATTATTGAGAAATCTGACATGCAGGTTTCATCACAATTTTCGACTCCAGCGGTAAAACTAGCTATGATTATCTATTAGATATGCACATAATTTCCAATAGGTGCCTTAGAATCGAACTCGGCACCTCGGTGTGACTTTCCAATAGCCTCTGGACTAGGCTATTCACATAACTTAGACAACAATCCCTCATTATCGCTGTCATTGCATTATAAGAAAAGTAGATCTTAATTTATTTTACTTTTCAGGAGTCCCACTTGAAGATATGCCGGTGTCAAGTATGATTAAACAAATTGACACTTCAGTTGGCAGTTGTTTGAGTATGAACAAAAACTCTATAAATGTGGTACCGTGTTCGTCTCGGCTTCCCTATTGGTGCTACAAGAAAGAAAAAGAAAATTTGACTGGATCTAACCTATGTGATAATGGTATAAATATTTCTATTTTTATTTTACATACACATCTATACTAATATTATAAAGCTGAAGAGTTTGTTTGTTAGTTTACGCGATTTTAGTTCATTTAGATTTACGCGTGCGAAGCAGCGGGTAAAATCTAGTTCGTGTGTGAGGTCCCGGCAGTGGCGTAACGTCGGTGTCAGCCGCCCGCAGCGGAATTTTTTTTGCGGCCCTCTTTTTTAGGTATTTCAATATAAAAGACTATAATTTTCAGTAATTCTTAAGAAGTTTCTGGCAAGAACCTTTATCTATATTGTGTATTATACAGTCCAAATATTTACAAGATATTATTATTAATTATTGCGATATATTGTATGATACATTAATGAGTAGTAGAGCCTCGCTGATTTCAGCATGAATGGGCCGGCTCGACCGGGGAAGTACTACCCTCTCACAGAATATCGACGTGAAATAGCAGCGTTCCTACTGTTGTGTTTCGTTTGGTGAGTGAGAGTGCCGGAGGCCCAATCACCCTCTTTACCCCTTCCCGCTCCTTCTCCTTCCCACTTCCTTTTTTTCCTAAAGGGTCGGCAACGCGCAAGTGATGCCTCTGGTATTGCAGGCGTTCATAGGCTACGGTGCCACTTACCATCAGGTGGGCCGTATGCTTGTTTGTCATCTTAGATTAATTAAAAAAAAGAAAAACATGTCTAGTTGCCCCCTAAAAGTGCCGCCCGGTGTGGGCCGCCCCTGCCACCCCCACTACGCTGCGTGATATGATTGGATTTCCCTAGAAATTTTCAGAAACATCAGTGTCTCGAACTGTGCCACATAAACACCAATAGGTTCGCCGCCTATTACAAATAAATATGGATGTAACAGTACGTACACCTTTGCCTACCGCCACGGGGATAAGGCATGACTATAATAATACTAGCTGACCTGCGCAACTCCATCTGCTCTTTCATTGATATTCCACTAAATAATACTAAATAGCCTCTAGCCTCCCTTGATAAATGGGCTATCAAAGACTAAAATAATTTTTCTATTCGAACCAGTAGTTCACGAGATCGCGTTCAACCAAATAAACAAACTCTTCAGCTTTATAATATTAGTATAGATTAGTTAGGATTTGACTGCACTGATGGCATAGGTTTTGCGCCAGTGTTGCGGGTTCAATCTCCACACGGGACAAAAAATTGTGCGAGCCACATATAGTTATCGAGCCTGGGTATTCTTTGAGTCCGTTGTTTGTTTTATTTATTTTATTTTTATTTAAAAGCTTTATACACAAAACAATACATTGGCGGACTTAATGCCAAGGGCATTCTCTACCAGTCAACCTATGAAGTAGCTCCATACGCATACAATAGCATTATAAATATACATGTATTTAAACTAAGGAAGAACACAAAAGTAATGATATTTACATAATATATACATACCTAAATATATCATATAATTTAAATAAAATATATACAAATAGGTATATACATATAAATATATAGACGCCTACATACATACATACATACATACATACACACGTAACATATTACTGATGTTTGCATGATGGAAAGTCCACTGCAACACCGAATTATTGCTAATGCGGGCATTGCATTTTTAGTTAATCCTAATCCTAACTTCCTAACTAATATTATAAAAGCGAAAATGAGTTTGTTTGTTTGTTACCTTTTCACGCCTAAAACACTGAACCTGCATATACGTTGTACCTTTCATCCCAAAAAAAATTACTGTTTCCGAGGAAAACAACAATAACGTTCTTTTGATAATAGATGGCGCCACGTGTCTTTCGAATCATGATTGAATTATATTATTACAAGCAGAGTACGGTCCGAATTGATTGTCAAATTCTAAATTAACGCGAGCGAAGCCGCGGTCAAAAGCTAGTAAATTAATAAGTGAGCTTCTACAAACTTCGATTGAATAATTTAATTTTAAAAAGAAAGTTATTTATAGGCTTTTATGTAACATACGATCATTGCAGAAGGTATTCAGTTCAGCATTTGCCAGACCACTGGAACTGGTTCTCAAAATTTTTATAAACCTTAATATATATAGTTGATATAGCGATACATATACATCAAAGAATCAAATTTCGCGTTACTTGGCTGCAATCCATAGCAAACTTATAATTGAGAAAATTAAAGCTACCATACACCTTCAAATTGCCCATAGCCAACTACAACTACGAAAAAGATTGCCAGCATCTGTTACCACCTCCTTTGAATATACAGCATATTATATGTTGCCAACAAAATACTATACTATAATCGGTACGCGCTGATCCTTGTCAACCTGTTTCTACTGCAATAGTTGGGATGAGTAGAGTAGAGCAGTTTGAGAGTGCATAATGGTGTCCTCTTACCCTTAAACTTTTTAGTCGAAGTAGTTTTTGTTCTTTAAAAATACATCGCCCGTACTAAAAATTAAGCCTGTGTCGCGGGAGATTGTACAAACGACGGACACAAAGCACACCCAGATTCGGAACAACCATTTGTGGATCACACAGTTCAGATTCCGTGTGGGATTCGAACCCACAATACTCGTCGCAGTGGCAGAGGCGAGGCGACCACTTAAACCTCTACACCATACGTGCAGCAGTTTTATTATCACTAGAATGTGAAAACTTGACAGGTTAATACGATAATCATTAGAGACTGTCAAGCGAGTCGCGTCCCTTGAAAAAGGCGGCAAATTTAAAAAAATTGTTGTATGGTATCCCTGATAGTACTGTAAAAAACCGTATTGATAGGTACTACTAATATATATATAAATATATATATTTGTGAATTTAGTTCTAGTGTGAATTCCAGTATCAAGACGGTTTTTTTACAGTACTATCAGGGATACCATACCAAGATTTTTTAAATTTACCGCCTTTTTAACCGACTTCAAAAATGTATTTTCTGTATTTTTGATTAATTAAATTATTGTTATTATTGGAGTCGGTGTCATCCAAGGTAGGTTTGTAACTAATTAAACATGAGATGTCTTACTATAATCATAACATAACATTGGCATGCACAATTACACACATAGACGCAGCACGCGGCGCGGGCGGCTGACACCGTCTCCAAAAATAACAATAATTTAATTATTCACAAGAATATGCAATTATTTATTAACTTTTTAGTGCATTTTAAGTTTTAGAATATTCTTTTTGGAAGTCGGTTTTCTTTTTTGTTAAAATTTTGTTTATTCATGGGAAATGACTCGCTTGACAGACTCTATTCTTACCCTTGTACATTTACAGGTTACATACTGAATGTATCCACGGGTAGCTGTTATAAGTTACATCATGAAGCATTAACTTGGGATCAGGCATACTCGGCGTGCGTCTCTGAAGGCGGCCATTTAGCGATAATAGACAATGAGCAAGAAGCACGGGTTATACATGCACTCACGTCTTTTATGCCTACTCCGTATGTGTTTATAGGATTGCGAGATAAGGACGCGACAGGCGATTGGATGAGTGTACACGGTAAGTTTATTCACAAATAATTATGTAGTAGTGATATGAAATTACTAAGAAAATGTATAATTAATTCCGAATGGTGATCAATTCAGCGTCGCTGATTATAATTCGAATTCGAATTGAAACTTAATTCGAGGATGCTACGATTAGTAGTTATGTTGTGGGCGATAAATTAGACGATAATGATGACAGTTCCATCATGTCCATACCGCGTGATTAACTGGATGCCGGTATCAACAATCGTTTAATATAATACCTACCTATGACTAATATGTACCTAAATTAATACAATTATCAATCAATTATTATTGTCGTACATTCGAATAATTGTGAAAGATTCGAATATCTCGATTTGCCGATTCGAATTTTGATTGATAATAATAGCCCATCGCCAATATATCCCATGGCGATAGCAGATGACCGGTTTTTTTATTTAAAGCAGGTTTTATGCAATAATACAATCTATTATTATAAGCTATTAGGGTTATTGCCAAAATCTAAAGTAAATTGCGAGCAACCGCTCACGACGTGCGGTCATCGGTTGATAGGAAAGAATGAAAGATATGCGTTGAAGAATTATGACCGTTTGAATGGGTCCCTGGATGGTAGGTATAGATTCACAATTATTGGACCCGGTACCTAGGTAACGCTACAAATCGTTCGTTCGGACGGATAAAGATCTCAATTCATACATTGAAACCCAGCATCTCAAACCACCTCCGCTGGTATATCTTCTCTCATAGCACAGGCAAAGCCACAGGCAGAAGCCAATTAAAGTATTGACTTTAACTTATTTTATTCTTTCAGGACAAAATGTAGAAGGAATATTTAACGACTGGACTGCAAATGGAAAAACAGCTTCCCCAAATTATAAGTGTGGCAGAATACTAAACACGGGTAAATTAGAATCGTGTACTTGTACATTGAAAAGAGCCTTCCTCTGTGAAAAGGATCCTTACAATAGTTCCCTATACCATTCCGAAGAGTAACCACAACATTGTTAAAAAAAGGACGAAGACTTGCATGACCAGAAGCCTATTTTCGTAATAAAGTACCGATCTAGTCTAGTAAACGTCTATTAATGTGAAAACTTATATTGTAACCTAGCTGACCCGGCAGTCGTTGTCAATCTAAACAAAAATACGGCCTAGAACGCACTAGCGGCTGGCCGCGAAGCGGCGTGCCGTTGCGGCAGGCCGCACATCAATTTTTACATGAAACCGCATGATAACGACGCACTGGATTTGCGGCCAGCCGTCAACCGCTCCGGTTGTTCTAGTTTATTTTTTCGACGATTTTTCTACGATAATATAACTAATAACTGCCGCAACTTCTTCGACGTCCATCATGTACAATATTTCTAGAAATACTGACGATTGCGGCAGACCGCAATAGAACCAAGACGATACGCTTATCCGGAATACGGCGTGTCGTTACGGTAGGCAGTATTACTACGGCCTGCCGCAACAGCACGCCGCATCGCGGCCAGCCGCTAGTGCGTTCTAGGCCTTACGGCAGACCGTATATACTACGGCGGTATTGTGGTTTCATTCATAATCGAATCAGAGACTAATAAAGTTTGTTTTTAAATTAAGTTTGTTTGTCCGACTGTCTAGCTGCTCTTCGCGAAAATTACTGCACTTGTCTTGATAAAACTTTGTACACTAATTGCTAAAATAGTAGCAATAGTACCTAATAGTAGTAATATTAGTAGTTCATCATGACTGATGAAAGGATCTTGAAAGGTTTTAAAAACTTATAATCCTACCTAATAGGTATTATAAATGCCAATGTGAGTTTGTTTGTTTGTTTGTCATGCTTTCAGGCCTTAACTACGCGACCGATCATCATGAAATTTCTTATACACATTGTCAGGTGAACAGAAAAGGACATAAGGTACCTTTCATCCAAAAAAAAGTATTGTTACATTTGTTACTAACCTAACCTCAACTACATACATACATACATAGATTCACGCCTGTTTCCCAGAGGGGTAGGCAGAGACTACGGATTTCCATTTGCTACGATCCTGACACACTTCTCTGGCTTCATTCACTTTCATCACATTCCTCATACACGCCCGTCGGTTCAAGGAGCTCTTAACCTGGCCTATGTCCAGAACGCCTCCGATCTGATCGAGAAACGTTCGCCTAGGTTTTCCTCTTGCGACTGTTCCGTTCACACTAGCCTTATAAACTTTCTTAGTCAGTCTTTCCTCGTCCATTCTTTCTACATGTCCAAACCAGCTTAACATACCCTTTTCTATTCTTGTAACTATATCCACTTTCATGCCGCATCTCTCTCTAATCACACTATTTCTTATTCTATCTTTCAGAGTCACACCACACATGCTTCTCAACGCTCTCATTTCTACAGCATTTATTCTGCTCTCATGCTTCTTTTGCTATACCCAACTTTCACTTCCATACATAAGTGTGGGCACTAATAGACCTCTATAAACAGCCAAACGTGCCTTTTCGGATACATTTCGACTGTTCATAAAAGCGCCTAGAGCTCCATTCACTTTGTTGCCAGCAATCGTTCGCCTTTCAATATCTCCGTCATGTTTACCATCCCTTGTAAACAAAGTACCCAAATATAGAAACTCTTTTACTTGCTCCACTTTTTCTCCATCAATCATATTACACATCGTCACGCACTCTTCCTTTTTAAATACCATTACTTTCATCTTGCTTATATTTATTTTCATTCCTTTACTCTCAAAAGCACCATGCATAATAGTTACCATCGCCTGCAACTCTTCCGCTGATGACGCAAGTATTACTTGGTCATCGGCATAAAGAAGACATTTGACAAGTAACTCATTCATTCTTATTCCCCATTCACAATCTTTCAAACAATTGTCCATATATAGGTTAAACAGCCAAGGTGACGCTACACATCCTTGTCTAACACCTTTATCGATGCTAAACCACTCTGTGTAGGTCCCATTTATCCTAACACAAGCTCTGGAATCATCATAAAGAGATTTCAGAGCTCGCGTGAGGTTGCTATTCACTCCATACATGGACAATGCCGACCAACCTCAACTAACTTACGCTTAAGTGAGCAAAGCTGCGGGCAAAATCTAGTATTCTATACTTTTTACTTATACTTATCTACGCATAATAAAAAAGTAATGTTATTTTATTTGTAAATTAAATATTTTTGACAAATAAGTAATTAGGGTAAACATTACTATACCGCGCCAAAACATTGTGTCTATCCCTGTTTCTAAATATGCTTTTCATTCAATTTTATGATTTAATATTCACTAAAGGAATAAAATGACAGCTATACACAGGAGCACGTTGACTTCTTAAGTAAGATTACAACAATAGGCGAGGCAACTGCTTGCCTGTTGCGGCGTCTGTGCACCCGAATATATTGGTTTTAGTGCTCGCCTCATCTCTGCCACTGACACAAGACTAAAAATTGTGTAATCCACAAATAAGTGTTGAGTTTGGGACTAAGTTGTGTCCGTTATTTGAAAGTTTCTAAAGTCCCATGCAACACACATGTATATTTATTCTAATTTGAAAGTCATCTATTTAAAAAATATACCTACAGGAACTTACCAAAAAAGTCAAGTTTAGTATAAAAATTATTTAATATACAACATAAAGATAGAATTAATAATATATAATGTATATAATGCTTAAATTAGTTGCGGAATAGATATGATGCTCAGGTGGGAATGTTACCCACTCTGTCCCTGGGGATCAACCTTAGTTCTGATCCGTGCTTCAGGAACACATTACCTGAAACAATAAAATTTATTAATTATACATTAACCATATAAAATACTAGCTATCCACCACGGTTTCATTCGCGTTTATGATTAGCAGAGACTCGTAATGATATTGTTAAAGCCAGTGCCATCTCTCGGCACTGTGAGGAAGACTCGGCGGTTCCCTCTAATAATTTATTACAGCGCCATCTATTGACGTCTTACTGAACTACGTAGCTTGTTAGTTCGTGAAGAGTAGAGAGCGCTACAACTGTCTCGTACTGTTTTGATCGTATGGCGCTTCTAGAAATTTCTAGAAACGCTTTAACTACGTATAAACAGTACGAGAAAGTTCTAGCGCTCTCTCTACTCTTCGCGTACTAACAAGCTACGTAGTTCAGTAAGACATCAATAGATGGCGCTGTAATAAATTATTAGAAGGCTATATGCCGATATTTCTGGATAAAGTATCTTTGGTGCAAGAATTATAAAACTCGGTTCAGTAATTTAAGAGTTTATTGATTACAAACCAATAGGCAAACTTAATAATATAAGTACCTACTGAAAGATTAACTGTGTATTCGCCGGAGTGAGTTACATCGAAGTTTTCTTCTTGCCTTTAGTGGAAGACGAGACAGCAGCGGTAAGCGGTAGCCGCTATTCATAGCTTTCAGTAATGGCAGGAGTATATACAGCCAAGTCGCTGCCTACCGTGACAGCAGTACCTACCTGTACTGTCATGCTTCAAACCGGGCTTAAAGATACTGGCATTTAAGCCCGGTTTGAAGCATGACGAATTCTTAGCACTTAAACACATGTGCAGGAGTTTACAATATAAATGTAAGCTAGGTATCCAATGGGTCATCCACTTCGCTTCAATCTGGCACGGCTCAAGTAGAAAACTACTTTCGGGTGAATGTAGATTTTAAAAGAAGATCGCAGTCGAAAAGTTATGTTGTTTCTGTGATGAGTATAGTACCACTCCTTACGTTAACGCTGTGGTAGGCGGAGGTAAGCCCTGTGGGCACTGAGTTCTCCAAGATTACCCAGTGAACCCTGTGGCGGTGGAAAGCTTAACGATGTAAAATTGATAATACTGTCCTCCAGACCGAATTTCGGTAACGGCGGCCAATAGCTGCAGAATATAACGTCACGCTACGAACTACAGGAACGCAGTAATCATAAATGTAAGTGCAGTTAGTAATCCTAATCGTAACTAATATTATAAAAGCGAAAATGAGTTTGTTTGTTTGTTACCTTTTCACGCCTAAACCACTGAACCGATCATCCTGAAATTTTGCATATACGTTGTCAATTGTACAGAAACGGACATAGGCTATCTTTCATCCCGAAAAAAATTACTGTTCCCGAGGAAAACAACAATAACTTTCTTATGATAATAGATGGCGCCACGTGTATTTCGAATCATGATTGAATTATATTATTACAAGCAGAGTACAACCCGAATTGATTGTCAAATTCTAAATTAACGCGAGCGAAGCCGCGGGCAAAAGCTAGTACTTAATATTATAAATGTGAATGTGACTATGTTTGTTTGTTACGCTTTCACGCCGTAACTACTCGACCAATCATCATGAAATTTCGCATACACGTTGTCAGGGAAACAGAAAAGGACATAGACCTTCATCCAGAAAAAGTACTGTTACTAACCAAAGCTAGCCTACATTTACGCGAGCAAAGCCGTGGACAAAATCTAGTATAATATTAAATGACTCATGTTAAGAAAATGAAGAGGTGCTGTCTCCAATGTCAGTGTATGCTCACCGGCTGTTTGCTGAGGGTTGATGCCGATGCCGTCGTCGGTAATGATAGCGCTGGTCGCTGGCTCCACCCTGAACTCCTCAGCAGCAAACTTGAGCACTGCTGTGAAAGGAGTTGCTTCTGGCACGCTCAACCTGAAATAATTAAAACGTACATTGACCCTCGCCAATATATTCTCGAAGGGCTATACTACAGGTGTAATAGACTCCCATTGTGTTATCTTAGTTTGATGGGTGATGAGTGCTTTCACTGCCAGTGCGCGTTCTGTGTGTACGTCTATGGGTGTTCTGTGTCCCCAGTTTCAATATTTGTAAAATCCCTCGCAATACAGGATTTATTCCTAGTACGGGAATTGTATTTTTTAAGAAGTACGAAATTTAGGGCTGTCTTTATACGGATGAAGCAGTGGTTTAATTAAGTGGTCGCCACGCCACATTCACCGAACCAAATGTTGTGGATTGGAGTCGTTCTGAGCCTGGAGTTTCTGTGTCCGTTGTTTTAATCTTTGTAAAATCCTCTGCGATACAGTAATAACATGTACAACGCTGGGTGTCTATAAAAAAATACTGGTTCATCATTTTGCTTTATATTAATAAGCACATTACCAGATTTCTCGATCAGATCGGAGGCATTCTGGACAGAGCACCTTGAATCGACGGACGTGTATGAGGTATGTGACGAAAGTGAAGGAAGCCAGAGAAGTGTGTCAGGATCGTAGCAAATGGAAATCTGTAGTCTCTGGGAAACAGGCGTGAATCCATGTATGTATGTACATTACCAGACTCCGTAACTATTGAGAATTTTTAATAGAAAATCCCTACAAGATGAGTGGAAGCTGAGCAAAGATCCATAGACGCTTTCGCTGTGCACATCTAGACTCCATGCCGTTACTATGAATTTTATAACTGAAAAATTAATTTTACTTTGACTAACTGGATCGGACCGGACTGATCGGACATATTTAGACTTATCCATCGATCAATTTATCTGATACTGAAGCAACAAGGAAGAAGAGTCCAGTAAAATCTCATTTTAACTGGGGGGAGGCATAACTGAAAACATAACGTCAACTTTTGAAAAACATAAATTATTACAGTATATTAAAAAAATACAAACATTGCTTTTACTTTTCTTAGAATATCCCATTTTGTACGTTAAAAAAAGCTCATGGCCGTTAAAAATATTTACTTTGAGAATAAGAAAAAGTAATAAAAAATCTCACGTAAGGAGGACGGGGGGTCCCACCAAATCTCACCAAGGGAGAGGGAAGAGTCCAAATTAAAATAAAAACAGCCCCCCTATTTATGCTTCTATTCCAAATACACACCCACATACCATGCGCTCATAACCAACTAGTATACATTTGCCTTAATGAATATGGCTGCATTATTTACTCTATATTCTTAGAAGCTTTAAGCTGGAAATATATGATGTAATTATTTTATTAGCTTTTGCCTGTGGCTTCGCATATTATGTAAAATGTTTTTACAAGCTTCTAAATATTTTGCATATACAATATTTGCGCCCACATTATTATAATCTTTTGTTCAATTCAAGTGTATAATTATTTATAAGCTTCCTTATAAAATATAATAAATAAAACAATTATCCAATGGGAATAAATAAAATACTTCTGTTCTCCAAGTCCCTGTGTGCCACGCACAAGGCCAAGTCAAAGCAATGGTACATGTGTTTGAGTAACAAACTTACAAAAATCCTCTTAATATTTCACATTTATAATATTAGTAAGATGGTTATCTATTAGGATATAATTTAAACTGCAACATTGAAAATTAAAGTTTAATATTAAACTGTGTACAATGAAGCTAACTAACACATATACCTAACTAGCTATTACCTGCGACTTCATCCGTGTAGATTTTGACTAAAAAGTGTTTGTCTCCGCGGAACCCTATTTTTTCTAAAATCAAAGTAGCCTATGTTACTCCTTATAACATCAGTTATCTGCCAGTGAAAGTCCCGTCAAAATCGGTTCAGCCGTTTCAAAGATTACCCGGAATAGACAGACAGACAAAAATTTTAAAAATAGATGTTTTCATTGAGGTACCTTATATACTTTCATATTCATTAGAAAGCTGTTATTTTGACATTACAAACAGACACTTCAATTTTATTTATTTGTATAGATATTAAAATAAAAATCATACTATATAAAAAACAATATATTTCATTTATGAACACAAAATATTTCGCCAAAACTGTATATCAGAGTCATAATCTTTCACAATATCAAAAAATTGTGATTTTAAACATTCATTACTGCATATTCTTCTTACAACATTTTCAAGTTCTGATTTACTTAGGTCTATATAAAATGATTCTGCAGACATACTCTCTTTCAACAATTTCCCACAGTCTGCAACTGCCTCAGTAACATACGTAAAAATATCAGAGTTATTTAAACACAACTCAATGAAATATTTATCTTCCACATTGAAAAGTTGCCTCCAAAAATTCTTGTACACATTGTCTTTGCTAATAACTACTGATAGAAATGCATCTGCAATTAGTTTTACTGCAGCAGTAAATTTCGGATCACCATTCAATAAACTAACAACTAACAGGTCTACCATACTTTGATTACAATTATTTAATAAATCTAAGATATCCAAGTTACAAGAACTTAATTCAGACAACAACACAGAACTTTTAAATATTAATATCCTTTCTTTTGGCACTTCTTTAGATAGGTTATTTAGTAATGTTTCTTTTGATGCAGCTTCAAGCATTAACTCTGTTAAACAATTTTCTAATTTATTTTCAGAAAACAATTCTAAAAACAATTTAAAACCAATGTCCATTTGGATTATTTTGGTGTTTGAGTTTATAATTTTTTTAAGTATGAATTTAGGTGGGTCAGCCAGGCAATTTTTAAAAATATTGGTTGTCATATCTTCATTGGTTTGTAGTACTGATAGAAACTCATTAATAACGCCTTTCTTCTGTAATTTATCGAGGCATTTTTCGACGTGCTGTGATATCACAAAAGCATTTTTAAGTTCTGCATCACAAGTATCATTGTCAGGCCAGTTCTCCGACTGACATAGATTAATATAGTCTTGGAAGAAATTGAGAAACTGTTGTATCACAGCCGTATCCATATTTAAAACTTGTAACTTCAATGTAGAGCGTTGGACCTTTCAGCATCTGTCAAAATGAACAAACTGAATTTGACTATGATTATTTAAAGAATTTGCATGCACAGAACCTTAATGTTCTACGTTGAAGTTACAAGAGTATATTACGATCAATTTAAAAGTATTACTTACACTTTGAACGGCAATTTCGGGTCAGAAGTAAGGGTAATCTTGAAAGTCACTTTCGACCTAAACAAATGCAATTCATGAATTAAAACAACTTAAAACTTAATACAAATATACAGATATTTATAAATAGCGATAGCTAACACTTACATATTGTAAAACTAACTGTTACGGGAATTATATCACAAAAATCCTTAATTTTCGAAATCTGCGAAAAGTGCGAGACAGCTATGACGTATGACGTTAACACGTTATTTTAAAATGTCAATGTCATTTCATACATTACCTGTTCGGATATATTTCATACCTTGGACCAAGTGATAATTGATCCGAGTTTCATACATTATTCGGATATACGGTAAAATATTTATTTCTATAATTTTATTATGCAGCAGAGAAAATATTATTTATGCCATAATTAGCAAAATATAAGTCTAGCTGTACCATGGACGTATTATACTAACGTTTGTTGTTAGTATAATACGTCCATGAGCTGTACGCTGTTATGCGAATATTCACGAAAGGTCGCACCTATAAAACAAAAGTGGCGTTATCCAAAAAAAGTAGTTTTTAACTCAGCGTTGTGATTAATATCTATGCAAATAACTGAATTAATTTTACTTATCAGTTCGACTGAAGAAGAAGAGAAGTGTGTCAGGATCGTAGCAAATGGAAATCAGTAGTCTCTGCCTACCCCTCTAGGAAACAGGCGTGAATCTATGTATGTATGCATGAATGTATCAGTTCGACTATCCTACTTTTAGTTAGGTACTAAAATTGGCAGGAAGAACACAGTCAGACTGGTGTGGGTTCCGGGGCATGCAGGGGTGCAGGGCAATGAGGAGGCTGATGAATTAGCCAGAAAGGGCTCGGAGCAACTGTTCGGAGCAACCGAGCCATTCGTGGGACTCTCTGAAAGCACCGTCAAGGCAGCTTTGAATGCACATGGCAATGATAAACACAGGCTAGAGTAGATAGCCCTTAGGGGTCTGGAATACTCCAAGAAATTAATTGCAAACAGAGCCATAGGCTTCGCCCGGAAATTCTGCGGGTATGACAAGAGCCAAATAGGCCTGCTCACAGGAGCGTTCACTGGCCATTTTGGCACCAACGACTTCCTGTGCAGATTGAGATTGGCACACAATTCAATCTGCAGAACCTGTGGTGAACAGGACGAGTCCATATCGCACCTACTGTGTGAATGCGACGCGTTGGCCGGATTCAGGATGGGCCTGATGGGATTGGCATATCCAAACCCAGAAGACTTCAGGCTTCTCCCTCTGAAGTTATACACTGTGACTGATGCAGTACATTCATAAGAAGATAGCTAAGGGATAAATCTTGGAGCCGACACAAAAAATCCCACTGGGTTGAAGTGTCGCCGGTCTGTACTGACTAGCCCCACATACAAGATAAGATAGGTACTAAAACATGCAAGTAAATAATGTAGTTATTAAGAAAATAATATATTTAAAAAACGTTAAGGGTTGGTTTACTTAAAACAAATGTGGCACTATCCACATTTGTTTTATGTAAAGCAACCCTTTTTGAAATAATTACCTAAAGTTGTCGTATATTTTATGATAGGGGCTAAAAAATGACCGAAATAAAATGAAATTATAGCATAGTATGAAGGAACATTAGTTAATTGGCGAAAATAATGAAGTTGCAATCAGTACAATCGCGAAACAACAATTATAAAGTGTTTCAATATACCTATTTTATCATAAAAAAATACAGTCGAATTGAGAATTTCCTCCTTTTTTGAAGTCGGTTAAAAATTTAACTACTCTCAAAACTAAAACAAAAACCAAACAAAAAGATTATAAACATAGAATTACCTTTAAAAAAATTATAAAGAAATTATTTCAAGGGATTTTGTTTAGGATTTTATTGACGTTCATAGTTTCTCTGTCTACGATAGGGAAGCTATTTTTTTTTATACCAATCAGCTGCTTTATACTCTGCATTAGCCAGCCACTTCTGTCACTGACGAGTGTCACTGTCAAGTGTCAACAGTGTCAACTATACTATAATAACAAATTGTGTCGTCGATTTGGATTTGTGTTTACTTCACTTACGGCGATCAATAAAGAAAACATAGATCAAAATGTTACTCAAAAGAAATCTAATAGAGTGTACAACAATTATATCGTGTACCGGAACATTGATTTGCGTGTTGCTAAACTACTTAACGAATATTTCGCCAATAACTGGAATATGGTTTACGTTATATATTTTGATTTTATTTATTGTATCCCTGTGCGTTAGCTTTAAGTTTATTCAATGGCTATTGAGGCTAAATAAGCCTATCAAGTATGATTTGGAAGCGATTGTTGAAGATTATCCATATTTATCGTTTTTATCGAGAGTTTTACCTCGAACTCGACGATCGAAGTTGACAGAGTGTAGAGAATATGACACCAATGAATTAAGTGTGATATCGACAGTGCTGGAAAGGAGGTTGGTCTCGTCATGGTATGTGCCGTATATATCGCAAGAGATAGGATTCCCATTTGCCTGCAAACAGATGCTGGATCAGATTATTGGAAAGAGTTTTCAGGTGGGCATTTTATGTGATAGTAGAATACTGCCTTTACACTACTTTAAGGATACTTGCTATAATATTTCCAAGTTGATGATAAATAAGTATGTACATTTAAGGTATAAGTCAATATAGTATAGAATAGTTGCAGTGTCGACTTAAATACATTCACTAGCTGTGCCTGCGGTTTCATCCGCGTTTATGGTTACTGCGCCGCCCCCGTGGATCGTAGCATGATGTTATATAGCCTATAGCCGTCCTCAATCCTATAGCTATCAAACACTAAAAGATTTTTTCAATTCGAACCAGTTGTTCCTGAGATTAGTGCATTCAATCAATCAAACAAACAAACTTTTCAGCTTTATAATATTAGTATAATATATTGTTATGCCAACTGTCCAGTAAAAGCTCTGTTACTTTTATTAAGTAACTATTGTCTACATATAACATGCTCTCTCACAAACCATGGTCAAGTCTTCTTAATAGTAATGTTTTCACAACAATTAATGATATACTCATACAATATTATAAAAAAAAGATCTCTTTAATATAGGCTTAAGTTCTGATGAGTATAAGTAAGGTTGTTTCAGTTGCTAATAAATTCAAATGCTTTAGACAAATCAAGACCTTTAAAAGATTGTATTAAAACTAAACATGAAATAATTGTAAACTACTCAAAACAAAATAGGGTCCACCCCGTTTTTATGCTATCTTTTGAAGATACAAAGAAGTATGTATATGTCTTTTAGGAACATATTTGTTAAGATAAGCGTTTTTATAAACTGGTCATATTTCATAAATTACACTCAATCAACTTTTAAGAAAATTTGTAGAACTTTAGAAATAATTTAAAAATTGTTCACTGTCTTTAAAGTCAAAGTAAAAAGCTTTATTTCCATAAAAATGTGCAAGCAATTCTTGGACATGTCAGTTAACTATATATGATAATTATATTTATAAAAAAAGATTAACAAAACATTTTTCTATAAATTGCTATTATATCAGTAGCTCTTCGCATTTGTAAAGCCTGGGCGGTTACAGTGCACTCCCCACGGCTCTTACTCTTTCCGATCCAGCTCTCCTAGACATAGTCTCAGTTTCTTGATAGCACTCCCACATGTTTCAAATAGCTCTTTGTGTCACACCAAATTGTATTGCTACAGATCTTTTAGATTGTTCTCCTTGCAGCATAGTTACACATAGTTACAAATTGTATTGCTACAGATCTTTTAGATTGTTCTCCTTGCAGCATAGTTACACATAGTTACAAATTGTATTGCTACAGATCTTTTAGATTGTTCTCCTTGCAGCATAGTTACACATAGTTACAAATTGTATTGCTACAGATCTTTTAGATTGTTCTCCTTGCAGCATAGTTACACATAGTTACAAATTGTATTGCTACAGATCTTTTAGATTGTTCTCCTTGCAGCATAGTTACACATAGTTACAAATTGTATTGCTACAGATCTTTTAGATTGTTCTCCTTGCAGCATAGTTACACATAGTTACAAATTGTATTGCTACAGATCTTTTAGATTGTTCTCCTTGCAGCATAGTTACACATAGTTACAAATTGTATTGCTACAGATCTTTTAGATTGTTCTCCTTGCAGCATAGTTACACATAGTTACAAATTGTATTGCTACAGATCTTTTAGATTGTTCTCCTTGCAGCATAGTTACACATAGTTAACACTAATTTTGGTTTGAGTAGTTTATATTGATAAAAAAGGCAGATGAAGGCATAGAGCTCTTGTGGGAAGAAGCAGGCAAGGAAGTCATTATCCACTCTTTTTAGTCACCAATTTAATAACAATATATTAGTTTAAAATTACAATTGAATTTGTTTGTAAATTATGTATCTTGTCCACAGATATCCAATAAGATAGAATCCAAAGATGTATTTGTAGACATGTGTACGATTTTAGCATCACACCTAAAAGAATATCAAAAAGCTGTAAAACGACATGAAAAATCTCCAAAAAATTCAGTGGAATCATTTTATAAAAAATCACATATTGTATTTGATGAGAATAACAAAAAAATTCAATCAGCCGATCATTGCACTAACATTTTACGTATTGTTTTCAAAGATCTCATTCCCTGGGAATTATGGGACACTCCACATTCAGAGTTATTAGTGCGTATCCTTTCCAAAAAGCTTGACAATTTCATTGACAATACATTAGCTGAACCAGCATGGTTAAATGACAAGCTGTTAACAATATTAAAAGGTAAAGTTGAACCAGTTGTTACCGAAGAAACGAAAGATCCTCTTATAATTCTTGAGGAAACATTACCTGACATAAAAGAGGAACCAATTAGTATAGAATCTGCTTTATCATCACTAATTGTAAAAGGTACCGCTCCAATATTACAACGAGATATTAATGAAGATCCAAGTGAAGACATGATAGTTGAAACAATAGAGAATATTGTTGAAGAAGTGCCAGTTATGAGTACTGAGCCCTTGGATATAAAGAGTTCGCCAATTTTGAGACAGAGGCGAGGTAGGCAAGGCCGAAATGAGGTGAAAATTTATGATAGGATCATTGAAGGTAAGTGATACAAGTTACATACTAAGATAAATAGATAATGTTACATTTGTAATGCTACTTACATCGATGTATAACTTTACGGTCATAAATTCCATCATAAATTTCAATTCTTGATACATCAAGGATTGACATTTTATATAGGATAGGACAGGATAGTCCTACAGGACGATGAATAGAGTAGTTCGCAAAATGACGTCATAGTTTGTCGAGGACACTGGTTCAAGTCCAGCTTCATGACTGTATTTTTTACTTCTCTTATAATCCTATCCTAACTAATATTATAAAAGCGAAAATGAGTTTGTTTCTTACCTTTTCACGCTTAAACCACTGAACCGATCATCCTGAAATGCATATACGTTGTCAGGTGTATAGAAAGGGACATAGGCTACCTTTCATCCCGAAAAAAATTACTGTTCCTGAGGAAAATAACAATAACGTTCTTATGATAATAGATGGCGCCAAGTGTCTTTCGAATCATGATTCAATTATATTATTACAAGCACAGTACAACCCGAATTGATTGTCAAATTCTAAATTAACGCGAGCGAAGCCGCGGGCAATAGCTAGTATCTTATAAGTCAAATTAATTAAATTTATTTTATATTCTTAGTAAGTACATATAAAATCTATGTGAATTTTGCATGCCACCAGGCCGAAACACTTGAGACTATATATGAACTTGTTAACATCATTGTAACAGTGTTTTCTGCGAAAATAAATAATTTCATTTCATTTCATTTCAAAGTTGAAAACTATTTACCCATTTAGGTCACAAAGTAACACTTATGAACATCAAAATATTTGTCTGGTCATGCAAACTTCTTCTTCTGCTAGCTTCTTCTTTAAAATGGCAGTGTTCGATGGCATATATGTCTCTGTTTGACTGTAATAAACTAAGTGTACAGATGGCGTGGGTTCCAATCCCACACGAGACAAAAATTTGTGTAATCCACCAATGGTTGTTCCTAGTTTACGTGTTCTTATGTCCGTTGTTTGAATGTTTGTAAAGTTTCCTGCGACACAGGATTTATTCTTAGTGCGGTAGTTGTCTTTTTTAAACAGACAAACAACAAACTTGATAGTACTCAATTTGACTTTAAGTATTTTTGAAAGTTGTATTGTTCACAGGTAGTGTGAAAACCTGGGAAACGGATATAGACTTGCAATGTATAAGCCTTGGCCAAGACCTCCTGGCAAGTTTGGATGGAGAGATCACGCTCAGCCGGCTGTGGGGTCAGGATGCAGATGCTGATGGAAGCCCCAACCCTCCACGCAGCAAGTCACCACAGCCATTGTGGTTTGGTGAGTTTTTATTAAGACAATATACAGTCTCTTATGTCTGACAGTTTGCCCTAAATTTTCTCGACAATAGGTATGTGAAGTCTGCCAACCCGCACTGGGCCAGAGACTGGTCAGACGCTGAGAAGGCCTGGCAGTGGGACAAGTGAATAGATGGCTGGTATAATATATTACACAGGGTGTTATAGAAGTGTATGGTTATGAGCGAAGTCGTAATATATGCTCAAAATTGAGAGGAGAGATCAGAAATATTTTGCCAGTTTTTTGTATTTTGTTGTGTCTTACGTCTCACACGTTTTGATTGGCGTAATAGTTTAAGTGGTCGCTCTGCTATTGCCAATGCGCCGAGCTTTGTGAGTCAAATGGTTGTTTCAAGTCTGGGTGTTCCTTGTTTAAATGGTCTGGGTGTTCCTTGTTTAAATGCCCTTCTAAAGCATCATCAGGCCAGAATTGGTATTATAGCCAGGTATGATTTGAAATTACATGTAATTCGACGAGTTTACTACCATATATCGAAAACACTAGATTGCTACTGAGAATTTCTTGTCAGAAAAATCAATAACGTAAGTATTTTTCGGTTTTAGCCTCACATTACATCGAACCCGAAAACTCATGCATATATAGCAACCTCGTTCAGATAAAGTGCTGATTTAAGGTAGTAATATTAGCCTGGTATAATTTATTACATTTTATTCGTGAGTTTTAATTACTGGATATTACACTTCAGGTGAAGAGGAAACTATAGAAGTGGATCCAATAGACACCAGTCCTCATAAGGAGCACAAGAAAGAACACAGTCCAAAACCGACCGAGTTGCTGAAGGATCTGCAGAGCACGGTCAGCCAGGCTAAAACGAAGATTGGTGACCTACAGGTGGAGGCCAAAGTTTTAGATGTGCCCCGCAAGCAAATCTCCAGTGTATGTTGTTTGCACGATACTTTCTGCTTTCGCTTTATATATGTAGATGCTGTGCGTTCGTATAGGTTTTGTTACTCCAAAACTGTGGACCTGGCAGTGATGTGACATTGTATATATAAAGTTATATGGTCATCGAATAATAATGCGTTTAAAAGTTTTAAGGTATTGACTCATTATTTCGTAGCGTTGCGTATCCTGAACGTATTGGCATAAACAAAAAATATGTATAATTTGTTTGCAATAACATCAATACGCTGGTTTAAAACATTCATAATAGCAAATTCATAGAAAAATGGAAATAGTTTGATTATATACACATCTAGATGCCGCGTCGCATTAAGACAGGTCTCTTGGCTGGCGGGCTTTTTAAGCCTGTGTGCATAGAGTTATTATTTCACACTCTCGGGTGTATATGTATGCGAATATAAAGTTATGGAAAAGTCACGTCCAGCCTTTTGATTGGCTGTTGCAAATACAGTTGGCCAATCAAAGCAGTCGAAAATTCCTTTGACTATCATTAGCAAATGTCTATGACAATCTGCTTTTAGAAATCGGCTGTTAGAGATTTTTTCTGCCTGATACTAGAGATTAAAATAAGGTTGACTGAATAATTGATAGAGCTCGAGGCTAGCAAGAGAGCTCGAGGACGTTCTCCAACCAGATGGACCGATCAAATAAAGCACTCATCTTCAACCAAACTGAGCTCGGAGGTCAGAAGTGCCATGAACAGAAACCGATGGAGGCAAATCGTTCGATCCAAGTGTGGATTATCCAACAATGATCACGATCCTCAGACATGAGGAACCTACCATAGAGAGAGAATAATTGATATATGCTGATACGTCTATATCTTGGTACTGCTTTGATACGGAATAATGGGCAAAAACCTTTATTATCTGTCATTTGGTTTTGCAAGGTCATCAGTAATTCTTAAGTTTTGTTTCTTCTTACTTTGGCTGTTACATACTTGCTCTTCTTCTTGAGAATGAGACCCAGGCTTAGTTTAAACGGCGTGTAGCATTAAGTTGTGGTTGTATTAAGCATTTTACTGCATCAGTGGAGAGATAGTAAGGTCCGCCAGACCGAATTTCGGTCATGGCGGACAATCTTAACGGAGACTGGCCATTTTTGTGCAGCAGATATCTTAGTGCAGACGTGTGTGCGTACATAAGCACACTCCGATAAGACAAAATCTCACACGACCTAGGCGAGACTGGCTTTACGTGTTTTCTGAGGCAAGCAACGCAGCCTGCAATACACCCAACTTCCTAACTCCAGACTGCTTTTTAGACTTTGTTGACAGAAAAACCCAATAATTTATTTATTGGCTCGACCTCGGTGGAACTGTAGTCGAATTTACTAACCCTGCGCTATTGTGGTAATGTAGATGGAGAGACAGGAGATAGGCAGAGACTACAAGAATTTATGGTTGTTTCATTGTCTCTCCGTAATGATATGTTCTTAATTACTTCTTAATACATGTTTATGGTTTAGAGTACTCTTCATTTATCCGATTTCCAAAACTTCTCATATCTATCATCTATACTAATATTATAAAGCTGAAGAGTTTGTTTGTTTACTTGAACGCGCTAATCTCAGGAACTACTGGCCCGATTTGAAAAATTCTTTCAGTGTTAGATAGCCCATTTATCGAGGAAGGCTATAGGCTATATATCATTACGCTAAGATCAATAGGAGCGGAGCACCAATGAAGAATGTTTCAAAATCGGAGAGTATTTTTTCCTTTTGAAAGCTTTCGCTGCGTGCGCTGCGTAAACAGTTAAAGTTTCGCAAAAATCATGTATGACAGAATTGTTTCCCTTTAAAAGTTCTAAAAAAAAGTCCGCGACAGCATATGTCTATCTTTTAAGGTTGGCTCACTATAACCATTTTTATGCTAACGAAATTTGTTCTAAAATAATGCATTATTTGCGAAGGTATTTTTATAAACATGATAATCATTATCCAAATAAATACGTTATTCATCACAAGTATTTAATTTAAAACAAAATTGTCCTTTACATCATTCGATTTCAATGAATATCTTAGGAGATATAGCAGTTTTAAAATAACATCGCAGCAAAATAATTACCCATTACAGACATAGTACAAACGATGTTTCTCCTGGTTTATTCTGCGTGATTACTATTGGTTCGATTTGAAAAATTCTTTTAATGTTGGATAGCCTATTTATCGAGGCTATAGGCTATATAACATCACGCTACGACCCACGGGGGCGGCGCAGTAACGATAAACGCGGGTGAAACCGTGGGAACATCTAGTCTCACATATAACTTCTTATACATGATCATACGCCTATTACCCTGAAAGGGAGGCAGGTACATTACATCAAAATTTCTCTAGTTTAAGGCCCTACGTAAAAGGGGGCAAGCCTTTTGTCATTTACGGGGAGTTGTAGACACCCTGGGGATAAAAGGTATCAGACTACAAATGTGTATACTTAATGATAAACAAATGTAAAAGCCAAGCAAAGTAATAATGCTTTTGGACCACAATTGCAAATATCATATGCATGTCCTGACCTTTGAATATGACCACGGCTCTCTGTTACACGCTGTAGTTTAACAGATGTTAGTATAATGTTCAGCATGTATTTGTAACAGCGGGCCACAGAACGTTGCGCGCTTTCCTAGAGCCTCCCGCTCTTCTTGTCTTTTTAAATGAGAAATATAAAAAATTGGTCTCTAGTAGGGAGTTAGCGTGATTTAGTTCCTTGGCCTGTAGTAACCACAAATTTGTGGTATTATTAGATAGTATTTTTTCAATAGAAATTTATTTTGGAATTAATGCATTGGGACGACCAAGGCAATTAATTCCAAAATAAATTTTCTGCCGTAAGGTATGTGGATTTATGCTTACGATTGCTTCGGTGACGGAACATTACTGAATGCGTCTGCTGTGCATGAGGTCTCGGGTTTGATTTCCGAATGGCGTAAAGTGTTATTAGGATTTTTATGCCCACAATTTTTTAAAAGCAGCACTATAAGCTTATGACTGCGAATTCATACGCGTGGTATTTGGAAATAGTCATCTATATTTTTGTTTCCTAATGCTCGGCTTCTAAGCGGGCGTATCAAGATGAAACATACATCGATTTTTAGGTGATACCTCTGGTAATATTGTGAAAACTACATTTGATTTCCTGCAGTAGTTTTTGCATTATGCGTGTACAGACATACAGACAGACAATAATTTGAAAATAACTGTTTTTGCTTCTATGGCTCTTTTAATGACTGCTCACATTATTTTTCTTCAATATCTCATATGAACAGATATCGCCCAGTTACAATTGTATTATATGTATAGACTAGCTGTTACCTACGACTTCGTCCGCGTAGATTTTAACTAAAAAGTGTTTGTCTCCGCGAAACCCTATTTTTTTTCTAAAATCAACGTAGCCTATGTTACTCCTTATAACATCAGCTATCTGCCAGTGAAAGTCCCGTCAAAATCGGTTCAGCCGTTTCGGAGATTAGCCGGAACAAACAGACAGACAGACAAAAATTTAAAAATAGATGTTTTAGTATAGGTACCTTATATACTTTCATATGCATTCATATGTATTCATTAGATAAAAAGCTGTTATTTTGACATTACAAACAGACATTTCAATTTTATTTATTTGTATAGATTTATATTTGTTTATAAAGAAACTACTTTAATCTTGATGTACTACTCACTGCCCTTGGCAGTTTGTCTTTACATCTGTGCGTCATCAAACCAGACGGCCTTTGTTATATATGTATATTTAAATAATTATGCAGATTAGATTTATAGAATAAATTTTTAATAGATTCTTATTTTCTGCATACTATATACCTATGCGAAGGTAATAATTTAATAATAATAATTTATTTATTGATTACAGTGGTAAACCATGAATACAGTCCATGAAGTACTTAACATAGGTAATATAATATGGGTGCCTGTACTAGGTACACCTGTACCACAGGTATATGTATGTTTGTCATTTTCTTTTTAGGGGGCAGTAATTTAGTCGTTAGATCAAATTAAAAAAATAACTAAGTTAATATGCGTAAATAAAATCATAGGTAACAGCTCTGTATAATAGGTAAATTAAAAAGTAGCCCTGGTAGTTGATTACGTTGTAACTATCTTATCTTATCTTATGTGGGGGCCAGTCAGTGCAGACCGGCGACACTTCGACCCAGTGGGATCTTTTGTGTCGACACTCTCCCAATAACGACTGCCATAGATGTTCATGGCAGCCGGGACCAACAGCTTAACGTGCTTTCCGAGGCACGGAGCAGGCGATAATTGTCAATCAATACGCACATAATTTCGAAAAGTCATATAACTTCCGAAAGAGGTGCGCAACATGGGTTCGAACCCGAGACCCTCTGCATTGCAGTCTGTTGGTCTCCCCACTGAGCTATCGCTGCTCCTACGCTGTAACTAAAACACTAACGATTTTGATGAAACTTAATATGAAATCTAAGAAGTCTTGTGATCGAGGTCTTTTACGGTTAATGGGAGAGCCACGCTTCGGCACGAATGGGCCGGCTCGACCGGAGTGATACCACAGCCGCACAGAAAACTGGCGTGAAATAGCGCTTGCGTTGTGTTTAGTCGAATGAGTGAGGGTACCGGAGGCCCAACCGCCCCCTCCTCCTTCTGATGGGGGCAAATTTAAAAGAAACGCAACGCACTTGTGACTCCTCTGGTGTTGCGGGTGTTCATGGGCGGCGGTAATCGCTTACCATCAGACGAGTTCATGGGCGGCGGTAAGCGCTTACCATCAGACGATCCGTCTGCTCGTTTGCGTTAGTATAAACTAGCTTTATATAATGACGTCAATACAAAGACGCCCTTATCTAGTAACAATCCCTCAAGTGCCTTGGTTTAACAACAATACTTTAAGCCGCAAGCACATAGGCTTCGTTCCGGGCACAAGCCGTCAAGGAAGTTTGCATATCTGATGGGTAAATCTGACTTATCAAATTGCGATACATGTGGTGTCATTGAATATGTGCAACGTCTGTTGATTGATTGTGCCCGGTACGAGGATCGTAGAAGGAGATTCACTGAAGACTCCAAAATAAATAAGTATGATGTCGGGATATGTCTTAGCATACTTGCAGAGCCGACATTCGAAATGGCGGGTATGCTTATTGGGCTTCTTGGCATATAAAGCCATTCTGTCTTAAGGAGACTGACATACCCATGGGCAAAAAGTCTCAAAAAAAATAGAAAACAAATCTTGTAACAAAATGTATCTTTTGACAATCAGCGTCTTGCGTGATAGAAACATATGGGCGACTCAATGTAAAAGTGATTCTATTGCTGCCTTTTAGATGTGCTGCTAAGCTACATGCCACTGTCGTGCATGTGTACTTGGGTTTGAATCCTGAGTGGTTATTGGGTTTAAAACCAGAAGCTTTTGCGCGCGGCTCCGCCCGCGTGATACCTACATACATTAATAAAATGTAGCCTATGTCCTTCCCCAGGCTTTAAACTATACATACATAGATTCACGGCTCTTTACAGAGGGGTAGGCAGAGACTACGGATTTCCATTTGCTACGATCCTGACACACTTCTCTGGCTTCATTCACTTTCGTAACATTCCTCATACACGCCCGTCGGTTCAAGGTGCTCTTAACCTGGCCTTTGTCCAGAACGCCTCCGATCTGATCGAGAAACGTTCGTCTAGGTTTTCCTTTTGCGACTGTTCCATTCACACTAGCCTTATAAACTTTCTTAATCAGTCTTTCCTCGTCCTTTCTTTCTAGATGCCCAAGCCAGCTTAACATACCCTTTTCTATTCTTGTCACTATATCCACTTTCATGCCGCATTTCTCTCTAATCACATTATTCCTTATTCTATCTTTCACAGTCACACCTCATTAAACTTTACACTATATCTGTACCAAATTTCATCTAAATCGGTTGAGTGGTTTAGCCGTGAAAACGTAACAGACAGACAGTTACTTTCGAATTTATAATATTAGTAAGGAAGTATAGATTCTACTTAATTTGTACGTCTTAGATGGCGACTGGCGAGCCATAGTGATACAATAGCAATCCTAACTAATATTATAAATGCGAAAGTGAGTTTGTTTGTTACCCTTCACGCCTTAACTACTCAACCGATCAACATGAAATTTTGCAACACGTTGTCAGGGGTACAGAATAGGACATAGGGTACCTTTCATCCAGAAAAAATAACTGTTGCAAACCTAACCTATAACCTACATTTACGCGAGCGAAGCCGCGGGTGAAAACTAGTATTTTATAATATTTACCTTTATTAACTAGGTACTATATGTTGTGTTTTTATTGGTGTGTCTAATAAATTACTTTTCTTTCTTTCGTACTAACAATTATAACCAAAAATATATATCTGATTTTGTATTTGAAAAATACATTGCCAGACCCAGCAATCGAACCGAGTACCTCAATTGGTCGTAAGCTTAATTATGCGCATACTTATGGGATCATGGAGGCTGTCTTATTACTACTTATATATTATATGTTGTCTAAATATATCCTGGATGCAGGACGAGGCGGCTGGAATGATGGAAGGTCTCCTAGACTTTGGTATAGCTGGACTAAAGAAAGGTCTACGGTTCACGGGACTTAGTGATGATTCACAGGTAACTAAGTATTTTTTTTAACCTTCACTATTCCATTGTAGGCCAAGGTATCCCTACATTTCTCCAACGGTCCCTATTTAAGTTCCAGTCTGCCAGTTAATTTAGTGTATCGTTTTATAATTACCTATTGGACGTAGACATTGCTGACTCTTTGTCTGTCGGACCTCTCATACATACACAGTCACTCACATTATCGCCATCGGCCAACAATTCGACGTTACGCGATACTACGGTGTCATGACAATGTCTCCCTTCTCCCTAGCCTTTATTATTCCCAAGTCACTTGGGGTCGGCTTTCTAGTCTAACCAGATTTGACTGGATATCAGTTTTTACACGGAGCGACTGCCATCTGACCTCCGCAACCTGAAGGCTAACGACACCCTAAGGCTAGACCAGTGTCAGGATATTAGAGGGCACTGACTTCCCAATATCGACTGCCATATATGTTCATGGCAGCCGGGACCGACGACTTAACGTGCTCTCCGAGGCACGGAGCAGGCAATAATTGCCAATCAACACGCACATAATTTCGAAAAGTCATATAACTTCCGAAAGTCAGAGTTGCGCGACGTGGGTTCGAACCCGAGAGCCCTATACTTGACGAAGGTTGTAGCCTATTGAACATCATGCTACGATCTACGGGACTGGAGCAGTCATAAACGTGGGTGAAATCGTGGGTTTTAATAATAACTCGACCACAGCGCTGTCGTCGTGAACCCAGATATCACCGCATTCATACAAACGATCTTTTCAGCTTAATGATATTAGTAAAGATTAATCTACCCGACCTAATATTATGAAACTGTACATTGCAGGAGAAGTCGCCGTCTCATCACAGGTCAGATAAGACCCCGCCATCAGAACTTTCCAGAAGCAAGCCCATACAAGAGCACAAGGACGTTCACACCACGAATGCGCAGAGAGGTAACAGCGCGATTACACGATTACGATTTCAGAAATCGATTTGCTGATTCTGTATTAGTGTGGTCCTACATTACCCTTCTTCATATCACGCGGTAGCAGGGTCAATGGAATAGGGTAATTGTGCTTCTACAATTAATATATATATTTTTATTTTTTTGTTCTTATTTTGTTTGGGAGCTTTTAGCCACACACGGCCATGTCAGCTCCATCATATCCTAAACTTAACTATTCATATTCTACCTTAAGTCAACCTTATCTATTGTCTTATAAACTAAAATAGCTGCTTTAAACAGCTCAGCTAAAATACTAATGAAGCCACCAACATCCATCATACTCATTTCAAGAGATTGAAGCATAATAGTTCTTAGCTCCTGGGTTCTGACGCACTCCACCAACAGGTGATGAACATCGTCAAGAGAGAGCTTAGTATAGAATTCCTCTTCTAAACCATCATATAAATCTAGAACATATTTATTTTATACATATCGGTTTTTATTTACAGACGATACAAATGCCGTGCCCCCGCTGCTGAAGCAACATCGAGTGACATCTCAAGACAGTGTGGTTCGTATTGTACTTTTAGCGGTTCATCATTCTATAACTTATTTGCTTAAGCCCGCAAGTCTAATATGTGAAAAAAAATTGTCCCGTGTGGGATTCGAACCCACTACACTAGGCGCCGTGTCAGCGGTGAGGCGACCACTTAAACTACTACGTCATCCGTGCAGTAAACGTAGTTGCTGGTGGTATTTTTTTTTTTAACTTATTGTTTTCTTTGCCATCAGCCATCACAACCGAAGACATTGCCGAAGTCTGAACCAGTTCTGGTGCCACTGGCAGACTCTCCTGAACCGGAGTACGAGGAGGCAGCTGATTTATCCACCAGCATCGCCAAGCTACGGTGTTTGCTGCAGCAAAGAGCAGAAACCAGTCCCAGGTAACATCTGATCAAAATCAAAAATATGTTTATTATATACAAGATAATATTGTCATCTGAAAAATGTGTAATCGAGTAGCAGCATTTCTTTATTAAATGATGTGTAACCTAACCTACTACGCGAACGAAACCGCGAGCAAAAGCTAATTATTTATATATTTCACATTTCTGTCAAGCCATTCTCAATAGTAAAGTTTTTTTTTTACAACTAAGGTGGCAAACAAACATACGGCTCACCTGATGGTAAGTGGTCACCGTAGCCTATGGACGCCTGCAATACCAGAGGCATCACTTGCGTGTTGCCGACCCTTTAGGAAAGGAAGTGGGAAGGAGAAGGAGCGGGAAGAGGGAAGGAGGCTGATTGGGCCTCCGGCACTCTCACTCACCAAACGAAACACAACAGTAGGAATACTGCTATTTCACGTCGATATTCTGTGAGAGGGTAGTCCTTCTCCGGTTGAGCCGGCCTATTCATGCTGAAATCAGCGAGGCTCTACTACCTATAAACGTGCTGCTAAGAACCGGTTGCGTAGCCAAGGCAGTAAGCAAATTAAATTCATAATGAATGTTTACTGTGCAGGGCTGAAGATGTCTGGTGGGAGAGTGCGGAAGAGACCAGAGGTAGGACACAGCATCACAATTCCTCGAGGCCTATCGATACCGCCACGCTTGCAGGTAATAATTGTTGTATTTAATTTTCTGCCTTACCATGAAAACTTTAGGTAATAGACCTATTGAGTCGTAACAGTCGCTGTCGACCAGACACAAAAACCTTTCAATTGTGCATTTCAAGAATTGACTGGTAAAAATAGTAAATTCTTACACTAGTAATCAATTTTAACCCCGTGTAGGAATCGAACCCACAACAATCAGAGCATACCCTCTCTCTACGACTAGTCCAGTTTATGATATAGCGTTCCCCTACACCAACCGTCAAGATTATATTAGGTGGAGCTGCTGTACCTTCCAGCGCCCGAGAGCACCTCCCGGGACCAGTTATAGACAGGTCTTGTCCTCAAATCTCGATTTCTCCATCCTAACCTCTGAGATCTGGTTCTCGTAAGCGAGCTACCTCGTGCCCAAGTGACACTACCTATTCCCCAGATAGGTACCGGAGCAATAAAGCCGCTCACCACTCGCAACTCCGGGAGTTGCTAACGGAAACCTCGCTGCAGCCGACGGAGAAGCCGCCTCCCATATCTCCAGTATGGTACCGGAGCTGTATAAGACACGCTCACTTCCCGTCGTACATCCATACGCCTACCCAAATAGGCCTACAAGCTGAGCAGGCAAGCGCCCGAGATGCGTTGTTCCAGTGAAACCACGCTGCCACTTCGCTAAAGACAACTCCGTGCCTCGCGCGACCGACTGGTTCGCACTAGCCGCGCGTGAGTCCGACGCTCGAACGCCACGTGCTTGCCGAGCAACAAACATGTCGTCAGCGGCTAACCACATAACCCATGCGAGTCCAACACCAATGTCAGGCACCGCGCACTCTAATCAGCGGTCGGTAGAACACACCTTTTGAGGAGCAGTGGGTTCCTGACCCCGCAGTACTCTGGTCGTAGCAGGTGAAGCGATTACTATCACTACGCCGGATCCGGGACACAAAATTGTATGACCCACAAATAGTTGTGCCGGCTCTGGCCGTGCTTTAAAGACTTTAAATTTTTTCTGTAAAGTCGTCCAAGCAATTCTTTTCAGTAATTATTTATTTTCAATTTACAGATGAGTACGATATGAATCTAGATAGAAATTCGTCGCCCAGTCAGACATCGAACAACATGCAGAGATTAGACAAGTAAGTACTTTTCATTACTTCTATTTTTGTAAATATATTCATACATATTATAATAGAAACACCCAGACCAAGACAAACATCCATGTCCATGCATACAAATGTTTGACTTGTGCGGGAATCGAACCTGCGACCTCAGGCGTTGCAGTCGGTTACACTAACCACTACGCCATCGAGGCCGCCTATAACCCTACTTGTATAAATAAATGTTTTGTATGTTTCCAGACTGTTCCACCGTACCGTGACGGGCGTGTTCAACTCGATCAAGACGGCGGTAGGGGCGGAGGGGGGTGAGGGAGGCGCGGGGTGTGCGGTGCCCCGCACTCTGCACGACTGGACCTACGTGTGCACCAGCATTGAACTCAGCGTGAGTCTCACTAATGTGGTATTTAGCCAGCAGACTGTGCACATTTGACACTGTAATGCGAATAAGTTACGACTTACGACAAGAGATGGCGCTGTACTAAATAACCACTAGAGTCAATCCTGAACCACGGAAGCGAAGTTTGCCATACGAACTATTATAGAGGTGGTGTTTTTATCACCTGCAGTATTGAAACATTTCAATTAAACCACGATGTACTACATCGGTAATACATCGTGGTTTGATTCAGCAAAAAAGTATTTCATTTATTATTAAAATACGCATTAGTTTTTTATTACCCACCGATCATACGGTAGCTTGCAAGCGGTCTAGAAACTCTGGTACGAAGTATCGGCTCAATGTACAATTTAGGCACGCGTCTCATCAGCATCCATTAAAATACTGTTTAAAAACAATTATATTTTGAAATACTAAATAATTTGAAATATAAATCCTATCCCAATCCTAACTAATATTATAAAAGCGAAAATGAGTTTGTTTGTTTGTTTGTTACCTTTTCACGCCTAAACCACTGAACCGATTACACTAAAATTTTGGATATAGGTTGTCAGGTGTACAGAAACGGACATCGGCTACTTTTCATCCCGAAAAAAATTACTGTTCCCGAGAAAAACAACTATAACGTTCTTATAATAATAGATGGCGCCACATGTCTTTCGAATCATGCTTGAATTATATTATATCAAGCAGAGTAACAACCCGAATTAATTGTCAAATTCTAAATTAACGCGAGCGAACCGCGGGCAAAAGCTAGTATAATATATATATTTTTTAAATACAATATATATTTGAAACCCGTAACACACCATACCAAAGCATTGCAGGTGATAAAATCAGCAATCTATATATACTAGCTCGATTTCAACCGTCGCGCGTCGAGTCATGGTCCATCAGGCTCGGTCACCCAGCCTGGTCGGATATCCTTCCTTTGTGTTGAAGAAATATCAACAGAAGGAATATTTTAATGTTTTCAGGTGGGTGGTGCAGTAGCGAGGCTGGTGGGATCACGGCGTGCGTTCACCCATGTGGAGGCAGCACTAGACTCGCTAGACCAGTTGCCAGTCCACCATGCCAGAAGGGGCGGCAGTCCTGAGGACTTCGGTGAGTCATTTTATTAGTAACACTAGATGTTCCCGCGGTTTCACCCGCGTTTATGGTTACTGCGCCGCCCCCGTGGGTCGTAGCGTGATGTTGTATAGCCTATAGCCTTCCTCGATAAATAGGCTTTCCAACACTAAAATAATTTTTCAAATTGAAGCAGTAGTTCCTGAGATCAGCGCGTTCAAACAAACAAACAAACAAACTCTTCAGCTTTATAATATTAGTATAGATTATGGAGAATTCGCAGACATATAGGTTTCCTCCCGATATTTTCGTTCAAAGTTAAAACGAGAGATAATTTATATACTATATTATAATCTTGTAACTTCGATAATTTAGAGGTACGTGCTTTATGATCGAAATGCTTAGATAATAGAACTTCAACAACAGTAATCTTAATATATATACATTACGTGTCACGTTGTTTGTCCGGTATAAACTCCTAAACTACTGAACCAATTTTGACCAAACTTCGTAACCATCTGTAATTTGGTCCAACTTAAAAGATAGGATAGTATTTTTTAACGGTTAAAAATGTGAAGCAGACGTAGTTGCGTGGGACAGGTAGTATAAATATATACATATGTAGTATTGTACAGTGTAGTAAACTGTACACTACTGATAGTTTCGAGTGTGCTGGTACGAGAAACCTCTACTCGTAGTATAGCAAAGTTTATTATTCACCAGTTACGTAAATAATATGATATAGAGTGATTCTCACATATGTACGTGCGTTCGTTAGGTAGTTAAAGTGCACACTGAATCAAATTAATTATGGCGACGGAAATTAATCGACCGATTTGCGAAATCAGCTAAATTAAACATTATACCTAAGTGTACGTAAACCGTACAAGTATATAAGTTTTTATTATAACCTTTTAATATCATGTAATTTTTATTAGACTTAGATTTATTTGCACGCTCTAAGGGTAAAATATGCTGTGAATTATTTTGACACCTTTTATATGTACGATATTCAAATAAATAAATAAATTGAATTCGAGATTTTAGCGTGATAATCCTTCAGTCTTCCAGTAGGCCAGTGGTCGGCAACTTTGTCGTCCAAAAGAGCCAAATATAGATAATACAAAATCTATTCAAAGAGCCATTTTTTTAACTTAAGCTTTGCTGGAGACAATTATGGAATCTCGATCTTACCTTTGTCAAATATGTATTAGTTTAACTCACAGTAAATTACATAAGAATTTTGTAAATAAATAATTTGGTGCTTTTAGCAAGATAATAAATAATATTCCGTGCCTGCACAAAAGATTTCCTGGAAGAGCCGCAGCCGAGGAGTCAAAAAGCAGCATGCGGCTCGCGAGCCGCGGGTTGCCGACCACTGCACTAGGCGGGTACGTATTGCAATACCGAAATTTCATAATAACTATGACTGAAATACCGACGTCCAAAACAACGAAATTCAAAATATTGAAAGTTTTAAATGCCGATAGCCGTTATATCGAAACATAAAATACCGATGTCCAAATGCCCGAAAGGATGAAACCCCGAATGAACGAAATCCCGAATGAACGAAATACTTCAGCCGTAGCGTTTGTTACAACATTTAATAAACTGGCTGGCTAATGCTTAGGCCATCCGTACGACTCCGACTCGGAAGCGGTAGGTTGTGTTAGGTTCTCTTTTGTAAACCCACCCAGAAATAGTCCTCCGTCTCCGTCCAAAACTCCCATTAGTTCTACCATAGAACTGAGCAATAGAACAAGTGGAAGTGGTGAACGTAGGTTATTTCACGTTAGTTCTTTTAATTCTTCGTGATTTTAAACTTCGGGATTTGGATCTTCGGGATTTTAACCTTTCGGGCAAATTAACTTTCGGGATTTAAAACTGTCGGCCAAACAATCATTCGGCGTTTAATTTTTCGGGATTTCTTTGATAGGTATTTTAAAATACGGTCTTTTAAATTTCGGTATTGTAATACGTACCCGCACTAGGCTATATTACCAGGGGAATATATGTAATGATGAGTATATTGTATACGTTAGATGAGTGGTGCGGGTCGTGCGGTGCGTGCTGGTGCGGCGCATGCGCAGTAGCGGCGGGCGCCGGCCTCGCCACGTCGCACGTGGCGCACAGGCTCGCTACGTTACTACTCGCCGGTACGTATATGCTTGTACTCTATCTATGTAAACATTTCATTTTAAAAATTGCGCAGATGATGAGCTCGTCTTTGCCACTTTTGTGTTATCAAATACATTTCAATAATACCTATAAATACATATATAATTAAATCCAATAATAATAGAATATATGTATATGAATGATTAATTAATCTATACAAATAAATAAAATTGAAATGTCTGTTTGTAATGTCAAAATAACAGCTTTTTATCTAATGCATATGAAAGTATATAAGGTACCTATACGATTAATTAACATCTATTTTCAAAAGTTTTGTCTGTCTGTATGTCTGTCTGTCTGTCTGTTTGTTTCGGCTAATCTCCGAAACGGCTGAACCGATTTTGACGGGACTTTCACTGGCAGATAGCTGATGTTATAAGGAGGAACTTAGGCAACTATGAATTTAAAAAAAATAATAATGTTCCGCGGAGACAAACACTTTTTAGTTAAAATCTACGCGGACGAAGTCGCAGGTAACAGCTAGTTGATTATAAAAGCATTGCGTGGCGCCAACTTCCGGCGCCACTTACGAGTAATTACCTTAATATAATACTTTTTATTGTATAAGGTAACAAATAATTATGTTTATAAATATTATAATTAATTACATAATTATATGATTTATATGTATAACACATTGAAACGTTAAAGGTACTTCGTATTAAATAAGGCAGTTTGAATGGTAACGTTATAAAAATCGTTGTGACATTATTATTTATTCATTCGACTACTGATCGTTGTACAATATACTTGTTAACGGCCTCGATAGCGTAGTGGTTAGTGTAACCGACTCCCACGCCTGAGGTCGCCGGTTCGATTCCCGCACAAGTCAAACATTTGTGTGAATGAACATGGATGTTTGTCTTGGTTTGTGGGTGTTTCTATGTATAATATGTATTTATTTAAAAAATAAGTATACATATATGTATGTTTATCCATTGTCTAGTACCCATAGTACAAGCTCTGCTTAGTTTGGGCTAGATGGTGGTGTGTGTATGTGACAGAATATTATTGAGTGTGCGTGTGTGCCTTTTGTTGGAGCCTATTTCAATCTTTGATTACATTTGCTTTTGTCCGTTAAAATTTCGAATACCTATCTCTCCCATAACTTGTATCCCATCTTCTTTGACTTTTATTTAGATACTATTAGTATTTAAAGAGATCATTAGTTTCAGTAACCATTTACCATCAGGCAGCCCGTAAATATTTGGCACATTTGTTATATAGAATAGAATACAGTTCATGATTTATCAGACATAGACAAATGCAATTCATACATACAGACATAGAATCACGCCTGTTTCCCAGACGGGTAGGCAGAGACTACGGATTTCCATTTGCTACGATCCTGACACACTTCTCTGGCTTCATTCGTTTCATAACATTCCTCATACACGCCCGTCGGTTCAAGGTGCTCTTAACCTGGCCTTTGTCCAGAACGCCTCCGGTCTGATCGAGAAACGTTCGCCTACGTTTTCCTCTTGCGAGGAAATTCAAGGCCTTGAATAAATTATTAGTGCACTATGTTTTTCATTGGAACAAAGGAGTAGAAGGTTTATAATGTCCTCCAAACCGAATTTCAGTCACAGCAGCCAATCTTAACTGGCCATCTGCGCAGGAGATACTATAGTGCACAATGTGTGCGCAAACACAAGTGCTCTCTCTGTTCCCTAACCCTCATGATCCGATGGGACGGATAATCCGACACGACCGGAGAGACATCAGGCGCTGGACCAACGGGTTTAAGAGCTTTCCGAGGCACGGGGGTGTCTAACACCGCCAACTTACTAACTCTGGGCTTGTATTGAGATTTATATACAGGGTTACTGGTAACTCGACTTATTCCGGCAATAATATATAGAGGAGCTAAAATGCAATAAATTACCGAAGAAATTAATTTAATTTATTTTTATTTAATTTAATTTTACGAAGTACTTTTCACGAGGAATTGTAAAATTATCAATTAGATTAAAAACATTTTTAGTCAAGGTTATAGTTTATTACGCATTTGTGGGTATTTTTTAACTTATTAAGCTTTTTTATGTTTTTATTTTTGTTATTTTAGTGTATATTATTTTTAAAATGTGTATTTAAGCCTGCAGAAAGCCTTATGTGAATGCTGTGCTCACTATTTTAGAGGGCATACAATGTAATGATTTTGGTTTATAGCTATTTATTAAGTTTTAATTTCAGTTTGTGAGCCAAATTAAAAAAAAAGAAATATTACTAGATTCTTTATAAATTAAAATAATGTAAAATGACATCCCATAAGCCAAAAAATGTATATTTTTTAAAAATCGTTAAATTCGACATATCTCTAAAACGGTTAACTTTCCGCCATACATATGGGGGGTAAATTTATTGCATTTTAGCTCCTCTATCTAATATTGCCGGGAATACGTCGAGTTACCAGTAACCCTGTATATTTAATTTTTAGAAAAACCCTGTGACTATTTGTTTGCCTGACCCGGAATTCGAACCTGAGACCTCATGCACAGCAGTCGCATTCACTACGGCTGCGATATTATATTGATTGTATAAAAATAACCTCCAACCATTTTTATTTTATGTGTGTAATCTCTTACGTTTTAGATCTAGCAGAATCTCTACTAGAATCGTGGTTGTCGGAGCTCGCGGCATGGCTCCGTCGCCAAGTGTTCATCGTGTTCGAGCAGATGTCGGAACGAGACGACACTAGTTTCACCAGCACCGCCGTTAACAGACCGGTCAACGTCGAGGAGACTTGCCAAGCTGTGTTGGAGAAAACCCCGGGTATTTGATATGTTTTGTGCTTTTTATTTAACCTTTTGAGCGCCACACTCATCTATATCAGTCATCATGAGATTTGTGGCATGGACATGGATGTTTGTCTTGGTCTGGGTGTTTCTATGTATAATATATATGCATTTACAAAAAAAAGTGTATATTTTGTTTGTTCATCCATTGTCTAGTACCCATAGTACAAGCTCTGCTTAGGAATATTATTATTTGTGTTGTTAATCATGTAGCTATACTCATCCCAATTTACCTATACTAGCGGTCGCCTAGTGCTCGAAATTCGACCAATTTGCCTGTAAGATATTGCTGATAAATTATGTCATTATATATCGATATATGTAACTATAGTTACGCGCTTCGACTGCGTGTGTCAAATGCATGCTTGTGTACGTGTAGTGCTTTTTCATTAATTTAATATTAGGATTATAAAATATTAGGATTATTCCTTTTCCATATAAACTTTAACTGTGCCAAATTTCATACTCCTCCATCCGCGCAATTTTCGTAAAAAGGGGTACAAAGTTGTTGCTTCACGTATTAATATATAGATTATGTGAACTACTTACTGTTTATTTCATCCATATTAGCATAAGATCACAAAAACGATGTAGGTATTAAAGGATGAAATCGTAGCTTTGCGCCGAGAGCACGCTTTTACTATTTTGACGTGGCGGTCAAAGGGTTAAAGAATAGTAACTGCTGTGTAACCTAGGCTTAGAATAGCTATCTTTGGATAGCAAAAACATACAAAACGCTAGCCGTCATTTTATTTCGTTGTACCAAATACAGTCGTATTCTGAAGCACTTTAGGTTGAATTTAAATTGTTACTGAATTAGTCTCTTCGCCGCCACTCCGTCCGTCGACGCTGACCCTAATATTTGTTTTCAGCTATCCTCAATGTGTTCGGTGAAGAAACTGTATCATCGGCAGCAAAACTGCTAGTTTCGAGCTTCACACACAAGGAAGTCAACAAAGACCTCATCTTCAAGACCCTGGATTTGCTAGCTGGACACTTCAAGAAGGCTGCGGAACTTAGGAACCCATCATTCGATAGTAACTAGGTTAAATAGCTTTCATGCTATAAAAACTCTTTGAAGAATCCTGTACTGTAGTATTGTAGGAAAACCTCAGCAGGGAGTTCATTCCGCAACCTGAGCGTCCGCGGGAGAAAATTCCCTTGGAACCGCTTGCTGCGACACTAATTAGGTTATAAGGTGTGAGAATGAAATCCCTGCCGACGGCGAACGGTGCGATGATAAAAAGTAGCTGAGGGCATCATGTCAAACAACTCTTTAGAACACAATGACGCGCCTACTGCCTACCCCGCGCCGAGTACTGTGGCTTCGATCCCCAAACTGAACAAAAATTTATGTTACAAATAATTGTATAATACTTATAATATACTTAATATTAATATAATAGTTATACTTCTAGAAAGTTGCAATCCACGACGCTAGTATACTTAAAGAAAGGATAAGCTAAGATATTGTTCTAGTCTTTATTGATCTGATTTATTTTTAAATCCTTACTAATATAAATTCGAAAGTAACTCTGTCCGTCTATCTGTCTGTCTGTCAGTCTGTTTGTCTGTTACCTTTTCACGGCTAAACCACTCAACCGATTTAGATGAAATTTGGCACAGATATAGTTTAAAACCTGGGGACATAGGCTACTTTTTATTGATGTAAGTACCACGCGGGCGGCGCCGCGCGCAAAAGCTAGTAATAAATAAGTGAGAAGTGAACCCACTCTATCTCTCTGAATTAACAAAGGAAAATATAGTTATCTAACATTCTACATAGCATATAAGTCTATATAAACATTGGCGAGATTATACATTTTCTTGTGCCGGAGTCAACACAGGCGCAAAAATTATAACTAGTGATAAAAGATGGCGCTATACACAGTTAAACACTTATCCTTTGAATATGTACTAGATCGTGAATCACGCAAGTGAAGTTTGCTATACGAGTTACTTTATATACAAGTTCCTTCCTGTCTTCAATCATCAGGCGGCGATCCATACACGTACATTTAGCCTGGCTGGGTATTGCCATAAAAACCGTTTTCATTATTTTACAGAAAAGGATAGTTTATTTTATCACAGCTAGCTTCTGCCCGTGGCTTTGCCTAAACAAATCTCACAGAAAGAAATGTTGGGATGATATCCAGAATACCTATGTACTGTTTGTGTGTCAAGTTTCGTCTAAATCCGTTCAACGTGATTGAGTAACAAACATTATAACGTCTTTACAAATTTTTAGGCGCGAGACACAGAAAAGACGTAAGAAGAGGAAGCGTCGCAGACGCGGCGTCCCTTCAATAAATTTTCATACAAAATGTATAGAAGCGTCGCGACACAAAACACACAGAAAAGACAGGGCGCGGACGAGACGCGGACATGACGCTTCAATCAATTTTCATACAAAATGTATATTTAGTATGAAAATTGATAGAAGGGGCGCCGCGTTTGCGACGCGTCTTCGTCTTACGTCTTTTCTGTGTGTCTTGCGCCCTACATAATAATATAAGTAGAATCTGACAGCATGATTATTTGAAATCATTTGTTAATAAAATACTTTTACAAGTAGGTATTCAAGTACTTTTGTTTCAGATTATAACCTCAACCAATTACTCGGAATTCTCAACTTAAATTTATTAGGTTAGGTCTGTATTAATCACATTCCAGTATCATTTTATGATACTAATTATATTATAAAGCATGTGTACCTAATGTAAATATAATATGTTAAATATAATTTTGTTTCAAATTCATTTTTATTTTTGGCGTTATTTATTGATTGATTAGTTTCCACCCGCGGCTTCGCTCGCGTAAATATAGGTTAGGTTAGGTTAGGTTAGATTTGCATCAGTTCTTTTTTCTGAATGAAAGGTAGCCTATGTCCTATTCTGTACCCCTGACAACGTGTGTGCAAAATTTCATGTTGATCGGTTGAGTAGTTAAGGCGTGAAAGCGAAACAAACATACTCATTTTCGCATTTATAATATTAGTAAGGAAGTAAGGATTGCAGGGTTATAATACATAAGATTTTCTGTAGCGTGGCCGGTACCATACCTTACAAAGGGTTACCATATGGATACTGCTAATATTAAATCAAAGGATTTGGCTAGAACTGGACTAGAGTTGCATTATTAGATCTCAGGTAACATTGGGTTAAGATTAGATTTAGGGTAAAATGAGATGGGCGTAAGATCAGATCTGGAGTAAAATTGGATTGAATAAGATTAGATCTGGCTTGGGGTAAAATAATAAGTCGATAAGATTGCTAACATCGGAATTAGGGTGAAATTGGATCGAGGGAGGGTCAGATCTGAGGTAAAATCGGATTGAATAAGATTAGATCTGGCTTGGGGTAAAATGAGATCTAGGATACGATCGGATAGGGGTATGGTCAGATCTGAGGTAAGATCGCATGAGGGTAAGACAGGGTGAGATTTCACACACAAGAACTCTCCAGGAATTTTCTGCCTCGCACAACAAAACTGTGGAATGAGCTATCGCCTGCGGTATTTCCGGACCAATACGACCTTCAACACTTCAAGAAAAGAGCGTACTCCTTTTTAAAAGGCCGGCAACGCACTTGTAACTCCTCTGGTGTTGCGGGTGTCCATGGATGGCGGTAATCGCTTACCATCAGGCGATCCGTCTGTTCGTTTGCCCCCTAATCCATAAAAAAAAAATATATATATATAAACTTATAACAAACAACTTTTTATCATAACTTTTTCGTCATGATAAAAAGTCCAACCCGATATAATTTATCTAACGATTTTGTACGAGATTTTCCTTTTGTAAAAATGATAGGGTATCATGAGAATAGATAAACATGTCTTAACATAGGACCGATTTTAATTGCGCATATCAATTTGACTCAGTTTCTGTTAATTGTATAATTTTAAACGGACATGTTTTTTACAATTTGTTCGTTGCGGCAAACTCCTTAATGATTATTACGTCAGTGACTATGCGTTTCTGCGGTTTCTGTGACGTCTTAGGCTTGTGATCATGCTCCACCATCGACCTCAGAAATGAATATCATCAGTTAGGATAACGCTCAAATTTTCCAGATGACTTCTCAGGTATAGACTTTATGAGAAGTCATTTGGAAAATTTTATAAGTATTTTGATAAATACATATAGCTAATAACTCAATGAATACCAATTTAAAAATTGAAAACGTCCTTGTCAAACACAAAGCATCAGAAAAAAATAAAAAGACATTCATCCAAAAACCAACCTTTATTTAATTAATTTCTAAAAAAATATTAAATATCACAGAAATTGCAAATTTGTTATATTTCTTAGAACACGATGTACAGACAGCAACACAACAACAATCCGTTGAAAACATTTTATTTCTTTTACTAAATTTAAGTCAGGCCAATCGTTATTTGTTTATATATAGATCATTTTCATGGGAATTTAGGATAGTTGAAGGGTATGTAATTTGCTTTCTGTACTCGTAATTACAATTACATGGTAGGTTACAGTCAGCATCATAAACTATAGTTTTTACGCTTAAAACTATATTGCAAATTGTTCGTTGTTCACTAAGAGATAAAACTAAAGTATCTTTATTAAATCGATCAACGATTTTACGGTTCTTGATCTTAGAATAGCCATGTGTAATATAATAATGTATTCAGTCAGAAAGGGAAAAACTCGTTTTATTTCTAGGTAAGAGACATTCTGGAGAAAGTAGTTAGGAGAAATTGTATTCAGAGGAACTTGCATGAAGAATGTGATGCAAGGGAACAATTAAAGAGAGTTATGCCTGGATCGTTTCAAGTGAAAACCTGTATCATCATATACCTTGAGAAACAGCTGAAAATAAATTATATATTTAAAGTTATTAAAGTCTAACAGTGAAATATTCTTCGTTATGAAATTTTAGATATATGTAGGTATTGATATTTTAAAATACAAATGTTCATCAAATTAGGTTTGACCATAATCATTATTGAAAATTTGAGGAAAATATAAATATTTACATTTTTCAACATTTTTCTACTTTTTACTTACATTCGTTTGTCAATAGCAACTAAATAAAAGAAATGTTGTTTCGTCTTTGCCTATATTTTGAATTTATTTTATATCAGATGACCATTAGAACTTAGTTTCATCTCCTATATAATGTAACTTAAAATTATATATACATTTTACAATGCTGACCGTACATAAGTAAACCTGCCCTGCAGGTTTACTTGCTTAATTTAATTATTTTCTAACATATACATAGCAACAATATTCTATGAACACCCAATGTAATGTCCATTATTTAAATATTTACCCTTTTGTTATATAATATTGCCCTTTCTTTTAATACATAATTAAATAATAAAGTCTTTAAAATAATATATTTGTCTACATCTTACTCGTAATATGAATTATATATGTAGTAATTACAGACAAAAAAAAGTACTGCTAGTCAATTAGAGTAGGGACATCCGACCCTCGATAACCGCAGTCTAACACTTGAAAAGGCTAATCAATGTCGTACCAAAATCAACGTCGTGATAAAAGCCAGCTGATGTTAAGCGTTTTAATTGGCTGTTGCCAATTCAGTCAGCCAATCCCAGTTGTTGACATGCGATTGAACACCAATGTCATTTAATTGTAGGTATTGATCTGCCTTTTAAAATCTATATCAACATTTAACGACAGTTAAGGACGCGTTGACAGGTGAACGATTATAGTAGAATATTGTTTATCTTGTCCTGCAAGCCACGCACGATTTTGAATGCGTTAGCAGTCTTTATGTATTAGTTAAGGTTAGACTGTGTTAATAGCATAGGGCTCCAATATTGACCGTCTACTTGATCTGTGAATTCCAAATATATTTTTGTTTGACACATAACATGTTGAAGAAACCCGTCAGTTAAACCCACATTGCCAACGTAAAATTCTATAAGATTAAGATTGTCAATATACTTACCTAATACTACTCTGTTTCTACACGAAGCCTATTATTTGTTTCTAAGTGCAAGACGAGGCATCAATAAACTTATGAAAAGTTTTATTTATTTTGACAATAGAGGCAATTATATGGTATTAATAGTTATGGTCTATAATTACTATGATTAATTAGAAGTCATTACATTATTAAATTCATTGGCTGTAGCATCCTGATTCCTAAAAATAGAACAATAAAATTTTATTTTTAATTGGTCATTTTATTGGTCATAGAGAATAGTGGGCAGTTGATTAAAATTATATAAAGTTACTTTCGCTTCCCTGAAAGATTGAAAGATTTTTACTATCTCCCATGGGTGCAAATCACTTAGATGATTTTATTTTTTATACATAGACTTTGGGTCAAGCCAGACACAGTACACTCAAAGAATAATCAGGTGTCAATAATTTATGAATTATTTTGATTATTGTGAATAGGTTCATTTTGAAACGACTGGATTCAATTAGTTAACACTTTTCCCTGTGCTTGTTAACAGTCCCCTTGTGTCTTAAAGTCCAGAGTCATGCGAGGACGCAATTACGTATAATTATTATTGTTATAAAAATATATAGTCCCATGAATAGTCAATGGATCGAGCGATTGGCGATCACAATCTTTCATAACATAATATAATATTATTATATTAAGTATATGTAAGTACAAAATAAAATAATGTTATGAAGAATAGACAATATTGACAGGTCATAGTGTGTGGTACACTGTCTGAAGCAAATTAAGGTATTCCAGTATTTGTGTCATAGCATTCGAATATAAATGAGAATTCAATTCATTCGAAATATATTCGAAAGTTTTGACAACACTATACATAAGTACGTACGCTACGTACTTGACCTTACTAAGTAGGTACCGCGTTACGCACAACTATTATTCGAATATTGTTCGAATACTGCCGCATCATTCGTTTTTGTTCTTATTGTGCCAACGTCTCAAGCTGGTAACTTGATTTGTCATCTGCAGCAACATTGAGCAAATTATATTATCACATATTTAAATCACACATTATTCATTGATCAGATTTTACTTAATTTATAAATTCACTATGAAAATAAGATATGCTATAAGATTTTTCCAATCGTTTTCCTAAAATAAACATCTTCTAACTCGCAAATATGATTTTACAGTCTTGTGAGAAGTTTAAAGGAAATTTGATGGACGTTTGAGGCCTAGAAGGAGACATATTAAGCCTCATTATAATTATTATTATGTATAAATTCAATTAAGTAAATGGTTATAGTTATAGTGACGTGATGGTGTCCAAGTCATCACTGCGGCTGTCGTCAGTCGGCGCAGGCGCAGGCGCAGCCGGGGGCAGCGGTAGTGCTTGCAGTGGCTCCACCTCTATGTCTGCCGGTGAACTGCCACCATCCGTGAAGCTTAGGAACATCTGTGTCATAAAATATGGTATTATTAGTGAATTAATATGTAAACAGAAAACTTTGTATCCTTTTTAAGCATATGTCTGCTGTTAAGCATACTACAAAGTTTATAACAAAAAATATGATGTACCTACGGCTAATTTTGATCCCTGGGCGACCCCCAGTATACAAACCTCTGAAACTAGGCTCACTGCTACGTCAAGAGATTAAACCGTGTACAAATTCTGTGTAATTTATTAAGATCTCTTTGTCTTTTCTTCTTAACTTGTTATTTTTGAGACATGGCAGTTCATCTTATTGGTGCAACGCCCATGATTTTCTGAACGAAGTTAATGTAGCTTTAATGTACATAAGAGTTACTTTGTGTCCTAAAGGATATCTTATTTATTTGATATTTTTGAGTTTACTTAATAGATACTTGAAGAACCGTTTTATGAGGTTACTAGTAAACTGTTTTATTGGTTTATAGAAAAAAATATTTTAAAGGAAAGTAATGTAACCTGTTCAAGCGAGCTCTGGTTGACGGTGTAGTCTTCAATATCGCACGTGGATTGAAGTTCCGCCATCAGCCGGAAGATGTCGCTCAGTCTCGTTGTGATTTCTTTGTTATCCACTAAAAATTTTACGATGCAATGTTTCATTAGATATTTAGAAACTTTTCATAAATACGTAGTCTCTTATCTTATCTTATGCGGCCCAGTCTGTGACGACCGGCGACACTTCGACTCAGTGGGATCTTTTGTGTCGACACTCCCAATAACGACTGCCATAGATGTTCATAGCAGCCGGGACCAACGGCTTAACGTGCTCTCCGAGGCACGGAGCAGGCGATAATTGTCAATTAATACGCACATTATTTCGGAAAGTCATATAACTTCCGAAAGTCAGAGGTGCGCGACGTGGGTTCGAACCCGAGACCCTCTGCATTGCAGTCTATTGGTCTCCCCACTGAGCTATCGCTGCTCTAATAATATATACGTAGTCTCACTCTTATAGGTAGGTACCTATCCCCAAAGAGGTACGCAAAGGTATAATATACCTAAATTTCGCCAATAGGTACCTATAGTTTTAGGTTCCACGTAATAGAAGCGAGTCTATTGACACCAACTGTACACATTTAATTTCAGATGCTGTGCTGCTTCTGAGAAATTCTCAACAGAAAATCCCAAAAGTACTTTGGCGGACCCTGGAATCGAACCCGAGACCTTTAACAAATCAGACGCATTCTTTCCCACTTTGCAATGAGGCTACAAATTTGTTACTGAAACAATTTCCCTTCATCTTCTTTTATCCTATTATCGTGATTCAGTTGAATCAATGAAATCCTCACAAAAAAAAACTAATTTCAATCTTCATAATAAGGGTGCTTCTAATTATCTGTACCTGTGGCGTGCGTGGGCACGAGCGCGTGCAGCGTGTGCAGATGCAGCACGCGCAGCGCGGCGTGCGGCGCGCGCGCACGCAGCTCGCGCCACGCCGCGCGCGCGCCGCGCCGCCCCGCGCGGCACTGCACCACGTAGCCGCCGCCGAACCTGCGAAGGAACACAACTCGATATATTAATTACGACTACTGTAATATTCATGGTTTCGATTATTGTTCAATAACGTTAGCTCGCCACTGCGTCAGGTGTCGCAGTTTAGATCACACGAAACAAAAAATATTTTACAAATTGTTGTTACATGTCAGGATGTTCTTTGCGTCCGCTTTAAGTGATGGTTACGTCAAAGTTTTCTTTTTACAAAAAGATAACTAGTTTTCACCCACATGAATATCACAGAAACTCATCACATCGAGATTAAAGAGCCTGTATCTCGCGAAGATACGAATTTCCGACCGCGTGAATATCATGGGAAGAAATCACATCGAGATCAAAGATCCTGTGTCATCCAAAGATTCTATTTTTTGCCAAATTTTGTAAAAACTGATTAAGTCGTTTAGCCGTAAACGCCTTACAGACTCAATTTACCGATATACCCTTGCAAGACAGACAGTAGGATCTTATTTTAAAACTGACCACCATGTACCACCTACTAAATTGTTGCTCCTGTTTTACAAAATAAATATCTTTATCTTTATCTTTATCTTATCTTTATGTATTTGTAATATTAATATGAACTTAAATGATGAGTAAATACGCTAGTATGCGTGACCACATACCTGTTAAGGCACTCGTCGAGTGAATTGAGCGCAACAAGCGCACCACCTCGCAGTAGCGCCACGCGCGCGGCGAGGCGGCGCGCGTCGTCCAGCGCATGCGTGGACAGCAGCACGCCGCGCCGCGCGCCGCATGCGCCGCTCACGCCACGCGACACGCATGCGCGCGACCACGGGTCCATGCCGCTAGTCACAAATACAACGTTATGTTAATTTATCTCTATAGTGGAAAGGAGACATTCCCTCTTATCTTATCTTATGTGGCGGCCAGTCAGTGCAGACTAGCGACACTTCGACCCAGTGGGATCTTTTGTGTCGACACTCTCCCAATAACGACTGCTATAGATGTTTATGGCAACCGGGACCGACGGCTTAACGTGCTTTCCGAGGCACGGAGCAGGCGATAATTGTCAATCAATACGCACAAAATTCGAAAATTCATATTACTTCCGAAAGTCAGAGGTGCGCGACGTGGGTTCGAACCCGAGACGTTCTGCATTGCGGTCTGTTGGTCTCCCCACTGAGCTATCGTTGCTCAGAGAGACATTCCCTTAATTAAATGCTTGATAATCTTTTATTTGGATAGATAACACTGGGAAACAAAAAAAAATTTTTTTTTGTTTTCTGAATTAATTTTGTTACTGGTTTTAATAAACACCTTCATCAGTCATACCCGACAAGTATTTACTTTGTATGGATTGACTCAGGTTCTTGAGATATTCAACAAAAAGAACGGTTCGATCAGGACATTAGCACAATGTAAGAAAGATACCAAGGCCAATGGGACAGCCATATTATGATGGCAGACTATTGCTTGAGTTTATTATGGGATCGTCCTGAACATAAACACAATAGAAAAGTAAAGACTAATATATTTTAATTATTTTTTGTCAATAGCATAGGTAGGTTGTCAATAGCATAGGTAGTATAGGTTTTTTCTTGTTATTATATAGCCGCTTCTAAAATATATATATACAGGTTGTTAGGCACACGGTTGACCAAATGAAATAGAGATCTGGTTTGGACTATTGCCAACGTGTTTGACTCAGGCAAATAATTTTTTTTTTAATCATGCAAAGTCGATCTTTTTTCTGTTTTTAGCTCTGTCCGAAACTTTGACAACCTGTTATAATTTTTTTACAAGGTGTCTATAGGAAATAATAATTTTAATGAAATGTAGCAATAGATAACTAAAATAAAAAATATAATTATGACAGCTAAACCCATATTCGTTTAACATTTTTACAGTTTCAGTCAAAATATCCGAACAAATAACTTTAAAAATTAAAAAAAATCATATCGCCGAAACTGTGAGACAAAATTTAATTTGCCTGAGTCCAACGCGTTGGCAATAGCCGAAAACAGATCTTTTAATTTGGACAACCATGTGCCTAACAACCTGTATAATATTTTTTTTTTACAAATCTTATTCAGCATACTGAACTTACACAAAATTGACTTCAACTTATCATGCCGCAAAATGACTGTTTCCCAGTGTAATCTATAAATATCTTGTAGGTAGTGATACAGACTACGCCTCTACGATAGTAGTAGTATTACTTAGGACTAAAATTGTATTGTTTATGCGATTTAAACTACGGGACACACAAAAGTCCGCGTAATACTTATTGCAACATATCTGTGCGTGTCATCATGAGAGCATTGTAAATCTGTTTTGTAATTTTACAGATTAAAAGTTATGATATATGTAATTAAATGAGCCATGTGTGTAAGCTTTCTCAGTGCTGGCGATGAGTCTCTTCTCAGTGTGAGAAGGATTAGGCCATAGTCATCACGCTAGCCCAGTGCAGATTGGCAGACATCACATAGATTCGAGAACATTACGGAGAATTCTCAGACATGTGGGTAATCCCTCAATGTTTTTTTTCACCATTAAAGCGAGCGACAATTAGCTATTTAATGCAAGCAACTTCGTAAACTCGGAATTTTGTGCCTTGAGATCGAACTCGAGACTTATTCGTGAACGTCTGATCTCGTCTCTCACTAGACTATCTAATTTTAAACGTTAATTCAATTTACCTGGTAGGCTCATCCAACAACACCAGCGGCGTCCGCGCCATAAACGCAATGGCGGTACACAGTTTGCGCTTGTTCCCGCCGCTTAACGAACCGCTGCGCACATCTGCGTACTTGCGCAACTCGAACATCTCAATTGTACGTTTTATTACCTGCAAACAGTAAACATGTTTATATCAAGTTCATTTGACGGCCTCGATGGCGTAGTGGTTAGTGTAACCGACTGCCACGCCTGATGTCGCGGGTTCGATTCCCGCACAAGTCAAACATTTGTGTGCATGAACATTGATGTTTGTCTTGGTCTGGGTATTTCTATGTATAATATGTATGTATTTACAAAAAAAAAAGTATATATGTATGTTTCTCCGTCGTCTAGTACCCATAGTACAAGCTCTGCTTAGTTTGGGCTAGATGGTGTTGTGTGTATGTGGTAGAATATTATTATATTATTATAGGAACGAACAAACGAACACGAATTACCTTACGCTATTTGTCAGCTCTACAAAAAGTGCCATGAAACATATAAAGTAACGCTTTAATAATTCTACACCCTACAGTGCAGTGGCCCGAACGACGGAGTACTGTCAGATTTCAAGAAACTTCACGGTTAGTATATTATTAATAATTATTTCGTTCATCCGAAGATTCGGATAGACATTTTCATTGTAGACCTACCAACGTCCCTCGGTCTGTTTTAATTAACCCTAATCAACACAAGATCACTAGGCAAGGTTAGCTACCATCTTTTAAGGTAAAAGGTAGGAGGTGAGAAGAAATGCCGCTGTGTTACGACGTAGTGGGAAATTTTTCATAAGTAAAAAGAAGATGTCTTACTTGTTCCTGGTCCTCGATACCTCTGAGTCGACAGTAGAACTTCAATGTTTCAGTCACTGTCAGCAGCGGATCGATGGCGTCGCGTTGTGGGCAATAACCTGCGCGTAACAAAACATTTATAAAGGCTGTCCCGTACATCCATACATAGATTCATCATTGTTTCCCAGAGGGCTACGATCCTGACACACTTCTCTGGCTTCATTCATTTTCATCACATTCCTCATACACGCCCGTTGGTTCAAGGTGCTCTTAACCTGGCCTTTGTCCAGAACGCCTGTGTCCCGTAATTAATTGATAACCTTGAAATGTCTTATAGTAGATAGTGGTCGCTCAGAAAAAATATGAAAAAAGTGCAATAGCTAGTCATACTTTTGACTCTCTATCTATTAGCATAATTAGTGTTTAATAATAAAACAACAAAAAACCGATGGAGTTCATTCATTTATGGTCGTAGTGTACAAGAAAGTTAAATATGGTAATTAAAAAGAATTATAATATCTCAGGTAGTAGTTAGGATAGATGTGTTTTCATTTTTTTTTTGGAACGGCTATCAGTTCTACTATAAGACATTTCAAGGTTATCGATTCATTACCGGACACTCTGTATACCGATACTCTTGTTGCCAAAGCAAATACATAAATAATTAACAAACATATTGTAGCAGCTAACACGACGACGCGAGCACGCGCACACTCCGCATCGAGAGTCTTCTCCCTAGCCTTTATTATTCCCAAGTCACTTGGGGTCGGCTTTCTAGTCTAACCGGATTTGACTGGATATCAGTTTTTACACGGAGCGACTGCCATCTGACCTCCGCAACCGAAGGCTAACGATACCCTAAGGCTAGACTAGTGTCAGGATATTAGAGGGCACTGACTTCCCAGTAACGACTGCCATAGATGTTCACGGCAGCCGGGACCGACGGCTTAACGTGCTCTCCGAGGCACGGAGCAGGCGATAATTGTCAATCAATACGCACATCATTTCGAAAAGTCAAATAACTTCCGAAAGTCAGAGCTGCGCGAAGTGGGTTCGAACCCGAGACACTTTGCATTGCAGTCTGTTGGTCTCCCCATTGAGCTATCGCTGCTACTCCGCATCGAAAGTGAAATATGTAAATTTCGTTTGCGTGATTCAGGAATGTATGGCGAAGCGTATACTACACGGCACCATCTCATGACATAACTCATAAGTTCTTTGTCTGTGTAATGTCGCTACGCAATAGTAACCTTCTTAATCAGTTATATAACCTCAAAGATGTGTTAGTATAATTTCAATGTGAAACGTAAAACAATATTATAGTTGTACAAGCCATTTTTAATATTATATACTGGGTGTAAGGGACGGTGTACCGAAAACTGAAATAGTAGATTCAGACCATTATTCTGAGTTAAAAATCGTTCGAATTTTTTTCAACAATCACAATTCCTTTTCTGCAATTTTTCATTTTTCTGACTGTCACATTTTTCTACAATACAGCAATGTAATTAAATGGTCGTGATTTAAATAGATCACATGTTTTTATACGCGCGGCACGCAGAGTTCATTCGACGAGTGCGATATATTGGTAGCAATCCATTGCGTACCGCGTAATAATGTTAATCTACATAACATTTAAATCTTGTGTTTTTTTATTAATTGAATTTACGTCGTGATAAGTACTTATAGAAAGAGGTCTTGCTAAAGTTTTCGGTACGCCGTCCCTTACACCCAGTAATGCGGCGTCATTATGCACAATCGGCATATTTTGAATGTACTACGTTTTATGGTAATATGTAATTAGCAGTGCATTAAAGGCACTCGTTCCGTATTGACATATTTTTACTAATCTCTTACATAACTGTTCCCGTGACGTAATACTATAGTTTCGGACATTTCTGACATCCTAGTGCGAGTATTCATAACGGCTCGTACAATAATTATGATTATAGTCTAGTCTGAAGTGTTTATATAGTGGTATTTGTAGGTTGATCTTGTCAGAAGTACTCACTGATGAGTCCGGTACACAGCTGTGTCGAGGTTACCAGCTTGTTGTTGAGGTACAGCTCTCCGGCCGATGGTCTCACTTCACCAGTCAGCAGCGAGAATGTGGTGGACTTGCCCGCGCCGTTCTGGCCCAGAAGGGCTGTACACTGTAAGCAAAATTCAATTTTAGCATTATAGACAAACCTTAGTAGTTGCTAGTTTAGTTAAATTGTATGTTTCACTAGCTTTTTTCCCGAGCGCTATGATATGTCCTTCTTCAAACGAGGTTTAAAGAGAGTTCTTCTTTCACGGTAGGCAGCGGCTTTGCTGTGTCCTGACATTGCTGAAGTCCATGAGCAGCGGTTACCACTTTGGGTGGGCCACTTGCTCGTCTGCCACCAATGGCAATAAAAAAAAAGCTGTCCCGCGCCAATTTACCCATGTTTATAATTATTGCTCCACTACCATGGCTTGTAGCGTGTCGTTATATATCCTAAAAACCTTCTTCAAGAATTGGGCTATCAATTCTTTTGAGATTAAATATAATGACCACCAAAAATAGTATTTGCGCATCAAAATATGCTAACTAAAATATATCATAACGAGCACATATACGCCTCAAATCACTGCATTCCGTCTCGGAAGGGTTAGGTTATGTTAGGTTCCTTCTTAAACCCATCCAAAAATAGCCCAGCTTCGCGCGGCTCCGTCTACTTAGTTTGATCTCTTTAAATATATTTTGCTGTGCAATTTGGTGATCATTTACTATTTTTGACATTATATTTTACTATATCTGGTGGTAAGTTAAACATAAGCCAATTTTTTTTTGTAATATTTTAATGAAAGATAACTCCCGCGAAATAATTATTGTGTCTGTACAATTATCGTGTGGGGCGAGTGGGGGCTTTACCCGAAAACCCCTAGACTTAGAACATCAAACTCTTGGCGCAGCAGCACCGACCAGGTGACTTCATAAACCACAACACAATCAGTGTATGAAATACAAAGATTTCTTCCAATTCGAATGGCAGTTCTAGAGATTAGCGCAAAAAGCAAAGAATCTCTTCAGTTTTATTAAAAAGGCGCAATATTTATATCATGTAATTGTAATGATAAGCTTGTGTATTACCTGTCTTGGTGGTATACCTAGCGTGAGGCGCGAGAGCGCGACTCGGTCGCCCTGCACGCCTCGATACACCTTACTGAGCTCTACGCACTGTGCCGCGTCGCTTAGAGGCACCACAACGCGCTGGTAGGAGTTCTTCGATCCCTCTGTGTGCACGAACCCTGCAAACAAAAACATTACATTTTCAGAGTTCAGAACAGTACAGTACTTGTGTGTGAAAGTTATTTCGTTTTTTTAAGTCTTAAGTGCTCGTTATAATCTCTGTCATAGGAAACATTGAATCATTGAAGTATGCAAAGAATATTTAGGAATTACTATTTGTGGATCAAAAAAATGTTATGGGCTTGATTCCCAGACCGGAGTTTTGAGATAAAGATCATACACTCGGGGCATTGGCCACTTTAAGGGGCACTGCGCCGTTTTCAAGGTCATTGAAAGAGCAAATGCACATACAGTAATTCAGTTAGCCGATACCTGTTTCATGAAACATTTTTGAGCAAATAAACTAATGAGCGATTTACTATTTGTCGATATTACCATTGACCTTGTTACCGTAATTAAGCTTTGCCGTGACTAGTTGCAGCAAGCCGTCGTAAACTCCAAAAATGTAGCAGCAAAAGATGCTAAACAATATCTCTTTATCAAACGCTCGTTCAATGAGGCATTGATATGGCCGCAATTGTAATATCTGCAGCAAAGAACAATGACCATTCTCCCAACATGCTTGTACCAGAAAAATCATAAGAAACATAACTTATTGAAACATATCCCGTCCTACTTGTTTATAAAAATGCGTTGATGCGTTCAAATATAATTATGTTGTTTTATACTGCGTTCTGTTTAAAAATATACTTTTTTTGAAGACGTTTATATAAAGACTTTTAACCGACTTTAAAATAAAATGTTGATATCGGATACATGAGCATTTTACCGTTGATGATATTCTTTCATCAGTAACAATTTCTAGTATTTTCCGGTACAAAGTGGCCATTGTTCTTTATACAATCAAAGTATTAGGAGGTCTATTGTACCTCTGTTGATATTCCCGATGGTGTTGACCCTTAGTGGCGTGTGGTGAGCTTGCAGACGCGATGAGTACACTCTCTTTCTTTCTTCACTCACTTCTACTGGCTCTAACTCTCCGGATGCCGGTGGAGGGATGTTCTCTGAACGGAACCTGGTGATAAAGCAGAATATGAGTAGGTTGACGGTATTACTGACATTTTTCTGGGTGGGTTCTTACTTAAGAATTGGAAACAAATCCTTTATTTTGGCAAACTTACTTTATCTTTGAGGTAACTTCTAGCAGACATTTACTTAAAGATATAAATATAGGTAGTCTCAATAAGAGTTTTATGTTAAATACTTGCATTATATACTTTGAATATCCAGATTTAAAGTGCACCAAAATTAAGAGCGCCGTTTATAGAAAAAGAAAACGTTTGCATTGTAGCGGTGTATTCTAGACGCTTGGTGTTATTTTTTATTAACCTATCTAAACTGCAATCCCGCCACCAGCGTGGCTAGTACAGCTGTCGTCGCCATAGTAAACGTTCCGTGGCGCAGCGGTAGTGAATGCGACAGCTGTGGGTGAGTTCTCGGGTTCGAATCCCGGGTCGGGCCAACAAAAAGTTAATGGATTTTCCTGTTAAGAAATCTCAATAGCAGCCCGTAGTTAGGAAGTTGGCGGTGTCAGACACCCCCGTGCCTCGGAAAGCACGTTAAGCCGTTGGTCCTGCACCCGATCTTTCCCCAGTCGTGTCAGATTACCGTCCCATCGGATCATGAGAGTTAGGGAACAGAGAGTGCACTTGTGTTTGCGCACACACTTGTGCACTATAATATCTCCTGCGCATATGGCTAGTCTCCGTTAAGATTGGCCACCGTGGCCGAAATTCAGTCTGGAGGACATTATTATTATTAAACGTAGATTTTTTATTTGACACTCGTGAAGTCCGGAGGAAAGGTAAACTATCTTGGCACCCGCAACGAATTTATCCAGGAATATACAGGAGTAGCTGGAAAAAGGATCCCACATGGTTCTGCCAATTATAATCGAATCTTACCTAACGAGCAGAATCTCGAAGCAGTCGTACTCGATGGCGAGGTTTAGCAGCATGAGTGCGGTGCCAACCACCACCAGGTACGAGAAGTGCAGTACTAGCAGGCTACTGCCGAACGGGTCCTTGTATGTTTCCATGCCGAAGCGAGCTAAGACCTGCACACAAACGTCTTGTCAGCATTGTACTTCAAATTATAAAGAGTATCGTCAATTTGATTTTTTGTGATTAATATAATTAATAGACTTATAAGTTAGTTTTAAAGAATCGTGTTTATATGTACATAGTTAATAATTTAAATAAACCATCATTTATAGACTAGAACTGCATCACACAATAATAGAAAACATTTTTGGAAAAAAATGCGGGGTGAATTTAATATTTATGATAAATAATATTGATTAAGAAAGAGTGATATTATAGCACTGACTATGCTCAATTGAAATCAAATCAAATCACCTATAATCTAAATCACGAAACAACACTTACGAACGTCAAAGTTTAGTGGCTAATGAATTTACTGATTTATATTTTTGTAAGATATCAGGTTCTTGCAAAGGGTTGAGTTTATTAAAGATTGACAATACAAGTTTGTAGCAGCGATAGCCTAGCGTGAAACCGTTGGACTGCCACGCAGACATCTCGAGTTCGAACCCAAGGCGCGTATCTCTGAGGTTTTCAAAGTTATATGCGTATTAAATAGTTAATTATCGCTTGCTTTAACGGTGACGGAAAACATCGTGAGGAAACCTGCATGTCTAAGAGTTCTCAATAATGTTCTCAAAGATATGTGAAGTCTGCCAACCAGCACTGGGCCAGCGTGGTAGACTATGGCCTAATCCTTCTCACACTGAGAAGAGGCCCGTGCCCAGCAGTGGGACAGTTTAATACAGGGCTGATATTATTATATTATTATAATACAAGTTTTATAAGGAGTAAAATATCCATTAATGGATTGGAAGGATTTAGTCATTTATAATACATGATCATCATGACCATTATACCAATTCTCCATGAGCAGATACGATCCTTCCTTTGAGGAATAACAAACCTGTGCTTGGATGGTGTTCTTGGCTATCTCGAGTAAGCCGTCACCAAGAGCGAACTGTGGTGCCAGCATGAAGATCTTATGGAGCACGTAGCGAGCGTTATCTGAAGCCTGCAATACGGAATCATAATATACCAGCTGCCAAACACACGGATGCGAAATCAATACGATTTATTTAAGACAAATTAGATCCTGATTTAAATGCATTTCAGTACAGTTATGAACACACTTTAATATATTTCAATATTGTAAAAAGCGACTATCAAATTCTGTCAAGAAATTCATCAGCAACCAAAGAACAATGCCCACTCCCTATACATTTAAAAACCTGACAATAAAAGTTTATGTATAATTATAAAGTATAGTAGAAAAATGAAAAATAAAAAAATCATCCTCAAAAATTTACCTAAGTAGGTAATATTTTTTTTTAAGGACTCTTATCTATTGGTATGGTGTTCAGTTGCAGTAATAAACCTCAATAGACAAATATCAGACGAACAATTTTTCAAAGATAATAGGGTCGTAAATGTTTTCTCTACACCGGCTGCTCTTTAAAATTTGACATTATGGCCTATTTGCCGTAACCTTGAACTTACTTCAGACTCAGAGATGATGTCGAATATAAGTAGTATGGCGATGAAGGACAGGCCGAGGAAGGCGTTTCCGCAGAACAGCACCATGTTGGCCATACTCGCGTCCGAGAACACCTTCTGTGCTATGTGGATCATGCTACCACACGCGTACCTGGTGATTGCAAAACATTAAAGATTGATGTAAAACGTTTTGGTGTCGGTGTTTGCACGTTTGTTATGGAATCGTCGATGCCTTCTATCTTCAATAGTGCAAATTTGCATAAATTTGCACTATTGAAGATAGAAGCATAAGAAAATAAAAAAGAACACTTCTTTTTTTTTATACGACTACGGTGGCATACACGCATACGTCCGGAGAGTGAGAGTGCCGGAGGCCCAATCACCCTCTTTCCCCCTTCCCGTTCCTTCTCCTTCCCACTTATTTTTATTCTTAAAGGGTCGGCAACGCGCAAGTGGTGGACCTCTGGTGTTGCAGACGTCCATAGGCTACGGTGACCACTTACCATCAGGTGGGCCGTATGCTTGTTTGCCACCTTAGTGGTATAAAAAAAAAGAAGATAGCATTTATTATTGTGTGATTACTCACCCGTATAGAACGAACAGTAGACATATAGCCGGCAGGTTGTTGCGCGCAACAAACACGGGGAAACCGAACGCGCTCATCACTGCCGCTGTGATCCCCATATTGATAATCATTACCTGAACAAATGTATGTATCAGCATTGTTTCAAGTTTAGCACCGTACCATTATATATTTCCTTGATGAAGTACTTTTGACTAATATAATGAAGGCATAGAGAACGAAACCTCATATCAGGAATATTATTAAGGAAAACAAATAACGTCTATATTCAAAGCAATCATGTGTGTGAGTGGATTAACACTCACACACTATAGATATAAATTCTATAGTGTATGAGGAAATTTATTTGGATACTATCAATAAACACAATTAGTTTTTTATCAATTTTCCATTCAACGTGGCAATGCTGCCTGTCTTCTGGGCATACAAACAGTTGACTGTGATGCGAACGAATTCTATGACGCCTATTAGAGGGTTTTAGTTTTCCTTTTATTTTTTATTGTTTTATAATATTTTAGGCATAAGTTAGTTTCAAAGGATAGTGTATGAGTGAATATGCCCTCTAATATCCTGACACTGGTCTAGCCTTAGGGTATCGTTAGCCTTCGGGTTGTGGAGGTCAGGTGGCAGCCGCTCCGTGTAAAAACTGATATCTAGTCAAATCCAGTTTGACTAGAAAGCCGACCCCAAGTGACTTGGGAATAATAAAGGCGAGGGAGAAGAAGAACAGAGTTGGGACTGGATCCCAAGCTACTCCTAAATTTAAAATCCTGACTAAGGAATGAGTACGATATACTAACACTCATAATTATGCTACATGAGTGGTAGAATGTCATATTAGCAATATTTTAATTCTGTCCTACCGATGGATTCGGTTTTTCGAAGAAGTGTGACTGGTTGCCCATCTTAATATTTCCAAGTTTAATCAGACCTGTGTATTGTCTATAACTGTAGTTACCATCATATCCCAGACGAGTGCTGTGCTCCAATAGAGAAGAGGACTGACGCCACACAACAGCTGAAGTCGTTTCTCTTGACTGCGGCGAGAGGACACTAGGTAGATGGCAGCACCGGCGCTGATGAGCGCGTATGCCACCAGGACCAGCCCTGAGATACCAGCGTCGGCTATGTGTTGATATCTGAAAGCGACAAGAATATTAATCCAACATGAATATGAACATCATATGCTTTTGTTCATCTGGAGAAACGATTTCGACTGTTTATGGTGAATGGTAACGACCTGACCTATCTCTTGAAGTGCTACAGATATAACTCCTTGACGGCTATGTCTTTAAGCAATGCTATGAACTAAGCTATCTCTTGAAGTGCTACAGATATAACTCCTTGACGGCTATGTCTTTAAGCAATGCTATGAACTAAGCTATCTCTTGAAGTGCTACAGATATAACTCCTTGACGGCTATGTCTTTAAGCAATGCTATGAACTAAGCTATCTCTTGAAGTGCTACAGATATAACTCCTTGACGGCTATGTCTTTAAGCAATGCTATGAACTAAGCTATCTCTTGAAGTGCTACAGATATAACTCCTTGACGGCTATGTCTTTAAGCAATGCTATGAACTAAGCTATCTCTTGAAGTGCTACAGATATAACTCCTTGACGGCTATGTCTTTAAGCAATGCTATGAACTAAGCTATCTCTTGAAGTGCTACAGATATAACTCCTTGACGGCTATGTCTTTAAGCAATGCTATGAACTAAGCTATCTCTTGAAGTGCTACAGATATAACTCCTTGACGGCTATGTCTTTAAGCAATGCTATGAACTAAGCTATCTCTTGAAGTGCTACAGATATAACTCCTTGACGGCTATGTCTTTAAGCAATGCTATGAACTAAGCTATCTCTTGAAGTGCTACAGATATAACTCCTTGACGGCTATGTCTTTAAGCAATGCTATGAACTAAGCTATCTCTTGAAGTGCTACAGATATAACTCCTTGACGGCTATGTCTTTAAGCAATGCTATGAACTAAGCTATCTCTTGAAGTGCTACAGATATAACTCCTTGACGGCTATGTCTTTAAGCAATGCTATGAACTAAGCTATCTCTTGAAGTGCTACAGATATAACTCCTTGACGGCTATGTCTTTAAGCAATGCTATGAACTAAGCTATCTCTTGAAGTGCTACAGATATAACTCCTTGACGGCTATGTCTTTAAGCAATGCTATGAACTAAGCTATCTCTTGAAGTGCTACAGATATAACTCCTTGACGGCTATGTCTTTAAGCAATGCTATGAACTAAGCTATCTCTTGAAGTGCTACAGATATAACTCCTTGACGGCTATGTCTTTAAGCAATGCTATGAACTAAGCTATCTCTTGAAGTGCTACAGATATAACTCCTTGACGGCTATGTCTTTAAGCAATGCTATGAACTAAGCTATCTCTTGAAGTGCTACAGATATAACTCCTTGACGGCTATGTCTTTAAGCAATGCTATGAACTAAGCTATCTCTTGAAGTGCTACAGATATAACTCCTTGACGGCTATGTCTTTAAGCAATGCTATGAACTAAGCTATCTCTTGAAGTGCTACAGATATAACTCCTTGACGGCTATGTCTTTAAGCAATGCTATGAACTAAGCTATCTCTTGAAGTGCTACAGATATAACTCCTTGACGGCTATGTTTTAAAGCAATGCTATGAACTAAGCTATCTCTTGAAGTGCTACAGATATAACTCCTTGACGGCTATGTCTTTAAGCAATGCTATGAACTAAGCTATCTCTTGAAGTGCTACAGATATAACTCCTTGACGGCTATGTCTTTAAGCAATGCTATGAACTAAGCTATCTCTTGAAGTGCTACAGATATAACTCCTTGACGGCTATGTCTTTAAGCAATGCTATGAACTAAGCTATCTCTTGAAGTGCTACAGATATAACTCCTTGACGGCTATGTCTTTAAGCAATGCTATGAACTAAGCTATCTCTTGAAGTGCTACAGATATAACTCCTTGACGCCTATGTCTTTAAGCAATGCTATGAACTAAGCTATCTCTTGAAGTGCTACAGATATAACTCCTTGACGGCTATGTCTTTAAGCAATGCTATGAACTAAGCTATCTCTTGAAGTGCTACAGATATAACTCCTTGACGGCTATGTCTTTAAGCAATGCTATGAACTAAGCTATCAAACTAGGCGTTATTTGGGCCTACGATATTTAGCTAAATCTTCTGTAAACTGGAGTTTTGCAGTCGCATTGGACCTGGATTTACATAGAGATTTCACTATCCCTTATTTTTACAGCAACGGCTGACCTGATAATTACCCGTTTTCTTAGTCTATAATCGCTTATAATACTAGGAGCTATAACGGAATAGGAATTAATTATTATGGGATCAATACGTATGTAATGTAATAAATCCGTCGTGCCCCGTAAGCCCAGAATCGTGCACACTGGATGACCTGTACCGACTAAACCAAATGCAATCCACGTTGCTGAAAACTGGTCCAAAATTATATGAAATGTGTTGCCATCGACACGATAAGTAAGTAATGAGATAAATCCTAACTAATATTATAAAAGCGAAAATAAGTTTGTTTGTTTGTTTGATTGTTACCTTTTCACGCCTAAACCACTGAACCGATCATTCTGAAATTTTGCATATACATTGTCAGGTGTACAGAAACAGACATAGGCTACCTTTCATACCGAAAAAAATTACTGTTCGGGAGAAAAACAACAATAACGTTCTTATGATAATAGATGGCGCCACGGGTCCTTCGAATCATAATTGAATTATATTATTCCAAGCAGAGCACAACCCGAATCGATTGTCAAATTCTAAATTAACGCGAGCCAAGCCGCGGGCAAAAGCTAGTCGAAAAATAAATGGGCCGAGGCAGCATGTGACCTTCCGAAACTCTCAAAAGAAGGCATAGCCGTATAAAGATAATACTCACACTGTGGCTTTACTGATCTGTTCCTTGGAGATCTTGAGCGGGTGCGTGTAGGTGGTGATGCTGGCGTGGGACACGCGAGTGACGGCGCGTAGCACCGCGTTGTTGAGCGCGTTCACATGTGAGACCATCGCGTGGTGCCCCTTGTTGTTGTACCAAGCTACCAGCCGCGTCAAGTTTTGCTTCAGAACCGACGAGAAACCACCATACCTAAACGAGAAACACACACTTACTTTAATATACCATTGGCAGCGTAGCTGTTCTTAAGAAGGGAAGTATAAAGATTACGGTCGTTTACTCAAATAACTGTAGGCTAATATCCTGACACTGGTCTAGCCTTAGAGTATCGTTAGCCTTCGGGTTGCGGAGATCAGATGGCAGTTGCTTCGTGTAAAAACTGATATCCAGTCAAATCCGGTTAGACTAGAAAGCCGACCCCAAGTGACTTGGGGATAATACAGGCTAGGGAGAAGAAGACTCAAATAACTGTAGGCATATGACTTGCCTTTCTTAGATACCGGGTAATAAGGCTTTTGTAATGGCGAAAATGCTACTTAGCTTTGTTGCCGCTACAAAAGGTTGTAACACAAAATCTCTGCATGGGTATATGAGTTTGCATAATCTCAAGGAGGAGTAATCGATACAAGCTAAACCTTAACCAGTGTAAAAATGCCAAATCTATGATAATACATATTTTACATAACACGTGTGCGTGATAAAAAGATAGTATTCGGCGCCAAATAACCAAATCTATACTAATATTATAAAGCTGAAGAGTTTGTTTGTTTGTTTAAACGCGCTAATCTCAGGAACTACTGGTTCGATTTGATAAATTATTTTAGTGGTGGATAACCTATTTATCGAGGAAGGCTATAGGCTATATAACATCACGCTACGACCCACGGGGGCGGCGCAGTAACGATAAACGCGGGTGATACCGCGGGAACATCTGTGATAAATAAAAGGTGACGCAAATATAAATTTGGAAAAAATCATTCTAAATAAAAATATACTAAAAAAAGTGCTTTCTTTATGTTACTAAATTCTTACCTTTTCTCAATATATATTTCTTGTGTGTTTACGAGCCATTCATTGAGAGAATTCACGTCAGGCAGTGCCATCATGTCCGGGAACACCGTCATGTTCTTCTTCTCGTCGCATACTTGACGATACGCTTGACATTCACACGTGGGCGAATCCTGAAGAAGAAATAACTGAATAGTGAAATATTTACTGGTATTATAATTGTCATAACATATATTAATAATTGCCTGGCCACTAATTAGCTTGCAGTGCAAATGTACTTTTAGTTATTTAAGCTTTTCTGATTAATATGCGTATATAAAAGTTTATTTAAAGTACTTACCGCACTGGTCCATTTCCTAGTTTCCCTGTCCTCCATCAGATATGCCATGACACTTTCAGCGAATGAAGAGTCGAGGTCTTTGGAGTATATCGATGGTCGAGGTCTGCACATAAACATTATATGTACAGTTAATAAATATTTAACCTCATATCATCTACAAAGTTTACCTGAACATTTTCTGATTATAGGAATCTGACGCTATTTCTCTCTTAATCAAACCACGAAACTCGTGAATGGGTTGCAATTATCATGGATCAGTTATCACATAAATTTATTTAAGCATTATTTATTAACTTACCTATTACTCAGAAATATTCCTATGTATTGTAAATAAACATAATTAACTAGTATGATATATAAAGTATTTACTTGAATATCGTCCAATTACAATTCTGTTGTATTTTATTAATTCTTTGTTATCATTAATTTAGCATACTGAAGCATGAAAATCACATAACCAAAATATGCACGATTTGTCACCTGATGGCGTTGTCAATTTAGTTTTGTTTAAAGTGGTATAACAGGTTTTGTTTATATAAAACAGTAAAAGCAAAACGTAGCTTGATCTAATCAAAGGAAAAACCGATAAAAGTTCTCGACAGGATTATCGTAGACTTATCAAAATAAATATTATATTATTAATAATATTATCACTTACACAATATAGTCAGTAGTATTCTCGTACAGATGTGAGTCAAGTTTTAGCGAGATTTCGTTGTCAGCTGGTGGACGTAGCATGGAGAAACCCATGGCAGTGCTCACAAACAACGCTGGCAGGATGATCAGCATAAACAGTAGCCACCTGTACGATAGTTATTGCGATGTCACTACGTCTGTCCCTTATTAGGTATGTATGTCACGATTTATGTAGCAATATTTCCGGCTTTATACCCAACTGGTTCCGTAACTTTAAAATATCTTGTTATTACCATTGGGAGTGCCACAGGGATCAATATTAGATCCTGTCCTGTTATCTCGTATGTAAGTGAGGTATTAATGATCATTAAACACAAGTATAATTATACAATTCGTAATTTGTACGCAGTAGCGCAAAAATCCTGAGCACATAAATAAATTAGATAATCCAAAGAATAGAATAAGCAATGATCAATTATATCTATGGACCTAGAATGGAACCTTGCGGCATGCTCAATGTTCCTGGCAATTGGCAATCCATAAAATATGCTTCCGTTAATATCAACATGTTATTATAAAGCATTCAAATTTGCTCATGAAAAGCATTACGTTTAATTTATTAACATTCAAATCCTCACCTGTTCCTGATATGATGAAGGTATCTGGCATACATAAGCGCGAGGAACTGCTCCCAGGCAGAACCCTTTAATGGTCCTTCGGATGGCACTAGCTGTTGCGGTATAGGTTCTGTTCTGATGCTGGAGCTCGAAGCACTCTTAGATGGTGACGTGAGAGATTCTGAGGCTGCTAAAATGATATGTCAGTTAGTGTAAATTATTTTGATTGATTTGATCTTACACTTTAATTACTATTTTAACAATTATTCTGTATCTAAGTCTATTTATATTTACTATTGAATTAAGACTTCCAATACTGATATAAAGTTGTGAAAGTAAAAATATATAACAGGCAGGTGTAATTGTTATTGACACTAGTTTCAAACCTAAGAATACAGTCTATTTTGTATATTCACTAGGAATACCCATGTCTTTGTCGACTTATTTGAGTAATTATGATGAGGTACACGGACAGTAATAGCACATGACCATAACCAAGTTAAGGCTCACCAAATGGTATTTAGTAGTAATTTTTCTGCAAATCATATTTAGGAGTAGATCCTCATCTGCCAACGACACAAGGTCTTTAAATCAACTTCAACATTCCGACGTTTGGAAAGTATGACACTGTAAATATTTTACGGACTAAACTTGCAATGGCTACCCCCAAATCTTTTCTTCATGGGTAATGTATGATGAAATCTTACCGTATTCAATAGCATTGAGCGGAGTGTCAGCCTGCTGGCATACGTTGAAGAACACCTGCTCAAGGCTGCTGCAGTCCATGGTATAGCTCTTGAAACCCAATGCTGACTGGGTAGCTTCGAGCACTGAGCAGACTTGGTGGAAGCTGGGTAGAGAGAAACAAATGTAATTGTAATTTTAGAGTCTTCGGCAGTCCAATAGTTAATATTATATACATTTTTTTCCTGAGAACAAACCCTAATTTTAGAGTCTCATATCACTGTCATGATTGTCGAATATTTTAGTTAGACTGCACGGCTAGCGTAGTGGTTTACATGTCATTGCTGCCGCGCCGAGATTTGTGGGTTCGATCCCCTCGCAAGACAAAAAATTGTGATCCACAAATGGTTGTTCTGAACCTGAGTGTTCTTTGTGTCCGTTGATTGAATGTTTGTTAAGCTTCCCCCGCGACACAGGTATTATTCCTAGTACGGCAGTAGTCATTTTTCAATACAAAAAATAAGAAAGAAGAAACTAGACATACAATATGACAACAAAAAACATGCAACCGAACTAAAAGTGAAAATGTCCTACATTATAATCTACCCTCATTCCAAATATCAGCAAACTTTAAAGACAAATATCTAAAATTACACATAGCACAAAATAAAATAGAAAATGAGAACTTACTTATTATTTAATCCATTAGAATCGAAGAATGGCAGTCCAATTTCCACTTCCAATCCACTAACATCCATCACATTCGCGTTTTTGACCACATCTCTGACGACAGTTAGCAGCTGCTTGATCTTCTCCTCCTGACTAACATCTTCTAGAACCTCGTCGGAGTCAGTTCTCTCGGGATAAATGACAGTTAGCTTATACCCATTGCCAAGGGTACGTTTGATTTCTATTGGTGAGCCGGTTGTGTGGACTTGACCCTGGAATTGAAACAGTAGTTATAGTAAACTTTGTTCAGCTGTTAAATTGGGTTAGCTGTAGATATGACTAACGAACTGTCGCGTTCATGAATGCAATACTAATCTTCTCCCTAGCCTTTATTATTCCCAAGTCACTTGGGGTCGGCTTTCTAGTCTAACCGGATTTGACTGGATATCAGTTTTTATACGGAGCGACTGCCACCTGATCTCCGCAACCCGAAGGCTAACGATATCCTAAGGCTAGACCAGCGTCAGGATATAAGAGAGCACTGACTTCCCAAAAACGACTGCCATAGATGTTCATGGCAGCCGGGACCGACGGCTTAACGTGCTCTCCGAGGCACGGAGCAAGCGATAATTGTCAATGAATACGCACATAATTTTGAAAAGTCATATAACTTCCGAAAATTAGAGCTGCGCGACGTGGGTTCGAACCCGAGACCCTCTGCATTGCAGTCTGTTGGTCTCCTCACTGAGCTATCGCTGCTATATTAATACTTTAAGATAATTATGGTGGTACGGACCCTCGTATAGCGTTTCTAGGCAGATATATATTAATATATTACCCATGTCAAAAATGTCAGTTCATGTTTAAATTTCTATCGTATGCGTAGTCTGATTTGCATAATAAGCTGCTGAATGGTACCAAATAATAGACGATCCCAAGAAAATCATAGAATACGGATTGCACTCGATATACTATCTAAAAAAGACTTCTACTACGCTGATCCGTACAAAGTTGTTAAAAAGATTATATTATTAGATATGAATAAATACCTTGTGCATTATAACAATCTGGTCACTCAACAGCTCAGCTTCGTCAAGGTGATGCGTCGTTAGCAGGATTGTCCTGTCTTCTTTTAGCTTTACGATCATTGACCAAATGTCCCTGGAAATGAAAATATTGTAGTACAATGTGCACTGCTTCTGCGCTATAATTAGCTTAATATCTAAATTCTTAGACGTTGATAGGACTAGTAGGCCTACCATGAAACGTAAATGCCGAAGTTTTGGGCCCAGTCTTCGTACCGTGAAGCACATTCCGAAATTCATCCAAAACAAATTCATACAAATTCAAATTTTGATACGTAACCTCTTGAGTTTCCTAAACACTTTCATGAAATAGTCCGGATAACGGAGAAATGTCATTTTGAAAGAAAGACGTCTGAAGAAACTACTACTAAGTCTACTAACCTTCTTGCAGCAGGGTCTACTCCAGCGGTTGGTTCATCCAGTGATACGAGATGCGGTCTTCCGATGAATGCCAGAGCTACGCAAAGCCGTCGTCTTGTGCCTCCGGACAGACGAGCGACGGGTTCCGAACAAACATTGCCAAGCGACAGTACTTGTAACATCCTAAAAAATTAATGATTGCATAGTTTAAAGTAAAACAAGCACGAAATGCTATCATATAGAACAGAATAAAAAGCTTTATTATACACCAACTGAAATCCAGTCTACATCAAAAGCAACAGCAAGTTAAGTATTTTAATTACAATATTTTTTTTACATGTCGATCATAATAAAGTTGAATAGAAGAAGATTTAAACGTTTTACTGTAAGGACTGTAATGTTGACTGATCTTATGTGTGGGCCCCCACAGTTAGTGCAGACCGGCGACACTTCGACCCAGTGGGATCTTTTGTGTCGAATGTTGGCTGATTATCCTAAGTAAAATAATTACTAGTCAATTTACTGCTGTGTGGTCTAAAAGCACTCAACCCAATTCCCAGGTTTCCAGTAAAATTTCTGCCACCAATCAATTAGCATATATCATCGAGCCCAAGCTTAACGCAAGAGCTCGTATATATCTGCACATGAGTTCTATAGCAGGCAAGACTAGTCCATGGCTGCATTTAGAACAAGGTTGTTTTGAACAGCTGGTAATACTTACTTGTCTACTTCTTCGTGCACTTCAGCGGCGGTGAGGCCGCTCTTGAGCTGCGCGTAGAGCACGACATGCTCGCGCGCGCTCATGTACTCGAACAGCACGTCGCGCTGCGGGCACACGCCCAGCCGCGTGTCGCAGCCGCGCTCCGACCGCACGATCACGTGGCCACGGCTCGGCTTCAGCATGCCCGTCAGAATGTTGCTGTAAAACATTGATAATTATATATGGTGCTTCAGGAGGCATTGAAATAGCTTTCTGGTGCGATTATCATCGATTATGTTCTTGAAATTTTTCTTTGCGTCATCACAAGAATGTGAATCAGTAACAATATCAATAATTTATTAGAACGTATTAACAAGAATTTAAAAGTAGAGAGACTTTTTAGATGGTAAATATCTGAAGTAAGAAGCGAAGAAGACATTGTTAATTTGGTCATAAGTACATAACATGAATAGAAACAATAATTTTTCAAGATGAGTTAAAGTATTTTTAAATAGTAAAAGCCATAGTTTTAATATTAAAACTATTTTCGAAATTAATAGCATGACTATTACAAATCAATTGCTATTATATTTCAAATTGAGAAATTATACATACTTTATTGAAGTAGCTCATCCCTAAAATACTCTATAGTTTTCTCCGTAATTTTGCAACCTTTTCACCTTCGAGATAACCTTGATACCTACTAACCACATGAATAAAGAAAAAATCTTGATTCAGAGAGGCAGTCGCTTCCAAGCCATTACTGCCTTTTGGACAAAGAACATCTCTCAGAAAATATAATCGATATAAAATATTATACTTACATGAGTGTTGTTTTCCCAGCACCGTTATGTCCCAGCAGTGTAGTGACTTGTCCCTTGTGCAACTCAATAGACACGTTGTCTAGCGCCATTTTAGGTCTGCGAGACCCCTCGTTGTACACTTTGGATACATTGACGATACTGACACCTGACTTCTCGTCCGTCGTCGTGCAGTGTGTGATGTTCGTCTTTAGAGTTTTCATACCTAAAGAACAAACATTTACAGAATTAATAACAATGCATATAATAACGAGATGAGTGTAAAAACCCAGGATTCAATCTCTTCGTCTTTATGTGACTTTGTGACCCTATATCTCGGGGGTCTTTTGATCCACAGGTTCCATATTCAAACTCGACAGAGGTATGACCCTAAGATGTCTGCACATCATGTTACAAGTCAATCGGTCTAGTGGTTCCGGAGTTATGTCTGTCACTAACAGACAGACACACAGACCCACATAGTGTTTTCATTAACCTCTGAAGAAAACTCAGAGGTGAACAAGGCATATCCCTGAAGCCTTCGCATTGATGTATCATACCCAAATAGTTACATTACAGGTGCCACGTAATATATAACTGACTGATTGGCCTATGAACGTGTGAGATATGAACAGTCTTAAATGTTTTTAAAAACTTAGTCGCGAGTAGGCCCGTTATATAGTATTATATTAAGTATATATAACAGTATTTTTCACTTTTCCTTATACCATGTTACTTCTGAATTTCCCGATAGAAGAACCCAAAACCAATATAGCCGACCTGAACATCCAATTCAGATCTTGTCGGCTTCATACATGAGTGCCAACAACGAGAATGTTCAGTTTTGTTAAATTGTATTATTGACAATTATCTTAACCATTTCTTAAGTTTTTTAAGCTGGAGACTCAGAAAATTTGGATGTGAGAAGGCGCGTCAATTAGAAGATACTTATGTCCAGCAGAAAACTTAAATAAAAAAGCAATCTTTAAAAATCGCTTTATAAAAATTATATTATCTGGTTCTTACCAAAGTATCTATCAATAAGCCATCCAATGAACAGATAGATGCAAGCGTCCAGCAGCATCATCATGGCAGCGAGGCCTATGGTCATGTCCTCACTTTCGTTGGGCGTGTCCCATAGCTGGGCCCAGCCGGCGCCGTTACCGCGGGCCTCGTACCGAGCGATGTACAGGAACGCGTAGCACAGAGATGAAGACATCGAGAGACACTGAAAAGAAGAAGAAAAATACTTTGTAAAACGTTTTAAAGATCAATTTTCACCCTTGTGTAAATAATAAATAACAAAGGGCGTTAGGCGATGGCATAGGATGAATAAGGCACAGACGCAATTAAGATTACATGTAGGTATACAAGAGGCGAGGATACGACATGTTGTGTCCTTATACAGTTCGATTTTGTTGTGATAACAGGTCTTCTACATAAGTATTTTATAACAAATGTCATGCCTCTTGCACGCCGCTTAGGCGATTAACACACGGCACCGCGCGCCGTCGTGGTAGGCGGTGAAGCGGATCTCATGTCGCATTGGCCTCTACTACATCCGTTGATGCCTAACACACGTATGCTCTCATCGCTACCGCCCCTCCGAGCTGCCATCCGCACGGAGTGGCGGCGCCTCACAGACGGGATGCCGCATAACCGCGCGGATCATCGTTGGTGCAGGACGTGTTGCAATTTAAAAATGATCAAACTGGTCAAAACCGCGTTAAACCGCCTTACCGCGCGAAGCACCGCTACGAAATCCGCTTTACCACCACCGCCCTCCGCGGCGATGCGCGGTGCCGTGTGATAATCGCCTTAGGTCGCGCCTGCAGAAAGCCCGGCGCAGGCAACAAAACGGCATGCCTCCGCCGCGCCAATTAAATAACTTACAATGCGTCGATTTCTTGCATTTTGTATGAAAAAGATTTGAAGCGGCACTATGCCTCTGTTGCAACTGTACCTTCATCTTATGCCGCCTTTGTATAACTTACATCTTACAAATAATGTGTTTTATATGTGTGCTACTCACAATGAACAACTTGAGTGTGCTGTAGAGCACGGCTTCTAGTGACAGGATGATAATGAACGGCATGAAGGTGACCAAGTACGTGATTGCGCCGCACACGGCCGCTAAACTCGCTGATTGGAATAACTTCGATATCATGTAGCTGTAAAAAATAATACATATAAAAATAAAGAGAAAATAAAAGTTGCAGACATGCTCACACAAGCCATAAGCTTAATGTTACTGAAAATAGTGATATATTTTTTGACAAAATATTCTTAACATTATCTACAAAACGACAATCATTACATCCAACTAAACTATTAATAACATAATAACATAACATTAGATAAGTAACAGTTACCGTCTCTATTCTTTAATGGTGCATGATGTGGCACCTTTAAAAGTTGTACATTAGACTGCGCCAAGCGTAAGACAGATAATGACAGAGCTCGTGCGGCGCACATTCAAATCGGCGCGCGGCCGCCATAGTAAAATTGTATGGACGATTTGAAGTGCTTTTTGATAAATATGTATCTCTATTGTCAACCAATAACTTAAATATTTGGAACGGACAAATTGTATTAACCGAAACATAAATAATTACCTATGTTTCGGTTAAGCTGTAAAATAGGATAGATTTCTACTGTTATAATCTAAAAATTACGTAACACGAGCTTACGTTTTTGCATTTTTCGCGCAAATTTACGTAATTTTGTAGGCGAAAATATTAATTATTTTAAGTTTTTACACGAAGTAATTGTAAACAAATTCATTGTTATGGTAAATGTATATTTTCTATATGTATTAAACAAAAAGTGTTGATTTTATTAACTAAACTGTGACCGCCTGTTTTGGCACATTTCGCTCGGCGCAGATTTAGTATTTTTTTAATGAAGTAAGTATAGGTTATATCTACTGTATACAAGTTATATAATAATAATATTTTTTTAAATTCAATAATAATAATACATAGGTTTTGATTTTATTAACATAACTGTGACCGCCTGTTTTGGCACATTTCGCTCGGCGCACTTTTAGTATTTTTTAAAATTAAGTATAGGTTATATCTACTGTATACAAGTTATATATTAATAATTTTTTTAATTCAATAATAATAATACATTTTTGTCATTAGTCTAAAATAATATTACACTACAATAAATTATAATTATCCTTAATCTGGTACATATTTTACTTAGGTATGCTTTAATCGGCCGACATTGTGCATTCTAATTTAATTTCAAGCTCTAGGTTTTATTAAGCGATTGCCTGAACTAGGTTGATACATAAATAACGTATACAAAAAAGAAATTATAAAATATTCTACGAAGCACTTTAAAAGCTTTTAACGTATCTCGTATTAGCTGTAGTTACTCTATTAACACTTACCAGAAACTCAACATGGACAGTCCAAATATGAAGAGCAGCGTAAACACCAGGGTGGGTTCAGTAGTGGGCAGTACGCTCCCCGCGTACAGGATGATGGTCACACTGGTCATCGTGATCGTCATCTCGATGAACGACGCGATGAACCAGGACAGCGTGTGCCAGCGGAGATCCACGCCCATCACGGACATGAGCTGGATATATCAAACCAATTTCAATACTAGTGTTACTTCATATTCATCCCAGTCCTATTCCTAATCGGCTGCTGTGCAATCTACCTAGGTTCGGCCTAAATATCAGTTCACTACGGAGAAGCTGCCAATACTTGCAGAGATCGAATCGAGTTAGTTTCTCTTTTCACAGATATTTTCTAACATATTATATTAGGAAAATACCTGGTCCTTTGGACGGCTTACGCGGAGACATAGGTTCAACGTGAAGAGGCCCTTCGAGAGATTTAATTAAATCGAGTTAGTTTATTATTAATCTTCGGATTGCGGGGACCGCCGCCGTCTAAAGATTAATAATATTCTATGGTTAGACCATTTATCGCAATGGGTTAGACTAATCGATAGAGCATACGGAGCAGATGCCGTCAATAGATTGTTATGGACGTTAATGATATCCAACAATTTCTGACTGCGTCTCTTCAAAGTGTTGCGAGGGAAAGTTCACCATCCGACAGTACTGGGTGAGCTTAGGTTTAATGTTCCGGATGACTAAGTTGGACGGCGGCGGCGACCGCGGCTGCTGGCGGTACCGACAGCGCGTACAAACTTACTGCAACAAGCGCCACTGACGCGAGCATTGCGCACACTTAACTACGTAGCTGAGCGCATTGACTTGTTTTCGTGTTCAATAAATGAATTCACAAAGGCCACTTACTGGATAGCTAGTTGTGATCATCAAAATAATCTTTAGTTCTAGTATATTAAGTGTGTAATTGTCTAACATCTCTATCGCATTGGTATTTCTATTACTGTAATGATAGGTGTAAGTATGTATGTAAATAAATATATAAATAAATAAAATTAAGACTATGAATGGGTTAACCGTGAATTTACAATATCAATTAATATTTATGTAACAGTACTTCTCAGCTTAATGTCACCTAATTCTCGAGTATACATACATGAAGCCTCATTAACCCCTCGTATGCCAGAACACAAATTCATGCGTGACAATACAGACTAGTGTCTGAGATTCCAGCAGACGAAAGGTTAACTGGATAATAAAGAAGAATATATACCATGGTGTTGCCAGTCTCCTTGTCAGAGACGATGAACCGTACAGTGGACGCGACGGTGAACAGGAGGGAGAAGAAGAACGCAACGATCAGCGATTGTGACTCATATATCGACGTCTGGAAGCTGCAACAACATATATTATAATAAATTTGTATATATTTATTGTAGTTTACCTCATTGAGCTCTAAATCTCCATTAACCTTTTTAGAGTAGTAGAGCCTCGCTGATTTCAGCATTAATGGGCCAGCTCGACCGGGGACGGACTACCCTCTCACAGAATATCGACGTGAAATAACAGTATTCCTACTGCTGTGTTTCGTTCAGTGAGTGAGAGTGCTGGAGGCCCAATCAGCCTCTTTCCGCCTTCCCGCTCCTATTTCTTCCCACTTCCTTTCCTAAAGGGTCGGCAACGCGCAAGTGATGCCTCTGGTGTTGCAGGCGTCCATAGACTACGGTGACCACTTACCATCAGGTGGGCCGTATGCTACTTTGCCACATTAGTTGTATAAAAAAAACTGCCTCCATGGCGCAGCGGTAGTGAATGCGACTGCTGTGCATGAGGTCTCGGGTTCGAATCCCGGGTCGGGCCAACAAGAAGGTATTAGGTTTTTCTGTTAAAAAATCTCAATACGAGCCCGGAGTTAGGAAGTTGGCGGTGTTAGACACCCCCGTGCCTCGGAAAGCACGTAAAGCCGTTGGTCCTGCGCCTGATCTCTCTCCGGTCGTGTCGGATTACCGTCCCATCGGATCATGAGAGTTAAGGAACAGAGATTGCACTTGTGTTTGCGCACACACTTGTGCACTATAATATCTCCTGCGCAGATGGCCAGTCTCCGTTAAGATTGGCCGCCGTGACCGAAAATCGGTCTGGAGGACATTATTATTATAAAAAAACCTTATGAAACTGTTTATTACGTGATCTTAGATTATCGAGTCAAGCAAGGCATTATTAAATTTTCTGTTGAGATATCAAATACCCGGTGAAATATGAGTAAGATAGCCTACGCTTCAAGGATATAGGCTTGCCTCTTCTTTTTAATTTTTACGCACACCATTTCATTTGTAAACCACCATAAGGTACCATAACCGCTGAACACCCAAGCCTTGTCGTCTTCTATGTTTGTTGTATAACAAACCTTTAAGCTCGGGTTCCTTTATCGAGAAAAAAGTCGTTTTAGTTATCATTAGATATTTTTCATAGAATATAGGTATTGAAATTAAACTACTATATAAGGATTTTATCGCGTTGTTTATTTGACACTGTTACAAAATTTTTTGAAAAACTGTTACCCTACTATAATCACTATTAAACTTGTTAAGATATCAGCCAAAAAAGACATACGAGGAAGCGCTAAGATCTTAAAACAGGAGGGTCTCCCCGTAACCATGGCTGCTGAAAAGCAACCGAAACGTCGGGGAAAGTGTAAAAATAATCTAAATAGTATAATAGTATAGTAATAGTATAAATAGTTTTAATAGTTTCAATAATTTAATTAGCTTAAAAATTTGTAAAGTTTAATAGTGATTATAGTAGTGTAACAGTTTTTCAAAAAATTTTGTAACAGTGTCAAATAAACAACGCGATAAAATCCGTATATAGTAGTTTAATTTCAATGAATAACATTCGCGTAAACAGAAGACAATATTATAAGAATATAGGTATGCCAAAAAATAACTGTCTGTTGATAAAACGGCACGAATCAGAATCAAAAGACACGTTTTTGGATATGATTGTTGGCTTGCGTTGTCTTACCAATTAATGGAGGTAGCGTCAGCTGTAAGAATGTCTAACAAAATCAAAGGATTTAATTGTATGTACTCACAAATCTTTAATATAACACGGGTAAGGATTCTGCTGCGTGTATATAGCCCAGTCCACTTTTTCATCCTTGATCTCTGGTCTAAGGGTCGATGCCGACAGCTCGATGATTGCTTTGTCAACTATGTCCTGGATCTGCACGAAACCTCGGAAATATCGCATGTTCTCTATGAAGCCTGCTTCGGGGCCTGGAATCCAGAGACTGTAGGAAAAGATTACTATATGAGTATTGTAAGACTATACTTACTGTGTGGGTGTAAATGCAACTAGTTATAACTTAAGCAGCGGTGTTCTAACAGATAAAATCAATGGAACTAAAGGCGTGAACCCTCTCCTAACTCAAGCATTCTAGCTTAGCTTAAAGGGTTAATAATAATATTCTGTCACATACACACAATACCATCTAGCCCAAACTAAGCAGAGCTTGTACTATGGGTACTAGACAATGGATAAACATACGTATATACTTTTTGTTTGTAAATACATACATATTATACATAGAAACACCCAGACCAAGACAAACATCCATGTTAATGCACACAAATGTTTGACTTGTGCGGGAATCGAACCCGCTACCTCAGGCGTGGCAGTCGGTTACACTAACCACTACGCCATCGAGGTTAGGACATTTGTGGTTTGTAAACCAAATTGCTAGAAAGCATTAAACATTTTATTATAAGGCGATTAATTATGGTCATTTCGCCTCAAAATGTAAAAGTCAAAGACTGTCATTGGCCTGCTAACATATCTGCCATTAAAGCCAGTTCCCCTTTCAAAATCAGTCATAATAACACTAGTTTACAAAATTTTGCAACATATATTTTTTGATTCATTAGGCATTACTGATCTATACAAATAAATCAAATTGAAGTGTCTGTTTGTAATGTCAAAATTACAGCTTTTTATCTAATGCATATGAAAGTATATAAGGTACCTATACGAAAACATCTATTTTTTAAATTTTTGTCTGTCTGTCTATCTGTTTGTTCCGGCTAATCGCTGAAACGGCTGAACCTATTTTGACGGGACTTTCACTGGCGGATAGCTGATGTTATAAGGAGTAACTTAGGCTACTTTGATTTTATAAAAAATAGGGTTCCGCGGAGCCAAACACTTTTTAGTTAAAATCTACGCGGACGAAGTCGCAGGTAACAGCTAGTTTATAAATAAATAAAGGAAATACTCTGTATAAGGTCAAATTACATACAATTCAGTATTTTCTGTTTTATTTTTAGGGCACATAGAAATGCTTGTGGTCATCTATTACGTTTTGTTGCTTTTCTTTTTATGGCTATTTTATAAATTTTCTCACTACAAAATGAGTAAAATCGCTAAATGTGGTTGTGTGATTCGATTTGTTTTATATGTGCCTTCTATACTAAGAGAGGTAATAAGTGAAAATGTGAAAATATTATGCGAGATTTATTTTGGTCGTCACCGCCAAGATAAAGAATAAGCACCTAGTCCCTGTGGTATAATTTGTATTGCAAAGAAATATTATTTTATATCTAGTTTGTTTGTTTGAACGCGCTAACCTCAGGAACTACTAGTTCGATTTGAAAATTTATTTTAGTGTTGGATAGCCTATTTATCGAGGAAGGCTATGCTATAGGCTATATAACATCACGGTACAACCCACGGGGGTGGCGTAGTAACGATAAACGCGGGTGAAACTGCGGGAACATCTAATTTAATATATGTACTTTTAAAGATAGCTTTTTCTAATAAATATATTTATTTCTAAATTTAGTCGTAATATCAATATTTTTGCAATTAACAACACATGCGTAGAAAATAGAGAAACAAAAAAATAAGAATAGATAAAAATCCTGACGTAATGGCGAAATTCTGTTTTTTTGTAGACTAGAGTAATTATATTATCGTAAATGTTAGTTCTGTCACCACCCGCTACGTTGCTCGTATTATCTTTGCTGCACCCACAGCGTGAGAAGCTATTATTAGAAGTATTTGAGTTCTGTACAAGAAGATTTATTCGACTTTCGTGATATTTGGTACTTACTAGTCTTTCAGTCTTTTGGTTGTAGGCGCATTGTCGATGTCCATCCTAATCTTGTACTCTACGTTAGACAAAGATTCATCCTGTTCCTCGCTGTTCAGGAATACCACACCTAAAATACAAAAATCTCTGATATCAATTTTCATACAATAGAGCGAGATAGTCACTGCTAAATTCTTGCTTTTTTTGACAACAGACTTCGTTATGAGAATTACGTTTATTCTGTCTCTTGAAAACTTGATTCTAGTTTTGTATGCCAAGAAATGTTTAGTAAGTGCCGAAACCTTACAGATTTGGTGTGTCGTTATGTTACGTAATTATTCCATTGGATACATTTATGGCAAAAAATAAATAATAATCCAAATGCGCATAATTAATAAAACCAATAGGTACGCATCCAAGAGTGATGAATCTAAAAACCTTCTACGGTGACTATATTCTAAATTATAAAAGGCATTATAATATATATTATGTCTAGTACGGTGAGTGTACCAGGCACACAAAAATTTTTACCTGCAGAGAACTCGTTTACAACGCTAAGTACGGCCGCCTCATGCGTCAGTTCATCTTCGCTTGGACTCGCCTTGAACCTGTTCAGGTTGATACAGTGCAGCAGATCCGAAGCCTTTGATAATAAGCTGCCTATGCCCTAAATATAATAATATTGTCCATTTAGTACAAAAATCGAAAAGTATTTCGGACGAGACGTACATTAGAGTGGATAAACAACTTTGTCAAAAAAATCAAATTATGCTGGATAAGAAGCCATTCAATACGATACGAATAATAATAAAAAAATACAAATCAATTTCTTTAAAAGGTGCTTGCAAAGACTTTAATCTTATTTTCTCTGTAAATTCAATAAGTCGAAATACGAGACTGGTAGCATATTGAAGTACGCTTGATCTCCTTTTGTATGAAAATGCAGATTCAAGGCATTAGATTTTCAGCTTCTGCCCACACAAGCATTAAAAAAGTATTATTTATGTTAATCTATCCGTGTGGCAAGTTTAATCAAAATCTGTGCAAAAGTTACGCGTGATTGAGCAGCTAACATATACACAAACCGCCACATTTATAAAAAAAAATAGCGTAAGTAACGATAGTAATAATATAAGTATTATTCTGACCTCCATGTCTCCAAATTGATCAAATATTCCATCAATGTTCATATCCTGCATGCTCGTACTGTCATTCTCACCACCGATGATCATAGCTCTCAATGAGCTGAACTGAGGGTTGGTCATCATATTACGAAGAACATCAATACCGTCGCGATGTAACGTCAATTTGCCCACTGAAGGGAACGACTTCGCAAATGAATGGACGAGGTTTGTCATGTTGATCATCGTTGCAAAGGTTGCGTTTGCCTGTAATGTGACACTAATTGTACAAGAAGTTACAACAAATTTTAGTTCTGCATTAGAATTCTGAATCTAGATTTCAAGTCAATTTGCAAGTGACGTCTATTTAATCACAAGTACTTATTGTACGCAACGCCTATGTGAAGGACATAGGCAGAGCGGGTAAAAAAAGGGTAGACGTATGTAAATATATAGGTCTACCATATTTTAAGGGATTAAATATAATGACCACCAAAAATACTAATTGCGCAGTAAAATATGCTTACTAAAATATATATCATAACGAGCACCTATACGCCTCATATCACTGCATTCCGTCTCGGAAGGGTTAGGTTATGTTAGGTTCCTTCTTAAACCCACTCAAAAATAGCCCAGCTTCGCGGGGCTCCGTCGACTTATTTTGATCTCTTTAAATATATTTTGCTGTGCAATTTGGTGATCATTTACTATTTTTGACAGTTATATTTTACTATATCTGGTGATAAGTTAAACATAAGCCATATATTTTAATAACTATGATTTCCGGATTAACCTCGCTGTATGAATAACAATAATAAAAATTATAATAAATAATTGATTTCCCTTTAAAATTACAGATAGTACATAATGATATGACATGATTACTTAAATAAGAACTATTAACAATGCACTTTTATGTGTATAGACTTTGTCTTCCAAACAAGGATATCTTAGGAGTCAGTGCTCCTCCGCTAGATTTATGACGTTAAACAGCAGTGAAATAGTTATGATTGTAAGTTCTAGATGATTTACATAGGTACGTATAATTGTGTGGATATAAATATGAAGCGAGCTTATTGCAAAGTACTACTTCGAGTTGCTAATGAGAATTCCTTGACAGGAATACCCAAACAAAAATACAAAAATTAAAATATAAATTTGCTCGAACGAATCCGACACCACTGAGACAAAGATAACTAACATAGTTTAGGCTAGAAATGAGAGCTAAAATTGCGTTGATGTCAAAATCTATATTTAAATATGCGATGATAAATACTTAAAATTTCGTAGTGGTTTGTAAGATAACGTATCAATAATATTTCAGGCTTTATGGGTCTATCTTTAGCTTTATGGGTTATCTTTGATAGTCAACTTATTTTTTTATAAGTCAAGTACCTAGCATAATATATTATGTCTTCTAACTAGGTAATTTGAAGAATCAAAGATGAGGTAATCTTCAAGAGCAGTACATACTTCGCAGTATTTGCAACGTACCTTTTGCATAATCCTATTGACAATAGGGTTGACTGGTGTGTAAAGAATTTTGCCCATGAGGAGTGGCTTGATGAAACTCCATACGATCTTGCCGCCGTCCACGTTAATGATGTCCAGGTATAAAGAGCGACAAAAGTCGGCTGGAAAGAATTAGTACTATGTAGTCAAATTTTAGTTTCAAATTCAAACATTGCATTCCATAATGTACAAAAGAACCTATACTTAGGTTTGGTAACAATAATGGGCCGTATCGGGCACAGCAACAGTACAGCCACCTGAAGACTTCGAGTATTTCTGTGCTTGATTGATTGTTAAGCCAGAAAACTGTTAGACAAGTGTTACTTGTCAAAAGTAGCACAAAGTAGTTTAGCTTAGGGACGCACTAAGCTAAATTAATTTGTTGAAGGATTATTCAGATGAAGGATAACGCATATTGCATAATAAAGCTCAATATGATATCAGATTTATTATTACGTCTGTTTCAAATTTCTATTTGTCAAGTCAGCATGGTTCTTGCGTGCTACGCATCTTTTCGTATTGAAATGCAAGCATGGTTTACTCCTCAATTTGGTGGTTTAAGTATTAGGTGTATATGTCGCAGGCAATTTGTATGATTCCGCGTTTTACAAACGGCGTCGTCCGTTTAAAAACGCTCGTTGATTGTTATAGTAGGGTAACCGTCGACAGAGCCCCGCTTAGCGGGTCTCCTATTTTTGGATGGGTTTAAGAAGGAACCTAACATAACCTAACCCTTCCGAGGCGGAATGCACTGACTTGTGGCGTATAGGTGCTCGTTATGCTGTTGAATTGTCTATCAAATGTTGTGGCATATTATAAAGTGACAAGGTAATTTACATTTTGCCTTCGGCATATTTTAAAACAGCGAGCGTTTTTAAACATACGACGCCGTTTGTAAAACGCGGAATCATACAAATTGCCTGCGACAGATATAGCGTGAAACAGAAAGGTCTGGTCAAATTTAAGTGTCACATAATATAGTATCTTTACAATGGAAAACCGTTTATACTTAAACAACACTTACAGCTGACTCGGGTGATCTTCGTCAACCCGAAAACGACCAGCCGCAATTTTGATAGTGATGTAATGCGTTTGTTCTATGTTTATATATAATAAATAAATAAAATTATTGTTTTTATTCATTCTGGTTTATGGCACATAGGTTATTTATCAAATATAGGCACATATGTTACACGCTGTCGAATTGCGTACTACCGAAAATACAAAAAGAGTGATGGTATAAATATGTGTTTCAAAACTTAAATATATTTTTATTATATTTCCAGTCTTTAAAATGGATAACTTTCAAGATTGGAAGCAGCATGTTATAATGGACAAACGTGACTTACTTGGTAAGACCTCCAATTGCGCTTGGTCAGGCTCGAGGGATAAGTCTGGGGTGGCTGTAATCTGCTTAAAGAACCTGTTGGTGTTCATCACGAAAGGCTTGCCACAGACGATGTTGCCGGCGCTTGACATAAAGTCTGATGCTGTATAAAAAAATAAAGGTGTCTTGATTAAATGTTCTCTTGATTATTGAGACAATATAGTAGTTAAATATATATGTGTGAGTGTGTGTGTGTGTGTGTGTGTGTGTGTGTGTGTGTGTGTGTGTGTGTGTATGTGTGTGTGTGTGTGTGTGTGTGTGTGTGTGTGTGTGTGTGTGTTTGTGTGTTAGTTCTAGATACTTATCGAAGTATTGAATGGACTATTATGTCTGACATGGTCATAGAGAATATATCAGTAATGCAATGTATGAATTATTATGGTCATATGCGGCAAACAGGAAAGGATATCACACTGTACATATTTAAAGTTTAAGCTAAATATAAATATTTCTACCAAACGATGTCTCCGCGTACGTTTCTGTTCGTATTTACTACTGGTCTACTATTTATAGAGGTAAGTATAATATTTATTATATTTATTTTATTACCTTATAAGATCAAAAGTAAAATACATGCGATATAATACATGCGACACATTTTAAAGAAATAAGATATAGTTAATAATCGAGTTTATCCAAACAGTCCATCCGGACTAACTGAATATTTATTAATTAGGATGGCGCTGGCACACCCAAGACACGTCACGTGAATTTATTACACTTACATGAAAGTAAATTGCCAACTGAGCTAAAATCTCTTAAGCTCTGGAACAAGGGTTCACTCGCAAATAGATCTGATACATATCCGATGTTGTCCTGCATCTCTGGCAACAGTGCCGCCATCTGTGGATACTTGTCGAGTACTGCGGTACCCTCATCTTCTGTCAGGCTTGATGTGTTGTACAATTTTGCTAGGAGAATGCCTTTGACCTATAAAATAGATGTTTTTATTTTGTATTAGTTTTTTGGGTAGAAGTAAACCAAATAAAAATAACATACACACACACACGCTACTTAATAAGAAATGTAATTGTCTTATTGTTTTACTTACTTACTGTTGTTATTAATTCTAATAATTCAAAATGTTTATAGGGGACCGGCATTGTACTCCTAACACAGGCTACTCAGTAGCCTATCTAGGAGAACAGTACTCTACCCATAACTTATTGTAGATTACGCATACTGTCAACTAAGAGTATAATGAATACCTGTAACACATAATAGCCTAAGTCAATGTTAACCTACAATCTCATTTCTGTAAATAAATAAATTTATTATTATTATAAATAAAAATAAGCATAATTTTTTTTACTAATTATTTACTTTTTTGGTTTTCTCGACAGTCGACACTAAGCTCAAGGTTTGTGTTACCGAGACATAAAAATATATATACGTTTATACGTGCATAAAAAAATCACATACTTTATACCAATCAATCGTACACTGGCTTGATTGCAAAATAAATTAATAATATATTTCAGCTTCTGGTAAAGAACATTAATAAACATTGTAATTAATTATACTAGCGGTCGCCTAGTGGTCAAAATTCGACCAAAATTCCTAAGCTTGTTTCCTACTTTGTTTTCTTTATTACATATAAATAAGGTATAGGTAACCATAGTTATAAAAAATTGGACGACGTCCGACGAACAATGCCGAAATATGTAGGTACTACGAACGCGATTCGACTGCATGTGTCAAATGCATGGTTGTGTGCGTCTAGTGTTTTTTCATTAATTTAATGTATTTCTAATGCATATTTTATAAAAATACTAGCTTTTGCGCGCGGCTCCGTCCGCGTAGTACCTACATCAATAAAAAGTAGCCTATATCCTTCCCCAGGTTTTAAACTACATCTGTACCAAATTTCATCTAAATCGGTGATTTAGCCGTGAAAAGGTAACAGACACACAGACAGACAGATAGACAGACAGAGTTACTTTCGAATTTATAATATTAGTAAGGATTAGGATTCGCCCCTCCACCATATAAAGTTTAACTGTGCCAAATTACATACTCCTCCGTCCACGCAATTTTCGTAAAAAGGGGTACAAAGTTTTTGCTTCACATATTAATATATAGATTCAATTTTTTAATACCTATTGTATTCGTATACATCTTGCACGAAAATTATGGTCACTATCGTATCAAATCTAAGGTCTATGTTTAAAAACAAATACCTACGTTAATAGAATTCGCCACTTCGAGACAGCCCACAGAAGTACTAGGAACAAGTCGTGAGTAACGTTACTTATTTATTTATTTATTGAACATGGGAAAGCAAATAGTAGTATATTATTATTTTACATTGAATTAACATTACATTGAATATTTTACACTAAACTGAACAAATATACCACTACATTTTCAACAGATTACTTACTTGTAAAACTTAAATATAAATTACGAAATCCAATTTTAAACTGTATCGATACGTAAATATGTTACCGAACAAATCAACTCTAATTTGCAGAATTCCGCTTTTAATTTAGTCGCTGAGCTAATATTGACATAAAATATTATAAAGCTGAAGAGTTTGTTTGTTTGTTTGTTTTGTTGAACGCGATAATCTCAGGAACTACTGGTTCGAATTGAATAATTATTTTAGTGTTGGATAGCCTATTTATCGAGGAAGGCTATAGGCTATATAACATCACGCTACGACCAACGGAGGCGGCGCAGTAACTATAAACGCGGGTGAAACGGCGGGCATAGCTAATATTGACATAATTAAGCTAATCATTAAGAAGACAACCCAACCACAAAATAAAGAGATCCAAAATATTTTACCTGATCAAGCACAGCATTAAAATTGAAATTCCTTAAGAGCACAGGTAGTATTTGCTTCACAGTCTCGTCTGGTAGACCACAGAACTGTTCCACGACAGCCGCGAAGACATCATCAGCGGTCACCACGTCCAGATTCGCTGGCTCCAGCACCTTGGACATAGCATCTATTTGGCAGGCGTACGCTGATATCTGCATGTCGTCTTGTTTCGATGTTAAGAGCTGAGGACAAAAACATTTTATGGATTGAGATTTTGAATTGTAACTACTAACGGCTGTAGTCAGTTGTATGATGATGAAAGTAGTTTGTTTTCTTTTAACGTGAAAACAGCTTTTGTTAATATTGTATGCTAGTCGTTAGGATAGTAAAGACGCTGCCTTTTGTGATGTTATAACATTAAAAATAATGATATATAGTTGATATATCTATAGTGCAACTGCCTCCGTGGCGCAACGGTAGTGAAGGCGACTGCTGTGCATGAGGTCTCGGGTTCGAATCCCGGGTCGGGCCAACAAAAAGTTATTGGGTTTTTCTGTTAAGAAATCTCAATAGCAGCCCGGAGTTAGGAAGTTGGCGGTGTTAGACACCCCCGTGCCTCGGAACGCACGTAAAACCGTTTGTCCTGCGCCTGATCTCTCTCCGGTCGTGTCGGATTATCCGTCCCATCGGATCATGAGAGTTAGGGAACAGAGAGTGCACTTGTGTTTGCTCACACACTTGTGCACTATAATATCTTCTGCGTTAAGTTTGGCCGCCGTGGCCGAAATTCGGTCTGGAGGACATTATTTTAGTGCCATTTCAGACGATTTGATGATCTAGCTAATAAATAATGAACTAAAATCAGATTATTTGTTGCCAAAATGTCCTGAAGTCGCCTCGTGCTGGGGCGGAAATGCATCATCAGAGGAGTTCAGTATTGTCAGGCATTTCCATTGCAATCCAAGATTGCGCTGTAGGTTCCTCTCTTCGGAATTATTTAATATTCCTTTAGTAAGTACTTGTCGATATCTGATGATTGCATTTTTTTATGAAAGATCGTCCAGTAAGTAACGGCTACATACCGGCTTAAGTTGGAAATATCCTGCATGTATCCTCGGTGCTGCGAGCGACCAGAAGTTAGTGTTGTTGATGCCAAGTGCCAACAATCCGGATTCTATGTTGTCAGGGTTCAGGAACAGCTGTTTTACTTCAACTGGTGAGAGAAAGAGAGTACTTAAATATTATTTGAGTGTATTCAAATAAAAATCAGTATTCCCTATTCTGGATTGATTTTATTCAGTTAATGACCTAATTCGGCACTATACAGTACGTTAACTAACGAAAGGCGTTCCCTTAAACTAGCAATATTATGGCGTTTGCAGATCCTAACAAAAATGTTCCCATAAAAAACAAAAAATATTTTATTTTAATAACTTGAAAAATATTCAACAATAAATTATAAACTGACACAAAAACAAACACTCTTTGCATACGCACAAAAGTACCAATACAAAACGGCAACGTCGTTTTTACTTAGTTATGAATTTTTAATTAAAATTACTTTTTAATTAATTTTACATTTAATTTATTTTTCATGCTTATTTTCTATGCAAATATGTTCATTTGCATCTATTAATGATGTACAATAACCGCTTTAAGGGAACGCCTTTCGTTATTTTACTTACTGTATAATTGGTGATTTATTTTTTTATTTTAGTTTATACATATATATTTTAGGTTATTTGTTAGTGGTAATTCTTTAGAGGCGTTCTCAGTGTTTACTTTACTACACACACTCTCTTAAACTATATGACAGCTAATGAAAGGCATCAGCGATTTCAAAAAATCATTAGGTTTACACAGATCATATAAGCTCGAACGACTAAAATTGTGTACTAAAACTTACACTGGATTATCAAAAACTCATGAAAACATCTTAATAAGGATGTACTTAATACTTTCTCAGATGCAGTTTACAACATAACTTACTTTTAAGATTTACTTCCTCTAGCAGATAATTCTTGAGCTGGCGTAGAACTGCAAGTCCTGATGACAACGCCTGCAAGTCGTGGTCTAAAGGAGTACTTTCTAATACGGGGTGTAGTTCCATTATTACGCCCTGCAAACTGAAGAGAACATGGATTATATTTTTAAAACAAGTTAGTTTATTTACCTGTACTCTAAATAATCGGGTTTTTGGTTTTCAATAAACAACTCTATCCTCACATGAAGAGATTTTTAGTATCCTTTAAACTGTGTGATCTATAGTATAGTATTCTCTAACACTAAACTTATTAAACTATGAAATTATACATTACTCCTTACCTGTACAGGACACTATCCAAAATATCATCACTGATCAACAACATGGCCGTATCTAGCAAGGCTTCCAGCCTGCCTGCCTGTAGCCCTGACAGATCCACCTTACTAGTCACGCCTAAGAGTCGAGACCCATGAGAGACCAGACCCTCAATGTGTTGGATAATATTCGATATAAAGTTGAACCGCCAGAATTCTTCTAGTTGATACTGAGACAACTGAAAGAAATACATGTGAATATTACATATTTATCCAAAATTTGTCTACAGTGGTGAAAACAGATCGGAGGTTAGATTTAATACCATGAATCACGTAGGTAATGGTACTTAATTTTAAACTGCTCAGTGGTATGAAAAAAACATTTAATATGCCTTTTCCCCGATCGATTGGCTGTCTAGAGTATATAGGTATATAGATATTACTTACCATTTTATCAATCAAGGTCGTGTTTATATTTTTACTGACAATAGAAGTAATTTCGCTGCAGTTATACTTGTCGCAGATGATATCCCAGTTGCTATTAGGCAGAGAGATGTGGTCGACAGAAAGACTACGGATCTGAAAGTAATTATTGATTTTATTACCGCGTCGTATAAGAACAAAAAATATAAAGGCATTAATTGGCAAAGAGAGTTTATAAATAGAGTAGTTCAGGAATAGCCTACCACAATCAACGAGATGTAATAATTACAAACCTATTGGTACTAGCATTTACCTGCCATAAAATCCTTGAAAGAATTGTGTACCCAGGCAGTAGCGCAAGTGCTAGCACGCACATTATATATGTAGACGATATACTTACTTTTCGCAAGTTGACTTGTCCGTCTCCAATATCATTTACGACATCATGATCAAGGATCTTCATCAGTTCATTATGTAATCCATCTTTTTTTATCAGATAATCTTTTAGAGGTTTTGTTATATCAATGTTGTGAGCAATTTCTTTAGATAGTTCTTTTAGGTAGGGTATATCTTTAATGCCGTTTACTTCATGTACGTGAGGAAGCTCTGCTCTTAGGAGTTTGCCTGTATGAGATAGCACTGAAGCGAATCTGAAATATAAATGTTTGGGTTTTAATTGTTAGTAATTTTATTTACCTATCACAAGGAATTATATTAGAACTTAGCACAAAAATCAATAACCAAACAGTCTTTTTCTCAGTCATCATTGATAATACCTAAGAACTATGGGCATTATGGCTGCAGAATAAAAACATCTTTATACAGGTTGTGCCAGAAGTCGACATCAAGCCAGAATCAGGTAGCAGGCTAAGTTATAATAGCTATCAGAAAAATAAAAATAAATCTAAGTTACGTATTTTAAAAATTATAGGCTTTCTTAAAAAAAATCTTAGAAATCTACACTCTGTGACAGTCTCTTCACTCCTGTTACTACAGATATTTACTTTTTGACTAGTTTTTTTGTTATGTAATCTCGAATAATGGAAAAACTAGAGTTTAAAAGAAGCATTATTCAAGATTACACAACAAAAAAATAATAATTCAAAAAGTAAATATCTGTAGTAACAGGAGTGAAGAGACCGTCACATAGTGTAGTAACTTTTGTTTTTTTTTAAAAAGCTAGTAATTTTTATAGGTACGTAACTTAGATTATTTTTATATTTTTTTGATTGCTGTTATAACTTAGCCTGTTACCTGATTCCGGATTGACGTCAACTTCTGGGACAGCCCTGTATACTTACATGGTCGCATTTCCTAATTCATTCCGAGATATGTTTTTGGCGAGGCATTCGATTAACTTGGTAGTATTTGCCGAAATGTCTTCTAAAAGGTACAGTCTCACTAGACCCAGGAACTCATTCATGGACTTATTCATCTCATATTTTGTGTAGTTGCGTGTGGAAATTAGCTGATAAATAGAAAAATAAAGTAATAATTAGTTAGACGTTTTGGCTGGTGTTTGACCCAGTAATCAAGGGTAGAAATGAATTATTGAGGTTTACGTATGTAAAATTAATTATTTTTATTGTTATGAATAATAATTATGAAAAACCTGAGGATATTTTTTATTTATAAAACATCACAATATAATGAAAGCAATGGTATCGCGACAAGTGAATTCGCAGTTCATGGACTTGTCAAGGCGATAAATCATCACAGCAATGAAACTATTTCAGCTTATTGCCATTTCTATATAAAAAGTTTAGTTCACCTCTTTAATAGCCATGTCCCAATGGAAGTCAGTTTTAAGCATATGATGCACATCTTCCAGGCTCATGCTCTGCAGGTGGCACAGAAGATTGTCGTACTCCTGTTTCTTGAAAAGCTGCAAGTTCAGCTGTTTCAACCAGGTCGTGAGCTGAGAGCAAATTGTACATTGGCTGCAAGAAACAAATCGGTTAGGTATATGATAAACATTTTTGAACAGCTTAGTCAATATCTCTTTACACAATATTAATCCTTATTTATCTGAGCTTATGGATGAATACAAGATTTGATGGTAAAATTATTTTTAAGTACGTTATTATGAAATAAAACGGCTTGCATAACGCATACTTATTAATGACATGACCTTGTAATATAGGGATCTTTTGATACTTTCCAAACGGTAAGTTAATTAATATACTCCGCAGTAACTTTAAATAAGATATAAACATACAATAATTCGTCAGGTAGATAATCAACTAGTTAGAAGATCTTTAATTTGAAGTGTACCTGTTATTTAAGAACAGCGTTCCGGCATCAACTCCATTAGTTAACGCTGCAAATGCCATCTTTGTCAACGATTGTTTCGACAGTAGCCCGAGGGCCACTTTTCTGAGGTGTTGCAGCTTCTCATCAGTTACCCATGACGGAGCCACAGGGGACTTGGGCCCATCCCATATGAGATCTAGACGAGACTCAATCCTGTTTAAGTCGGAATTCAAAGACGAATAGTCTATCTCCCGGGAAAGTCTTAATGAACTTTCAAAACCCTGGAAGAAATTTTTTATTAAATTAAATTGAGTACCTTATGACTAAATATCATGCGTTTTGTAAATACGAATACATCTTTAAAATTAATAATAATTTTAATAATATAATATACATAGATAGCATGAAAAGTGAGGAAATTATGGGAACAATAGAGCCGATAGAGATGAAAGTAGGGTAGCCAAAGCCACAGATAGACGGGTACAATGTAAAGTCGCTATCATCCACTAGATGGAGAGATGGTAGAGACCAGTCAGACCAAGAAAATATGAATTTGATGAACAAAATAGAACAGTGAACATTTTTAGTCGTACATATTATGATTCTACTCTATCAAATTTTTTAGTAGTTCATGTTCTTTGAAATATAAAATGTATAAGTATTCATTACCTACACGTTGTTAATTGATCAGCTTCAATAGTACAAATTAAAGTTATTTTTTTTTATTTTCCTGGGGTAAGCAAACAATGACACAATATATGGTTTTCAATCATTTGTAACAAATAAATATAGCATAACTGTGACACTAGTGACATTTACCACATATTAAATACAATACATTAATGGGTTACAATGAGAACCAGTAGACGTGCAATATTTAGTAAACATATAAGTATTTAGAATTAAGAATTTTCCCTTATTTTTTTGGTTTTGTTTTATCAATCAAATGAAATCATAGTAAGGATAAAGCACTACGTAACAATTTTTTTATATATGCTAGGGCGTGTGGCAAATAAAACAATAAGTACTGTTGAAATTATTGTTAAAAGATTCAACTAGGTGATACATCGGTGCAAAGATTACCGTAAATGTAATAATTAGCTCTACTATTGCAGAGTATGTTGACATTATGTGTAAGTCTCCTCAAAGACGCTTCAGTACACCGTTTATAGTAAAGTATTGGTGAATACTTACTTGTGAAGCGAACAACAAGGGCGGTAGCTCCTTATACAGTTCTGTCTTCTCAGTGTCACATATCTGATTCTTGAGGTCCGAGAGCATGCCGGTGGAGTCTGGTATGTAATCGGACAGGGTGATGTTTGGCAGGCAGAATGAGTCGCTCTCGTTTAGGTTTATATCTCGTAATAGGCGTACTATCTGCAAGTGGTAACCGTATATAAAGCTCTTAAATCCTTAATCGTGTATTTTATTTATTAATTTCCAGGTAAATTATGAATATGCAGGTATGTGTAGTCTCGGGTAAAATAGCATACAACTTAAACTACTTATAAAATGATTGTAGAGCACACTTACATGTATCCCATCGAAGTTTGTGAGCAATTCTTCTGCGACGTCAAAACTTTGCTCCATATACGTAAAGAACTTAGTAGCATACGGGCCATTGTACACTGTTTTTAGCTCCTGCCACCAATCCTCGCCAGCGAGGAAGCTTAGAATTATCTCATAACTTTGAATGTTGGATTGCAGGTACTTCAAATAGATAGCGAGGCCCAGGTCGTACGAGTATTTTGTAGAAGTCTTTAGCCCGGATACCATTTGCTTTCTATTACATAAAATAAAATATAATTAGCTACTGCTAAAAACTTTCCGTCAGAAATCTATTAATTCAAAACATACCTGTTATTAAGAAGTTTAAATACATCTGTTACGTCATTATCATTTCGTAAAATCTTAACTAAATTCATCAAACTTTTTCTGGCTTGATCATAATCTTCAACTATATTATCTTGCACAGCTGCATATATTACAGCATATTTCTTACTACAAAACTGACTAATAGCTTTGGTATCAGTTGTCAAAATTGTTCTACTTAAATTAGACTGCATATCATTACACATTTTGTTAAGAGCATCCACTAAAGTGTTATTATCATTGTTGTCTTGTAATATCCCTGTTAGAACATCAAAATGTAAATTTATAGCATCTACAGGTCTTCGTTTAAACATATATTTTATGGTTGTTAAATCTGCTTCTATTGATTTAATTTCTTCGTCAGTCCCCTTAAATGCAGCCTTAGCATCAATGTTGTTAATATTTTCCTGTAGTTTTTGAGTAATGGTGACTATTCTAGTTAAGTAAACTTGAGCTACAAACTGTTTTAAATTAATTTCACTAAATAATCTATAATTAATATCAGTTTCATTGATTTTGTATGATAATACTGTATCGACGATGGACTTAAGTTTTCCTTGAATGCTGTTCATTTGGATATCTTCTTCAGTGAGTATGGTTTGGTTCTTTTTGGCTATCTCAGTGAGAAAGTCACTTAGCTCGACTGCTTTGGTGTACGCGTTCTCGTAGCGGCTCGATATATTCTGCACATGGAGAGTGTAGAAGAAGTATTGCTGAAAATAAATATCTCATTTATCAATTTTGAAAGAAAGAAATCTTTTGAAACAACTTGAACAGACATTTTGTCTTTTTGTTGAGCATGTTAAGTAGCTTGTGGTTATACTATTAAGGTCATGTTACAATAACGTTCTTATCAGGGATGTTGCGAATATTCGCATCCGCATCCGCAATTGCCGAGCTTCCGCATCAATTTGGCCATCTGCATCCGTATCCATAATAATCAACGCGGATGTTAATGCGGATCCAGATATAGCGTAGGTTACAATAAGAAAGAAATCAGTTTTCAGTAGTACGTGTTTCATTTATGAGCCTTTGCAAAACAGGCTTGAACGTGCGAAGGCGGTGATATTAGATAATTTTTATTAAATAAGAATATGAACAATTTTCATCAACATCCGCATCTGCAAAAGCGAATCGATTTGGGCATCCGTATCCGCAGATGTGAGTCTTCAAAAATCCGTATCCGCATCTGCGTCCGTGGATGTCAAAAAACCTGCATCCGCAACATCCCTGGTTCTTATATGTGTTTTTGGAAGCATGTCAGCAAAATTGGTTGAAGACAAGCAAAGACTTAATTTTGTTGACTTGATTTGTTCATCAAAACGTAGGTACTTACGTTTTTGTTTTTACGAACAATTATCAAGCGTCCCAATGGTTAGCATATTTATTAACTTGTCATCTTAATACCACTCAGGGAAAACTCAAAGAGGTTTTTTGTTTGTACTCATAATCCGAAACGTCATACAAAGTCCGACAGACTCATACAAAACGCTATTGATGTAATCTAGATGGTGACGGTACTTACCGGCTTAGAAAAGACATCAAGCAAGGTATTATCTCCTCTCGGCAAAGAGAGCCAATATAGCAGGGAAGGACACACGAACGGTTGGATCTTCTTTATCGTGGCCATGTCAATGATACTACCTGGTGGAGGCACCAGTGCCATCACCACTGCATCACAGTCCCAGAACTGGGACAGAGACGCGCGTCGAACCTGAAGAGTATACAGTATATTTTATTATCTTTCGCAAAATAAAGACGGCGTCTTAGTATGGCGCCAGAATTGGTTGCTGATAATGTAGTTAATCTTTTATCGTAGCTTATATAATTATACTTATCTATACTAATATTATAAAACTGAAGAGTTTGTTTATCTTTTTGTTTGAACGCGTTAATCTCAGGAACTACTGGTTCGATTTGAAAAATTATTTTAGTGTTGGATAGCCTATTTATCGAGGAAGGCTATAGTCTATATAACATCACGCTACGACCCACGGGAGCGGCGCAGTAATGATAAACGCGGGTGAAACCGTGAGTTACTTATATTTAGAATTAGACGTTCCCGCGGTTTCATCTGCGTTTATCGTTACTGCGCCGCTCCCATGGATCGTAGCGTGATGTTATATAGCCTATAGCCTTCCTCGATAAATAGGCTATCCAACACTAAAAGAATTTTTCATATCGAACCAGTAGTTCCTGAGATTAGCGCATTCAAACAAACAAACAAACTCTTCAGCTTTATAATATTAGTATAGATGATCAAGCTATAACATCCGGTGAAATAATCAATGTGATAGGTATACAATGAATAAGTCCTATTTTTCGTTAGTTATTTCTATTTAGTAATAAATGCAGATTTGTTACAAATTATTATCTTTAGTACTTAAAACAACAACTTTTAATACTCTCGCAAAGCGGAGACAAGGTAGAATTTAATCGAGAGATAATTCTTAATTAATAAGATTTTGCAAATTAATATTACTGACCTGACTCATAAACCCATAGTCCCAGTAAGAGTTAAGTAGTACTCCCACAAATTCTGGCATTTTGTCGTACAAGATGTACAGGCCGGTACTGCGCGTGAAGCCCAGCAGTTGTAGTATGTTTGAGTTCGGTTCTGAAATATTATTCTTATTGTAATACTCGTATTTGTATGTGTAACTAGCTAAGACTATCTACAGATCGCTGTAGCTCAGTTTGATATTTTTAATGTCCAGTCAAAAAGACAAACTTATAAAAAAATGCAACGATTTCTGAAAATTCAAGTCTGTTCATCGAAATTTTATTTATATTTGCGAATACTAATTTAGGGAATCAAATTTTTTTAATTTAAAGTTAAATATATACACGAGTACTTGCAAATAATGTATAATTATAGACTTCTATATATATACCTAGTCCTTCTCTCTAGCCTTTATTATTCCCAAGTCACGGTGTCGGCTTTCTAGTCTAACCGGCTTTGACTGGATATCAGTTTTTACACGGAGCGACTGCCATCTGACCTCCGCAACCCGAAGGCTAACGATACCCTAAGGCTAGACCAGTGTCAGGATATTAGAGGGCACTGACTTCCCAATAACGACTGCCATATATGTTCATGGCAGCCGGGACCGACGGCTTAACGTGCTCTCCGAGGCACGGAGCAGGCGATAATTGTCTATCAATACGCACATAATATCGAAAAGTCATATAACTTCCCAAAGTCAGAGCTGCGCGACGTGAGTTCGAATCCGAGACTCTCTGCATTGCAGTCTGTTGGTCTCCCCACTGAGCTATCGCTGCTCTTTATAACTATAGACTTCTATATATACCTAGTTACCTACCTAATAATAAATATTATTGTCATACAGTTTTAAAACAAGGGAGTCTCTCTACTCACTAGATAATCAATTTTCAATGCAGGCACACTATTTAAAAAGTAACAACTTATATAACAATTGTGAATAGAGAATATTTTAACTATACTATGCTAACAATACACAAGAGATATAAAAAGATGCGCGTGTATGGGTCATCGCTCACCGCACCTATAGTCACACTTAAAAAGTTGTATATGTTAAGATGTTCAAAACCTACCATTAACTTCTTTGAAGTACGTCAACAGATCCGTAGCAATGTTCTCCAGTATAACAGAGAGAGATCCAAAGAAGTGCTTCCAAGCCGTCCTGCCTAACATTCTGCAGTCGTCATCGATGTAATTCCGACTGCACTTGACGAAGCCCTCCCAGAGGCGGCTGGCTGATACATCGCTGGGAGTAGATGATGTGTTCACAGAATTAAGCACTGAGTCGATTTTGCTAAATAATGTCCTAAAAAGGAAAAAATTAAGGTATTTAAATTAAAGGAATATTAGTCAACCATAGAATAATTTTTAAAATAGAGTCTACTGCAGAATGCCAGCCTTATATCTCACAAAATGTTCTTATAAATGCCTGTATCTTTAAGGGCTCTAATACTCATAAAAAATGTTCATAACGAATGCCCAATCCGGGACATTTGCTCGTGTCCCTCACGAATCTTTATCTCAAGATTGGGTTGATCTGCATCACAATGTGACAAAATATGTTTGTTCTGGTTTAACCTTATTTGAAGAATAAGGATTTTATACATAGAACTTTTAAAAGAAGTCTTTATGTTATAGACTGTTACAGACTATGCAGCCCTAACTCTAATTATCTCACGTGCTGACATTAGTTTAAAAGTCTTAAGTCGAAGTTTTGTTTAAGTCAAAAATCATTCAGATCTAAAGGTAATGGCGTCACATTAAAATTTCAATCAGTGGCACGAAGAGGAAATGAAATTCCTTCTCGTACCACTGTTGGCACGAGTTGGTGGTACGACGAGGAGTAAGCCACATTATGTAGGTCAAAGCTAACTGATAAGTTCCTAAATTTACATTTAGGTTCGTTGCTAAGTTGTCCTTAAGAAGATAACTGCATAATGAACATACCTCAATTTAGCATATCTCTCAGTTGTGTTAAGTGCGTTGATGGCGTATGTCCACGCCTCTTTGAACCCGAGGTGACCATCTACGCTATCACTGAACATGTAATTTAGAGTATCTCGAACTATCACAATGTCGTCGACCAAAGAGTCGAAAGCGGAAGAAAACTTAAGGAACAAGTGTGGTGAGTAGTCGGTTCTGTTCCATGCGGCCGTCTGATTCACTGTACTCTGAAAGAAAATGATGAATTGCTATAATATATAAATAGTTTGGGATCCAATAATTCAAATAGTCAAACCCAAGAAGAAGCAAACCACACCTAGACTTCATGATACTTTGAGCTGATTGTGAGTAAATAGAAGCACCAATGATTAAATTATGTTCGGGTACTTTGAAATAACTAAACTGGAACATTGAGACAACTACCATATTCTTAGTCTCCCCGTGACCATGGCTACTGAAAAGCAACTGAAACGTTGGGGAAAGTGTAAACTTAAATATAAATAGTTTTCATAGTTTTAATAATTTAATTAGTTTAAAAATAAGTAAAGTTTAATAGTAGTAGTAGTAGCGTAACAGTTTTCAAAATTATTTAATAAAGTGTTAAATAAACATCGCAATAAAATCCGTATAAATCAATAAAATTCGCGTAAACAGAAGATAATATTATTATAAGTAGTTATATTGCCTTGTCGGTCTCGTGTCATAGGTTTGTACTATCTCTGATGATATCATCGTAAGGATTTCGGATGAATGTCGGGCAATGCACCCGTCGGGCAGCAATCATCTCGCCTTTTATAAAGTGGAACGTAAAAGCGTTTGGGTCTTTCCGCATCGGATTTAGGTTCAATTGCACTACCATTGCCTTATTCAAGGTCTATATTACACTAGATTTTTGACATGGGATTACATTTCACCCGTAGCACTGTGTATTGGCTGTTGGAGATAGCCAATTCATGTAATACGCCATCCATTTAAGCAATTAAGGATTTCGATGCCTCGATATCATATAAACATAAATTTATTATTAGAATAACTTACAGGCATCGTAACGTTCTTCATCGCCAGATATTCAACCCATTCCTCCTGGAACTCTCTGTTCATACAGACGATAGTCTCCAAACTCTTCACAGCTTCCTTCGAGCGAGATGACAGGGCCAGCAGCTCTGACAAGCTACTAGTGGAACATGGCCATGGAGGATCCGAGTTTAAAAGCGATATTATTGGTTGTATCTGCAAAAGTACGAATAATAAAAATGGTGGATTATTAAGAAAGTGTTAATTAGTATTCATATGCATGTACTAATCTTATCCTAATAAAAAATTAAAGATCCTAATAAAAAATTTAAAATTTACAATCTTTCAAAGTAAATATAGAAACATCGATAGCTATATTTACAACATAAAAAAATATTTTTTATGTTTAAGTTGTGTAAATATATCAGCTAATAATAATCAAATTTAACTATATTTTTGTAAATACAACATCCGCACTAGAAATAGTTTTTCTTCTTTTCTTAGAAACAACTATTAGTGGAACACACAAATTTTTGTCCCGTGTGAGGATCGAACCCACACAACACCACTTAGCGCGATTTCAGTGACTAGGTGACCACTTAAACCAATACGCCATCCGCGGAGGCAAATTACCTCTGGTCGTTATGTAAGTATACTACTTACATCAGTATCTTCTCGTAGGATTATATCCACAGCATCAATAGTCAGCTGCGGGATACTTGGTAATAAGTTTCCGAGGGCTCTCACTGTTGTAGGAGGAAGATCGCCAGTGTAGGTGCCGTTCGTTAATAATGCTGCAAATATTTGGAAGCTTAGGATATGTTAATAGTTCAAAAATAGTTTTATAGCTATTTAATTATTTTAAAAATAATGGATCAGATTCTTTCTTTCACCTTAGAGCAGCCTAGCTCAATCGGCAAAATATCTCCGGGCAAGTGATCATAGCCAAATAATCTTGTATATCTTTTTATTTATTACTACGGTGAGGAGGCGATTCAGAGTCACGTAATTGACTTGCATATCGCTTAGGTAATAAGGCTATAGCGGAAATAAGGCTAGTCAAGAAAGCTTGTAAATCCCAGGATTTCCAATATTAGGAAAAATATATAAAGAATCATCAAATGGCCAACGTCAACATGGTCATAGCTGTAGCAAGTCAAAATTATTCTGAATGTACGTATTTCTAAGTTCAACGAAGTACACGCAAAGACATTAAAAGTATTACTTAACACATTCACTGCCATGTAGCAGACACAGTAGAAAGTGAATTATTCGCGGTCATTTATGACCGGCATGGCGTTCAATGTGTTAAATCTGTTTGTGAACTTATACATAATAATAAAGGAGCGATCACAAGTACATAATGTTGTGTGTCTATAAAAGAATATACTTATATATTTATAAAATCTTTATATGTAAGTAAATAACTTTGTGCTCTGGCCTTACCTCCGACTAAGTGTATAGACTCATCGAACACACTGATAGGACCTACAGCAATGGTGATGGCGTGCTTGATCTTAAGCCAATAGTCTCCTCGGATGCCGAACAAATCGTAGTCCAACGTGTCCAAGAAACGGAGAGCCAATTTGACACTGGAAAAGGTTGTTGTTTAAGAATGATGAATTGTGTAATCATGATTATAAAATGTAATATAAAAGTTAGCCTCGTTGGTCCCGAGACATGTGTATAAAAAGACTATGCAATTGCCAAGATCCCACACTATAAATTTCTCTGATCAGAATACTCTCATTAGGTATTGCTGGTCCAATTTGTTTTGAATCATGTCATCTCCCGCTCTAGGAATATATCCTGTATTTACAAACTTTAAAAAATCGGACACATAGAAATACATGTTTTACACTATCCGTGTGCTGTTTGAGGCTATTCAGCCGTGGTACTATATTTGAGATTATCTTGGGTATGTGTGGGTATTTTTTGTGGCTATGATAACAGCTTATTATCAGGCATATGCTTTTATGCCTTAATATAAAAAAGACTTTCCTCTGCCATATAACATACATCAAATGCAAGCTCCTTTCCATATTCTTGACTCCAAACCAAAATTCCTTAGCGTCCTTAAATATCTCATCCACTTCCTCCTTCATTTTGTTACTCATGCCGTAATGTGAGTAATCAAACACATATGGGTAGTCTTCATTTAATTTGACATACAGGTTCTTTATATTGTTTATTAGTTGGTTCCAATCTATACCCAAAATAGAATGGGATGGCGACTTCATGATTGTGTATATCTGGAAAAGAAAATATGTTTAGAAAATTATCCAGAAAAGAAAGTGTATACGTGTACATTATCTTAAATGCTTTGTGAGGTTATTTATAAGACTGCTTGGTTGGCTCCGAGGCTTAGCTTTGTGCGTGTGTCTGCGTGCGATCGTGAGGTCAATTCTGAACAATAAGGTCGCGCAAAATGTAACTTAAGAAATTCTCAGATGGAACAGCAGTCTGTCCAGTAGACTCCGCCTTATCAGGTCGAGCCTATTAGTAATGAACGGTTTTAAGTCCCACGTAAGCGAAACTGGCAAAATTTTACTATTTCTCCCCACTCATTCAGGGTTGCCGAGAACGAGCCACAGCTCGTTGGAACATCACGATGTTCCTCCAACATAAGGGGAGAATTCACCAACCAGGTTAAATTATTGTTACTAGACTATTATATAAAACTGTTAGTACATACAGCTTTGGTAACGGCAGAATCAGCTTGAAGTCCATTATCTAAAGCAATGGTAGCATTGCAGAGAGACTCCACAATCGCTTGCGCTTTCGGTGCATCTGTTGGCAGCTCCAAGTATTCACCAGCATTCTCTAAGTTGCTACACAAGATCTCCAAGCTGGGAGTTGATAAGGATTTGTAAGTCTGTGAATCAAATGAACATCAACATCAAAAAGATTTAGATTTCAGGTGTAAATATTTTAATGTATTTGATTAACATAAATATATTTGACTAGCTGAATCCACTTATTCTGATTCAAATTCTAAGGCAAGTAGACCTTCGGAATAAAAGTATAATATAAGAAATGCAAGAACACTTTTAAGTAAAGATTTCTTTTTGTAATTAATTTAGGCTTTAGGTATATAAATTCTGGTTACCATTTCCGCACTCTCATTCTTATTTTGTTAGTATATGTCTATTTTTGTCTTAGCTTTTACATACATAATTTCTATTCGTGTGAATCTGTAAGTGGCTCAATGTTATTATCTTGTTTGTTTACTTGTAAATTACAGCTGTTGATTCACCATATAATTAAATAAATAAATAAATAAAGATGATAATTTAAATTTATCTTATCATTTAATTAAATTTTGAAGTGAAAACTTCTTTAGGCGCGTTGAGCACTTCTTCTACACTACTTTGTACTTGAACAAAAATCATGGAACTCGCGTAATCGTCACGCTTCCACGCTTTATTATTTTTTTAAGAATATTAACAATATTTCAGAAATGGTGCGTCCTACGCAAAAAATAACGAAATTTTGACCCCCTTAATAACCTCTAAGAGAGTATCAAAAACTAGCATTCGACCCACCCCCTTTTTTTTGTTTGTAAAGAAGTGTTTATGATCAAGTATTAAAGTTTTCACTCCTATTGGCAGTCCCCAAAGACTGCCCCAATAATTTTTATTTTGCATGTCGTTTAAACTGGCGAAATATATGATCTGAATTGTTTTTATAAAAATTAAAGTTACATATTAATTACCATATTGAAATTAAATAACTTTATACAGATTTTAAAACGTAGTTATTTTAAAAAACACTGTTATTACATCATTTTACTTCTTCTCCCTAGCCTTTATTATTCCCAAGTCACTTGGGTTCGGCTTTATAGTCTAACCGGATTTGACTGGATATCAGTTTTTACACGGAGCGACTGCCATCTGACCTCCGCAACTTGAAGGCTAACGATACCCTAAGGCTAGATCAGTGTCAGGATATTAGAGGGCACTGACTTCCCAATATCGACTGCCATATATGTTCATGGCAACCGGGACCGACGGCGACGGCTTACCGTGCTCTTCGAGGCACGGAGCAGGCGATAATTGTCAATCAATACGCACATAATTTCGAAAAGTCATAACTTCCGAAAGTCAGAGGTGCGCGAGGTCGGTTTGAACCCGAGACCCTCTGCATTGCAGTCTGTTGGTCTCCCCACTGAGCTATCGCACATCATTTGACTATTACTGGTAAACTTTACTAATATTTAAGCTATTTAAATCACACTAGGTATAATTCCTGTGTCGCGGGAGACTTTACAAACATCCAAACAACGGATCACACAAAGTTTTGTCTCGTGTGGGATTCGAACCCACAACACTCAGCGTAATGGCAGTGGCAAGGCAAGCACTTAAACCACTACGCCATCCGTTTAGATCCACGTTTATACTTCCGCTGACGCTTCAGTTGCTTTTCAGTAGCCATGATCACAGCAAGATTCATTACCATATTTCATGCAAATAAATAATTATTTATTTTTATACATTATTCCACAGCTACGTTCATAGAAGCATATTACTACAGAGATTAATAATTAACTAGCAGTCGCCTAGTGCTCGAAATTCGACCAAAGTTTGCCTGTAAGATATTGCTAAAATATGTCATTATATATTGATATATGTAACCATAGTTACGCGCTTCGACTGCGTGTGTCAAATGCATGGTTGTGTGCGTGTAGTGTTTTTTCATTAATTTAATGTATTTCTAATGCATATTTTATATAAATATTAGGATTCGCCCCTCCTTCTCCATATAAACTTTAACTGTGCCAAATTTCATTCTCCTCCGTCCGCGCAATTTTTGTAAAAAGGGGTCCAAAGTTTTTGCTTCACGTATTAATATATAGATGACTTACTTTCTCTTCATTAAGCGCAGTCAATAAAATAGTCTTCATTATGTCGTAGTACATCTCCTTAAACTGATTAGTTACACTGCGAGGCGTGAGTTCCAGTTGTTTGTTGATGCCAGATGTTAAGATAATCACGTCGTCAAGATAAGGCGAGATCTTGAAGTCCAGGATCGGGTTTTGCTGTACTATTTCTTTGGCGAAAGCTCCGTGTACTACTATGCTGAAATTAAAGATCAATTTTATGACTTAAATATTTTTGCTGTACATGACTAACTCAGTGGCACAGTGTAGAGAATACGACTACTATGCATAAGATCTTGGGTACCATTTATGCTACAAACGAGATGGGTGTAAGAACCCAGGATTCAACCTATTCGTCTTAAATGTACAAGTAATGAAAAGAAACAACCCCTATATCTCGGGAGTCTTTTGACCCACAGGGCCCATATTTAAACTCGACCGCGGTATGACCCCAAGGTATCTGCACACCAAGTTACAAGTCAATCGGTATAGTGGTTCCGCAGTTATGCCGGTCACTAACAGACAGACACAGGCCCACATAGTGTTTTCATTAAACTCTTCGAAGAAGACTCAGAGGTAAATAAAGTGTTACTGGAGTTTTTTATCAAGAATTTCACAGAAGAAGTCGTTTGTTTGTGTCCAATAGATTAAAATAGGCGGGCCTTCCAAAAACCATAACTCTATTCTATATTCTATATTCTATTCTATATATAACTGCCATAATGCAGGAGCAAAATACCTCTATCTTTCCTTTCGGGGATAAAGTGAGCGCTTATATGTATCTATCGCGGTATTTGTGTGGCATAGTAAAACTTTCTTGATGTTAAAAATATTTAACCAACCACTTCAAGTGATATATTTTTTTTATTAATAACGTGGAAAAGACAAACCATGAAGCGGGAATTGCATTTGCGAGCTCGACAATCCGTGCTAAATGCAATTCATGGTCATCCCCAGGGAATGGAATATGCCATTGTGATTTTGTAACGTACTTTTTGTAATAAATGGATGTAAGTATTTTAACAAGTTTTAAATTTAAACAGATTTTATTTGTCAATGCAAGCAAGTATTAATTATTACGAATATTGTTAAAATAACAGTAACTTACAGTATCTGCTTTCCCAGGTGACTTTTCTTATGTATGGTCTGCATGAACGCCGAGTTTGAGGTCTTATTAAAGAGTTTCTTCCAATCCATTTTCGGTTTGCGTTCTGTTTCTATCTTCATTAGAGATTGAGTAAAGTTTTTCAGAATTTGGAAATCTTGTTCGATGGTATACAGCTGATCACTTGTATCTTTGCCCAGTGTTTCTTGAATTAAGAGAGATGCCATACGGTTGATCTAGAAAACTAATATATTAGAAAAAGACAAACACATGACAACGCGTTGTTTATGAAAGAAAGGATTCTTACATTATTTCTGACGTCGTATACTCCAAACATTTTGATCATATCAGTAATATAGCTCTTCCATGCATCTGTACAGAGTTGTTTCTTTAGAGACTCCACATCATCTGACTTGTTTATTTTGAAGAAAGCTTTTAGCTGTATATTGTCACAAAGCATTTTTTCTGGATTGAAAATTTTTGATGTCAATATCTGTAAAATAACATATTGTTTTTTAAATCCTACACCGCATAGGCAATGAAGCGTTGTGTTGCTTATGAAACTGTTATTAACTTAATTCAGGTTCTTCTCGATATCCTAAACTAAATTAAACAAGCAAATATTAATAAATGTATATATCACAATAATCTCTTTAATCAGTATCTCTTATAATCCATACAAAGCATTTAATACACTGCAAGCACTAAAAATGACTAGAACAATACCACAAATTTAAGAAATAGTAACTAAAAATACCTGTGCCCTTTCTGCATCAGCCATTGCCTCAAAAGTCTTGCCTATAATGTCAGGCTGCAGTCCTTGTATCACTTTAATAGCGCCGGGATGCCTCAGGGTAGCATTGTAGGTTAACTCCTCAAGGTGCATGTTGATATGAATCACTTTATCGGCGCTTTCGAATAGTTTGGCCAGCAAAGTTGAGTAAAATAATATATCGTGTTTCGTCTTTGCCGACAGGAATTTGGTAATGAAGTTCATTATATGAGATAATCTGGAATTATACAATATTTAATATATTGTGCCCGTGTATTATGAATTTCAAACACAGAGTTTAACATTTTTACAACGAATATAATTGATCAAGTGCAAAAAATAATTTTACACTTAGTTAGGATAAACGATATGGTTGTATTCACAGTTTTTATATGTATATATTTATATTTATTTTGAAGTAGATCATGTATTAATTATGTTTAACTCACGCCTTAAAAGCATCGACTGATGCATCCTTATTCACAACTTCTTCCAAGGCATCAGTAGCATGATGTAATGCATTTGATATTGCTTGAATTCCATGTTTTGTGTCGAATGGGCCAATATTTGATGCATTCGAAACAATACTATCTTTTTCCTTGTTAGCTCGGATTTTTACTAGCAGTTTGTCTATATATTTAATGCCAACTACTAATGTATCGGAAATATCCCGGAACAATCCATAAGATTGTGTGTCACCAAACGTAGGCTTGAATTGGTCCATTACCTTTGGTATTCTGCAATTGAAACAAAGTTAATTAATTTAAACTTGATTATTCCTTGAACTCCTTGAACCGACGGGCGTGTATGAGGAATGTGATGAAAGTGAATGAAGCCAGAGAAGTGTGTCAGGATCGTAGCAAATGGAAATCCGTAGTCTCTGCCTACCCCTCTGGGAAACAGCTGTGAATCTATGTATGTATGTATGTATTCTGAACGGAGCGAACGTAGCTAATATATAGCAAGATTCAGCGCATTGATACCTACGTATTAAATACATGCCTTTTAGTTGGTTGTGCATCTGTTATATTTAATGTAGAAACTAAAAATGCATTATATTATACAAACAATAATCTAAAAGCGTTATCTGTATATTACGGTTTTAGGAAGGCATAAAACAGTTAGTTTCGTTTATGCTGCTACCCTATTTTTGACTAGACTACAAATAAAACAAATTGACAAAGTCACATGAGACTGATCTCTATTTTTACATTTAAATACGTATTAATGATTTTGTTCCGTTTTTGTCATTGAAATAAATAACGCATACAAAAAGCTAACAAAATAATAGATCATTAAAAAGTAATACTTACAAGCTTAACTGTATATAACTAAAGTCGATTTCCTTAGCGTTAAATATGGAAACTATCTCGGGAGGCAGGAAGCTCTGCATATTCATCATACGAAGCACAGCAGTCAACATATCACCCAGTGTCGTTACTCTCTTGTCACCAGATAATTTGTAATACATGTCACCCAACTAAAAGCCAAACATAAATCAATTTAATTTCGTTATTTTAGTACCATCACCATATAACAATGTATTTTGTTTTTCGTTTAAGTAACCTTTTATTTCGTCGCAATTGCAGATTCAGTAAAAAAATTATAGAATCTCACCTAGATATACGAAAGAATAAAGTAGAAAGGCTAATTTTCAAATTTATATTTGTGATGTTTTTATTGTGATCATGGTCACACGGACACTCAGGTCAAAGGACCTTATAAACATTTCTTCTGGTTTCTTGTTTTTGATTTAATTCTCATCATATAGTTATAAAAGAGTGCATGCACATAAATTACGCTTGGTCTTACCATAGTCATATATTTGCTGTAGTTCACTTCAAAAAGTAAATCAATTAAAATCTTTTGTACATCCTGCATTGACTTGGAACATAACTTTTCCACGAATAAGTCCAAATGTTCAGGATTTTTTATCGTGAACATTTTTGAAAGAGAGTCGGCGCTGCATCTGTTTATAGAGCCTTTTAGTAGCTGAAAAAATAAGGATAGATTATGATTACAAAATACTGTTAACTTAATACCTTAAAGCGTACTCTATCCTGTATTAATTTGATTGTCAAGTATTAGTGAATCTATTTCCGAAGGATGTGCTTACAATATCATACAAAGAATTAATAATACCGAAACCTATGTATTTCTTGGAAAATTATACATCCAATATAGCAATGCCTTTCAGTGAAGGCCAATGCTTAATGGCTCCATAACTATGCAAAGTCTGAAGTTATATAACATTGCAAGTGTGGCAAGTTTAAAGGTATTTGTAACCTCAGAGTTTAAAAAAATGTATGATGCTTTATATTTCTTGAAAATTGTTAGATGTATTTTGTAAAGTTCCTTATTTACGATATAAACTTACACCTTGGAAGTTTAGTTCTGCGTCCATGACGCTCTCTACCACGTCCATCTTCAAGTCCAGCTTGTCTGCGACCAATCTCTTCACCCTTGAGGGTTTTGTGAACAGGTCACTGACATGGAGGCCATTTTCTGTAACACGTTGAATGCATTATACAAATTGACTTAAAAATAGAATATAAAATTATAAATACAAAGAAAAATTTAAGCTTTTATTTATAGACGAAATGAAAAATTTTAAAAATTACAGCTCTTATAAAATAACGTAAATAATATTTGTAGGTGGTCGTAATAACAATAAGCCAATAAAAATTCAAAATATGTAGATACAAAAATATGAAAATGTAATAGGAACGGCCTGTGGTCCGTTACTTGTTTGGTAACTGGAGAGCTACACAGATTCAAGGGACTTGCGTGGGTAAGATTCGAATATCCTCTCTATTTTTTGACTTCCTATTCCTTCTCTATTTTTAAAACACTGTATGTAGATATATTACATTCCTATTCTTTTTTAAGAAATTGTTCTATTTGTTGCTTAGCCCTCTCCTCTCTCCTAATTGCTGTACCCAATAGGGTCAATGATATGGAATAAAATAATGTTGAATAATTATATATTTTTATACAACAACAGTTGCTTTGCAAAATCTATACTAATATTATAAAGCTGAAGAGTTTGTTTGGTTTTTTGAACGCGCTAATCTCAGGAACTACTAGTTCAAAAAATTCTTTTAGTGTTAGGTAGCCCATTTATCGAGGAAGGCTATAGGGCTATATAACATCACGCTAAGACCAATAGGAGCGGAGCAGCAATAAAAAAAGTTGCGAAAACGGGGAAAATTCTCCTATATGACTCTCCTACACAGACAAAGTTACGCGGGAGAGCTAGTATAATATAATATTACTCACTGCTAATATTAATAAACGTGGGTTCATCCATAACATCAGCAAGCGTCGCTAGCAGCTTCAGAGCGTCCGGCACTGATGAAGCCACGTCCAGCGTAGACTCGTTCAGTATAGGGCCGAGGCGACGCGTGAGCTGTGTCAATCTAAAAAAACGTAGAGATTAGTATACTTATCATAATATGACTGCCTTTGTGGCACAGCGGTAGTATATGTGACTGCTGTGCATGAGGTCTCTGGTTTGAATCCCAGGTCGAACCAACAAAAAGTTATTGAGTTTTTCTGTTAAGAAATCTCAATAACAGCCCGGAGGTAGGAAGTTAGCGGTGTTAAACACCTCCGTGCCTCGGCAAGCACGCAAAGCCGTTGGTCCTGAGTTGATCTTTCTCCGGTCGTGTCGGATTACCGTCCCATCAGATCATGAGAGTTAAGGAACAGAGAGTGCACTTGTATTTGCGCACACACTTGTGCACATAAGTATAATATCTCCTGCGCAGTTGGCCAGTCTCCGTTAAGACTGGCCGCCGTGACCGAAATTCGGCCTGGAGGACAGATAAAATAAACCAGGACATCTTTTACTACCTGGTCATATTTCTGCTGTGATAAAACTCGGTGAACTAAGCTGAAGAATACACACACAGCGACTTTTTGCAGCGCATCTGTTGCGATGTAGTAGCGATACAGTCGCATCTGTTGCGATGTAGTAGCGATACAGTCGCATCTGTTGCGATGTAGTAGCGATACAGTCGCATCTGTTGCGATGTAGTAGCGATACAGTCGCATCTGTTGCGATGTAGTAGCGATACAGTCGCATCTGTTGCGATGTAGTAGCGATACAGTCGCATCTGTTGCGATGTAGTAGCGATACAGTCGCATCTGTTGCGATGTAGTAGCGATACAGTCGCATCTGTTGCGATGTAGTAGCGATACAGTCGCATCTGTTGCCATGTAGTAGCGATACAGTCGCATCTGTTGCGATGTAGTAGCGATACAGTCGCATCTGTTGCGATGTAGTAGCGATACAGTCGCATCTGTTGCGATGTAGTAGCGATACAGTCGCATCTGTTGCGATGTAGTAGCGATACAGTCGCATCTGTTGCGATGTAGTAGCGATACAGTCGCATCTGTTGCGATGTAGTAGCGATACAGTCGCATCTGTTGCGATGTAGTAGCGATACAGTCGCATCTGTTGCGATGTAGTAGCGATACAGTCGCATCTGTTGCGATGTAGTAGCGATACAGTCGCATCTGTTGCGATGTAGTAGCGATACAGTCGCATCTGTTGCGATGTAGTAGCGATACAGTCGCATCTGTTGCGATGTAGTAGCGATACAGTCGCATCTGTTGCGATGTAGTAGCGATACAGTCGCATCTGTTGCGATGTAGTAGCGATACAGTCGCATCTGTTGCGATGTAGTAGCGATACAGTCGCATCTGTTGCGATGTAGTAGCGATACAGTCGCATCTGTTGCGATGTAGTAGCGATACAGTCGCATCTGTTGCGATGTAGTAGCGATACAGTCGCATCTGTTGCGATGTAGTAGCGATACAGTCGCATATCGCGGACAAATGTAAAGACAAAAACATAAACATGTATTAATATGATTAGGTATTTGATTTGCGCGGCAATTCGACATTGATTGATTATTGATTACATCTAATGAAAGACGTGACGTAATGAAATAATTAATCAATTTCAAAGTATCATAGATGCAGGCAGATGCTGGATGCCGCAAGCTGAAGACAGGGCGCTATGGCGCTCTTTGGGGTAGGGCTATGTCCAGCAGTGGACTATTATAGCCTGATGATAATGATGATGATGATGATGAAAGTATCATAGAGATTAAATTTTTTTAAATGGTGTGATGTTTTGCACATCCTTAAAAACAATACGATCAAACTATACATTTATCCAAAGCGGCGATCGGAACACTCGCCGCAATGTCACGGCAGGGTGACGACTCAGATATTTAATTTTGAACTCTTAACTCACTTGGATTGTTCATAAGTAGGTATCTCGTCAAACTGGTCGAGCGGTGAGCACTCATTGTTCACGGCGCACATGAAGGATTGCAGGAACGGCAACATGCCTGCACTGGGCAGTGCACGAGCGGGGAAACCACCTGGATGTAGACAGAATAACTATAATACGAGTGACGTAAATAGAAAACGAGCTCGGTGTCACAACGGTAATCTTATCTTATCTTATGTGGGGGCCAGTCAGTGCAGACCTGCGACACTTCGACCCAGTGGGATCTTTTGTGTCGACACTCTCCCAATAACGACTGCCATAGATGTTCATGGCAGCCGGGACCAACGGCTTAACGTGCTTTCCGAGGCACGCAGCAGGCGATAATTGTCAATCAATACGCACATAATTTCGAAAAGTCATATAACTTCCGAAAGTCAGAGGTGCGCGACGTGGGTTCGAACCCGCGACCCTCTGCATTGCAGTCTGTTGGTCTCCCCACTGAGCTATCGCTGCTCTAAACACAACGATAATGAATGTAACTGCTGTATCTAAAGCCTCGACCTGGATGGGGAAAACCGTTGCTGAATTTTTTCTTAAGCTTTTTTTTGTAGTAGTTGTAGCGAGTCTGGCATTGTACCCGGTAAATAATAATAATAATATAATAATATTCTACCACATACACACAACACCATCTGGCCCAAGCTAAGCAGAGCTTGTACTATGGGTACTAGACAATGGATAAACATACATATATACTTTTTGACGTGATAACGTCTAATAAATCTATGAACGCAATTTTATTTTCGTGCGTGCAACATTGTAACGTTACGATCGGAGCGAGAGCGCTACACGAGCGAGCGAAAGGCACGATCGTGACGTTGTCACGTTAAACTATCGTCCGTAAACCGACTTTACAGACAACCAATTTTTATTTTATTTTCTATTGGATTATGTATGTAGTTGTAATTTATTGTACAACGACATAGTATAGATATTATTTCCAGACATTTATACTCACATGTGGGATATTCTTCATTGTTAACATTTATTCTCACTATGTGCAAACTGAACATCACTGCTGACGCCCATATTATTCCTACTAGCGTTATCTGAAACAAAACAAAATATTAGTCCAGTCAGACAAAGAGTCAAAATCCATAATTAATCTACTCCACAATCTTTAGCTGATTTACATACATACATACATAGATTCACGCCTGTTTCCCAGAGGGGTAGGCAGAGACTACGGATTTCCATTTGCTACGATCCTGACACACTTCTCTGGCTTCATTCACTTTCATAACATTCGTCATGCACGCTCGCCGGTTTAAGGTGCTCTTAACCTAGCTGATTTATTAAGCTTAAAACATTCTCCTGTCTTATTTTAACAGGACTCGTACTTATAAAACATCGTTAAGAAAACCACTACGGTGAGAAGTGAGATGTTATGCACACACACACACACACACACACACACACACACACACACACACACAAGCACACACACACACACACACACACACACACACACACACACGGAGTTAGGAGAGGCTGGTAATCTGTCATACAGGTGCATCCTAGTACAGATACCAGTCTCTCACGCAGATTTCACTTTATAAGAAATGTTAATCTTAGCCTAAGATATATATACTTTTTCTGTAAATTTCTGTGTGAGAGAGGAAAAATAAATGCTTTATTATTATTATAGTTACCAGCTGAAGTCGAAAATAGCCCTATACTGTTCATTACGCTTTGAAAGTGTTTGCCTATCAATATGTTTTTTGGAGTGCCGTAGACGGCAGACATAATAAAAACCTATTGTGTCTGACCGCCGGTGTGCCACTGCGACTCAATAGGTTAATAACTATACACACGCAAAATAACTCACCACTTTCCTTTTCCGTATGAGGTAGTCTTTCCACAGCAGCAAGCGTAGCTGCCGCCCGCCTTCCATGATGCACTGCTAACGCTGCCTCGCGACATTCCTGCAACAAGATATACCCTTATTTATAACATCATAATAATAGATTTAACATGTAAAAGGATAAAATTTAATTTTATTATTATTGGGGCCATGGGGTCCAAGTGCTAGGTCTGTTTATAGAGAGCTAAGCGGCTCATCGAAGCTTCGCGTGACCAGAGGGCTAGAGGAGAGATAAAATGTTATCCATTAAAATGTATAATTAACTGTTGGTATATAATTAATACTAACTTAAAATTGTACTGCCAATTAGTAGTGTTATTAATTAAGTAAATTGATTAAAAAAATAATAATTGTCTACTTTACAAGCCTTTTAATTAAAGTAAATAACAATAAATAAATTGGAAATGATTTTCAAACCTAATTTCACGGCTACACGCGGTCCGATTTAGACATTTTTTATAGGTACAACTATAGAGTCCAACAAGCATACGGCCCACCTGATGGTAAGTGGTCACCGTAGCCTATGGACGCCTGCAACACCAGAGGCATCACTTGCGAGTTGCCGAAATTTTAGGAAAAGAAGTGAGAAGGAGAAGAAGCCGGAAGGGGGAAAGAGGATGATTAGGCCTCCGGCACTCTCCACCGAACGAAACACAACAGTAGGAATACTGGTATTTCACGTCGATATTCTGTGAGAGGATAGTCCTTCCCCGGTCGAGCTGGCCCATTCACGCTGAAATCAGCGAGGCTCTACTACTCAAAATATGATTTGAATGCTAGAGAAGGATAGGTTTAAAGCTCAATATTACAGTGTTTTATTGTCTAGTTATTTAACTTTGGTGGCCAGGGAAGTTAATGCGACTGCAACTATATAACATCACGCTAAGAGCCACATGAGCTGCGCAGTAATCTATATATACTAATATTATAAAGCTGAAGAATTTATTTGTTTGTTTGTTTGAAGTTATCTCAGGAACTACCAGTTCGAATTGAAAAGTTATTTTAGTGTTGGATAGCTCATTTATCGAGGAAGGCTATAGGCTATATTATTATAACATCATGCTACGACCCACGGGAGCGGCGCAGTAATCATAAACGCGGGTGAAACCGCGGGCACATCTAGTCAAAGATATGAGTGAAACAGCGCGGGACAACTAGTGATCAATATTAAACATTTCAGTAATAACTAAATCGAACATTTACAATACCATGGTTACGCAACTTACGCAAATTGTGTAAATTCGACAAACTATTCCCTCAGCGCTAAAATGGCTGATATAATGAAACAGTTCCGGTACACACAAATCACAGGCGTACACAATACAATCATACATTAGTGTGATTCTCTCACGATTACAATACATTTGGGAAATCCGCACGAATTAAGCGATTCACGCTCAGTAAGTAGGAACCAGTTGTTTGCGAACAAATGTGCATATCTATACTAATATTATAAAGCTAAAGAGTTTGTTTGTTTGTTTGAACGCGCTAATATCAGAAACTACTAGTCCGAATTGAAAAATTATTTTAGTGGTTGGATAGCCCATCTATCGAGGAAGGCTATATATATAACATCACGCTACGACCAATAGGAACGGAGCAGCAATGAAAAATGTTGCAAAAACGGGTAAAATTCTCTTATGTGAAGCAGACGAAATTGCGCGGGTCATCTTGTTTATAGATAATCACGTTTAGCCTCAATGGCGTAGTGGTTAGTGTAACCGACTGCCACACCTGAGGTCGCGGGTTCGATTCCCGCACAAGTCAAACATTTGTGTGCATGAACATCGATGTTTGTCTTGGCCTGGGTGTTTCTATGTATATGTATGTATTTACTAAAAAAAAGTATATATTTTATGTATGTTTATCCATTGTCTAGTACCCATGGTACAAGCTCTGCTTAGTTTGGGCTAGATGGTGTTGTGTGTATGTGATAGAATGATTATAATTAAAATCTAAATACATTTATTTACATATACATAGTCTCCCACCTAAATCCCTGAAGGGGCAGATAGAGTTCTAGTACAAGCACATTTTGCCATCTGTGTTATAAGGTGCCACAACATACATACATAGATTCACGCCTGTTTCCCAGAGGGGTAGGCAGAGACTACGGATTTCCATTTGCTACAATCCTGACACATTTCTCTGGCTTCATTCACTTTCATCACATTCCCCATACACGCTCGTTGGTTCAAGGAGCTCTTAACCTGACCTTTGTTTAGAACACCTCCAATCTGATCGAGAAATGTTCGCCTAGGTTTTCCTCTTGCGACTGTTCCAATCACACTAGCCTTATAAACTTTCTTAGTCAGTCTTTCCTCGTCCATTCTTTCTACATGCCCAAACCAGATTAACATACCCTTTTCTACCACAACAGTGCCCGTTAAATAGCCTAGTTGCCGTTTAGCCGTTAGCGGGCACTGCCCAACTCTCCGTGCTACTATTGAGTATTTCTTGACAGAAAATTTCAATAACTCTTTACAAGAACCGGAACTTGAACTCGAGTCGTCATGCACATCAGTCTCATATACTATTGCTGCGCCATTGAGGGTCAAACGTAACACTTACGATCACAAAATAGTATCTACGATTAATCTGTAAAATTACATTTACATAAAACGTAATGATTTTATCACGCGTAATGAAAAACGTTACTATTTTGTGTACAATCCGCCGGCCAAACACAATTGTTTTTAATGATGCTTGGTATTCCAGAAATTGACAGATTATACATACTAGCGGTCGCCTAGTGCTCGAAATTCGACCAAAATTTGCCTGTAAGATATTGCTGATATATGTCACCATTTATTGATATATGTAGCCATAGTTACGCGCTTCGACTGCGTGTGTCAAATGCATGGTTGTGCGCGTGTAGTCGTTTTTCATTAATGTAATGTATTTCTAATGCATATTTTATATAAATATGACTATTCGCCGCTTCTACTCCATATAAACTTTAACTGTGCCAAATTTCATACTTCTCCGTCCGCGCAATTTTCGTAAAAAGGGGTACAAAGTTTTTGCTTCACGTATTAATATATATATATATTATAATATAATATTATTAAAGTATGTACTGTTACTATGTCCAAAAACTGCTACTTAATACTGAACGATATATTATGCCACGACCACATTGTGATGAATGAACACACAAGGTCCATTGTCCGTAACTTGTTATGTAAACAATTAACGTATCACTTACCTACATAAGAAGTGGACTTATAAAGAGTTTAATTTTCGGTTGTATGGAATACGTATTGATTTACACAGCATAACTTGGTATGATTCACATATAGGTAGTTGTTTCAAGCTAAAGCGTTTTTTGGGAGAAAGAGAGAAAGAGAAATACGAATAATAAGATAGACGGAGAAAAAAGATTGGTAAAACTGTCCGTTATCAAGTAGTTGCTGATAATCACGAATGATTTGCCCAGCCCGGAGAGTAGAAACCACCCTCAAAGGAATCACAAGTAAGAGTTGTAAAATTAATTACGCCTGGGTATATCCGTATATTATAGCGATAGCCTAGTAGGAAACCGTTGGACTGCCACGCAGAGGTCTAGCGTTCGAACCCAAGGCGCGCATCTCTGACTTTTCGAAGTTATATGCGTATTAAATAGTTAATTATCACTTGCTTTAACGGTGAAGAAAACATCGTGAGGAAACCTTCTTGAAGATATGTGAAGTATGCCAACCCGCACTAGGCCAGCGTGGTGGACTATGACCTAAACCTTCTCACAGTGAGAAGAGGCCCGTGCCCAGCAGTGGGACAGTTTAATACAGGGCTGATATTATTATATCCGGGTATATCGGTATATCTGATCCGACCGGTCGGTCAAGAAACTGTCGTAAAAGTAGTCATATTGTTACAGCGTTCTGTGCGGTAAGTAGTTTTAAAGGCTTACACAATAATATCAATCTTCGACTACCTACTTCAATTTATCGATTTATATTATTTTGGTTTATCAACGCACAAGTGATGCCTACTCTGAGAATAGTAGCTTTCTGCCTACTTAAACCGCAGGGCCATCTTTTTCTTCAAAAGACGACAACAAACAAGAGATAACATAGAAGTTGTACATTGAAATTAAACCACTATAAGTATACGGATTTTATCGCGTTGTTTATTTGACACTTTATTACAAAATTTAGAAACTGTTACACTACTATTACTATCAAACTTTACTAATTTTTTAAACTATTAAAACTATTTATACTATTACTATACTATTATACTATTTATATTTAAGTTTACACTTTCCCCGACGTTTCGGTTGCTTTTCAGCAGCCATGGTCACGGGGAGACTAAGATGGTAGTCTAAAATCCGTATATAATAGTTTAATTTCAATGAATAACATTCGCTTAAACAGAAGACAATATTATAGGAGTTGTATTCATGCACAAGCAAACCATTACGCTTTGTATCACATTAACAGTACCTACAACAAAAAGCTGAACTCAATAAAACACTGATGGTATAAAATTTTCCTTTACAATGAATCCGCTGACCCTTATCCAGCCACACATGTCGATGGACACAACGTGTAATCAGACAGACACATGTCCGTCACTCACGACGACGTCGCGACAGGAAGCGACGGCACGAACGATCATTACACCGAAGGCCGCCGAGGTATAAGACATTGATAGCCTGAAACTTTACTGATATTAAATATGATAAGTTATGTTTAAGATCACGCGAATAGCTGGTCCGCTTCTTTAAAATGGGGTCACGAAGGGCGAATATAATGGCATTTTAATATTTTAAATAAATCTTACTAATTATAATTATCCCTACTGGGTTTTATTAAATTCTAGCTTTTGCCTGCGGCTCCACTAGCTCAGAAACTGTACTCTTTTCTGGTTGAAAGGTACTCTATATCCTTTTATGCTCCCCTGACAACGTACATGCGAAATTTCTTGATGATTCGTCGAGTAGGCGGGAAAGCGAAACAAATAAACGAACTCACATTCACATTTATAATATTAGTTAGGATTCTTCTGGAATAAAATAAATAATGATAAAAGCATAGAAGCAACCGTCGCCTAGGACAATTATCATGTTTCACAAGGTCCTTCAATATTTATTTGTGGTCAATCTTGTAGATTTAGCCTACTGACACTTCAAACAATGACGTAAGAAGACACATCGTCTTCTTACGTCATTGTTTTCAGCTAAACAAAGTATTTCAGCTAAACAGTATAAACTTCTCAGAAGGCACGTAAAGCCGTTGGTCCTGCGTCTGATTTCTTAGCGGTCGGCTTGCCGTCCCACCGGACTACGAGAAAGAGGGTTCAGAGAGTTCACTTGTGTTTGCGCACACACTTAATAATAATAATATCAGCCCTGTATTAAACTGTCCCACTGCTGGGCACGGGCTTCTTCTCACTGTGAGAAGGGTTGCGCCATAGTTCACCACGCTGGCCTAGTGCGGGTTGGCAGACGTCACATATCTTCGAGAACATTATGGAGAACTCTCAGACATGCGGGTTTCCTCACGATGTTTTCCTTCACCGTTAAAGCGAGCGATAATTAACTATTTAATACGCATATAACTTCGAAAAGTCGGAGATGCGCGCCTTGGGTTCGAACTTGAGACTGCGTGACAATCCAACGGTTTCCCACTAGGCTATCGCTGCTATACACACACTTGAAGACTACAATATCTCTTGCTCATATGGCTAGTTTCAGTAAGGATTAGTCGTTGTCCCAAGCATATTTATCTACACTAATATTTTAAATAGAATAGATAACGATGTGTTGTTTTTTTTTTCTTTGCTCATTAAAATGACCACACTCCACCTGATGGTAAGCAGTCATGTGGTCTAAGAGCAGTGGCCTCCACACCGCCTTCATACCAGCCGAATGAATAAACTCAAAAAGTCGATATCCAATTTTAAAATACCTTTTACCAGTATAATGCTACGTATAATGGTATTTAAGACTGCGCCGAACGTAAGGCAGATAATGACAGAGCTCGTGCGGCACATATTCAAATCGGGGAGCGGCTGCCATAGTAAAATTGTATGGAGGATTTGAAGTGCTTTTTTTATAAATATGTATCTTTATTGTCAACCAATAACTTAAATATTTGGGACGTAAAATTTGTAATATAACTATTTATGTTTCGTTTAAGCTGTAAAATAGGATAGATTTCTACTCAATATTGTCTTCTGTTTACGCGAATATTATTTATTGAAATTAAACTACTATATACGGATTTTATCGCGTTGTTTATTTGACACTTTATTACAAACAACTTTATTACTTTATTACTGATAACTGATAACAGTAGAAATGCAAAAACGTAAGCTCGTGTTACGTGATTTTTAGATTATAAAATCTAAATATCACGTAACACGAGTTTTGTAGGCGAAAATATTAATTATTGTAAGTTTTTTACACGGAGTAATTGTAAACACATTCATTGATATGGTAAATGTATATTTTATATTAAACAAAAAGTGTTGATTTTATTCACTGACCGCCTGTTTTGGCACATTTCGCTCGGTGCAGTCTTAATACTGAGTAACAAAGTCTATATAACACAACATTACTAGACACGGGCGCGAAGCAGTAATTGTAAAAGTGTGTAAGACCGCGGAGAACACCTAGTCGTTCAAGTCAGTGACCGAGTAATATATTTCTGGAACAAAAATTATGTTTAATTACTGTCCTAAATTTATTTAAAAACTGGCTGTCGCTCTCGGCTTCGCTACCCAGTGTCCTTTTCTGTACACCTGACAACATGTAAGCGGAATTTCATCATGAGCGATCGATTAGTTAAGGCTTATGAGCGTAACAAACAAACATTTATGATATTTGTTAGGATAGGTTTTGAATGTCGCTTGGAAATTTATTCGTTGCTTTTTTTCACAGGCCCATCCAAAAACGTTAAACGTAAAAAGTTAAAACTCGACTGCGATCACTACGATCGTGGTCGAGTTTTAACTTCGCCATACATTTACAGTCCGTTCTTTATCACGGATCGAATATAAAACAATTAAGTATATTTGTTATATATTCCGTCACGTTTCGCTCGTAAGGCGATAAAGTAAACACTCACAGTCACGTATTATTCTTTGAGCCTGTGATTCATAACGCTACCGAACTGGTTTTTGAGTTCGAGACATGTATAATACAGATATATACATACATATGTATATATATATATATATATATATATATATATATATATATATATATATATATATATATATATATATATATTTTAAATTTGGCTCACAAACTAAAAGCATACTTAAAAAAACTTAATAAATAGCTATAAACCAAAATCATTACATTGTATGCCCTCTAAAATAGTGAGCACAGCATTCACTCTGCAGGCTTAAATACACATTTTAAAAATAATATAGGTACACTAAAATCACAAAAATAAAAATATACAAAGATCAGAAAATGAGAAGCTATTAAGAAGCTTTATCAAAAATAAAATAATTACAAATTTAAAATTTAAGTACAGTGTCAGTTATTAATCGCTTTATGTATTTCCCTCCTTGCTGAGGCTAACGAACTTGTGAAGATATCGAAATTAGCACGAACGTCATTATAGAATTTTCCCATTCTATACAGTGGATATAATCATAAATAAATGAATATATAAATGATGTCTATGAATGGGAAGGCAGAAGTATAAGATCCACATTTAGCTATGTTTAAGTCTAGGTAAGGTTGGTGATCAAACCCGTGACCTTATACATTGCAGTCGCTTTCTTTCCCGCTGCGCTTCTGTGGCTGATAACATACATTGTAATGAGTAGTATTTCTAAATGTTGACTGCACGGATAGCAATGGTTGCCTATGCCAGTGCATCGAGAGATTTGGGTTCGATTACCGCATGATACAATATTTTAAAGTTTCTTGTAAAATATCTGTAAACTTAATACTTACTTATCCTAATCTATCCTAACTTCCTAATTATAATATTATAAAAGCGAAAATGAGTTTGTTTGTTTGTTACCTTTTCACGCCTAAACCACTGAACCAATCATCCTGACATTTTGTATATATACGTTGACAGCTGTACAGAAACGGACATAGGCTACCTTTCATCCTGAAAAAAATTACTGTTCCCGAGTAAAACAATAATAACGTTCTTCTGATAATAGATGGCGCCACGTGTCTTTCGAATCATGATTGAATTATTATATTATTACAAGCAGAGTACAACGCGAATTGATTGTCAAATTCTAAATTAACGCGAGTGAAGCCGCGGGCAAAAGCTAGTAAGGTAATAAATCAGTGATTTTGAAAATTTTGTACACACCGATACACATAGCAGGTTGCCAGAAAAAGAGAAAATAATATGAGAAGTTTTCATTAATGTTTAAAAATAGGTAACTTCCGCTCTAGGAATAAATTCTGTGTCGCGGGGGACTTGTCCTATGGGGCTTAAAAACATTTAAAAAACGGACATAATGAGCACTTAGAGTCTGGGGGTCAAGTCCACAATAGTTCACGCAGTAACAGTGGTAAGGCGACCGGTTAAACCAGTTAACCATCCCGACAGTCACAATTTAGGGTTAAAAGGATTAATAGATCTTATGATATTAGAGTGATGGTAGCTATAAGTAGGAAGCATTTCTTGTAGAGGTCTTGATTTATCCATTTATCCAACGTATTTTGACAAAATGAGGGTTTGATTAAGACAAGAACGTAAATACTATATACGAGTACATTCAATTTAAAATAATATAAAACAAATAGTGCAATAATTAATTTATACAGAGATTTATGTGATATATAAAAACAGAAAAGAAACTCTCTTCTACATTGCCGTGCCCTACAGGGCCCATATTGCACCTACTGTGATATTGTGTAACACCTAATAATAACATATGGAGTGCAATAAAGATATTGAGTAGTGAGTATTGACTCCCTTCTTCTCCTTTGTCATGTGGGTAGCCCCACAACGGTAGGCAGAAGGAAATCATACAGGCATGATATTAAGGTATGTTAACTGCCTTGTATGAGTGGCGTCCAAACCCATACCACAGATTACTAAATAGTTACTCCCATACCCACATGGTGAGCAATGTAAATTATATGATTATTAACATACGTGACGTAATTTAAATTCATGGCACCATTTGTATATGGATAGCAAATTATACGTTTAAAATTATACGCATAAAAGGAAGAGTACAGGATTTTACATGTGAATAAGCCGACACGCTTGTAAAGAACCGGTAGATCTACCATGAAAATTATATTTCAAAACTTTTGTGAGTTTCTTCCGGGTTTCTTCTCATAGGCTCAACCCTTTGCCTGAATCTAGCAACTAACCTAAATGTAGCTTCAGTACCTTATTTTTTGTATTTGTGTTAATTGTTGGCCTCAGATGGCCAACTTTACGCGGACTGTGGGTGAGCGCAGAAGGCTCCTTTCAGTACCTTAGTAAACTCACTAACGTATGTATATACCTATTATGTATTTTGACGTTCATAAGTGTTACTTTGTGACCTAAATGATTTTCTACTTTGTCTTAGGCTTTCGATTCCAACGAAAAAACTTGCAATTAAGATTCTTCGGATTTCTTTCTGTCAAAATAATATTACTCCTAAGTTAGTAAGTAATAAGTAATTCCAAGGATTTTTGTTTTATAGGTTGAATTAAGTTTATTATACAAGAGCAGCTATAGCTCAGTGGGGAGATCAACAGACTGCAATGCAGAGGGTCTCGGGTTCGAACCCACGTCGCGCACCTCTGACTTTCGGAAAGTTATTTGACTTTTCGAAATTATGTGCGTATTGATTGACAATTATCGCCTGCTCCGTGCCTCGGAGAGCACGTTAAGCCGTCGGTCCCGGCTGCCATGAACATCTATGGCCAGTCGTTATTGGGAGAGTGTCGATACAAAAGATCCCACTGGGCCGAAGTGTCGCCGGTCTGCACTGACTGGCCCCCACATAAGATAAGATAACAAGTTTATTATACAGTCTAGGTGTAGGTTTTATGAACACTAATGGGTTCACTAGAGAGTGAAGAGGTTAAAACAATATTACACGCACGTTCTGCATCTTAATCGTAAAAATAGTGTACTTTATGTATCGTCGAAGCATCACGAACGTCGGTATGACGGCGTACTATAATTTTTCAAACGAATGATCCAACTGATTGCCGTGCGAGCGATGAGTTTAATTTTTTCACAGGAAACTGCCATTTTTTTATCATATCTCACGTAATTTGTATGCTGTGAAAAAATAAATAGTACTTTATGGAAATGTAAATTAACTTTGTCGTTGTATTTATGTCGAGTTAGAATAACAAACAAAACAATTTATGTGCTTATGTATACCCAGCGACCCGCCCTGGTTTCGCACGGGTAGCACAAAACCTTAAAAATTATACACGTCTCCGAAGGGGAGTGGTGGTGTTTCACACCCATATTTCGCCAACTACTGTTTAAGGTGCCACGTCATAGGAGACGAGCATATTTCCATTTACCGGGCACATTACCAGAATGTTCTGCTAATAAAAATAATTGAGGCAGTCTTTGGGGACTGCCGGTAGAAGTGAAAACTTTAATAATTGATCATAAACACTTCTTCATAAAAAAAATAATTGAGGCAGTCTTTGGGGACTGCTGATAGAAGTGAAAACTTTAATACTTGATCGTAAACACTTTTTCATAAAAAAAATAATTGGGGCAGTCTTTGGGGACTGCCGATAGAAGTGAAAACTTTAATACTTGATCATAATCACTTCTTCATAAAAAAGGGGGGTTCGGATTCCTGATACTCTCTTACAAGTTATTAAGGGGAACAAAATTTCGTTATTTTTTGCGTAGGACGCACCATTTCTGAGATATTGTTAATATTCTAAAATAATTCAAAAATGGAAAGTGTGGAAGCGTGACGATGTCGCGAGTTCTATGATTTTTGTTCACTGAAGAAGTGCTCAACGCGCCTAAAGAAGTTTTCACTTCAAAAATATTCTTTACAGAAAATCCATTAACATTCGTCGCAAAACGGTCCTGAGGATGCCTCGCGCTGAGGCGAAATACGTGTTGACGCATATTTTGTGTTCGAAGCGGAATGTTGCAAGTTAGAGACGAGTACGTCCGGATCCCACGTCGTGGCTCTCCCTATTCAGAAGAGTTCGGTATTGTCAATCTTTTTCTATTGCAGTAGATGGGGTGGGCAATCCGAGGGTGCATGGCGGGTTCCTCTCTACACAATAATCTTATTCCATTAACATTGCTCAATCCGAAAATTGAACCCGTAACCCAAAACCTAAGCAACGCATCACAATGACAAAACTCACACACAAACAGAATGCAGACAAATTCATTCAACGATTTATCAATGTGAATACGTATCATAAATCAAATTAAAATAACTCGAATGTTTACCACATAGTTCATAATATTGCTAAATAATTGAAGCTAGTTTATTTTTATCATCCGTAGTAATTTTGATAAAAATATAAACAGTTAAATCATCGTTATTGATGTGGTTTAGTTCACCTCATTATAATATAACTATGAACTAATCAAGCTTGTTATTGTTATTAAACGACTTCAAAATAGCAGGTTTTCTGTCTCTATGTTTTATAAGGCTGAAGAGTTTGTTTGTTTGATTGAACGCGCTAATCTCAGGCACTACTAGTTCGAATTGAAAATGAAAATCTTTTAGAGGTGGATAGCCCATTTATCGAGGAAGGTTATAGGCTTCATAATATCACGTTACGACCAATAGGATGCTCCTATTGGTTTTTTCATGTTTCATTGATGCTCTGCTGAGCATCAATGAAAAATGTTGCAAAAACGGGAAAAATTATCTTATGTGACGCAGACGAAGTTGCGCGAGTCAGCTGCATGTGTGTAAGTTTGTATGCCAATATTATCGAAAACAACTTCCTATTTCGATGCGGATGTCACTTATAAGTATATAGAGCTACTTTTGGGAAGTTTCTTACTATTTATTGCGATCGTGAGGTCGCGGGTTCGTATCCCACCTAAAGTAGTACCGACGTGAACCTATTCCTAACACAAGCATTACAACGTAGTTGGAGGGTTAACAAGAATACTATTAATTTGGAACCCAAACTGCTAGTCATCCTTAACAAAGTAACATTTTATAAATAACGCGAGTGTTTTACATTGAAATGAAATTACTTTATACGGGTTGTGTATTAAGATGGTACAATCGCCATATTAGTCTCCTCGCGATCATCTATACTTATAATTATAAAGCTGAAGAGTTTGTTTGTTTGAACGCGCTAATCTCAGAAACTACTGGTTCGATTTGAAAAATTCTTTAATGATGGATAGCCTATTTATCGGGGAAGGCTATAGGCTATATAACATCACACTACGACCAATAGGAGCGGCGCAGCAATGAAAAATGTTGCAAAAACGGGGAAAATTCTCATATGTGAAGTAGATTAAGTTGCGCGGGTTAGCTAGTTATAAATAAAAAGGTTAAAAACCTTTTACTTTAAGTGAAATTCTTTCAATTATCCTACATACATTTATAATAATGTAAATTCACTCACATGTCAATAAAGTGTCGCTATTACACATACAGAAAAATGTGCGTTCAACACACCTGGCCTTATTTCTGTTTTATAGAAGCCTCTTATAGCAGGAGCTGTTATTTTATATAAACGAGGCAAGTAAATGTATTTTTAATTGGACAGTCTGTTACAATAAAACACTAAATAAAGATAATTGATTGCTTAATTATCGCATGTTTCAGGTGAAGGTAAACATCGTTACGAAAACTGGATATAGGTATTAGTATTTCCTAAGAGAGCAGCGATAGCTCAGTGGGGAGACAAACAGACTGCAATCAGGGGGTCTCGGATTCGAACCCACGTCGCGCACCTCTGACTTTCGGAAGTTATATGACTTTTCGAAATTATGTGCGTATTGATTAACAATTATCGCGTGCTCCGTGCCTCGGAAAGCACGTTAAGCCGTTGGTCCCGGCTGCCATGAACATCTATGGCAGTCGTTACTGGGAGAGTGTCGACACAAAAGATCCCACTGGGTCGAAGTGTCGCCGGTCTGCACTGACTGGCCCCCACATAAGATAAGTATTTCCTAAAATTACAATTAACCAGTTTTTGAGCATTTTACTTAATTATCATAATTAACTGTTTTCTTGCAAATTTTTGTATGTCCTCCAGATAACACTTATCTACGAATCGTAAATTTATCAATATTACCACCATAGAGTCACGTCTGTTTGACGGAGCGGTTGGTTTACTTGCTTCATTCACTCGCATTACATTTATCATGCATGCTCATAAGTATAGAGTACCTACTCCTAAACTGGCATTTTTTCAGAATATCTCCAACTTTGAATTACCCTATTCACATTTGCTAAATATGTTAATACAACTTTCTTGTTTATTTTTAACCAGGGTCCGGATTCAGGTAAAAGCTTTAGTCTCCAGATGTTCTCAAAAAGAAAACTCCACTGAGAATTAAAGGGAAATTCCTTGGAGTATTCGATTCATTTTTATTTGTATGATCCACAAATAATTGCTCTGAATTTAGATGTATGTAAGTACGTTAAATCCATTAATTGTATATTTGTGAAATTCCTCTCCACACAGTACTAGAATCCTACAGGAGATGACTAATATAAAAATCCAATTCTTTTATATATTTATAAACTTAGTATAGATTTTAGACGGCACAGATTAAAATTGTTATAATTCAAGTGAATTGTACAATTAATTAATAAAGAGATATTGATTAGAGAGCATTATGCCATAACCTGACAGCGAAGCGTCGCGTGTAGTCACGATGTCCTATTACGAGTATGATTCCAAGTTCTTATAATTATTATTGTCTTCGCAGTCACATGAATGAACAGAATTAATTGTCATTGAGAAAACTTAATATTACTTTATACAGTGAATAAGAAAAACAGGTCATATTTAAATTTCGTTTGAGAGCTAAGGTAGCTAATATAAGGTGATCATTGAAATATGCAATTCTAAAATATTACCATCAAACTCACTTTTGAATCCGTAGGGATAATTAGAGCTTTTTTATAGTAGTGATAATCAAAGTGAGTTTTAATATTGAGCTGAATCCTGTTTCAGAAATAGATACAATTTATTTGGCAGTACCTACACAGGTGCAATAGATGAAGTTCTGCCAATGCGCAGCAAGTTGAGGGATCGATACACAGATTAAAAGTTGTGTGATCCATATATAGTTGTTCTGATTCTGTGTCTTTATTGACATTTAAACATCGGACGCAGCGTTGTTTGAATGTTTTTAAAGGCCTCAGCGACACAGGAATACAAAAATAAAGGCCGAGTATACCGAGTGGCATCTTTGCCGAACATGCATATATGTATATACATATGATTTCAACGCACACTTTTGCCGAGCCGAAGATATTTTTTTTATACAACTAAGATGGCAAACAAGCATACGGCCCACCTGATGGTAAGTGGTCACCGTAGCCTATAGACGCCTGCAACACCAGAGGCATCACTAGCGCGTTGCCGACCCTTTAGGAAAGGAAGTGAGAAGGACAAGGAGCGGGAAGGGGGTAAGGGGATGATTGGGCCTCCGATACTCTCACTCGCCGAACGAAACAACAGTAGTAATACTGGTATTTCACGTCGATATTCTGTGAGAGGGTAGTCCTTCCCCGGTCGAGCCGTCCCATTCATGCTGAAATCGGCGAGGCTCTACTACTCTAAAATATTATTATCTTATATAACAATTACTACCAATTAGGTTTACAAGTTACTAGCATTATTTTATACCCTTTCACCAAGCTTATAAGCTTGTATTAGGAGTTAGTCCCTGTCGTAAATCAGAATTCGAACACATTCCCGCGGAGAAATGTAAGAAAATGCATACCCCACGTTAAAAAAAATGGAACCACCATAATCGCTCGATCGCAAATCCGGTGCTGAAGTCATTGAGCTACCGCCATTTATACTTGTATATATGGTAACCTTCACAAACGGCCTAAATATAGCTGAAACAAAATGTGAGTCTAAAGACCATTACCAATAATTCTATATTCTATCACATACACACAACACCATCTAGCACAAACTAAGCATAGCTTGTACTATGGGTACTAGACAATGGATAAAAATACATACATACATATATTTTTTTTCGTAAATAAAGAAAAGAAACACCCAGACCAAGACAAACATTCATGTTCATGCACACAAATGTTTGACTTGTGCGGGCATCAAAACCGCGACCTCAGGCGTGGCAGTCAGTTACACTAACCACTACGCCATCGAGGCCGACTGTGCAGTTCATAAGTGTTACTTTGTGAACTGAATGAATAATTAGAATGAAGATATAAATGACGTAAGAACAGAGTTCAAGCGGAAACTGAACCCGCGAATAGTCGTGCAAGTCGTTAATAAAAAAGTTGCAATCAACCATTGAGCCAAGGTGAGCAGGGTTGTTCAAAACCAGTTCGTGAAAACGCTTACTTTATAGTTAGATAACTCGATACTTACTAGGAAACGTAACATGTTTACGATGTTTTTATTAGCTCGCTTTTGCATTGTGTCAGTCCGCGGCTTCACCCGCGTAAAACCTACTGGACCACAAACCGGGTGCAACAGTATCCTATGTATAATGCAGTACATGATCTCTCTGAGCACCAAATTTCATCCAAATATGTGAAGCAGTTTACACGTAATTGAGTTACAAACATCTAAATATAGAGATGTGTAGATGTTTGTTACTTAATTTTTTTCACTGGCAACCAAACAGTTGTGAAACATTTGAATTAAATACAGTCTAATGTCTTGTACTCTGTGCTCAAAGTAAGAATAAAACGCGACAAAATCCGTATAAAGTACTTTAATTTGAATATATAACATTTGCGTAAACGTAAGAAAACATTATACCAGACATAATTAAAATCTATTCTTTCTGGCTACCGGTGTGCTGCTGCGATTCAATAGGTGAAGTAGACAACTCCCGTTCTAGGATCATTTCCAATGTCACGGAGGACTTTACAAGCATTTTAACAACAGATACAAGAAACATAGACTTTGGACTACAATTTGTACTTTACACAATTTTTTGCCCCGAGAGGAGATCGAACTCAAAACATACGGCGCGGCGCGGCAATAGCGGCGACCAGGTAAACCTTATGTGCAGTGAAAAAAGATAAAAATGCAATAAAAATAACATTCATAATATTAAATAGTTAATTGTCGCTTGCTTTAACGGTGAAGGAAAACATCGTGAGGAAACCTGCATATCTGAAAGTTCTCCATGATGTTCTCGAAGATAAATATATGTATAATTATAAAGTCTGCCAACCAGCACTGACCCAGCGTGGTGGACTATGGCCTGACCCGTCTCATACTGAGAAGAGGCCCGTGCCCAGCAGTGGGACAATTAGGACGTAGGATTTACAGACGCTACATTAGTTTCTTAGTTCAATCGTTTTGGTATGTAATCACGTAAAACCGTGCAGTGCTATCAAAATCTATTTATAGTAACAAAGCAAATAATTTTTTTGTTTAATTAATATTGCTAGCGGTCGCCTAGTGGTCAAAATTCGACCGAAACTCCTAAGCTTGCTAGTTTGTTTTCTTTTTTCTTTATTACATATAAATAAGGTATTATTGTAATAAAGAAAACTTGTTACTATGGTTACCTATAGGTAATCATAATTACAAAGAATTGTACGACGTCAGACGAACAATGCCGAAATATTACGAACGCGATTCGACTGCGTGTGTCAAATTCATGGTTGTGTGCGTGTAGTGTTTTTTCAATAATTTAATATATTTCTAATGCATATTTTATATAAATATTAGGATTCGCCCCTCCTTCTCCATATAAATTTTAACTGTGCCAATGTTTTTGCTTTTCCTTCACTTATTAATATATAGATTGACTAATCCTAATCCTAACTATAACTGTTTGTTTGTTACGCTTCACGCCGATAATACTCGACTGATCATAATTAAATTTCGGAAATAGACATTTCCGTACCCGTAACTACATGTATGCGATTTCAGCCAGAAATAAGTATTGCTACTTAACCTAACCTACATTTAAGCAAACGAAGCTGCGTGCAAAATCTAGTTAGTACAATAAAACCATAAATAAAAATAACCTTTATCTATTTCGTGCCTCACCCTTGAAGCTTTTGGGTCAATGTGTCACACATTAACATAAAAATAAAACGTTTTATGGTTTTAAACATTAAACCATAATGGTTAACATATCCGAGCGTTGTTCACAGTTGTCTTTGGAAGCCATTTTCTATGTGCTAATTAGTAGAAATTAGGGGATTTGCTTAAGGTCGAAATGATGTGCGTATTGATTGACAATTATCGCCTGCTCCGTGCCTCGAAAAGCACGTTAAGCCGTCGGTCCCGGCTGCCATGAACATCTATGGCAGTCGTTATTGGGAGAGTGTCGACACAAAAGATCCCACTGGGTCGAAGTGTCGCCGGGCTGCACTGACTGGCCCCCGCATGAGATAAGATAAGGTCAATAATTCATATAAGAACTGCCTATGGTGTCACCCACGTGAATTTAGACATTATAAGGTAAAAAGTATTCTATACGTGTAAAGACATGGTCCATATTCATCTATAAATACTAATATTATAAATGAAAGATTTGATTTTTAGTATATTTGTAAGGATTCAACTCAAAAACTACTCGAACTTCTTCTCCTTAGCCTTTATTATTCCCAAGTCACTTGGGATCGGCTTTCTAGTCTAACCGGATTTGACTGGATATCAGTTTTACACAGAGCGACTGCCATCTGACCTCCGCAACCCGAAGGCTAACGATACCCTAAAGCTAGACTAGTGTCAGGATATTAGAGGGTTCTGACTTCTCAATAACGACTGCCATAGATGTTCATGGCAGCCGGGACCGACGGCTTAACGTGCTCTCCGAGGCATGGATCAGGCGATAATTGTCAATCAATACGCATATAATTTCGAAAAGTCATATTATTATAACTTTCGAAAGTCAGAGGTGCGCGACGTGGGTTCGAACCCTTTGCAATGCAGTCTGTTGGTCTCCCGACTGAGCTATCGCTGTTAGTCTTTAGGTCAATGTCAGACGTCAAATATGGGATTTACAATATGACAAAGTTACCTATCTAGTCCGAGGTCATCCTTTTTTGACTTAACATCCATCTATGGTTGCGTGATGGCGCAATGGTTTAAGTAGCCAATATGGCCAACGCTCCAAATGTTGCCAGTTCGATCCTCACTCGTAACAAATGATAGCATACATTTTGAATTGATGTTATTTTATTGAGATTATATATTATAGTGTAATTGGCGAATGCCGTTCTATTAAATATTATTTTTCTGTGTTCTCTAAATAAAATACATTAAAAACGGGCCTTACCGCCACGTTCGTGGCGTTCCCGACCCATATATGAGTCTTGCAGTTACTCGAAATAACAATTATATAATTTTCTTTTTTATCGATTTACAGCAATCATGGTTTAAATATCAGATAAATTTTATAATGTAGATCAACACGATGTAATAATAAGAATAATAATCTGGAGACCGAATTTCGGTCACGGCGGCAAATTTTAACGAAGAGTGGCCATCCACGCAGGAGATATTATAGTGCACAAGTGTGTGCGCAAACACAAGTGCACTCTCTGTTCCTTAACTCTCATGACCCGATGGGACCGTAATCCGACACGACCGGAGAGAGATCAGGTGCAGAACCAACGGCTTTACGTGCTTTCCGAGGCTCAGGGGTGTCTAACACCGCCAACTTCATAACTCCGGTCTGCTATTGAAATTTCTTAACAGAAACACCCAATAACTGTTTGTTAGCCCGACCCGGGATTCGAACCCGAGACCTCATGCATAACAGTCGCATTCACTACCGCTGAGCCACGGAGGCAGTTAACACGGTGTATAAGTACACCATTACGCAGTGAATATCCTAATACGGTAAGTAATTGTCTCTATAAACAAAAAATATCAAGACTAGATCACCTGCTATGACATTGATATTATAAGTATCTAAATCGCAGTTTATCGTTTAAAATATCAGATAAATTTTAAGTTTTTAAGGAAATTGCAATTGTTGTTTATTTATAAACCGTTTATACATGTTTCTTAAACCAATTAGAGCGGTATTATCGTTTTAAAAATAAAAATTAACGAAAAAACTAATGTGTTAAAATTAATATTAATTAATTATGTTCTTATATTGCCATCAACAAGAAATATTGATATTTAAAACATGCCTACAGATATGAACTATGGTTTGATAAAAAACTACTTACATGTTTTGCCAATGCTAATTTAAAGTTTTTACATATATTATATGCTACATTATAAAAACGGTTACTAGCTATCGTTATAAATAATTTTTTTTTATTAAATTTATTTTATTTATAGTTGATCGAGATTTTTGTGGCGCTTGTTTCTTTTAAACATTTGATACAAGGCGGCTTTGGCCTTATTACAAAAATTTTTGTCATTGATTTTAAATTCCTATTTATCTATACAAATAAATAAAATTGAAGTGTCTGTTTATAATGTCAAAATAACAGCTTTTTATATAATGCATATGAAAGTATATAAGGTACCTAAACGAAAACATCTATTTTTAAAATTTTTGTGTCTGTCTGTTTGTGCCGGCTAATCTCCGAAACGGCTGAACTGATTTTGACGGGACTTTCACTGGCAGATAGCTGATGTTATAAGGAGTAACTTAGGCTACTTTGATTTTAGAAAAAGAATAGGGTTCTGCGGAGACAAACAGTTTCTATTTAAAATTTACGCGGACGAAGTCGCAGGTAACAGCTAGTAAATAATATTATTATGAATACATATTTTAAGATTCAAGACTTTATTTTATTAAACAATGTTTATCTAAACCTTCATGGCAATCTCGTAGCGTAAGCGGGTGGCACCAAAGATTATTGATATGTACTGGTGGCACATTTGAAACGTGGCATTTGTGGCGCAGGGCTGTCATTATTTTCTTAAAAAATGTACATATTTACATGATATTGTGAAAGCTGACGTGTTTTTTTTAGAAATAAAATATGTTTTTTGTCTTTCTTTCAAATATAACTTAATAATATACAGTTGTCTACATCGCGACTTCTCTAGCATTATCATATTTCTCCCAAATAGTAAATATTTTTTGTACATTCTGCTCATTTTAAATTGAAGTCAAGTGCGAAAAGTCAAAGTTTTTAAACAGGCATAAAAAAATCATCAACCTGTGTAATTGGTCTGTTATTGCCGTGTTCTTATATAACACTTATTATTGCGTGTCATCGTGAAACGTAGGGATACTTTTTAAAGTAGTAGAGCCTCGCTGATTTCAGCACGAATGGGCCGGCTCGACCGGGGAAGGACTACCCTCTCACAGAATATCGACGTGAAATACCAGTATTCCTACTGTTATGTTTCGTTCGGTGAGTGAGAGTGAGAGTGCCGGAGGCCCAATCACCCCCTTTTCCCCTTTCCGCTCCTTCTCCTTCCCACTTCCTTTACTAAAGGGTCGGCAACGCGCAAGTGATGCCTCTGTTGTTGCAGGCGTCCATAGGCTACGGTGACCACTTACCCTCGGGTGGGCCGTATGCTTGATTGCCAACTTAGTAGTATAAAAAAAGAAAAAACTTATGCGAATATAACGTCTTTACAAAGTTTATATTATAAAAAATAACTGTGCCCGAAGTTTCACCCGCGTTTATGATTACTGTGCCGCCTCTGTGGGTCGTAGCGTAATGTAATATAGCCTATAACCTTCCTCGATAAATAAGCTATCTATCACTAAAATAATTTTTCAATTCGAACCAGTAGTTCCAGAGATTAGCGCGTTCTTGATAGATTTCATATCAAAGTTGAATCTTGTGCTTGCATAGAATTCATGAATGATTGAAGTAAAAGAGATAATGTCAGTCAGCGTAGGAAGCAAATCCGTAGAATCTACCTATCTCTATGTGTAACTGACGTTTCTATACGTACGTAACGAATTATAAGACGATAATTATTTTTTATTTAAAGTTCTTGGAAGGCTCCTTTCTTCATATGAATAAAAACTAGAATCGCATGTAGGTTCTAAACACATCATACAAAGTATAGCCAGTTAGACTTCGAACGACAATCTACGGATATCTTTTTAGAATTGTCTTTTTAAGAACACGAGAACACATCTTCATCAACAATTATCTACTATTTGTATCATTTAGTTACATCGCAATTGTATCCCATTATCACTTCTAATAGACACATAATCGTTTCAAACGACTTAATAATACCTTTAAATAGAATCACATTACTAAGTAGGTACTATCCCGGAAATGCACAAACACTACACAGTACGAATATATTTGAAACAAAAAAAATGGGGTAATCAAGGCCAGCCACGCCTTATTACTAATTATCTATCAAACTAATTATTAATTATTATTGTGGTAAGTAATAAAAACTTGTGAAAAGGAAACTTCCACTGTTATTCGTGACGTAAAGGCGTCTCTTTTTTTCTGTCGACAGAGCACTTACGCGTAATCGTCCATAATTCCAGTAATATGCATTTTAAGCGTGTAAGGCCAGTAACAAAAGTGTTTAGCTAATACATTTTTAAGGCGCGTTTGTATCTCTATTAAGTAGCTAAGGTACCTAGCTTAAGCTTGTATAACTATATTCACATATTAAGTATGCAATCGAGGAAATAAGACTTGAACAATATAAAAACTATCGAGTAATGACAAAAAGCTAAATTTAAATTAAATTGAATTTTTTGCGAATAAAAGTTATGACATCATTTAATTGCATAATATGCTCAAATAATAGATATAATTAAAGCAAATTGTTACAATAATTATAAATTTCACAGATGATTATAACAATAATAATTAACAAATACACAATATAAAAAGAAATATAATAAAGAAGATATATTTTTTGAGTAGTAGAGCCTCGCTGATTTCAGCATGAATGGGCCGGCTCGACCGGGGAAGGACTACCCTCTCACAGAATATCGACGTGGAATAGCAGTAGTCCTACTGTTGTGTTTCGTTCGGTGAGTGAGAGTACCGGAGGCCCAATAACCCCGTTTCCCCCATCCCACTCCCTTTCCTCCCCACGTCCTTTCCTAAAGGGTCGGCAACGCGCAAGTGATGCCTCTGGTGTTGCAGGCGTCCATAGGCTACGGTGACCACTTACCATCAGGTGGCCGTATGCTTGTTTGCCACATTAGTTGTATAAAAAAAAATAAAAAAAATATGTAAATAGAAAGACTGTGGAGCATTTAAATCAATGTACCTACCAATAAAAAACAGTGTACTGCATTTTTAGCCACTTGGCAGGGTATTCAAAATTTAAAACTACCTACACTCGTCACACAAGACAGGTTACCAGGATAATCCTCAGACTACGTAAGCCGACAAGTATTTACTGGTAGTAACCCATAGTTTTTCTTACGTGGTAATAAATCTGATACACCAACAGTCAGGCAAGCAATTACGCTTCTCTTTTGCGCCATACTTAGATACATAACCATAATATTAACGTGTTTACATAACACCGTGTTTTTATAATAAATACTGTTTATAAAGACTCACGTGCCACCGAATCCGAAGTAATTTATATAAACATCATTTATTTTACAGCACACGATACTTGTTTTAAATTATATTGTAAATAACGTATGGTAGTAATTATTTGATTCTTAGTTAGCTGCTGAACAAACAATTATATGGAATTTGAGTCCAGTATCGAGTTCGGGCGATCGATCGCTTATTGCTTAGGGCTGTCGGCAATATTATTAGCATCGTGGCTGAATGTCTCCAAAAGTACTAAGTATGCACAAGCAAATTACTTTTTTTTTATACACGTGCTCATCTCTGAAACTACTCGTCTGATTTAATAAATTATTTTTGGATTTGATAGCGTAACTCCTTTTTTTCATACAACTAAGGTGGCAAACAAGCATACGGCCCACCTGATGGTAAGTGGTCACCGTAGCCTATGGACGCCTGCAACACCAGAGGCATCACTTGCGCGTTGCCGACCCTTTAGGAATAAAAGGAAGTGGGAAGGAGAAGGAGTCGAAAAGGGGAAAGAGGGTGATTGAGCCTCCGGCACTCTCACTCACCGAACGAAACACAACAGTAGAATAATACTGCTATTTCACGTCGGTATTCTGTGAGAGGGTAGTCCTTCCCCGGTCGAGCCGGCCCATTCATGCTGAAATCAGCGAGGCTCTACTACTCTAACATGTGTCGTGGATGACATAATTTAGAATGAGACACAGCCACATTTCGCTAGCCTTGGGTTACACATATGTAGTAGGAGAGGAGCTTGTCGCCGTAAACCGCACAGTTCTATACGCCAGACTACCTCTTTAATTCTTCAATGAGGGAAAAAGCACATAGATTCTTCCATCTATCTTCTCTTTCTTTTCGTGTTGTTAGTGGAAAACCTGTTGTCAAGAGTTGTTCAAGCCGTCCGTAGGCCTCTGACATGGCTTAACGACTGCTGTCAATTTGACAACAACTGGGACCAACTTTTTACGTGCCCTCCGAAGCACGCAGATGCTCAGATGAAATACCACTAAGCGGTCACCCATCTATAGACTGACTGCACCCAACGTTGTTTAACCTCGCTAATCGTTTACCGATCAATAAGTGCAACTGGCTATGGTCACAATAAAAAGACATAACTAAAAAAATATACCCGGTTTGGGCCACAACTATTTAATTATATAGAACTCGCAAGTTTTAGTACAGAACATAGATTGAACCCACAGCACTCAACGTAGCTTAGCCAAGTGCCTATTAAAATTTATACCATTGCGCTATCCGTGCAGAAGAATGACCATGTGTGTTTTTAGTAAGACATTGTGTCTTGCTAAAACGCACATGGTCATTCTTACGACGTATGATTGATAACCCTAGCGATGCCATTCGCGTATTCGAGGAATTAGCCCCATTCCGTTTAAGTATGCATCGAACAATGCTATTGTGCCATAGCTCCAGTTGTCTGGAGTAAGTAAACTTTCGAGGAAAGTTACTTTGTTTGTCGTATCGTCACAATTTATACTGATACTTACTTTATAAAATTTTTTTTAATTTTTTTTTATTTTGCTCGTCAAAATGACCACACTCCACCTGATGGTAAGCAGTCGTGTGGTCTAAGAGCAGTGGCCTCCACATCGCCCCCACAGTAGCCGAGGCGATGTTGAGGTCTCTACTTTGACGGCCTGAGAAGATGCTTTTTCACGCCCCGCTTAAAGAACCCAGGATTGAAGGAAGAAGGAAACACGTTCCTTGGCAGAGAATTCCATGCCTTGGTCGTTCGGCAGAGGCAGATTTAGCTTAGCTTTTATTTTATTTTATAATTTTTGGTAAACTTAAGCTAAAATGGTACAGTATACACATTTATAAAACAAGATACGGCCAATTAAGTTTTCACAAGTAAATTATGTTCAATAATAAAAACTTGAACGCTAACATAACGCACATTAAAAATAATAACAACAAAACAGAATGTAACTTAAACACTAATACTTAGAGCACACATATTTAAATCAACAAAAGTAGAATAAAACTTAAACATTAACATACCACACAGATTGAAATTAACAAAAATAACTTTATAGAAAACTTCCTAAGGCTAATACCTATTGACAGCACGGTTAGAAAAAAAAATTGGTAGGTAACGAATAGTAATATAACTTAATACTATGAACTTAAGGTTGAAATTTTAATACTACAGCAATATAGTTGCTTTTTGGCATTCTTACATCCAGGCTTGTAATAATTTCAACTTTATTATCATAATATTGCTTGTGACTTAAAAATGCCATTCAGCCAGTAGCGTCGGACCTACTTAGTACTTTACATAGCAGATGTTGACACTATAATAGCGTACTTAAAATTCCATTAAGCATTGTGTATGGCAAATTTCTTTTTGACATTAATTGAAGTGAAATCTATCTTGTTACCTTTATAATCTGCAATTCGGCTTCGTATGTTATTGAAGAACTCACCAAAGTACATTGAAGGCATTCTAGTGTAGCCTATGATCGCTTGTCTTCTACAAACTACATCTTTTTAGTTCCATATAAACAGGGGTCTTGATTTCAAGCTGAAAACCCGCAACCATCTTGGAGCGCTAGGCATGAGTTGATGCTTGATCCGTTTGCTTTCGGTATCACAATAATTTTGTATAATGTTTACGAATTTCTGTTACACTGAAAACAATAAACTCCATTCTATTCTTGTAATACCAGGCTAGTAATATTCGTTAGTTGGTGACCCTAAGAAATAATTAAAAATAGGATGTTAGGAACAGAACAGTTTCTGTCTGTTTTTGTTCTGATATAACGTAGCTCTTTCTCAATGGGTTTTAATATGGTTTCCATAATTTGGTAGATTGCTGTTCAACTTAAAAACTGAGGTACGTTTTATGTGACTTTGAGAACGGTTCAAGATAATATGATGCATAGTGATATTAGCATAAATGACATCGCGAGCAAACTCCACAAGGACTAAATAACAAGCGACCGCTTTGTATCATAAGTTGGAAGTATAAATAAAAATACTGAGAAAAATCTACACAAGACTTCAACAAGATTATTATCGTGACGCATACATTATAATAATCAAGAAATATCTTCTGCTATTAATCTTATTCATATTATAAACTGAGTAATAAACTATTTATAATAATAGCTTCTGCCTTCCACTTTGTCTGTATACTAAGGTTTATTGCGATTTATAAATTAGATGAATTACACTATGTACAATGTATTTGACCCTTCAGGTCGGCATTAAATTCAACATAGGTTTAGAAAACTACTAATGTTTTTAGATATAACATCAAAATTCGTTGATCGGTTTGCCTGTAATATACGCACAACAAGAATAAAATTCTTAAAACTATTGTTTCGAATTAAGGGGTCTATTAATTGTCGAACACAATAAGTTTTCTTAAATATTTCTAATGTATATACAGAATAAACCTAATAACAATTATGTTCTAATATAAATCGCTTAGGAATTCCTTTTTTATTCCAAGGCATAAGCTTTGCGCTTATTTGACAATTAATAATTATTTAGTCGTGTAATAATAAAATTGGTTCACGAAAACTCATTTGTAACCGGCTGTACTTTAATAAAAGTGACAGCTTTTAACTCCGAGCTGTCAAACCGCGACCTTATGTCACAACAAACGTGAGTGACAGTCCGTTTGTTTGTACGCACTCATCTCCAAAACGGTATAAACGATTTTAATTGTCTTCGACAGTTTGTATAGTTCTTTTGTGCATCAAGGTAGAGGCTTTTCGTTAACCTTGAGTCGTGGAGGTAGTTAGTTATTTAGACAGAAATGTTTTAAAATATCAAGCTGTGGGAATATTTAAATGATAATTAATGTAGGAAGTTGTTTTGTCATTTGTATTGCGATTTAAAGAATTTATGTTTGGAGGTTGATACAGAATAGCATTACGTCTGATCATTTAAATAAATAGGCCTTATGACTGCCACACAAAAGGTCCGAATTTGATCCTTATTAATGCATGCACCTCTGATATTTTATATTTGGGTACGTATCAAATTGTTAATCGCTCGCTCGTTTAAACGGTGCAGGAAAACATCGTAAGAAAACCTGCATGTCATTGTGTTAGGTTTAAAATTTTTCGAAAATGTGTGAAATCTGCTAACTCGTACTGGGCCAGCATTATCTAAACCTCCTCCAGGCTCGTTTCCAGCAATAGGACAATACACAAATATAAGGCCTGCTATTTTATTTATATGGTTTGGCGTAAGGAGCTGCAGTGGCCTCTACCGCTGCGCCTTCCATATAGTCAACATCTGTGTTAAAATGTTAAGTAAGCAGCGGCCCTACAGAACTGCTCGACAGGGTCCTTATTAGGTCTTGTCTATTATTTTTTGTAACAACATGTAATACATATGGAGAACAATAAAGCATTGAAATGGAAATTGAACAGATTCTTGGTTCGTTGGACCGCCGGCTCATAGATCAAAGGCAAATTATTGATCTTGACCTTGATAGCTATTGAGTTGAGAGGTAGCTGAGCATTATTTCACTCAAACCGTGATCCACCCATTTGGTAAATAAATAAATTTCATTTCATTAATCTATACTTATTAATGCCTATTGTAAAGCTGAAGAGTTTGTTTGTTTGGTTGAACGCGCTAATCTCAGGAACTACTGGTTCGAATTGAGAAATTCTTTCAGTGTTGGAGCATAAATTAAAAATGTTGCAAAAACGGGCAAAATTTTCTTATGTGAAGCAGATAAAGTTGCGCAGGTCCGCAAGTTAGCAATAATTTTATAAGTATGTTTTTGGCTATACTCCATTAGGGTCAGTTCCGACGGACGGAGTGGCGGCGAAGAGACTAATTCAGTAACAATTTAAAGTCAACCTAAAGTGCTTCAGAATACGACTGTATTTGGTACAACGAAATAAAATGACGGCGAACGACTCAAAGCGCTGAATTGTGGGATATAAAAGAGGCTATGTTATGTATGTATTTTAATTTGAAAAACTTGTTATGTTTGAAGAAACATCCAGGGATGTTGCGGGTGCAGATTTTTTGACATCCGTGGATGCGGATACGGATATTTGAAGACATATCCGCCAATGCGGATGTCCATATCGATGCGGAAGCGCCGCAATTGCGGATGCGGATGTTGATGAAAATTGTTCATCTTATTTAATAAAAGTATCTAATATTACCGCTTTCGCAGGTTCAAGCCTGCTTTGCAAAGGTTTATAAATTAAACACGTACTACTTAATAACTTTCTCTTATTTTAACCTACGCTATATCTGGATCCGCATTAACATGCGCGTTGATTATTGCGGATACGGATGCGGATGCAGATGTCCAAATCGATGCGGAAGCTCCGCAATTGCGGATGCGGATGCGAATATTCGCAACATCCCTGTTAACATACATAAGATGTTTGTGACACATAACTTCAAGCCAGTGGAAAGACAGTGTATTGAAGGACTAATGAGAACGATGCTCAGATGGATAGTGGTATGAGTCACATCGTCACTGCCACTGAAGCGAGGGTTTGTTCAAACTCCACACGTTACAAAAAATTGTGTGATCCACAAACAGTTGTACCGAACCTGGAAGTTCTTTGTACCGGTTCTTTGAATATCTGTTAAATCAACCGCGGTACAGGATTAATTCCAAGTGCAGTGGTTGCCTTTTAAAAAAACGGCCCTTCTGCCTTATGCCCCTCTAAGAAACAGGCGTGAGTCTAAGTATATGTATGTAAAACAAAGTCGTGGATCCCTACCTATAGTTATACAGACGTGAAGGTACAGAACACTAGTTTCAACAAAGGATTCGATCACGATGTTCGAGTTCGTTGCACCACCGCCGCAGCTAAAGCCCGCTATTTATATTCTAATCCCGTTCCTACCAAGTACTTACACACATAAAGTATGATCGTATAGGTTCACGAATTGCCTTTGAAAGAACCAAAGTGACCATGGATATATTACCATAAATGATTCTTCCGTAATTACTAACACCTTGTCAGAATTTTTTATGGCGTTTTCATGTAACTGATAGGTAATTGTCAATCGTGTGTGCGGTTCCAGGTTAAGTTAAGAATATATTGCTTTTTCTGTCTGAATGCGTTTGAATGCCAGAAGACTCGTCTGTTGTCAAATGGGACGTAAATATGTTTACCGAAATCTGTCTCTTTGAATATGTATAGGTACAATATGTATTACCAATAAAGAAAAAAGATATGTTTGTTGCTATACAGGTTTAAGGTGGGCACAATGTGAACAAGGATAAGAAAATAAAACCAATAAAAATTTGTGACACATGCATATATATAACAAGATAGGCGAAGTATATGTTGCATTAACATTTCGGTAGTTACGATTAAATTCTTACAAAATTGTTGGCATCCCGAGTATATTTCCAGATTATGTGCTGAGAATTTCCGAACATAAAAACCCAATAACACTTTTACCGTCCAGGGAATCAAACCTGAGTACTCGCGATATAATACAAACTGATATCACTGTACTGACTAAGCAAAGTTTACTTTGAAATGTACAGTTCCTTGAACCACATTTAATCCTGAAGGGCAAAATATAAAAGTGCATTATACCGTTAACGCTTCAGGGTATTGAGATACAAGGCTAAGGTCGTGCAAAGCATAGTTGGATTACAGCTATAGCCTGAAACTATTCGATGAATTGCAACATTGCAGACCAGCAACGAAGGGCTTTAATTTCATTATTTATTTTCTATTAAGGTTCGCGTTTATACCTTGTTGATGATACACAATTGACTAGATAATTTTGCTGTTTAAACAAAATATTTTCTCCTTATATTTCTTCATCTATAGATACGAAAAAACAGATCCGGAACAAATACTTGTAGATCACACAATATTTATATAGGACGCCGGTTGAAACTACAACATTCGGCATGCTGCCAACTTGCATCAAAATGCTCAGAGTGCTTAACAGAGTAAACTGGGCTTCATTACTTCTGCCTTCCTTTACTTTTAGTCAGCAACTTGCAAGTTACTCCCTCCCCCTCCCACCTAATATAGTAAGCGATCTACAGTAGCCGGTATCGATCAGGCGGCCCTTATGCTTTTTAACTATATTTGGGCCTTTTTATACAGGCTAATACGGGAGTAATACCTACGATGCAGAGTCTTAAAAGAAGAAACGCTAAAGGGTCAAAGATTATAATATTCCTAATCTGCTGATGGTACAGCGCCTTTTTTCTTTTAGCACCTAGAAACTCTAGTCACTGCACAGAACATGGCAGACCACATGGCTATTCGACAGCGATATTCAAAAGTCCGATGGTACTTTTACAAATCGCTTCTGGTAAAGCAAAATTCAAGGCATAAAGCAAAGGGCAAGGACCAAGGAGAATACTTACACGAAAACCAAGATGTTTATTGTTTTATGCACGTTTCGTGGCGTAAATAAATTATGCAGAGCTTTGAAATTAATATATTTCATAACACATTTGTCATATCTTGAAGTAATCCTTACTAATATTATAAATTCGAAAGTAACTCTGTCTGTCTGTCTGTCTGTCTGTCTGTTACCTTTTCACGGCTAAACCACTCAACCGATTTAAATGAAATTTGGTACAAATGTAGTTTAAAACCTGGGGAAGGACATAGGCTACTTTTTATTGCTGTAGGTGCCACGCGGGCGGAGCCGCGCGCAAAAGCTAGTTGTCCATATGTTAAAAAAATATTGGAATGAAACTACCTACTTTGTACGGATTTTGTCACGTTGTTTATTTTAAAACACTTTTATTGCATAATTTCAAAACTATGACATTACTAATAATTAACTTTACTACTTTTATTAAACTATTTAAATTATTAAACTATTTATATTTAAGTTTACACTTTCCCGACGTTTCAATTACTTTTCAGCAGCCATGTTCATGGAGAGACAAACAAGGAATTTAAACGAAACTCTGCTACAGACTTTTGGAAGACATATTTGACGGCGCACCACTACAGTTTAATTTACCCTTCGCCTTTAACATTGATCCCCAATACCTATCTCTCAAATAGGTGAATGATGCCACAACAAGGTTCATCACGTCATAAAAAGTGCCGAAACATGTCATTAAATTTGACAGTGACGCCTTCCAATAATTGTAACCGATACAACCGCGATGAGGTCAAGGCAAAGACAACATGAACGAAATGCCATACGTAAGGTTTCACTCAAACCTGTTATTGATATGTGCTAATACGTTATATATGCCTACATAATGTTGTTCGTTTTATGTAGTTTTATTGAAGACTAGCTGTTACCTGCGACTTCGACTTGCGTCCGCGTAGATTTTAACTAAAAAGTGTTTGTCTCCACGCGGAACCCCATTTTTTTTCTAAAATCAAAGTAGCCTAAGTTACTCCTTATAACATCAGCTATCTACCAGTAAAACTCCCGTCAAAATCGGTTTAGCCGTTTCGGAGATTAGCCGGAACAAACAGACAGACAGACAAAAATTTTAAAAATATATGTTTTCGTATAGGTGCCTTATGTACTTTCATATGCATTTTTTTGTAATGTAATCATGTAATACCCAAAATGTATTGAATTAATAAATGAAATGAAATGAAATGAAATAAAAAGCTGTTATTTTGACATTACAAACAGACACTTCAATTTTATTTATTTGTATAGATGTATAGATCATTGGCTAGACTCAAAATGTTTCTTACATGTGCATGTGATATTATAATAACTGTTGGTGAATCTTAATATGTAAATACATAAATTTTAATATCCCTGATATTTCATGACCATGTAAAAATAACATATTCACACAGATATATTTTTTTTATTCGACATTACATTTGAACATCTAAACTCATATTACCGAATTCTACGACCGTTTCACGCACTCACTCATGAATCATTGATACACATATTATGCTAATTCATATAATTTTATAGCTTTTGGTTTAGCATTATACCCAAGGTCATTAAAGGTACGTACGCTACAGTGTTTGGCATTGGCCGGAACATTGCCCTATATTTCCAAAAACTGGCATAGAAACCTGGTTAATTGCCAAGTGAAGTGGCACTTGAGTTGATTAGCCTTTCACATCGGTTTGATAATTTCTGTATCGTTACTTTGAGAAAATAACATACTATTGATAGTTTAAGGTGTCACTCGGTCAAACCTGCTATTTACGTCATAAGCTGTCATATACTAATGCGTATTTTATACATCGTTCTCTGACGAGTCGTGGCTAGGAGCGTAACTTTATATAAAATATCGAGAGGGCACAGAACATAGTAAATTACAATGTTATTACATGACCGAATAATGCAATAGGAATAGTGTGAATGGAACAGTCGCAAGAGGAAGACTTAGGCGAACGTTTCTTGATTAGATCGGAGACGTTCTGGATAAAGGCCAGGTTAAGAGCACCTTAAACTGGCGAACGTGCACGAGGAATGTTAGGAAAGTGAATGAAACGAGAGAAGTGTGTCAGGATCATAGCAAATGGAAATCCGTGGTCTCTGCCTTCCCCTCTGGGAAACGGGCGTGAATCTATGTATGTATGCAACAGGACTGTATTGTATTATTAAGTAATAAAATTTTGATGACCGGAGCTATCTGGAAATATACTTTCTTATTAGAAAAAGACATCTCCCTCTCTTGAAATAATATTCCTGTGATGCAGGATCTTTACAAACATTCAAACAACGGACACAAAAAACACCCAGATACGTCACACAGTTTTTGGTTCAGAAAAATTTTTGTCCCGTTTGGGAGTCGAATCCACAACGCGCGGTGCGGCGGTATAGCGAGGCGACCATTTAAACTAATATAACTTGCAATGGAAATGATAACTGACGGATATTTCCTTTCTCTACTGTTAATAATGAGATGGGTGTAAAAACCCAGTATTCAACCTCTTCGTCTTCATGTATATATATATAATAAGTATTTATTTATCTGTTTCACAAAGGTAAGTATACATACATAAGATAACTCAGTGAAGATTTAACAAATTTTAATCCTTTGTGGCGAGACTGGTGTCTATAGTAGGAACACCTGTGTTACAGATCACCAGGCGCCCACCTCTTAGACGTATAGTAGATAAAATGTTAACAATTGCTGTATACAGGTAACCTCATATTTTATTTTGCGGATGAAATTAAGTAACAATTTAGTGTACGTGTGTGTGTGTGAGGGGGTGTGAGGGGGTGTGTGAGGGTGTGTATGCGTGTGTGTGTGACCTTGTGACCCCTATATCTCGGGGGTCTTTTTACCCACAGGGCCCATATTTAACCTCGACCGAGGTATGACCCCAAGGTGTGAGCACACCAAGTTACAAGTCAATCAGTCCAGTAGTTCCGGAGCTATGCCTGTCACTAACAGACAGACACGCAGACCCACAAAGTGTTTTCATTAACCTCTTCGAAGAAGACTCGGAGGTTAATAAAGATGGCGTCAATTAACTAAGGGACTTAGAATAAAATGTTGGATTGGTTCAGTCCTCCCGACAATGTGATTGACGGATGATGAACGGATGGTGTAGTAGTTCAAGTGGTCGGCTCTCTACTGCCATTATGCCGAGTGTTATGGGTTCGAATCCCACACGGGACAAAAGTTTGTATGATGTATAAATCGTTGTTCCGAGTCTGGGTGTTTCTGTGTGTCCGTTATTTAAATGTTTGTAAATACTCCTGCGACACAGGATTTATTCCTAGCGCGGAAGTTGATATTTTGTCACACAGGTACACATTCTTACATGGTATCTCAATGTATCGTATCAGTTTGTGCCCTTATTATTTTAAATAAAACTACGTTTTAGAAGAAATTTAAACATTAGATGTTCCCGTGGTTTCACCCGCGTTTATCGTTACTGCGCCGCCCCCGTGGGTCATAGCGTGAGGTTATGTAGCCTATAGCCTTCCTCGATAACTGAGCTATCCAACACTAAAATAATATTATTCAAATCAAACTAGGCTAAGCGCGTTCAAACAAACAAACTCTTCAGCTTTATAATATTAGTATAGATTCAGCCCGCGACTTCTTTGACTTCAAAAAATAAAACTTGTGGTGTTATAAAATGTAGTTGTCACCCTTCATTTTATATTTAACCTGCGAAGTTTATTTACTATTGAATCAACTATGCCGTAGATTAGTCCGTACATACATACAAAACACATTAAACACTCATTCATGTTTTTGTACTATACGAAATAGCCGTCTGAGCTTAATGAAAGGCATTCATTTCGATGCGACGCAGCAAAAAGCAGAAACTTAGATTTTATTTATATGCATGTAAGTGATCTACATTCTCGTTACAAAGGTCTTTATACTGCGTATTCTTAAAACGAATTCATAAAAAAACATGCTCTAAAGTATCCTAACTAATATTATAAATGCGAATGTGAGTTTGTTTGTTTGTTATACTTTCACGCCTTAACTACTCGACTGATCATTATGAAATTTCGCATACACGTTATCGGGGAAACAGAAAATGATATAGGGTACCTTTCATCTAGAAAAGGTACTTTTACTAACCTAACTTCACTTACATTTACGCTAACGCGAAAAAAAACATACTTGTAAAAACATACTTGTAAAACATACTTGTAAAAACATACTTGTAAAAACATACTTGTAAAAACATACTTGTAAAAACATACTTGTAAAACATACTTGTAAAAACATACTTGTAAAAACATACTTGTAAAAACACTTGTAAAAAAAACCAAGTCTCGCAACTCAATTCTTCTACCGTAAAAAGTTGTGAGAGCTACGTAATACCAAGTCGGTTAATTTATTCTGTCCCTACTTAAGGCAGCTTCTGTCTTAAGTTATTACGTAATTAGCTAACCTAACAACATCTTATAGTGACCATATCAATATTAAAAATCTTTTATATAATAATAATAATAATTTATTTTCAGAATAACATTCCATAGTAGGTTAGTAACAGTTGAACTTACATCTAGTGTTAGTAGTAGGTACATACATCTAATACCTGACCGGTTCAGACTGTCCGATCCAAAGAAGCCAACTACTTGACTGCGTGCAGTCGTATCCAGCGTTCCAGGATCGGAGAGTCCCACCGGTCAGTCAGCGCTTTCAGGATGATGTTGGGGCTATGTTATGTTTTAAATAAATAGATTGACTTGTCAATCGCATGAAAACACAATGTATCTCACAAGTAATACATATTATATTAAATTAGATTTTGATTTCGAACGCGAGCAAAATTTAGTATGTTTAATATTGAAAAATAACATATGATACGCATTTTACACAAAATCAACTTACATTCTATATCATTATAATAATATCAGCCCTGTATTAATCTGTCCCACTGCTGGGCACGGGCCTTTTCTCAGTGTAAGAAGGGTTAGGTCATAGTCCACCACGCTGGTCTGGTGTGGGTTGACAGTCTTCACATGTCTTCGAGAACATTATGGAAAACTCAGATATGCAGGTTTCCTCTCGATGTTTTTTCTTCACCGTTAAAACAAGCGATAATTATTTATTTAATACGCATATAACTTCGAAAAGTCAGATATGTGCGTCTTGGGTTCGAAGCATTGCCGAACTATAATAGTATTATTATCAAAGAGTACAATAATACCGCACATCATTATTATCATCATCATCATCATCAGGCTCTAATCGTCCACTGCTGGACATAGCCCTCCCCCAAAGAGCGCCATAGCGCCCTGTCTTCAGCTTGCCGCATCCAGCATCTGCCTGCAGTCTTTCGCAGATCGTCATCCCACCTGGTCGGAGGGCGTCCTACACTACGTTTGCCGAGTCGCGATCTCCACTCAAGAACACTCTTTAAAATAAGATTAATGCTACGTATCTATAGCATTAATCTTATTTTCCCTTGAAAAGTATTAATTTGAAATATAAATAAATATTGATCAGTATTTTGAAAGCATTATATATGCAAAAGTTGATCAGTCTCAGATAGATCATATAAAAAGTTGAACAGTATTTTAAATGCATAATATAAGCTCAAAATTTAGCGAAAATGCTGGTCAACACTTTTTATGTATAATATTATTATAATTTATTCATGAAACTCTTCTTTATAAAGAATTATTATCAGATTTATACGCTGCTCAAAATTCACTCTCTTATAATCGATCTAACTGTTGTGCGTCATAGAGGATTTACATTATAATTGATATCATATTATGCTACTAAATCAGTACACTATGTGGCAACTGGTTATTACAGCATGTGCATGTGAGCGGATATCGCTGGTTGTCTACAAAAATGTTTTTTTTTTATACGACTGAGGTGGCAAACAAGCATACGGCCCACCTGATGGTAAGTGGTCACCGTAGCCTGTGGACGCCTGCAACACCAGAGGTATCTCTTGCGCGTTAACGACCCTTTAGGAAAAGAAGTAGGAAGGAGATGGAACGGGAAGAGGTAAAGAGGGTGATTGGGCCTCCGGTACTCTCATTCACCGAACGAAACACAACAGTAGGAATACTGCTATTTCACGTCGATATTCTGCGAGAGGGTAGTCCTTCCCCGGTGAAGCCGGCTCATTCATGCTGTAATCAGCGAGGCTCTACTCCTAGTATTACTCCCACTTTGTTCTTGGATCCCACGTAAAAGGAGACGAGCATATTGGTGCCTGGTACAGTTTCTATGCTGCTATTGAGAATTTCTGGACTTCTCTTCCGCTGCGCCACGGAGGCAATTCGTTGTTGTACATTCTAATAATACATAAATGTGAATGTTTGTAAAAATGTTCAGATGTTTGTTATTCAATTACGCGTAAACACACATTGTGATTGACAACACACAAATTCTGGTAAGTTCCAACTATATCGAAGCTAGCTAGTCGGCCTTGATGGCGTAGTGGTTAGTATAACCGACTGCCGCGCCTGAGGTCGCGGGTTCGATTCCCGCACAAGTCAAACATTTGCGTGCATGAAAATCGATGTTTGACGTGGTCTGGGTGTTTCTATGTATAATATTGGTATATTTGATCGAAGATAATATGTATGAATTTACAAAAAAAAAAGAAGTATATATGTATGTTTATCCACGATTGTCTAGTACTCATAATACAACCTTTGCTTAGTTTGGGCTAGATGGTGTTGTGTGTATGTGATAGAATATTATTATTATTATTATCGAACGGTTTTTTTTATTTTTTTTATTTTGCTCGTCAAAATGACCACACTCCACCTGATGTTAAGCAGTCGTGTGGTCTAAGAGCAGTGGCCTCCACATCGCACCCACAGTAGCCGAGGCGATGTTGAGGTCTCTACTTTGACGGCCTGAGAAGATGCTTTTTCACGCCCCGCTTAAAGAACCCAGGATTGAAGGAAGAAGGAAATTTTATAGAACCTAGAAAGTAGAAAGACTGTGTCCTGGATTACCATATAAGATACCCTGTATAGTATTTTTAACCAGATATACAATTTTAGAGTGAATAAGTTAATTAATTATCGCTTGCTTTAATGTTGAAGGCAAACATAGTGAGGAAAGCTGCATGTCTGAGAGTTCTCCGTGATATTTATTTATTTAAAAGGATCTCTAACAAGAAATACACATATATTATTATCAGTCGGCCTCGATGGCATAGCGGCTAGTGTAACCGACTGCAACGCCTGAGGTCGCGGGTTCGATTCCCGCACGAGTCAAACATTTGTGTGCATGAACATGGATGTTTGTCTTGGTCTGGGTGTTTCTATGTATAATATGTACGTATTTACAAAAAAAAAAAGTATATATGTATTTTTATCCATTGTTTAGTACCCATAGTACAAGCTCTGCTTAGTTTGGGCTAGATGGTGTTGTGTGTACCTATGTGATAGAATATTATTGCAATTAAAAGCTTAGTACAATTATTGTAGGTCTTATGTTTTCTTACTAATAAGAGATCACAGCATGCGACAACAATAGTAGGTACATACATAAATGCAATTAAAATAAAAGTAAAATATTATAATATAAAAACTGTAGATAACTATGAAATTAAAAATTAGTACAAAATAATAAAGAAAAAGAGAAAAGTGATCTACGAACCATTCCGCAAATGAGCTGCAACAGCATTTTTGAATTTCGTCAGTGAATTATTAAATGTATCTATGTGAAGTCTGTCAACTCGTACTGGCCCAGCGTGATGTACTATGGCCTAATCCTTCTCACACCTATGAGACTGTGCCCAGCAGTGAGACAGTCCATATATACAGCTGATATTATTATACATCTCCGTGGAATTCACGCAGGTAAAGCCAAGGCCAGAAATTAGTTAAAAGCCGATTAAATATACCTCCTGACCGCACAAAATTTTATTTTTATTTGTTATAGTATGATAAGAGATTGACGCACGAGGTACGGATAAACCCCATAGGTTTATTAATTAGCTGAATTGACCACCTTCTGTACTGGATCGAAGGGTCAGTGCCCGGACAAAACAAACGTGTTTAAACCCTACAAATATTTGTTTGAATGAACTTGTTACTATGACTGGTTTAACAGCTGTTTTTATTACATTGTTTGCCCTAGGAGTTGCGCAAGCGCCGATAATAAGGTCTCGGTTTTAATTCTCAGATGGGGCAAAGTTAACAAATGATGTTGCGCGCGGATGACGCAGTGGTTTAACTGCCGCTGCACTGGGTACTGCGCCGAGTATCGTGAATTCGATACTTACACGAAATAAAAAAAATATGTGATAAACAATTATTCGGTCCAAGACTCTTGTTTGTATATGTATGTTTGTAAAATATGTACCTCACAATTCAGGCATAGGTAATCCCTGATTCGTTTAAAACTTTGTAAATTTCTATCCTACATGGGTACGTACGTAAAAACTATGTACTTAATTAAATGTTATTTCTTTTTTAATTAATAGCTTATCATTTTTCTTTGTGTCAGGGCACTTTATTACCATTCTAACAACGGATACAAAGAACCTCCAGACTCGGAACATACATGACTACTTGTAGATCATACTTGTGTCCTATGTTATGTCCGAACCCACATCAGTAGCAATGGGAGGCGACTAAATTAACCACAACACCATCCGTGCACTCAATTGTATATTAGCCCAATGGATAAGGCGTTGGACTTGTGATCGAGAGGTCGCCAGTTCGAATCCCACCATTCTCGCCTAGCTGGAGGGGTTAACAAGAATACTAGAACTTTTGGAACCAAAATTCCTAGTAATCTTTTAAAAATAAATATAAAAAACTAGATGTGCTCGCGGTTTCCCTCGGGTTAATGATTACTGCGCCGCTCCCATGGGTCGTAGCGTGATGTTATATAGCCTATAACTTTCCTCGATAAATGGGCTGTCCAACACTTAAAGAATTTTTCAATTCGAACCAGTAGTTTCTGAGATTAGCGCGTTCAAACAAACAAACTCTTCAGCTTTATAATATTAGTATAGCTACATCTCTACTGACCCCTTCACACATGTAATCACGATGTCAATACCTACTCCTCTATACATAAGCCGGTATAACGAGACACCATTAGGAGCGTTTATTGGTCAATACATCAGCTCATTGCTACTAAATGTCAAATTATGTAATAAGATGTATATTACATGTCTCTATTATATAGCTACATGTGACATAAATACCTATATATATACATAGCATAAAGCTTGTGTATCTTCAAATAATTAGGCGAAGGTATGCAATACTTCTGACCGGTCTGTGTGGAAAACCTTGGGGGAGGCCTATGTCCAGCAGTGGACGTCTTTTGGCTGACATGATGATGCAATACTTTTATTATTGACTTAAATATTTACATTAGTAATTTTAAAACGAATTTACCTAATATATATTTACAAACGTATTAGAGCAGCGATAGCTCAGTGGGGAGACCAACAGACTGCAATGCAGAGGGTCTCGGGTTCGTACCTACGTCGGGCACCTCTGACTTTCGGAAGTTATATAACTTTTCGAAATTATGTGCGTATTGATTGACAATTATCGCCTGCTCCGTGCCTCGGAAAGCACATTAAGCCGTTGGTCCCGGCTGCCATGAACATCTATGGCAGTCGTTATTGGGAGAGTGTCGGCACAAAAGATCCCACTAGGTCGAAGTGTCGCTGGTCTGCACTGACTGGCCCCCACATAAGATAAGATACAATTTGGAAAGTATTACTCCTGAGTTTAGGAACAAGCTTCAAGTCATCGACTAGGCCCATTTCTCGGTGCTGTTACGAATAGACCGACCTAATAATACTTTGCAAAACCAAGAATTGAATGATGAATACCGGACATCACGAACATAAATGTGTTAACGCAAAGTTAAACTAGGAAATAACAGGATCGTATGACACAATTCATGAAATGTTAACGAACTACAAGCAAATAGTATATGTGTGTCAAACTGCATAGAGTACATTTTTGAATAACAATATTAACGGGTACATCTAGCGCCGAATGGTACGACTCGACAATACTTGCATAACTTTATTTAGATAAAACATTTTAAGATATGTTATGTAACATTAACATACAACTTATAACAAGTTATAAATCTATACTAATGTTATAAAGAGGAAAGACTTGATTCTTTATTTGTGTGTTTGTAACGATTTAAAACAACATAGTCTAAATACCTGAGTAGTGGAGCCTCGCTGATTTCAGCATGAATGGGCCGGCTCGACCGGGGAAAGACTACCCTCTCACAGAGTATCGACGTGAAATATCAGTAATCCTACTGTTGTGTTTCGTTCGGTGAGTGAGAGTGCCGGAGGCCCAATCACCCCCTTTCCCCCATTCCCGCTCCTTCTCCTTCCTACTTCCTTTCCTAAAGGGTCGGCAACGCGCAAGTGATGCCTCTGGTGTCGCAGGCGTCCATAGGCTACGGTGCCACTTACCATCAGGTGGCCCGTATGCTCGTTTGCCACCTTAATTGAATAAAAAAAAAGTAACGCCTGCGCTAGTCTCCGTTGAGCGCAATATTGAAATTTGGCCTAGCGAAATATATCGTATAAATAAGTTTAAATCAACATTTGGACTCACCAAACTCTGATACTATTGAATTGATTTAGTTTATGTATATTTAGATTCATAATTTCATTAATCTTAATATTTGGTTTTTATTCAACATGAGTAATTAAGTTTTCTGAGAAATAGGGTCTTGACCGACAGATGTTAACAAAAATAAATGACAATAATAACAAAACAAAAAAATAATTATTGAATCTCATTATTTATTTGCCCTGATGCAAAGCCTTCTTTGAAGTCAATAATATTTGCCTCAGTGGCACAGCAGTAGTGAATATGACTTCTGTACGTGAGCTACGGGTTAGATTCCCGGATTAAGTACAGTTGGGTTGTCTTGTTAAGGGATGCTCAGTATCAACCGGGGGTCTGGAATTATGGCTTATAGACAATAATAAGTGTTTCCCTTATTAGTGAGAGAGACCGGAAATAACTTGCGACATGTGGGTATAATCCTCCTTTACTTCTCCTTTAATTGAAAAACATATAGAATATGCAAGTTTTGACAAGTAACAGTCGCTGAGTTTGTCAAACAGTGAGTGAAGTCAAGCCAGCATTTTAGTTCTTCACTATCGAAAGCAAATAAATTTTCGTGGATCCCCGCTTACGAATTGTGCACCCCCATTTTTTTGTCATGCCAACGTAGTCCCCGTCGAGTCTCCCGTGGACCCCTGGGGGTCCACCTGGACCACTTTGGGAACTAATGGTTTAGATAGACAAGAACAAGTAAAACTGGTTCCGCGAGCAATAAACATATTTATAGCCTATTTTATGTTACCTCTCTTGTTTACAAAGATGACAAAGTGACTTCACGGATGGCGTAGTGGTTTAGGTGATCGCCTTGCTTCTGCCACTGCGCCGAGGGTTGTGGGTTCGATCCCACACGAGACAAAAATTTGTGTGACCCACAAATGGTTGTTCCGAGTCTAGGTGTTCTTATGTCCGTTGTTTGAATGTTTGTTAAGTCCCTCGCGACACAAATTATTCCTAGTGCGGGAATAGACTTTTATTATAAAAAAATGCCTAAGGCAATACATAGAGATCCATCTCTATGGATCATCTTTCTTTCTTTCTGTCATCTCTATTCATTAGAGAATCTTCTTCTCTTCATCTTCATCTTTTCGTGTAGTTAGTGGCCAACCTGTTGTCAAGAGTTGTTCAAGCCCGTAGGCCTCTGACATGGCTTAACGACTGCTGTCAATTTGGCAACAGCCGGGACCGACTTTTTACGTGCCCTCCGACGCACGGAGACGCTCAGATGAAATACCACTAAGCGGTCACCCATCTATAGACTGACCGCACCCAACGTTGCTTATCCTCGCTAATCGTGTACCGATCAGTGAGTGCAACTGGCTATGAAACATGAAGATTAGAGAATGAATATAATATATCCTTACAAATACTATAAATGCAAAAGTGAGTTGGTTTGTTACGCTTTCACGCTTTATTCAATCGATCATCATGAAGTTTCGCATATAAGGAATACAGAAAAGGACATAAGGTACCTTTCATCCAGAAAAAGTACTTTTACTAGCGAGCGAAGCCGCGGGCAAAATCTAGTTTAATAATAAATAATTGAATTTATTGGACACCAGAGAGTGCCTCGGAGAGCACGTTAAGCCGTCGGTCCCGGCTGCCATGAACATCTATGACAGTCGTTATTGGGAAGTCAGTGCCCTCTAATATCCTGACACTAGTCTAGCCTTAGGGTATCGTTAGCCTTCGGGTTGCGGAGGTCAGATGGCAGTCGCTCCGTGTAAAAACTGATATCCAGTCAAATCCGGTTAGACTAGAAAGCCGACCCCGAGTGACTTGGGAATAATAAAGGCAAGGGTGAAGAAGAAGATTGGACACCAGAGAGATGTCGTCGTCAGGATAAGCCAAGAAAACGCTGGCGCGATAATTTCGGCATAATTTTGAACGACTGGCAGAGTTAAGGTGTGAAAGTGTAACAAACAAACAAACTCACTTGCGCATTTATAATATTAGTTAGGATTATGCTCTCATTCGCAATCAATTCCTGTCTATTCGGCGCTCTGGTAGTGCCCAAATGACTAAATACACTTTTGAGTCATGGTACGAATCTCAGTATTGCTTTATAACAAAATCAGTCTGTAAAACATAGCAGGTAAAACTGGTTCTATAATGCCGACCATCTTAATACTTTTTTTTTATACTGCTAAGGTAGCAAACAAGCATACGGCCCACCTGGTGGTAAGTGGTCACCGTAGCCTATAGACGCCTGCAACACCAGAGGCATCACTTACGCGTTGCCGACCCTTTAGGAAAGGAAGTGGGAAGGAGAAGGAACGGGAAGGGGGAAAGAGGGTGTACAAAACCTCAACAAATTATACACCCAAACCTTACTTGTGATGATCTATCTGTTGGTGAAAACCACATGAAAATCCGTTCAGTAGCGTTTATCGCAAACAGTGGCGGGATACTTTGTTTTATAATATGTAGTGATAATAACAAGTCAGTCAGTAAAACAAAGAAGGTAATACAGGTTCTATATGGCGGCCATCTTAATACTTATAATGTAACGGTTGTCTGCTATTAGCTAATGTTAATATTATCACTTAATGTATCATAATAACTTTAGATCGTTGTATGATAGACGGAGCACGCCATAGTAATGACTAGCAGTCGCCTAGTGGTCAAAATTCGACCATAATTGATTTACTTAAATTTTAAGTTTGATCGTTATTAAAGGTTTTATTGTCTGTAACTACACCCTTATAATTACATTTCATTTAGATTTCGCCAAGGCTATACAGGTTAATTTACCTATCTTTTTCAAACAAATTATTATTTACTTAACTATACTCTTTCATTGACAATATTTCTAAGCTTGCTATTTTCTTTATTACATGCTAGATGTTACCGCGATTTCACCCGCGTTTATCGTTATTGCGCCGCCCCCGTGGGTCGTAGCGTGATGTTATATAGCTTATATCCTTCCTCGATAAATAAGCTATCCAACACTAAAAGAATTTTGCAAATCGAACCAGTAATTCCTGAGACTAACGCGTTCAAACAAACAAACTCTTCAGCTTTATAATATTAGTATAGATTATAGGTAGGTATTATTAAGAATATATCATTTAGTTTATTATGAACCCTCTTAAAGTCTGTGGCAGGTTTACTTACAGAGCTGTATCTAAAACTGTAATTAATAAATTATTATTAGGTATACAATAAATAAATGAAACATACAAACATAGTTTTATCATTGTTTTATTTAATTCTAGTTAGTTTTCTTTGAACTGAGGTATTTATTTCAGTTAGGTACTGTAAGAATTAAATAAATCATAATAAAACAATGAGCAAACTACTTTGTGCTCCCACATTTACTTAGTCTGCACTCCTGGTACTCCAAGGACAGCGCGATATGTAATAAACAATTTACCTTTAATTACTTTATTAATTAATTATTAAGAAACTATTAGGTACTGCTAACCAAAAAACATGGTCGTGAGTGCAACTGTTAATTATTATTTACTAGCTTTTGCCCGCGGCTTCGCTCGCGTTAATTTAGAATTTGACAATCAATTCAGGTTGTACTCTGCTTGTAATAATATAATTCAATCATGATTCGAAAGACACGTGGCGTCATCTATAATCATAAGTACGTTATTGTTGTTTTCCTCGGGAACAGTAATTTTTTTCGGGATGAAAGGTAGCCTATGTCCGTTTCTGTACACCTGTCAACGTATATGCAAAATTTCAGAATGATCGGTGTAGTGGTTTAGGCGTGAAAAGGTAATAAACAAACAAAGAAACAAACAAACTCATTTTCCCTTTTATAATATTAGTTAGGAAGTTAGGATTAGGATAGGATAGTTAGGATTAGGAGTGTTTTAACTACCTTTATCGGTCATCTATCGCTCTTATGGATTTAACCAAAATCCTTACTAACTGTGGAATGAGCTATCGCCTGCGGTATTTCCGGACCAATACGACCTTCAACACTTCAAGAAAAGAGCGTACTCCTTTTTAAAAGGCCGGCAACGCACTTGTAACTCATCTGGTGTTGCGGGTGTCCATGGATGGCGGTAATCGCTTACCATCAGGCGATCCGTCTATTCGTTTGCCCCCTAAACCATAAAAAAAAAAAAAAATGCAAATGTGAGTTTGTATCTGTATTTGTTTCTTACGACTTCTCGCTTAACTACTCGACCGATCATCATGAAATTTCACATACATGTAGTTCAGGGGTACGATAAGCACACTGGATATATCGCATACACTTTGACATGGTTGCAGAAAACGACATAGAGTACCTTTCATCCAGAAAAAGTACTGTTTCCGAACGAACGAAACCGCGGGCAAAAGATTATAAACATAATTATGTAGTTTTTAGTTTCATTCTCCGATGCAGTTTGTAATAAAACTCTTGCAACAGACAATATATCACAAAGCATTGACAATCTCAACAATAAGAATAAAAACGACAAGTAAAGACCCGGCGATAAAAGAACGACTATTCCCAGCGATAATTGCACAACAGTTGCGACACTGTCGCCGACTAGCCGATGTCGTTACGTAATAGAGTTATAGCAATCGTTTTTATAAATGTCGATAGATTGTTTGTTTACATAAAATTTTGGGCGAAAACACGATTCTGGGCTCACAGGGCACGACAACAGATGACCCATTGTCTGTGGTAATACGCCGCTGGTAGGCATAACACACGTTCTTCCGAACGGTTCCTAACCTAGACGCATTATCCTCTTATCATCTCTTCAGAGAATTAGCAAGGTGAAGTGGCAGTGGGCTGGCCGTATCGCGCGAAGAACCGACAACCGCTGGGGTAAGCGTGTTCTTGAGTGTGGAGACCGCGACTCGGCAAACGTAGTGTAGGACGCCCTCCGACCAGGTGGGATGACGATCTGCGAAAGACTGCAGGCAGATGCTGGATGCGGCAAGCTGAAGACAGGGCGCTATGGCGCTCTTTGGGGGAGGGCTATGTCCAGCAGTGGACTATTATAGCCTGATGATGATGATCTCTTTAATTTATTGCTAGGCTCGCGACGCGTGTGTGGTCGTCGATTTGTAGACTATAGGTATCATATGATTCACCTCACATTATATGCAATTATTAGGGATCGAGCTTACTGCTGTCCGAGGATCACTCCAGATATTATACGAGAAAACCTAGTACCATCCATCTATTAGCTACAGTGGAATAAAACCCATCAACCGTTCACAGAAGTTGTGGTTACGCTTACAGCAGTAAGCCTACGAGATTATAAAATCACATGACCTTAAGACTGCGCCGAGCGAAATGTGCCAAAACAGGCGATCACAGTTAAGTTGATAAAATCAACACTTTTTGTTTAATACAAATATAAAGTATACATTTACAATAACAATGAATGTGTATAAAATTACACCGTGTAAAAAACTTAAAATAATTAATATTTTCGCCTACAAAATTACGTAAATTTGCAAAACCGTAAGTTCGTGTTACGTGATTTTTAGATCATAACAGTAGAAATCTATCCTATTTTACAGCTTAAACGAATCATAAATAGTTATATTACAGTTTGTCCGTCCCAAATATTGTTATTGGTTGACAATAAATATACATATTTATGAAAAAAAAGAATTCCAAATTTACTATGGCGGCTGCGCGCCGATTTGAATATCGAGCTCTGTCATTCAGTCCAACCGCGTGTTACGCTCGACGCAGTCTTAAATTTCTCACAACAAGCCATTGTCCAAGGTTCAAATTGGTTGGATAACTATACAAACAACATTTATCATGAGGGGCAGGCGCTCTGGCCTGCGCACTATTGTCTCTTTGTGAACTACTGAGCTATCTAGTGAACTATGCTACGGCAAAGGCCCATTGTTTAACACAGCTCGAGATTATAAGTATAATCAAAGTAGTTTTCACCCGCAGCTTCGCTCGCGTAAATGTAGGTAAGGTTAGAAGGTTAGGTTAGGATGACTCATTTCTGTTAAGAGCTCCCAATAGGCCCCTCCATGTTTTTTAGTGGGTATAGCAGAATGGGGAAATGGGGAGACCCACACGCCCCGCCGGTGCCATCCCCTAACCGGCGGATAGTGAATCAAGATTCCTGGGTACCAAAAAAAAAAAAAAACAGTATGCAACAGTTATTTTTTCTGGATGTATGTTACCCTATATCCTATTCTCTACCCCTGACGTGTATGCAAAATTTCATGTTGATCGGTTGAGTAGTTAAGGCGTGAAAGTGTAACAAACAAACAAACTCACTTTCACAATTAGTTAGGATTCAGCGGTTTGGTCTTTATTTGCTTAATATTCCATAATAAAACATTACAGGTTTTTTAATCTATCAAGGTGAGAAGTGTATATCTTCAAGTCATTTTTCTTATTGCTGTATTTGCACCAAGAAAAGCTCCTGTATAGTGGGTGATTTTACAAATATTCAATCAGTGCGCACAGAGTACCTACTCAAACTCGGAACAACGATTAGTGGAACACACATTTGTGTCGCACAACACAGCGCAGTGGCTGGCTATTGACACATTTGTGTGTCGCACAACACAGTGCAGTGGCTGGCTATTGACACATTTGTGTGTCGCACAACACAGCGCAGTGGCTGGCTATTGACACATTTGTGTCGCACAACACAGCGCAGTGGCTGGCTATTGACACATTTGTGTGTCGCACAACACAGTGCAGTGGCTGGCTATTGACACATTTGTGTGTCGCACAACACAGTGCAGTGGCTGGCTATTGACACATTTGTGTCGCACAACACAGCGCAGTGGCTGGCTATTGACACATTTGTGTGTCGCACAACACAGTGCAGTGGCTGGCTATTGACACATTTGTGTGTCGCACAACACAGCGCAGTGGCTGGCTATTGACACATTTGTGTGTCGCACAACACAGCGCAGTGGCTGGCTATTGACACATTTGTGTGTCGCACAACACAGCGCAGTGGCTGGCTATTGACACATTTGTGTGTCGCACAACACAGCGCAGTGGCTGGCTATTGACACATTTATGTGTCGCACAACACAGCGCAGTGGCTGGCTATTGACACATTTGTGTGTCGCACAACACAGCGCAGTGGCTGGCTATTGACACATTTGTGTGTCGCACAACACAGCGCAGTGGCTGGCTATTGACACATTTGTGTGTCGCACAACACAGCGCAGTGGCTGGCTATTGACACATTTGTGTGTCGCACAACACAGCGCAGTGGCTGGCTATTGACACATTTATGTGTCGCACAACACAGCGCAGTGGCTGGCTATTGACACATTTCCATGCCTTTTTTTCTTTTTAATTTTGCTCGTCAAAATGAGCTAAGAGCAGTGGCCTCCACACCGCCCTCATAGCAGCCGAGGCGATGTTGAGATCTCTACTTTGACGGCCTGAGAAGGTGCTTTTTCACGCCCCGCTTAAAGGACCCAGGATTGAAGGAAGAAGGAAACACGTGCCTTGGCAGAGAATTCCATGTCTTGGTCGTTCGGCAGAGGTATGAGGACCCAAACTTGTTGATTTCTCAGCATTAACGTACCTACAATTTGTAAATATGTCTATTATCTACAGACAAAAAAAATGCAGCGATGGCTCAGTGGGGAGACCAACAGACTGCGATGCAGAAGGTCTCGGGTTCGAACCCACTTCGCGCACCTCAGATATTCGGAAGTTATATGACTTTTCGAAATTATGTGCGTATTGATTGACAATTATCGCCTGCTCCGTGCCTCGGAGAGTACGTTAAGCTGTCGGTCCAGGCTGCCATGAACATCTATGGCAGTCGTTATTGGGAAGTCAGTGCACTCTAATATCCTGACACTGGTCTAACCTTAGGGTATCGTTAGCGTTCGGGTTGCGGAGGTCAGATGGCAGTCGCTCCGTGTAAAAACTGATATCCAGTCAAATCCGGTTAGACTAGAAAGCCGACTCCAAGTGATTTGGGAATAATAAAGGCTAGGGAGAAGGAGATCTACAGACAAAGCTTTGGCTTGCCTCTAAACATAAAATAAACAAGTCTGAGAGTTCTCCATAATATTCTTGATGATTTGTAAAGTTTGCCAAAGCGCACTGGCCAGCGTCGTCGTACAGGTGGGCTAAACTTTCTCTTAGTGAGATGAGACGTTTGCCCATCATCATCATCATCAGGCTATAATAGTCCACTGCTGGACATAGCCCTCCCCCAAAGAGCACCATAGCGTCCTGTCTTCACCTTGCCGCATCCAGCATCTGCCTGCAGTCCTTCGCGTTTGCCCAACAGTTGCATAATTTATAAACAGTGCTCGTATATTGTAATATACGAATACGAATACGTACGAATACGTAAAGCTCGTATATTGTATACTAGATGTTCCCGCGGTTTCACCCGCGTTTATCGTTACTGCGCCGCCCCCGTGGGTCGTAGGGTGATGTTATATAGCCTATAGCCTTCCTCGATAAATAGGCTATCTAACACTAAAAGAATTTTTCAAATCGAACCAGTAGTAATCACGCAGAATAAACCAGGAGAAACATCGTTTGTACTATGTCTGTAATGGGTAATTATTTTGCTGCAATGTTATTTTAAAACTGCAATATCTCCTAAGATATTCATTGAAATCGAATGATGTAAAGGGCAATTTTGTTTTAAATTAAATATTTGTGATGAATAATGTATTTATTTGGATAAGGATTAATATCATGTTTATAATAATACCTTCGCAAATAATGCATTATTTTAGAACAAATTTCGTTAGCATAAAAATGGTTATAGTGAGCCAACCTTAAAAGATAGACATATGCTGTCGCGGACTTTTTTTTAGAACTTTTAAAGGGGAACAATTCTGTCATACATGATTTTTGCGAAACTTTAACTGTTTACGCAGCGTACGCAGCGGAATCTCTCAAAAGGAAAAAATATCCTCCGACTTTGAAACATTCTTCATTGGTGCTCAGCTCCTATTGATCTTAGCGTGATGATATATAGCCTATAACCTTCCTCGATAAATGGGCTATCTAACACTGAAATAATTTTTCAAATCGGACCGGTAGTTCCCGAGATTAGCGCGTTCAAGCAAACAAACTAACAAACAAACAAACCCTTCAGCTTTATAATATTAGTATAGATTGTAATTATAAATATAACTTAAGAAACAATTATGTGTTCTGCACTTATGCTTCCTCGCCATCTCTTATGGGTTATTAGGGGGGTCAAAATTTCGTTATTTTTTGTGTAGGACGCACCATTTCTGAGATATTGTTAATATTCTAAAATAATTCAAAAATGGAAAGCGTGGAAGCGTGACGATGACGAAGCGTTACGATGACGCGAGTTCTATGATTTTTGTTCACCCAAGAAGTGCTCAACGCGCCTACAGAAGTTTTCACTTCAATAAACCAAATTCATATATAACCTACATAGATAGCGAAAAGAAGAAATCAAAAAAAGGCCATTTATAAAATAAAATGAGTGCACAAGTGCACTCTTTCTTCCCGCACTCTCATAATCTGATGCGACACGACCGGTCAGTAATCGGCTTTACGAACGCACCGAGCCGCGGTTTTATATACGTACTTTACAATATATACGACTACATAATGGAATGTTTTGGACATACGTACACACATACTGTGTGTATAAATTATAATTATGCTCAAAAACCTCTGTCATTGTCTCGTCATAACTAACCTTCAACTTCCAAATGATATGTTTCAGGTAACATTGCAGACAGGATAAGAAACCCTTAATAATGAGACCCGGAGCTCTTTTATCAATTATTATCGTCGAGTTTCCTTCTGAACAAGGTTTGTTTATTTGTTTTTATTATCGTGATGTGTTTTAATTTATGGTTTCTTTTGATTTAATATGTTTGTAAACATAAAAGAACTATTAGTATAAAGCGCGTAACACAAAGTTATATTGAATCGAAGTAGACGTTACTTGGCGGAAGTCCATTGTAATACGCAGTCGCCTCCTTCTGTGAGGAAGTGATTTCCATCAAGGAGGCGGCGGAGCGGGAGAGGGAGCGTTTAAACCCTCTCCCCAACCGCAGAGCCGGGCGCCGGAGGGCGCGACACGACCTCCAGCCACCCTGAGGTTTGACCTGGGGGTGGCGGGCTTTGTGGGCCTGCCTGCCATCCGTTCAGCATCAGGTCCAAGAGGCGGCGTGCGTGTTCCTACGTGCGCCCCTGTGTAATGTCTTTGTCCCCCCCAGGGGGCCGGTGGAGGAAGTATTTTTGTTTAGTGGCCTACTGTTTCACACGGCGCGGCGGGCCGAAACCACGGCGGGGTCGCGATTGCATGTGAAAGCGATTCGCGCGGCCTCGCCGTCTATGGTTATGTCGAAGAACACCGTGGTAGGTTTAGGGTGTTACCAGACCAATCGATCGATCGTCGATCGACGGCATTGATCGATGGCAGAATGGATTAGTCGACGTCGATAGATAGTTTCTACTACATCGATCGACGTCAACTAATCCATTCTACCATCGATCAATCGTCTATCGACGATCGATCGATTGGTCTGGTAACACCCTTAGTCGGTATTACCGGGGTATCTTTTCCGCGGTGAGCCCCACATAACCTCTCCGCCCGACCCCACGGAGGGGTATGCGTCAATGCATTCCTCCACGTAACAAAAAAAAAAGAGTCCATTGTAATAAAATTATTGGGAATAGAGGAACCCACCTCGCACGTCCCTCGGATTGCTCACCCCAACTATTGCAACAGAAAAAGGTAGACAATACCGATCTCCTCTAGATAGGGACAGTCACGACGTGGGCTTTTATTATTAGAATCGTAAATAGCACCCAGCCACGGGTAACATAAAAATATTATTTTATAGGCATGTTAAAATGTTTTATCTAATTTTACTGTTTAATACAATTCCAAACAAGTGACATTTAAATAATTTTAATATAAGTACTTAGTTCTGTTTAGGATTGCTAGGTCGGTAAACTGAAGTACCTATAGGTAGTAGAGCCTCGCTGATTTCAGCTTGAATGGGCCGGCTCGACCGGTGAGGTACTAGCCTCTCGCAGAATATCGATGTAAATAGCAGTATTCCTACTGTTGTGTTTCGTTCGGTAAGTGAGAGTGCCGGAGGCCCAATCACCCTCTTTCCCCCTTCCAGCTCCTTCTCCTTCCCACTTCCTTTCCTAACGCGCAAGTGATGCTTCTGATTATGCAGGCGTCCATAGGCCACGGTGACCACTTACCATCAGGTAGGCCGTATGCTTGTTTGCCACCTTAGACGTATAAAAAAAAATTGGTTGTCTGTAAAGTCGGTTTACGGACGATAGTTTAACGTGACAACGTCATAATGTGCCTTTCGCTCGCTCGTGTAGCGCTCTCGCTCTGATCGTAACGTTACAATGAGCGTAACGGGACAATGAGCGTAACGGGACAATGAGTCATCCTTTTTCGTGCGTGCAGCCGGCGTTCATCGATTTATTAGACGTTGTCACGTCAAAAAAAAAACTAATACAATGTACACCAAGACTCGGAACAACCATTTGTAGATCACACAATGTTTGTCTCGTGTGGGATCGAACACACTCGGCGCGGCGGCAGTGACGACACGACCAATTAAACCGCTACGCCATCGTGCAATCAATCAAATATCAAATAGTCTGTCTTTATGTATGTATGTGTGGCATATCGGTGTGTTGAGCATGCGCTCTGTGACGTAACACGTTGGCCAAGAGACCGGCTGAGCCGCTTACGACACAGCCTTATGGGAACTATCACACGATATCAACGCGATACAGACATTCGCTTGTCTTTTTTGTAAAGACTATCTGTTGTTAGTTGTTTTGTATGCGCCGTGTGTCGAATATGCGATGTATTGAAAACGGCTTATGTTTAACTTATCACCAGATATAGTAAAATATAACAGTCAAAAATAGTATCTAAATGATCACCAAAATTAAAACCGCATTTTAATACCAAAAATATTAATTACACAGCAAAGAGATCAAAATAAGTCGACGGAGCTCCTATTTTTGGGTGGGTTTAAGGAGGAACCTGACATAACCTAACCCTTCCGAGACGGAATGCAGTGATTTGAGGCGAATAGGTGCTCGTTATGATATGTTTTAGTAAGCATATTTTGGTGTGCAATTACTATTTTTGGTGGTCATTACATTTAATCCCAATGAAAACACAATCGCACCAAGCGGTTCCAAGGGAATTTTCTTCCGCGGACGCTCAGGTTGTGCATCAGGTGGGTCGTATGCTTGTTTGCCACCTTAGTAGTATAAAAAAACATGGATATTATCCAGTTATAGGATAGGCTGACACCTCAGCTAAACTTCACGCATTTAGCTACGTTTAGTTACAGATTAGACGTTATGGATTTATTGTATGCTGATTTACTGTTAATTAAGCATAATAAAATGGTACACATAAAATAATGTAGGTAATAAGAATATAGTATAATTAAATGATAAACAAATGTAATGTTAAATAAGCATAGTATATTATATAGATTTTATTCCTTAATGATTATTTTTCTATAATAATGTACTATTGAATAATTTATTAAAACAAATCTGTATCTAATGTCAAAACTAATTATTATTGTTAAAAGTTTTTGTTACATTGTTATATTTAATTTAACAACTTGAATGCAATATGTATCTTTATCTTTATGGAGGGCTAGTCTATCGTCATCCACTGAGCACAGTTTCAGATTCCGTGCTGTGATGTTAATGTTTCAGATAGAAACGCCATTACACTTCACCCGACCTGGTGATCGAACCGCGCTACCTCTTAGTATACTGTACTCGCTACCTCTTATTATACTGTACTACTGTTATACTTACAACTGCCTCTGTGGCGCAGCGGTAGTGAATGCTGTGCATGAGGTCTCGGGTTCGAATCCCGAGTCGGGCCAAGAAAAAGTTATTGGGTTTTTCTGTTAAGAAATGTCAATAGCAGCCCGGAGTTAGGAAGTTTTTTTTCTCTTTTTCTCTTTATTTGGGTAAACAAACAGTGACAGCAATACATATAGACAAGGAGTCATTTTTACAAGGTGCTGACAATTGTGTCACCAACACCGTTTACCACAGCTTACATATTGCAATATTTTAAGCGTTAAACAAGTATGATAAAAACTATAAGAACTATATTAGGAGCTTCATGATATCACATTTAAAGGTGCTAGGACGAATCGCCGCAATATCTACAGAGTTGAAATTAATATTATAATAATGAACTATACGGTATAGTGGGGAACGTTTACCTGCGTTAGTACGACAGCGGGCTGTTGCGAATAGCTTACAGGGGTTACGGCAATGCGTCCTAGTAGGTGCCTATATTAAGAGAGGTTCCAAAAATTAGTTATAGCTGCCTTAAAAAAGATTAAAAGATATCCTTTTACAGTCTCAAGTACTCTAAAAATATTACAATACCTACATAAAAGTTAAATAATAATTGTTACTCATATATTATAAGTGAAATTACCTGTTTTATGATATTTATCTTAGAAATTTTATTTTTATGTTTATTCTTATAGTTAACATACTTTATATTTTAAAATAGTTTTGTAATGTAGATTAGTACTAATGATAAGAGCGTATCTCGCCGTTAAACAATATGTTTGGCGAGTTTCAAATGTAATTAGTCTTAAGGTATTTTTCTGATAATAAAAAAAAAAAAAAAAAAAAAAAAGGTATTCTATAACAAATTTGATTAACTATAGACGGGCAATCATATCTATTATTACAAATGTCGTACAGCAACATTGATTCGAGCAGTTTACGTCTATTTTCAAGTGTTAAGATATTATATTTTTCTAGTAGCTGTTCGTATGGTAGGTAATTATGGAAACATTTGTATTGCATAGTACGCATAAACTTTTTCTGAACGGACTCCAGTCCTTGCTTGTATTTTTCATAAAAAGGATTCCAAGTTGGCGGTGTTAGACACTCCTGAGCCTCGGAGGTGTTAGACACTCCTGAGCCTCGGAGGTGTTATACACTCCTGAGCCTCGGTGCGCACGTAAAGCCGTTGGTCCAGCGCCCGATCTCTCTCCGTTCGTGTCGGATTACGGTCCCATCGAATCATGCTCGCATCGATCGCAATCGCAATCGATCTCGCTGCCAGTCTCCGTTCAGATTGGCCGCCGTGACCGAAATTCGGTCTGGAGGACATTATTAGTAGGTTATCTTTCATCCAGAAAAAAACTGCTGTTCTTGAGGGATAGCTAGGATCAGATAACTCAAGTAAAACCGCGGCGTTTAGCTACTGTTGTATATTATACTAGATGTTCCCGCGGTTTCACCCGCGTTTATCGTTACTGCGCCGCCCCCGTGGGTCGTAGCATGATGTTATATAGCCTATAGCCATCCTCGATAAGTAGGCTATCTAACACTAAAAGAATTTTTCAAATCGAACCAGTAGTAATCACGCAGAATAAACCAGGAGAAACATCGTTTGTACTATGTCTGTAATGGGTAATTATTTTGCTGCGATGTTATTTTAAAACTGCTATATCTCCTAAGATATTCATTGAAATCGAATGATGTACAGGACAATTTTGTTTTAAATTAAATACTTGTGATGAATAACGTATTTATTTGGATAAGGATTAATATCATGTTTATAAAAATACCTTCGCAAATAATGCATTATTTTAGAACAAATTTCGTTAGCATAAAAATGGTTATAGTGAGACAACCTTAAAAGATAGACATATGCTGTCGCGGACTTTTTTTAGAAATTTTAAAGGGGAACAATTCTGTCATACATGATTTTTGCGAAACTTTAACTGTTTACGCAGCGCACGCAGCGGAAGCTCTCAAAAGGAAAAAATACTCTCCGATTTTGAAACATTCTTCATTGGTGCTCCGCTCCTATTAATCTTAGCGTGATGATATATAGCCTATAGCCTTCCTCGATAAATGGGCTTTCTAACACTGAAAGAATTTTTCAAATCGGGCCAGTAGTTCCTGAGATTAGCGCGTTCAAGTAAACAAACAAACAAACAACTCTTCAGCTTTATAATATTAGTATAGATTCAATTGAGATTAGATTGTCGTGTACCGACGTAATGCACGTCTAGATTAATATCGCAGACAACACAAATTGTGTGTACAAGGACAAAGTGTGACCACTGTTTTCCGCAAAGAAAAATAATATCTACTGTATAATAGAGTTATTGTATGCTCATGATATTCACACAGATGCTCGAATACTCGATTAAAACGACTAATAGGCTTAGATATTGATTACATACTAAACAGGGATTAGTAGTCGTTTCGCACGAATTTATTCGTACATATCGTGCTGATCGTTTGAACTTACGTTTTTAATAGAATACTTGAGAGAATATATAAATATTACTTATATGCAATTTCTTCTTTCTTCTTCGTGTGGTTAGTGGCCAACCTGTTGTCAAGAGTTGTTCAAGCCGCCCTTAGGCCTCTGACATGGCTTAGAGACTGCTGTCAATTTGACAACAACCGGGACCGATTCTTTACGTGCCCTCCGAAGCACGGAGACGCTCAGATGAAATACCACTAAGCGGTCACCCATCTATAGACTGACTGCACCCAACGTTGCTTAACCTCGCTAATCGTATACCGAGCAGTGAGTGCAATTGGCTATGAGCTTAGATATTGATAACATACTCAATAGTTAGGTGCAGAAACAGTTGTAGATACACTTATCGATAAAAAAATAAAATTAATCGTATCGATACATCCGAAATATAATTTTTATTCGAAGGCATTAATCGATGATATCGTTCGACTAAATGTTAGCCAAACGCTTATACGAATAAATATGTCGCCAGGCGTACACGCGCTGCTAGAAATATTACGAGGAAGATCTAAAAAGGTCAATACTATAGTTAGACATCGTCAGCACGATCGAATATGACTTATTGACTTATGAATCGTGTCATCACCTATCAATATACCAAGTTTAGAATATTAGGTTACTCTTTGAATTATGATCTCTGAGAAGGAATTCACAAACATTCTGATTGGGGTTTAAATTTTTGTCATTTATTGCACGTCCGTCCTAGCTAGTAACAAAATGTACTAAAATTATTGCATTTACACATCAACGCCTGCCTACAGTGTGTCATGATTTCTTATTTTTGTTAATAATTCTGTTCGGGAGTTTTTATTTATTCAATTGGCAACACAGCCAACTATCATTTTTAAAATAGTGGGGTTATTTGATTGTGGAGGGGAAAAATAACTCGTTCTCTCGGCGAAAGATCGCTCAGCAGTAAGGAACTAGCATTCAACTGAGTAAGACGTTCTCAATAGTCCGTGTAAATGCTGTGAGTTTGGTAATATAGTCACATAATATTTTAGACGATTGAGTGTCATTATAAGTGAAATCAGATTAATTTTAATTATTTATACTAACGAGATGGCAAGCTAATTCATGGCCTGCCATTACTGTAGCCTATGGTGGCATGTAACTATGTAACTATACGCTTGGAATATTATTCACGCTTTGTTGACCCTAGGTTAAAAAGAAATTGAAATTGGATGAAAGGAAATTAATACTTAATGAACGAAACCCAGTGACAGTATTAGCTGTTACTACTCTAAGGTTAGTTTACTGTAAATATTTTGGTAATGGCGAACTCTTCCATCCCGAAACCCAAAAAACTGTATATTATGCTCGCAGCTAGTTGGTTCAAACTGGTCATCTATATATTAATACGTGAAGCAAAAACTTTGTACCCACTTTTACGAAAATTGCGCGGACGGTGGAGTATGAAATTTGGCACAGTTAAAGTTTGTATGGAGAAGGAGTGGCAATCCTAATATTTATATAAAACATGTATTAGAATTACATTAAATTAATGAAAAAACACTACAAGCACACAACTATGCATTTGACACACGCAGTCGAAGCGCGTAACTATGGTTACATAATTATATCAATATATAATGACATATATCAGCAATATCTTACAGACAAACTTTGGTCGAATTTTGAGCACTAGGCGACCGCTAGTATTATTTATTGTGTGTATTGCTTCAACCACTTAAAAGACCATCATGATACGACGTTGCGAAGTGATTTGGTGCAATATCATTTATTACCTGGATACGTTTTCCTTTTCAATAACCGAGAAGGCATCAAATCACTTCACGCGGTCTCAAACAAATATTGCACTTTATGACGAAGTGCGCGAAGGTTAAGTTTGTTTGCTTGTCGCATTTACTCTTGGTATTAAGTGAGCAAATGTTACGAAGTGGCCAAGTATTTGACGCGATATGTGGTTTTAATATGACAATTTAGCAGTTTAAATATGTACCTACATTAGTCTTTCCAGTCCGCGGATAACGTATCTGTGTTACATCTTCTTTATACTATTAAAGTAGAAAATAAGTAAACAGCCCACCTGATGGTAAGTGGTCACCGTAGCCTATGGACGCCTGCAACACCAGAGGCATCACTTGCGCATTGCCGACCCTGTAAAAATCTTTTAAAGCCCTTTTTAAAGAACTCTATACTGTAGTCGTGTGGGCAAACCTCGGCAGGGAGTTCATTTCATAACCTGAACCTCAACGTCTAGAAGTACGAGCCTGAGCCTTTACATAGCACTGTGCTATGTACCTAAATATTAAAATTACGATAACTACTTTCTTTTCTTGGTCAAAAACTACCTCCTGGCTATCATCCGGTTCAAATATAGAAAAGTAAAAAGAATTATTAGAATATTCATGTAAAAAGTAATATTAAAACTTTTGATAGACATTCGAATGCATTAAACTGTTATATGTTTCTTATATATAAAAAGAAAGGTCATCACGATCACCCGAGGCCAATACGAAACATCTGTATACTGTGCTCGATCACATTACATCGTGTATCAAATAATGGAGTATGATTTGAATTGTTACAGTACTGATGACTTGTGGATAATTTCGTGATATCATATTCGGATCTTTTGAAGGATGTTCCAATTTTGTTCATAAGATTTGCAAGTAGTTGGTGTTTAGTCTCTGCACAACACGAAGATGACGCTGATGACTAAAAGTAGCATATAAGTTTCAATTCACCTATCTTTTACGTTACTTCTTAGCTGGCATTTCAAAGTAATACCATATATAGCTATAACCATAAATGGCGGTAAGCGTTTATCATCAAAGCAATAAAAAGTAACAAAATCATTGGAATCACAGTAATGGCTGACAGCACCAACGCAAAATGCGCTTATTTGTCCTGTCTTCACATAAAAAAGAAGCAACGATGCGACGTGATACAGGACAGCACAAAAAACTACAGCCTTCTTAAAATAAAATAAGCAACTGACAAGAGCAAAAATTCTGAGCATCATAAAAATATAAAAAAAACAGGTTGCATAATTTATGAGCCAAGACTTAGATTTTTGTCAGTAATCACCTTTATTAATTTCTCCGCATAATGCTATTAAATATTAATTCCTAGGAATCAAATAACATGTTCATAAATAAGACTTTTGGGAATGTATTGAGATAAGATCGAAGATTTCTCAGAACGTCTAACTTATGTGATACCACAGAGTCAGAAACCAAATCACGCACGCTGTAGAATTGGCAGGTGGAGATGATCGACGCGCCGTGTTTCACGCGGTGTGTAGATATCCTAAACTCTAGCGTGAAACCCTAACTAATATTATAAATGTGAATGTGAGTTTGTTTGTTTGTTACGCGTCCACGCTTTAACTGCTGAACCGATCATCAAAAAATTTTGTATACACATTGTCGGGGATACACAATAGGACATACCTTACATCATAAAAAATACAGTTCCCGAGGAAACTCATTGACAAAATCTATATAAACGCGAGAGGAGCCGCGGGCAAAATCTAATATGTAAATAAATTCATAAAATGGCAAAATAACATGTTATAAATAAAATAAAATAAAATATTTTTGATTTCAATTTTATTTGATTTGTAAATAGCCGTAGTCTCTATTTCCAAGAAACTGGCTGAGTCTGTGTTTTATATACAATAGGTATTTTTGTTTCAAGGTTTGTAAAGATTCTCGCGACACAAGGATGCTTGATGCGGAATTTGTCTTTATCAAGTGAATAATGATAATGTTGAATGGCATGATTCTACTTATGTGTGAATTATGTGATAAAGGAAGATTCTGTGATCAGTAGTACCAAGAAAATGTATATCTGAAATTTCGGGTGAACAAACTCGGAACGCCGAAGTTTCTTTGGATTTTGGAAGTAACATTACCGCTAGGTTCGCACCACTTTGCTGTTGGGTTTAGGATGACCAGAGCGTTACTTTGTTTCATTGCAGGTGCTAATAGTACCAACAACTGGCCCAAAAATTCGGTATTACGTTTGATAGTAGGGTTACAAATACTTAAGACTGCGCCGAGCGAAATGTGCCAAAACAGGCGGTCACAGTTAAGTAAATAAAATCAACACTTTTTGTTTAATACAAATATAAAATATACATTTACCATAACAATGAATGTGCTTACAATTAATCCGTGTAAAAAACTTAAAATAATTATGATTTTCGCCTACAAAATTAAGTAAATTTGCACGAAAAATGCAAAATCGTAAGCTCGTGTTACGTGATTTTTAGATTATAACAGTAGAAATCTATCTTATTTTACAGCTTAAATGAAACATAAATAGTTATATTACAATTCGTCCCAAATATTCAAGTTATTGATTGACAATAAAGATACATATTTATCAAAACAGCATTACAAATCCTCCATACAATTTTACTATGGCGGCCGCGCGCCGATTTGAATATCGAGTTCTGTTAGTCCAACCGCGTCGTACGCTTGGTGCAGTCTTAAGTTGTTCCTTCAGATTAAACCATTTGCTTATGAGAGAAGAAGCCACCACATTCAAATATAGAGCAATTTCTCTGAAGAAATACCATTGTACAGAAGATCGTTGTCAAATAATCTTGTGCTGAACTTCTACAGTAGACTTTTTGGAGGATCTGAATTGCGCTAATAATATCCTTGGTATTACAAGTAAGTTGAAGTGAGCATGGGCTCACACACGTACCTCTGACTTTTTAAAGTTATGTGCGTATTAAATAGTTAATTATCGCTGTCTTAACGTTAAAGAAAAACTGTTAAATGTTCTTAATAATAATAATAATATTCTACCACATACAGACAACACCATCTAGCCCAAACTAAGCAGAGCTTGTACTATGGGTACTAGACAATGGATAAACATACATTTATTATGTACATGTGATGAAAGTGAACGAAGCCAGAGAAGTGTGTCAGGATCGTAGCAAATGGAAATCCGTAGTCTCTGCCTACCCCTCTGGGAAACAAGCGTGAATCTATGTATGTATTATGTACATAATATAATAATATTCTACCACATACACACAGCACCATCTAGCCCAAACTAAGCAGAGCTTGTACTATGGATACTAGACCATGGATAAAAATACAAATATACTTTTTTTTTGTAAATACATAGGTACATATTATACATAGAAACACCCAGACCAAGACAAACATCCATGTTCATGCACACAAATGTTTGACTTGTGCGGGGATCGAACTCGAGACCTCAGGCGTGGTAGTCGGTTACACTAACCACTACGCCATCGAGGCCGTCTCGTAGATAATAAGAGCAGTCTACCAACCCGCACTGGGCCAGCGTGGTGGGCTATAGTCTAATCATACTCATACTCATAACATACTCATGTTTTTACAAATCTTCTCCCTAGCCTTTATTATTCCCAAGTCACTTGGGGTCAGCTTTCTAGTCTAACCGGATTTGACTGGGTATCAGTTTTTACACGGAGCGACTGCCATCTGACCTCCACAACCCGAAGGCTAACGATACCCTAAGGCTAGACCAGTGTCAGGATATTAGCGAGGCACATCATTTTGAAAAGTCATATAACTTCCGAAAGTCCGAGGTGCGCGACGTGGGTTCGAACCCAAGACCCTCGGCATTGCAGTCTGTTGGTCTCCCCACTGAGCTATCGCTGTTTTTACAAATAAATGATTATTATTATTATTACTAAGAAAACACCGATGCCCAGCGGTAAGACAGTTTATGAAGAGTCTAATTTTGTTATAGCGTTCCCACCGATGGTAACTCATTACCGTAGGATAATGACTTACCATCAGTGGGACCGTATGCTTGTTTACTACCTCATTAGATATAATAACTGCCTCCGTGGCGTCTCGGGTATGTGAGGTCTCGGGTTCGAATCCCGGACCGGACCAATAAAAAGTTATTTTGTTTACATGTTAAGAAACCTCAATACTAGCCCGGAATCAGAAAATCGTCGATGCTAGACATAGAGCCCCCGTGCCTCAGAAAGCACGTAAAGCCGTTAGTCGTGCGCCTGATCCAGTCATGACGGATTGCCATCATGACCGGCCATCGACTCATGAGAGTTAGGGAACAGAGAGTACATTTTTGCACTATAATATATCCTGCGCAGATGGCCGATATTATTAGATATAAAAAATCTTGCACTTAGCTTACCTACCAGCTGATAGGCTCTCAGTACGTCAGGGTCTCGAGGGAATGGTTTATTTTTATAGCGGTCAGCCATGTTGAAGTAACATTGGTGTTTGTCTCATTGTGTCATGAAAGGCTATTGTGAAAAGACTTAGTGTTGAAATCGCACACTTGTAATACAATTGTTTCTTTCCATACGCAAAGACGCAATGGTGATATAATTGATTATATTATGTATGATATCATTACCTTAAGAATACGCGGATTTGCTCACCCAATGTTATTAATAAAAATAATAATAATTTATTGAAAACCTTATTATATTTTTACAATAATTAAACAATAATGAGTACTGTAGTATAAACTGTATCATAGCCATTAACGCCTACATCCGAAATACGTATGAAATAACTAAGTTTAGACAGGGTTCCATTTTTAGGATTCGTACCCAAAGGGTAAAACGGGACCCTATTACTAAGACTCCGCTGTCCGTCGGTCACCAGGCTGTATCTCATGAACCGTGAGTTTTTTTTTTTTTTTTTTTTTTGAACCTTGATAGTTAGACAATTATTGACATTTTCACAGATGATGTATTTCTGTTGCGGCTATAACAACAAATACTAAAAAACAGAATAAAATAAATATTTGAGGGATGGTAGCCTCCATACAACAAACGTGATTTTTTTTGCTCGTTTTTGCTCGATATTGATAACAGCAACAGTATAAAACAAATTATATATATTTTTTTTTAAATTATATATTATTCAACAGACATGATTTTTTGCCATTTTTATAGATAATGGTACGGAACCCTTCGTGCGCGAGTCCGACTCGCACTTGGCCGGTTCTTTTTTTACATTTTAAATGCGGTGGTAATGGTAATTTCTATAGCGACTTTTTAAGACTAAACTAAGGGTTACATTGCCGAATCAAACAAAATGTTATTAGAATTAGCCTAACAAGACATTTTTAATAAGAGCACAGTCCGGCGATGTGCCTGAACGTGAGACCTAAAATCGTAGCTAGCGAAATTTATGTGCGAAATACTACTTATCGACTATGCATGTGTAAAATAACGAATACAAATAGAAGCCAGATTGGGCACAAACATTCCCACGCAAATGTTTGCGGTATTTAATGTTTATGCCGAGTGGAATTAAAACTCACAACACTCAACGCAGCATAGAGACAAGGGACTACTGCGTAATCCGTGCAGTAAATTTATATTTAAAGAGACTCACTGTGCATTGCTCAGATACCAGCAGGAGTACCTTGAACATATCTATCCGAAACCTCGGGCCGAGTGAAAAAGTTCACAAGGAATTTTCTTCGGATTTCTTTCTTTCCAAATGACATAATTTTTCCAACGTCTTTTACAAATGTACAACAGATTTTCTCAGATGCTGACATATTTAATTTATCTAAGCATAGCTTCAAAAACCAAATATTAAACGAGCTTCGCCATCTTAACATTTGATAATTAACACAGAACAATTATTCTACTTTTTGTTTTATATAGTATACTAGTTTTCACCCGCGGCTTCGCTCGCGTAAATGTAGGTTAGGTTAGGTTAGGTATGCAACAGTTATTTTTTCTGGATGAAAGGTACCCTATGTCCTATTCTGTACCCCTGACAACGTGTATGCAAAATTTAATGTTGATCGGTTGAGTAGTTAAGGCGTGAAAACGTAACAAACAAACAAACAAACTCATTTTCGCATTTATAATATTAGTTAGGATTAGGATTCGGATATAAGATTATGTGATTCATTTGACATGTTCGTTTGTTACGATATTGTGATAATGCTGTGGTTATTGCATTTATTATTAACACTACAATATTTATGTTTACACTTTCCCCGACGTTTCGGTTGCTTTTCAGCAGCCATGGTCACGGGGAGACTAAGATAGTAGTCGTCTCAATGTTCCAGTGTAGTTATTTATAGATATAAATAGTATCATAGATAGTATAATATAAATAGTATAATAGTATAGTAATAGTATAAATAGTTTTAATAGTTTCAATAATTTAATTAGCTTAAAAATTAGTAAAGTTTAATAGTAATTATAGTAGTGTAGCAGTTTTTCAAAATTTTGTAATAAAGTGTCTAATAAACAACGCGATAAAATCCGTATATAGTAGTTTAATTTCAATGAATAACATTCGCGTAAACAGAAGACAATATTATAAAAAATATATTCCATTGTTCAGACTACTTTAGGACAATATGGTTTAGGACAATCAAGAGGCAGTGTACCGAAATTCAATACAAATTTCGAAATAAATGTTTTTACGGTACGAACTTCGGCCCGAAAATTCGGCATTGATGTTTCATGAAAGGCTTATCTAAGTTGACTGGACAGCAGAAATATTAGCAACTAAACACATCTAAGTACTCATATTCACTTTGCAAGCAAATTGATTTGATTGATAGTACCTACAACTGTAGGCCATAACAAAATATTCAATGTTACCTGTCTTTCAATTTGTATAATAGTTAATCGGTGACTTTATATGGTCAGCCATTTAAAATGTTACATTTTAAATGGCTGACCATATAACCTAATCCTAACTAATATTATAAAAGCGAAAATGAGTTTGTTTGTTTGTTACCTTTTACGCCTAAACCACTGAACCGATTATCCTGAAAATTTGCATATACGTTGACAGGTGTACAGAAACGGAAATAGGCTAGCTTTCGTCCAGAAAAAAATTACTGTTCCCGAGGAAAACAATAATAACGTTCTTATGATAATAGATGGCGCCACGTCTCTTTCAAATCATGGTTGAATTATATTATTAAAAGCAGAGTACAACCCGAATTGATTGTCAAACTGTAAATTAACGCGAGCGGAGCGGCGGACAAAAGCTAGTATATAATGTTTGTAATTATGGCCGTTATGACTGCATAAGTTATTAATGTATTGGTCGTGAGTTGGAGTGTCTAGGTCGACGCGTTTCTTTGACTGAGGGTATTTAGACCCATGGTGTACAGGACGCAAATAGCTGGGCTAAATACGCAAATATTTTCTTTTAGCCCGCACTAGGAATAATTCATCTATCGTCAAGGACTTCACAAATGTTCAAATAACCGACACAGATAACATTACATATCGATTTTTAAAGTAAAATCTTCTTTAGGCGCGTTGAGCACTTCTTGCGTGAATAAAAATCATGTAACTCATGACATCGTCACCGAACGCTGTCCATTATTGAATTATTTTTGGTTTGTACAGAAGTGTTTATGATCAAGGATTAAAATTTTCACTTCTATCGGCAGTCCGCAAAGACTGCCAGTATTTTTTTTATTACAAGAATATTAGTTAGGATTTGTAATGGCACCTGAGTTGTGATTGCACGACTCATCTCACTACGGCTGGCCGTGAGCCGCACTACGAAATTTATTTACATAAAGTTCGAGTGGAATCTGTCAAGTGACGAAGGTTTGATAGGTCAGGTAGTACATGCCTGAGTATCGAAATTACACTACTATTATAAATTTTATAATAACTGCCTCGGTTATTGCTCTTGCGTAACTATAGGTTAGGGCTCCTAGGTCGAAACTAACGTGTTATTGACTTTTTTTATTACGAAGTTCTAGGTCCGGCCGTTAGGGTCCCATTCCGGTATGCCCCCCGCCGGCACGCACCCACATTGAAAAATTTGTTATTCCGCTACGCCCCCGGCCGAGACGGTCCCATTGTAAAACAACCGGAGAAGACACTTGAGCAAATACTGTACTAAATATGTGGTCGGTAACCGTAATCTTTAGTTGGTGACCATCTAGCCCAAACTAAGCAGAACTTGTACTATGGGTACTAGACAATGGATAAACATACATATATACTTTTTTTTGTAAATACATACATATTATACATAGAAACACTCAAACCAAGACAAACATCCATGTTCATGTACACAAATGTTTGACTTGTGCGGGAATCGAACCCGCGACCTCAGGCGTGGCAGTCGATTACACTAACCACTACGCCATCGAGGCTGTCAAAAATGTTTTTATTAATACCTATGTTTACAATGATAATTGTGCTAAGCTAAGTGATGTTTCTCGAATTCCTTACTTAGGCGCTATGCCTTTGTCTGTAAGTTGCGCTGATGGGGCAGCCACAAAATTTTTGGACAACTAATTAGAGCACAGCATGACATTTCTGATAATATAATGCAAGCGTGTTTTGCCTACAGTATCTAAGTAACAGGCCGCGTCAACAAATTTTAAACTTTTAAATATAGTCCTTTCGTCCTAAGTCTTGCACTAAAAATAATCTATTCAAACACTAAACACTGATTAGGCTTTAAAATCTAAACCAATTTATTAGATGTACACAAACTGCATTTAAACCGAGGTAATCATTTAAACCACTACACCATCCGTGCAGTAAATCAACACCTAAAAATAAATACTTAACTAAACAAAGACTAACCATTGAGTTGACGAGGAACCGCAGAATCTTTATTAAATTGCGAAACATGAACAGCATTACGAAACGACCGCAACCGCAGAAGACACTTGCGCTTAGAGAAAACTTATTTGTGATAACAATATACTGCACTTAGGGCGCTTTCAATTTAGACGGTTGGTTCCGGACTGCTGCAGTCCGGCTATCGTACTGCGCACGGGCGGTTATGATTTTTCATACAAAATGACTCGACGCAAGGTCGTGCGAGAGCAGTGCGGCGCACGTCCGTTGGCGGAACGGCAAAAATGCATATACTACCTGCCTCAGTCGTTGTTCGCTAGTGCGGTGAACGCATCGTGTTTCTTCATAACGTTAATAAGGACGTTTTTTGAATTTAGTTTCTTGACGTTGAATTCCATTTTAACTAAGTCATATAATTCATAGAAACAATCTCTAGACATTCTAAAATAGTTCAAGAAATCTGCTGAGTTTTCTTTTAATCTTGGGCAAAGTGTATAAAAATCACCAGTTTTATATGTTAAAGAAAACATTGGCGACGCTCTAGTACGGCGTCATTTATGTTTCTTCCGTAGCAAGAGAACTAACAATAACACTTCCTCGTCAGAGTCCATGGCGCCGACTGAAGTCTGGTTTCGATGGAAATCACTAAAATTCGATCGGACTGCAGCCGCGTATCTCTTCAAATAAGACGATTCACGTCGTACAGCTGTCGTCCCGCAGCAGCACGGCTCACGGTCGTAATAATTCTGCAACAACCGCGCGGCAGCAGTCCGGCACCAACCGTCTAAATTGAAAGGACAATATCTGTAAGGAGCTGCAAACATTAGGAGTATAAACTCCTAATGTTTGCAGCTCCTTACAGATATTGTCCTTGTCGTCCTCGATGGCGTAGTGGTTGGTGTAACCGACTGCCGCGCCTGAGGTCGCGGGTTCGATTCCCGCACAAGTCAAACATGTGTGTGCATGAACATGGATGTTTGTCTTGGTCTGGGTGTTTCTATGTATAATATGTATGTATGTACAAAAAAAAGTATATAAGTATGTATGTTTATCCATTGTCTAGTACCCATAATACAAGCTCTGCTTAGTTTGGACTAGATGGTGTTGTGTGTATGTGGTAGAATATTATAATATTATTATTTGGCTTATGTTTAACTTATTACCAGATATAGTAAAATATAACAGTCAAAAATAGTAAATGATCACCAAATTGCACAGCTAAATATATGTATTTAAAGAGATCAAAATAAGTCGACGGAGCCCCGCTTGGCGAGGCTCCTATTTTTGGGTGGGTTTAAGAAGGAACCTAACATAACCCTTCCGAGACGGAATGCAGTGATTTGAGGCGTATAGGTGCTCGTTATCATATATTTTAGTAAGCATATTTTGCTGCGCAATTACTATTTTTGGTGGTCATTATATTTAATCCCGTATTATTTGTGTGCGTTGTTGAATGTTTGTAGAGTCCCTGTGACAAGAATAATAATTAATCCAAGTTGAGCATGTCTTAAACAATTATTATATTTTTGTAATTGTATTCTTCTTTTAAATCAATAAAGGATGCTTAGCCAGGAAGAGATAGTAGACTAAATAAAGCTTTTAGTAATTATAATTTTTCTGTTATTCGGTCATTACCACTGCAGTTACTAAGTTCCATAACATCATTCATGTAAACATAACATTTATAAGTACAACTTAAACTAACTTACATTGTTATGATAATACAAGCCCTATTTATAAACTTGAACTGTCCTAGGCACGAATTTCTACTAAACATGGTCTAAAGGTTAAAGCATAGTAGAAATGTTATTAGGACTTTAACCCTGGAACATGACGTCATTTTCAGTCAGCCCTACACCCTCGCTTTGCTGAACGTGGCAGTAAATGTAAATTCACAGAAAAAAATGAGTGTAACTTTGACATTCATAAGTGTTACCTTGTAACCTAACTTGAATAAATTTATTTTTGATTTTTTTTTTTATTTTTCTTTGGAAAAAAACTTTACTGCACGGATTTACTGCGCCGAGTGTAGTGTATTCGATGTCCACCGTATGTAATATAAATCTTTATGAGTAATATAACATTTACAATATACTAGCTGTCCCGACAGACGTTGTTCTGTAGAAACGAAAAACAACATATCTAAACCATTCTCGAATCCACTTGAACACACACAAAAAATTTCATCAAAATCGGTCCGGCCGTTTAGGAGGAGTTTAATTATAAACACACACACAGAAGATTTATATATATAAAGATTTACCTACGTTATTAATTTAAAAACGAATTAATCTAAATATTTACAAACATATTAAGGTAGCAAACAAGCATACGGCCCACCTGATGGTAAGTGGTCACCGTAGCCTATGGACGCCTGCGACAACAGAGGCATCACTCGCGCGTTGCCGACCCTTTACGAAAGGAAGTGGGAAGGAGAAGGAGCGGGAAGGGGAAGGGGGAAGGAGGGTGATTGGGGCTCTGGTACTAAATATTTATATATCCGGTTGTTTAAACTAATTAAGTTAAACACTTCGTGCCAATAGATGTCGCAGTACACATTCAATATTTCGTCCTGTTAAAGTCACGTCTTTCAAATAAAATATGTTGCTTCACGTATACAGCTGTTAATATGTATCTCATGGAGCATGTATCTCATGGAGCATGGAGACCGAAGAGACACCGGCTCACGTGATCCTACACTGCAAAAGCGTGAGCAACCAACAGACGAAACTGCTGAACAGTCCAGAGACGATGCAAGAGGTGCTGCGCAATACCGGTCCCTTGTTGTCTTTCTGGACGGAGCTGAGGTGGTATGAGTAACCGAACAAATTTTTGCGTCGGTTACTTACGCACAATGGCCCAACTGTGGGGCTAAGTGCGGATAACACATTTCCAACTAACTAACTATGTATCTCACTCGATGGATGGCGCTTTGCAAATGACGTCGTATTTTATAAACAAAATTTTAACAAAAAAGAAAACCGACTTCAAATAAGAATATTCTAAAACTTAAAATGCACTGAAAAGTTAATAAATAATTGCATATTCTTGTGAATAATTAAATTATTGTTATTTTTGGAGTCGGTGTCAGCCGCCCGCGCCGCGTGCTGCGTCTATGTGTGTAATTGTGCATGCCAATGTTATGTTATGATTATAGTAAGACATCTCCTGTTTAATTAGTTACATAATAACAATAATTGAATTATTCACAAGAATATGCAATTATTTATTAACTTTTTAGTGCATTTTAAGTTTTAGAATATTCTTATTTGAAGTCGGTTTTCTTTTTTGTTAAAATTTTGTTTATTTCTCGGTTTTTAGTGAACCTTGCCAAATATGAGAACATCATCAATGTAGCCAAATACGCATTATTAAGTATAACTCGAAAACGAATGGTCAAATCTTGATTAACATTAAATGGGACCGCACTGGAAGCACCAGCTTTCAAATAAAAAAAGAATCATCAAATTCGGTTCACCCAGTCGAAAGAAACGAGGTAACAAACATAAAAAAAAAGAATACAGACAAATTGAATACCTCCTCCTGTTTTTGAAGTCGGTAAAAAAGTCGCAAGCGTTTATTGCACAAAACGCATATAAAAGGGAGCCGTGTTATTTGCATTATCAGTTCCTCCAAACAAGTGTAACAGTGATCATTAAGGTACAAATTAAAGTGAGTGCAAAGTTGTGTTTTATTCACCGGTATTTTATTATTACGTGCGCAATTACTCACAAAAGTCTAAAAACAATTTATTCTTTACACGCTGTAGATGTGACTATTGCTGCTATAGAATGAATCAGAGCTTTGACTCTTTTTTACGTGTTTTGAAACAATTACACGAAAATGTAATTTAACACTGTAAAGTTGTAATTAAGTATAATTAGGTATATAATAATAATATATCCTGCCGGATTTGTGTGTTTGCGTGTAATTTTTTTTCGTTCCATCTGAATCACTGTACCTACCTACGGATTTTCGTTTATAAGATACTAGCTTTTGCGCGCGTCTCCGCCCGCGTGGTAGGTGCCTACATCAATAAAAAGTAGCCTATGTCCTTCCCCAGGTTTTAAACTATATCTGTACCAAATTTCACCTAAATCGGTTTAGTGGTTTAGCCGTGAAAAGGTAACAGACAGACAGATAGACAGATAGACAGACAGACAGAGTTACTTTCGAATTTATAATATTAGTAAGGATTATGTAATTGCGTTTCCAAGCGCGCTGAGAAGCATATTTTTATGTGGTGTGACTCTGAATGATAGAATAAGGAATAGTGTAATGTTGCGGCATGAAAGTGGATATAGTGACAAGAACAGAAAAGGGTATGTGAAGCTGGTTTGGACATGTAGAAAGAATGGACGAGGAAAGACTGACTAAGAAAGTTTATAAGGCTAGTGTGAATGGAACAGTCGCAAGAGGAAAACCTAGGCAAACGTTTCTCCATCAGATCGGAGGCGTTCTGGACAAAGGTGAAATGTGATGAAAATGAATGAAGCCAGAGAAGTGTGTCAGGATCGTAGCAAATGAAAATCGGTAGTCTCTGCCTACCCCTCTGGGAAACAGGCGTGAATCTATGTATGTATGAGTTCCCAATTAAATTGAAAGTTAAGTTTAATAGTGATAGTAGTGTAACAGTTTCTAAATTTTGTAATAAAGTGTCAAAAAAACAACGCGATTAAACCCGTATATAATAGTTTAATTTCAATGAATAACATTCGCGTAAACAGAAGACAATATTAGGTAATATGTTAATTAATGGCATTTTGATCGAAGACTGGCATGCTCAATATAACATAATTGAAAAATATCGCGTCAGCGCTTTCAAAGGTTAACTCAGTTAACCTTCGAAAGCGCTGACGCGATATCTAAATATATACGGTCGAATTGAGAAACCTCCTCCTTTTTTGAAGTCGGTTAATAATTTATTTGATCGAAGTATAAATGTCAATCATTTGACAGTACGGATGGCGTCTTGATTTAATTATTTACCTCGCCATTTTGTAGACGTGGGTTTGATTCCCATCAGGGACAAGAATGTATCCACAAAAACTGTTGTTTAAAATCGAAGTAGTCTTGCGTTCTCAATCAATTACTAGACTAATTAGGAATATAGAAACAACTAACGTCCAAGAACCAAGGACATTCTTGTAACACATGTATGCTTTTAAACTTCATATTTTAAGTACCCGTAAAATATACATTTTAAACTCTGTAAAAATATGTATGTTTTTGTCAGTTTTAACGTGATTTTACTAACTTGAAACGTGTTTAAAAATGTTTGAAATTCCCACATTAGTTTAAAAATAATTAACTGAAATCTTCTAGAGAATAATTTGAATTAGCATATTCACATAAGAAATAATACACACAATAAACATCGTTTGTACTGCGTGAATTTTGTTTCAATAATTAGGATTGTACAGTCACCCTAAAAAGATGTAGGTATAATAGATACCTCACTCCTCTTCTCTCCTCTCCACCCTCACTCTCTTAGTCCGATGGGACAACCGGAAAGAGATCAGGCAAAGGACCAACAGCTTTAAGTGTTTTTCAAATTACGAATTACTCGGACGGTTAGGGTTAATAACTGAAATGTATCTGTTATTAACCTTTTCATTTATCGGTTAACAGAAACTATCTGTTACGTAATAATTTCGGTTAACAGAATCGACAAATATTTGAGTTTATGAACACAACCGTAAATCGGATAATAGGAATATATCTGCTAACCGAATCATTTCTGTTACTACTAATCAGAAAAATAAAGGTATATGTGCATAAAGTTCAAAATAATACATCGACTGCGGTGGCGGTCGCGGCGTCGCGATCACTCGCACGTACCTACACACAAACATGCCGCTCGCCGCACGCGCCGTGCAACTGTCTCTTTCAAGAATTAACGCACTTCTATGATAGAAAGAAATAGATATAGGATGTCGCCACCGCCCGCACAACGACGCTTCGCAAAGTTCGCATTGTTTGTTTACCTACTTCATGCACAAAGATCATTGCGCCGGTAATTGTCATTCGGGTCGGTACGGATTCATTTGTATTTAATTGGAGTGACGTGAATTTTTGAAGATGCCTCGTAGAATATCTAACGCTGTCCATAGATATTTTGATTTTGACGAAAGTGCTAAATTCAGCTCGTGCAAGGAATGCGGAAATAAATTAAAAGTAAGTAACTCCTGCTTATTTAATTAATTTGTTATTTATTTCTCGACTTATTTATGAAATAATACTTAGTTTTCGTCTAAAAGCAGTATGATAAATTCTCTACTACCTACTGTTTTCGATTTATTGTAGGTAAGTATTATACAGACTTATCTACTTATTTAGCTCGAAGAATCAGCTCGCGTCAAATACCAGTGGGGTAGGCGGGCTGTGTTTACTTACCTATTGCTCGCACCTACCTATCCGTTAAGTAGGTTACCAACCGCAGTCTTCTTTATTCTTATTTTATGAAGTTACTAGGTACCTGCTTAGAGTAGAACTATAACCGATGTTGATCAAAGGATTTTGGAATGGTGGCTTTATATTTTACCTAGGTAGGTAGGTACCTACTTATAAAGCCACCATTCCAAAATCCCTTGATATCTACCTACCTACTAGGAATAGAAGTAGGTAGGTATCTACCTACCTACTAAGGGTGCTTACATAAAGAAACAGGTTGCCGGTACGGATAAATCTGTACGGGTCGGTACCGGTCGGTACAGGTATAATATTTCATTATAATCTATTGACTCATTATAAAGAAACAGGTTACCTGGACCGACCCGTACATGTTGAAGCATTTACCGGTGTAGGGTGAGCATAAAACTCTTTTTCATCCTCCTTTGTAACTTTTAAGAATAAATGATAATATGTTCCATATTTAGTTATTTCTTATATTTGACGTAAGTACTTTTTAAAAGTAAAAAAAACATTGTCACTTAGGACAGATTCACCTGTTTCTTTATGTGAATCAGCCCTGTACCGATCGGTACCGACCCGTAAAGATTTGTCCGTACCGGAAACCTGTTTCTTTATGTAAGCACCCTAAGAAACGAAGCTTTGGATGGCAAAGGGGATGCCTAAAACCAGCTGTGGATACCTTCTGCCTGAACGATGATAAAGGGTATTAACCAGAAAATTCTTATTTATGTGTATACATATACAGTCATCCTCTTAGCGTTATCTCGGATACATCAATTTCTTGGAACCCGGGGTCCGCTTACTGGTCTAACCAGATTTGACTGAATATTCGCTTTTCTACAGAGCGACTGCCTTCTGACCTCCGCAACCCAAAGGGATAGCGATATTCCATAGTTTAGACCAGTGTCAGTGTATTTGAAGAGTACTGAGTCCCTATAACGATTGTCAAAGATCTTCATGACAACCGGGACCGACGGCTTAACGTGCTCTCCGAGGCACGGGACAAGCGATAATTAATTATTGAATACGCACATAACTCCAAAAAGTCATTGGTGCGCGCCGTGGGATTCGAACTCGATACCCTCTGCTTTGCAGTCCGTTGGTATACCCACTAGGCTATCGCTGCCTTACGTGTATACATATACAGTATGTTACTTTAAACGAGAAACCAATTTTTTATCAAAAATACACTAAATATGGTTATATAGAAACATGTTATAAAAAGGTTAAGGTTAAACCAATTAATTTTAAGCAGATTGTGTCCTGCCACGAAATAAATTATTCTTATTACTTATTTCCAGGGTAACCATGCGAGTAATTTACAGAACCATCTACGATTAAAACATGAAGACAAATATCAAGAGGTGTTGACTATTAACAAAAATATGACCACTAAAGCGAACGAGCCTACAAGTAAAAACCGAAAAGACGAGGAAAAAGAGAAAAAGCGCGTTAAGTTATTAGACTGTTGCGTTAAACTTGTAGCAATTCATGGACGACCGTTCTCATTACTTGAAGATAAAGCATTTAGGGAGATGAAAGCTTTGATATCCGCTGATTTTGTAGAGGAAGCGAACAGCAAAAAGGTTAGAATGTTAATAAAAGAAAAAGCATACACGATTCATGAAAAAATAGCAGCAGAAGTGGCACAAAAGCTTGTATCTGTGAAGATGGACTCAGCTACATGTATGGACCGGCAGTTCATCGGTATAAATATACAATATATAAAAAATACTAAAATTGTGGTACGAAATCTGGCCCTTAAAGAAATATTCTGCAGTCAAACCGCAGAAAATTTGAAGTCTACACTTTTAGAAGTACTGGCGAGTTTTAGAATTGATTTACACAATATTTATTCGTTGACGACAGATAATGGTGCAAACTACATAAAAATTTCAAAGCTTTTAAATCAAGAATTAGATAACAGTGAGACTGTAACAGAAAACTGTGAAAGTGAAGATGAAGACGAACTACAACATCACAATCTTAACTTCGAATCAGGTCTAGAATCTTTTAATGCATCAATTCTTAATGAAAACGTTGAAATAGAAAATTTGTTCGAGGTCCGACAGATTGCGTGTGCAGCACATACTCTGCAATTGTGCATTAAAGACGTTCTAAAACATGATCATGAAGTTGTGATTGAAAAATGTCGTAGTGTTGTAAGAATACTACGTCGGCCACTTATGAAATTGAAGATAAGATTGGAAAAATTAAAAAAGCCAATTCTTGATTGCAGCACTAGATGGTCCTCTACGTATTACATGTTAGAAAGATTAAAAGAACTTAAAACTTTTTGCGACAACTGTGAAGAAATATGCGAAATACTAAATGAAAATGTGTGGATTGAAATAAATAATATTCTTAATACCTTAAAGCACTCTGAGGAAGCCACTGTAAGACTTCAAAAAGAACAGCTTACTGTAGGTGATTTTTACTCTATTTGGATGATTTGCAAGACAAAAACTCAAAAAATTAATTTATCCTTAGCACACGATTTAGTGGCCGCTATGACAAGGCGAGAAAAAACTCTGTTAGATAACAAGGCTTTTTTAATGGGAATATTTTTAGATCCTAGATTTAAATTGATCTTATCTGAAGACGAGAGACAGAAATCGAAGCGCTGGATTAAAGATCTTCATCAACAGATGCTTGCGGTAGAGACACGTGTGCATGAAATAAGTCAAGAGGAAGAACAAGGTGATACATCTTATTCACTTTCATCTCCAGGTTGCTCACGTGATCCTACAACTTTGAATTATATATCAGGTGACAGTTTCCAGTCCGATCTGCAAAGTCTTGAAGATATTTTAAACCTCAGTCAAAGGATTCGGGCACCAGGAGGTACTGTTGCGTTGGACTTAGATTTTTATATCGCTGAATATTTAGCTACCCCACGACTTGCTCTTTCTGAAAATACAATAGAGTACTGGTCATCAAAATCGCATAGACTTGCACACTTAGCACAAGTTGCAGTGGCTGCTCCAACAACGCAGGTTACAGTGGAAAGACTGTTTTCAGTACTTAAATTTATATTGTCGCCGTCAAGAAATAGATTACTGGATGAAACATTAAACAATATCATTTTAATAAAATCAAACGAAGATTTGCTTTATGATTAACAATGTTTATACTTGTAATGTTTGAAATTAAACTCACTATCATGTAAGTATATTGTTCGTTTTATTTGACCATATGAAATAAAAAATCAGTAGGTAGGTACATTTGTTATAAATTATTATAAAATTATTCAGATGAATACTTTTGCATTACATTCAATACTTCGTCCCAAAACGCTTCTAATTTCTTATCCGGAATTCTGTTTATGAGAAAACGAAAAGTAAGTGCCTTTTCATTTCGGGAACAGGTACAATCAGGTAGGCCAGTATTTACTCCGTCAATGTACACAACGTTCAATTTCTTCTTCGCTGTGTCTAAAATTAAAACAATAAATTTATTTACAATGTACCATGGATAAAGTACCGAGTTTGGATTAAATTCTCAACAGTGTTGAAACCTATGCCATATGAAAGCCTTTAAGGTATTATTTAATTCATACTATGGCAGCCAAGTCAAAATCGAACGTCAATATCAAGTTTTAAGACTTTTTCTATACTAAAAACTTACTTAGTAGGTACTGAAAATTTCCTAAAACACTATGTTCGCACTTAATTTCGAATTGGCTGCCTTAGTACAGGTACCTAAATAACACTCAATAATATTAGTGAAGGAAGACAGATACTGTACCATCGCTACTATCAGATGTTTTATTCTTTCGTCTCAATAGGTTCTGCGGTTGCAAAATTGACGGTGATACTGGACGATCATTATCATTACTTTTGTCAGTCTGAAAAAAAAATAATAGTTTCATTATTTTCTTTTTCACACATTCACACAACGCCATCTAGTCCCAAACTGAGCAGAGCTTGTGCTATGGGTACTAGACAACTGATAAACATACTTATATAATTTTTTTTTGTAAATACCTACATATCATACATAGAAACACCCAGACCAAGTCAAATATCCATGTTCATGCACACAAATATTTGACATGTGCGGGAATCGAACCCGCGACCTCCGGATCCCACGCGCACTTTTATGCCGCGAGACCACAGAGGCAGCACTCCAACATCCCATCTATGTACTTAGTTCTGTTGTCCATCTATGAACTTAGCCTCTCTGTAAATACAAAATCGTCACACCTAGGTAAGTACACCAGTCCGATTTGCTGCAGGTCTTTATTATCAACCTGCTTTCCGACACGCGGCTTCACCCGCAATGTTTTAGTTAGTTAGTTTATTAGTTTTATTTATAAGTCTAGATTTTCACTATTCTTAATTCTTCTAATTCCCTAAATGAGTAGACCGATATACATAATTCAAACGAAAGAATAGTTTTAGACCTAGACCTTTCGTTTGATACCAAAATCGTTAAAATATCTCAACAAACAAAAAGCCACATTTTCAAGTTGCTCTCGTAATCATAAAAGCTTTAAGCGTGAACGGCGACACCCGGCCGGCCGGCACAGCAATTATCTTAATCTAAGTAATCTAATTATAACAATATTACATAATTAAAAATATCAGGTTATTAAAATACATTTTAAAATAAACTTGGTGTATAGGTTAAATCGGAAACCTAATAGGTATACCTAATTCATTGCAATATTTACCCAAATTATTTGAAAGAAATAAAAACTTACCATTTCGAAATAGCAGCAGGGCAGGCACCTGTAGGTAACAGCAGGACACTGGCTCAACTCAAGCCCACACACGCAAGTCGCAACACGATCTTAGGCACTACGCGCTAGCAACGGAGCGGCGAGGCGCGGCCGTTTCCCTGTTTACTTAGCGCTTTCGTTGTCTCTTTCTATTGTCAGCCAAATACTTACACATTGTTTTATTTCGGTTAACAGTTTCAACTAGTAACCCATAAATTTGGGTTGTACTAAAATGATTTCTGTTAACCATAAGATTACAGATAAAGCCGGATAAATTAAATACCGATACGAATGGGTTTACCAAGATTTCTGTTAACCGTTTTAATTAGTAACCGATAAAGAGGTTAACAGTTTGAAACGGTACACATTTATGAATGGGTAATCCGTTCTCTGGGTTAAGGAGCGGGAAGGAGAAAATATGGTGATTGGGCCTCCGGCACTCTCACTCGCCAAACGAAACACAACAGTAGGAACACTGCTATTTCACGTCGATATTCTGTGAGAGGGTAGTACTTCCCCGGTCGAGCCGGCCCATTCATGCTCAAATCAGCGAGGCTCTACTAGTTAGGATTGGTATAGAAGATATTACCTTACTTAATATTTAAAACGACATTAGATGAAGCTTTAAGCGAATAACTAAACCTATTCAATTTTGGTTAAATGATGTTTGTAATCCAACCACGGAGACCTTGTAATGCCTTATAAGACAAACGACTGTTACTTTCCCTTCGATTCTTCGCGACTGCCATCAGTATGCAAATGAACTGTTCAGAGTACATTTATAAGACACACTCGTTTAAATAATACTACTAACTAATACTAACTTTCAGATTCAAATTCTTTATTTTACCAATAATAAACCTTATAAACCAAATATAAAGAGCAAAATCTAATTCTAAATAAATATACAAAACAATTCTAAACAAAACATCTTAGTTTTAAGCTTTATAATGTACTTTTTTTTTATGGCATAGGGGGCAAACGAGCAGACGGATCGCCTGATGGTAAGCGATTACCGCCGCCCATGGACACCCACAACCCCAAAGGAAAGGACAAAGGAAAGGATAGGAAAAGGATCGGGGTAACTAGGCCTCCAGCTCTCTCACTCACCGATACGAAACGCAACAGTACGGGTACTTCACGCCGGGATCCTGTGAGAGGGTAGTATTACCCCGGTCGATCCGGCCCATTCATGCTGAAACCAGCGAGGATCTACTACCTATAAATGCATGTACATGCACATTATAACCTTAAAACTAAGATGTTTTGTTTAGAATTGCGTTTGTATATTTATTTAGATTAGGTATATTTTTTAACAATAAAGTTCGGTATCTCCTAAACTAGTTGGAACTGCATCACTAATAACTCAGAAGGTAACTGTTCAACAGAGCTAATAATATATTAACTTACAAAATATGCGGAGATAGTGTTTGTGTCGGCCTCGATGGCGTAGTGGTTAGTGTAACCGACTGCCACGCCCGAGGTTGCGGGTTCGATTCCCGCACAAGTCAAACATTTGTGTGCATGAACACAGATGTTTGTCTTTGTCTGGGTGTTTCTATGTATAATATGTATGTATTTACAAAAAAACTATATACGTATGATTATCCATTGTCTAGTACCCATAGTACAAGCTCTGCTTTACAATTTAAATAGAGGCATGCAGACTTGTTCGTATATATAGTACCTGCATATGTAATAGTATACAAACAGCCAACTTCAACACCTGCGATAGTTCAGTATAGTGTAGTAATTGTATCGCTAGAGAAATATTTGATTAGCATAAATTTTCCTCGTTTTTTAGATGCCTGCTCTAGGAATAAATCTGGATTCATTCCTAGAGCACTGATGTCCTAGAACACTGGTGTCATGAGAGATTGATTACACAGATATTCAAAAACAGACAAAAGGCTTTCAGACTCGGAACTACTATTCGTGAATCGCACGTGACCTGTTTGGATCGAACTAATAACACTCGGCGCATTGACCACTTAAGGTTTTACCACTATTCGTCGAATCCATTCAAACGGATTCATCCCAAAAGGTCAGTCTATAAATGGGTGACCGCTTAGTGGTATTTCATCTGAGCGTCTCCGTGCTTCGGAGGACACGTAAAAAGTCGGTCTTGGTTGTTGTCAAATTGACAGCAGTCGTTAAGCCATGTCAGAGGCCTACGGGCGGTTTGAACAACTCTTGACAACAGGTTGGCTAATAACCACACGATAAGAAGAAGAATCCCAATAGGATGCAGATACGATGCGCAACTAAACGCAGATAAGATGCACTACTGTGTCCTAAAACCGCACGCGCGCTACCGTGTAATCGGCGCAGATAGCCTGCGCACTATTGGGATTGATAAACTTAAAAAATAGATGAATGAAATCGGTAAATTCATTCTCAAGTTATAGCGTGACTGAGGGAAACAGTATATATATGTAGATAAGATACTTTTTGCTGATGTAGATAGTATCATGGTCTGTGTTTTAATAGTCACCCTATACAGGGTTTATATGTAAATTGTATTGTTTATGTAAATATAAGTATTTGTTTGAAATATATTTTTAAACACGTGTCTGTTTACAATATGTCGGCGATTTCTACATTATACAGATGACGGGAAGTATAATGTTTAGAAGTTCCAGTTTTGATTCTAAGGTAAAGTGTTTTCGTACTTACATACTCACGCTTATATCCTTGCTATAATCTCACGTAACAGGGTGACATAACATAGTTCCATACTTCGCTTCTGCTTTTGAGTATTGCTTTTCAGAAGAAACTAATAACACTTTCTTATCCGAGAAAACATTTCCATCTGCAACCCGGGATTCTTTCATTTTAGTAGTACCTGTTCATTCAAATCTGACTAAAAATAAAATTCATACTGGTGTTTCTAATTATGTGTTAATCACTCTATACATAGTATATAAAAAAAAATCATCAATTTTATTGATTTTATACATTAATCTTACTTGTTCTATTAACCCGTCAACTGTCGAGCGGTCATACGTTTGTCCGCAAAAAATGAGTCACTAAAAAAAAACAGGCAAACTTATGTCCGCTCGACAGTTGACTCAATGAGTCAAGTATCGAGCGGACATACGTTTGTCCATTTATGTATTGTTTACACAAGGAATTTTTTGTCCCGTTTTTCCCCTTGACGCTCTAGAAGCTAACTTATTAGGTACATATGTAGGGCGAAGACTATAAGGGCGATGAGTGGCGACAGCTGTTTTGGTTAATTACGAAACTTAATATTTATAATGTTCTATGATTTTGGCTGCATGTCTGTATGTATTTATAAATGTTATAAGTTTCTTTAAATTCGTTTAATTGTGTCTGAAAATAAATCTTAATTTTTAATTTTGAAGTGTTTTAGTACTTACCTAAGCCTAGTAAATTTTGAAAAAGGTACTCACACACACAGACACATGACAATGGTAAATATACAACGTGAACCAGAAAGGTGTGGTCATATTTAAGTTTCACATAATAAAGCCTCTGCAAAATGGCAAACCGTGACAAATAAATCGGTATTATTTTCACTTAAAAATATAGCATTTTCTTTTTTATCGACTTATCAATATCACACATTCTAGTTGATACTTAAACAACACTAGAAGCTGACTCGGTTATCTCCTTGAAGTCGAACATGACTAGTCACAATTTTGATAGTGATGTAAACCTTGACGTGTATAAAATGTATTATTTGAAAGTGTTTGTTATTTTTGAGCCGGTGTTAGCGTACATAGTTTATATATCAGATATACATTACGGCCCTTAAATATGATCTCTCCGTTACAAGTTGTATATATTTTATTTCCTTTTCCGTTTTTATTTAGGGACAAAACAAGGCACATTTGTATCGACTAAACTCTGCCTACATTTCCTCTAAATAAACAAGTAAATACTATTGAAAAGTGGCCTTGCCTTCCATTTATAGCAGAGAAGATACCAAAGATGGTGTTGAATACCTACCACTACCATTTCTCGCTTCGCTCATCTCATCTCGTGTCAAGGTCAAGCTCATACGAGCGAGGCCGATAATTATCCACGGATGTACACGAGATGTTATTATTTACAACAATGATTTAATTTAATTGATTCCGCACCTGACCCGTGTACCAAGGTCGCTGAGTATCCGCTAATATATCGTATAAAATATAGTAATTAGTTTAATAATTGATTTAACGGCGAAGGAACATCGTGAAGCATCATCCACGTTTCTAGAACATAAATCGTGTAAATCTGTTTGTATCGGTGAAATTACAATGAAAGTTCATTATATACACATTCAGTTTCAGTTTCAGGCAGGTATGCCTGAAGGAATAGCTCAAACACATCCAGTTTTCGCTAACTATGGTATATCGTTGTCTACCGGTCAAAGTTCCTGGCTCTGTGCTGCAACTGAGGGTTTATTGACAAACCTAATAACTCTAATAGAATGTACATCAATTATACAGATATGGTTTCATTACTGTGTATTTAATTTTTAGATCATATCAAAATAAAGAAATAATTTCTGTATCGTTATCGTTCCGTTTGGAATATAGTCAAAGTCAAAGTCAAAAATCATTTATTCATTTAGGTCACAAAGTAACACTTATGAACGTCAAAGTATATAGGTTAGTGAGTTTACTAAGTTACTGAAGCTACATTTAGGTTAATTGCTAGGTTCAGGCAAAGGGTTGAGCCTATGAGAAGAAACCTGCAAGAAACTCACGGCCACTCTTTTAAATCGCCAATTAAATATAATTTCAGTATTTTACAACTCAGATTAACTAGGTGTTACAGCCATTAGGCCATATACTACTGACTATAAAAAGCTAAAGATAATAACAATAATAACTTAATAATATTATAGAGATGAAATAATTTGAGCTAAGATATATTTTTTAATATAAATCTAAAATAGACAGTAGGATGGCATGATGGCGCATACGCTTACACTTTGTGACTATGTGACTATAATAATATTAGGTACTACTATTCCAATAACGGACACAATGGACACCTAGACTCAGAGCAACTACCGCTGTTTACTTTTCCGAATCTAAACCGACGTCAATATATTTTTCATAAATAATATAAGAAGGATTTTGGTTATACCTGTATCTATTCCCTAAGTTTGTTTCCAAGATGTGTAAAAACAATAGTAAAATACTAAATTTCCTGGTAATCATCAGGAAATTTAGTATTTTACTATTGTTTTTCGATTGTATTGTTCGTCGAGTAGTTAAAGCATGAACACATAATAAAAAAAGTCAAATTGGCATTTATAATATTGATTAGGATATATTTACGACACTTCATTTTTTTGGAGTAGTGTCATAAATCATAATACATAGTGAAAACAGAGAAATACGATTGTTTGGACTAGAGACTGCTTGCATTTCTTCCGAAGGAAACAATACTCAAGTCAGTAGAATGACAAGTAGTTATAGCCCATTTCCGGGCTGCACAGTAAATTCTAACTAATATTATGTGAGTGTGAGTAAGTTTATTTCTTACGCTTTCACGCCTTAACTACTCAACCGATCAACATGAAATTTCGCATACATGTTATTAGGGGTACAGAATAGGACATAGGTTACCTTCTATCCCGTAAATAAGTACTATTACTGAGGGGTTGATTGATAAATTCTAGATGAACGCAAGCGAAGCCGCGGGCTAAATCTAGTGCCTTATATTTGTAAAGACAAAGATGCAATCCTGCCACTTAACTTATAAACCATTATTGTATTTATCAATACTTACTAGCAAAATTTTGGGCAACCCAAGATTGGTGTGTATGGTAAACCTTATGGGTGGCCTATATAATATCCAGCTCTGGACGTCTTTCGGCTGAAATGATGGCTTACTACTATTATAATAGCCATGAACCAATGCAATAGTTTGAGATTTATGTTAGATTTTGCTTCGCTTCGCTTGCGTAAATGTAGGTTATATATTTTTTATTTTTTTATTGCCATTTGTGGTAGTCGAGCAAGTGACCCACCTGATGGAAAGTGGTAACCACTGCTAATGGACTTCAGCAATGTCAGGACACAGCAAAGCCGCTGCCGAAAGAACTCTCTTTAAACCTCGTTTGAAGAAGGACATACGAGTATCATTTATTCCCCGGGAGCAGTACTTTTTCTGGGTGAACATCACTTTATGTCCTTTTCTGTACCCCTGACAATGTATACCAATGCGAAATTTCATGATAATCGGTTGAGTAGTTAAGGCGCGAATGCGTAGCAAACAAACAAACTCACATTCGCATTTATAATATTAGTTAGGATATTGTCGAAACAGAATTAAACGATTTGGGTTTAACGCGCAACTTCTTGTTTCAGTGTTTTAGAGATTGTTTCATGCTGTAATGATGAGTATCCTTTCTTACATATTTTTCTAGAAACATCAGAGTGGTGTAAATATATTATGATAATAAAAATTTATAATCTATTCTCTACACTGATGATTTTAAGTTAAGTGTGTTTTTAATAGCTAATTATTGCATACTTTTTATCTCCGATTCCGTGAAGCAACCTGCATAGTTTTTGCCTATCTCTGCCATTTATGCTTTTGACCTTCCTTCGAACATACTCGTATATAATATGTACCTGCATAATTTATAGAAAACCAGCGACCCGCCCTGGCTTCGCACAGGTAGTACAAAACCTCAACAAATTATAAACCTAAACCTTCCTAATAAATGACACTGTCTATTGGTAAAAACTGCATAAAAACCCGTTTAGTAGTTTTGGAGTTTATCGCAAACATACGCGGCGGGGAACTTTGTTTTAGGCTTATGTTTAACTTATCACCAGATGTAGTAAAATATAACAGTCAAAAATAGTAAATGATCACTAAATTGCACAGCAAAATATATTTGAAGAGATCAAACTAAGTCGACGACTATTTTTGGGTGGGCTTAAGAAGGAACCTAACATAACCTAACCCTCCCGAGACGGAATGCAGTGATTTGAGGCGTATAGGTGCTCGTTATGATATATTTTAGTAAGCATATTTTGCTGCGCAATTACTATTTTTGGTGGTCATTATATTTAATCCCTTTGTTATAAAATATGTATTGATGAGTGAAAAATACGACTATTGTTCATACGGCCTAAGATGCGATACCCGAATCAGCTAAGATGTTATTTAATGTTTCTGTTCTGAAAACAATCAGTAGCCGCTCCGCACGAAATCTGGTAATAAACTGTAACAACTACACACAGCAGCTCGTCTAAGAAAAATAACTAAATAGTATAGTTGAGAAACATATTGTAAACACTAGTTTTACCCCGCGGTTTCACCCGCATAAGTCCCGTTCCCGTGGAAATATCGGGATGAAAAGTAGCCTATGTGCGAATCCAGGTCTCCAGCTATCTACATACCAAGTTTCATCGCAACAAATCCATATAAACTTTTGCGTTTATAATATTAGTAAGGATTTGGCGATTAAAAAGGATGAGTTAGGTACTTGCCTGCTTATTCTCATGAGAGCTCAACTCCTCGAACAGTATATTTATAATGCAATTTTTTTATTTCCTCTTATTTTTATACTTATATTTTTAATTAATATATTAGTTAATTGACATGTTTATACATTTTAATGGAAATGAAAGATTTTTGACTTTGACTTTGACCTTATTACGAGGAAACCAAAACATAGCTGACGTATGCGGATGTAATTCTTCAGCTTACGTTTTCAGTCAAATAGACGTGAGACAATATATAGCGTTTATAAAAACACACACAAAGCGATATAAATATAATATTAGCTCATAAACGAGAAAGGAACTCAATTGTTTAAAAGATATTGGTTCACGGTGTATGATTTTAGTTATTTTTTGCGAAATGTCCAAACAACTTGGATCGTCCAAGTACCGGACACAAAAAGTACTTCTATAAATAAATCTTCTCACGTGTTGATGACAATCTGAATGCGAATAATATTTAAACAGGTCTTGCAAATGAGCTCATAGCTATTGTTTGTAATGCTATTTAAGATTTTTAGTTATGAAGTTCAAATAAAAAATACTCCAAAAAACAAGGCTTGAAGAAATGGCCGCCGCTGCAGTAAAAAATCTCGTTGACTGCAGACATTATTTTTCAATAATAATCCTAATCCTAACTAATATTATAAAAGCGAAAATGAGTTTGTTTGTTACCTTTTCACGCCTAAACCACTGAAGCGATCATTCTGAAATTTTACATATACATTGTCAGGTGTATAGAAACGGATATAGGCTACCTTTCATCCCGAAAAAAATACTGTTCCCGAGGAAAACAACAATAACGTTCTTATGATAATAGATGGCGCCACGTGTCTTTCGAATCATGATTGAATTATACTCTCACAAGCAGAGTACAACCCGAATTGATCGTCAAATTCTAAATTAACGCGAGCGAAGCCGCGGGCAAAAGCTAGTACTAAATTTTGCCCGCGGCTTTGCTAGTGTAAATATAGGTTAGGTAACAGTAGTTTTTCCCGGATGAAAGGTACCCTATGTCCTTTTTTGTACTCCTGACAAAGTTTATGCAAAATTTCATGATGATCGGTCGATTAGTTAAGGCGTGAAAGCGTAACAAACAAACAAATTCACATTGGCATTTTTAATATTAGTTAGGATTAGGATGTGTATTATACAGCTGTGACTATCTGTTTGGGCAATATAAGCCTGACTATGCATGTGTGCATAGCATTTTCTATAGATATATGTAGGTACACGCATTATTTACAACCAAAAAACCGGTCAAGTGCGAGTCGGATTCGCGCACGAAGGGTTCACGGCAAAAAAATCAGACAATAATATAACTCAATATTCTGTGAATATTTCAAGCGTCTACGTGTTGCCGTTATCAATATCGAGCAAAAACGAGCAAAAAAAATCACGTTTATTGTATGGGAGCCCCTTTAAATATTTATTTTATTCTATTTTTATAGTATTTGTCGTTATAGCGGCAACATCATCTGTGAAAATTTCAACTGTCTAACTATCACGGTCCATGAAATACAGTCTGGTGACAGACAGACAGACGGACGGACAGCAGAGTACAGAGAGAGACAGCAGCAGTAATAGGGTTCCGTTTTACCCTTTGGGTACGGAACCCTAAAAATAGTATCATCGATATATCTACTATAAATCGAAATATTTGGATATTAGCGTGTTATTTATAAATGATTTGCTTCATTAATGTTATTTTTCCAAACATTAGTAGATATATATGGTTTGAGCGTATGTATGTATGTATATATATATTTTGAGTAACTTATTTGACCAATAAATGGAGCAAATGTTACAAACCCCGGTTTTGCAAAATCATCATAATAACGATAGGTACGTCTATAAAAGTATTTATAACTGTTAACTATAAATGAACCCGCATGCTTTTATGTTAAATATTTATTCATATTTTCCATTAGTTGCCTCACCGAGGCACAATAGATAAAGAAAAATAAATAGATAATGTATCCAATGTACAATGTACATAATTATGTCATAGATCGTCATCCTGTAAATCCAATGACTATATTTATAAACATGATTCTTATAAATAAATACAGACTGATTGGTAAAAGACTTGACATATTGAATGAGGGTATTCAGTACTCGATTCTGAACCCGAATATCTGAAAAAAATAGGTAGGTACTTAAAATTTGACCTAGTTATCCAATAAAAACTTAATGTGCGGCACTCTTGCGCATATACCAAAGCTAAACAAAACCTCCGCCCCGCCCCTAGCTACCGCACCCCGCACTCTCTCGAATTTGCCCGTCCTTTTCTTATCAAAGGTTATTAGCCTCGACAGCTGTGTGCGCAGTATCCACATTTTATAGATATTTCATACAAATTTTCATAAGGTTTTCTTTGCACATTATACAGATTTTATTTTTATTTCTTTTTTATACGTTACGTCTGACCATAAATTATCATGTCCATAAGTATGTACAATGTTTAACCAGTCACACTGTATAATATAGATATTACAATTCACTATTATATTAATTACCATAAACTAGATATATAAATAGCATTTATATAATTCTTTTTAGTATCCTTTCTTTTTAAAAAGACTATTTCCGAACTAAGAATATATCCTGTGTCGCGGGGTATTTTACAAACATTCAAACAACGGACACCAAGAAAACCTATATTTGGGACGACTGTTTGTGGAGCACAATTATTTTTGGCTTATGTTTAACTTATCACCAGATATAGTAAAATATAACAGTCAAAAATAGTAAATGATCACTAAATTGCACAGCAAAATATATATAAAGAGATCAAACTAAGTAGACGGCTTCTATTTTTGGGTGGATTTAAGAAGGAACCTAACATAACCTAACCCGAGACGGAATTCAGTAATTTGAGCCGTATAGGAGCTCGTTATGATATATTTTAGTAAGCATATTTTGGTGGTCATTATATTTAATCCCATTATGTTTGTTCTATGTAGGAGAAGCCACAACACTCAGCCAAGTAGCAGTGGCGAGGCGAACACTTAAATCATAATTTCATCCATGCAGTCACTTATATTATTTGCTAGATTTTACCCGCGGCTTGGCTCACGAAAGTGTTGGTTAGATTAGGTTGGTAACAGTACTTTTTTCTGGATGAAAGGTACCTTTCTGTTCCCCTGGCATCGTATATGCGAAATTTCATGATGATCGGCCGAGTTAAGGCGTGAAAGCGTAAGATACAAAGTCACATTTGCATTTATGATATTAAGTTAGAATTTAAATAAATAAGATACTGTATAAATTATACTGGTATAACTTAAATAAAGCAGATATATGGATGAATGTAAGTGGATGCTCCTGTTTACCATACTGCTGCTTTAGAGGCTACCATCCAATTTTATTAAATGCTTGAGTATGTTCAGTAGTAGTTCATGGAGAAATGGTTGTAGCACCTTACAGTTATGATTTGTAAACAAAATTTTATTGTAAACTTGGCGATTAAAAAGAGTGGCCATGAGTTTCTTGCCCGTTTTTCTCATGAGCCCTACACCCTTGCTTTGCTGAACGTGGCAGTAAGTGTAAATTCACAGAAAAAATTTAGTGTAACTTTGACATTCATAAGTGTTACCTTGTAACCTAACTTGAATAAATTTATTTTTGATTTTTTGATTGATTTGAATGAAGTAACTACCTAGACTAGCCGACCTTTCTCTAGATCAATGAAGTTGTGTTGACCGAAACGAATCGACGTATGCGATAAGGCGTCGGCGCCGCTTGACCGCTATTTAAACATAAATGATTAGTTTTTTTATTACGGTAGTACCTACATGCATACATGTGTTAGGCAGGTACTTAATGTTCTACGCATATAATGTGTCTGACTGAGTCATATAAACGTTAGAGAACTGCTTCTTAAGAAGAAATACCAGCATTAAAACAAAGTAAATGTTCTGGAACTTGTGAACAAATCTATTGGGAATCCTTTGTTTTCATAAATTTTTCATTTTTATTATTAAAATATATTTTAGTATTTTCACATTTATGGTATACATTCATATATTTACTTTATTTTACATTAAATGTATTATGTTATTTGGCAAGCGTAGCTGTCCGTGGCCTCACTGGACTTATCCGAAAATCAGCGCTGCACTACCTACCGCGGTGCTGCAGCATTATGCTGAGATAAGTGCCATTTTTGGTCTCGCAATGGCGGTATGATAAATTATATAAATTGCTTATTCTTATGTTTCCTTTGTTTTTATTTTTGTATTTCTAAATTTTTTTATATTTTATTTGTTTTTTTTTGTTTTATTCCAGTGTAGAGGTCAAAATAACCTTTTTTCTTTCTTTCTTTCTATATAAAGTTTTTAATCATATACTTTGCCATATTTTTTTGGTATAATAATACTTTCCCATAGGTGAGGTCTCCTTACCCAAGCTTGATTGCGAAGCGAGTAGTGACAACCCGACAAATAGGTTTTTAATACCCCAGGCGGCTAGTTATGATAATACAGGTACATTAAAAAAATTATGCGTAAATAAAATTAGTAAACAAAAGTATGCCATGTTATAATGTGTCTAAAAATTGGTTAGGGAACCGATCCATTGCTGTCACGCTGGGCTCGAACGAAATATCAGTGTGCAAAAGAGATAAATATAGTATTGCTAGGTCTGTTTATAGAGATCTAGGTAAGCGAGATCGATTCCTAGTGGTTTCTTTTTTAAGATATCTCCCGCTTTCATATTCATATAATAATTTAATTAATGTAATCTGTAACAATCCCTAAGGACTTTCCGCAGGACAGGCTTAGCCTAGCGCTAGGTTATGTTACAATTTTTTTTTTTACGCTTGTATTATCTCTCCGCGGGGGCGGGCGGAGGGGTTATGCCGGACTCGCCGGGGTAAAAGAAAGATGTTAAAATGATAATGGACCTAAACCTAAAATGATACTGAATAAACCTACCATGGTGTTCCTCGACAAAACCACTATCGGCGGAGCCGCGCGAATCACTTGCACATGCGGTCGCGATCCAGGTTATGCTACAATTATATCATGTTAAAGCAACCTCTGAAAAAGTGTTAGTCAGTAAATCCGATCTTGTAATATTACTTTATGGCAATAAACAATTATTATTATTATTTAACAATTATTTGTTTCTCTTTCACGGGTATATTCCTAATACGTTAGGAAAATAACCGGCCCTTTGGGAGGCTTACACGGAGACATGGGTCCAACGTGAGTGCCTCTTCACGTTGGACTCATGTCTTCGAGAGTTTTAATCAAAGGTGGGATGGAACACCTACAGCGGCACTAGCCGCAGCAGGCGTAGGACTATTGTTGCGTATGAATTCTAATATATGGGCTAGGCACAACACTCGGCGCAGTGGTAACGCCGCGGCGACGACTTAAGCCACTACGCCATCCGTGTAACCAGAAGGCTGATATTTTCTTTGCGTAAAAAATAAACGTTGCTATCCAAAATGACAATGCTGCCAGTCTTCTAGGCACGATGCCAATAGACAGCGAAGCGGAGGAATAGTAGTTAGTGTAACCGACTACCACGCCCGAGGTCGCGGGTTCGATTCCCGCACAAGTCAAACATTTGAGTACGTGAACATGGATGTTTGTCTTGGTCTGGATGTTTCTATGTACCTATAATATGTATGTATGTATAAAAAGGAGTAAACATGATATTACGAGATGATGATTTCAGAGGTAAAATCGATGCGAGCGGTAGTTTTCTTTTATAACTATAAACAATTACATAACTATATTGATAGCATAATATAAATATATACAAACAAATTATTTACAATGGATAAAGAACAATAATATTTAATATTGTCTTCTGTTTACGCGAATGTTATTCATTGAAATTAAACTACTATATACGGATTTTATCGCGTTGTTTATTTGACACTGTTACAAAATTTTTTGTCAAACTGTTACACTACTATACTACTATTAAACTTTACAAATTTTTAAGCTAATTAAATTATTGAAACTATTAAAACTATTTATACTATTACTATACTATTATACTATTTAGATTTATTTTTACACTTTCCCCGACGTTTCGGTTGCTTTTCAGCAGCCATGGTCACGGGGAGACTAAGATGGTAGTTGTCTCAATGTTCCAGTGTAGTTATTTCAAAGTACCCGAACATAATTTAATCATGGGTGTTTCTATTTACGCAGAATGAGCTCAAAGTATCATGAAATCTAGCTGTGGTTTGCTTCTTCTTGGGTTTGACTATTTGAATTACTGGATCCCAAGCTGGTGGTACACTCCAACCATCTTCTCTATTGAAATTAGGATGTTTCTTGATTTCAATAGCCTCGCGAAGCATCTTTGGCAGGAATCGGTGTTCTTTAGCGAGCATCTGTGGTTTGTCAAATCTCAGGTAGTGGTTGGTCCCCTGTTGCACATGTTCACACACAGCAGACTTCAATAATATTTACAGAACATCGTAATAATATAATATAATATAATATTCTATCACATACACACAACACCATCTAGCTCAAACTAAGCAGAGCTTGTACTATGGGTACTAGACAATGGATAAACATACATATATCCTTTTTTTTTTGTAAATACATACATATTATGCATAGAAACACACAGACCAAGACAAACATCCAAGTTCATACACATACATGTTTGACTTGTACGGGAATCGAACCCGCGACCTCAGGCGTGGCAGTCGGTTACGCTAACCACTACACCATCGAGGCTGACTTTCCTAGTCCTAATAAGTAAATTAAAAAAACAACAAAAACAGGCAAATCAGCGGTAGATTTTAATAGGTACATACATAATCTTAATGTTTTCAGCTCTTACATCGTTATTCAGGGATAAAACAGATAAATACATTTGTATATAATATGTAACACTGCCCGCATTTCCTTGAATGCTAATCATTTTCTATACAAAGTGCTGATAATAAAAACAAATATCACATGATAGGTATTATATGTCATTGCCGCCGGAATATAGCGTACAATCACAGCCTATGAACTTATTTTACGCTGTGGTACAATCGTGAAAGGTCTCGGGGTTCGATTACGAAATCGGACATAGCATTATTGTGATTTCTATTAGGTAGTTTTTATTAGCATCAAGGTGTAAATTTTTTGAAGTAAAAACTTCTTTAGGCGCATTGAGCACTTGGGTGAACAAAAATCATAGAACTCGCGTCATCGTCACGCTTCCACGCTTTCCATTTTTGATTTATTTTAGAATACTAGCGGTCGCCTAGTGCTCGAAATTCGACCAATAATATTGCTGATAATGTCATTATATATTGATTTATGTAACCATAGTTACGCGCTTCGACTGCGTGTGTCAAATGCACGCTTTCCATTTTTAATTATTTTTGGTTTATAATTTGGTTTATAAAGAAGTGTTTATGATCAAGTGTTAAAGTTTTCACTTCTATCGGCAGTCCCCAAAGTCTGCCCCATTTTTTTTTGCAATAGGCTCGCTCCCTTTATCGTGAGCAACAAAACTATAGCGAAATATTCCTGTAATATATTTTTGCTTAACCTTTCACAGATTTGTGGGTCTGTGTGTCTGTCTGTTAGTGCCAGGCATAGCTCCGGAACCACTAGACCGATTGACTTGTAACTTGGTGTGCAGATACCTTGGGGTCATACCTCGGTCGGGTTTGAATATGGGCCCTGTAAGTCAAAAGACCCCTGAGATATAGGGGTCATAAGGTCACATGTATTTTAAATGGCAAAATAGCTTAATTTATATGCAGAGTGGTGGTGTGCTGATTCGAGTTGGTTGCTGCTGTTTGCTGTATCGAGTTTCGTCTTGTGCTGCATTTTGCAACACAACATGCCCAACAGTGGGCATGATGCCCAACAGTGGGCATGATGCCCAACAATGGACATGATACCCAACAATGGTCATGATGCCCAACAGTGGGCATAATGACTAACAGTTGGTATGACACCTAACAGTGGGCAAGATGCCCAAAAGTGGACATGAGGCCCAACTGTGGGCATCATGCCCAGCAGTAGGTACGATTGACTTGTAACTTGGTGTGTAGACACCTTGGGGTCATACCTCGGTCGAGTATGAATATGGACCCTGTGGGTCAAAAGACCCCCGAGATATAGGGGTCACAAGGTTACATGAAGACGAAGAGGTTGAATCCTGGGTTTTTACACCCATCTCGTTTAACATTAATATCACCAATGGTATTAAATAAATATCTGTTATTTATTATCCTAATCCTATCCTAACTTCCTAAATAATATTATAAAAGCGAAAATGAGTTTGTTTGTTTGTTACCTTTTCACGCCTAAACCACTGAACCGATTATCCTGAAATTTTGCATATACGTTGACAGGTGTACAGAAACGGACATAGGCTACCTTTCAAACCGAAAAAAAATTCTGTTCCCGAGTAAAACAACAATAACGTTCTTATAATAATAGATGGCAACCACGTGTCTTTCGAATCATGATTGAATTATATTATTACAAGCAGAGTACGACACGAATTAATTGTCAAATTCTAAATTAACGTGAGCGAAGCCGCGGGCAAAAGCTAGTAGTTATAATAATACGTACATTAGCAATAAATAAACATTAAATAAACAACGCGATAAAATCCGTATAAAGTAGGTAGTCTAATTTCAATTAATAAAATTCGCGTAAATTTAAGACAATCCTTACTATCCCTACTAATATTATAAATTCGAAAGTAACTCTGTCTGTCTGTTACCTTTTCATAGCTAAAGTACCTACTTAACCGAATTAGATAAAATTTGGTACAGATATAGGTTAAAAGCTGGCGAAGGATATAGGCTACATTTTATTGATGTAGGTACCACGCGGGCGGAGCCGCGCGCAATAGCTAGTATTTTAAAGGTGTCACTCTATGTATGTTTTTCTCACGAAGGAGACTAAGGACATACCTTACAAGCCATAATATAAAGCATGTTAATCTATCTAGGTCCATAGTTCCCAATGTGGTCCAGGTGGACCTCCAGGGGTCCACAGGAGACTCGACGGGGGTCTACGTTGCCGTGACAAAAAAATGCTGGTTCATAATTCGTAAGCGGGGGTCCACGAAAATTTATTTGCCTTCGATAGTGAAGAATTAAAATGTTGGCTTGACTTCACATAACAATGTAGGCAAATTTTTTCGATAGAGAATTACTAAAAAAATAGGTCAGTCCGTCTACTGTAGCTGGTTCAGTAAAGTTTTTTTATTGCATGAAATCAAACAATGAATCTTCACCAATATAAATACGAATACCAAAAAAATGTAGCTGTAGAGGGTCCACCGGAACCAGCTAAATTTTGAAAGTGGTCTATGAGAAAAAAGTTTGGGGCCCTCTGATCTAGGTGAACTCGATTACATTGCGAGTTCACCAAATAAGTCGACACTATATTCCTCATACACGCCCGTCGGTTCAAGGAGCTCTTAACATGGCCTTTGTCCAGAACGCCTCCGATGTGATCGAGAAATGTTCGCCTAGGTTTTCCTCTTGCGACTGTTCCATTCACACTAGCCTTATAAACTTTCTTAGTCAGTCTTTCCTCGTCCATTCTTTCTACATGTCCAAACCAGCTTAACATACCCTTTTCTATTCTTGTAACTATATCCACTTTCATGCCGCATCTCTCTCTAATCACACTATTTCTTATTCTATCTTTCAGAGTCACACCACATATGCTTCTCAACGCTCTCATTTCTACAGCATTCATTCTGCTCTCATGCTTCTTTTGCCATACCCAACTTTCACTTCCATACATAAGTGTGGGCACTAATAGTCCTCTATGAACAGCCAAACGTGCCTTTTCGGATACATTTCGACTGTTCATAAAAGCGCGTAGAGCTCCATTCACTTTGTTGCCAGCAATCGTTCTCCGTTCAATATCTCCGTCATGTTTACCATCCCTTGTAAACAAAGTACCCAAATATACAAACTCTTTTACTTGCTCCACTTTTTCTCCATCAATGATAATATTACACATCGTCACGCACTCTTCCTTTTTAAATACCATTACTTTCGTCTTGCTTACATTTATTTTCATTCCTTTACTCTCAAAAGCACCATGCATAATAGTTACCATCGCCTGCAACTCTTCCGCTGATGACGCAAGTATTACTTGGTCATCGGCATAAAGAAGACATTTGACAAGTAACTCATTCATTCTTAATCCCCATTCACAATCTTTTAAATCTTTCAAACAATTGTCCATGTATAGGTTAAACAGCCAAGGTTACGCTACACATCCTTGTCTAACACCTTTATCGATGCTAAACCACTCTGTGTATTTCAGAGCTCGCGTGAGGTTGCTATTCACTCCATACATGGACAATGCCGACCAAAGTTCATTCCTCAATAATTTATCATAAGCCTTTTTAATTTATTTATTTAATTTTATTTATTTAAATTAAATGCTATAATTAATTTCAAAAACATAAATATGTATACAATCTTGACATTTGCTATTTGCGAAACCAGTATTTTCACTACAATGTTGTTCATAACTCGTTTTTTATATTAGACTCGATTTTATGTAATTTTATCGATTCTTTTGAGTAGCACCGGTGGTGAGAGTGACTGCTGTCCATGAGGTTTCGGGTTCGATTATTGGCCAGTGCTATTAAGATATTCTGTCAAGAAATCTCCAAAGCAGTAGACGTAGGTCGACTATGTCATGGCTATCCACATTATACCATCTATAGCTTATTTAAGTCTCACGTAATAGGTGGCATGGTGGTGCCTATTGCCGTTTCTCTGGCAAAGGTCCAGGCTCTGTATAACTGCTGAAAATTTCTTGATAGAAAACCCAAAAAAGCTAAAGCTTTTTTGGGTTTTCTATCAAGAAATTGGGTAAACCCAACCCGGGCTTTGAACCCAAGACCACATGCCCAGCAGGCGAAATGTAGGTTTGTTATCTGCCTAATATATTTAAATTGTTGTTTTGTTTTTTGTATTTTATTTTATTTTTAATTTAGTTATGTATGTATGTAGCGTTGTGGATATATTGAATTTGCTGACGCAGGACCTTATTTGTTCCTAAACATGGTTGTGTTTTCTGTTACCTTGTAAGCGTGGAACAAATAAAATTATTTTTCTTTTCTTTCTTTATTTCTTTCTTATAAACCTTTGCCTAAATCTTCAGATATATAGTGTCCTGTATACATAGTATCACTGGGTGGAGACCTGGTATCCTAAAACACAGACTTATGCCTAGCCTAGGCTCGAGTCTCCCACAATGTTCTCTGTGTTTTGTTTTTATTATTAAGACTGCGCCGAGCGTAAGACAGATAATGACAGAGCTCGTGCGGCGCATATTCAAATCGGCGCGCGGCCGCCATAGTAAAATTGTATGGAGGATTTGAAGTGATTTTTGATAAATATGTATCTTTATTGTCAACCAATAACTTAAATACTTGGAACGGGCAAATTGTAATATAACTATTTGTTTCGTTTAAGCTGTAACATAGGATAGATTTCTACTGTTATAATCTAAAAATCTCGTAACACGAGCTTACGTTTTTGCATATTTCGCGCAAATTTACGTAATTTTGTAGGCGAAAATATTAATAATTTTAAGTTTTCTACACAGAGTAATTATTATTGTAAACACATTCATTGTTATGGTAAATGTATATTTTATATTTGTATTAAACAAAAAGTGTTGATTTTATTCACTTAACTGTGACCGCCCGTTTTGGCACATGTCGCTCGGCGCAGTCTTAATTAAGCAATATGTATCGTTCGTCAACATTGTGAATATTGTGGAGAGATAATAAACAATTAAGTATTATTATTACATAAGGTTGAAGCTATGTATATTATGTAGGTCTACTAATAATATCCTAACTTCCTAATCCTAATCCTAACTAATATTATAAAAGCGAAAATGAGTTTGTTTGTTTGTTACCTTTTCACGCCTAAACCACTCGATCATCCTGAAATTTTCCATATATGTTGTCAGGTGTACAGAAACGGACAGAGGCTACCTTTCATCCCGAAAAAAATTGCTGTTCCCGAGGAAAACTACAATAACGTTCTTATGATAATAGATGGCGCCACGTGTCTTTCGAATCATGATTGAATTATATTATTACAAGCAGAGTACGACCCGAATTGATTGTCAAATTCTAAATTAACGCGAGCGAAGCCGCGGGCAAAAGCTAGTTAGTAAAATAAATAATTATGTAATTTATAATACATAATATGGTAATACCAACATTTTGTCTGAACTTACGTGATATCATATATATATTAAGATTAGTGTAGCCTAATTTGTATAACAAGCATTAAAAGTTAATGTAAATGAATAAATTTGTTTATATTTATACCTAGTGTGTAGAACATTGTATGAACTCCAAAATACTGGTGATAAAGGTGAAGGTTTTTGTAGTTATTGATAGTTTTTTATGATGAATGGAAGGCTCATAATAATACTTGTAATAGTAATCATAAACCAATAAATTGCAATACATGGGGTTCAAAAGATGTTACAATTTCAAATGTATCCTTTGGCTATATTCGACATCAGCTTTGCAATTTATAAACATCGGCATCACATTTTTTTACCTATTCTATTTAAATTTATATAACAAGTACGACTTTTATATTTGATTAAATTAGTCAATAAATTTCATTAATTGATTGAAGTATAAAACGAAAACGGATCATACCCTCTCTCGCCTCGCTGCCTTGTCAAAGGCCATTCGTATTGTCGCTGAAGTCTATTTTGGCATATAAAAAAGTTGCTACACACGTGGCGGATAGGTTCTTATGGTTTTAAAGTCTCAGCGTCATAAATAAATTTTCTATCTTCCCTGGAATCCGTTCATTTATCTTCTACTAGGTTTTACCCGTAGCTTTGCTAAATTCCATATACGGATATTGTCCTTTCAAACTATCGCGGAAAACATACAATTATTAAACTTAAACTTTACGCATAATGGATAATGCATTGGACTTGCGATCGAGAGGTCACGTCGCGTCGGGCGGGTTCGAATCCCATCCATTACACTACTGACGTGAACCTACTCCTAACAAAGCATCCTAGCTTAGCTGGAGAGGTAAACAAGAATTCTAGTAACTTGAAACAAAAATAGCCAGAAATTTAAAAAAAATCCTGGCAATTTCAAATTGATTATCTGTAATGATATAATACTAGATTTTGCTCGCGGCTTCGCTTGCGTAAATGTAGGTTATATCAGTTTCCTATCCTTTGGGAACAGTAATTTTCTGGATGACAAGTACCCTATGTCCTTTTCTGTCTCCTGAAAGTGTATGCGAAATTTTATGATGATCGGTCGAGTAGTTAAGGCGTGTAAACGTAACAAACAAACTCACATTCGCATTTATAATATTAGTTAGGATTCATTCGAGAACGTCTTAATAATATAGAAGAACACTTTTTCATGCACGAGTGTTTTATACTTACACTTCTATAAATATTATAATACATTTACATAATTCAAAGTTCAAAAATAGTTAAAAAATTAAGTAGCATTTGCTGTCTTCCTTATAAACTAATACTATGTTACTTCTTACTAAAAACTAACAAAGTATTTAATAGTATCTGTTTAGTAACATCTCACCTATAAACGTTCGATGCTAATCCTAACTATCCTAACTAATCCTAACTTCCTAACTAATATTATAAAAGCGAAAATGAGTTTGTTTGTTTGTTTGTTTGTTACCTTTTCACGCCTAAACCACCGAACCGATCATTCTGAAATTTTGCATATATGTTGTCAGGTGTACAGAAATGGATATAGGCTACTTTTCAGCGATAGCCTAGTGGCAAACGGTTGGACTGCCACTCAGAGGTCTCGAGTTCGAACCCAAGGCGCGCATCTCTGACTTTTCGAAGTTATATGCGTATTAAATAGTTAATTATCACTTGCTTTAACGGCGAAGGAAAACATCGTGAGGAAACCTGCATGTCTGAGAGTTCGACATAATGTTCTCAAAGATTTGTGAAGTCTGCCAACCCGCAATAGGCCACCGTGGTGGACTATGGCCCTTCTCATAGTGAGAAGAGGCCCGTGCCCAGCAGTGGGACAGTTTAATACAGGGCTGATATTATATATTACTTTTCATCCCGAAAAAAATTACTGTTCCCGAGGAAAACAATAATAACGTTCTTATGGTAATAGATGGCGCCACGTGTCTTGCGAATCATGATTAAAATATATTATTACAAGCAGAGTACAATCCGAATTGATTGTCAAATTCTAAATTAACGCGAACGAAGCCGCGGGTAAAAGCTAGATAAATAATATTTGAGTAACAGCTGACATTTATTGATAGTTAGACTTAAGAGTATTAGTTAGCGTAATATTTATAAGTGATACTGTTAATTCGTATTTAAACACTAGGTGTTACCCGCAACTTCTTTTGCATGGCTTTAATTAATAAAAAATCTAAAATAAAAACAGCCTAAGTTACTTCTTATAACATCAGCTATTTGCCAGTTAAAATCCCGTCAGAATTGGTCAAGCCGTTTTAAAAATTAGCCAGAACAGAAGGATAGACAAATAAATTTGATATTGATTTTCATATAAGTACCGTATATACTTTCATAATGCATTTAGTAAAGACTGTTTTTTTTTGACATTACAAACAGACACTTCAATTTTATTTATTTGTATAGATGAGCAGTAGACAGTATACAAAATTTTAAACTTATTTTAGGTACAAAATCTAAATCAGTGAAATGTTACCTCTAAGCGTTTATGTCTTTCATAAGGCTTTCTGTTGCACTCAGAGACAATGTAATGACTTAATTACTCTTTATTAAAATGTTTCATTGTAAACCTTTGCTAAGGAGTCGCTTAAGTCATCATTCAATGTCCCTGAGTGCGGCATTTAGGTATAAAGTCTACCTATCATATATTATATACTAGATTTAGCCCGCGGCTTCGGTCGCGTAAATGTTGTTTAGGTTAGGTTTCTTAGAATACTTTTGTCTGGATGACAGGTACCCTATGTCCTATTCTGTAGCCCCGACAACGTGTATTCAAAATTACATGATGATCGGTCGAGTAGTTAAGGCGTGAAAGCATAACAAACAAACTCACATTTGCATTTATAATATAGTAAGGATGTGAGTTGCCCTCAAAAGAGTAGTTAATCATTTTGTAATATTTACATTTTAATTTGATGACATGATCACTTTGATTGTCATCTGCCCGTTAATGCAAAATAAAGATGAGTAAATAAGTCAGTATTGCTAAAATATTCGGTCTAATCTTAGAATACCAGATATAATTAAAATTCATTGTGTGTGGCCACCAGTGTACCGCTGCGACTGAATAGGTTAAAGATATTTATGAAGGTTTAGTACATGATATGTTCTTTCTTAATTTAAATTTATATTTATGATACCTAAATACGAAATCAAGGCTTGTGCTGTAATTTACAAGTTGTTTCATATCCATTCAAAAACTCGTTCCAATACAATTATATTATAAGCCAGCTGTATGAATGACTCAAACTTCATCACAGGAAACTTGCAATCAGAGACCAATAAACAGCAACTGTCTCATAATAAATACAAAATGGAGATACTTAGGATATTTCATCTCGAATAATTATCAAATCTAGAAATCAACGTCTTAATTCAAGGTGAATCACAGTCTAAGCAATGATTTTCTGATCGCAATCTTGTCGTAATTGCACTGTTTATAAAAACATACCCTGCAAATAATTATAATAACTACTTACACACACAATCCGGCTTGATGAAAACTTGTTTTGTATCACTTCACAATATAACACTGTATTTTAATTTTGTAATATTAATGTTTATATTACGAAACACTCGCGGACTAATGAGTTTAAACGGCGCGAAAGACGTGCGCTCCGCTCGAATTGCAAACGTCGACTGACGAAAATCACAGGTTGTTGTGAAGGCTCGATGCGTGTGCGCAGTCAAATGTTCTATCTAAGCTCGTATTAAGGCCGTTAGGGTGGCTTCACACGTACGACTGCATTGTTAACATGAAACAAGTAAATTAAGCTGCTGTTTAGAGATAATTTTGACCATGATTATAATAATATTACAGGGAAGTGGCGGTAGCCTGACGTTTAAGGTCTGGAAGGCTTGCGGTTGAGAGATCATGGGTTCGAATGCCACTGTAATTATGACGTTAACACACACACACACCACACACACACACACCAATAAAAGCACATTAGCTCAGTTCAGCCATTCCAAAAATACTCCCATGCAGAAAGACAAACAGTTGAATTCAAATTTGGTCGTTAATATTTTTTAGCATAACAAAAACTCGCTGTGCTTAATAAAATACATTTATCTCGACATTACAGGCAGACATGTCGTATTTATTTACCTTTAGAATTGCGACCATGACGTCAGCATAAAGTGAATGAATGCACTTACCTACACATAATTGTACTTATGAACATTCAAGTAACAATAGATACATGTCTCTACTTTTGATTGAACAGATGATGTTGTGGTTTATGTAATATTCTATCTATCACATACACACAACACCATCTAGCCCAAACTAAGCAGAGCTTGTACTATGGATACTAGACAATGAAATACATACTTATTATACATAGAAACACCCAGACCAAGACAAACATCAATGTTCATGCACACAAATGTTTGACTTGTGCGGGAATCGAACCCGCGACCTTAGGCGTGGCAGTCGGTTACACTAACTACTACGTCGTCGAGGCCGTCATCGCCTTGCTACTTCGTCTGCGCCGAGTGTTGTGGGTTCGATTCCCACACGTGATAAAAAATTGTGTGATCCATAAGTGGTTGTTCCGAGGCTGGGTGTCCTTTGTGTGTTCGAATGTTTGTATGTTCAATGTTTGTTGTAATCGTGTATAATGTTTGTAAATGTCTACCCCGAGACAGTATTTATTCCTAGATCGAGAAATTTCTGTTTTAAAAAATCTATTTATATAATATATAAAATCTCTAATATAATTGTAAACACATTCATTGTTATGGTAAATGTATATTTTATATTTGTATTAAACAAAAAGTGTTGATTTTATTCGCTTAACTGTAATCACCTGTTACGGCTTCGCTCGGCGCAGTCTTAAATTCATTGTAGGTAACGGAATAAGTAGGGCTTCAGTATTACATTGAACCTTTTCATACTGAGAAGATACCCGTGCCTAATAGTAGGTGAGTTTATAGATAGACCTGATATTATATTGTTATGCAAACAAAACTGCGGACTCGGAACAGCAAGTACAAAAATAGATTACGAACATCTTAAACGTTCAATCTACAAAATGACGTAAGGAAAAATACCAAATCTATTAAAAGCGAGATATTAATTACCAGATCTGGGATTTACCACCACATTATTATCTAATGGCGATGACGTAAATGTACTGCTTAAAATTATACATTCAAACATACTTAACGCTCACGCTTATATCTGCGACAGAAGTGTATGATACCTGCATTCCGAGCTAGGTACTGTTATTGAGAATTTCTCAAAAAATCCAATTGCACTTTGTTTTACCACAATGCAGTGTTGTGGGTTTGATACCCACACGGAACAAGTCTGTGTGATACACGACTGTCCCGAGTCTAGGTGTTCGTTGTGTCGGTTGTTTGAATGATTGTAAGGTCCCCCGCGATACAGGAATTATTCCGTGCAAGAGTAAACTATTAAAAAAATAAAAAGGTTACAGTCTTCTGTCCACCCTGTCGGAATTACACATAAATGAGTCTGTATATATATATGACTAGAGGTTTTGAATGATTTGATTTCACGGAATGCTTAGTGAATGTTGCGGCTCTTTTGTTTTTTTATAAAACTAGAGTGGCAAACAAGCATACGGCCCACCTGATGGTAACTGGTCACCGTAGCCTATGGACGCCTGCGACACCAGAGGCATCACTTGCGCGTTGCCGACCCTTTAGGAAAGGAAGTGGGAAGGAGATGGAACGGGAAAGGGGAAAGGGGTGATTGGGCCTCCGGCACTCTCACTGACAGAACGAAACACAACAGTAGGAATACTGGTATTTCACGTCGATATTCTGTGAGAGGGTAGTCCTTCCCCGCTCGAGCCGACCCATTCATGCTGAAATCAGCGAGGCTCTACTACTACTACAACACAAACAAGACGAAAAATAGTGTGGTCCATCATATCACCGTATTATGTATTGATAAAAACATACAAAAAGTTTAATGGAATCTCTTCTCCATTAGTAAATTAATAATGTTGTAGTTGTTAAGGCCAATCAATAGTAATATACATAATATACATATATTGATGTTGACAATAGTACAGTTTATTTACATAGGTGCTTGTTTCATTCGCAAAAGAGTGTATATGTAATATTATTATAGTATGTAGGGACTATGTATGTTCGTATAGTATTGTGAAGAAGCGTGGTATGATATCCCTCCAACACCAAGGGAGGATTGCCTAGCGGGGCCGTGGCCCGAAGGTTGATGTCGGGAGTTTGTATATACTTAGTCGCTGTGTAAACTCCACTTGTGCGATGCAGAATAGTATGACGTCATTTGAGCGCTTGTTGTATGTAGCGCCATCTGTTAGATGTAGGCGGAACTTCTTTGTCTGTGGGGAGTCGCCACAGTATACATATGTATGTGCCTATATGTGATAATAATTATATGTTTTATTCATACTACAAGTATGTTTGTAATTTCGTCCGTCTGAGAATGGGTTATAATGGAAACCTCCGTTTTCTCAAGTTTTAGGAGTGTCTTTTGATAAATCATTTCATGTTTACCACTGTGTAAGAAATCTTTGAGCAAAATTTCAAGTTGCCTGACTCAGTAATTTAATTGGTTGATCGATATATTTCTTATTAAATAAGACCTATTATGCTATTAGTATCTAATATCTCAAATCATGCTTCTTTTGGCTAATAGTGTAATATTATCTTTATATTTTTATATACAAGTCATAGTATTATACAATAATCTAGTTCAAATTATAGATTTGTAAATTTTTGCTGTTGTTTTGTATGTTACTTTGAAAATAATATGTATAATATTGTAACCTTTTGTAATGATAAATAAGTACAATAATAATTAACTCTGAATTTATATATAGTGAGCTTATAATATTTTATTACCACCGTACCTATGTTATATATAATTATATATATAACATAGTTATTATCAACGTAGGTAAGCAATACGAAATATATATTTTGTATTGCTTACCTACGTTGTATACGAAACCAAAGGGAGTGATTGGGCCTCCGGTACTATCACTCACCGAACGAAACACAACAGTAGGAATACTGCTATATCACGTCGATATTCTGTGAGAGGGTAGTCCTTCCCCGGTCGAGCCGGCCCATTCATGCTGAAATCAGCGAGGCTCTACTACTCTTAAACTTCTTGCACCGAAGGTAAAAAAATTATATTCAGATAATCTCGCTTTGTATGTTAGAATTATTATGTTTATATTTAATTTAATAAAGAATAATTAATTATACTTCCGGACTATAATGATATTTGCGTAATATTTTTCTATGTATAAAGAATAAAATTAAATATTTTTGAATTATAATACTTTTGTTTTTTATTCTATGTATCTACAATTAAAAATTAAGAACAATCATATCCATATAATTTTTTCTTCTGGGTTCTCATATTTAAAAATCAAGGTTAGGTTACATTTTATTTCCTGTATATCTATACTAAAATCAAGCTGAAGAGTTTGTTAGTTTGTTTGGGTATAGAAACAGCGTCTACCAGATAAATATGAATATAATATGTATAAATATAATATAAAGTATATCTATGTTATAAGTTTATATTTATTATTTTTTATCCCATTTTACGTAGGTATGTTTTATATTCTTGTGTATTTACATACATACATAGATTCACGCCTGTTTCCCAGAGGAGTAGGCACAGACTACGGATTTCTATTTGCTACGATCCTGACACACTTCTCTGGTTTCATTCACTTTCATAACATTCCATAAACATGCTCGCCGGTTTAAGGTGCTCTTAACCTGGCCTTTATCCAGAACGTCTCCAAACTGATTAAGAAACGTTCGCCTAGGTCTTCCCCTTGCGACAGTTATTGAAATTTTCTGTCAAGAAGTACACAATAGTAGCACAGAGAGTTGGCCAGTGCCCGCTAACGGCTAAACGGCAACTAGGCAAATTAGCGGGCACTGTTGTGGTAGAAAAGGGTATGTTAAGCTGGTTTGGACATGTAGAAAGAATGGACGAGGAAAGACTGACTAAGAAAGTTTATAAGGCTAGTGTAAATGGAACTCACACTAGCCTTATAAACTTTCTTAGTCAGTCTTTCCTCGTCCATTCTTTCTACATGCCCAAACCAGCTTAACATACCCTTTTCTATTCTCGTCACTATATCCACTTTCATGCCCCATCTCTCTCTAATCACACCATTCCTTATCCTATCTATCAGAGTCACATCACATATTCTCACTACGCTCAGCGCTCTCATTTCTACAGCATTTATTCTGCTCTCATGCTTCTTTTGCCATACCCAACTTTCACTTCCATACATAAATGTAGGCACTAATAGTCCTCTATGAACAGCCAAACGCGCCTTTTCGGATACATTTCGACTGTTCTTAAAAGCGCGTAGAGCTTCATTCACTTTATTGCCAGCAATCGTTCTCCTTCAATATCTCCCTCATGTGTACCATTTTGTAATAAATTATTATTTAGGTACAGGCCTGCGAGAATACCAGCGTTATAGTATTTACTGCAACAATAGCTGACGCAGTTGCCTAATTTGATCTCCATGTACCGCCATCTGTTCTATTGTATTTTTATTATATCTTTTAAGATGATGTATGTCTTCTCCCTAGCCTTTATTATGCCCAAGTCACTTGCGGTCGGCTTTCTAGTCTAACCGGATTTGACTGAATATCAGTTTTTACACGGAGTGACTGCCATCTGACCTCCGAAACCTGAAGTCTAACGATACCCTAAACCTAGACTAGTGTCAGGATATTAGAGGGCACTGACTTCCGAATAACGACTGCCATAGATGTTCATGGCAGCCGGGACCGACTTCTAAACGTGCTCTCCGAGGCACGGAGCAGGCGATAATTGTCAATCAATACGCACATAATTTCGAAAAGTCATATAACTTCCGAAAGTCAGAGGTGCGCGACGTGGGTTCAAACCCGAGACCCTCTGCACTGCAGTCTGTTCGTCTCCTCACTGAGCTATCGCTGCTATTTTTAAGATTATGTATGTATGGAGATTTAAATATACTGTCTCGGTATAAAGTTGGAATGGTAGATGGTGACTCGCCAAATGAACCAATGTTCGGTAGTAGACCGTACCCACACCACAAGGTGCACAGCGCGTGTAGCGGCGCGCTCAGCATGTATCGTGTGCTACATACTATAAATTAGCGATACAACAAAATACATTGACTCAGTTGAACGTAAACCAAACATAAGCAAACTTTACGAGTGCATTAAGAGAAAGAATTAGTCTTATTTTTACTGTAACTTATCTACTACTTTAAATAAATTATTTACGTTATAATTCTTTTCTCTACTACATACTTCAAAATCTTATTATAGTGTGCGGAGTTACTAACTAAACAACCCGTATTATTAAAATAGCCATCAAAAATGTTTAAGTGGCACTAATAAAATAATATATTATTTTATGTAATATAATAATATAACATTGCAATATGAACGTGTGTGAGTTTCTTGCACCTCGCTGCTTTTATTATGAAATCAATTCGAGGATTATATCGTATACAATAATATATCATAACAGTTATTGCATAAGGTGCAAGCAGTATGATTGAACCAGTTAGGTAACATTTTGCATAGAATCGAACCGGTTGACCGTGCTCCGCATACTTATACAGATACCATCCAACACTGAAGGGATATGAAAGTATGAATTTCGATGACTTGAATGTGACGGCGGCACAGTGGAAGTGAATGCGATTGTTGTACATGTGGTCTCCGGCTCGATTTCCGAATGGGGCAAGACAGTGTCGGACACCGTGCTGCTGACTAGGAATTTTGTGATAGGAAACGTAGTAACACACTGGGTTTTCTATCACGAAAGCCCGGAACTGTACCCTGATAAAGACAGACAGAAGCTGAGCCTCCATTTCGTGGGACCTAACATCATGGTTAGCAAAATGTAGGTGTAATCTATGTATATCTCCACCTAGCCTACAGCTTTGGGAATATACATATACGTGAGTATATACAGACTGATTGATAAAAGACTAGACATATTGAAGGAGGGTAGTCAGTACTCGATTCTGGACCCGAATATCTAAAAAGTAGGTACTTAAAATTTGACCTAGTTATCTAATAAAAGCTTAATGTGCGGACACTTGCGCATATACCAAAGCTAAATAAAACCTCCGCCCCCGCCCCCAGCTACCGCACCCCGAACTCTCCCGAATTTGCACCCCCGCCCGTCCTTTTCTTATCAAAGGTCATTAGCCTCGACAGCTGTGTCCACATTTTATGGATATTTCATACAAATTTTCATAAAGGTTTTCTTTGCAGGTTATACAGATTTTATATTTATTTCTTTTTTATAATACGTTACATCTGACCATAAATTATCATGTCCTTAAGTATGTACAATGTTTAACCAGTCACACTGTATAATACTAGCTGAACCGCACAACATTTTAATTGTTTTTAAAATTTCTTTATACTTCCATATTTTTATTTACTTTTATTATACCCGCATTCTATAATAATTGATGATGCATGTCATGATGGTACAAAAATAAAAATCTTTTCTTTTCTTTTCTTTTTTTTTTCACAACTTTGTCTGCTTCACATAAGAGAATTTTCACCGTTTTTGCAACATTTTTCATGAATGCTCTCCTCCTAGTAGTAGCGTGATGCTATATAGCCTATAGCCTTCCTCGATAAATGGGCTATTCAACACTAAAATCATTTTTCAATTCAAACCAGTAATTCCTGAGATTAGCGCGTTCAACCAAACAAACAAATAAATAAACAAACTCTTCAGCTTTATATTATTAATATACATAGATGTATGTAGATAAACCTATTGCCAGGCAGTACCAGACTGACTAAGTATCAGTTTGTCTAATACATAAATCGAACCTGGGAAATTATACACAGCTGTCGCATTTAGGTACTATCGCAGCGCTATGTGCCATATGCAGGTTAGATAAGCAGTAAAGTTTAATAGTTTCAAAATTATGAAATAAATAATAATAATATTCTATGACATGCACACAACACCATAGACATATTTTTTTTTTTTGTAAATTCTTACATATTATACATAGAAACACCCAGGCCAACACAAACATTCATTCATGGACACAAATGTGACTTGTGCAGGAATCGAACCCGCGTCCTCAGGCGTGGCAGTCGGTTACACTAACCACTACGCCATCGAGGCCGAAAATGTGTTGTAAAATAAAAAAACTGGTTTCAATTCGTATAAAGTAGTTTAATCTCAATTTAATATGTATAACATTTCGCGTAATCGTAAGACAATATTAGGTAGATATATATGACAATATTTAATTACAGTTTACAATTTTAATATCTGCTGTTTTAAGATTTGGATAGCATGGTGCAGTAGATAAGGTAACGTTATACTTAGTCAAGCACGTCATAGGGACGTGGTTGGCTAGGGAATCTATTCAAATTAAAAAATATACAACACGATTAAAAGGTTTATATTTCTATTTACAACTTGGTGTAGAACAACAGAATTTCTAGATAAAAACATCAACAGGGCGTGGTTCTTATAGGCTCGTTACGTGGTCTTGAGGCTTGAAAGACCACTTAACTTACTAACTTAACTAACCTACCACCCGTCGTCAGCACGGCAGGTAGAAGCGAGGCTGGCACCAGGGCATCTTCAGCTTAATATAGCGATCGGCCACCGCTCGAAATCGAGAGGGGAGCGCCACCGTCCCGCGCGACGCAGCCGCTAGCACGACCGGCCCGCGTGACAATGTCAATGCCTTTATACTATTAATAAGTTTCGATAAATAATATTATAATAATAGAATACACACAGCACCATCTAGTCCAAACTAAGCAGAGCTTGTACTATGGGTACTAGACAATGGATAAACATACATATATACTTTTTTTTGTAAATACATACATATTATACATAGAAACACCCAGACCAAGACAAACATCCACGTTTATGGACACAAATGTGACTTGTGCGGGAATCGAACCCGCGACATCAGACGTGGCAGTCGGTTACACTAACCACTATGTCATCGAGGCTGATTATAGATGTAAATGTACCAAATAGGTAAGTGTTATACGGAAACCTATAATTTTGGGAACGTATGACCTTTCTGTAGCTAATCTAATTTCTCAATAATATTCGATCAAATTGATCGGGGACACCTTGACCCACAATTCGATATTTTTAGATTAAATAAAGCCAGTATTTGCACGTCGCTTATCAGCGTCAAACAACGCCCCGTATCGTGTACCAAGTGATAATGATAAGAGATACCATGATTCATTCGAACAACAAAGAGACTAGACGCACAACATATTACAATAGTTCCAACATTTACAAGTGTAAAAGTGTTACAAATATTAAATAACGCGTAAAAATATTCAAAAACAGAATCACAAAGCATTTTTACGTTTAACTATCAAAGGTTCGTTGCTTTTTTACGCATTTTCGATATTGATTTATCGTTTTTACGCGGTTTGTGTTTGTAAATTTGGAATTCGAATTTTCCGGAATTTGTTTTATCTGTTCTGTTACTGTAATATTGGTTGGCATTGAAATGTTTTAACGTGATTATATTTAATTATTAATTATTTTAGTGAATATCGGTGTGTATTGATGCTTGAACTTAATTAGAAGACGTAAGTACTATTAGAATAGTTATTATAAATCGATTCATTATTCATTACTACTGCTGATTATCTTACTTATGAGGTACCTATCCAGATATATAGGTTCATGCCTATATTCCCGAAGGAATACGCAGAGGTGCATAACACAACAATTTGCCAGCAATGGTTGTATATCCCATGATATAGCAGTATTCCTACTGTTGTGTTTCGTTCGGTAATGAGAGGACCGGAGGCCCAATCACCTCCTTACCACCTTCCCGCTCCTTCTCCTTCCCACTTCCTTTCCTAAAGGGTCGGCAACGCGCAAGTGATGCCTTTAGTGGCGCAGGCGTCCATAGGCTACGGTGGCCACTTACCATCAGGTTGTTGTCAGCTTGTTTGCCACGTTAGTTGGATAAAAAAAAATGCCACGTAATAATATTGCCGTTTTCCAGACTCCGTGTCGCTACTGAGAACTTCTTAACAGAAATACCCAATAACACATTGGCCGACCCTGAAATCAAAACCTCATGGCCAACAGTAGCCTGGAATACCGCTGCGCTACACGAGGCAGTCTGTACGTAGGAACCTATTTATAAATACGTAATATTGGAACTGACTGGATAGCTCACTGGGGAGACCAACAGACTGCAATGCAGAGGGTCTCGGGTTCGAACCCACGTCACGCACCTCTGACTTTCGGAAGTTATATGACTTTTCGAAATTATGTGCGTATTTATTGACAATTATCGCCTGCTCCATGCCTCGGAGAGCACGTTAAGTCGTCGGTCCCGACTGCCATGAACATCTATGGCAGTCGTTATTGGGAAAGTTAGTACTCTCTAATATCCTGACACTGGTCTAGCCTTAAGGTATCGTTAGCCTTCGGGTTGTGGAGGTCAGGTGGCAGCCGCTCCGTGTAAAAACTGATATCTAGTCAAATCCGGTTAGACTAAAAAAGCCGACCCAAAGTGACTTGCTTGGGAATAATAAAGGCTAAGAGAGAAGAAAGTATTGGAACTGAAATCTAAATACTGTAGTCAAGGTTGTAATTTATCTATATCCATTCTAATATTATAAAGAGAAAAGATTTTTATTCTAATATGTTTGTATTGTTGTTTCTAATAAAAACCTAAAAAATTATGAAATTCTTTCAACATTTGAAAGGTACTTTATGCAGAGATATCACTGGGTATATAACATCATCGTTACAAGCTACGAGAGCGAAGCAGTAATCATAACGAGACGGGTGTAAAAACCCAGGATTCAACATCTTCGTCTTAAATGTAAAAGTAATGAAAAGAAATGACCCCTATATGTCGGGGGTCTTTTGACCCACAGGGCCCATATTCAAACTCGGCCGAGGTATGACCCCAAGGTATCTGCACACCAAGTTACAAGTCAATCGGTCCAGTGGTTCCGGAGTTATGCCTGTCTGTGGTGGACTATGGCCTGAGCCTCCTCACTCTGAGAAGAGGGTGCCTATGCTTCTTTTTTGATTTTACCTATGTATGAGAGACCACAATCACAATCTATATTATAGACCCCTGCACTTTGTAAAGATAGTTGGCACTTGATGGATGGTAACAATTGACTTATACTCGTTGTCAGCTTGAAGTATGTGTTGATTGAAGCTCGCTTCAAGATGTAGGTACCAGTTAGGCTTTTAGACGTTTTTCTATTGGTCTCAAAACAAAAGATTTAAAAAAAACTGTGCAAATCATTTTAATTTCTAAAATAATAGCTATCTCTTTCACGTAAGCGCTTTCCATATCTATCCCTCTAGTTATTACATAAAAACAAATACTCTGGGTAGTCGATTGTTGACGTACATTGCTATGAGAGTAACAAATTATCTTGTACCTATAAATATAACTGAACAGCTCAATTAAAATTATAAATAACTAAAATTTGAATATGCAATTTTTGTTTATACAATAACACAATCTAAATATAATGCAAATAAGCGATTTTTTAACCTAGATATAAAACCGCACGCATCGTTCAATTACAATATTTTGCCAATTTAATCAGCAAATACTTGAGTAATGCACTTATCCTACTTACATAATAATAATATATTACATTACACATCTTTAGTGACATAACGACTTTATATCAAAGCGCAAGTATACAAAACACGTATATTATCGTATATAAACCGGCGAGCGTGTATGAGGAATGTGATGAAAGTGAATGAAGCCAGAGAAGTGTGTCAGGATCGTAGCAAATGGAAATCCGTAGTCTCTGCCTACCCCTCTGGGAAACAGGCGTGATTCTATGTATGTTAGAAAATAAACAGTCATTGAAAACAACTTCTAATTAACGTATTGAGTCGCAGCTCGCAGCGGCACACTGGTGGCTAAGCGCAATAGATTTTTAGTTATGTTTGGTAGTCTAATACTTAACAGAATACAGCACTCTCACTCATCGAACGAAACACAACAGTAGGAATACTGCTATTTTATTTTCACGTCGATATTCTGTGAGAGGGTAGTCCTTCCCCGGTCGAGCCGGCCCATTCATGCTAAAATCAGCGAGGCTATACTACTCTATGGCTATCCTTTGTAGCCTAAACGTCTAGATGGATTTTTATAACGTAAAGAGTCCTAACGTGAATATAATTTTAAATGATGAAATTATTACTTTAGTCCAAGGATTTTTAGGATTAACTTTAGATCATAAAGTTCAGTGGGGCGCTCAAATATCGTGTCTTGCAGGGAAACTTGGCTCAGCCGCATACGCAATTCGGAAAGTAAGACAGCTTACTGATATAGATACTGCAAGACTAGTATATTTTAGTAACTTTCATAGTGTCATGTCCTACGGTATATTATTGTGGGGCAAGGCAGCTGATATTGATACAATTTTTATTCTTCAAAAGCGTGCAGTACGTAGCATTTATAATTTAGGACCACGAGTTTCCCTGAAAGATCGATTTAAAGAAATAGGCATACTTACTGTTGCGTCGCAATATATAACATATAACAATATATAACAATGCTAACATTATGTTTATTAAACATAACATTTACTTATATTATAAGAATAGTGATATCCATAACGTAAACACTAGAAATAAGCATAAGTTAGTAGGCCCATATCATCGTTTACATAAAGTTCACAATAAATTTGCGGGACTAGGTATACGTTTTTTTAATAAATTACCTATTAATATAATTAATTTACCATTGTTTAAATTTAAAAACGCCGTTAAATAACAACTTATTCGGAAGGGTTATTATTCAGTCAACGACTACTTAAATGACAAAAACTCATGGAGCTAGTTGCTTGTTGCATACAGGATTCAAAGATCTGTATTACTTATAAGTCAATTTAAGCCTTTGCATAGTCACAAAGTGTAAGTGTATGCGCCATCATGCCATCCTACTGTCTATTTTAGATTTATATTAAATAATATATCTTAGCTCAAATTATTTCCTCTCTATAATATTATTAAGTTATTATTGTTATTATCTTTAGTTTTTTATAGTCAGTAGTATATGGCATAATGGCTGTAACACCTTGTTAATTTGAGTTGTAAAATACTGAGATTATATTTAACTGGCGATTTAAAAGAGTGGCCGTGAGTTTCTTGCAGGTTTCTTCTCATAGGCTCTACCCTTTGCCTGAACCTAGCAACTAACCTAAATGTAGCTTCAGTAACTTAGTAAACTCACTAACCTATATACTTTGACGTTCATAAGTGTTACTTTGTGACCTAAATAAATAAATGATTTTGACTTTGACTTGACTTTGACTTTAATAAAACAGTTCATTAAATACTTTATAATAGTGAAATCTTATTATAATATATAAACAAGCCTACTACTTTCTCCTCTGTTTGTCAACTAACTTCTTTTTTTGTTGTGTTTATGCTATTAACAAACTTTTGTGTCATCAACAAAAATAAATGGAAACAAAAAGTATTTCTTTAAAAATATTATGTATTCCTAAAATTTTCAATAATGGTATTGGTCGATTGGACCACTTGACAAACACTGGTATTATTTAATGTGAAAGTTTGCCTCGATGGGGCAGCGGTTGTCAAAGAGACTGCAATTGTGCATGAAGTTTCGATTTCGAAAGCAACTTTTTTTATAATTTCGTCTTCTTCCCTGGGATTAGTTTCTATATTGAAGGGATAAGCATGGCGAGGCGACCACTTAAACCACAAGTGCAGTAATTAAATTTATATTGTTTGAATTTACACCGTACTGAGTAAAGTATTAATTTACCTTATATGTCTGTCTCGCATTATATTTCCATACAAATGACTACATTATAATGCTTTTGTTGTTTCTTGTACATATGTGCATGTTTAGATTACATAATATAGTTGATTTATTGAACATATTAATACTTATGCTTGCAGAAGAAATACTTAGGAAGTACGCACGACTTATGTGGAAAATTACCTTTCAAACGGAAATCACTTATTTGTACCTACTTAGAATGATTATAAATCATAACATAATATCATCAAGTATGACATAAAAGGGTTAGGTAGAAGTGTAAGGCATTTTTATTTTTTTATATTAAATAAGAAAGATTACTAGCAATTTGGATTCCATATTACTAGTATTAAGCTAGAATGCTTGTGTTAGGAGTAGGTTCACGTAGTAGTGCAATAAGTGGGATTCGACACCGCGACCAATCGCAAGTCCAATGTCTTATCCATTGGGCTACCACCGCTTATTTGAATTGATTCTATACATGTAAGTAATATTCAGTGCCTTCCACAGTCCATACAATATTAACATTGAATATATTATCACTAGCTTAATGCTAATACACCTATGTACAAAATCTAGACTAGAGATAGATCTTGTGTCTCGAGGTGGAGTCCTGGTGTCCTATAACACAGGCTCCGGCCTAGCTTAGGCTCCAGTCTCTCACAATGTTCCTTGTGTTTTATTTTAATTTTATGCAATTTGTATCTTTTGTCAACATTGTAAATATTGTGGAGAGAAAATAAACATTATTATTATTATTCTCTTTATTGCTTATTTTCTCTGATAATTACATTTTTAAATATAAATATAAAAATTATATATATTTAAAAATATAAAAACTGAAATGACCCACCGATATCGGGTGCAGGGACCAAGCTATCGGTGGTTAGGGCTCCAGAGAAAGGAACCGCCGCACTATGCGCGCCGTGTCGAGCAATACTGCCTTCTGAATCGAGGACTTGACCCAGCTATTCAACGCGAGCCTCTTAAGATGGTGGTCGAGGCTCTTGGCAATTATTATTATTATTATTTAGTTTCTCGAGACTGCCTTCGACACGTAAATAGGTAATCGCAAATGCTGTGCATGAAGCCCTGGGTTCGATTTTCGGTCCGGGAAATGTGTTATTTATATTTTTACAGTACGGAGGGTGGCACTGTGGTAAGACAATAGACTATTCCCCTATATGTGACAGATTTTATTTATATTATTTTATATTTATTATTTATATTTTATACTAGCCGACCCGCGCAACTTTGTCTGCGTCACATAAGAGAATTTTCCCCTTTATTGCAACATTATTCATTGATGCTCTGCTCCTATTGGTCATAGCGTGATATTATAGCCTATAACCTTCCTCGATAAACGGGCTACCCAACACTAAAATAATTTTTCAATTCGAACCAGTAGTTCCTGAGATTAGAGCGATCAACCAACCAAACAAACAAACAAACTCTTCAGCTTTATAATATTAGTATAGATTATATTTTTTTGAAAAATTATTGTATTAGGAACTCCCTCACAATTATATCATACACAATCATTTGTGTCTATAATAAAGCTAGTTTATCAATAAAATCTTAATCAAAATATCTTTTGAGGTCTTCATTGAGGTCACAAAGTATCTCTTATGAGAGTCAAGGTTGCAATAACTAGACTATACTATGAATTAACATTTAACTACATATTACCACCTTTAGTAAAATAAGGGCGTACCAATGCGAAGAAAGTACAAGATATATATACAATCAAACATTTGTAACCTTAAAAATAACCTGTTTATTTACTTTTCAGGGAAGATGGAGGAATTGTAGTCACACGTCGCAAAGATACATTACAAAAGTCTGGTGTAACGATCACAACATGAGTTTAAACAGACTAGCGCGGCCTTCCGAGATGGAAGTGAGCCGGCATCCTAAGGACAGTCCGTGTTACTTCTGCAACGAGCTGTTCGAAATGGGACAATTGCAGGTAACTACCAAAATATAAATTAAACTAACGACCTGACAGACGTAGTCTTGCTCGAATAAACCGCTTGCAGCGCCGCGTACCGGCTCAAATTGTGAATCTAAATCATCCAGGGATGCCCTCAAACACACATAAAAGTTTCGTCGCTATCGGTCCAACCCCTTAGAAGGAGTTTAGTGACATACACGCGTACAAAGAAGTTATATATATGTCACTAGAAAGTTGGGTAGACATTGTCCTGCCAGAAAGAACTACTCGCAGCTCCACTTACCGAGTCTAAGTGTGAATCTAAACCATCCCGGGAACCACACACATACAATAAATTTCATTAAAATCAGTCCAGCCGTTTAGGAGAAGTTGAGCGACATACTCTGTAGATGTGATCAGTACATTTATAACTTAGAATGTCTGCCTCAGTGGCGCAGCGGTAGTGATGGCAATAGGATTATTACCTGTTTGATATTATACACAAAAGGATAAAATAGCAATCAAAATAAATCTCTTTGTAAATGAAATGAAATGAAAATATTTATTTATTTGTGTGATACATTGAAGTATTGATGTCATACAATTTGAAAGTGCAGCATGTTCTACCTGAATAGGTGTACAAATGAGTGTAGTAGTTACATAGAAATATACAATAATAATTATAATACTAATCAAATGATGGTAATTAATTAAATATAAATTGTAAAATCGTATAAATACAGTAAAATTCAAATTAAAATCAAAATCAAATTAAAATGTAATCAAAATTAAAATAAATATCATTAAGCACAAATAATATAATTAATGTCAGGTAAGTATTGTTAAAAAGAAAGGTACCTACGCTTAAAGTAATATTATTTTTCACAAAATGTTTAGAATGAGTCAGTTAGAAAATCTTTTAGATTATAATAACACTTAAAAGCTAACAAATTCCTAAGCTTTTTCTTAAAAGAAGTTATGTCTAATCTTTTTAAATTGTTTGGTATTTCATTATAAATAGTAAGTCCCATGCAGGGAATACTTTTTCTCATAAGTAAAAATAGTATCAAAATTGGTTGCAAAATAATGTAATTAATATTGAAAATTTTGATATAAAAGAAATGTGGAGGTTTGACACTACCTGGTACCCGTACTACGAGGTTTAAAAGGCTTGACTAAAACTAAACTTCTTTTTGGATATTTGAATTTAGGTAACGTAACCATATAATAAAAAATGGTGAGTCAACAACTCTATTGCTGTGCAGGAGGTCTCGGGTACGATTCCCAGGCAGTGTTATCGAATTTCGCTGTCAAGATATACTCAATAGCAGTTCAGGAGAATGTGACTGTGCCCGGGAAATGACAATAGGCTTGCGTTCTAAACGTGGGACTCAAAACTATAGCTAGCGAAGAGTGTATTACATCGCTGCTTACCCCTTAGGAGCCTTCATTTAGGTATAGGCGTGATACTATATATGTACTAGCAAGAATTATTTGTTATTCGAATTCGTACATACATTTCCAATGACATCGCTGTGATAAGATCTCTACAAGGTGCGGTATCTCGCGATCAGTGACGATTTATTTATCAGAATCTAAGGGAGTGCCTGAATCTATCCTTGAAATTTGTATTATATATCCTCACGCCTCTAAATCCACAAAAGGTTAGGCAGATCCGTATCATGCTCATATTTCGCAAGCAAATAATTTTGTACGCAAAGGTGGAAAAAGCAACATACAGCCAGCCGAATGGTTATTGATTTTGATCGTTAGCAATACCAGGGTATCAATTGTGCCTTGCCAATCTTAGTTTAAAGGAATTAAAGATGGGATCTTCTGCTTTTTCTTCTTTCTTCTTTTCGTGTGGTTAGTGGTCAACCTGTTATGTTATGAGTTGTTCAAGCCGCCCGTAGGCCTCTGAAATGGCTTAACGACTGCTATCAATTTGACAACAACCGGGACCGACCTTTTACGTGCCTTCTGAAGCACGGAGACGCTCAGATGAAATACCACTAAGCGGTCACCCATCTATAGACTGACCGCACCCAACGTTGCTTAACCTCGCTAATCGTTTACCGATTAGTGAGTGCAACTAGGATGAAAGAAAAGGTATGGAAGAGAAAGTTATGTGAAAACTCATATTTTTGCCAACGGGCGGCGCGACATTACTTACAAAGTTAGCTGGACAGGACTTAGATTTATCAATTGGAATTCATTAGTATAAGACACTATTTTTACATGAAACGAACCTAGGATCTTATTAACCTGTCAATTCTTGGAATGCCGGATATAATTAAAAATGTATTGTGCCTGGCCACCGACCGTTTTGTTGCTGCAACTCAGTTGTTTAATACTTGGGTACATCACATGTTAATATAATACATATAGTGTAATTAAAGTCCTGTCTATTTTTTTAATACTATTTTTCTTTAATTTTCTGTCACATACACACAACACCATCTAGCCCAAACTAAGCAGAGCTTGTACTATGGGTACTAGACAATGGATAAACATACATATATACTTTTTTTTTGTAAATACATACACATATTATACGTAGAAAAACCCAGACCAAGACAAACATCCATGTTCATGCACACAAATGTTTAACTTGTGCGGTAATCGAACCCGCGACCTCATTCGTGGCAGCCGGTTACACTAACCACTACACCATAGAGGCCGCCATTATGTTAATATTAAAAATTAACGCCCAAGTATCATGAAATTTTAAGAAGAAATTATTATTTTAAGAAGAAATCAAATTAAGTAAAATGATTAAATTGTAATCCAGAAAGACACAACTGATACCATAATATTGTCTATTTAATAATTAATGTTAAATTAATATGCATGACTTATAAAGGCATATGGTTAAGTAATTTATATATCGATGTATCATCCGGTCACACCTGCACTCAAAGCAAAATAAACATACCTATTATACTTATTGAAAAGTAAATCCCGACAATATCTTGGAAGAATAAGATAACTACTAATTATGAGGTACTCCATCGAACTCTCAAATAACCAGCTAAATGAATGCTATATTTCATTATTTTCAGAATCATTTGAAATTATGTGGGAGTATCTTGGAGCAGTGTCCACTGCGCTGCGGAGCTTGGATACAGAGGAAACACAAGGAAACGCATGTCAAGGACTGTCCTAAGATTGAGAAGGTCTGTATATAAAGTCAAAGTCGAAAACCATTTATAAGTACATCTAATGTTTAAGTGGTTAGTGCGTTTAGCCAAGTTACCAGAGTTATATTTATGACTAGCTGTTACCTGTGACTTCGCCCGCGTAGATTTTAACTAAAAAGTGTGTCTCCGCGAAACCCTATTTTTTTCTAAAATCAATGTAACCTAAGTTACTCGTTATAACTTCAGCTACCTGGCAGTGAAAGTCCCGTCAAAATCAGTTCAGCCGTTTCGGAGATTAGCCGGAACAAACCGACAGACAGACAGACAAAAATTTTAAAAATATATGTTTTCGTATAGGTACGTTATATACTTTCATACGCATTAGATAAAAAGCTGTTATTTTGACATTACAAACAGACACTTCAATTTTATTTATTTGTATAGATAATTGCATTGTTCAGGCGATGGTATAATTCTATGAGAAGATATATGTAAGAAGCTAACGGTCACTCTTTCTTAATCAGCATTGATTTCTGGTAGGTATATAACAATTTAAATGTGTAAGATGTTGCAGCCACTAAATTATAATAATACATTTATTGTGCAATATCATTTCGATTTCGATCTCGTTTCTGCAGCGCATCAGGGATGTTCGCAGACGCTCAAGTCAAATGTTTCTATACGATTATGCGAAAGAGGTGTGTGTCTCTGGTGTGCAGGGTGCGGGGTAGCCCCAATAGCATTCTAAACATGATTGCTAGTCGGTTGGACTGTATATACGTGAATCGCTGCGGGGCCATCTCTCACGGAGTGATACAGCGGTGAGTCGCGTGTATGCGGTCCAGCCGACTACATAATATAGTTTACGGTTTGTTTATTATTATCACACTAACATAGTTTGTAAGGTATACTAACAATTTAATTATTTTTTATTATGAGTCCTAGTTACTTGAATAAATTAAATTTATTATTTTTATTATATGTATTATCATTTGTATAACGTAACATCACCCCTTTAAATGTATAAAACGGCAAAGTAGAGAAGGATCACATTCTCTATTTACCACCTAATAGGTAGTCGATATTTTTATATGTAGGTACAGATCAATAAGCTTTCAGTTGCGTCGTCAGCTGTGATTTCAAAATCCCCACCCTGTGTGGTGGGGATTAAATAAACGTTAGGTTTTCTTACCAAGAAATACAATAGCCGCGTTAAGGTAGAGGTGGTCTTAAATCAATAAACTATTTTTACTAACGGCTTTTTGTTCTTTAACAAATCAACTGCTTTTCTTCAATGAAAAAACCTGTTGAAAATATTAACCTAATAAATTCTATCAACGTCTTCGCAACGCAAGTCGCAACTTGCAATAATGTAATAAATAATTTTCATCTCATAAAACAACTAATAAAATAACGAAAGCAGTTTTGTTCTTATACAATTAGTAGCTACAAAACGTTTTTCGAAGTTGCGATCGGAAACGTTGACATAATATGCAATAATTTAATTTTATACGAATCCAACGAATAATAAGTTCATTGAAAATCCGGTTGACTATTTAACAGTTTTTTTAAGTAGTTGACCACTGACGAAAACCAGTTACATTAAATTAATTAAAAAACGGTCAATGACACATCTTTACTTTAGGGACCATCTTAAACTTAGTTGATCAATCTGCACTGTAATAATCTCTCTTGTCATTTACCTATCAGAACCGGAACTCATCAAGCCACGTAAGTATCCCACCGCCGACGCCGCCGGCCGTGTCGAACCACACGTGGTCTCCGCGGAATGTTCCCCTGGATGACTGCGTGTCTTATCTGGAGAAGGAAGTTGCTAGCATCAAGTAAGAGAATATAAGTCATAGTCATATATATTCAGGAACAAATTATTTTGTTTTTTAATTGAATAAACCTAACTAATCCTATTCCTAACTAATATTATAAAAGTGAAAATGAGTTTGTTTCTTTGTTTGTTACCTTTTCACGCCTAAACCACAGAACCGATCATCCTGATTTGCATATACGTAGACAGGTGTACAGAAACGGACATAGGCTACCTTTCATCCCGAAAAAAATTACTGTTCCCGAGGAAAACAATAATAAGGTTCTTATGATAATAGATGGCGCCACGTGTCTTTCGAATCATGATTGAATTATATTATTACAAGCAGAGTACTTACAACCCGAATTGATTGTCAAATTCTAAATTAACGCGAGCGAAGCCGCGGGCAATAGCTAGTATTATATATTATTATTTATAGCGAATGTGAGTTACGCTTCCACGCCTTAACTACTCGACCAATTATCATGAAATTTTGCATACTTACACGTTGGTAGGGGATCATAAAAGGACATAGAGTAAATACACACATTTTTTTTTTACCTGGGGAAATGCGCCTAATGCATACCCTCTCGCCACAAGGGGAGGTGAGAGGGTTATGTCCGGCTCTCCCGTATTTTGGGCCTACGGACCAAAACCTCACGGTGTGCACGCTCGCTGCCTTGTAGTGGATGGGCCGCTGGCAAAAGTTACTACCTCAGCGACCCACCCAGCAGTCTACAACTTCTCGGTGACGAGACTACATAGGGCGTCGGACCGACTCAATGGCTGGCGGGCGGGAGATCCCCGTTCTCCCGCCCGCGGCCTTCATTATGGCGGCATTAGGCGCGCGAAAGCGCGCCAGCGCCGCCCGGTTCGCCGGCGACGGCTCGGATCTGCAAGGATACTTTCTTCACGGATCCGCTCCGCCGCCTCCTTCTGCGAGATAACGTCCTCGCAGAAGGACGCAACCATTGCCCACTTCTTCTCGCTGTCGACCATGGCTTTGATCACGGCCGGCAGCGAGAGATCTTTACCCACAACCTCAATGAGTTCACGGCGCTGCACTGCCCAAGCAGGATATTGCTCGAGCGTGTGCTGCGCCGTGTCCTCCTCACAGTCGCAGTGGTGGCAGACGGGACTCGGTTCCCTCCTAGCGACTGTGTGCAGGTATTTGCCAAAGCAACCGTGCCTTGACAACACCTGCACTAGCCGGAAGGAAAGGGTCCCATGCTGTCGCCCTGCCCACCGCTCCAATACCGGCTGGAGGGCCCCAACGGTTCTGAAACCAGCCACGGGCGCCTCCAGCCGCTCCTTCCACTTTAAAATCATACCCTGATGGGCTCGATTGCGCGCGCATTCAATCTCTGTCGGTAGGGGACGACAACCCGTCTCCTCCCGAACCGCCTCACTCATTGTATATACTTCGGCGAGCACCTCAGCCACCAAATCCCACGGCGGTGTTCCGGCCAAAGAGCAAGCTGCGTCGGCCGACACCGTGCGGTATCTCTCTCTGCGGCCTCCGCAAGAGAGTCCTGCACTGAGCTGTCAAGGAGTCCGCCCACACCGGTGCGCCGTAAAGCGCCATCGACCGGCAACCCCCGTGTAAAGTCGCCGGCAACCAGCACTGGGCACGCCCAAATTTGGCAATAGCCGCCCAAGGGCGGACGCAGTGCCGAGAAGCTTCGGGGCGAGCTGTCTGAAATGCTCGTCGAAGTGCCACCTTCCGTCCAGCACCAAGCCCAGATATCTCATGTGGGCCTGGACGGGAACGCGCGCCGAGCCCACCATTATCGAAGCGCCGCGAGGTGGACTGCGACGGGGCCCATGAAAGACCAGGGCCTCCGTCTTGTTAATAGCCACCCGTAAACCCAGCGCCTCGATACGCCCGACCACCTGGGAAACCCCTACGGTGGCCAAACGGGCCGCCTTCTGGAAGGTACCCCCATGGGCTGTGACGAGGGTGTCATTAGCGTAACTGATGACGCTCAGCCCGGGGGGTAGGACAGCACGTAGGCCCCAGTCGTACCCCATGTTCCACAGGAGCGGACCAAGAACCGATCCCTGCGGGACACCGCACGACACTCCGCCATAGACTGCAGGAAAAGGACCTGCGCTCGAGCGGAGTGGTTGAGATTCGCTTGGAGGAGAAGATAGTCACGGTCCTGTTCCATGACTAGATCGACATCTCCTCCTCCACCGCTGAGGGCGGTCTTACCTCAAGAGATAGGGCGGCAGCCGGGGTCGATGGGCTGCCCCCCTCTACACGTTTCTTGGGTGGGGATTTGCATCCTTTGTCGCCATGGAAGTGGGCAGCTGCTCGACCAGCTGCCGCGCACCCCAGGCAGTGCGGGGTCGTCTTGCACGCTCCAGCGACGTGCCCAGGCTGGCCGCAGCGTTAACAGGCGTCACTGCGGTCCTCGGGGCTGGGGCACTTAATACAAGCGTGCCCAGCTCCCCCACACCTAAAACATCTCATGGGCCGAGAGGCCAGGATGTGGACCCTGGCCGAACTCCAGCCCACGAGCAGACGCCCGGCGTCAGCCAGCAGCTTGGCCGCGGCGAAAGGGCATTGCGCCCACACGGCACCGACCCCTCCAGGGCCAGGACGGATGGTGCCAATCCGTATGGCGTCCGCAGCACAACCAGTTCTGGCGCTAATGGCACCAGAGACGTCCTCTGCGGACACCGAATCATCGAGGCCGGTAATGCGCATCTCTGCACACTTTACCGGCCTCGCAATCTTTACGCCATCCGTCTCAGGAAACAGACTCCTGAGCTTAGCGACAATGTTGTCTGCCGCTTCGCCTCCGTCAGCTCCGGGGAACTCCAGGATGCGGCCTCCTGTATGAGCTTGGCGGACCCTGGCTCCGAGGTGCGTAATGTCCCCGGTGTTCCACCTCACCGTGGAGAGCACAGCCTGATACGTCAGGCCGCGCTCAGCCGCCTCCGGCAGCACCGTGATAACCACGGCAGCTGACTTTGGCGCTCGGAGTCTGTTTCTCCTCCGCCTCTTTTTCTTGGCCCCGCCTTGGTTCACGGGGCTAGGTCTTACTGCGGCTGCGGTCATCGCAGCAGCAGCCGCAGCGGCTTTTTTGGCCTTTTTGCGGCGAGCCTTGCCCATATTCCCCACCGTCTGCCAACCTTCATCCTGAGGGGTGGAAGGTGCACGGGTTGACGGCGTACGGGGCACGGGCCTAGCGGCGCCTCGCTGCAAACTCTGGGGCAAAGGAGCCCTGGGTGCTGGCAGAGGCGGGAAGTCGTTGGCAGACTTCCTCCCGCCAGATTTCCTACTGCCTACTGCGGGTGTGGGACCAGATCCTAATGGCGGCGCCGCCGGCGCCGGTGGCGACCTTTGGGAGGCCGCAGCAGTAGCCGCAGGGGGTGCGGCTTGCAGCCGCGACCGATAGCTTGGCGACGGCAGCAGCCGGTCGCCGAGACCCTCTATGCGGGCGTCTACATATTTAAAGAAGGACGCCTGCATGTCCAGCTCTTTACCGGACGATTGAGGCGCCTCCTTAGGTGCTGGCCCTCGGGTCTCGGCCCTGAGCCGCACCATCTCCCGACGCAGCTCCGCCTCCAGCCGCGCGAATTTATCGGCCAGATAATCGACCGACGCCTTCGTTATGGCCGCCGCCTCCTTGAGGTGCTTCTGGAAGGTCTCTTTGAGGTTCCGAGACTTGGACGCCACCTTCGTCACAATCTCGGAACCGTCAAGGACCCTCTGAACCGCCTCTGCCACCGAATTTGGGGTAAGGCTGCTCCCCTGCGGACGTATTTTCCGCGCGAGCAGCGCCACTTCCTTCTCTGCGCACAGCTCAGCAATTGCACGCTTTGCAGCGGCCGCCTCCGTCGCCTTTGCATGACCGAAAGGCCCCGGTGTGCCAGGTCGGTCCCTGCCCCTTCGGGCTGTCCCAATCTTTGGAATCGGCGCTGCGCTCGACTCTCCGTCGGAACCTGAGCGGGTCCGACGGGTGCGGCGCTTGCGCTTTCGCGCTAGAGTCGCCTTGTCCGGGACTGACCCCAAGGCGACACTCATCGCGGAATCGGTGTCCGACTCCGCAGCTGTTTTTCGGTGCCGGTAGTTTCGCGCGGCACGGCGCTGTGATGTAGGTTGCCCCCCCCCAGAGTACGAGGGGCAGACGGAGCCAGAAGGCTCCGTGAGGGATTCTCCAGGCGCGGGGCGCCTGGTACCCTCCTGGGGTAGGTTATTACCTTTGGCCGACATCATTGGTAGTTTTTGTTGTGGCCCTAATGACTGGGTTCCCCCCAGCCCTACAGCCTCTCGCCGGGCCACCAAAAACTTGGGCTTTGGGTAATTTTTGTAGAGGTTTTCTTCCTCGCAGCTCGAAGGCCCCCGGTCCTGTCAGTTCAGGATTACGGGTTGGGCCGGATGGGGGTCCATGCTGGACCGATCCACCCGCCCCAAGACCACCCGACTGGGCAGGAAACCTATGCTTCCCGCCCCGGCCTAACGGCCCCCACTAGTGATTTTTTAGAGAGGTTGTCTTCCTCTATCCCCCCTGTTTTGGGCCGAATGGGGGTCCATGCTGGATCGATCCACCCGCCCCAAGACCGCCTGACTGGGCAGGACGCCTACGCTCCCCACCCTGGCCTAACGGCCCCCACTGGTAATTTTTTAACGAGGTTTTCTTCCTAGGACCCACCCCGTCTCTGATCCACGTGTCCTCTGCTAATCAGAGGATCACGTGGAGAGACCCCCATACGCGGCCCTCACGGGCCGATAACCCCGAGACAAACTGCCTCGGGTTCCCTACGCGTGCCAGAGTATTAGCCAAATGCTGTCCTGAGTAATAATGCCCCCGAAAGGACATTATTACCCGAGTTGCCCGGGGTGTACCGGCCCAACGTCTGCTGTTCCCATCCACGAGAAGTGTAGAAATACACACATCTAACCTAACCTAACCGACATTTACGTTACAATACAACTCGTTATAACTACTTACTATTATGGACATTTAACCAACAGGACGGCGGCCAAGCGACCCTGATTACACAGCAGTCTTGTATGCGACTCCTGTACCATGTCTCGGGTTCGATTCCCGGGTCGGACATTATTTATTGCGGGTTATTGAGTATTATCTATCAAGAAATTCTGAATTGAAGCACGGAGTGTATAACTCTAGAACTGCGTCGGGTCAATGGGCTCAGCCCCTATAAACACCATAACTAAATATGGGGACAAAATACCTCTGCGTATCACTATTCTATCCTGGCAATAGCCACGTTTGTGGAGCTCTAAACACCCTTCAAATTATTTAGAACAAGAAAATGCTTTAGCTATAGCCTACTATCTACTCAATTTCAACATTAGGTAAACTTTAAATTCCAGATTAGTCTTGACAGAAGAATCGAGCCACCGCGAGATTCAGTCTACGGAACTCGAGACTGTTCGCTCCAAGTTAGTCCTTGTGGAGGAACGCAGCCAGCACTTCCTCTCAACGTTGGTGTCTTTGCGTGCTGCGGTGGATGATGAGGCGGAGCGGTCGGCCAATTGGGCTGCACAGTTCAAGCATGATCTTGCGAACGTTCAACTCGCGTTGCAGGTACATATAAAGATTTTGAATAAGTTAAGAGTAGTAGAGCCTCGCTGATTTCAGCATGAATGGCCCGGCTCGACCGGGGAAGGACTACCCTCTCACAGAATATCGATGTGAAATAGCAGTATGTCTACTGTTGTGTTTCGTTCGGTGAGTGAGAGTGCCGGAGGCCCAATCACCACCTTTCCCCCATTCCGCTCCTTCTCCTTCCCACTTCCTTTCCTAAAGGGTCGGCAACACGCAAGTGATGCCTCTGATGTCGCAGGCGTCCATAGGCTACGGTGACCACTTACCATCAGGTGGGCCGTATGCTTGCTTGCCACGTTTTTTTAAATTTTTTTTTATTGACTAGTGTTTGCAATAATAATACCATGGCTTAGACCACTCGCTAATCCACGAGGGTTTTTATGCGAATGGGGATGAGATTATATGTATAAAAAAAGTGAATACGACTGCTGTCTGTTAAGAAGTTTTTAGTAGCAGTTTGGGATCTGGTACTCCACTGTCAGATTATAGGCTTAATTCTTATTGAGGTCCTTCAGATCGGATTTTACGGCGACTAATCTTATTTCTAGCCATCTGCGCAGGAGATATTATAGTGCACAAGTGTGTGCGAAAACACAAGTGGACTCTCTGTTCCCTAATTCTTATAATCCGATGGGAAGGCAATCAGCCACAACCGGAGAGAGATCGGGCGCAGGACCAACAGCTTACCGTGGTTTCTGAAGCACGGGCTTCCTAACCCCGGGTTGCTACAAAGAATTTCTAGTCAGAATAACCCGAAATCTATTTGTTGGCTCGAACCGCGATTCGAATCCGAAACCGTGGCGCAACTGTCGCATACACTACCGCTGTTCCAACGAGGCCGTGAATCTCGTATCGACCACTATTACGTGGAGCATAAACATGTAGTTTATTATATAATGTTTATTAGGAGTTACAAAGCCAACAATTGTCGACGGTAATGCGGCTGGAGAGTACAGTGAGCAGTCTGGTGCACGAGCAGCACGAGCGAGAACTGCTGGAACAGGCCCTCACACAACATGACAACAGAATCAGAACTGTCAATAAACTAGGTAAGAATGATTACAAAAATATATACCAATAACTAGCGGCACCCACAGGCGTTGGACTGCACTAACGAGTAAAAGATCCCAGGGCCCGATCGCAGCGCCACCATGAATACAATCGTGAATCTAATCGATACAGGTACCCACTCAAATATACAAAAATACTATCAACATCGGTCCAGCCGTTTAGGAAAAGTTCAGTGAGTTACACAGACGTTCAGAAGAATATACGAATATACTCGTAGAGTTTAGAGTAATTAGTTGAACAATTTTACAACATCCAGATGCACTAATATTGCGTGTTTTTCTAGTTATTTGAGCCATCTAGGCTGAGAAACGACCTATTTATTCTGTGATATTGCAAGCGATGATGGGCTATGGAAATCGCTTACCTGCTATAAGGCTGGGTATGTGTTTGTTTAACAACTTTCGTGCAAATATGAAGTGGGTAGAATCGTAGCAGAACCAAACGTACTGACATGGGCAATGGGCAAGTCATATTGAGGAGGGGCAGTCAACTTAAAATAAATAACAGTATCATTATATCTACAATGCTACTTATACATCAAGGTAGAATAAAAACAACATATATATTTATTTATTTACTTCAAAAACTATTATCTATCATTACAGGTTCTTAACCTAATGCGATAGTACCTATAGTAACATAACTAAAATGTAACATTTAAAACGGTAATATAATAAACATCTTAAATCTATTATATTAACAATAACTTAATATCCAGTATGTAGCCTTTGTGAATTCGCTCAATGAACCTGAAAATAGATCGATACGATCTGATACTGTATAATTACTGTATTTTTATATAATTATATTATATAATTACTGTATTATATACCTATATAATTACTGTACTTTTCACAGAGGAAGTAATAGAATACATCAAGCAAACAGTAGAGGAAGAACGCCTGAGGAACGCTCAGAACCGAGAAGCACTCGAAGTCGAGCTGATAGAAGCTAGAAGATCCTCTGATCAACTGGCGCAGCTCTCTGCTCTCAATGCGCAACTGCAGGCTACGAGCTACAACAGCGAAAGACCTGTGAGTACTCATGTGACCATACAGCCGTATATATTACAACCGTTTCTAAAATTAAGAAAGGTTTCAGAGTAACGCCAACTCGATAAATGGCAGTTACTTATATTTTATACAAAAGATTTATTTTTCAAATGAGCTATCGCTTGAATATTTCTGGCAATATTTTTTTAATTTTATTTATTTATTTATTTCGATTTTTTTAGTTAAATTTAGTTTTGAATGTAGTTTAACTGGTTTTTACACTCGCCAATGGTTAACGCGTAAATGCTTCGATCAACAATACAACTAGATATCGGGTCGGCGCAAAAAATACGTCTCGGCACAGATAATATGTCTCGGTAAATAACAGCGCACTTGAGATGTGAGCTCTTATTTTGTTTAGTTCGTTGAAACACAGCCAATGTAAACACGTCTCACAATGCCGCAGTGTGCAACTTAACGGCCAGAGTATCTTACTTTCAGTAAGTACATGAAGAATAAGTTATATTTTAAGCTTTAAACTAACAAATAATATCAAATTGTGAACAAAATTACCGATTTTGAACCACCGCTACAAAGTTTGGCCAAGGCTAGCCAACACACGCACAAACATTTATAATTAAAATAAACGAAACAAAACGTTGTGGCTCTCAAGGCAAAGACGGGAAAAAGTACTTTATTTGATGCCGCTTTCACACTAAATGTTGTTGCTTTGCTCGTTTTACGTGACGAATGATCGTAAGTATTAGATAATATTTTGAAGATTTGTGACTTTATTACTAGGTACCATGGTTGTAATTAGGTTGAACTCAAAACTGTTTTAAAACTTTTCTCTTCGTTTGTTAGTAAACAAATGTAGTTGTACATACGTATTGTCACGCGAACAGCATTTAGCTTTGATTTTGTACGTGACCCGATATCTAGTTGTATTGTTGATTGAAGCGTAAATGTAACTTAGGTGAGGTTGGTGTCCTTTTCTGTACCCCTGACAACGTGTATACGAAATTTCATGTTGATCGGTCGAAGTGAAGCGTGGGAAAAAACAAACTCACGTTTATAAGTTAAGATTAATATCGGTATGGAGGCACACAGCTACACAAACACCTAACCATTATCAAATATTTCAGTTGCTAGACCGGATTGCAGTTGTGGAGGTAGCTACAGCAGACGTGCGAGCTGAACTATCCGAGCACTCCACGAAAGTTGACGCCGTGATGCGAGACCTACGGGCGCTGACCAAGTCCTACCACAAACTCAGGACTGAACTCGCTGACTTCCAAGCCAGGGTCAGCTTTGATCGCCATGAGATGGGTACAGATAATGGTACGCAGATTTTGTTCAATGAAAATAGTAGTTAATCGGTCAAGTTTTGGAGAAGGAATCAGGGGACTGCGAAACGTTGATTTTGTGTAGTTTTAATAGGAATTTTCTGTCCAAGCTGCAGTTGTCTCTATCGCGCTCATGATACTATACATGGCACTGCGCGACAGCAATAGATTTTACAAATACCTATTTTTCAATTCTCTCGCCCTTAGTGTTTCCACTTAAGGAACATTTTTGTTTCTCTTATTAAGTTTGATGCAGATAACTACAGTTCTCAAAACTTCAGTTCCATAATTGGAACATCTGCAGTGATTGTATGACAGAGATCCCTGCTCAAACCCCGGTGACGCTATATCGCGTCGTCACATTTGCACCCGTAAAACCCCGGTGACGCTATATGGATGGGGTCGAAGCGTTGGGACGTGTTTTGTTTGCCGTTTTTTTATTATAAGGCCTGTATTTAAAATATTGTGTTGCATATCAATGTTCTCAGAATGAACCGAGCTTTTCGAACGAATATTTATCAACTGAATAATATTTTTCTAAATATTTTTTTAGTCATGTCACGTGACTTTGCGCCACACGTTCGTTCGTCTATGTTATTTGTTCCGCTGTTATCTGTAGTTTTGTATAGGGCAAGTATGTAAGTATAATACATTATTGGAAAGCTTATTTTTTCTATTTTTAGACACAATAAAAACAATAGTGACTATTGTTATTTTTGTATAACAAACTAAAGCCCAAAATAACCTATTATCATTTCTCAGATTTCCCGCCTTTTTTATATATTTTTTTTATTACTTTATTATATCGTATTTCTGATTTTAATCACTATAATAGTGTTATTTATTACTATTTCTATAAAATATGTGAAAACCACGCACAAGGCTACGTCAGAATTTTTTTTAGAAATTTTTCGATATTTACTTTCTCCGCGCTCTAAAATGTACTCGTCACGCACTGTCAAATGCTAATATCTTATTTTTTTCTCACAGACATTATAAATACTTTTTTTTACTATAAAGAGTATTTAACTAGGAAATAGAATAAGTAAAACATCTTATTAGACAAATCACTTAATCTATATAATAAAGATATAATAATATCATCTCATATTTCGAATTCGGTTACTTTAACCAGACATATAAACTAAAATATACACGTAAATGCGATGATTCATAACACTTATCGTAGCTTACAATGTATACTTCTAAAAAACACAAGCTTTGTTATCATAACTTTGCGATCTAAATTATAAACATCTGCCGACCCACTCGAATAACGCTCGAGTGGCCTTCGAGTGCCGGGCGGCGCGGGACGCGGGGGTTGTTGTTGTTTACATTAGCGCGCGCGCGGGGTCTGATAGGTTAAATAATCGAACAATACGACAACAATACGGTAATTGAAATTTAGTCTTCTGAGCAGGTGATCTTCTTATCACTAGGCCAAAGGAAAGTTATCACAGTAGTTAGAACTGGTACCTAATATTCCTTTTGATTTTTATGATTTCAGGTCATTTTATTTGGAGAATAGACAACTACTTGGCGAGGATGAAGGAAGCTAAAGAAAAGGATTCTGTCCTAAGCAGCCCTTTGTTCAGAACTGCTAAATATGGATATACGTTAAAGGTACGTGTATATTATAAGACGAATAGTTTTCCAAGTTATGACCACACTCTTCTGGTGTTGTTAAATAGGTATAACTACTCTTAAGTGATACCCCAGAACAAATCACCACCAAACACGTAATAAAGAGTTGTCATATTCCGAACAATGCCTTTCTCCAGTCAAGCAGCGTTTAATTGCGAAAAGAGTAGATTAATCTGTCAGTTATCTATCATAAATTGACTGATGCAATCTTTTTTATTTTCCCTCCATCCATGTTTCGACTATTCCGTGTAGTTACCGACGTGCGAGAAAAATCTTTGGTAGTGTAAGCGATTAAAGTCTACGGTAACTGTTTACCATCAGGCGTGTTTGTCTGCCCCCTTTACTATATATTAGAAAACATTATATTTGTTTCCAGGCAGAAATAAATCTGAACGGCATAGGCAAGTGGAAGGGCCGCCATATTACCGCAACAGTGCGACTGGTGACCGGTCCGTATGACGCGCTGTTGGACTGGCCGTGCGACCTCAACATCAATATTGTGCTCAAAGACCAGCCGGCTAACAGGAGTCAGGTAAGATTTAGATAAAGATGATAAATGATGAATACTATGAGTGCCTTGATGACATAGGTCTGGTGAATGCGACTGGTGTAGGTACATACCTGTGAGTTTCCATTCCGGGTCGTGCAAGGTGTATTGAATTTTTTGTTTAGAAAATTTTACAAGCAGCTCGTATTCTAAAACTGTGGTGTTTAGACGGCAATAGGATCTCCTTCTATAACATACAACTTAAAAAAATGTGACCGAAACGAAAGTGGGTGTAATATGCGCTACGTAAATCAACGTGTAATGTTTATTTCATAGTGAGACACTAACTATTCCCGAGAAGGAAGGCAGCTGTGCAACACATCCATATTTTACCAGAGATTTAGATATACCTATTTTGCAGAACTCACGTTCTATAGATACGCCTCTACATATAACTTGAAGCTCACAATATGTACGATGTTTATTACAAGTATATCCTAATCCTAACTAATATTATAAAAGCAAAAATGAATTTGTTTGTTTGTTACCTTTTCACGCCTAAACCATTGAACCGAACATTCTGAAATTTTGCATATACATTGTCAGGTGTACAGAAACGGACATAGGCTACTTTCATCCCGAAAAAAATTACTGTTCCCGGGGAAAACAACAATAAGGTTCTTATGATAATAGATGGCGCCACGTGTCTTTCGAATCAAGATTGAATTGTATTATTAGAAGCTGAGTACAACCCGAATTGATTTTCAAATTCTAAATTAACGCGGGCAAAAGCTAGTATTATAATAAAACTTATCTTTTCCCAGGCAATGGACATCGTGAAATCCCTGCAACTCCGTCGCAAGTCGTCGTCCAAACGCCACGACTACGACGAAGGTGACGATGAGAAGACCAAGTCCACTGAAGCCCTCGACAAGTCTATCATACAACTCAAGAGACAGTACATCTTCATACCACATACTAGCTTAGACAAATTCGAATATGTTAAGAATGATGTCATGTATTTTGAATTTGTTGTTAATCATTAACAGGAGCATTTAATTAAAATAATTCATTATATGTTTGTGAAAGTTAAACAACTTATAATAGATTCTATCGCGAATTATTACGTCTGCAACTTTGTCTTAATTTTATATAATTATGTAGGTATGGTTATATTTTCCCAACGTTCAACCAAAACTTCGACACACCACGTTAAACTGACCGTAAGCATGGTTGTTATAAATTATGTCCATGAAATGTATAATAAATCAAGCACAGTACAATCCATTTTACGCAGTTTATTTACAACTAGATGTTCCCGCGGTTACACCCGCGTTTATCGTTACTGCGCCGCCCCCGTGGGTCGAAGCGTGATGTTATATAGCCTATAGCCTTCCTCGATAAATGGGCTATCCAACACTAAAATAATTTTTCAATTTGAACCTGTAGTTCCTGAGATTAGCTCGTTCAAACAAACAAACAAACAAACAAACTCTTCAGCTTTATAATATTAGTACCTATAGATATGCAGCATTAGCATAATACAAGGCAAAAAAAAAATTATATTTGTATTTTACGTTAAAGCTTAGGCAATAATAAGTTGGCAGTGATAACTGCATAGCATATTGTGTGTGTTAGACCTCTGCTTAGACCCTTGCAGAGGCACAGGATGTCTAATATTAGTTACTACTAAGAATTCACATGACTAAATTTATATTAACTCTCTAAAACATTTATGTACAAAAACTTATTAATTAATTAAATAAAACAATAAAGTAAATAATGTAAATAACTTTATTTCATCCTCAAACTAAGTATTTTATACTTAATAGATAAACAATAAAATTATATTATATTATATCATGATGGTAAAATTATAATTAGTACGAGATGACAAAGTAAGTAATAATAATACGACCTATAAGCCCATCTAGCGAGAATTGACTAGTATTACGTTATCGAATACGATTGTCACTGTCGCTATGCACACGAGTTTCATGGTACAAGTCGATGAAATAATGCGAGCTGTATTAGTCAAGTTCATAGTTCAAGTCGACCAGGTATATATGGCATGTCGTCAAAATATATACGCGTATACAGGAACAGTATCGACCATATATTTTACTTAATAGGTAATTTACATGCACTCCGTATGAAGTGAAGCAGTTATTGAAGCTTATATGTACCAGGCTGCATCATACATGCAGGTAGTATCTGGGATGACGAATGGAGTGATCGGGCCTCCGACGCTCTCACTCACTGAACGGAAGTCTACAATATGGACACCATTACTTTGTACGAAGGACTACTGCCGTACTAGTATCTAAATGATTAGAATTATTTATTAGCACGTCTATGCTAAGGTGGAATATAAATAATGGACGAGAAAACAAGACAATCCGTGAAACAGAACTGAGACGTCGACAAATCGTGTCGTGGCTTTATCAACTAATCTATTTAAGGTCAGGAATTTAAAATTTGCTTCTATAGGTCACATTTAAGGCAATGTTATGCATTATATTATAACGTCTATATATAGAATTATATACTTCTCTGCTGGAGGTCGAACAAGCCCATACATATCGAAAATCATGAGGCACCAGTAGTCTTGATGTTATAATACAACTACACAGCCAGTACATGCATGAACCATATAAATATGGCACTAATGATTTTTATTTGTTGTTCACCACGAATGTAATTTTGTTTTGAACTTATGACTTTGTTTTAATCCACTCTCGCTAGATAGACAACGTAGTTTTACATGCGTAGCATGTTTAGGCGTACACGCCTAACGTGATTTCACGTAACTAACAATAAAATAAATTCCTATGCACAATATATTTTATGCAGGCCTCAGGTGGTACAGTCCAAATGTTTCATTTAAAATGATTTCGTGTTACATTAATTTAATATACCTATACTTATTCATAAAAATGCCTAAAGTAAATGTAGTAAAATACGCCGAAAGTTTTTCGAACATTTTAAATGCCTAACGTGTGTTGTAAAATAACGGAAAAATCAGACTGACAGTAAATATTAATTATCAATAAAGTTATCTACAATTATATTCTTATGGACATTCAATACATTTGACACAGAGTAGTTATAATATTATGAATAGGTAGAAAATACAACTGCTTAGTACATGTTCGTAATGACTCGACCGAAAAAAATAGTCACATATGATACTCGAGGTATTTAAATATTCGTATACTCCCTTCTGGGAACATCATTTAGTCTGTGAGATTAAAACGAGGGACGTATGGCCACAGTAGCTATGTCTACCCAACGTCAAGGTCACAGGCTGATGTGTCAAGATTTGTCGCAATCAGAGGTCAAGGTCACTGTTTCTAGAGATCGAGTCGTATGTCAGAAATGCCTCCTTTATTAAAATCGATTGAGGTTTTTACTTGGATGAGTGTTTTTTAAAAGGATCTACGTCTGCGATAGTATCTTATGAATGCGGATCATGGGATACCAGGCTCTACTAGCATCAGAATTTTTTTCGAAGCAGTTTATCATCTGAAGACTTTGCTTGGTAGAAAGGTGTTTGGTAAAGTAAAGATTAATGCCAGGATGATAGTTAAAGAGAATAATATATATTCTCTCTCTCTCTTATATATATTCTATTGCAATAGAAAAAGGTTGACAGTACCGAACTCCTCAATTCACGGACAGCCCCGTCGTAGGATCCGGGCGTACTCCAACTTGTCGACGTATATTTTGTATTCGAAGCAAAATATTGTAGGATAATATATTAAACAAGGATGCTAAAAATCACAGTCTTACCACTCATCGATCGATCGACAATCTTAAAATTTACCTTTAAACTGCTGAGCCGATTTTAATATAGTTCGGCATCCTATTGGCTAAAAAGGAACATAGGATTATTTTTAACAATACATGTACTTAGACTTACATTACACTATATTTATTATGAAATTGAGTTAAAATGGCCTTTTAATTAATATTATGGCACATAGAAAATATTCGCTTCCCGTGACCAGAGGGCTGGGCTTTATTTTGCAGAAAGAATAAGCATTGCCATTCCACGTGGCAATGCTGCCAGTCTTCTGGGCACACTACCGGTCGACTGTGATGCGGAGGAATTTTATGACGCCTATTAGAGGGTTTTAGTTTTCTTTTTCTTTGTTTTATAATATTTTAGTTATATTTGAAGTAACAGAAAAGTGAGGTCAATTTTAAGGGTCGTGGTGTAGAACTCAAACGACTTATGAAAAATGTAGGTAGGCAAAAATATTTTGAGATTTTTTATAATCACCTAATGGGATGCAATAGGAGCTATCGTTTTTGTGCTCACCAGTCGGCGCCACAAGCGTGTAAGGTCCTATCAAACCTGTGACAGCTGCTGTCAAAAGCCGTATTTGGCGGTAACAATTATTGTTGTCGGTCATATGTTTACCATTGAAGTTATTTTGTGTTTGACGACTAGACCTTACTATCCACTAGCGTTTAGTGGTGAATTCAAGCGCAGTATCCCCCATTATCGCAGCCGGTCGTTCCCAACCTTAAAATAAGAAATTATAGACGGCATGAAGAAAAAAGAGGGGAGGGTGGACAAGTAACTATGTGAGTCTTCAATGCTTGTGCCCACCAAATTAAATTCAACGGGACTTCAATGAGCAAACAATATACATAATGATAAAACTTTTCAAAAATTATCAATTCCTAAATACGACCTTTAAACATGACAACGAATTTCTGTTACACGCTGTGTAATTTGACGTCGGGCAGCGATTTATACCCTGGTCTCCGAAAGGTACCCTTCGGACCGATCAATGTTAAAGTACTTATGCAATCACTAGCGCCGATCTACCGGCAGTTATCAGTACTAAACTGGCCAGAAATAGTACACATATTAATTCTGTAAATATTTTTTGACAAATGCCGAATTTTCATATTCTTTTAGCTGTGGTAGTGGTTAAGATAACGATCTAGAAGTCGTAGATTCGATCTCCTTCCACTAGGCATCATAAGACACTCTTAATACAAGCCTTCCAAGTATTAAACAAGAATACTGGTAGTTTGTAACCCAAATTGCTTGTATTTTATACTAATATTATAAAGTTGAATTGTTTTTTCAACGCGTCCATCTCTTGAGCGAACAGTGCGATTTGATTTTTATCGTTTGCTTTTTAATGCCTCTAATAATTATTATTGGTTATCTAACGTCACGACTATTAGGAGCGGCGCGACTAAAACCGAGGGACACAGTAGTCTTTTCATAAAAATAAAAATATTACCGTTCTGGCTGTACTGACTAGCTAAGCACCTAAGTATATACCGGAATATCGGCGCTAGCATACTCTATGGACGTATATCTGGCCAACCGCGGCGCTATTTTCATCGTAAAAGAAATGGCCTTTGAAATTAAACTACTATATACGGATTTTATCGCGTTGTTTCTTTGACACTTTATTACAAAATTTAGAAACTGTTACACTTCTTACTATTACTATTAAACTTTACTAATTTTTAAGCTAATTAGATTATTATTGAAACTATTAAAATTGTTTATACTATTACTATACTATTATACTATTTATATTTACACTTTCCCCGACGTTTCGGTTGCTTTTCAGCAGCCATGGTCACGGGGAGACTAAGATGGTAGTCGTTTATTTCAAAGTACCCGAACATAATTTAATCATGGGTGTTTCTATTTACGCAGAATGAGCTCAATGTATCATGAAGTCTAGCTGTGGTTTGCTTCTTCTTGGGTTTGACTATTTGAATTACTGGATCCTAAGCTGTAATGTGTAATAAAGTGTCTAATAAACAACGCGATAAAATCCGTATATAGTAGTTTAATTTCAATGAATAACATTCGCGTAAACAGAAGACAATATTATGTATTGGCCTTTTAATAAGATATTCTATGGATGCGTGCCACTAAGCGCTCACGACACTCACGCTCACGACCAGGGTTTTTGCCGTTCCACTTGTTTCCGATCGTTACAATAATAATTGTATACTCAAGTGGCATGGGTTATCGAGTGTTTTGAGCGTTGATGTAAATAATACAAATGACGAGTTAGACAAAAAAAGCATAAGCTTAAAGAGGTTACGTTGGTAAGTCTACAAATTATTTGTCTCTGACCAATAAACAATATGGTGTTCCTTTATTTCAAATAAATAATGACATAATTAAATAACATATAATATATACACAAATTATTTATAAGAAATATAAACTAAAGAGAAAAATAAAACAACAAAATTAATAATTATTATTGGTTATATTGAACTATATTTAAAAAAACCGAAACATGTACTTAGACTAAAATATCTCTTTCCGGGTTAAATAAAGTAATTTACGCTGTCGCCATCTTGGTTAAAGTTTTAAAAAAGGCGCCAGATTTCTCAACGCTAACGTCGACCCACCTCCTAGCATGGGTCGCCGTGAGCTTTGTGTAAGCGTGAGAAGTGACGTTTCCGCCGCGACCACAACGATCGTCATTATGTGGAACGGCTGAAAGAGCATCTTAGGCGTTACGAACGCTTATTGGAACGCACCCTATAACAATCCCTTTTATTAATAATATTTCTGTATCATGTCAATCAGATGGAAAGCTGTTACTTTAATAGCAGTCTTCTTTAATTATAAAACTACATATACATAGCAATGAATATAATTTAAGCAGTCTATAAATTTATCATTTAATGATTTTATCGATATCAAAACCTAATCGTTGTATAACACGAATATTTGTTCCAAGTATACTCACCACTGCTCTCAGTGCCAAAATGGCGAAAATCAAATGGTGCCATTAGTGGTGATAGTCAGTCCAGCATACTAGTATTATAGACATTAGTGGTTATAAACCACAACGAGCACTTAAAAGTTATGGAAAAATAATTAAATTGTAAAAATATTGCAACGGGATTGGTTTAAAAATTCTGCACCGCGCTCAGTCAGATAAACGCCGAACTTAAATATATTTATCATAGTTCTTAAACATTAAGAATATATTATGTGACAATACATAGCATAGAACACACACCAATGATTAAAAACTACGTATACATGTTGTAATATGTAAAAAAAAAGAAGAATATGGAAAGAATATTCCGAGGATCTTCGATCAACAATATAACTAGATATCGGGTCGGCGCAAATAATACGGGTCGGTAAATAACAGCGCACTTGAGATGTGAGCTCTTATTTTGTTTAGTTCGCTTGAAACACAGCCAATGTAAACACGTCTCACAATGCCGCAGTGTGTATTCAAAATTTGCAAAAATAATGCCCGAAAAAGCAATTTAACGGCCAGAGTATCTTACTTTCGGTAAGAGCATGAAGAATTAGTTATATTTTAAGCTTTAAACTAACAAATAATAGCAAATTTTGAACAAAATTACCGATTTTTAACCACCGCTACAAATGTTTGGCCAAGGCTCGCCAACACACGCACAAACTTTTATAACAAAAATAAACGAAACAAAACGTAGCTTTCAAGGCAATAACGGGAAAAAGCACTTTATTTGTTGCCACTTAAGGTTGATTTCACACTTAATTTATGTGACGTATTGTCGTAACTATTAGATAATATTTTGAAGATTTGTGACTTTATTACTAGGTGCCATGGTTGTAATTAGGTTGAACTTAAAACTGTTTTAAATCCGTTTGTTAGTAAACAAATGTAACTGTATACGTATTGTCACGCGGACAGCATTTAGCTTTGATTTTGTACGTGATCCGATATCTAGTTGTATTGTTGATCGAAACCTAGGATGGATATTTTTGTTACATTACCATTAAATTGTGAACCCACCGCCGCTAGAGCTACTGAAATGGCTGAATTACTATACTAAAGATGTGATATGTAGGTCACAACAAATGCAAACTTACTAGTATAAACACTGCAACGCACTTTATTTTTAGGTGTCTGATACTGGCCTTATATGAATTAAGGCTAATGAGCCCTAAGCCTTAAGATAAAAAGATAAGTATATAACTTCTTTGTCTTGCGGTTACATGCAGCGGTCAAAATGTTCAGATCCTTACTAATATTGTTACACCCAGTGCCATCTCTCGGCATTGTGGGGAAGACTTGGCAGTTCCGTCTAATAATTTATTAAAGCGCCATCTATTGACGTCTTACGGAACTACGTAGTAGGTCCGCGAATAGTAGAGATAATGGAACATTCTCGAATCTTCGTACTGTTTACATACCGGGTATGGAGTTTCTAGAAAACTACAGAAACGTTTTAACCGCGTATAAAAGGGCCAAGGCCAGCGCTCGCCGAGTGAGTTTACAATCGTAAGCGGTCAAGTATTCATCGAAGCGAACGGAAGCGAAAATACTACGGAGTTTGCAGCAGTTACAGTGGAAAAGTGTAGTAGTAGGTATATTGTTTGTTGTATTTTTAATTTAATTGTGTGCTAGAATGAAACGTGTTTTAGTCGATAATATTGTTTACATTGTTATCCGTCGAACCCAGCACGTAACAATATTATAAATTCGAAAGTAACTTTGTCTGTCTGTCTGTTACCTATTCACGGCTGAATCACTAAATCGATTTGAATGAAATAAAAAAAGTCCTTTCCCAGGTTTTAAACTAATTGTTTAAATTAAAACCTGGGAAAAGACATGGGCTACTTTTTATTGATGTAGGTACCACGAGGGCGGAGCCACGCGCAAAAGTTAGAATTAAATAAAAAGAAGTTTAGGCTTTCTACTAATCAAATTTATAGACGTACGTCTAAATGTATATAGGTCTAGTAATAATAATAATATCAGCCCTGTATTAAACTGTCCCACTGCTGGGCACGGGCCTCTTCTCACTGTGAGAAGGGTTAGGCCATAGTCCACCACGCTGGCCCAGTGCGGGTTGGCAGACTTCACATATCTTCGAGAACGATAATTAACTATTTAATACGCATATAACTTCGAAAAGTCAGTGATGCGCGCCTTGGGATCGAACTCTAGACCTCTGCATGGCAGTCCAACGGTTTCCCACTAGGCTATCCCTGGTTCTATAATTATATAGGTCTAGTATCTTGCCTTATTTGTAAGCGGTCAAAACAATCCGAAATATCTCTCCACCCAAAAAAACAACAACCGAGTGTTCAAACTAGCGAGAATGCATTATTATTTGCCAACATTTTACACATTGACAGTAAAAATCTGAGTTTTTTACAATGCCGTAAGTCTGGCACATTATTGCATTCGAATACGCGAAATTATGCTGAGCGCATCACCGTTGTTTTTTGTGCCGTCGGATGGGACGTGCATATTTAATTTGGATTGCTTTTAAAAAAAAAACTTTTTACTTACATATTTTTATTTACTTTTTACCCGCATTCTATAATAATAATTGATGATGCATGTCATGATGGTACAAAAAATATATATTTTTTCAATTCATTTCAAATCTACTTCGCATGGTCAAAGACGCGGTGCAAGCATTTAATATGTCGTCAATATATTCGAATGTTTCGAATGCAGTTGTAAAAATCGTTAGGTAAGCGGCTTTGGGTTCTTGTATAATTTATCTTATCTTATCTTATGTGGGGGCCAGTCAGTGCAGACCGGCGACACTTCGACCCAGTGGGATCTTTTGTGTCAACACTCCCAATAACGACTGCCATAGATGTTCATGGCAGCCGGGACCGACGGCTTAACGTGCTCTCCGAGGCACGGAGCAGGCGATAATTGTCAATCAATACGTACATCATTTCGAAAAGTCATATAACTTCCGAAAGTCAGAGGTGCGCGATGTGGGTTCGAACTCGAGACCCCCTGCATGGCAGTCTGTTGGTCTCCCCACTGAGCTATCGCTGCTCTTGTAATATTTATACTCAGACTACAATATTCGTACAACTATATCGATTTTGGTTATAGAAAAATAAAATGGCGTATACATACTAAGTGTACATGTGATTGTTAGTTAACATAGTTACTTGAAATCTTAATTATAATAACTTTTCTATAACGCGGTAGTTATCATCGGAATTAAATATAATGACTACCAAAAATAGTAATAGCGCAGCAAAATATGCTTACTAAAATATATCATAACGAGCACCTATACGCCTCAAATCACTGCATTCCGTCTCGGGTGGGTTAGGTTATGTTAGGTTCCTTCTTAAACCCATCCAAAAATACGAGCCCCGCGAATTTTGATCTCTTTAAATATATTTTGCTGTGCAATTTGGTGAACATTTACTATTTTTGACTGTTATATTTTACTATATCTGGTGATAAGTTAAACATAAGCTGTTATCATCAAGGTTTGAAACTAGATTGGCACTAATGCGTTTATTTAGTAATCAGTGTGTTGTCATTCAACATGAAATATAAATGAAACGTAATTATTGGCCACTCGTTTACAAATTTTCGACATAAAATTTCGAGACGTTTTCAGGCGGTCGCTTCAATCAAATTCTGCATATAGTAGTTTTGGAAAAGTGGGGGCTAATGTCAAGGACCACATTAGACCGCTCGCTTAATGCGCATGTCTTAGGCGTCCCTCAAACGACAAACAGCAGCGGTCTGGGCAATTTGACGGGGACGGGCTTAGAGAGTATATAAAATCCTTTAATGTCGGCCTCGATGGCGTAGTAGTACTCCTGAGATCGCGGGTACGATTCCCGCACAAGTCAAACATTTGTGTGCATGAACATGGATGTTTGTCTTGGTCTGGGTGTTTCTATGTATAATATGTATGTATTTACAAAAAAAAGTATATATGTATGTTTATCCATTGTCTAGTACCCATAGTACAAGCTCTGCTTAGTTTGGGCTAGATGGTGTTATATATGATAGAATATTATTATTATTATTATTTGAAACTACACACATAACGAACAAAAACTACTAGTCTATTGGTGCCTACAAATGACTTGATGGCTGCCAGCCCTGGCGTCCCTACGGGCAGCCGCGGAGGCGCGCGACAGAGCCGGTATTTCTTTCAACAAAAGATTGTCGTCTGCGGAACGCCTTAGTGAATGCGACTTTCTTATCTGTCTGAATAATTTGTGCAGTGGGTCTCAATGAGATGCCAGTCAAAATGCTTATGAGATCTAAGACTTTAAGAGTTTACACCACAGAATAATGAGTAAAACCTTTAAAAATGGTATTCGACTTTTTTTAGGAACTAGAATACGTTGCAATATAGTCGACACGAAATAGAGACCAAATGTGTTCAAACGAAATGAAGCCTTATGTCATAGGCAGTAAGCAGATAATGCCTGAAACGCTAATATTATATATTCGATTTTGTTTAATGGTTTGTCCTTTCATACAGTAACAGAGCAAAGGATCAACATCTTCTTGCTTAAGAGTCTGAGAGTGGAAATAGACTTACATTTTATCGTTAAGAAACCCTTTAGAATCATAGATTAAGAGTAGAAACTTACAAAATCATGCCTATTAAGCAAAACAAAAATGTTCAAGTTGCTGCTGAAGGTCCCTGTCTGTTAAGAACGCGATTTAAAATTATACTTTATTTCCTTGGTGATAGAGATAGTTTTTGCATATAGTTGGTGATGCTTTGTTGTCACTATTCCGTGGTATACGCACATAATATTTTGGTAACAGTATACTTGTTGGTTGATTACAAGAGAGACTTGTACTGCACAAGGAATTCCTCTTCCTCCACCAGTGAAGTGTCCAGGTAGTCGTCTTCCTCCGTCTTGATGGACGATGTCAGGCGACGCAGAGCTAACTCCCTTTCTTTCCTGCAAACACACGTATGGCGTAATGTTTAAAGTGGTCTCATCGCCATTACCAATTCACCGAGCGTTATCGGTTCGATACCTACGTAGGACAAGAATGTTTGTGTGACAAATAGTTGAGTCTAGGTGTGATTGAGTCCGTGGTTTGAATATTTGTGGAGTCCTTCGTGATAAAGGATTCAGTCCCAGTGACGGAATTGATATTAAACAAAACATAAAACAATAAAAATATTTGCATTAATGGCGGCTTCGATGGCGTAGTGGTAAGTTTATATGGAGAAGGAGGGGCGAATCCTAATTTTCTTTTTAAATGTGCTTTATAAATACATTAAATTAATGAAAAAACACTACACGCACACAAGCATGCATTTGATACAAGCAGTCGAATCGCGTTCGTAGTATTTCGACATTGTTAGTCTGACGTCGTAGAATTCTTTGTAACCATGGTTACCTATATCTTATTTATCCTTACTAATATTATAAATTCGAAAGTAACTCTGACTGTCTATCTGTCTGTCTGTCTGTCTGTTACCTTTTCACGGCTAAACCACTCAATCGATTTAGATGAAATTTGGTACAGATATAGTTTAAAACCTGGAGAAGCACATAGGCTACTTTTTATTGATATAGGTACCACGCGGGCGGAGCCGTGCGCAAAAGCTAGTATGTAATAAAGAAAACAAAGTAGCAAGCTTAGGAATTTTGGTCGAATTTTGACCACTAGGCGACCGCTAGTATGTACCTATAGATTTACTAAAAAGTAACCAATCCAATTTACCTTTTCTCTCGCCTGTGTCTCTTCTGCCGTTTCCTGGCAGCTGATCCAGAGCTGGTCGAAGGCGATGCAGTATCTTCATCTGTAGAAAAAGTAAATCATGAAACTACCAGCTTGGGATCCAGTAATTAAATAGTCAAAATCAAGAAAGCAAAACACAGCTAGACTTCATGATACTTTAAGCTAATTCTGCGTAAATAGAAACACTAATAGACTTTGAAATAACTACAATTCAAGATATTGAGACAACCAACATCTCAGTCTCCCCGTGAACATGGCTGCTGAAAAGCAACCGAAATTTATTTATTTGGGGAAACAAACAGATTTACAGGCCTCAATGGCGTAGTGGTTGGTGTAACTGACTGCCACGCCTGAGGTCGCGGGTTCGATTCCCGCACAAGTCAAACATTTGTGTGCATGAACATGGATGTTTGTCTTGGTCCGGGTGTTTCTATGTATAATATGTATGTATTTACAAAAAAAAAGTATATAAGTACCTACGTTTATCCATTGTCTAGTACCCATAGTACAAGCTATGCTTAGTTTGGGCTAGCACCACACCAAAAATGTGACTATGTTCAGGTACTTTGAAATAACTACACTTCAAAACAATGAGACAACCACCATCTTAGTCTCCCCGTGACTATGGCTGCTGAGAAGCAACCAAAACCTCGAGTGCATACTAGTTTAAAATAGTTAAAAGGTCTTAGAACAAACCGTAGCTTTCCTCACGATGTTTCTTTCATCGTAAGCGTAAATACGGACATAATAAGTCAGAAGTGTGTGCTTTGACATCGAACTCGAGACAGGCAGGTAGTCTCACGGACTCCTACTAGGTCGCTAGGATTCAGAGCGCCGAGTACGAGTTTGTTTTACTTTAACGCGATAGACACGTTTATGACGTTCGGCGCTCCGATTGGCCCGCTCTAAGCTCTTAACCAATCAGAGAGCTAAACTATAAAATTATACAATGTAAAAATACTGTGAGCTTCGATCAAATATACAATAGATGCACATTCTCATACAAAAACCGCGTCAATATGTGGCACCGACCAGTACTACTTACTTATAAGTGTCTGCATTTATCATGCAATCCAGGAAACAAACCGGAATAACCATTGAACGCCCACTGAGAAACATTTTGTAATAGTTTAGTTAAAACGCGTCAATGTAAAGCTTCCAAGTGTGTTACTCGCGGTACGCAAGCGTACTAAGTATACGGTACGGTCTCCACTGTAGTAGTGGTGTCGATTCGCTCTCGCTTACGGGCAGCGCACGCAAGAGTGAGTGGGACAGGTGCATAATATAGCGCATACGACTGATTTATGCACAGTTTTGTTGGGGCCGTTTTTCGAGCGACGATCGTGCATCTATGGTATATGTGATCGATAACTGTGAAGCATATTTTGTCTTTATTTCCATAGTATAGATAAGCATCTTAACATACCTACATATATTATTTAAACGTGTTGTAATTTACTTAGTAAGATTAAGACAATTGTTATTATTTGTGTATTTATTTTTAACTAGCTGTTACCTGCGACTTCGTCCGCGTAGATTTTAACTAAAAAGTGTTTGTCGCCACGGAACCATATTTTTTTTCTAAAATCAAATTAGCCTATGTTACTCCTTATAACATCAGCTATCTGCCAGTGAAAGTCCCATCAAAATCGGTTCAGCCCTTTCGGAGATTACCCGGAACAAACAGACAGACAGACAGACAAAAAATTTAAAAATAGATGTTTTCGTATAGGTACCTTATATACTTTCATATGCATTAGATAAAAAGCTGTTATTTTGACATTACAAACAGACACTTCAATTTTATTTATTTGTATAGATTAGAGCTCTGTAGCGTCATCTTGTACTGCTCTATATCTAATAATCATGATGTGTACACATAGTTTAAACCAAAACTGTTAGTTTATAAGTTTTATACTGTATGCACTATGTTTTGTTTGCCTTATTAAATAAATAAACGCGGTAAAGGTATCCATCGCGTTACCGTTAAACCAACACGTACTAGGCACCCAGATACACGGTACTCACTGTTAAGAACGCGTCCGTGGCCGGCCACGAGGCGGTCGACGGCGCCACTGATGTGATTCCGAGACAGACGCAGCGCTGCCCTCGCTTCCTCCACCTCGTAACCCATGGCCTCAAGCTACAATAACACATCACATTTGTCATGATTACTTATTTTTGTTAATAATTCTGTTCGGGAGTTTTTATTTACTCAACTGGCAACACAGCTAACCATAATTTTTAAATACTGGGGTTATTGTGGAAGGGAGAAATAACTCGTTCTCTCGGCGAGAGATCGCTCAGCAGTAAGGAACTAGCATTCAACTGAGTAAGACGTTCTCAATAGTCCGTGTAATTGCTGTGAATTTGGTGATATAGTCACATAGTATTTGAGACTAGTGAGTTTCATTATACATTATACACTGTAGACCTAGGAATATAACCCTAACATTTTAAATCAAAGCGGTACACCGGAAGCCAGATGCAATAAATTTTTAATTATACCTGATATTCTAAGACTTGGCATATTAATTCACGGAAAAAGAATTCCTCACAAAAATAAATTGACTACACCTATAGTGGTTTAAATGAAGCGGCGGTAGCCCAATGGTTTGAGGCATTGGACTTGCGATGGAGAGGTCGCGGGTTTGAATCTCACCCATTGCACTACTGGCGTGAACCCACTCCTAACATAAGCATTGTAGCTTAGCTGAGGGAGGGGGGAGGGGGTAAACAAGAATACTAGCAATATGAAACTAAATCGCTAGTAATGTTATAAAAAACCGGCCATGTGCAATTCGGACTCGCGCACGAAGGGTTCCGTACCATTATCAAAAGAATCACGTTTGTTGTTTGGGAGCCCCCCTTAAATATTTGTTTTATTTTAATTTAATTATTTACCTTTTAAGTGAATATATAACTAAATATTCTTTGAATATTTCAAGCGTCTACCTGTTGCCGTTATCAATATCGAGCAAAAACGAGCAAAAAAAATCACGTTTGTTGTATGGGAGCGCCCTTAAATATTTGTTTTTTAGTATTTGTTGTTATAGCGGCAACATAAATACATCATCTGTGAAAATATCAACTGTCTAACTATCACGGTTCATGAGATACAGCCTGGTGACAGACGGACAGCGGAGTCTTTGTAATAGGGTCCCGTTTTACCCTTTGGGTACGGAACCCTGAAAAAGTAGCCGGCTCGTCACACGTACACACAGCGACACATCAACCTAGACTGTTTGGACTTTGAACTATTAGAAGTTGAACGCTGCGAATCGTGCGAGAGAGCACGTTATATTTTTGTTATATTGTCTCATTCACGCTGAACGGGCAGCGGGCGTCGCCGCACGCGCTTGTGCACCGTGATGGGTCTACACCACTATGCACTGTCCCTTTCCGACAATTCTCTATTTTGTATATAGCGTAGTTATGCGTATATAGGGTGTCTAACTTGATGTGTAGTCGTGTGTACTGAAGCGAGTATAAAAATATTCATTTATTATAAAAATAACTTTAAGCACTTGTCTAATGCTCTCGTTTGGTATACTATAATATATTCAATTACAATAGTTACACGATAATAATCTTTGGGAATAAAAAGATTTATCGATAATTAATAATCGAACTAGATTTTACCTGCGGCTTCACTTGTATTAATGTAGATTTTGTTAATAAATTTCTTTCTCTCGGGAACAATATTTATTTATTACTCTCTGGACGAAAGGTACTTATGTTCTTTACTGTACCCCAGACAATGATGATCGGTCGAGTAGTTAACGCTTGAAAGCGCAACAAACAAACAAATAAACTCACATTCGCATTTAAAATATTAGTTAGGATATGATCAACATCATTAAGGTATTACTCTAGGCTTATGCCTAGCACACGCCTAGAGTAATACTACTCTGACAACTGTCACAGGAGTCAAATATTAATCAGAAGCTTACCTCAGCCACAAGTTTATTATCGGGCTCCACGACTGACTCGTCGGAGCTGAGAGACTCCTCCGTCGAATCATCGGTGTCTTGCAGCTGTAATAAAACACATTCATGTACAATACTATGTGGAGGTCGTAGAGTGTGATGTCCCTCCAACAAAAAGAGAGGATGGGTGATCGTGCCTGGCGGGCCGCGGCCCGACGGTTGATGTCAGGAACTTGTATATACTCGTACTTAGTCGCTTTGTAAACTTCAGTTGTGCGATTCAGCATTATATGGGAAACGTCATTTTATGCGCTTATTGTATATATCGCCATCTGTTGGATGTAGGCTGAACTTCTTCGTCTGTGCGAAGTCTCCACAACTACTTTTTGCCCGCGGCTTAGTTCGCGTAAAACTAGGTTATGTAAGAAACAGTACTTTTATTTTAAATAAAATTTTGCCAATGTTACTCGGTAAAAATATTCTTTCTAACGGTGAAAGAATTAAACAAATCGGTTGAGTTGTTTTTGAGTTTAATCCTTGCAAACACACCATAAAAAAATCTTTCCTCTTTATGATATTAGTATACATAGATAGATGAGATATACCTGATAAATTCAACACCAGCTGGTGTATCATATAAATATCTATCCAAAACATCAGGTCGAATAAAAATATTACACCGAAGTTTCTTTAGATTTTTTTCCTTTTAAAATGACTTGAATCCGTTGTTCAGACTGCTTTATAAATTACTAGAATATGTTCCCGCGGTTTCACCCACGTTTATCGTTACTACGCCGCCTCCGTGGGTCATAGCGTGATGTTATGTAGCCTATAGCCTTCCTCGATAAATAGGCTATCTAACTCTAAAAGGATTTTTCAAATCGAACCAGTAGTTCCTGAGATTAGCGCGTTCAAACAAACAAACAAATTCATCAGCTTTATAATATTAGTATAGATATACATATATGCTTTAATAATATGTTTAGAACAATCAAGAGTTATGTGCCAACATTCAGGACAAATCTATACAAATAAATAAAATTGAAGTGTCTGTTTGTAATGTCAAAATAACAGGTTTTTATCTAATGCATGTGAAAGTATATAAGGTACCTATACGAAAACATCTATTTTTAAATTTTTGTCTGTCTGTCTGTTTGTTCCGGCTAATCTCCGATACGGCTGAACCGATTTTGATGGGACTTTCACTGGCAGATAGCTGATGTTATAAGGAGTAACTTAGGCTAGTTTGACTCTAGAAAAAAAATAGCATTCCGCGGAGAAAAACACTTTTTACGCGGACGAAATCGCAGGTAACAGCTAGTTTCTAAATAAATGTGCTCGTGTGGTACGGACGGTCGGACCGAAACTTTGGCATTTACGTCTCATGGTAAGCCTGGTTTTTAAGGTCGCTAAATACGTTGTCGACCTAAGTAAGTAGTAACACAAAACACCTCAAAATATAACTAATTGCACACGCTATAATATTCTCTGCCGCGGGAAAAAGCTAGTTCAATATAATGATTATGCTTTACCATTATAAAGCACTTAACTTCCTTAAGACTGCGCCGAGCGAAATGTGACAAAACAGGCGGTCACAGTTAAGTAAATAAAGTCAACACTTTTTGTTTAACACAAATATAAAATACACATTTACCTTAACAATGAATGTTTTTACAATTACTCTGTGTAAAAAACTTAAAATAATTAATATTTTCGCCTACAAAATTACGTAAATTTGAACGAAAAATGCAAAAACGTAAGCTCGTGTTACGTGATTTTTAGATTATTACAGTAGAAATATATCCTATTTGACAGCTTAAACGAAACATAAATAGTTATATTACAATTTGTCCGTCCCAAATGTTTAAGTTATAGGTTGGTAATAAAGATATATATTTAACAAAAAAGCACTTCAGATCCTCCATACAATTTTACTATAGCGGCTGCGCGCCGATTTGAATATGCGCCGCACAAGCTCTGTCATTATCTGTCTTACACTCGGCGCAATCTTAATAGCATGGACATAAATAATACATTTACTTCGCCGAATTGCATAGTTTTAAATTCCCAAATCATACGATTCACTTCGGGCATAATCGGAATCATAAAATATGAATTTTTATATTTTTGCCTGTGCAGGCAAAACTGAGCGTGTGTAGCGGTCGCCTGCGCAGGTCTGCGCAGGCGTCAGTTGTGCGCTGATTGCTAGAGGTGAAAGACGCTCGCGCGGCGCTGTATAGGTGCATATCCTTTACACCACTGTTCAGTGTCTTCGTTTAAATTTCCTTTTCTTTAATAAAACAAACAATAAACCTATTACCGCTACTGTGTCGAGATCAAGCGCCGCCGCCGCTGTCGGGGCCATGGTATCAACTGAGAGTTTGTACAGGTTTACCGCTACGTGTATGGTCTCTATGCTGCTCAAGTTTACCTGTACAGTTGAAGTATACAGGCAAACCTGTCAGGTACCCCCTAGCGTGTATGGCCTGCGTAACTCTTATAATCTGATGGGATGGCAATCCGACACGACTGTAGAGAGGTGCAGGATCAACGGCTTTACGTGCTTTCTAAGGCAAGGAACTTTTATAGGCGTATAAGGAACTGTTCTCACCAGCTCCGGTTGTTCCTGTATAAGCCTGACAGCTTCTGCGGCGTGATTGTTGGAGTTGCGCAGCGCCACGGCGGCCAAGCGCTTCGTGTAGCCCATGCCGACCAGAGCTTCGACCAGTTGTTGGTTCACAGCCGAACCATCCATACATACGCCCAGTAAGCGACGTTGTCTGAAATATAAATAGTTAGTTAATACATTTTTTAGCTTATTAAACGAGATTATTTCTCGATCAGATCGGAGGCATTATGGACAAAGGCCACGTTAAGAGCACCTTGAACCGACGGGCGTGTATGAGGAATGTGGAAAGTGAATGAAGCCAGAGAAGTGTGTCAGGATCGTAGCAAATGGAAATCCGTAGTCTCTGCCTACCCCTCTGGGAAACAGGCGTGAATCTATGTATGTATGTATTAAACGAGAATGCTATATTTAATGTCATTTTCAATTTGTTGTACCTAAAAACTTACGGTCTATTAACAGGTTCCCTGTCCGAGGAATCACATATGATACATAACAATACATTTTCTATTGTGTCTATCGCGGGACAGCGAATGGGTTAAAGTCTCCATACCAAAGATTTAATACGTTAGGTACTTAAAATACTCATTTAAGTCTTATAAACGTGATACAAATATATTCATTCATTTTTTTTTCTTTATTTAATTAGGGACTTTTAATATATTCATTCATATTATTGCTTTCAGGACGAAAGCCTTCAATTCGTTATCTACACTATAGTAATTTAGCAAGTTATTAATCATTATTTTGGGTAATTAACTCTGAGAAATTTTGCTAAATAGTCGCTATAAGCTTCTTGTAAGTGTTAAGTCTATGGGCATACTGATGGCTTTAATGATTAATTATTAAAACCATCAGTATGCGCACTTAGAGGCATATTACACCCACGTTTATGTAGCCATGGTGTAAGGGTACGTAATGAGCAGCGATAGCTCAGTGGGGAGACCAACAGACTACAGTGCAGAGGGTCTCGGGTTCGAACCCACGTCGCGCACCCCTGACTTTCGGAAGTTATATGACTTTTCGAAATTATGTGCGTATTGATTGACAATTATCGCCTGCTCCGTGCCTCGGAGAGCACGTTAAGCCCTTGGTCCCGGCTGCCATGAACATCTATGGCAGTCGTTATTGGGAGAGTGTCGACACAAAAGATCCCACTGGGTCGAAGTGTCGCCGGTCTGCACTGACTGGCCCGCACATAAGATAAGATAAGGGTACGTAATAGTAAGCCACCTCATTGAGTCCACTGATCATATTTCCAAGTTTCAGGCTACAACACTGGTACAACATAATGTCACGGTCGGTGGCGCCACTAGCGTGAGTGGTCGGTTACGTACCTCTCTAGTCGGTGCGCCTCCCTCGCCTTGTCGCGGTGCGCCTTGCGCTGCGCGAGGTAGTGGTGCGCGCGATCGGTGGCGCCGTCGGTGGCACGCAGGCCGGCCCTCGCCGCGCCCCGGGACCACCCTAGCTCCATCAGCGTCAGCACCGCGTCCTCATCGACCTGCACAGATACAGCCACGACTAACGAAAACTAAACTAAAACCTATTGAAGTTAAACTAATATATACGCATTTTATCGCGTTGTTTATTTGACACTTTATTTCAAAATTTTGAAAACTGTTACACTACTATTACTAAATATTAAACTTTACTCATTTTTAACCTAATTAATTATAATGGAGATAATTTATATTGCTCTCACACATTTTCGAAGATATCTCGTCCAAAAATATTCGATCACCTTATAAATGGTGTGTGATCACATTCCGAGATAAAGTAAGACTTATCTTTGGATATTTAATCTCATGTGCTTATGACGCTGACCGGTGTAAATAACACGTGTTGCATGTGTTATTTGCACCGGCCAGCGTGTGGATATTAAAAAAGAAATGGCAGAAAGATGCGGACTTCTGTACCCTGATATAAAATGGCTGCTGAAGGAAACATAAAAGCTAGGGTGGAGCTTGCGAATTTATAACAAAACGGTGGGCAACATTGGGAATTAGTGTACTTGGGATGGGAAATATAGGGTAGATTCTAAAAACGTAGTCAGAATCTAATGGAAGGATGCAGCAGACAAAATATCTGATTTTAGGGCGTCAATTAGGAGAATCCTGTGACCCGTGTCTTAGAGCGAAATTAGGAAGATGCCTATGCCCCGTGCCTTAAGGTATAAACCGAAAGAGGCTCTATAGCTACATTTCGTCCTTTGTCATCCAGCAATTGTATTGGCTAATTGATAAATCATACTTACTCTTAACGCATTTAGCTCGTTTTCAGCTTTTTCTAGCAATTGTCTGGCTTCGGCCCTTTTGTTCTGATGGTACGCCACGATCCCTTGCAATAAATATAGTCGCATCAGAAGAACGCGTTCGTTGGCTGTAAGAAAAAAAAAATCAAACATAATACAAGAATAGTAACATAGAGAATATTGTCTGGAGAATGATATCATAGATCCTAATATATTCTGGAGAGAGAAAATCTGCTGTTGTCAGTTATTAGATACACATGAACCAGCTCTATTTAGGAAGTGTTATCCTCTTACAAACGTAATCAACCGGCTTAAGATAAGTGAGAGTACTGTCGACGCATCTGTGTCGCGTCATATTCACTCGCTATTGGTTGTTGATGACGCGATACTTGCGTCGACCAATGAGATGACGGATGCATCGAGGAGGGGCGCGGCTACCGATTTTAAAGTGTGGTGTAAAACCTTCTCTGGACAATTACGCTAACGAAAAGGAAGCTTGTAATCTGTTACTGTTATTATATACCTCTTCCCCTCCTGCTCTTCGAGTGCAATACAACAACGCGTTTAGGATATTGTTGTCGCTGCCACGTTTTTGTAGTGCACCAGCTATGTTTGCGGGAGCGCATACCGCTGACTTTTTTCCAGTCATACGCAAGAGATCCGCATCCCTACTGCAGCGCGTGCGTGGCAGCGTCAACAGTCTCCTTACGGTTGTTGCCAGCAAGACTGAAGGCCATTTTATTGAGCACCTGTGCGGAAGACATTTGTCAAAAATCTCCCAATGCCTTCCTACGAAGAAGAATGTAGTTAGTTAGTTATACGTTTATATTTTTACTAACATAGTTTTTAAGTGATACTAACAAATGTATGGGTCACACACACACACAGACGCACACACACATGTTATATTTATGTCTTGTTATTATATTTTTTTAACACAGTTAATACTAGCACAGGCACTGACGTTCACTCTATCTCTAAAATACATAGCGTTGTACATAATGGTACTTTTATATATAATGTGATTGAGATGGACAAACTGTATTTAGCTTTTGATAATAAATTATTATTATTATTATTATATTATATTATTTTATATTTACTTTAGTTGTATGTTGTATGCTTAATTCGTTCATTATTTAATTTAGGTTCATTTCTAGACTTTACCGTACATACTTATAATTTTACCATATATGTGATCTCGATAGAGAGAGCCTGGAGATTTGTCACACAGGTTTCGAACCTATTACAGACTCCAGCTCTCAAAAAGGTTCATTTAGTAACTGTTACTACTTTTGTGTTTAAAACTATGCGTGCACCTTTTGAGAGAAAGAAATGAATTTATTATTATTATTATTTATTTCCTGAAATAAATATATAATAATAATAATTTATTTAAATTAACATCGCCACCTCACAACAACACAAACGTGAACAAGTACTTAGCTTAAAGTCTCATCTTTAACTCGTATACCAAGTCCAAAATCATTGGTCAAGCGTAAAGAATGATTACTCGATCACATTGCTTGAGCTTCAGTTACTTTTTCACGTTCATAGTTAGCAATAGCGAGAAATGTGTAAGAGCTATCCATTGATCACATATACCATAGATGCACGATCGTCGCTCGAAAAACGGCCCCAACAAAACTGTGCATAAATCAGTCGTATGCGCTATATTATGCACCTGTCCCACTCACTCTTGCGTGCGCTGCCCGTAAGCGAGAGCGAATCGACACCACTACTACGGTGGAGACCGTACCATATACTTAGTACGCTTGCGTACCGCGAGTAACACACTTAGGACGCTTTACATTGACGCGTTTTAACTAAACTATTACAAAATATTTGTCAGTGGGCGTTCAATGGTTATTCCGGTTTATTTCCTGGATTGCATAAAAATGCAGACACTTATAAGTAAGTAGTACTGGTCAGTGCCACATATTGACGCGGTTTTTGTATGAGAATGTGCATCTATGCATCTATGGTTTATTTGATAGAAGGAGCTATCTGTAAAATTAAACCAACAACACTTTTTCATTATGCTAAGCATTCTTACTCTACCATGTGTATATATATATATATATATATATATTGGAAACTGTATTGTTTGTAAAAAAGTATTGATATATGTTAAAAAATTAAAAGTAAAAGACATCTTCTTCTACCTAGCCTTTATTATTCCCAAGTCACTTGGGGTCGGCTTTCTAGTCTAACCGAATTTGACTGGATATCAGTTTTTACACGGAGCGACTGCCACCTGACCTCCGCAACCCGAAGGCTAACGATACCCTAAGGCTAGACCAGTGTCAGGATATTAGAGGGCACTGACTTCCCAATAACGACTGCCATAGATGTTCATGGCAGCCAGGACCGACAGCTAAACGTGCTCTTCGCAGGCGAAAATTGTCAAGTCATATACCTTCCAAAAGTCAGAGGTGCGCGACATGGGTTCGAACCCGAGACCCTCTGCATTGCAGTCTGTTGGTGTTCCCACTGAGCTATCGAAAAAGACATCATTTAATAATAAATGTTCCGTCTAACACAACGGCGTATTTCAACAAAAGTATATTATGTATGGCGATCAGAATCTATAATCACTTGTTGAAGAACAAAATGTAAAAATTGTGAAGAAAAACTTACACCAAATTTTGCTGCAAAAATACAGATGAAGATTTTTTTGCGGAATAAAATTTAATTATATTCTATATTCTATCACATACACACAACACCATCTAGCCCAAACTAAGCAGAGCTTGTACTATGGGTACTAGCCAATGGATAAACATACATATATACTTTTTTTTTGTAAATACATACATATTATACATAGAAACACCCAGACAAACACTAAGACAAACATCCATGTTCATGCACACAAATTTTTGAATTGTGCGGGAATCGAACCCGCGACCTCAGGGGTGGCATTCGGTTACACTAACCACTACGCCATCGAGGTCGACTAATATTCATATTAATTCATATAACACATCATATTAACGATATCTAGTTCTAAGTTTGTTTAGTTTTATATAAATGATAGTTATATTGCATACCGCAAGCCTAAGTACAGTGTTACCTAATTGTATATATACTAACACTAGATGTTCCCACGGTTTCACCCGCGTTTATCATTACTGCGCCGCCCACGTGGGTCGTAGCGTGATGTTATATAGCTATAACCTTCTTCGATATATAGGCTATCCAACACTAAAAGAGTTTTTCAATTCCAACCAGTAGTTCCTGAGATTAGCGCGTTCAGCCAAACAAACAAACAAACTCTTCAGCTTTATAATATTAGTATAGATAGAAGTATAGATAACATCCCATATTACCTGTATTTGCAATTTATGTTATAAATAAATAAACAGTTATTTTAGGAGCCACGTTATGAGGGATGAGCCTGTCGCAGACTACGAGGCACAGTTCCACAGTTCTGCTACTGAATATTTATCTACAGCATAACTCTATAACACATCGCCAGACCGGGGTAACGAACCCGAGACCTGAACAGCAGTTGCCTTTATTACGTACTAACTTTTGCTCGCGGCTTCGCTTACGTAATAAACAAAATTTTAACAAAAAAGAAAACTAATTTCAGAAAAGAATATTCTAAAACTTAAAATGCACTAAAAAGTTGATAAATAATTGCATATTCTTGTAAATAATTAAATTATTGTTATTTTTGGAGTCGGTGTGTAGTTATGCGTATATAAGGTGGCTAACTTGATGTGTAGTCGTGTGTACATTATTAACTTATAACTACAGCACATTATCAAGGAAAGATAAGCCACCGTTTTTTACATTGTAATAATTTTAAACTAACATAAGTAATATACAATATCTAACTTTTTTTTCATACTACTAAGTTGGCAAACAAGCATACTGCCCACCTGATGGTAAGTGGTCACCGTAGCCTATGGACGCCTGTAACACCAGTGGCATCACTTGCGCGTTGCCGACCCTTTTGGGAAAGGAAGTGGGAAGGAAAAGGAGCAGGAAGTGGGTAAGAGGGTGATTGGGCTTCCGGCACTCTCACTCACCGAACGAAACACAACAGTAGGAATACTGCTATTTCACGTCGATATTCTGTGAGAGGGTAGTCCTTCCCAGATCGAGCTATCCCATCATGCCGGAATCAATTTTTAACAATGTTATCCTGCCATAGCTGCGATCTTCTGAATCGCAGCTGTTGCTTCTTCTTCTGAGGATCCTTGTACCCTACAAGGATCCGCAGAAGAAGAAGCAACAGCTGGGTTAAATGTAGGTGTCACTGAAAACTTCAAGCACATATAGCTCGCGTGTAGGCGCAGTAGGCTGCTACTACGATTTTTCACTTGCTACGATTTCACACTTGCTACGATTTTCCACTAGCTACGATTTTCCACTAGCTACGATTTTTCACTAGCTACGATTTTTCACTAGCTACGATTTTTCACTAGCTACGATTTTTCAACGATTTTTTTTTGCTGAAATCAGCGAGGCTCTACTATTTCGGCTATCTTTCTTTTCATACTCCACTACAACTCTACTAATATCAGAAAGTGTTAAGTGTGCAGGCCAATTGGCTCGAACATAATTCATATGGCATAACAATGTGCCAGGTCAGCTAGTATTAGCATAGAAGTCAAACTGTTGTTATGTTCTACCTACCTGCACTGCCCTTCAGTGCAATAAGCCTCTGGTGATCTTCCCCGTAGGTGTTCTTGAAGGCATTTTCCGCGTTGACAAGTCTCGATGCAGCATCACTCGCGTGTGGGAGACTACGGAGACACAGGTAGCACCAGGATATGTCCAGCTGGAGAACTGCCCAGTTATCCACCGTCTTCAAGATTGAGGAACGGCATTCGCTGCGAAAGAAAAGCTGTTACAGAAGAATAGCGACTTACTTGACAAGTACTAGACAATAGTTTAGTTGTAAACTTGATAACGGCATCGACATGGGTTGGAAAATGAGAGGGCAATTTATACTTTTAATTTGGCCCAAGTAAATTTACAAATCTATATTAATATTATAAAGCTGAAGAGTTTGTTTGTTTGAACGCGCTAATCTCAGGAACTACTGGTTCGATTTGAAAAATTCTTTTAGTGTTGGATAGCCTATTTATCGAGGAAGGCTATAGGCTATATAAAATCACGCTACGACCCACAGGGGGCGGCGCAGTAACGATAAACGCGGGTGAAACCGCGGGAACATCTAGTTATAAATAAGATAATAAGAACTAAGTACGTACGTCACTTTTCTGTCATTTGATAACTAAATTCTACCACATTTGAAAGCATGTCAACTTATTTGTTTAAATATGAAATTGCCGATTTGTACTGAAAAAAGAGTCGTTTTTTTCTAAGATGTAGGTACCATATTTATTTAATCGAAATATTTACCCTCATTATCTATACATTGCTACCATCTAAACGGAAGTTAATTTATGCCTTTACGATAGAACTCCGGAGATCTAGATTTGACAAACTGTGTGAAAGCATTTTGTACTGCCTCCTGGGAAGAATTTTTTTTATCACATAGAAAATTGTCCAAATCACGAAAAAAATGGTAGTCCGTTGGAGCAAGGTCTGGCGAGTATCGAAGATGACGTATGGATTCTAACTGTAGCTCCTGTAGAGTTACAACGGTTTCTCGTGCAGTGTGAGGTCTTGCGTTATCATGGAGCAATAATGGCGAAGATCGATTCACGAGTCGGGACTGTTTCACTGCCAGTTTCGCCATCATTGCTCGAAGTTCGGCACAGTAAACATCTGCTGTTATTGCTTGACTAGACTTGAGAAAGCTATAGTGAATAACACCATGAATAGACTACCAAACAGTTACCATTACCTTTTTATTGGTAAGCTTTGCTTTAGGGCACTGTTGTTGACCTGGGGTCAGCCATTGCATTTTTCGCTTACAGTTATCGTAAACAATCCACTTTTCGTCATATGTCACAATTCGATCTAATATTCCATAATTTCTGTACCGATTCAACAAGGCAACACAAGTTTCAACACGTATTTCTTTCTGCAGATCAGTCAAATCATGAGGCACCCATTTTCCATATTTTTATCTTATTGATTTGATATAAATGAGCCAATATTGTAGGTAGGGTAACGTTAAACCATGCCGCTAATTCTTGGGTAATTTGACTCACCAAAGTCGAAGTTTCCATTACGAAAGCGTTTAAACTAAAAACGCACGGTGCGTTCATTAGCAGTCTCCTCTCCAAACGCAGCGTTGATATTGCGAGCTGTTTCTGCCTCGTTAGATCCGCGTCGGAACTCGTATTCAAAAATGACTCGGATTTCCGAAGTATCCATATTTTCCGTCTTTGAATAAAAAAAACAATTGAAAGTCGAAAATCGAATGTTGCACATTTTCTAAGAGAATCTTATACGTATCATGTGAAAAAAGTTTCACTCGAAAATCTCAGACCACTAAGGGTTTATGTCAATTCAAAGTATCTATTACTATACAACGGCAACTTCATACTTAAACCCTATTATTTGTATTTACACTGTTGCTACTTCGACACACAACACTAACAACGTCTACACGATGGCGAAGTAATAGTATGTGGTACCTGAGTTGTCTGTCAGCCTCCAGGAATAAGACCAGGGCGAGTGGATAGTCGTGTAGCTTGGCGGCGGACCTGCCTCGCTCGTGCAGCGCCAGCCCCACGAGGAGCGAGCGCTTCTCAGCGCGGGGCAGTTCCACGGGCTTGCCAGACTGGTCTTCCAACTATAGGAGACGTAATGATAAGTACTAATGACCACTGGACGACCGTCCAGTTGTCGAAATTCGACGAGGTTTCTGCACTTCTCAAAAGTAACTATGCTAAATACAACACGCTTCCGTACACGCAGTAAGAGGATGTTTTTACTTCACGTCTTTATAAGTAGGCTTAGGCTAGCAATAGCCTAGTGGGAGACATTTGGACTGCCAGGCAGAGCTCTCGAGTTCGATCCCAAGGCACGCATCCCTGGTTTTTCGAAGTTATGTGCGTATTAAATAGTTCATGATCGCTTGTTTTAACGTTGAAGGAAAGCAGCGTGAGGGAACCTGCATGTCTAAGAGTTCTCCATAATGATATCGAAGACATGTGACGTCTGACAACCTGCACTGGGTTAGCGTGGTGGACTATGGCTTATCCCTTCTCACACTGAGAAGAGGTCCGTGTCCAACAGTGAGACAGTTTAAGACAGTGCTCATACATATAAATATGTATGTAAAACAAAATGTTAGTTACCCTCATATATTCGTCACCATCTGCAATGTCAGCATATTCTGAGAGCAGGGTGGCATCATCACGAACTGTCTTCATCTCCATATACATGGTGTCTTCTTTCTTGACTTCTTCAGGAGTTTCTGTCAATGAGAGTTATACATACATACATACATAGATTCATACCTGTTTCCCAGAGGGGTAGGCAGAGATTACGGATTTCCATTTGCTACGATCCTGACACACTTCTCTGGCTTCATTCGCTCTCATTACATTACTCATACACGCAAATGAGAGAGAAGATTATGGTGAATTTAAGTATTATAGCTCACACATTTCACACATCAAATTTATCTGAGACTAGAATTATGGTCGAATCAACAACGACAACGTTAAAACAATGGACACAAAAAATATATATTTCTGTTTAAAATGTTTGCAAATCAAGCAAATTTTGCACCAAGCAGAAACCAACAGGCTTTGTGGCCACAGTAATGAATGCTATTGCTCTGCGTGAGGGTCGAGTTCAATACCCGGCTCAGGTATAGTATTGGGTATCTTATAAAATAATTTTCAATAGCAGCACAGTGCCCGATAGGCAGAAATAGGCTTCCTCCTTATTATGTGGGACGGAAAACCATAGCTAGTCAAATGTGGTTTTTAAAATGGTGGCTTTTCAGATAAAAAGAAAGCATTTTATTATTTAATATTAAGGAATACTATGCACATAAAATATAATGTCCTCCAGACCGATTTTCGGTCACGGCCGCCAATCTTAACGGAGACCGGCTATCTGCGCAGGAGATATTATAGTGCACAAGTATGTGCGCAAACACAAGTGCACTCTCTGTTCCCTAACCCTCATGATTCGATGGGACAGACATTCCGACATGACCGGAGAGAGATCAGGGGCAGGACCAACGGCTTTACGTGCTTTCCGAGGCACGGGATAAAATATAGGGATTGAACATTCAACGTCAGTTCTCTCGAAGTAAGGAGGCAATCATTTAATCTATTCATGCAGTCATGTGTTACATTGTTTTCTTTATTATGCTAGATACACTTACCAGCCATCACTAGCGCCATAATCATGCATCCATTCTTTAATCCCTGTTCCTCTAAACTTGGCGTCGACTTAATTACTTTACCGTTGACTATTAATTTGACTCTGAAATTAAGTAACATAAACATATAATAACAGCAGCTCAGTCAATGTTACATCATACTTTTCAATGTAGATCATACATACATAGATTCACGCCTGTTTCCCAGAGGGGTAGTCAGAGACTACGGATTTCCATTTGCTACGATTCTGACACACTTCTCTGGCTTCATTCACTTTCATCATATTCCTCATACATGCCCGTCGGTTCAAGGTGCAATGTAGATCAATATATTCATAAATGTAAAAATGTGTCCTAAGTTTAATAAAAGATTATAATACTCTTTATGGAAGCGATTAGTTACATTTTACATAAAAACACTAAAGCAGCGATAGCTTAATGGGACACCAATGAACTATCACAGTGAGGTTCGACTCGTAGGTCCTTTGACTTTTTAAAGTTATGTGTGAATTATCTTATCTTATCTTATGTGGAGGCCAGTCAGTGCAGACCGGCGACACTTCGACCCAGTGGGATCTTTTGTGTCGACACTCTCCCAGTAACGACTGCCATAGATGTTCATGGCAGCCGGGACCAACGTGCTCTCCGAGGCACGGAGCAGGCGATAATTGTCAATCAATACGCACATAATTTCGAAAAGTCATATTACTTCTGAAAGTCAGAGGTGAGCGACGTGGGTTCGAATTTGAGACCCTCTGCATTGCAGTCTATTGGTCTCCCCACTGAGCTATCGCTGTTCTGTGTAAATTAAATAAATAATTTTTTCTCGCTTTAATGGCAAGAAAACTTCGTGAGGTAACCTGCAAGTCTGAGAGTTGAAGATATGTGAAGACTTGCAACCCACACTAGACCAGTGTGGTGATTAAACCTTTTCACACTGAGAAGAAACCCATGCCTAGCAGTGGGACAGTTTATATTAGACTAGTGCTAATATAATAATAATAATAATATAATAACAATTAAAATTATTCCAATCATAATTTCATCTACAGGACTCATTCCAAAGTCATTACATACATCACTAAAAGAATTAGACTTACATAAAAATTCATACATAAAACTACAGAAATCTGTTATCATCGACACTTGCTCTATAGTCCGGCGATTCCTAACATCCACTACTCAGACACCTACAACAATACTCAATGAACCGACCCACTTGGCATAAGCCCGTGACAGGTTCACACCCACCAGCATCAAAGCTGAGATTTGAAATATTTTATAACCCATAATAATAATAATATTCTATTTTAATATCGTCCGTGTCCTGGTTACGATTCGGTGACCTGTTTGGAGAAACCGAAGGTTTTGTCTGTGCAATTATGGACGAAGTAGTGATGACGAATAACTTCCGGAGATATATCCTGAAGGATGGTACGGTTGACATATGTCGGGCGTGTTACCAGCTCGGAGAATCTCTCAGACATATTATCTCTGGATGTTCTCGTCTTGCTAATGGCGAGTACTTGCATAGACACAACCAAGTGGACAGGATTATACATCAGCAACTTGCTTTAAAATACGATCTCGTGGACTTAGAAGTACCGTACTACAGGTATGTGCCCGACCCCGTTCCCGAAAATGGTCATGCAATGTTGTACTGGTATCGGTCCATTATTACTGACAGGACTATTGTAGCCAATAGACCTGACATTGTGGTGGTGGACCGATTAGAGCGGCGTGCAATGATCGTCGATATCACCATTCCTCATGACGGGAATCTTGTAAAAACTGAAAAGGATAAACAAGTTAAATACCTGGATCTGGCGCACGAGATTGTCGACATGTGGGATGTGGATTCGGCGATCATTGTACCTATAGTCGTATCAGTCCATGGACTGATTGCCAAGAGTCTCGATCACAATCTGAAGAGGCTCGCGTTAGACGGCTGGATTAAGTCTCTGATGCAGAAGGCCGTATTGCTTGACACGGCACGCATTGTGAGGAGGTTCCTCTCGCTGGAGCCCTAACCACCGGTAGCTTGGACCCAGTTCCCGATGCCGGTGGGTCTTCATAGTTTTATATTTTTAAATGTTTTTTCTTTTTTTTATATATTAAGAATGTAATTAATATTGAAAAATGTGTAAATAAAGAGAATAATAATATTCTATCACATACACACAACACCATCTAGCCCAAACTAAGCAGAGCTTGTACTATGGGTACTAGACAATGGATAAACATACATATATAGTTTTTTTTGTAAATACATACATATTATACATAGAAACACCCAGACCAAGACAAACATACATGTATACATGCACACAAATGTTTTACTTGTGCGGGAGTCGAATCCGCGACCTCAGGCGTGGCAGTCGGTTACACTAACCACTATGCCATAGAGGCCGACATTATCATAGAAGTACTATCTCCATAACGAAGCTGGTAAAGTGTATCAAAAGAACATGTAGTCTTACAGATTACAACTAAATTGGAGCCTTTTTGGAGCTTTGTTCAAACTGCAGAAGATCAAGTCTTTGTTTCTTTAGGCAAACATGTACTTTTTCCAGAATACCTAATTGATACCACTGAGATACATAAATTAGTATACATAAGGTAGATATATACATACAGAAACAACAGCACTTAATTTTGACAAGCATTATCAAATATAGCTTTCACAAATAAATCATGGCTACTATTTTATTTTTATATTACTTTCACGTGTCTGAAAGACACCAGAAATATCTATGCCTGAATAGCTTAGTCAAACAGTTATTTATTGTTTTAAATCAAGCTACATATAACTTTATAGGAACATAATGCAATAGACAAGCTTATTTCTATAGTAATTTAAATATTCGACATATATTGTGTTGGTATACATTAGGTCCCAGGGCAATAACAAGTTAGCCAATAAGCAGCCTTCGTGAAGTAGTTCAACAAGCAAGAACATTTGCGTAGCTACCGTGTTGCATGTGCGTCTGCTACTAGTTATTCTCTTCCTATCAGAGAAGTCAAGATTCTTTAAGTCAATTTGAATTTTTTTTTTTTTTTTTTATTATTTTACTCGTCAAAATGACCACACTCCACCTGATGGTAAGCAGTCGTATGGTCTAAGAGCAGTGGCCTCCACATCGCCCCCACAGTTTATTTTCTTTTTATATATTGGAATACACAAATTTGTTAAAATGATTAATTACATCACTGTCTATTCATGCTGTTGATATTGAAACAAGGGAATGATTGTAAGCAACTGTTTTTAAATAAATATGTTGTTGTACTGTTCTACTTACTGTATTGTATAGAACAGTTGTTTAAATATACTGTATGTATGTATTGTGAAGTAAATCACAATTAATATATGCTGCAAAAACCATATAACAATAATTCTCAATCTAACAAACAAATATATTTGAATAAAAACATGGTTTTGTAAGTACTTCCTAAAACACAAGACTAGGTACTGTTAGTATCATAAAAAATGCAGTGTTCTGGAGTTGGAGAGGCCATGCCCATATGCCCATATGACCCTTAAACAGCTTTGGACCATTGTCAAGTCTGGACTTGAATTTGAGTATATTTCTAATATTCTATAGAAGGTTCTTCCAATCTATCTATACTATTACAAAGCTGAAGAGTTTGTTTCTTTGGTTGAACGCGCTAATCTCAGGAACTTCGAATTGAAAAATTATTTTTCTGTTTGATAGCCCATTTATCGAGGAAGGCTATATAACATCACGCTACGCCCAACAGGAGCGGGAGCATCAACGAAAAGTGTTGTAAAAACGAGTAAAATTCTCTTATGTGAAGCAGACAAAGTTGGGCAGGTCAGTTGGTCAGTGACTGTATAAAAAGAAGAAATTCCAATGTCTGTTTAAAGTGATTGTAGGTCGCCAGTTATTTTAGGTTCCATGTGAAAAGGGATAGCCTATTGTAACATGGAATGTTTCTATGCTCTGTACTGATCATAAGAATTTCGCAATAAAAGGCAATGATATTTTCCCTCACCTCAAAATTTACTGAAAGACAATCTACTCGCAGTTATAATAGGCTTATGTTTAACTTAACACTAGATATAGTAAAATATAACAGCCAAAAATAGTAAATGATCACCAAATTGCACAGCAAAATATATTTAAGAGTGGGTTTAAGAAGGAACCTAACGTAATGTAACCCTTCAGAGATGGAATGCAGTGATTTGAGGTGTATAGGTGCTTGTTATGATATATTTTAGTAAGCATATTGTTTACAAGGGATGGTAAACATGAGGGAGATATTGAAAGGAGAACGATTGCTGGCAGCAAAGTGAATGGAGCTCTAAGCGCTTTTATGAACAGTCGAAATGTATCCGAAAAGGCACGTTTGGCTGTTCATAGAGGACTATTAGTGCCCACACTTATGTATGGAAGTGAAAGTTGGGTATGGCAAATGAAGCATGAGAGCAGAATTAATGCTGTAGAAATGAGAGTGTTGAGAAGCATATGTGGTGTGACTCTGAAAGATAGAATAAGAAATAGTGTGATTAGAGAGAGATGCGGCATGAAAGTGGATATAGTTACAAGAATAGAAAAGGGTATGTGAAGCTGGTTTGGACATGTAGAAAGAATGGACGAGGAAAGACTGACTAAGAAAGTTTATAAGGCTAGTGTGAATGGAACAGTCGCAAGAGAAACACCTAGGCGAACGTTTCTCGATCAGATCGGAGGCGTTCTGGACAAAGGCCAGGTTAAGAGCTCCTTGAACCGACGGGCGTGTATGAGTAATGTGATGAAAGTGAATGAAGCCAGAGAAGTGTGTCAGGATCGTAGCAAATGGAAATCCGTAGTCTCTGCCTACCCCTCTGGGAAACAGGCGTGAATCTATGTATGTATGTATATTTTGCTGCACAATTAGTATTTTTGGTGGACATTATATTTAATCCCATTTTAATATGCATTGTATTCACAAAAATATATGAACCTCAACAAAAGTAATACTTCTATTTGTGAGAAGGAAAGTGGGTAGATAAAATTAAAACAAATGATTAAAGCCATATCACTCATCATAATATTATAAACAGCACTAGAGTATAGTATTACTTTGTTTTTAAATGGAAAACGGCTTCCATGCTAGGCATAGGCATAGCAGTCCTGAATCCTGTAAAACTACAAAATTACAAGCAATGGACTTAAAGAACACCTAGACTCCAACTATTTAATATTGTGGCATACACAATTTTTCCCATGTGGGGATTTATTCCACAACATGCAAAGTGACTTGGAAGTGGCGAGGCAACCACTTAAACCACTATGTCAAGCAGTCGTGGTATCAGTAAATTATACATATTGTAAATTTAAATTCATACCTGATTTCCTCAACTGCAATCTCAACGGCTACTGTAGATATCAGCTCACTGCCCATCACCTTCAGTTTCTTCTGCAGCTTCAACATCCTTGGTTTCTCTCCCGGTATGGTTGCTTTAACCCTAAACATTGCGAACCCGGTCTCTTTAAACTCCGCATTTGCTTTAGATCGTTCAACTGAGTGCAGCTGCAATTCATGTAATGCTTGGAGAACCGTGTCATTGTCTATGACAAGCTCTTTTGAATATTTTTCTGCAAGAGTCTGTAATACAAAAAGTATCTTTAATAATTATTTAATGCTTTAACTTTTAATTAGCTGAAAACAGTCCAAAAAGCTTTGTGACTCGACTCTAAGGCCTAAGCTTTGGCAAAGTAATTAAAGGCAACTTCTAAGTTGCAACAAGCAAATTAATGTTACAATATATTTTTCAACCGGGTTCAGAAAATATTCTGGCCTGTGAAAAAAGTACATCAGTGCTTTGTTTAATGTCAACAAAGCACAAAATATATACTTAATAGGAACATTACAAGTAGATACAGTCTCTACCATTTAGTAGACAGATGTGAGTCTAGAAAACCGGCGGCGGCTATAATAATTCTTATGCACTATGCATTTATTGTATTACGATTATGACTACATGTCAACATAATTATAGCTAATTAATCTATTGGAATTCCATATAAGCAAAGTACACTCACAAATCTTCAAAGTATTTTTATGAGATTAATAATAAAGTAAACAAGCATTTGTATTCGTTTTACCTTTAAGGTTTGTGATATTTCATTGTCCGCACAAATATATGGAGATTCCCATAATTTCACGTTTTCTTCGTTCAATTTAGCGCGCAATTTTATAAGCAGATCTTCGTGTTGAAGATTCGTCTCCATCGCGATAAGCTGAGCCAATAATAAGCACAAGCGATGACAATGACTCGGAAAATTATCAAATAATTGAAAATATTTTTACCGAAATCAAAATCCTCAAAACTGTCAACAAATTGTCAAGTTGTTTTTATCTGTTTTGACTTTTGACACTATTGACAGATTGATAAAGAGACAGATGAAAATTTGTTTATGTCTACAGTTTTGAAGTTTACTGTAGCTCTGTTAGGTAACAATAGTTTAAGAAAATATATTACAGACATTCAATCAAAACGCTTAAATTATGTAATTATCATAATCGAATGCATTTCCAATGTAAAATTACGTAATAGATATTTTATTTATTTATAGGTAAGTATATAACTAGTTAGGTACCAAAAATAAAATCAACAGTAGGTACGAAAAGAATTTGAGGCCCTACTTTTTTTTTTAGTTTTATTCGTATATAATTACATAGGTATAACATTTCATATGTATTTCATTTTTAGAGTAGTAGAACCTCGCTGATTTCAGCATGAACGGGCCGGCTCGACCGGGAAAGGACTACCCTTTCACAGAATATCGACGTGAAATAGCAGTATTCCTACTGTTGTGTTTCGTTCGGTGAGTGAGAGTGCCGGAGGCCCAATCATCCCCTTTTCCCTATCCCGCTCCTTCTTCTTCCCACTTCTTTTCGTAAAGGGTCGGCAACGCACAAGTGATGCCTCTGATGTCGCAGGCGTCCATAGGCTACGGTGACCACTTACCATCAGGTGGGCCGTAGGTATGCTTGTTTTGCTACCTTAGTTCTATAAAAAAAAAATATGTACCAAGTTTCCATCCATACCGTGTAATCGCTTTATGTATGTAATAAAATGAAGCTTAAATGCAATTTGCATGTAATGAATTATTTGTTCACAGCCAATAAAGTTCGATAATTCGTGATAAACTAGTATACAAGTGTTATTTTATTTTTTAAGAACACTATTCATTCGTAAATAACATAGATGAAGTCCACAATATTATGTTTAACGAGTAAGTTATCTTTAAATATTTTTAAACTATCGTCTTAAAATATTATAATATAGGAATGAACTTAAGCAGATACCGTGCTAAGTATTTTGTTGTTTTCAAAGACAACCGTAAGTATCACACTAATAATTTCTGTATCCCGGGGGACTGTACTGTACGAATATTCAAATAACGGAGACAAGGAACATCCAGATTCGGAACAACTATTTGTTAATCACACTATTTTTTGTCATCGAACCTACAACACTCGGCGCAATGGCAGTGGCGAGTCGACCAATTAAACCATTATGCCACCAAAGGTCATAAACTTATTCACAGCACATGCACTTGTTTGTATAATAAACTTATTTTTAACCGACTTAAAAAAAAAGGAGGAGGTTTCTCAATTCGACCGTATATATCTTTTTTATGTGTGTTCACGGATAACTTCGTCGTTTATGAACCAATTTTGAAGATTATTTTTTTATTTGAAAGCTGGTGCTTTCCATTTCGTCCCATTTAATTTTGATCAAAATCTGACCATTCGTTTTCGAGTTATCCTTAACCCATTCGGTGTCCCGTGATAGACACAATAGAAAATCTATTGTTATGTATCATATGTGATTCATCGGACAGGGAACCTGTTAATAATGCGTATTTGGCTACATTGATGATGTTCTCATTTTTGTCAAGAACAAAATAAACAACTATGTAGAATGGTTTGGAAGCCCTTCGTACTATTTCGAGGTAGCCCTATTCTAATTTAGTGATGTTCTGATAAAGATCTTCGGTTTTATACAACGGAATTCTTTGATAAATAACAGCAAATCTGCCGTGATTGCTACATAATTATGTATATGTATTGATTACACAATTCCAAATTGGTTATTGATAGCATTTAATAGTATGAAGTTACGTGCATCTGTTAAAGGTCTGCATCTCAACAAGGTAAACCTACACAAAAAAGCTAATAACAAAATTATTTCTATAATACAACTTTTAATATGACGCTAAAGACATTAGGCACTGAAACCCCGGAATAAAACATATCATCCCAATCGTATTTGGAATTATCATGAGATGCACTATGGCCAAAAATGATAATAATATAAACTGTATACCGTTTAACTTCTTGAATGTCAAGTGGAAATACATAAAAAGTAATTAAAAATTCATTGTGCAAACATTACACAAACGGACAAATGTATATGCGCTCGACACTTGACGGGTTAAAACATTTTTCATGTAAGCCCGCATTTTCGAAAGCCTATTTTTGCGCTCTTCACAAGTCTCTTTTGAAATGGCCCTGGAGGTAGATTTCCTATTTTGAGAGAGGCGTTTCTCCCTTTCTTTGTTTGTCTCATTTAAACGGCGCTTGTCTCATATTATCATGAGCAGCGCGTTTAGTAGGTGTACCCATATTCAGGCAAATAAAATCAGTTATCGAACTTCAGATTCACTAAAAACCGAGAAATAAAACAAAATTTTAACAAAAAAAAAATCGACTTGGAAACGAATATTCTAAAACAAAAATTCTCTAAAAAGTTAAAAAATAATTGCGTATTCTTCAGAATAATTAAATTATTGTTATTTTTGGAGTCGGTGTCAGCCGCCCGCGCCGCGTGCTGCGTCTACGGGTGTAATTGTGCATGCCAATGTTGTGTTATGATTATAGTAACACATCTCATGTTTAAGTGGTTACAAACCTACCTGGCTGTCATAATTTAATTATTCACAAGAATACGCAATTATTTTTAACTTTTTAGTGCATTTTTTGTTTTAGAATATTCGTTTTTGAAGTCGGTTTTTTTTTGTTAAAATTTTGTTTATCTTATACCAGTTCTTATAATATATTATATTCATACGCCATAATGGTACAGCAGATTTATAAGACAATACAATAAATAATTGACTTCTTGGATACCGAATCCCAATAGGCTGGTAAGAATTACCTACAAACTATGTTTTCAAAATTAAATTATGTAAGTAATAAAAGTGTTATAAACAACGCGAGAAATCCGTATAAAGCAGTTTAATTTCAATAAAACTGTGTGAGCTCTGCTAAATCGCAAATAGGTGCTAAAATAAGTTCCTTCTAGAATAACGGAAGACTCATCTCCAGCAGTAAAACACGTATTAAGTTTAAAGCTGATTTTGGGCAACGCTGTAAACAAGGAAAACAATATCTTCCGATAGCAATAAAAATCTCTTTATTTGTACAATCGAAGTGCAATTTATTTTTCTTTACTGTTTGATTTGCCCGAAGTATTTATTTTGAACAAACCTTCCCAAAAGAGTTTTCTACAGTATATTTTGGTGTAGGTGCCGCCGGTATCTGTAGTCAACAACTCATCTTTACTTTTTTTAGTCGTCCCTTCATTCGAGGCCATTTATTTGTTGTGTTTAAACATTACGATTTAGTAGTATTCTTGTTAAACCCCTCTTGTTAAGCTAAAATGTTTTGTTAGGTGTGGGTACACGTCGATGTCGATAATCTACCAGGGTCCAGGTGGGATTCAAACCCGCGCGACCTCTCGATCGCAAGTTAAATGTCATATCCATAGGGCTAACGCCGTTATTTAATACCTACGCCTAAACCTAATTGAGAATAAGAGGACCAATAATTCTAGTAATAGTCATTATTAAAAGTTTATTTAAATGTTCAAAGTAGAGTTTCCATGATAATAAACATAAACATAAACATATCTTTATTTCTCTCACCACAATATTATGTTACATAATTGCTTATAATTATTACATAGCATTCGTTTATTGTGGGAGACTGGTGCCTAAACTAGGCGTTAGCCTGTATTTCAGGCCACCAGGCCTCCAACCCGGATTTATTTAATTTGCATATAAACAGTTCAGCGTAGTTAATCTATTACAAGTGGTGTCTTTGATTAGTAAGGTTTTGTGTTTATTATGTGTGTGTGTGTGTGTGTGTGTGCGTGGTGTTTGAGGGTGTGTTCGTGTGTGTGTGTGTGTGTGTCTGTGCCTGCGTGTGTGTTTACTTGCATACATGTTTTTGCCAGTTTTATTCTAGAATTTTTATTAAGTTTTCGGTGTTAATATAGTTTAAGGACATAAGACATTCAGTCACCGCTTTTTTACAATCTAATTTTGTTAGCGGAAACATATTTATGGCTTTATTTATTTTATTATATATGTACCCTCCCATAAAGCAAAAGAAACGATTAGAAAACTGAGTGTGATAATGAGACTGGGTGCGATCTACGGGTATGCGCTGTCTTTTTCCTTGGAGCGATGGTGGACCATATGTCAACAACGAGTGCTGTCTGAGTGTTGTGTGTAAAATATACAGTTGGCGCACTGTTAAAACTTTGCTCTCCTTATACAAATCTTCCGTTGGGTAACGGAATGGTAGGAAAGATGAGACTTTGAGGATCGCCCGTTGTGCTCGCTCTAACTGTAGCAACGTGGTTTTGTGTGCACCGCCCCAAGTAGTGACACAATAAGTGAGCAAGGATTGGCATAGAGTATAGTAGACGATTCTCCTTAGGCTTTCATCCGCCACGTGTCTTAAGTTTTTAAATATGTATATAAGTTTCCTTATTCTGCCAGTAAGAGCTTCAATATGTGGATGAAAGCTCAGGGAAGAGTCAAGAATAATGCCGAGGTATTTGGTATTATTGGTTCTTTCTAGGAGCGGGCATGAACAGCCTGTATTGTATGGGTTATGGCAAGAGTGGACGGTGATGGAATTTAAAGCTGCTGATGAAGGGGGAGTTTTTAGAGAGAATGGTTTATATTTTGTCTTTTCCGCGTTTAATGACAGTATATTGGTACGCAGCCATTCTGACACTGTGTTTAGTCCCCTCTGAGCGGTCTCATATACACTTTCCCATGTACTGGAGTGAAACAAAAGCGCCGTGTCGTGTGCGAAGGTGAAAATTTTACCTTTATGTAGATCGAGGGTACACAGATTGTTAATGTAGATCAGGAACAGGGTTGGCAAGATTACGCTGCCTTGAGGAACTCCGTATGTGGTGAAAAGTTCATTACTTGTATGCTTTTCTATTCTAACGCTCTGTGCACGACCTCTAAGGTAGTCTGCGAACAATTTAAGTTGAGTACCCCTTATTCCTACGCGTTCCATCTTCTCTTCAAGGATGGGGATAGAAACCGTATCAAAAGCTTTTTTATATCGAGAAAGATACCTAAAACTTTATGGCTGTCATCCAGTTTTTTTACAATATAGTCGATTAGATCATGGACAGCATCACCTGTTGACTTGCCTGCTCGGAAACCATACTGTGATACAGACAAGACGCCTTTTTTTTTCAAGATAAGTAGTTAGTCGATTATTCAATATGCGCTCAAGTACTTTAGACATAGATGGCAATACTGCAATGGGTCTATAGTTTGTGATTTGGTCTCTATCTCCACCCTTAAAGATAGGGTGTATTATAGATATTATGAAAGGGTTGGGGAATACACCAGTTGTTAGCGATAAATTACATATGTGTGTCAGCGGTGGAACTATAATATATTTGTTTTGCTTTAGAATACTTGCAGAGATATTGTCCCACCCAACAGCACAATTACTGCGCAGACGCAACCAGTCTCATCACCTCTTTCTCGTCTGTTGGCAGTAATACCATTGAGTTGCTGAAGGCCTTTGTGGTTTCACAAGTTTGGCGTATATTAGGTTGGATACTTGCTGCTAGTATTCTGCCAGTATTAACAAAAAAATCATTGACTGTGTTGACAGCCTGGTCAGGCGCAGGTGCGAGAGAGAGAAGGCTAGCGGAACTAGCTCTTGTTGTAGTCCTATTTGTAATCTTTTATAAGATTTCGTGTTGCCGGTAGCTGTTTTTAATTCATTTTTGTAGAATTCCCTTTTAATATTTTTTAGTAATTTACCACAGAAATTTCTGTATCGTGTATACGACGTTGCAAGATTGGTATCATTGTGTGTGGTTTTCAGTTTTTTTGTGCATGTTGTCTCTGTGCTTTAGACAGCGAAGAAGACCTGGTGTGATCCATGGCTTTAGTATTTTTTTGCGATTAGAATGCTTGATCACTTTAGTGTTAGCGTCTACTATCCGCTTAATGGAGCTAACCAGGAATTCTGCCGCATCATTTGCATCTTGCGGATTATAGTTCAGTATTTATTTGTTCATAATTTATTTGATTGTAAGTGTGGGACGTTTTAAATATTGGAGTAATTTTGGAGACATAGAGTAAGACCGTATCATGGTCTGTAAGAGCTGAGTGTGCAACAAGAGCCTTAGCCGGATAGTTAGTCTTCAGCATTATGTGGTCCAAGCAACTAGTTAACCGTGTGGGCAAAGTATGTGCCGGTAGTAGTCCAAATGATGCCATTAGTGTTAGGTAGTTGTTTTTGTTAGGGTCCTGGGAGTTGTCACTTATATTAATATTCAAGTCCCCTGTAAGAATTACCGTATTCATGTGGCTGATTGTAATTAACGTTTGACCAAGTGAGTCGAGAAATGTTGTTGTGTCTCTTGCAGCTGGGGGTCGGTATACGGCTAATATAGCTGTATTGCTATTAACTTTTATTAGCAGACAGTTTGAGTCTAACAAGTGAGGTTGCTCTACAGTTGAGGTTTGGTTCTTATTTATATAGACAACAACACCCTCATTTTGGGTTCTATTGTTTTTTGTCGCGTATGAGTTATATCCGGATAATGGAGGTATGTTGTCGACTCCGCGAAGCCAACACTCCGTCAGTACTATTACATCCCACTTGACTCGGGTTCTTGAGAGTAAAGTCTCAAATTCATCTATATTTTTATTTATGCTACGTATGTTTTGGTTTAAGAGTTTAAAATTCTTTCTTAAGTCCAAGTCGGGCGGAATACAGTCGCCCGCCGCTCGTTATTTCAGATATAGTCGTTATAACTTTTAGGACTAAGACGAGCTGTAGGCTACAGGCTGTGTGGCAATAGCAACACAAGTACGTTATAACTGGTTTAGTTTGGCAGGTTATGTATGCATGTATAATATGTTGTTTGTGTGGCGTTAGGTGTTGTGTAGCAGTGTGCATGTTTTCCAGTGTGTAATAGTTTGTGTGTTGGTATCGTGTATTAATAACATTACATAACCTTAACATAAGTAATCCATGCATAGTAATAAAACAATAACATAACTTTAACATAAATAATTCATGCATAGTAATTAAATAATAGTAGTTTATATGATTTAGTATAGGCTTGAAGCAAAATGGGAATTTAGTGCAAATAATAACAAGTCATAAGTCATTCCTTAATTTGTTTAGATCGCCTTCGGAGTTGATACGAATTGGAGGGGCGTTAATTTGCTTTCGTAGGTAAATCATGCCATGGGACGTCCAGCAAAATAGGTAGCCGTAATTTTTTTTAAACAATCTGGCTAAAGAAAACAATCTTTGTGATTTTGGAGTTAACGTTTCGGATATGTAAATAGGCTGGGCAGGTTGTTTGAAGCGAAGATGGGCCGTATTTAACATTTCCTGTCTTCCTTTGTGCTTGTTAAAGTCTCTTACTCCCTTCATAAATCTATCCTTAACTAATACTGAGTTGAGTTCTACTATGACCGGATCGGTGTTATTTTTAGATTTTATTCTAAACACATCTCTTATATTTTCTTGAGTGATCTCGACATTTATTTCCTTTCCCAAGTCAATTACTATAAGTATTTACTAATTATATTAGTAGCTTTTGCTTGCGGCTTTGTTCGCAGTCTAGGTTATTTTAGTAACAATACTTTTTAAAATAAAATGTAGCCTATGTTACTCGGTAAAAAAATATTAATTGCCGTAAAGATTACAACAATGATGTAAAGCTATACAGTGACACTAGGCAAGCCTGTCCTGTGGGTGCCGCATGCCGTGTCGATTACCATTTACGATTACAATGCTCGGTCGACATTATGTTAGTCGACATTATTTTAATTAACTTGTATTATTTTATTTTATTAACTTTACAAACTATCGACATTAAATTAGAACAAAAATTTAAAAAACATAATATTATGAAAGAAAAATGTTGTTGCAAAATTCTAATGTTAATGAAATATACATAATACACATCATTTAAAATCGCCTTAAATTTTTTAAGGTAAATCCTTACAAACAAAAGAATCTATTCTTTCCTCTTTATAATATTAGTACCTATAGATAATTTAAATAATACCGACCTTGCACATTAAACGTTAAATGCGATGAATTCTTATACTAGAATATGCTCGCGGCTTCGCTCGCGTAAATATACCTATTGTCAATAAATTCCCATCCCTCCGATACAGTACTTTTTTTTGGATGAAATGTGGTGCTATGCCCTTTTCTTTACATCTGACAACGTGTACGCAAAATTTCACGATAATCGGTTAAGTAGTTACGGAGTGAAAGCGTAACAAACAAGCTTAAATTCATATTTATAATATTAATTAGGATTATATGACGCTGATTAATTTCGAAATATACTATTTGTGATAATTTTATACTTTTACTTATACTGAAACTCTGGAACTCTATTCTGAACAGTTTTAGTAGGTACGACAATTCTGTTGACCCTCTAATAAACTCTTAAAACGTCTCCTTTTAGACCTGCAGATATGTTTAAAGGTACTCACTCACTACCTACTTAGTTTCAGTTTTATTACTAGATTAAATTAAGTTTTATTAAGTACACGTTCTATATATACCCTTATTTTAACATAAATTTCTCTTTATTCATCGCGGTATAAAGTTTATCAGAAGGCCTTACTTGTAATTTAAAAAAAGAGCCGTCAATTTATTTGTAATTCCTTTGTCTGTTCCGAACTGGTGTTTTATAAAAATCATTTCGTATTTTTCTTTGTGCCTGTGATTAAACAAAGGCATAGGTCTGTCTTTAACATTGCTCTGACAATTTCAATAACTTATTTATTGAAGTGACAGCATTAGGTACAATATATGATTAAATGAACGTAACACTCGTAGAAAATGAGGCACTTGACTTTTAAATTTATAATATAGTATAAATATATTGTAAGTTTATATTTATTATTTTTATCCCATTTTTTGTTTTCGTTTTGATTTTATATGCATTGATGTGTATTAATAAATTATTGTTAGTAGGCCTGCGAGAATACCAGCGTTGCGGTATATACTGCAACAATAGCTGACGCAGTTGCCTAATTTGATCTCCATGTACCGTTTTCTGCTTAATTGTATTTATTATTGTTTGTAGGGTTGAGCCCGGTAGAGATAAATAAAATCCGTAAGAACGAAATATATGTTATATTTATCACTTTTACATTTAAATATTATAATTTACGAACGTATATAATAACATATGCTTCCATATACAGCTTTTACAGGACTGGTGAAAACGTCGCGGTTGACACCTTTTTACATACATAGACATGTAGCTACGTATAACGTACGTGGCTATGTATGTGTGTAACTATGTCCCCACATTGTTTTTAAAATTATGTATGTAGGTATGGCGATTCAAATAAAACATTCTTCTTTCTTTCTTTCTTATTTTTGACGTAAACAATAATAATAAAATGGAGGGAATAAACTCAATTAAATCAACTTTGATATAAATATTTATTCACTAGAAATGACTGCTTGGATGGCGTAGTAGTTCAAGACTTGCCACTGCCATAAAACTTTGTGTGATTCTTAAATGGTTTTTCTGAGTCATGGTGTTCTTTGTGTCCGTTGTTTGAATGTTTGTAAAGTCCCCGCGACACACATTTTATTCCTAGGGCGAGAGTTGTCTTAAAAAACAAAAATCAAATGCGACTGTGTGAGGTTTCTGGTTCAATTGCTGGCATGGGCAAAATATTATTGCAATCTTTTTACGATAAAACTTTAGCAGCACGGAGTCTGAAACTGAGCCTGAAAAATGGCAGTAGGCTCGCCCCCTATAACGTGGGACATAAATCCATAGCTGGCGAACCGTGGGTGTCTATAATGTACCTCTGTACTTTCGGCTTGACCGACGGATGACCATTTCAGAAAAATTTTCGCTTGCACATGTTGACCAGTTATGTTTGTATCGCCTTAGAATCAGTAAACAAATGTAAAGTGTAAAAAAACTCAAACAAAGAAAGGGGCGTGTCACGGGTACGGGTACCAAGTGTTGGCCTGCTATGCGATTTTAACCTTAGGAATGGTCATCCGTCGCTGGAGTCGATAGTACCTATGTGTTTGTAAGAAATTGTTATTTCGGCTATATAAACAGACTAGATGTGCCCACGGTTTCACTAGCGTTTATCGTTACTGCGCCTCCCCTGTGTGTGGTAGCGTGATGTTATATAGCCTATAGCCTTCCTCGATAAATAGGCTATCCAACATTAAAGAATTTTTGAATTCGAACCAGTAGTTCCTGAGATTAGCGCGTTCAACCAAACAAACAAACTCTCCAGCTTTATAATATTAGTATAGATTTATGTACATGCTTTCAACTATATTTTCTACTAGCTAAATGATTTTAACTAAAAAGTGTTTGTCGCCGCGGAACCCAACTATATTTCTCTGCCCAAGTTACTTAAATGGCGTAGTTTTTATAGTGTAAAGCTAGATAATAGCATGGCTTACTCAAAAACAACATTTAAATATGCTTCGTTAGATTACACGCTGTCACAGAATGCGTAAGAAAAATAAAGATTCACAGCTCCTCCCCCGTAGGTGATAGCGTGATAATATGTAGCCTATATGTTGACCCGACCTGTTAGTAATATTCATGCAAAATTTGAAGTAAATCCATGCAGTACTTTTTGAGTTTAGCCCGGACATACATACAGACAAACAGACAAAAATTCTAAAAACTATATTTTTGGCTTTGATATCGATTGTAGATCACGCCCCAAGAATTCTTTTAAAAAAATATTCTATGTACAGTTTTGACTTTCCTACGATTTTATTATATGTATAGATATGTAGAAAGATTCATCATGTAAAATCACGATATTTTCCTTTACCTTTATAATATCAACTATTAAACAAATGACTTACTATAAATGTTGTTTGTATTTGTGTAAAATATTTAGCTAAATATATATCACTCATTCAACATGTGTACATTTAAACATTCCATCCAAACTGAATAGAAACTAACTGTTAATGCCTAGTAGGTATGTAGGTCTTGTTTGTCCGTTGTTTAATAATTGTGAGGTTCCCCGCGGCACAGGAATTATTAGGTACCAGTGCGGTAGTTGTTTTCAACAAAACAAACACAAAAGTTGAGGCGTAAGTATCATAGCTAAATGTCACGCACAGTAGGATGTGCCCCTCAATTATGCGTATTAAGTGTGTCGTAATTGAATATTATTCGAATAGCTCTTAACCCGATGCGATTATTGTAATCGATACATTGAATATACATGACGATCAGCAGCCTCGTCCTTCAGGACAACGAAACTTTTTTTTTTATTTTGCTCGTCATAATGACCACACTCCACCTGATGGTAAGCAGTCGTGTGGTCTAAGAGCAGTGGCCCCTACACCGCCCTCATAGCAGCCGAGGCGATGTTGAGGTCTCTACTTTGACGGCCTGAGAATGTGCTTTTTCACGCCCCGCTTAAAGGATCCAGGATTGAAGGAAGAAGGAAACACGTGCCTTGGCAGATAATTCCATGCCTTGGTCGTTCGGTAGAGGTATGAGGACCCAAACTTGTTGGTACGTGCTCTAGTCGACTCTACTGTGTAAGGATGGCATCTGAGCCCAGCACGCGTTGTTCTGGATAGGAAAGGGGAGGGCGGGATAAGGTGAAATAACTCTTCAGAGCACTCCCCGTGGTATATTCTGTAGAAACATGCTAATGAGGCAATGTCCCTACGGAGACTGTCTATCAGGATTTAGTCTCTTGCTGATAAAAGATTCAGCTGCGACTAATATAAAACTGCACACCTATTATTGTAATCACGGAAGTAAACACCCTGTAACACCTTGTTAATCTGAGTTGTAAAATACTGAAATTATATTTAACTGACGATTTAAAAGAGTGGTCGTGAGTTTCTTGCAGGTTTCTTCGCTTCCCTTTGCCTGAACCTAGCAACTAACCTAAATGTAGCTTCAGTAACTTAGTAAACTCACTAACCTATATACTTTGACGTTCATAAGTGTTACTTTGTGACCTAAATGAATAAATGATTTTTGACTTTTGACTTTGTCTTTAAACAAAAACGGGGAAACTATAAAAAAGCAAATTCTCCCAACATTTACTTTTTATGACTTCTCCCACCAGTTACTTAACTTTAAAACGATAGATACATAAACAACGCAGAAATCGAAAAATGCACTAAACTGAAGTTAGACCCCTAGACATTTTATAATTTTTGTTAAACTAAAACAGGTTAATTTTGTAGTTACGTACTTATAAGGCGACTAGACAATTTTTTATCCACGTTGAACAAAGAAATGCCTTTGAAAATTCTCCTTTCAAGCTTTTAACTTGATTAGGTGAAAATATCCCTTTAATAAAGAAAAAATAAATACCAACTTATTTTTGAACTAAGTTGATAATTTTGCGCGAGTAAAAATGAAATGACTTACGTAATTTTCACAATATGGACACCTCTTTATTAGGTCCTAGTTAGGTACACTTCCTGTAAAATGTGAATTTATTATTCAAAGTTTGAATAGGAAATAATTTGTGAACATTCAGGCGTTAAAAAAATGTATGTTAACATGTCATACGCTCGTCCGTGCTATGTTTGACACCCGCAATTAAAATTTTACTTTACTAGACCTATAAGTTAAATAATATACCTAGTAGAAATAGAGCTAAACCCAATTTTATCCGCAACTTTTAAGTGTACCTACAATACAAGGCCAGACTACTAACGATTAGCTATTATTAACATACATATGTATTTTTCAAATTCAAAAATGTTATTTCCAAAATGTTGTAATTGTAGACTGTAGCTTTTTCAATATTAAAGAAGAGTTCAAGACTCCGTATTGCTTTTAATAATCCTACTAAAAGTATTGTCTACTATCTTATGCTACGATACAAATGAGGGAAGCTGCAAATTTATAACTCCATTATTGTTTTTCCCCAGCGGCGTTATTGTCGCTCCACGCAGTGTACTCATATGTACTTCTTACCGCTAACCTGGAGGATTTCCAAGCGATAGCGAAGCAGATTGCTGCTTCACCCGTGGGTACTCAGATAAACCAGATCATCCGTAGAGCGTCAACGCTCTTCAATCGTCAACTAAACGCACCCGATGAACCTCATATGCGAAGTGACACCAAAATATATGACGGTTTGTGCTTCTTAAGATAATAATATTATCAATATAACCCTGATTCACAAAATCTTTACTTAAGTCATTGGTGTATGAAGCAGCGATAGCCTAGTGGGACACAGTTGGACTGCTGCGCAAAGATCTCAAGTTGGATCCCAAGGCGCGCATCTCTTACTTTTCGAAGTTATGTGCGAATTAAATAGTTAATTATCGTTTGCTTTAGCGGTAAAGAAAAAAAAACATCGTGAAAAAATCTGCATGTGTGACAGTCTTCCATAATGTTCTCGAAGATATGTCTGTGTATCTACAATGCTATACTAATGGCTAGCGCGGGGTACTATGGCCTAACTCTTCTCACACTGAGAAGCGACGCATGCCCAACAGTGGGACAGTTTAATACAGGGCAGATATTATTGTATTATTTGTGTATGAAAGATTATTTTTATTGCCACTGCTCTTGGAGCTGGAGACGTACTGTTAATCGTTAATCAGCGCTCATCGACATGGCTATAATTCCTTGGCATTATAAAAACGATCCTAAGGAAACGCAACAAAGCAGCTGCGACCACTGCCGTCGCTCTAAACCACATTAGTGAAAAACAATCACATATGGCGGGTGTACAGGATACACAAAGGATTTTCTTGGGACCTTCCGTACGAAGAAGGTACTGTCCCAGTTCTGTGCGGTTAGTCCAGTACTGGGAAAGTACTAAGTCCGGGATTACATTACAGCTTACAATATCTTTGTAAATTTCAGATGATTCCTTTGAAGTTTGGAAGCCTGATGGACTGGGTAATTATTTTTATTATTGTCTTATTGCTTAACAAAAATCAAGAGTTCTGCAGATCTAGTTGGTACTGAGTTCATATGGCCGTGACTCGTGCATATTATTCTACTAGCTGTGCCCGCGGCTTCGCCCGCATGGAAATCCGTATACAATGTATACGGATGTTCTTTACTGACTTTCTTTACTCCCCTGACTACGTGCATGCAAAGTCACACGATGATCGCTTGAAGAAACTCACATTTTTAATGTTAGTAAGATATATTAAAATAGAAATTAGCCGTGCCCGCGGTTTCAATTCTTAGCTCTTCCTTTCGTCTCATTCTTTAACGACTGTTACAACTGTTTGCAACACACTGACTTTCGGTAGGTAAGTGTACTCGCGATAATTTTTACACGATTGCCCAAAAATGGAGTGTAATGTTTTAGGGTTCATGTATTTATGTAATTAATTAAGTATGTATGTATGTATGTGAGTTTCTTTATTCCACCATAATTTCTAAATACCTGAACGATTTGGATGTGTGGTATTATTAGTATCCTTATATCATCCCGAGTGACACATGCTTTGCTTTTTTAAATATCGGGTTAAAGTATTCATTTATTCTCAAAAAGAACAGGTACAGTTCACTTATATTGAGATTCTATATAATTTTAGTGTGTTCTATAAAATACAGTCTGAGTTACGTTAAGGTAAGAGATGATAGATTAATAATTTTTTGTGACAAAATCCAGTAAAAGTTTTTTATACAATGCTAGGGTTTTAGTGTTTCTTATTTCAGCTGGTAATTTGTTGTCCAGTTGTGCTCCTTCGTATAATATGTTCTTTGTCCCATAGTCAGTTCTGGGTGTTGGTAGTTGTAGTTAGTGTCGTCGTCGTGTGTGCTATGTGTGTGATTTTGTACTGAATTCTAGTTGTGAGTGTATTGTTTTTGTAATGATTTTAATATTAGCAGGGCAGTCGCTTTTCTAATTTTCAAATTATATCTACAACGCCTCCGTGTACACAACATTTTGTGTGACGTTGTCTGGAGCGTGGACAAACAGTTTGGTTGAACCGTTCACCCGAGAAAGGGCCACGTAAAGTTGACCGTGGGAGAAACAGGGGCTCGTAAGATCCACTCCAGCAATTTGTAGCGTCTGCTCTTGAGCTTTATTTATTGTCATGGCAAAACAGACGCTAACCGGAAATTGTACCCGTTTAAAACGAAATGAAAATTATTGGGTATTAGAGCTATTCGGAGAATAAAAACTCTTTCACCCTCACCACATCCAGTAAGTACTTTCGCTTCTATTACGTTGCGCTGTAAATTTATCACCCTGAATCGGGTGCCATTACAGGTTGGATGGGCATAAATTTTTTAATAAAATTATTGGCACGCCGATTTTAAGAATTATTTAATGCGCAGGAAGCCCGGGCACAGTTAAAGAATTAAAAAATTCTATTGTGTAATTGTTGGCTCCATCTTTGTCAATTACTCTGTTAATAGACGTATATTCTATAGATTCGCCACTCACACGCGCTATAATGCCGGTGTTAACTACTGGCAACCCTCAGTCGGTTTTCGCGTTAAGTAAAGGCGGAAATATACTTACGTGTCGTGGCGTGTCGTGACGCGCCATAAGCATATCGGTTTCATACATTTAATATGGTTAGGGACATATTTGCATGTCGTGTCGTGTCGCGACGCGTTCTGTGAAATGTATGAAACCGATATGCTTCTGGCGCGTCACAAAACGCCACGACACGTAAGTTTGTTTTCGCCTTAAGAGTTTTGGTGGAGCGAGATGCTGAGCTTCTTTCCCGCTCAGCAGTTAAGCGAGGCTCACGCTCATCTGCGGTCTCTTGGGACCTTTGTAGTCTCATTTTTTTAGCACCGAAGTCATGCTGGCTCTGCGAGATTACCAGCGTTGTGGATTCACTGCAACATTGCTGACGCAGGACCTTATTTGTTCTTATACTTATTAGTTGAGTTTCCTGTTACCTTATGAGCGTGGAACAAATAAAAAAAAACTTGAGAGGTGTCAAGGGACACCTGGATGGAACGAAGTTCCTTTCGATTAATTAGTGAAGGAATTGTAATAATTTTTTTTTAAAGTTTTAATAATATTTTTTTTATTATTAACAAATATAATGTAATATAAACTTAATCAGTAGGCTCAATTTTAGTAATAATTGGCTTGTGGACAATAACAATACATAAATATTAAGAAATAACCTTAAACTTACAACTATAGCAAAAGGTGTCGTTACAAAAAGTGTCGTTACAACTTTTGGTCTTAATTTTTTCCGTCTAGCCCCCTTCGCAACGCGCGATAAGGAACTTCGTTCCAAAATATGTTTCATAATATTGTCTTCTGTTTACGCGAATGTTATTCACTGGAATTAAACTACTACTTAAATACGGATTTTATCGCGTTGTTTACTTGATACTTTATTACAAAATTTAGAAACTGTTACACTACTATTACTATTAAACTAAACTAATTTTTAAGCTAATTAAATTATTGAAACTATTAAAACTATTTATACCTACTATTACTATACTATTGTACTATTTATATTTATGTTTACAATTTCCCCGACGTTTCGGTTGCTTAAAGCAGCCATGATCGCGGGGAGTCTCCCCGTGACCATGGTCGAGGATCTTTACAAACATTCAAACAGACACAAAGATGACCCAAACTTGGAACAATTATTTGTGGGTCACACAATATTTTGTCCTATATTATGCTAGCAACACTGATCGAAACCACTGATAAATTAATGATTTAATAAATTAGATAAATTGTACTTTAGATTTTACATCGTTACTGATTCTATAAAACATACTTTAGTTAAAACTTTGTATTGCCAGAAACACTCAGGGGAAGTGCTTCGGACTCAGACAGCCTAAGTGATAAAGATGAGGATTACTTGAAAGACAGGGATGGCCATCTGGTAAAGAGAAGATCTAACCCAGCAAAAGACACGACGGGCCTCGGCAAGAACGTTAGTTACTACCTTCAGTCTATAAAGAAGATCTTTGATAATGTTTAAGTCGAAATAAAGGTCTACAAATGGAGCACCGATGTTTATTTTGTCATGATGCTTTAAGTTTGTTTTTAGTTATTGTCTTTATGTAATAGGGTTAATTTTTGTTAATGTGTTCATGTTGAAGGTCCTATGTTTGTACTTTGTACATTGTTTTCCCCACAAAAGCAAATCGTAATCAAAAAAATATTGTTGTAAAAACAGTATCAAAATGGATATATCGCTATTTCCCTTGCACAGCTGCATATAGTAGGGGTTTACGAGACAGTTTTCAACGTGCATCCTTTTTCTGTCATTTGATAAGTACCCCTACGTATACTATTATATTATCTGTGCCCCTACTAACAGATTTGAAACGCTTGTATCTATTTTCTTTTTTGAGTAGATTTCAAACACTCTTTGTATTTTAGAATATCGTAACTAATTTGTCTTAAACAATAAAACATTGTGAGTCAGCTACCTTATAGTAAGGATCTTTGCACATGATATGCTTGTCACTCGCTCCGCAGGTAACGTGCGTATAACGTAGCTTATCAAACTAATTGAACGTAGCTCATATCTGTGATCTGACTTAATACTATACTTATTGATTACCTATGTGATGACTTAATAATATATTGATAATAACTCATCAAAATAAAGATGCAACAAACGGATCATCGGAGATTTATATTGGAAGTGAAAATAGTTACTGCATACAATATATATGTTTATTCTGGGATGAGCATAGATATTACACTTAAACCATTGCAGTATATGACAGAGCTATTACGTTGACTGAAGTGCGGTGCATGCACTGCAGTTAAGTAGAACTTAGATATTGTTCCGAGTTGCTGTTCGAATGGTAACAATATGTCGCAGTAAGATTGTTGAAGCCGTTATATGTCGCGGGCTCACTATTACAAGGTTCTAAGTTATTTTTTTTTACTTTGGGGAAATGAGGTTTAAAATTTGCATATCAGTAAAAATAACTTCACAAGTAACTTAGAACTATTTGCGATTTAATATTGTGAGGTGGTAAGTGCTGCCATCTATTACTATATTAGTCTAAACAAAAAGGGAATGAAAATATATAGAACCATGCAATATTCATCTCATTTTTTTTCAAAAATGTAACATTGAACCTTGTAATATTGGACTAGCGATATTTATACCCCTAGTGATTTTGCTAAATACAGTAATATAGTTTTGTGAAAGCGGTTTATAACTGTGTTACTAGAAATATAATAATTATGATACGAGTAATATATAAAATCTTACTAGGCTAATCTAATGCAAGAATTATAATAATAATATAATAATATTGTACCACACACAACACCATCTAGTTCAAACTAAGCAGAGCTTGTACTATGGGTACTAGACAATGGATAAACATACTTATATACTTTTTTTTTGTAAATACATACATATTATACATAGAAACACCCAGACCAAGACAAACATCCATGTTGATGCACACAAATGTTTGACTTGTGCGAGAATCGAACCCGCGACCTCAGGCGTGGCAGACGGTTACACTAACCACTACGCCATCGAGGCCGACATATATAAGTATATATTTTCTTTGGTTTGTGACACTAGTTACTTTGAGAAGACCATTTGTGACGTTTATGACATTCTTTAGACATTTAATGAATAGATTCGGTACTATATCTTTAACAGTTATTGGAAGCATTTAGCACCTATGTTTTAATTAGATAATGGGGTTAAGTCTATTGCCATTGACATTTCAAGCAGTGATGCTTTTTAAAGGTCTTGGTAGAAAAATACAAACTCGAAACGCAAATCGAGCCAAGACTACATCTAGACACGCGGCAGCGTGCAAGCCAAGTTCAAGCAAAGGAACTGGCTATCCAGCGCCGAGTGTAATATTACACGAACCACTTGGTGCCACTTTTGACCCTTCTATAACTCAAAACCTCTTTAACGTAAACACATAAAACTACGTGTGTTTAATTATATCTATACGTACATCTAGAAGCCCAAATTTCAGGAAGCTATCTCAAACGGTTATAAAGATATGAAGGTCAAAAAGTCGTAAATTTTAGCACTGACTGACTGACTGACATATAGTACCTAAACCTAACCTACTTCAAGATGACCTAGAAGGATGAAATTTGGAATCCAGCTCGGTAATTGTGTGTAAACGTAGGAAAAAATCTAAAAATAAAAAAAGTTAAAAAATAAGGGGGTCCTGATACATTATTGTTTTATTACATTTATGTTCATCCTGCTTCTTTCACAACGATGAATTAATTGATTGTCATACTAACAAACGTTTTTCGTGCCTAAACCAGTAACAGTATAAAAGAGAAAAATTAAATTAAATCTCAATACCTGCCTAGTTTTCTTTACAAAAAGTAATGATATCCCACCTGTAAGGTTAATTACTCTCAGTATAATCATTTACTTATTAATTAATCCTATTTATCATTGACCTATATTATTGTATCGATATTGTAAGTATTAGTAATAATGATTACTATTCGATTGTACTGAACGTGTAATTTCTACCGATTGTTAAAATATAAATGGCAACACTGTGTCGCGACATCTTGTGTTAAAAATATAGAGAACGACATTCATTCCACGTTAAACTGTTGAACAGTGAGGTTATAATTTAAAATAAATCCATTTAAAACTTGTCAATCCTTGTTTCTTTTCTGAGATTAAGACCTGATCCTTTACACCAAAAACATAAATGTACTTGGCCAGTTTTTATCAGACTTAAAAAATATATATAGGTATATGTTGAATAACTTTATAAAATGACTGATGTAATGAAAACTGGCCTAGTCAAATCTAACCTACTTTAAGATCTCACATTTTTAAATAACAGCAATTGTTATAGGTATCCAATAAAGCAAAGAAATAGAGTTTAATACTTGTTCATAATGTTATTTTGTTCCTATAAATACATATTTGGATTTTGCATAGAACTTGGCACTCATTTAGATCTCCATTCTTTTTGCGGCGAAACCCACAGCCAAGCATAATTTTTGTATTGAACTTGGCTCGCCTTTTTTACATTTATGTTTTTGGTGGGATACATTATTACACCAGTGTCTCATTGATGCTTATTCTAAAGCAATAGTTTCCCCATTTTTAGTATGTTTGGTCATGTAGCTACTCCACACAGACGAAGAAGTCACGATATATAAATAATAATAAAATAATAAAAACTGTTTATTGCCAATTTAGTTTACAATTTTGAGCATTACCCGGTGGCCCCACACTAGGCAAGCCTGTCCTGTGGGTGCCGTTAACGATTACCATTTTGGTTACGTGCATACATTGCGCTCGATCGACGTTATCATTAACATAAAAGATGGGTTAGGCTTAAACACTATAGAACTAAACATAGTAACAAAATAATAGATACTTTACTACAAATAGAGCATGATTTTAAAATAAAGCAGGACAATATTATAAATATAATCAATAAGTAACTAAATATTATAAATCAAAAATAATAATAACACAAAAATAAAAAAATAAAAAAGCAACTTATAGTACTATCTTATAAATGCACATGTATACAATCTTTTTCAAGACAAATGTACCAGAAGGCTCTCGGTTAAGTTATATGACAGTGACATTAGCCACATTGTAACCACACGCCTAGCTTGTTTAATGGAGCATAGTTTAATATCACATGCACTGACTATTTTATTATAAATATAATGTTCTACAAATGGACTAAAACGCCTAGCGAAACTTGTGTTAATGGATGGTATTGGTAGCTTAAAAACCCGGCGCATTAGTAAGTTGCTGTAATCGTTTGAACTAAGTACTTTTCTGTGCACAACAAGAGTTGTTTTTGAGATATATAGTTGTCGTACATTCAGTAATTTAGCTTCTTCGTATAGCTTTTTTGTAGAGTAACGAAATGGTCTCCTAAGCATTGTTTTTAAAACTGATCTTTGTGCTCTTTCTGCTGAAATCATTACAGTCTTTACAGCGCTTCCCCAGCAGGTAATGCAGTACGAGATCAGTGACTGACTCAAGGCAAAATATACCGATTTTAAAGTGTCAAGCGACGCCGAAGAACGAAGCAATTTAATTATGTTTGCACTTTTTCGCACTCGGCCTGACAGGGAGCTAATGTGCGCTTTAAAATTTAGATTTTGATCTAACGTTACGCCAAGGTATTTAACCGTGTCTGTTCTTGACAATACTTCGCAGTCGCACCCTCGGCCTCGTCCAGAGCATTCATGAATTTGGATAACACTGCTACTTTTTGGAGCTGAAATCGAGGTTTTGTGGAAACATATATATTTAGTTTTCTTGGCATTCAAAGTAAGCAAATTATTCTGTAGCCATGTAGTTACTCGCTTCATTCCCTTTTCAGCGTTTGAGAAGGCTTCCTTCCAAGTAGATCCGTTGTACAGAATAACAGTGTCATCCGCGTAACATATTATTTCCGAATTGATATTATCATGAATATCATTCATGTACATTATGAATACGGTAGGCCCCAGAATGCTGCCTTGAGGAACACCGAAGGTTGTAGTCCGAAGTTCACTCTCACAGTCACCAACTCTGACACACTGCTTCCTCTCAGACAGATAGCTCTTAAACCAGTCTAGTGCTATGCCCCTGACACCAAAATGATTGTCCAGTTTCGATATCAATATCGGTATTGATACGGTATCGAAGGCCTTCGCCAGATCCAAAAAGATGCCTATGCTAGCTTTGTTTCTGTCAAGATGGTTGCATACTGTTGTCGTCAATAATGTGACGGCTTCCTCCGTGGACATACCCTTCCTAAAACCAAATTGTCTGGAAGATAGACGGTCATTTGATTCAATATACCTGACAAGTCTCTTGTTTACAATCTTCTCAAGTAATTTGGAAAAGACAGTCAATAGTGAAATGGGGCGGTAGTTGTCTATGGCATTCCTGTTTCCAACCTTAAAAATAGGTACAATAGAGGCTATTTTCCAGCTGTCGGGAAATAAACCAGATTCTAGGCTGTGATTAAAAATGCCCGTCAGGGGTCGCAAAATTGCGGTCATAATCTCTTTTAGGAGGGCATTAGTAAGGCCGTCAATACCTGGTGCTTTCGTATTTTGTAAGGAGAGGATTAATGACTGCACTTCGTGCTCATCCGTTGGTTGTAGAAAAAAAGAATTCAGTATACCCTTACGACTAATTTGTGTTGCCAAAATACCCTGATCTAATTGTATTTTCGCTAGGATATTATCTGCCAATCTTTCGCCCACGGTGGAGAAGTAGTCATTGCATATGTTCAAAGCATTTTTGGGACTTGAGCTACCCTGAAGTGATAAAAGTTCGTGAGGTTCCTTATTATTCTTTTTCAAATGACATATGCTTTTTATGGCTTTCCACATTTTCTTGGGGTCTTTTGTGCTGCTAGAGAGCTCTTTGTTTTCGTAATCTATTTTAAGTTTACGTAATAAGCCATTACAGAAATTCCTGTACCGCGTGTAAATAGTATGTAGAACCGTATCATTTGGGAACTTCCGTGATTTTGCGTGTAATCTGTCTTTATGTTTCATGCAGCGGATTAGTCCGGGAGTTATCCAAGGCTGTATGCTATATTTAGAGTGGCTAATGCGACCTATTTTCGTGTGCTTGTCGATTATTTCAGTAAGTTTATTGCAAAAGTTGTTTACCTTTAGGTTTAGATCACTAGTGTCGAGCAATACCGACCAGTCCACTGCCTGAAGCTCAGACTTTATAGCTTCCACATTCCGTTTTATTATGGTTCTATCACGATATTTAGGTTTTTCTGTGTTTACCGTAAAGCCGAGTATTACCATGTGGTGGTCAGTTATATCTGAAGAGCACACCACTCCCATGGCATTCTGTACATTATTAATGAAGATGTGGTCAAGGCATGCATCACTTCTTGTTGGTTTGGTTATAGCAGGGTAAAGTCCATGTTCCGCCATGAGGCATAAGTATTCTATGTCCTGGCTACTTGTTGCCGAAAGCAGGTTAATATTGATATCACCGGCTATAATCAACGTTGTTTTTCTATTCGAAAGGTTTGCTAGTACATGATCAAGAGAGCACAAAAAGTTATTCGTATTTTTAAACGATGGCGGACGGTAAACGCCTAGTATAGTAATATTATTTGATAGTTCCATTTGCAAACAATTAGAATCCGTTACATCCGGCTCCGTCACGCAAGCGGTCAATGTGTCCCTTAAATACACTACCACTCCACTGTTCTGATATGACAAGAGATAGCGCTGTATAATCCTGAATCGCGCAAGCAAAGTTTACACAGAGTGTTACTATACATACAAACTCCTCACTGTTCTCCCAACATCAACATCATACTGTTATGCTTACATTTAAAATTGTATCTCATGTATGTTATGATTAGTTAAGCAATAAATTCAACATTTTTGGAAATCAATTCATTCATTCATTCATCAATCGTCGGTACGCGGCCCGCCAGGCACGATCACCCCAACCTAGTCGTAGGTTCTACCTTAGTGTTGCAGGGACATGATACCTCCATTCCTCTACCTCACTCACCCTCACCAAAAACATTTACATCTTCATCATCATCATCTCAGCCGAAAGACGTCCACTGCTGGACATAGGCTTCCCTCAAGGTTTTCCACACAGACCGGTCTTCGGCCAACCGCATTATCTACATAGCGAAAAGTTTTGTTGCAAATATTTCTACTATTTTATCGTAATCTAGTAATCTAGGTCATGTTAGTTATTAAGAAAGTTAATCTACACTGTAATTTTTATGTTAATAGTTCACCCTCTGGGACAGTCGTTATCTCCTCATGAGACTAACGCGATACCGTAGGGCATAGTATACTAGCTTTTAAACTACCACCTTCGGCTTGTGATATAAACAAAAACTGTATCACCAGGTTAAATAAAAGCGCACAAACCGCAGGGCAGCTTGTGGGAGCCTCGTCCCCAGCTTGCCGTTACTGGTTGGCTGGGGTGGAACTTCAAGAGCGCCCGTAGGACTCTCATCTCTGGCTTGCCTTGATCGGCCGGTCGGAGGGGGGCCGCTGGAGTTACATCCTTAGAGTGGAAGTGTCATTTTCAAGGGCATAACTACGGGGAAACCCGCTCCGGGTTTCTGTTTTCACGAGACCCATGATGGTGAAACCGGCGCCGCGCCGCTCGACACCCCTAGCCGCTCGTACCGGTGTTGCCCTCTGCTGCTGGCTTGTATGTCTACCGTGGCTATTCAGGGGGCCTATCTAGTGAGTTGGCGAGTCACCGTCTGTCCATTCGATTGATGCTATTAGAGTATTCAGGGCAGACGCCGTTTTATCATCCATAGTTACCAATATACCCCTTACCGCAGAACCGGGCGCCGGAGGGCGCGGGACGACCTCCAGCCACCCTGTGGTTTGACCTGGGGGTGGCGGGCTTTGTGGGCCTGCCCGCCATCCATTCAGCACCAGGTCCGAGAGGCGGCGTGCGTGTTCCCACGCGTGCCTCTGTGTCGTGTCCGTTTCCCCTCTAGGGGGGGACAGTAGGGCTTTTTTGTAGTTGTGACCAGTGGGTAGGTCTTTTCGTGTAGTGGCCTGCCGTTTCATACGGCGGGCCGTAACCTCTGCGGGGTCGCGACCGCATGTGAAAGTGATTCGCGCGGCCCCGCCGATAGTGGTTTGTCGAGGAACACCGTGGTAGGTTTAGTCGGTATTCCGGGAGGTCCATTTTATTGTTTTAACATCTTTCTGTTACCCCGGCGAGTCCGACATAACCCCTCCGCCCGCCCCCGCGGAGGGGTATGCGTCAAAGCATTCCCCAGTTAAAAAAAAAAAAGAGACCCCGCTCTTCACATTACAATAATAATATAATTGCACAAGTCAAAGTCAAAGTCAAAGTATTTTTTATTGTGAGACAGTGGTGTCGAGAATCGAACCTCGATTCTCGCCATCGCAGTGGACCAATGCCAATGAGCAGCTGAGCCGCCAGCGCACTGCGCAGGCGACCGAGAGGAAGCAGCGGGGGCGCGGGCGGCGGGTGGCCGCGGGACCCCTACCACTTACTCAAGCATTGCCGATGCGATCTCCGACGGGACCACTGCTTGTAACGCGTCACTTAAAATTGTATATACTTATACCAGCGCTAAAATACAGTCCGCTTTTTATTTGTCCACCATCCACCATCGAGACCCTAACAAGTTGGTCCTTCGCGATAAAGTATTTACAAGAAGAGTAACAGTTGCGAGCGGACTTCGGCCCCCCCTTTGTTCGAGCTGCGTGGGTGACACGTGTGACCTTTTCAACGACAGAGGACTTTGAAGGACGAAGCCGAAGAAAAGAAGTTATAGTGGTTGGATAAGACGTTGTTGTGAGTTCGTTCCATTATCCTTTTTACTTCAACTTATCTCTTTTTCCACATAATTTCTTTATTTTCTTTCCTGCCTTGCTTCAAATAGCCAAGTTGAGCCAGTACGTGATAGTCATCCACGCTAGTTGTCTTATTTCATAGTAATTTTCATTAAAACTTAAGTAATAAGTTTGTATTAGCAAGTAAAATATTTTACGTTGCATTCAATTATTAAGTTACCAAACTGTTCACAGCTCATAATCATCGCCGCTTTCGCATAACCGGCTTGTTGCACCGCGCGCCGGGGCATCGCACGTGGCTTTCGTGGCCGGGCGGACAGCTGTTCCTTGCACCGCGCGCCGGGGCATCGCACGTGGCTTTCGTGGCCGGGCGGACAGCTGTTCCTTGCACCGCGCGCCGGGGCATCGCACGTGGCTTTCGTGGCCGGGCGGACAGCTGTTCCTTGCACCGCGCGCCGGGGCATCGCACGTGGCTTTCGTGGCCGGGCGGACAGCTGTTCCTTGCACCGCGCGCCGGGGCATCGCACGTGGCTTTCGTGGCCGGGCGGACAGCTGTTCCTTGCACCGCGCGCCGGGGCATCGCACGTGGCTTTCGTGGCCGGGCGGACAGCTGTTCCTTGCACCGCGCGCCGGGGCATCGCACGTGGCTTTCGTGGCCGGGCGGACAGCTGTTCCTTGCACCGCGCGCCGGGGCATCGCACGTGGCTTTCGTGGCCGGGCGGACAGCTGTTCCTTGCACCGCGCGCCGGGGCATCGCACGTGGCTTTCGTGGCCGGGCGGACAGCTGTTCCTTGCACCGCGCGCCGGGGCATCGCACGTGGCTTTCGTGGCCGGGCGGACAGCTGTTCCTTGCACCGCGCGCCGGGGCATCGCACGTGGCTTTCGTGGCCGGGCGGACAGCTGTTCCTTGCACCGCGCGCCGGGGCATCGCACGTGGCTTTCGTGGCCGGGCGGACAGCTGTTCCTTGCACCGCGCGCCGGGGCATCGCACGTGGCTTTCGTGGCCGGGCGGACAGCTGTTCCTTGCACCGCGCGCCGGGGCATCGCACGTGGCTTTCGTGGCCGGGCGGACAGCTGTTCCTTGCACCGCGCGCCGGGGCATCGCACGTGGCTTTCGTGGCCGGGCGGACAGCTGTTCCTTGCACCGCGCGCCGGGGCATCGCACGTGGCTTTCGTGGCCGGGCGGACAGCTGTTCCTTGCACCGCGCGCCGGGGCATCGCACGTGGCTTTCGTGGCCGGGCGGACAGCTGTTCCTTGCACCGCGCGCCGGGGCATCGCACGTGGCTTTCGTGGCCGGGCGGACAGCTGTTCCTTGCACCGCGCGCCGGGGCATCGCACGTGGCTTTCGTGGCCGGGCGGACAGCTGTTCCTTGCACCGCGCGCCGGGGCATCGCACGTGGCTTTCGTGGCCGGGCGGACAGCTGTTCCTTGCACCGCGCGCCGGGGCATCGCACGTGGCTTTCGTGGCCGGGCGGACAGCTGTTCCTTGCACCGCGCGCCGGGGCATCGCACGTGGCTTTCGTGGCCGGGCGGACAGCTGTTCCTTGCACCGCGCGCCGGGGCATCGCACGTGGCTTTCGTGGCCGGGCGGACAGCTGTTCCTTGCACCGCGCGCCGGGGCATCGCACGTGGCTTTCGTGGCCGGGCGGACAGCTGTTCCTTGCACCGCGCGCCGGGGCATCGCACGTGGCTTTCGTGGCCGGGCGGACAGCTGTTCCTTGCACCGCGCGCCGGGGCATCGCACGTGGCTTTCGTGGCCGGGCGGACAGCTGTTCCTTGCACCGCGCGCCGGGGCATCGCACGTGGCTTTCGTGGCCGGGCGGACAGCTGTTCCTTGCACCGCGCGCCGGGGCATCGCACGTGGCTTTCGTGGCCGGGCGGACAGCTGTTCCTTGCACCGCGCGCCGGGGCATCGCACGTGGCTTTCGTGGCCGGGCGGACAGCTGTTCCTTGCACCGCGCGCCGGGGCATCGCACGTGGCTTTCGTGGCCGGGCGGACAGCTGTTCCTTGCACCGCGCGCCGGGGCATCGCACGTGGCTTTCGTGGCCGGGCGGACAGCTGTTCCTTGCACCGCGCGCCGGGGCATCGCACGTGGCTTTCGTGGCCGGGCGGACAGCTGTTCCTTGCACCGCGCGCCGGGGCATCGCACGTGGCTTTCGTGGCCGGGCGGACAGCTGTTCCTTGCACCGCGCGCCGGGGCATCGCACGTGGCTTTCGTGGCCGGGCGGACAGCTGTTCCTTGCACCGCGCGCCGGGGCATCGCACGTGGCTTTCGTGGCCGGGCGGACAGCTGTTCCTTGCACCGCGCGCCGGGGCATCGCACGTGGCTTTCGTGGCCGGGCGGACAGCTGTTCCTTGCACCGCGCGCCGGGGCATCGCACGTGGCTTTCGTGGCCGGGCGGACAGCTGTTCCTTGCACCGCGCGCCGGGGCATCGCACGTGGCTTTCGTGGCCGGGCGGACAGCTGTTCCTTGCACCGCGCGCCGGGGCATCGCACGTGGCTTTCGTGGCCGGGCGGACAGCTGTTCCTTGCACCGCGCGCCGGGGCATCGCACGTGGCTTTCGTGGCCGGGCGGACAGCTGTTCCTTGCACCGCGCGCCGGGGCATCGCACGTGGCTTTCGTGGCCGGGCGGACAGCTGTTCCTTGCACCGCGCGCCGGGGCATCGCACGTGGCTTTCGTGGCCGGGCGGACAGCTGTTCCTTGCACCGCGCGCCGGGGCATCGCACGTGGCTTTCGTGGCCGGGCGGACAGCTGTTCCTTGCACCGCGCGCCGGGGCATCGCACGTGGCTTTCGTGGCCGGGCGGACAGCTGTTCCTTGCACCGCGCGCCGGGGCATCGCACGTGGCTTTCGTGGCCGGGCGGACAGCTGTTCCTTGCACCGCGCGCCGGGGCATCGCACGTGGCTTTCGTGGCCGGGCGGACAGCTGTTCCTTGCACCGCGCGCCGGGGCATCGCACGTGGCTTTCGTGGCCGGGCGGACAGCTGTTCCTTGCACCGCGCGCCGGGGCATCGCACGTGGCTTTCGTGGCCGGGCGGACAGCTGTTCCTTGCACCGCGCGCCGGGGCATCGCACGTGGCTTTCGTGGCCGGGCGGACAGCTGTTCCTTGCACCGCGCGCCGGGGCATCGCACGTGGCTTTCGTGGCCGGGCGGACAGCTGTTCCTTGCACCGCGCGCCGGGGCATCGCACGTGGCTTTCGTGGCCGGGCGGACAGCTGTTCCTTTGTTCTATTCATCTTTTGTGTGATTTATTACCTTTCATTGTATTAGTTTTTATCAGCTATTAATTATATTTTTAAAATTGTTTCGCTGCCTACATAGCCATAAGTAGATAATTTATTTTATTAGTTGTTTACACTTCCGTTCATCATGCCTGATAATGTTAAAACTTTAATAAAAAAAAGATCTTCTTTAAAATCAAAGCTTACAACTTTTAGTAAATATTTAACCATCCTTAAAAGCTGTAAAAGTCTCAGTGAACTGCAGTCTGCTGAATTGGAGTGCCGTCTAAGCAAAATTGAGAAGTTAAATTGTGATTTCGATGCCTTGCAGGATGAGATTGAGGCGCTTTGTGATGAGCCCACCGATGAGGGTGACGATTCCCCCTCTGAGCGTGAGCAGTTCGAAAATGAGTACTTTGCTCTGGTAGCAGGTGCGCGGTGCCTGCTCGCGTCGACTAAACGTCCTGACTCTGTAGCAGGCTTCAGTGATGCCGTATCAGGTGAGGATTTCAGGACTTGCAGCGTCAGATTGCCTAAGATTGATTTACCTCATTTCAGCGGTAGCTATCAGCATTGGCTTGAATTTAGGGACATTTTCACGTCAATTATTCATAGCAATAAAAACATAGATAACATAAACAAATTTCATTATCTTCGCGCTTCACTTCATGGAAGTGCAGCTTTAATCATTAAGCATATTAATGTTTCTAGTGACCCTTATAAAATAGCGTGGGATTTATTACTTGAGCGGTACGATAACAATCGGCTGCTCGTCAATAACCACGTACAGGCATTGTTTAACCTTGATCCTATACAGAAAGAATCTTGTAAGTCTATCCGTTATCTTATTGACACGACTACTAAGAACATAAGAGCACTTACTACATTAAATCAGCCTACGCAACATTGGGACACTTTAATTATTTTCATGATGTCTTCCAAATTAGACAAGCTTACCCTACGTCACTGGGAAGAACATAGAAACAAGTTGAGTGATAGTCCAACCTTAGATATGTTTATTACATTCCTAAGAAATCGGGCCGATTTATTAGAAAGTTTGGGTGACTATGATAATCGGTTTAATTCTCATAACTCGAATAATAAACTCAAATTAAAATTAAATGAAAATAACAATAAACCTACTTCAATACAATGCCCTATGTGTGATCAGTCACATTATTTATTTAATTGCGAATCGTTTAGAGCACTTTCTGTTGATTCTCGCATAGAAAGGGCTAAACAATACAAAGTTTGTTTAAATTGCCTACGTCCTGGTCACACGAGTGTCAAATGTGGTTTGACTCATTGTAAATACTGCAAGTACAAACATAGTACATTGTTGCATCTTGAACGTACGGATCCTACTTCTAGTAATTCCAAATCTAACCCCGAAGGTCTCGTACTAACTAGTGATACCATCACAGACACTACTGCGTCTCGCGTATTTCTATCCACAGCGGTCGTACGAGTGGTTGATGTCCACGGCACGGAACACAACGCAAGAGTATTGCTGGACAACGGCAGTGCGATTAATTTAATAACGCAAACATGCTGTGAGAAGTTGCAACTGCCAGTACGTGACGTGAGTACGGCGGTATCAGGTTTTAATAACTATTTGACAACTAGCACACAGTCTTGCAATATTACAATAAAGTCTCTTTGTAGTAATTATTCAGTGAATCTAAATTGTACCGTTTTCCCTACAATAACTCCACCCATTCCATCTTCTTACATAGACATTAGCAACATCCGTTTTCCAATAGGTCTTACTCTAGCCGATCCATCTTATAATACTCCTTCAAAAATAGATATTCTGTTGAGTGCAGATATCTTTTGGGATATTTTAGGCAGAGAATCTATTGAATTAGGTAAAAATATGCCAACGTTGCGTGAGTCAAAGTTAGGTTGGTTAGTCACTAGACATATTACAGCGACACCACATTCTTCTAACTTCTGTCTCTTTTCTCAGGGCGATTCTGATCCCGATCTTACGCGTTTTTGGGAGTTAGACACGCTTAATTCTCAGCATTCCATGTCGGTGGAGGAGAAAGCGTGTGAAGAAAGTTTTGCACTTAATACGTATCGTAATGATGAGGGCCGTTTTGTCGTAACAATGCCTCTGAAACGTGATCCGTATATCTTAGGTGACTCATTACATATGGCTAAGACTCGATTCTTCTCATTAGAGCGAAAATTTAAGCGTGATAGCGATTTTAGAGAAAAATATATTGCCTTTATGCATGAATACGAGTCCTTAGGTCACATGACCGAGAATGATAGGTCGTTGACAGGAAATAGTTCCAATATTCATTATTTTTTACCACACCATGGTGTCATTCGCGAGTCAAGTACAACTACAAAGTTACGTACCGTATTTGATGGCTCCGCTACCACCACAACAGGTGTCTCATTGAATGACTTGCAAATGATAGGCCCAACTATACAAGATGATCTTTTTTCAATTATCTTACGTTTTCGGCAACATAAATTTGTAGTGTCCGGGGACATTGAGAAAATGTACCGTGCCATAGACATTAATGCAAGTCAACGGTGTTTACAACAAATTATTTTTAGATATGATTCTTCTCAACCATTAAAAACTTACACATTAAACACACTAACGTACGGCACGGCATCAGCGCCGTATTTAGCAACTAAGTGTTTGTCAAGTTTGGCTTCTACTGTTGATGATGATGACGTCAAGTATGCTATTTAGCACAATTTGTACGTCGATGATTATCTGGACGGCAGTTCTACAATTGATGCAACTGTAAAATTGTGTAAAGGTGTTATTTCGACGCTCTCAACTGCCAAATTTAACCTTCGAAAATGGCAGTCAAATAGCACTGAAATATTGAAAGCCATTTCCATTTCTGAGTCTTCTTCCATTCACAATTTCACAGATGCGAAATCACAGGGAGTGTCTAAAACTTTAGGCTTAAATTGGGAGCCCAGTTCAGATACTTTGTCATTTTCTATAAACATAGATAATAATAAAAAGATAACTAAAAGACATATTCTGTCAGTAATAGGCCAAATTTTCGACCCGTTAGGATTAATAAGGCCATGTGTCGTGCAAGCAAAAATTATCATGCAAAAATTGTGGATAAAAAAGTATTCTTGGGATCAGAAATTATCTGATGAGATAAATAATTTATGGTTTTCTTTTTCACATAAATTACAGTATCTTAATAATTTAAATATACCTCGTTGGGTTGTTTGTAATTATTGTGAAAGGACCGAAATACATGTTTTTACAGATGCATCAGAAAATGCATACGGCGCATGTCTATATATTAGATCTTTGGACACTTTAGGTAATGTTCATATTCAGTTACTTGCGTCAAAAAATAGGGTTGCCCCTATGAAACCAGTCACGATTCCGCGACTGGAATTATGCGGTGCTCTCTTAGGTGCAAGACTGTGTGTTAAAATCATGTCCGCACTAACATTGAATATTAAATCGTGTCACTTCTGGTGTGACTCCACCGTTGTTTTGGGATGGCTATCGTCTCAGCCTACCCAATATAAACAATTTGTCAGTAATCGCGTACACGAAATACAGGAAAAAACCTTAGGTCACACCTGGAGCTACGTGCCTTCAAAATTAAATTCTGCTGATCTTGTGTCGCGAGGTTCGTCAGCAGATCAATTAAAATTTTCATTATTATGGTGGCATGGGCCCGAATTTTTAAAATTAAACGAGTCTCATTGGCCCAAAATGCCAAATACAAATAAGCATAGTAACGCAGTGTGCGAAGAAAAATATGTTTATCTACAACTAAAATGACTAACAATCATAATCAAAACTACAATATCATTTCATTTCTCATAAATAAATATTCTAATTTTCATAAACTGCAAAGAGTAGTTTCTTACATACTAAGATTTATTTACAATTCAAAAAATAAAAATAAATCAAATAAACTTACAAATATTCTTACTAATCTAGAATTACAACAATCGTTAAATATTATTATTTTTCATGTACAACCTGAGATGTTTCCTGCCGAGTCCCTGATCCTTAGGGCTGGGAAGGCTCTTCCTAGTAAAAATCGATTGTTGTCTTTGTCGCCATTCATTGATGAAAATCAGATAATTCGTGTAGGCGGTAGATTGGATAATTCACCGTACTGTTATGATGTTAAGCATCCAATTCTAATTTGCAGCAAACATCAATTAACAAAATTAATATTTCAAACGTATCATATTAAATTATTACACGCAGGGCCACAATTATTACTGTCAAATATCCGTCAAGCATATTGGCCGCTAAAAGGTAGGAATTTATCTAAATTGACAGTTAATAAATGTTTAAAATGTTTTAGGTATAAGGCTCAAAACACTCAATCCATAATGGGCCAACTTCCTCTTAATAGAACAAGCTTAGAATTTCCTTTCCTGCACTGTTGCGTAGACTATGCTGGGCCGGTGCTGATAGCTGACCGCAAAGGTCGAGGCTGCAGGCTCTTGAAGTCCTACTTATGTATTTTTGTGTGTTTTTCTGTTAAAGCCATACACTTGGAGCTTGTTACAAAGCTTACGAAAGAAGCTTTCATAGCCGCGTTGAACCGGTTCATTGCTCGCAGGGGGAAGCCACAAAGTATCTCATCCGATAACGGAACAAACTTTGTTGGAGCATCCAATGATCTGCAAAGATTTCTTGCCGAGTCTAATATTCAGTACGATATGGCCCAGGAAGGTATAGATTTTAAATTTACTCCTCCATATAGCCCACATTTTAATGGGATGGCAGAGGCAGCTGTCCGTTCAACCAAGCATCACCTTAGGCGTTTTTTACAACCAGTTCATTTTACCTATGAGCAGATGGCTACCTGTCTGGCTCAAATTGAAGCTATTTTAAATTCGCGTCCTCTCACTCACCTCTCAACCGATCCCTTTGACTTCACTGCACTTACCCCTGCCCATTTCTTAATAGGAAGATCACTCACGTCAAATCCACATCCACAAGTCTTGGAAAGAGACATTACTACCATTGATCGGTACAAAAGGATCGAATACATCAGGCAACACTTCTGGGCTCGTTTCAGAAACGAGTACATCTCCATTCTTCAACAAAAGACTAAGTGGCTTACGTCTTCCAACAACGAGCTCAAGCCGAACGATTTAGTCCTCATCAAGGATAAGACTCTTCCACCATTGCTGTGGCCGCTTGGAAGAATCGCCAAGGTTTATCCTGGTGTCGATGGGATCAATCGTGTCGCCGAGATTAGGACAAAGAGAGGCCTCATACAAAGAGCCTTTAATAACATTTGCCCTCTTCCAGTTCAAGACTCTTAACTGTTCATCCTGTGGGGAATATGTCGAGAATCGAACCTCGATCCTCGCCATCGCAGTGGACCAATGCCAATGAGCAGCTGAGCCGCCAGCGCACTGCGCACGCGACCGAGAGGAAGCAGCGGGGGCGCGGGCGGCGGGTGGCCGCGGGACCCCTACCACTTACTCAAGCATTGCCGATGCGATCTCCGACGGGACCACAGCTTGTAACGCGTCACTTAAAATTGTATATACTTATACCAGCGCTAAAATACAGTCCGCTTTTTATTTGTCCACCATCCACCATCGAGACCCTAACAAGTGGTATTACAAGGTGTTGTATAAAATTGAAGCATAGAGTGCGAACTCACTGCTCTGCCATTTAAGGCGTACAATAATAATAATTACAAAATGAATTGGTTACAATAAATTACAATGTCGATAATTCAAAATACAATCACAAAAAACTACAGAAAAAATAAATTAAAATATTAATGAATACCATGAAATCATAAGAGATGTCAAAATTTAATAATAAATAGGGTATGTCCTAAAAATAAAACATTATAAGTAATTGCAAAATAATAAGAATACTTAGTTCACATAAAAAAAAAATTCATTACTCGGTCACAGATTTTCTGTGGTTACAAATCTGTCGGACAAAAATTCATTTACCGTGTAGTACGGTCTGGTTATTAAAAAGATATGTAAACTCTTCTTGAATACAACAATATTATCAATCTCTCTTATTTTTTTAGGTATTTTATTGTAAATTCTCGAAGACATGCCAAAAAAGCTCTTAGATAATAGGGCAGTTTTTGAAGGCATATTCGATATTTTGTCTGCGTGTCTTCGGGATTTCAGACTTCCAAACATATTTATATTTGTTTTTACAAATGTCGCGACTTCATATATATACAGGGCAGGCATAGTTAATATTTTTAACTCTTTAAAATAAGGGACACAACTATCAGTCACAGCAATACCGCATACCGCGCTGACACATTTTTTCTGGGCTCTAAAAACAAGTTCCCTGTCTGTAGCATTTCCCCAAAATATTAATCCATATCTTAGCGTGGATGTTACATACGCATGATAAGCGGCCAATGCTGCAGTTTGGTGGACAATTTTAGATAATCTATACAGGGCATATGCAAAGTTATTCAATTTTTTACATATAGCGTCAGTTTGTGTTTTCCATGTCATATTTTTGTCAATCCATATCCCTAAAAATTTAATTGTATCATCTTCTTAAATTTTTTTCATTCCATAATTAATATTTAATGTCAGTGTAGATTTTCTTTGGGAATAGCTTACTATTTTTGTTTTATCAAGATTCATAATAAGATTATTGCATGTCAACCAATTTATTATATCTACTAGAGTCTTATTTATGTCATTTTCAAAAGTTACAGCGTCACTAAGTTTAAATACAGCAGTTCTGTCGTCAGCAAATAGTACCATAGGGAATTTGATGGCTTTTGGCAAATCGTTTATATAAATCAAAAAGAGTAAGGGACCTAAGACACTTCCTTGTGGGACGCCGTATGTGACTGTTCTAGGATTAGACAAGTATTTAGTCTCAGTTTTTGAGGAGCAGCAGAGCTGATTTATTTCAGTTATTTGTGTCCTTTCGTTTAGGTATGATTCTATCAGCTGTAAAGTGTTTCCTCGTACACCGTATTTATACAGCTTATTTAATAGAAGTTTATGACTGACATGGTCAAAAGCTTTCGTCATATCCATGTAGAGAGCAGTTACAGGTGTCCCGTTATTCATATTTTTATAGATTTCAGTTAAAAGGTTATAAATTGCCAAATTTATGGTTTTACTTTTACGAAACCCGTTTTGTTCGCTAGTGAAATGATTTCGCTTTTCAAAATAATTATAAATACTATTGTATATAACCTTTTCAATAATTTTGGAAACAATTGGTATGAGCGCTATTGGTCGGTAACAAGCTATATCCTCTTTGGATCCTTTTTTGAACAGAGGCTTGATAATAGTTATTTTTAGTTTAGTAGGAAACGTGCCATGTTGTATGCATAGGTTTATTATATAACTTAGAACTGGGCTAATCTGCAGTGCAACAAACTTTACTACAGACGTGGAAATACCATCGTGGCCTGTGCTATGCGTATTTTTTAAGCAAAGTATAATTTTGTGTATGTCGTCTGGAGTGGTCGGATTAATAAATAAAGAATCATAATGAGTATTGTTAATTAATGTCGATGTATTATTAGATAATGTCAAATTATTGTCTTTAGATGTCATGTAATTTTTAATAGAATTAGAGGATTTAATAGGTTTTACCATGTCAACGAAATAATTATTGAAGGCTTCAGCAATTGTTTGCGGGTCTGTTAACACTTCTCCATTCAAACTTATTCGGAAAACATTTTCTTTCGGGATATTTGATTTTGTACTATTAATAACCTTCCATGTGGCTTTGGATTTATTGTTGGACTGCTGTATAAAATAATTATTTTGTGCTTTTTGAGTTAGATGAATTATTCGTTTGAGCCTTAACGAATAGTTTTTAAATTTATTTCGATCTTTTCGGTTAGTTGTCTTGCGATATATCCATAATAGTTCCCTTTTCCGACGACAACACTTTGCTATGCCTTTCGAAATCCATTTAGGTCTTTTTTTGGGTGTGTTTCTTATTTTAAGTATAGGAAAACACAAATTGTAAAAAAAATGAAAGTAGTCAAAGAATATATTAAATGCCTTTTCTGGATCTGTTTCACAAAATACTTCTGAGAATGAAAGGCTCTCGATGCAATCTTTAAATTTAGCTTTATTGTAATCGCTTAAGTCTCGCTTAAAAGTGTACCATTGGCTGATGAGCCAAAATTTTTTGACAGGACATGATAAAATTTGCGCAGAGTGATCTGAAAGAGCAAAGTCTATGATTTCGCATTTGCTGCCTCGAATATTGTTAATAATATTATCTATGCATGTGCCACTGTTGAAACGAGTCGTTTCTCTGGTGCCAAATTTCAAATTAAAATTTAAGATGGTATTTTCGAATTCCGAGGATGAAAAACTGTTTTTCTTAATGTCTATATTAAAGTCACCACATATTATTATTTTTTTATCTTTGCGATTTAGTTCTTTGCTAAGAATTTTGCTTAGTATATCAAGAAATACGTTTATATATCTTTTTTAAGATTTCGGCACTCGATATAGACAAATAACTAATATAGGATGTTCTAACAGCCTTATAGCACAGCATTCTACTATATTAGGCAAACTTGATTTCTCAATGTAGGTTACTTTTTCAAATTTGTGGTTATTTTTTATCAAGATACATGATCCACCATTCCTGTTATTACGAGCATAACATGCTGCAAGAGAGTAATTAGGTAAATTAACAAAGGCACAGTCTTCTGTGGTCATATTATGCTCAGTAATGCAAATTATGTCTATTATTTTATTATTTTCCTTAAGTTCATCTAAATGTACATTTAGTAAATTTGATTTGTTTAATAGTCCGTTAATGTTTTGATGCAATATAAGCAATTTATTATACAAGAAAAAGCTCAGATTGTTGCGTTTGCGACAGGGATTTATAATTTTTGTCAGTTGGAAGGCAAGTCGAATTACTTAATTTATTTTGAAGACAATATAAATCGTAATCTACGAATATGTTGGACAAGATGTCACTAAATATATTGTTCCAACCATATTTATTAATTTTTCCTGTCTTGTAAGAAAACATATTATGTGTTAGAGTATTATTACTATCAAAAAAATATGCATACTTGCTATTTTTTATATCCAAACAGAGCATGTTATTAAAAAGTTCAACTTTGAAATTGTATATTAGCGCACCTTTTATATATGTTGGAGCACAGATGACAATATTTGTATGGGTAATATTACTCAATGACATTTTTAAGTAATTCATTAAAGTTATATAACAATTATCTTTTAAGTCATTTTCTCCAATAACAATTAAGCAATAGTCATTGATTGAGAAGTCTTTTAACTTGAATTCCATATTGTCTAAGAAACTATTTGTATTTGGCAATATGTAATGACAATATGTAAAGTCTCTTGAAAAAATATCATCAATAATTGGCAGTTTTCCCTGAGTACAGCCGCTACTTATAATACAAATTTTATTCTTATGTTTTGGTAACATGACCCCTGATGGAATTGTGTTAGCAATATTTTGCGATGAGATTTGTGTTTGATTTATTTGCATCAATGAGCCACTAAAGTCGGAGGTTTGCGTTTCCTTATTAGCTTTGGAATGTTCCTTATAGGTTAAGATGATAGGGGATTGTTTGTGACGCTTATCACACTTAGTTTTCCGAGATGATGCTGGTGTGTTACATTTTCTGTCAGGCGTACGACATATCTTTTTATAATTTTCTATAGATTTAATAGATTGCTGGAGATCGCTTTTAAGACGATAGTTCTCACTATTCAGGTCTTCAATTTCCTGGTGAGCGCTCTTTAATTGCATCTTAAGATCTTTAATTTGTTCTCTCAAGTTCTTAATAACGTCGTTGCTACTACTGTCGTAAAGACTGTCCGGTATGCTTAACATTGTTGTATCCAAAGCCATATTATTTTCATCGTCGGAGGTCATTACCGACAAGTTAGTTAAGGATGTAGATTTTTGCCGTCTTCGATGTATATTGATATTATTACAATCCTCCATACTGATATTATTCATATTTGTGTTAATAATATTATTTGTTAATTATGAACAAGTGGTATCCAGTAGTAGTATATAGTTGTTACTTGTTTGCTAACATAACATTGTAACTTGTGTATTGTTGATGGTACAGAACGGTGAACTTTATTCTTCCAAATACATATATTGCTGGGCTCTTGGTCAATTAATTATTGTCAATTTCTGTTTCCCAATTTTAGAATACAAGAAACATCACAAAAAGTACTGGGCGATAATACCGAGGTTCGAACCCTCAACCACTGAATCAATCTAATAGTTGTGATCACTTAGCCACGGGCACAGTTACGTGACACGTTAAAATAGGTGTGTGGTTTCTACATAAATATTGCTGAATTAACAAGTTACGTCAGATTGTCGTGATTGGTCAATGTCAAACGTTTGAATAAAATTAACGATTTGTTTTTTCACTGGACGGATTACACTTGTTTTTAAAGTTTTATTGCACTTATGTTACTGATTAAGTACGTATGACTATTTATTTTAGTACTACGGTCACTTTATTGTTCTTAAGTGGTTTTTTTTTGCACTGTTTGCACGTAAACACTGAGTTTAACTTTGAAATATTTGGTCACTTATAACTTTTAATGTACTGTTTCTATTTTTGCACTTAATAAATACGGGAGACAATGTTTACACGACGACTAGCGCGTACTTTTTTCAAGTCAACAAGTCAACAAGTTGTACAATATTTTAAACAAATGGTTAATAAATATAATATATATACTTAGGTATATAATTAAATTTGTTGAGTAAATAAGTGTATATATATGTAAGTATATCTGTGGGTGTGTGAATGTGTGTCGTGTGTGTGTGTGTGTGTGTGTGAGGGTGTGTGTGTGTGTGAGGGTGTGTGTGTGTGGGTGTGTGTGTGTGTGTGAGGGTGTGGGTGTGTGTGTGAGGGTGTGTGTGTGTGTGAGGGTATATTTGTGAGTGTGTAAGTGTGTATGCAATATTATTAGGACAACAATTATTATGAAATTATATTCAATAATTCCTCAGTACTACCAAAATTCAAATTTTTAAGCCAAAGCATTAATGTGTTTTTGCACTCATGATATGTCATAGGGTATATATGTAATATTTTATTTATTTTGTTATATAAATGGGCTGATTGCCTATCAAATTGTTTTTTCGCGAATATTGTAGTAACGATGCAGGTAGGGATGACATAGTGATTGTGTCTTTTCATAAGAAGTTGGGAGTCTAATTTTAATTTTTTATGTAATTTTAGGACAGTGAGTAAAATACATAGTTGCCTGACAGAAAGAATGTTACTTAATTTGTATAAGTCATCGGTGGGAAACCGATAAGGTTTAAAATATATAACTTTTAAAATTGATCTTTGGGCCCTCTCGATTTCAATAAATTTGCTCTTATTAGCGCCACCCCACACTGGTATACAATATATTAATATTGACTGAATCAAAGTAATGTAGATTCTATTAATTGTTTCGGATATTGTAACGTGACGCAATGTTTTGGATACCCATATAAATTTTCTAACCCGGGTCATAAGTAAATCCCAATGTAAGCGCCATGACATTCTTTGATCAATGAGAATACGAAGATATTTTATATTACTAACTTTTGCAATAAAGGGACAACTGCAAATACTCGACTGAAAATTGTTGCAATTATGAATCCGAACTCCAAAATCTACTTGTGGTTGAGAAGAAAGTGTAATAGAAAAGCATATATGTATATTTAGTTTTTGAAGTATTTAAAGTCTGTAAATTACTATTTAGCCAACCAGCTATTTTGGCTAATCCAGCCTCAGCGTGATTTTGAACGTCATTCTAAGTGCTGCCCGTAAACACTATGGCGGTGTCATCAGCATAAGAAATTATATGCCCAGCAGTAATATTAAGATTGCATAATTCGTTGATATATATTAAAAATAGGGTCGGACCAATAACACTGCCTTGCGGCACCCCGTACAAAACATGTTCAGATTCGCTAATGTAGTCACCAATTTTGACTTGTTGTTGACGTCCCGTAAGGTAATTTTTAAAGAGCAATAGGCTATTATCCCTTATACCAATATCTTCAAGCTTCTTTAAGAGGATGGGAATAGAGACAGTATCAAAAGCTTTCTTTAGGTCTAGAAAGGCAGCTAGACATTTTTTGCCTTTATCTAAGTTATTAACAATAAGGGAACTAATCTTAGAAACAGCATCTTCAGTAGACATTTCTTTACGAAAGCCGAATTGCGTTGGTGCCAAGATGTTGTACTTACTTAAGTAGCTAAGTAAACGTTTGTTTAAGAGCCTTTCCAGAATTTTTGATATGGCGGGTAGTACTGATATTGGTCGATAGTTATTAACATCATCTTTGTCTCCACATTTGTATACCGGCGTTACCAGAGATTGTTTCAAAGCTTTAGGAAAAACATCCGTATTGACACAAAGATTGACAAGGTGGCTGATTATAGGCACTAAAGTAGACTTAGCAAGTTTTAAAAATTTGGCAGAAATATTATCCCAACCGGTAGCACTGTTGGAATCAAGGCTCATTAGCACACTTTCAACTTCCATAGGATCCGTTTCAAGTAAGACAAACGAGGACAAAATGGTATTATTGAATGCTTTTTTGTCTGTACACGAACTACTTCTACTGCCTAATATATTCTCAGCTAAACTTTTACCAACATTCGCGAAAAATTTATTTATGTAGTTGACAGAAACAATAGGATTTGGGAAGTTGTATAACAGATTGGTGTTTGCTGTTTTCAAAGGTTTGTAGTGTGTAATGTCATTTATAGTTTTCCATAACATTTTGTTATTATGAGTGCATTCAGATATTTAATTTTTATCATATTGACGTTTCAATTTCTTGATAAGATTATTACAGAAGTTTCTATAGCGTCAGAATGTAATTTTAAGCAATTGATTATTTGGATCATTTTTCAATGACCTCTGCATACTATTTCTATTTCTTATACATCGAAGAACACCATCAGTGATCCAAGGTTTTAGTATACGTTTAGAGTTTGGAATAGGTTGAATTTTAGTGTGTGCTAAAAGAGAATCCATGATTTTTTTAAGAAGTTTGTCAGTTAGTCAATTTGCATCATCATATGACAATAATTCTTGGAGATTTGAAGTTTGTAAGGTATTATGCGCTTTTTCAAAGTCTATTTTCTTTTTGTATTTTGGGAGGGAAAACATTTTTGTCACATTAGATAGACTTAATAAGATCAAGTGATGGTTAGTGATTGTTGTATCAAGGAATGTATTATATACCTAACATCAATAAATTCAGGTCTTACTGAAGCAATTCTATATAATTGAAAATATTATCCATTAGATATTCTGTAACAGTATTAATAGGTTTTACTCGTAAGAAAATCCTTCAGTTGATATTTTAAATGCATTATTGTTTAATGTTCTCCAATGCTGGGGTAACTTATTAACTATGATTGGTGCCATGCCAAATATACTTTTGCGCATGAGTGCAGTTGTAGCTCTATGTATATTCTTCTTTCTTTCTTCTTCTTCTATATATTGACAATGGTTTATTTTAATGGATACTAAATGATTTTAAAGTTTAAGGGCGTTTAAGCCTTGTGACCTGTTACGAAAGGCAACATCACAACAAGAAGAAAGAATGAAGATCTTCTACTGTACTCTTGATTCAATATTCCGTATTAATATGTGAATACGGTGTCACGTAATCGACTCGCGGCGCACGGCTGCGTGCGCGGCGAGCGAGACGGTGGCATCACTAGCCCCCCTCCGAGCGGCGGCGGCCTATATATAGTGGATCGCGTCCTGGGGCAGTCTTCTTTCTTTCGCTGAGCTGCACATGAAGTTAAGTGGTTCTTCCTAACAAGAACCACGTAGGAAGCCTTTGTGAACCACGCCCTGATTTATATGAATTGTATACCTTGCTTTAAGTGTGTTCTACACTCAGTGTTAATAAAAGTGTTAATTGCTCTAGTATCTTTGAATCATCTCTGCTTAAAGTAACCTCAAGACACCACGCCGCTACAGCGTGGCCTGTCGTCTTCCTAATAAAACCTTAAAGGTTACAACGGATGGCGTAGTGGTTCAGTAGTCGCCTCGCCATTGCCACCGCGACGTGTGTAGTGGGTTCGATTCCCACACGAGACAAAAATTGATGTAATCTACAAATAGTTGTTATAAGACTGGGTGTTCTTTGTGTCCGTTGCGCGTTGTTTGAATGTTTGTAAAGTCCCCGCGACACAGGAATTAATAGTGCGGAAGTTGTTTTTAGAAAAACATATATACAATATACATATACATTTTCGCCTTTAGCCAAAAGCTACTCTTACAGATGTATAATTGTCGCATGTGACACAACTCCTCTGAAAATACATGCTGAAGCCAGCCGACACCTAGTTTAGTCACCGCCTTGTAACTACGACTAACTAAGTTTACAACCCGCCCACTGTTTGTCGTCCAAGTTTCTCCAAATTTTGCTAAGTCATCAGCTTTTACTTAAATCAATCTGCCTCACTTATACTAATAGTTGCCTGAACATATTTACATAGTTCTCGTTTTTTCAAAATTAATTTACTTTATGCGGAATTTAACGCAACATTTTTATTTTTGGATTTTACTATTTTGAAAGACTTTTTTATAATTACGCCTTTTTCGACGTTTCGACTCATTTTCAGCAGCCGTGGTCAGTTGTAAATCAATCAAAGACAATATAGGAATAAAACGCTTGGGCTACGTTTTATATGGCCAGTAAACATAGTACCAAACGTTATGCCCATTGTTACAGCAGAAAGCTCAAATAACGACTATTGTAATTTGACATTTTTGCAATAACCAGATGTGATGTGAAGAGAGCAGAATTTATCAGCTGAGCTGGAGCATAGGTATATTGTTTGTTTATCAAAATCAACTATAGTACATATTTAAACCTTGGTTGTATTAAACACAGATCCAAATAGATTCCATGGCTTTGTTGAATATTATAGTTCACCTATGCTAAGCTAATTACGATTTAACTTGCGTATTCAAATAGTAAACTATGAGGACAAAATCTCTTTATTTAATAATTAATATCCTTTTCACAGATGAAATCCCTATCATAATCACAACCGTAGTCGTCCAGTTTTCCTGATTTTAAAAAGACCGCACATTTTCGAACTTGTCCTGGTGGAGTACTGCCAGATTTCCAGTCATTATACAAATCTTCCAGACGGTCCCCTAGAATAACCAAAACATATATTTTATTAATACTTTATATCTTAATATAAACTTAAATCCTAACTTAATCAAATCAAATCAAATCATTTATTTCGGGCTGCATAGGCCCATAGATGAATACCTTAACCTAAATTTCCATATTATATAATTTTATAATACATACAACACCATCTAGCCCAAACTAAGCAGAGCTTGTCCTATGGGTACTAGACAATGGATAAACATTAAATATATACTTTTTTTATTGTTTTATAAATACATACATATTATACCTACATAGAAACACCCAGACCAAGACAAACATCCATATTCATGCACACAAATGTTTGACTTGTGCGGGAATCGAACCCGCGATCTCAGGCATGGCAGTGGGTTACATTAACCACTACGCCATCGAGGCCGATTTGATGTAAGTAAATATACCTTAATACTATGTTAGTAAAACTTCACTTCGCACACTTAGTACTAGTGCGCTCGGCTGGTACTTGTCCGTGGAAGCGACGGAATACCACGTCTTGCGGTCAAAAGCTTTCGTCCAACACCATGTGCAGGTAGCAGTCGGGAACGCGCACGACGAATGCTTTAAAGTTGACGTTGCGGCGCGACTCCAGCACTGCACTCTCGGGACGTACTCCAGCTTTTGGCACACGTACTTCGCGATGTTCTCCACCTCAGTGGTGTAGTGCAGGCGCGAGATGTACACCGGCGTGTTCTGGGATGCGGCACGCACCTTTAGGTTGGGGTCCACAGGTGCCTTGCCACATCCGTTGTTAATGTTTCGCGACCGGCGCTTCCTCCGTTGCACCGTCACGAAACCATCCTCGGTAGCCCGGTTCGTTGCTTTTGTAGGCAAGGGCATAGCAGGGGCGCTCGCAGTGACCGTGGGATCAGCTGTTTTTACGATTCGTGCAGCAGAGCGGGGAGGAGCTGCGGATGCGGGAGCGGGGCTGCGTGACGCGCTTGCGGCGCATAACACAGCCTCAGCAGTCGGCGCCGGCGACAAAATCGCTGACGCATAACTCGTCGCCGATGTGTTGAGGCATGCATCTCGACGCATGTTCACATTGTTTACACGCGTCGGTGACCCAGTTATTGGCACAGACTTGCGCAACGCCTCTAGTTCGATGCACAAATTTGCAACAGTGACCTCCGATGCACTCAACTTCATCTGCACTTCACTTCACTTGCCTTTAAAAAGACGATGTTTAAAAAGGCTACTGACGTCGACGTGATCGAAAGTGACGGGAGGTAACTTGTGTAAGTCTCTCGCCACAAATGTCGGCACGTCATCTGAATCGGTCTCCTTAAGCAGCGTTATAACATCCTGCAGACTCTTCCTTGTTCCGTCACGTCGACGAGACACCATCTGGTCACTCTTGTTCAGCAACCGGAACACGAGCTGCTTAGCAGCTGCAATCTCTTCCTCGCTGAGGAGTATAGGTGCTCGTTATGATATATTTTAGTGAGCATATTTTGCTGTGCAATTAGTTTTTTTTGATGGTCATTATATTTAATCGCAATTAAATCACAGTAATAATCATATATTTTTTAATTTAACATAACACCTATAAAAATCACAGATCACGAGTTGCTGACTTGCCTACAACTATATAAATAAATATAATAACCTAACACCTACGTAAAAATCATTGTTCTCCGATTAGAGCGATGATGGAGCGCTAAAATGAATAACTTTGCTTGCTATCGCAACTTTAAGCAAAAATGATGTAAAATGAGGATTTGTGACGAATTTACAATAACCCTCATGTATCTGTGACGAATTTACTTTCAATATATGGATTTTTCAAAATGTGACGAATTTACAACAACCCATTTGAAAGTAGGCTATTTATTTCCTTTAATTGTTTTTTTTGTAATGAAGCTGATAGGCCTTTCGGATCAATCTGTCCGCTTGCAAAGACCCTTAAAATAGTCACCTTAACAATATATTTAAAAGTCAGGCTTACTAATATTATTGCAGTTAAGTTACATCATAACAAATGTTTAGACTTTGTACTATGTATAACTTAGCCTACGTTATAGTAGTAAGTAGATATGAGTGGATTTTACGATACCAGATTTTAATACCAGAGCTTCACTGCAAAATGTGGTGCCTTGATACGAGCCGAGCAAAACTTGTAAGTATGAAAGTATTCGCTAGTTGGGAGCGGGATAAAAATTTATCCATTTAATATATTCTTTATTTATGTATAGAAATAATATGGACACATTTTGTATATCTATCGTATACATTATCTATCGTATTGAGAAAAATTACCGAATAGTGGCCTAGTTAGCCTGGTAATCGCTTACCATCAGGCGATCCGTCTGCTCGTTTGCCTCCTATCTCATAAAAAAATAAATATATCTCATAAAAAAATAGTTGTGTGGCTTATTTAAATTATATATTATAAAAATCGATCTACATTTAATCTATTTATAATATGTTTCTATGTATAATATGACATTTATAAAAACAAAGATAATAATTATTTATTACAGGAGTATTTAACTATGTACATATAACCACAATTCTTTAAAACTAACTTATACTTAAAATATTGTAAAACAGAAAGAAAAAGAAAACTAAAACCCTCTAATAGGCGTCATAAAATTCCTCTGCATCACAGTCGACCGATAGTGTGCCCAGAAGACTGGCAGCAATGCCACGTTGAATGGCAATGCTTATTCTTTCCGCAAAATAAAGGCCAGCCCTCTGGTCACGGGAAGCGTCGATTAACCTTTTTGCTATGTCTCTATAAAGACCACGAACACTGGGACACCATAACCCTAGAGTTTCAACCCCAAAAGGCTCAACAACATAATCCCCTGCGGGGTTTTTGTATTTACGCCGTTTGAGCGTCTCCGCAAATGCAGCAGCAGCGTCAGCACAACCCGCCGTGTTGGGAAGATGTGATGGCCCAAGAGTGTCGACACACGTTGCGTCCCACACCAAGAGCCTACGCATCTTCCAAGGCATCAATGACATACCGTCTGGTCTCTTCCCTTCGTCACGTGCCAAACCATTAGGTTCGAGATGAGCTGGCACGCCGGTGGTGACAAGAGCACGACGGATAATGTCATTAAGATTGGTGGGCCGCATAAAATGACCGGCACTCCTGCTGCATGATAGGCCATGATGGCCAAGGCCATCGACAGCTTCACCACAGTGACATCGAAGCGGAGAAACACTTGGAGCACCTAAACGAAGGCAAGAAGCGATGCGGAACGTTGTATCGTCCAACATAGTGCCTATGTTGGACGATGGAAGTGCTTGGAGCCAAAGACCCGATTCCCACTCCTCCACAGCCAATAAACGGGCACGCTCAGCAATATTAGGAGAAGTGTTCATGAGATGTTCTCTCACCATGTTGCAGAGCGGCTCGTCCCACCGACTTTGAGAGAATAGATCGGATGGCAAATCAGAGCTTGGACAGATCGTTTTCCAAGCGTTCACTGTGTCGGACTTGCACGACACTTCAGAATTAACCAGAGTGGGAGCTAAAGTAAAAAAAGAAAGAACGAAGTATATAATTATCTATGTTAATCTATTGTCTAGTACCCATAGCACATGCTCTGCTTAGTTTGGGCTAGATGGCGTTGTGTGTATGTGAAAGAATATTATTCTTATTTCCCACATTTGTAGTCGAATAGGATGCCAAGAACAGGTTTAGAAGCAAGGTCTTTAATGCTTGAAACACTGCTAACTTCCTCACTCCTTATACACTACTCGAGTACTCATTTGGTGTTGTCGTAGTAGAGGACGCCGAGTGAATACTCAGATCATAAAATCTCGAAGAGACTCACCGTACACACTTCTCCAAGAGACTCACCGTACACGCTTCTCCAAGAGACTCACCGTACACGCTTCTCCAAGAGACTCACCGTACACGCTTCTCCAAGAGACTCACCGTACACGCTTCTCCAAGAGACTCACCGTACACGCTTCTCCAATCACCGTTTCGTCCAGTGGCTTTAAGTCCAACATATGTGTAAGGATATTCGTCAATTACGGACAGTAATTCTTTGAAATTCTTTGCTTCATTATAGTTGTTCAGGACTGCTAGATGGCCACCTTCAGCAACGCACGTTGCTTCCGCCTCTGTGAATTTTTTTCGGTCAAGATGCAGCTTGTAGCACTTTCTATCTGATGACGCTTGTTCATAACCTGCAAAGATAAGTTAACTATGAGTTTATATATATAGTCTCACGTCTACATCCCAGAAGGGGTTGGCAGAGTAGTATTCCACCCTCTATTCATCAGCTATGCCTTTAGGATCCACGTAATAACTTGGCCAATCTACAGTAGGTAGGTACATATGAGCTAAACTTAGTTGTCCAAATGTAGGTATAATACAGTTCGCTTACTATAATTACGTAAATGCGTAGATCTATGAATGTCTTCTATTTACGCGTATGTTATTCATTGAAATTAAACTACTATATACGGATTTTATCGCGTTGTTTATTTGACACTTTATTACAAAATTTTGAAAAACTGTTACTCTACTATAATACTATTAAACTTTACTAATTTTTAAGCTAATTAAATTATTGAAACTATTAAAACTATTTATACTATTACTTGTCACAGCCCGTGGGGGTACCTTCGAGGAGGCGGCCCGTTTGGCGACCGTAGAGGTTTCCCAGGTGGTCGGGCGTATCGTGGCGCTGGGTTACGGGTGGCTATTAACAAGACGGAGGCCCTGGTTTTTCATGGGCCCCGTCGCAGTCCACCCCGCGGCGCCTCGATAATGGTGGGCTCGACGCGCGTTCCCGTCCAGGCTCACATGAAATATCTTGGCTTGGTGCTGGACGGAAGGTGGCACTTCGACGAGCATTTCAGACAGCTCGCCCCGAAACTTCTCGGCACTGCGTCCGCCCTTGGGCGGCTATTGCCAAATTTGGGCGGGCCCAGTGTTGGTTGCCGGCGACTTTACACGGGGGTTGTCCGGTCGATGGCGCTTTACGGCGCACCGGTGTGGGCGGACTCCCTGAACGCTCAGTGCAAGACTCTCTTGCGGAGACCGCAGAGAGTCATAGCGGTCAGGGTAATACGTGGATACCGCCGGTGTCGGCCGACGCAGCTTGCGCGTTGGCCGGAATACCCCCGTGGGATTTGGAGGCTGAAGTGCTCGCCGAAGTGTTTGCAGTGAGTGAGGCGGTGCGGGAGGAGACGGGTTGTCGTCCCCTCCCGACATTGATTGAGTGCGCGCGCAATCGAGCCGGTGCTTGGGCGGTGCGGCGCCGTGAACTCATTGAGGTTGTGGGTGAAGATCTCTCGCTGCCGGCCGTGATCAAAGCCATGGTCGACAGCGAGAGGAAGTGGGCAGCGGTCGCGTCCTTCTGCGAGGACGTCATCTCGCAGAAGGAGGCGGCGGAGCGGATCCGTGAAGAAAGTATCCTTGCGGATCCGAGCCGTCGCCGGCGAACCGGGCGGCGCACCGCCCAAGCAGGACATACGCCATAATAAAGGCCGCGGGCGGGAGAACGGGGATCTCTCGCCCGCCAGCCATTGAGTCGGTCCGACGCCCTATGTAGTGCCGGGGCGTCGCCGAGGAGTTGTAGACTGCTGGGTGGGTCGCTGAGATAGTAACTTTTGCCAGCGGCCCATCCACTACAAGGCAGCGAGCGTGTACACCGTGAGGTTTTGGTCCGTAGGCCCGAAATACAGGAGAGCCGGACATAACCCTCTCACCTCCCCTTGTGGCGAGAGGGTATGCATCAGGCGCATTTCCCCACGTAAAAAAACAATAAAAAATTTATTTAATATTGAAGTGGTGTAGATGAGACAGGTCAAGCCACTACAGTACTCTTTTATTGTGGTTGAATTTTGAATTTATTTTGATTTGAATCCAAGGATAGGCTTATTAAAGAAAGTTAACACTTGCCTTCGTCACAACCTTTAATAGTAGCGTAGCATACATAGGGCAACCGCCTCCAGCATGGAACTGCTCGTATAATACCAACGTCCATGCTCAGACAGTCACCTTCTTGAGGGTCCAGCCGTTCAAGCATCTCAGCTACCGGCATATCGTCAAGTAGAACACCTAAAAACGTTATTTTGATTTTAGTTATACAAATATACAATATACCACAGCAGAGTTCATGATGTTTACCTGGAAACGTTTTCGTTCAGCGATCATATCTTTCATATAATATATTTTCGTACATATGTACTCTAGAACAAACTAGGTACTTGCCACGCTGCTGACCGAACGATTTTACATCTTCGTCAATGAGGCTTAAGAAGAGTACTACTAGCTAAGTAGAGACAGTAGCTAATGACCACTACGTGAACCGTTGGCTAGTTTGCCACTAGTAGTAAGATATCTCCCAGCTCATCATTCTATTTGTATTTAGAAATTGATCCTGGTTGCTCCAGGTTAAAATAAAAAATAAGAAAGGAGACGACGCGAGATTTCTAAGTGGTACTTAAAGGGGGAAGGAAAAGAAAGGAATAAGGCACATACAAACACACACAAACACACACTCAGTAGAGTACCAACAAACAAAACATGATTGCCACAAAGTATAGGGACACAATGTACAGAGTGTACCATCCCCTCTTGCATGACTGAACACTGCTTCTCTTCTCTTCTTTCTAGTTTAGGTATCAGTTTCAGTACCTATCCTAATAATTATGCTTACCTTTAAGACCAATGCATATATAATATAATATTCTATCACATCTATTGAGACACAATGGTAAGTACTTTTTGAAGAAAACGATGAAATTTTGGTTTAGATGTGTAATTTTTGCATTACGACAAGTTACAAGAAGGTTCTAGTAGTATGTGACATTTTGAAGTATTATAATAAAAATAATTTTACAGCCACCGTCACAATTATGATAATTTCGCCTGAGATAATTTAAATATATGTATTGCCTTTTGTTGAATGATGTATGTTAAAACTAATACACATTTAGTCGCAAATAAACATTAGCAGAGCACGCACGTCTTTTCATTCATCGAAACTCGAGTCAAGCAAAAGTGAACTATAACACAACACCATATGGCCTATATCGAGCCGGATACATCAGTGCATCGAAGCGACCGGACCCGAGCGTCGAGAACAATAGACAGCCGCATTCCTTAGTTATGGAGTGAGCCGATCGTTAATTAATGTGTTTTTATATGTAACTGGCAAATTGTTTACAATATTATAACTACAAAACGTTGAAAAAGGCTTATATTGAAAGAAATCTGAGTTTGTGAAGTGACTATATACAACCGTATAAAATGTCTACACCGGAACAATTGCTCGGAACGTTAGAAGAAACTGCAAAACTGCTGCAAAAAACACAAGTAAATTTGAGAAAATGTCCGAAACAAAGGTTAACACGCGGATATATAGAAACACGAGCAAAATGTATAGAAGATTATTGGAAGAACTTCACAAACATGCACCAAGAGTTAATTAAATGTACAACACGCGAAAGCAGACAAAATATAAGTTATTTTGTGAACGAAGATTATTTTCTATGTGAGGATATGTATTTATCGTTGCAAGCGGACCTCAAGGACTTATTGCAAACGTCATCAGGTAGTCCAGCGTCGTCGTCGGATTGTAATCTGAGCAACAGTGAGATGTTTACGTCACGTCTTAGACTACCAAAAATCGAACTGCCAAAATTTACCGGAAGATATGAAGAATGGGCTACCTTTCACGACTTGTTTACCTCTTTAGTTCACAAAAATACTTCAATTAGTGACGTCCAGAAATTACACTATTTAAAATCTAGCGTTGGTGGCGAAGCACAAAACTTACTGCGACACATTCAAATTACCGAAAGTAATTACTCTCAAGCCTGGTCAGTACTGAAACAAAGATACGGAAATAAACGATTGATAGTGAACGCAGTTCTTAAACGTTTATTTAACCAACGAAAAATGAACACGCAGAGTGCCAGTCAGATTAAATCATTGTTAGACACAACTAATGAGTGTCTTAACAACTTAAATAATATGTCAGTGACTACGGAGTCTTGGGATCCTTTATTGATATTTCTGTCCGTACAGAAATTGGACCAAGATACTCACAAAGACTGGGAGGAATATTCATACAAAGAGGATTCTGAGCAGCTACCTACCTGGGACAGCCTAAAGAAGTTTCTTGAATCGAAGTTCCGCACACTCGAGCTCGTATCACCTGGTACTACTGCTACACCTGTAAGAGAGAAGCCTAAAGAGAAATCATTCACTGCTATTGCTACTACGTCTACTGAGAAAACGTGTGTCAAGTGCGAAGGAAATCATACACTGTGCCATTGTAGACAGTTTACAGAAATGAATGTGAAAGACAGAAACGATTACGTGAAGCAAAATAGATTGTGTTACAATTGTTTATTGGCCGGACATTCAGTAGTCAAATGCCGAGTCCCGATTAACTGCCGAATTTGTAACAAGCGACATCATTCTTTGCTCCACGAACAAAAGAAAGAAACTACATTGAAAACACAACAAGAAGAAGCTACAACTTCGGATGTGTCTGTCAATCATACTATCGAAGACAAGAAGGAAACAACATTGACATTGACAGCACATTATAACAACAGACAAGTGACGGCATTGTTAGCGACCGCAGTGGTGACAGCTAGGAGCGAAGAAGGACACACCATTGTTTTAAGAGCGCTAATAGATCAAGGCTCCGAAGCGTGCTTCATAAGCGAGAAGGCGGCTCAACTCCTGAGACTTAAAAGACGAACAGTGAGAGGCAACGTGATTGGTGTAGCGTCTACAAAAACAGATGTCAAGCAAGTGGTTCAGCTACAGGTTTTATCTAGAAGAGAAGACAACTTCTGTCTTAAAATACAAGCCTATGTGATGAGTAAACAGCTGACTGCTAAAATACCACAACATTCTATCACTGTAAACAATAACTTTCAACACCTTCAAGGGTTAGACCTAGCGGATCCAAGTTACAATACACCTGGGTCTATCGATATTCTGTTGGGTGTGAAAGAATATGGAATAATTATACAACAAGAGTTAATCAAGGGTCCACCAGGTACACCATGTGCACAACGAACCAGTCTCTGTTGGATTCTATTCGGAGAGATACAGAACAAAAACAATGAGAACTCTTTCCTAGTTATGCACCATCACATCGATGTAGATAATATGTTAAAAAGATTCTGGGAAATAGACACAGAAAACAAAAGAAGATACACAGAAGAAGAAAAATTATGCGAAGATATATTCAAAACAACATATTTAAGAAATGAGGAAGGAAGATACAGAGTTAAACTACCTTTTAAAACAAAATACCCTAAATCACCAGACGGAAACACAAGAGAAATAGCATTGCGAAGACTATTACTATTAGAAAGAAAATTCACAAAACAACCAGTTTTAAAGAAAGACTACGAGAAAGTAATGGAAGAATATGAAACGCTAAATCACATGGAAGAGGTACCTGTAGAAGAAATAAATACAAAAAGGGCTGTGTACTTACCACACCATGCAGTTGTCCGTAGTGACAAAGAGTCTACAAAGGTACGAGTTGTTTACGACGCTTCCTGTAAAGGCACCAACGGAATATCACTTAACGACGAACTATTAGTTGGGCCTTTAATACAAGACGACCTCCGCAGCATCCTCATGAGATGGCGAATGCACGATATTTGCTTCGTAGCTGACATCGAGAAGATGTATCGGATGGTGGTACTTACCAAAGATGACGTAGACTTTCAACGTATTCTGTGGAGAAAAGATCCGTCTGACGATGTTAAAGACTATCGTTTACTTACCGTAACCTTCGGGACCGCTTCAGCACCATTTTTGGTTTGTCGAACCTTGATACAACTGGCAAATGATGAAGGTCAAAACTATCCTGTTGCTGCGTCAATGGTGTCTGATTTTTACGTCGATGACCTTTTGTCTGGAAAAGACACATTAGAAGATGCTATTAAGGCCAGCCAGCAGTTGAAAGAGATGATGAGAAAGGGTGGTTTTGCACTGAAGAAATGGTCCTCCAACAACGTGGAGTTCATGAAGTCTATACCACCAGATGAGAGATCTTCAAATGCACATTTTGATTTAAACAAAGAGGGAAAGGTGAAAGCGTTGGGCATACTGTGGAACCTGAAAACAGATAAAATTGAATATAACTTTAATTTGCAATCAATAGACGGCGATGTAACCAAACGAACCATTCTATCAGATGTACAGAAGTTGTACGATCCACTCGGGTGGCTTTCACCAAGCATAATCCTCGCCAAAATACTAATTCAAATGCTTTGGTTGGAAAGAGTTAACTGGGACGATGAAATTAATAAAGATTTAGCTAATGAATGGTTACACATTAGATCGAATTTCGAGAACAACAATTGCGTTTACGTTGACAGATGGTTACATACATACAATGAAAATAAGACACACATCCAACTGCACGGATTCAGCGATGCTTCTACGCGTGCTTATGCTTCAGTAGTGTACGTGAGAGTGACCAGTCCCAATGGCGATATTCATACTGATTTAATAGCAGCGAAAACGCGAGTGGCTCCATTAAAACCCATCTCCGTGCCTCGACTCGAATTGTGTGGAGCACTGTTACTGTCACAATTGTTAAAACATGTGGGACAAGCAATGAATATACCTAAATCGCAAACCTTCGCTTGGACTGGTTCTTCTATAGTCCTGGCATGGTTATCTGGCGAACCATGCAGATGGAAGACATTTGTTTCAAATCGAGTGGTCGAAATTTTGGAAAACGTAAACAGCAATAAATGGTATCACGTGCAATCTCAAGAGAACCCTGCCGACATTGCTTCGCGAGGAATGTCTATACAAGATTTGAAAAACTGCAGCCTTTGGTGGAAAGGGCCAAGTTGGTTGAACAACAAAGAAATACAATACAATCGACTAAACAACGTACAAACAGAGGAAGAAGCGAAGAAAGAGATACAAACACATCTAAACATAAACTATGTGAACAAGGACAAGATAAATATGATAGACCAATTTAATAATTTCGATAATCTGAAGGAGCTTCTTACATCTATCTGTTACTGTCGAAGATTTCTCAATTATAAAAGAAACAAAATCAACTCGGAAGAAGAGAAAGGCATAACAACTAAAGAATTAGAAGAATCACTATACAAATGCATTAAACTAGTACAGGAAAATGATTTTGAAGAGGATATGCAAATACTGAAAAAAGGTAATATAGTAAAGAAAACAAGCATCTTAAAATCTTTAAATCCGTATTTAGACTCTAATGGCCTCGTAAGGGTGGGAGGAAGATTAAGAAATGCGGACATTAGTCTAGAAAGCAAACACCCTATCATCCTTGGAAACAAAAATGAATTGACTCGATTGATTGTGAAGAACGCGCACGCAGAGACACTTCATGGTGGTGTGCAAATGATGTTGGCCTACATAAAATCCAGATATTGGATATTACGCGGAAAGGATGTAGTAAAGGGATGCATACGGAAATGTATTATATGTGCTAGACATGGTGCCACAAGCAAAACCCAACTAATGGGTGATTTACCTAAGGAACGCGTTACCCCCGCCAGGCCATTCCTTAATTGCGGAGTTGACTTTGCAGGCCCATTTCAGGTGTCAATCTCACGAGGCAGAGGAGCCAGAACTGACAAGACCTACATTGCCATTTTTATATGTATGGCTGTCAAGGCGATTCATCTCGAACTAGTCGGTAACTTGACATCAGAAGCATTTGTCAATGCCTTTAAGAGATTTGTGTCTAGGCGAGGCAAATGTGCTCATTTATGGAGCGATCAGGGCCGAAATTTTATCGGCGCTAATAAAGAATTAAAGGCAGCATGGCAAGAGACAAAGCTTGAACTCCCTAAGGATGTAACAGAACTATTAGCAAAGGATGGAACACAGTGGTACTACATACCAGCATATACTCCACATTTTGGCGGCTTGTAGGAAGCAAATGTAAAATCAATCAAATACCATTTGAAGAGAATACTTACCACCATCTTAACGTTTGAAGAGCTAACAACTTTGCTGTGTCAAATCGAGGCTTGTCTGAACTCCCGCCCTCTCACACCTGTAGATGAATCGGACACTGAAGCGATAGAAGTACTTACCCCCGGACACTTTCTCATTGGAGAATCTCCAATTGTAATACCACATCCAAGTTTAGAAAACGTAAAGTCAACTTACCTTTCTCGCTGGCAGTACTCACAGAAGCTCCTGACGGATTTCTGGAAACGATGGCAAATGGAATATCTATCACGCCTGCAGCAAAGACCTAAATGGCTGAAAAGAGAAAAGGAATTAGAAAAGGGACAAGTAGTGCTTATAAAAGTAGATAACTTACCGCCTGGAAAATGGCATCTGGGAAGAATTCTTGAAAAACATCCAGGGCCTGATGGCCTAGCCAGAGTCTATAGTGTAAAAAGTGGAGACAGTGTCGTAAAAAGGTGTATAACAAAATTGTGTTACTTACCTGTAGACTGCAATGATGATTGTTAATTTAAACAAACCTATAGTTTATTTTGTGCATGTATAGTATGTATGTGTAAAATACTTTGTTTTGCCTTGTTACCTAATTGCATTGTAATCAGTTTGTACCGGCGCATATTAAAATACAATTTCTTATATTTCTTTGAAAGGACATAAGTAGTCCTTTGGGGGCCGGTATGTTGAATGATGTATGTTAAAACTAATACACATTTAGTCGCAAATAAACATTAGCAGAGCACGCACGTCTTTTCATTCATCGAAACTCGAGTCAAGCAAAAGTGAACCATAACACAACACCACCTTTAAAAAACCATAGGCGTTGGCCGAAACAACATACATACACACAACGGGTGCGTCTCATAACGTATAAACTCATCTGGTCTAATTTCATGTTATTATCGTTCATAAGATATAATCAACGTGAGATATACCAACTGTTGATATAATTTCTTTACATATAACATTTATTTATTCTAAAACTTAATTAGTATAACGTTGTTTGATGTAACATTTATGTAATCGAAAACCATTTGGTCTAACGTTTAATATGTATATTGTTTATTTAATCGAAAATCATTAGGTCTAACGTTTAATATATTTAAAAAACGTTATTATGGTTAACACCCCGACTCAGAGTACCCCGACTCGGATAGGTTAGGTTACAAGTTCGTGGTTATTTTTTTTTTAAACCACCCAGAAATAGGAGCCCCGCGGTGCGGGGCTCCGTCGACCTATCTTAGCGCAGGTGGTAATCAGTTACTAGTTATGTTTAATATCTACCTAGGTTACTATTACCTATAACTACAATAGAAATTACAAAGAATAAAACAAAGAAACAATACTTTTTAAGTAGGCGTTTTCATCATATTAGACCAAATAAGTTTTATTTAATAATAATAATAATGATTTATTTTCTCTTCCACAAAGGTAACTTAAAATATAATTGAAATACTTAAATAAAAACAAAAGACCCTTGTGGGAGACTGGTGTCTGCACTAGGCAACCCTGTCACACAGATTACCAGGCCCCCTAAAACAATGTAAGTATTATTAAAATATTATTTGCAAGGTGGAATATCATATAATTTATCAGTAACTAAATGTAGGCTGTGGAGTGTGCGTGTGTGAGCGAAAGTGTATGTTGTGTGTGTGTGTGTGTGTGTGCGTGTGTGTGTTCGTATGTCTGTGAGTGTGTGTGTGAGGGTGAGGGAGGGTGTGTGTGTGAGTGTGTGTGTGTTTTAGTGCGCATGCGTGCATGTGAAAGTGTGCGCGCGAGAGCATGTGAGTGTGTATGTGGAAATGATGAGGTATGCCAGATTTTTACTTAGGGACGATTAAGAGGTTTTCCGTATACTCATAATTATTATGTTTTAAAAGATACGAGGTTAGGGCTTGCTTACACTTCACTTTTGTCAGGATAGATGTTCGCAATAGCATTCATTTTATTATATAAATAATTGCTAAGGAAAGAATAGCTCCGATGCGAAAGACTAGTTTTGAAGAATTTTGATGAACATACTTTACTTTAATTGCGTTTATGAGCGTATAGTTTTGGGTTGTATTGTATGTGGGAATGTTTGCGCAAGATAGTGTAAATCACAAATAGTTGCCGAACTGTAAGCACCTCGCACTTTGTTAGTTAGTAAAGTTCAGAAGTCGGATGAAAGAAAGGAAGGCAATGTGCTACCTTAAGGACCGCTCTTTGTGCACGTTCTAATTTAATCATATGGATTTTCGAGGCCCCACCCCATGTAGTGATACAATACGTTAGTAACGACTGACATGAAGAAATGTACACAGTCCTGAGAATTGTCGTATCAGCAACTTGTCGGAGGTTTTTAAATATATAAATAAGCTTTCTTATACGTTTGGTCAGCAGATCGATGTGTATGCTAAAGGACAAGTGTTTGTCAATAATTACACCAAGATACTTAACTGAGCGTTTTCAATTTTAGGGCATGTGCAAGTAATATATGAGTCATTGTTGCATGAATGAGCTGTAATGTTTAGGGATGAGTCGAGTTTGAGGCGTGTATGTGACAGGGAGAATGTGATGTATTTGGTTTTGCCTGTATTTAATGTAAGTTGTCGTTGAGGCAACTTTTCACCTGTGTGAAACCAATTTGCGCAAAGTGAAACACTTCCTCCCAAGTATCACCATAGAAAAGAAGTGCTGTATCATCCGCAAATGTGATAATGTTACCATTTGAAAGCTTTAGTTGCCAGAGGTCATTAATAAAAATTTAAAAGAGGGTAGGGCCCAAAATACTCCCTTGAGGAATACCAATATTAACGTCACACTCATCACTTATCCACTCCTCGACCTTGACACATTGAACACGGTTATTTAGGTAGCTACGGAATAGTTCCAGTTGAGTACCCCGAATTCCAAGGCGTTCAAGTTTTTTCAACAACTATTAGTGGTATGTCAAACGATATTATTTTTAATGTATGTTATGTCAAACGATGTTATATTTAATGTATGTTATGTCAAACGATGTTATATTTAATGTATGTTATGTCAAACGATGTTATATTTAATGTATGTTATGTCAAACGATGTTATATTTAATGTATGTTATGTCAAACGATGTTATATTTAATGTATGTTATGTCAAACGATGTTATATTTAATGTATGTTATGTCAAACGATGTTATATTTAATGTATGTTATGTCAAACGATGTATTATTTAATGTATGTTATGTCAAACGATGTTATATTTAATGTATGTTATGTCAAACGATGTTATATTTAATGTATGTTATGTCAAACGATGTTATATTTAATGTATGTTATGTCAAACGATGTTATATTTAATGTATGTTATGTCAAACGATGTTATATTTAATGTATGTTATGTCAAACGATGTTATATTTAATGTATGTTATGCATATAAAAATAAATTATTTTAAAATTATATCAATCGGTTATTATATTAACTAATCGCTATATTAAATAAAATTATAGGTTCCGTTGTTATATGTTGTTAATATTAGAGATTTTGTTGTTATATCATCTATTACTTACCCACACACAACACCATCTAGCCCAAACTAAGCAGAGCTTGTACTATAATAGGTACTAGACAATGAATAAACATACATATTATTATATACTTAACATTCAGACCAAAACAAACATCCATGTCTATGCACACAAATGTTTGACTTGTGCGGAAATCGAACCTGCGACCTCAGACGTGGCAGTCGGTTACATTAACAGCAGACCTCACGTCACAGAATAATATACCACTTTCTAAGATCTGCCTCTTATATATCTATTCGGGTTTCAGCCTCAAGCCCATTCACAGAATTGAGATAACTAATTATTTAAAACTACATAGATGTGCCCGTGGTTTCACTCGCTTTTATGGTTACTGCGCCGCTCCCGTGGGTCGTAGCGTGATGTTATATAGCCTATAGCCTTCCTCAATAAATAGATAGGCTATCCAACACCAAAATAATTTTTCAATTCGAACCAGTAGTTCTTGAGATTAGCGAGTAACAAATAAGCAAACAAACTCTGTAGCTTTATAATATTAGTATAGATTGAATGATTTATTTAAAGTACTGACCTTCTATTGACACGAAGGGTCGCTCTATATTGTCGCCATACTGGTTTGTCCTAGTGCCGATAAAATATGAGTTATGGCGATGGTTTACGTTAATCAATGTTTTCATTTCCGAAAGTATTCGCGTATTTATCGGCGAGGCCAGTACTGCACCTGTTGATAGAAATCAATCATAAGTTAGTTCATCATATAATTACATAGTTTCATGCCTATTTCTGAAGTATAGACAGATGTGTTAGCCATAAGTATAATTAATCCTTATTTGAATACGGAACATGGTTGCATAGTTACCGACTAACACTCTCGAGGATCGAAACACATGTCGAAACATTATTGTGTTCGAAGAGGCATTCTGCGGTTGAAATACACTCGGATCTCATAAGGCTGCTGTCCACCATCAGACACTGTTTATTATCAACCTTTTCTTATTACTATAGATGGGTGGGCACTTAATCTATTGAATCACAACGGTACAGCAACCAGGCACAATAGAACTTTAATTATATCTGGCATTCTAAGACTTCACAGATTGAGGATATTAGGTTACTCGCCATATTTTCGAGACAAAACATACTTAATGAATGTTTGAATTAAAATATTATATGAAGTCAATGCCACAAAAGATTTTTTCGTTAGCCTTTGTTGTGGGACACTGCTGGGGAAGAAGCGTCTCCCATGGACTTTCAAACCACTCAGTTCGAAGATATCCCCTGCCAGTCCCTGTTGAAAACGTCCATCTCATCCCGCCATCTCCGTTTAGGTCTGCCCCGTAGTCGTCGACTGCCTTTTGGCACCCAATTGGTCGCGATTTGTGCCCTGTTCACTGGGTGCATGTGGCAGACGTGAACTCTAGGGTTTACGACAGTAAAATAATAATTGTTACCTTCGCTCTGACATTTCTCTTTCGCCTCTTCCCATGTCGCCAGGTACTCGTAGCCTTTCATCCACCTCTTTATGTTTGGGTGATACCCATACTTAGCTTGAACAAGATCTATGAAACAAACATTAACAAGTAAATATATGTATATATATACCACATTAATTAGTGGTATGTGATAGGGTAAGTGACTCGCATTTTTATTATTTAATATATTATATTAGTAGGTATTTAGTTCATATTCGTACAGAATTGCATTTAATTATCCTTTTTTAAAATAAAATATAACCTTTAATACTCGGTGATAATATAGCTTGCCAATAGTGAAAAACATTTAAAAATCGTTGAGTAGTTTTTGAGTTAAATCCTTTCAAACAAAAAACAAATATTTACTTTTTATAATATTAGTATAGAAGTATAGATAAATGCAAATATAAGTTTGTTTGTTACGCTTTTACGCCTTAACTACTCGATCGATCATCAGGAAATGTCGCATACACATTATCAGGTGTACAGAAAACGATATAGGGTACCCTTCCCTCAGGAAATGTACTCCCCGCGAGCAAAACCTAGCATTCTATAAAACACAAGCTGACCCAAAACACGTTGTTCTGTAATATAAATGATTTCTGAGCGGTAACAAATATACTTTACGACCTATTCTCATACCTACCAAATATACATACATAAATAATTTCATAAAAATCGGTCAAGTCGTTTCGCTGAAGTGCGATCACAAACGCCGTGACACGAGATTTTTATATATATAATATAAATGAAGTGAAGTAAATTAAAAGATATGCTTCGTCACAGGCGAGATAAATGTTAAAACACTTACCGGTGGCACTGGAGAGGACAAAAGCACAAATAATTAAAGAAAACATGATGAAATTCGCAACGTTGATACGATTGCTCTGCGCGCATAACTGATATCGTTTGTATGATGTATGAGTATTTATACGCGTTCATAACTGATAATAAATTGGACCCTCGGCCTCAGAGGAAAGACATAACGTGAACATGTTAACTCTATAAGCTTCAAGTCAAACATTTGTGTGCATAGACATGGATGTTTGTCTTGGTCTGGGTGTTTCTATGTATAATATTTATATATTTACAAAAAAAAAAGGATATAATGTACGTTTATCAATTGTCTAGCACCCATAGTACAAGCAATACTTAGTTTGGGCTAGATGGTTATGTGTATGTGATAGAATATATTAGAATATTATAATCTATACTAGTATATATCTCTACCAATATGTTCTTGTGTATTTAACTTAACGCTAGATAACTAAATTAGTTTTACAGATACATAATAGGTAAGTAATCATTCATCGAGCGGACTACGCATTAAAAAACGTCATTATCATTAAAATTGTTTATTAAACATAGGAACTTGTTACAATGACACAATAGTTTGTGTAAATAGGCACTAATTAAGAATAAAAAATATGATAAATATTATTACAGACAGTTCGTACACATGTCAACATTATGAGGGTCACAGATCGCTTTTTTACATTTTACAAAATAGTGTTTAATCATTTGACGAGCTTTTGACGGACATAACTAAATAGCATATAGTGGTAACAACTGGGAATAGACGCATATTTTGCGTGCATTAGATGCAGAAGGAGCAGGAAGTTCTTCATTTGACGATTCACATAAAATATCCTGGATCATAGTTTTTATTTTCCGCCTCAAAGTCACTGTTTGTAATCGTTGTCTTAGCCAGGGTTGCATGAGTTGGTCTCCCATCTTCATGACAAAATCTTGCCGAGACACAGGTTTCTCTTTGTTTCTATCATTATTAGAGACATATATAGCATAACTATTGATAACTGACAGATTCAGCATATTATAGAATATACATAATGACCACCTTTTAGTCTTTCTGTTAATACTCATGTTAGAACACATCACAATTATTAATACGCACCTAACTTCGAAACGTCAGAGATGCGCGCCTTGGGAACGAACTCGTGACCTCTACGTGTCGGTCCAACGGTTTCCCATTAGGCTATCGCTGCGTTCTGATAATTGCTTTAAACAAAAAGTAACGATACTTACCAGACTTGGGCATTGTTTAATAAACGTAAACTGCCACGTAATTACCCAAGTAGTCGAACTACGATATATTATTTACAATTCATACAATAATTTATCCAAGTTTTTTTTTTATATTTATCAAAGTTTCTAATTTACGTAAGTATGAGGTTATCTGTTGTTTTGGTTAACCTTGATAGTTAAACTACGGACGGCTCTTAGATTATAGTTGATGTTGCCACAAAACAAAACATTTTGCTCGACCCCGGCAATGAATTCGTGATCTCATGCACAGCGTAGTCTCCGCAGCTACCGCTCCGTCACCAAGGTATTCTCCAAACACAACAGTAAAACTCACTGGAGCACAGTTCCGAACCATCATCGACCATCACATCACCACATAGTAATTCCATCCACTAACGACATTTCTTTATCTGCAAACAACAGATTATATATTAACCTCTTATAACACCGTAGTCAAAAAGATGAACGTATGCATTCTGGCACTATCAAAGAGACACAACCATTAGTTTAGCTTAGTAGACCGATGTCAACGACGATCTAATAGCCATATTGGAATACATCAAGACGTAAGGACTGTCATCGCCTGGCGAGGTCCTGGTTAGAGGTTGACTGTTCGACCACAAGATGCCCCCTATGCGTTTTAAAAGCCGCCGAAGTTTTCTGCGATCTCACTCATCTTGGAATATCAATATTCCCCCACAACGGGCAAGAGAGCAAATGTGGGCAGCGAAACATCCTGTCCCGGCAAGTTTCATTACAACTTCAGAAAACCTGCCACCTGGACACCAACTGCAATGGCCAACCTGGAAATCACTGAATCGCTTGCGTACCCAGGTTGGTCGTTGCAAGAACAATATGGAACATTGGGGCTACACGGACCAGTCGCAAACGCGCTGTGATTGTGGAGCTCCACTGCAAACTATGCCACATTTGCTCTCTTGTCCAATGTGCCCCTCCAGCTACACTGTGGAGGATCTGTGGAGAGCAACGGACGAAGCCGTGGCTGTGGCGGGATTTTGGGCAGACTAAATTTAGGGGTGTTCGTCCATTGACACGAAGAAGAAGAAGAGGTTGATTTACTGTGTTAAACTAACTTAACTAAAAGGAGTTAGAATTAGATTTATTTTTTAAACAACATAATATTCAAATATGTTGCATAACGGAACATTGGTTAAGAACTAATCAATTAATATTTAATAACGAATATTATAATATAATAATATGCTACCACATACACACAACACCATCTAGCCCAAACTAAGCAGAGCTTGTACTATGGGTACTAGACAATGGATAAACATACATATATACTTTTTTTTTGTAAATATATACATATTATACATAGAAACACCCAGACCAAGACAAACATCCATGTTCATGCACACAAATGTTTGACTTGTGCGGGAATCGAACCCGCGACCTCAGGCGTGGCAGTCGGTTACACTAACCACTACGCCATCGAGGCCGATTATTCAATTGTAAGTGCGTTTGTAAGAAAGAATTCTATACATGGTGGCTCTCTAATATATGTATGTAACAATCTAAAATGTAAAGAACGTAAAGATATAGTAAATCTTTCTATCGAGCGCACTGTTGAACTATCCTGTGTGGAATTAGAGCAACATGTCATAATTTGTGTATACCGACCACCGCAAAGTGATTTTAGTGTATTTGAAACCGTAATAGAGGATATTTTAAAACGCTTGAGTTCTAGTAATAGGCATATAGTAGTGCGTGGTGATTTTAATGTTAATTTACTTGAGCAGTCAGCTGTCTCTTTAAGACTTATTAGTTTATTTAGATCATTTAATTTACAGCATTTATTTTCTGAACCCACTAGGATCACTTCACATTCTGCTACCTGCTTAGATAATGTATTTTGCGACTGCCAATTTCTAAATAGTGCCATATTGAGTGAACTTACATCTGACCACTGTGGGCAAAAGGTAGTATTTCCTGTGAGTACAATTCATATAGAGAATAAGGTCACATTAGACCGATGACATCTAATCGCTTAAAGGAATTCAATGATAACATAAGTCTCAAAGTTGTCAATATGGACCTTTCTCTGGATAGTCCAGACGAACTATATGAGTCTTTACTTAACATAATTACTTTAGAATATAATAATATTTTTAAATGTAAGACTTTTAGTCAGAATAATAGGATTAAGTTTTGTGACTGGGCAACATCTGGGATATATAGAAGTAGAGCAAAGCTATATGAATTATATGGTATGAAACAATACAATTTCGATCCAAATTTTATTCAATATGTTAAAAATTATTCAAAATTATTTAAAAAGACTTGTGGCACTGCCAAGTCCCTTTACCTAAAAACTAAAATTCAAAAATCTAATAATAAAATTAAAACTACATGGAACATTATTAACAATGAAACAGGTCGCAGCAAGGTGCGTGATAATAAATTTGAACTGAATATAAATAATAGCGTAATTTAAAATAATTTGGAAGTAGCCGATACATTCAATAACTACTTCGCAAAAATACCTTTAGACATAACTAGTACCCTTAGGTCTTGCCCAGCTCGAGCAGAATACTTGGTTAGGGGCAACGTGGAAGAGTGCAAGATACTATTTAGTTTTGAGCGTGTACATCAGTATGATATAATAAAAGTATTTAAGTCGCTTAATTTAAAAAAATCAGCTGACTTCTGGGGTATTTCGGTAAAATTAGTTGAAAGTATTATTGTTAATATAGCGCCACACCTAGCCGCAATATTCAACGGATGCATTGATGTGGGCATTTTTCCAAACTTAATGAAATGTAGTAAAATAATACCTACCTTTATTTAAAAATGGTTGCAAAAGTGACCTCAGTAATTTTAGGCCGATTTCAATATTACCTGCTATTAGTAAAATATTTGAGAAGATTATATTACAGCAATTAGAGAGCCACTTCAGTGTAAACATTTTATTTCACGCAGATCAATATAATAATAATAATAATAATAAATCTTTATTTTCCAAAATGTGTTACAGCTGTTCTATCTTAATGTAGCAAGACCCTTCATAATATTAGATAAAGATACTTATAAAGATAGAGTTAAGCGATGGTGTCTGAGCTAGTGAGAACTGTGTTACAGACACCAGCGCCCTCCCCTACTACACTCATCAGTTCAAAATTTTATATTGTTGTACAAATGATTACATAACTATTTTGTGATGTACTTACATAAAAGATTGTTAAATTTAAATTGAATTAATAAGAAAAGAAAAATAAAGAAAAATAAAAATAAACTTAAATTTAATAAACAAATTAAAACATGCAATAGTTCTAGAGTGTGTGCGCGCGTGTGTGTGTGTGTGTGTGTGTGTGTGTGTATGTGCGCGTGTGTGTGTGTGCGTGTGTGTATGTGGGTGGGTGTGTGTGTCTGTGTGTGGTGCGCTCATGTGTGGGTGGAAATATGACGTATGTATGCTATGTGTACATGCGGGAACGAGCCTATAGTTCACTGACTAGAAGTTTTTCTGTTTCATCATAAGATAGTGCTTGAAGCAGTTCTGTGAGCACTTTTTTACATTCATGCATTGTCAAGGGGAATATAGTATGTTTTTTATTAATTCTATTATAAAGGCGACAGCTAAGACTTTGAAAGTGTCGACCCGCTAAGGAAGTCTTGATTTTATTTGTTGGGCATACGTAATAATTACGACGTTTGTTCGCTGGTGGAGTATATGCAAGTAAGGAGTGTTTACATAGTGTGATATGAAGAATGCAGAGCTGCCTAACAGTTAGTATTGAGACATCTTTGTATAATTGAGATGTGGGATAGCGGTAAGGTTTGTTCGTAAAAACTTTCAATATAGCTCGCTGTGCTCTCTCCAGACGGATCATGGAGGTTCGATATGTGCCTCCCCATACTACAATGCAGTATGTTATCAGGGACTGAACTAAAGCGAAGTATATTGTTTTTAAGAGAGGCATATCAACAACATGCCTTAGTTTTTTTATAGGAAACATAAGTTTACGAACACGAGCTGTAGTTTGGTCTATGTGTTTGCTCCAGCTAAGTGTACAATCTATCTGTACACCCAGATATCTAACATCTGATGCTCGTTGTATCAGTGGACACAGACAGGTGTTGGATGATGTTATTGAGCAACTGTGAGCTTTCAGATTTATTGTTTTTGGTTGAGTTGCTGAATTTGCTGTAAAACTAACGAATCGCGTTTTAGATAAATTGAGTGTGAGCAAATTAGTACTTAGCCATTTCATCACAATTTTAAGCGCATTCTCAGCAGAATGAATTGCACTACTCCAAGACGGACCACTTACAACAAGAGCCGTGTCGTCAGCATAGGCAAATATCTTACAATTAGGAATTGAAAGTTGACAGAGAGTATTAGCATAAATGAGAAAAAGGGTAGGGCCCAAGACGCTACCTTGTGGCACCCCAAATGTGAGGTTCTCTTCGTTACTTTCGTAGCAATTCACTTTGACACTTTGACTACGGTTTGTCAAATAGTCCCGGAAGATATTTAGGGCAACTTCTCTCACTCCAAGCGATTCCAACCTATGTAAAAGGATGTGTGTAGAGACCGTGTCAAAAGCTAAATCCAAGAAGATACCTATAGTTTTCGTTCTAGTGTCGAGATTGTCAACAATAGTATTCGTCAATTCTAGTACCGCATCTTCTGTAGATTTACCCTGTCTAAATCCATATTGATTAGGTGCAAGTACATTGTATTGCTGCAGGTAGCTCACTAATCTTTTATTGAGAACTTTTTCTAGGATTTTAGACAAGGAACTTAGAACCGATATCGGCCTAAAGTTTTCGACACGGTCCTCAGCACCACCCTTAAAGATTGGATGCACAAGTGCCTTTTTGAAGACTTTTGGGAAGACCCCTTTGGACAAACAGAGATTACAAACATAAGTTATAACTGGCACTAATACATGCCGAGCGGATTTAATTACAGACACTGGTATTCCGTCATATCCAGTAGCACAATCATTTTTTGAGCCAGATATAATAGTATCAATTTCTGAAAGATCAGTGTCTAGTAGTACTAATGAGTTTCCCCTTGGATTAATCAAACTGTTCAGCTGAAAGTCATTGCTTAGGTAATTTCGGTTTTGTTGGATACTGTGGGCTAGATTGGGTCCAACATTGGCAAAATAATTATTAATATAATTAACCGAGGACAGCGGATCCCCACGCATGCTTAAAAGATCTTCAGAAACATTTTCCGATTTACTATTCAAGTGGCTTATTGATTTAATAGCATTCCAAGTAGCTTTTGGATTACCCTTTGCCTTCTGGAGTTCGTTTTGTTCATATTTAAGCTTTATCTGTTTTATTAAATTATTATAGAAGTTACGGTATCTTTTGTAGGTCAATTTAGCAATTATATTATTTGGATCTAGATTGGATTTTTTATGCAGTATGTCACGGTTGCGTAAACATCTTAGAAGGCCGGGTGTGATCCACGGTTTTATTATTCTTTTACGAGATGGTATTTTTTTAATGGTGCTATATTTCGTTATAGCGCTCGATAACGTAGAGACAAGAAGTTCGGCACAACGGTTGGGATCTCTTTCACTTAGAATTATTGCAAAATCCGTGTTTTCTAGGTGTCTAACTAAGGCTGAAATTTCTATATGTCTTGTGAAGCTTCTAGGTTTTTTACTGGGCAGAACAGTTTCAATACACAGTAAAACAGGGGCGTGATCTGTTATGTACGAATCAAAAACTATAGTTGTTGAGCTCTTATTTGTTTTTAGTAAGACGTGATCGAGACACTTATTAAGTCGCGTAGGGTAGAGGTGAGCTGGCAATAGACCGTGGTATGCAGTTAGGTTTAGATATTCCTCAGAATTTGTGTCTGTATTATGTGGAAGAATATTTATGTTTAAGTCACCCACTATTGCTACAGTATGAAAGGAGGAAACTGATGAAAGTATATCATTCAAGGAATCTAGGAAATTATGCGTATTTCTTGTTGAGGGAGATCTATATATTGTCACAATTGCTATATCTGTAGAAAACTTCACAATTATGCAGTTTGCATCTTGGAACACCGGCTCAGTGATAGTGTAATTCAGTTCGGAACGTATGTATATAACAATACCGTCATTTTGGTTATTGAATGTAGACTTAGAGGGGGCGTAACCATCCAATGTTGGTATGTTAGTCACTTTGCTTAACCAACACTCAGTGAGGACAATGACATCGCATTTAATATCCATAGAGTATATGAGAATATTTAGATTGTCAAAATTACAGTTAATACTTCTGATATTAACATGGAGAGTATTTAACGTAGGATAGGTATTATGCAAGTTCAGTGAGCATTGGTTAGGGGAACATATAAAAGATTTAGCCACGTTAAAAGATTCTATCGAATCCGCAAACTCATTCATGTTAGCCATTTGTGCAATGATACAGCATAAAGAGGTACAGCTTTTGTGACCTACGTGTAAGTCTTGGGCTTATAGTATTATTATAAGTACTCGTACCAACATACTTTAAAAATATCTTATGTATGGGTATGTTATTATTCTGGACATAGATGTCATATATTGGAATACTAAGGTGTAGTTTGTATGTTATTATGAAAATGTAAGTGTGTTTAGATGTATAAGTGAAATTTGTGTTTTTTAGATTGGGTGTGTGAGCGTGTGAGTTATTTAAATTACAAAACAGACATATTAATAAGAAAGCTATACAGTGTTTTAAGTATTTGAGCTGAGGCACTAGTTGCACAATAGAGTTCATGCATGCCGAATACAGATTACTAAATACATGTATACAATACTGGTTAAATACAGTTAAAGCTAGTCACAGTTGCGCCTTTAGTTTGATTAAATCTGCCTCCGAGTTAATGATGACGTGCTGTTGGCCTTCTAATTTACGTAGGAAAACCTTCCCATTCGCTGTCCAGCAGAAGTTATATTTATTTGTTTTGGCGAAGTCTCGAGCCAGGTGGAACAGTTTCTTTGCCTTAAAAGTCAAGTTTTCTGAGAAATAGACAGGTTGTTTACGATCACTGATTTTCAGGTGGGACGTATTAAATTTGTCATCTCTGTTTGTTGAGTTATATTTTTTTACAGCCCGTAGCAAGTTCTCTTTCTTTAATACACTGGCGAATTCTACGACGATCGGCTTACACGAGTCAGATTTTGTATTTGTTCGAAATACATCGCGGATGTCAGACTTATCAATTGGAATCTTGAGTGCATTTCCAGCGCATATAACTATTTCCGATAGTTCTTCCTTGGTTTCTTTCAGTTTTTGAGGTACATTTCTCACTTCCAAACTTGCAGTTTTCTGCTGACGTTCAAGATATTCTACCTTGTTTTCTAAATTAACTATATAGTTATAATTTAGCTTCCTTTCATTCTCAAGTTCATTCATCCGTTTCACCATTTCATCGTATTTTACAGATATGAACTCAATTGTTTCATGAATACATTCATTTTGTTTGGTTATAGTGGAAATGCTGTCGTGTAAAGCAGTTAATTTTTTATTTTGGTCAGTTTTAAAATCGTCAAACATCTGCAAAAATTCCTGCTTAAAGGCGCTTAGGTCATCCTCTCTCTTACGCTTTGGTCGCCTTGTTACGTTAAGGGTAGATGCATTTACATCGCATTCGGTTGATGCGCTGTTTGGTTCAGAATCATCAATGTCGAGATGCGTCGGTGATTTAATTTTAGGTGGTGTGCGTTTCAACGGCATATTGCGACCAATTTATGCGTAGGCGCTTCCAATAATATACTTCGGTACAGCTGTTGATCGGCGCTACTAGGAGCGCAAGCGCTACAAGAAGTAGTTAAGTAACGTACCTCCCACTTGACCTTGACGGCCGTAGCAGTCGTTGTTGTCGTCGTGTGCGTGCGCGCTGTGGTTGGCGGAGGGATGTCACCGCCCCTTGTCGCAGGCGGCAGCAGCAGTGGGCGTTACGTCGAATATGGGTTTAGGAAGGGCCGTTATACGATAGATGCGGGTGTTACGCTTTTAAAACATATATTCAGTGCCTGGGAGAATTCGCAAGATGTCATTGGCGTATTCTGTGATCTCTTTAAAGCCTTTGACTGCGTTGACCATCAAACGCTGTTGCGAAAACTCAGGCATTATGGCATCCGAGATACTGCACTTGACTTAGTTGATTCCTACCTAAGTGATAGACTACAACACGTTGAGATCAACGGAAGTAGATCTTCTGGATTACCAGTCACAATGGGCGTGCCACAGGGCTCGATTTTGGGACCCTTTCTGTTTTTAGTGTACATAAATGATTTGCCGTTCTTTGTTCAGGATTTGTGTGACATTGTTTTATTCGCGGATGACACATCCCTTATTTTTAAATTAGACCGAAAAGCACCAAATTTACGTGCTGTTAATGATTCACTCACGGAAGTCCTGGACTGGTTTACGACGAATAATTTACTACTTAACTCTACAAAAACTAAATGTATCAAGTTTACATTGCCAAACGTAAAGAGTCCTAACGTGAATATAATTTTAAATGATGAAATTATTACTTTTGTTCAATCTACAGTCTTTTTAGGATTAACTTTAGATCATAAAGTTCAGTGGGGCGCTCAAATATCGTGTCTTGCAGGGAAACTTAGCTCAGCCGCATACGCAATTCGGAAAGTAAGACAGCTTACTAATATAGATACTGCAAGACTAGTATATTTCAGTTACTTTCATAGTGTCATGTCCTACGGTATATTATTGTATGGCAAGGCAGCTGATATTGAGACAATTTTTATTCTTCAAAAGCGTGCAGTACGTAGCATTTATAATTTAGGACCACGAGTTTCCCTGAAAGATCGATTTAAAGAAATAGGCATACTTACTGTTGCGTCACAATATATATTTGCTAACATTATGTTTATTAAACATAACATTTACTTATATAATAAGAATAGTGATATCCATAACGTAATAACTAGAAATAAGCATAAGTTAGTAGGCCCATATCATCGTTTACATAAAGTTCACAATACATTTGCGGGACTCGGTATACGTTTTTTTAATAAATTACCTATTAATATAATTTATTTACAGTTGTTTAAATTTAAAAACGCCGTTAAGAAACAACTTATTCGGAAGGGTTATTATTCAGTCAACGACTACTTAAATGACAAAAACTCATGGAGCTAGTTGCTTGTTGCATACAGGATTCAAAGATCTGTATTACTTATAAGTCAATTTAAGCCATTGCATAGTCACAAAGTGTAAGTGTATGCGCCATAATGCCATCCTACTGTCTATTTAAGATTTATATTAAATAATATATCTTAGCTCAAATTATCTCCTCCCTATAATATTATTAAGTTATTATTGTTATTATCTTTAGTTTTTATAGTCAATAGTATATGGCATAATGGCTGTAACACCTTGTTAATCCGAGTTGTAAAATACTGAAATTATATTTAACTGACGATTTAAAAGAGTGGCCGTGAGTTTCTTGCAGGTTTCTTCTCATAGGCTCTAACCTTTAATAATAAATATAATAATAATAATATAATATTCTATTACATACACACAACACCATTTGCCTGAACCTAGCAACTAACCTAAATGTAGCTTCAGTAACTTAGTAAACTCACTAACCTATATATTTTGACGTTCATAAGTGTTACTTTGTGACCTAAATGAATAAATGATTTTTGACGTTGACTTTGATAACCGCCGATCATATTCTATGGAACACAGTCTGGACAGATTTTCGAAACTTCTGGAGTTCTATAGCTATTTCTATAAATGTACAATAAAGACACGTCCCGCACTAGGAATAACTCCTGTGTCGCGGGAGACTTTACAAAAGATAAAGATTTATCTATTGCATAACTGTGTACAGTAATTTATCGTATTAAAAAAACATGTTTTTGGACCGAACAGTTTATCTATATCGGACATGCAACATATAAGTACATAAGGCAACAAAACTTAACACTACATATCATTATACTTTTCAAAAATCTCTTGAAGGTTGTGTATTTTCAATTAACCACGTTTTAACTTAACTTTAAATACATTTCCATTAAATTCCTTTATAGCTGTTGGTAATTAGTTGGATACACGAATAGCAGTGTTATAAGTACTTACCTATATGTACTACGGATATTGCTCCTTGAAGCAGATTTGAAATTAAAATGTTGCACGTGAATGTTTGTCGAGTTCCCCCATTAGACTATACCATACAGTAGTAAGGGACAAACATTCAAACAACGGACACAAACAACATCCAGACTCGGAACAATAATGTGCGGACCGCACTAATGTTTGTCCCGTCTGGGATTCGAACCCACAACACTACATATCATTATACATATCTTTTTGGGTTGGGTGCAGATAGCCGAGATTAGTTGTGTTTTAAAACGCTCCGAATCAAAATTCTTTAATAGTGGTTTAAAATACGCAATCGGGACAGTAAAATAGTTAATGACGTGCCCAAGTATACGTTCAATAAAGTGTATAAATTTGAACTAACAATTCTCAGTGGTCTTAAAGTTATAAGTTTTTTTTTTTATACTCATCATTTTAAATAACTGCCGCCTAGGAAAAAACACAGTGTAACGTAGCTGGAAAGAGTCGAGTTCTGTGCCGTACCGTGTCACCGAGCGCCCCCACCGCCTGCCGCCGGCCACTACGCTCCGCCCACTGCACGCTGTGTCGCACTGTGCACGACACAGTGTACACTTCTATATTAGTGCGCGCTTGTTGGAAACGTTCGCGATCTGTGCCTCACCGTGTCAACGCTTATCGTCGAGTCGACCGTCGCGTCGCGCTGATTTTGAATTGGTTGTTTGGATTTGAAACGTAGAATAAAAATGTCGATGCCTCGGCTACTCACATGCACTGGATGCCGCAATACGATTGAAGACCATAGAATGGAATGTTCCAAATGTGGTTCGATTTACGATCTGTTTTGTGCCAATGTTACTAAGGAAACATTTTCAAACTCAAACCCTGATTTTTTATCGAGCTGGGTATGTCTAGGATGTCGGTCAAAGCTACCCAAGGGCGACAACACCTACTCACCCATTCGGCCAACTACACAGAGTTCTATATCCAATGAAGATTCTTCATGTGCAATGCCATCTAACAACTCATCCGAGGAACCGAATTATGTTACATCTTTTCGAGGCGGAGACCGACGAGGACGTCAATCAACAGAGAGTCTTATACTTAGTAACATCCGGACCATTATCCGAGAGGAGCTTCAAATAGTTTTAGAGGAGAAGCTTCCTGGCATTATCAGTCGAATGATTGACACTCACCCTTCAAACAGCAAAGTCTTTCAAACTGTCAATTTATTAAATGATAACTTAGACCTCGTTAAAAAGAAGCTCGAATCCTTAAATGTAGTTGAGTTATCACCAACATCGATAGTCCCAAATGCTCCAATGAAGACTTCCGTCCGTGGAAATAACCAAGTTGTATCTCACAATCTAGCTGCAGTATCGACACCAACCATTTCAGTTCTTAAGGAGAGTCACATAAATAATACTCAGCCTAAAACAGTAACCACAACGGCCAAGCAAGTTGTTCGTCAATCAACTGTTCCTATCAGTGTGAGTCAATGTCAGTCCCAGACCATCAGCACATCCCCACAACCTCAGGCACGTAACCCCAATATATCCCAACCAATACCTACTGTTATTAAGACTGCTGGCGCTGGTAACATAGTCGCCGAGGACAGACCCACTGCAAACGATTGGACAGAGGTTCGTTCCACTAGACGCGTTAGACCCTTCTTCACCTCCGTGATGCGTGGCACTGCCGCGCCAGGTACAACGGGACTGGAAGCGGCGGAAAGGTGGAGATACCTCCACCTTTATTACGTGAAGCAGGGTACAACTGAAAGCCAGGTTCGTGAACATCTTGTAACTATCTGCGGAACTGACGTCGCCTGTACAGTTGAATCTCTTAAAGCCCGAGGACGTTATGCCTCCTTTAAGCTGGGTGTGCCAACAAGATGGGCTGAACAAATAATGGCGGTTCAAAACTGGGCTGAAGACATATGTGTGAAACCATGGCGTCGTAATTTTCGTGCCAAAAATGAAGAACCGAAGTAAATCACCTAGTATTCTAAATACACGCACCGTCAGTAAACGCACAAACCACCTGTGTTTCTTATACCAAAATGTACGCGGATTGAAAACTAAACTATCGACATGGCGAACCAGCTTGATACTCGCTGATTATGATCTTGTAGCTGTGACCGAAACCTATCTTGATGAATCAGTTGAGGACTCGGAGGTGTCAGGGGGAAGCTGGAACATACTACGGCGAGACAGAGCAACACTAGGAGGTGGTGTGCTGCTTGCTGCAAGCCCTGGGGCCGTTTTGAGAAGGCGACGTGAATTTGAGACTGATTTTGGTGAGGATTTATGGGCTACCCTTCATATATATGGCCGTACTATAAATGTTTGTGTAGTATATATCAAGCCTTCCGCTACAGACGATGATTACATGGCGTGGTTCTGTAAAGTTGAGAGCATAATTGCAAATTTAAATGGTATTATTATAATTTTTGGTGACCTCAATCTAAAAAGTGCATCACTAAATATTAATCAGTATTACTGCTATTTTTTAAACTTCTGTAATCTTTCTGAGAGGAATGAGGTGATGAATTTCCGAGGAAGTAAGTTAGACGTGGTTCTAACTCGAGAGGGCGTTGATGTCACCTGTGAGCATATAATAGGATCAGAGTTAGTGCCAATTGATTTATATCATCCTCCACTTCATGTTACGGTAAACGCTATCAAACCTAAACGCATTGATATGGTAGATCCTAGTAACATTGATGAGAGCAGGGACTGGAATTTCTATAAGGCGGACTTTGCGTCTCTGTATGAGCAGTTTAGGTCAGCTCGCTGGCAGGATCTTCTTAATTGTAGTGACGCATGTACCGCCACCGATATGTTTTACACAATCGTGTATAATATCTTCGATTCTTCGGTCCCCAAGAAAAAGAGACTTACTTCCAGATCTAGGCGATACCCTGTTTGGTTTGACAGAGAACTTATTCAAAGTATACAACGTAAACGTAAATTACACAAACAGTGGCAACGTACACGTTGCGAATTCATGTACACAGAGTTTGATACTCTGCGTCGGAATTTAAAATATCAAATTAAGGTCGCTTATACGTCATACACCATCACTATTGAAAACAATATTAGGAAAAATCCTTTGCAGTTTTGGCAGCACATACAGAGCCTGCGGTCGAAGGGTGGTTTTGAGCCAAATGTTACTCTTAACGGCGTGACCTATTCAGGGGCCCAAGCTGCCGATGCATTTGCCCAGTACTTTGCCTCAGTCTTCTTGCCAGATGTACCTACATTAGATCCGAGTAACTTAAATTTGTATATTGAGGGCGGCTATATCTCGTTACCCGTCATAACAGTACCGAACGTATTAAAAGCGATCGAAAAATTAAAACCGGGTAGTGCAATCGGGCCTGATAACGTGCCCGCATATGTGCTTAAGGGATGCAAGGATGCTTTTGCTACCCCGCTTTGCCACATTTTCAATTTGGCACTTAGAACAGGTGTTTATCCCAAACAGTGGAAATTATCACGTGTCATACCCATCCCAAAGACAACAGACAAGACATCCGTAGTGGATCATAGACCAATTGCCATCCTTCCTACCATTGGCAAACTTTTCGAACACGTGCTCCACTCGATTATTTATCAACAAATAGATGTTTATCTTTCTGACGCTCAACACGGTTTCCGATCAGGTCGCTCTGTTGATACCAATCTATTGATCCATACCGACTACGTGTCGAGATGCTTGGATATGGGTGGGCAAGTTGATGTCCTCTATTTTGACTTCTGTAGGGCTTTTGATAGAGTCGATAATGACGTTTTGTTAACAAAGTTGGCTAATATGGGCTTCACGCCAAGCTTGCTCTACTTCTTCGCCGACTACTTGCGGGACCGTAGACAATTTGTAAGGCATGGTTGTTTCGACTCTGAGCCTTACAACACTCGGTCAGGTGTGAGCCAGGGATCAGTGCTAGGCCCTCTTTTGTTTCTCATTATGATTAACGACCTTATTAATGAGGTTAAAAGTGCGAAATGCCTTTTATACGCAGACGACCTTAAAATAGCTCTCGAAATCAAGACTTCTCGAGACTGTATGGATTTGCAACGGGATGTTGATGCGCTCTTTCAATGGAGTACCAAGAACAAGCTGCTTTTCAACGTGAATAAATGCTTCGTTATGACTTACAGTAGAAAGTTACATCCGGTTAATCATACATACACTTTGGGTGGGAATGACATAATACGCGTAATGAACATCAAAGATTTAGGGGTAACTTTTGACAGTAGTCTTACATTTAAGGATCACGTTTCTGTTACCGCTAAGTCATCTTATGGACGACTAGGTTTTGTTTTGCGGAACTCAAGTAACTTCCATAACCCGAATGTGATCAAACTTCTTTATACCAGCCTTGTCAGAAGCAAACTCGAGAGTAGTTCATGTATTTGGAATCCCTACACGTCAACTCATGCCTTAATTATTGAAAAGGTGCAAAAGACTTTTCTTAGGTATCTCCACAAAAGGATGTATTATTACTTTCCCTATATGTACCCGACAAACTACCTCCTAGGGATATTGGGTTTTAATTCTTTGGAGGTTAGAAGAGGACTAACACAGCTCACTATGGCCTGTAAAATCCTTCGAGGACGAGTCAAATGTCTGAAACTTCATAACTTGCTATGTAGGTTGTATGTGCCTGACCGATATCTTGCCTTCCGTCAAAGCTGTCGACATAAATTATTTGCTCGACCGGCCTGTCGTACAGTTGCCAGGGCAGAGTCCCCAGTTTGTCGCTCTCTGGAGGCGCTCAACGCTCTCTTGGGTGCTAGCCCTGAGTGCGATTTGTTTGCGGATGAATGGAAGAAGATTTTGAGAGAATGTCTGATTTTCTGCGAGAAGAGGTATGACAGGATATCTTCTGTTCCTTATTAGTGGATAGTAACTTTAAGAGTATATATATGTTAATTGTTTTTTAACGATATTGTGTTAAATTTTGTTTCTTTTTATTTGTTATATTTTATTTGTCTGTATGTTTAAATTATGTTAGATATAAGTTTTTAGATTGTATTTAGATATTCTATGTTAATTAATGTAACTGACTTTGTCGTTTTAATTAACTATAAATAAATAAATAAATAAATAAAATAAAAACACTCAGCGGTGTGGCAGCGGCGAGGCGACCACTTACACCAAAAACTCTTGTGCCAAGGGCAGGACAGATTTTAATACATTTAGGTGATTCTGCCATCCACATTACTGAAATTAGATATAGCTCAAAATAAGACCCTTTATGTTCGTGTCCGTATAGAATAGAATAGAATAGCATTTATTTCTAAGTATATGGTACATTAGAGTCGTATAATAATATATTCAACATTGATTCACACATACTACCATTGCTTGTGTAGAAATATTAAAATTATGATCTCATTCCATGAGTAGACAATTAATTTTATAGTATAATGATTAATTAATTAAATTAATATAATATTTCAATTAACAATAAAAATGACAGAATATTATCAATTAAATTACAATGTCACGGATGTTTCGGCCAACGCCTATTGTTTTTTAAAGGCAATACATATATTTAAATACCTCAGGCGAAATTCTCATAATTGTGACTGTGGCTGTAAAATTACTTTTATTACAATCCTTCAAACTTTCATAAATTACTAGAACCTGCTTATACCTGTCATAATGTAAAAATTACACATCTAAACCAAAATTGCATCGTTTTCTTGAAAAAGTACTTACTTACCCTTGTGTCTCAATAGACAAAGGAATGGTATAATAATGTCAAAATATTAATTACAACGTAAGTAAATATTTATAAATTAAAATTGCAGTCAATAAAAATTTGTTAATAGTACAATCTTGGTCTTAGCTATAGAGAGGTTGACAGAATACTTGAAGCATGGGATAGATAGTTCATAGAGTGTAACCAAAATTATAATTATATTCACATTAAAGCTATAGGTACATCACATTATCACATTATAATATACACACAAACAATACACACACACACACACACAACACACACACATACAATACAAACACACGCAACACACATACACACACACAACACACACACATATTCTAACACAAAACACACCATACACAGGTACTTACATTTTTTTAGTTCTTATTTTTTATTTTATTTTTCTTGCATGTAAGATATCTTTATTTACTCCTATTTAAAAATGTATCTAGAAAGTATAACACCACGTCACACACGACATATTTACGTATTATAATAAAGGAGTCAATTTTTGAGGGCCATGACACCCATAACACAAGTTCAATCTTAGCTTGGGTGTCAGATGGTTACAACACTGTAACAACCTACAATTTGTAAAAATAGTGTTTGTTTTAGCACATTGTATGTATAAAATAGAAAAAAAGAAAAAAAAAACAATATTTGTGAATAATAAATTCATTTACAGAGTAGAAGCAGCTGTCTAAAAGAAACGAAAACATTTTACTTTTGAACTTATTCGTCGGTAATATTTTAAATTCTGTTGGTAATATATTATACATTTTAATTGCTATACAATGGTGCCAATTCTGTTGTCACAAAATTCTCTAAACTTAACTAAAAATCACTAAAAATTTTTTCAGTCCTGTCGCTTTTAACGATTTCAGAATACGAAATGTCATTTGAGAGGACTACACAAAATTTTTGTGATTTTTAGTTAAGCTTAGAGAATTTTGTGACAACAGAATTGGCACCAATATATATTTTTACTAAATAAGTTCAATCTTTGGCTAGGTACACGTAATTTACCATAATTATTTTTATTTAGCCTGTTGGAGACCTGTTGATTAATTTCGAAAAAATAATTGTATCTTTTGACAAATAAGCATATTTCTAATATATAAAGGCAAGGGAGTGGAAGAATGTTTAGTGCTTTAAATAATGGCCTGCAATGATCTAAGTAGTCTGCTCCGCAGATAGCTCTAATACATTTTTTTTTGTACCAGAAAAGCTGTTTGCATGTCCACTGAATTTCCCCATATAACTAGCCCATAGCGGAACGCTGTTGAGAGATATCCATGATAGGCAGTAAGGACTGTGTCCCTACTTGATACCAGCCTAAGCCTTCGAAGAGCGTATATAAACTTATCAATTTTGGAGCATACTCTTTCTACATGTTCTTTCCAGTCCAGCTTGTTATCTATTACTATACCTAAAAATAATGTTGAATGTTCAGTTTGTAAAATTTGATTCTCATATCGTATATTTATATCTACTGCCGTTGAGTTACATGTTTGGAAATTAATGATTTTTGTTTTATCTATATTCACGTGAAGATTGATTTCGGCTAACCATTTAATTGCTTGGATTTAATTTGTCGGCCTCGATGGCGTAGTGGTTAGTGTAACCGACTGCCAAGCCTGAGGTCGCGGGTTCGATTCCTGCACAAGTCAAACATTTGTGTGTATTAACATGGATGTTTGTCTTGGTCTGGGTGTTTCTATGTATAATATGTATGTATTTGCAAAAAAAAGGTATATATGTATGTTTATCCATTGTCTAGTACGCATAGTACAAGCTCTGCTTAGTTTGGGCTAGATGGTGTTGTGTGTATGTGATAGAATATTATGTTATTATTACCTCTTTGTTAGTAGTACTTTCTAAGTTAGTTTTGTTTAGACATTTTATTGTTCATGTAGTGTCATTCGCAAATTGGATACACTCGTGTTTCAGATGTTTTCTTAAGTCATTTACATTTCCGTAGTACTTACTTCTTCTGCCCTTCTTGCATTGCTAAGGAGATAAGGGAAAAATCTTTTGGAAACTTCTCCCATATTATAACTTCTGAACAAATCAGATTATTTTCCCGCGACTTTACCGAGTGTTATTTCATATCTCATACTTGAACTCAATGATAACATTATTTTTGTAAATTATAACGTATCAATCAATCAATCAGCCTACCGCAGTCCATTGCTGGACATAGGCCTCTCCCATTTTACGGCACAACATCCGGTCTTCCGCCTTTCGCATCCAGTCTGACCCAGCTACCTTTTTCAGGTCATCGGTCCACCTGGCCGGGGGACGGATATATATTATAACGGATAATTTGAACTAAATATAAACATGTCATAATAATATATATGATGTAATCGGTAATATAATTATGTTAAGTATTACTGATACGTAATCGTATAGTAAACTATGATTTAATGGAAATTAATTATCGTTGCCGTTCCACTGGATTATGAGAGTTAGGGAATAGAGAGTGCACATGTGTTTGCGCAAACATTTGTGTAATTTAATCTTCTGCGAAAATGAAAAATCAGTCACAATATACAGTCTGGAGGATATTATTGTTATTTGCATCAAGCAAGACATCTACATTACTTATAAAATATATGGTTATATTATGTGTATAAATAAGTAAAGTAATAAATGATGTCATAAATTAACTTCAACACATGGAAAAACCCTTAACAGAAGCACAAATACTATCTTTAGGTGATAACAGAGGTCAAGTATTATGTTCATTTAATAATAAGGTTAGATCAATCGTAGCAGTCTCTCGAGAAGTGCCAGTCAGATCAAACGCTTAACGCTGTGAACACTTCGTCATGTTAGCTCTAGCTATTTGTGTCAGCCTCCTCGCTATAACAACAGGTAAGCAGCTTTTTATCAAATTAATATAAGGATATTGTATTCTAATTTATTAAAGGCAGTGTTCAAGATTAAGAACTCCGATTGGGTTCGAAGCTAATCAGGCAAATTCGAATATAACGGGTTATTTTATTAATGTAAATTAACTTTAAAATCTATTAGGTATGTTCTCATGTAAGTGATATGTATGTGTTTTATTGAGAAATAAAGATCTTTAAACCGAAGTTTAATGCTGCCAGTCTTTCGGGCATGTTACTGGTTGACAGTGATGCTGACGAATTCTACGACGCTCAATTAAATCATTTTTCTAAATATTATGATTATACAGGTTGATTTTGAAATTATGTAATTCCTTTTAAGCACACATTCTACTGGTGGTATAGAATAACACTGACCATACCATTTTTTATTAGAATTATTTTTGGAAAAATTAATGTACCGTTCTTTTCGTGAAATGGTTTCAGATAGTCATATGTTAACCACCCGAAGCAATTTCAATTTCTTACTAATTAAAAAAAAAGACGTTTCAATAATATCTGTGCCTCCTGTGACAAGTGATACAAGTCAAAAATCAACACTTTACAGGAAAACAAAAACAAGATTTAAAAAAATCTAGTTCGTGTTCTAAGTGGGCTAGGATTAACTTTATTACTTATTTTTGTAGATAAAAACATTCACTTTCACTATTCATTTACATTTTTGTGGTCAATATTATAGATTTAAAGTAATTGTTTAAAAACCTATAAGTTGTACCTTTTTTATTTCTAATACATCCTCCTCTATAATGTGATAAATGATACAACTACAGTTAAATTATATTGCACGTATAAGTTGTCTTTGTGTAAGATGAAAAATTAAATGTGCAAATAAATATATATCACACTTATATCATGAAACACAAAAAATAATGTGTGGAGCATTTACTTATAAAGGTTACAACTTGAAATATATCTAATTATTATCTATATTCACGATATTTTTGCAAAAATCCAGCCAGTTATATCACTTTGCACAAAATTATCTCCGAAACTATGGTAGATAGAAGAACGTGAGTTAGATCAAAAAAATCCTAATTTTTTCTTGATCATTTCTATGTAAAAATCACAAAAAGGGTACAACTCAACTTATATCATTCATCACAGGAGGCACAGATATAATTAATGTCGTAAATAATAACGGGCGGTCCTTTTTATTGTCCCTTATTATTTACAACATCAGTTATTGTTATCTGATCTGCTCAGCTTCACTCCGCACGCTCCACTTTGCTCCGCTCCGCTTCACTGAAAACACTTGCTACTTTTCACTGCTCTTCTCCGCTCCACTCCGTCCAGCTCCGAGTCAGTGGAAACGCACCCTCACCACTGCCACTGCGAGTGTTGTGGGTTTGAATCTCACAAGGGTCAAAACTTTGTGTCATCCACAAATGGTTGTTCCGAGTTTTGGTGTTCTTTGTGTCCGTTGTTTGAATGTTTGTAAAGTCCCCCGCGACACAGGATTTATACCTAGTGCGGGCATTGTCTTTATAAAAAAGAAAACAGAAAAAGAAAGTGTGCGGAGGAAACAACACACAGGCTGCCTTGCTGACAGCAGATTCCATATGGAGCCTAGACACCCAAGCAAGCTTGTGGTGAGTGGGTACTTACCGGAGCAGCACTGTAAAAGGTTGCTTGGCTGCGGTCTTCATCTCAAAGAATAGCATTTAATAGAAACCTTTTTGTGTAAACAGCATTTAATTAAGTTTCAAAATAAAGAAGCAATAGAAACTGTAGTAAATTGCGATCAAGGTCGTGGGTTGGAATCCTAGTCCTCACCTATCGTTGTGAAGCCAGTAAAGCATATTAGCTTAGCCGAAAAAAAGAAGGAAGGAAGCTTTATGCATCCTTTTTCTGTCTTTTGGCAATTACTACAAAATTTGAAACACTTCTATCTTATTAACTATTAGTGGGTTTATATTTTGATTAAAAGAACTTTACAATAAAACTAGCGACTCGCAAGGGTACAAAGCCTTAACAAATTATACACCTAAATTTTCATCATGAATCACTCTGTCTATTGGTGAAAACCGCATGAAAATCCGTTCAGAATATTTATTGTTTTTATCGCGAACAGACAGACAGACGCGGCGGGGGACTTTGTTTTTTATAATATGTAGTGAAGAAATGAGTAATATGTTATCGAATATTAGGATATCGGTTTATTAAAAAGTATTCCATTTGTAAAAATGTACGGCCTAACGAAAGGTGTTTATTTATAGATGTGGTGCAGAGCAAGTACGTGTACCGGCCGAAGATCTTCGGCTGGATCGCACAACATCGGATTGTAGCCACGTGGGAGGAGGCCTACCGCCAATGCCGCAGTGAAGGTAACTACCAGCTAGTTGTGTCAAGTGTCAGCCGTGACCTGCCTCGCGCTGTATATTCAACGGGGTAGGCAGTGATGTATTTCACCGTCATTTCGCCTATCTTCATATTTAGGTTATATGTAACTAGATGTTCCCGCGGTTTCACCCGCGTTTATCGTTACTGAGCCGCACCTCTGGGTCATAGCGTGATGTTATATAGCCTATAGCCTTCCTCGATAAATAGGCTATCCAATAAAATAGTATTAACAACGGATTTACGTCATCTTAAAAGAAAGAAATCCGAAGTAATTTTACTGTAAGATTGTTCGGGTACGTATTACAATACCGAAATTTAAAAGACCGTATTTTAAAATACCTATGGAAGAAATCCCGAAAAATTAAACGCCGAATGATTGTTTGGTCGAAAGTTTTAAATCCTGAAAGTTCATTTGCCCGAAAGGTTAAAATCCCCTGGCTGGCTAATGCTTAAGCCATCCGTACGACTCCGACTCGGAAGCGGTAGGTTGTGTTAGGTTCTCTTTTGTAAACCCACCCAGAAATAGAAGCCCCGCAAAGCGGGGCTCCGTCCAAAACTCCCATTAATTCTATTTCGTTCATTCGGGATTTCGTCCATTCGAGGTTTCATCCTTTCGGGCATTTGGAGATCGGTATTTTATGTTTCGATATAACGGCTATCGGAATTAACAACCTTCGGTATTTTGAATTTATTTGTTTTGGACGTCGGTATTTCAGTCATAGTTATTATGAAATTTCGGTATTGTAATACGTACCCGATTGTTCGGTGAGGCCGAAGTTTCGGATAGACGTTCTATGGTAGGCCTACAGTTCCCACAAATGCTTGTCTTGTGTCGGTATCACATCCTCCGATGCACTCGATATACTAGCAGCGGTGAGGTTACCCAGCAAGTCACCACGCTATCCGTGTTATAGAATGTATATATATGTATATTATCTGTTACAGATTATGCATTGCTCGCATCTCCCATTACGCCGGAGCTACGAGATGAGATGACGTCACTGATCACTGGAGACACAGCTTACTTCATAGGCACGCGTGCGATGTACCATACTGCACCTTACGTTTCTGTAGAAGGTAAATATTTTAACTATAGCACTTTTAAAGTTCTTACTAGTCTTGTAAAATGGGTCGAATTGAAGGTAAATTAAAAAAAAATATACTTTAGTGAGTTTACTGTTAGTGAAGCTACATTTAGGTTAGCTGCTAGGTTCGGGCAAAGGGTTGAGCTTATGAGAAGAAACCTGTTTTTGGAACGAAGTTCCTTATCGCGCGTTGCGAAAGGGGGCTAGATGGAAAAAATTAAGACCAAAAATTGTAACGACACTTTTTATGTCATTATATATTGATATATGTAACCATAGTTACGCGCTTCGACTGCGTGTGTCAAATGCATAGTTGTGTGCGTGTAGTGTTTTTTCATTAATTTAATGTATCTCTAATGCATATTTTAAAAAAATATTAGCATTCGTCACTTCTTCTCTGTATAAACTATAAGTGTGCGAAATTTCATACTCCTCCGTCCGCCCAATTTTCGTAAAAAGGGATCCAAAGTTTTCGCTTCACGTATTAATTTAAAGATTATATCCGAGGTGATATTTACGTTAATTTAATGCATCTTAGGAATCAGTTTAATTATCTTCATATTATTTATCAAGGTTTGTCGATTGTCGATGCGTTATGTTATGAATTAAAATATAATAAGTACATTTTAAGCCGAATCGATAGACATCACAACTATCAGAAAGCTGTGTACCGGCTACCAAACACGGCTGAACATCATTATTGTCTGACAACTAGCATTTCCTTACTTTCGTAAGCTGGAAGGATAGAAATATTTTGAACGGTTAAATCAATTGTTAAAAAATTTAACCAAAACAATGTTTTGATATTGGTCCAAAGATTATTGACTACGTGTACAAAGAGGAATGACAGCATATTATATTTATAAACATCTACAACGAATGATTATATAAGATGTTATCCTTTCAGGAGAAATGATCAAGCACAACTTTATATGCAAAACAAAATATATTCTTAATTTACACACCCACACTTAAAATTTTATAAATATAAACTACTAGCTTTTGCGCGCGGCTCCGCCCGCGTGGTACCTACATCAATAAAAAGTAGCCTATATCCTTCCCCAGGTTTTAAACCATATCTGTACTAAATTTCATCTAAATCGGTTGAGTGAATTAGCCGTGAAAAGGTAACAGACAGACAGATAGACAGACAGAGTTACTTTCAAATTTATAATATTAGTAAGGATTTACAAAAAATATTGTAGACAGTTTAAAGCCAAAGATATTTTCTCGTTGGAAATTGCCACCCACTTGTATAAAATAAGCCTGTTACTTTGAAAGTAAACAGCACTAAACAGGAGCCAACTAACGGGTGCGCTCGCGTACGCACGTCTTTAATATTGTGTCCCCTAATTAAATTACATAAACTATGTTAGTTTATATGTTGACTGTGTATATATGGCGAGTAGTTTTAAGATGTTATCTCGTCTCGTTACTACACCGTCGAGTGTTGCGGGTTCGATCCTTCTAGCACTTTTTGTAACGACACTTGCTATAGTTGTAAGTTTAAGGTTATTTCTTAATATGTATGTATTGTTAATGTCCACAAGCTAATTATTACTAAAATTGAGCCTACTGATTAAGCCTGCCCTAGGTGTATCGCCCCAGGTATGAGAACCTGCAAGAAACTATTCGAACCATTAACATAAAACTGATACAATAATGTCTCGTGTGGTGTAGATGAGCCTGCTGTTGTCGTTATTTTGTGGCCAATTAGTTGGCTGACCCGTGGCAGTTTCGCTCTCTTAAAAGAATCCGGTGTATGAGTAAAAATACTGTAACTGCGGTTCGTCCAGTGGGTGAGAGAGTCTAACAAAAAGTTGATATATTTTTCAGGAGTTGTACTTGAAGATATGCCTGCTGTAAACATGATCAAAAGCTTGGATCCTCGCCAGGGACAGTGCTTGTGTATTGACCGCGACGGCATACGCGCAGTGCCATGTACGATGCGTCTGCCTTACATGTGTTATAAGAAAGAAGAAACAGAAGCACCACAAACCTCAAGTTGTGGCACATCAGATTCTGGTATGTAAATATTTATTACCTCCATGGCGCTTCTGTGCATGGGGTCTTGGGTTTACATCTGGGTCAGGCTAAAGTTATTTATATAAAAGTTATTGGGTATTCTGCTGAGAATCTCGATACTAGCTCGGAGTTGAAAAGTTGGCGGTGTACGACAACCCTTTGTCTAAAAAAACACTTAAACAAGTTAGTCCTGCATCTGGTCTCTCTCCGGTCGTGTAGAATTGCCGTCGCATCGGATCGTGAGAGGTACAGAGAGAGCATTTGCGTTTGGGTACACACTTGTGCCTATTGACTCCTGCCAAACACAGTTCAAGACCAGTGTTAGTCTAAAAACTCAATAACACTTTTGTCGACCCGGGAACTCAAGAACTCATGCACAGCCGCCACATTCATTGTCGATCTACCATTGAGGTAGAAGAATTAATAAATATAATTATAATTTCCCAGAATACGAATTAAATTACGCAACGGGCACGTGCCTTAAGATCCACAAAGATAAAAAGAGTTGGCCGAAAGCATTCTCCACATGTATTTCTGAAGGTGGAAACTTGGCCGTGTTCAGAGACGAGACTGGATTGCAGAGCGCCAAGAATATTACCTTCCCCAGCTCCAACGAATTGTTCATTGGACTACAGGACAGGGAAGGCAACGGCGACTGGCTGAACATTTACGGTGAGTTTCTCTATCACTAATGTACTGAGTGTTCAGACGAAGATAAATGGAGAGATGATGGGTGTCTTCATTTTAATTCGGCTAATAAATGGATATAATATGACCAATAACAACTGATGGTGTCGTATAAAAGTGACTTTTGGTCGGACATTAAACGTGAGAACGACCACTATAGAGCAACGATGACATGCAAAAGAATTACTTGATTTGAATCGTCCTGTAAGACCTTCAATAACCCAAACTTTCATCCACTTTATAAGTGAAAGATAATCTGATAGATACTTAGACATAGCAAAAGAAAATACTTTCTAGCAGCTTTATTACATAATACATTTAATAATAATGTAATCAAGAGTTTAGTATTGTAGTTCAGTGCACGTTGGCAATCTTCACTAGTTTTGTGACAACATGTCGGTCATGGCAGCTCCTCACCATGCTTTCCTATACTGTAATTTCAATACGACTCGGTTAGCGTAGCAGTCGTAAATTCAACTGTCATGTGAGGTCTTCACCTGAAATCATAGGTGGTGAAATCTGAGTATTATACACCGCGGTCCATATCTTCGGTGATATACATAATATATTTTATACGTGTGAAACTTCATGTATGTATATAATTTTGCAAAGACGTTTGTGCCGTGGCCTCAAACTCAACACCTCTGCATGGCAGGTATTCACACTTAACTATTTACCTTTTACCTTTACAACTGCCTCCTTGGCGCAGCGGTAGTGAATGCGACTGTGCATAAAGCCTCGGGTTCGAATCCCGGGTCAGGCCAACAAAAAGTTATTGGGTTTTTCTGTTAAGAAATCTCAATTCGAGCCCGGAATTAGGAAATCGGCGGTGTTAGACACCCACGGGCCTCGGAAAGCACGTGAAGCCGTTGTTCCTGCGCCTGATATCTCTCCCCATCGGATCATGAGAGTTAGGGAACAGAGAGTGCACTTGTGTTTGCGCACACACTTGTGCACTATAATATCTCCTGCGCTGATGGCCAGTATCCGTTAAGATTGGCCGCCGTGACCGAAACTCGGTCAGGAGGACATTATTATTTACCTTCTAATATTATAATTATGAAAGCCTGCCGTCCGGGTATAGCACACAGACTGGCCATATCGTAGATTAGCACACAGGGTGCTTGTTATCCAAGCGTATGTGAGATTCAGGCGGGCGAAGCCGCAGGAACACGTTATTGTTATAAATAATTATTCTTATATTGTTGCCTTTTCAGGTGAGCGTGTGGAACAGTTAAATTCTTCATGGAAAGATGGTAAAAAGCCAGTACACACCCTATTAAGATGCGGCACAGTGCTTTCTTCTGGCAAGTTGGACAACGCCGCATGTGACGCTGAAAAGCACTTCCTTTGCGAGAAGGAACTGAATAGCTCTCGATTCCCTCCCAGCGACGAGCAACAATAAATATATAATTTTTGAAGTGAAAACTTCTTTAGCGGCGTTGTGCACTTTTTTGTGATGGGTAAAAAATGTTAAACTCGCGTCAGGACACGTGACCTGATCGAAAATTCGTAAGACGGAAGGAGGATTGTCATGTTTGTGTACGATATGCGATAAACGAATGTTGTATTTTACCACATAAATGATAGTACCTACTTTTATACTGATAATTAAAGCAATTCGTGCAAAATTATTCCCTAACCATTCCAAAATATCAAAAATGCACAACGTTAATATTCAAGTTTTCACTTCTGCCGGCACTCCCGGAGTGTAACCCGTTAATTTTTATATTAAATACTTTATTCTCAATAATGTTGTTATTATTTTGTCTAAAATTTCTCTTGCAAGGCTTTCCATAAATTAAATCAAGGTCAAGAGAAAGAGTTGTAGAGGTGTTTTGGAGTTAAACTTCTAACAAATTGGCAACAGTTGAGGCTAAAAGGCCTTAAGACCGTGCCGACCATGCATATCGTACATAAGAAGTTAATAAGTTTCGAGTTTTTAATCTAGTGACCATTTAAACCAGTACAGTGCCCTTGACTCTCCAACTTATTTGCGTAACGAGCGTAAAAGGTGACGATGTCTACGCGATACCTTTTTATATAACCTGGTTTTATAATAAAGTTATTCATTTAAAGGGTTCGTAATTACCATTTTCTTGTTGAAATTCTTAATCGCGTTAATTATGAGAAAGGTTTTTGTGACTTCAAAGATTTGGAGATTAAAAATACATGCTATTGATATAATCACCTGCAGTATTTCAGTATGCTGCAGTGCGAGTTTAAATAATACATACGTACATAGATTGACGCCTGTTGAAATTCTTACACGCCCGTCGGTTCAAGGTGCTGTTAACCTGGCCTTTGTCCAGAACGCCTCCGATCTGATCGAGAAATGTTCGCCTAGGTTTTCCTCTTGCGAATGTTCCATTCACAAATAATACATAAATATTTAAATAATACATACACATTTGAAATAACTATACTTCTAGACATTGAGACAACCAAAATCTTAGTCTCCCCGTGAATATGGCTGCTAAAAAGCAATGAAACGTTGGAGAAAGTGTAAAATTAAATCTTAATAGTTTTAACAATTTATGCAAGATGATTCTAACAAAAAGCACACACATAGCAATATAGTATCTTCTTATCATCGAGGTCCAGGTAGAAATTACAAAACAAATAAAACAATGTCTCTAATCAGCACAGATTTTATGAAATCAGCTAATATCAGTGTGAAGTTAGCGGCAATACTCCTTCAGTAGGGTTCGCTGGTAGCGTGTTCATGGTGTTAATTACAAACTGCAATTATATACTCCTCACAAGCTCGTTATTTTACAGCATTTACAGACGTTCGTGTACACTAAATAGTTACAGAGTACAAATATTACCACTAATTACAATTTGAGCCCAGAGACCCATCGGTCCCCTTTGGATGGTCCACTCTCCTTCGTAGCTTGCGAACGAATGGCCCTTGACGATCGATCAGGGAGTTCTTCTTGTAGACTCCTATGGGGTCTCGGAGTAACCAAAAGAGGCCGTGGACATGTCTTGGTGGTGAACGTAGCCCTTTGACGTTCGTCTCACTAGCGTTCGACGCTTTCGCTCGTACAATGAAGTCGATTGAGTGTCTCATTATCGTAAAATTATCGTAGTACCCGACACATAAATACTTAATTGTGCAGCTAGCAATAAAGCAGTGCAAATTGATAATTTTAATTCCTTTTCTTCTAAAGTTTGCAACTCCCGGTACGCGAGTTTGACTCGCAATTGACCGGAGCTTATATTACGTTTGATCGGCAACGCGTTAGTGACTCGTGTCGCAAACGCGCTGGCGACGGTAAACGCAGGTGGAACGTTCGTTTGTTTTCCATCCTAGTATGAGTCATCTACTAGATAGATTAAAACAACAAGGGTTGTCCATGTTCGTGTTAGTACGTAGTGTATGTGCCGTTATGTTCGTATAACATGACACCTCATGCTCGACATTGGGTTAGCGTGATTAATGACGACTCATATTACATACATACATAAAATACGCTAAGGGACGCAATGTCTCTACGAAGTTGTAGCGGTTCAGTGTCCTTCGTAACCTCCTGGCTGTCGATTATACGTACGGCATGACGCTGCAGTTTATCTAAGGCATCGAGTAGGTACTGAGCGGAACCATTCCAAAGGTGCGAACAGTACTCCACGCTGCTACGGACTTGGGCCTTGTACAGCAAACACCGCTGTTCAGGAGTAAGGAAACGCCGCACCTTGTTTAGAAAGGCTTGTCAAAGTAGCACGATGCCTAGCACTTATAAAAAATATTATCTAGATTATAATATCATTTTAAGTGGTTTCGTATAAACTAAGCTTTTTTATTTTAGTTAGGACTAGCCTAAGATGGCATTAAGAAACATTGTTGTATGTTTTATCTCTTAATGTGGAAGTGTAAGTTCGTTAGTTGATTAAGTTATACAAGTGGTTGTCTAAGAGCGGTGTACAGATCGCTTAGTTTGCAGAGTATTTGTTGTTTTATTAGATTATCGTTGTTGGCTCTCAGTAATTGGAGACGTAACCGAATGAAAATGTAAGTATAATATTTACTAGAACTTGCCCGCGACTTCGTCTGTGCGTTCTTCATTCGTGTGTGACTACCGCGAGCTAAGGTCTATTCGACTGTGTAACTGATAAGTATTAATAATATTAAGCCAAAACAATTATTTTAGAATTTATATCTGTCTGTATGTTTGCACGCGTATCACGCAAAAACTACTGCACAGAATTGAAATGGATTTCACAGTTGTATTGCTGGAGTTATTTCACAGTTTTTATGATCGTGTTGATTTTAGAATAAACCACAATACATTTTTGAATGCTATTTTAGACGCATTGCATTAATTTCAGCAATGCGCGATGAACATCCTTAAATAATAGTCTAAGTTGTTACTCCAAGCTCTAATATTTCTTTATTTATTTGCTTTCTGTATATACAACTCGCACAGGGATTAAATCCTGTATTGCAAGGGATTTAACCAACTTGCAAAAGAAAGAGACAGAACTTCCAGACTCGAAACAATTGTGTGGGGTTGAACAACAACTCTCGGCGCCATCGCGCCAGTCCGCTGGTGAGGCGGTAATAAATTAAGGGCATTATCTTTCCTTACCCTTCATAATCTATTTAACATGCGTCCACTAAACAAATAACATAAAAGTCTCAATCCCATTATCCTGAAATAAAATCCTAATTTCATTGAGCACTTGTCTGGAAATCTAAGAACAAGAAATTAATTTGGGACTCTATGCATTAAGTAATAAATTCTACAAATCTTTTGCGAAACATTAATTTAATTCTGAGAGTCAGGTATTGGCAAATGCGCTGTTAATTGAGCTGTAGAGGTATATGATGGAATGTGCGAGAACATAAACGGATTTATGTCGCTTTGCTAGCAAACGCATTCTTGCCATAAAATTTAATCTGGCTGCTAACCAATCCATGTTGAAAGGGCAATAAAAAAATGTATTGCCCTTTTAACATAAGGGAAATATTTAATATTTCGCTTTATTTATTTTACTACGAATGATGAAGCAGGTCTGCTTCACAGGTAAGTATGCTGTGGATATTTTAAATGTATTATATAGTAATCTATACTCTATACATATATATTATAAAGCTGAAGAGTTTGTTTGTTTGCTTGTTTGGTTGAACGCGCTTATCTCAGGAACTACTGGATCGAATGTTTTTTTTTTGCGTTAGATAGTCTATTTATCGAGAAAGGCTATAGGCTATATAACATCACGCTACGACCAATAAGAGCATTGATGAAAAATCTTGCAGAAACTGGGAAAATCTCTTATGTGAAGCAGGCGAAGTTGCGCAGGTCAGCTAGTTTTATATATATATTTTTTTTATTGCCATTGGTGGCAGACTAGCAAGTGGCCCACCTGATGGAAAGTGGTAACCGCTGCTCATGGACTTCAGTAATGTCAGGACACAGCAAAGCCGCTGCCTACCGTGAAAGAAGAACTCTCTTTAAACCTCGTTTGAAGAAGGACTTATCATAGCGCTCGGGAAACACCGAAGCTGGCAGTTCATTCCAGAGCTTGCACGTACGTGGGAGAAATGATAGCTGATATATGTAGAAGACAAGTAGATTCTTTTTTATACCTATCTGTGGTGTGTACACTCTGGGTGCCTCTTAGCCACAAGTAAATAGTAGCTTAATGGTAACTTCCAGGCAAGTATGATCCACCGTTGACCACATCACCGCTGCGTCATTACGATTCCCATATCTGTCTGAAAATTCCAATATACAGGTTTTAAATGTTCGATTTCTACTGAATTAGAGGCAACGAGACTGTTACATTGTTCAATGGTCTGAAAAATACGGACACATTATTTATAAAGCATACGTCTGATTACTACGAGTACCTGGCTCACCTAGCGTGTTCTGGAGTCCGATGCCACGACACTCACCGCTAGCTTTCGAAGTTATGAGAGCATTAAATTGTTGATTATTACTTGCTGAAACACTAAAGAAAAACATTGTGAGGATATCTGCATATTTATTTATTTATTTATTTTATGGTACATCAACAATATACATATACAAAATCGGTTTACATAAGAAGCTGTAAATAAAAACTTATATGTATATCTATTATAGACTAGTTTTCACCCGCGGCTTCGCTTGCGTAAGTGTAGGTTAGTTTAGGTTAGGTTTGCAACAGTTTTTTTTTTTTCTGGATGAAAAGTACCCTATGTCCTATTCTGTACCCCTGACAACGTGTATGCAAAATTTCATGTTGATCGGTTGAGTAGTTAAGGCGTGAAAGCGTAACAAACAAACAAACTCATTTTCGCATTTATAATATTAGTAAGGATGTACACAAAATTGTCTATACAGAATTATAAAGAATAAAAATTAAACATAAATTAAGAACTTAATACAAATTTAACAAGACATAATTATTATTTACAAAATAAAAAGAAAAAAAACAACAACAGTCAACTAGATCTAGCACAGCATTTTCTGCACTATCTTTCGCTTAAACACTTTGAATGAATCATGAAAAATGTCAAGATCATCTGAGCGTCCGCATAAGGAATTATATTCGAGACAAATACGCACTAGTGGTGAGTGTTTGCCAGCATTTGTTCTGCAGAACGGAATGTGAAGTGTTTTAGTAACGGGGTGTCGCGCATATTTGAGAGTTATTCGTAATGGTCTTGAAAGATGTGTGGAATCTCCGAATTCGAACTAGACGAGCGTTGTGGTAGACTATGGCCGGTGTCTATTATTAAGAAAAGCCTATGTCTAGTAAACGTGTAACGTAGTGATATACCTATTATCTGCGCTACAATTATATACGCTGTTATACACCACATCCAAAGCTAATTCAGGCATATCATTGTGTGATATCAGCGTGAAATTGGCAAGCAGTCTTTTGATAGACAATGTTGCGTCTGATTGTCTGTTGCATAATTCTGCTGTACGCCAAGGTATAGTAACTCATCCCGCGCATGTACTACAATACTGTAAACGTGGAGAACTTAATGGCATACGGTATATAATGGATGGATACAGTGTGTAATAGGAAGAAGTTCGGCAGATTGGATTAAAAACGGATATGTAACAACCTAAAATTAATCTACGGGATTTACTACAGAACATATTAAAATTGTACTCACCTGAGATCAATAGTTTTAGCTCTATAAACGCAATTGTCACACACCAGCAAAAAAACGTCTTGTCACCATCTAACTCCAAAACGTCATGTTTCATTAACAAACAGTGATAGCACTGTGGAAAAAGAAATGTTGCCAATGATAATCATGAAAACATACTACCGTTAAAATTATATGACAATCTATCTTTTATCCTATGTAAAATAATATTTTGTTCGTATAGACCACCTAAGGGCTAAGGGCGAGTTGCCCATTAAATGTCAAGTTGCCAAATTCGACGGAACTGGTCATATTTTAGGGTTGTAAATGGTGGACTTATAAGTGATAAACGTATATGCCTCACGATATAGTAGATGACCATATTGTCAGTACATTGTAATAAAGTTGAACTTTCTAAATTTTCAGCGTGTATTATGCAACTGTGATGGAAAAGTGAGTACCTACGTGTTTTATAATAAAAGCATGTTGGCGCAATTTTTACATTTTCGGGGAAAGTCTTATGGGATTTTATAGCATTTCTGGCCAGTATAAACCTTTTTAGCATCAAAAACCTATAAGCAGCTCGGACCGCAAATACGGCGATTATGATCAACTCGCTGTCTATGACGTAAGACCTAAACCCATAACTGGCTAATTGTGTGTGTAATACTTAACCTACACTGTCGAGTATATACGTGTGAGAATATGTATTTATGTATATTTTCAGTGTTACGGCGATGGATGTACGGCGGGGGTAAGTTTTAATAAAGATATTTATAGTGACTAGATGTACCCCGCGGTTTCATCCAAGTAAGTCCCGATGCCATGGGAGTATCGGGATAAGATGTTGGATAGATGATGTGATGATGATTCATCGCAATCGGTTCAGTAGTTTTCACGTAAAAGAGTAACAAACATCCATCCATCCATCCTCACACCTTTTCACATTTGTAATATTAGTACGATAATATAAATAGAATGCCTTACAATGGTCATCGATATAACCATTCCCTATGAAGACAATCATATTAAGGTGGAAAAGACGAAAGAACGTTTCCTATACTCATAAATTGTCCTTGGATAACAAGCACTTTGTACATGTGTTTTATTATCTACGTTCCATATCCTTACTATAATATTATAAATTCGAAAGTAACTCTGTCTCTCTATCTGTCTGTCTGTCTGTTACCTTTTCACGGCTAAACCACTCAACCGATTTAGATGAAATTTAGTACAGATATAGTTTAAAACCTGGGTACCTACATCAATAAAAAATAGCCTATGTCCTTCCGGACATAGGCTATTTTTTATTGATGTAGGTACCACGCGGGAGGAGCCGCGCGCAAAAGCTAGTTTTTAATAATGTAGCCTCGCTACTTACAATATTGATACAAAGATATCTTTAGGCTATAAAACAGAGTAAATTAAATATCAGCCCAGTATATAACTTGTGCTACTGCTAGGCACCTCTCTTCTCCAGCCAAAAGCCTCTCTTAAGCCATAGTCTTCACTGGCCCAGTGTGGGCTGGCCTGAGAAATTGGTAGACTTCAATTATTATTATCATCGAGTACATTATAGAGAATTCTCAGACATTTAGGTTTCCTCACGATGTTTTCCTTCACCGTTGACAGTAAAGAACGTAACAATATTTGATCTCCTTCAATCAAATCGGCACGTCGCGCATCACATCTGTACTCATAGAAATATTTAGCTCGATCTAAGGTCAAGGCTAGATTTAGCTTTAGTAGCGCTTGTCAGTGGTGCTACATCAGACCTTAATTTAGCGGAATGGTATGTGGTCAGATTTGCCTTTAATACATTAGTGAGTAATGTGAGTATGTGCACAAACATATCGTTTCATTTTTAACTAATAGAGAGTATAAGGTTCCTGCTATCCTCACGCGTACATGTATTAGATCGAGCTCTTTATTGATCACATAACGATTTAACTTTGTCATTTAAAAGCAAACAACATATTCATAACAACTTCGTACACATATTGTTAGAATATTGTCTTGGTATCCTAACTAATATTATAAATGCGAAAATGAGTTTGTTTGTTTGTTACGCTTTCATACCTTAACTACACAACCGATTAACATAAAATTTTGCATACACGTTGTCAGGGGTACAGAATAGGATATAGGGTACCTTTCATCCAGAAAAAATAACTGTTGCAAACCTAACCTAACCTACATTTACGCGAGCGAAGCCGCGGGTGAAAACTAGTAAACCATAATTATATTTGTTTATGAGCTTGTTGAATGGTATTCTGTATTGTGTGCGAATAAAGAAATAAATACATACAATTAATAATTATTATTTATTAGCTCGGCGCAGAGGACGAGTGTTTCAGTAAAGTAAGTAAATTTTCCTGTCACAGAATACTAATATTTAGTAGCAAATAATAAAGACAAAGACATATGATATATATATATATATATATAGTATTACGTCTAAATCCCCGAAAAGGCAGGCAGTCGCGTATTTTACTCACATTTCAGCAATAATAGTTTTAAGTCCCACGAATCTAATATTGAAACGAAGAAGTCGAAGATAAAAAGGAAACATTGCTTGAAGCACGTTCGATGATCACGACATCTGTCGATTCAAATTACGAATACTTACTCGATTATGATTCGAATTACACTCAGTAACAAGTAATTGATCAACATTTGAGACCATACAATTTTCGAATATTTGATTTTATTTTTTCGTAGCAATGTAATTACCCTTGCAAACCCTTAATTGTATTTATTATTTTAGTGTGCGACGACGAAATGCATGGCTGAGGTAAATAAGTTTGTTCATTTTTATCTAAAAAATACCTACTGGCAAAAACGTGAAGGTACAATCACATTAGTAATGAAAAACTAGCTACTCTCGTTTGACAAATAATCTTTATAAGATCCCATAAAAATTATCAATTAATGATGTGGTGCTAATGTTGATTGACTTCTAAGCATATATTGTTTTAATTAGCGTGTCTATATGTCCCACTGGCCACTGCTGGGAAAACCCTTGGACTTCCAAATCTCTCTATTGGTGGATTTGCTCTGCCAGTCCCTTTTAAAGGTGTCCAGATCGTCCCGCCATCTTTGTTTAGATCTGCCCCGTCGCTGTTCACTGTCTTGTGGCACCCAATTGTTAATGATTGGTGCCCACCCCCTGGGTGCATACGGCAGACGTGACCAGCCCAGTAGTTACCACTTGAGCCTAGCGGATTTCACACCTACATCAACTATGCGTATTTATGTCTTTAGTATGTGAAATGTCAATTGTGAATTTATGACGAAAAGAGTAGCAACTAAAGTGTCGTAAGAGCTGGTGCACACGATCAAAGATTTTCCCGAATATCTGTTTCGCTGATTATTTTGTAACATAATATAATACGTAATATTTTTTTTGATACTCTCTAAAATCGGCAATGACGTCATCCCAGCTTTGGTCCTTAAAAAATGTGCAGCGGAGTTGTCTCCCACACTTACGCGCCTATACCGGACGTCTTACGCCACAGGCATTGTGCCTGAGGCTTGGAAGGAGGCGAACGTTCAACCGATTCCCAAAAAGGGGGACCGTTCGGAGCCAAGCAACTATCGACCCATAGCTATCACCTCGGTGCTTTCCAAGGTGTTCGAGCGGATTATAAACACCCAAATTGTCCGCTACCTGGAGGATCAATCGTTGATCAATGATCGCCAATACGGCTTTCGGTCTAAACGATCAACGGGTGATCTTCTAGCGTTCGTCACGCACCTCTGGGGTGAGGCTATGGACAAGCACGGCGAGTCTTTGGCTATCAGCCTTGACATAGCCAAAGCTTTCGACTGAGTCTGGCACCGGTCTCTTCTTTCCAAGCTTCCGGCCTATGGCTTGCCCCCTCAACTGTGCACCTGGATTGCAAGTTTCCTGCAGAAGCGTCGTATTCGGGTCCTTTGCGAAGGTAGCGCTTCCAAATTTATGCAGGTCAATGCAGGAGTGCCTCAGGGGTCTGTCTTATCACCTACGCTCTTTTTTCTGCATATCAATGATATGTTGAATCTCGGCAACATACATTGTTATGCGGACGACAGTACCGTGCATGGGCGATATCTCGGACATCCTGGGGCCAAACAGGCTGAGGTTGAGGAGAAAAGGCAGAATCTTGTCGTTGAACTTAACCAGACCTTGGACCGCATCTATGAATGGGGTGCCAAGAACTTGGTGGAGTTCAACGCCAAGAAGACCCAGGCATGCGCGTTCTCAACAAAAAAGTCTCCGTTCCTTCCCCTCCCTTCTCTGAAGAACACTCCACTGGTAATACGTGACAGCCACTCCATCTTAGGTATGAATCTTTGCCGCTCCCTTAATCCCAAAACCTACATCGAGAGCGTCATTAAGCAAGCTTCGTGAAAACTTGGAGTTCTGAACAGGGTGAGGCGGTTCTTCACGCCTGGGCAACTGTGCCTATTGTATAAGGCACAAGTGCGCCCTTGCGTGGAGTACTGTTCTCATCTTTGGGATGGCTCCGCGCAGTACTTGCTGGACGCTCTCGACCGGTTACAGCGGCGGGCTGTCCGTATCATCGGAGATCCAGAGGTCACGAGTTCACTGGAACTTCTGCAACTCCGTAGAGACATTGCCTCATTGGCATGTTTCTACAGAATATACCACGGGGAGTGCTCTGAAGAGTTATCCCACCTTATCCCGCCCTCCCCGTTCCTATCCAGAACAACGCGTGCTGGGCTCAGATGCCATCCTTACACGGTAGAGTCAATTAGAGCGCGTACCAACAAGTTTGGGTCCTCATACCTCTGCCGAACGACCAAGGCATGGAATTCTCTGCCAAGGCACGTGTTTCCTTCTTCCTTCAATCCTGGGTCCTTTAAGCGGGGCGTGAAAAAGCACCTTCTCAGGCCGTCAAAGTAGAGACCTCAACATCGCCTCGGCTGCTATGAGGGCGGTGTGGAGGCCACTGCTCCTAGACCACACGACTGCTTACCATCAGGTAGAGTGTGGTCATTTTGACGAGCACAATAAAAAATATATATATTTGATTTTGTTTATAGTGTCATGGCGAAGGTTGTAAATCTGAGGTAAGATTTATATTCTAACTAATATTATAAACGCGAAAGTGAGTTTGTTTGTTCGTTACGCTTTCACGCCTGAACTACTCGACCGATCATCATTGAATTTCGTATACACGGTGCCAGAGCAACAAAAAAGGATATAGGGTCCCCTGTCACCCAGAAAAGTACTGTTACTAATCTAACCTAACCTAACTTACATTTACGCGAAAAAAGCTGCGGAAAAATTTTGGTTTCTATAAATATAAGGCTCAATATCAAATATGAATACTACTTGAACACATATTTTCAATATTACGATTTTGAAATCTCAAACGTGTTGTTGCAGTACATACGTTGCAGAGCATACACTGCAACGCTTGTTTCGAACAATCTACTTGAGATGTCTCCTTTAGTACTTGGTACATGTTAACTCAATGCCTTACCACAGTATTTCAGTGCCAGCGACCCACCCACCATACAAGGTAGCGCGTTAGCACGTCGTGGTAGGCTTAGTCAGTAGTACCCGGGACGTTTCATCTTTTCCTAGGTGAGCCCGACTTAGCTTACTCTCCGCTCCCCTTTTCCCGTGGAGAGGTAGGCCTTAATGCATTTCTCCACGATAAAAAAAGAAAACTTCTACGTTGGCGCTCGCTAATTATTTGGCTACGGTTTTCTGTAGGTTGAATGTATTGGGGATATTAATCCCTGGCTTATACCTTGGTTCCTCACCCCCATATCTCTCAGAATAACAAACTTCATTTGGATATTTCAGTGTAAGGGGTATAGATGTACCGCACATGTGAGTTTATTATTTATAACCTTGTATTAATACTATATCCTAATGTATATATATATATATATATATATATATATATATATATATACATTAGGATATATAGATTTAGTTTTGCGTTTAGATTTAGTTAGGACTAATATTATAAATGCGAATATGAGTCTGTTTGTATGTTTGTTACACTTTCACGCGTTAACTAATCGACCGATCATCATACAATTTCGCATACATACATATATGTATATATATTTACTAACATTAACATTATGTTTATTAAACACTAGATGTTCCCGCGGTTTCACCCGCGTTTATCGTTACTGCGCCGCCCCCGTGGGTCGTAGCGTGATGTTATATAGCCTATAGCCTTCCTCGATAAATAGGCTATCCAACACTAAAATAATTTTTCAAATCGAACCAGTAGTAATCACGCAGAATAAACCAGGAGAAACATCGTTTGTACTATGTCTGTAATGGGTAATTATTTTGCTGCAATGTTATTTTAAAACTGCGATATCTCCTAAGATATTCATTGAAATCGAATGATGTAAAGGGCAATCTTGTTTTAAATTAAATACTTGTGATGAATAACGTATTTATTTGGATAAGGACTAATATCATGTTTATAAAAATACCTTTGCAAATAATGCATTATTTTAGAACAAATTTCGTTAGCATAAAAATGGTTATAGTGAGCCAACCGTAAAAGATAGACATATACTGTCGCGGACTTTTTTTTAGAACTTTTGAAGGGGATCAATTCTGTCATACATTATTTTTGCGAAACTTTAACTGTTTACGCAGCGCACGCAGCGGAAGCTCTCAAAAGGAAAAAAAACCCTCCGATTTTGAAACATTCTTCATTGGTGCTCCGCTCCTATTGATTTTAGCGTGATGATATATAGCCTATAGCCTTCCTCGATAAATGGGCTATCTAACACTGAAAGAATTTTTCAAATCGGACCAGTAATTCCTGAGATTAGCGCGTTCAAGCAAACAAACAAACAAACAATCAAACAAACAAACAAACTCTTCAGCTTTATAATATTAGTATAGATAACATTTACTTATATAATAAGAATAGTGATATCCATAATGTAAACGCTAGAAATAAGCATAAGTTAGTAGGCCCATATGATCGTTTACATAAAGTCCACAATACATTTGCGGGACTCGGTATACGTTTTTTTAATAAATTACCTATTAATATAATTAATTTACCATTGTTTAAATTTAAAAACGCCGTTAAAAAGCAACTTATTCGGAAGGGTTATTATTCAGTCAACGACTACTTAAATGACAAAAACTCATGGAGCTAGTTGCTTGTTGCATACAGGATTCAAAGATCTGTATTACTTATAAGTCAATTTAAGCCTTTGCATAGTCACAAAGTGTAAGTGTATGCGCCATCATGCCATCCTACTGTCTATTTTAGATTTATATTAAATAATATATCTTAGCTCAAATTATTTCCTCTCTATAATATTATTAAGTTATTATTGTTATTACCTTTACTTTTTATAGTCAGTAGTATATGGCATAATGGCTGTAACACATTGTTAATCTGAGTTGTAAAATACTGAAATTATATTTAACTAGCGATTTAAAAGAGTGGCCGTGAGTTTCTTGCAGGTTTCTTCTCATAGGCTCTACCCTTTGCCTGAACCTAGCAACTAACCTAAATGTAGCTTCAGTAACTTAGTAAACTCACTAACCTATATACTTTGACGTTCATAAGTGTTACTTTGTGACCTAAATGAATAAATGATTTTTGACTTGACTTGACTACACGTTGTCAGGGCCAAAGAAACAAGTAGGTACTGTTACAAATCTAACCTAGCCTGCATTTACGCAAGCGAAGCTGCGAGCAAAATCTAGTATTATATAAATGTAACTGGTTGATGTCCTTACATAAGAGATATTGAATAAAAATTTATTTGAGAAGCCTTTATAGAAAGAAAGAAAGAAAGATATTTATGCGCCAAGAATACGGTACATTAGTATAGTGACATCAAGTAACAGCTCGACATGTTCGCCTATGACAGGCATGCGAATATTTGCTTAAGACTAGTGAGTATACATACATTAATTATTATGTTACATTTTAATTTAAATAAAATTAATTTTTAAGAACGATTAAACAAAAAAATCGTTCAGAGTGTATTAAAAGCACTTTTCAAGTAACCAAAATTTTAATTTTGATTTGAATTGCTGCATACGTAGTTCTCATATTACTTAAGGGATATGGTTATAAACTTTTATTGACATTATGTAGTTAGTTCTATAACGAAGAGTACTTTTACATAATTCATGTGCAGTTAGGTCCCTTTTTAAGAATTTACTATCATCACTAACCTTTGTAAAGAATCTTTTATTATTTTTAACAAACATGCCAATTTCCATAATATATAATAATATAAGGGCTATAGAAACCAAAACAATTATATTTAGAATTTTCGTCTGTCTGTCTGTGCTTCACGCAAAAACTACTGCACGAAATTGAATGTGGTTTTAACGGCTGTATTAGTATGCTCAATTTTCGTACATGTTTCATTTTGATACACCGTCTAGAAGTCAAATATTATTTATTTATTTATTTATTAAAATAAGGGTCTCCAACAAGGGACATACACAATTACTTGACATTTAAGACAGTCCACATATCATATCGTGTACTCCTTCAATTATAGGAGACCACAGCATGCAAGTAAAATATTATTGTGACAAACACAGATTTAACACAGATCAAAAATGTTAAAATTTTAAAAACAGAAAACTTAGGTACTAGTTAGGAATTAAGAGATAAAATTAGAATTTACAATAAAAGATAAACAATAATAATTAAAAACAAAGCATCAAATTAAACAATCAGAATAAAATATTTAAAATCAAAGATAAACATCTAAGGTAAAACATAAAATTTAAAAAATAATTTACATCAATTATGTTTTTAAGACTGGTTTTAAATTTATGTAGAGGTGCACTGAGATCAAGATCGTTTCTTTTAGAAAGAAAGTTATATTGCCTACAGAGTCTCGGTATAGGGGCAAAGTGACCAAGATTGGACTTAGCAGCTAGGATTGAGAAGAGATTGTAAGTTGTTTTTCGTGGTAGACGCGACGGTATCGTTATTGTTAGAGCACTGGTAAGTTCATTACAATCCAAATACCCATTGTATAGTTTATATAAGAACAAGGCATCTAAATACTTCCTGCGGCTGCTTAGTGTACACATATTGTAGTGTTTCAGCCTCTCTGTGTAACTGGGAAGCTTTTTTGCTATGTGGTCTTGATAGGATAGGTGGTAGAGAAAGCGTTTTTGTACACTTTCTATGCGCTTGTTATATACTTCGTAGTGAGGATTCCAAACGATGGTATTATATTCTAGAATAGGCCGCACAATAGTATTAAATAACTTAATTTTAGTGCTTGACTGCTTGAATTCTTTACAGGTCCGGGTAACAAAACCTAAGGTTTTAAAGCCTTTTGAGACAGTATTCAAGATGTGGGTGTCGAATTTCAAATGAGTGTCTAATGTTATACCTAAATCTCTAACTTTATCCTTACACTTTAGTGGGGTTCCGTTGATACTGTATACATTGGTGCGTGTGTTCTTATTTCGCGTGAATTGTATGAAGTAACACTTATCGATGTTTAAAGCCATTCTGTTTGTGTTGCACCACCGATATAATGAATTCAGGTCTTCCTGTAGCAATATTGGGTCTAGTTCGTTCTCTATAGGTTTCATAACTTTGAGATCATCAGCGTAAAGGTAAAAGTGTGAATGTTTGAAACAGCTTGAAATATCGTTAATAAAAATGTTAAATAGGATAGGACCTAAGTGGGACCCTTGTGGTACCCCAGATGTCACAGAATATGCGCTTGAACGGTACCCGCTAGCTACGACTTGCGATGTCCTATCGGCTAAGTAAGAACCAATCCACTTTATCATCGATCCACATATTCCCAATCTGTTAAGTTTATATAAAAGGGCCAAACGGTCTACGGTATCGAACGCTTTACTGAAATCCGTGTAAACTGCGTCAACGGGAATTCGGCTATCTACACTGTTGACCAACAAAGACGTAAAGCTCACTAAATTAGTAGTGGTTGATCTGGCCTTTATGAAACCGTGCTGGAATTCGGATGTGTGCTGTTTAAGTTACCATGTTAAGTGATTAGTTACTAGTTTTTCAAAGATTTTTCCAAAAGTTACAAGTATGGAAATAGGTCTATAATTAGCTACGGAACTTTTGTCACCCGACTTAAAAATAGGTACTACCAATGCTTCTTTCCAAACGTCGGGGAAGATACCCTCAGCAAGGGACCTGTTAAAAATGATTTTCAGAGGTGTGACTAAGACCTTTGCACAGCGTTTAATGAATAAAGGGGGAATCCCGTCACTACCCGCACCTTTAGATTGGTCTAGTGATTTTAAGACTCTTGATATTTCTAAATCGCTGAAAGATAGACTACAAAGAGCAGAGGATGACATAGTTGAGCTATTTGAAATGTGTGTTTGGTTCGAGTTACTTGAGACGTTAAAAGATTTTTTGAAACATTCCACGAATAAATTACATATGTCGTTGCCGTTGGACGCTATTTTGTTGTCAAACTTCATGGTAGCAGGGTAAGAATTTGAGCCCTTTTTTCGGTTTTTAATGAAAGACCAGAATAATTTAGGATTAGATTTGATAGCCTTTTCCATTTTTTCAACATAATTGTGATAACATCTGGGCAATAAAACACTACATCTAGTACGCAAACTGTTGAATGTTTCCCGATCCAATGGATTATTGTATTTTTTTATTCGTTTATGATATTTGTGTTTTTCTTTAAGCGCACTAATAAGCTCTTTTGAGTACCAGACCGGATATTTAGTACACGCAATCTTTTTCAAAGGTATGTAAAGAGTAATTGTTTCTCTAAGCACAGTATAGAACTTGCTAACAGTGTCATTTACCGTAGAACAGTCGTCAAATAGGGTTGCCCAATCAATTGAATTTAAGTGTCCCATAACGGTTTCATAGTCGGCTCTAAAGAAATTTGGTTTTAATGTGGGCTGAGGTTGGAGGATGGATATGCACGGTAATGTCATACTAAATAGTAGAGGTGGATGTAAAGGATCCAACGGTGTTAGAGGCCAGTCGGAGCGTGTGACGTTTATTACCGGGGTAGTACTAAAAATTAAGTCTAATGTTTTAGACTTATGATTGAGTACGCAATTATATTGACCCAAATTATTTAAGGTGACAAATTCAAGAAATGCATTGTTGATTTCTGAGTTGTTTGATTCCGGATTCAGTTGCTGTGCATTGTATTTAGGATGCCAGACGATGCTAATCAAATTAAAGTCACCTACCAGCAATACGTGTTCTTTACTATCCAAAACCTTTTGTGTGCTGACAGTGTATAACTCTAGAACGTCTTGTTTCAGTGGTGGCGGCAAGTAAATAGCATTGATGTAAAGTTTCTTATTTTTGTGCCCAGAATCGTCTAAATCTATACATACCCATAAATCCTCTAGACTACTCTCAAACTCTAACATTCGATTTGATTTTAAATTTCTAGAGACGGCAACAAGTACCCCACCTCCATTTTTACGGCTATTATATTTCGTATCCTCCCTGTCGCGCCTATATACGACGTAATTATCGTTAAATAACTCGGAGTCATAAATGCCACCATTTAACCAAGTCTCTGTAAGCATAATGATGTCATAATTGCACAAACACGCAACGTGATAAAAATCAGCTGTTTTTGTCCTAAGACCTCTAACGTTTTGGTAATATACAGTAAGTGAACGATTGAATTTTACTTAAACAGGACAGAAAGCATGCGAAAACACATAACAGGATAATATGAAATACTAATTTAAACTCTTCAGAGTTTCCAAGCTACTAACAACAAATGTTTCACTTGATTCGGATTTCTTCATTAAAATTCTGCCGTTCCGAACCCAGACAAATTTGAAACCGAGTTCTTTTGCTCGAGTACGTGCTGCTGCATGGAGTATCTTGTTGTCTGGAGAAAGATGTTCAGCCACATATATGGGCTGAGGTGTATCTCCACCAATGCCAAGGTGACTTGTGTTCAATTTGCTTTTAGCATTGACCCTGTTGAATCTAATGGTAGCAGCTAAAAAATTATCGCGCAATCTTGGGGAGCTAAATTTTACCATAATTGATCGGGGCCTATTGCTTTGCGTATCTTTCTTAGCGACTCTTGTACATAATAGTATGTCGGCGTCCTTGATGTCGCACTTGATTACTTTGCTCAGCTGCAGGACAGTTGATACAATGTTCTCGGATTTATGTTCAGGGACGCATTGTATTTCAATATTGGCGGATCGTGCGTGTTGCTCAAGTAGATTTGTGCGTTTCGTTATCTGGTTTAAGTTATCCTGTAATATGCGATTATCTTTCTCTAGTTGTAGAATCCTAGCAGATTTTTCTTCCAAAGTTGTCTTTGTGATTTCGTATTGTTCGTTGTAGAAAGAGAGAGATTGCTGGAAGCCTTTTATTAGCTCATTTATCTTTTTAAACTCTTCAGAGACTAATACTTTCATTGCGCTCTCAATTTCCTCCTTAACAATATCTCTAAGTTCCCGTATTGTTATATTAATCACCGAATCATCACTAATCTTATCCAGTGGGGCAGGTTTGGTACGCATGGTAACGTTGGAAGTTGGGGAGCATTGTGTTTGAGAGGGACTCTTAACACGGATCGGCGTATTAGTGTTGTCAATCTTCGGTTCCTTGCTGCGGCAGCCTGGACAGTTCCAATTTCCTCGGTTTTCTACTGACATGGTTTTAAAATGTCTTTCAGATACATTTGCACAAATTAGGTCAAACCATGAATGACAGCTACGGCATTTAAGGCATTCTCTGCCCTTAAAACGTTCATGCAGCCAGCGCAATTTTTTGACGACATTTTTAGCTTCTTTGGTAGACATTTTCTGCTCTATGATAATGCATTTTTTGGTATGGTATCACTAATAGCGCCTCTGGTGGTGAGTAGAGACGTTAATGAAAGTAGACGTCAAACGAATTTAGTTCCGCTATTCACCGCTTCTTAGTAGTGTACAAGAGCAGTGGCGCCAGTGGTACGTTTTTTAAAAATATACACTTATCGTTTTTTGTAACGAATTTTGAAATTTAGTTTTTGAGATATTGTGGTATTTAGTAGTGAACAGTCGACGAATACAATACTATAACTGATATTTAAGATGTTATGTACCTTTTTGTGTCTTTCTTTGGTTGTTTATGATGGGTTTATATGCACAGTAGCGTTTGTTGAGTTCCTGTTATTTCATGGGTTGCACTTAACAAATGTCTTCACCAACAATGTCACTTAGGAATCAGGGTAATTACACTTGATTGCACTGTTTTTTAAAGTAATTTAATGTTTTTATTAATTTATACTGAATTAAACATTTATGATCAATGTAAACATAATCGGTGTTGCCACAGTCCAAAATTGAAGGATTATGAAAAATATGAAAATATAAATTCACGCGTACGAAGTTGCTGTGCAATGCTATCATGTAAATGAAGAAACTCGTGCCTATTATATTTAATTTTAACTAATTGATTCGTCCACACATAGATTAAAGCTTATGTGTCTCGAAAATGTTATGTAGTGCTGAACTATTATACTATCATGCCAGCTGATTTAAGTTAGGCCGTATGTAATAGAGCGCGAGCCTACTTAAGTTAGGCGGTATGTAATAGAGCGCGAGCCTACTTAAGTTAGGCCGTATGTAATAGAGCGCGAGCCTACTTAAGTTAGGCCGTATGTAATAGAGCGCGAGCCTACTTAAGTTAGGCCGTATGTAATAGAGCGCGAGCCTACTTAAGTTAGGCCGTATGTAATAGAGCGCGAGCCTACTTAAGTTAGGCGGTATGTAATAGAGCGCGAGCCTACTTAAGTTAGGCCGTATGTAATAGAGCGCGAGCCTACTTAAGTTAGGCCGTATGTAATAGAGCGCGAGCCTACTTAAGTTAGGCGGTATGTAATAGAGCGCGAGCCTACTTAAGTTAGGCAGTATGTAATAGAGCGCGAGCCTACTTAAGTTAGGCCGTATGTAATAGAGCGCGAGCCTACTTAAGTTAGGCAGTATGTAATAGAGCGCGATCCTATTTTCAGGTACTGGGTCTGGGTATCGCAGGCCCCTAGAGTCAATTTGTTTAATAAAACAAAATATTTCATTTTTTTTGTTTTAACTAAGCTCATTAATAAAATCATAGCCATGCAATTTAAGATTTGTTGATACAGACTTACCTAGTGAGAAAACCAAAGGAGACTTAGGTTCTTAAATTAAGTTCTCTTCAAAATGAATCCAATATAGATAATAATAACATAGAATACATATAGGTACTGATGTGTATTATAGTATTGATATGTATTATGTGGCACAAGCACTATTATAGGTATTTATGTTTGCCTATTATAATGTTCCACCTCTGTATCTCTTTGCAATAATAAACCATTTTTACTTTTCTATAAATCACGGGTAGAGCCGAGTAATCATTGAGTTCATGAACGCCGATGACCACTTACCATCTTACCGTCAGTTAATTAATATTACTGATTTCTAGTGTTTTGGAGATGGCTGCGTTGCAATTGTGAGTATACATTTCGAGATGAGATATATGCAAGTCTATGGGTAATGTTTTAGGCGTTCCGCAGATGATGGACTATTTTCCAATAGACAAGGAACCTTCGGCTCTATCTGTTGTTACTCGCGACTGCCCGTACGCTCGCCATGGTGGGCTATCGGGGTTTGTTCTGTCAGCTGACATCCGCTTGCTTCTGCCGAGCACAGGACGTTTTGTCCTTGTATTTCTAATGCAATTTGTTGAATAGAATAAGTATTATGTTCTATAATGCCACTGAAGTTTAGGAGGTAATGCAAGAATACCGTGTACCACTACAGAACTGATGAGTTGACCTTATGGGAAACGATCTATCTCACACTGAGAAGAGGCTAATACCAACGAGTTTAAAAAACTACGTATTTTCATTCGAATATCTATATATGTATGTATATAAAGGAAGATGTCCTGACTGACTGACTTAGAGACAACGCACAGCCTAAACCGCTGGTCGTAGGAACTTGAAATTTGGTGAGCATGTGTGTTTTAATTTGTAGGGGTGTACTAAGAAAGGATTTTTTGAAACTCCACCCCTAAGGGGGTGAAATAGGGGGTGAAGTTTATATGGAATTTGCTCATTTCTGGACTTATAAGTATAAAAATAGGTATACAAGTTATTGATTATAATTGAAAATGACCTGTGTAGGTAAAATGGACTAAACTCCCCCTAGAGGGGTAAAATGGGGGGTAAAGTTTGTAACGAAATTTTCTCATTTCTGGACTTAGCAGTATGAAAATTGGTACATAAGTTTTCGATTACAATTGAAAAATATCTGTGTAGGTGAAATGGATAAAACTCTCCCCAAAAGGAGCGGAAGGGGGGGATAAAGTTTGTATGAAAATTTTCTCATTTCTGGACTTAGAAGTATGGAAATAGGATTATAAGTTCTAAATTACAATTAATAATAAAATATATGATTAGGTATAAAAACACTATAAAACCTAATAGGTACTTATTATTATATACGAATTTTCGATCAGGTCACGTGTACTGACGCGAGTTTAATATTTTTTACCCATTAAAAAGTGCACAACACCGCTGAAGAAGTTTTCACTTCAAAAATATAATATTTATGTATAACTTTATAGATGAAAATGCTGTTATATTTTTGTTGAAAACAAGTTGACAATCTGAAACATCTAGGTAAACGGAATCAATAAAATTAGTAATTTGAAAATACATTAATATCGTTTATTACTTTATTATAGTTTTTTAATCCAATGGTATATTTTTATTTATTTGTTAAAACTCAAAATATACACTACATATACAATAAATCTAAGTAGTAATATATTCATATTCATAATGATATTACTTAGGTTTTATTCTTCAATTCAGTTACTGATAACTATTATTGTATAACATTCAAGAGTAATTTGTTATTTATCGAATTAAGTTTGCATATACGTTGACAGGTGTACAGAAACGGACATAGGCTACCTTTCATCCCGAAAAGAATTACTATTCCCGAGGAAAACAATAATAAAGTTCGTATGATAATAAATGGCGCCACGTGTCTTTTGAATCATGATTGAATTATATTATTACAAGCAGAGTACAACCCGAATTGATTGTCAAATTCTTAATTAACGCGGGCGAAGCCGCGGGCAAAAACTAGTCAATCTATATCAGAATAGCGACTGAATATTCGAATCACGCCAATGCACTGATCGCTTAAAAATTTATGCATTCGAATATAATATGACACTGTCTTTTAAACTGTCCTGTATTAAACTGTCCCACTGCTGGGCACGGGCCTCTTCTCACTGTGAGAAGGGTGAGGTTTGAATATTACTTAAATAACATTAAACTACGGTTGTTTATCTCGTTGGTGAGTATTTAAATATCCTTTGTCTTATTAATCTTAAGACCCGCTATCTAATATTATATTATATAATAATTATTTGTATTTCATTATTTGTAATTAATTTTTAATTAATTATTAGTAATCTAATATTTATTGTAACTTTGTCCAATTTCGCCAACTGTATATGTACGTTTTTACTTTGTATGCTGTGGCCTACTGTAAGTGAGGGTGCACACTTATTCTATTGACCTAACACTTTTGTATTTAGCTTTAAGTTGTGTGTATCTTTGTAAATGGTCCAATAAATAAATAAATATGCACAAATTACGAAAGTTTAAAATGGTTTATTACTTAAATCCCTACTGCGGCAGATGTCTTAATTTTTATATTTTATTTCTAGTGCATGGGCATTTCCTGTACAGCAAGGGCAAGTATTTAATTTATAATTCAGCCATACATAGATTTACTTTCAATGGAAAAAGCAAAGGAATATCTGTTATAGGCACTAACATTTTACAGCAATATTTAAATATATACCTACATAAAATGGGTAACCATAAAATCTTACATAATTAGGGACGAGTCTGTTGTCTGTTGTCGTCCTAAATATTTTTACTCGACCCGGAAGTCCAGCTCAAAACCTGGAAGTAAAATGTAAGAGCAAACTATCCTACTGGACTCACGAAGCAGTTTGAAGTAATATAGATACACCTTTGACTTAGGCCGCTTAAATTTTCCACAGAAGGGCAAACCGAAACAAAAAGCCTATGCGATAACCAGGGTATGGTCTCTCTGTGCAAAGTTGACTGTTTCACTGCACGGATGGCGCAGTGGTTTAAGTGGTCGCCTCGCCTCTGACACTGCGCCGAGTGTTGTGGGTTCGAATCCCGCGCGGGACAAACATTTGTGTGATCCACAAATGGTTGTTCCGAGTCTGGATGTTCTTTTTGTTCGTTGTTTAAATGTTTGTAAAGTCTCCCGTGACACAGGATTTACCTATTCCTAGTGAGGGAGATGTCTTTTTTAAAACAGGAAAAAAAAAGAAAGGTTCATCAAATTATATTATTTCTACGGTGAACGCTTGGTTGATAACAAACATCTTTACAAACATTCATTATTATAATATAAGTAGCCTATATTATGATCATAAATATAAGGAAAAGAAACATTAACAAAAAATGGAAAGTTATCGCCACAGCAACACTTCATGACACTTTGAGCTCACGGTCCGTTCACGACGTCGCCGCTGTGAGCGGCAGCTTAGCGCGGGGCGGCGAGCGGTAAGATCAAATGTATTAAAATGTTTGAAGCACGCCACGAGACGCTGCTCATAGCTGCACCGTGCGCGGTTTTCTCCGAGCGAATCGCTACAGCGGCGCGCGGTGTGGGGAGCGGCGGGAACAAAAGTACAAGCGAACGAGTGCGACGCCACGACTCAGAGCGGCGCAGACAGCGGTGCAGGAGGGCCGCTGCCGCTGAGGCCTCGTCCTGGATGCTAGCGGGCGGCGCGGGTGCTGCGCGCCGTTTGCGCGGTGTACGTGGTCCGTTCACGACGCCAGCGGCCAGATCACTCGGTTTGTCGCTGCGAAGTGACGTTTTAATTATTCGTCTATTTTTATGGTCATAGTGTTTACTATTCCGTAATGGTGGCCTATCTAAAACCTCTGAAATGATTTCCTCAATCATCGACATTCTAAGTAAAATAAGCAGAACGTCACAACTCGTATTCCAACGCGCGGTCGCCGCTCAACTACAGCTCGACGCTCGTGCTCCGCCGCCCGCACCGCTGTCGTCGACAACAGCTTCACACAAATCTATGAACTTAGATCAAGACGCGCGTGCCGTCGCCCGCGCCGCCCGCCGGCGTCCAGGACGAGGCCTAACTGCTACTGAGGGTACGTGGCGCGCACAACGCTCCGCCGCGCTCGCCGCTAAGACCGAAGTCGTGACGGGGCCGTTACGCGTAAACGACAATATTATGAGGCAAACTTTTGAATATATTTTACCTTTTCCAGTGTTTGGAATCTGTAAACTGCACAAAAATCGAAGAGCTTTGGTAAACATCGGAATTATGTTATTAAATAATTATATTACTTGCATTGCTTTTTATTGTGAGAAAAAATATATGTAACGTTTTTAGATTGAATGTGATCGTCGTTGCTAAGTAGTTAATGTTGGAATGAACGGGGATGTATAAAGGGAACACTATCTTACAAACCTGCGTTAGAACAGTGACATGTTACTGCGTTTCGACCGGTAAGAAAGAGTGCCGGATCTCTCCATTTCAAATTACATTTTAATTCATATGACATTTTAAAATTGACAAATTATGTTTTTAATTCATTATTGTTCATTAATAAATATTAATTCACTGTTAATTAAAGTAATTATATCATATCCTATTCTAATCCTAATCCTAACTAATATTATAAAAGCGAAAATGAGTTTGTTTGTTTGTTTGTTACCTTTTCACGCCTAAACCACTGAACCGGTCATCCTGAAATTTTGCATATACGTTGTCAGGTGTACAGAAACGGACATAGGCTACCTTTCATTCCGAAAAAAATTACTGTTGCCGAGGAAAACAACAATAACGTTCTTATGATAATAGATGGCGCCACGTGTCTTTCGAATCATGATTGAATTATATTATTACAAGCAGAGTACGACCCGAATTGATTGTTAAATTCTAAATTAACGCGAGCGAAGCCGCGGGCAAAAGCTAGTACCTATTATTATAATTAAGGAAAAATTTAGTTAAAATATTATTGTTTTGAGCTTGAGCATATTGTTACTGTATCTTTGTACGTTTCGATGCATATATAGATGGACATATTCATTCATTGTAACATCCCATGCATTACCTATGTTTACAAATAGGTAAATATTTCTGGTTTGTAAGGTTTTGATTTATTTTACCTCAATTGAAATAGTAGAATAAAATATAAAAGCACTGGCATCACTATCGATACGTTATAAAACAACGAACCTCTGCATTATGGGGGATTTTTATTTTTGAGCTCAGGTCGATAACAGCCTAGAGAACAGTGTTTTCATTAAGTGCGAAAAGTGTTATATTGCAAGCAAACTGTAAATAAGGTAGATTACCAAAGTGATGTATTTATACAAATTGAAAGTGAAATAAAGATATTGTGAAAAACAGAAATATCCTGACGCAGTTTTATTATACGTGAAGTAGTATTACAGATTTCTGATTTCCAGTTTAACCTCTGTCCCCTGCCTTTCCCCCCCCCTTGCACTGCATTAGCCGCATGGATGGCGTACTGGTGTAAGTGTTTGCTTGGCCATTGCCGCTGTGTCGAGTGTCGTGAGTTTGAGCCCCAATAAACACGCAATCATTTGTGTGATCCACATATAATTATTATTAGACTAGTTTTCATCCGCGGCTTCGCTCGCGTAAATGTAGGTTAGGTTAGGTTAGATTTGCAACAGTTATTTTTTCTGGATGAAAGGTACCCTATGTCCTATTCTGTACCCCTGACAACGTGTTGTAAAATTTCATGTTGATCAGTTGAGTAGTTAAGGCGTGAAAGCGTAACAAACAAACATACAAACTCATTTTCGCATTTATAATATTAGTTAGGATTATTATTATTAATGGCAGCGATAGCTTAGGGGAAGATGGAATAATTATATGTATAATAATATCAGCCCTGTTTTTAAACTGACCTATTGCTCGGTGGGCACGGGCCCTTTCTCCTTGTGGTAAAAGTTAGGCCATAGTCCACCACACTGGCCTAGTGCAGGCGGGTAGACTTCACACGTCTTCGAGAACGTTATGGCGAAGTCTTAGACTTGCAGGTTTCCTCACGATGTTTCTCTTCGCTGATAATTACCTAATTAATACGCACAGGACTTAAAAAGTCTGAAGTGCATGCTTTGGGATCGAACTCGGGACCTCCATGTGGCAATCGAACGGTTGCCCACGAGGCTATTGCTCGTTTTTTTATATTGGGTGGATTTCATCTATTTATAGGCAGATAAATACATCAAAAATTTAATTATGTCCGGGTTCTTTGAAATAACTACACTTCAAGACAATGAGATAACCACTATCTTAGTCTTCCATGAGCATGGCTGTTGACAAAACCAAAACTTCAGAGCAAAAGAAATTTAAAAAGTTTGAAGTAGTTAAAATTTTAAGAATAAATTACTATAACATCCGTATAATGTAGTTTAATTTCAATGAGTAACATTGGCGTAATCATAAAACAAAAGGCAGAAAGGATAACGCGAGTTTATTGCAAACGCGAGGCCATTGACCCGCACGTTAGTTGTTTAAACACCAGCCTAAGCTTGTTATGTCACTTGGACTATACGCCAACATTTGTGAAACTACTCAGGCTGTTTTTACTTTACTGAAAAAGTAACATTGATTCCAATTACTACATCCTAATCCTAACTAATATTATAAATGCGAATGAGAGTTTGTTTGTTTGTTACGCTTTTACGCCTCAACTACTCAACCCATCATCATGCAATAATTTTGCGTATACGTTGTCAGAGGAACAGAAAATAATATAGGGTACCTTTCATGCAGAAAAATGTACTGTAACCTACATTTAAGCGAGCGAAGCTGCGGGCGCAATCTAGTTCTTTTTATAAATCTTGAAGTATTTTGTAAATTCCTTTGACTCGTGTAGTCAACTACACAGTTAAGAGAAGAACAAACTTCATCCTCGATAAAATAAAAAGGCTAGTGGCTGCGGATTATGAGGTCTCAGGTCCGAGTCCCGGCTAAGGTCAAAAGTATAATTGGGTTTTTGCTAAACAGTTCTCAGTAGTTACTCGGAGTAAGGCACTTGCTATATCATATCCGTTTCCCAGAAAACACACACAAATTCATTTAACACAATTCACACACTTGACAAAAAAAAACTGAAAACGTGTAGCTTTATATTTTTTGTCAAAAAGTTCTGAACTATGCACATCTCTTGTGTTTTATTTTTCTACATTGTGTATTCCAGTAATAGTTGTTTCGAATTGAGCTTTGTGTCTGTTTTTACAATGCTTATAAAAAAAGAAAGGAGAAAGTATGTGATTTGTCGCTACAAAGTTAAAAAGAAAACCAGGATACTTTACAAATAATTAAGCAACGCACACAAATAACAGGATTGAAGTAACTATCCGCGACCATTTACGGCTCCCACAATATTTGAGCCGGGGGTATCAACTATTCTATTCGTTCAGTCGTACATTATGAACACGGCCATCACATATTACGTAAATGCTGAACATATAGTAGGAGCCATGTTTGAATAGGATAAACGGAAAAACTAGTGGAAAGGAAAAACGTGTTTCCAGTCGAATACATTTATACTCACTTTATACAATATATTGTCTGTTCACAGCTATATACAGATTGTAATAGAGATGTAAAGTAGTACTTTGGGATACGTATTATCTAAAAGCGTAATGTAAAACATTTGGATTAAAATTCTTTTTGGAAGACATACGGGTGTTATAAAGCATAACTTTTCAAATTTAATCAACGCTGTCAGTCTGTCAAGTAAGTTAGACATATTCTCTAAAATCATTGCTCTTTTTAATTGTCATATTTTTCAAATATTTAATTTTGATTTTTTAGTTGGTGCGTGTATTTTAGTAAAGAAAGGACTTCAATGGCAAGAATTGCCGGCAATTGCGAAATTATCGATACCGGGAATATTTGAATGTTGCGCCATAGAATTAAACAATATTAATTAATTATAGCATGTGTATACAGGGTTCCCAAAATCAGTAATTTATATACTTTCTTTGAAAGAATGGAAACACTTTTAAAATGTACATGTAATAGGCATAAAAAAAAGGTTGTAATTGCGGGAGATTTCAATATCGACATATTAAAAAGGAATAGTACTACATTGGAATTCGAATGTCTATTATCTCAATTCAATCTAAAATTGGAAATTTGGCAACCTACGAGAATAATAAGTAAGACGTGCATTGATAATTTTTTGCATAATTTAGGCAACCAATGTAAATCCCATATATTTGAATTATCATTGTCTGACCACACGGCACAAATAATTGAATGTCCTATACGGAAAAAAGGGGAAATAAAGTTTTGGCGAATAACACAACGTGATTATTGTATGGATAATTTAAATAAATTCAAATCATGTATAAATAGTCTCTCGTTTAATGACATATATGTCCAATCAGATTCAAATAATGCTTATGATGCTTTCATTCAGACATTTAAATTATTTTACGATCTTTGCTTCCCTTATAAATTAGTTACCTTAAAATCAACAAAAACACCTAATCCCGGGGCATCAAACTATGCAGTAAGAATAAAAGAAAATTGCTTTGGAAATGCAGGCTGCAACCTACTAAAATTAATAAAGTGAATTATAAAAAATATACATCAAAGTATAAAAATATTATGAGGTTAACTCAACGTGCCCAAAATATTCACAGTATAAAAACTTCACAGAATATTGCCAAAACTACATGGAAGATTATAAATAAATCAAATCAGAACCAAATAAAAGACATGATTACAAAAATTAGAACTAATGATGACACAATTATTACAAGCCCACAAGACATATCGAATGCTTTTAATGATTATTTTATAAATAAGATTGTACCTGTTCCTAACTATGGTAACAAAGTTACACAATTTATAGACAGACGAAGTAGGTCTCTATTTATGCAGCCGTGTATACCGTCCGACGTAAAAACTATAATAAGCTCATTAAAATATACTAGTAGTGTAGGTTATGACGGTATTTCAACTAAAGTTATAAGATTTGTGGGGGAAGCGATACCAAAACATATTAGCCACATTATTAACCTAAGCATCTGTACAGGCATATACCCTAATGGGCTTAAAACATCTGTCGTCAAACCGCTCTTTAAAAAACAAGATAGGGAACGAATGGAATTGTATAGACCAATTACGCTCATACCAGTATTCTCAAAAGTTTTTGAGAAATACATATATAAGCAATTATATAGTTTTATAGAAAAAGAGAACATTCTAGCGTCTGAACAAAAAGGATTTCGACAAAATAAGAGCATAAACAGGGCAATATACGATTTCTTAAATGTAATAATAACAAATGTCGACAGAAAGGTACCAGTATGCGCCATATTCTGCGATATGACGCAGGCGTTTGATTATGTGGATCATAATATATTAATAAAAAAGCTAGATATGTATGGTATATGAGGCAATATATTAAACTTAATAAAATCTTACCTAGATAATAGGAAACAATATACTGAGCTTAAAAATATAAATTACAGGAACAAGAACCTAGAATCTTACATTTCTCATATCCAAACTGTAAGTTATAGCGTGGGACAGGGCAGCGTTTTAGCTCCATTGCTATTTAATTTATATATAAATGATTTGCCTAGATTAACCCCCAACCCAGTAACATTATTTGCGGACGACAGCACCGTTGCTATTTATTGCAAAAATAGAAATACATATAAAAATGACATAAATTATACATTATTAAAAATTATACAATGGATGGACAATAATACAACGTGAAGAGGCCCTTCGAGAGTTTTAATCAAAGGTTGGATGGAACACCTACAGCGGCACTAGCCGCTGCAGGTGTAGGACTATCGCTACGTATGAATTCTAATATATGGGCTATGGGTATGGGTGTTTGATGGACTGGTATATTGGTAACTATGGATGATAAAGCGGCGTCTGCCCTGAATACTCTAATAGCATCAATCGAATGGACAGACGGTGACTCGCCAACTCACTAGATGGGCCCCCTAAATAGCCACTATAGGCATACAAACCAGTAGCAGAGGGCAACACCGGTGCGAGCGGTTAGGGGTGTCGACCGGTGCGGCGCCGGTTTCGCCATCAAGGGTCTCGTGAAAACGGAGACCCGGAGCGGGTTTCCCCGTAGTTATGCCCTTGAAAATGACACTTCCACCCCCAAGCATGTAGCTCTAGCGGCCCCCCTCGGAGCGGCCGATCAAGGCAAGCCAGAGTTGAAGAGTCCTACGGGCGCTCTTGAAGTTCCACCCCAGCCAACCAGTAACGGCAAACTGGGGACGGGGCCCTCACCGACTCTCTGAGGCATTCAGGACCGCAGTGTCGCCACTCACATTCAGCTAGCCACAAGCTGCCCTGCGGTTTGTGCGCTTTTATATAACCTGGTGATACATTTTTTGTTTATATCACAAGGCGAAGGTGTTAGTTTAAAAGCTAATATACTATGCCCTCCGGTATCGCGTTAGTCTCATGAAGAGATAACGACTGTCCCAGAGGGGTTTATTATTATTATTATTATTCGCTTTATTTACACATTTTTCAATAGTAATTACATTTTTAAATATAAAAAAATAACACATTTAAAAATATAAAATCTATGAAGACCCACCGGCATCGGGAACTAGGTCCAAGCTACCGGTGGTTAGGGCTCCAGCGAGAGGAACCTCCTCACAATGCGTGCCGTGTCAAGCAATACGGCCTTCTGCGTCAGAGACTTAATCCAGCCGTCTAACGCGAGCCTCTTCAGATTGTGATCGAGACTCTTGGCAATCAGTCCATGGACTGTTACGACTATCGGTACAATAATCGCCGAATCCACATCCCACATGTCGACAATCTCGTGCGCCAGATCCAGATATTTAACTTGTTTATCCTTTTCAGCTTTCACGAGATTCCCGTCATGAGGAATGGTGATATCGATTATCATTGCACGGCGCTCTAATCGGTCCACCACCACAATGTCAGGTCTATTGGCTACAACAGTCCTGTCAGTAATGATGGACCGATCCCAGTACAACATTGCATGACCATTTTCGAGAACGGGGTCGGGCACATACCTGTAGTACGGTACTTCTAAGTCCACGAGATCGTATTTTAAAGCAAGTTGCTGATGTATAATCCTGGCCACTTGGTTGTGTCTATGCAAGTACTCGCCATTAGCAAGACGAGAACATCCAGAGATAATATGTCTGAGGGATTCTCCGGGCTGGTGACACGCCCGACATATGTCAACCGTACCATCCTTCAGGATATATCTCCGGTAGTTATTCGTCATCACTACTTCGTCCATAATTGCACAGACAAAACCTTCGGTTTCTCCAAACAGGTCACCGAATCGTAACCAGGATACGGACGATATTAAATCTACGTCGGGTCCATATAGAGCCCGGTAAAACCGTCCGTCTAGCTCCTTGCTCTTCCATATAACCTTGCGATCCTCATTTGTAAGCACCACCGGTTTGCGCCAGTTCTCTTTAGCCAGAGTGAGCGGGGTAAGGCCAGTATCCACTGCCACCACATCACGATGAACATCCACGTTATTGTGGAGAAAATATTCTCGGAGATTGCACACCTCACGGTTATGGAAGGTCTTGGCACATAAAAAGCCACGACCCCCACATTTCTGCGGGATGTACAACCTCATTACAGAAGAACGTGGATGGTGCATTCTGTGAGAGGTTAGCAGTGACCGGACTTTTCTGTCCAGGGCATCCAGTTCTGATTGAGTCCATCTGAGTATGCTGAAGGAGTAAGCAAGGACTGGCATGACCCAACCGTTACAGGCTCGCACCTTATTGCCGCCTGTTAAAAGACTTCTCAGTACTTTCTTCAGGCGGCCAAAGAAACGCTCCTGCAACGCTTGTTTCATTCCAGCCTCGGAGATATTTAATGCCTGCGACATACCCAGATATTTGTAGGTTTCGGTTCCAGACAGAGATCTAAGTTGTATGGAATCTGAGAGTTGTACCCCAACAGATTCTATAATCTTGCCTCGCTTCACATGCATAACTGCACATTTATCCACACCAAAATCTATCCTGATAGAGTTACTAAAGGTTTCGGTTACCTTAAGTAACGTTGCCAGTTGCAAATTGTTGGGGGCAAACAATTTTAAGTCATCGATGTAAAGGAGGTGGGATATAACCTGACCATCTTTCCGTAACCGATAGCCCAGCTCTGAACTCTCTAAAAGAGTGCTAAAAGGGTTCAGAGCCAGACAGAACCACAGCGGACTCAGACTATCACCCTGGAATATACCTCGCTCGATCTTTATCGGTACTCCATAATCCTGAATTTCTCGACATCCTGGATAGCAAAGAACAGTCCGCCATTGCCTCATACATGTCTTCAAGAAGGTGCATAGGGTTGTATCAATCTTATACAACTCCAGCACCCTCATAAGCCACGTATGTGGCACGGAATCATAGGCCTTCTTATAATCTATCCAACATGACGACAAATCCTTTCGATTACGGCGAACCTGTTGGCTAATAGTCATATCAATAATAAGGAGCTCTTTAGTACCACGGGCACTATTCCTACATCCATTCTGAGAAACAGATATAATGGAATTATCACTAATATGCTTAGATAATTTTGCTCTCAAAATGGATGTAAGAAGTTTATAGACCGTTGGTAGACATGTAATTGGTCTATAGTTTTTGGGATCCAGGGTACTACCAGACTTATGAAGTAGGTGGGTGATGCCAGTTGTTAAAAAATGTGGTAGCGATCCTGATTCTAAGGATGATTGGAATTGAGATGCCAAATGAGCATGTGAGCTATGGAGCCATTTTAGCCAAAAATTGTGCAATCAGTCAGCGCGTCCGGACGGACGCGCTGACTTCCAATTTGGTAACGAAAGGACTGCACTGGCTACGTCATCTGTTGTGATTATAATTGGCTCCATTATAGGTAATTGCTCACACACTCTTTCTACATCCCGTATCCAATCACCCTCTGTGTGGCAGACATGTGTCGACCAGATTGTACGCCAAAAAGTGCTAGTGGCATCATCATCCGGCCGACATTCATTACCCACGTCAGAATCAGATCGCTCCCACTTTCTATACACCCACCTTTCATCCCTTTGGAATGTGCGGTTCTGGCGATATCGATCCACCAGTTTTTTATAACGCTGGATACGGTTTGCCCACGCATAAATCTTCTATTTCAAGAAGTCAAGTCATGTGACTCGAGACGTATAATCTTGCGTACTGATCCCAGTACCTGCAAACGCCCGAACCACAAAGCGCATTACTCTCGGGCGTGTATTGCCCGACCTGAAACATATGAGCTTTCCGATGAGTGCTCTAGCCTCAGCAATACGACGCTCAATCCTGCACTGCCAAGCTGGCACAACAGAGTTCAGTCGTGTAGCAGTTTCATTTGATGGTAATTTAACACCAGCTACACGACATACTGCTACGGCCGCACAGTACAGGATTGAATGTGTATCACCGAGATTCTCACTATTATCTAAATAACTAGACAATAGTGAATCCAGAGCACTCACCAGCGCTATATTCTTTTTATGCGTAGGCAAACGTGGCAAACGAGGCCTTACATTTCGTTCCATGGACCGATATTCCGTAATGGCACACTCCAAAGCGCTCCTTAATTGGCTGTTGTAGTGGGTACCTACATGAACAGCCTCTCCATCTGCCACTCCATCAGCAGGATTACACTGTGGTTGTGGTGCAGTTGTTATTACCCGTGCCACAGTTTGCGACGAAGAAGCGATGGGAAGGCTACCCTGCACGTCAGAGCGCAACTTCTCAAGTACAGTGTCATCCAACAGATGGCATCGTTGGATTGCCCGCACTTGATCTGATAGTCGCTGTGCCGAAACGTTGACAGCTGGCTCAAGTACCTGAAACAAAGGCAGCATGCGATCACGATACGCACTAAGGTTTGTTCCCCCCTCTGCAGCCACAAAACATGCCCGCATGACGTTCTCATTCATTGAGTTTGTCCATTTCATGCGGCACACATTACCACCAATAGCGGGGACCCCTCCCGAGGCCGGTTGGCTTCTGGGTGCCAAGCAAGTCGGTGGCCGGCCTCTTCCCCGCCGACGTACAGGTGTATTATTATTATTAATTATTTAATATTTTTCTCTATCTACCTACGTGCTAAGTGACAAACATCAAAAAGTTTTCTTAGAGTAATGTCATACATATTCAGGAGACATAAATGTCGAGCGTATGCCATTAATAAGGAGTCAGGGTGTACGTAAGTACGTATTAATGCCATAAGTAAGCGTCCGTAGGCTTACAGCTCGCCACTTTAGTGGAATAAAACTTTCAAGGAAAAGTTAAAGTAGAAAAGGACCGAGGAACTATCTTTATGAGTACGCTTGTTTTTAGTTGTTTTAAATAGAGGTCTCCTTGGAAGTCGAATAGTTTATACAGGTTTTATCGCGGTTCACAACTTTTATCTACAGTTTAGATGCCTTGTTGATTGGACGTGAAATTGTGAGTTTATATTAGTAGCGAGGGCGTGAAACACATCTAGATAGCAACATACTAAATGAGAAGATAGGTAATGTATGTACGTAACAATATTACGGACGACACCCACGCCCTCGATGTCACCGACCATAACGGTGTCGCCCAACACCCGATCTCGCACCACCATCCGACGATAATCTCGTGTTCCCCGCAGTGTACACTGCTAGAGCATCGGTTTCGCAGCCCGCAGTCTATACTGCTGAAGCATCGGTGGTGCCTGTGATCGATGACAAGTACGTCTCTACGGTGTACACCATGAACGACTGAATCAATCGTATATACGACAATCTGAACATCGCCATAGAATCGATTCGCAACACCATTTTAGATAATGTAAACCGAACGTTACGCACCACTATGACCGACACGATCGACCAGACCTAGAGCGCCCACCAAGAGAGGCAAGAGGTTCAACAAGAGACGCTGCCGACGATGTAGATTGATCACTGTAGATATGGAATACCTATAACGCGTTATAATTCTGTGGTTGCAGAGACTTTGGAATGAACAAGGATTTTGAAATTATACAATAGTATGTATGATAATTCGTGAAAATTTATAAAAAAAAATACACAGGTGTGTATTTTTTTTATAAATTACAAATAAAATTCGAAACTCAATACTCAATATGTAATCTAATTAATCACAATCATATTCGTCACAACATTAGAGCCGAGCCACACGGTGCGGCGCCGCACCGCACCGCATTACTCCGCACCGCACTGGCGGTGCGGCGCGCGGCGTCGTAATGTTCTTACGGCGCCGCTGCGGCACCGCAACAGGGTTGGCTTGGCTTGCCCAGTTGACGACAGTTTACAATAAATAATGGATCGGGAAAGACGCGGTGCTGCTGCGGCACCGTATTGCTTGCACCCCTCCCCGCCTCGTATGCCTCGTTCCCAAGTCCGGTGCGCCTGCGGTGCGGTGCCGGAGCAGAGCCGGGCGCGCCGTGTAGCATACCATAATTTTTTATATGTAAGAAACCGTTGCGGCACCGCTCAGGCGCCGCGTCGGAGCCGCACCGCATCGTGTGGCTTAGCCCATACGCTTTAACCAGTGCGAGTTTATACAAATACAAGAATTTTGTGAACAATTGAGTTGTACCTTTATTACACCTGTAACGGGTAGTAAAGTAGCGGAGATAATAATTATAAATAATATACTTCGCAATTACAAGGTTTTTAGTTACAATTACAGATTTTGGTAGGAATAACAACTATATGTTAAACAAAAGAGCAGTGCGTGGGTCTAGAAAGGCTCGCTACGTGGTCTGGATAGCTCCAAAGACCACTTAACTTAGTTGGCAGCACAGCAAAAGCGGAGCCGGAACCAGGACGCGATCCGCTTATAAATCAGCTACCGGCGAGCAGGAGAGAGAGAGGGGCGCCATCCACGACTTCGACTCACGCGCAGCCGCCATGGCGCGAGCCGTCCGCGTGACACAACCACCACCCGTTAGGGGAGAATTTTTCCTCGGAAAAATTCGGTCTGCCGATGACTCCCTGCTCCTCCGGCAGCAGCTCCCGATAGGTACCCTGTAACAGTATGAGAAGTGGTCATGTATGGTTGTTCAAATACCTGTAAGAATTTTATGGATCATTGAGTTTCACAAACGACTATGTTTTAACTTGTGAAAATGGTATACCTACATATTTTTATGGATACCACACATTACATGATTAGGTACATGATATGTACTTAGTATATAAAACTGGACAACACCTTAGCCCTGGGCACGTTGTAGGCATTGTAGGCGTGGTTAGTAAGTTTACGCTCATCATTTTTGGCATTGGAGGCTGCAGTGGTTAAATACACCTTGCGTGGAGTATGTTTTCGCTTGTTCGAACGATGACGACTCCTGGTATGGTATCGTTGCGCTATGCACGACACCATGATCACGATCTCGGTCAGAACGTACGCCGACATTGGCCACAAAGTAGCTGTGCATCAAGACACCGTACGGCCCAACGGTCTTGTGTATAAACTATAAATATTTCGAGTCGTGGCTCTCAACCGCCGCGCCCGCCGTTGACATTGCAGCGTTTCTTCAGCTGAATCTCTCACGGATCTGTAACTAATTATTTTATGAAACACCAGCAATGGACTATTGTACTAAATGCGTAACTGTTCACCGCACTATGATTGAGTGTTCAGATTTGCTTGATTCTTTAAAAATGTAGAACTTGTGCCAGTCAAGCCCAAAGTATTGCGAAAACCTATTATTATTTAATCATTTCGTTCAAACAACCCACATGTGACCAATGATCGTAAAATACATCCGCTCATACTTACAGTTTACTGCATACCTACCGATTCCAATAATATTGTAAGAATTCGTAATCGTTTCTCTGAAATTAGAACAAGGCGACTACACGTGCTCGTTTAAAATCCATATTATGGAGTCTCATTCAATCGTTCAATGCAGTCCATTGGATGAGTAGCTGTAGATATAGGTATACTCGTAGATGGGAAACACCTTCGGTCTTGGAATACCAACTTTGAAACTCGTGTCGCTTGCCATGCTACATAACGCCCTAACCAAGCCTAAACCTAGTCTCACAACCAGCCATGATTTCCGATCTCGATAACCCGTCGGTTCCGGTAAAGGACCAAATTCACTGGGATGAAGCATTACCTCAATGGTCAGATAAGTGATCTATATTAGCGACAGGGAGCTTCAGAGGACCCCACCAGTGTCATAGACCGAGTAGCTGTGAGGTGTGGAGTTAACGGCACGTCATCACTTGGGGTCTTGCCAACGAGGGTCGACAATAATTCCCCTCGGGTATACTACTTGGAACTATATTTCGAATCAAGTGTAAAACAAGCGATCAAGTCTCAAAAAAGGTGCGTACACAATGAGGAAAATAATGATCAAACTGACTCACGCATTTGTTTGTTTGCGCGCGCGCCGCGCCACACAGACATGTTGAACGTTGCCAGTACCAACCACGACTGATGAGTGACGGTTTAATCAACATTTCGACGGCTTGTAATCAGTTAATAGATAATCAGACAAAGGCCCCACCCTACGCTTATCGTGTGCAAACTGCAAACACGTGCATGGAAGTTTCTAGAGAATTATAATACAACACAACGGTCTATTAAATCCACACACATAATGATAATATCAAATAATATCAAATCGTCGACAGTCGTAGCCACAAAAACAATAAATTGTTTTTTTTTTTGTAGTGGACATTCTGGGTTACGTTACCTACGCCCTTCCCGCCCGTCCCTTACGTTAATTTTCGCTGTTATAAAAAACATTATTTTATTTTTGTATGAATAGTATTGTTTTATGAAATGTAAATATATAGCTATAAAATAATAATATTTAATATTTTTCATTTCATAACGATAAAATGTGCAATTTTTTGCTATAATTACTTTTTGTCATTTGAAACCCACAATATTAAGGTCCCTTACGTTAATATCTTATTCCTAATTAATTTAACCGCTGTCCTTTACGTTTAAAATTACGTTTTTAGATGATCATATTCAGTCATTTAATTACTTGTTAACAGGTATAATTCTTCTGCAAACCATGAAAATCGTACAATAAATTCATTGGAAAGTATAATAGGGAATAGTGATACAGAAATGGAGACTCAACCAACGAAAGCAAACGTCGTTATCCCAGATAGTAGTAATGAGATGAGTATAGAAAATGATATGGGATATGAAATTATAAATACGTCAACTTTTTCTTTATCTCGATCACATTCATTTTTCAAAGAAAATCATAACAGTTTTGGATCTTTATCTTCTGATGGAAAAAGCTATATATCAAATAGTCCCACGTGTGTCGCTGAAATACCCTATTCATACAAATCAGATGCTAATATCATTTTTGAAAACAAACCTAACATCACTGACGATACTTTTTCAAATCCAATAATTCCAAGCGTTGTAAATCAACAGGATAAAGATGCGGCTCCTGACAAAGCGTTGACACTGATATCGCTTGAGAATCATATTCTATTTACACTACCACACAATACACAAAATTCTGCAGTATCATTTCAGTGCAATGTGAATGAAAAAGATCTTAATGTTACTTCAGAAGCAGGGGCCCTTAATTCTCCAGCCAACATGCATATTTTTGAACCATTTGCATCTTCTTCTCATTTGATTCAGGAAGATGATATTTTAGGAAATTAAGATGTTAGACCAAAAAAAAAAACGTCGTGAGACATCAATTTACAAAATCATGCATGGATTTTAAACTTGATGAAGGACAAAACGATTTTTCTTCAGGAAGCTCAGACCTTTGGTCAGAAAAAGACGAATTTTCAGACAGTTCAGTTGATAATAAGAAAAACAAATCAAGAAGGAGGAAAAAGAAAGCTATGAAAACAAATAGTAACAATAGGCAAGAAAATGTAGTACCGAAGAAAACAAAACCAGGTAACAGGGGTAAAACACAAAAAAAAATGATAGAACAGGGTCTTCCTTATGTAACACATAGTAACAAACAAATAGAAGGTCGGAAGTTACAGGATAATCCATGTGCACAGACTAAATGTCTAAGACAATGTTATGAAATATCTAATGAAAGAAGGCAGTCCATATTTGATTATTACTGGGCGTTAAGTAATGAAAAGAAAAGAGACTGGATATTGCAATCCTCTAAACCTACAAACGTAAAAAGTAAAAAAACTAAAAATACAGAAAGTAGAAGACGTATGAATACTTTATAAATGAGGGTGAAGGCCGGCGACAGGTATGCCAACAATTTTTAATGAAAACATTAGACATAAGTCAAACATTCATTTTGTACACAATTAAAAATGCCTATGAAGGTTTATCTCGTCCAGATGGTCGCAAACGGTCAGCCCCAGACAAATATGACGAAGCCACCAAACTTGCTGCAAAAAAGTATATTGAAATGTTACCAGCTTTACCATCCCATTATAGTAGGAAAAAGTCAACAAAATTATATCTTCCGGAAGAATTTAGAAATGCATCAAATTTATACAGAATATACGTTAAAAGCTGTAACGAGAAATCCGAGGTATTCTTAAGCGAAAAGCTTTTCATTAAATCTATTTCGAGAGTACAACATTGCCATTCATGTCCCTAAAAAAGACAAATGTTCCTTGTGTACCAAGAATGAAAACAACCCCGATCAGACGACTGTTGAAGAATTACAAACACATAAGGAAGAAAACGAGGCAACATATAAACGTTTTCATATCCACCAGAATTTAAAACCTGATAGTACATTAGTCGTAGCCAGTTTTGATCTTCAGAAAGTTTTAGGAACACCTCACGGCGAAAGTATGATGTTGTACTACTCGAGAAAGTATGCTGTATATAATTTCACTGTATACGAAAGCAGAACTCCGAACGGTTATTGCTACACATGGGGAGAAGCAGATGGCAAACGTGGAAGCTGTGAAATTGCAACATGTCTAATTACCTACCTTAAGGAACTTGATTCTAGGGGGGTTACAACTGTGTTATTCTATTGTGATAACTGTACGAGGCTGAATAAAAACAAAGTGATTTTCACAATGTTTTAATATTTTTTGGAACGTTCTGCGAATATACAAACCATTCAGGTAAATTACTTATTAGCTGGCCATACATACATGCCAATAGATAACATGCATGCTATCATTGAAAGGGAGTTTAAAAAACTGATTGTTTGGGGACCTTCCCAGTGGCTATCGTTTATGGAATCAGCCAGAATAAGACCTCATGCTTATCGAGTGAATGTCTTAGGACATCAGGATTTCTTTAACTTCGATGATTTTGCTGAATCAGTTTTTACTCCTACTACTCTCAAAAACAAAGAGCTGCATTTCAAGAAAATTCGAGTATGTACATTTCAAACATCGAACTTAAAGATAATGGAAGTAAAATATACGACGTTTGAGGATGGCACAACTCACAAAATAGAACTTTGCAAAGAAATGCAAACTGAAAGAAGGACAGTGAAGGGTAAAGGCAAGGGCCTTGCAAAGATTGATCAACCCGAATTAGCAAGTACCAGCAATCTACCTGTGCCCAGTAGCATAGACAGCTTACCATTTCTGTATAAGAAAAGACTGCCAATTTCAGTTCCCAATTTTAGTGATCTCAAAAAATTATGTGACAATGGTATAATTCCAAATAGGTTTAACAATGAATATTTGAATCTTCCTTATAAGAGTATAACTAAAGATGGGCTCAATGACACCGAAGATGATGAGACTGATAAAGATAATGACTAATTTTTGAGACGTTTTCAATTTAACTGTAGGCTTTTTATTAAGGAAGAAGTTAATTTGTTTTTTGTTTAATGATTATTATTTACAAAAGGAGACTGATTTGTTGTTTTTTTTTTTTTAATGAGAATTTTATTTTTCTTTGGACATATAAACAATAAGTCTAATTTTAGTAAGCCAAAATAGCTATTTTTATTGTTATTTCAAAAGAATTTAATTATGTTGTACTTACATAATAATTCATGAGTTTAAATTGCATTTATAAAAAAGGATTAGTGAGTACAAATAAAAGTTTTGATCTATTTTATTCGTATATTTTTTATCCTTTTATGTCAGTAAATAGTTTTTAACTATGATAGTAGGCATAGTAGGTCACAAATACTGTATAAAATTCTATTATTTAAATTTGTTAATAACACAATATGCAATATTAGATATTAGACTACATCATTAAGAGACCTTTACTTTGAAAAACTCTAAATGTTTATTTCCTTTAATGTCCCATGTATCAATACTGTTCATTTACATCTAAAATTTTGTTAACGTATGTCACGCGTATTTATTATTATTTACCGTAAGGGACATGCTATCTTTAAAACTATTGGCTTTATTGTTTTTTTGCTATTTTAGCTTCAAATAATGAAGAAATCTAAGAAACTTTGTCTCAGACACTTTTTACATAAAACATATAGTTAAAAAATTATAGTCAGATTTTTAAGGAAAATATCTTATTTTTGCTCTCCTGAAAACCTTAGTTTTGTCCCTTACGTTATTTCATATTTCCAGTATCGATATGTCGAATCACGTTGCCATCAATGATCAATTCCAATTTCACGCACGATACAATAATAATAATAATATCTTTATTGTCTAAAATCAAATCGATCGTTACATAAATCCACTTATAACACTAAGTAGTTAAATCTAGGTCTAACTACAACAGCCATCAGAGCTAACCTCTTACACTCCCGTGCTAGTTGTAAACTGTGTTACAGGAATGTTAAAGATAATCCCAAACAGCAAAATTTACAGCGGACAAAAATATACCAGTGCTATATTATAGTGGATTTTGAATTTACTGAAACCCCAAACCAGGTATGCCTATTTCTATTTTCTATTTATAACAAGATCATTTAATTCGATAGATTATCTACCTACTCCTAGGATTTCAGTGATCATGAACAGTGATCATGATCTTTCGTTGTTAAAGGTATAAATTATGAATTCAGTGCTGCGTAATAATTATTGATTCAGTGTGAAAATTATACAACTGAATAGAATCCTCTCATGATCATGGTATGATCTCACTATAGTAAAGACTACAGAGTAAAGATTTCACTCAGTGTGTATAATTATTATATGTTATATCCATATAATATATTATGTACCTACATAGTCTCAAATCTCGATCTAATGAGCATAGTAAATTATCATGATTTAAATATTGCATAAATATTGTAACACAAATATTATATTTATGTAATATTGTGTTATTGTTATTGTACAATATTTATGCAAGAAGTTGTACTATACGTGCAAGTAGAATCATTAATTTAGTTTAGAGGATTCATAAATGTTCATTGTGAAAGTCGGATTTAATCAAGAGAAATTCAAGATATCGCTACAATTGATGTAAACAGTCATAGGTAAATCGTATTAATTAAATGAATCGATCTGAAAAACAAGATTTATCGCGCCCACAATCCGCAATAACAAATGATGCAATCGGCTCGCTCGCTGTATTTGTAGATGAGTCAACACAATGTTATCGCAAACGTTTGTTAACTTTGTTCAAATTTATGCAGTACTAGATGTGCCCGCGGTTTCACGCGCGTTTATAGTTACTGCGCCGCTCCCGTGGGTCGTAGCGTGATGTTATATAGCCTATAGCCTTCCTCAATAAATAGGCTATCCAACACTAATATAATTTTTTAATTCGAACCAGTAGTTACTGAGGTTAGCGCGTTCAAACAAACAAACAAACAAACAGACTCTTCAGCTTTATAATATTAGTATAGATGTATAGGTTAGTATGTAGTATTTATAGGTTTAACTTGCATCTTAGCCATGTTTTATAACACTATTAGTATTAGATATAAACTTATAACATTTATTGATTTTATTTTTGTGTGATCGACGTGATTTGTATATTTTATACAGGCCCTGGGACCGACCGCGATGGATTTGTGTGTGTGTATATTGTATAATCTCGGATTATAGAACAAAAGGTCTATTGTCTGAGGTATACGCAATGAGACTGTTATGTTCAATAGGTGCCGCATACTTCACAGTTCACTCAAAGTCAAAAGTTCAAAAACAATTTACTGTCCAACCAGCACGATAGCTATCTACATCTACATCTACGAGTATACCTATAATAATAATAATAATAATTTATTTACCAAAAAATTACAATTTAGTACACTTACAAATGATATTGGTGAAACAATAATATTTTATAAACAATAAAAGTAAGTGTTTTTGTTGAACTCTGGTACCCAATGTAAGATCTAACTTGTGTTATGGGTACCAGCGCTCTTCAGTAACACGTCATACAATATGGCATATTCAATTGGCAATGACAAAGGTGTGTGTGTGAGGGTGTGTATGTGTGTGAGGGTGTGTATGTGTGTGAGGGTGTGTGTGTGTATGTGCGTGTGTGTGGTGCGTATATGTTGTGAAGTGTTTAGCGTGTGCATATATATCAGTACATACATATATCTTTTATTTTATGAAACTTTCTGTCTCATCATAATTTTGTGTCTGTAACCATTTTAAAACTTTTGCCTTGCATTTTTTTAAAGTAAGGGAATAAATTATGCAATGTTTATTAATCATATTGTAAATGTGACCACTAATAATCCGAAAATGTCGACGAGCTAGAGTTGTTCTAAAATTGAGAGAAGGACATACTCTGTAAGATGTACGTCTATTGATAACACTTGCATCAAAAGGGAGGGAGCGGTGTTTTCGGAGAGTTGTTTGGAGAACAAAAAGTTGTCTTACCGTAAGGACTTGACAATCATTGTAGAGGACTGCTGTGGGATATCTAAAAGGCTTAAATGTCATAACCTTCAAGACAGCTCTTTGTGCTCGTTCCAATTGCAGAAAATGTGTCTTATGGGCCCCACCCCATGCTCTGATGCAATATGTCAACAAGGACTGGCATAGTGCAAAATACACCATTTGCAAAGTGTTATAATCAACAGAGTGTCTTAGTTTTTTAAAGATGTAGATTAGCTTACGAACCCGTGAGATGAGATTTGCAAGATAGTGCTTCCAGTTCAGTAAGTTATCTATTTCGACTCAAAGATATTTTATAGTGGCCAATCTTTTTAACTGTGTGCAATTACACTGTGAATTGGACAAGTTATGGCTGCATATATGGGCTTTAAGTACTAATGAATCTGGATCAGGAAGTGAAGTAGATTTTAAAGAAAAAGGCAAATATACTGCTTTTCTAGATTCAAAGTTAAAAGATTTTTAGATAACCAACACATTATCCTTTTAAAGGCTTCTTCTGCGTCTTTTAATGTCTCGTCCCAATCATGACCATGTAAAAGTAAAGCGGTGTCATCAGCATAGGTAAATATTGAACAGTTATTGCTAGTCAGTTTGCATAAGTTATTTATATATATTAAGAATAATGTTGGGCCTAAAATTGAGCCTTGAGGCACACCGAAACTCACCGGTTTACTGTCACTTACTAAGCCATTTATTTTTACACATTGTGTTCGATCACAGAGGTAATCCTGAAAAATGTTAAATGCTAGTCCACGTATACCTGTAGCTTCTAATTTCGATAGGAGATGAGGAACCGATACAGTGTCAAAAGTTTTTGTGAGGTCTAGAAATATACCAAGGCATTTCATTTTATTATCTAATTTATCTATAGTATGATCTATAAAAGAGGCAACTGCATCTTCCGTAGATTTGCCCCGTCTAAAACCATATTGGTTGGTAGCTAAAAGATTATGTGATTCTAAAAAGTTAATGAGACGGTTGTTTATAATTTTTTCTAGTATTTTAGATATTGATGGTAGCACAGATATCGGTCTGTAGTTTTTGACACTGTGCCTGTCCCCATTTTTAAAGATAGGATGTACGACAGCTTTTTTAAATACTTTAGGAAAACATCCTGTGGTAATAGATCGATTACAAATATGCGTTATGATTGACACTAATGCCGGTAGACAAGATTTCAAAAGTTTAGACGATATGCCGTCCCGACCTACAGCAGCATCCGTACGTAGACCATGGATAATTCTTTCTACCTCTGTTTCATCGGTTGGTAGAAGAACCAAAGAATTAATTGATTCTATATTATTTCTAAATTCATTAGTGGATGAGCTTGAGTGATTGAGCATTTCAGCTAAGTTTTTGCCTACATTTGCAAAATAATCATTAATTTTATTGATTGAGACTTTATTATCTGGGGTAATATTAAGTAATTCAGTAGAGTTAATGACTTTACGGTGGGTATTCGATATTAATTTTATAGTTTTCCAGGTGGCTTTCGGGTTATTTTTAGCTTTTTCAAATTCAGTTCTCTCATATACAATTTTTAAATTCTTTAGGAGTTTGTTGCAGAAATTAGAACACTGCGGCTTATGCAGTACATACAAAAGGAGATAGCTAAGGGTTAAATCTTGGGGCCGACACAAAAGATCCCACTGGGTCGAAGTGTCGTCGGTCTGCACTGACTGGCCCCCACACATAAGATAAGATAAGATAATATACCTATATCTACAGCTACTCGTCCGATGGACTGCATTGAACGAGTGAATGAGACTCCATAATATGGATTTTAAACGAGCACGTGCGTCGTCTTGTTCTAATTTCAGAGAAACGATTACGAATTCTTGCAATATTATTGGAGTCGGTAGGTATATAGTAAACTGTAAGTATGAGCGGATGTATTTTACGATCATTGGTCACATGTGGGTTGTTTGAACGAAATGTTTAAATAATAATAGGTTTCCGCAATACTTTGAGCTTGATTGGCACAAGATCTACATTTTTAAAGAATATAGCAAATCTGAACACTTTCAATAATAGTGCGGTAAACAGTCATACGCATTTAGTACAATAGTCCATTGATGGTGTTTCATAAAATATTTTGTTACAGATCCGTGAGAGATTCAGCTGAAGACGTGTTTCCTTCTTCCTTCAATCCTGGGTCCTTTAAGCGGGGCGTGAAAAAGCACCTTCTCAGGCCGTCAAAGTAGAGACCTCAACATCGCCTCGGCTACTATGAGGACGGTGTGGAGGCCACTGCTCTTAGACCACACGACTGCTTACCATCAGGTGGAGTGTGGTCATTTTGACGAGCACGATAAAAAAAAAAAAGAAAAAGAAACGCTGCAATGTCGACGGCGGGCGCGGCGGTCGAGAGCCACGACTCGAAATATTTAGAGTTTATAAACAAGACCGTTGGACCGTACGGTGTCGTGTTGCACAGCTACTTTGTGGCCAATGTCGGCGTACCTACTGACCGAGATCGTGATCATGATGTCGTGCATGGCGCAAGGATACCATACCAGGAGTGGTCATCGTTCGAACAAGCGAAAACATACTCCACGCAAGGTGTATTTAACCACTGCAGCCTCCAATGCCAAAAATGATGAGCGTAAACTTACCAACCACGCCTACAATGCCTACAACGTGCCCAGGGCTAAGGTGTTGTCCAGTTTTATATACTAAGTACATATCATGTATCTAATCATGTAATGTGTGGTATCTATAAAAATATGTAGGTATACCATTTTCACAAGTTAAAACATAGTCGTTTGTGAAACTCAATGATCCATAAAATTCTTACAGGTATTTGAACAACCATACATGACCACTTCTCATACTGTTACAAGGTACCTGTCAGGAGCTGCTGCCGGAGGAGCAGGGAGTCATCGAGAGACCGAATTTTGCCCAGAAAAATTCTCCCCTAACGGGTGGTGGGTATGTCACGAGGACCGCTCGCGCCATGGCGGCTGCGTGCGAGTCGAAGCAAACCACACAATCCCCGCACTTGAAAAATGCCACCGCCATGACCCATCGACAAGTGAAGAAGAAAGAAAGAAATCTCTATTGCTATACAGCTGGACACAATGTGTATAAAGAAATAAAAAAAAAAATAATAAAAAAGGAAGAAATAAAAACACAGTAACATAAAATACTCTTAAGAAACATCTTGACATGTGTCCCACATCTGCAGCAATCAGGACTCCAGTTCACCATTTACCTGGTCTCAAGAACGATTTGATAAAGTGTCCGTGCACGTTCACCGAGGAGATTCGAGTCGACTCTGCCAAGATTTGGAGAGTTTGAAGAGATACCAGTCGACGAGCATCCGATGGTTGACGATGCTCAATTGCTGCTTGCGCAAAAGAACACCGCATCGTAATTGTTCAATTCGTCCGACATCAAGCCGCCTTCGATTAAATGTTTAAAGTTGAATGGTGGTGAAACGTCTTTGATTAAACGTTTAAAGTTGAAGGATCGTGAAACGAAGGATGGTGAATCGAAGGTTGAGGATCGTGAAACGAAGGATGGTGAATCGAAGGTTGAGGATCGTGAAACGAAGGATGGTGAATCGAAGGTTGAGGATCGTGAAACGAAGGATAGTGAATCGAAGGTTGAGGATCGTGAAACGAAGGATGGTGAATCGAAGGTTGAGGATCGTGAAACGAAGGATGGTGAATCGAAGGTTGAGGATCACAATTCAAATGATTGCGAATCAAAGAATAAACCCGCACGATCACCACACAAACAATCACGCGTGAATCCTTTTAATCCAAACATTTCTGACGATGGTGTTGATTGTTGAACCTTTACATCTCTGTATATGTATCCCTACATAGGTTTAAGTTATGTATCACTAAGTATTAATCTCTTGTGTAGGTAATCGTGTCATCTCCATTTGTTTTTAATAAAATAGGTACATCTAAAGTTTGTGTGTGTGTATTTTATTTATATACTAACTTATTTTAAAATTCTCCACATTTCAAATTGTATAAAGTGCAGCTTTAAAAAATTCACTCACTGTAGCTCCTAGTGTAAGTTGGAACATCAGTAACATCTAGTGTACATCGGTAGCGCCTAGTTTATTAAACACAGCAACTCATAGTTTTCTTTGAAACATTAGTAGCGCCTACAGATCGCGCAATATGTGATGGCCGGACTGAACATAGCGTCTCTGAATTGTTGCGCATGTACAGTCGCTAATTGGTTTCCTCTGTCTACGCTAAGAGGCGTCCCGACCTCGCCCCCGTCACCAAAGAGACCTAAAACTTGTAACTGCGACGCCACTCGCGCAATGTTCAGACCGGTCATCATACAGTGCGCGATCTGTAGTTTAATAAACACAGCAACTCACTGTTTTCTTTGAAACATCAGTGGCGCCTGATTTAATAAACCTAGCAAATTCACCAACTAGTGTCGGTGGCTCATGCTTTAAATTAGGAGATGCTACAATACTAATGTTTGGTTCAGAAACCTCAACTTTCATACCACCTAATAGATTATTGAATTTATAAACTCTAGGACTGATATCTTTACAATTAACGGGTGTGCGTAACGTGTATACGTTATTGGTCTTATATATGTGCAAACTAAAGTAGCGACGCCAAATGTCTAGATACGGGTACTTGTATTTATACAGGTGCAATGATTCGAGTAGATCTGAGCACTCTGCCGCTGATGCCGTCAGCATGGGTCGAAGAGTTGATTGGCGACCAGCCGTGTCTAATTGTGCGCGACCCCGATCACTGTCGAATCTTTTGGCTGCACTTGTGGCGGACTCAGTTGATCAATGCGTTCGGCTTAGAAGTCGTTACGCACGAATTTGTTCGCACATATCGTGCGAATAGACACTTTTTTAAATAATTTCTTTTTTATTGTCCTTTCGCACACATGGAATACATTTTCGTGCGAATCGTTCCCGTCTGAACACGCAGGTATCCATTCGCACCCCTGCTATTTATTTTTTTTATATTTTCAATGTACAGAATTTACACTTCTACAGATTTATTATATGTACTTATAGATTTCCCTTAAAATTCCCTTATGTTAAAATGGCAATACATTTATTTTATTGCCCTTTCAACATGGACTGGTTAGCAGCCAGATTAAATTTTATGGCAAGAGTGCTTTTGCTAGCAAAGCAACATAAATCCGTTTATGTTCTCGCACATTCCATCACATACGTCTACAGCTCAGTTAAAGACAACGCATTTGCCAATACCTGACTCTCAGAATTAAATTAATGTTTCGCAAAAGATTTGTAGAATTTATTACTTAATGCATAGAGTCCCAAATTAATTTCTTGTTCTTAGATTTCCAGACAAGTGCTCAATGAAATTAGGATTTTATTTCAGGATAATGGGATTGAGACTTTTATGTTATTTGTTTAGTGGACGCATATTAAATAGATTATGAAGGGTAAGGAAAGATAATGCCCTTAATTTATTACCGCCTCACCACCGGGCTGGCGCGATGGCGCCGAGAGTTGTTGTTCAACCCCACACAATTGTTTCGAGTCTGGAAGTTCTGTCTCTTTCTTTTGCAAGTTGGTTAAATCCCTTGCAATACAGGATTTAATCCCTGTGCGAGTTGTATATACAGAAAGTAAATAAATAATGAAATATTAGATTCAGCTCGGAGTAACAACTTAGACTATTATTTAAAGATGTTCATCGCGCATTGCTGAAAGTAATGCAATGCGTCTAAAATAACATTTAAAAATTTATCGTGCTTTATTCTAAAATCAACATGATCATAAAAACTGTGAAATAACTCCAGCAATACAACTGTGAAATTTCAATTCTGTGCAGTAGTTTTTGCGTGATACGCGTGCAAACATACAGACAGACATAAATTCAAAAATAATTGTTTTGGCTTAATATTATTAATACTTATCAGTTACACAGTCGAATAGACCTTAGCTCGCGGTAGTCACACACGAATGAAGAACGCACAGACGAAGTCGCGGGTAAGTTCTAGTAAATATTATACTTACATTTTCATTCGGTTACGTCTCCAATTACTGAGAGCCAACAACCATAATCTAATAAAACAACAAATACTCTGCAAACTAAGCGATCTGTACACCGCTCTTAGACTACCACTTGTATAACTTAATCAGCTAACGAACTTACACTTCCACATTAAGAGATAAAACAAACAACAATGTTTCTTAATGCCATCAACTAGCCTAACTAGAATAAAAAAAGCTTAGTTTATACGAAATCACTTAAAATGATATTATTATCTAGATAATATTTTTTATAAGTGCTAGGCATCGTGCTACTTTGACAAGCCTTTCTAAACAAGGTGCGGCGTTTCTTTACTCCTGAACAGCGGTATTTGCTGTACAAGGCTCAAGTCCGTAGCAGCGTGGAGCACTGTTCGCACCTTTGGAATGGTTCCGCTCAGTACCTACTCGATGCCTTAGATAAACTGCAGCGTCATGCCGTACGTATAACCGACCAGGAGGTTACGAAGGACACCGAACCGCTACAACTTCGTAGAGACATTGCGTCCCTTAGCGTATTTTATGTATGTATGTAATATGAGTCGTCATTAATCACGCTAACCCAATGTCGAGCATGAGGTGTCATGTTATACGAACATAACGGCACATACACTACGTACTAACACGAACATGGACAACCCTTGTTGTTTTAATCTATCTAGTAGATGACTCATACTAGGATGGAAAACAAACGAACGTTCCACCTGCGTTTACCGTCGCCAGCGCGTTTGCGACACGAGTCACTAACGCGTTGCCGATCAAACGTAATATAAGCTCCGGTCAATTGCGAGTCAAACTCGCGTACCGGGAGTTGCAAACTTTAGAAGAAAAGGAATTAAAATTATCAATTTGCACTGCTTTATTGCTAGCTGCACAATTAAGTATTTATGTGTCGGGTACTACGATAATTTTACGATAATGAGACACTCAATCGACTTCATTGTACGAGCGAAAGCGTCGAACGTCATGACTTCGCCGAATCTCGTGAGCGGAATCTTTTGAAGGGGGGGCGATGGTTATATATATTTTAGTAGTGAGACGAACGTCAAAGGGCTACGTTCACCACCAAGACATGTCCACGGCCTCTTTTGGTTACTCCGAGACCCCATAGGAGTCTACAAGAAGAACTCCCTGATCGATCGTCAAGGGCCATTCGTTCGCAAGCTACGAAGGAGAGTGGACCATCCAAAGGGGACCGATGGGTCTCTGGGCTCAAATTGTAATTAGCGGTAATATTTGTACTCTGTAACTATTTAGTACACGAACGTCTGTAAATGCTGTAAAATAACGAGCTTGTGAGCAGTATATAATTGCAATTTGTAATTAACACCATGAACCCGCTACCAGCGAACCCTACTAAAAGAGTATTGCCGTTAGCTTCACACTGATATTAGCTGATTTCATAAAATCTGTGCTGATTAGAGACATTGTTTTATTTGTTTTGTAATTTCTACCTGGACCTCTATGATAAGGAGATACTATATTGCTATGTGTATGCTTTTGGTTAAAATCATCTTGCATAAATTGTTAAAACTATTAAGATTTAATTTTACACTTTCTCCAACGTTTCGTTGCTTTTTAGCAGCCATATTCACGGGGAGACTAAGATGTTGGTTGTCTCAATGTCTAGAAGTATAGCTATTTCAAATGTGTATGTATTATTTAAATATGTATGTATTATTTGTGAATGGAACAGTCGCAAGAGGAAAACCTAGGCGAACGTTTCTCGATCAGATCGGAGGCGTTCTGGACAAAGGCCAGGTTAAGAGCATTTTGCACCGACGGGGGTGTATGAGGAATGTGATGAAAGTGAATGAAGCCAGAGAAGTGTGTCAGAATCGTAAATGAAAATCGGTAGTCTCTGCCTACCCTTCTGGGAAACAGGCGTCAATCTATGTATGTATGTATTATTTAAACTCGCACTGCAGCATACTGAAATACTGCAGGTGATTATATCAGTACCATGTATTTTTAATCTCCAAATCTTTGAAGTCACAAAAACCTTTCTCATAATTAACGCGATTAAGAGTTTCAACAAGAAAATGGTAATTACGAACCCTTTAAATGAATAACTTTATTATAAAACCAGATTATATAAAAAGGTATCGCGTAGACATCGTCACCTTTTACGCTCGTTACGCAAATAAGTTGGAGAGTCAAGGGCACTGTACTGGTTTAAATGGTCACTAGATTAAATTCGTTAGTGATAGAAAGTTAGTTGAATTAACTCGAAACTAATTAACTTCTTATGTACGATATACATGGTCGAGTCAGTGGAAAGCCTTGCAAGAGAAACTTTAGACAAAATAATAACAACATTATTGAGAATAAAGTATTTAATAAAAAAATTAACGGATTACACTCCGGGAGTGCTGGCAGAAGTGAAAACTTGAATATTAACGTTTTGCATTTTTGATATTTTGGAATGGTTAGGGAATAATTTTGCACGAATTGCTTTAATTATCAGTATAAAAGTACTATCATTTATGTGGTAAAATAAAATATTCGTTTATCGCATATCGTACACAAACATGACAATTCTCCCTCCGTCTTACGAATTTTCGATCAGGTCACGTGTCCTGACGCGAGTTTAACATTTTTTACCCATCACAAAAAAGTGCACAATGCCGCTAAAGAAGTTTTCACTTCAAAAATTATATATTTATTGTTGCTCGTCGCTGGGAGGGAATCGAGAGCTATTCAGTTCCTTCTCGCAAAGGAAGTGCTTTTCAGTGTCACATGCGGCGTTGTCCAACTTGCCTGAAGAAAGCACTGTGCCGCATCTTAATAGGAGGTCTGCTGGCTTTTTACCATCTTTCCATGAAGAATTTAACTGTTCCACACGCTCACCTGAAAAGGCAACAATATAAGAATAATTATTTATAACAATAACGTGTTCCTGCGGCTTCGTCCGCCTGAATCTCACATACGCTTCGATAACAAGCACCCTGTGTGCTAATCTACGATATGGCGAGTCTGTGTGCTATACCCGGGCCTACCGCCCGGGTATAGCACACAGACTGGCCATATTTATAATATTAGAAGGTAAATAATAATGTCCTCCTGACCGAATTTCGGTCACGGCGGCCAATCTTAACGGAGACTGGCCATCAGTGCAGGAGATATTATAGTGCACAAGCGTAGCGCAAACACAAGTGCACTCTCTGTTCCCTAACTCTCATAATCCGATAGGGAGAGAGATCAGGTGCGGGAACAACGGCTTCACGTGCGTACCGAGGCACGTGGGTGTCTAACACCGCCGACTTCCTAACTCCGGGCTCAAATTGAGATTTCTTAACAGAAAAACCCAATAACTTTTTGTTGGCCTGACCCGGGATTCGAACCCGAGGCTTTATGCACAGTCGCATTCACTACCGCTGCGCCAAGGAGGCAGTTGTAAAGGTAAAAGGTAAATAGTTAAGTGTGAATACCTGCCATGCAGAGGTGTTGAGTTTGAGGCCACGGCACATACGTCTTTGCAAAATTATATACATACATGAAGTTTCACACGTATAAAATATATTATGTATATCACCGAAGATATGGACCGCGGTGTATAATACTCAGATTTCACCACCTATGATTTCAGGTGAAGACCTCACATGACAGTTGAATTTACGACTGCTACGCTAACCGAGTCGTATTGAAATTACAGTATAGGAAAGCATGGTGAGGAGCTGCCATGACCGACATGTTGTCACAAAACTAGTGAAGATTGCCAACGTGCACTGAACAACAATACTAAGAGGCAAACTCTTGATTACATTATTATTAAATGTATTATGTAATAAAGCTGCTAGAAAGTATTTTCTTTTGCTATGTCTAAGTATCTATCAGATTACCTTTCACTTATAAAGTGGATGAAAGTTTGGGTTATTGAAGGTCTTACAGGACGATTCAAATCAAGTAATTGTTTTGCATGTCATCGTTGCTCTATAGTGGTCGTTCTCACGTTTAATGTCCGACCAAAAGTCACTTTTATACGACACCATCAGTTGTTATTGGTCATATTATATCCATTTATTAGCCGAATTAAAATGAAGACACCCATCATCTCTCCATTTATCTTCGTCTGAACAATCAGTACATTAGTGATAGAGAAACTCACCGTAAATGTTCAGCCAGTCGCCGTTGCCTTCCCTGTCCTGTAGTCCAATGAACAATTCGTTGGAGCTGGGGAAGGTGATGTTCTTGGCGCTCTGCAATCCAGTCTCGTCTCTGAACACGGCCAAGTTTCCACCTTCAGAAATACATGTGGAGAATGCTTTCGGCCAACTCTTCTTATCTTTGTGGATCTTAAGGCACGTGCCCGTTGCGTAATTTAGTTCGTATTCTGAGAAATTATAATTATATTTATTAATTCTTCTATCTCAATGGTAGATCGACAATGAAAGTGGCGGCTGTGCATGAGTTCTTGAGTTACATTCCCGGGTCGACAAAAGTGTTATTGAATGTTTTTAGACAAACACTGGTCTTGAACTGTTTGGTAGGCATCAATAGGCGCAAACGCTCTCTCTCTACCCTAACTCTCATGATCCGATGCGACGGCAATTCTACACGACCAGAAAGAGACCAGATGCAGCACTAACTGGTTTAAGTGCTTTTTGAGATAAAGGGTTGTCGTACACCGCCAACTTTTCAACTCCGAGCTAGTATCGAGATTCTTAGCAGAATACCCAATAACTTTTTGTTAGCCTGACCCAGATGTAAACCCAAGACCCCTTGCACAGAAGCGCCATGGAGGTTATAAATTTTTACATACCAGAATCTGATGTGCCACAACTTGAGGTTTGTGGTGCTTCTGTTTCTTCTTTCTTATAACACATGTAAGGCAGACGCATCGTACATGGCACTGCGCGTATGCTGTCGCGGTCAATACACAAGCACTGTCCCTCACGAGGATCCAAGCTCTTGATCATGTTTACAGCAGGCATATCATCAAGAACAACACCTGAAAAAATACATCAAAATTTTGGTTAGACACTCTCACCCATCGGATGAACCGCAGTTACAGTATTTTCCGGTTTCCTATAAGAGAGCGAAAATGCCACGGGTCAGCCGACTAATTGGCCACAAAATAACGACAACAGCAGGCTCATCTACACCACACGAGACATTATTGTATCAGTTTTATGTTGATGGTTCGAATAGTTTCTTGCAGGTCCTCATACCTGGGGCGACAGACCTAGGGCAGGCTGTTGCCCGCACAGTACCAGGCTTGAGACGGCGGCGCCTCGTGTTCCGCACGCGCCTCTCGAGACAAAAGAAAGTTGACTGGACGAAGCCGCAACGATTCAGTGGCGGCCAATATCTGCTGAGGCTGCAGGATGAATGCACGAGCGATCCCTGCGCCCCGGCCATAGCCCGTGTGAAGGAACAGCGTGGTAGGTTTAGTCGGTAGGACTCAGGAGTTTCTATCTTTCCCCGGGTGAGCCCGACGTAACCCCGCCGCCCGCCCCCGCGGCGAGATAAGCGTCACAGCAATCCCACAAGTAAAAAAAAGGTTTCTTCTCATAAGAAGTTTCCTTTGCCTGAACTTAGCAACGAACCTAAATGTAGCTTCACTAACAGTAAACTCACTAACCTATATATTTTTTTAATTTATTTTCAATTCGACCAATTTTACAAGACTAGTAAGAACTTTAAAAGAGCTATAGTTAAAATATTTACCTTCTACAGAAACGTAAGGTGCAGTATGGTACATCGCACGCGTGCCTATGAAGTAAGCTGTGTCTCCAGTGATCAGTGACGTCATCTCATCTCGTAGCTCCGGCGTAATGGGAGACGCGAGCAATGCATAATCTGTAACAGATAATATATATATACATTCTATAACACGGATAGCGTGGTGACTTCCTGGGTAACCTCACCGCTGCTAGTGTCACGAGTGCATCGGAGGATGTGATACCGACACGAGACAAGCATTTGTGTGAACTGTAGGCCTACCATAGAATGTCTATCCGAAACTTCGGCCCGAACGAACAATCTTACAGTAAAGTTACTTCGGATTTCTTTCTTTTAAGATGACTTAAATCCGTTGTTGATACTTTTTTATAAAAGGGGTTTAGAGCAATCAGAAATTCAGAACGAATTACGGCCTAAATATGATTCACGGTACGAACAGCCGGCCTGAAATTTTGCCATTTACGTCACATTACGTCGCCTACTGTCTCTGCTCCGACGCTGGGTGTTCTACGTTGTATGTGTGTAGAGTCTTCACTGTCTATATTAGTATTTACTAATATAATGTATGTTTGTAGAGTCTTCACTGTCTATATTAGTATTTACTAATATAATGTATGTTTGTAGAGTCTTCACTGTCTATATTAGTATTTACTAATATAATGTATGTGTGTAGAGTCTTCACTGTCTATATTAGTATTTACTAATATAATGTATGTGTGTAGAGTCTTCACTGTCTATATTAGTATTTACTAATATAATGTATGTGTGTAGAGTCTTCACTGTCTATATTAGTATTTACTAATATAATGTATGTTTGTAGAGTCTTCACTGTCTATATTAGTATTTACTAATATAAAATTCTTGGAGTTTGTCTGTGCCTGGCCGACGGACACTAACTTACGCCCTATCTATACTAATATTATAAAGCTGAAGAGTTTGTTTGTTTGTTTGAACGCGCTAATCTTAGGAACTACTGGTTCGATTTGAAAAATCCTTTTAGTGTTGCATAACCTATTTATCGAGGAAGGCTATAGGCTATATAACATCACGCTACGACCCACAGAAGCGGCGCAGTAATGATAAACGCGGGTGAAACTGCGGGAACATCTAGTTACATATAACCTAAATATGAAGATAGGCGAAATGACGGTGAAATACATCACTGCCTACCCCGTTGAATATACAGCGCGAGGCAGATCACGGCTGACACTTGACACAACTAGCTGGTAGTTACCTTCACTGCGGCATTGGCGGTAGGCCTCCTCCCACGTGGCTACAATCCGATGTTGTGCGATCCAGCCGAAGATCTTCGGCCGGTACACGTACTTGCTCTGCACCACATCTATAAATAAACACCTTTCGTTAGGCCGTACATTTTTACAAATGGAATACTTTTTAATAACCCGATATCCTAATATTCGATAACATATTACTCATTTCTTCACTACATATTATAAAAAACAAAGTCCCCCGCCGCGTCTGTCTGTCTGTTCGCGATAAAAACAAAAAATATTCTGAACGGATTTTCATGCGGTTTTCACCAATAGACAGAGTGATTCATGATGAAAATTTAGGTGTATAATTTGTTAAGGCTTTGTACCCTTGCGAGTCGCTAGTTTTATTGTAAAGTTATTTTAATCAAAATATAATCCCACTAATAGTTAATAACATAGAAGTGTTTCAAATTTTGTAGTAATTGCCAAAAGACAGAAAAGGGATGCATAAAGCTTCCTTCCTTCTTTTTTTCGGCTAAGCTAATATGCTTTACTGGCTTCACAACGATAGGTGAGGACTAGGATTCCAACCCACGACCTCTTGATCGCAGTTTACTACAGTTTATATTGCTTCTATAAACTAAATTAAATGCTGTTTACACAAAAAGGTTTCTATTAAATGCTATTCTTTGAGGTGAAGACCGCAGCCAAGCAACCTTTTACAGTGCTGCTCCGGTAAGTACCCACTCACCACAAGCTTGCTTGGGTGTCTAGGCCCCATATGGAATTGGGCGCTGTCAGCAAGGCAGCCTGTGTGTTGTTTCCTCCGCACACTTTCTTTTTCTCTTTTCTTTTTTATAAAGACAATGCCCGCACTAGGTATAAATCCTGTGTCGCGGGGGACTTTACAAACATTCAAACAACGGACACAAAGAACACCAAAACTGGGAACAACCATTTGTGGATGACACAAAGTTTTGACCCTTGTGAGATTCAAACCCACAACACTCGCAGTGGCAGTGGTGAGGGTGCGTTTCCACTGAAGCGGAGCTGGACGGAGTGGAGCGAAGAAGAGCAGTGAAAAATAGCAAGTGTTACCATTGAAGCGGAGCGGAGCAAAGCTGAGCGGGGCGGAGTGAAGCTGAGCAGATCAGAGCTGCAATGATCTTGTAATCCGGTGTCTTTCACTATGATTTCCCACGCCATATCTTTGGTTTCATTGCATTTGTATGTTGTCAGTCGTGTATCCCATAAATATGGATTGTTTTTTACAGTTTCAATTAGTTTCTCATCCATTTTGATTCTTATAATGACGTGTGAATGATGACGTGTGAGGTGTATGACGTAATATCGCTAACTAAAATGCTGCGCATGAGTCCTTTCCTGACAAGTCTACACTAGCCGCCGCGCCGCACCGTCCCGCTACCCTCCGCTTCATGCGCTGCGCTCGACATCACAGCCTGCTTGACTACGTTCTGTCCGGCGCGGGGCCGCATGTTCATATATTTTATTTGAAATTCCGCTCAGCTCCACTTGCACTGTTCCCACTGATGCGGAGTGGAGATATCAAGCACTGTGATTGGCCAGTTCAGGGTCCGCTCCTCTCCACTCCGCCCAGCTGCGCGTCAGTGGAGACGCACCCTTAAGTTAAAATTTAGAAGTTCAATTTTATTTCTAACTAATACACTATGAGAGTTAAAATTGCCTAACTTCCAAATCTCGAGTTAAGTCGCTAATTAAGATTGCAAAATATTTAGTTTATTTTCATCACACAAACATTGAGCGATTAGTCCAAGTAGCAACGTATACTATTTATATGAATTACGTATTATTTAACATAAACGGGCCGTCAAGTGCGAGCGCTCCGAGTTTATCTGGGTACACTATGACCTTGCTATTATAAGTAGTATCGCAGTTATCTCAAAACCTGAACATAAAGTGTGAAGCGAATGTTTATAGTGTATGCTCTCTTCTTAGGACAATGACAGCACTAGAGATATCTCCAGGGACATTAAGAAGTTTCTCAGAGGTATTGAAGGTATTGTGCAGTCCGCTGGTACAGCAGACAGACCATTGTAGTCTCGTGCGGTAGTAACGCAACATCTTGTTTTGGCAAAGTCAGAGATTCGTGGCTGACAACCCTGGAGTTTCAAGCGACTGTTCTGTCAATAACTTGTCGTAACCGCTACAATTACTTGAGTCATCAACTTGTACGTCACTTCACAAGGTGCCTTCAAATCACATCAAATATATTTATATATTCATATAATGTAAGTAACAAATTTCCTTGTTATTCTGTCAAAATCACAATCCAGTATACGGTTAGCTCGATGGTTGTTGCTATGATTTAAACGTTGGATAAATCCGAACTGATTTTCATAAAATTGTCTTACGTTTACGCGAAAGTTATACATTGAAATTAAATCACTTTATACGGATTTTATCGAATTTCGATATTATCGAATTCGATTTAAATATTAATCTAAGAATTTTAAAATAAACAACGCGATAAAAGCTGTGTTGTTTAATTTTAATTAGATAAATCCATTTTAATGGAGAAAGTACCTTTCTATCAAAGTTAAAACAACATTTGGTTCACAAACGCTAGCCATAAAGTGTCATCTACTTTTAATCTATTGATATTGCAGAATGAGTCATCGGCGTAGTCGTATCAACTTTGCTACTAACTTAGCGCTTTCAAATATCGCTTACGCTCAGACGTTAGCGACTGTACAAGTAGAACAGACCCAAAACGTTGGCAACTTGGCTAAGCTTACTCTGGCGAGTGCTCTTAGATAAATGTGATTTGAAAAAAGCATGAGAGGCAAGAGATTATGACGCTAGGTACATGAACCTTAACAACTCTCACTCAGTAGTTTAAATAAATTGCAAAAAATAATCTTTATAAAGTATTTTCTTTTTATCAAATAACCGAGCTTCATTATACAGTTATAACCGAGTTTCATTATACAGATATAACCGAGCTTCATTATACAGATATAACCGAGCTTCATTATACATATATAACCGAGCTTCATTATACATATATAACCGAGCTTCATTATACATATATAACCGAGCTTCATTATACATATATGTATTGTGTTCTTTATACATATATAACCGAGCTTCATTATACATATATGTATTGTGTTCTTTATATTATCGCCGCAAATAAATAACCTCAATAACTTGGGGTTGTTTATTTACTAAACTTATTTAACATTTTGTAATTTTAACCTATTGAAACTAATCTAATAAATATTTACAAACGATTTAACAAAAACAATGTAATAATAAAAATACTAATAATTAAAATACTTAACATATACAGGTTGATTTTGAAATCGTGTAATTCCTTTTAACCACGCATTCTACTGGTGATATCGAATAACCATGACTATATTTTTGTTTATTATTTTATTATAATTTACCTATTTTTGTCGTGAAATGGTTTCAGATAGTCATATGTTAACCACTCGACACAATCTTAATACGTTACTAATTTAAAAAAAATAACATAACAATAACTGATGTTGTAAATAATAGGGAGCAATAAAAAAGACCGCCCTTTATTATTTACGACATTAATTATTGATACGTTATTTTTTTTTAATTAGTAAGAAATTAAAATTGCTTCGGGTTATTAACATATGACTATCTGAAACCATTTCACGAAAAGAACAGTAGGTACATTAATTTTTCCAAAAATAATTCTATTAAAAAAATGGTATGGTCAGGGTTATTCTATACCACCAGTAGAATGTGTGGCTAAAAGGAATTACACGATTTCAAAATCAACCTGTATAATCATAATATTTAGAAAAATGGTTTTATTGAGCGTCGTAGAATTCGTCAGCATCACTGTCAACCAGTAACATGCCCGAAAGACTGGCAGCATTAAACTTCGGTTTAAAGATCTTTATTTCTGAATAAAACACATACATATCACTTACATGAGAACATACCTAATAGATATTAAAGTTAATTTACATTAATAAAATAACCCGTTGTAGGTACCTATTTAGAAATAAATAGTCGGGGCGTGAGGTTGCGAGTTCGCTGCAAATAATAAAAGTGAGATTGCCAATCGATTACTTACGTCTGTTATTCGAATTTGCCTGATTAGCTTCGAACCCAATCGGAGTTCTTAATCTTGAACACTGCCTTTAATAAATTACATTATAATATCTTTATATTAATTTGATAAAAAGCTGCTTACCTGTTGTTATAGCGAGGAGGCTGACACAAATAGCTAGAGCTAACATGACGAAGTGTTCACAGCGTTAAGCGTTTGTTCTGACTGGCACTTCTCGAGAGACTACTACGATTGATCTAACTTTATTATTAAATGAACATAATACTTGACCTCTGTTATCACCTAAAGATAGTATTTGTGCTTTTGTTGAGGGTTTTTCCTTTTGTTGAAGTTCATTTATGATATAATTTATTACTTTACTTATTTATACAATAATATAGCCATATTTATAAGTAATGTAGATGTCTTGCTTGATGCAAATAACAATAATTTCCTCCAGACTGTATATTGTGACTGATTTTTCATTTTCGCAGAAGATTAAATTACAAAAATGTTTGCGCAAACACATGTGCACTTTTTTTCTTTTTATAATAATAATAATTTATTATCAAAAGCCAAATACAGTTTGTCCATCTCAATCACATAATATATAAAAGTACCATTATGTACAACGCGATAGAGTGAACGTCAGTGCCTGTGCTAGTATAACTGTGTTACAGACACTGGCGCCTTCCTCTTACAGATTCGTGTGACAATATTGGTTAAGCATTGACAAGTTGATAAACTACTAATAAGATTACTGGTAACTATGGTAGTTATGGTAATCATCTATTAAAAGGTAAACTATATAAATATATATTAGGAAATTATTTAAAGCTATACATAGAGTGTTGTGTGTATATGTGTGTGTGAGGGCATGTATGAGGGTGTGTGTGTGTGTGTGTGTGTGTGTGTGTCGGTGTGTGTGCGAGGGTGTGTGTGTATGTGTGGTACTATTAACAAGCTTTTCTTGCAAAGAGTTGTTCAGTCCCATCATAGGTTAATTTTTGGAGATAACTATTTACAACGCATTTACATTTAAGTTTTGGTAGCGGATATATGTTACAGCATTTGTTAATAGTGTTGTAAAGGTGGCAGCTGAGACTTGTGTAGTTTCGGCTTGCCAGAGCAGTTTTAGTAGCTACAGGTGGGCATACAAGATATTTTCGACGTTTATGATCTAGCAACATCGGGTCATAAGTTAATGTTGAGTGTTTACGTACTATGATGTTGAGCGCGCACAGTTGTCGAACAGTAAGTACAGATATGTCTCTATATAGCTGGGTTGTTGGGTAGCGGTATGGTTTGTGAAGCATAACCTTTAAGACACCTCTTTGAGCCCTCTCAAGGCGAAGCAAATAGGTTTTAACTGTACCACCCCAAACAGATATGCAGTAGGTGAGAAGTGACTGAGCTAAGGCAAAATATATAGTTTTTAACAGAGGGCCCGTAACCACATTTCTTAATTTTCTCATGGGGAACATAATGTTGCGAACGCGTGACACTGTCACATCGATATGCTTCTGCCAACTCAGTGTACTATCGATGTGCACTCCCAGATATTTAACGCAAGAGCTTCTATGTATCAAGGGGCAAGTGCAAGAGTTGTGTGCAGCGTAGCAACTATGGGCTTTCACATCCGGCATAATAGGCTGTGTAGAGAGATTCGCTGAGAAAGGAACATAGTGAGTTTTAGCGATATTTAGGGTAAGCAAATTTGAGGAAAGCCAATTCATTACTATGCCAAGAGCACGTTCAGCTGCGCAGTGAGTAGCAGTCCATGTTTCTCCAGTTATAATAAGCGCTGTGTCGTTTGCAGAAACGAGGATCTTACAGTCTGGAATTGATAGCTGGCACAACCGATTGACAAAAGAAAGAGTGTGGGACCTAGGACGCTATCTTGTGGAACACCAAAAGTTAGCTTTACATTGTCACTAATGTAGTTATCTACCTTAACTCGTTGGCTACGGTTCGTAAGATAGTCACGGAAAAGGCTTAGACAGTTATCTCTTATTCCTATGGCCTCTAGGCCGCGTAGGAGGATGGGAGTAGAGACCGTGTCAAAAGCTTTGGCTAAATCAAGAAATATACCTATAGTTTTAGTCCTTTTATCAAGATTCTTAGTAAATTGACTTGTCAGCTCAAGGACAGCATTCTCAGTTGATGTGCCTCTCCTAAAACCATATTGGTTTGGAACAATAATGTTGTTACGTTCAAGATATCCAAGCAGCCTTTTATTAAGTATCTTCTCCATAATTTTGGACAATGTGGTGAGCACAGATATAGGTCTATAGTTTTCGACACGATCTCCATCCCCACCCTTAAATACAGGGGTGACTAATGCCTTCTTGAAGTTTTCGGGAAAAAACCTTTTAAGATACACAAATTACAGATGTGGGTGATTGAAGGAACAAGAACATGCCTAGCAGATTTAATAACAGAGGCTGGTATTCCATCATGGCCTACTGCACAGTTATATTTTAATTCTCTAATTATGCTATCTATTTCTGAGTTGTCCGTTTCAAGTAGTACGAATGAGTTACCTACAGAATTTATTATACAGTTAAAATTAAAATTTAGGCGGTCTTCACACTGACCCTGCGTCGCCTGCCGAGCAAGATTCGGCCCAACATTTGCGAAGTAGTTATTAATAATGTTTACAGAAGCATTTGGATCGTTGCACATATTAAGTAGTTCTTCGGTTTTACTTGTGGATGAGTTGTTCTTGTAGCTTATAGTCTTTATGATATCCCAAGTTGCTTTAGGGTTACCATTGGCTTTCAGGAGCTCTTTTTGGTCAAACTCACATTTAATACTCTTCAGTAAATTGTTACAGTAATTTCGATAACGAGTATAAATTAGTTTAGCAACAGGATCATTAGGGTTTTGCATTGCCCTTTTATGAAGTTGGTCCCGATTGCGTACACACTTTAGAAGGCCAGGTGTTACCCATGGCTTAATCATTTTCTTTCTATGGGGGACTTTTTTTAATGTGCTGTATTTGTTTATTGCGGTTGATATTGTGGAAATAAGCTGTTCCGCACTTTCATTTGGATCTGTGCTAGTTAACACGTTTGAAAAGTCAGAGTTTTCTAAGCAACTAATGATACCTGGAAGGTTTAAGTGTCGAATCATGCCTTTAGGTTTTTTAGGTTGCAGGGGGTTTATTTCAGAGCAAAATAAGATAGGTGCGTGGTCAGTAAAGTATGAATCTAGAATCAAAGTTGTTGAGGGTTTATCCGTTTTTAAGAAAACGTGGTTAAGGCAGTTATCAATATGAGTGGGAAGAACGTGAGCAGGCAGGAGTCCGTGAAAAGCCATCGTATTTAAGTAGTCTTCAGAGTTTGGGTCATTGTTATCAGGGCGAATATTTATGTTTAAATCTCCCATTACCACTACTGTTTTTATTGACGACAGGGATTCCAAAATACTGTTTAAGGAGTTAAGGAACATATCTATATTTCGGATTGATGGTGTACGATAGATTGCAACAATGGCCGTATCGATACCCAGCTTCAAGATAAGGCAATTAGCATCTACAAAAACCGGTTCGGCTACCGCATAATTTAGTGTAGATCTTATATAAATTACCACACCATCGTTCTGGTTATTAAATGAAAACCTAACTGAGTTAAAACCACTTAACACGGGAATTTCTGTTACCTTGCTTAGCCAGCACTCCGAGAGAATGATTATGTCACACTTAATATCCATAGAGTGCAACAAGACATTGAGACCGTCAAAGTTGCAATTTAAGCTTCGGATGTTGACGTGTAAAGTGTTTATGGTTGGTCTGGTAGTATTTAAGTGCTTCAAACATTGGTCTGGCATGCTAACATATGACTGTGACACATTTAAAGATTCTACAGACTCCATAAATTAATTTATGCTATCGAACATTTTTTACCATATATTGTGATGACCAGTATACGTTGGTGCTATAAAATATCAGATTAAATACTTCTGTGTATATGTTGGCCTTAATTGCGTATAATGTTTTAGGGAGATGGTGTTAATGTTTGGTGTGAATGCTTAAGGTGTGTAACTGTAAATATTGTATTGTGTCATAATGAACTACACAGTTAATTTTATTAAGGAGTTTAAATAAATTACGGTGGGTTATTAGGTAGACAATAGTAGTCACCGTATTATTATGCATAACAATTTCTGCAGTAATAGACATAAAAAATAAAAAACAAATAGTAACCAAGTGTTGAAAAACTATACCATATAAGTATGCTACACCTGTTAAAAAGATCATAATAAGAATAATAAATATCTTAATGAGAAATATATCGATAATAATAAACTTTAAACATACATAATGACCAATGACATAACACTGAAAGTCTAGATTAGTGAAATTTGTAAACACTAGTCAGATTTTAGATAAATTTTTAAGACTTAATTCGGATTCAATTCGTATTTGAGGCTCACCTTCAGCTTTACGTAAGTATATCACGCCACGTGAAGTCCAGCAGTAAGAAAAACCATTTTCTCGCGCATACTGTCGAGCTGCATAGAATAATTTCTGGGCATTGGGTATCAGAGCCTCAGAAATGAACACAGGTTTGACTGGCCCAGGTATACTAAGATGGCCAGTATTCAATCTATCATTATATACTTTCTTTTTATTCAAATTCTTGACTCCTTGTATTATTTTGTCCTTTTTTAACACACTGTTTAGCTCGACCATGATAGGTTTACTACCTTCTTTATGGATAGGAATTCGATATATGTCTTTTATATCACAATCTTGTATGTCTACCTCGACAGCTCTAGAGAGGGTTTTCACTAACAAGGTGGCGTCTTCCATCGATTCAAACTTCTTATTATCTCGTAAATGAATAGGTACATTCCGTATCTCTAAGGTCGCAGATCTATTTTTTCGTTCAACGACTTCGATCTTCACCTCCAGCCTCTGAATAGTCTTCTTGTCTTCTGTTCTGTCTTCTTGTAGGTTTTGAAGTGTCTTCAAGATTGAGTCATATTTATCGGAGATAAATTGCAAGCTTTCCTTAAGCTTCTCGTTGTTTTTCTTGAGGTCAAGGAAGTTCTGGTCAACCTTGGATGATAAGGACGTGATTAGACATTTGAGGTCTTTGATGTCATCATCGTCCCGTCTACGTTTTTGTCTTACACAGACATTTCCGCTACCACTCCTCTCAGATGCAGTATCCGATTCACATGTTTCAGGCACTCTCTATTCCCTAACTCTCATAATCCAGTGGAACGGCAACGATAATTAATGTCCATTAACTCATAGTTCTCAAGTAATTCATTAAGTACGGACGTGCTACTCGTTTTCTCTGTGTTATTAAATCGAAAAACTGTGCAGAAAGTGTATAAACATTAAAAATGAAGTTATAAAACTAAACTTAAGTGTTTGAGTGATAAGTTTGTGCAAAAACAACAGTGGAAAAACTATTTAAATACAACAAATAAAGACAATAAACAATGAAACGGTCACTAAAAGTTTAATAAGTTTGAATCCATTAGTGCGAACAAAAGATATATATTGAACGTCAAGTACCTACTTACAGCAATTGGCACGGCGTCGATATTGGTCGCAAATTTTGCGCTACTAGTGGTCGACACAGATAGCCGAGCAGTACACTACATCGGGCGTCAAGCCTGTCGTAGTAAGTTCAAACCCCAGATGCGAGTTTTCTGTTTGCACTTCTGAATTTTTGCTGGAGCATCTCTGGGATATTATTGAACAAGTTCTACACTTTCCTGAATTTTTAAATATACATAATTTAATTTTTTATATTTTTCCAATTATTTTGCACATAAATAAAGATAACAATGGCTACTGATACTATTCGATGGGGCTTTTGTAACCATCATGATGATATGAATGAAAAATTCATAAATTGTACTATATGTGGCAAATCATATCACTACGCCTGTTTGTCTCTGAAGGATTCTCCGAATAAATCTGGCAGTCACAAGACTTGGAAGTGCCCTGTTTGTTTGAACTGTGGTCATAAAACAGCTCGAAATGACTCAACACCTATTCGAAACATTACCATGACTAGGGGCAGCAAAAAACATACAGTAGATGCTTCGTCGCCTCCATCTCAGATTTTATGCAATAGAATGGAAATCCAAGCCATAATCCAGGAAATAATAAAATCAGAGTTTAATGAAATGTTGAGGGAATTTAACAAAAACATGGTTACCACAATCAATAAAGAATTAGAGTCTCTTAAGAAAGAAGGAGAGATGTTGTGGAATCTATGTCCTTTATAAACGACAAATTTGAGGACATAGAGAAACAACAACGCATTTCTAGCGAAATGGTACGAAAACTGCAGTCAGAAAATATCGAACTTAAAGCCACTGTTCGAGACCTTCTCATGCGAATTAACAACGTGGAACAGCAAACTCGGTCTAATAATTTGGAACTCCAATGTATGCCTGAAAATAAAAACGAAAATGTGTATACAATCGTCACGCAACTTGGACGTGCAGTAAGCTGTGATATACAAGAAGCCGATATTTTACATTGTACACGAGTTGCTAAGGTAAACTCTTCCAGCGTGCGTCCCCGATTCATAATAATCCAACTCGTCACCTAGACTACGAGATCAACTCCTGGCCTCAGTTATACAATATAACCGAGATAATCCCCAGGATAAACTAAACTGTGGACACCTGGGCTTTGGAGGATGCAGTTCACCAGTCTATGTTGCTGAACACCTGTCACCAGCGAATAAAGCCCTTCATGCTGCTACTAGATTAAAAGCGAAAGAGAAAAAATATAAATATGTATGGGTGAGAAATGGGCGAGTATTTGTGAGAAAAGCAGATGGCGCAGCATACATACTAATTAAGAACATGGACTGTCTCAGTAAAATGGCATAATGTTCTCCCTACTATTAGATGTTCTTAATGCATGCTTTATTAATTATACTAATTTTAAAATTCAAGAATTTAAAGATATACTACCAGAATTGTAGAGGTCTGCGAACCAAAACTTATGCGTTTTATAACAATCTGTGCTGCATGGATCATGATGTTGTTGTTTTGTCAGAGACCTGGTTAAATAGCAATGTACTGAGCAGCGAGCTATTTGATAGTAGATACGTGGTCTATAGGAGGGACAGAGAGACATAAAATTTTCAGCATAATAAAGACGACGGTGGAGTGCTGATAGCAGTATCAAAAAATATTAACTCCGCGCGTGTTGACAGATGGCAAAGTGAGTGTGAGGATCTTTGGGGTCATAATTTATATTCCTACCACTCATTCATCTTGTCAGATAGCTCTCTGTGCAGTATATTTACCACCTCCTGTCTGTCTTTCAAAGCTTGAACATTTTATAGAACACTGTAATTTTGTTTTCGAAACGACTGACATGCCTATAAGTATCGTTGGTGATTTTAACTTAAGTAAGATAAACTGGAATACAGGAGCCACTAGCAGTTCATTGCCTAGTACTTGTGAGAGCCTGTTAGAGTTCATAAGCATTAGTAAGCTTACCCAGCACAATACTGTAGTTAACGACTCCGGGCGTATTCTGGATCTCATTTTATCCACAATACCGTCTTGCTTTGTGGCGGAATCTTGCAGCTCTTTGACTGTGGTCGACAAATTACATCCTCCACTTGATATATGTATCACCTTGATAAAAGACCATAAACTCCCTTATAATAATTTAAACACAAGACCAAACTTCTATAAAGCTAATTATGAAGAAATAAAGAAATACATTAAACAACAAGACTGGAATCAGCTTTTCGGGGTTAAGAATAATGTCAACGACATGTTGAAAGTTTTTTATGATGTTCTCACCACAGCGATAAATAAATATGTCCTAAAACGTAAGATAGCGAATGGTCGATACCCTCCCTGGTTCAACAAATCTTTGATTAGATCTTTAAAAGAAAAAATAGACTCAGGTTACGTTTCAACAAATACAAAAACCCAATGGATAAAATCGAACTAAAATTGCTTACCAAAAGGTGTCAAATAATGGCAAAGGAATTATACATTACTTACATGAAAGACATTGAAACGGAAATCACAAAAAAACACTAAATTGTTTTGGACTCATGTAAAAACCAAACGCGGTGGCCAAAGTACTTACCCCTTGACCATGACTGACGGACAGACGATTACATCAAACCCTTCAACCATATGTGATCTTTTTGCCAACTACTTTTCGTCTGTTTATAGAGAGGATAGATATAGATGGCATACCTAATCCTACTTCCTTAAACATATTGAGAAGTGGTAGTAGTCAATGCTTGACATATCCCGTATTCGAATATGAATTTTTACATAGAAAGTTAAATAAATTTGGATATTAAAAAGGGAGCTGGTCCCGATGGTATACCGCCATATTTTATTTCAGCATGTGCGTCAGTGCTAGTGCCTTTATTAGATATTTATAATGTATCATTAGCTTCAGGGACATTTCCATTAGAATGGAAAAAAGCCAAAGTAGTTCCTGTATATAAGCCGTCAACTGTCGATCGACCTCCTAGAAGTCTATGCCAAAATACGAGCATCTGTCGAGACGCCTCTAGGAAGCGTCCGATCGACCTCTAAAAGGCGTCTAAACAGGTGCGTATATTTAGCATGTTTAAATTATGACTGATTAATCTAACCTTAACAAAAGGGTATGGCAAAGACAAAGGATGGCATAAAATCACATGCTACGTATATTAAACAAATGAATATCTGTTCCTTGAAGTGACAGTTGCGCAAAGTTGCGGCCATACATTCGAGCGGATAAATCGGATAAGAAAGATGTCATCTGCAATTATAGACCAATATCAATTCTGTCAACCTTTGCTAAGATCTTTGAGTCCTTGATATGTCCGCACATCCAACGTCACTTTAAAATGTATATTAATGACCAACAACACGGCTTTGTTGCGTCAAGGTCCACGTCTACAAATCTAATAACATTCACCGAGTCTGTAATCCAAACCTTAGATGCCAATAAGCAATATGACGTAATATACACTAATACTAATTTACAAGCTCTCAGCATATGGTATCACAGGGCCTCTGTTAAATTGGTTTAAGTCCTATCTAACTGCACGTGAATTTTATGTTGTTGTGAACGGTTTTAGATCCACGAATTGTAGAATCACGTCCGGCGCCCCACAGGGATCGAAACTAGCCCCAATATTGTTTAATATTTACATCAATGACCTCCCTGACTATTGTTTCCGTCACTCTGAGTGTTATTTATACGCAGACAATTTGAAATTTGCCAGAAAAATTGAGTCCATACATGATAGTGAGCTATTACAAGATGACTTAAGTAGGGTGATTGAATGGTCTATAAATAATAAAATGGAGCTTAACTCAAAAAAATGCACTCATGTGACATTTTCAAGAAAAGCGGTCAATACACGTGCAATATTACATAGCTAATAAAAAAATAGAAGAAAAACAAACTATTCGGGATTTGGGAGTTATGTTCGATAATAAAGTAACTTTTGTGCCACATATAGATAACATTATCAAACGGGCTTCGAGAATGTTGGGCTTTGTTTTGCGAAATACTAGGGAATTCCACAAAAGTAGCACAAAAGTAATGTTATACCACAGTCTCGTACGCAGCATTCTGGAATATTGCAGTGTAGTATGGAGACCTCACTATGCAGCGCATACGTTACGTTTAGAGCGAGTGCAGGAACGTTTCCTATGGCACCTTGCATTTAGGGCATATAAAGCCAAACAACTGCCCTTCTACAATGCACGTCTGCAATATTTCAGGATGCAACCTCCATCAATGCGTAGAAAATAAGTGATGGAATGCTTGCTTGCAAACTTTTAAAAAATAAAATAGACTGTCCTAAGTTGCTTGGCTTTTTTAGATTTCGTGCACCAGCAAGGTATCCAAGACATAGCATAACACCTCTATGTCCACCCCTAAGGAGAACGGTTCTCGGGGCAAACTCACCTATATGCAGAATGTGCAAAACTCTGAACGAATATAGTGATGTAGTCGACATTCACCACGACAGCAAAATATGTAGAAGTTTTATTGTTAATATTAATTAAATTATTTACGTAAGGTGATAATGATAACTGATAAAGTAATATGTTTTCATACTTCGACATGTTATTTTATTAATTAAATGATTGATAATAATTAATAATTAATCTTTATGTTCATTATTATTATTGTTTTTATGCTAATCAAATCCTATTTTTATTTTATTTTGTTTCCATTTTTTAAACTGTATTAATTATCAATATTTATAATGTAACCGACTTCAAATTATCGCACAATTTTTCTTAAAATTTTAATCAAATTAATATTATATAATTAAATTAAGTAACTTGATCCGTATCAAATGCATGAGGTGTTAACCTATAATTAATTGTTGCACTGAACTATGTTACCTTAGTCTGTAAGTTCTGATCGATGTATTGGTGTGAACAGTTGTTGGTTGACCTATAAATAAAATAAAAAAAATATATAGTTTACTATACGATTACGTATCAATAATAATATAATTATATTACCGATTATATCATATATATTATTATGACATGTTTATATTTAGTTAAAATTATCCGTTATAATTTACACCGTAATGTTATCATTGAATTCAAGTATGAGATATGAGATAACACTCGGTAAAGTCGCGGGAAAATAATCTGTTTTGTTCAGAAGTTGGCAGGGCGAAGTTGCCAAAAGATTTTTCCCTTATCTCCTTAGCGAAATAAGACGGGCAGAAGAGGTAAGTACTACGGAAATGGAAATGACTTAAGAAAACAAGTGAAACACGAGTGTATCCAATTTGCGGATGACAGTACATTAACAATAAAATGTCTAAACAAAACTGACTTAGAAAGTACTACTAACAACGAGCTAATTTTTGGAGTGGTAGGGCCATGCTGGTTACAGCATGAAAAGGCCGGCTCGACCGGGGATGTACCACTCTCTCACAGAAGATCGACGTAAAATAACAGTATCTGTTGTTTCGTTCGTTAAGTGAGAGCGCCGGAGGCCTAATCACCCTTCCCTTCCTAAACCCCATCCTGCTCCATTCCCTTTTCCTTCCGGTAGGCAGCGACTTGGTTGTGTTTTTTTGACATTGCTTCTGTAATGCTAAGAAAACACAGTCATGTGTATGAGCCACGGTTCTCGCTTACTATCAGGTGAGCCGCTGGCTCGTCTGTCACCGATAAAAGTAATAAAAAAAAAGAAAAATAATAAAAGCAATTATATGGTTAGCCGAAAACAATCTTCACGTGAATATAGATAAAACAAAAATCATTAATTTCCAAACATGTAACTCAATGGCAGTAGATATAAATATACGATATGAGAATCAAATTGTACAAACTGAACATTCAACATTATTTTTAGGTATAGTAATAGATAACAAGCTGGACTGGAAAGAACATGTAGAAAGAGTATGCTCCAAAATTGATAAGTTTATCTACGCTCTTCGAAGGCTAGTATCAAGTAGAAGAATTAAAAATTTGCTTTATAAATTCACACTTTTTATTATATGCCGATGACATAAAAATTTACAGACCCTGCAAAAATACTCCTGACTGTTTACTAGTCCAAGACGATCCTAATAGACTTCACTCGTATTGTATTCAAAATAAACTCTTTCTCAGTTTACCTAAATGCCACTCAATCACATTTACCAAAAACAAAAATAGGATCAACTTTGATTATTCCATTAATGGTGTGTGTTTGAATAAGACTGTTTTAGTCCGTGATCTTGGCCTTACGTTGGACTCTTGTTTACACTTAGATGTACATAATGATAACGTTATTAATAAAGCCTTTCAAATGTTTGGTTTCATTATGAGATCCTCCCGTGACTTTGTACGGACCTCTACGTTCTTGCTTCTATACAAAACTTTGATACGATCTCAGTTAGAGTACGCAGTTCCTATTTGGCATCCCTACTATGAAACATACATTTCTAGACTAGAAATGGTAAAAAAAAAGGTTTTGCGTTCTATGAATTGCAAATTCCATCGCTCAAGCATACCTTACAAAGATTTACTTAATCGGTATGGGATTCTAAGATTGGAGTCCAGGCGCTTACTTTTGGGAGCCATGATGCTGCACGGTTTATGCAACAACAGATTTGACTGCATTGAGTTAATAAATAAAATATGTTATATAGTTCCTAGAACTGTCATTCGACGAGGAGTTCGTGTGCCTCGTCTGTTCTGTACAAACACATGCAGATCAAACGCCGGAGTGCGTGCGCCTCTTCGTAAATTGTTGAAGCATACAATACGTATCTTATTCAGCTGCGCATATTTTCTCTCACTCGCCAACAATTCAAACGTAAAGCTATTGAATTGTTTAAATCACTTTAGGTTAAGTACAACGTTTCATTTTAGATTTTGTTTGTTATAATTATTGTCAAATTCATTCAATTGTGTTTACCATCACTTTCATTTTCCATTGTTAATCCGTGGACAATGGTATTAATTATATATGTTTAATAATTTAATGTAAAACACTATATTGTAATACTTTAACATATAATTGTTTTTTGTCCCTAATAAATAAAATAAAATAAAAAATTTATCATTATACTCGTACTATAAAATTAATTGTCTACTCAAGGAATGAAATCATAATTTTAATATTTCTACACAAGCAATGGTAGTATGTGTGAATCAATGTTGAATATATTATTATACGACTCTAATATACCATATGCTTAGAAATAAATGCTATTCTATTCTATTCTATACAGACACGAACATAAAGGGTCTTATTTTGAGCTATATCTAATTTCAGTAATGTGGATGGCAGAATCACCTAAATGTATTAAAATCTGTCCTGCCCTTGGCACAAGAGTTTTTGGTGTAAGTGGTCGCCTCGCCGCTGCCACACCGCTGAGTGTTGTGGGTTCGAATCCCAGACGGGACAAACATTAGTGCGGTCCGCACATTATTGTTCCGAGTCTGGATGTTGTTTGTGTCCGTACAGTCTCATTAAACTGTACCTACATTGCATTTTGCTGACAACGCGACCTGTCGGGCGTGCGTCATTTACTTAATCAACAGAAATTATATAATTATAAAAGCAACTCAGTGCTAACTTTACTGTCGCGACGTACAGACATTGGAGAGACGAATTGCCAAAACCTAACTCGTGTTATCGTCACCTATACGTGATTATACGTGAGACTATTTAGTGCAACTTGTGTCTTTTCTCTTTTCTCCGCACTCACCAAACCTCAACAACTATCAAGTGTACGAGAATATATTCCAAGTATTATTATTGAACGTTGTTATTTATAACCATATTAGTGTACTTGTTGTGTATTCTTATAATTAATATCGTTATTTTAGTGTTTTGCGAACCGTTAATTAATTACGCAGGTAGGTATTTAGATACTGACTATAGTTAATGTGTTTGTCGGCCTCGATGGCGTAGATATTAGTGTAACTGACTGCCACGCCTGAGGTCGCGGGTTCGATTCCCGCACAAGTCAAACATTTGTGTACATGAACATGGGTGTTTGTCTTGGTCTGGGTGTCTCTATGTATAATGTGTATGTATTTACAAAAAAAAGTTTATAAGTATGTTTATACATTGTCTAGTACCCATAGTACAAGCTCTGCTTAGTTTGGGCTAGATGGTGTTGTGTGTATGTGGTAGAATATTATTATATTATTATTAAAACTTTTCTTATGTAAACTGTTAAGTTATTAAAGTAGGTGTTAATTGTGCTGACATCATTTACATTATTAATAAGGTGTTAAGTATATTATCATTTGCAAGCTCCGTAAATTAGCTGCACATTAATAAAATAAAATAAAAATAAAAAGCCTTTATTTGTTCTTAATAAATTAAATAATATTAAACTACTTCCTAAGTTAACTTAAATCTATATCAAGAACCCCGGGTGGGTAAAGGCCTCCTCCAAGGATGCCCAAATTTCCTTATTTTGAGCTGTTTGGCACCAAGTTGGGCCTGCAATTTTTTTAATACCATCTCTCCATCGTGTTAGCGGTTTCCCTCTTCCTCTTGTTCCCTGCACATTAAGACAATAATAATTGTTGTTGTTGTTGTAGATAGGCAGGTACCTACATAATTACTACGTAGTTAACTTGTATCCTATGCTGGTTATTATTGTATAAATTCCAGATCGACGACACTCGTTACCCAGAATGTCCGAGGAAAAGGAGTTGGTGAAGAAACGAGACAGTTTCAAAGGCAGTTTTCATAAACTATTTGGACTCGCTAGATGAAAATTCATTAAATAGCTGTGAATTTACCGAATTACAGTTGCGCATGGGCAAGATTGGAGTCGTTGTACGACCAATATGATGAGGCTCAGCTATGTGGTGATGTGATGGTCGATGATGATTCGGAACTGTGCTCCAGTGAGTTTTACTGTTGTTTTTGGAGAATACCTTGGTGGTGGAGTGGTAGCTGCGGAGACTATGCGACGCATGCTGAGCATGAGATCACGAATTCATTGCCGGGGTCGCGCAAAATGTTTTGTTTTGTGGCAACATCAACTATAATCTAAGAGCCGTCTATAGTTTAGCTATCAAGGTTAACCAAAATAACAGATAACCTCATACTTACGTAAATTAGAAACTTAGATAAATATAAAAAAACAACTTAGATAAATTGTATGTAATGTAAAATAATAATATAATATAATAATATTATATCACATACACACAACACCGTCTAGCCCAAACTAAGCAGAGCTTGTATTATGGGTACTAGACAATGGATAAACATACATATATATACTTTTTTTTCTTTTTGTAAATAAATACATATTATTCATAGAAACACAAACACAAATGTTTGACTTGTGCGGAAATCGAACCCGCGACCTCAGGCGTGGCAGTCAGTTACACTAACCACTACGCCATCGAGGCCGACTTTGTATTGTAGTTCGACTACTTGGGTAATTACGTGGCAGTTTACGTTTATTAAACAATGCCCAAGTCTGGTAAGTATCGTTACTTTTTATTTAAAGCAATTATCAGAACGCAGCGATAGCCTAATGGGAAACCGTTGGACCGACACGTAGAGGTCACGAGTTCGTTCCGAACGCGCGCATCTCTGACGTTTCGAAGTTAGGTGCGTATTAATAATTGTGATGTGTTCTAACATCAGTACTTACAGAAAGACGAAAAGGTGGTCATTATGTATATTCTATAATATGCTGAATCTGTCAGCTATCAATAGTTATGCTATATATGTCTCTAATAATGATAGAAACAAAGAGAAACCTGTGTCTCGGCGAGATTTTGTCATGAAGATGGGAGACCAACTCATGCAACCCTGGCTAAGACAACGATTACAAACAGTGACTTTGAGGCGGAAAATAAAAACTATGGTCCAGGATATTTTATGTGAATCGTCAAATGAAGAACTTCCTGCTCCTTCTGCATCTAATGCACGCAAAATATGCGTCTATTCCCAGTTGTTACCACTATATGCTATTTAGTTATGTCCGTCAAAAGCTCGTCAAATGATTAAACACTATTTTGTAAAATGTAAAAAAGCGATCTGTGACCCTCATAATGTTGACATGTGTACGAACTGTCTGTAATAATATTTATCATATTTTTTTATTCTTAATTAGTGCCTATTTACACAAACTATTGTGTCATTGTAACAAGTTCCTATGTTTAATAAACAATTTTAATGATAATGACGTTTTTTAATGCGTAGTCCGCTCGACGAATGATTACTTATCTATTATGTATCTGTAAAACTAATTTAGTTATCTAGCGTTAAGTTAAATACACAACAACATATTGGTAGAGATATATACTAGTATATCTCTACCAATATGTTGTATAATATTCTAATATATTCTATCACATACACATAACCATCTAGCCCAAACTAAGTAGAGCTTGTACTATGAGTTCTAAACAATTGATAAACTTACATTATATACTTTTTTGTAAATATATACATATTATACATATAGAAACACCCCGACCAAAACAAACATCCATGTCTATGCACACAAATGTTTGACTTTGCGGGAATCGTTTAAAAGCTTGTAGAGTTAACATGAGCAGCGATAGCTCAGTGGGGAGACCAACAGACTGCAATGCAGAGGGTCTCGGTTTCGAACCTACGTCGCGCACCTCTGACTTTCGGAAGTTATATGACTTTTCGAAATTATGTGCGTATTGATTGACAATTATAGCCTGCTACGTGCCTCGGAGAGCACGTTAAGCCGTCGGTCCCGGCTGCCATGAACGACTATGGCAGTCGTCATTGGGAGAGTGTCGACACAAAAGATCCCTCTGGGTCGAAGTGTCGCCGGTCTGCACAGACTGGCCCCCACATAAAATAAGATAACATGTTCACGTTGTCTTTGAAATCGCCGAGATTCGAACCAATCAACAACGTGCCTCGTATCACTATGGCGCCACTCGTCCGCATAGCAACAACCGATCGCGATCGAACTCGAGTTACCGTTTCCGCTTAAACCGCAAACCCAGTGATCTCGACTGGCTGTGCTATTACCACCTGCGCTATGGAGATGAAGCTCGGAGATGCGAATCACCATGCGCAAAAAAGAAGCAGGAAAACTAGAAAATGCATCGACTATGGCGGGCGTCCATCTTAGCAAACCAAGCTACCGCCTCTGCGTTATCGATCTTAACAACAGAGAGAAGTTTCTAGTCGACACGGGTGCCGACATGTCCGTATTAGCCGCAAGAAATAAGAAACTCGTGAAGCCGACTGAAAGTACCTACAAACTGTTTGCTGCGAACGGTACGGAGATACGTACCTCACTCTATACAATATATTGTCTGTTCACAACTATATACAGATTGTAATAGAGATGTAAAGTAGTACTTTGCTTTGTAAAAGCTTAATAAAGGATATTTGGATTAAAATCCTTTTTGGATGACACACGGGTGTTATAAAGCATCACTTTTGAAATTTAATCACCGCTGTCAGTCTGCCAAGTAAGTTAGACATATTCTCTAAAATCATTGCTCTTTTTAATTGTCATATTTTTTAAATATTAAATTTTGATTTTTTTGTTAGTTAATATTTTCTCTATCTACCTACGTGCTAAGTGACAAACATCAAAACGTTTTCTTTGAGTAATGACATACATATTTAGGAGACATTAATGTCGAGCGTATGCCATTAATAAGGAGTCAGGGTGTACGTAAGTACCAGGCTCCGTCAACTCTGTTCTACAAAATTTTGATTGGAGGGCTGTTAGACACGACAGAGATAACGATAGTGGAAAACAAGAATAGCGATATAATTCCTGCTGTAATGATACCACTGAAAAAATACACTTGAGTTTAAAAATGTTTTTATTTTAATTTATTACAAATACAATGTAAAGAATCTTAGAAATAATTATGAATTATATTTTGATAATTAAACAATAGAGCAAAATATCTTAATCTCAGTATAAAAAAGATAATTCAATATATAAATATTTACAATTAATTTCGTGACATTTACTGGCAACACGACAAGAAAAATGTCTGCCACCGCTTGCGCACCGGTTATCTTGTAATTTCGATTTATTTTCGATAAATAAACTAGTTTTAATTTTGATTTCTATACAATAAGTACAATAACATAACAAATCTAAATCGGCATACACATTAACTTCAAGGAACTTCGAAAAATACAGTGCTTTCAATTTTGAACCCATAATAATGACAAGCAAATAGATATACATACCCATATATATATCTATCTACACACCACCAATTTTGAATTTCCCGCGATAATTTTGTTTAATTTTGTGCGGGCTGCAAATAGATGGCGCAAGACGCTAAGGAAAAATTTCCTCACAAATTTTGTATGAAGTTGTCATTCTTCTCTTTGAGTATAAGTGTTCTGTGGTAAGTACGTATTAATGCCATAAGTAAGCGTCCGTAGGCTTACAGCTCGCCACTTTAGTGGAATAAAACTTTCAAGGAAAAGTTAAAGTAGAAAAGGCTTTTAGAGTAGTAAAGTAAGTATTAAATAGACCGAGAAACTATCTTCATGAGTTCGCTTGGTTTTAGTTGTTTTAAATAGAGGTCTCCTTGGAAGTCGAATAGTTTATACAGGTTTTATCGCGGTTCACAACTTTTATCTACAGTTTAGATGCCTTGTTGATTGGACGTGAAATTGTGAGTTTATATTAGTAGCGAGGGCGTGAAACACATCTAGATAGCAACATACTAAATGAGAAGATAGGTAATGTATGTACGTAACATTGACATCAGACATAAACAAGAAATATTGTCATCCCTTAAAGTTTTTAGGACTCTACTAACTCGTATTTCACAAATCCGGCTTAAAGTCTACCTAATACGCACACATGACTACCATTAGCCGCGATGTCATCTATGTGTATTGTTATTCGCCTGAGATTTCCACATTAAGTATAACAGGTTCTCTGTCCGATGAATCACATAATGATACATAACAATAGATTTTCTATAGTGTCTATCACGGGACAGCGAATGGGTTAAATTTATTATAATAATTATATTAAATGACGCACAAAATTTATTGTCGTTGTATGTAACCTAAAAATCTGCATGATTTTTCTAATATCATTAATATGTGTTAAGAAACAATAATCTTTAATTCCCTGTTTTAGACGAACTGATAAATTATTACAATTAGGTAATTTTAGACTGAAATTAAATTACTATATACGGATTTTATCGCGTTGTTTATTTGCCACTTTATTACATTATTTAGAAACTGTTACACTACTACTATTAAACTTTACTAATTTTTAAGCTAATTAAATTATTGAAACTAATTATATTTAAGTTTACACTTTCCCCGACGTTTCGGTTGCTTTTCAGCAACCATGGTCACGGGGAGACTAAGATGGTAGTTGTCTCAATGTTCCAGTGTAGTTATTTCAAAGTACCCGAATATAATTTAATCATTTGTGTTTCTATTTACGCAGAATGAGCTCAAAGTATCATGAAGTCTAGCTGTGGTTTGCTTCTTCTTGGGTTTGACTATTTGAATTACTGGATCCCAAGCTGGTGGTACATTCCATCCATCTTCTCTATTGTAATTTGGATGTTTTTTATTTCAATAGCCTCGCGAAGCATCCTTGGTAGGAATCGGTGTTCTTTAGCGAGAATCTGTGGTTTATCAAATCTCAAGTAGTGGTTAGTCGTATATAGTAGTTTAATTTCAATGAATAACATTCGCGTAAACAGAAGATAATATTATATAATTATTTATCTTAATTTTGCCGCGCCTGTTACATATCTAGGTACGTTGTTTTTATATTATTATAAAAAATATCATTGAAAGATATTGATAAGGCGAGGATGATGATAACCCTTCTGTATCATATTTCAAAGGGTTAAACAAAAATATATTACTCAGAAATTATGTTGATTACGTTTGAAAGCAGAGATACGCTCCCATACATTAGTAGGCCAGGATAAATTAACAAGATGATGGAAACCTCCTTTGAAAGCTGATACATAAATATAATAATATACCTACTTACATAATTTACGGATGAAATTTCTACGAGTTTTGGTAATTTAGAAGCTGAGTTCGGATTAAGTAAAATTGAGATTAAGTTTTATAAAGCGTGTAATATAGAGGTGTGTTCTTATTTTAGGATCGTCAAGTATTGGTTATAAATAAGCATGGTGAGCTAAAACGAAAATATATTTTCGATGATTACTGAAACCTTTTTTATCTAATAATAATATCAGCCCTGTATTTAACTGTCCCACTGCTGGGCACGGCCCTCTTCTTTGAGAAAGGTTAGGCCATAGCCCACCACGCAAGCGAAGTGCGGTTTGGCAGACGTCACATATCTTCGAGAACATTATGGAGAACTCTCAGACATGCAGGTTTCTTCACGATGTTTTCCTTCACCGTTAAAGCGAGCGATAATTAACTATTTAATACGCATATAACTTCGAAAAGTCAGAGATGCGCGCCTTGGGATTGAACTGGAGACCTCTGCGTGGCAGTCCAACCGTCTCCCACTTACTTCGATTTTTATGGAGATACATAATTCTAAGCACATTTTATTATGTTCGCATGTTAATAACTGTAATTTATGCTTATGATTTTTATGCTTGCCAGCATTGTAGACGTTACGTTATCTCTCGAGAGTCATTTCCTTAATTAGCTTATAATCTGATGTGAAGTGAGAATATTAAACTTTTAAATCTAAATTATAATATTAAATACATTTGTGTTTAAAAAATATGATTACTTAATGTTACCATATAAAATATACAAAAAAGAAACATCCTTTTCCTTCTAAATATGTCGACGGATCAGTACTACAAGAAGTGGCCGAAATGAGAGATCTCGGTGTTACACTTGATAGCAAATTAAATTTTACACCACACATAGACGGAATCGCTAGGAAAGCAGCTAAAATGCTCGGATTTGTTAAAAGGAACACCAATGTTATCTTATCTTATGTGGGGGGCAGTCAGTGCAGACCGGCGATACTTTGAAACAGTAAAAAAAATAATTAACCGATCTTGTATATTGTTGATGTACCTTATAATAAATAAATAAATGTTTTATGTGTTTTACTTTTGTCACAGGATCCAGTATGCGATACACACGCTGTTTATAGTTAAGTATATAAGCTGTAACTGTGGTAGGCTTCCATAGAGGTGGGTTTATTTAATTAGTCCAATTGTTCCTATCAGTCGTAGGTGCTCACGTTTATGATAACTACTCCGCCCCTGTGGCCCGTAGCGTAATGATATAATATGTATATTATCTTCCTCAAAAATAGGGCTATCAAATACAAAAATAACTTAAAATCGGTCTGGTGGTTCTAGAGATTAGCACGTTGAAACTAAACAAGCACTCTGTTCAGCTTTATTAATTAGTATAAATATACAGCGTGTAACAAAGTAGATGTACAGAAATAACATTTTCGTTTCTTGTAAAAGGGAGCACAAGAGAAAAAAGACGTATAGTTACAGAACCAATACACTGACCTGGTAATGTGATCTCTGAAGTCAGGCCATGGCTTCTAGTTTATATGTACAGCCGGCCAAGAAAGTGGACTACCAGTTTTGAAAAAAGTTTCTGTGAGATCTAATTATCCGTAAGGTTGGCTTTTTTAACCCCCGACGCAAAAACGACGGGGTGTTATAAGTTTGACGTGTCTGTGTGTGTGTGTGTGTGTGTGTGTCTGTCTCTGTCATCGTAGCTCCCGAACGGATTAATCAATTTTGATTTAGTTTTTTTGTTTGAAATGGGGATTAGTCGGGAGTGTTCTTAGCTCTGTTTGATGAAAATCGGTCCAAGATGGCCGCCGCCACAAAATAGCGGATTACATATTTTTTCACAACCCCTTTAATATGGGTATCAAATGAAAGGGCTTGACTAGTAAAACACTATACACTATAATAAATTTCAAATCCAGGATGGCCGCCACCGCAAAATGGCGGATTACTATTTTTATTATTTTGAATCCGGGGTTTCTAAATTTTTTTTTGTTTAACTTGACACATGGCATGATATAAATACAATACATGATAAAGGGAGCAAGGTCACTGTCATAATATTATTGTAAGGGAAAATCGACCTTGTTGTTTCATGATGTTCAAATGACCCTCAATCATAGGTGGTAGACCACATGTTTGTTCGACTATACTAGGCAGTTGTTAATATTGAAATTAAACTACTATGTAGGGATTTTATCGCGTTGTTTATTTGACATTTTACTACAAAATTTTGAAAACTGTTACACTACTATTACTATAAACTTTACTAATTTTTAAGCTAATTATATTATTGAAACTATTAAAACTATTTATACTATTACTATACTATTATACTATTTATATTTGTGTTTATATTTTCCTCGACGTTTCGGTTGCTTTTCAGCAGCCATGGTCACGTCATGTGTCACGCCAGTGTAACAGTATTCAAAATTTTGTAATAAAGTGTCAAATAAACAACGCGATAAAATCAGTATATAGTAGTTTAATTTCAATGAATAACATTCGCGTAAACAGAAGACAGTTGTTAATATCTAATTTTAGTTTTTAATATGATTGCATGGATGACGTAGGAGTTTAAGTGGCCCCATCGCCGGCGCCACTGCGACGAATGTTGTGGGTTCGATACTTAAGCGAGACAAATAGTTGTGCGATCCCCATATAGTAGGTTCGAGCCTGGGCGTACTTTGTGACCGTCGTTTGAATGTTTGTGAAGTCCCCGCGACATAGCAATTATTTCTAGTGTAGGAGCTGTACTATTAAGAAGGTACATTTAAATTAAAAATAAAACAATCGACATTGCACTTAAACGTATAATTAGAACATTAAATGTATTTATAAGAAATAGTCGTACAAATCTACATTATTTTTTATTGTTAAATATTTCAAACTTATAATTAAATTAATATTTATTTCTTTATAATTTTGTCCACAGTAAATAAACATGTAAAAATTAATTAATTATAAAAATATTGATAAGCAAATTGTAAGGTATTCTAATGACATTAAATGGTTCAACCACTAAAACATAATAGTCCAGCAGACACCGCCTGCTTTCTTTAGTGAGTAATAATAGACTGAATCAATAATAAACACAAAAATATATCATCAGTTATTAATAATTATTAATTTTGGGAACTGTGACCAACAATGTTATTTTTGGTGGTCATTATATTTAATCCCTTTTATAACTAATATAATGTCGCACCATCGGTAAGACAAGGCCATAACTGCACATTTTGTGATTTTATAGGAAACCCATTTGAATGTTTTTCCTACATTGCTCACTTTTTTTTTGCTCATCAAAATGACCACACTCCAGCTGATGGTAAGCAGTCGTGTGGTCTAAGAGCAGTGGCCTCCACACCGCCCTCATAGCAGCCGAGGCGATGTTGAGGTCTCTACTGTGACGGCCTGAGAAGGTGCTTTTTCACGCCCCGCTTAAAGGACCCAGGATTGAAGAAAGAAGAAAACACGTGCCTTGGCAGAGAATTCCATGCCTTGGTCGTTCGGCAGAGGTATGAGGACCCAAACTTGTTGGTACGCGCTCTAATCGACTCTACCGTGTAAGGATGGCATCTGAGCCCAGCATGTTCTGGACAGGAAAGGGGAGGGCGGGATAAGGTGGAATAAGTCTTCAGAGCACTCCCCGTGATATATTCTGTAGAAACATGCCAATGACGCAATTTCCCTACGGAGTTATTATATGCTGTTAAGTAATTGTTCTTCGTATAAATAAAGTCGGATACTTTTACTTTTTAAAGTCCTACTTTAGTAATTCGGTGCATATTCTTTACAGGTTACATTCTGTTTTATTTAGTAACTATATTTTGCCCGCGGCTTCGCTCACCTAACCTAGCTTAGGTTGTAACAGTACTTTTTCTGGATAAAAGGTACCCTATGTCCTTTTCTGTTGTCCTGACAACGTGTGTGCGAAATTTCATGATGACCGGTCGATTTAAGGCATGAAAGCGTAACAAACAAACAATCAAACTCACATTCGCATTTGTAATATTAGTAAGGATTATGTATTTATTTTATTAAGAAAGGTATACTTTTACGCGCTTGTCTTACCGAAGGTGCGATGTGTCTACTATGAGTGTAGTGAAACAATTTATGCATCTCTTTCGTACACAAAACTATAAAATAATTTGCTTAATTTGTTACAAAGATCTAATTTAATCATAAAGAGTTGCCTGTGTCTTGATTACAAAAAAACTAAAATGAGCCGTCACGGGACGCCTGGCAGATGTGAAACATCGAAATTATTTTGTCCAAATAATATGCATAAAATAACAGATTACGACAGGAACTAATATGGCAGCAATCGGTTTTACGTGCGGCTTTAGATGTTTCACATCAAAAATACACTTTTTATCACCATTATACTTAATTAAATGGTATTAAAAATAAATGTTCAGCATTACAAGTATAAAGCGACATAGTAATTGCATAATACAACAATACAACATTATGTAAGACATATATTATATACAATACTGTAAACTTGGCGATTGAACAGAATAGCCGTGAGTTTCTTACCAGTTCTTCTCACTGGTTCTACGTCCTTTCTTTGCTGAACGTGGCAACAGAGAAATTTAAATTCACATTAATAAGTGTCACTTTGACATTCATAAGTGTTACTTTGTGACCTACATGAATAAACATATTTCTGATGTTGATTTTTGATTTGAGATTATACTATTCAATCATATTTAATAATACAGATCAGTACAGTAAAATATTTGATTATTACTTTGCCGAACATTCGGAAATACTGTCAAAAATGTCGAATACTGAATATGTAAATAATATTAAATCATGGTACCTATACTGATCATTTTATACAATTGAAAAATGTCAATAGAATAGGTAGTCTATGTCTGGCATAAAATATCCCCGTAGGTAATTTTATTAATAATATGTACATAAGTAAATAAAATATGTATTACCAACTTACAATATAATAAATTATCATCTACATTTTATTAAAAAAATGAAGGTACTATATGCCTAACTACATGTACTTAATTATCAACACGATGTATATAACGTCGCGGAAAAAATCAAATATTCTATATACAGGTTGCTCTTTAATATAGTGATCTACGTGACGTCATCGCAATCGATCTTAAAATTGTTATAAATAAGCTGGTTAGCCTCGTTATTATTACATAAAGTAGAACTCACACTGTTTTTATCATTAATCAACATACTATTCATTTTCTTTGGCGTCTCTTGCCTCCATCTGTCACTGCAGAGACTGGTCGTCTCGGTTGCGTAGTAACTACACCTTCTATTTCTCCTGTCGAGCCTAAAATAAAACACACAACAGTTTATTATAATAACGACAAAAATATTTTGTTAAGGGATCCATAATTAATCATAGGCACGCTAGATGTAAGTGTGAAGATGAACTAAGTTATTTTTCCAAAAAATCATCTCGAATTTGATAGTCGCCTCGCCGATAACCATAGTAACGGACTGTTATTGATTACTGTTGAAAATCGTATGCACTTTTGATTTTGCGGGATTGCACAGCTGAGTACGGAACCAATTCACGCTCAATTATCACAGCCTGTGCTTGCATTACGAGGCTCGTATGCTTAGCTCACCCATTCCTTTCCTTTCGTCTCATCATGCCCAACTTAGGTTTGGTAGCAAGTGATCGATCATATAACACCTTAAGACTTAAAACCTTAAAGGCGATATCATTATTGTTGCGCAAAGCTTGAATATCGATGAATGGGGAAGAAAACCATTTTACTCTTCAATATGCTAACCTATAATAGGCAAGCGGCAGCGTAATAAACTATAGATCAGACAGCAATTCTGCCTTCTAAATGGCTTATGTTTAACTTATCACCAGATATAGTAAAATATAACAGTCAAAAATAGTAAATGATCACTAAATTGCACAGCAAAATATATTGAAAGAGATCAAATTAAGTTGACGGAGCCCCGCTTTGCGGGGCTCCTATTTTTGGGTGGGTTTAAGAAGGAACCTAATTTAACCTAACCCTTCCGAGACGGAATGCAGTGATTTGAGGCGTATAGGTGCTCGTTATGATATATTTTAGTAAGCGTATTTTGCTGCGCAATTAGTATTTTTGGTGGTCATTATATTTAATCGCCTTCTAAATTATATTATTATATAATTTCTAAATTATATTATTATAAATTATATTATTATATAATTTAGAAGGTAAAATTGCTATGCTTCTAAATTATATTATTATATAATTTAGAAGGTAAAATTGCTATGAAGACTAAAGCATATGTACCTGTTCCTTCTATCATGTATCTCGGAGCGTACCCTGACGAGGTGGCCTCCGTCTAACGTGTGGTTGACCATGGTTTCCCTCACGCTTGAGGTTTCGCGGTATCCGCTCTTCTTACGTTGCACTTTGCCACAGCACAAGGTTTCTGTGAACGCGATTCTGTACCTGTGGAATAAATAAAGTTGGATAAAAACAAGCCTTAATATATTTATTTCAGGTTTGGGTTGACAGTATCAGTCAGTGAATCAGTCAGTTTCTTCTTTTATTTATTTAGGTGATAAATTTATGAGTAAAAGAGTACGCCGGTACCCATTATTTGGTGAAGGTACAAATAGATCGGCTCGTCACTGGCGATTACAAAACGTGAAGGTAGCTTTAGGAATCTACCAAGCTCTATTTGGTTTTCCATGTTCCCCAACTACTACACTAACTGTGTTCCCATTCTAAGACTTAGCTGAATGCGGATTAAAGAGAAGTTGTGTTTTTATAATCACTAGATTTCACTTCTTAGATAGCTTAAAGCCTTCGTCCTAATCAAAGGTCTTCGCAGCGAATGCTTTTGAGAGCGAAGACCCGAACATGGTTTCTAACAACTTTTACGGACTTACCTGTGACTCATAACATTGTACAGTATAGGATTGACGGTCGCAGAGATGTAGTAAAACGCTCCAGCCACGTAGAACAAGTACTCGTTGATGGTGTGGTAGTGTGGAGACGAGGTCCCATAGATGAAGAACAGGCGCTGGAAGTGGAACGGAGCCCAGCAGACGAAGAATGCCACCACCACAGCAGCTGTGGAAAAAGAAAAGCTATTAGAAGAATAGTAATCGGAATCTATAGCTGGGAACTTATTTTAATGCTTTACAAGAAACCTTCCTTGGATTCCGACCAAGATGGACGGCCTCGATGGCGTAGTGGTTAGTGTAACCGACTGCTGCGCCTGAGGTCGCGGGTTCGATTCCCGCACAAGTCAAACATTTGTGTGCATGAACATAGATGTTTGTCTTGGTCTGGGTGTTTCTATGTGTAATATGTATGTATTTACAAAAAAAAAGGATATATGTATGTTTATCCATTGTCTAGTACCCATAGTACAAGCTCTGCTTAGTTTGGGCTAGATGGTGTTGTGTGTATGTGGTAGAATATTATTAAGTATTAAGTATACATATTTATGCATCAGACCAACGTGTTGCCAGTATTGGTTTGAACTTCCAGGCAATAAGGAAAGGTATATTGCCGTCTATTACAAATTTTGAGTATTGTAGTGTACATTTTGACCGACGACGACAAAACCTCACAATGGCCCGCAAATATAAGCCTAATTAATGTTACGCAACATGCCGTTACTAGAAATATGGCGAAAGAAAATCCTACAAGAAAAATCTGGATTGAACTCCAGGAAATGTTTCTTTGACACCATTTTACCCACATGAAAAGATGATTCAAAGTGATGCAATAAGCTATTTCTTCTCGTCGAGCTAGTTGTACTGAACGTAATTGTTTGAAGTAGTTCCTAATTAGGCCGGAGAGTGCGCCACTTTCAGATAACTTGTTTACTGGAGTGTCTTGTTTTCCCGCAAAATCTTGATATTATTGTGTTTGGTGCGTTTTCTATACGAAGAGGAAATAATTGATTTTTTGTTAGTTAATTAGTTTGTTTGTAATGATTTAACTCAAAAACTACCAAACCGATTCTAAAAATTCTTTCACCATTAGAAAGCTAAATTTTTGTCGAATAACATAACAGCCTATATTTTATTTTTAAAAAGCACCGTTACACCTAACCTAACCAACTTTTAAGCGGGCCAAGCCGCGAGCAAAGGTTAATATGTTATATTTATATACTTAAGATATTTTTTTCCACAGGATTCGATTATAAAAAAGGTTCAAGACGAATCTTAATGTAGGTATTTTCCGCATTCATTCATCTGTACATTGCATGACAACACTATTTTAATTACTTACATATCCTAACTTCCTTCCTAATTAATATTATAAGTGCTGTAGGGACACATGTAAGTATGTAAGGTTGAGTGCAAGGCAAGCAGAAACGTATGTGTGCGTGAATGTACGTGCGGCCGGCCAGTTACTGCGCACTGGTCGGACTAAAAGGTTCTCTCGGGGATTTCACGTGAATAAATGAACAGTTGCATAATCGGGAATATTCTTTTAATTCAATGCTCCCCAGAGATACCTGTTGATCAGTGCACTAACTCATATAACGCTCATTAGTATAGTACGGTGAGTACGAGCGTTAAATTGGTGACCCCGAACTAAGTGACACGTGTAGTTAAAGTATTGCGTCATATCGGAAGCCATGAGCTGGGAGCAAACGACTTCAGCATCGCGAACTCCCACGCCTGCCGTAAAAATGGAGAAGAGTGAAAGCAGTGAGTTAGCCCAAATTACAATATCAACACGGATACCAGAGTTTTGGACTGACCAACCGCGCTTATGGTTCGCCCAGTTCGAGGCAATTCTGGCTAATCAAAAGCGCGGCGAAGAAACAAAATACAATCTCGTCATAACAAAGCTGAACAAGGAGAGCATACAACAGGTCGCAGACATAATAATGAAACCACCAGAAGAGAAACCGTATTTCGCATTGAAAGACAGATTATTAGCGGTGTACGAGGAATCGGAAACACGGAAAATACAGAAATTGCTCAGTGAAGTCGAACTGGGAGACCAAAAACCCTCTCAGCTACTACGAAAAATGAAAAACCTAGCACGAGAGAAGTTTCCTGAGGACACCTTACGCGTTATGTGGATCGGGCACTTACCAACATCGGTACGAGCTATCTTGACAGTAAGTGAGGTGTCCGACGTTGAGAAGTTGGCGCAAATGGCAGATAAAATGATGGAAACCACAAAGAATAGCGATACAATAGCAGAAGTCGCTACGAGTGCAACTGAAAAGACATACAGCAACGAACTCTTGATCGCGGAGATAGCTAAGTTAAGCAGGAGACTGGATGAAATGGGCAGAGGCAGACAACAGTGGCGACAACCCTATACGCAGCGTTCCCGAAGTCGATCGGCAAGCAGTCAACGTGGCAATACACGACTGAGACGACGCAGCGCGGAGGACCCAGACTGGCTGTGTTACTTCCACTTCCGCTTCGGGAATCGAGCCACTAGATGCGAACAGCCCTGCAACTGGAAGAAAGAGGGACAGAAGTCGATACACCGGAACTCGGAAAACTAGACCCGGTGCAGTCAGCGGCGGACATCTGCATCGAGAAACCAGGACACCGCCTATGCGTCACAGACGACAGCACGGGGATGCGATTTTTAGTGGACACCGGTGCAAACGTCTCCGTCTTACCCGTAACGAAACGACAGAAAAATGTGAGTGAATCTACAGGTTATAAATTATATGCAGCAAATGGTTCTGAAATTCATACATACGGTACAAAGACTTTAGAATTAAATCTTAGATTAAGGCGACCGTTTAAATGGAATTTTATTGTAGCTAATGTGAATCAACCCATCTTAGGTGCAGATTTCTTACAATATCATAATTTGTTAGTCGATTTAAATGCACGAAAACTAATCGACAGGCAGACGAATTTATTAACAATCGGTAGCATAGTCTCGGCACGGGAACCGACTTTAAATACTGTAGATAGTAGTCACCCATTATATAAGTTATTGTCGGAATACGCTGATATTACAAAGCCTATTCAGTTTAGGGACGATGACTCAGCTAGCGATAGTAATACGGTATTGCATCATATTGAGACGACAGGTAAACCAGTACATGCCCGTGCTAGACCGCTTCCCCCTAACAGGTATCAGAAGGTGAAGGAGGAATTCAGGCGGATGCAGGAGATGGGGATTTGCAGACCATCCAAGAGCTAGTGGGCCAGCCCACTGCATGTGGTCGATAAGAAGAATGGTGATATTCGGCCGTGCGGAGACTACCGGAGGCTGAACGCAATAACCAAACCGGACAGATACCCTGTACCGCGCCTACATGACTTCACCTATGTGTTAGCAGGTAAGAAAATATTTTCTAAATTAGATATCAATAAATCGTATCATTATATAAAAATTGCAGACGAGGACATCGAGAAGACGGCAATTATAACGCCATTTGGATTGTTTGAATTTCCGCGTATGACCTTTGGTCTGCGAAACGCGAGTCAAACATTTCAACGATTTATGAACAACAGTGTGTTACAAGGCTTAGGATTCTTATTCAATTTCGTTGATGACGTAATCATAGCTAGCGACTCTGTAGAGGAAAACGAGAAGCATTTGCGTATAGTCTTCGACAGGTTTAGAAAATTTGGCATTACAATAAACATAGCTAAATGTGATTTCTGCAAAGAAAACATCGAATTTTTAGGATACGAAGTGTCAACTAGCGGTATTCGCCCTCTCGACTCTAAAGTTCAGGCTATCTCAGATTACCCTGTGCCCAAAACGATAGACAACCTCCGACGATTTTTAGGCATGGTAAACTTTTACAGGACTAGTATACCAAACGCTGCCAGACATCAAACTAGATTAAATGAATTTTTAAAGGGCTCTAAACGTAAAGATAAGACGGTTATACCGTGGGACGATAGCGCAATGAAAGCATTCGAGGCATGTAAAGTCGGTCTAAAAAACGCGGTCTTATTAGCACATCCGCGAGCGAATGTACCCATATCCCTTATGACAGATGCGTCTGAAACCTGTGCGGGTGCGGTTTTACAACAAAAGGTAAACGGGTCATGGCAACCTTTGGGACACTTCTCTAGAAAGTTTACAACAGCTCAGCAAAAGTACTCCACTTACGACAGGGAGTTGTTGGCTATTTATATGGCAGTAAAACATTTTCGCTACTTGTTTGAAGGTAATCAATTAATAATTTTCACGGACCATAAACCTTTGATATATGCGTTCAATAAATTAGAAAGCAATTGCGAAACGCCCAGACGCACTAGACAGTTATTATTCATTAGCGAATTCACGACAGATATTAGGTACATAGAAGGCGAGAATAACGCAACGGCGGACGCGTTATCGCGAGTCGAAACAATACAGTGCCGAACTGCACTCGACTACGCGGAATTGGCGCTCACACAGGAAACTGATGACGAGCTTGCAAAGCTACTTCGCGAAACAGACAAAATGTACAAGCTAAAGAAATATTTTGTGCCGTATTCGAATGTACCTATTTATTGTGAAAGTTCAGGTAACACATGTAGACCGTATATAACTCAAAAGTTTAGGAGAATTGCTTTCGAGTCAGTACACAACGTCAGCCATCCGGGCATTCGAGCAACGCGCAAATTGATCGCTGAACGATTTTTCTGGCCGGGACAAAACCGCGATGTGGGGATATGGTCAAAGGCGTGTTTACAATGTCAAAGGTCAAAGGTTTATAGGCATACAGTGTCCGACTTAGAACATTACTCAGACGCCGAACGTTTCACGCATGTGCATATCGACATTATTGGACCCTTACCAATATCGCAGGACGGGTATAAATATTGTGTAACTATGATTGACCGGGGCACGCGTTGGCCTGAAGCCATTCCTGTCAAGGACATCACAGCTGAAGTAATCGCGAAAGTGTTTTATGAGACATGGATTAGTAGATTCGGTTACCCTGATAAATTGACGAGCGACCAAGGTCGTCAGTTCGAAAGTTCACTTTTTACGGAATTAATGAAAACAATGGGTATTAAAAAAACGCGTACTACACCATATCACCCACAATGTAATGGGATTGTAGAACGTTGGCATAGGTCCTTAAAATCGGCGGGGAAGTTGGTATTGCTGGCCAAGCCGGGACGGCCTCCAGAGTCGGCCGCGGCGTACAGGCCCATAGTCCTGCTGGACGAGGCGGGGAAGATGTTTGAAAAAATTCTCGCCACCCGCATCGTCCGGCACCTGAGCACGGTCGGTCCCGACCTGTCGGATGCTCAGTTCGGATTCCGGGAAGGACGTTCGACGGTCGGGGCCATTATGCGCCTGAAGGCCGCGGCCGAGGAGGCGGTCGCCGGCGGCGGTGTTCTGTTGGCGGTGTCTTTAGACATCGCCAACGCGTTTAACAGTCTGCCATACAGCTGTGTCCAGGGGGCGCTTCGATATCACGAGGTACCTTTTTACCTGGAGCGGCTGGTGGCGGACTATCTGAGAGGCAGGAGTGTCCTCCTCGAGGTTAGAGGCGAGGTTTGGCGGCGGCCCATGTCGTGCGGTGTCCCGCAGGGATCGGTTCTTGGTCCGCTCCTGTGGGACATGGGGTACGACTGGGCCCTACGTGCTGTCCTACCCCTCGGGCTGAGCGTCATCAGTTACGCTGACGACACCCTCGTCACAGCCCGTGGGGGTACCTTCGAGGAGGCGGCCCGTTTGGCCACCGTAGGGGTTTCCCAGGTGGTCGGGCGTATCGAGGCGCTGGGTTTACGGGTGGTTTAGTGGATTCGCTGCAGGGTTCGTATATTCTTAAATAAAACTTCTGCTCCTGGTCGACTACTATAATACACTGCATACACAGACTTTTTAGGTAGGTAGGTCAACAATAATAATTAATCATATGCGCGGTGCATCGACAATCTGAGACTGGCCACAGCGGCGCGGTCGATTAGCGAGCCGAGCCGATGGTGCCCGAGTTCGCCACGAACCTCGGCCGGCCGGCGCGCGACGCGTGCGACTGCCGCATACTACGGGTATCGCGCGGCTATGCTTGTGTGAATTAATATTTAATTGTTTGTGTAAGCTTTTAATATTGGGTTACCTACATCACTCCCCTCCAGAGACCGGCTAAGGGCGGAAGTAATCAGGAAAATGTACTCGCCGTCCTGAACGAGTTGTTCTAACAGGAGTGTCATGTGTAGCTAGGTAGGGGGTGTCAAGAGATGATTGTGAATCATCATGTCGCGATGTGGGTTTGTTGGCTGACAGTATATAAGCTGGTTTAAGTCGGTCTATGGTCACAGTTACGTTCTTACTGCCGATGCAAATTGTGAAAGTTTTGCTACCTCTTTTGAGAACTCTATAGGGTCCTGTATAAGCGGGCTGGAGTGAGCCACGTAACACTTCTTCCCTAAGGAATACGTGACTACAGGTGGCCAGATCCTTGAACACGAAAGTTCTACGTGTGTTAGAATGGTGTTGGGGTGGGACTGGTCGCAATAAGTCAGCGAAAGACTTCATTCGAGCTGTAAAGTCAGTGATGTCGGTGGTGTAGTGGCCAACATCGTTGAAAAATTCGCCAGGCAGACGTAGTGGCTCGCCATAAACGAGCTCCGCGGATGAGGCCTGAAGGTCTTCTTTGAAGGCACTCCTAATACCGAGTAATACGAGTGGAAGAGATTCGGTCCAATTAACGTCTGCGTGGCAGGTAATTGCTGCCTTTAACTGTCGGTGGAATCGCTCCACAAGGCCGTTGCACTGTGGGTGGTAAGCGGTGGTTCTACGATGGTCGAAACCGATAGACTTGGATAGCTGCTCAAACAGTGCTGACTGGAATTGTCCGCCTCGATCGGTGACGATCTCGGTAGGACAACCGTATCGGGCCACCCAACAGGATATAAAGGCTTTGGCTACTGACTTCGCGGTGATATCGATAATAGGCACAGCTTCCGGCCATCGCGTGAAGCGATCGACGGCTGTGAGGCAATATCGAAAATCACCAGCGGGTGGTAGAGGGCCTATGAGGTCTAAATGGACATGTTTGAAACGCGCCGAAGGTGAATCGTGCTTACCTAAAGGTGAAGTAACGTGTCTTGTCACCTTCGAGCGCTGGCAAGTCAAACATGCCTTAGCCCATTCTCGGCAGTTCTTCCGCATCAGTGGCCAAACGAAACGTTGAGCAACTAGTTTCGCTGTGGCGTTAGCGCCTGGATGACTGAGGGAGTGTAGACAGTCAAAAACTTTTTCACGCAAGGGTTGAGGGACAAAAGGCCTGGGTGTCGGTGTACTGACGTCGCAGTACAAAAGGGTACGACTCCCAGGTATGCTCGTCTCGGTAAGTCGAAGCGAGGTGTCACCTGCCAAGTGATTAGCGAGTTCTGGATCTGTTGCTTGGAGCTTGGCCATGACTTCGAAATCGACTGGCGCCTGTAGTTCCTCTACACGCGACAAAGTGTCGGCAACTACGTTGTCCTTACCGGCGATATGGACAATGTCGGTGGTGAACTGCGAAATGAAGTCCAGATGTCTATACTGACGGGGCGAACAATTACTTTTCCGCTCGTGGAAAGCGTAGCAAATTGGTTTATGGTCAGTATAGACAGTGAAGTGGGTAGCCTCTAGCATGTGTCTGAAATACCTTATACTCTCGTATATGGCTAGAAGTTCACGATCGTAGGGTGAATATTTTGTTTGCGACGGGCTCAACTTGCGTGAAAAAAATGCAAGTGGTTCCCAGTAGCCATTCTTTAGTTGTTGGAGAACTGCACCTATCGCTGTATCAGAGGCGTCGGTAACAAGTCCCAACTTACAACTAGAGTCTGGGTGAGCTAGAAGAGCTGCGTCGCACAGACTCTTTTTGCATGCCTCGAAAGCACACATTGAATCTCCCTCCATGACGACTGGATGGGAAGCTTTAACTGAACCGGTCAGCAAAGCATTAAGAGGCGCCTGAATCTGTGCAGAGTTAGGTAGGAATCGCCTATAAAAATTCACCATGCCCAAAAATCGTCGGAGTTCTCGGACGGTTTTTGGGATGGGAAACTGAGCAATTGCTTGCACCTTGCTGTCCAGTGGTTTAGTGCCCCTCTCAGAGATATGGTAGCCAAGGAACGTGACTTCTGACGCGCCAAAAACACACTTAGCCGTATTGACGAGTACGCCATATTTGCGCATTCGTTCGAAAAGTTGGCGCAAATGGTTCTCATGTTCCTCAGGAGTTCGGCTACTGACTAGAAAATCATCCAAATATGGGTAACAGAAGTCAAGTCCTCGAGTCAATTCATCCACAAATCTCTGAAAAGTTTGACCGGCATTCCTGAGTCCGAACGTCATGTAGGGAAACTCAAATAAACCGAAGGGCGTAGTTATCGCAGTCTTCGGTATATCACTTAATTCTACTGGTAATTGTTGGTAAGCCTTCACTAAATCGATTACCGAAAATACTGTACAACCGGACAGACAGTGCGAAAAGTCATGTATATGACGAATGGGGTATTGGTCTGGTATTGTTCGCGCATTAAGAAGTCTGTAATCGCCACAAGGGCGCCAACCGTTGTCTTTTTTAGACACAAGATGTAATGGTGATGCCCATGGACTGTCAGACGGACGTGCTGTACCGTTAGATATCATGACGTCAAATTCATGCTTCGCGACTTTTAATTTGTCGGGGGCCAGTCGACGAGGGGAACATGATACGGGTGGGCCTGGAGTGGTGCGTATGTGGTGTGTAATGTGGTGCTTTGCGATACCCAGAGTACCAGCAGGACGTGTTATTTCTGGGTATTCGGCTAAAATTTTATAATACCTACCGTTGCCACCAGTCGCGATCTTGATGCTCGAAATAATTGAATTATTAACAGTAACAGTAGCGGCTTCAGTGCTAATATCGGTGAGGCTATCGATAAGTCTTTGGTTACTTATGTCTACAATGAGTCGGTAGTGTGATAAAAAATCTACCCCAACTATGGGTTTTGTAACGTCGGCAATGACGAAGCGCCACGGAAAATTACGACGTAGACCTAAGTTTAAATTTAAGTTGACAAAACCATACGTATCGATAGACGAACCATTGGCAGCACTAAGTTGATAATTCGATTTTATACGGCGCCCGCGGAATGCAGAAACGGGATACACACATATATCACTGCCCGTATCAATTAAATATTGTTCATTAGTGTTATGGTCCGTAATAAAGAGGCGACCGGTGTTTGAATCTAAGCAGCCGTCCGTCGCCATCACTGACTGCTCTTCGCGTTTCCCTGTCCGAAGTCGCAGGGTTTCGTACACCTGCGTGCTTTTGTACCGTGCTTCGAGTGGTACCAGCAGATTGGATAGTGGCGGTAGCTCGACTGAGAACGGCGTGATAACGATCGGCTTCTATATTCTCCTTCCCGGCGCTCCATGGGCCTCGAACGGCGTTGCGATTGCGTTGTTAAGGCGCTCACCTGTTTCGTTAATTGAGCCACTTGACGCGTCAATTCGTCTAAGGGCGAAGCTGCACCCAACACCGGCGATGATGACGTCGTCGCTGCCACCTGACTCGCCGGCGCCGCGATGTCGTGAACGCGGTCAGCGAGTTCGGCGAGTGCATCAAGTGGTAAAGTTGGCTGTGATGCGACTATCGGCTGCATTGACATGGGTAAACGGCTAGCCCATATGGTCCGCAGGAAGTCTTCCGGTATATCAGGTCCGGCAAGATGTTGTAGGTGCCTTAAAAATTGCGAAGGCTTGCGAGTCCCGAGCTGTTCGTGTGTCAACAACTGCTTGACCTTGTTCTCCCGCGACGCCGATAGCCGCTTGATGAGCTCGTCTTTCAAACGAAGATAATCGGGAGGACCAGTGAGCACGTCCTCGACTTCAGCGGCATATTGGCGGTCGAGTGTAGCCAATATGTGATAAAATTTTGTATTATCGTCGGTCACACGCATGATAGCAAATTGACCCTCCACCTGCGCGAACCATATAGCAGGTTTTTCTGGCCAAAATGGGGGAATCTTAAGGTGCACGGGTGGCGGTGGTGGCGACGAAGCGATTCCTTTCACGGGTGTTGACATTTTTATGTCCGCTCTGTGTTTTCGCAAAGTCACATGTGCCTGTGAGCTCTCCGATTCTGAGTCGCTCGAAGCTTGTTTGCCTGACTGCGACATCATATAAATATGCTTGTATTCTTGTACGGGGTCACCAGTTTAGTGGATTCGCTGCAGGGTTCGTATATTCTTAAATAAAACTTCTGCTCCTGGTCGACTACTATAATACACTGCATACACAGACTTTTTAGGTAGGTAGGTCAACAATAATAATTAATCATATGCGCGGTGCATCGACAATCTGAGACTGGCCACAGCGGCGCGGTCGATTAGCGAGCCGAGCCGATGGTGCCCGAGTTCGCCACGAACCTCGGCCGGCCGGCGCGCGACGCGTGCGACTGCCGCATACTACGGGTATCGCGCGGCTATGCTTGTGTGAATTAATATTTAATTGTTTGTGTAAGCTTTTAATATTGGGTTACCTACAGGTGGCTATTAACAAGACGGAGGCCCTGGTCTTTCATGGGCCCCGTCGCAGTCCACCCCGCGGCGCCTCGATAATGGTGGGCTCGACGCGCGTTCCCGTCCAGGCCCACATGAGATATCTGGGCTTGGTGCTGGACGGAAGGTGGCACTTCGACGAGCATTTCAGACAGCTCGCCCCGAAGCTTCTCGGCACTGCGTCCGCCCTTGGGCGGCTATTGCCAAATTTGGGCGGGCCCAGTGCTGGTTGCCGGCGACTTTACACGGGGGTTGTCCGGTCGATGGCGCTTTACGGCGCACCGGTATGGGCGGACTCCCTGACCGCTCAGTGCAGGACTCTCTTGCGGAGGCCGCAGAGAGTCATAGCGGTCAGGGTAATACGTGGATACCGCACGGTGTCGGCCGACGCAGCTTGCTCTTTGGCCGGAACACCCCCGTGGGATTTTTGAGGCGGTTCGGGAGGAGACGGGTTGTCGTCCCCTCCTGACAGAGATTGAATGCGCGCGCAATCGAGCCCATCAGGGCATGATTTTAAAGTGGAAGGCGCGGCTGGAGGCGCCCGTGGCTGGTTTTAGAACCGTTGGGGCTCTCCAGCCGGTATTGGAGCGGTGGGCAGGGCGGCAGCATGGGACCCTTTCCTTCCGGCTAGTGCAGGTGTTGTCAGGGCACGGTTGCTTCGGCAAATACCTGCACACGGTCGCTAGGAGGGAACCGAGTCCCGTCTGCCACCACTGCGACTGTGAGGAGGACACGGCGCAGCACACGCTCGAGCAATGTCCTGCTTGGGCGGTGCAGCGCCGTGAACTCATTGAGGTTGTGGGTGAAGATCTCTCGCTGCCGGCCGTGATCAAAGCCATGGTCGACAGCGAGAGGAAGTGGGCAGCGGTTGCGTCCTTCTGCGAGGACGTTATCTCTCAGAAGGAGGCGGCGGAGCGGATCCGTGAAGAAAGTATCCTTGCGGATCCGAGCCGTCGCCGGCGAACCGGGCGGCGCAGGCGCACTTTTGCGCGCCTAATGCCGCCATAATGAAGGTCGCGGGCGGGAGAACGGGGATCTCCCGCCCGCCAGCCATTGAGTCGGTCTGACGCCCTATGTAGTGCCGGGGCGTCACCGAGGAGTTGTAGACTGCTGGGTGGGTCGCTGAGGTAGTAACTTTTGCCAGCGGCCCATCCACTACACAAGGCAGCGAGCGTGCACACCGTGGGGTTTTGGTCCGTAGGCCCGAAATACGGGAGAGCCGGACATAGCCCTCTCACCTCCCCTTGTGGCGAGAGGGTATGCATTAGGCGCATTTCCCCAAGTAAAAAAAAAAAAAACAAAAAAAAAGGTCCTTAAAATCGGCATTAACGGCCCGCTTAATAGATAACTCAACTTGGTGCGACGAACTTCCAACGGTATTATTAGGGTTACGCGCGGTAAGCAGGGTCGACAATGGTGTGAGTCCAGCAGAGTATGTTTATGGGCAGACGCTTAGATTACCGGGAGACTTCCATAACCCCTCTAGGAATCGAAGCGGAGATGACAATGTATTTCTCGAACGGTTAAAGAGCACGTTGAATAAACTTAAACCGGTACCACGCCATCATAAAGACTCACGCACATTATTCATTCATAACGATCTTAGTAAATGCGACTATGTTTTTATTCGTAATGACGCGGTTCGCAGGCCTTTAACACCGACGTACGATGGCCCATATCGCGTCATAGAAAGAAGAAGCAAGACATTTTTAGTGCAATTACCCAATAGAATAATTCATATTTCCATAGACAGACTCAAACCCGCGTACCTAATAAACGACGAGAGAGAGGGCGATGCCGAACAATGTTATAATAGGACCACCGTCGAAGACTCACTTATGCACGAACCGGACGTTGATAAATTCCCTGCCACACCAGTAGATTGTAAACATAGCGACAAAACCATAGTCACCAAGAGAAGTAAGTCCGGTCGGGCAATAAGACCACCGGTAAGATTTAATATATAGTGTAAAGGTTCCCTTATAGGTAAGACTATCGTATAGTCATAACAATTTATTCCATGCAAGTTGTTTATCTAGCATAAATCAGCTTGTACCTATACTGTACATTGCGACATGTTATGAATTCATTACCAATTGTCCACTTTGCACTTTAGACAAAGAACATTGCAAAACATTACGAAATGTATTTATAGGTTGCGTTGTTTGTATATTGTTTTCTGCGAATATTAACATTATGGAAAGATATTATTCACATTTTTTTTTTGTTTTGTTTAGTTGTAATAAAAATACTTGAACTTAATGGGTTGAGAAATTATATAATATATAATGTATGTTTGTCGAGTATGTAATTTTGTGTTGTGTGTGCGTTTTTCTGGCGTCACCATGTCGGGTACTGAGGGCCCTAAGGGATGGTTATTAATTATTGCAGAGTAGGCCGGCATGGTGACTACCCTTAATGTATTTATATTTATAAACATATGAAACATGCTATATATATAGCATTTAAATATATGTACCACTTAAAGACGGACTGAAGTAACAGCTCTGCACATTATATTAGTTTAAATCAGCAAAATAGAATTAGATTAATTTTATATAATATTGTGTTAGTCATTTACATTACGTATTCATCTGTAGTCGGATTAACATTTTATACTTACGTACCCAGTTGGCACCATGGGAAAGACATTTAGCAAGGAAGAAGTAATAATTTCTCAGAACTATGCAGTAGAAACGCACATGACCAAATATAATATTGGCTTTGCGGTATTTGCTACGGCAGTTTGTATTATTATTGTACTCATGGCATGGAGGCAATGTCGCCATCGTATGAAGAAGTGGGTTCAGAAAGAGGTAAATGGTTCAGCAAGAATAGTAAAGATGGGGCTGCCAGGGCCAATAGGCATGCGCACAGCTCCACAGCAGCCATCTACAGCTACTTACGAATAATGTACGTATCATGAGAATAGTGTATCCAATCCAGTGATGTCATTGTTATACTATGTATCGTCTTACAACAGCGTAGTGTGTTAGGTCATGTTTACATTTATATTTGATATCAGAATAGGTAGTTAGTTATTCAAGATTGTAAGTTGGTATATTAAAGTAATAAATTTAGACAGGATTTTTCAGATGTATTAAAGGTCAATATAAGAAAATAAATTTGTGAATACTGTATACCTACTAGTTCACCATAACCGATTGTATGTGATCATTTTATTTTTTTATGTATGAAAATTAGAATTAAGTAAATTTTTGAAATTTGGGGGGGTGTAGTGTAGGGACACATGTAAGTATGTAAGGTTGAGTGCAAGGCAAGCAGAAACGTATGTGTGCGTGAATGTACGTGCGGCCGGCCAGTTACTGCGCACTGGTCGGACTAAAAGGTTCTCTCGGGGATTTCACGTGAATAAATGAACAGTTGCATAATCGGGAATATTCTTTTAATTCAATGCTCCCCAGAGATACCTGTTGATCAGTGCACTAACTCATATAACGCTCATTAGTATAGTACGGTGAGTACGGTGAGCACGAGCGTTAAAGTGCGAATGTGAGTTTGTTGTTTCTTTGTTTGTAACCTTTTTACACCTTAACTATAGTCGAGTTCATTCCATTTGGATGGAAATGTATACAAACCAAATTAATGTTAAAGTTGTTAAATTTATCACATAATTACTTACTAAATGGAATAAGTAGGTAACACATTTATTTCACATGATATCTTAGTGTATTTTAAAGCAATTGGCGTTTGATTAATAAATAACTATTTGATTTGAAAAATCTTAGACGAAAAGTGAGGTTATTTGACAGATGAAAAAATATCTATAATTTATGATTGCATAAGGTTGTACGCCAAAAAAAATCGTTTATGTCGTAGCATTTTTAGTAATTGATTAGTTAATCGAAATTTGTTTAACAAAAACTGTCAAACTGTCATTTTGTTCACTTTCTTCGCTGATTTTTATAAGATATAATATATATATATATATATTTTTTTTAAGATATAATTTTAGCAGTGTTTATGTAATTTCTAAGTCTTTCGCTGCATCAAATCGAATGATTCGATTAGATAATTAATTGATTTACAAGTGACGTTACAATTGGACATCACAAAAATGTCTATGGTCATGTCAATGAACCGTTTGTATATCTTTTGATTCAGTTGTATTGAAATTGACTATACTTGACCGATCTTTATGAAATTTCGCTACCTTACATCCATAAAAAGTAGTGTTACTAACCTTAACTAATGCGCCGAGTGTTGTGGGTTCAAATCCCACCTGAGACAAAAATTTGTGTGACCCACAAGTGGCTCTTCTGAGTCTGGGTGTTCTTTGTGTCCGTTGTCTGAATGTTTGTAAAGTCCCCCGCGACTCAAGAATCATTCCCAGCGCGAGAGTAGTCTTTTTAAAAACTCAAACTCAAGCAATGATTCCTAGTACTGGCGTCTTTATAAGGAAAACAAGGAAAGATAAAGAAATACTATAATGTATTTGTTATTGTAATTTATTTCCTTGCACAAAAGAATAGTGGATCAAACGATTTGTTATAATCAACAAAACAGCGGTTACCTACCGCTGTTTTGTTAAGTACTAGATGTTCCAGCGGTTTCACCCGCGTTTATCGTTACTGCGCCGCCCCCGTGGGTCGTATCGTAATGTTATATAGCCTATAGCCTTCCTCGACAAATAGGCTATCCAACACTAAAAGAATTTTTCAAATCGAACCAGTAGTTCCTGAGATTAGCGCGTCCAAACAAACAAACTCTTCAGCTTTGTAATATTAGTATAGATTTGGCAAAACTTATATCGACAGCTCCTTTTAGACGGATACCTTGGACAAGACATTGGCTAAGTGCCAGCCTTTCTGTACATTACCTAGATAAACTTTTCTACCAACTTAAGCCATTAGTAGTAACGCATTACTAGATGAGACCTAGACTGGTTACGCAAGTTAGACTCTCCCAGGTCTAATCTAAATATACCATACTTAGAATTAGTATGGTATATTTAGATTAAACCAAGGCCACAGCGAGAGCAATTTGCAATTAAGCAAGTTGTCCACTTATTGCATTCCCACGTGAGCGAGAGCTAGTTCTGATGGTATTTAAGAGAGATATGATGCGCACTGAGTAGCGTAATTGTCTTGTTAATGTTTCGGCGGGAATGAAAAGTTAGTTAGAACCTTTTACAGGGACTATATTGTTGGGTAGTAGGTATTTGCTGTAATATTATTGTGCCTCGTTCGCCGCCTTCTGGTCTCCAACTACACCGGTTTAAATGGTACTTGTAGTGTTATGGGTTTGAATCACACACGGTATAAAAAATGGTGTGGTCCACAAAATATGGTTGTGCCGAGTCTGGTTGTTCGTTGTACCTATCCATTGTTCGAATGGCTACAAAGTCACTCGTGATACAGGAATTATTACTTTTTTAAAATTATTATTTTGTAATTTTATTTGACTATTATGACAATTACTTGAAATTGGCGAAGAGAAAAGGTGAATTTTACTTTATATTTTATCATTATTACAAATATAATTATTCTTTTGACAATTTTTATTAAAACTATGACTAGTGTTATTTTTTAAATTATATTTTAGTATGCATGCTAATTTTGACATTTAACTTCACAAATATTTGTATGTCATATAATATGGCAACCATGTTGGAACAAAATTCATGTAACATCTTTCATGCATTTATATTTCTGTATGTATGTTACACATGTTTACACAAATAAATTATCTTATCTTATCTTATCATTCGCATGAAATAATGCACTTTTCTATTTTGTTCGCATAAAAATAATAAAGCGTTTTTTAACTTACGTTCTTTGATTCAAACTTATGTCGCAGTGGACTATACCAAAATACAAATAATAGACGCAATGTTCATCCAAACTCATCAAATTATTTGTGAGTCACACAACTAACTGTCCCGTGTGGGATGCAAACCCATAACACTCGACGTGCTGGCAGCGGCGATCATTTAAACTACTACACCATCTGTGCAGTCAAAGCTGTTAGGTAGTTATAAGATGAACGGAAACGCGTCACGTCATACACAAGTTATTTTATTTTTTAAATGGATCATGGAATAAATCCTGTATCGCGGGGAACTTCACTAACATTACTTTATTTTTTATTTTTTCTTTTCTGAACGGCCATCAGTTCTTCTATAAGACATTATATATCCATTAATTACCGGACACTCTGTGTATTTATGAAGGTACATACATCAAAACTTACAACACATTTCTTTTAAATAACACACATCAAAGAAAACCCAAATAAACCCCGGAAAGGCTTAACCAGGCTCGCGATTCTCACATCAAAATATCACATTTCCTATAAGTTTCATGTGTCGCGTATCACGCAGCTTCAATACAAGTGATCTCGACCTTAAATAAGATCCCTTGTCGATGGTATCAAAGGGTCCGGACCTTCCACTCTCAACGACGAAGCCTTTTCTATGGGTTGTAAATATATCTAGTTGGATTTAAACGTTATAAGAGTAGTTTGTTTGAGCATTTGTAATTTTACGTATTGATGAATAAGTAGTCACTATCTACATAATGTTATAAAACGGCTTATGTTTAACTTATCACCAGATATAGTAAAATATAACAGTCAAAAATAGTAAATGATCACCAAATTGCACAGCAAAATATATTTAAAGAGATCAAAATAAGTCGACGGAAACCCACTTCGCGGGGCCCCTATTTTTGAATAGGTTTAAGAAGGAACCTAACATAACCTAACCCTTCCAAAACGGAATGCAGTGATTTGAGGCGTATAGGTGCTCGTTATGATATATTTTATTAAGCATATTTTGCTACGCAATTACTATTTTTGGTGGTCATTATATTTAATCCTTTATAAAACAAAGTCCCTCGCCGCATCTGTACGCGATAAACTCAAAACTACTGAACGGATATTAATGCGGTTTTCACCAATAGACTGATTCATGAGGAAGATTTAGGTGTATAATTTGTTAAGGTTTGTTCTACCCGTGCAAAGCCGGGGTGGGCCGCTAATTTATAATATTAGTAAGAGTACAAAAGTACCCCTCATTATTTCACTCGAATGTAGCTTCAAATAGTGCCTGGCTCTATTCGCGCCCACTACGTCGGTATAAATTTAAAGTTTATTGCAATTTATACGTCGCCGAAAAGGGACACAAAGTCACTTCTTAAAGGTCTTGGCAGTTATTGGCGCTTCTCCTTGTTCCAGAAAAGATGGCGCTGCGAAATAGTGACCTTTGTTACTAGCAAAGTGATATTACTTCAATATAGTAGCTAGCTTTGATATACAATATTTAACAGTAATGTTAAACATGTTATGTCTAAAGAATAATAGTATGATTGCTGAGTATTGGTACGATTCTCATTTTATTTTTCATTTTCTTTTATTTATGTTGTATCCGCAATTTGAATTTTTTTTTGTTTTATATGTATAATTCACGTTCATAACGTCATTTTGTCGTTAGAAACACAGTCCGCAGTCCATGTAGGTAGTGTACACATAGTTAGGAACTTAGTTTAGAACATAACTGTAATAAGTATTTATTTTCAAACCTACTTATACTTTGTTCTGTTTAGTGTACCTAAAAAAAAAATATTGCTAGCTGTTACCCGCGGTTTCACTCGGGAACGGTACATTTTTTCTGTATGAAAAGTATCGTATGTCCTTATCCGTAAATTTCGCATGGACGTTGTCGGAGGCTACGTGAATGCGAAATTTGACTATGATCGGTCAAGTAGTTAAGTGAAAGTGTGAAAGTCAAACAAACTTACATTCATGTCTTAACTATTCTAATATTATTAATCCGAATGTGAGTTTGTTTGTGATGCTTGTACGACAGCACATGGGGTACATTTTTATCCAGATTAAAGTACTGTTACTAATCTAACCTAACCGAAGCCGCGGGCGAAATCTAGTCGACTATAAACAAAGAAACAAAACTTGCCTGTTTATTATATTAGTAATTATATATTAATACGTGAAGCAAAAACTTTGTACTTACCCCTTTTTACGAAAATTGCGCGGACTGAGGTGTATAAAATTTAGCACAGTTAAAGTTTATATGGAGAAGGATTTAAAATATGCATAAGAAATACATTAAATTAATGAAAAATCACTACACGCACACAACCATGCATTTGACACACGCAGTCGAATCGCGTTTGTAGTATTTCGACATTTTTTGTCTGACGTCGTACAATCCTTTGTAACTATGGTTATTTATATGTAATAGACAAAAACAGAACACAAAGTAGCAAGCTTAGGAATTTTGGTCGAATTTTGACCACTAGGCGACCGCTAGTAGATATATATTTGTTGGAATGTACCAAATATAAAGACGTGATGCCATACAAAACAAAATTTTAACAAAAAAGGAAACCGACTTCAAAGAAAAATATTCTAAAACTTGCAAAATGCACTAAAAGGTTAATAAATAATTGCATATTCTTGTGAATAATGAAATTATTGTTATTAATGGAGCCGGTGTCAGCCAGGGTAGGTTTGTAACTACTAAAACATGAGATGTCTTACTATAATCATAACATAACATTGACATGCACAATTACACACATAGACGCAGCACGCGGCGCGGGCGGCTGACACCGACTCCAAAAATAACAATAATTTAATTATTCACAAGAATATGCAATTATTTATTAACCTTTTAGTGCATTTTGAAAGTTTTAGAATATTCTTCTTTGAAGTCGGTTTCCTTTTTTGTTAACCTTGCTAAAAACGAGAACATCATCAATGTAGCCAAATACGCATTATTAAAGATAACTCTAAAACGAATGGTCAAATCTTGATTAAAATGAAATGGGACCACACGGGCAGCACCAGCTTTCAAATAAAAAAATAATCATCAATATCGGTTCACCCAGTCGAAAGCTATAAGGTAACAAACATAAAAAAAAAATACAGAGGAATTGATAACCTCCTCCTTTTTTTGAAGTCGGTTAAAAAGTAAGAAGTAGTAAAAGTGCTCTAACAAATTACATACACAGCCTAACATCGATATCTCAAGAGGTAGGCACAGCTCTATAACAAATTACATACACAGCCTAACATCTATATCTCAAGAGGTAGGCACAGCTCTATAACAAATTACATACACAGCCTAACATCTATATCTCAAGAGGTAGGCACAGCTCTATAACAAATTACATACACAGCCTAACATCTATATCTCAAGAGGTAGGCACAGCTCTATAACAAATTACATACACAGCCTAACATCTATATCTCAAGAGGTAGGCACAGCTCTATAATACGCCCACATTTTGACAACTAAGGTTTTAGGTGCACGTAATAGGGGCTAAGCACACTATAATTTATCAGAAATCCAGACTCAGTGCTTATACTTATATTTGTCGGCCTCGATGGCGTAGTGGTTAGTGTAACCGACTGCCACGCCTGAGGTCGCGGGTTCGATGCCCGCACAAGTCACATTTGTGTGCATGAACATGGATGTTTGCCTTGGTCTGGGTGTTTCTATGTATAATATTATTATGTATGTATTTACAAAAAAAAAGTATATACTCGTATGTATGTTTATCCATTGTCGAGTATCCATAATACAAGATCGGCTTAGTTTGGACTAGATGGTGTTGTGTGTATGTGATAGAATATTATTATTATTATACTGAAAATGTCTTAACAGGAAATCTCAATAACACTTTGCCCAAGAATCGAATTCTAGACCTCATACGTAGCAGTCGCAATCACAACAGATGTGCCAACGAGAGAGTCAAATAAATAGGTAACATTTTATTTGTCCTCCGTGTCCTCCTTTCACTCCATGTCCTCCTTAGTATATTTCAATATTGTGAACGAAAAGCGCAAATGAGTTTCTCATAAGGCTTTCTTATTTACACACGTAAGTATCACTCGCGAGGTAAAACAGACATTGCAGTATTAAAGGTTTTATTAAGGTGGTGAATCTTTGCCGATATTAACGCCCCTGTATGTACATATAGGGTCGTTAATATTAGCAAAAGCTGAGTACCCTGCAGAGTTTGTATAAACGCGAGGATGACTATCAAAATAGGCGACAATAATACAATACCATTGAGCTATATTAGTTTATATTGCATTCGTATTTCGTACGATTCGCGAGAGTCTATAATACTTAATATAAGAATATTTTGTGAGTATATAGGTATAACTATTTTCAATAATATCTTTCGCTCATAGCCAGTTGCACTCAGTGATCGGTAAACGATTAGCGAGGTTAAGTAATGTTGGGTGCGGTCAGTCTATAGATGGGTAACCACTTAGTGGTATTTCATCTGAGCGTCTCCGTGCTTCGGAGTGCACGTAAAAAGTCAGTCCCGGTTGTTGTCAAATTGACAGAAGTTGTTAAGCCATGTCAGAGGCCTACGGGCGGCTTGAACAACTCTTGACAACAGGTTGGCCACTAACCACACGAAAAGAAAGTAATTACTAATTATTTAAGGGTTGGTTTATGTCATTACGATTGATTCGTAATCACCTAAAATAATACGTATTAATATATCATTGAGGTTTTACTGCGATGATATCGGAAAAATAGAGCTATGAATACAAACGTGAGAAAATACTACACAGTGGTTCTTACCCAACATCCTAATGATGGTCTTCTTGGACTGCGCCTGCCTTGCCTCTCCATGCACGCTGCCATTGACACCGTTCAACGTGCCGGGCCCACCCGGCTTGTGTGCGTGGGTTGTCCTGCAACAATCAAATTAGAACTTTAACCAAAGTTCAATCCTAGTAGACGCAGCGATAGCCTACTGGGAGACCGTTGGGTTGCCACGTAGAGCTCTCGAGTTCGATCCCGAAGCACACACCTTTGACTTTTCGAAGATATATACATGTACTGGCTGTCCCGCGCAACTTCGTCTGCATTCGATCATTTTTTCTAGCGACACTGCTGACGCTTTAGTTTTGTATAGTCAGGCGCAAGTATGCAGTAGCGTCGCGCGGCAGTCGTCTCCCCGCAACCACTCAGTTATGTCGTAGTCCAATATGTATTTATAGTATTTATATCTGGTACCAGTAAATATATAACCATATCTATCAAGAAGTATTTTATTCGGATCCACAACAAAACTATTCATTCATACCTACATTTTTGAACGTTTAAAACAAACTATCCTATCTTTTAAGTTGGACCAAATTACAGATGGTTACGAAGTTTGATCAAAATCGGTTCAGTAGTTTAGGAGTCCATAGCGGACAAACAACGTGACACGTAATATATATATGTATGTATGTATATTAAGATTTAAAAGTTCAGCAGTTCGATCTTGAATAGGACAAAAATGTAAAATTTATATAGGTGCGACCACAGCATTTTATGCTGTTTAAATGTTTGCATATGAGAATATATGTACGAATTAATAAGAATACTGTCTTACAGTATATACATATAGTTTAATAATCGCTCGCGTTATTGGTGAAGGAAAACATCTTAAGGAAACCTGCATGTCTAAGAGTCCTCCATAATGTTCTCGAAGATATGTGAGATCTGCCGACCTACACGGGGCCAGCGTGGTGGACTATGGCCTAACTCTTTTCACACTCAGAAGAGGCCTGTGTGTCCAGCAGTGGGACAGGTTACGTACAGTGATGAATAACAATATAATTACGTAACCTTATAATCTCCTTATTAATCTATACATCTATACAAATAAATAAAATTGAAGTGTCTGTTTGTAATGTCAAAATAACAGCTTTTTATCTAATGCATATGAAATTATATAAGCTAGGTACATATACGAAAACATCTATTTAAAAAAAAATTGTCTCTCTGTCTGTCTGTTTGGTCCGGCTAATCTCCGAAACGGCTGAACCGATTTTGACGGGACTTTCACTGGCAGATAGCTGATGTTATAGTAGTAACTTAGGCTACTTTGATTTTAGAAAAAAATAGGGTTCCGCGGAGACAAACACTTTTTAGTTAAAATCTACGCGGACGAAGTCGCAGGTAACAGCTAATTTTATAATATATCTACCAACTTAGTAATACAAGTTATACTAGTCAATTAGTCAAACCAATGTATGTACCTACATATGTTTGAATATCTGTAAAGTGGCAACAAAGTGAATGGAGCTCTACACGCTTTTATGAACAGTCGAAATGTATCCGAAAAGGCACGTTTGGCTGTTCATAGAGGACTATTAGTGCCCACACTTATGTATGGAAGTGAAACTTGGGTATGGCAAAAGAAGCATTACAGCAGAATAAATGCTGTAGAAATGAGAGCGCTGAGAAGCATATGTGGTGTGACTCTGAAAGATAGAATAAGGAATAGTGTGATTAGAGAGAGATGCGGCATGAAAGTGGATATAGTTACAAGAATAGAAAAGGGTATGTTAAGCTGGTTCGGACATGTAGAAAGAATAGACGAGAAAAGACTGATTAAGAAAGTTTATAAGGCTAGTGTGAATGGAACAGTCGCAAGAGGAAAACCTAGGCGAACGTTTCTCGACCAGATCGGAGGCGTTCTGGACAAAGGCCAGGTTAAGAGCACCTTGAACCGACGGGCGCGTATGAGGAATGTGATGAAAGTGAATGAAGCCAGAGAAGTGTGTCAGGATCGTAGCAAATGAAAATCCGTAGTCTCTGCCTACCCCTGTAAAGTCCCCCGCGATACGGTGTAGGAGTAACAATTTTAAAAACATGTTCTAGGGGTTTCATCCTTAATTACATTATAAATACGACAGTGTGTTTGTTGGTTTTCACGCAACAAAGAAGCAAGGGATCGTAACGATTTGCATAGATATAGTTTACGGGCCCTAAGGCTCATAAGTGACAACAACTTTAAGGATAATTATTGTTTATTAGAATTACATGAGTAAAGCCGCGTGAAAAAGCTAGATTTGGGCATCTACTTATTGTTGAATAGTTTCTACCTGCGGTTTCTCTTGCATCTATTCCATGGAATCGGGATTAGCATATAGGTTACTTGTTATCCCAGTATGTGTTCCCGTAATAACTGTCTCCGTGGCGTAGCGGTAGTGAATACGACTGCTGTGCATGAGATCTCGGGTTCAAATCCCGGTTCGGGGCAACAAAACATTTATTGAGTTTTTCTGTTAAGAAATCTCAATACAAGCCCGGAGTTAGAAAGTTGGCGGGCGGTGTGAGACACCCCCGTACGTAAAGCACGTAAAGCAGTTGGTTCTGCGCCTGATCTCTGGCCTGTTGGATTATCCGTCCCATCGGATCATGAGAGTTAGGGAATAGAAAGTGCGCTTGTGTTTGCGCACATACTTGTGCACTATAATATCTCCTGCACAGATGGCCAGTCTCCGTTAAGATTGGCCGCCGTGACCGAAATTCAGTCTGGAGGACATTATTATGTGTTTCCGTGTGTGAAACCTACATATAAGTATAAAAATAAGTACCAGTAGTCAATTTAACAAAGTAAAAGTAATTTATGAATTGAAAATCGTATTGATCACTCTGTCAATTCTAACTTTTGACTGCACGAATGGCGAAGTCGTGTATGTGGTCGCCTCGCTATGCCACTGTGCCGAGTGTTGTGGGTTCGAATCCCACTTGGGACAAAAATGGTCGTTCCGAGTCTGGGTATTCTTTGTGTCTGTTCTTTGAATATTTGTAAAGTCCCCCGTGACACAGGTTTTCCCCTAGTGCTGGAGTTTTATGAGTCAACTAGCTGTCCCAACAGACGTTGTCCTGTACACAAGAGAAAAAAACATTTCTAAACCATTCTCGAATCCACTTGAACACACACAAAAAGTTACATCAAAATCGGTCCAGCCGTTTAGGAGGAGTTCAGTGTCATACACACGTACAGTAGGATTATATATATAAAGATAAATATTTTTTTTTATAATTTTGAATGATGCAGACGCAGTCGAAATCTCGCAAGTGTGTATCGACTTATGCTTATAGTACCTACTGGTTATGCTACGTACTGAAATACCAGGTGCTCAATAAACGTATTATATTAAAATTGTCAAGACAAATGTAATAAAGAGCAAACTAAGCAGAGTTGTACTATGGGTACTAGACAATGGATAAACATACATATTATATACTTTTTTTTTGTAAATACATAGATATTATACATAGAAACATCCAGACCAAGACAAATATCCATTGTCCATGCACACAAATGTTTGACTTGTGCGGGAATCGAACCCGCTACCCCAGGCGTGGCAGTCGGTAACACTAACCACTACGCCATCGAGGCCGCCAAGTTTGATAATCCTATGATCGCATGGTAGTATAAATCTCATGTAATTAAGGGCTTGCCCCTAATTACATGAGATTTATACTACAATCGGCAAAATGTGGGTGCAATACAATTCTGCTCTCTACTCTGTATGTAAATTTAACTAATTTACTTAAAACGAATTATTATATAATTTACTAGATGTGCCCGCGGTTTTACCCGCGTTTATAATTACTGCGCCGCCCCCATGGGTCGTAGCGTAATGTTATATAGTCTATAGCCTTCCTCGATAAGTAAGTTATCCAACAAAAAAATAATTTTTCAATTCAAACCAGTAGTTCCTGAGATTAGCGCGTTCAAACAAACAAACTCTTCAGCTTTATAATATTAGTATATATTATTTATACATAGGTAACTAAGAATACTTAGCTTAGTAATAAAATAGGAGTAACCCCTAATGAGCTTTATCTTACTTTATTATGTACTAGCGACCCGTCCTGGCTGCGTACGGGTAGTACAAAGCCTTAACAAATTATACACTTAAAACGTTCCTTATTAATCACTCCGAAAACCGCATTAAAATGCATTGCGACAGACAAACGCGGCGGGCACAGGTGTCAAAAATCGAGCATCTATTTGATGCAGTATATATTTTATATGTTAGCGGATGACGCCATTTTTCTCAGTTTCTGAGTAGCATACAATCGCTTTTTAATGGTTTAGGGGGCAAACGAGCAGACGGATCGCCTGATGGTAAGCGATCACTGCCACCCATGGACACCTGCAACACCAGAGGAGTCACAAGTGCGTTGCCGGCCTTTTAAAAAGGAGTACGCTCTTTTCTTGAAGTGTTGAAGGTCGTATTGGTCTGGAAATACCGCAGGCGACAGCTCATTCCACAGTTTTGTTGTGCGAGGCAGAAAATTCCTGGAGAAACGCACAGTTGTGGACTGCCAACCATCTAAATGATGGGAGTGAAAATGCTGTCGCGTGGGACGATGGCGAAAAGAGGCGATAGGGATCATTCCGAACAATTCCTCGGAACACTCCCCATAGTATAAGCGATAGAAGATGCATAGCGAGGCCACATCTCTACGCAGCGCCAAGGGGTCTAGCCGATTTGAAATATCCTGGCAGTCGACGATTCGAGTCGCTCTCCGTTGAATGCGGTCTAGAGGGAGAAGCTGGTACTGGGGTGCCCTTGCCCAAAGATGAGAACAGTATTCCATGTGAGGCCGAACCTGCGGCATATAAAGTAGTAGGCGGTGGGCCGGCGTGAAATACTGTCTCGATCTGATGAGCACGCCAAGCTTTTTTGAAGCTAATTTAGCTTTACCCTCTAAATAGCCGCGGAACTGGACTTCGCTCGATATATCGACACCAAGAATTCCAATATCGGATGAAACAGTTATGGGGATGTTCTCAAAACGAGGAGATATGACCAACGGCAGCTTTTTTCAGTGAACGCGCAGACTTGTGTCTTTGTGGGGTAAAATCGGACTATATTAAGCCTGCCCCAATCCGAGACTTTCTTCAGAGAGGTCTCAATTTCAGACACAAGTTTGTTTCGGCTCTCAATGACGTTTTCCCGAGAGACGTTAGCGCGGCCGGTATAAAGAGTATCGCTCGTGCTGTCGTCCGCATAACAATGAATGCTGCTAATTTGCAACATGTCATTGATATGGAGGAGGAACAGAGTAGGCGATAGCACACAGCCTTGCGGGACACCAGCATTTACAGACATGGAGTCAGAGCATTCACCGTCGATTACGACCTTAATGCTTCTGTCTGCTAAAAAGCTAGTAACCCATTCACATAATCTCTCGGGAAGCCCATAAGAAGGAAGCTTCGAAAGAAGCGCTTTGTGCCAAATACGATCGAAGGCCTTCGCTATGTCCAAACTGACCACCAAGGCTTCCCCCTTTGTCTCGATCGCCTGAGCCCAACGATGTGTCAGGTATACTAGAAGATCACCAGCTGACCGACATTTACGAAAGCCGTACTGCTGGTCACTAAGCAGCTGATGACCCTCCAGGTACCGTAAGAGCTGATGGTTGATAATAGATTCCATTATCTTCGAGAAAAGGGGGGTTATGGCTATTGGTCTGTAGTTGGACGGGTTTGAGCGGTCGCCTTTTTTTGGGATCGGATGGACCAATGCTGTCTTCCAAGGTCTCGGAACTACGCCAGAAGAGTAAGAGAGCCGAAAAAGTCGCGTTAAGACCGGCGCCAACTCTGGAGCGCACATCTTCAACACAATGGGGAGGATTCCATCAGGCCCACTCGACTTATGGATATCAAGGGACAGAAGTGCTAAGCACACTGAGCGTTAGTAGAACCTAATATCAGGCATACAACCCTCACACCGCGGTATGGTAGGCGGTTCTTGTCCCCTGTCATCCAAACTCGAGATGGATGCAAAGAGTTTGCCCAGAAGATCGGCTTTCTCTTTTGCGTCGTGGGCCAACAAATCACTTCCCATGTGAAAAGATGGAAAGTATGGCTTGCAGAAATTTCCTTCGATAGCTTTGGCAAGAGACCAGAATGCACGAGTTCCTGAAGGAAGACGCTTAAGCCTTTCGCCAATTCTACCGATGTGCTCCGACTTCGCCCTTTCAATGTCTCTTTTGAAGGACCTGGAGGCAAAGTTGTACTCCTTTTTTAATGCGCTAGTATTTAAATCACATGCCGTCACCGCATCAGCCCAGGCTTGGTAGCTTCCTGCTTCCTACGAGAAGCGTTTTTGGAAGATGGACCAAACCAAGGCCGAAATTTGCCACCAATAGGGACCACAGAGGACGGAATGTAAAGCTCCATACCCTGTAGCACCACATCGGCAACAGAATCAGCAACGGCATTGGAATCATCCGGCGAGAAGCATACTTGTCTCCAAGGGTAGGACGCAAAGAAGGACCGCATCCCATCCCAATCTGCTGACTTGTAGTGCCACACACGGCGGCTGCGTGCAGCACGAAGTTGCGGCGAGTACGTGAGAGGCACTGTACTCCGTACAAAGCAGTGATCTGAGGAGCCAAGTGGGGTGCCAACAGATACGTGGTAGCCTGAGAAGTCAGCAGAAGGTCCAACAGTGAAGGATTTTGGCTCTCCACATCTGGGATTCGCGTGGGCGTAGTAACCAGTTGTGTCAGGCCATATGCCAGGGCGAAGTCGTGAACAGATCTCCCCGCATGATTGGTCTTACTGAAACTGAGCCAGTCGGCGTGGTGGGCGTTAAAATCGCCAAGTAAAACGATCTCCGCGGCCGGGATCCGTTGGTACACAAAGTCCGAAGCCATCTGGATGTGCTCAATGAGTCGGTCAGTTTCGATGTCACCGCTATGGGACCTATTGAGGCACGCATAGACGCGGGGATGGTCGTCGCTGTCTACACGGAGTCATAAGATGGAGAGGTCCCTACCTTCAAGATTACCGAGGCGACGAGAGCTGATATCGTCTCTGACATACACGCACACTCCGGCTCTAGACAAAAAGGAGTGTTCTAGTCCGTACCCAGGGTAGGTGAGGTAGGAAGTATCTACTGGAGATGATATCTGCGTTTCGGTCAAGAAGAGCAAGGATGGCTTTGCTGTCTCGAGGTGGTGGTGAACAGCATTAAGGTTGCTATGTAATCCCCTGATGTTGCAAAAGTCCACGGCCAGCGTGGTAGGGGTTGCCATGGTATTTCTGCTCTTGCCCCGAGCATTAAGCGCAGTTTTGCCCCCCCCCCCAGAATACGAGGGGCGACCTAGGTGTCTACGCTTAGGTACGTTATTCCCTGAGTGTGGACGCCCAGAGAGGGATTCTCCAACGCTAGCACAATTGGTACCTACCCTCCTGGGGTAGTATACGGTTTTTCAACTGCACCATCATGGGGGGGAAGGTTGGGCCTCCGGTACCCTCACTCACTCGACGAAACACAGCGCAAGCGCTATTTCACGTCAGTTTTCTGTGAGGTCGTGGTATCACTCCGGTCGAGCCGACCCATTCGTGCCGAAGCGTGGCTCTCCCACGTATAAACGTTATTAACTATAATATCGTCGTTACTAACTATAGTATCAGCCCTGTATTAAACTGTCCCACTACTGGGCACGGGCCTCTTTTGAGTGAGAGAAGGGTTAGACCATAGTTAACAAATTAGATTAATTTAAATTCTGTCAAAAACGTTTTTTTTATTCCTAATACAGTCTATCAGAAAATGTTGAATATCTTGAATTTTATTACGGAAGGGAGAATTGGACGGGTAATAAGTTTGACAGCCGCTTTATCGACAATTTATCAGTGGTGCTGATTCAGTATCTTACAACAACTATATTGACAATCGCTGGCATTTTAATTATTGAATATCGACACCGAACCCTTAATTTCATTGTTATGAATAAATAGCTTAAACGATACTTGGTATACGATAAGAACATGATATAGTATATATTCACATAGTATTTGTTAGTTAAAAATTACTTGTTATTACAAGTTCTATTTAACAGTACTAATGTTGACGTATGAGAAGCTGTTTTGTTTTTTTTTATACAACTACGGTGGCAAACAAGAATACAGCCCACCTGATGGTACGTGGTCACCGTAGCCTATGGACGCCTGCAACAGCTAAGGCATCACTTGCGCGTTGCCGACCCTTTACGAATAAAAGGAAGTGGCAAGGAGAAGGGAAGAGGGAAAGAGAGTAATTGGGCCTCCGGGACTCTCTCTCACCGAACGAAACAATAGTAGAAATACTGCTATTTCACGTCGATATTCTGTGAGAGGGTAGTCATTCCGGTCAAGCCGACCCATGCTGAAATCAGCGAGGCTCTACTACTATAGGATTCTTTTATTCCTACGTGGGACAAACATTTGTCTCATCTACAAATAGTTGTTCCGTCTGATGATCTTTGTGTTCGTTGTTTCAACTTTCGTAATTTCCTCTTGACACAGTAATCATGTGCTAGAGTAGCCTTTAAAATTATATACATTTACACAAAGTCAAAGTGAAAGTCAAAAATCTTTATTTCCATAAAAATGTGCAAACAATTCTTGGACACGTCAATTCACTATTACATTAATAAAAAAAAATTTAAATAAATTAAAGGAAATAAAAATTTAGCATTGAAAAAAAGCCTGTTCGACGTGTAGAGCTTTCATGAGAAGATGCAGGCAAGAAACTCACGGCCACTCTTTTCAATCGCCAAATGTTTACAACAATACAATTCAGTGTTATATTATTTTCCTTGCTGCTGTGTGTAGTTGTTACAGTTATTTATTTCAATAAGATTTAAAAGTAAAAATTTGTTAAATCTAAGATACATATCTATAACATACACACACAAACCAATAGATAACCTTCTCTATTTTAAAATTTGGTTGTATTAGAAGCATCACTGTCACAATTAGAAAAAACATCAATACACTGTAAGAATGCAATTTTCATGAGAAAGATAATTATTACACTTATTTTTTTACACGATCAAACTGTTTTATTACACAGTGTATTCATTAATACCGCTTTAACTTATTTGTCAACCTTAACTTAAAGTAAACAACAAGCAAGTAACATCCAAATAACTTTTAATTGAGTTAAATTGTAAATTTCTATCTGGACAGGTTTAATTTATTTGCCTGAAGAATTCAATTGTACGAGAAGGGGTGATATGCGAGTTAGTAGGTACCACGGAAAAGACTCCAATAATAGCAATTTTGTTGTCACATATAATTATAAATAATATGTATAAGTTGCATTACGTTCTCCTTTATTTTGATTGCGTCTTTTGTTATAATAATTTAAGTATTTTACATAAATATTGTCACAATTATAGGTGAATGCTGGTTAATCTATAATTATTGGGAAATATTTCAGCCACCATACTTTCTTCGTGATCTATTTGATGTTAATCTGTTAACATATTTTGCTGTTGATAAACCATGACAAATAAAAAAACTTAGCTGATAATCAAATAGCGCACTTTATTGCAATCTTATCGTAAACTGTAACTGTTATTAAGATAGAGGTTTTGTGTTGCAAAGACTCAAAGGTTTCTAGGAACGATCAGTAAATGAGATTTTTATGACTTGTCTTTTATAAAAAACGTAACGTAGTCTTCTTTTGCATACCTTTAAGAAATTAAATGTTAAGATTTCGAACGAGGCAGAATAAAGACTTGAAATTGTATCACATATACTGTATATATTACTTCACGACAGATAAATAATACTAAAGGCTTGATACCTCTGCGTGTCAGTCCAGCCGTTGGGTACTAGACTATTGCTGCTCAACCAGGCTAATATTGTTATATATTAATTCAATAGTTAGTCAGCCTCGATGGCGTAGTGGTTGGTGTAACCGAATGCCACGCCTGAGGTTACGGGTTCGATTCCCGCACAAGTCAAACATTTGTGTGCATGGACATAGATGTTTGTCGTGGTCTGGGTGTTTCTATGTATAATATGTATGTATTTACAAAAAAAAAGTATATATGTATGTTTATCCATTGTCTAGTACCCATAGTAAGAAAGTTTATAAGGCTAGTGTGAATTGAACAGTCGGAAGAGGACAACCTAGGCGAACGTTTCTCGATCAGATCGGAGGCGTTCTGCACAAAGGCCAGGTTAAGAGCTCATTGGATCGACGAGCGTGTATGAGGAATGTGATGAAAGTGAATGAGGCCAGAGAAGTGTGTCAGGATCGTAGCAAATGGAAATCCGTAGTCTCTGCCTACCCCTCTGGGAAACAGGCGTGAATCTATGTATGTAGTACCCATAATACAAGCTCTGCTTAGTTTGGACTAAATGGTGTTGTGTGTATGTAATAGAATATTATCATTAATATTATGAGTAACCACTCCGAATCGGAACAAATACGCGTAACTGATATAAATATGTCAGATAGTCATTAAATCCGGGCGAAACTGCCGGTGCTCGGAAGTTCCGGATGAAACGGATCTACCGATGTGTTTAATGCGTGTTATCTGGTGATTAATGTATCGAATAATTTTCGCGGGTGATTTGCTTTGTGACAGTTATTACGGTGAATTTAAATTTATGGTTGTTACACAAGTTAGAATATAAAATAGTTATACATACACTAGCTGTCCCGACAGACGTTGTCCTGTACAAAAGAGAAAAAAAGCATATCTAAACCATCCTCGAATCCACTTGAACACACACAAAAAGTTTCATTCAAATCGGTCCAGCCGTTTAGGAGGAGTTCACTGTCAACACACGTACAGAAGAATTATATATATAAAGATAGCCAATCCCACTCCAAGTGAATAGTAAAAGTTCAATTGCATTTTGCCAAAAATGATTTTACGTCCTATGTAATATGGAACAAACCTCTACCGTATCAGGCATAGATCCAGTCTCTATGCTGCTGCTTAGAATATAAAGATAGAATATTGAAATTAAACTACTATATACGGATTTTATCGCGTTGTTTAATTGACATTTTTTTTGCAAAATTTTGAAACAGTTACACTACTATTACTATTAAACTTTACAAATTTTAAGCTTATTTAATTAATGAAACTATTAAAACTATTACTATACTGTTATACTATTGATATTTGTGTTTACACTTTCCCCGACGTTTCGGTTGCTTTTCAGCAGCCATGATCACGGGGAGACTAAGATGGTAGTTGTCTCAATGTTCCAGTGTAGTTATTTCAAAGTACCCAAACATAATTTAATCATGGGTGTTTCTATATACGCAGAATGAGCTCAAAGTATCATGAAGTCTAGCTGTGGTTTGCTTCTTCTTGGGTTTGACTATTTAATTACTTAATAAATTTATTATTGTACAAAACTTTTTTAAATCGCTTTAATATTTATTAAATTAGTTTAATCTAGACTATCTATCATCCTCCTCTGGGATTATTAATTTACCTTTAATTACTTGATGTTAGCCGCGGCATAGTGTGAAAATCATTCGCTGGAAATAGCGGAGAATTATTTTCAATTACTGGTATGCCTACTGGCTATTAGAATAAGCCGTCGAAACTATTATTCGAATTTATATTATAGCTATTAGATTTATCCTGCGGATTTGCTCGCCTTTGTTTAGATTATGTCAGTCAATTTCTATCCCATGGGAACAGTACTTTTTATCTGAATGAAAGTTTTCCTATACCTTTTTTTGTACGCCTGATATCGTGTATGCAAAATTTCATGATAATTTGTCAAGAAGTTAAGTCGTGAAAGCGTAAACAAACAAACTCACACTCACATATATAATACTAGGCTTTTGCGCGTGGCTCCGCCGGCGTGGTACTTTATGTCCTTCCCCAAGTTTTAAACTATATCTGAACCAAATTTTATCTAAATCGGTTGAGTGGTTTAGCCGTGAACAAGTAACAGACAGACAGATAGACAGAGTTACTTTGGAAATAATATTAGTAAGGATTAATTAGGATTTTGTTAATTATTGGTTTATTTATTAAAGTGGTCGAATGGGTAGCGTCACCATTGCCAGTGCACCGAGAGTGTGCGATAAGCAATTACTCCAATTTTTGTCACGTCTGGAGATCAAACACACAAGTGTTTGATCTCGTGATGACGTGACAAAAATTTGAGTAATGCTTAAATTGTTGTTTACAGTCTAGGTATTCGTTGTGTCCCTCTAAGAACATCTCCCGTACTAGCAATAAGTCATGTATAGTGGGGGACTTCACAAATATACAAACAATAATAATATAATAATAATAATATTCTACCACATACACACAACACCACCTAGCCCAAACTAAGCAAAGCTTGTACTATGGGTGCTAGACAATGGATAAACATACATATATACTTTTTTTTGTAAATATTTACTTATTATACATAGAAACACCCAGACCAAGACAAACATCCATGTTCATGCACACAAATGTTTGACTTGTGCGGGAATCGAACCCGCGAACTCAGGCGTGGCAGTCGGTTACACTAACCACCACGCCATTGAGGCCGCCACATATATTTAGAATCTTTCAAGCATATAAGTGTCTCCATAAATATAAATAAAAATCTATTTCAGTTTTCGCGAGTTCTATTCAGTTATAATTAACTGAAATAAACAAAGTGATTGAAAGGTGGTATCTTATTAAGCTGTCCATTGCGGGCATTCCAGATATAATTGAAACCCAATAATTACGTCTGACCGACGGCAAATTGCAGACGCTCAAGAGATTAAGAACTAATAAACTGTTTGTGTAGATAATCAAAACGCATATACATACATATACTACAGTCTTAAACCCACGCCTTATAACATGCATATCACCCGCTATCAGTGACATCCGCCACAAATTATATACCCGCTTGCTTGCAGGGGTCTTTCGTCGATTCACACCACGGGTTATTCGCACCACGGTATGTGTCACAGAAGGACCCATTTTGAATTAGTCGTATTGCTCCATGGTGTGAAACGGTGAATGCTTTTTTGTACTTCGTCGATTCGCAACATGGTGCGAATCACTGAAGAACTATTTTTGACTTTATAGTTCTTGGGTGATTCACACCATAGTGCGAACAACGCGTGGTGTGAATCGACACGAAAGACCCGCTTGCAGTGGCACCAAACCCAACAGCATCAATTATTTGAGACCGCCCTTGTAGCAGATAGCGCTCCGAATGGTTCCTTAATTAATTAAAATTTATTCCTTATAATATAATTAATTTTCTTAATTTAGATACGATTGGTATTATTTAATTACAGGTACAATGGCATTTAAATGGAGGCTAAAAATTTATCACTTGGATGGCGTAGTGGTTCTGTAATCATTTTGACTTTAACACATACATAATATTATGGTATAACTTCTTCGATTTCGCAAGGGACAAAAATGTATGGTACTGGTCCGATTTGAAAATTTTTTTCAGTTTTAGATAGCCTATTTATCGAGGAAGAATATATCATCACGCTAAGATCAATAGGAGTGGAGCACAAATCAAGAATGTTTCAAAATCAGAGGGTTTTATTTCCTCTTGAGAGCTTCTGCTGCGTGCGCTGCGTAAACAGTTAAAGTTTCGCAAAAATTATGTATGACAGAATTGCTCCCCTTTAGAAGTTCTAAAAAAAGTCCGCAACAGCATATGTCTATCTTTTAAGGTTGTCTTGCTATAACCTTTTTTATGCTAACCAAATTTGTTCTAAAATAATGCATTACTTGCGAAGGTGTGTTTATAAACATGATATTAATCCTTATTCAAATAAATACGTTATTCATCACAAGTATTTAATTTAAAACAAAATTGCCCTTTACAGCATTCGATTTCAATGAATATCTTAGGAGATATCGCAGTTTTAATATAACATAGCAGCAAAATAATGATTAAGTACTGCGCGCGCATTTATGAGTTTTGACTGGTCCAGCAGTAGGGCAAACAGTGCTGATACCTCGCATCCCTATGATACTAACGGATTTGCCTTTTAACTTTAAAATAATTCAATTTCCGGTAAAGGTATCGTTTGCGGTAACAATTAATAAGGCCCTGGGTAAACATTTAAGCACGAAGGAATAGATTTACGCCAAGAGCGTTTTTCGCACGGGCAACTATATCGAGATCTGGTTCTGGTGAAAATCAATATCTACTTCTGCCGGAAGAAAACAAAACTAAAAATATAGTGTATGCAGAAGTACTTTAAAATAACATTAATTTGACTTTTTCTAGAATAATCTACAATCCACATGATATAATAATAATAATAATAGTAATATTCTATCACATACACACAACACCGTCTAGCCCAAACTAAGCCGAGCTTGCTTGTATTATGGGTACTAGACAATGGATAAACATACATACATATATATATATATATATATTTGTAAATACATACATATTATACATAAGATTATAAGACCCAGTACTTTTACCTAACGTTTTAAAGTTCCACTCTTACTGATAAAAGCTTGATATAGGTACCCAAAATAGCTCCTTAACGTACGTATTATTTAAAAATATTTTCACCTTCTACGTAAACGAAGTTAGCGTTAGCCCAAAGTAACTATTCTACGCGGACGAAGTCGCGGGCAGAAGCTAGTATTAAATATATGGACAGAGCTTGTTCCTATATCGCAGGGTACATTACAAACAATGGAAGTTATTGTTGGGAATCTGTTGTATTTTTTACTTATAATTTAATGGCGATTTGAAATAGTGGCCGTGGGTTTCTTGCAGGTCTCGCGGGCATACTCTTCGCCTGAATCTAACAACTAACTAGATAACTACAGTAAGGTTACTAACAAATAAAATAAGACGTTCAAAACTGTTACTTTCTAACGGTGAACGAATTTTTAAATTCGATTTCGTAGTTTTTGGATTAAATCCTTACAAACAAACAATCAAATCTTTCCTCCTTTATAAGATCAGTATACATATCGATTGATATCGATTATTATTTATTATAGATCGGACTGTTATTGTATTTTTAAGAGAGCAATACAAATCTAAAATTATTATTAGTTAATTATCGCCATGTAGTACGATGCCATCAAATTATTTTGGTATTTTTATCATGTCTTCGCTCATTAAAGTTTCATCGCAATCGGTTGGTATAAGAGCGAAAAAGTTACAAGCAGACAAACATAGCTAGATTAACGAAACACTTATATCCCTCGACAAACATAATAATTCATCTACAAGACATTCTGAGTTATTTTAAGGAGTCTTAAAATTATATTCAGACATTGTTTATTTCTATTTTAAAAGAGGAGTAAATATTTTGAGGCAGGGTATTTGAAGTAATATTATTATTTATTTTTGCGCGAAGCTTAGTTTATTTTGGTTCAAAATTAAAGCAAAATCCAGTAAATGATTTAATTTACCGATGTTATATCAGGGTATTTTGTTTCCAATTCCTTTACTTTTGCACTTTTCCCGAGATTTTGGTCTCTAATAGAAGGCGCTTTTATAATATTCGCATAACTTCTAATGAAATCCTTTCTAAGATAATGTTATAAAAGCGACTTCTAAATTATTAATGTTTTATATAAGATCTTTAAACGCCATTTGTTGCTACGAGGTGTAAAATACTGAAATCATATTATATAACTGATAATTTAAAAAAGAGTTCGTGCTTTTCTTAATGTCAGCTTCTTATAAGCTCAACCCTTTGCCTGAACCTAAAACTTACCTAAATGTAACTTCAGTAACTTAGTCCTTAGTAATAATAATATTCTATTCTATATAATAATATTCTATCACATACACACAACACCATCTAGCCCAAACTAAGCAGAGCTTGTATTATGGGTACTAGACAATGGATAAACATACATATATACTTTTTTTTTGTAAATACATGCATATTATACATAGAAACACCCAGACCAAGACAAACATCCATGTTCATGCACACAAATGTTTGACTTGTGCGGGAATCGAACCTGCGACCTCAGGCGTAGCAGTCGGTTACACTAACCACTACGCCATCGAGGCCGTCTTAACTGAGTAGTAAATCATTAATAGATTTTAAAGTTCATAAGTGTTGCCTTGTGATTGTTGTCTATGACTTTGATTGCACGCAATTTTGTTAAGAATATGGTATCCTATAGCTACGATTAATTAATTATCATACAGTACATAATTACATTGCATAAGGTATAACAATGAGTACTGCGGATATATTACGTTCGTAAAGTCTTCTTCTCCCTAGCCTTTATTATTCCCAAGTCACTTGGGGTCGGCTTTTCTGGTCTAACCAGATTTGACTGGATATCAGTTTTAACACGGGGCGGCTGCCACCTGACCTTTGCAACCCGAAGGCTAACGATACCCTAAGGCTAGACTAATGTCAGGATATTAGAGGGCACTGACTTCCCAATAACGACTGCCATAGATGTTCATAGCAGCCGGGACCGACGGCTTAACGTGCTCTCCGAGACACGGAGCAGGCGATAATTGTCAATCAAAACGCACATAATTTCAAAAAGTTATATAACTTCCGAAAGTCAGAGGTGCGTGACGTGGGTTCGAACCCGAGACCCTCTGCATTGCAGTCTCTTGGTCTCATTCGTAAAGTACTGGTGATAAATAACACTGTAAGCGGAATGTAATTTGAAGCGTGAAGCCATTTCTATACATTGCTGACATGTTTACCTAAAATAAACCCAGATTAACGGTTTTTAGATGTATTTATATCAATCTGTTTGTTCCAGTGTCACGCAAATACCTTGAACGGATTTGTCATGATCGAACTATAAATGTAATGCATAGCATCCACAAAATTTATATAAAAAATATTGAGGCAGTCTTTTGGAACTGCCGATAGAAGTGAAAACTTTAATCCTTGATCATAAACACTTCTTTATAAACAAAAAAAAGGGGCAGGTCGGATTCCTGATACTCTCTTAGGGGATATTAAGGGAGTCAACATTTTGATATATTTTGCGTAGGACGCACCATTTCTGAGATATTATAATACTAAAATAATTTTAAAATGGAAAGCGTGGAAGCGTGACGATGACGAAGCGTGACGATGACGCGTGTTCAATAATTTTTGTTGACCCAAGAAGTGCTCAACGCGCCTAGAGAAGTTTTCACTTCAATAATCCCGCTGACAAAGTCACGCGCAAATACTAGTTATTTCTATACATATGTATATATACATCGTAGTGACAGCTGTGAAATTATAGAATCTATAGCATGACCACGGCACTTTATTTAAATAAGAAGAATAGAGTTTGGACCCGTACCCAGTAGACAGAACTCTACATAGCTAGCGGTTTGATAAAAACCAAAATTACATTTTGTGACACTTTTTACAAGTTTGCGTCGTCATAATTTGTCAGACTTAGGTCTAAAGTTCAATTTAAAAAGTAGACAATGCGGGCGGCTGTGTAGGCGTGTTGTAATCAATTATGTCTGGAGAATGTATTTTGGGCCAAGTTCAAGGTCAAAGTTTTTGTGGGGGTTTGCGATAGGGTCGTGTGAGTACTTGTCTAATCACATTAATAAATTTTTACTAGCTTTTACCTGTGGCTTTGCTGTTTTGATTCTAAAATTCTATCTTAGAGGCATCAATATTCTGTAATCCTAGTACATTTCAGAAATATGCTGTCACCTACTTAGAAAATGGAACCATAATCTCTTTACCACCATTTTGGCTCCCTAACATCTTTTACCCATTTTAGCTTTCGCGAGTTTTAGATACTAACAGTATCTAAAATCCCAAAAAATAATACAGTTCTATAGGTTTTTAGTTATATATGTAGGTTGTAATTTCTTTTGTTACTTAATAATTTTCTGTTGTTACTGAAAGAAGATAAAACCATCACCTTTTTGAATTTATCATATTAGTGTAATAAGTTTACTGACGTAAATAAGAAAAGGATAAAATTCATTTAGATTCATCATAACCAAACTAACAATTACGAACGTCAAATTAAAAGTAGTTTGTGACTCTTGCTAACTAGCTTTTATGTTAATTGCTAGTTTTTAAGGCCAAGGGTTGAGGCCTGTGAAAAGATACCTGCGGAAATACGCCTACTTTTCAATAAAATTACGTTACCCAAAACCTGGTAGATACATAAAGTTATTTCCGAAAATAATTGAGAGCCAATAGTTTCGCAGTCTGGTTAAAATTAAAAATTTAAAACATTATAGTAGTTTAAACTGCCTCATTTATAACGAGTATACGTGGTTATCCGTATTGATTATTGCTTTATACCTGCTCAGTCAGCTTGTGGTGCCACGACCGATGCAGCATTTTACTACATTTAAGCAGGTAGCCTCTAGGAACGACTGCATATTTAATTGATATTAATTAATTACTTTCCTTTATACCTATAGTTAAGTTTCTCTAGTGAAAACTCATATGTATGCAAATGTCCACATAATTACCTCTCATGTAAGAATTAATTACGAATATTTCTGTCACAATGTGTTAATGTCATCACGGTCACACATGGTCTCTCCGCCACAACCATGCGTTCGTCAAAGTCAATCCGAGTTGCGGTATTCGTGCTTACAACTTAAATATATGTCCTTTTCTGTAACTCTCACAATGTGTATGCAAAATTTAATGATAGTCGGTGAAGTAGTTAAGGCGTGAAAGCGTAACAAACAAACTCTAACAAAAAATTGGGGCAGTCTTTGGGGACTGCCGATAGAAGTGAAAACTTTAATCCTTGATCATAAACACTTCTTTGTAAACCAAATTATAAACCAAGAATAATTCAAAAATGGAAAGCGTGCATTTGACACACGCAGTCGAAGCGCGTAGCTATGGTTACATATATATCAATATATAATATCAACATATATTTCGAGCACTAGGCGACCGCTAGTATGCTCAAATAATTAAAAAATGTAAAGGGTGGAAGCGTGACGATGACTCGAGTTCTATGATTTTTGTTCACCCGAGAAGTGCTCAACGCGCCTAAAGAAGTTTTCACTTCAAAAATTAGTTATGATTAATATCTTGTAATAATGGTAATGTATCTACATATATTACCGTTATAATTTATCCAATTATTAAATAATTTATTAATAAAATTACTGTTTATTTCCATTTCATTTTATTTTTAACTGCTTTTCTCAATATTCATGATATTTCGGGTCGATTGACTTATAGACTAGACTGGACTTTGTCCGCCGCTTCGCTCGTGTAAATAAATATAGGTTAGGTTAGATAAGTTACGGTACTTTTATTTGGATGAAAGGTATTCAATGTTCTTTTTTGTAGTTCTCGCAACATGTATGTGAAATTTCATGATGATCGGTCGAGTTGGAACCTGAAACCGTAACAAACAAACAAACCAACAATAAACAAACTCACACTCACATTTAAAATATTAGTTAGGATTAACTGCAACAAGTAGGTGGCGCAGTGAAGACGAAGTGAAGGCTGAACATGGAGTTTCACGTCGATTGCCTGATCGGGAAACTGTTATAGGGATTTTTGTCAAGAAATTCTCATAAACAGCATTTACTAGTATTTTTAACTATGCTATTAAAGTATACAGCAATAGAATTAGTGCAATCTAAAGTCTAAGCTGGCGATATGTGGATATGTTTGGCAAACCCTTATGCATAAGACTATGAAGGTACTTTGTTTCATCATATAAAAAAGCCAAATAGGTTTTGCACAAAGAAATTGTCACGCTGCAAATTAAACGAGTGTCGGTAATAACGTTCATCTATGAGATCCTCCATGTTGACAGTCTTTGATGTTTATAAAAGCTTAGCAACGATAACATTACGTTACCTTTGAGGCACTAAAGTGTTAGACATTTGTCAGTGGTAACCTATTATCGAAGTATGTACTGTAGCATGTTTTAAACCTAATATATCGTATTCGCACGGAGACGCCGGTATGCGCTCGGCAATCTGTGTATTTTCTTAATTAGACATATGCAATAGAAAGTCGACATAATTATGGATGCGCATCCCTAGAGATACGATCTGTTTAGTGAGAATCGTAACTCATTTAAACATAAAGGTTTACCTTTATCCTAACATCGTGTAAATTATTGAACTACTACTGCTACGGCGTAGATAGCTACACTGTAGCTCTCTTCTACGTGGACTGCTACGACGTAGACAATCACGCTAATTTCTCTTACTATTACTATTTCATTACAATTAGTATTATTTTTAAACTGATAAGCTAAATTCCTATATGCACGGGTTTACATTGGTAATTCAATGAATGGGGATCGAACTCACTGCAACTGTCAAGTCGAATGCCTTATCCTAATGGATAAGGCATTAGACTTGAGAGTTGCAGTGAGTTCGCCGCATAATTTAAAGAGCTAATAATACCCCGATAACATCAAAATGTATTATTTAGCTATAATTATAAACTGTTTTACAGCTAACTACAGGCTTCCTGAAGCAATAAACAGTCATTGTCTACAAATTTGATCAAATGCTAATTGGCACTAGCTCAAACACCGATAGATAAGTTTTGGTTTGATATCGCAAAGATTCTACATATATCCATAACAGGTTATGAGTAGTAGAGCCTCGCTGATTTCAGCATGAATGGGCCGGCTCGACCGGGGAAGGACTACCCTCTCACAGAATATCGACGTGAAATACCAGTATTCCTACTATTGTGTTTCGTTCGGTGAGTGAAAGTGCCGGAGGTCCAATCACCCTCTTTACCCCTTCCCGATTCCCGGTCCTTCTCCTTCCCACTTCCTTTCCTAAAGGGTTGGCAACGCGCAAGTGATGCCTCTGGTGTTGCAGGCGTTCATAAGCTACGGTGACCACTTACTATCAGGTGGGCCATATGCTTGTTTGCCACATTAGACGTACAAAAAAAATAAAAAAAGGAATAATAGGCATTACTGTTTGGTAACATTCAGTCAGAACCCATCGTAGATGCACCTGGTATCGCAAGTGATCGTATGCCAAGGTATTAAGGCGCTTACCATCCAACAGGCCAATGATAGGCTGGCTGCACGGTTGGCGCAGTGGTTTAAGTCGTCGCCTCGCCACTGACACTGCAGTGTGGTGGGTTCGAATCCTACACGTGACAAATAATTGTGTGCTCCACAAATGGTTGTTCCGAGTCTAAGTGTTCTTTGTGTCCGTTGTTCGAATGTTTGTTAAGTCCCTCGCGACACAGGATTGATTGCGGGAGTTACCGTTTTCTATAAATAAATATGAAATATACTTATAATAATAATAATAATATTCTACCACATACACACAACACCATCTAGCCCAAACTAAGCAGAGCTTGTACTATGGGTACTAGACAATGGATAAACATACATATATACTTTCTTTTTTTTGTAAATACATACATATTATACATAGAAACATATATGCCACCTTAGTATAAAAAACACTTATTTAGAGAAAATAATGTATGTAATTGTACCGGCGGCGTTAAACTTGGTGCATTTGACAGAAAACTCAATCCTTGACCACGAGTTCCTTTTTTATTTTATTTTTTATTGCCATTGATGGCAGACGAGAAAGAGGCCTACCTGATGGAAAGTGGTAACCGCTGCTCATGGACTTCAGAAATGTCAGGACACAGCAAAGCCGCTGCCTATCGTGAAAGAAGAACTCTCTTTAAATCTCGTTTGAAGAAGGACATATTCTCATATTCCTTTACCGCAATCGTCTTAAAGTAAACAGCGGGGTAAACTTCGTAAACCGCTAAATGTTCGAAGCGATTTAATTAAACAGGTAGACAAACAAACAAACTTTCGTACAGTTCATGGTAATCTGTTGTATAAGCAGTCCCGGGTTCGAGTTTGTACGGTGTTTGTTGTAAATATACAACTCGTGGCTTTTACAAATTAATGAAGCTTGCTGCAGCACAGGCAAAATATTTCGTCGGCTAAGCTGATGATATATCATATTCGTATTTTGTAGCAAATTCGTAATTTTTTGCGTAGGACGCACCATTTCTGAGATATTGTTATAAAAAAAATAATAAAGCATGGAAGCGTGACGATGACGCGAGTTCCATGATTTTTTCACCCAAGAAGTGCTCAACGCGCCTAAAGAAGATTTCACTTCAAAAATCTAAGATCTTGAAAACTTAACATATTATAATTTTAATTATAATAATGTTAAGTTTTAAGTTAAATATAATTTTAAATTAATCACAGAAAACATTACGAAATATAATAATAATAATATTCTACCACATACACACAACACCATCTAGCCCAAACTAAGCAGAGCTTGTATTATGGGTACTAGACAATAGATAAACATACATATATACTTTCTTTTTTTGTAAATACATGCATATTATACATAGAAACACCCAGACCAGACAAACATCCATGTTCATGCACACAAATGTTTGACTTGTGCGGGAATCGAACCCGCGACCTCAGGCGTGGCAGTCGGTTACACTAACCACTACGCCATCGAGGCCGTCACACCGTACGTAACACCGCTATATGAAAATCTTTTTCTCTCTCTTGATGCTCACTTACTAACTTTAATAAATTACAACAAAGCTACTTAGCTATCTAGAACATTTAGAAAATTAATGACATCTGTGCAACCATTTCGCTATCCAGGATTCAAGACAGCCGTTAGTTAAGAGTTACATGCACACTAACCAAGAGCCGAATAGCCATATTAACGTCCAAATTACAATCTTATACCATCGCTATCGGCTGAATCAGGGATTCTCATAAACAGTGATATCGCTCCTGCCAAGCTTAAACACCAAAGTAAAATAGAACTACCCTCCAACTTCTCCAATTAAGAAGCGATTACGATCGAAGATCTGAACTCATTAAATAGCCTTTGAATAACGTCAATAGGTACGTGATATGGTTCAACGCTTCACTCAAACATTTCATTTGTTAAAACTTATGTAAGTGATTATATTACAGATAAAATTAAAATATAACTGGATGTAAGACTGAGAACAGAATTAAAACAATCGTATAGTTTTCTTTTGGAAGTCAAGTTTTAATAGATTGTACAGGCACTCATAGCTAGTTGCTCATTGATTTGTAAACGATTAGCGAGGTTAAGCAATGTTGGGTGCGGTCAGTCTATAGATGGGTGACCGCTACCACTAGGTACTTCATCTAAGCGTCTCCGTGCTTCAGAGGGCACGTAAAAAAGTCGATCCCGGTTGTTTTCAAATTAATAGCAGTCGTTAAGTCATGTCAGAGGCCTACGGGCGGCTTGAACAACTCTTGACAACAGGTTGGCCACTAACCACACGAAAAGAAAAAGAAGAAGATAGATTATGTATTATTACGACTGATATGAGAGTTGTGTTTCACAAACATCTGTCCCTGGTAGCTTGCTTTTATGTGTCACTGCTACTACGCCGTGAAGTGGTTTCAATCCCCAATCAGGACAAAAATGTATGTTATTCACACATGTTTCGAGTCTGGATTTAAGTTCATTGTTTGAAAGTTGGTAAAGTCACCCGGGATACAAGAATTATTCCTAGTGCGGAAATAATAGTTTTAAAGAGGCTAATATAGTTTAAACATTTCGCTGTTTTCTTTTTTTGCTATTCCTATTTTTTATGTTATGTCTTCAAAGCTATGAGTAATCACATTAGTTCCTAGAAGTCGTTAGATTTTCATTTCATTTTCTTTAATTGCGTTTTACTGAACAACTTCGAATTTAATCAGATCTTATCTACTGCAAAATCTAACCAGGAAGAAAAATTGCGTTTTTATACGATTCTAACACGGCCTTATAATCAAAGAGGTTCTTCTCGGCTTCAAACACGTTTTCAGTCAAGATAAGATAACGTCCAAATTTTAAAGCGGATATCTGCTCGACGCAGCTTTCTTCCGGATTCCTTTCTTATCGTTCCGTTATTTCTGAATAAGACTAAGCGAAGCGCGAACAAAAACGATCTTGGCGATTTAATCACGGTGACGACACTCACGTAGATCATTATATATCTACGTTTCTCGGATTTCTTTTTCATTGACTATAGTCTAGTGGGGGACCTTTGGACTTTCACACGCGGAGATCTTGAGTTTGAACACAAGGCACGTATCTCTGGCTTTTCGCAGTTACATGCGTATTAAATAAGTAATTATCGCTTGCTTTAATAGTAAAGAAAAATATTGTTAAAAAGCCTGCACCATATACAGGGCTGATATTTTAATCTATACTAATATAATAAAGCTGAAGAGTTTGTTTGTTTCTTTGTTTGAACGCGCTAATCTCAGGAACTACTAGTTCGATTTGAAAAAATCTTTTAGTGTTGGATAGCCTTTTATCGAGGAAGGCTATAGGCTATATAAAATCACGCTATGACCCACAGGGGCGGCGCATTAACGATAAACGATAACGCGGGTGAAAGCGCAGGAATATCTAGTATTATTATAATACCCGCAAGCCAAAGTGACGAAATGTTAACAGGACAACAAACTATTAATACCGTTGCGCTAATTTCTATTTGCGCTTCAATTAAGTGGGTTATTAAAAATACATGTAACTATCTAAATCGTTTTAAGAATCAATAATTGAAATATAATTTTAACTTCTAGCCTCTCGTAATTAACAGTTAACTACGAGAGGCTTAGTTACTAAATCTCAGTGAAAATATATCTTTGCCAAATCCCAATTCGGCAACAGTAGCGTTTATAAGCAAGCGTCCATTTGCTTCAGTAACTACTTACAATTAGACAACCCATGTGATTTTTAACATTTCTCATTATTAACAGGTTCTCTGTCCGATCACATATGATACATAACAATAGATTTTCTATAGTGTCTATCTCGGGACAGCGAATGGGTTAACATTTACAGTCAGCTAGTATTATAAATAATCAAATCATGTTTAAGTTCTCAGCTCCAAATGCAAACGATGTTGAGAACAAACGATTTCAATTCTTTGTAAGTGCGTCGGACAGAAGAAACTTTTTCTATCACGAACAAAATGTTCTGCAGTCTGTTGGGAATTTATTTAAAGCTTTGTTTAAAGGTGAATGTATTATGTCAGCACTAGACTAGTCGAATTATTTTTATCGAAAACGATAAAGAACACACTTTTGGTGGTGAACGTTAGTAACTAAAACATCAGAGTATTAACTGGGTGACTGCGGTACACCGGTGGCCAGTCACAATAGATATTTAATTATGTCTGGAATTCCAAAACATAACAAGTTAAGACGGGTATGCCCTGTTTCTGACAAACATAACAATATCCTAACTATTATATATAATTTTATATATGCGAATGTGAGTTTGTTTGTTTGTTACGCTTCGAAGTCTTAAGTACTCGACCGATCATCATGAAATATCGCATACCTGTTATCAGAGGTACAAAAAAGGAGAGAGGGTACCTTTCATCCAGAGAAAGTACTGTTACTAACCTAATCTACATTTAGGCGAGCGCACCCGCGGGGAAAATCTAGTAAGTAATCAGAATGAATCCTATAAAATATTAGTAAAATTTTAAATAACGCCTGCTATATTAAAAATACAAATGCATTTAAAAAGCTCATAAGAGCTCGCAATTTATTCAAACTGAGTTCAAATAAAAACAAAGCAAGAATGAAAATTTAAGTGTTGTAGGTACTTTGCAAAGAACGTTTATATTTTATGCTACGATTGCCTTAGCAAATATGTATATTCACACCTAGATTCTTCCAGATAGACTAAGGCTGTTTATATCTGCCGATTAACCAAGAGCAAAACCATACGAGGCTGGAGCCTTGAGAGGGTCCTATCTCTGTGGCTTTGACCAGTGACCTAAACACTAAATGAAAGTGTCTGGATATAGTCTGGATAAAGAAAAAGAAATCTAAGTGTTTTGGTTCAGATTGGTTAAATTATATTGTAGTTAAGCTAGACTATCTAATGCCTGAACGCAGAACGTGGCAGGACAACTAAATATTTATTTAGTTAAAGTTCAAACTGTAAACACATGTTCGCAATTGAAAAATGATTTATGATTAATAATAATAACCAGCGACCGCCTAATGGTCAAAATTTGACCAAAATTCCTAAGCTTGCTACTTTGTTTTCTGTTTTTCTCTATTACATATAAATAAGGTGTAGGTAACCATAGTTACAAAGAATTGTACGACGTCAGACGAACAATACCGAAATACTAACAACGCGATTCGCCTGCGTGTGTCAAATGTATGGTTGTGTGCGTGTAGTGTTTTTTCATTAATTTAATGTATCTCTAATGCATATTTAATAAAAATATTAGGATTCGCTCCTCCTTCTCCATATAAACTTTAACGGTGCCAAATTTCATACTCCTCCGTCCGCGCAATTTTCGTAAAAAGGGGTACAAAGTTTATACATACATACATACATAGATTCACGCCTGTTTCCCAGAGCGGTAGGCAGAGACTACGGATTTCCATTTGCTACGATCCTGACACACTTCTCTGGCTTCATTCACTTTCATCACATTCCTCATACACGCCCGTCGGTTCAAGGAGCTCTTAACCTGGCCTTTGTCCAGAACGCCTCCGATCTGATCGAGAAACGTTCGCCTAGGTTTTCCTCTTGCGACTGATCCATTCACACTAGCCTTATAAACTTACGTATTAATATATAGATAATATTCTACCATATACACACAACACCATCTAGCCCAAACTAAGCAGAGCTTGAACTATGGGTAGGTACTAGACAATGGATAAACATATATATATACTTTGTTTTTGTAAATACATACATATTATACATAGGAACAACCAGACCAAGACAAACATCCATGTTCATGCACACAAATGTTTGACTTGTGCGGGAATCGAACCCGCGACCTCAGGCGTGGCCGTGGGTTACACCAACCACTACGCCATCGAGGCCAACTTAAGAGAGATATAATATGTATGTCCAGTTGTAAACTACAAAAGGCTGATTATGTAATTGTATAATGTCGTCATATCGTCATAAGTTAAGGGCTCTGTTACGGATGTAACAAAATGTTGTAATACCACTTTGCGAAAACTTCGTAACATAAACGATTCATTCGAACTCAAACTCAAACTCATTTATTGCGAAAATCGGTAATTCAGATAACATATAAATAATTTGACCACTCTATAATCCGCCTGAAGGCATGCAGTTTTATCGGTATTTTGTCTTTAATGCTTGTACACTACTAATTTATACTAATATTATAAAACTGAAGAGTTTGTTTGTTTCTTTGAACGCGCTAATCTCAGGAACTACTGGTCCGAATTTAAAAATTCTTTTAGTGTTGGATAGCTCATTTATCGAGGAAGGCTTATTACATCACGCTACTATCCACGGGGGCGTCGCAGTATTCATAAACGCGGGTGAAACCGCGGGCACATTTAGTAATCACATAAAATTAATAAATTACATACAATAATAATTCTATTAAAAATAAAAAATGTCAGGCAATGTTATTGTGGTACAAGTCAATTAAGAATATATAAATGAGCTCTTAAGAATAAGTTAAATACCTTTTCTTAAGGATGCACATGCGAGTCATGCTTCCGTTATTGCAAGCGTTTAAAAGTATTATGTTTCGTCTTGTAGTGTTAGTAGGAGTTAATTTTTATAAATTTATTCCATATGTGTTTTTATATACCTATTTAGTTTTTATTTTTTTCCAGACAAGTCCTGCACTAGGAATAATTCCTGTGTCACGAGGGACTTAAAAAAAATTCAAACAATGGATACAAAGGAAACCCAGACTTGAAACAACTATTTGTGGATCACACAAATCTTTTCCAATGTCATCGAACCTACAACACTCGCGCGGCAGCAGGGGCGAGGCGGCCACTTACACCACTGCACCATCTGTGCAGTCACAGATAAAAGAACGTAGTCACTAGTGATCAAGCCTTGGGTCTCGGTAGACTTTACCTACATACAATTACGGACACAAAGTACATCTAGACTCAGAACAATAATTTGTAGGACACAAATTATTGTCCGGGTGGGATTCAAACCCACGCGACCAGTGCGACGACGATGCAGCGTCATCTCACTATCATCATGAGTCTTCCTTTATATCAAATCCAAAGTCACTTCATAAAATTAAATGCGGACTTACTTTCAGATATAAATAATGAATAATTAATTAATTACTCGTAGTAAATGGAAATCCATAATTTCTGCCTACCCCTCTGGGAAAGAGGCGTGAATCTATGTATGTATGTATAAATAATTAATATGAAATCCTAATCCAAACTTCCTAACTATATTATTATTAATATTATAAAAGTGGAAATGAGTTTGTTTGTTTGTTTGTTATCTTTTCACGCCTAAACCACTGAACCGATCATCCTGAAATTTTGCATATACGTTGACAAGTGTACAGAAACGGACATAGGCTACCTTTCATCCCGAAAAAAATTACTGTTCCCGAGGAAAACACTAATAACATTCTTATGATAATAGATGGCGCCACGTGTCTTTTGAATCATGATTGAATTATAATATTATACAAGCAGAGTACAACCCGAATTGTTTGTTAATTCTAAATTAACGCGAGCAAAGCCGCGGGCAAAAGCTAGTATTATATAAAACATGATACGTTAAATTTAGACACACTGATTAATTGCGCCCACATCTGTCGTAAGTATACTTTAAACCAGAGCTTAAGTTGGAGTTATACCTGCATGTGGCGTGACGTGTGTGTAGAGATAAGCTCGGCTTGACTAATGTAGCATGCAGGGCTAGTAGCAGTTTTATTATCTTTGTATAATATTTTCTGCGTCGATAGAGCAGCGGTAGTGAATGAGATTGCTGTGCATGAGGTCTTGGGTTCAATTGTCACGTCTAGTTAGTCTTACTGGGTTAAATACTATTTTATCTTAACTAGATTCAAAAGCTGATAAAATTGTGTCACAATTAAACTTTAAAAAATAGCATATCTAAACAGCTCCTCCTCTCTCCTAATAGCGCTGTACCCGACAGAGTCCATAATTTATTACTTATTTTTACGCCTACCCTGTAAATGTACATTATGGAATACAATAAATTGAATTTGAATTTATTGACTACAAATCCCATAAGGATTTTGGCAGTTCACCACGCTAGCCCAGTGTGGGTAAGCTGACTTCATACACCTTTGAGAATATTTAAATCGATATCTAAAACATTTTTAAAACTATTTTATTTACAATGAATTAATATTTACTAAATAAAACGAAATGTTGATATAAAGACAGCAATTTATTGCAAATTAAAATGAGTTTTATGTTTACAAGCCATCTCCTTTGTACAAATAGATTTATTTGCGATACTTGAAAATAATAAATGTATTGAAAATATGTTAACGACCCTTTTTCAATTTACAAAATTGTTTCATTTATGTTTTATTTGGTGTTAATGGCTTTATTTTTGCAATTTCATGTTTCATCAAATTTTGCGAACTAACTAATCACCAAGTTTTCTTCTATCTCTTGAATACACTTCATTAAAAAGCCTAATTAATTAAAGGACTAATTACACATAGTTACGTATATCATCACGCTTGTCCTTATCCCCGAAAGATACGGCAGAGTTTTATTTTATTTTATTTTTACTTTACAATTTTAGGAAAACTTACAGCTAAATTAGTATCATAGACAGTTGTATCGTACACCTATGTGCTTCTATTTTTATTAATGTAAAAGTTTATGAATATTTACGATTTTGTTATTCAAACGTGTAGGGGTAAGCCGTTAAAAGGATTTAAATGTAACTTGGCACACAGATCACGGATTAATAAATAGGATACGATTTATCCTGGTGTGTGTTCCTGTAGGATTAACGCAGATAAATTTGCGAGCCAGTAATAGTAACACCATAGCTTGTTATAATTATGGAAAATACTCATAGGACCAGTCGGCCAAAAATGTGATCTACCATCCTAAGGTTGAGGTTCATTTGAGTGCTATGAAACAACAAGGTCGATTTTCCCTTGCAATAATATTATGACAGTGATCATTGCTCTCTTTATCATGTAATAGCTTTTGCCCGCGGCTTCGCTCGCGTTAATTTAGAATTTGACAATCAATTCGGGTTGTACTCTGCTTGTAATAAACATGATTCGAAAGACACGTGGCGCCATCTATTATCATAAGAACGTTATTATTATTTTCCCCGGGAACAGTAATTTTTTTCGGAATGAAAGGTAGCCTATGTCCGTTTCTGTACACCTGTCAACGTATATGCAAATTGCAGGATGCTCGGTTCAGTGGTTTAGGCGTGAAAAGGTAACAAACAAACAAACTCATTTTCGCTTTTATAATATTAGTTAGGAAGAATAGGATTAGGATTATATTTAGGTCATGTCATGTGTCAAGTTTGAAAAGTCAACCTTAGCGATAATTAGATCCGACAGAAACTTTTGTCAAAATTGGTAGGCCATTTTCTTGGCCGACAGAACCTACACGCACGCTAACTCTCTTACTTGGAACATTTTGTGCACACTTTAGAGTTACAATCTGGTATACACTCTATACATACATACATAGATCCACGCCTGTTTCCTAGAGGGGTAGGCAGAGACTACGGATTTCCATTTGCTACGATCCTATACTATCCTATTTATCCTTACTTAATATTATAAATTCGAATGTAACTCTGTCTGTCTGACTGTCTGATACCTTTTCACAGCTAAACCACTCAACCAATTTTGATGTAATTTGGTACATATATAGTTCAAAACCTGGGGAAGGACATAGGCTACTATTTATTGATGTAGGTACCACGCGGGCGGAGCCGCGCGCAAAAGCTAGTACTCCTATAACCGTAACAGGATTATAAAAAATAAAAATAGCATTAAAAAGAAATCAGTTCAGATTTTGATTATATTATTAAATCAAAATGAAAATATGTTTGTTCATATAGGTCACAAAGAAACACTTTAGAGTATCAAAGTAACACTTATTAAAATGTAACAGTTTTAGATTAAAAATAGAAAATCTTTTTCGCTAACAGTAAACCATCTAATTTTAAGCGCTAGAGGCCATTTAATTTAGTTTCTTTTCAGTTATGATTGCCATTGAAAATTACTTTATGACTTAATGAATAAGTTATTCATTCTATTTTTGAGTCTTCTTTGTGACTTATTGAATCTCTAGCTTAAGTTTGCAGTCTCAATTCCAGAATCGAAAACAGTGGACTACTTTTCATCCATAAAGAAATCCAAGTTTTTATAGTATTATATTTGATGAAGAGGACATAAAAGTATGAAATGAGATAGTTTCATACTGACATTTTATTATTGGTTATAAAACGTAAGATTAAAAAAAAAATTGCACTCCGGGAGTGCCGGTAGAGGTGAAAACTTGAATATTAACGTTGTGCATTTTTAATATTTTGGAATGGTTAGGGAATAATTTTGCACGAATTGCTTTAATTATCAGTATAAAAGTCCTATCATTTATGTGGTAAAATACAATATTCATTTATTTGCGCTATCGTACACAAACATGACAATTCGCCCTCAGTCTTATGAATTTTCGATCAGGTCACGTGTCCTGACGCGAGTTTAACATTTTTTACCCATCACAAAAAAGTGCACAACGCCGTTAAAGAATTTTTCACTTTAAAAATATGTCCTCTTCGTCGAACTAATTTACTCCGCTGTAATTTTGTAATACTCCTGTGCTATAATACTGTGTACCTATTATTCAAATACAATGGTAAAATTAATATCATAAATGCGAAGTGAGTTTGTTTATTTGTTACGCTGTGACGCCTGAACTACTCAGCCGATCATCGTTAAATTTCGCATACACATTTTCACGGGTACAGAAAAGTACAACGGGGCTTTTCATCCAGGAATAAGTACTGTTACTAACATATATTTTTCTCCCTAGCCTTTATTATTCCCAAGTCACTTGGGGTCGGCTTTTCTGGTCTAACCGGATTTGACTGGATATCAGATTTTACACAGAGCGGCTGCCACCTGACCTCCGCAACACGAAGGCTAACGATACCTTAAGGGTAGACTAGTGTCAGGATATTATAGGGCACTGACTTCCCAATAAGAACTGCCATAGATGTTCATGGCAGCCGGGACCGACGGCTTAACGTGCTCTCCGAGGCACGGAGCATGCGATAATTGTCAATCAATACGCATATAATTTGGAAAGGTCATAACTTCCGAAAGTCAGAGCTGCGCGACGTGGGTTCGAACTCGAGACCCTCTGCATTGCAGTCTGTTGGTCTCCCCACTGAGCTGTCGCTGCTGTTCTACAGTTACTAACATAACCTCACCTTAATTTACGCGACTGAAGCTTCCATTTAAGCAATTCTTAGTTGCTATTATATGCTACCTAAAACAGTAAATAAATTCGATCCTCGTGCTAAAAGCGGATGTAATGCCTTTTTATGTATCACTTCGAGAATACCGGCCCGAGTCTGCATGTATGTACATATGTATGTCTTCTACATATATGCCCCTTCGTTTAATATTGGTATTGAAAACACATTCCACAACCTTAAAGTTACACAAACCAATGTAATAAAACCGTAATTTAACTGATATTAGTTTTAAATTGACCCAACTTACAAATCAAATGGACTGTAAAGTTTGAATTAAAATGAAACTAAACGGGTTACGATATTTTAATTATTTGGTTTAATAAAAGGGTTTACAGGCACAATCTGCAGTCATATTATATAGATTAACTGTTTATACGTTTTAATGGATCTTCTTCTTCTTTTCGTGTGGTTAGTGGCCAACCTGTTGTCAAGAGTTGTTCAAGCCGCCCGTGGGCCTCTGACATGGCTTAACGACTGCTATTAATTTGACAACAACCGGGAATCGACTATTATTAATCATTTATTCGTAACACAAATATTGTGTTGAACATAATTATTTGTTTAAATTAATAGTTTTTAACATCAATTGTAATTAAGTGCTAAATGTATATAAATTTGTGGATTGTCAATCTATTAAATCTATTAAGTATTATAATATATCATCAAGAAAAAAAAATAAAGATCATGTCATATTTCTGTACCTTCAGTGAAAAGTAAGTAAACTTTAGTATTAAATTTTAATACTAAATTTTACTTTTTACGTGCCTTCCGAAGCACGGAGACGCTCAGATGAAATACCACTAAGCGGTCACCCATCTATAGACTGACGTTTTAATGGATCAATCTCGGGTACTACCAACCGATTCTAAAATAATTTTACGATCCAGTGTGAGTTTATACGCTATTTAACTTTCAGCTCCAGCAGAAATATATGCTACCGAAATAAACGCGCAGGTAACACACGGATGGTGAAGTGGTTTTAGTAGTTGCCTCACTATTGTCACTGAACCGACTATTATAGATTCGATGCCTACACGAAACACAGACTAAATCTAGAAATTGTTGTTTTGAGTCTAGATGTTCATTGTGTCTGTTGTTTGTATCTTTGTAAGGTCGTCCGCGAATATACAAACAGTATTTTAAGAAAATTAAGATACCAGTTATCAATCTAGTTTCGTGCTGATTGTCTTACACTATGTCATTCATAAACTTTATAATATTCGGCAAAATGTAAAAGCATCCAAAAATAGTTATTATAACTGTTATGTAAGTACTTTACCTTTAACAATACCTACAGTTAAAATTAACCACCTAGTAAGTTATCTTATTAGGTACTAGCTAATCAAATTATGTAATGATGTAATCTATACGAAAAGAAGAAAATTAATTATCTGTAAGAAAAGTCGAAATAATTATGGTAGTAATACACCTCTCTCTTACATCCTCCGCAAGTGTAACTCAATTTTCTTTGAACTCGATATCGACATATTTGCAGCAAAAATTAGCTCATTAAAGAAAGCCTTGTATAATGAGACCATTTAAAAATAAAGTTTATACTATTAAAACAATTAGATCGTTATAAGGTATTATTTAGTAAAATAATTGTTAAGTTGCTACATTTATTTCTTTATTACTGTTTTTTTAATTTGTTTTTTAATTAGTCTAACATTAATTTATTTTGTCTTATCTACTTGTTGAAACTGTGTTAGAAGTTAGTATAAGAACATTGTAAAACTCACTTTCAATAACAATGTTGTGCTTACCTTTAATTTAAAAGCATACGATGATCTGATGTATTTTGTGTTATTTTAAGTTAATGTTCTGTATGTATTTTAGTTGGTGAGCCCAAACTTAAATAAATAAATAAATAAATAAATACTCTATACAATAAAATAAAATTGAAGTGTCTGTTTGTAATGTCTAAATAACGGCTTTTTACTCACTGCATATGAATGTTTATGCGGGACTTATACAAAAAAAAACAATTTTCAAATTTGTCTGTTTGTTCTGGCTAATCTCTGAATCGACTGAACCGATTTTGACGGGACTTTCATTGGCAAATAGCTAAAGTTATAAGGAGTAACTTAGGTTACCTTTATTTTAGAAGAAAATAAGGTTCTGCAGAATAACATAAAAACGAATGAAATAGTGAACAATATTCTATTCATCGATACAATTAAATAAAATTGAAGTGTCTGTTTTTAATGTCAAAACAACAGCTTTTTATTTACTGTTATACCGACGGGCGTGTATGAGGAATGTGATGAAAGTGAATGAAGCCAGAGAAGTGTGTCAGGATCGTAGCAAATGGAAATCCGTAGTCTCTGCCTACCCCTCTGGGAAACAGGCGTGAATCTATGTATGTATGTATGCATATGAAAGTTTATGCGGAACTTGTAACAAAAAATCTATTTTGAAATTTTAGTCTGTCTACAAAGAGACTAAAATTTCAAAATAGTTTTTTTTTATAAAATTGATTTTTAGAAGCCTAAGTTTCGCCTTATAACATCAGCTGCAAGTGGCAGCTGATTTTATAAATTTAGGCTTCTTTTATTTTAGAAATTGAATAGGATTTCGCGCAAAAATAAATTAAAACTAATTAAATAGTGAACAATATCCGATTCAAATAGGGAAGTGTACATAAAATAATAATAACAATATATATACATCTAATATAAACCCTTATATAATAAAATATAAAACCGACTCACAAAATAGAAGAATGACATAAATTTAAACGGGTTTTTCTGTACGAGAATTACAGAAATATTAAGTTTTCGTTAACTCTGCGAACTGAACAAACACATTTTAGTTAAAATCCACGCGGACGAAGTCGCGGGCAACAGCTAGTTTAAAATAAAACTTTAAAGTGGTATATTGTATATGTAATTATATAAAATACATTTTTGCATCAGTAATGCGATTTTAATTTCTAAGGTGTTAATGTCTTAGACGTCATTAATAAATTAAAAATAAGAATCTTAAAAGCCATCTCTTTTGCTCCTACGCGTTACGTTAGAGACAGCTACGTTCTCAGTCATATGCATTCACCGCCCTTACTTTAAATAAAGAAAGTGTTATCAGACTCAACGTTGATTTATGTCACCAAAGTATTTTGCGATATGATTTAATTGCTTATTAGTGTCTGGGCCAGATGGTAATAGAAGTGCGTTGCAATCTATTATTTCAGATATTATGCGTCGCGAACGTCGGCGATAAGGGCGAATTAGATTTTAGCAATTATGTTATCAAAGGATATATTACTGTGACAGTAGTAGACATCGAAAATTTGATCCATGTTATGATGTATAACACACGTATATCGAATGTGTAGGGAGTGCCTTACCCCTTTGAGGATATAGACGTGAGGCTATGTATATAAGTATGTTTTGACAACTCTGACCAACATTTTATTCACTTTATACGGATTTTGTTGCGTTGTTTATTTTAAAACACTTTTAATTACATAGTTTTAAAACTATAACACTACTATTATTGAACTTTAGTGTTAATTAAGCTAATTAAATTATTAAAACTGTTTATATTTAAATTTTCACTTTCTCCGACGTTTCGATTGCTTTTCAGCAGCCATGTTGACGGGGAGGTCTCTCCGTATAACATTCACGTATACATAAGACGTTTCATATTGAATATATAATCACACGTTATTTATAAAAATCATTTTAAATCTGTCCTGAACCTGCCTACGTAAAAGTAGTTTAATTTCAATTATTTCCTAAAATCAAAGACGACCTTGAGCGAACGTCAAAAAGTCAAACGTAGAAATTGAACACATTATTGCTTTTCACGCTCGCTTTCTACAGCCTTTTAAGAGAGCAATATTATAATTATATATTTTAATGAACGTTAATAAAGCTAATATTTAATAAGAAGTGTAATAATATTCCTCATCTTAATGACAGTCATAAACCTTAATATTATAATCATATTCCTTACCTTACTCTCATATTATTAATTACACAACGAAAGCCTAATATATCCAGCTGGTTAATGAGAGCTAAATTTCCAGCGACAGTCAGTTCAGAATAAATATGATACGGTAAAAGGCTAATTGCTGCTTCTTATGGCTCTAGGCTATTAAAGTACAGCTAATTAAGCAACAGTGTAAATGAAGTTGATAGTTTTAAGTATATAGCCTAGTGAGAGCCTTTAGACTGCCTTGCAGAGGTTTCAAGTGCGATTCCAAGTGACACCTCAGACTTTTCGAGGTTATGTGGGTATTAAGTATACATGTGCCCGCGGTTTCACTCGCGTTTATGGTTATTGCGCCGCCCCCGTGGGTCGTAGCGTAATGTTATATAGCCTATAGCCTTCATGGATAAATAGGCTATACAAGACTAAAATAATTTTTCAATTTGGACCAGTAGTTCCTGAGATTAGTGCGTTCAACCAAACAAACAAACTCTTTAGCTTTTTATTATTATTTTAGATATCACATTAATAAACATCTTTATATTTGATTATTTACCCATAATAACTAACTTTTTTTAAATATTCACCATTATTATATCATAATATCATAGGTAGGACGCCCCCCGGCCAGGTGGACCGATGACCTGAGAAAGGTAGCTGGGTCAGACTGGATGCGGAAGGCGGAAGACCGGATGTTGTGGCGAAAAATGGGAGAGGCCTATGTCCAGCAGTGGACTGCGGTGGGCTGATTGATTATATCATAATATTAGTTTAAATACTATAGTTAGCATATTTTTATGCCGATATAGGTAAAACATGGTTAATAATTCTCAACACATATGTTTGCTATAAATAACACAGGTTTATCAAATAAATATATCTTTGTTTTTTCTTCACCGTTATAGCATAAGTAGCTAGCTTCCAGTCCTCAATGTCCCATTTGAGTTAAATACTGTTCAATTCTTCTTCAAAAAATACTCAAGGGATACCGAACGGAACCATATGCGACAGTGTAAGGACACTGCTGACGCCTTAGTTTTGTTATCTGGTGCTAATGTAACTAGCTCGTTGAACCATGGGATAAGTTTGTGCTTCCACTTGGGACCGACAGGGACGCCATGATTTTTGGGTTGGCAGTGTTATTGGAGTTTCTCTAAGGGATATTAACAGCGGCTCGGATTCAGCAAATTTTGCCGGTACACGGCAAAAGCTTCATCGCGCAATGCCTTTCACTTGGGATCTATTATAGATTGTGTAATGTAAGTGTAACAGGGTTCGCACTCTGCCTGTCTCTCGGGTGTACCTATATATGTAAATCAGCGGCGAAAGATCAGGCCCAGCACTAATGGCATTACGTTCTGGCCGAAGCATAATTGTGTGCAATACCAGAAACCAAGCACCAGGCTGCCATTAAGAATTTGTTTAAAAAATATATATTTTTGCTGACACTAACCTGGACTCAAACCTGAGACCTCATGTATATAAATAGCATTCACTATCCCTGCGCTTTTAAGGTTTATAAAACTAGCTTACAAAGCTCGAAAATCTATACAAAGAAATAAAATTGAAGTGTCTGTTTGTAATGTCAAAATAACAGCTTTTTATCTAATGCATATGAAAGTATATAAGGTACCTATACGAAAACATCTATTTTAAAATTTTTGTGTCTGTTCCGGCTAATCTCCGAAACGGCTGAACCGATTTTAACGGGACTTTCACTGACAGATAGCTGATGTTATAAGGAGCAACATAGGCAATTTTGATTTTAGAAAAAGAATAGGGTTCCGCGGCGACAAACATTAATTAGTTAAAATCTACGCGGACGAAGTCGCAGGTAACAAACAGCTAGTTAATAATATAATTGTACCGATTCAGCCATTACTAGCCTAAAGATAGTTACAGTCCATAATAATTATTATTAAATAAATAGAGTGAAAATGTAGTTCATCCAATCAGCTCAATACTGTAATACAATTACAGTCACACATCTTCAAGAAGAAGACGTCACACATGACATGGCGTATTTGTACAAATATTTGCCCTTAACTTTGTATCTTATGCATAGAGTTAATATTATTTCCGTTCAATAATGTAAGCATTTGTTCCATTACGCCATGTAAAGCGAAGATACATGTGAACGGTGTTTAAGTTCACTACGCCAATATAAGGCGCAACAAGGCTTTACTATGGACGTTTTAAAGTCACAGGTGAGTCACAAAACCAATTGCATTTACGCTCGGGACTCCACAACAACAATACTAAAAACTTTTTTACTTCTTTCGAAGGAAACTAAGAAAAAATAGCTACGTACAACTTCCGAGATAAAAATACATTTTTATCACAGTGTTAACTTATTAAAAGTTTGATATTACTTAGATCTGAGGTCCTTCGTGAACATTATAACAGGTTAAACTAAAAAGAAAAATAATTAAAAAGGTAACATTGTAAAGAATTTTTTATGTCTACCCAAGCTTTTCATGTTAGCAACACCAAAACTAACATGCGTAGCCTGTCTATAGCCTGAGATGGCCTTATTAACCTCTGAGTCTTCTTCGAAGAGGCTTAATGAAAACACTATGTGTAGGTCTGTGTGTCTGTCTGTTAGTGACAAGCATAGCTCCGGAACCACTGGACCGATTGACTTGTAACTTGGTGTGCAGACACCTTGGGGTCATACCACCTCGGTCGAGTTTGAATATGTACCCTAGAGGTCAAAAGAATCCCGAGATATAGGGGTCACAAGGTCACATGTATTTTAAATGGCAAAATATTGACTTGTAACTTGGTGTGCAGACACCTTGGGGTCATACCTCGATCGAGTTTGAATATGGACCCTATGGGTCAAAAGACCCCCGTGATATAGGTGTCACATGGTCACATGTATTCTAAATGGAAAAATATTGACTTGTAACTTAGTGTGCAGACACCTTGGGTTCATACCTCGGTTGAGTTTGAATATGGGCCCTGTGGGTCAAAAGACCGCCGAGATATAGGTGGCTTTTCTTTTCATTACTTTTACATTTAAGACGAAGAGGTTGAATTCTGGGTTTTTACACCCGTCTCGTTTTTAAACAAGCGAGGATGTGTTGTTTGCTTACACATTAACTGCATGGGTGGCGTTGTGGTTTAAGTGCTCGCCTCGTCACTGCCTCTGCGTTGAGTGTTGTGGGTTTATGAGTAGTAGAGCCTCGCTGATTTCAGCATGAATGGGCTGGCTCGACCGGGGAAGTACTACCCCCTCACAAAATTATCGACGGGAAATACCCGTATTCCTACTATTGTGTTCCGTTCAGTGAGTGAGAGTACCGGAGGCCCAATCATCCCCTTATCCCCTTCCCGCTTATTCTCCTTTCTACTTCCTTTCCTAAAAGGTCGACAAAGCGCAAGTGATGCCTCTGGTGTTGCAGACGTCCATAGGCTACGGTGACCACTTACCATCAGGTGGGCCGTATTCTTGTTTGCCATCTTACTGGTATAAAAAAAGGTTCGATCCCCACACGCAACGAAAATTTGTGTGTTACTCTAATAGTGGCGAGTAAGCTTTGTGTCCGTTGTTTCAATATTTGTAAGGTCATCTAGGCACAGGATCATTCCTAGTGTCCGTTGTTTCAATATTTGTAAGGTCATCTAGGCACAGGATCATTCCTAGTGCGAGAGTTGTAACACATTTACTTTAAAATTCAGCTGAGCTAATATGACGTACATGTGGCTCTGGAATCTTATACATACATACTTACATATATAGATTCACACCTGAGGTGCTCATAGCCAGTTGCACTCACTGATCGGTAAACGATTAGCGAAATTAAGCAACGTTGGGTGCGGTCAGTCTATAGATGGGTGACCGCTTAGTGGTATTTCATCTGATCGACTCATGCTTCGGAGGGCACGTAAAAAGTCGGTCCCGATTGTTGTCAAATTGACAGCAGTCGTTAAGCCATGTCAGAGGCCTACGGGCGGCTTGAACAACTCTTGACAATAGGATGGCCACTACACACAAAAAAAAAATTAAAAGACTCCTGTTTCCCAGAGGAATAGGCAGAGACTACGGATTTCCATTAGCTAAGTTCCTGACACACTTCTCTGGCTTCATTCACTTTCATCACGTTCCTCATACACGCCCGTCGGTTCAAGGTGCTCTTAACCTGGCCTTTGTCCAGAACGCCTCCGATCTGATCGAGAAACGTTCGCCTAGGTTTTCCTCTTGCGACTGTTCCATTCACACTAGCCTTATACACTTTCTTAGTCATCTCTGGAAGCTCATACTGCCATTGTAGCTAACTAGACTACTTTTAATTCGCAAAAATACCAGCATGAAATTCTAGAAATTCTACTAGAAAGACTAGATTAGGTGGTAGTGTCGTAGTACCGTAGTAACTGCTTTCGATCACGCAGGCCGTATTCATGTTTGAAGGTGGCAAAATCAAGGGTATATTGTGAGTCACACGTTCGATTCCAGAATAAAGTATATTTTTTAGGGTTCCGTACCCAAAGGGTAAAACGGGACCCTATTACTAAGACTCCGCTGTCCGTCTGTCTGTCCGTCTGTCACCAGGCTGTATCTCATGAACCGTGATAGTTAGACAGTTGAAATTTTGACAGATGATATATTTCTGTTGCCGCTATAAAAAACAGAATAAAATAAATATTTAAGGAGGCTCCCACACAACAAACGTGATTTTTTTGTTCGTTTTAGCTCGATATTGATAACGGCAACAGATAGACGTTTGAAATAATTACAGAATATTTAGTTATATATTCAATTTAAAAATAAATAATTAAATTAAAATGAAATAAATATTTAAGGGGGGCTCCCATACAATAATCGTGATTTTTTTGCTGTTTTTATAGCTAATGGTACGGAACCCTTCGTGCGTGAGTCAGACTCGCACTTGGCCGGTTTTTATTAAGTAATCTATACTAATATTATAAAGCTGAAGAGTTTGTTTGTTTGTTCCTTTGTTTGTTTGAACGCGCTAATCTCAGGAACTACCGGTTCGATTTGAAAAATTATTTTAGTGTTGTATAGCCTATTTATCGAGGAAGGCTATAGGCGATCTACGGGGGCGGCGCAGTAACGATAAACGCGGGTGAAATCGCGGAAACATCTAGTCATCCAATAAAACTAAAACTCTACATTCAAATATTATATTAATTTGTTCGAATAAAAAATTAAAAACTATGCGCGTCACTAGACTGACTGTTTCCAGCACTTGTATTAGCTTTGTCTTTAATTTGCTGTTAAAGAACAGTAACTATTACTTTAATAGGTGCATGAGAAGCTTTAAATAAAGGGTCTTCAAAAACAGATTAAATAATTGTAACATTGAACAACTAAAGCTATATTTCTATCACAATAAGTTAAGTAACTTTATTGTGAATTGTTCAGTAACTGTTTTGTTACTTACAAACAACCAGATCGCTTAATTACAACTAAATAAGAACTTTATAAACCTTATTAAATGAACCCTTTTAATTATTCCTCTTGAACAAAGGGCAACAAAATTTTCTTTAAGTTTTCATATTGAAGCTGATTGCCTTCCTTCCTTTGTTGGTATAGTCAGCAATATAAGTTAAAACACTCGCGAAGTTTTAATTTGCTCTATTTCACCAAATTAATAACATATTTTATATTTTAACAATTATACTTAAAAGTTAGTTGATTTAATCACAGTTCAAAAGCATAGAATTATTATTAGGATTCTAAATTCATATAATTAAGACTTTTAAATTTGTTCAACCTCAGCTACTTATGACTGTACACTGTACAGGCTATTATTAGTGCAATTTCTTTTTATTCCGTAATGGTGGCCGCTTTCTGTGGTACCAGTTACCTTTCTATGGTACTAGTTTCTATGGTAAGTAGTTACCGTAACCTGCCTCCTTAAATAGCTTTCAATACTAGAAGTATTGCTCGCGCGTTGCCGACGTCAGAGAATAGGAATTAAAAATCAAATGAAAAGATAGGAATATAAAGTTGGTAAGTTTATGTGTCCTCGGAACTTCTTCTTAGCTGGTGAAATGCAGTAACAGCAAACTACCCGTACGCTGGTTTCTTATAAGAGGCTGGTCCTTCAACGGACGAGCCAGCACATTCCTAAGTTATTTTATAATTCCATTAATCGGAATGAAGGCTTAAAAAGAACTGAGGTCTGTAGACCGCAAAAGGCTCTCCAGTAGGTACATCGTTAAATAATTTTGAAAAAAAAACATTTAACAACTTTATCTTAAAGTTTAAAGACAAGCAATGAAGACTTCAATAGACAATGACTTTGACGATGTTGTAAGAATTTATCGTAGTTTAACAAGTTCGCGCCGGTCAAATTATGAGAGGTCGCCTTTCTGTCTCGAAACGATTCCAAACTTTACACAGACTCTATTACAATGAAAACAGCCGTTACCTGACATGATACCTGAATGGGTTCGAAAATAATTTTGAGTTTCGTCTAAAATAAGGCTTGATACCTCATAGCATAATACCAGAATAATTTCGGCGAAATTATTAAATTTCAGTAAAATATTGTACTGAAATAAAACAGTGAAAGATTTCATAGTACTCCATTATTATTTTTATATATCTCAAATAATATATATAATTTACGAAGATATTATGTATGCACAGATGTTGGACGCAATAGTTTAACAGGTTACTACGTCTCTACACCGCATCGAAAATTGCGGATTGAATCCCAAACGGGGCAATTCTTTCTGTGTGATCCATGAATATCATAGTTAGATATCTGTTCTAGGTATTCCTTGTGTCCAATTTTTACTGCTTTTTACGTATTTTACTTTTCACCGTCGCCATTAAAGAATTATTTCCAGAGTTGTCTTTCAAAAAGAGCATTTAGCGTTTGTAAAAATTTCGATCTCTTATATACATTACAAACATTTGTATGTAAGTAATTATAAATTACTAGATTTTACCCGAGGCTTCACTCGTGTATTAGGTTAGATTAGTGACAGTTCTTTTTGGTGGATAAAAGGTACCTTATGTTCTTTTCTGTTCCCCTGACAACGTGTATGCGAAATTTCATGATAATCGGTCGAGTAATTAAGGTGTGAAAGCGTAACTAACAAGTAAACAAACTCACATTCGCATTTATAATATTAGTTGGGATATCTACCTACATAGCACAATCAATATATACTACTGGTTTCCTTCTGCATAAATCCTACGGTAACACTTACTTACCGAGGAAAAGAGTATCCTACGTGGAACTCTAGGACAAGATATATATATATTTTTTTTTTATACCAACAATGTGGCAAACAATCATACGGCCCACCTGATGGTAAGTGGCAACGTAGCCTATGGATGCTTGCAACACCAGAGGCATCACTTGCGCGTTGCCGACCCTTAAGGAAAGGAAGTGGGAAGGAGAAGGGGTGGGAAGGGGGAAAAGGGGTGATTGGGCCTCCGGCAATGTGTACTTAGGCTTCATCTAAATCTGTGTAACAAAATGTAAGGTAAGAAAATATAATTAGGATATTTATATTGCTTTACTGCTAAGGTATGATTAGCCTTGTACGCAATATATACAACAGAAACGATTATTTAGGCGACCATGCATCAGTATTTACATGGCCGTTTCAGCCAGGTTGCCCTGGCTGGAGTCACAAGCACACTTGCCTGTGACTACAGCCAGGGCATAGCCAGGGCATTATTGTAGGCAATTGGCATAGCATATAGATGCTTACTTTACCTAAAATATGATTTGGGTGCTCTATCCAGCAATAAGGTCATTGAGTTCTCACCGCAAGACAAACACGAGTGATCCATTTGTTGATACAACAGCATCGGTCAACTGAAGCGGTGAAGAGGTTTTATCAACTCTAAACCAATAGTTCATAACTACATTATTCAAAGAATAAATCAAGCAATTGGTGACATTTTAGAATCTGTTAACTAAATTTGTCTAATAAATAATACTCCCCTTTATATAGAATAATTCGAGTCGATTCCAGAACTTTCTTCGTAATTTCTCTTAAGAGTAATTTCTTTGAGGCGGGACAAATGTAATAATAGAATTCAGGCAAACTGAGGACTTATCATGAAACAAGTCAAATAACAAATATTACTTTACTGTAATATAAAAGTAAATATACACTTTGCTTAAATAATAATCTTCTCCCTAGCCTTTATCATTCCCAAGTCACTTGGGGTCGGCTTTCTAGTCTAACCGGATTTGACTGGATATCAGTTTTTACACGGAGCGACTGCCATCTGACCTCCGCAACCCGAAGAGTAACGATACCCTAAGGCTAGACCAGTATCAGGATATTAGAGATCACTGACTTCCCAATAACGACTGCCATAGATGTTCATGGCAGCCGGGACCGAGGGCTTAACGTGCTCTCCGAGGCACGGAGCAGGCGATAATTGTCAATCAATACGCACATAATTTCGAAAAGTCATATAACTTTCGAAAGTCAGAGGTGCGCGACGTGGGTTCAAACCCGAGAGCCTCTGCATTGCAGTCTGTTGGTCTCTCGACTGAGTTATCGCTGCTTAAATAACAATACTTCCAATAAATTATATCTATTCATGTATACTGGGTGTAAGGGACGGTGTACCGAAAACTGAAATAGTAGATTCAGGCCATTATTCTGAGTTAAAAATCGTTGGAATTTTTTTCAACAATTGCTTTACTACAATTTATCATTTTTCTGACTGTCACATTTTTCTACAATACAGCAATGTAATTAAATGGTCGTGAGTTAAATAGATCAGCTGTTTTTATACGCGCGGAACGCAGAGTTCATTCGTCGAGTGCGATGCCATTGCGTACCGCGTAATAATGTTAATCTACATTACATTTAAATCTTCCGTTTTTTTATTAATTGAAGTTTGTGTCGTGATAAGTACTTATAGAAAGACGTCTTGCTAAAGTTTTCGGTACGCCGCACAGTGTTCTGTCTAGAACAAGCTAGGTGGACACAATTATTTTTACACCTTTCTAGATCGATACTAATTAAATACGTTATATTATAACGACTAGAGCTATTTTTGTCCGTATACTAGCTTTTTCCCTAAGGTTTTTCTGGTATTACATATTGTGCCTTATTTTGCCATCGTAGATTTATAGCCTTTCGTGAACAGTCTGTCAAAAGGAAGTGGGATTCGTCGCTTATATTTACTGAAAGTACTAAGGTCGCTTTAATTAAAGCATAAATGCAAATAAAAAAATAAGAATACAAAAAACGTATATTTCTTTATTTTACATAATATTATTTTACAACATATAAATGTACATTATTTTACAACTTAAAACTAATATATTACTAAATGAATAAATAATAAAAAGTAAATAAATATATTTTTATCCCACTAAACAGCAGGTTTTGTCTTTGGAAGTCCTCGCTTGCCACTTTTTTATGTCCAATCTTGTAACTAATGTGTAAAAAACATTCAAAAGTACGGATCCAAGCATGAAGTGTTGACAAACCAAAACCATAGTGATCTTGGTTACTATTATAATTAATTGTAGGCTCGTTCATTGTTTTAGGTGTTGCTCCACACACTGTAGCACTTTTGTGAAGATAACGTTTCAGTTCAAGCGTTACACACTTTTCTATCGGTCATTGTTAACAGGAGTTCATGCTTTACAGAAATTTGAAAATCACCAAGATTACAGACAGTAAGGCTTAAATTATTCACTTCTTCTAAAATAAGATTTTTTTCTGATTTTGTTAATTCGGTCGTTTCTTTAGCAAAAATGAATTGAAGTGGATGATGGACGTGGATTTTGCCAAATTATGTTATTTCCATCAAACAACCTAATTGGAACGAACGAAAACACAAAAAGGAACTCATCAGTATCTTCAGCAACATAAAGACTGGGACTGACATAGTCAAAATGGCTCTAAGTCCCTTAAAAATAAAGAATTAAAAAAATAAAAAAGTTTCTTCAGCATTTTCAAATTTCTGTTTATAATTACTGTGCCCAGAACTCCCGTCACAACCCCATTTACAGATAAGGGTCAATGATGAACTCGGTTGCACACGCTCTATCACTTCTTTTTGTGCTTGTAATAAACGATTGACTGTAATATCCAATCAAGCTTGTAAATTTATTTCAGCTCGCGTTTCTGTTACCACTATATGTTCTTCGGGTGGGTAGGACGGATACTCATAATGTCCTTTCTTCATAGATGCCTTCCTAATTTGTTTATAGGCATTTGTTGTAAGGCCACTGTCAATATATAAGGCTAATGCCTCATCACCACTAAATTTATCGGCAACTTGCTGTGTTGTTGAGCTAGTTGGAGCATGTTCGCTTAAGCTTCTAATGGCTTTGGCAACGTGACTTTGTCCAGTAGACCGCATGGCTACTTCGGCAGCAGTCATGAGCTCTTCAGCACTGCGAGATTGTATTAAATCTTCCACCCTACGTTTCTTTGTTTTAAAAGATGAATCCTCGAAGTCTTGCCGAAGTCTACCGACTTTCGTTGACTCTTGTGATGTTGACGGTTTTGGCTGCTGGCAAATCACTTGAAACTTAATTTCCTCACCCTCTAACCACTCTTTATTTTTGGCTATAAATCGTTCCTTTGACCTTCCAGCAGCAGTCCACTTTGACGCGATTGTCGATGAAAGTTTCGCTAATTTCATCTTTATTTCCCGTTTAAATTCCTCGGTAATATTTAGAATAATGAAATTTACCATCATAAAGTCAAAAAGACGGACATTACTTTCACCCTTATCATGTTTCAACAATAACGATTTTTGAAATAGCATTAATGCATTCTGAAAAAAATGAGAAAAAAATATTTGTACTCATTTGTGCTGATTTAAAATACATTTATATTTTAGTTTAATAAATTAACTAAAGATGTAATCACAATTTGGCCCGTCTACAAAAGTCTACAAGTTGTTCCCAGTCCCAGAAGCAACTGATCTAATTACTTTAATTACGCCTAACTCATTACCTCGCATTGCAACCCTATGACTCATCATTCTGGAATGTTACACATAAATAATTCTCAGAATTAGAGGTTTGGGGGTGTTGTTTACCTGAATTAACTACCTGTTTCCGGGAATTAGAGAGTGACTTTTGTCCACCTAGCTTGTTCTAGATGGAATACTGTGCGTCGTCCCTTACACCCAGTATATTGAGCCGCGAGCTCGTTTCCTGTAAGGGATGGTGTAGTCCTGTTTTGACATCTTCGTTTCCTATTTTATTTTAAACATTCTGAATAACTATAGTCAGTTATTCAGAATGTTTATAATCTATACATATAATACAGTTGTAACTAGTCGATTTTTATAATACAGTTGTAACTAGTCGATTTTTATAAATATAAGATTGTGTATATGGTAGAATATTATTATTATTATTATTTTAGAATATTGGTCTGTTTGTCTATATGTTTGTACACGTATCACACAACAACTACTGAACGATATTGAATGCGATTTTCACAGTTGTATTACTAGAGGTCTAACTTAAAATTTAGTACATGTTTCACCTTGATGCCACCTAACAATCTAAATATATAGGTATATAAATGGGCACGTACATACACATTCCACGCTTTTTGTACCTGGTTTTATGCGGAGGAAGTGGTGTAGCAAAGCTAGGTTGCTATTCCTTAAAAGTGATAGCTGATTGTAATTTCTTGCCAAGTATAATTAAACTGTATTTACCCTACATTCGCTTTATTATTTGATTCGACATAATCCCGCATATGCCCACGATATTTAGCTGTGGAGAGCGATAACGAAGGAACCCTCCGTCCTCCGGACATTAAACGTTGCTACAAAACCGATTTGAGACAGAGATAGAGTATAAAAATTCAATTTCATTGATAGCCTCGACACAGGCTGCGCCTAGTGTGGCTATCATAGTAAATGTAACATTTGTGTAACCTTAACTGAAATAAAAATGCTTATTAATTAATGCTTATATTAATTTACTTATTCACTTAGAGGTGTCATGATAAAGTTGGCGTAGGTAAATACCTGAATTCACAATTCATTTAGCTAAACTATAGTTGAACCTAGATGTTGAAACAGCACTTATCCAATTAAACAAACAGAAAACGCTAGATAAAAAGCTAATAGTACTAATAGTATTACTTTATTGGTCATGAGAGATGAGACAGGCTTTCAAAGTAAAATAATATTAATAATAATGTTTATTTCATCTCCACAAATTACATCATGTTATACAGTATATAGTTTACACGAACAATTGCCAGTAATTCGTAATTTCTGGGTGATCTGGAGTCTAAACTAAGCCCAGTCTGTACTATAGATCTCCAGGCCCCCATTTTATAACATTGTATGGATTGTCCACATGTGGAAAGCGTACGTAAGAGTAGTGAATGAGTAAACAGGAACAAGTTTCAGTGTATAATAATGACATATTTGTGAGTGTGTATGTACATATCTGAGGGTGTGTAAGGGTGTGTTAGGGTGTATATGTATGTGTTAGGGTGGGTATGAATGTGTTTCTGTGTGTATGTATGTGTGTGTGTGTGTCGTATGTGTATTGGAGTGTATATGTGTGAGTGTTTAAGCGATAAATAATTTTGTCAAATAACAGTTTTGAAATGAAATGAAATGAAAAGATTTTTATTTTTGTACCATCATGACATGCATCATCAAATTATTATTATACAATGCGGGTATAACAACAAGTAAATAAAAATATGTAAGAAAAAGTTTTTTTTTAAAACAATTAAAATGTAAATATGTGCAGATGCACGTCCCATCCAACGGCACAAAAACAACGGTGATGCGCTCAGCATAATGCTGTGGCACTTGCATTACAAGCACTACACAGCGCTGATTTTCAGCGAACAACAACAAGAATGTTTAAAATAAATTTTGCATTTTTATTTATTTAGTAATAGGGTTCTTAATCATTGTGGGTAATGTGTAGATAATGTATGATATAATAATCCTATCCTAATCCTAATCCTAACTAATATTATAAAAGCGAAAATGAGTTTGTTTTTTTGTTACCTTTTCACGCCTAAACCACTGAACCGATCATTCTGAAATTCTGTATATATGTTGCCAGGTGTACAGAAACGGACATAGGCTTCCTTTCATCCCGAAAAAATTTACTGTTCCCGAGGAAAACAACAATAACGTTCTTATGATAATAGATGGCGCCACGTGTCTTTCGAATCATGATTGAATTATATTATTACAAGCAGAGTACAATCCGAATTGATTGTCAAATTCTAAATTAACGCGAGCGAAGCCGCGGGCAAAAGCTAGTTGTAATATATAATAAAAATTTAAAAGTAAACGTGAACGAAATACTGTAAGCAATATCAGTGTCAAGTAAATTTATAATAATTCTTTATTGCTTTAACTAGATACGACTTTTATTTGATATAAAACTGACCTTAAAAGTTTTATCTCAAATGTACGAGACAAATCGGTGTTGAAAATTTCTAGCATTATTCTTATAAATACGCTGCACTTTGTTTGAACAGTTACAAACGAAAGGCACTGGCTGAGGTGACCGATGGCAAGGTGAGACTAAGCAATCGCATACCTATTAGACGAACTGTAATTCATGTGTACGAAATCACGAGCAAACCAAAAACCGACGCTATACAATATGACTGAGAACAAAATATAGTTTTGTTTTACGTATAAGTCTTTTTAAATATTCCATTCACATTATATACCTACATACATTCTTTTGTGTTTCACCTTTTGTTGATATAAAACTACTATATACGCATTTTATCGCGGTTTATTTTATACTAGCTGACCTGCGCAACTTCATCTGCTTCATATAAGAGAATCTTCATATAAGAGAATCTTCCCCGTTTTTGCAACATTTTTATTGCTCCACTCATATTAGTCGTAGCGTGATGTTATATAGCCTATAGCCTGCCTCAATAAATAGGCTATCCAACACTAAATAATTTTTCATATCGAACCAGTAGTTACTGAGATTAGCGCGTTCAAACAAACAAACTCTTCAGCTTTATAATATTAGTATACATAACACTTGTTTTAGACACTTTGTACGATTATATAATTTTAAAACAATAATATTTTTTATGGCTGCCATTAACCAAAGGTCAGGGAAAGTGTACATTTAAATAACTTAAAAATATCGAACAGTATCTAGTGCTCTTTCTTTTATATAAATCGCTATAAAATTCGTATATAGTAGTTTAAAACCAACAAGAGGTGAACTACAAAAGTACATAAGGTGAATGTGAATAGAATATGCAAAAAGGGATACCTAAACGAAAGTCTGCATACCAAGCTAAGATTACCCTAAACCCATGTCCAGTAACGAGAGCATTGCATGTGGATTGTGACGATAGTGAATATTACTAAAGAGATACCTGTACAAGCAAGTTGCAGAATACATACCACGCGCGTCCCTGTGACGTAGCGTAAGTTGACCCGCGCTACATTGCATTTTATAAGATACTAGCTGACCTGACAGTCGTTATCCTGTCAATCTACGAAAAAGAACATCTCGCGTTATTCAATTTAATATCAAAACTTCAATATTTTTTTTTTTAATATAGAATTACCTTTAAATTTACGACATTTTCTGCGGATATTTCGCAAGTTTTCTTATACAAACCTTGTCCTGACAATTATTATTACAAACACAACAAAAAAAAAACGGCCAAATCGGTGGAACCGTTCTTATGTGATGCTGCGTCATACATGTGGCAATTGATTTTTATTTATATAGATCACACACATTTGCCCAATTTCTTTAGTACTATGAAATCTCTCTATCAAATCAATTGTGTAGTTCTCCATACCAACCAGTAAAGCTGTACTCATAGCATTTATGCATCTATGTTGCTGAACACACCAACATTGATGGCTGATAAGCAAGCTCCTGCAAACCCCTCCGGGAAACAGGCGCGAGAATATGTATCTATGTATATTTATTTTAGTATGCTATTGTGCTTTACCTTTTGCTGAGGTGGAAAAGTATAAGAAGTGCGCTTTAAAAAAAGGAAACTTAAAGTATTTTTATACTTAAATTGCATCAGTTTTACCAACGGCCTCGTCCGCGTGATTCCTATAGAAACGCATACCGGGATAAAAAGTAATATATGTGTTAAACGATGACATATTCCATCTATGTGCTAAGTTTCATACGAATCAATTCAACGGTGAACATGTGATACTCTTGTTTGCACGGGTAGTCTAAATGGTTTTCATTGGAAGAAAAGTGTCTTCACAAACTCACATTCATACTATTAGCAAGATTGTACGAGGGATGAAGTCGGTTTACGTCAGAATTTTACTCACTAAATCCACCCTCAATGGTCATTCTCAACAGAATCGGAGGGGCTACGTGACCTGTCTTAGTTTATCAAGCAAAATACATTCGTGCTACGTGTACACCACGACCTTTAATGTTCTTGTGTACATTTAACAACTTATTATGTAGGTATGGTTCTTTGTTCTTTTATGTTTTATGCTTCACGAAATATATTTTTCGATGAAAGTAAATAAAATTGTGAGTAGTTTTGCAGGGCTTAGTAATCAAAAGGCACACCGTTTTTTTTGTTTCCTTTAAGGTTTTTATGAAATACTGAGAAATACATCATAATAACATTTTTTGTTACCATATTACTAAGCGGCATCGAATGCTGTAGGTTCAATCCCCACATGAGAAAAAACTTAAGGAGCTCTACAAATAGTTTTAGATTTAGATTTTTTTTCAAAGCTTTGAATAAAATTAGTATCAAAACCTTTTACTATGTGAAGTCAGACATTTCTAGGGCGCATTTTTCTAAGTGTAAGAGTATTAACAGAAGCATCGTTTTCAAGTGGCTGTATAGTGTATATGTTTAAAAATTGGGAATAATATAATGACCACCAAAAATAGTAATTGCGCAGCAAAATATGCTTACTAAAATATATCATAACGAGCACCTATACGCCTCAAATCACTGCATTCCGTCTCGAAAGGGTTACGGTACTCTCACTCACCGAACGAAACACAACAGTAGGAATACTGCTATTTCACGTCGATATTCTGTGAGAGGGTAGTTTATTGCATTATACTCTATGTACTCAGACATGCAACCTTACGTCCCCAAGGGCTTCGAGCAGAAGCATCTACCGAGCAATCGCCACGGGACAAGTTAAGCGGATTGTATATACTATACTATTAAAGAGCGATGCCACTGCTTTAGCAACAGATCTTTAGATTTATTTAGAATTATTCATTGAAATTAAACTACTATATACGGATTTTATCGCGTTGTTTATATAGTATATATAGTATAGTAATAGTGTTTTAATATATAATATAATATCAGCCCTGTATTAAACTGTCCCACTGCTGGGCACGGGCCTCTTCTCACTATGAGAAGGGTTATGCCATAGTCCACCACGCTGGCCCAGTGCGGGTTGGCAGACTTCACATATCTTCGAGAACATTATCGAGAACTCTCAGATATGCAGGTTTCCTCACGATGTTTTCCTTCACCGTTAAAGCAAGCGATAATCAACTATTTAATACGCATATAACATCGAAAAGTCAGAGATGCGCGCCTTGGGTTCGAACTCGAGACCTCTGCGTGGCAGTCCAACGGTCGCCCACTAGGCTATCGCTGCTGTGTTTTAATAATTTCAATAATTTAATTAGCTTAAAAATTAGTAAAGATTAATAGTAATAGTAGTGTAACAGTTTCTAAATTTTGTAATAAAGTGTCAAATAAACAACTCGATAAAATCCGAATATAGTAGTTTAATTTCAATAAATTTCTCTTCACTCTTAATATATAGATTATTTTCTAAAAACAGTTATATTCGTTGACTATACAGATAGTTCTAGCGCCATTATTCGTTTAATATATAACAATAGACTCGTGAAAGAAACTCTTTGGGGAACGGACGGTAATTGACCGAGGAAATAAACCATTATTTTCCTTATTAAGATGTTGTACTTCTGCATGTAAATAATGAACTCGTATTATTAATTCATTCTTTGTTTATTTGAGTTTTTCTGAAGAATCTAAGTATATAAGAATTAAACTTATGTTTCTTAGAGATGTAGACACATACTTTGTGTTTCTATTCGGTGCGATCCTAATATATTAGTTGGAGAAAATGTTAGAATACAAGAAGATGTACAATTTATTTGTGTTATCCACAAATAAGTATATCGTGTGAGATTTGAAACGGGATTAAATATAATGACCACCAAAAATAGAAATTACGCAGCAAAATATGCTTACTAAAATATATCATAACGAGCATCTATACGCCGCAAATCACTGCATTCTGTCTTGGAAGGGTTAGGTTATGTTAGGTTCCTTCTTAAACCCACCCAAAAATAGATCAAACTAAGTCGACTTATTTTGATCTCTTTAAATATATTTTGCTGTGCAATTTGGTGATCATTTACTATTTTTGACTGTTACCTACTATATCTGGTGATAAGTTAAACATAAGCCATTCAAACCCAGCACAGCGCGGCGGCAGCAGTGCGAGGGGAAGCCTTGCCTGTGTGACATTCGTACAGTCAATCGTTATTGGACTGTACATATGTATCACTGAAGCATTAAAGAAATATACTTATATGCTAAATTTCCATGTTATGATAGCAATAGATCAGAAATTATTTCATTAACCTGGATTTCTTATAATAATAATAGGGTCGAAGATATTTCTTTCTACTTACAGTTTCAGACCTGATACTACCGAGAATTATCTTCTTGAAAACCTAACCCAAGTATCGAACTCAAGTCCGCACAGTTAACAGTTGCGTGAGCAATTACACCATGGCACTAACGAAGCGGTCTTCAAAACATTTTTCACCGTTTAAATTACAGACTTAAATAATCATTAAACTCCAAGCCTTCTAATTATACAAAAGAGAAGATCCTCTAGTTAAATAGCTATTACGTTTTACTCCAACGAGTCTAACATTTCAATATGTTTTAAACCTTATTATAATATAGTGTAAGTTTATATTTGATTGTTACGAACAAAATAGTGCATTGTTCAAACGTTTTAAATGTAGACTCAATGATAATAAAGATTATCTGGCTTTATAGCAATTGTATATAATTATAATATCTCTACTTAATTTTGCCCACGCGTCTGATAAAACATAAACTTTAACTCAAAATCGTCATTCATTTTAATATCAGATTTAATAATGAGTTTTACGTTAAATACTTTTAGAGTTGTAAGAATTTAACTCAAAAACTACATAACCGATTTTAAAAATTCGTTCTCCGTTAGAAAGCTATATTATCACCGAGTAACATAGGATATATCTATACTAATATTATAAAGCTGAAGAGTTTATTTGTTTGTTTGAACGCGCTAATCTCAGGAACTACTAGTTCGATTTAAAAAAATATTTTATTTTTGGATAACCTATTTATCGAGGAAGGCTATAGGCTATATAACATCACGCTACGACCCACGGGGCCGGCGCAGTAACGATAAACGCGGGTGAAACCGCGGGAACATCTAGTTTTATATATAGTACTGTAACAAACATAACCTAACCTAACTTAACGTACTTTTACGCGAGCGAAGCCGCGGGCAAAATCTAGCATTAGATAAAGAACTATTAACTTGCAGCGTATACAGTGAATTTTTTGGGAGAATAAAAAACATATCACAACGTTATACGAGATATTACTCCAATTTGGATGTTTAATTTCAACCGACATCCCAAATTTGAGAGAGTAGTCCCTTTTTATGATTAAAGAGATAAAGGAGCATGGAATTAATTAAAAAATAAATTAAAAATAAGCTGATACTGTAAATTTCTGTTCAGGCGTTAAACGTTCACACATTTATGTTTTTTATGAGAGGAGTTGCTGTGGCTTACTGCGGATTTGAACATAATTTTTATTTTATTTGATAACCCAATTTTTCAGGATAATTATATGCTATATAACATCATGCTACGAGCCATGGAAGCGGTTCAGTAATCGTAAATGTGGACAGGGGGTAAGTTTATTAAAATCAAACATAACAACTGATGTATTCAAAGAGTATGATATAAGATGTGCCGATTAATAAGTTTCTTGGTGCTTTCTCTCATGAAAACTTAATAAATATAAACCAACTTAATAAATATAGACCAACAGACTGCAATGCAGAGGGTCTCGGGTTCGAACCCACGCCGCGCACCTCTGACTTTCGGAAGTTATATGACTTTTCGAAATTATGTGCGTATTGATTGACAATTATCGCCTGCTCCGTGCCTCGGAAAGCACGTTAAGCCGTTGGTCCCAGCTGCCATGAACATCTATGGCAGTCGTTATTGGGAGAGTGTCAACACAAAAGATCCCACTGGGTCGAAGTGTCGCCGGTCTGCACTGACTGGCCCCCACATAAGATAAGATAATAAATATAACATTTTTTTATTGGCAATTATTTTGCTATTGAACTTTGACATAACTGAAATATTATGTTCGTAATTACTTTGTTTAAATCACTTTCGTAGTTTAAATAAATACGAAAGTGATTTAAACAAAGGTAGATAGAACAAAGATAATTAAAGATAACACTGTGGGGAACGAACCCCTCAGGGGCATCACTCGCGTTCACTATCGCTGCGCCACCGAAGCATTACAATATAATGTAATATCCTATCACATACACACAACACCATCTAGCCCAAACTAAACAGAGCTTGTACTATGGGTACTAGACAATGGATAAACATACATATATACTTTTTTTTTGTAAATACGTACATATTATTCATAGAAATACCCAGACCAAGACAAAAATCCATGTTCATGCACACAAATGTTTGACTTGTGCGGGAATCGAACTCGCGACCTCAGGCGTGGCAGTCGGTTACACTAACCACTACTCATTGAGTCCGACTAAATGTGTTTATTAGAAATTGAAGTTCTTTACATTATTTTATTTTTCTAAGAGACATCTTTTTTTTTTCTTTTTCTTTTGTTTGCTCTTTAAAATGACCACACTCCACCTGATGGTAAGCAGTCGTGTGGTCTAAGAGCAGTGGCCTCCACACCACCCTCATAGCAGCCGAGGCGATGTTGAGGTCTCTACTTTGACGGCCTGAGAAGGTGTTAGCTCACGTGCAAAGGCATTCCACAGCCGCATACCTCTGAGGCTGACGAATGACAAATCATTCCAGTGGGTTAGCAGAGCCTTTGTGTGTCTACATTTGACTTCTGCTAACATACTCACCAAGAATTCGGATAACCTACTTAAAAACATACGTGTGTTTTTAAAGGATTTTACACTTTAGGTCCGCCATAGCATTTAACGAAATGTTGTAATGAGTGCACAGATGACGTAGTGCATCAAGTGGTCACCTCGCCTCCGAGCCTCGTGTGGGTTCGCTCACCAAACGGGACATAAGAGTAGTGTTTTTATTAGAAGATAGTTTCAATCAAGAGCAAGATATACGCCTTAAAAGACGAGCAATGTCATCGATTAGGTACTGATATGTAAGTACTGAAACATGTAAGCATTCCAGCCACTTCAGTTTATACGGACATCGAAGAGGGCTCTCAAATCTGGTACAGAGCTGACCACACAAAGCGATTAATTCAACTACGAGAGCTGTTTTCTCAGTCGTAGTGCACAAGCGCTCTTAAAACTAGTAATGAGGCGAGCCGCCAGTAGCTGTTGAATTAGGGTCAGCGCAGATGGACGGAGTGGCGGCGAAGAGACTAATTCAGTAACAATTTAAATTCAACCTAAAGTGCTTCAGAATACGACTGTATTTGGTACAACGAAATAAAATGACCGCGCTTTGAGTCGCTCGCCGTCAATTTATTTCGTTGTACCAAATACAGTCGTATTCTGAAGCACTTTAGGTTGAATTTAAATTGTTACTGAATTAGTCTCTTCGCCGCCACTCCGTCCATCGGCTCACTTCACTTATTAATAGAAGTGTCCTCTAAACGCTTTGAAAGCAAATGCTTTGTAATATTTTCAACTAATTAGTTGTAAAAATTTGCTTATGGTATTGAAATTTAGCAAGTTTTTTAAAATGCGACAGTGATACTGAAACATTTTATGATGACTTGATATTCTAGAAAATATCAAGCATACGTTATTATAGTTTTTATACTTATATAATTCTACTGATAAAAATAATGAAGAAGCATTGCCATTCAGCGTGTCAGTGCTAACAGTCTTCTGGGCATACTACCAGTCATCTGTGATGCGGTGAAACTCTATGACGCCTGTTAGGTATTCCTCTTTTTTATTGTTGTGATATAATATTTTAGGTATTCTACTGATTATAATTGTGAAAGTGATGTTAGAATCATTATTACTCAACTACGCAAATACTGTAAGACGGATTTGTATGAAACTTGACACTCACACACAGAGTCACCGTCGTACGTTTTCACGTAGGATATTTAACCTGGTAAACGTATTCGTGGTAACCGTGGGAAGAAAGTGGTACTATAAGTTTGCGAAAAGGTTTTTTGACGTTTGTTAGTCATCACGCAAAAATTGTTGAACAAATTTAGATGACAGATTATGTCCTGAAATAATACATAGGATTCACGTGAGCAGAGCTGCAGGCAGATATAATAATATATTTAAAACCACTCCATATATTATGTAACTTTATTTTCCCCTCCCATAGCTGCAAGCACCCAGCAGCAGGCACAAAGCATAATATTAAAAGATACGTACCCCATAACGTACCTAATTCTGAGGCCCATGCGCACGTACAGACACAGAATGATGACCCCTGGCAGGATGAAGAACAGGAGGCTGCTCAGCTCACACAGGTACCACGACGGCTGCTCCAGCATCGCGCAGAATGCAGACTCCAGCGACGAATTACCAGATCCTAGAAAAATGAAAATTGATTATTAACGTCTCTTGATTTTTGTTAAATAAAATTGTAACTCCCGCACTAGTGATTAAGTCCTGTATGTTGACTTCAACATTATACAATCAACTGACACAACCTCGCTCTAAACAATGATGTATAAATCACATAAATAATAATAACAATATAATACACACAACACCATCTAGCCCAAACTAAGCAAAGCTTGTACTATGGGTACTAGACAATGGATAAACATACATATATACTTTCTTTTTTTGTAAATACATACATATTATACATAGAAACATAAATATTTAGTCCGTGTAGGAACACACGACACCGTGGCAGCGGCGTGGTGTCATCTTGCCCACTACGCAATAAAAAATAAGACATCTTCCTCAAAGTCTGTTCTGCTAATGAAAATTGATATACATACATAATTAGAGCAGAAGCCTGTGACCTATATAAGTAAGGCCGAGTCGTATTATTAATAACCACATTTCCGCGATTGTGATTTTTAATCCCACGTAATAGAGAGCAAGATTATTGCCGCCTACCGTGCACATTTACAGACTCTATCTCGCTAATTTTCTCATTATAATCCTAGCTTCCTAATCCTATTCCTAACCCTATTCCTAACTAAAGTTATGAATACGAATGTAAGATTGTTTCTTTGATGCGCTTTCATTTAAACCATTTATTTTTGTTACACATATAATTTACAAAATTTACATATTTATAGAATTAAGACAGAATTTACAAGGTTACATATACAAAATAAATAAATATAACCTGGCATAGGTACGTGCATAACAAAGGGCGCCAGCTCAGTACTTGCAGCGCACATGTCACGCCTCACTTACTTGACCGATTATCATGAAATTTCGCATACATGTCGTCAGGGGACCAGAAAAGGACATAGAGTACCTTTCATCCAGAAAAACGTACTGTTACTAATCTTAGCTAACCTACATTTACGGGAGCGAAGTCTAGATTAATAGTAATGATACCTCTTTACCGGCCAAGAATAGAACCCCAGACTATGAAGTCAGGTCCATGTTAACCTTAAGCCAAGACCCAAAGTTACGCAACAAGATTAATGATGCTTAAAAGTACTGAAAACAGCGATAGCTCAGTTTGGAGACCATCAGACTGCAATGCAGAGGGTCTTGCGTTCGAACCCACGTCGCGCACCTCTGACTTTCAGAAGTTATATGACTTTTCGAAATTATGTGCGTATTGATTGACAATAAATTATCGCCTGCTCCGTGCCTCGGAGAGCATGTTAAGCCTTCGGTCGTCCCGGCTGCCATGAACATCTATGGCAGTCGTTATTGGGAAGTATATCTAATATCCTGACACTGGTCTAGTCTTAGGGTATCGTTAGCCTTTAGGTTGCGCAGGTCAGATGGCAGTCGCTCCGTGTAAAAACTGATATCCAGTCAAATCCGGTTAGACTAGAAAGCCGATCCCAAGTGACTTGAGAATAATAAAGGCTAGGGAGAAGAAAAGTACTGAAAATGTTAGACGAGTGTTAATTAGAAAGTTTAATCAAAATAAACAGCAATAAAACCGGTAGAAGTAATTTAATTTCATCGAGTTTTCGCTTGAACGTAAAACAATACTATAGATAAAGGTTATGCTAGACCTCACTGATAGCTATTTTACGTTCAGTGCGAATGCATAGGAAGTTATGATCGTGTTAAAAACTAGCATTTGCTCGCGTAAGGTAAGCGTATGGTAGTAACAGTCCTTTTTAAATGGAAAATATAGCTACGTTACTCGTGCTAATATAGCTTTCTAATGGCAAAAGTTGTTTACGGTTGCGTCGTTTTTGAGTTAAATCATTACAAACAAACGAAAAATCTAATCTTTCCTCTTTATAACATTAGTGTAGACGTACTTGTAGTAATTCTAATTTTTAAGTTCGCATAAGCTTATTTATAATTTTAAATTCGTTAGTTCGATTTTCGGATTGCACATTCATAACAAGCATCTTTATCCCTAAAAGTAGGTGTAGGTAGAATATGGATGACTTTTTTTTTACACTGCTAAGGTGGCAAATAAGCATACGGCCCACCTGATGGTAAGTGGTCACCGTAGCCTATGGACGCCTGCAACACCAGAGGCATCACTTGCCCGTTGCCGACCCTTTAGGAAAGGAAGTGGAAAGGAGAAAGAGCGGGAAGGGGGAAAGAGGGTGATTGGGCCTCCAGCACTCTCACTCACCGACAGTAGGAATACTGCTATTTCACGTCGATATTCTGTGAGAGGGTAGTCCTTCCCCGGTCGAGCCGGCCCATTCATGCTGAAATCATCGAGGCTCTACTACTACGAAATGCTAAACTAAATGGAATAGAATGAAACTGGATGGCTGTTTGAGTCTAGTACCTGGCTATTAACTATTCCTGCTAGGAAATTCGAAAAATTTAAAGTCCGCAGTTTGTTATTATACTTTTGTACTTGCTAGATCATAAAAGTATGTCGTTGTATTACGCTTCAGTGAAATACAACCCTGATGCTTGGTTATTTTATTTATTTTATTATAATTATTTCTTGCAATTACACACACGCACAAGGCGGCCATTGTCTACAACTGTAGGGTTATTCAAAGATAAGCCTAGCAGATGTATAAATATAAAGTACTAGGCCTCGATGGCGTAGTAGTTAGTGTAACTGACTGCCACGCCTGAGGTCGCGGGTTCGATTCCCGCACGAGTCAAACATTTGTGTGCATGAACATGGATGTTTGTCTTGGTCTGGGTGTTTCTATGTATAATATGTATGTATTTACAAAAAAAAAAAAAAGTATATATGTATGTTTATCCATTGTCTAGTACCCATAGTACAAGCTCTGCTTAGTTTGGGCTAGATGGTGTTGTGTGTATGTGGTAGAATATTATATTATTATATTATATTATTATTATATTATAAATATAAAAATATATCATATTTTATGATATAGGTATGATAAAGTCAGCCAAATTGTATATCATGTAATACAGTGATGTGTTAAAATCTGGTTATTTTTAAGACGGTGGCGCTTCGACGAAGTCTTTCTTTTACAGGTATGTCCTACTGTGTATCCTAAATACTTACAATCGTCGTAGTGTGTGTAGAGCCTAACAGACCCATTAGTAATTAACTTTCGTAAGTTGATCTCTACGAAGAATATCAGTTTCTAACAGGTTAATGTGGAAAGTTATTTCATACATGTAGAGCCTTGTCTGTCTCCCAGGGAGTAGGCAGACACTACAGATTTCACTTTACTATCCGGGCGTACTCTCTTTTTACATAGCAGCTTTTTTACATAGCAGCTTTTTTACATAGCAGCTTTTTTACATAGCAGCTTTTTTACATAGCAGCTTTTTTACATAGCAGCTTTTTTACATAGCAGCTTTTTTACATAGCAGCTTTTTTACATAGCAGCTTTTTTACATAACAGCTTTTTTACATAGCAGCTTTTTTACATAGCAGCTTTTTTATAAACTGATCTATTTATATATGTACACACATAAATAATCGGAAGCTTATATTCTCGAAGGGTATGACAGAGGGGTACTACACAAATATTAAGCCAGCTATATTTTTAGATCCTATTTACTATAGCCGTTCACATAGCAGCGAAAGCTCAGTGGGGAAACCAACAGACCGCAATGCAGAGGGTCTCGGGTTCGAACCCATGTCGCGCACCTCTGACTTTCGGAAGTTATATGACATTTCGAAATTATGTGCGTATTGATTGACAATTATCGCCTACTCCGTGCCTCAGAAAGCACGTTAAGCCGACGGTCCCGGCTGCTATGAACATCTATGGTAATCCTTATTGGGAAGTCAGTGCCCTCTAATATCCTGACACCGGTCTAGCCTAAGGGTATCATTAGCCTTCGGGTTGCGGACGTCAGGTGGCAGTCGCTCCGTGTAAAAACTGATCCAGTCAAATCCAGTTAGACTAGAAAGCTGACCCCAAGTGACTTGGGAATAATAAAAGCTAGGGAGAAGAAGATTTACTATAGCCGTTCACCGTTCACAGCGCCAGATTCCATGCCGCTACTAAAAGTTTCTTAACAAAAAATATATCATGAACAGTGAATCGACAAATGCAAGTAAAAGGTTATATAGGTATTCTGTTTTGGAGGTTCCAGGTTAAATATTGGGGTCGGATAAAGTTTTGGAGGTTCCAGGTTAAATATTGGGGTCGGATAAAGTTTAATAAGGGTTTTTGGTTAGGTGCTTCTCAGCAGTAACATTGGCACAATATTTTTTATTTTTTGCTACACTGGCACATTTAATGAATAATAATCATATTTATTTTTCATTAAATGTGCCAGTGTAGTTCAATCCCAAGGCACTCACTTCTCCGACTTTTCAAAGTTATGTGCGTATTAAAATATTTGATATCGCTTGCTTTAACGGTGAAGGAAAACATCGTGAGTGAGGAAACCTGCATATCTACAAGTTCTCCACAGTGTTCTCGAAGATACGCGAAGTCTGCCAACCCGCTCTGGGCCAGCACTTCTCACGCTGAGAACAGGCCCGTGCCCAGCAGTGGGCAGTGGGACCGTTTAATACAGAGCTAGTATTATTATACATCTGGCTAACCCTTGGAAAGAACAGTCATAAGTCAATGTAGGTATAATAACATTTGGCACGCACACAATTCTTATATTTCAACACTTCCCCAAACAATTGTAATCTAGAGTAATGGCAACGCATCCGTTAACTTTAGCGCCATCTGCAGACGGGGCTTAGTAATTGATAATGGTTTATATTTGCTGACAAATTGCTTCACATCCATTTAATGTGGATAGATGGTTCACCGATCATGTGATCAATGGTTTCTTAGTTCCCAAAGGTAGTGAATGTGCTGGAGATCTTGGGATCGATTTCCGAATCGGACAGTGTTATTGCTTTTCTGTTAAAGAGTACTTATTAGCAGCATGGAATTTATGGTTGTGCCTGGTAAACGGCAATATTATCTGGCCGAATGAGGATGTAACTAATCGATAGATGGCATTAAAATTTTATGACAACGTTGCATTTATTAGGTTTTTATATTTTTATCACAAAATCTCCGGATAGTTAAAAGTATCAGGCTGAGCTACAGGGAAACGTGGCTGGATCTAACCATATTTTATAAATTGTTTCCTAGACCCAGACAATCTCAGATTACAAGACGAACGACCCGATTCCCATCAGGGAACAGATAGGCATCATATGTAACATATGTATATCACAGCCGGTCTGAAACATTCGGTCCTACGGTCCTTGAATGAAAATCGTTTATAAAATAAAAATAACAAATTCCCCTGTTGTATGAATAAATTTATTTCCTAAAGCCGGAAACATCAGTCGCTAAAAAGTATTATCTATATCTATGCAAATAAATAAAATTGAAGTATCTGTTTGTAATGTCAAAATAACAGCTTTTTTTACTAAATACACATGAAAATATATACGGTACATATATCCATTGTTAGTTATTTTGTCTGTCTGTCTGTCTGTTTGTACCGACTAATTTCTGAAACGGCTCGATCGATTTTTTTGGGACTTCACTAGCAGATAGCTGGTGTTATAAAAAGTGCCGGCGGGCGCGAGATGACCTCCAGCCACCCTGAGGTTTGACCTGGGGGTGGTGAGCTTCGTGGGCTTGCTCACCACCCGATCAGCACCAGGTCCGAGAGGCGGTGTGCGTGTTCCCACGCGCGCTTCTGTGTCGTGTCTTCGTCCCCTTACAAGGAGACAGTTGAGGGAGTCTTTTTTATATAGTGCCCTGCCGTTTAACACAGCTGGCCGAAACCTCGGCGGGGTCGCGATTGCATGTGAAAGCGATTCGCGCGGCCCCGCTGTCGATGGTTATGTCGAGGAATACCGTGGTAGATTTAGTCGGTATTACCGGCGTATCGGGGTCCGCCTCGTGGAGAGGTACCTATGCGTCAAAGCATTACCCCAAGTAAAAAAAAGTAACTTAGTATACTTCTATTTTAGTTTTTTTTTTTTTTGAAAATTTCCACGCGGACGAAGTCGCGGGGGACAGCTACTTCGACTGTGAGAATGTTTTGGTGGCACAATGGTGATGCGACTGCTGTGCGTGATTGAGTTCGATTCGCGGGTCGGGTATAATAGGATATTGTGTTTTTTTCTGTTGGGATATTATCAATAGCAGGATTTCTGTATCACGCAACAAATATTTATTTAATTACTTTATTAATTACATAGCCTCACGTTTATATCTTCAGAGATGTTACCAAAGGGTCATTACACTCACAATATTCTTTTCGACGCCTTGCTGCTACTTAAACAGCCTATAGAAATAATTGTACAACACACGCACCACCCGGCAATCGAAGCCTGATGAGCAACCGTAAGCTGAAGAGCGAACTGCTACGTGGTCTGTTAACGAGACTTAAGTAGGCACTCTCTGGCGGGAAAACACGGTGGAGAAATTTAGGTAACATCTAGTAATATCTCTTCTCTTTCTCTTTTGAAACTGAAAGGAATAATACCTGTGTAAATTTGCATACATTCAGACAACGGACACAAAAGCAGCAAATTTACGCACACAAATGTTTGTCTGGGGATCGAACCTACAACACTCGGCACAGAGGCAGCGGCAAGGCGACCACTTAAACCATTGCGCTGCCAGTACTATCAAGTCATGTAACCAAGACCGATATCATTGAAATCTCAACCTTAATGTGGTATAAATAAGCTGTATTGCTGCACGGCAATTAAAAACCCGGCACGTGAGCGTCGGGCCTTCAAGTTATACAACCTTTCCAATTCACAATTAAATTGCAATATTATGAACACTTCAAACAACCATTTACAGTGCTGTAAAAATTACTTCGAAGAGTAGTCTTTGCGTAACCCAAAGGTAAATAAAAGTACGTATAGTCAGAAACATAAATGTTTTACTAAGGACGTATCGGCGATAACATTCGCCAAAGCAAGCAGTTCAATAACATCTATCTTTCTTTCAAAGACATCTCCCGCTCTAAGAATAAATTCTGTGTCACGAAGAACTTTACAAACGATCATGCATAATGTTTACATTTTATAGGCTTGATGTTTCGACCAGGTCACACCGGCCGTGGTCACAAGCTGACTGGTGCTGCGATGTCATGTCTCCGTTTTAAGGCAGAAGAATCTTGATTCACCCTCACTTTTGGCATATTTTTGTTTTCCCATGTACCGTCACAAACTATACTCACGGTATCCTATTATGAATGCTAGCCGTCATGTCCGTATTCTGTGAAATACGGACACGACGGCTAGCCTAACCCTATTTTTTTTTTAAATAAAATGTAGCCTAAGCATAAACAAACATATTTTTTGCTAAATTCCACACGGAGGAAGTCACGGGTAACAGTTAGTATATGATAAAAATTGCTTCAAGTAATTGTGATGAGCTCCCAATGCTAAAATATGTGACGGCATTAGTTACAAAACAATTTGGAGATCCTTGAGAGCAAAAATATGTGCCGTTCATGTTCGTAGGATAAGCCATAAATCTAGGCTTAAGATATTCTCCAGATGGTGACAACGAGAGTGGAACATCGTAAGTGCTCCATAATGTTCTTTAAGATGTGTAAAGTTTGTCTATTTGCGCTCGGCCTAGATAAACTAAAGTGTAGACTGCATAGCATAGGCTGTGGGCCATTTCGACAGTATACACAGAGCTTATATTTTTATATAGCACTAACTTAGTAATCAAGTATATGGACTATTACCGTAGGACGAGCTCAACAACATAAGTACGTGACCATTGAACAAATTTATAAAAGTATTTAACCTATTCAATCCCAGTGGCACACCGGCGGCCGGATACAATAGATTTTTAATTATATCTGGTATTCTGAGACATGACAGATCAATTAATTTAAAATCCTAATTACTGTTCTGTGTTATAGAACTGTGATCTATTTATCTTTTAGGTAGTACTGCTATAAAAATCTAACCCATTTTTAGGGTTCCGTACCCAAAGGGTAAAACGGGACCCTGTTACTAAGACTCCGCTGTCCGTCTGTCTGTCCGTCTGTCACCAGGCTGTATCTCATGAACGGTGATAGTTAGACAGTTGAAATTTTTACAGATTATCACAGAGAATAAAATAAATATTTAAGGGGGCTCCCATACAACAAAGGTGATTTTTTTGCTTGTTTTTGCTCGATATTAATAACGGCAACAGGTAGACGCTTGAAATATTCACAGAATATTTAGTCATATATTTACTTTAAAAATAAATAATTAAATTAAAATAAAACAAATATTTAAGGGGGGCTCCCATACAACAGGCATGATTTTTTTGCCTTTTTTATAGATAATGGTACGGAACCCTTCGTGCGCGAGTCCGACTCGCACTCGGTCGGTTTGTTTATATTTTTTAAGATAGACGTAACCAAAATATTTCAAATGCGTATCGACTTGTGATATACTGTACCAAAAAATATCTCGTCAACCAATAGAATGTTGTTTGCGTTAAAACAAGGTTATGATGCCTCCGTGGCGCAGTGGTAGTGAATGCGACTGCTGTGCATGAGGTCTCGGGCTCGAATCCCGGGTCGGGCCATCAAAAAGTTATTGGGTTTTTCAGTTAAGAAATCTCAATATCAGCCCAGGGTTAAGAAGTTGGTAGTTTAGTAGTTGTTAGACACCCCCGTGCCTCGAAAAGCACGAAAAGCCGTTGGTCCTGCGCCTGACCTCTCTCCGGTCGTGTCGGATTATCTGTCCCATCGGATCATGAGAATTAGGGAACAGAGAGTACACTTGTGTTTGCGCACACACTTGTGCACTATAATATCTCCTGCGTAGATGGCCAGTCTTTGTTAAGACTGGCCGCCGTGGACGAAATTCGGACTGGAGGACATTATTATTATGAGTTTATACAGTATTTATTAAAGATCAACATATGCAAGACATTACTTTTTTATTGGTGCTATAGACAAGGTAGCTTACAACGTGACGGTAAGGCGGAGCCGGCGTTTATGGACATGGCTGTGGTTTCTGGGCATCACAGAAGTAATTCCAAGGTAACACAACCTAGTATATGACGACGTAAACCAGGGTACCGTATAGATGGCAAAGAGGCCATGTTGCCTGATGGTGAGCTACCATAGCCTATGTGAAGAGGATGAGGGACTACGAAATAAGAAAAAGAAGGGACTGGAGAAGGACAGAGAAAGGACTAACAAGCAGCCAGAGCGTTTATGAAAACGCCCTGAAAAATTTATTTTTACAGCCGTGGGTGTCAATTCGTCCGAACACCTGGACACTTGTAGTTTAGTTCTAAATTCTGGGAATCCTCTGCCAGCGGCGAGCGGTGCGATCAATTATGTCTTTATTACATCCCCCGTCTAATTTAGTGGAAAAAGTGCCTAAAGTTTTCCAGACCGATTAATCTACTAAATGGCTTTTCATTATAGGTTGTTCCCATTTTAGTAGTACAAACAAAAAAGTCATAAAATTAAACACAACATTAAGATCATTATTGTTAGGTTATTAATTTGATGTTGTGTTTACTAATATTTATGGATGAAAAAATTAATTAATGTTTGATCTTAAGTACACTTTGTAACAAAGCAATAGTTTCTTTGTTGGTATAATAGAAATTTGGTAAGTCTAGGAGATATTAGACATCTTTCATTGTACTAAACCATTTGTGTGGCTGTGGATCGTTTACGGCCACTTATGAGGATAATACGAATAAAGGTTTTAAGTAAGCACTTCGTACTTAAAACCTTTATTCGAATTGGTACTGGCAGGGCTTCATATGTTTTTCTTTTAGCAATAGCGACCGATGCTTGAAAACCGTCGCTGGCGAAATATGGAAGTGATCTGACACCTTCTCGGCCTCTTCCTTCCTTTCCTTACCCTCTTACCTCTGTTCCCTTTCCATAGGCTACAGAAATGTCGTAAACAAGACATGGTCTACTTGGTGGTTCTTATATTTAAACAGACCGTGTGCTTGTTTGCCATCTTAGTGGTCGTCATGTAGGCAGAAGCATTCCCTAGGATTTTCTTTTGTAATACCAAGAAGACAGTCGTGACGATGAGCGGCGTCTACTGCTTACCATCGTAAATACCATTCTCTCGCTCGTCTGCTACCAGTGGCAATACAAAACCACCAAGTGCGTTACTTCTATATTAATCTTCATTTTTTGATAGATTTCGTTAATAAAATACCCTTACCTGGTGGATAGTCGTGGTAGCTGACAGTGGTGTACAAGGCGAAGGGCGACGCAGCCAAGAGTGACACCACCCATAGTATAGCTACTATCTTGAGCGCCCTTCGAAGGCCGGCCATGGCATACAGGTGAAGAGGGTGACAGATCGCGAGGTAGCGCTCCAGAGAAAACGCCACGATCGTTAGCACGGATACGTAGGAAGCCCTGTCGGAAACAAAAAAGTCGAATTAAAGATCCATTAGTCTTTTTCCAGTAAGAAATAGTTTGGGCGTTGTAATATTTGTCTTAATAACTAAGCTCTAGTAGGTCTGCCTACCTGAAGGGTACGTTATAAGGTATAGTTGACGATATGTGAGGTGTGAGGTGAATGTAAAGCTTTCTCACTCTCTCTCTCTCTCTCTCTCTCTCTCTCTCTCTCTTTGTCTATAATAATATTCTATCACATTCACACAACACCATCTAGCCCAAACTAAGCAGAGCTTGTACTATGGGTACATACATACATACATAGACAATGGATAAACATACATATAAACTTTTTTTTTGTAAATACCTACATATTATGCATAGAAACACCCAGACCAAGACAAACATCCATGTTCATGCACACAAATGTTTGACTTGTGAGGGAATCGAACCCGCGATCTCAGGCGTGGCAGTCGGTTACACTAACCACTACGCCATCGAGGCCGCATAATAGGTGGCTTGTGACTTGTGAGCCACTACTACACACTCGTTAGAAATAAACTCCAAGATCCAAGAAGGTTATTTAAAGGTAACTTAATAAAATGTTATTTAATAAAATGAGAAAATATTTATTTTCTCATTTTGTAGTTTCTCATATAATATTTTCCTCACTCAAAACGTGACAGCAACATATTAAGTTTTTAATAAAGCAGACAGTTTTACGTAAAATATCACTATTATATTTTAGTACTAGCTGTTATATCTGGGAGTTCTTTGATAAGGTGTAATGGTTTGTGATTGCCGTAAAATTTAATATATTTATTTCTATATATATATATTACTAATATTATAAAGAGGAAAGATTTGATTTATTATTTTGTTTGTAACGTTTTAAATCAAAAACTACTCAACCGATTCTAAAAGTTCTTTCACCATTAGAAAGCTATATTATCACCGATTACATAGACTATATATCATTTCAAAAAAGTACTGTTATAAATATATTTATTAACAAAATTAAATATGTATTTACGTACTAGAGGAGGCAGTTCAACAGTATTGTTTGTAACAAGCGTTAGAGTGCTTGCTCTCTGAGTGACATAGTCTAAACCACGCACTTACTGCAACTCGACTCATTTGAGTGCATAATTTTAATATTCAGAATAACCTTCATGTGTATCGCGGTACTGTTTCCAAACGGTTAACTTCAATTGAATGAAATAAGTTTTGTTCAATATTTTTCGGGCATTCACAAATATGTTTTGAATAAAATGAATTGCATATGCGGGACTAAATACGTTGTATTATATTCACAAGAGAACACACTAAGTCAATATCAATGAGATAACAGCATCAGTGTTCTTAAGTCAATGATTACTGACGTGCTTTAACGATTACTTCAATGACTCTTTAGTAAAGGTTCACCGTGTAAAATGTTTTCTAAATGTTACTTAAGTATCCGTAACTAACATTGCTTGTTAGCTACGTTTTTCAATAACGCTTCGATTTTATACTAGGTATGTAGATACGTATACCTAAATTTGCCAACAGAAATAAAATACGCAGATAAATTGTCCATGAAATAGAGGTCATCAAAGTTATTCAAGTATGAAAACTAGGCTAAGAGGCCACTTAGCTTAGAAATAATAAGAGCACTTTATATTTTTCTTACTCGATTTTACTATTTTAAAATACCTAAAGATTACTCTGTTTTGTTATATACACATCATACAAGTTATATGAGTAACTTGATTAACTTACATAGCCGGGGAACTATTGAACTTGCACCAAGTACCGCTCTATGAAATGGAGAGTATAGGAGAGTAATACGAGGACGGGGTTCTCTAGTAGGTACACGGAAAAGAAACTAGCTTAGTAACTGAGGACAGTCTATCTAACCAAAATTCTTCTGCGTTTCTTTAATAATAACATTTTAAAATGGGACAATCTTACCTCATATGATCGCTTTTCTTTAACAATGCCAGAGTTATAAGCCTGATGCCAAAGAAGTATTTTTGAAGGCGTTCAAGTAGTTATTATTACACCCAACCAAAACCCACCCCAAATGAACATGTTCTATTCTATCGAATATTTTTAATATTTCGATTCGATTGCTCAATGGCTGAATGTCCGCTAAATTCATAAACGAGCCAGAACTACCTTTTCAGCTTAGCATGCATTTGCATGCACTGCCTAAAAAAGTAAATATCGTTCCTGCACAATTTAATTTTTATTGAACCTTTTTAAAACTAAAGGCAAATATTGCACTACAAAATTAAAAATATTGTCTTTCATTAAATCTTTATGAATACAGAATATTGCTATATTTTATCAATTTCACAATAAGTCCCTTTAATATACCCTAATAATGGGCGATTTTATCGCTGAAAGCAATCTCTGCCAGGCAGGGTTATAGTCATAATTTTCACCAGAACCTTACTATAAGAATTTTAATATACAATTATATTCAATATTCGTATAGTGGGCCATATTTTAATAAGTTTAGAATTTTGGATTGCATATTACCTACATGTATACCTATAAAAGATAGATACTGCTGAGCGAATAATGGATGATTGTCTTCGCTTCGCTTCGGGTTCGGAACCCACACGAGACAAAAATGGAGTGTGACCTGCATATGGTTGTTCCAAGTTTGGGTGATCTTTATTTCCGTTGTTTGTAAAAGTACCCTGCGACCCGGGAATAATCATAGTACGAGAGCCGCCTTATTTAAAATAAATAATATGTATATGCTCATTTCAATGTTAGCGTTATTGCCGCACTTATGGAGATACAACAAACATTTATGAAAATTAAGAAAGGGTAGTATTTAACTGCACAGCAAAAAAATACTAATTGCGCAGCAAAAAAAGCTAATTGATCAGCAACTCATGGCCAGCAAACTTTAAAGAGGTCAAACTAAGTCGACGGGCTCCTATTTTTGGGTGGGTTTAAAAAAAGGAACCTAACATAACCTAACACTTCCGAGACGGAATGCAGTGATTTGAGGCGTATAGATGCTCGTTATCCTGTGCAATATTTGCTGACCAATTAGTATTTTTGCTGATCATTATATTTAATCTCATTAAAAAATGTTTGACTATATTTTAATAGTAAACCTTAACTAAAGAGTAAGTATCTAATTCTGGCATGAATACTAAACACGTGCGGTAAACATAGTTAGTATTCTATGCTCCAAAAGATTAAATAAATATCCACTAACCCAACCGTCATTACCCTAGTCTACCAGATGTGTACAATAACACAAATAACTAGCTAGGTAACTAGGTATCCGCTGTTGGTAGTCCGACAGATAGTTTTAATGTCAGCTATTAAGCAATGCCGAGACCGTTATTGAAGCCAATTTTTAACTAAAACACATTAAATTGTTGAGCAACTAAATGGCGTTGCCTTTGTTCATATAAATGCTAGTATCGTCTAGTTAGTCCGACTATAACATACGAACTAAATAGAAGCTTAGGTTGGTAGCGCCACTGGATGAAACTGCTGTGTCGCAGTTACGATTCTGGGTCGGATTAACAAAAGGTTATTAGATTTTTATTTGTTTACTAGCTTTTGCTCGCGGCTTCGCTCGCATTAATTTAGAATTTTACAATCAATTCGGATCGTACTCGGCCAGAAGTGAGAAAATTTTCATACAAACTTTATCCCCCTTCCGCCCCTTTAGCGGAGAGTTTTATCCATTTCACCTACACAGATATTTTTCAATTGTAATCGATGACTTATGTACCAATTTTCATATACTGCTAAGTCCAGAAATGAGAAAATTTCGTTACAAACTTTACCCCCCATTTTACCCCTCTAGGGGGGAGTTTTGTCCATTCCATTTACATAGATCATTTTCGTTTGTAATCAAGACCCAATATACCAATTTTCATACTTCTAAATCCAGAAATGAGAAAATTTCAATACAAACTTTACCCCCCCATTTTACCTACACGGGTCATTTTCAATTATAATCAATAACTTGTATACCTATTTTATACTTATAAGTCCAGAAATTAGCAAATTCCATATAAATTTCACCCCCCTGTTTCACCCCCTTAGGGGTGGAATTTCAAAAAATTCCTACGACCAGCGGTTTAGGCTGTGCGTTGTCTCTAAGTCAGTCAGTCAGGACATCTTCCTTTATATATATAGATTTATTATTTATTAGAAACACAACAGCTTGTTTTCTATACACATGAATAAGAAAGTAGATAGCACTAGCAATATTGAGCAACACCCTAAATACTAGGGTTATCGTAGAATTCATTGCTAGTACTACCTATAACAAAAGGTTATACTTAAGCCAATTACTGAGTTTCCTGGCATGTTTAGCGGTAAGAAGTGAAACACAGAGACAAACAATCAATCAGTAGTAATTACTAGACCCAAGCAATACCACAATGATATGACATGACATGATGTGACGTGCTGCGTGGACTAATGCTATAAGTTAACCAACAACTGATTGTTTTTCTTAATATTGTCTTGCGTAGGGGGCACAGCGCTACTTTTATGCTGTGGCGATCAAAAGGCTAATTAATTGTGTACTATGTGCGTATGTTTACGGATTCCAGGGCTTCTGCAAACGGTGCTGGACTGTAGGCAGTGAGAAGTCTTAGTCCCTTACACTGTCAGCGAAAGGTCTTCTGTTTTAAAGTGCTCAGTGCGTGTAAAGAGTCTTTGTTGCAATTTACGTTTACTGCGAAAGTAAGGCGCATGGTATAACCGTTTAATATTTAAGCTTGCTGTTACTGAAACTGCTAGAGCAGCGATAGCTCAGTGGGGAGACCAACAGACTGCAATGCAGAGAGTGTCGGGTTCAAACTCACGTCGCGCACCTCTGACTTTCGGAAGTTATGACTTTTCGAAATTATGTGCGTATTGAATTGCTCCGTGCCACGAAAATCACGTTGGTCCCGGCTACCATGCACATCTATCGCAGTCGTTATTGGGAGAGTGTCGACACAAAAGACCCCACTGGGTCGAAGTGTCGCCGGTCTGCACTGACTGGCCCCCACATAAGATGAGATAAGATTATACTGGAACCGCTTTGTTTACTTGTTTCGTTACAGTAAGTGCTCGTAATAAGTGAGTTAGGGAGCATGCGTTCTAGTGTATATTAACTAAGAATCTAGCTGAGTTGTCTCTTCTAGTAAGTAGTCCATAAACTCTAAGTTATAAGTGTCTTCTCTGTAGAAATTCTCGGAAGCAGCACTGCATTTGAAACTGTTAGGCTGTTAGGCTCTAAATGGGTCGTTTACCATTCCAAGAAATTTGTAGCGACACTGCTGACGCTTTAGTTTGTATAGTCAGGCGCAAGTATGCAGTAGCGCCGCGTGGCAGTCGTCTCCCCGCAACCACTCAGTTAGGTCGTAGTCCAATATGTATTAATTATTATTTATAACTGGTACCAGTAAAAATATTCATATCTACAGTAAAGCATTTCATTTGGAAACCTATACAAGAACACATTAGCTTACTACTCCTACAAATTTAAATATGGCTGCCTAGATGCTCGGAATATAGCCAGCCTGATATTACATACATACATATGTATTTTTTTTTATATAACTAAGGTGGCAAACAGGTATACACCCACCCACCACCTTGATGGTAAGTGGTCACTGTAGCCTATGGACGCTTGCAATACCAGAGGCATCACCTGCGCGTTGCAGACCCTTTAGGAAAGGAAGTGTGAAGGAAAAGGAGCGGTAAGGGGAAAAGTGGGTGATTGGGCCTCCGGTACTCTCACTCACCGAACGAAACACAACAGTAGGAATATTGGTATTTCACGACGATATTCTGTGGGAGGGTAGTTTTTCCCCGGTCGAGCCGGCCCATTCATGCTGAAATCAGCGAGGCTCTACTATTCAAAGAGATTCTGAAGCCAATCTCCCTGAAAAGATAGGCAGCCACAATTACACATTTCATAAGTACTAGCGGTCGCCTAGTGGTCAAAATTCTACCAAAATTCCTAAGCTTGCTACTTTTTTTTTTGTTTTTCTCTATTACATATAAATAAGGTATAGGTAACCATAGTTACAAAGAATTGTACGACGTCAGACGAACAATGCTGAAATACTACGAACGCGATTCGCCTGCGTGTGTCAAATGCATGGTTGTGTGCGTATAGTCTTTTTCATTAATTTAATGTATTTTAATGCATATTTTATAAAAATATTAGGATTCGCCCCTCCTTCTCTATATAAACTTTAACTATGCCAAATTTCATACTCCTCCGTCCGCGCAATTTTCGTAAAAAGGGTACTAAGTTTTTGCTTTACGTATTAATATATAGATTGTTTAGGTCGCACTTAATAGAGGCTGAGCCTACTGCCGTTTACCAGGCCCAGTTCCACTCCGAGCTGCTTCTGAGAACTTATTAACGAAGCACCCTAATAGCACTTTGCTCGAAGAATCGAATTCGAGACCCCATGCAAACAGTCGCATTCACCACCGCTCGCCGCCGAGGCATCATTTTATTTTATTTTATTCAGTAGGTACAAAAACAGATAACAGATTAGTATATTGCAAATAATAGTCTTTATATAAATATGTTTATTTATTTCAAATAAGTTTAAGTTGAAATATTCACATTAATTGTGTACACAAACGGACCGATTACCCTCAACAACTCGCGCTCAACTAAAATGGAATGTTCCCCGTATGAGTTTTAAATTGAAAGTACTCGTGTGAATTTAAAAATTTCATGAAACATTCGAGAATTCTCTTGAGTGTGTGTAAAACTCGTCCGTGCGGAAAATATGAGTTTAAAACGTTTGTAATGCTGAGAGCTGAAAGGTATGAGTGCAGTCGAAGGGCGCTTTTTGTTTATTGTTTCGAATCGTATAGCTCGGTTGAGTATGTATCGCTGAGTCTCAAATAACTGCGGCAAAATTTTATATTGTTATTTTTGTGCGGTTTTTAAAGGAAATAAAATCGACTTAATTGATGTGTTCGATTTGTTACTGGGCTCTAAAAGAATTAAAATAATTTTGTGCTAATATGACAACTAACAATTGCATTTGTTTTCTCTTTTCTTTTTTAAAAGGATAAATTCCTACTTACTAGTACTTGCTTACTACTACTAACGGACGCAAAGTACGCTCAGACTCCGAATAATTTATTTATTTATTTTATTTATTTATTTGATTCACCAACAGTTATATACAAATATTCATTAACACAATACAATTGATAGATTTAAATCTAATTGCATAACTAATAATAGGTGAATACAGCATGCATTTCAATGTTTATTAAAAACTATAATATATTTAATAGTAATCAATCAAAATTATAAATTAATCATAAGTTGAAATAGAATATTTAAATAATAATCACATTTAAGTCAAAGTAATACCAATATAATCTATTAATTTAATCAATACATAAATCCATCAATTTAAACAACATATAATTCATTTATGTGTTGTTTAAACAATTATTGAAACAATGAATACAGAATAAATTATCGTTTGAGATATAATAATTATTTAGACACACACAAAAAGAAGTAATATAATTGTTCTGTGTAGCAATGGAACCGACGACCCACAACTTGTCGGATAATATGTACTTTTACGCAATATCAACAACATTGTATATACATCGGCCAATCCGTAGTGTTATTGCTGGCAACATTGCTGGCGCTTTAATTAAACAGTAGCTTTTGCCGGCGGCTTCGCTCGCGTAAGGCCTAGCGCGCACTGCCTTGCGGTGGAACGCGGTGCGTTTATTCTACCGTGCGGTAGAAAAATCGCATTCACGGGGCCGCGCACTGCAGCCAAAAAAAGGCACGTTTTATCATTAGAACTCCAACTGTGGTGCATACACGTCATCGATATGGACTACGATACAAGAGTTGCTATATGTATATATTTATTATTGCGTAAAAAAGGGGTACCCAAACGGTATTGGTTTCGTCCCTTGACGGCCTTAAGGCCTATGAAGGGCTTTTTTTCGTAAGATATAACGATTTACGTTCGTACCCAAAAAAGATTTTCGCCATCACCGGAGAAACGCCAGGTAACGACATATCTGTGTCGCGTCCCAACAGCAACTGAATGAGTGTCTCAGTGCGTTTTTTACACCGCAGTCTTGAGATGTATATGCGATATAAAAATATGTGCGGTAGATTCGCCACAGATTTGCAGCGGGAGGCCAACGACGACTCTACCCATTGCGGTTAATCACCGCAATGCGCGCACTTTTATGACTATATACTTCAAAGACTATGCGTTAAAAGAACGCAAGGCAGTGCGCGCTAGCCTAAAACTAGGTGCGGTTATGTTAGTAACAGATCTCTCTTATTAAATAAAATAGCCTATGTTACTCAGTGATAATATAGCTTTCTAATGGCGAATGAATTTTCAAAATCGATTGAGAAGTTTTGAGTTAAATTACAAACAAACAAAAAATCAAATAATAATAATATTCTATCACATACACACAAAACCATCTAGCCCAAACTAAGCAGAGCTTGTACTATGGGTACTAGACAATGGATAAACGTACAATACGTACATATATAAATTTTTTTGGAAATACATATATATTATACACAGAAAGAGAAAATCTTTTCTCTTTATAATTTTAGTATAGATAAGTGTTTATTTTTAGTAAGCATGATAAAAATAATACTTCGAGTTGTATCCCTAAACTCTTATCGCGTCAGATAGGGATACATCTATACAACGCGGGCTACAGATTGTCCCGGCACGGTACTCGCTCGCGACAGAGATGCCGATCCTCAGGGATTTGTACATTGTACCAGCGCATCAGCACGTTCCAATAAATTTATCCTTTGTAGTTCTCCCGCCCACTGTTATTGCATCGTGTTGATATTTATTCTGAACAATATTTGCTAGAATGAAAATTAGATATAGATTTTACATAAATGGATTGTAAATATTGACTGAAAAGAACTTTTTCAAGAAAATATGAATAATAACATCGGTGGCAAGAGCGTAAGCTAACCACGCTCGCAGAGATAAATTTCTTTTTAATAAGATTAAGTTGATTCCTCTTTTAAATATTAAAGCAGCAAAAGCCGGGTATTGTTTTAGGCTTAATATAAGATAATATCGTCCGTTATTTTAGCGATAGCTCAGTGGGGAGACCAACAGACTGCAATGCAGAGGGTCTCGGGTTCAAACCCACGTAGCGCACCTCTGACTTTCGGAAGTCATATGACTTTTCGAAATGATGTGCGTATTGATTGACAATGGGATTAAATATAATGACCACCAAAAATACTAATTGCGCAGCAAAATATGCTTACTAAAATATATCATAACGAGCACCTATACGCCTCAAATCACTGCATTCCGTCTCGGAAGGAATAGGTTATGTTAGGTTCCTTCTTAAACCCACCCAAAAATAGACGACGTCGAGTTATTTTGATCTCTTTAAATATATTTTGCTGTGCAATTTGGTGATCATTTACTATTTTTGACTGTTATATTTTACTATAACTGGTGATAAGTTAAATATAAGCCATTTTAAATCTGTATTAAGCCACGGCAACTCTGCTTATAAAAAACATAAATGTGTGAACGTTGAACGCCTGAAGAGAAATTTACAGTATCAGCATATTTTTAATTTATTTTTTAATTAATTCCATGCTCCTTTATCTTTTTAATCATAAAAAGGGAATACTCTCTCAAATTTGGGATGTCGGTTGAATTTAAACATCCTAATTGGAGTAATATCTCGTATAACGTTCTGATGTGTTTTTTACTCTCCCAAAGAATTCACTGTATACGCTGCAAGTTAATAGTTATTTATCTAATGCTAGATTTTGCCCGCAGCTTCGCTCGCGTAAGAGTACGTTTAGTTAGGTTAGGTTATGTTTGTTACAGTACTTTTCTTTGTATATAAAATATAGCCTATGTTACTCAGTGATAAATGATAATATAAGTAGCTTTCTGATGGGGAACGAATTTTTAAAATCGGTTATGTAGTTTTTGAGTTTAATTCTTACAAAGAAACTAACAATAATCAAATCTTTCCTTCTTATAGTATTAGTATAGACTTTATTATTCCCAAGTCACTTGGGGTCGGCTTTCTAGTCTTACCGGATTTGACTGGATATCAGTTTTTAAACGGAGTGACTGCCATCTGACCTCCGCAACCCGAAGGCTAACGATACTCTAAGGCTAGACTAGTGTCAGGATATTAGAGGGCACTGACTTCCCAATAACGACTGCCATAAATATTCATGGCAGCCGGGACCGACGGCTTAACGTGCTCTCCGATGCATGGAGCAGGCGATAATTATTGTCAATCAATACGCACATAATTTCAAAAAGTCATATAACATCCGAAAGTCCGAGGTGCGCTACGTGAGTTCAAACCCGAGACCCTCTGCATTGCAGTCTGTTGGTCTCCCCACTGAGCTATCGCACAATTGTTTTCGCTAATTTGGTCATAGCCAAAGGTCACACCATTGATATATATTTGTCTTTTGAGGTCATTTATATATATTTGTCATTGATATATATTTGTCTTTTGAGGTCATTTATATATATTTGTCATTGATATATGTTTGTCTTTTGTCAAGGTCAAGTGAGGTAAAAGTATTTGTTAGTGATATTAATTTAGTCCTAGGTGGCGCATTTATAACCAAACATAAGTTGACACCTCGAAATTACGTTCAATATTATTTTTTGTGGATTTATAGTTAGAAGTTTTCACGAGGAGCCATTTATATAGGTAGCCAAGTTTATGAGCTTAGAAGATTAAAGTAATTTCGGGGCTCTCTAAATTGATCTGCTTTCTAACGTAGGTATTATTTGTGCGCTGGTCGTGAGGACTTGGATTCAATTCTTATGTCGGGCAAAGTTTTAATTGGATTATCCTGCCACGAAATTCTTAGTAGCAGCCTAGAGTCTGAAAGTGTGTCATTACCTGGAAATAGGCTCACACTATTCTAGTTCCTTTCCTGGAATTCAATTATATTTTCTATATTTAAGACTAGTTGACCCGCGCAACTTCGTCTGCTTCACATAAGAGATTTTGTCCCGTTTTTGATTAATGCTCCGTTCCTATTGGTTGTAGCGTGATGTTATATAAGCTATAGCCTTCCTCGATAAATGGGTTATCCAACACTAAAATAATTTTTCAATTCGTACCAATAGTTCCTGAGAGCTAAAGAGTTTGTTTGTTTGGTTGAACGCGCTAGTTCAACCAAACAAACAAACTCTTCAGCTTTATAATATTAATATAGATAGGTTTTTTATAGCAATGGGCGATTACCTATCGATGAAAAAAATTGCATTATTCGAATTTTCATGAACAACATAATTTATTTATTTTAATAAACATATTAAAATTTTCCATGCATACAATAAAATTTTATATGATTGTATATTTAGTTACGTATTAGCCTTACGCCAATACAAAATATGATACGAATGCAATATCAAAATATATTTATTCATTTAGGTCACAAAGTAACACTTATGAACGTCAAGGTTACACTAACTAAACAATAATAGAAAGAAAGAAAATGTTTTATTTGAATCTCCATACATACTTACTTACTTATATGAATTGATATTTACCTGTTGCCTCATTCAGCAAAGCAAGAGCGTAGAACTAATAAGGAAAACGGACAAGAAACTAACGGCCACTCTTTTTATTATATATAACAGAGCATCAGAAGTGCCTGCGGAGCGGTCTCGGCCGTCATTCTTCATTGTGAGCGTGTAGAAGGCGGGTGTTTCGAAATAAACACACAGTTGCACTAGTTAGACTTCTATAATTTCAATTTATTACACTAACGCACGAAATATATCACAATGATGTAGATTAAACTCGATTAAGAGCCAATAGGTTAGCACGTGTCCGCCTCGCGTGACAGCTGTCAATCGAATGACAAGCTGACACTACGTTTGGCGCCACCCACTACTCTATTCGGGGTTACCCGCTCTTATTTTTATTTTACCCATAATTTTAGTACAATACAAATTAATGATAATCATATCGATTTAAATCATATACCATAGATACAATTTTATATTAGCTAAATCAATTATCATTTTAATCACTTATTCTTTCAAAATAAACAAAATAATATTCAGCCAAATCGCGCGCCATCATATATATCGTAATTATTCGATTGTTTATTTATTAAATTGGTAGTCCAGGATTTTGGAACAATTAATGTACAACTATTATGAGTCCACTTATATTTAGTTACACCGAATTGGTAACTTCGGATACGGGCTCATACAGCTCAGTCTCCTTACTACTCCAGACTCTTTGGATATCCACCATCGGCATGATGCTATAACATAACATCTTATTTTATTTAGAACGCAGCCAGTAGAAGCAAATATAGCTAAACCATTTCAAATTTAAAAGCAACTTAATTCATTATCCTTCCAGCAGTTTATTGAACATAAAACGTACTGGAGAACAATTTTATTGCTTGCGGTGATCGTTTATCATAGTGTTTAAAGATCCAGAAAGATAAATGAAATGTATCGGTCTTGTATGATACCAGTCGCAAACACTACCGCTATGACACCGAGACAGATATTTCACTCGACGTATGTAGTCCACTGAAGTGCCTTAACTGGCGCATATTATCCGCGTAGTGCACAAGAGTCTTCTTCTTCTTTCTTCTAAAAAGACAATTACCGCACTAGGCTTTCCTAGAGCGGTAGGTCTTTTTAAAAGAAGAAATAGCTTTATTCCTACTGTTGTGTTTCGTTCGGTGAGTGAGAGTGTCCAATCATCCTCTTTCCCCTTCCCGCCCCATCTCCTTTCCACTTCCTTTTTCTCTTCTTATTTTCCTAAAGGGTCGGCAACGCGCAAGTGAAGCCTCTGGTGTTGCAGGCGTAGATAGGCTACGGTGACCACTTACCATCAGGTGGACCGTGGGTTTGTTTGCCACCTGAGTTTGTATACAAAAAAATATTATGGAGAACTCTCAGACATGCAGATGTCCTCACAATGTTTTTCTTCACAGTTAAAGTGAGCGATAATTAATTATTATTTAATACGCAATTCGAAAAGTTAGAGATGCACTCCTTGGGATCGAACTTGAGACCTCTATGTGATAGTCCAACGGTGTCCTACTAGGCTAAACTTGTTTAAAAACCCTTTAATTAAATACAAAAAGAATATGAAGTATATACATATATACACAACTAGATGTGCCCGCGGCCCCCGTGGATCGTAGCGTGATGTTATGTAACCTATAACCTTCCTCGGTAAATAGGCTATCCAACACAAAAATATTTTTCAAGTCGAAACAGTAGTTCTTGAGATTAGCGCGTTCAAACAAACTCTTCAGCTTTATAATATTAGTATAGTATAGATTAATATAGATATATAATATCACAACAAAGATTTTAAACGTTGTTAACTATAGCATATATTATATAATCTAAACATTACGATGTGTATTACGCTTAATATCACCAATTCACCACCTTTTATGCTAACGTTCCAACTAGTATCGAGTCGCCTAGAATATACCGTAAATTGCCTAGTAGACAAACCTAATTCCACTTTACTTAGCCTTATAATTAACATTTAGGCAAACGTCTAATGAGGCACTCAGTACCGGGCTTTTTAATAATTCCACTATTAACAGAACGAATAACGAGAAGATAGAACATTTAAAATTGTAAAGGTTTCCTTTACCATTTTAAATGGTTTATCTCAGTATCTTATTTTATTTCCTACTAGCTTATGCTCGCGGCTTCGCTCGCGTAAAAGTAGGCAAGGTCATGTTAGCAATAGTAATTTTTTTAAATAAATATTGCGTACGTTATTTAGTGATAATATAGCTTACTAATGGTGAAATAATTTTTAAAATCGGTTAAGTTGTTTTTAAGGTAAATCCTTACAAACTAACAAAAGATCAAATATTTCCTCTTTATAGTCTTCTTCTCCCTAGCCTTTATTATTCCCAGGTCACTTGGGGTCCGCTTTCTAGTCTAACCGGATTAGACTAGATATCAGTTTTTACACGGAGCGACTGCCATCTGACCTCCGCAACCCGAAGGCTAACGATGCCCTAAGGCTAAACTATTGTCAGGATATTAGAGGGCACTGACTTCCCAATAACGACTGCCATAGATGTTCATGGCAGCCGGCACCGACGCCTTAACGTGCTCTCCGAGACACGGAGCAGGCGATAATAAAATTGTCAATCAATACGCACATAATTTCGAAAAGTCATATAACTTCCGAAAGTCAGAGGTGCGCGACGTGGGTTCAAACCCGAGACCCTCTGCAATGCAGTCTGTTGGTCTCACCACAGCTATTGCTGCTACGTTTCATTTCCTCTTTATAGTATTACCTAACATAGATATTGATTTTCAAAAGATGTCTCACGAACTACGTTTCATTCACTGCCTCGCGGGGGCCTTTAGTAACATAGAAGAGGTGGACAAAAGGTTCAAAACAGTCATTTGTAGATCACACATAATTGTCCAGTATGGAATTCGAACCCACAACAGTCAGCGCGATGGCAGCGGTGATGTTGTGTTGTGTGCCAACTGTTTGCCAGCTATGCCATTTAAGTTTGAAACAAGTCGTTATATCTAAGCACAGTTAATTTTTGACACTTGTTCTATAAAAAAATATGTCAATTAGTTGACATATTTTTGCAGTGAAAACTCCTTTAGCGGCGTTGTGCACTTTTTTGTGATGTGTAAAAAATGTTAAACTCGCGTCAGGGCACGTGACCTGATCAAAAATTTGTAAGACCACAGTAAATATAATAACTGTAGCTTATACATTTACTGTGGTAAGACGGAGGGAGAATTGTCAAACTCGCGTCAGGACACGTGACCTGATCGAAAATTCGTAAGACGGAGGGAGAATTGTCATGTTTGTGTACGATAGCGCAATAAATGAATATTGTATTTTACCACATAAATTATAGTACTTTTATACTAATAATTAAAGCAATTCGTGCAAAATTATTCCCTAACCATTCCAAAATATCAAAAATGCACAACGTTAATATTCAAGTTTTCACTTCTGCCGGCACTCCAGGAGTGCAACCCGTTGTTTTTTTTTATAGAACAACTTGTGATATAGAGGTAATTTACCCATTGGTAAATAACCTCTATATCACAAGACGTGATATAAATAGTTGTGCTTTAGCTTAGGTAGACACCAATAAGTCAACTTTAAGTCCGCAGATAGTTGCTTTGAAATCTTAACATGTCTTTAGTACAAGAGTGGGCATGAGTTTCTTCCGGGTTTCTTCTCATAGGCTCACCCTTTGCCTGAACCTAGCAACTAACCTAAATTTAGCTTCAGTAACTTAGTGAACTCACTAACCTATATACTTTGACGTTCATAAGTGTTACATTGTGACCTAAATGAATAAATGATTTTTGACTTTGACTTTGGTTTCAATATATATAAAGTCGAACACAGGCATTATCTTTACTGAGGGTGAAGTGTAGTAAAAAGTGATTAAAAATAAATAGTATGACAATTAATCTATACTAATTAGATGGCTCTAGCGAATAACGCAAAACACAAGTAGACATTTTATCTCTTTAATAATAAGCACGTGTAACAGTTTCAGTCATTCACCTATAACCGCGTCAAAAATTTTCATATTTTCAGTCAGTCTCATAAATTTAATGTCCAACTGAGTATAAAAGAATATGAAAATGGATGGAAAAGTCGAAGTTAGAATTGTCTGTTATTACTACCTACCATCCTACGTATTGCTCCAGGGAGGGGCACATGTCTAACAAAGAACTGCGATGTTCATTTAATTAAATACATTTTTTTTGCGTCCTTAATGCTGATGTTCAATTTCACACGTAGATATCTTATTGTATTAGATCCAGCTAGCCGCAGTCAATTTGCTCGCTTACTACACGATGCCATCTCTCTAGAGAAACAATTGCGAGAGAATTGGACACGCAGTCATTAATAAAAACAGACTTCATACACCACAGGTATCTCCTGGGACGCTTACAAAACTCGAACCTAAGATTTCTTTATACTCCATTTGCTGATTTAGAGTACGGTATAAAAAGGATCCAGGACTTTATGGTTTCTGTTCGGAATCTTGTTCCTAAGCTTCTAAAATATGGGTATACCTCAGTAATGAAGCTGTAAAAGTTTTAGTATCTACGGAAATGTTTACTTGCCGAATGCGAATTTTAAGAAATAAATCACAGCGGTATCTCCATTTAAATCGATGCCTTCGCTTTCATGCCGTGGATGCCGCTGAGGTTCATCTCATATACATATTTATTGGAATCTATGATGCCGAATTCGGAAGCAGTGTGGCGGATATACTGTAAGTAGATCATCCAATAAATATTGCATCCAATTAACCTGGTGCAATATGCCTGCGGTGATTTTAATATCTCAGCTGCCTTATGGACACTAGCATGTCAACGGGCGATCTTCTTAAGTTTTGTTGATAGTATAGCTGTTGTCAATCTATCTGTTTTATAAGGTGTAGTAACCAGAAGTGTCTAATTAACTAAATGAAAAATAAATTGTATCTACCTACTAATGAACTTATAACTATTTAGATTTAAAATGTCTTTGGGAAGGAACTGACTCCCAACATACAGCTCACGCTATTTTGGGAGTCAGGGCTGCATAATGTTTGTATTCACCTTGCTGTTACAAATAAAGAATTATTATTATTATTATTATCCTGTACGGGTTAACAACCGTACAATAGGTATAAACTGGCGTCAGCATAATTGCGACACCGCTGCACGTCGTTCGATCGTTTGTGCAATAATAAAATTAATTAGTACCTAGTTTGTCACCATCCGCACGCGCCTCGTACTCATCGCATATATCTCATTAGTTTTCATAGTAATCATAATAATAATGCTCGTAGCCAGTTGCACTCACTGATCGGTAAACGATTAGCGAGGTTAAGAAATATTGGGTGCGGTCAGTCTATATATGGGTGACCGCTTAGTGGTATTTCATCTGAGCGTCTCCGTGGTTCGGAAGGCACGTAAAAAGTAGGTCCTGGTTGTTGTCAAATTGACAGCAGTCGTTAAGCTATGTCAGAGGCCTACGGGCGGCTTGAATAACTCTTGACAACAGGTTGGCCACTAACCACAAGAAAAAAAGAAAAATAAACAGTACTGAAATATAGTTATTTTTTTAATCTTCTATCCTAGTTAATCTCAACACAATCCTGAACACATCCACATAACAACTTACCAGCAGATGGTCCAACTGACAAGACACGATTATTTATAGAGGAAACATTTTAACATTTATAATAAAGCAAGTTGAAGAGTATTGCCAATGCCAGGGAAAGTCAGTCTAATAAAGTAGTGTCATTGAAAGCGACGTGTTCCTGCCTCTTAACTTTTTAATAGAAGTATGTAGATTAACAATTTAAACCTGAATTCTGACTAGTAACGAGTCTATTGTGCACAACTACAAAGCTCACACTTACATATTGTCGGTCCTTTTTTCAATTTGCTTGTTTTATGTGTTACACAGCTGGTCCAAATGTACAAGCTTTCTATCCCGTCTGGATAAATATTTTAGCCTGTAAAAATTTGAACACTAGTATTTTATATATATATATCCCGATAGACCGGTGTTTTACTGTCGATTTTTGGCTGGAACCCAACTGGTGACTTGAATACATTTTTAAATACATGTCCATCAAGACTTTCTTCTCATTATTATTGATACCGGGGTATGCCACTAGCAACTAGAAACAATCAAGGTACCTGTAGAAATAATTGATCAGAATAATACTTCTTATCGCATACATATTTATTTTCATTTCAGTGTTTTTATGTGTGTGTGTATGCGTGTGCGTCATACAGATCGTACGCTTATCTATATATTAATACGTGAAGCAAAAACTGTGTACCCCTTTTTACGAAAATTGCGCGGACGTAGGAGTATGAAATTTGGCACAGTTAAAGTTTATATGGAGAAAGAGGGGCGGGTCCTAATATTTTTAAAAAATATGCATTAGAAATACATTAAACTAATTAAAAAACACTACACGCACACAAACATGCATTTGACACACGCAGTCGAATCGCGTTCGTAGTATTTCAGCATTGTTCGTCTGACGTCGTACAATTCTTTGTAACTATGGTTACCTATAGGTAACCATAGTAACAAGTTTTCCTTATTACAATAAATAGTACCTTATTTATATGTAATAAAGAAAAAAGAAAACAAACTAGCAAGCTTAGGAGTTTTGGTCGAATTTTGACCACTAGGCGACCGCTAGTTTCAGAGATTGTCATATAAAAATAGTACTTATAATGCAGCACAGCTTGTATTGCCTCACATAATTAAACAGATTCATCACATAGCCAGTTGCACTCACTGATCGGTAAACGATTAGCGAGGTTAAGCAACGTTGGGTGCGGTCAGTCTATAGATGGGTGACCGCTTAGTGGTATTTCATCTGAGCGTCTCCGTGCTTCGGAGGGCACGTAAAAAGTCGGTCCCGGTTGTTGCCAAATTGACAGCAGTCGTTAAGTCATGTCAGAGGCCTACGGGCGGCTTGAACAACTCTTGACAACAGGTTGGCCACTAACCAAACGAAAAGAAGAAGAGATCACACCCACGTAACACTTAGCTAAACAGATAGGTATTATTCTTATTCCACTTGGTCAATAGCAGAGTGCTGCATAAATTGCATTCTCCAATTACATCTGTGAGGTTTCAATATAAAGGGAAGTGCCCACTGAACACACAGTTGAAATGAATGAATGTTTTATTAGTGTATTGCGTGGGCTAGTAGTATCTACAAACTAAGTACCTAGATTAAAGTAACTGCTTTGAGTGCTCTTGAGAGACATCCTTTGTTTTAAGTGGTTATCTAGTGATGTATTTCGTTGTAGTAGTATAAGCTCAGCAAATGTGGGCTCTTAGCTAAATTTGAGTCAGGCAATAAGTATTTTGTTTTCTATAGCTTCAGTGTTTGAAACTCTCTAGTATCTCTCGATATAAGTTTTATTCTATTAAGAGCATTTACACCTGTTCACTTCTTCCGAATGGCAACTTCGCAAATAACAGTAACTTTCAGGTTTTCTAAATAAAATGCATTTATTTGAGTTTTATTTTTAAAATTTGTTAATACACTCTATAGACTAAGATCAAAATGAAAAAAATATAATAATAATTATATTTGTAATCTCTTTACTATGTAAAGATTGGATTATATGTTTTCGATGCGTACTGAGCATAGTAGAAGAACTAAAATTATAATGATATTCCATCTATAATTCACCTTTACTTAAGTATATTAAATTTAAAAAGAGATGGAGACACGTTTATCATTGTGCTCGTCCCTTATCACAACTCATAACCATACCTGACGAAATGTGCGTATGATATATGTATCTCTGCTTACCCCTTTGAGAACATAGGCGTAATTCTATGTACCAATCTATGATAAAACCACCAGGTGGTACAAAATAGTTGTTTTAATAAATAAAAGACAAAAGACTGTTATGAAATACTAGGCCCATGGTATCTACCGGCAAAATACAAGACCATAGTATCAATAAATGAATGTATCTTCGAGATTCGGCACTTACTTTATTCGTATACCACGCTATACTAATGCATATGCATGACCATATACGTTTCATGAACAATTTTCCAGCTTCATTGGACCAAGAAATAGGGGCGTAAGACGTAAAGAATAAAATATTGTTCACATTTTCCATTCGGCTTCGCAGACGCGATAAATAAGAAAATAAGAGAATATATTACTTTTGCAACATTAAGCAAAAAGGGTCACAGCTTAACTAATATATGGCACGGAGTTACAATTAAACTGTAGCCAGGCAATAACCAAAAACGTAAATTATATATTAAACTTATAATTACACATTTCAATTGAATAATTTGTAGTTTAGTTGACTTAATTTAACTATTACTTAAGGTATTTTTGTCGTATTTTGTCGATATATCGGCGTACGTGTGTATCAATGACAAGGTGACGACTTCAACCTTTGGGTCAGTTTTTATAAGATTTCTACAAAGAACTTAAATATTCTCAATGGCAGCATAGAGCCTGGTTTGTTGTCCTGAAGATCGCTGTCTTCCTTTAAGATTTTAATGTAAACATAGGTAGCAAAATTTAAGTGTGACATATCTTTTCAATTCTGCGAAGATTGTTATACATAACACTGTAAGTATAATAAAAAATAAAAACCGGGCGTGATAAAATCAAAACCAAAATAATAATGCTACACGAAGACCTCCACAGGAAAATCCGATATTAAGTAGCCTGAATCAAAGCTGATCACACGTTAGCCATATAAACTCAAAACACAATTGCTTTTATATGTGCTCATGTATAAAGAAAACTTGTCTTTTAAATCTATAATGGTAATCTGATGGTAATTAGCTTACTGTCAAATAACAGCAAAACAGTGAACGCTATTTAAGCCCTACTCTTAAAGTGCAAGAAAGATAGCAAGAACGCCCTATCCAATTTTCCGCAATTTTCATGCTGTTTTCATAAAGAGGTTCTTTTACATGTTATTAGCTGATACGTACACATAACGTACAAAATTAAACCCTGTTACATACACTTGCGTTAATACTTCACCCACAGTTATCTATTTGTCGTCATTAGACACGAAACCACAGCTTAACGAGCTCCAAACATCATTAAATAATTCCCAAACAAGTATTTATTTGCGTCAAACACACTAATATGATCAAATAATACCCGACACAGGCGTTCGTCACAATAACGCGCAGTCATATGTTCGAGTGCTGTCACAAACGAGCAATAATTAACCGCGTCGCACAGATTATATTTGTCATTTAAATTCACTATCGGAGCTTTGTTGTACACGAGGTGCCGATGTTAGCGGGCTCACGAAAATTAGTATGTTCAGTACTACTCATGGAGAAATGGTTGCAACACCTTACAGTTATGATTTGTAAGCAAAATTTTATTGTAAGCTTGGTGATTAAAAAGAGTGGCCATGAATTTCTTGCCTGTTCTTCTCATCAGCCCTACACCCTTGCTTTGCTGAACGTGACAGTAAATGTAAATTCACAGAATTTTTTTATAACTTTGACATTCATAAGTGTTACCTTGTAACCTAACTTGCACAAATTTATTTTTGATTTGATTTGATTTCTTCCAAGTATAAATATGCGAAGAGAAAAGTTTTATATCGCTATTAAGCATAGTGTACTCATGCTCTGAAGTCCAGCCCAAGAATTGAATCCGAGACCTCAAGGTGGGTTTAATTCTTAGGGCTGAACTATGTTGTTGCATTTTTTTTGTGGAGAAGAATTCAAGACCTCAAGATCTCGGGTCAATTCTCTGCGCCGAACTGTGCTATTGCGTTTTCTGTCAAGAAATTCTGTCAGTAGTTTGGAACAGGGGCCAGTAGACGTCAATAAGGTCCCCTCCTATGCAGGCAACTATAACTAACGTATTAATGTGAATATAATATACCATTGCCTTAGATATTGTAATATCGGATTTAGTTTTTCTAGCCACAAGCCTAAAAATAACCTTTAAAACACAGAAATAGTCTACTTCTGGTATGTAAACACATGTTTTTTGACAAATAAATTATCTTTATCTTTATCTGTTTCTTGCAAGTTTCTTCTCATAGGCTCAACCCTTTGCCTGAACCTAGCATCTAACTTAAATGTAGCTCAATAACTTAACAAAATCACTAACATATATATGTTGGAGTTCATAAGTGTTACTTTGTGACGTAAATGGATAAATTATTTTTGACATTGACTTAATGCTTCAGACGTAAATATTTATAACTAGCTTTTGCGCGCGGCTCCGCCCGCGTGGTATCTACATCAATAAAAAGTAACCTATGTTCTTACCCAGGTTTTAAACTATATCTGTACCAAATTTTATCTAAATCGGTTGAGTGGTTTAGCCGTGAAACGGTAACAGACAGACAGACAGATATATAGACAGACAGAGTTACTTTCGAATTTATAATATTAGTAAGGAAGTAAGGATAATCATAAAAAGATCTGTGTAACTGAAGCTCGAGCTCAATACCAGTTAGTATTGAAACGTAAATATGTGACAACGGATCGTTATTCCTGTAAATGGCCGTGGTTCGTGTTGTGAACGTTATATTGGCAATATCACGATCTATGTGAACAGTGTGTGTGTGAGTGAGAGGGTGTGTGTTAGCCAGTGTATGTGTGTGTATGGTTTCACCAGCAAATAGTATCCGCTTATTTAACTTATTTGACTTGTTACTGTGCGATGAACGAGTTGGCAAGTGGATTATTAATTGAATAAAGTATTAATGTATTCATTGACAGAATTATTCATTATTTTAACCTGTTAAGTCTACTACGCTCTCATTGTTTCTTATGACGAAATTCAAGATGTAATTTGCCCCTTCATTTTGCAAGCAATTTCTTGACGTTTGCACAAGAATTATATTAGCATTTACGTACTATACTTTTGCTGTTGCGTTTAAAATAACGCGCAGAATCAAACCTTTCGTTAGCACGCTAAACTATTTTTCGTACGTAACGTAATTTTGAGAAGACCTTGGGTTGGTATTACCTGTAAAAATTGGTACAAGTAAGTTCCCAAGGGAGTTTTTATACCTTATAGCAGATTTCCGCCTCGAAAAATCCAAAAAGGTTCGAAAATGCCAACCTTCGTTGTCCGTAGTTAGAGAGGGATCGGGTTGTGTATAAAAATTGCTGCTTTTATTTACGTTGATTAATGTTTCGCGGTTTTAATTTATTCAATATTTGTATATTTTGCTTTGTTGTGGTCAACAATGTCCAATGAACCGTTTTTTCGTAGCTGAACAACGACAGCTCGATACTGACTGGAAATTGCCTTTTACTATATTATAGTGTTGATCGGGCTAACAATATATTATGTACTTAAAAGGAATTTAGTCGCGTCAGATACTCAAAGGATATGCTTGCCTATTGTGGGGCTACAAGATATTAGGTACTTTCTACATTGTTAATATTTATTGAAGTGAAACTTCTTTATCGACGTATGGGAGAAATTTTGTAGCAGTGTAAAAAAAAATCGTCACGTTTTTCGGTTACGCGCCATGTTGCTTTTTATCAAAGTTTAGTATAGTGACGTAAAGAATATTATGTAATATATTTATAATAATAACAACAATATATTAGTTTTGAAGTTTGGTTTGAAATAAGAATAACAATATATTAATTTGAAAGTGATAAAATAAAAAGACTTATTCAAATTTAAGTGAATTTACAAGAAAAGTGAGAGTGATTATATATTTCGTTTTATAAATTCAACACGTATGAGCATGATTTTAATATTTATTTGAGGTTAACCTCACTTTTTGATTGTAAGTATCAGTGAATGTATATAAATCTGTTAAAATTAGTTAAAGTTGATAAGAAGTCGTAAAGAAGTTTCACTTCTTACCTGTGTACTCTGGTACACACACACATTTTTTTTTTATAAAAATGATTAAAATATATATGGGGCATTGTCTTATACGCTTATGGCACACGGACTCTAACAAAAACAGATCAGGAAAGCTTAGAAGCTTTTGAAATGTGGTGTTGGCGCCGAATGGAAAAGTGTCATTAACAAAAAAGTGGCTAATGAAGAAATATTGAAAAGAGTAAATGAAACCAGACAAATACTGGAACTAATAAAAAAGAGAAAAGGAAATATGATTGGTCAATTACTCAGACACGACAAATTATTACCATAAAATTGGTGATAAATTTGGGTGTGCATAGGCGAATGAAGCAATGGATCTAGAGAACTGCACACGACAGGAGAATCCAGTCTAAACAGGTTGGCATAACCTGCAACTAAAATTGGTGCCATACCTAGTGACTAGTTATTCCTAAAGATGTAGCGAGGAGGTCGAGGATCATAGATGCTAGACAAGTCCGTGTTTTCTTATTTGTGTCCCAGGCATGCAGTGCATGTGGAGAGGTCACTCGAGTCGTGCTGAGGTGCCGATAAACGGTGAGTCGCAGTCACCTTTGCGACATTGGGCGTGTGCGCGTGCGCCAGGAGTGACTCCTGACGATAGGGTAGTCCGTCGTGGCTTACTGTCCAGCTACCACTTGATTTTGCTAGGCAGAACCCCGCCCAATAAGAATTTAAACGTATATAAATAAAACTAAAATTAAAAAATCGCCGAAAATATTTGGCAACTTTTAGAAAAGAAGTGGTTAAATACGTCGCCTCGCCACTGTCGCTGCGTCGAGAGTTGTGTGATTCATAAATAGTTGTTTCCAACCTAGGTGTTCTTTGCGTGAATGAATCCTATGTCGTAGGTGCTTTACAAACATTCAAACAACGGGTTTGAATGTTTGTAAAGCACCTACGACATAGGATTCATTCTAAGAGTAGGTGTCGTGTTTTTTAAATTACAAAGAAATTACAATAATTCTTAACACTATCTTAGCCCTACACAGACCTACGGTTGATATGATATATAATCGTATTAATTCCACAGTCGATGTTTGGACGCCGGCTCAAACAACCATTTTTTTCATTGTGTCTCGATGTGGTTATTAAACTGACTTACTAAATACAACGAATAAAAATGATATCAGATATCATTTACCTTGCAATTTTTCAAACTAGGTTAAATTTAATTGGCTGCAACTTTTTTATTTTTATTTTGTTTATTCCTCATAGAAAGAAAGCCCTCCATGATATTCTGCAATTAGAATGTACCTTAAACGAAAATGTTGACAGTCAGTTCATCTCGGACTGAGATCAAACCCGTAATACCCCTTAACCACTGCGTCATACATAAAGTCGAACAGCTTCAAAGCCTCGAAAAGCATGAATGATCATCTTATACATAATGAGTAATACGGCGTTACGCTCAGAATAAATCTTTACATAGGTATTAAAAATTATATATTACCGAGCTGTCCACCGCGCCTATCATATTTCATTACGAGGGAACTTGCGTGTATTTTATGAGGTTCATAAAACACATTAAAACGTCCTCAAGTGGCGTATCATATCGATTTTCTATAAGTATCCTGTGAAGACTATACGCGCAAGCGTGCGTTACGATATTAAATTTATATTCTCGATGCGAATTACATTAAAGGACAACTTTTCAATACCTATACTAATATTATAAAGCTGAAGAGTTTGTTTGTTTATTTGTTTGTTTGTTTGAACGCGCTAATCTCAGGAACTACTGGTCGATTCGAAAAATTATTTTAGTGTTGGATAGCCTATTTATCGAGGAAGGCTATAGGCTATATAACATCACGTTACGACCCACGGGGGCGGTGCAGTAACGATAAACGCGGGTGAAACCGCGGAAACATTTATTGAATATATAAAATGAGACGGTCTGATTTGCGGACTAAGTCATTAACGCTTAGTCCGAACCCTAGGGCCTAGGCAACTGTTTTTTTAAAGTTTCAACGGTATAGGGAATAAAGATTTTTTGCTTTATTATATCGTTTTACATAAATCATTACTAGAGACTTCAAATTGACATGTAGGTAGGTTAATTATAAACACTAATAACTACATTCTGGTTTTGCCGAAATTCACCCGCGATATCACACACAGCTAACAGCTAAACTTTTTGCGGACGGTGTCACGGGCAAAAGCTAATAACATATGAAATTTAAACGATTACTTGATATTGTAATGTATGTGTATTGCGTCGGTAGTTCAATAATAAATAATATCAATATTTATGTGGGTTTACAACAAATCCATAAAGTAGACTAACGATTATTTGTGAATCAGTCGGAATATACATCTAACAGTGCGAAGGTGTTTTACTGCTCATCCCGATATCCTGGCTATCCCTGCGTTCTTGATACTTCAGTGGCGACGAGATTTATAAGAACATACGTGTGCAGTATATGGTGTGTCATACGTACCAAAATAGTACCGAAAATATGGCGATCGGTAAAATTGGAGAGTTCAAAGTGCAGTCAGATGATTGGAAGTTGTATATTGAACGTCTCGAGAATTACTTCGTGGTTAACGATATCAAGAAAGAGCTGCAGGTGCCAACGCTGGTAACAGTCATGGGAGCGGAGAGCTACGAGTTGCTGGTCAATTTGTGTACACCAGATAAACCCAACACGAAGACATTTGAATTTCTAACGGCCATCATGGAAAAGCATTTGCAACCGAAACCGAGTGTCTTAGCCGAACGCTATAAATTTCGTCAACGGAAACAAAACGAGGGCGAAGGTGTAGCACAGTACATGGCGGTTTTAAAGAAAATGTCAAAGTCTTGTGATTTTGGTACGTGGCTAGAAGAAAGTATCCGGGATCAATTTGTCTGTGGAATCAGTAGCGAAGTAATACGACAACGTTTATTCGCGGAGGACACGTTAGATTATTCCAAGGCTTATAGTATGGCTACGAGCATGGAAGCGGCCGAGAAAAATGCGGCCGTTGTTGAGAGCGCAAATAGTTTTAAGTCGACAGATAAGACAAACACATCGACTGAATGTCTTGCTATGGCGACGATGAATCATCGCGGCGCGGATACTCGCGGAGCGGCGCCGGCAGCGGCGCGAGTCGAGAGAAGGACAGGGGCAGCGCGCGCGATACCGAGCGGCCATCGACGCGTCGGCGGTCGCGGCACGCGTCATACGTCGGCGGACTCGCAGGTGCCGGCTGAGCGGGCTCGGCGGGACCAGCAGTGCACTGTCTGTGGGTGGAGCCACGACACGGCTGCGTGCAAGTTTTCGCAATACGTATGCCGCGTATGCAATAAGAAGGGTCATCTACGTCGTGTGTGCCCATTGGTAGTGGGTCAGCATCATTTGGCAGGGCTTCGACCAGCATCTAGCACATCGGAGAGTGAAGGAAGTGACGAGGTAATCACTGTTGAGATAAATAATTTATCAATAGCGGAATGCCCGCCAATTTATGTAAAATTAATAATACACGGTAAAGATATTAGTATTGAGTGTGATACGGGGAGCGCCGTATCTTGCATTGATTACAGAACATACAAACGGTTGTTTAATGATTTACCGATAGAATCATGTAATTTAATTTTAAGGTATTATACAGGAGAAACCGTAAATCCTATTGGGGTTATTAGGCCAGAGGTTAGATTTAAAAATATCTGTAAGGTATTAGATTTATACATAATTCAGAATGGTAAAACTTTATTAGTGGGTCGACAATGGATGGCCGAATTAAAAATACAGTTATATTCGGATCTCAATGGCAATATAGTGCCAGTTAACAGGGTAATGAGTAACGAGGAATTTAATATGGGCGATTTCAGTTCCAGATACTGTAAGGTGTTCGAAGACGGTCTGGGACGATTCACCGGTGGTGCGGTGAGCATACACGTGAAGCCCGGGGCGCGGCCCGTGTTCATACGCGCGCGCCCGCTGGCGTACGCGCTGCGTGCGCCGGTGGAGCGTGCGCTGGAGCAGCTCGTGCGGGACGGTATCCTCACGCCGGCGGAACGCTCGGATTGGGCCACGCCTATCGTGCCCGTGGTAAAAAAAGATGGTACTATTAGAATCTGTGCAGATTACAAGATAACCTTGAATAAAGTTTTAGAAGTCGACCGTTATCCTTTACCGCGAGTAGAAGATCTGTTAGCTAGGCTACATGGAGGCGACCGGTTCAGTAAAATAGACTTATCGCAGGCTTACGCACAATTTGAATTAGATGAATCGAAGAAATATACAGTAATTAACACACACAAGGGTATGTTCATGTTTAATAGATTAGTATACGGTTTATCATCTAGTCCCGGTATTTTTCAGAGACGTCTAGAACAGTTGTTTGCGGATTTGCCTAATGTGGGAGTATTCTTGGACGATATTGTTGTAACAGGATCAACAACCAAGAATCACATTAAGAATTTGTACAAGGTGTTTGATCGTCTACAGTCTTATGGCTTAAAAGTAAAAAAAGAGAAGTGTAGTTTCTTTGCCAAGAAAATAACATATCTGGGTTACGTAATTAGTAAAGATGGCATACAAACATGTCCCGATAAGGTTAAAGATATAATTGATACACCGGCTCCCTCAAACATATCAGAGTTGAGGGCATTTATAGGTATGACCATGTACTATGTCAAGTTTATAAAGAACGTAAGTACGCTTCTAGCACCTCTATATAGCTAACTAGCTTGTTAACCCTTAACTGTAGCCGTGGGTCCAATGGACCCACTTCCAATCTTTAAAGTGCTGCAAAACACGCCGCGTGCGACGTAGCTCCCCCCGCCTCTCAGTACCTTTCTGCAGTAGGCCGGAGTGCACGCTGTGAGACGGACGCGTTTTGCTCGCTAGTATATAGGTGAGTAATCGCTTTTGAGTGGGTCCAGTGGACCCACAACTATAGATACGTGATTTTTTTGTGTTTATTACTTTGTTTGATTTTTTGTTTTATTTCAGTTTCTAGTCCAAGCAAGTGCAAACAAATGTCTGGGAATCGAGAAAATTTAAAAGGTGGTGTTGATACAGTGGATCAGATGTATTCAGTGTACTCATGCAGTCGCAGAACACGTCGTTGGCCAATGTCTATTCATTATAGGCTGTTGGATATGAGTGCGCTGAACTCATTTATTATTTGCCAAAGCCATGAAAGAGCTCCAAAGATAACTCGTATGGTGTTTTTGAAGGGTCTAGCTAAGTCTTTGTGTGAACCCTATATGCAAGAAAGATGCTATAACCCAAGACTGCCAACACAACTCCGAATAAATATTTCTACAGCTCTTGGGCTGCCTCTAGTAGCACCAGACCCTGGAGAGAACCAAAAATTAGATAGAAATAAGAGAAAAAGATGCTCATTTTGTCCGCCTGCCCAGAGAACTAAGACTGTGCATTTATGCACTAAGTGCAAACAGCCAATATGTATGACAAGTGCAAATACTGTGTGCCGTTCATGCCTATAATTTAGGTTAAGTTAAACCACTGTCAGAATTTTTATGCGAGAAGCTAAATGTTTAATTTTCTTTTGTTTTTATTTTTTATACTGTTAAATTTAAGGGAAGTGTTTCTTTTTTGTTTTTGATACCTTATATATTAATTTTTTATTTTTTTATGTTCACTTGTTCTTAATTAAGACTGATTTTTTAAGTGCCTTTAAAAGATAAAAATATATGTTCCTATTACAAATATTTAATAAGAAAGCCATTTGTTGTTGTTTGTTTGACTAATAATATAAATAAATAAAGTACAAGAAATACAGTGAATTTTGATTTTTATGTCCATTTAAAAACACATGGGTCCCCTGGACCCACAACTATAGATACGAGATTATTTTTCACCACTACAGTTAAGGGTTAAGAGTCCACTTATAATACTTCAGTATCAATGTCGCATATTTAAAAACTTAAGCTAAATTTCAATGCCTTAAAATTTTATATAACTTTGTACTACTAATTTGTTTAAAATATTACAAAGCATTTGCTTTCAAAGCGTTTAGAGTAAACTGCTATTAACTCAGTGACGTGATTAATTCAACAGCTACTGGCGGCTCGCCTCATTACTAGTTTTAAGAGCGCTTGTGCACTACGACTGAGAAAACTCGTACTTCAATTAATCGCTTTGTGTGGTCGGTTCTGTCTCAGATTTGAGAGCCCTCTTCGATGTCCGTATAAACTAAATTGGCTGGAATGTTTACATGTTTCAGTACGGACTGAAACATGTAAACATTCCCAGCCACTTAAACGGGACTATCCGTTTCAATCCAATTTAATAAACCAAATGTTGTTTTATCATTTATAGGTAATTATGGAATAAGTAACATATTTATACGAAACTTGAAGGTTTCTTATAGATTTATTCCAAAATTAGCCTTAGTTAAATCTTAACTAATAAAATCACTTTCTTATTTTTAACATATCACAATCAGTATTTACATATCACATTTATTGCAAAATTAGCCTTAGTTAAATGTTACCTAATAATATCACTTTCTTATTTTTAATATATCACAATCAGTCTCTACACATCACATTTATTGCTAAATGAGCCTTGGAGTGTCCGTCGCTTGCGCAGGTGTTACATAATATTCTAATTAAAATTTTTAATGCAGTGACCAAGAGAAATAAAGCCACTTTTATATTCTTCATTATATTATATCTATTAATTAGTTATTTTTCTGCGGCAAGTTTGTGGAATTTATAAGCTTACATTTTTTCGCGAATTTCAGCGTAATTCTTGAAATTTTCCTGTAGGACTCTTAAAACATCAGTCATGTTCTTATTATTTTTATTAATGACAGAATTATGGAATTATGAATCTCAGTATAATTGTTAGTCTTGTGAGCCTGGCCATAGCAGCAACATTTGTTCGACCACAATTTGTGGCCAACCCATTGTGTGATCATATAGTCGTTAAATTTTGTTATGTTTTTATCTTGAGGACTCTGACATAATGCCAAACACCATCCAAATCATCCGGTGGCAGATAAGAGAGCACAGTACACAAAGCAACGTGCTTGAGCTAGAGCAACGACGAGCAAGCGCGGCCACACGATAAACAGTGTTAAGGTCATAGCACACATATCAACTGTACGTTAAAGCTCATCTTTAACGTACATAATTAGTAGTGAGAATTGTCAAAAGGTAGTATACTAATTAGTAGTATATTATTGTATGTAGTTATACTGTGAAAGAATATATAAAAATAAGAAAGTGTTATTATTGGGTAAGATTAATAATTATTTTCATAGTGACTTTTATTATTTTTATTTTAAAGTCGCAGACTAATTTCGTATGTAGGTACGTAAGTAGGTATGTGAAATTAATAAACGTTCTAGTCATTTATGTATCGACATCTTTCATTTAATAATGTCCTGTAAAACAAATACATCCCAGTACTAGGCTGCTGAGTCGCTCTTGCTCTTTGTGGACAAAAATGTAAAAATAAATTTGAATCCACGAAGAGCACCTGCCAAAAATATTGATGGACGTCTTGATGGGTGCCTTTTGTGGACTAGGTTAGGTGCGGCAGTTTCACTATAAAAGTGACAAACTAAGAACGGAGTTATTGTTGCCGTTGTAATACTAGTGAGTATACAGGGTGTTAGGCACACGGTTGTCCAAATGAAATAGAGATCTGGTTTGGGCTATTGCCAACGCGTTGGACTCAGGCAAATTAAATTTAGTCTCACAGTTTCGGCGATATGATTTTTTATTTTTTTAAATACAAGGTCGGAATTTTGGACTAAAACTGTAAAAATGTTAAACGAATATGGGTTTAGCTGTCATAATGATATTTTTTACTTTAGTTAGGTAACGATTGCTACATTTCACTAAAATTATTATGTCCTATAGACACCTTGTAAAAAAATTATAACTGGCTGTCAAAGTTTTGGATAGAGCTAAAAACAGAACAAAGTTCGAATTTGCATGATTAAACATTTTATGCAAATAAATTTATTATTATTATTGTTTTGGTTGGTTTAATTTGTTTTTTCTCGAAATAAAATTCGGTATTTAATGAAAACCACGGGTCTAGGCCAAGTGGGGTTCATTTGGGGCATTATTTATTAAAAGGGGCTCGTCCTGCAAAAACTTACGAACTATACGACAAGTATTGAGTATAGCGGCCTTCTGCATAGTGATGTAAAGGTTGGTGGGTAGCTCTATCTGTCGTAAATAGTGAAGAAGGTGTTTGGGTATGACGCCTGTGCTGGAGAGCACCAGGGGCACAATGTATACTTTGTTCATTTTCCATATTCTACTTATTTCTTCTTTTAATTCTGTATATTTATGTATTTTTTCTGTTATGGTTTTCTGTAAATTGCGTGTATTGGGTACCGCTATGTCAATTAAATATGTATGTTTATTTAATTTATCTATAATAGTTATGTCAGGCCTATTGTTGTGTACAGTTTTATCTGTAAATATTGCTCTATCAAAGTATATTTTGTGGCTGCTATTCTCCAGCACTGGTTTTGGGGTATATTGGTAGTAGGGAACAGTTTTTGGTATTAGGTTATATTTTACGGCTAGTTTTTGGTGAACGATATTAACAATTTGGTTGTGTCTGTGGGTGTAATCTGTTTGAGCTAGAGATGAGCAGGCTCCTGTAATATGTTGGATGGTTTCAGATGCGTGATGACACTTTCTACATTTGTCATTTTGTGTATTAGGGTCTTTAATAATGAATTTACTATATTTTTTGTATTTACAACCTGATCTTGTATTGCTAACATAAATCCTTCCGTTTCAGGGAAGAGTGAGCCCAATTTTAGCCACTTGTTTGAGCTGTCTGAATCTACATGCGGTTGTTCTAAATCGCGTATATGTCTGCCGTGTAATTCCTTACCTCGCCATCTACATATTTTTTCATGCCTGTGGTCATCTAAACTTTTAAAAATAGTATCTCTGTTGTATAGATTTAAAGGAGTAAAGTTATTATCTATTTCTGTAATTGCTGAGTGAATTTTACTATTTTTGGCTTTATCATAGAAAAAGTCTCTAAGCTTTCGAATCTGTCCTTCCCACAGCATGGTCAAGTCAATCAGTCCTCTACCGCCCTTTTGCCTACTTACTGTAATTCTCTCTATTGCTGCTTTTGGATGTGCGTAGTTGTGTTTAGTTAGTGTGGTTCTAGTCTTAATCTCTAATCTATTTAAGTCAGTGCGTGTCCATTTAATTAATCCAAATGAATACGTTAATATGGGTATGGCAAATGTGTTTATTGCTTTAAATAGATTTTTCGAATGTAACTGTTTTTTACATATTAAGTTTAGTCTCTTAGTATATTCTGATAGAAGCTGTTCCTTGATTTGTGTATGGTTAATGATATTAAACTGGTATATTCCTAAATATTTATATGTATCTGATGGTTGCATAGATATAAATATGTTAGTATCAGTAGCGTTGTTTTGATACTTTACTATTTTTCCCTGTTGTATATGTAGTGTACGACATTTATCTAATCCAAATGACATATATATATATCTTTGCTAAATTGGGTTGTATTTTTTATGAGATTATCAAGGCATTTGTGAATTTTAGCAAACAGTTTAATATCATCCATATACATTAGACGTGTAATGAATGTTTCAGAGTTTAATTTATATCCACTAGTGGTGCTGTTGAGGAGGTTTGACAGAGGATTTAATGCTAGGCAGAACCTTAGTGGACTAAGAGAGTCTCCCTGGAAAATACCATTTCCGATGTTTCATCTGTAGTGATTGTATCTGTACCACTAGTAAGGTGTAATGTTGTTCTCCAGTCATACATGGCATTTTTCAGAAAGCTAATTATCACAGGGTTAATTTTGTAGATGTGAAGGACTCGAATTATCCATGAATGAGGTACACTGTCAAAGTCTTTTTTATAATCTATAAATGAGATATGCAGGTCCCTTTTGTGACTATGGGCGTATTTTAGAATAGTGGAGTCTATAACTAGTTGTTCCTTACATCCTCTATGTCCTTGCCTACAGCCTTTCTGCTCTTCAGACATAATGTTATTGCATTCTAAGAATTTGTTAATTTTATGTGTAATTAATGATGTAATAAGTTTATAAATAGTTGGTAAACATGTAATGGGACGATATTATTATTATTATTAAAAAATAATAATAATATTTAATTTGCCTGAGTTCAACGCGTTGGCAATAGCCCAAACCAGATCTCTATTTCATTTGGACAACCGTGTGCCTAACACCCTATATAGTATGAATATTGGGCGCATGGTTGGCGGAATGGTCTAAAAATGGTCGTCTCACCACTGCCGACTGTTGTTGTGTGTTTAGATCGATTAGCGATGCAACGATATATCGAATATTCGATAATTTCGATAATACGACCCTAAAATATCGATATTTTTATCGATATCAAACCATAATCGATACGGTATTATCATATCGACAAGAAATTAAATATCGATTATTTGGTGATATTTATTATATAGTTATTATTTGTTTCTTATTTACCCACTTCTACTACTAACTTGAAAATTCTGAATTATCGATAATATCGCATTGAAACTGTCGATATAATCGATCATCTATATTTTCAGGCCTTCGATATAAATATCAATATTTTCGTCTCCTTGCAACCCTAGGTTCGATCCCCACATGAGACAAAAATTAATGTGATCCACAAATAGGTGTACCTTGTCTGAGTGTTCGTTGTGCCTGTAGTTGAAAGGTCTGTGAAGTTCTCCGCAACACAGGTTTTATGCCTAGTGCAGTGGAGGTAGAGTAGCATTTTAACAAAAAAAATCAACTATATTTAGATACTTTGGCGGCCTCGATGGCGTAGTCGTGAGTGTAACTGACTACCACGTCTGAAGTCGCGGGTTCGATTCGTGTACAACTCAAACATTTGGTGTGCATGAACATGGTATGTTTGTCTTGGTCTGGGTGTTTCTATGTATAATATGTATGTATTTACAAAAAAAACAGTATATATGTATGTTTATCCATTATCTAGTACCCATAGTACAATCTCTGCTTAGTTTCGGCTAGATGGTGTTGTGTATATGTGGTAGAATATTATTATTATTATACTGTCTCACTGCTAAGCACTGGCCTCTTTTAACATAAATCCTACAATATGCCCAAGTATGTAAACTGAATTCTCGGTAAATATGTAAGCAGAAGTCAAATGTAGACACAAAGGCTCTGCTAGCCCACTGGAATGAATTGTCATTCGTCAGCCTCAGAGGTATGTGGCTGTAGAATGCCTTTAAACGCGAGCTAACAAACATTTCAACAATGTTTTTAAGTGCACCAGTTAAAATTTCAGGTACATCAGATTTCTCTCTTATATTATACTAGTTTTTCTCGCGGCTTTAGTTGCGTTAATCTAGATTATGTCTATAAATTATAACCGTTAGGTACATTAATTTATTCGAGATAAAAGGTACTATATGTCCTTTTCTGTACCCCTGACAACGTGTATGAAAAATTTCATGTTGATCGTTTGAGTAGTTAAGGAGTGAAAACGTAACATACAAACTCACATTCGCATTTATAATATTAAGTTAAGATTAGGATTATACATACGTAGCCTTATATATAGTAGTATTAGCCTTATATATAGCCTTATATATAATAGTATACGTTATGTATTTTTATGTTGCAAGAAATGTAGACATTTTTAACAAGACTAAGTATGTACGATGTCAATATCGCACATATTCGCGCTCACGCTGTGCGCACTCAGCAATGATATTTTTCACGTTTAAGTTAACCTTTGTATCATTAAGTCGTCATTACGATCGCGTTCGGCTCACATCATTAATTTAATATTATCAGGTTTTCAGTGCAATAAATCAGTTATATCAGTTAATCAGTTTTTCTCTTTTTATAATAATCTAAAAGGTGTGCAAACCGTACAAAGTATTCCTGAAGAACAAATTCTATTCGGATTATGGGGATTCCCGAAAAAATAGGCATCGGTTTATTTAAGCTACGCAAACAGAGGATTTCGATCCAAGGCGAGAGGTAAGGCTATAACTGTCTACGAGGCATAGTACCACGCTTCCGAGTAAGGTATTTTCTCTGAAGAAATTCTCGGTGGAGCCCGGTATTTAGAATAGTTGCCGGTAGACGGTAATTTGATCACCTGCTGTTGTATCAGATATAGAAACATAGAGAAATGTTGGTGCTAAGAATTTCTACCTTCTCCTTAGGATATATAAACGTCGGACTGTACATGTGTGTATTTATCTGCCTAAAACATTTACCATGATGTCACACTTATGAACTAAGAATTTTCGGACAAAGTTCTCGTAATGGCTCGTAGCACAATTTTTTTTTGTACGCCACTGTATGAGGCTGAACATTTACGAACTAAACACTATTTGTAATAATATCTTGCATTCAATGTATGTACACCATGTTCAAACAAATAAATGAATTCTTATTCTTATTCTTATTATTCTTATAAAAGAGATTTGACTTTCATCAATATTTTTGAACTGCCTCCGTGGCGCAGCAGTAGTGAATGCGACGGCTGTGCATGAGGTCTCGGATTCGAATCCCGGGTCGAGCCAACAAAAAGTTATTGGGTTTTTCTGTTAAGAAATCTCAATACGAGCCCGGAGTTAGGAAGTTGACGGTGTTAGACATCCCCGTGCCTCGGAAAGCACGTAAAGCCGTTGGTCCTGCATACTACCTACAAACACACATACAGACCTAAATACTATAAATGTAAGAAATTCAAATAGCTGTGCGAAACTACTTTATATAGTTCAGATAGCCGATTCAACAATTTTAGGGTAAAAGCATTCTTTACTAAGAAAAATCATGTCAAGGAAAATATCAAGCATCGTAGCTTTTAAGATAGATTCCTTGCAAATATTTTCTAAATTTATATAAAAAAATCCTGGATATTTTTAAGGAAAATCAAGTTAAAATCTTGGAATTATAATTAATCGCCGTACCTATAGCAACGACAATTTTTACCTGTTGAGTAAAGGGTGTTGCTATGGGCGTTGACAATTTTATTAAATTTTTGGCGAGTAATAACTATCTGCCTAGATATAATACTCCCCATTTAATTTAGCTCAATTGGAGATGCTTTAAATAGAGACTACATGCTACACTATATGCAGGCCATAAATTAATTATTATCACACGTGTGGTACTTGGTCCGAGGCGCCGAGCGTAACACAGATAATGACAGAGCTCATGCGGCGCATATTCAAATCGTATGGAAAAATTGTATGGAGGATTTGTAGTGCTTTTTTGATAAATATGTATCGTTATTGTCAACTAATAACTTAAATATTTGGAACGGACAAATTGTAATATAACTATTTATGTTTCGTTTAAGCTGTAATATAGGATAGATTTCTACTGTTGTAATCTTAAAATCACGTAACACGACTTTACGTTTTTGCGTTTTTCGTGCAAATTTTCGTAATTTTGTAGGCGAAAATATTAATTATTTAAATTTTTTTACACTGAGTAATTGTAAACACATTCATTGTTATGGTAAATGTATATTTTATATTTGTATTAAACAAAAAGTGTTGATTTTATTCACTTAACTGTGACCGCCTGTTTTGGCACATTCCGCTCGGCGCAGTCTTAATACCTAATACTTTTAAGATAATTTTTTATTATTTAAATTGAGTTTGATCTCAAGATACACTTTAGACTTTTCTTTTGATATTAGACCTCGTTAGTCATGCGATATAATTTAGCGTTTATATTTGCAAGCGATTGGTAATAGGTATTTTAGGTAATGCTAGGTTTGGATACAGGTTCATTGAGAGTTTCTGTTAATAAATGCTTGGTAGTAGCACGTCATTTGGAAATATGCCTGATATACTGCAATAGGCTTGCCTCCTAATACGCAAGACCGACTACATCGCTAGTGAAATGTGGTTCTAGTACTTCTCTGCCAATCCCTTCATGGATAAACATGAGAGACTTTATGGTGTAGATTTGCATATTTTAAGCAGTAGGATTAGCATAAGCATACAAACCCAAAATTACATGGCAGAAGCAATCCCAAAAGAGTGTCTAAGTATTTGAGCATTAAAACCGAATAGGATTGCGAGTTATTAATTAAATTCAAAATTAAATAGCTACCTTATACAAAGCGATTATGATTTAATTCCACCCATTATCTCTACCTCGTTATATAAACAAAAATGTAACGCCGGGTTTATCAAAAAATATAACGTAGGGTTAATCAAAAAGCGCACAAACCGTAGGGTGGTTTGTGGTGAGCTAAATGTGAGTCACGACACTGCCATCCTGAATGCCTCGGAGAGTCGATCAGAGGCTCGTCTCTGGCTTGCCTTTATTGATTAGCTACAGTTGAATTCCAGAGTGCTGTACGGTGAAACGATACACTATTGTCAACTAATCATTTTACTTCGCTTTATAATTTTATATTCATTATTTTCATTAACCAATTCAGTACTCGACTAGCGGTCATCGCGCGTGTTCCCTCGCTCCTTTGTATTTTACCTTTGGTCCGGTTAATAAATACGTTATTTTTATCTTAAAACAGACTTATTATTAGATAACCTCGAAGCTTCTACAAGTGCCTTTAGGACTCTAATATCTGGCTAGCCTTAGTCAGCCGGTCAGAGACGAGCCGCCAGAGCTATATGGAGGTGTCCGTTTTCACGAGACATGTGATGATGAAACCGGCACTTGCTGCTCGAAACCCCTAGCTACTCACACCAGTGATGCCCTCTGCTGCCTTTATGGCGTATATGCCTATGGCGGCTATTTAAACGGTCCATCTAGTGATTCGCCAAGTCACCGTTTGCCGATCCGACTTTGTACGGAGACAGTATATCTGGTAGACACCGTTATTTATCCATAGTTTTTATTATACCAATCCATCAAGGACCCAATCCCATATCTCAGATTTATTAGGTTCCATATGTAGCAATAGTCTCCTACTAGTATCCCAGCCCACAGTAGATTAAAACTCTCAAAAGGCCTCTGCTCGTTTGACCCATGTCCCCGTGTAAGCCTCTCAAAATAATAATAATAATAATAAATTCTTTATTGTAACAAAAAGGTATACATAATTAAAGTGTTAGCCCTGATTCCCAAACTAGCGTGAGCTGTATAATGGCAATCAGTTCCTTACCAAAAACAAATGATACAAAATTGTTACAAAAACATTTGCAACATACATAGTTCAGAACATACTTAAGTTAATTTTGTGTGTGCGTATGAGTGTATGTGCATGTGTGAGGGTGTGTGTGTGTATGCGCATGCGTGCGTGTGTGTGTGTGTGTGTGTGTATGCGCGTGTGTGTGTGTGTGTTTGTGTGTATATATGTGTGACTGTGTGTGTGTGTGTTTGTGTGTGTATATGTGTGACTGTGTGTGTGTGTGTGTTTGAGGGTGTGTGTTTGTGTGTGTATGTGTGTGAGGTTGAGGGTGAGGGTGTCTGAGGGTGTGTGTGTGTGTGTGTGAGGGTGTGTGTGTGTGTGAGGGTGTGTGTGTGTATGTGTTTACGTGCGTCAAATATTGTAAAGGCCGAATATTTTCCGAACATACATATCATATAGGAAAATACCCGTAAAAGAGAAACAAATAATAATTGAATATTTTCTTAACGCTAATAAAAACTTTAAGAAAACATATGTAATGTGCCATTGAAATATCTGATAATGAACTTTTTATTGACCACTTGTCAAAAGAAATTGCTTTCATATTTCATTACTCATCCGCTGACAGTAACTGCGTGGCGTCATAAATTACTTTTATCTACGTTATTAATAGTAGTTTAGCACTTGTTTAGCTGATCTAGACCGAGGACGATGCTATCGAACTGCTGTCACTATCAATATTGAAATCAATATTAATTATTACACGCGATGAGCTGGGTGTTATAGAATACGAAAGACGACATTTTGTTTTTTTTTTATACAACTAAGGTAGCAAACAAGCATACGGCCCACCTGATGGTAAGTGGTCACCGTAGCCTATGGACGCCTGCAACACCAGAGGCATCACTTGCGTGTTGCCGACCCTTGAGGAAAGGAAGTGGGAAGGAGAAGAAGTGGTAAGGAGAAAAGGGCGTGATTGGGCCTCCGGCACTCTCACTCATCAAACGAAACACAACAGTAGAAATACTGGTATTTCACGTCGATATTCTGTGAGCGGGTAGTCCTTCCACGGTCGAGCCGGTCCATTCATGCTGAAATCAGCGAGGCTCTATCAGGCTTAGGAGTATTGATTTAAAGTTATATCAGATCTTGCTTCTTATTTTTTTAGACAATAATTCAACGAATCTGCGAAAACAGCACTATATTATTAGTCTTATATTATTTACTTATTATGAGATTTCGAGGTAAAACCCTCGATATCTCTAAGATGCTCGTACCTATCTATGGGACAGTTTATATATAGAGCTGATTTCATTATTATCTGATTCTATTATTTCATGTCTACTTGCATGCTTAATAAATAAACACGTATTTATATATTTCAAAAGTGGGCTCGTACACATAGGCAACTTAAGACTGCGCCGAGCGAAATGTGCCAAAACAGACGGTCACAGTTAAGTAAATAAAGTCAACACTGTTTGTTTAATACAAATATAAAATATACATTTACCATAATGAATGTGTTTACAATAACTCCGTGTAAAAAACTTAAAATAATTAATATTTTTGCCTACAAAATTACGTAAATTTGTACAAAAAATGCAAAAACGTAAGCTCGTGTTACGTGATTTTTAGATTATAACAGTAGAAATCTATCCTATTTTATAGCTTAAACGAAACATAAATAGTTATTTTACAATTTGTCCGTCCCAAATATTTAAGTTATTGGTTGACAATAAAGATACATATTTATCGAAAAAGCACTTCAAATCCTCCATACAATTTTACTATGGCGGCCGCGCGCCGATTTGAATAGCTGTTGTCGACATTTACATTTTCCCATTTCTTAATTGAACTACTAACCCACTTTGGGTTAAATTTAAAGAGAGATACTGCAATGAAGCACACATATGTAACTTGTAACGCGTAGGCAGCATGCACCCTAGTAATAAAATAATTATGTAAAGCCGACCATCCTCTTATGACATAATTTATGTAAACAACCCTTCACTGCTATACGGCTTATAATAGGCTTAAGGCTGAACAAAACGGTAGATCCGTTTTTCTCAGCCTGAAGCCTATTAGCATATTAATGCACCAAAATTTGCACAATTTGAAACACGCTAACTACTAACCTGCAGCTTTGTAAAGAATTTCAACAGTGTAGTCCAACAGAATGGAACAATCACTGCAAGTTGGAACAAGCTGGAACACGGTGAGGCAAAGTTCTGACATACCTAGACAACCGACATGCATATACAAGCACTGTGGACTCATCACGTACAAGTTTTAATTTACATTAACGTTGTAAGCAGATAGTTGTATTGAAATTCAATTTAACATTTTTTTTATACAACTAAGGTGGCAATCAAGCATTTGGCCCACCTGATGGTAAGTGGTCACCGTAGCCTATGGACGCGTGCAACACCAGAGGCATCACTTGCGCGTTGCCGACCCTGTAAAAACCTTTTAACGCTCTTTTTGAAGAATCCCATACCGTAGTTTTGTTACTACCACTCTACTGCGCAACTGTGCACCTTATCTTACTTGAAATTAGACATATACTATTCAGGCTCATATGTTTTAAAAGCGTGTCGACGTCATGTAAATTCATGTATATAAAAGTAGATAAAGCCTTTTACGAAAAGTTAACTGTGTACCAAAAGTTTAGTGGGCTTAGTTGATACTTTCCAAATTATGTATTTTACACTTAATACGATAGCGAAACATTCTAATTACTGCGTGCCAGTTAATGAGCTACAAAAGCCTGTTAAACATCCCTTTGCATCCCATACGCTTGTGTTAAGACCATTACTCCAATTCACACTACCCCTTTCATCAGTCAGACGATCCAATGAGTCACTTTGAGCGAAAGAAAATAAATTAAGTAGCTAACATTGGCTGTTTGAAAAACATATTAATTATATGTGCTTAAAATAGTATATGAGTATTCTTGCTGACTATAATTATAATAAAGGTGACCAAAACTTAGCTAATACATCCTAACTATTATTATAAATGCTAATGTGAGTCTGTTTGTTTGTTTGTTACGCTTTTGCGCCTTAACTACTCGACTTATCATCATGAAATTTCGCATATACATACGTTGTCAGGGGTACAGAACAGAACCTTCATGGATGAAGTACCTTTCATCCAGAAAACAGTACTGTTCCAGTGCGAAACCTTGGGTAACACCTAGTATATAGGCTATAAAAAAACGGTGAAGGAAAACATCGTGAGGAAGCCTGCATGTCGGAGAATTCTTTAAAATGTTATAATAATAATAATAATATTCTACCACATACACACAACACCATCTAGCCCAAACTAAGCAGAGCTTGTAATATGGGTACTAGACAATGGATAAACATACATATATACTTTTTTTTTGTAAATACATACATTTTATACATAGAAACACCCAGACCAAGACAAACATCCATGTTTATGCACACAAATGTTTGACTTGTGCGGGAATCGAACCCGCGACCTTAGGCGTGGCAGTCAGTTACACTAACCACTACGTTGGGGCAGCGTGGTAGATTATAGTCTTTTTTTTTACGTGAGGTATTGCTTTGACCCATACCTCTCTGCGTGGACGGGCGGAGGGGTTATGTCGGACTCGCCGGGGTAAAAGAGAAAGATGGAATAAGAACAATGTACCTCCCGGAATACCGACTAAACCTACCACGGTGTTCCTTGACAAATCCACTGTCGGCGGGACCGCGCGAATCACTTGTATATTATAGTCTAACCCTTCTTATGCTGGAAAGAGGCCTGTGTGCTCCCAGCCGTGAAAAGGTTTATAAAAGAGCTGATATTATTACATTTATAAATGTGAAAATAGTAACATTGTAAGTTATATTTTATTCAGACTTTACTTATATCATAACAGAATACATACGTACTCACGCATATTTGTAAAGGGGTGGTAAGCTAAGGGGCATTTGCCTTGCGATCGAGAGATCGTGGGTTCGAGTCTCACTCATTGTAATACCTAAGTGTACCCACTCCTAACATAGCAACATATCAGCTTCGCTCAAAGGGTCAACAAGAATACTAATAATATGTTACTCAAAATAATTAGTATTCGATTGTTTCGGTGTTGCAACGGTACCATATGACTGCTATGCATGACGTTGTAGATTCAATTCCTGGACCGGGTAAAGTGTTTTCTGTTTTTGTGTCTGAAACTGTGACCTGTAGATGCCAGTAAGCTTGCCCCTTATTACGTGGGACCCAAAAAGCATAATTAGCGATACGTGGGTGTAATACGCATATGATTTAGATGTGAGACCTACCTACTAGATAGTCTATCAAAATTACTTGAAATTATTTATTTATTTATTTATGTGGAAGACTTACAGCTAATTTACCAAAATGGCAATAGATGTAGTAATTTGACAGCCAATTACAAGTCTTCACTTCTAGTTATCACAGTAAAATAACATAACAGTACGTGAACAACATGCACATTTTACACATCTAATCACTTTACACAATATTATTATTTTATTTTAACATTTTAGGAAAACTTACAGCTAAAATACATTATTAACATAATAATATAAAAAGGTGAAGGCCAATTAAAAGTTTTCACTGATAGAATATATGACCGTGAATATAATTACACGTAGAAGTAGACATATTGTGATATTGTGAATATGTGAAGTTAATACAAATAATTTAGCTATAGATAAAACAATTGAATTTTGCTGAGTACTGACTATCAGCTATCCATAAAGAAGTCAAGTGTTAAGCATCTTTTTGCCTGGATAGGATTGGTAGTAAAGACATCAAAGTCAAATCTCTTACAGAGTTTATTAAAGTTACGACTCGCTCGCACAATATACGTGTTTTGTCTGTAAGTGGTGGAGGCGGATGGTATGCTTATCGGTGGATTATGTTTAAAAATAAGTTCAGGATCTCTAAATTCTACAAACGGGCGCACTTTATTTCCGCATTTCAGCAGGGTCTGCGCCAATTTTAAATATTCATACAAAACTTTTAATTAAATTTTTCTCACAAAATATTTAAATTTTAAAATTCCTTAACAAAAGAAAAATCTGCCCCGTCGCGTCGGTCTCGTAATAATTGTACGTTCAGGTTTGCTTGCGATCATAGATCCCTGGTTTTCTTCCCAGATTGGGCTCTTGATAGCTTTGTCTATCGGGATATTCCCAGTAACTGCTCGAGGTCTGGATGTATGCCCGGTTGACTGCACGCCCACTATCGCATCTACATGGGACCTAAAAGCATAGCAGGTGAAATGTTGGTGTCATATACAGATTGTTGGACCCAGATCCAGTCCCTGTAGCTATTGAGAATATCGTGACAAAACCTCCTAATAACATTTTGTTCAACCCAGGCAACGGGTCCGAGACCTCGTGCAATGTAGTCGCATTCTTTATCCACCACTGCGCAGAGGCACAGTCATAAATAAAAGCAGAGCTATGTCCCAACGATATAGCGCACTCAAACCATAACTAAAGACAACACAATCTCTTTTCCATTTCGCGATGTCAATAAACAACCCAAAAATAAACCCAGCCTTTCATTTGATGATAATACTAATTAACAGAGAGATTATCCCATATTAAAAGCTTTCATTTATTTACCTTTCACAACATTCAAGTATTCATATAGGTATTTGTTTGAGGCATCGCTTAAGACTGCGCCGAGCGAAATGTGCCAAAATACGCGGTCACAGTTAAGTGAATAAAATCAACACTTTTTGTTTAATACAAATATAAAATATACATTTACCATAACAATGAATGTGTTTACAATTACTCCGTGTAAAAAAATTAAAATAATTAATATTTTCGCCTACAAAATTACGAAAAATGCAAAAACGTAAGCTCATGTTACGTGATTTTTAGATTATAACAGTAGAAATCTATCCATATATTACAATTTGTCCGTCCCAAATATTTAAGTTATTGGTTGACAATAAAGATACATATTTATCAAAAAAGCACTTTCTGAAGTATTTCACGATACATCGCGTTAAACACTTTGAGATCAAGTGAAGTGAAAATAATGTATCTGATGGAAACCGACGGTTTATAACATAGCTTTAAAAGTATTGCTGAAAGGAATGCACATACTTATATTACTTTTCAATATGCATTTAAATGGAATAGCGGCGTATTTGTTATTCTTAGCGTTTTCACCGCTCTAGAAATGTCTGGCATATTTGACGCTCGATAAAATAAATATTACAAAAGTAGATAGCATGTTTAACTTTGATCTCTCTATAATAGAATCCAGTAATTTTCAGGTAAAATAGACTCATAGGCTTACGCATGTATATCTCCATAAGCTAAACCTACATTTAGTTAAATTTGTGTTTAAGTCCCATGTATCAAGCAGGCTCTGTGCTGCCACTGAGAAGTGACTGCCACTGAATATAAATGCCACTGTTAGGCAGTTAGGTACTCCAGAACCTTACAGTCGCACGCAGACATAAGCGTTATCTCCCGTATATCTTATTTTTATTTGTTAAATCCGTTGTATAGTTTTCGCGGGATTAAGTAACATAATCATATCTGAGCCTCCAAACTTCTCCACAAATTTTCACAATAAAATAGTAGGATTTTTTATCTTAGGAAGCCTATACCTGCGTTAAGAACTAGGCTTGTGTTGCGAGGGACTTTACAAATATTCAAACAACGGATACAAAAGACACCCAGACTCAGCACAACCATTTGTGGACTACACAAGTTTTTATCCCGTGTGAGATTCGAACCCACAACATTCTACTAAGTGGCAATGGCGACGCGACCACTTAAACCAATACGCCATATTCAGACTTTCCCTTAGCATTTATACAAGAATTAAAAGCCTTTACATAAAATAAATACCCACGTGCTTAAACCTAGAATATGGCGGAAATCTATTGATATAAAATGTCATTAAAATTATTAGGCTCATTCGTTGCCGAACGATCCTGAAGATGCCTCGCGCTGAGTCGAAACACGACGTGTTGACGCATATTTTGTGCTCGAAGCGGCACTCTGCAAGTTGGAGCACGCCCGGGGCTCACGTCGTGACTATCCTTATTCAGAGGAGTTCGGTACTGTCAAGCTTTTGCTATTGCAATAGTTAGGGTGAGCAATCCGAGGGTGCATGGCAGGTTCCTCTCTTCACAATATTTTTATATCTAAACTAAGAAAACATTAGTAGGTATCCCACACATCAGAGCCAATTAACGTCAAGGTTTTGTTCATAACATGAACATCATACTAGTACTAGCCCAGTTCTCGCAGTACCGTTATTAAGCTACGGCTTGACATTGTCCTCTAATTGGACAGAGATGTTCGAACGATGGGACGCTACGCTGGGTCACGTGCCACGTGTTAAACCACAATCAAATAGTTGCACATGTGAACCAGTCAGCACACACAACAAATATCGTATAACGTCACAACCATTGTATAATGTCTATTCAAGTGGCAATGCCTAAGGATGTGACACGACGGTCTTAGAATAGAATGTTGGGTAACTGTGTAAGTCCAGGCGTTATTGACTCGAAATCCCGAGAAGACAAAACAATTAAATAAGCATAATTTATGTAATCTCGACAAAATGTTATGCATTTCAAAAAGGTATGTAAATACCCAGGATGAATACGTTAAGTACCGTTTCATGTTATACATATTATATTAGGTGTGTTCATATTTTAGGATCTTAATGTATATCTGATAAACAACCTAAGTGTGTAAACCTAGAAGCAAAAAAAGGAAATTTATTTTAATGACAATTTCAAACATTTCATACCTGGTCATGTTCGAGTTCACGGAATTCGAACAGACTGTTTGATATTGATAAGTTGGTAAAAAGGAAACGCCATATCTTAGTGAAGATAATGTATACGGATTTATTTGTCGCGGTTTTCCATTGAACAGGGGCTATTTTATGTGACGCTTAAATATGACCACACCTTTCTGTTACACGCTGTATAAATATGGTTTTAGCTTGACTTTGATTATTAATTTCATAATTTATAAAGATTTGGTGTCTTTAAAGACACCTCAGTCGCTTATTTATGGTGGTGTGTTCATATTTTTAGGACGAAATGCTTATAAAAATATTGTTCTCTTGAATGATCTGACGGTCTTGCGAACGTAGAGCTCTTATAGTTGTTTAAGCGGTCGACTTGCCATTGCCCCTATGCCTTGTGTTGCGGGTTCGAATTCGAGACGGAACTGAAAATTGTGAGGTCTTCAAATGGTTGTTCCGAGGCTAGGGGATCTTGTGTTCATGTAAATATTTGTAAAGTCCCCAGACACAGGAATTATTCCTAATACAAATTTCGACAGCCAAGATTTTTGGTCCCACATTATTGAGCTTATTGTCATTTACTGAGCACAGTTCCACACTCCGTGCTGCTGAGAATTGAATCAGAGATTTTATGCCCAACAGTCACATACTTTACCACTGCATCACCGAGGCAGTCGCCTTTTGTAACATGGTACTTGAAATCATGATTGGCAAAATGTGAGTATAATACATTATTACTTCGATCTATTACAGCGGCGATAGAATTGCGCTATTCCATTGCACAATAGGACTCGATTACCTCTACAGACCTCTGCTTAATCTTTCAACAATACAATAAAACGCCGTTTTTCTATTTTGCATTTATTTCTTAACTCAACAAATTCTAACGTTATAAAATGAATAAAAATATACTTGAAGTCGAACGTTGGTTAATTTTATTCAAAGTAAAGTATTCTCATTTGCGTAAGGTCAGCAAAGTTAATTCAGTACTGGCAGGGCTTTTTTGTATTCCCGCCAGCCTGCCGTGTTAAGTAAATAATAGGTGCATATTAAAATTTTCCTTTTTCTGTATTGGACTTGTAAATTTAAAGAGTGGCCTTTTTTCAGCAGTGGGAAATACCAATTGGCTAAAGAAACACTATATGTTTTTGGCTGCAGTCGCTAAAATAATTAAACAAAGAAAGCATCAACTGCTGAAACATGTTTAAGGTCAAAGTTAAGTTGCATAAAAACGTGTAGGATTACTTGGATACTTCAATCAACTTACATTAATAATAAAATAAAATACATTGGAAAAGGCCTGTTTGAGGAGTAACACAGTCTCATGGGGGAAAACAGGAAAACAATGAAAAAACACACTCTTTTCAATCGCTAATCGTTTACAATAAGATCCCCAACAACACATATCGTTTACTAACTTTTTCCCTTATATAAACTGCTGTGTGTGTAATTAACTAAATTAGTTAATTATAAGAGGTTAATTTTATTGTCATTATAAATGTAGCAAGCGACGGTGGCTTAAAGGATCAAGCATTGAACTTGCTATCACGTCGACATTACAAATCTTAAAACAGCGGACACAAAGAACACCTAGACCTTGTACAACTATTTGCCAAACACACAAAAATATTTGTCTTACATGGAAATCAAACTTATAACACTCGGCGCATTTACTTTGGCGACGTAATAGTTTAAAGCTCTACGCTATCCATACAACCGGTGCGGTGTGTAACTCACATGATTAGTGTAGCAAATTTGATGACGGTTTACTAATCTAGGTTTAGGCAGGGTTATCAATTAAATTCAGACTTGAATCCAATTACAGTGAGTAGATTGAATGTTTTATCTCGCCCATGGAGTGTAGCGATAGCGATGTACGCGAAAGTCTTAGCTTTGACAAATTTAAAGGGTATGTTAATTCCAGCCCTGCTAAAACGAGAACTGTGTAATGGGAAACATGTGGTCGTACGTAACTAACTGAAATATATTGACTGACTTCAAAGAAGTAGGAAGTTCTTAATTCAATCCGTACGTACTTGTCTCTTTTTGTGTATATTACCTCATATCTTTGACATGACGCAACCAATACGAATGATTTTTTTATGGGTAGTATTTAACTGCACTGCAAAATATGTTTACGAAAAATACTAATTGCGCACCAAAATATATTTAAAGAGATCAAACTAAGTCGACGTATTTTTGGGTTGGTTTAAGAAGGAACCTTACATAACCTAAACCTTCCGAGACGGAATGCAGTGATTTGAGGCGTGTAGGTGCTCGTTATGATATATTTTAGTAAGCACATTTTGCTGCGCAATTAGTATTTTTGGTGGTCATTATATTTAATCCCTTTTTTATTTGAAAGTATCTACTTCTGATCTGTATCTGATAGGATGAATGTGTGTAACCGCTGCTAATTTAAGCAATATCTGAAGTATACCTATGTATGTACATGAATATAGCCAAGGTGCCGTGAAATTTCTTCGCTTCTCTTTTTTATGTTACACAGGGAATGTTGGATGTAACTGAATAATTCATTTTATGCTTTAGGGCCTATGTTTAATTGAGTAAGTACGTTACTTCATACGCAACAGTTAACAGTAGAACAGCGTACGATCAAAAGATCTTTTAAAAAGCATATAACATTGGTTGCAAAGTGAAGGAACAATTGATATTTTCAATTGCAGTGATAGACAAAGTGGGCGCGTACTCGGGGCTATTTGTCTCGTACCTACACCTGCATTTGAATAGTGGATACGTCACATAATAGTCTTGCTGCTTTTTCCCTTTCTATGATCGTTTGACAATTACCCCTTCTATCATATTTGGAAAGCTTCTATCTTATTTTCATCCATGTTTAATCTACACGAATTTTTGTTATATGGTTTATTTCTACATGTTTTTGTAATTACTCACACAATAAAAAATATATTTAAAGATATAAAATGTATGAAATCCCATTATTATGGGCAACAGAGTCGAAGCTGTAGCTTGTAGTGTGGTAGTCCTAACCACCTTACAGGTGGTTAGGACTCTAGAGAATGAAACTACCTTAAGATGCGTGCTGAGTCAAGTAATACGACGTTCTGCATTAGAGACTTAATCCAACAGTCTAACGCAAGCCTCTTTAGGTGGTCGTCTAGGCTCTTAGCAATTAGTCAATTGACGACTATCTGTATAAAGACCATCACTGTTTTTGTTAACAAACCTTATTTATTCAAACTAAACTACTTTATACGGATTTAATCGCGTTGTTTATTTAACACTTTATTACATAATTTTAAAACTATTACACTTTATTAAACTTCACTACTTTTAAGGTAATAAAATTATGAAAACTATAACTATTTACATTTAAGTTTTTTTACACTTTCTCCGTCGTTTCGGTGTCTTTTTAGCAGCCATGTTCACGGGGAGACCTATTTATTTATAGATCTACTATTCGATATTCAAATACCTATGTTTGTTGTTTTAAAAGTTTTAAAAAGAGAACCCTATTTACTTAAACACTATCCAATATGGAACCACACAGTCAGTTGCTGTGGCGCGAGCCTCGTCTTTTAAGCCGCGCGGCGTCGCCTTTTGAATAGTAGATCGATCGCTCTCCGTTCGTAGCAGGTGCACGGTGCACCGCTACTTTGTTCAGTGTAGTGCTAACATTTGCTATAAGGATTCCACTGGCATGAAATCGGCTTACGTCGCGCAAATACAAATTTCTGTCAATGGAATAAAAGCGAAAACGACGGGCATTGAGGGTGGAAATTTTCAAGGTATATTTATGATACATAGATAAGTGTATTATTACTGGTACAGGGGATACCATGGATAATACATTCATACATAGTCTCTCGTCTTTTTTCTTCGAAGGGGTAAGCAGAGGTGAATTACACCCACATTTCACCAACGGGTCCAAGGTCCCACGTGGTGAAGTAATACCGTCTACCGCGCGCAGTTCCAGACTCACTACTGCTTCTAAGACTATTACAGAAAATAGCAATATCACTTTGACCACTCCAAGAATCGAACCCGATTGATCCACAGCAGCCACATTTACTACTGCTGCGACCAATATAGTCATGAATTATATAAACCAAGTAATCATTAAAATGTTCTTAAATTTTTCTTTTTCTTCTTAAAACATTTCTACTAGCATCAAGTCAACTCCATTCGTAAGAAGAGATCGATTCCTGAGAAAATGTTTAGCATATTACTCCGCTTAATTGTATACAGATATGTTCTTCTGCGTAAAGGTAGGTTTATTTATATGGAGAACTATTTTATGTTCAGTTATTTCGCAAATTTAATCAGAATATTAGGACAGCCGGGCTCGTTGATTACATTTATTTAAGTAATCCGTTTACAGTTATTTGTATAGTATAAGGAAGTAAAGGTCTCTGGTATGTCCGCGGTTTGGGTTCTTCTATCCAATCATGTTAATTGGCAGTTTCCAGCAACACCTAGTTAAGTTGAACTCTGATTTATATCGCAGAAATCGACTTATTTCCAAAGGTTACTGAAACTTAGTCTAGGATATATCATATATTTAGGAAACTACCGGTATGTTAAATGTTAAACAATTTTTAATGAGTTATATAGTCGTTTTTAATGGGATTACTCCAGCACAAGGCTCTTCAGCCCTGTGTCGCAGGAGATAACACTAACACTCAAATAATGAACACTTGAATATCCAAACTCCGAATAATAGTGTATCATCATCCTCTTGACTTGGTCCCAATTTATTTGAGGTCGGTGCAGTATGTCCTTAGCTTCCATACTTCTCTGTCACCCGTCATCTGATCATTTACCCCTTTCTCTTTCATATCCATCCTCACACCGTCCATCCATCTTTTCCTTGGCCTTCCTCTCTCTTTTCGTCCCTCTACCCTCATATTCATCACTTGCTTACTTATATACGAATAATAGTGTATAGTTTGTATAAATAATTGTTCAGTGTGAGACTGGAACTCATAATATTTTGCGGTAGAGTTGTGGTAACCACTTTTAGGTCCCACGACGAACCTTAAACCGTTTACGAAGCACAGTTCCTTCATGCTACTTCTAATAGTAATCTGATAGAAAATCACAATAACACTTCACCAGCACACAGCACAGCACTTGCATACCGCTCGCTGCGCCATCAACTTAGTGAATCAGTTTTACTTATTTATTATAGAACTTAAGTCTTAAGGATATGTGTGGTATGTGCTTCAGTAGGTACATTCAATCAATAGAGGATAGTTTACACAAAAATATTAAGGACTTTTGGGTGTATATTTCTAATCGTAAGGATAAACCTGGTATACCGGCTAGAGTACAATACCTTAACGCCGTATCAAATGACCCTCAGTCAACATGCAATATGTTTTCAAATTTCTTTTCCTCCGTGTATGAGCCGGCTTCACCTACGCTATCGCAATGGAAGCCTCCTTCTGACGCCCCATCTCATGACATCACTATAACTGATATACACTTTACTGAAGAAAAGGTAATGAAGGGACTAAAATCTCTTATTTCAAATAAGGGCCCAGGACCCGATGGCTTAACTCCGCTTTTCCTAAAAAACACTGCTGTAACAATTTGCACACCATTGACTATTATTTATAATAAATGTATAAGTGAAGGTATCATGCCATCTGTATGGAAACACGCTAACATCACACCTGTACACAAAAGCGGATCTAAAATCAATGTTATGCACTATCGTCCTATCTCTATTCTGTCTACCTTGTCGAAGCTTTTTGAAAGACTTGTGCATAACGAAATATACCCTATACTGCACAATATAATTATAAAGCAACAGCATGGTTTTGTAAAACGTCGATCAACGACTACTAACTTATTGGTATTTTCGAGTTATTTATTTGACAATATCGATAATCGCTATCAGATAGATGCAGTTTATACAGACTTTCAAAAAGCTTTCGACAAGGTGGATCACGAATTGCTGCTAAACCGAATAGCTTTTAATGGAATACGTGGTAACCTATTGCGTTGGTTTACCTCGTATATAACTAATCGCAGCCAAAAGATTGTTATTAATGGGTTCCACTTTGACACCACTCAGGTCACCTCTGGCGTTCCGCAAGGCTCTATCTTGGGTCCTCTTTTGTTCGTTATGTTCATTAATGACATAGGCAAATGTTTTCACCACTCGAAGTTTCTACTATACGCAGATGACCTTAAAGTGTATAGAACTATTAAGAATATACAAGATTGTTATCTTCTTCAAGAGGATCTTGACAGACTAACGAACTATTGTAACACTAGCAAACTTCATTTAAGTATATCCAAATGCCACTATCTCAATTTCACTAAAAATAATAACATTTTTAGCTTTGTTTATACTCTTTGTAGTGATACATTAACTAAGGTGAGCTCTGTACGTGACCTCGGTGTACAGCTTGATTCTAAACTCTGCTTGGACCTGCACGTTGAACATGTTGTCAATAAAGCATATCAGATGTACGGATTTATAATGCGATCAATTACTGATTTCAAGCGGACCGTTTCCTACCTCTGTTTGTACAAAGCATTAGTGCGTTCACAACTGGAGTACGCAGTTTCCATCTGGAACCCGTACTACAATAAATACATTGACATTTTAGAAAACGTCCAACGTAGATTTCTTCGTGCCATGCACTATAGATGTCATAGATGCTATTTACCCTATAGCCAGTTGCTAAGTAAATACGGTATTCTGGCGCTCAGTTCTAGACGTTCTCAATTGGAGGCAGTAACATTATATAATATTGTAAATAACTATTTTGACTGTATTGATTTAAATAATGTTTTGTGCTATGCAGTACCCAGAACTGTTCATAGACGGCTGGTGCGTGCAGGCAAATTGTTTGCAGTGGGTACTTGCCGTACTAACACGGGCCTGCGTTCACCAATCCGTCGAATGGCTCATACATACAATGAAACATTTCAGCATATCGACATATTTGTATGCTCTGCGATAAGTTTTCGTAAACTTGTATATGAGACACTAAACTCATAACTAGTATAAGTACCTACTCTCTCGAACTTACACAGAATTTATATTTTTAATTTATTCCTCTTTTCTTTGCAATGTTTTATATTTTTGTATGTTTTTTATTTTATTCTCTATGTTAGTATTTTTTATTTGTCGTACATGTATACTCGCTTTCCTAGCGCCTTATAGTCATAATCAAATGGTAACCTGTGAACATCGCCGTGGGTTACATTACTACCTAGTTTTAAGTTGATTCTGTTGTTTTTATTATGTAGTGTAGCTGTTTGATGTTCCTTTCTTAATAAAATAAAAATAAAATAAAATAAAATACATTTCTTAGTATAATTGGCGATTACGGAAATAATAAGTAGCCAAGTTAACATAATCTGTTTGATATTATTTATATATAGTCCGGCGAACAGCTAACAGATGAGGACAAAATAATTAATCTTCACAGACGTTCAGACACAAAAAAGCTCGTCCTGGACCCATTAAATAGATAGATGATCTTGTTAACGTGGCAGAGAGTCGTTGGATCCCCCTCCCACCCCCTCCCATTTCCTATTTTAATAAGGTCATGGCCGCCATAAATCACCGTTAAAATCTCTTGTTAAAATGGCCGAACGACTTCTGTTTACACATTTTGTAGACATTAAAACAACGGAAACAAAAAACACCCAGTATTGAATAATTGAAATTGAATCCGCGAAACTCAGCACAAAGACGATTGTAAAATCACTACTTAATTAACTTTTTGGTTTGTCTACTAAAACAACATACGTGCTGAAATCTGAAAAATAGGCAGAAGTGTATTACAATCACATTTCACCGGAGGTGGTTTTAACTCCTACGTAATAGAGATCTTTTGACATCTCACAGAATATTGACGTGACATAGCAGTATTCTTACTGTTGTATTTCGTTCGGTGAGTGAGAGGACCCAATCACCCCCTTTCCCTCTTCCCGCTCCTTCTCCTTCCCACTTCCTTTCCTAAAGGGTCGGCAACGCGCAAGTGATGCCTCTGGTGTTGCAGGCGTCCATAGGCTACTGTGACCAGGTGGGCCGTATGCAAGTTTGCCACCTTGGTTGTATAAAAAATCTACCATGCACAGAGTCCAGAACTGTGCCAGATTGACGACGATACATACGGCTACTAAAGAGGATTTCTTGATATTAAAACCTGACTACACTTTGCCTGGCTTGGAAACATGCACAACAGTGACATCTAGTGCTACTGCGTCATTAAGGCAAATATAATGAAACTCAATCGTCTAAAATATTATGTGACTATATTACCACACTCACAGCAATTACACGGACTATTGAGAACGTCTTACTCAGTTGAATGCTAGTTCCTTCTGATGAGCGATCTTTCGCCGAGAGAACGAGTTATTTTTCCCCTCCACAATAAAATAACCCCACTATTTAAAATGATAGTTGGCTGTGTTGCCAATTGAATAAATAAAAACTCCCGAACAGAATTATTTACAAAAATAAGAAATCATGACATTCGGCCATCCGATACCATGCTACTCCTGGAGCACAACCTCAACTAAAATCACTCAGTTTTCATTATCACACGATCAAGATATGGTGTTAGCAAGAATGAAAGTATATATCCACTTCCCTATGCATAACAGAGAAACATCCCGATCATCGAATTATAAACAAAATTTAAAAATGACTATTGAACAATTGCTTTTATACATTAAATGAATATTGTAATTTCACACATACTTTATAACGAAACGGCTATTAGCAATATAATAAGTACTGTATAAAATTATACAATGTATTTATATTTAATTTATCTTGATTTATGTAATTATTAAACTGGAAATTGAAATTGTTTATACTATTTTTTTTTATACAGTTACGATATTATTTATTTCCTTCGCATATTTATAATTATTGTTCCTATTGATAATGAATATTATGTCTATTAATTATTCTTTTTTTTTGTACTATCTAATAACATTCGTAAATAAAATCAAAAATAAATTTATTCAAGTTCAGGGCAACACTTATGAATGTCAAAGTTACACTAATTTTTTTTGTGAATTTACATTTACTGCCACGTTCAGCAAGGCAAGGGTGTAGGGCTCATAAGAAGAACGGCCAAGAAACTCATGGCCACTCTTTTCAATCGTCAAGTTTACCATAAAATTTTGTTCAAATCATGACTGTACGCCTACTATCTTATCTTATCTTATCTTATGTGGGGGCTAGTCAGTGCAGACCGGCGACCCTTCGACCCAGTGGGATCGTTTGTGTCGACTCTCTCCCAATAAAGACTGCCATAGATGTTCATGGCAGCCGGGACCGACGGCTTAACGTGCTCTCCGAGGCACGGAGCAGGCGATAATTGTCAATCAATACGCACATAATTTCGAAAGTCATGACTTCCGAAAGTCAGAGGTGCGCGACGTGGGTTCGAACCCGAGACCCTCTGCATTGCAGTCTGTTGGTCTCCCCACTGAGCTATCGCTGCGTACGCCTACTAAAGACGAGGTATGATGCACCTTAACCTTTGTAACACCCTCTGTAATTATGTCTCATATGCATACGAATAAACTTCTACTTCAATGTCATCACATCACTTCAACGTCATCAAACCATTTCAATGTCATCAAACCATTTCAATGTCATCAAACCATTTCTATGTCATCTAACCATCTCAATGTCATCTAACCATCTCAATGTCATCTAACCATCTCAATGTCATCAAACCATCTCAATGTCATCAAACCATCTCAATGTCATCAAACCATTCAAATCTTTTCACCAAATCATTTCACCAAATTTATTTCATCAAATCATTTCATCAAATCATTTCAACAAATCATTTCATCAAACCTTTTTATCAAACCGTTTCACCAAACTGCCTCACCAAACCGTTTCATCAAACCGTTCCATCCAAGGTCTTCATAAAACCGTTCCATCAAACCGCTCCATCAAACCGCTCCATCAAACCGCTCCATCAAACCGCTCCATCAAACCGCTGCATCAAACCGTTTCATCAAAAACCATTCTATCAAACTATTCCATCAAACCGTTCCATCAAACCGTTCCATCAAACCGTTCCATGAAACCGCTCCATCAAACCGTTCCATCAAACCGTTCCATCAAACCGTTCCATCAAACCGTTCCATCAAACCGTTCCATCAAACCGTTCCATAAAACCGTTCCATCAAACCGTTCCATCAAATCGTGCCATCAAACCGTGCCATCAAACCGTTCTATCAAACCATTCCATCAAGCCATCATAAAATCATTTTACCAAATCATTTCACTAAATCATTTCACCAAATCATGGATCTTTATTTAAGGCTACTTTGACCTCTAACAATTTTCACAGAAATTTCGTTTGCACCATGATCAAATTGAAGGAACAGAACTCTTTTATTATCACTTGTGTGTACCTACATAAATTCACTTCTAACCTCACAATGAAACTTCATACATAATAATCAAAACATACATGTACATTATTTAAACAAATCCAAATACCAATATGGTCTTTACGAATCCAACATCGTCATTGGGTCAAATAGCTGTCAAAAACATATCAACCAAATATTTCTATCTGTATTTCACATTTCCTAACATTCATATCAATCATAATAAAATACTCATACCCATACCTCACTCTTATTATCACATCTCTATATCTGTCCTATATCATCCATCTTATTTTATGAACGATACCTAAATGCATTCAAAAGATAACAAAAAGATTTTTAATATCGTTCGAAAACCTATACCAAAACCAAACCAATATACAATCTTATTTTAAATCATTGACTATTAATATCATTCAAAAATTATGTCAAAATTCTAAGAACTCCTTCAAACAAATTCAATCACATGATTTTGTGTAAAATTTCATTACCTCTATTGTTTACATAAGTTACCGATGTCATGCCTGATGCCTCCCTCCGATAGCATTACGTTCTCATGCATTCATTTCTAATAACGGTGTAAAATTTTTAAACGATACCTTTGTAAGAAAAGTGGACTTGATTATGCAGCTATAGTTAATAAATGCTCTTATACAAAATAAAATGGCTTCATAATAATTAGCAAATTATAATAGAATTATTAAATTTATAATCCAATCAACAATGAACATAAATAATATTAGTAAAACGTATAGGCTGCAACGCAGGAACTACTACAAAAGTCAGAATAATTGGCAAATATTTGTCTCTTTGACCATACTATAATTTAGGAAGATATTTCATTGAAAAGATTACAATTTGAATCTACTATTAACCATATAATAATTATAATCTATACTAATATTATAAAGCTGAAGAGTTTGTTTGTTTGTTTGTTTGTTTGTTTACTTGAACGCGCTAATCTCAGGAACTACTGGCCCGATTTGAAAAATTCTTTCAGTGTTAGATAGCCCATTTGTCGAGGAAGGCTATAGGCTATATATCATCACGCTAAGATTAATAGGAGCGGAGCACCAATGAAGAATGTTTCAAAATCGGAGAGTACTTTTTCCTTTTGAGAACTTCCGCTGCGTGCGCTGCGTAAACAGTCAAAGTTTCGCAAAAATCATGTATGAGAGAATTGTTTCCCTTTAAAAGCTCTAAAAAAAAGTCCGCGACAGCATATGTCTATCTTTTAAGGTTGGCTCACTATAACCATTTTTATGCTAACGAAATTTGTTCTAAAATAATGCATTATTTGCGAAGGTATTTTTATAAACATGATATTAATCCTTATCCAAATAACTACGTTATTCATCACAAGTATTTAATTTAAAACAAAATTGCCTTTTACATTATTCGATTTCAATGAATATCTTAGGAGATATAGCAGTTTTAAAATAACATCGCAGCAAAATAATTACCCATTACAGACATAGTACAAACGATGTTTTTCCTGGTTTATTCTGCGTGATTACTACTGGTTCGATTTGAAAAATTCTTTTAGTGTAGGATAGTCTATTTATCGAGGAAGGCTATAGGCTATATAACATCACGCTACGACCCACGGGGGCGGCGCAGTAACGATAAACGCGGGTGAAACCGCGGGAACATCTAGTGTGTACTATAAAATTAAGAGTGAAACCGCGCGCATCTATAGTATGCGTAACGGGTCAGATAACATGACTGCACGTCGGACCCCTATTGCGACACAATAATGGAATGCACAGTTATAAAAACAATCAAAAATATAACTCGAAAAGATAATGGTTTTTGTTTTAATTAAGTTAATTAATATGCCTTTAAAATTATTATGATATTATATGCCAAATTAGAAAAACACACCGCATTTGTATATATTTCCATGCTATCTTAGAACATAAACATGTTCAAAGACAAACAACATAAAATAGACATACATCTAAAAACGTAGAATGGAATTACAACGTATGATCTTTAAGAATCGGCAAATTATTATATGTATATCCCATTGTAATATATTTTCTTTAAATCGTATTTGTTTATTGTATATTTGTCCAAAATCTTTTCTATAATAGTTATATTATATATCATTATCTAGTATTATGTTTCAGTTAAAATTAAAAAAACTTTAAAGTAGGTATATCTAATGTGCACAAAAATAATAGTAATTGTCCGCCACAATATTTATAGAAAAATGTCCCCATCAGGACCTGGAGTCATCGCGTCGTCCGATTTCATGGTCTCAAAATAAAAATATAATATCATTAGGACTGAATCGATATTATCATGCCTAGATGACTAAACATTGTAAAAGTCAGTAATGGACCATAGTAGCACGGCCTATTACATAAAGTATGGTTATCCTCTAATATTTCAACTTCAAAAAATTACCTATGCTACGCACATATGACACTGATCATTTCAATGATGTACACTATGTAACTTGAATGTACTTGGCTCACTAACGAGACAACTAATCTCCGCTAGTCGACACACATACATGACATATGTATGAGGCGACACTTAACCTCATTTTAATTTAAGCACATTTAGCTAAATCATGAGGCACACATAACCTCTGCTAAAAAGCAAAAGGCACACAAATATAAAAAGGCATATTAATCAAAGCATACTTGGCTAAAGCATGAGGCACACATAACCTCTCCTATCAGCATGAGGCACACAACCTCTCCTATTAGCACATAGATACATAGATTCACGCCTGTTTCCTAGAGGGGTAGGCAGAGACTACGGATTTCCATTTGCTACGATCCTGACACACTTCTCTGGCTTCATTCACTTTCGTCACAATCCTCATACACGCCCGTCGGTTCAAGGAGCTCTTAACCTGGCCTTTATCCAGAACGCCTCCGATCTGATCGAGAAACGTTCACCTAGGTTTTCTTCTTGCGACTGTTCTATTCATACTAGCCTTATAAACTTTCTTAGTCCTTCCTCGTCCATTCCTTCTACATGTCCAAACCAGCTTAACATACCCTTTTCTATTCTTGTCACTATATCCACTTTCATGCCTATTAGCACGAGGCAAACATAACCTCTTAGTAGCAAACGAGGCACACATAACCTCTTAGTAGCAAACGAGGCACACATAACCTCTTAGTATCAAACGAGGCACACATAACCTCTTAGTAGCAAACGAGGCTCACATAACCTCTTAGTAGCAAATGAAGCACACATAACCTCTCTCTTAGTAGTAAACGAGGCACACATAACCTATTAGTAGCAAACGAGGCACACATAACCTCTTAGTAGCAAACGAGGCTCACATAACCTCTTAGTAGCAAATGAAGCACACATAACCTCTCTCTTAGTAGTAAACGAGGCACACATAACCTATTAGTAGCAAACGAGGCACACATAACCTCTTAGTAGCAAACGAGGCACACATAACCTCTTAGCAGCACACGAGGCACACATAACCTCTTAGTAGCACGAAGCGCACATAGCCTCCAAGTCAAGTGGCAACAGCCTGCAAGTCAAGTGGCAACAGCCTTCAAGTCAAGTAGCTTTATAAACCAGCAGCGCTTGTTTAACAAAGAAATTACCTCAATACTACAAAAGCTATTGCAAGTATTTTACTCGTCAATCTACGTAATAACACTGCATCCCAGTCAAAGACTGCTGAAGAGTATATCACTGTATAATCACTCAGACTAGGTAAGCGTAAGCGTTATACCTAAGCAAACAACGGCATTATGCTCCAGCAAAAACACTGACGAAGAGTAGCCTCGTCCAAGTATTTCACGCAAGAGCACAATGCACTCTTAGAACTAAAAAAAACACTATCAGGGAGTACCCTGACCATTTATACTCCAGATCCAATGTAAATGCTAATGTTTCAAAAAAGAAATCATAGGTTATATCATTTTATCATCTAAGCGCTGCTAATTTACAATGCATATTTCAATTATTTACTAAAGAATTATAATGTAGGTACATAATAATATGCAATGAAATAAATTATTTACACTCGTGCGTGTAGAGTTTTCAACCAATAGGCAGTCGGACCTCTGGTTTGTTGGCATGGTTGCCTCCAGAAAGTAAACCTTACTCATTACCTGAATATGTAGGATACACTGAGGGTATTCCCCAACAGCACTCCAGTTAAAGAGTTACTAAGTGTATTTCAAGATAACCGTTCATTTTTAACACTCGAAAATACACCAAGTTGTGATGATTCCTATGGGAATCGCGTATAATGTCATTGTGTGTAATTATGTGGGTAGTTTATTACATTTGTGTAGTGTATTGTAAAGTGTACTGTAAAAGTCGACACATTATGATGGCAAATGACAATAGGTTATACTAAAATATTATACTTATCAGTTTGTTCACAGTTAAACAATCGAAATAAGTATCTACTAATTAAACTTTTAAAAAACAAGAAAGAAATAACGCCATTACAAAAAGATAATTATCGAAAATGTTTGCGTGTACTTACTCATCCCACTTCTGAAATGTAATGAAACTCAATCGTCTAAAATATTATGTGACTATATTACCAAACTCACAGCAATTACACGGACTATTGAGAACGTCTTACTCAGTTGAATGCTAGTTTCTTCTGATGAGCGATCTTTCGCCGAGAGAACGAGTTATTTTTCCTCTCCACAATAAAATAACCCCACTATTTAAAAATGATAGTTGGCTGTGTTGCCAATTGAATAAATAAAAACTCCCGAACAGAATTATTTACAAAAATAAGAAATCATGACACAAAGATATTATTTAAATTTTGAGAGCATTTGGTTATGCTAAGCAAGATTGGATAATACGATAAACGCCTCATAATGTTGTTATAAGATTAAGCATCCATATTTAATTACTTTCTATATTATTTGCTACTAGCTGATCCGCGCAACTTTGTCTGCTTCACATGAGAGAATTTCCCCCGTTTTTGCAACATTTTTCATTTGTCGTAGCGTGATGCTATACCTATAGTCTATAGCCTTCCTCGATAAATGGGCTATCCAACACGAATGAAATTTTTCAATCGAACCAGTAGTTCCTGAGATTAGCGCGTTCAAACAAAGAAACAAACAAACAAACTCTTCAGCTTTATAATATTAGTATAGATTGAATATTTGTGTTTAATAAATGTTCGTAAATAAATATATTGAATCTTGAATCTGATCTAACAAAAAAATCAAATTCAAAGCCAGGAACAGGATTGCTCAGTAGGTAAGGCGTCGGCTCCGTGTGACAAGAAAGCAGATGATGATATAACTCAATATTCTCATTCAATTGTACAAATACGGTGTCTTCGTCGCCATTGAGCGCGAAACCTTTTCAGATAAGTAATACTCCAATGACACATGCCTAGAAATGCTTCGAGCAGATAAATCCAATACATTATTTTGCGTTACAAACTGCATTATGTCAATTTCGTCAATTTCCAGGATATCATAACTGCGTTAGGCCAATTTCCAGTATATTTCGGCTAATATAATATTTGAAGTGATGATAACATAGGGTGCAAAAATGACAGAGGTCTTTGATATATTATGAGGAGTATATAAGAATTCCTAACTAATATTATAAATGCGAAAGTGAGTTTGTTTATTTGTATTTGTTTGTTATCATAAAATTTGCATACACGTTGTCAGGGGAATAGAAAACGACATAGGGTAGCTTTCATCCAGAAAAAAGCACTGTTACTAATCTAACCAGACCTACATTTATGAGAGCGAAGTCGCGGGCAAAATATAGTACTACATATTTTATGGTATGACATAGCTACCTGAGGCTACCTTCTTGGTTGTGTAGCGTCATTTTATCCTCGCATCCCTTCTTGGTTGTGTAGCGTCATCTTATATCGCAGTTACGATTGACTGCAAATATAAGCACATGTTGGCTGGGTCCCGTGTTTGCTTCCCGGGTCGGACAAAGATAAAGGTATATTTACATACATACATAAATAGATTCACGCCTGTTTCCCAGAGGGGTAGGCAGAGACTACGTATTGCCATTTGCTACGATCCTGACACACTTCTCTGGCTTCATTCACTTTCTTCACATTCCTCATATACGCCCGTCGGTTCAAGGAGCTCTTAACCTTAAAGGTATATTTATTTGCTTTAAACATGTGTAGTTTACAAGAAATACTTCCTATAACAGTTGAAAGAGTAGGTAGGTTGTCTATCAACATGTTTGCCAAAGACATTTCCATTTTGTCCCGCTGTTATAAAATCCTCATGAGAAACAATAACTGTAGAAATTTGTCTGCTATGCAATACGCTGGCTCACTATTACTGTCAATATATGAATGTATATAGTGCGAAAGAAATATATAGCTAGGTGTATATATGAATAACACGCACTTGAGGATATAGAGTATACTAGCTGCCGCGACCGAGCACATTGACGTAGCGCATCGGGCGTGGAGAATGTCACACGCGACAACGCCTGGCACAATCGAAAGAACGTGTGAAGCTATTGAGCGCGAAACGTTTTCAGAGCGCGCGTGCCGAGCAGCCAGCGCCGCACGCACGCTCTCTTTGGTACTTGAAGTATTTAAATGTCTCACGGAAAGGTAATACCTATCGACTCTTATGCACATACAATAGCAAGTGCGTGTTGTTAGAGAGGAAGAACTCCTATGTATCCCTGCCACAGCCTACCCCTCAGGGTATATATTATTATATTTGATGGTAGTAGAGCCTCGCTGATTTCAGAATTAATGGGTCGGCTCGACCGGTGAAGGACTACCCTCTCACAGAATATCAACGTGAAATACAAGTATTCCTACTGTTGTGTTTCATTCGGTGAGTGAGAGTGCCGGAGGCCCAATCACCCACTTTCCCCTATCTCGCTCCTTCTCCTTCCCACTTCCTTTTCCTTTCCTTAAGGGTCGGCAACGTGCAAGTGATGCCTCTGGTGTTACAGGCGTCCATAGGCTACGGTAACCACTTACCATCAGGTGGGCCGTATGCTTGTTTGCCACCAAAGAAGTACAAAAAAAAAAGTCGGTCGGTAAAATCGGCAACGGCTACATTTTATTTAAAAAACACATGCTGCAAACACTATACGCATTGGTATAGTAATGTCACTGTAGCAGCTACATCAAATCTGCGACTGAAAATATATGAATATTCTCATTCATACAATCTAGACTGAGAAAAACGGCACATTGACTAATAATCGTAAATACTTGTAAAGGCTGTATTTACATTCTCACCAAGACCACAAATTAAATATCACCGATAAGCCGCCAAATATTATGTGCATGAGGTATGAGTGTTCTTTTTAAAAAGTTGCACCAATTATAACAAAAAACAGGCAGCATTTAATGAAAAATTGTAAAAAAGTGTTGGTGCAATGACAAATTTATTAAACTTGAAATAAAAAAGTTATAGTCAATTAACTAGATCACTCATAGTGCTTATCTGACAAAAAATTCATAACGCACCAAAACAAACACACATTTACATAGACGTGTGTATATAGTAGTCTCTGAACAAGCCCAGTTATATTTGAACAACCGTAGTCCTACTTCATCTAAAATCATTCTACTCACGTATATTGAGTGGAGTCTCTGTTTATTTTTCATGTGTCGAAAACACAAAAATATCGTAGTTTGTGGATGATTAATATCTAGCAATGGAACACTCAACGATTATTTTACTGCGTTACAAGTCTCGAATTATCCACAAACTTCTTCTAATAATATAATTAACCAACTTTGTAAGGAGCTTAAATGAAATAGCAGAATATAAAGCAATTAAGCAGTTTATACATACTTTATAACGAAGCATTCAACACTGCTACAAGTTCTCGTAAATTAAATAGTTAAGTAATTGCTCAGACGAAGCTCTGACGTATGACCGCAGTTCTAATATTTATGTACAGGTCTAACTAAAGATAAACTATTTATGGACTTAAAATACTATTGTATCAAACGTTTTTAGGGTACCTTACGAAAATGGTTAAGGATAAACATTATAATACGCCTTTCTCCATCCGCCTTGTAAAATTAGCGACAGTTATAATAAAATCTGCATTGCAATTCGAAAAAACCTCTATAGAATGATTTTACGTACTTATTGCAAAAGGGGTCGAAACAAAGCATTCAATATTAAGTAATGTTTCTTAACTAAATGGGGTATCATATCAATAGTCTTTATTTGATCATAATATTTAAATTTAAAAACTGAACATTTCTCTCTTTTTTATTTTGCATATCTATATACGTATGTTTCACATAAAATAAAATATCTACTCCCTACATCACCAAAGTTTGCGAAGCGAAAAACTAAAGCAATGAACCTATGCAGAAGTTTGTAATACCATGAAGTGTTACACGAACTATTGAATGCAGCGCCGAGTTCATACATTACACTAAATAACTTTCTTACTCTTCTAAGATATGGAACCTTCGATGGGCGAGTCCGACATATGAAGGATGAAACCCCGCGATATACGTAATTGAAACTGTCAATCAGAGTGAGTTGATGTAGGTCTCGAAAATAGATTAAAAACAAAAAGAAATGTATTATTTAAGACAATAATAACGATTTCAAATTTATAAAAACATATTTCGTAATGTTTTTATTAAATAAGTATTAAATTGATGATTCCTGTTTATGCTTATCTTTGCAGCCGATCAGGAGATATTGGGTTCCCTTCTTGGGTCAGATGAATTATTGTCAGCAAGAAATCTAAAAAATACTTGTTAAACATCAATATACTCGATTCCTCGCATGTGGATCCTAAAGTATATCTGATAATATGAGTGTATACAAATTATTATACACATAATATACTTTTACCCATAGTAAAAGCTCTGCTTAGTTTGAGCTAGATGGTGTTGTGTGTATGTGATAGATTATTATGCTTCTCTTATCACAGGTATTTTCTAACATATTTATATAAAGAAAATAGCTGGCCTTTTGGGAGCCTTACACGGAGACATAGATCCAACGTGAAGAGGCCCTTCGAGAGTTTTAAACAAAGGTCGGATGGAATACCTACTGCGGCACTAGCCGCAGCAGGCGTAGGACTATTGCTACGTATGGATTCTAAGATATTTAAGGGCTATGGGTATGGGTGTTTGATGGACCTGTATATTGGTAACTATGGATGAAAAACGGTATCTGCCATGAATACTCTAATAGCATCAATCGGATGGGCAGACGGTGACTCGCCAACTCACTAGATGGCCCTCTGAGATATAATAATATAATTATTATTAATATATTTTGTAAAATTATGATGAAGTATTTAAAAAATAGTTCACTAGACAGTTTTAGGATGTTTTAACTATTACTTGTCAATTCTGTGAATTACAACCATTAAGAGTCAAGTGTCGAGCGGAAATACGTTTGTCCGTTTGTGTACTGTTTGCACAATGAATTCTTTTTTTTCCCGTATTTCCCCTTGACGCTCAAGAAGTTAAGTATTTTATAAAGTTCTGAGTTTAAATGAGAGAAATTATCGAAATTTATCATGCTTTATTTTAAGCCGGGTAATATAAATGTATGTACTATGTAAGTTCTTTCTAATATAACCTCTACACAGAACCTCTAGTCAGAATTTCGTAATTTCCGAATTTGCAGGCAGAGATTAAAAATGTACACCAGCTACGAACTCAATATACATACGTCTTTTCGTTCACTTTCATCTCATTCACCTTGGATCTGTATACCTCATATTATGTTCGAACATATTACATAGCGTTTGCCACACAGAATTTTAATGCATACGTATTTATGAGTGGTAGAGCCAGCCATTTTCATCTCGCATTTCATTCGGTGACGTTATGAACGAGCCTACACGCCCAGACAAGTACTGCACTCTTACAGGACACCAGCGTAAGTGTAGAAACTCTGTTACTGTGTTTCATCAGGCAGGTAACAATACTGAAGGGCGATGTACCTACTTTTGTCACTCATTTTCGTTCTATATTTCCTTTCACGTAGGTTCGGCAACACTGAATTAATATCACTAGCGGTCGCATAGTGGTCATAATTCGACCAAAATTCCTAGACTCTCTACTTTGTTTTCTTTTCTTTTTATTACATATAAATAAGGTATAGGTAACCATAGTTACAAAGAATTGTACGACGTCAGACGAATGCTGAAATACTTCGAACGCGATTCGACTGCGCGTGTCAAATGCATAGATGTGTGCGTGTAGTGTTTTTTCATTAATTTAATGTATTTCTAATGCATGTTTTATAAAAATATTAGGATTTGCCCCTCCTTCTTCATATAAAGTTTAATTGTGCCAAATTTCATACTCCTCCGTCCGCGCAATTTTCGTAAAAAGGGGGGACAAAGTTTTTGCGTCACGTATTATATATTATATATATATTATAATATCATTTTATTAGTATTATATATATATCATAATCATTTTATTAGTATTATATATATTATGTATTATATATTATTATTATAAACAGAGTCGCAACGGAAGACCAGCGCTAGTTGTTTACAACTAGCATCTTGCTGAGTTGCGACCTATTTGCTGCAGTAATGTTATTGTTCCTTTTTACTTTACTTTTTGCTAACCATATTTGTAAGTGTACTGTTGCAAATAAACGTATTTTCTTTCTTTCTTTCTTCTTTCTTTCTAATATATAAATTATATTTTTACTTTTAAAACGACAACTTCCGCACTAGGAATAAATTCTGTATCGCGGGTGAATTTACAAACATTCAAATAATGGACAAAAAGAACAATCAGACGCAAAAAAAAAAATTATGTATCACACAATTTTTCTGGTAGGGTAGCGGGAAGCGGTTGGATGCAGGTGGCGCAAGACCGGTCTGTGTGGAAAACCTTGGAGGAGGCCTATGTCCAGCAGTGGACGTCTTTCAGCTGAGATGATGACTCAGTTTTTCGAAGCCATTGCACACGGTGCAGTAACAATGCCGCAGTGACAACTACAACCACTCCGCCAGCCGAGCAGACAATCAACTTAAGCGACCACGTGGCTCCATGTGGACCACAAAGGCAAAAATATAATGATAATAACTAGTAAGTTACTAATATTATATTGTTAGGCATCGAATGTGAAACAGCTTAAAAAATAATAGACGCACTTTAACCTTTAAATAATCATTGACTTATTCAAGAAATGCATTAACAAATAAAGTAAGAGATAATTGATATCACCCAACAGCGATCACACAGCACGTCCGTTCCGTCCGCCGCTCGATGTCAAAGTGAGTCATTGCGTGCCGAGCGCGCTTTTATAGCTCGCTCGATCGGATGATTCGTGACGTTACTTGTTTACGTCGCATTCCGCAACTAACAATATTTTTATAGCTAGGAGCGGAGCAGCAATGAAAAATGTTGCGAAAACGGGGAAAATTCTCCTATATGAAACAGACGAAGTTGCGCGGGACAGCTATTTTTATATATGAAAACTAGATGTTCCCGCGGTTTCACCCGCGTTTATCGTTACAGCGCCGCCCCAGTGGGTCGTAGCGTCATGTTATATAAATAATTTTTCAATTCAAACAGTAGTTCTTGAGATTAGCGCGTTCAAACAAACAAACAAACTCTTCAGCTTTATAATATTAGTATACATTATAGGTACAGTATCTATAATTTAAAAATAAAATTCTAATACAAAGTAATGGATTTGAACGTAAATTATCGAAACAAGAGATAATAAATAAATATTTGCGTATTTTCAGTTCACAATTGAACGATATATCAAGTTTGGGGCGACTTTCTGTTGGGTACGTTCGTCATAAATCAAACACCGATATATTGCGCCCATCGCAACCAGGGCAGGGGTAAACGGCTTCATTTAAATTCTATTTGTTTATGTGAATATTGAACAATGTCTAGGTTTTATTAAATAAATATAATTATATTATTTGCGGCCCTTGCTCTGTTTTGTGTTGCAGTATGCAAATAACAGCAACACCTGGTTTTTATTGTTCGTGTCTTTCGAGTTAATCTGATATTTATTTAAACAAGAATTCAACCCGTTTATTAGGCTTCGTCTTAGGTAAGAAAGTTATTTAATGGTAGTAAAATCAGTGATGTGTTTGCTAGGCAGTGACAGTTTACCTGATCGTTGCTATTGTTTAACTACCATATGATAATTAAAGGCCGCTTCTACTAGAGATGAAGGAAAAGCTTTGGTTCTCAATCTTACTGCCAAAGGTACCTTACGCGCGCTGGCAGCACTACTAAAAGTCACTATAGCATTGCTATATTAGGAAGGGCACCTTAAATTAAAATGACAGGCGTACAATACATAGTTATTTCACGGCAATTTTCTGTAGGATGAAAGTACTTCGCTAATCCAAAATCGTGACTTCGATATGCCTTCTCCCGCCCACGAAACGTTATTACTCTGCATAGACTGGTTCGTAATCGGATAATAAAAGTCCTCGTCATGATAAATGTGTATGTAGGTACATTAGCTGTCAAAGTATCGCAATTTTCATTGTGAAGCTCTTTACAATCCGTTCAGAGGTTCTTCTATTGTAATGAGTCTCTCCGACACAATTACGTAGAGTGCTGGAGGAATTCTTGACAACATCTACGATGTTGATTCACTACAAGGGTCGGAGCACCTTCTACATCTTTTGTGTATATTCTAATCAACATAAAATACATGCTTTATTTAAATTACGAGCAGACTCTTCATGAATCGTTTCTATAAGTCAAATGGATTGGAAAATAAATTGTTCAAGAACCATTTTAGCCGTAGCTTTATAGTTAAGTTTCAAGTTAGAAATATAATATTGAATTTCAATCTCTACATATTGCGCTATTAACATGAAACTATTCCTAACACAATCCTTTTGTTTACTTGAAGTGTATGGTAAATACTTAATTCATTTATAACCAAATTTATTATTTGCTAATACTTAGTTTATCTTTTATTTAGAAGACAACTTCCAAGATCATACTTGACCGTATTTTCAATATCTTGAGCACAGCTTAATGTTATAATCAGTTCGAAGGCTAGGTCTTTTTATATATTTTTTATTTTATTTGTTTTAAGTCTAAACAAAATAGGTTCGACAAATCACGAGTCACACCACTAGCGATCATAAACTACGATAACCGCCCACGCGGCCGATAAATTTATTTGGCAACTTGCTGGTAAAAAAGCCACTTAGTAATCACTTTTAAAAATTATGAGAAATTATTTTTGTAAGCTGTCACTCCCATCCTCTGGGTAAAACAACTTGACCCTAGTAATTCGTAAATATAATTATGTTAATGAAACAAATTTATCTAGACATGGGTTAATAATTTTATAATCTGAACGCTCTCCGAAAAATTAAGTTATAATTAAAAATATAAAAGGTATAAACTTGAAGAATATAACTTGTTACACCCTCTCGAATAAATTCAAAGTCAATTATTATTAGATTCGTCTAAATTAGCAGCACAGATGACGCATATAAATTAATTCGTCATCACCACTGCTATTAAGCCGAAAGCTGGGTTCGTTTCCCGCACGAGTCAAAAAAATTGTGTAACACACAAAGTTGTTTTGAGTCTGGTCGCTTTTATGTACTTTAGAGTAGTAGAGCCTCGCTGATTTCAGCATAAATGGGCCGGCTCGACCAGGAAAGTACTACCCTCTCACAGAAACGTGAAATAGCAGTATTCTTACTGTTGTGTTTCGTTCGGTGAGTGAGAATGCCGGAGGCGCAATCACCCCTTTCCCTATACCCACTCCTCCTTCCCACTTTCTTTCCTAAAGGGTCGGCAACGCGCAAGTGATACCTCTGGTGTTGCAGGCGTCCATAGGCTACGGTGACCACTTACCATCAGGTGGGCCGTATGCTTGTTTGCCATCTTAGTCGTATATAAGAGCAGCGATAGCTCAGTGGGGAGACCAACAGACTGCAATGCAGAGGGTCTCGGGTTCGAACCCACGACGCGCATCTCTGACTTTCGGAAGTTATATGACTTTTTGAAATTATGTGCGTATTGATTGACAATTATCGCCTGCTCCGTGTCTCGGAGAGCACGTTAAGCCGTCGGTCCCGGCTGCCATGAACATCTATGGCAGTCGTTATTGGGAGAGTGTCGACACAAAAGATCCCACTGGGTCGAAGTGTCGCCGGTATGCACTGACTGGCCCCCACATAAGATAAGATAAGATAAGATAGTCGTATATAAAATAAAAAAATATTTAAAAAATGTAGTTTTTCCAAATCTTTGCAAAGTCCACAGCGATACATACGTAGCGGTAGAGTTGTCTTTTTAAGAGTTAAACTAGGTAAAGAAGAAAGATCTTCATCAAAAATATTTCAGAAGAACTGACATACTTCAGACAAGTACAAAAAAATATGGCAGCGTACATATATATACAGCGAAGATACTACTAGAGACACCAGAAGGCGCAAGCAGAGGTGTTATAAACCTACATGTCAACAAGTTACACATAATAGCGCGAGCCTATATGCTATGAATTTCCTAACGGAAAATCCTAAACAATATTTTACTACCCTGGAATTAAACCCAAGACCTTACGATTGCAAATATTAGCACAATTGTTTTTTAAATTATTTTTTTAGTTAAAATATTAGTAATTTCTTTAATTGAAAAAACATAGGATCTTCTTTTTGATTTGGTCATTTTATTTTACAAAGTTGCATTGTCTAATAAGAAGCCTTCATTTAATAGTAGCGGTTTATTGTATGGTTTGAACATGACATTGACAAGCATTTTCTATATTTATATATAATGCAGTGCTGTCTCGCTAATAGTTGCTTGGCTTTATGGATCCACAAACATTTTTACTTTTGTTGATGCATATCCGTCATTTTACCTCTCAACGTTTTTCCTTTCTTCTCGTCTTCTCTTCAACTGTCGTTCACAAAGTTACTGCATCTGTTTTATTCACGAAGAAGCAGTTCGTTACTCTAGTTGGTACATACGGCTTTATCTAAAGTACTCACGCTTCTGAGATCAGTGCTCGCAGCTTGCAGAAGACGGTTCCGAGGCTGTATGGGTACTGATGCCAGGATACTGATAAGTCGTTAGGTAAACCTGTAACAAAAGATATCTCGAGTTAGTCACTAATTCCTATAAAACTTAACGTGATGAGAACGTTGACTTGACTTCAATCATACCAGACTTCATACTAGACTTTAATCAGTTAATTTAAATTATTATTAAATAAGTGGTTAAGGTGGTCACCTCGCCACCTGTCCTGTCTAAGTTAAGTGGTCTCTGGAGCTCTCCAGACCACGTAACGTAGCCTTCCACGAACTACGCCCTGATTTACTACTTAACATCTAGTCGATTGTTGAATCAGGAATTATTCCTAGTGCGAGAGATGCCTAAAAATAAAATAAAAATATATTCATTGAGTTGGTGTTGCAAATGAACTAAATCAGAGTGAGCCGGCTCATTTTGTACTTTTAATGATTAAAAAGTTTCAGCTGGCGCGCAATTATTTGTTTTTTTACTACTTTCGCAGCCTCCCACACGCAAGCCTACGCGATGCGGTAGCTGACGATTTCCTTTTCCAATGTAATATAAATAATGTTCTAATTATAAATAGGAGTTCTTTTAATAACAGTAAGTATGATAGTAGCTAGTGTAGGTACTAATACTGTTCTTTCTTCTCTTTTCGGGTGGTTAGAGGCCAAGAAGAAGAGTGAAGAAGAAGAAGACTACTGCTGTTAATCAAGGCATTATGAATTAGTCTCTGTGCTCCCAACTTCACATCTTCACTCTTGCCAGTGCGTCTCTCGTCGTCTCGTCACATTAACATTCCAGGTTCTCCGTCCAATAATCACATTCTTAGACATCCTCAAAAGTCACTCGTAGACTAGCCCTGATTGGAACGTCTCTGTCTCTGGGGATGGTAATTAATGAAACACTAATTTTAGTCTTCAGAATTGATCTCGAACATTTTAAAGAGCATGAGCTATGCCCAACCCAATTGAAAACTTTTTCTTGAAGTTAATTAAGATCAACTATTTACAGGCGCAAAATAATTCTTTATGTAAGCGAAATGGCAAAATGCTATTTCAGTTTTCTTGCCATACTTCTGAGACTTCTATCGCTCTTCTTACACTCGCACACATACGCTGTCACTTACACACTTCAATTTTGGCGCTCTTCTTCTTACCCAATCATGGCTTTTAATTTTTAATTTCTATCTGACTGTTTAGCCGGACCAAACAGATAGACAAAATCATGAAAAATCACTAGACTGGTTTTCATGCGGATAATTATAGTTTGATAGCTTATAATTGAACTTTAAATCCCTTCAACAGAACAGGAGATATGGTATATAATGTTATTCACGTAAATGACGTCACAAGCGAATTAGAGCCAAACGAAATCTCAATCAAAATTATGTAAATAAGAACCCCAATACAGTTCAGTTAAGGGGCTTCTAAATCGGCAATATTTACTGCAACATGTGGCTGCAATGCCTCAATGGCAAAAACCCAGCCAGCTCAAAAACACATGTGATTTTAGAAAGGCCACTCCCGCACTATAGATAAATTCTGTGTCGCGGGGACTTTACAAACATTCAACAACGGACACAAAGAACACCCAGACTGAACAACCTTTTGTGGATCACACAAATTTTTGTCCCGTGTGGGATTCGAACCCACAGTACTCGGCGCAGTGTCAGTGGAGGCGACTACTCAAACATATTTCCTTAAACAACCATATATGTGTGTACATTATATTGCCGTGTATTCAATAATATGGCTGTTATGGCCGGCCAGTATACTGCAGCCATGTATTACACAAATATAATGCCTATTTAGAAGCCTTTTCACTAATCTGTACTAATCAAATATCTATTACAATAACAAAGAAGCTTACTAGTTATACAAACCGATTAACTCATTTCAATATAACATCACTTAAAAACGGCGTAAAATTTTAAATTTATCATTTTTACATAAATTAATCAATGGTAATATAAATTTTCCTCATCTGCTACAGAAACTTAATATTACAATCACTCATAAACTTCCACGGCTGTCTAGATACTCCTTGTTTACACCTAAGGCGTTCCCCACATTAGGCGTGCGCGTTCCTCGGGCGTGTGAGCGACGCTGGCGCTGCGCGCACGCCGCGTGCACTCTCGGCAGATGCCGCAGGGCAGTAACGCCAGCAACACGCGACGCTCGCGCAGCGCGCTCGCGGCGCGCGCGTCACGCCCTTGCTAAGTAGCGGGCGGCGGGGATAGCGGGTGAAGGGGTAAGAACGCGACGAGAGCGCCGCGTGCACTCTCGGCAGACGCCGTAGGGCAGTAACGCCAGCAACACGCGACGCTCGCGCAGCGCGCTCGCGGCGCGCGCGTCACGCCCTTGCTAAGTAGCGGGCGGCGGGGATAGCGGGTGAAGGGGTAAGAACGCGACGAGAGCGCCGCGTGCACTCTCGGCAGACGCCGTAGGGCAGTAACGCCAGCAACACGCGACACTCGCGCAGCGCGCTCGCGGCGCGCGCGCCGCTAGCGCGCTACTCACACGTCCGAGGAACGCGCACGCCAAATGTGAGGTCAGCCTAAGCGATCCAAAACTAACCTAGGCTTTTTCTCTCCTATAAATAGGCTCCAAGCGGAATATAATTCAGTTAGTAAAAAGAAATAAGGAAATTGATATATTTAGTCTAAGTTTACCAACTTTTAAAAAGAAAATATTATCACTAAGCTGATAGATATACAGTAGTATAAAGATTTTTCTTTTAGTATATACTAATTATGGAAGAAATTATTAAATTACGGTTTTTCTTAAGTTTTTAGAAGCCTTGTAGGAGCCAGTTAGTTTTCCTACACTCGAAGATATATGTAAGTTTTTGGAGTACACAGAAAGAACCACAAGTTACGTTTAAAAGTTATATTGTTAAAAGTTAAAGTAAAATGTTTACAAGTTAATTAATAAGTGTGATCTTTCTCACGGCAAGTGTATAGTTTTATAGTTATAAATGTACTCTAATATTGTTATGAATTGCATCATTATATATCACAGCAATATGAGGTAAATTGCAACAATCTTGTGTGCTCATTTTAGTATTGCTGCCTCGACAGAATAAGTATGTACGGTAACGAGACCGTACAAGCCTTATGCTCCCAATTACTATCGTTTGTATTTTGCTTTCCGTGACAACCTGTAATTAAGGCAGCACCAATACTTGTAAACCACTGACTTTGTAACTTAGCTTTTAAGGTGTATGTTCTTGTTGATTGTCCAAACAAATAAATAAATAAACCTATTGCAAAAGTGACGTAATTAAACGCTATTTATCTTAACATAAATAACAGCTAATAAATGGTAGCACCTTGAAAGCTTTTATAGACTCTACACAATAGAAATAGCCTTGACCTTACACAATGCAACAAGTTAAATATCCACCAGCTTATCTGCACGTACAATGTCATCTATTAAATGTTCCACGACGCATTTACCGACTATTGGACTTAATAAACTGTATAAATTGTTGTATTTGTTTAATCTTGTTAGTTCTATAAAATAGTGGTTTTAAAGGTGTCTACAGTTAAAAGTATTTGTAAACAAGTATTTGTTGGAAACTTTAGCACTGTGTGTTGTGGATATTGGCCTTTTAATGGTAGAATGAAAGCTGTTTAAAGAACCATTAGGGATTAACTATCTCGTGTATGACACGGCGCAGCGGGCGCTTCGTTTTGATAAGTTCAAATGGACTGCCATGAATTTAAAACTTATAAACTCACGAGCAGAGCCAAAGTCAAATTCAAAACATATGTCAAATTAATCTACCTATCTATACTAATATAAAACGAGGCAGTGTAGTGAAGCAAGATACTCTATTCAGAAGGTTTAAACTAAATAAATGACTTTTTGTCTGTTTGTTTGTGGCGGTAGCCCACAACAACCTACTGCATAGGTTTTAATGCAGTTCTCGCAGTTCAGTAACTTGGAGCTCACCTTAAAATCTAAGACTACTGGCAACTGTTTCCATTCATTTAAATCGAATGGTGGACATATTAAATCGTGAGCAAACCGTTGTACACACACGTTATAAAATAAAAATCTATCTGCCTCATTATATAGGTAGGTATATACATAATCATAAAACAATGTGTAACGTATCAACCATTGACCTACTAACGAAGTACATTATTTGAACAAATACTAATTTTATTATAACAAAACTTTGTGCAAATAAAACTGATATCATAATAAATCACTAGAATTTGGTACGGTACCCTCTTGGGGTCCCGGAGGCATCGCAAATGTTGAACGATTTGCGAATAAAAGCACAAAATCGTCTCTTTTTGAATCCATTAACTCTGTATTATCTTTATTATTATGTAATTTGTCTTTGTTTTCAATATTTTCCTAAAATCTGGTGTTGACTGCTATTTTAACCTTAATTTAAATAAATTATGAGTAGCGTTTCCGCTTCGAAGAATGACTTTTATTTTGTTTAGTCATAATAATCAAAACGGAGAATTGATTATTATCTATTTAAATGAGTTAATAATCACAATGGAGAATATTATGACTGGTTACCATCGTCCGAATTAGGAACTACTAGGCAGACTTCATGTAAAGATATAAGTGTATCTTCTAGAACATTTCGCATCAATTTTTCTTTACTGTTAAAGGGAGCGATAAATAGCAATTTAATACAACTTCAACACGCAAGGTAGCAGAGCCTCGCTGATTTCAGCATGAATGGGTCGGCTGGACCGAGGAAGGACTCTCACAGAATATCGACGTCAAATAGTAGTATTCCTACTGTAGTGTTTCGTTCGGCGAGTGAGAGTGCCGGAGGCCCAATCACCCTCTTTCCCCCTTCCCGCTCCTTCTCCTTCCCACTTCCTTTCCTAAAAGTTTGGCAACACGCAAGTGATGCCTCTGGTGTTGCAGGCGTCTATAGGCTACGGTGAGCACTTACCACCAGGTGGGCCGTGTGCTTGTTTGCCACCATAGTTGTATAAAAAAAACGCGCGCAGATCTTGCTTCTATGTGCATAATATCTGTGAGCCTTGGCATCGAGCCTCTGCGTGGCTATCTAACTATCTAATTGTATTTATTAAAAGCTTACTTACTACTATTATCCTTGTTTACCCTTCTAGCCAAGCCAGAATCCGTGACCTCTCAATCACAAGTCAATGCATTATCAATTAGGCTACAGCCTTTTTATACACATACACTTGTAACTTGGACAAGTCAGGCGTGGGTTTGACCTAGACGTCTCCAAATTTGCAATCAAACGGTCGCCTCTGCTATAACTTCTACAAAGATGGGTGTTTGAGTCTGTTTTTCATTAAAGCTGACAACTTTCCTGCACTGTTTATCTTTCTAGTGTGTCACACAATAGGACGACTAATAAAGCCGCCGTCGAACAGCCGGCGGGAGCGTGGCGTGCGCGTGCTCTGCCGAGTTGTAATGTACCGAATTGTATGAAAGCTTGATACCCGTCGGCGGCAGCGCGCTCCCGCCCTGCTGCCGCCGACGGGTGTCAAGCTTCGCTTCGCTGACGCATGCGTGATACGAACGACATTATACATAAAACCGCGGTCACAGGCATAGAAATGTGTACGCGTCTCGATGGCCGTTACGACACCCAGCGATGGCTTTCTACTGGACTATCGGAACATAGCTTTTTCTAGAGCAATTGATAAAGAAATGAGATTAATTTCCATATAATAGGCACGACCACACATGACCACGATACAGGCGATAATTGTCAATCAATACGCCCATAATTTCTAAAAGTCATATAACTTCTGAAAGTCAGAGGTGCGCGACGTGGGTTTGAACCCGAGACCCTTTACATTACAGTCTGTTGGTCTCCCCACTGAGCTATCGCTGCTCTTGTCACCTTTACAACATCCAAATGTCGGTTCTATGTAAACAGTACGTATACATACATCTCTAAAGCCTCAGAATCAATACTGATTTTATCTTTATTTAATTTTTTCTGTGTTATAACAATTCGTCGACACATGCGAATGAGGATCGAAAATTGCTTTAGATCCTATTATTGTATACGTGGTATATACCCTCAGGAATATCTTTGGGTAGATTAAATTCATCATCTCTCAAGCATTTACGTGCAGACACGGGTTTCCTCTCAGAATGAGAAGGGTAAGCTACCACATTGGTCAAGTGGGGATTGACAGGTTTCACATAACTTCGAAAACATTGTGGAGAACTCTCCGGGCGTAAGAGATTTTTGTTCGGATAAGCATTTGATTGGACATTGTTTATTTTTTAAAGTTTCTTATTATTCATTGCTGTTCATAATGCGGTAGGAGATGTAGTTCAAATCGTCTTCTTGTCCCTAAATACTCTATTTATTGCGGATTTTATTAGCCTCCTTGTAGGGACACACACACACATACATACTATGTAAGTGCACGTGCATGGTTGTGTGAGTACAAAGTGTCATCTAGACGATTGCCCGTCTTCCCGATTTTATATTATACTAGCTTTTGCCCGCGGCTTTGCTCGCGTAAAAGTAGATTAGGTTATGTTAGAAACAGAACCTTTTTAAATAAAATATAGCCTAATAGTTTTCACCCGCGGCTTCGCTCGCGTAAATGTAGGTTAGGTTAGGTCAGGTTTGCAACAGTTATTTTTTCTGGATGAAAGGTACCCTATGTCCTATTCTGTACCCCTGAAAACGTGTATGCAAAATTTCATGTGGATTGGTTGAGTAGTTAAGGCGTGAAAGCGTAACAAACAAACAAACAAACTCATTTTCGCATTTATAATATTAGTTAGGATTAGGATTCAGTCCGGTTCAATCGTTTGTTAAGTTAACACGTAATAGGGAAAATAATTATAAGTGAATATTGTGGCCTTGGAATACATATAAATTTCGGTATAGTTCCTCTTTTATTTATCTCTTTCTGATCGGACTCAACTGGACAATTTCCTACACAATTGGACTAATTCCTTAAATTCCTAATCACGAAATAAGGCTAGATGCTACTTCAATATTTTATCATTGTAACATGTAATCCTAATAACCAGCTGTAACGAATTCTGGAAAATAAATTACTAATATGGAGTGTATTTAGAGATACACGTAATGGCTTTTTTTCGGAGAGCAGTGCCTATGTGTGATCTAGTTTATTGACTAAAACTTTTTTAGTTCAGGTTATGAAATTCGTCATTGCACCAAAACATTTTTTAAATTTTTTACATGCTCCCTGTTTTCCGTCAGAATTGGTGCAATTTTATACGAAGATCACTGCGTCGATGCAAACGAAAAAATTTTATGAGTAACTTAGCTTGAAAATTACTATAAGTACATACAATGAGTGGGATATGAGTGGACCATGGATGACATCAACGTAACCTATTCAATATTATTCTGTGTCTAATGTAAATATTGTTCAGTGAAAACCTCAACACATTTTTCCTTTTATTTCATTTTCTAACCTCATTTAATTTGAATGGAAGCGGCCGTTTGAATAAGAAACACAAATACGCTGTAAAAATACTCTCAAAAATCGTATTATTTCTTAATTCAGACAAGCTTATCAAAGTGACATGTCTCGCCGTCCCTTAGCTCTCAGAGTCTGAATAGGGTATAATCACACAATCAAAGTGACCTCATTATTTTCTATAACAGCTGTTTATCCCCGCTTACCTTCCCAGAATTTGGCTATATTTAGTTCTAAAGATGGATTTTATGTTTTATTAATATAAGTATGAGAAGAAATATAAATGTGTACATCAAGCAAAATATTATAAGATGATTGCTGACAAATTCTTACACATATTTGATTTCGTAGCCGACTATAAACCTTACTATTACTACCTATGATTACACCCATATTGCCTTGTCTGAAATTTAACCTAGTCATACATTTTAGTAGATGAAATATAAGCACTAGCTTTATTATCGATGATTATTTATTTATTTTCCTAAGATACATTCTTTCCACATTTCCCATTACCTTTATATAACATTATAATATGTATAGTTGCGTTCAGACTTTCAGACTCGAAAAAATCATTAAATATAATATTTTAAAAACACGAACAAAGTCAATGATATATGCAAAATGATATTATATGGCTTATGTTTAACTTATCACCAGATATAGTAAAATATAACAGTCAAAAATAGTAAATGATCACCAAATTGCACAGCAAAATATATTTAAAGAGATCAAGTCGACAGAGCCCCGCTTCGTGGGGCTCCTATTTTTGGGGGGGTTTAAGAAGGAACCTAACATAACCTAATCCTTCCGAGATGGAATGCAGTGATTTGAGGCGTATAGGTGCTCGTTATGATATATTTTAGTAAGCATATTTTGCTGCGCAATTACTATTTTTGGTGGTCATTATATTTAAACCCCTTAAAATATATTTAAAGAGATCAAACTAAGTCGACGGAGCCCCGCATCGCGGGGCTCCTATTTTTGAGGGGGTTTAAGAAGGAACCTAACATAACCTAACCCTCCCGAGACGTAATGCAGTCATTTGAGGCGTATAGGTGCTCGTTATGATATATTTTAGTACGCATATTTTGCTGCGCAATTACTATTTTTGGTGGTCATTATATTTTATCCCATATTATATGCACAACTCGTTGCGTCGGCCATTTGTCGAACACTAAAGCAATGCATAAGAAAGTAAACTCGTCTATGAAACATTAAATAAATCTGCATAACCATGGCGCCAGAACAAATATGCATGCTACAATAATAGTTTGTTTTCTCCTTGACTGTTGACTCCTTGTTGTATTAAGCTGATAGAGCTATTTGTACTTTTGTTATTCAGACCTGCCATGTATAATTTTGATTTTTTATTATACAATTACTATTTCGTAAATAAATATTCATTTATTTATTTACTTTTAATATACAATATTTTGTCTTATATATTGCTATATTTATAGGTAAGAGACACAATCAACATCATATTATATAATTTTTTTTATGATGTAGGAGGCAAACGAGCAGCCGGATCGCCTGATGGTAAGCGATTACCGCCACCCATGGACACCCGCAACACCAGAGGAGTCATATAGCTCAAGATTAAATGCAATATTAATGAGAAAGCGACAGTATAGGTAAAATGTGAACGAACCAATAATTACCGGACAACCTGTGTAAGGTTATACAGGCTGTCCAGTAATTAATAGATAACCTTGAATTGTCTAATAGTAGAACTGATGGGCGTTCAGAAAAAAAAGAAAAGATAATAATTAAAAAAGTGCAATAGCTGGTCATACTTTTGACTGTTTATCTATTAGCATAATTAGTGTTTAATAATAAAACAACATGGAATGAACCGATGGAATTCATTCATTTATGGTCGTAGTGTACAAGGAAGTTAAATATGGTAATTAAAAAACAATCATATCTCAGGTAGTAGTTAGGATAGATATTTTCATTTATTTTTCTAAACGGCTATTACTTCTACTATAAGACATTTCAAGGTTATCCATTAATTACCGGATATCCTGTATACAACAGGTTATTCTTTCTTCATATTTAAGAGCTTTGCTTTTTCGGTGGAGTATACGCCATCTTTCTCGAATTTCGCCTTTTCTTTTATTTGGTCAGTGAATGTCCTTCTGGTTCTTCCCCTTCCTTTCTTTACTTCCACTTTTCCTTCTATGATGTTCCTTATGAAGTCATCATGTCTTATAAGGTGGCCAAACATCTTTCCCCTTCTGTTTTAAATTGTCGTTAATATGTTGCGTTCTTCTTGGACAAGGTTCAGTACTTCCACGTTGCTTTTCTTTTCTGTCCAGCTGATTCTTTCCATGCACTTCCAGCACCACATTTCAACAGGTTCAATGCAAGAAAAAGTACGTATCAGGTTTCTCTGACAACAAGAAGGAAGTGCTTCGGATCTGACGCTGCGCCAATATATTACTGTCAATAATTTAGAGAAATAATTTAGAGTTTCTAAGCATTATCATCATTGATTGACAATTATCGCCTGCTCCGTGCCTCGGAGAGCACGTTAAGCCGTCGGTTCCGGCTGCCATGAACATCTATGGCAGTCGTTATTGAGAAGTGCCCTCTAATATCCTGACACTGGTTTAGCCTTAGGGTATCGTTAGCCTTCGGGTTGCGGAGGTCAGATGGCAGTCGCTCCGTGTAAAAATTGATATCCAGTCAAATCCGGTTAGACTAGAAAGCCGACCCCAAGTGACTTGGGAATAATAAAGGCTAGGGAGAAGAAGGATGCATTATCATCATTGATATTCGTATATACCTATATAAATCACTACATTAACGTTATCACAGAAAATACATAGACCTATTTTTATTTATATAATTGAGTGTATTTTAAGGTCTAATGTGTATAATGTTTTTTAAAGGGTAACAGTTTGCAAGTAAAACTGATTCTCATTCATTGTTAAGCTAAAAAAGGTTTTTACGTGGTAGCTTTGTTTGCTGTGTCATGGCGGTAATACGAAGAGTGGCATTTAAATAAATGTTTGAAGAATAAGTTTACCTTTAAGCGTCTTACAATAATGGTAAAATAATTAAAGGAATTACGTAAACTGTTCCATTTAGTTAGTTTTCCCTAAAATAAATGCCGTCAAAATTAGAAAAGATATAAACAATAACATAAATAATATGTTAGATCGAACCGTGAACAGCTAGTAAAAATATTATTAAAGAGCTCATGTTAAATAAAACAGCTAAAGCTTCACTATGCAATACGTTTTACTATCTCCTTTGTAAATTGACCCTCAGTGATACGTTTATACCGTCATGAATAACTGAGCAGAGAGCTGCAACAGACAATCTTTGAGAGGTATTATTGCCTCCTCCATACAGGTTAAAATTAACCCTTTAGGATAAAGTTTCGCCTTTGATCTAGGTACAGGTGGCGCTTTGTTAAACCTTTGTTTTTCTAAAGAATAGTGTGAATATAAAATGTGTTTTTATCTAAAAAGGTTTTTTGGATCGAAGTACAATGTAAAATCAAGCTGCCATGGAAACTAAGAAGAATATTTGCCTTTCATAACACACGATTCGCTAAAAAAATACCATTGTTATATGAAATGGTTTATTTTTCATCTTAAGATTATGTAATTTTGTTATTTGAATGTTTATACAGTAAGGAACATTACAAACATATATTTATTTATTTAATAAAGGTACACCACCAGCTTCTGTATATCAATTATAAAATAAAGTTGCAATAAGTAATAGGCTTATACAGCTGCCAATAACAGGTGAGCCAACATTCACCAAAATAAGTGATAACTTAAGCTAAAAACTAAAAACTAATTTACTAGATATTAATGTACTAGATATTAAGTGGAAAAAAAATATTTATAAATATATCTATTATATAAAATTAAACAAACATGAGATCAAAATTAGACTAATAATTCTATAGACAAGAGGTTGTAAAACTATGTAATTAATCCTTTGGAGCTTTGTGATTTAATATATGGGTTTTAAAGATATTCATAGAGTTATGGTATATGTCAACATCTGGATTTGATTTTACATAGGAATTCATCTCTTTACTGAGCCTATTGAGAGGTGAGTTTTCTCCTATATATCTGTGTTGGAAACTTTAGTGTGGAATAAATGGGTAATGGGATATCTGGGTATTCTATATGGGACTTTTATTCCAATTTGTTCAATTAATTTATTACAGTCCAATTTATTGTTAACTAATTTGTAAAAGAACATGAGATCTTCTACCAGTCGACGGTCGCACAGAGTTATCATTTTCAAGCATTGGATACGTTGTTCGTATGGACACCGGGGAGATACATCACCGAAGTGCGGGTTCCACACTACGCTGGCAAATTCAAGGTGGCTCCGAACTAAGGCGTTATATAGCACACTTTTTGTTCTTACAAGCTTAAATCCTTTGGTGCTTCTCTTAAGGAATCCTAGCAGCCGTGCCGATTTCGTAACAATGTTATTAATATGGCTTATGAAGTTAACTTTGCTGTCCATGGTGATGCCGAGATCGCGAACCTCATTCACAGTTTCCAATAACGCTCCATTTATATTATATGAGACAGTATTAGATTTATTTTTCCTCGTGAATCGTATGTGGCTACATTTATGTACATTAAGCTTCATATGATTAAGGCTGCACCAGTGCTCTATAATAACATGCACGGATAAAGGTAAAACTTCTAGTGCGGACTTTTTTTAAAACATATCGTATTAAATGTTTCAAAAAAAGTCAACAGTAATAAATAAATAATTATTTATTTATTTCTCTCTTCACAAAGAATATTAGTACAATAAATTGGTTATAGCAGTGTATATAAAGCTAATTTCTTTGTGAGAGACTGGAGCCTATACTAGGGATAACCCTGTGTGACAGACAGATCTCCAGGCCCCCAAACAGAATATTCAATATTAGAATAGAGATACATGCAGATTAAGAGATACATGCAGCCACAAAATATGATTAATTCGTAATTACTATTGACGAACTATAGTCTACGAAAACGTAGTTGCGCGGGCAAATGATAGTTTTAAATATTGTTGATTAGCTCGATCGCTTACGAACCTTACTCTCCCAAAGAAATGAATTAATTTTGATGTTACTTTTGTATCCGATTTCCGACCTTCAAGTTCATTACTCTGACCGAGCAAAAAGTTTAATTAGTCACATCCGCGTGAAAAATTGGGAGTTATTAAACTTAGAAGCAGTTAAGAATACTAAATTAAAATCATTGTTATTCAGACCCGATTCGCCATTAGGTTGAGAGTTAAAAATATCGTCACGCTCGTTTAAGCCTCGTTGGTTCAATGAAAAGCTTGTTGAGTTTTCTTTAATTAAATTCTCCATAGACAAACGGAGTCTGCCAGCGAACTGATAACAATAGTTATAAGGTAAGACTGGTTCCATAGCTTTTTCATTGTTGCTGGTAGTACACAAGCCGCTTGCCCAACGAATGGTAAACAGAAGCTATAAACTACATTGTAGGTAAAAATTTGTAATTGGGCAGGTGTAAACCGGTAAAAGATACTAAAAAAATGAGCTTATGTAGTCCTCTATTTCAATACACACTTAACATCATCCAGGCAGCCATATAGCGCAGTATTCTACGGAAATACACATCTCTGTAGAATACTACAGTAAATATAGCTGCCATCATTTTGGATGTAATACACTTTTATCTAACCAGACAGAAGCGCATTACTTCTGCAGCTATGTTTCAGCTCCATATAATAGAAGCCTATCGTCAACATTCGGGTAAAATATTAGATTTCATCATGCTTCGGAACTATCTACCAGAAAATTCAATAATAATTTTTATGCCGAACTCCGCATCTAACGATGGGTAGTAAGCCTCAATGGGAACTTTACTGTCGGATTAATGAGGTAGCGATAATATTTCTAAGAGGAAATATATATTTTGTTACTTTCGGCCCTATTAGATTATGGATTGGCGGTAACAGGATATAGTTCTCGCCTTAGGCGTCTAATGAGGATTGTCTGACTGGAAATTATCGTTATCGGCGCTTGTTATCATCACTGAATCGATGGAGAAATGTCATGGACAATGGATTGTATCATAAGTATCCGAAACTCAAAATGTTGTATGTACGTTCATAATAACTTTGGCTTTGGTGTTGCATGATATAATATATATAACTAGATTTTGCCAGTGGCTTTGCTTACGTTATTCTAAATTTTGTCAGTAAATTTTTATCCCTAGGCAGGCATACTTTTGTCTAGATAATGGATACGCTATGTCCTTTCTCGTACCCCTGCCAATGTATATGCTAAATTTCATAATGGTCGTTCAAGAAGTTAAGGCGTGAAAGCGTAACAAACAAACTCATATTCGCATTTATAACATTAGTTATGTTTCGTAACAAACATTTATGCAATTATGAATAATAATATAATAATACTCTAACACATACACACAACACCATCTAGCCCAAACTAAGCAGAGCTTGTACTATGGGTACTAGACAATGGATAAACATACATACATTTTTTTTTTGTTGTAAATTCATAATTATTATACATAGAAACACCCAGACCAAGACAAACATCCATGTTCATGCACACAAATGTTTGACTTGTGCGGGAATCGAACCCGCGACCTCAGGCGTGGCAGTCGGTTATACTCATCACTACGCCATCTAGGCCGACTAATAATGTTTAGCTTTAGGTGTCTATCGTTTGGATCAAGTTGCAGTACCGTGGCCACAAGCTATGTGTTTGTTACCTAGGCCATAACCATAACAACCTGGCTAAACGTCAACGTCAAAAAAGATAGCTATATAAAATATAACTACATTCGCCAAAAGATTTAAAAAATATATGTTCCCCTGTTTGTATAATAAAGTAGTAAAAATGTGATCTTAAGCACTGCTCTACTCGTGAAGTTCACTATTAAGTTAGAAAGATTATCTCCAATTTAAATTATCATGACACGGAACAACTCCTTAAAACTATCTGTACCATTACTTGAGCCCTACATACATACACACAAACGCACACATACACAATCACTCACACACACACGCACACACACACACGCACACACACACACACGCAAACGCACACGCACACGCACACGCACACACACACACACACTCAGTGAGACTATTTATTATGTATTTTCATATTTTATTTAACCGACTTCTAAAAAGGAGGAGGTTTTAATAGTTAGTTCTAGGCTAGGTCAGTCGTATTCTTTGATAGCCACGATACAGGCTCCGCCTAGTGTGGTATGTGGCATAGTAAATGTAACAATAATTGTGTAACCTTAATTGAAATAAATGCTTATTATTATTATTATATAAAAATATTATTTATAGATAAATTGATAGAGGCTAATACTAATATTACTTAATAAGATATAGTGAACAAAAGAAATACACACTCATTGTTTATATGTATAAATTGACCAAAACCGTGACTTAACCCTGAGACCCCATGACCCCATGCGAAGCAATCGCCAAAAGCTGTTAAATATATAAAAAGGCTCCCTTGATTATGTATGCGGTTAAAATAGCAGTAATGTTTACTTAAGAGCGCCCTCTTAAGTAAACATCCAATCAGCTTTATTCCAACGAAATCGTACAAAGGCAGCATAATACGTTGTATTTCGTACATACTATGTAAAACAGGCAATCCCTTTTAAATCCCACAACCGGCCGTTCAAAAGTTTTGTTTCCACAAAGTGATGCCATTAACTAAATCATTCAAATAAATTAAATGTTGTATTTTGTACCCAATGAAATGATTTTCCATTTGAACTGTTTCAACATTGATGATGTTTAATCAAAAGAAACAGTTTCTTTAAAGATAATATTTATATTTTTGAAAGTGTTTTTAGTCGTTTGACAATCTTACTATGATAAAAAAGTATGAATATTTTTATTTAAATAAAATTAAAAATATATAAACGAAGTGGAAAGTGCTCACGCTAATGTCCTTCGACTCGTTGTTATTATATTTTGGCATCAAATAATATTCATCGTTAATTAAATACTGTTTTTTTTTTTAGTTTACTGAACTGTCTGAAGCATTTAAATCAATTTTAATTGAAAACTTTATCTATGTACATTAAAAGTTTTTACGTTCGACGGAGCTTTAAAAATTATTAAAGTCATGCTTTGAAGCTGATAATTTTGAAATATTTGGGACTGCCCGCGGCTCCGCTCACCTTAATTTAGGTTTGCATAACTTTAATGGGCACAGTAGTTTTTTACCTTATGTTGTTCTTTTTTGTACCCCTGACGACATGTATGTGAAATTTCATGATGATCAGTTTAGTAGTTAAAGCGTGAAAGCGTAACAAACAAACAAACTCACATTTGCGTTTATAATATTAGTTATGATTTTGACACGAATTAGTAGGTATAGATTCATATCACTATATTCGCTAATAGCGTTGGAAGAAGTGTAATACACGCGCATTTACATGCCCGTTGCTTATCGTACACATTACCAGACTCCGTGCTGCAATTTAGAGTTTCTAGCGAAACAAGCAAATCACACCTAGCCCGCACCTGAAATTGCCTGTTCTCAAATCGACGCAAAAGTAAATGAAGACCTATGTCACAAGACTGCGAGAGAGTATATGTTTGTTAGTTTTACTAACACTTTTTGTTATAATATTAATTTATTAAGAGATATTTCGTAATCCCGGTTGGTACTTAGAGAAAAACGGGAAACTGAAAAGCGTGGAATTGTGAAGTGATCCCTATCTTATGCCGGGTGAATTGTGAAAATGATTAAATTAGTTATTAGCTTTACAATCTGCTTACATGCCATTGAACTCTTTAACCTTTTAACCGCTCCACTTCATAACAGTTGTCGTGCCCCAGCTCCCGGCACAGTGAATCGAAAATAAATACTTACAAAAATAAATACTTATTTTAGGACTTCCAATTATGAGACTAAATTATATTAAATTGTAAATGATTACTTAATTATCCATTCACACAATATAAACATTTTTTTGATAGAAAACACCGTAATTAAATAAAAAAGCAGATTAAACGAGCTGTGGTATCTGGTAGGAAATATACGACGCTAGCGAAATGGACACGAAAATATTTGTCGGATTAATCCGACGTAAGCGGTTAAAAGGTTAATAATAATACATAACATAATATACTTAATAAAAAAGCCATTGTAAACATCTTCTGAATTTACTATCCAGTAGAAATTTATCAAAATTCTTATGCATTGTCTGCATGTAATGGGAACCGTCCTCTGTACAAAAGCCTTATAGGTCCAAAGATTTGGATTGGGAGGTAATGAGTCAGTAAATGTCTAAGGACTTCTTCCTTTATATATAAATTGATAGATTTATAGCATATCTAACACTAACATCAGGTAATCAGAAACGTTGTACAAACATAAACACATGCTTAGGTTTACCGTACATTGTTTCTTTCAAAATTTAGCAGCGATAGCTCAGTAGGGAGACCAATAGACTGCAATGCAGAGGGCATTGCAGTCTGCTTCGAACCCACGTCGCGCACCTCTGACTTTCGGAAGTTATATGACTTTTCGAAATTATGTGCGTATTGATTGACAATTATCGCCTGCTCCGTGCCTCGGAGAGCACGTTAATCCGTCGGTTCCGACTGCCATGAACATCTATGGCAGTCGTTATTGGGATGTCCCTCTAATATCCTGACACTGGTCTAGCCTTAGGGTTGCGGAGGTCAGATGGCAGTCGCTCCGTGTAAAAACTGATATCCAGTCAAATCTGGTTAGCCTAGAAAGCCCAAGTGACTTGGGAATAATAAAGGCTAGGGAGAAGAAGTTTGTTTTAAAATTTACACTTTAGCTACACACTTCTGCCTAACACTATGAAGACAAACAAGCGTGATGCTATTCAAATACCGTTCCTAAGTTGCTCTCTGATGGGTTCGTAATTACTTGACCCCCGGTTTTCGAGTCCAATTCTTTACTCCAATCTGATTTCGTTTATATTATTATCCTTCTTTGCAATAAATCTCGTCTTAAGATGCAAAAATGAAAAGTTAATCGAATTGGAAGAGGCAGAAATGACTATATTGTGAAGGACTACTGAAAATCGGCAGTAAGCAATAATATAAATGAACCGGTGCGGTGGTAGGTCCAAAGATAAGGCATTGAACCTGCGACGGAGAGGTCGCGAGTTTGATCCCCATCTGTTACACTACCATTGTGATTGAACATCGGCAAATAACGACATTTTCATAATCACTGTCCACTTTATAAGAAAATTAAGTTCATCATACTAAAGCACATATTATCATATCCTATATCCATATATTTCAAAGGGATATTTGATAGGACACATAAGATTATCTAGCTAAGTAATCTAGCAATTATATATATTTACTAGCTGTTACCTGCGACTTCGTCCGCGTAGATTTTAACTAAAAAGTGTTTGTCTCCTCGGAACCCTATTTTTTTTCTAAAATCCAATTAGCCTAAGTTACTCCTTATAACATCAGCTATCTGCCAGTGAAAGTCCCGTCAAAATTGGTTCAGCCGTTTCGGAGATTAGCCGGAACAAACAGACAGACAGAAAGACAAACATTTTTAAAATACATGTTTTCGTATAGGTACGTTATATACTTTCATATGCATTTATCATTGTTATTTTGACATTACAAGCAGACACTACAATTTTATTTATTCGTATAGATGTATAGACAATATTATATTGTTCTATTAACTTAACAATGGTATTAATTTTGGCTTATATATTCCTTTTCCATATAAACTTCAACTTTGCCTAATCTCACACTTCCTTTCTCGAAATATGCTTAAAAAGGGTACAAAGTTTGCTTACCACGTATTACTATATAACATCTCTACATAAACTTTAACTATGTCAAATCTCCCGCTACTCCGTGCGCGGAATATGTTTAAAAACGGGTACGAAGTTTACTCTTCTCATATTAATATACAGATACCTTACAATCCCATTTGTAGTATATGAGGGTGTTTCTATAACCTAACTCCTAACTATCCTTACTAATATTATAAATTCGAAAGTAACTTTGTCTGTCTGTCTGTTACCTTTTCACGGCTAAACCACTCAACTGATTTAGATGACATTTGGTACAGATTTAGTTTAAATCCTGGGGAAGGACATAGGCTACTTTTTATTGATGTAGGTACCACGCGGGCGGAGCCGCGCGCACAAGCTAGTAATATTATAAATAGGAATGTGAGTTTGTTTGTTACGCTTTCACGCCTTAACTACTCGACCATTCATCATGAAAGTTCGCATACTCGTTGTCAGGGGATCAGAAAAGAGTACATAGAGTAACTTTATCCAGGAAAAAAAGGCTGTTACTAATATAACCCAACCTTAACCTTACACGGGCGAAGCCGCGGATAAAATCTAGTACCTACGTAAATAAACACTTATGTGTCTAAGTGTATTTGTGTACAATACAGAGTGAAAGAGCAATATTCTGAAAACACAAATAAAGCTCTTGAAAAGTTTACTGCATATATACCGATCTCGAAGTCTTCTAACCGCCAATCTGTGGTATGGATGGTATGGGCCCGTGAGCCGAGCCGGATCCGAGAGACCCGCCGCCACTTCGGCAGTAATAAAGCCTCGCTGATTTCAGCACGAATGGGCCGGCTCGACCGGGGAAGGACTAATCTCTCAAAGAATATCGACGTGAAATACCAGTATTCCTACTGTAGTGTTTCGTTCGGTGAGTGAGAGTGCCGTAGGCCCAATCACCCTCTTTTGCCCTTCCCGCTCCTTCTCCTTCCCACTTCTCCTTTCCTAAAAGGTCGGCAACGCGCAAGTGATGTCTCTAGTGTTGCAGGCGTCTATAGGCTACGGTGACCACTTACCAGGTGGGTCATATGCTCGTTTGCCACTTTAGTAGCATAAAAAAACTAGGAAAACACAGTTGTGCCCATGTGTCGCGATCACCGCTTATTATCAGACTAACGCATCTGACATCAGCAGCAATAATAAAAGACCACACTAAGTCCAATGCGAGACACTATTAAGTTACATTTAAGTTTTGTTTTAATAATACGTAACGTCGCTTAAGAAGTCAAATAACTACACAAGGCACAGTTAGCTCCGTCATACTTCATTTTCATCTGATTTCCAAGATTGACTTTATAAATAAACTCTATTGAGAAACTTTTGAACACACCTAAACCCTTAATGTACATAATACGCTGTATAGCCTTTAAGAATTCTATTAACATATTTTCTATAAAGTACTTTAGACAAAAGCTTACTGAATAGAGTCTATAACAGCATCTTGAAATTCACGTTCAATCAGCACATTCCCCTTCAATCGATAAAAGCAATTTAATAAATGTACTTGCAGATACAACATTCACTTTACAGCCGATACTCAAATCAATTCAGCAGTTTACAAGAAATATACATAATCTCGGTTAAAAGTTCGGTTTTGAATTGCTAATATGTTAAGTCGTCGGTTAGGTGAGAGCACGGGTTATCTGTGAGTGAGGTTGCGTTATTTTATTTTCACGCAACATAATATCCTAAAATGTAATAGGATACGATTTTTGAAGTGAAAACTTCTTTAGGTGCGTTGAGCACTTCTTGGGTGAACAAAAATCATAGAACTCGCGTCATCGTCACGCTTCGTCATTGTCACGCTTCCACGCTTTCCATTTTTGAATTATTTTAGAATATTAGCAATATCTCAGAAATGGTGCGTCCTACGCAAAAAATAACGAAATTTTGACCCCCCCAAATAACCCCTAGGAAAGTATCAAGAATCCGAACCGCCCTTTTTTTTGTTTATAATGAAGTGGTTATGATCAAGGATTAAAGTTTTCCCTTCTATCGGCAGTCCTCAAAGACTGCCCCAATTTTTAATGGTGTAGCTTTCATTTTATACAGCTAATGTCTATTTAAAATTCAATCATTTGGAAATATGTGGGTTACATGACGAGATAGGGTAAGTAATAAGCTTTCATTTGCCGTTACTTACAGTCAAGCCGGTGGCATCTACAGTTGGTGAACAGTAACCAGCGCTTATGATCATGGCTGTGTTTTCTTTCAAGGTGAAAGTCCTTTGGAACGCAACTGCTTGGCGACTGATATAGCCAGTGTAGGGACACAGGTTGTATTTGTGTGTGTCATGATTATATATGTGTGCGTGTACTTAATGGCGGCTGCGTTTGTCGCATAAGTTTAGAACATTCGTAAATATATGGAGTTAAGTGAAAGACATCTATCAATTATTCCTCACACTAAACACCATCTGATTAGGTATACAAAATAGTTGGATAAATACCTATAGCCAGAAAGATGATACCGAACTGATAGGCATCCATTAAGTTAAAAACCACCAGTAATTCATGAGCCTGCAAACTTTAATAGGAGAGTGGGAAGGAACAAAATACCCGGTGTGTGCAGTATTGTTGCCTGAAAAAGTTGGGATCATATCTACAATGAAACCGAACGTCTGACTGGTAAAATATTAGGGACGGGCAGAACACTTTCTGAAAATTTTAAGTGAGTGATGGCTAAAATAATCGTAGATCACTTACCGTTTGATTTGTGATCATTTTGGCCACCACTCACCAACATGCGATGGATATACAATGTTCAAATACATGATATAAACACAGCACTGCTAAAAAGTGGAGTTATTTGTGAGGACTTAACTAACAATGTTTCAAAATGGACTGATTACATAGAAAGTTGAAACAGTTTTGCACTGTACGAATTGTTAAGTAGTTTAAACAACATGTAGTTTATTAAAACACGCTACTTAACTCGCCTCCGCTTGTTACGTTACACACCACAAACAATTTGCTTTAAGCATTCATTCACTACACAAAATCCTTGAATTCTCAATTTGTACTTAAAGGAAGTATATTTTATTGGAAACTCGTTCATTCCGCGCGCCTGTGTTCGACATGTAGGTATCTGCTTGAAATTCATTATTGAAAGAATGTTTCACAACCTCGAGCCCTCTCTAAGAGGATTTAGTTCTGAATGCTTGTAAATAAAACATAGTGTGTAGTGCAAATGGATGCCTATACAGCATAAAAACATAGAGCAAAGAAAATGGTATCTAATTTATTTCAATACAGCATCAAAATGCACGCGACTAAAGCAAGCTGCGAGACTGGCTGGGTGGCACATCGGTTGTTAATGCGACTACAAAATATGAGGTCTTGAATTGGATTCCTGGATCAGGCATTGTTTTATTGGATTCTTCTGTCAATAAATTTTCAGTGCAGTATGAAGCCTGGTACTGTGACCGCTAATAACAATGGGCTCGCGCACAATAGTACAAGCAAAAGTAGTCCTACATCTATACTAATATTATAAAGCTGAAGAGTTTGTTTGTTTGTTTGAACGCGCTAATCTCAGGAACTACTGGTTCGATTTGAAAAATTATTTTATTGTTGGATAGCCTATTTATCGAGGAAGGCTATAGGCTATATAACATCACACTATGACCCACGGGGGCGTCGCAGTAACGATAAACGCGGATGAAACCGCAGGCACATCTAGTAATAATATAAGACCGTAGAACCGTTGCTGGTGAACTGGGAGTGTAATACTTGTCTCGCTACACCTTCGGGAACATCGGCGTTAGAATATATTAGTATGAAACAAAATAGAAATGCCAGAACCGCAGCAGCTGTAAACGTATTCTTTCTGGCTCTCCAGATGTTTTTCTTTTTTTATTGCCATTGGCGGCAGACGAGCAAGCAGCCAACCTGATGAAAATGGTAACCGCTGCTCATGGACTTCAGCAATGTCAGGACACAACAAAGCCGCTGCCTACCGTGAAAAAAACTCTATTTTGCATGTATAAAATGAGAATCGGTTGGTTAGGTACAAATTTTTACTACTTTATAGAGTACAGACCACGTATGCTGCGTAAACCAATACGCGATCACGTTCAGTCTTATTTGTGCCTAATATATGGCAACCAATCAAACGGCAAACTGGCTCGTCCACGCCATATTTCAAATCTGAATTGTGTTCTCGACTAAAGTTGAAAACTCTTTGTCGATTTGAAACCAGTTGGTACTCTTAAATAAGAACTATTTATACAACACGTCGAACAAACCGTTCTTTAGCGTACACTATTTTATGTACCAACTGCTACATCAAATTATCATTTAAATATCTTTTGCACAGTCAAGTTATCTTTACGTGAAGAGAAAACCTTGTACACTTTTTTTAAGCAAGTTGCGCGCACGGAATCCTTTGAAAAGTATTATGGATTTAAATTAACCTTAAAGAAGGCTCGTTGGAAGTGGTATCATAAATTTGGATTGATATTAATATAAAATAATATGAATAGAAATTCATCAAGTTAGTAAATATTAATTAATTAAAATATTATTCTTGGAACCTAATACACACTGGCATCTCCGCTATGTTTTATGCCTCAGTAACCTTCTACAATATTCCTGCAGACCATTCGGTTCTTACAATTCCATACAAAGACGCTTTACTATCAGAAACAATTAATGAAGTAGTATTTCTGATTTACGCTAGTTTGCGCGCAGAGCGTCTCCGTTTTTGCAACTTAGTACAACTTTGCACGTGCAAATAGTCTGGTCTGACTGTTGAAAGTTTCTATAGATAATCATTGCCTACACTACAAGGCAAGTAAGGTCATGTCTGACGGCATAATCTCAGCCCATACAACAATTTCTACCTAGATCTGCACGACTGCAGGCACTATCGACTTTTGCCTCTTGTTGATAGACGCGTTATGCTGGATTTGTGTTTCTTATTTGATGTATTGCGCGGTGGCTTTGACAGTCCTCAGCTCTTATCCACCGTTCAGTTCAATACACCCAAGACACGTACTAGGAATACTACACTATACTCGGTACCACCATCATCACCGCACAGATTATGCCAGCAACTCAATTGTAGCGCGATTACTTCGAACTTACAACGATAGATTGTCTGATGTAGCGAAATTGATATCTTCTTTTTGTCTAAAAATAGATTTAAAAATAGCATTATTCGCGACCTGATCGTAAACTCCTGTTACTGATACTTTTTTGTCTTTTTGATAAGTACTCTTATTATGTAAAAGCTATAGTGTAACTTAGAAATCACAATTTTCTACCTCATATTATTATTTGATTGTCGTGGAACTCTGTAATTGGCTTAGAGTTAGTCTTATGAAAATTTTTAATGTATCTATGTAAAAAGCTGTAGAGTTTCCTTAAAATAAATAAATAAATCTCTTCTGTATTTCTACCATAAAGAAGCGAGCGCAAGAGATAGGAAAGCTAACAAATGCAACATGTATAGAATATTCTGTTGAAGTTATGAAATTCGAAAATTGTTTACAGTGAGATGAATTGCCTTTATTAAGGGAAGATTAAAAGCGGCAGTGTTTACTAACTAACAAGGATACGTAATATTTAAGCCCGAGTAAATACACTACGTTGCTTTTTCTTTGGTTACATATGTGAATATTTAATATTATATGATATAAGATCCTTTTAGTAAAGTAAAACATGCAAATATTAATCCAACTAGTTTCATAAATGTGAAAGTATGATGGTGGGATGTTTTGTACCTAAGCATGTGTAGAACTTAAAATGGTCTTGAATCAAACTTAGTAGATGAATAGACCATGTTCTAGATTGTCACTTAAGAGGAAATGTGGGCATCAAAACTTTTAAGAATAGATAGGTCTTTAACAGATCGACGGCTCTGGGTCCGAATGAATCACCAAAGAAAAAGCTAACTGAAATTCATCATCTCGTATTTAACTGCTTCTTTCTTCAAAACATAACCGATAAAAATCTGTATATTTTATTAGTTTAAAATTGTTAACTGGACCTCTGAAAAAAAAACAATATAAGCGTGCGACTTTGATAATATTTTTTTTTATTTTGCTCGTCAAAATGACCACACTCCACCTGATGGTAAGCAGTCGTGTGGTCTAAGAGCATTGACCTCCACACCGCCCTCATAGTAGCCGAGGCGATGTTGAGGTCTCTACTTTGACGGCCTGAGAAGGTGATTTGTCACGCCCCGCTTGAAGGACCCAGGATTGAAGGAAGAAGGAAACACGTGCCATGGCAGAGAATTCCATGCCTTGGTTGTTCGGCAGAGGTATGAGGACCCAAACTTGTTGGTACGCGCTCTATCGACTCTACCGTGTAAGGATGGCATCTGAGCCCAGCACGCGTTGTTCTGGATAGGAATGGGGAGGGCGGGATAGGGTGGAAAAACTCTTCAGAGCACTCCCCATGGTATATTCTGTAGAAACATGCCAATGAGGCAATGTCCCTACGGAGTTGCAGAGGTTCCAGTGAACTCGTGACCTCTGGATCTCCGATAATACGGACAGCCCGCCGCTGATTCTTCCTTATAAATAAATTATGCAAAATTCAAAACATAGGAACATGACAGTTTTAAAAAGATTATTTCTTAATTATTTTTATAGACCAGTTATGATCATATCGATTCGGTTCTTCGATTGCGAAAACTTACTTGTTTTACCTGATAGTTTAGTCTCAGCGTATAGCCGTGCTTTTGAGGCACTGAGATCAGCATAGAATGGCAATATGTTGCAACTGAATAGGTTTCATTTATGCATAATCCTACGGTTCAACGCTCGTGCGCTTCAGGCCGTGGAAGAATAGCTTACCATTTACCTGTTTTGCATACATATGACAATTTAATATTATACATACATATACTCACGCTTGTTTCACAGAGGGATAGGCAGAGACTATGGTACTTACCTTAACATAATTATGTGCTTGCTTCTTTCACTTAAATTACATTCTTTATGCACGCTCTTTGGCTTAGAGTACTTATTTTACCTAGGTTCTCCAAAATGTCTCTGATTTGATCAGAGAAGGTTTGCATAGGTTTTATTCGCCCATCTGGCTCATAATCTATTCTCATTCATTCCTCCTAACTATTTTAATACCTTCTTCTTGTTACCTAAAATATACCTCTGTATTTATATAAAGGTAGGTACATTATATACACCAAAAATATCAACGTGATATTTTTTTTTATTGTTGCCATTGGTGGCAGTCGAGCAAGTGGCCCAACAGATGGAAAGTCGTAACCGCTGCTCATGGACTTCAGCAATGTCAGGACACAGCAAAGCCGCTGCCTACCGTGAGAGAAAAACTCTCTTTAAACCTCGTTTGAAGAAGAACATATCATATCGCTCGGGAAACATCGAAGCAGGCAGGTGATATTTTAGCTACAACTGCAAGAACGTCATCTCTCTTCAACATTTTACAGAAAACGCTTATTTGAAATACTTTTTGTTTAATTTTCAAGTACTCCTACTCCTTCTATTGAGTAAGAACTAACTATCGTAATCACTGAGTTTGTAGTAAAAGTTATTTCACTACAATAGTTAGCGACTAAGTGACATTTGAGTTCGTGAAGAAAACTTTCTCAGCGCACGACAGAAGATGTTAAACTGTAATATTTTCTCTTAAAGGTCACGTTTTGGAAGTAATCCAAAGTTGTCAAAGACCGACACCTGAGCTACTGAGAATTTCTTGGAAGAAAGATCCAATAACATTATGTTGCCTGTTTTGTGATTCAAACCTAAAACCTTGTAATCCGTAACTATTAACGTCGAGATTACGACAATTACTAAAAAACTAAATCTATTCTAATGTTATTACACATATCTAATAGCTGTAAGTTTTCCAAATACTAAATAAATAAAATACATTTTTGATTTTAATTTTGCCGTATCCGATCAGCTATAACGTGTAAAATTACCTTTAAGCACCTTGACCACGTGTTGGAAGCATTAAATAATAATCAGCGACCTCCACAGAGATCGATTTCACAAAACCACGAAGACGATTAACCTCTATTTGCTTTTAATTTAATCCTAAACAAACACCAAGAGAGTGTTACACAAACAAAAACCTCTTAAAAGGCTTTTATTTGAATTGCTGGAAAAAGTATTACGAATTTGGGGATCCTTTTGAAGTACGCAATGAAGGGCAAAAATATAAAAACAAACGTGTTACCACGACGTAATGTATATTGCGCAAAACAAGGTAAGGGATAAACCTGCGTAATGTACGTAATCTACGTCAAACTTCAGCTCATGATCGTATCGTAATGAGCCAGCACTCTCACTTGTTCAACCAAAGGATAGACAGGAGCTACAACTGTTCTACTACAATTTAAACTTCCTCTCGGTCTATTAGGTGCCACGTGACCATGGCTGCTGAAAACCAACTAAATGGCTAAAAAGTGTGAACACAAACATAAAGTGTGAACACAAACATAAAGTGTAAAAAAAAACTAGTATTAGGATTTATGTTTGTGTTCAAACATAAATCCTAATACTAGTTTTTTTTTTTTTGTTACTCTTTCACGCTTCTCTACTCGACCAATCATCATGAAATGTCGCATACCCGTTGTCAGGAGAACATTAAGAGACATAGGGTTTCATCCAGAAAAGTACTGTTGCTAATCTGACTTACATTTAAGCGAGCGACGCCGCGGTGAAAATCTAGCAAGTTTATTAATGCGTAACAAAGTTTTATATAAACATGATAAAACCAAAAGCCTTATGGTGCGATTATCTCTGTCTATCAGTCCGTCTATCTGTCACAGCTTACAATGTTTTGACTGAAATAATCCGCTATTAAATCTGTATTAAGTAATTTAATTTGAATTGCTACTTTAAATACTTTCTTTGTTTCATCATCAAATTCATTATATCAATTTGAAGGATTAGAGCGCTTTTAGAGTTCGAAAAACTCTTATACAACAGCTTTGTCCGTCTGTCTGTTATACAACTTTCAACTCAAGACCGTAAGAGCTATAGACTCGCGGTCAACGCCATTTGACTCAGCATATTCGATATACCCCGAAATGACTATGACCTTTGACCTCTGACCTCAAGGTCACGTGATACCATTTTTTCGAACTCTAAGATTTACGGCAATTCATTGCCGTTTCTCACTTGTTTTACATTACAAAAATAACTACACCAGCGTCCATTCCTACTCATCTAATGACTCTCTTGTTACGGTTGCCTTGTGTTTTCCTTTTTAATTAGATAAACGTCAAGAAATAGTACATGACTCATCTGGTAAGTGGTTACCGTAACCAGTGCACTCTCTTCAAGAGTTTTTATTAATATCATAAAGCATTTGCAGAATTTAATTTATGATTTTATCTATTTTTGTCTGATTTCATATTCTATCCTTACTAATGTTATAAATCCAAATGTGAGTTGGTTTCTTTGTTATGCTTTCACGCCTGAACTACTCGACTGATCGTCATAATATTTCGCATATACGTTTTCAGGAGTACAGTAAAGAACATAGGGTACTATTCATCCAGAAAATAATGTTGGTTATTTGTTCCCGATAGATAGTAATTTATTAACAAAATCTAGAACAACGTTAGCGAGTTTAGCGAAGTGAACTCTAGTATCATATAATTCTTCTTTACGTCTACGTCCAATTACTTTATATTTATATTATTGTCAATGGTATACGTATTTATATTATACTAGCGGTCGCCTAGTCCTCGAAATTCAACCAAAGTTTGCCTTTAAGATATTGCTGATATATGTCATTATATATTGATATATGTAACCATAGTTACGCTCTTCGACTGCGTGTGTCAAATGCATGGTTGTGTGCGTGTAGTGTTTTTTCATTAATTTATTGTATTTCTAATGCATATTTTATATAAATATTAGGACTAGTCCCTCCTTCTCAGTATAAACTTTAACTGTGCCAAATTTTATACTCCTCCGCCCGCGCAATTTTCGTAAAAAGGGGTACAAAGTTTTCGCTTCACGTATTAATATATAGATTATGTTCTAATAAATCACATTCTATTACACGCCATTTAAAAAAACATTGAACAATGCGAGCTCTCCAAATAAAGAGACAGTTGATCCAAAAAGCGTCACTTGATACAATAATTGTATAGAAAAGCAGCAGTAATAAAACTGGTATTGCTCAAGCAGGGTGTGTTACAATTTCCTTCAATGTTATTAACGCAATAGGACGACGGCGAATGTATTGCTTAGCCAACACCCCGCGCGTCACCCCCGCCGTGCAACTTTATTAAGTTTACATTTTAATAAGAAATATGAGGATACTGTGTAAAATACATTGTTATAGTTCTTACAATTTATGACCCGCGCCATTTTTATACCAGTAGAGTATAATACAGCGTTACACTCCTTAGTGTGATATGGACATTGGCTTTATCAGAGATATACACTCGCAATGTTAGCAGAAAGGCTTTAACTCTTTTCTTTTGTAAGGCAGAGAGACCTCTGGTGCGGTTGAGGGTCACAAAATAGTTTAGCTTGCACCGAAAGATCTGTCTTTGGCTCTGAGAAAGAGTATCAAAACTCGGTGTATAAATCAGACTAGTCATAAAAAAAGACCGCTGGTGCGACTTGCTAACAACTTTGCATCTCTGATAAAATCTTGTATTTATCGCAGAGTTATTTAAATACGATTTTGTTGGAGATAATCTACTGCCTTATAAGGTAGATCTAGATTTAAGAGACAATTAAGATTTAAGACTGCGCCGAGCGTAAGACAGATAATGACAGAGCTCGTGGGGTGCATATTCAAATCGGCGCGCGGCCGCCATAGTAAAATTGTATGGAGGATTTGAAGTGCTTTTTTGATAAATATGTATCTTTATTGTCAACCAATAACTTAAATATTTGGGACGGACAAATTGTAATATAACTATTTATGTTTCGTTTAAGCTATAAAATAGGATAGATTTCTACTGTTATAATCTAAAAATCACGTAACACGAGCTTAAGTTTTTGCATTTTTCGTGCAAATTTACGCAATTTTGTAGGCGAAAATATTAATTATTTTAAGTTTTTTACACGGAGTAATTGTAAACACATTCATTGTTATGGTAAATGTATATTTTATATTCGTATTAAACAAAAAGTGTTGATTTTATTCACTTAACTGTGACCGCCGTTTTGGCACATTTCGCTCGGCGCAGTTTTATCAATTGACGCTTTCAACTGACCATTTCATAGATATCTTTTTTTTATAGAGCTTCTCCTGTCCTAGCGATCGTTATTGTGTTGTGGGGGACTTTATAAACATTTAAATAACGGACACAAAGGACACGCGTCACTCAGCACTGTTTGTCATGGGGTATTGATCGCACAACACTCGGCGCAGTGGCAGTACCAAGGCGAGCACTTAAACCATCAGGCCATCAGAATTTCCAAAATATTGTTACACCTCGATTTATTACCTTCACTCTTACCGATCAGCTCCCGTATCAGTTGGCCTAACTTGAAAATGTCTATTTAAAACATCCGATGGCAATATTAAGAATATACTACTACCACTTCGATTAATTTAACTTGAGATTTCCTTTCTTTCAAAGTAACATTACTGTGTCGTTCGGACAACTTTATGGTAGGGATTAGGACAATTAAAACGTTACGTGCACGTGAACAAATGCTACGAATAGCACGAACAATCGTCGAAACTTAGGCATTTACGTTTCATGGTAGGCCTACTGCTTCCTGATATAGCTTTATACTGTTACTAGATGTGCCCGCGGTTTTACTCGCGTTTATGGTTACTGCGCAGCCCCCGTAGGTCGTAGCGTGATGTTATATAGCCTATAGCCTTCCTCGATAAATAGGCTATCTAACAGTAAAAGAATTTTTCAATTCGAACCAGTAGTTCCTGAGATTAACGCGTTCAAACAAACAAACAAACAAAATATTCAGCTTTTTTTTTGCTCGTCAATATTACCAGACTCCACCTGATGGTAAGCAGTCGTGTGGTCTAAGAGCAGTACCCTCCACACCGCCCCCATAGCAGCCGAGGCGATGTTGAGGTCTCTACTTTGACGACCTAAGACCTGGTGCTATGTAGCTTTATAATATTAGTATAGATAGGCTTGCGTTTGACCGCGATCTCGCCTGATCTTAAGTGAAGATGCAGTCGACGATGGAGCACGCTTGCCTAGGAGATACCTATTTACTCGTGACTTGAAGACACCCAGATTGTACTCATCGGGAAACACAGACTTAGGCAGCGAATTCCACTCCTTAGCGGTACGCATTATAGAAGTGGAAGCAAAGCGCTTCGTGCGTGAATGTGGTACATATATCCACCATATACCTGTGTCGCTGGTCTGGTCTGGTCTTCCAATGGTAGAATCGGGGAGGAGGAATCAAATTATGCAGTTCCTCTGCACACTCTCCGAAATGTATCCGATAGAAAACCGAGAGACTGGCAACCTTACGACAATGCTCCAAGTTTTGGAGTCGTGTGTTGACCAATTGGTCATCACCGATCAGTCTCCTGGCCTTCCGCTCAATTGACTCCAAAGGCTCAAGCTGATATTTTGCGTGTTTAAACATGTAAATACTCGTACTCGTAAAAACTGATTGCAGTACACATATGTTTTATGTTATATGACGTGCTATAACTAAAGGCTAGATGTGCCCGCAGTTTCACCCGCGTTTATGATTACTGCGCCGCCCCCGTGGGTCGTAGCGTGATGTTATATAACCGATAGCCTTCCTCGATAAATGAACAATAATTTTTCAATTCAAATCTGTAGTTCCTGAGATAAGCGCGTTCAACCAAACAAACAAATTCTTTAGCTTTATAATATTAGTATAGATTTCTTTAGAATTATCTCACAAAGCTGTATGTATGTATATCTTAATTCTAAGAGCATAATGTTTGTGTCATAATACCTTTGTCAAGAAATAAATATACATTATTATAATTAAATTATAAATATGTTATTATTACGCTTACTTAAACTGCACACTAGTTTTTGCCCATGGCTGTGCGCGCCTTCTCTTTAGGATAAAACATACACTATGTGGCCCTGATAACGTATGCGAAATTTTATGTTGATCAGTCGAGTAGGTAAGGCGTGGAAGTGAAACAAACAAAGAAACTTACATTCGCATTTGTAATATTAGTTAGGATTGTACACTATCCTTCTCAATCTAATGTGTGAGCTCACTTTTCTTAGTATAAACACTTGTACTTCCGATCCTACATAGATGACGGCACATCTATCATTTAAATCTGTAACTGTCTCAGCAAATCGGGTCGTTAAGTCGTAAGTTGTAAACATATGGTTAGTCTGATCAAAAGACTGGTTACTAAGCTATAAAATACATTGAAATAATAACATAAAAATGAACGAAGTGCATAACATTGTTATCGAAGATAAGACGCAATATCGTTGGCCATCGATTCAATTTCTTTGTAACAAAAACTCCATAAACATATTTGGAGATTGATCGACCTTCGAGCCCACTGTCACGCTCTGATTACTCCAATAAAATAACCCTTTATAAACTGCATTGAAGTATCCATTTTGTTATTCTTTTGTTTATTTGGGTATCTTTACAAACCGATGTAGGTATGTATATAAAGATAGCCGCGCTAGTCCAATTCCTTGGTTCACTTTTTTATTATTTAGGTTGAATAATTACATTACCGAAACTCAAAAAATACAAACA